>CM060892.1:161764826-164524826 GCA_030762935.1 Hymenopus coronatus
ACAGCATTGCCAACTTATATGACGGGCAAAATTTAGTTTTCACGGATGACGGATTTTTTGACGGATATTATTAGCAATTATTAAGAGTACCCATCACGAATAAAGGCGGATGCGCAGTAGACAAATATCCAACGACGTCTTAGTCACGTGCTTTCTAGCCAACCAGGTGCAGTGTGTTTCAGTTCATATTAGTGGGAACTTATCATGAAGTTTAACAGTGAAATTAAGTAATTACGAGTTATAAATCTACTCTTTTGTGTTAGCAAGGTAGTGAATAGTTCGTTAATAGTTCTGATGATGGCTGAAGCAGAAAAATGTTGTGTTCTTCACAGTCAAGCAAGAGAATGGTGTATAATGTATACAAATATTTCCTGGGGAAGTCGGAAAAACCGGGAAGCTCACTAAACAGTGTATAAGATTGTTGCAAGGAAACAGCTGAAGCCTGTTGGATGGATATACACACCGTGGCAAGAATTGTAAGTGAAACAAAAGCTTGTGTTTATGCAGGAGAGCGTGTTAAATTTAATTCTCCTGGAAAAGTGCATAAAAGGAAGAAACCAATGACTGAGCTTGACGATTTTGACAAGAATTTGTTGCGTCAAAAATTTTTTGGTTATTCAGCTTCATTTGATAGCTTTCTGAGTAATCAAGTAGCACAGAGAAGCATATACATACCTACCAAAGTGTTTAAAAGGAACCAGCACCATGGAAAAAGATTTTGTCCTATTCAAATAAATGTGCACAGATAAGAGCGGAAAACAGAATTACTGCTTCAGATGTTTACATACTGTTTTATAACAAAACTATAGATCATATGCATCCTGACTCTGCGAGTTTCCGAGCATTACACTACAGCCTTGCTATTAACGAGACTCGTGATTCTTGCAAGTAACCAAGAATCTCATAAGGTCGTAAGTCAACTCTCTTCCTGCCAGCCATATGTTCAGCTGCATTTACTGGCTGCGAGAGGCGCAGTTGCGGTAGCGAGAAACGAGCGAGACTGAAAGGTGTTTTGACCAGCTGTAGTTATGAGCAATGTAATGTTGGTAGAAGAATCACTTTTTATACGAATACTATTGTATATAAGAGATGTATGTGGAGCTTTTGGACAGAAAAAATCATGAGCATTAGAATTTTAATCCTTATTATACAAGCAAATCTACAAATTTGCTGATAAGTTTAAAGCTGTACAATATAAAACTTAGCTCTCTGCTTCATACAAGGTTTTTCTCTTAAGCCGTGACCACCACACATCACTACACCTGAGACTCTGTTGCAACAGCATGATGTGAGTGACCAGCAGTTTCACTGAAGTCATTGTCTAATTCTTTTTACTTTCTCTATACATACTATGTAATAGTGTGTAGCGAAGGTATTGTATTGCACCCAAAAATTTGATACCAAGATTTCACCAGAAATACATGTTTTGAGACCCCTGAGTAAAAAAAATTGTAAAAACTTTCTGTCTGTGTGTGTATATGTGAGCCACATAACTCAAAAACGAAAAGACTGTTAAAAACCAAACTTGGTATATAAGTTTTCTTCCAAGAATGCAACACAAAGATTTACAAGAAAATTCTCCCTAACCCCAACTACACTTTACAGAGAAAAAAGTTCGAGAATTGTGATTTTCTCAAAAAATGGCTCTAAGGATTTTGATTAAAATCTCTTATATTTAAGATATTTATATGACAAAATAAAATATGTGTCTCTGAAGACATGTTTATTCTGGATGAATTTTGCATAAATGGTAAACTGTAAGAAATAGACAAAAACCTACCACACAAAATGTACAGCTCATTAAAACACACAATTTATGCTATATACATTTTTTTGTGGAGTTGACCGTTTTTGAGATATTCCTTGTTATTAGTTTCAGCTTTAAAATACTTATACTTTTCTCATATGGGAAGTTGTCAACTGCTGCCGATATAAACAAAGATACTTCAACTATACATTTTATTAATTTGTTGAGTTGGTTTTTTAACACTACGTCACTTACATTGTTATTATGAGGGACTAGTTTCGAAAGCCTATGATTTCATTTTCAACCTCACGGGTCCAACTGCCATTGCTGGCTGCATTTGCTTGTACTCTCTTCTCTGGTGGCAAAATGATGAACTTCTTAACTAAGCTGTCTACTGGCAGGATTTCAAAGTTTATTAGCCGATCTTTGTTTTTCCATATGAGGATGTTTTCCCAGGTTGTGAGTTCATTGTGGCCTGTCATGGTTTTAAGCAATTTTGGATTTGGATCTAGATTGTGGTTTTCTTTCCAAAAGTGAAATGCTACTGCCGATTTGTCTTCTTGTTTCAATTTTAGGTTTCTAAAGTGCTCTTTGGATCTGATTTTTAAACTTCTTTTGGTTTGTCCTATGTAGAACTTTTCACAATTTGTGCATTTAATTTGATATATTCCTGACCTATTTTCTGGTGGAATTTCATCTTTTATTTTTGAATTCAGTAATTTTATGTCAGAAAATCTGTTTATTGGAGCCAGGGTGACGTCTTGTTCTTTGAAGATTTTTTTTAATTTTCTGAATGCTCGGGGGTGGTAAGTGAATTTTTTGAATGTGTTGATATTGTTTTTTCCTGCTGTTAGAGTAGTTATTTCTTTTATGGTTTTTTTCTGCTTTGCTTTGTTTAGTTTCTTGTACACAAGGTTCTTGCTGTATCCATTTTGTTCTGCTGTTTGAATTATGGTTTTTAACTCTTTGTTGAATTCGGTTGTGCTCATAGGTACATTTACTAATCTATGTGTGAGGCTATTTATTATTGCATGTTTGTGTGGTAATGGGTTGTAGCTTTCATTTTTAATGTAATTTTCTGATTGAGTTGGTTTTCTGTAGATTCCAAAGTTTACTTTTGTGTCGTTTCTGATGATTCTTAGGTCTAAGAATGGGAGTTCACCATTGGTTTCTGTTTCCATTGTGAATTTTATTGTTTTTTCCTGTATGTTTAATAATTTTATGGCATCATCTAAATGTCTACTGGGTACTATTGCAAATATGTCGTCAACATAGCGGTACCACACTTTGAAAATCCATGGGAATGCTTTCTTCATGTGCGTTTCGAATTTGCTCATAAATAAATTTGCCAAAAAATGGAGATAGAGGGTTGCCCATAGAGAGTCCTGATTTTTGCCTGTAATATTTACTATTGAAGGTGAAGTAGTTTTGTTCAATGCACAAACTTGTTAGCTGTATGTAATCTTCTACTTCTCTAGGTTCTATTTCTGTTGTATTTAGCCAGTTTTTTAATAGGTCTTGCAGTTTTTGTGTTGGGATGCTAGGGTATAGTGCTGTAACATCAAATGAAACTAAGGTGTCTTCTGTGTCTATTTTTAGATCTTTGATTTTTTCAACTAATTCCAAAGAGTTTGCTAGATTGGAACTTTCAAATTTTGGAAGCGAATCAAATTTATTCAATAACCATTTTGCTAATTTATATGTTGGAGAATCAATACTACTGGTGATTGGTCTCATTGTTTTTCCTGTTTTGTGAATTTTTGGTAGGCCATAAATTCTGGGTAATATTGGATTGTCTACTTTTATTTTATATGATTCATCCTGTAATAAATTTTCCATTCTGTTTATGTATTCTGTTTTGTCCAAAATTACCATGTTGTTCCCTTTGT
Source organism: Hymenopus coronatus (assembly GCA_030762935.1). Lineage (NCBI taxonomy): Eukaryota > Metazoa > Arthropoda > Insecta > Mantodea > Hymenopodidae > Hymenopus > Hymenopus coronatus. Next base: position 161,768,463 of record CM060892.1, read on the forward strand.
CTGCTTTGGTGTATATGACTGGTTTGTCTTTTAGTGATTTTAATATATGGCTATTGCATTTGGATTTCTTTTTATTTTTAATCTGATCAACTATTTTTGAACATTTACTTTTTATTATAATTTTATCTTCTTCCTTTAAGTTTTTGTGGCGATTTGGATGTCTGCAATATAATCCTCTACTTGATTTGAGTAGTCCACACACGTTTTTAACCCTTGGTTCAGAAAGTTTAACTCTTCTTTGGTGAAATTTTGATTTGATAAGTTTACTACATTATCTGTGATTTTACTTTGTTGTGGTTTTAGGTTATGTTTTGGTTTAGTTGCTGGTTTTTCTTTCTTTGTTTTCAAACATAATTTATCTAGTTTCCTTTTTAGTTTTATTGTTTTGTTTTTCATTTTTCTGTTCAGAATTTCGTAAAGGTTGCTTTCCATGTTTTCCCATATTATGTTTCCTAAATTTCTTATTAGTTTTAGGTGCAGTGAATATAGTTTTAATTCTACATCATTTTTATTTTTGTAATGTTTGTTTTTTTCTAGTTCTAGTACTTTTTTCTCTGCCGTTTTTTGTTGTTTACTGTTGTGATCGAATTTTACTACCCTTCTCACGAAATTTAGTACTGCTTTTTTAAAAAATTTGTGCACCTGTTACAATATAATATAGGTCTTTTGAAGGTCAACTCACTACCCAAGTTCAACAACCTTAGTCTAAGAAATTCACTAGAACTAATGGAAAAAATAAAAGACATCACTATATCCAAAGGAGACAAACTAGTATCTTTTGATGTAAAATCATTATTTCCCAGCATTCCCACAGAAAAACTCCCAGAACTTCTCAGAAAATGGCTACACACCACAGACCTACACATTACAGAAACAGAAGACTTGATCAAACTCGCCAGCCTATCAGCTTTCACCTTTAATAACCACATATACCAACAAGTCACAGGCCTGGCTATGGGATACCCACTTTCCCCATTCTTGGCAGAACTGTTTATGGATGCATTTGAAACTCACATTACCAAAGCCTTTCCAAAAATTTTCAAAATTTGGTACACATAGGTAGACAACATTTTTGCCATAATCCCAGGAAAACTAGCACAAGACGCCTTAAAACTCCTCAACCTACAGGAACCCAAAATAAAATTTACCATAGAAAGAGAAAATGATGACTGCATCCCATTTTTAGATCTCAACATTTTCAAAAAGAATAACAAAATAGAATTTGGAATACACAGGAAAACTACACACACCAACAACTACATAAAAAGAAATAGCTTCAACCCCATTCCACACCAATTTGCAGTGTTCAACAGTCTAGCTTTCAGACTAGTTAATATCCCACTCAATCCCTCTGAATATAAGAAAGAATATAAACAAATTCTGAGCACAGTAGTAGACAATGGCTTCAATACCTCCACCATCATCAAAAAGATCAATAAATACAAAAGAATGAAACACGTCAAAGAAATTACCACCTTAACCCATAAAGAAAAACCTCCCAAATTTCACAAAATCACATACAACCCACAACTCTACAACAAGTTCAAGAAAGTATTCAAGAAATTCAACATCAAACTAGCACTGATTAACAAATACAGTATAAAAAAACCTCCTGAGCTCCTCCCTGAAGGACAAAATACCCACGGAGAAAAAATCAGGAATATATGCCATTGATTGTCAAGACTGCATTAGGAAATACATTGGAAAGTCAATAAGAAACCTTGAAATACGCAATAAAGAACACAGAAGACAATTCAAATCAAAACAGTCAGACAAATCTGCAGTAGCACATCATTTTTGGGAAACACACCATGAAATAAATCCGAACATCAAACTATTGAAAGAACTTTTGAATCCATTTCAATTATCAGCATGGGAAAAAATCTACATTCATAAATATCACCCACACATTGATGAACATGGAGTTCCCCCCTAAGGATTGCTTATCAAATCTCATCGCCCGCCCAACAGATGTCACCACAACCAACACATCCACAACCACAACTTGGAATCCAAACCCAAGCAGTAGTGGTTCAACAGCTGAGGATGCGGGCAATGGTCCGCGAAACAATTGTCCTACTCAATAAAAGTAAGTGAAGTGTGTATTAACAGTACCACTTTAATTAATTCAATTTGATTATGCCTTCACTGTAAGCAGTTTCAAAATTATACATTTATATCTGATTCCTTGTCTAAAGTACATAAAATGTAACCTGTGATTTTGGCATATATCCTGTTACTTTTAAATTAACCAATTTGAGTTAGAGGTTTTGTATTAACTTGATCTAGAATATTCTTAGCTTTAGAATCTCATTTAGAATGTTGCTGGTTTACGCTATCCCTTGAGCAATCATAAAGCTGTAAGAAAATTGACATGGTGTCAGGTAGGCAAATTGAATACTAAAGGTAAAAAGCTTTCACAACAGATAATATGATTAGTTTGTTCAATTATTATCTGACTAGAGCTGTGGAAATTTCTTATGGGTCAAATGAAAAGCTAATACAGCAACATTATTATTACATAAAAAATAAAAGAATTTGAGTCGGTTTTTGTTACACAAACATCACTTATGTTTACTTACTGGGGACCAGTTTCGGGCAACAGTTGTTCCCATTTTCAAGATGTTACCTTAATAAAAACTGACTCAAATTCTTTTATTTTTTATTTAATCACCTCACTGTCACAAGCTTCTATGCATATTTGCAAGTTTTGAATTATTATTACAGTTTGTAAGCAAATTAAAAAACAAGAGTATGACTTCTTTGTTATTATTATCATTATTATTATTTAATACATAGTATTTATCCCATACACTAACCTGGAGGTTGAGGGCATCTATGGATGTTGCTAGCCAGCCTGCTGTTTCATCTCGCTCCTTCTGCGCAGGATCTAGCTTTTGAGCAGCACCTAGGCCCTCTTTGGAGTACGCTTTGGTTTTCGTTTCGCGTTCTACAACCTTAAACCTCTCCATTTGCTGCAACATTATTCAATACATAATTTATGTAACTAAAATGATTTTACGCTCCAAAAGTCCTATTAAATGACATAAAAGAATCTCAAACATAAAAAATATAAAATACAAGTATTTTCAGCATCCTTAATGGAGAAGAAAATTGTTGTTGGTAGCTGCACTTTGGCAGTTTATGGGCACATCTTCAATGTATTTATGGAGCTATTGGATGATACAGAATTAAGAGAAGACTAAAGGCTTAGTTGAGCAAATAAAAAGCTAACAAGGTATGAAATGTCATACAAGAGAAGCAACCAAGTAATCTAATTTCTTCGGAAAGTGATCAATCTACAAAATGTGAGTTATGAGCATATTAAAATCTTATAAAGAGAAAACAATTTGGACAAATTAAATATTACAATTTGTCCATTTACTTACAGACAGTTAGCAGGTATAATTAGAATGTATAGTAGCATTTCCTGTATCTCATAGTGGAGCAAAGACCATCATTACAATGTTTCCATGAAGGGATTTAAATTTGTAGTTCATGAGTTGGCCACTATGCACCATGGTGACAAGGGATCAGCTCGTCGCCCACAAATGGTAACGTACGATGAAATTGCAACTTGCAGATGTGAAATGAGAAAATTTTACCCAGGATCCTCCTCCTTTCGAGCCATGGGGTTCTTTTACATCAAATAAACACTATACAGGACCATCGGCTTTACTTCTCAAATAGTGTGTTTTTATAGATAGAGTGGGGGTGTGTGTGTTTTTTTTTTTTTGTAGTGTTTAATGCCCGCTTCTTCTGCTGTGGCATCGCAAGCAATGACACTGATGATACATGAAGATGAAGCCCTGGTGGAATGTAATGGCAGGGGAAACCGGAGAAAACCTGCCCCTGCACCACTTTATCCACCACAAATCTCACATGCGGTAGTGCGAGCGTGCGTGCGTGTGTGTGTGTGTGAGGTGGACAAATGCAAATATTTGTATCAGCATTTGAGGGTAATGTATTTGCAGTTTTTTTCACTATTTTTTAAAATTATCTTCATGTAGAAAAATACATTATGCTTTTAGAATAGCTATTATTCCCTATCTCAGATGCTCAGTGATTGTTTGCATAACAGGTCACATGTTCATCCTCTGTCCTTTGCCCAGCCCAATTACAAGTGGTGTGATGTGAAGGAAGATTATCAATCATATTGAAATTTGAACTTACATAACCATACACTTTTTTTTTTCAAACAACATTATCCGACTAGGGGTTCAACTTAAAATATTGAACACAATGTCATTATTATGCTTTATATAGTTTTATTGAACAAATACCATTCAAAGCGACATTTGGTGCATTTGCACTTCCATTCTTTGAATTACAAAGTCACCCTCATTGCTCCTACAAAGGTGAGAAATTAAAATTAAACATCACTTTAGAAACCTTCAAATTGGGATTTAAGCGAACCTGTGTCACAGATCCTTTGATACACTGCAGATAATATTCATCTTTTGGGAAGATGATTTAAAAAATACTGATAGTGATCTGCCTTTTAAAAACTAAACCATCACCTACTGTGTCATCCTTAGACCTAAAATGAAAATATATGTAAATCTGTAATGAAAGTTTATCTCAATTATCATGAATAAATTTTTATAATCCTAGATAAAGTCACATAAATGCAAAAAATCAAATTTGTTATTAGAATTCTGAAGCTGAGGAATGCAAAACTGAACTGAAGATTGAAGAATTGATTTCTCATCACACTGTCAGATAAAGTGACTAGAAGTACCCATGTTAAGATGAAGATGTCATTTTTTCAAACGCAATTTATTTAATTCTCAACATTGTCCCCTTTTATGGATTTTAGGGATATACACTTCTTCCAACATTTCTGCCATTTTTGAACCCCTCCAAAAATAGGAATTGTCAAGCTTTGCAAAATATGCCTCTGTCTCGATGATTAGCTCATTTGATCTAAATTTTTCTTCTGCAAGCCTTTCTTCAGATTTGGTAACAAGAAGAAACCACATACTACCACTGTGGTCGAGTGGTCAGCAAGCTGGCTTCTCACCTGGAGGTCCTAGGTTTGATTCCCAGCTGGAGTGGGGAATTGTTCTTTAACTAGAAGAATCCCAATCCCCCACAGTCAGGAAGTATATATATGAGAGTTGATGGTGTGTTTGAAGACAGAATTTATTAAAACCAATGTTGAGTTGTTTCACAAGTCAGAACCCTTAATACAACTGTAGAAGTTAAAGAGGATTATACAAATGGAAATTACAAAACATAGTAGGAAGTTAGGTGGAGCATATATGGGTGTGGTAGCAATTCACAACACAATTCATGCACTTTAGTGGTGACAACTCCTGATGAATGTGATGGTGCACTATCATAGTGAAACAACACTTTCTTCATCAAATGGACCATTTCTCCTTCAACTTCTTGTTGAATTAGGCCAATAACTCACTATTTGTACAGTAATTGGATTTCCTTTTTCTAAGTCATTGCTATCACTTTTCTGACCCACGGGACAATCTTTGCCTTCTTTGGAGCAGATTCGATGGAAGCAACATATTGTTTTGACTGTAGCTTGGTTTTCGGAGTGTAATGACAAATAGAGGTCTCACTGATAGTGAACTCGATTAAAAAAGTACTTCTGATTTTGGTTAAATAGCTTCAAACATCACTAAGCTAAAGCAATAGTCATATTTTAAAAACCGGTCCCGAAGCAAAACAATTGAAATTCAGTTCTCTTTGCTTGCTGGGAATAAACAAAACAGAGACGAAAAGAAAGATGTCTTCCCATTTAAGAAATGTGTAAGTACCTTAAAATGGAAAACAATAACTGCAAATATCTCAAAAATGGTTAACTCAATAAAAAAGAAGAAGAAAAAAAAGTATATGATAAATTTTGTGTTTTAATGAGATCTACATTTTTTTGTACAGTAAGGTTTTGTCTCTCTTACAGTTTACTGTTTTGCAAAAGTCATACAGAATGAAGCGGTCTTCAGAGGCTATTCTCAGAAAATTCAAGTATATATTTTGTTTGTCATAAAAATATATTAAACATATGGTATTTTAATAAAATTGGTTAGTTTTGAGAAAATCAAAATTTTCAAAAAAGGTTGGGATGGGGAATTTTCTTAAAAAGCTTTGTGTCGCATCCTTACACGATCCTGTTTTGTATTTCACCAATTTACAGATGATATAATGATGCATAGAAGAATGGATGGTCAGCTCGAATGTTCTTTACCTTAGCCAGCTCTGCCAATTGGTTTAAAGAACTCTCAAATCTGAATGTGGGATTTAATAGCATAAAGGATTTGAATAAGATTTTCCTATCAATAGCAACAATGTCTGTCCTGCTATCACAGTTTTTATCATAGATTGTCTAGAGCAAGTTGCTGTAAGACTACAATTATAATTTTAATCCCAAAAATATTTGAATACCATTTGAATAGAAACTGTGCAGGTCCACCAAGCATTCAGCTGATACAAGCAAAATAGCTATTACAGCTTTTACATCTTACCTTACATAGTATACATGAACTATCTGTTCCCTTATTATACAAGATTTACAATGATGCTGCATATAAAAAAAAATCTGATGTGTTACATTCACATGACTTTCTATATATCTCTACAACAAATAAGCTTATGCTTCTATTTACTTCCTGCTATTCGAGAAAAAATTAGCAGAAATAGACTTATTACTTGCTTCCTTGTAAGTAGAAGCGAAATAAGGAAGTACCATAAGTTAAAGTGATAGTCAAAGGCTGGTTATTATGTGACTGAAGTTCCTTTGTTTGTATGCGCACGAGTTCACAAAGTCCTGTATGAGAAAGTTACAAGTTTTTTATAGCTGAAACCAAAAAACAAGGAATATCTCAAAAACAATCACCTCCACGAAAAAAATGTATATAACATGAATTGTGTGTTTTAAAGTGCTCTACATTTGTTGTGTGGTAAGTTTTGGTCCATTTCTTACGGTTTAGCAGTTATGCAAAATTCCGTAAAATTGGCCCAGAATAAAGTAGTTTTCAGAGGCTATTCCCAGAAAATTCAAAATATACATTTTATTTGTCAGGTAAATATCTTTAATATACAATATTTTAATCAAAATCGTTAGATGCATTTCTTAGAAAATCCAAATTTTCGAAAAAAGTTCTATGTAAAGGGTAGCTTAGGATGGGGAGATTTTTCTCAAAATCTTTGTGTCGAATCCCTGGGAGATACTCAACCTAAATACCAAGCTTGGTATTTTACCGACTTTTCGTTTTCGAGTTATCGTGTTCACAGACACACGGGCACACTGACACATGGGCATACACACACGGACCTTTTTCTGAAAATACTTTTTTTTGGATACAGGGGACCCTAAAACATATATTTCCGGTAAAATCTTGGTATCAAATATTTTGGTGGAGTGTAACACCTTCTCTATACACTATGTACTAAGTACGTATAGAGAAAGTAAAAAAAGAGGCCTACAATCCTACAACATCTTACAAATACTTTTCTTCTCACTCATGCTTGATTAGCTAACATGAAATTCAAATGTATACTCTGCTGCCATTCCATAGTTATTTTTTCTAATAATATCCTTAACTATGGAAGGTATTGTATTTTTACTTTCTCTACACGTACTATGTACATAGTATATAGAGCAGATATTGTATTCCACCTAAAAATTTGATACCAAGATTTCACTGGAAATATACGTCTTATAGTCCCCTGTATCCAAGAAAATCATTTTTAGAAAAGGGTCTGCGCGAGGGTGTGTGGGGTGGTGTGGGGTGTGGTTTGGTGTGTTTGTGTGTGTGTGTGTGTGAGAGAGAGAGAGAGAGAGAGAGAGAGAGAGAGAGAGAGAGAGAGAGAGAGAGAGAGAGAGAGAGAGACACAACTCAAAACAAAAAAGTTGATAAAATACCAAACTTGGTATTTAAGTTTAGTATCTTCCAAGGGTGCAATACAATGATTTTGAGAACAATTCACCCATCCCAAACCACCCTTTACATGGAAAATTTTCCTAAATTTTGATTTTCTCAAAAACGGCTTTAATGGTTTTTTAAAATACTGTGAATTAAAGATATTTATGTGGAAAATAAAATGTATATCTTGAATTTTGTGGGAACAGCCTCTAAAGACCTCTTTATTTTGAATGAATTTTGTGTAACTGGTAAACCATAAGAGACAGACAAAAACTTATTACACAAAAAATGTAGATCACGTTAAATCACACAATTTATGTAATTTATGTCTTTTCTGAGGATTTTACCATTTCTGAAATACTCCTTGTTATTTGTTTCAGATTTAAAATACTTAAACTTTTCTCACACGGAAAGTTGTAAACTCCTGGTCCTGCTTAGAAACAGATTTCAACCACATGGCAACCCGCTTTTAAAAGATTTGACTACTGTTTTAGCCTAGTGTTTTGCATTATTTTCCATCTACTTTACGAGGAAGCAAGTAATTAAGATAATTTCTGCTAACGTTTATCTCGATTATCATTAAGTAGATATAAGAATATGCTTTTTAACAACAATTTGTTACAGCGATGTAGAGAAAGTCATGTGAATGGAACACATCAGATTTTTATATCAAAATTTCACCAGAAATGCACGTTTTGAGGTTGCTGACAATCCTAAAATAAGATTTTTAAAAAAGGTTTACAGTTATGCCTGTGAATTCAAAAATGAGAAGTCAGATTAATACCAAACTGAGTATTTAAGTTCAGCACATTCCAAGAATGTGATAAAAAAAATTTAATTATTGTTTATATGAAGCTTTTTTCTAAATTTTTTGTTTTATCAAAAATAGTCTAATGATTTTTATTAAAATATTTGCATGACAGAATGTACATCTTAAATTTTCTGGGAGCAACCTTTTAAGTCCTCTTCATTCAGAGTAAATTTTGTATTTAACTTTGTAAACCATAAATCATAAGAGAGATATAAAAATGTGCTGCACAAAAAATGTAGGATTCTTTAAAACAACACAATTTGTAATAAGAACTGAAGCTTTCCTGGCGATGTATTAATTCAAAATCTTCTCGGGCTTTTTTACCTGGTTAGAAGCCCGAGAAGATTTTGAATTAACACAATTTGTTTCTAATAACTTGTTTGTACCATCAACCATTTCCCAGACAACTGTTATTATTGGTTTTAAATTTTCAATACCTTGTCATATTTCTGAAGTGCTCTCACAATACAGATTTCTTGCAATGTTATGGAAAGAATATGGAAATTTAGTGCCAGTATATAGTGTCTGCCTTTAAACATTTGCCTATCAATTCTGCTGCTCTATTTCTCTTGTGTCTACAAGAAAACATATCTAATGAAACTATTTCTATAAAGGTTTACTTCGGAGAAAGTTATGAGAATGTAACACATCAAATTCTGTTTACATGAATTGTATTTGTAATATATAATAGTAAAATTATGAACTGCCTACATCTGTTGGTAGGCTCATATACCACTTACTTCATTCTGTGAAATAAAACAAGTTGATTCCATGAAGTTTGCTGCAATAAAGAGTATTTATAATTTTTATTTCCTGGACGTTGTTTTGAATCTTATTATAATTTCGTCCGAAAAGAAAAATATATTTCTGAAATTGTGAATTTGTTGCAATCTAGTTTAACTTCTGTCACATTTGAGTTGTGAGTTCAAACTATAGCTTACTAGATGCTGGTGCATCGCCGTGAAAATTGACAATAAAACAGCTTCCTGTACAATGACAATTTTTGCTGAACGGTGCACTCAACTATTATAAAGGCTATTTTGAAATGAGACCGAACGAATGTAACAATATTACAGCCTATACTTGAACCAGTCCAAAATTTGATGACACAGTTTCAAAATACTTTAGGTCTGTTTTTATGTAACAATAAAAACTACACCATTTTGCGATTGGGCAAGCAGAATCACTAGTGCAAGATGCACACACACTTACACCTAAAAGGTGTTTTTGCAAGCATGCGTCATTAAAAGAAACTTGTTTCTCCTGATTGTTATCAGCAAATCAGTTCTAGTTTGTAGATAAGGGGACAAAGGGCAGTTACCTACTCAAATGACTACTTATGACTCAGACAATTTCGAGGTGGCTCTTTTTTTCCCCCAACTTACGAGTATCTGTAGTTATTATCCTAATCATTATGTAAATATTGTAATGGAAAACTCTCAACTTATCATAAACAAGAACTTGTTGTTAAATTTATAAATGTTTCATTTGTTATTATAATTAATAACAGAAATAAACTTCTTGTAACTGCAAAAGGGATTTTTTTTTTAACTTTATCTACAATACTTTGGTAGTATTCTGATAGCATTCTTGCCTCTGCTGTCTTTATCAATTCCTTACCTCCATCCTAAAGATCATTAATGTTGCCCCTAAAAGATAGTATTAATGGTGTTTATATTCCAGTTTATTTTTCCAGTCATTCCCTTACATTCACTGTCTTGTTATGATGAAAATGTTGCAACAATAAACAAATAACTAAACATATGGGTTCTTCATCAGGATTTAGTAAGACAAGGAATACCTTGCTCTTAACAAACCATGTGTGACATTTGGTTGATTAAAATAATTGCAAAAGTACACAGCTTGGAGATTCCCAAGCTACCTACAGCATGGACTAGTAAGTGGCTTTGTTCCTGGGTAACTGCCTAACCCATGCTGACCATAGGACATTTTGTTGGAATGTTTTTATCAGCATTAAAAACTATATTTTTGTGTCACACAGAATCTGAGCAATTACATCCATTTCATTTTGAAATATCCTATATAAGCTTCCAGCAGACAGCATTATGACAATGAAGTCTTATTTCAAACATTGTTCTTACATATTTAATGTTCATGATGCATATAGCATTTAGATAGAGCTTTATTGGTTCTAAATTCAAATTATACAATGAGCAATGATTCAAACTTTCATTGCTATAAAATTACATAATTATACACATGGAAATACAACCCCCCTCCCATGCAACTTTCCCTTTTCTCCTGCTACCTGATCCAAGTACAGTAAACACTGTAATTATGCTCTTCAAGGTACTTGGCCTGTTTGTGTAATAATTGGGACAGCATTTGATTTATGTCTCTTTGGAATGTGAGTTAACAGCAACAGGTGTTAATATTTCTTCAAAACAAGGGACAGATTAATGAGTATATGTGCGAGTACAAAAATACAATTTTTAATGTATACATTTTTTATTGTTGTATACAGTGTTAAAATTAGGTTTTAAGCAAAGTTTTTGTAAACTGTGTTCATGTTTGTACATGGTTACTAATGTTAAAATTTAATAGGGGCTATTAAATATCCGTGTTTCAAAATAGATGGTGTTGCTAAGACAAGCTGCTGTTAACCATCGTGCACTGTCATTTGTTACACATTGCTTAAACAAATTTGGCACAGGTTAGTTTGGATTTGTCAGGGATTTGAGCTGTTTAACATGTTTTGGCTAAAATGGAAAAAGTACAGTATGGCAGTGATTCGCTTTTTACTTTCTCTAGCCATATGTGCAACATACAGTAGTGGAGTAGTATTCCCATGGCATTGGGGATCAATTGAAGCTCATCATTTTCCTCCTAGCTTCCCAATGTAATGCCACTATATTACTGTTTGTTAAGCCTTTATAGGCTACAACAACGGTTTCTAACCGGTGTGCCCCGGCACCCTAGGGTGCCGAGTGATTGGCTAAGGGGTGCCGCGAGATATTGAGATAAACAAAAAAAAAATACCTTCTACTGAAACCTTAAGTCTTGTAAGGTCTTGAAATAAAATAAGTCAAATCAATTACTCTCATGCATGGCAGATGGTGATAGTGGTCGATTCATTTCAATAATTCAGTTATACTAGTATCCCACACATGGCATTACAGCTATACCCTGCCGAACATTCCCGAGACTACTCGCGCTTCCTCACGAACATTCCCGAGACTACGACAGATGAATATATAAAAGTGTACGCCACTTGGCGCTTTCAGTTGTCTTCCTCGCGTTGATTCACAGTGTTTAGCTAGGATAAGTTCATTGTTAAACGTAAACGCCAGGACAGTGAAAGTGAACAGTCGGCTCCTACTGCTTGCTTTAAGAAGCCAAGTCTTACAGTTTCTCCCGGACCGTCGAATTCACCACATAAAGACAAACAAAAGAAAAGAACATACCAGGACAGTTACTTAGCGTATGGATTTAAGTGGAATAACGAGGAAAACCCTATCCCTGTATGTTTAGTTTGTGGCGAAACATTTAGCAACGAGGCCATGGCACCTAGCAAACTGAAGCGGCATCTTACAACAAAGCATCCTAGTGTGTCACAGAAAAGTGTAATGTATTTTTCACATATATTAGAAGGGGAGAAGAAAACAGCTGTGCGAATGGTAAAGAGAATGACCATAGGTGATACTGCTCTTGAAGCCTCATTTAAAGTAGCAGAACTGACAGCTAAAAAACAGAAACCTCATACTCTTGGAGAGGAAATCATTGGCCCTGCATGTCAAGTTATAGTTTCAACAATACTTGGCGAAGGAGCAGCTAATCGAATTTCGAAAGTTCCTCTGTCCAACAACACAATCAGCCGCAGGATATCTGAAATGTCATGCAATATCAACGAACAAGTCACAGAGAAAATAAAAACTTATAGAACATTTGCTTTGCAAGTAGATGAGGGTCTCGATATTGGTGACAAACCGCAACTCCTTCGTTTTATCAGATATATTGATGAAAAAGATATTAGTGAACAGTTTCTGTTCTGTAGACTGCTGGAGACTACAACCACAGGCCATGATATTTTCGTTTCTATTAATTCCTATCTCAATGACCATGATCTTTCATGGAAAGACTGTTGTGGTAAATGTACAGATGGTGCACCATCTATGTCTGGGAAAATTAAAGGTTTTACTGCCAGAGCTCTCAATGAAAATCCATCCATTATTATAACTTACTGTTTTCTGCATAGAGAGGCATTAGTCGTGAAAGCATGTAATGAAGATTTTGCTGAAGTGTTTAACCAAGTTGTGAAAATGGTGAACTATATGAAGTCTCGACCTTTAAAGTGCAGAATTTTTGAACAGCTATGTCGCGCAACGGATGCAGCTCATACCTCTTTGTTACTTCACACAGAAGTAAGGTGGTTGTCGCGGGGTCGTGTATTGAACCGGTTTCTCGAACTTAAAGAACAGCTAAAAACTTTTTTTAAGGATGAAAATCAAGACACATTTCATGAGCTCTTACTCAGTGATTCTTGGTGTTTTGAACTGTCGTATCTGGCAGATATTTTTCATAAGCTGAATGAACTGAATGTTTCGATGCAGGGTCGACATGAAATAATAATCTCCTCAACCAATAAAATGAAAGGTTTTAAAAGAAAACTTACTTCTTGGAAGTCTGCAGTTCAAAAAGGAGATTTGTCGAACTTTCCATCTCTTCTTAATGTGGCAGGAGATAAAGATCTGGGTAAACTGAAAGACCGCATTTGTGATCACTTATCAAGATTGCAAGATGCAATAGATGCGTACTTTCCAACTATTTCCACTACAAATCTCGACTGGGTTGTCTCACCATTTGATTTCGTAGATAGTGCAGAGGAAATATATTTCACTGCTTGCGAACGAGATGAATTTATTGATCTTTGCGCTGATTTCACACTCAAAGGTAAGTTCACCAAGAGTGAGGCGTCGGTGGCTAGTTTTTGGCTTCAACGGAGAGAGGAGTACCCTAACCTAATGAGGAAAGTAATTAACGCACTTTTGCCCTTTTCAACATCCTATCTATGCGAGCAAGCCTTCTCTGCTATGGTGACAATAAAATGCAAAGCAAGAAATAGACTGAATAACCTTGAGGATGATTTGCGTGTTTCACTGTCAACTGTAAGACCCAACATCACATATCTGTGCTCTAAGCATCAATCACAAGAGTCACATTAATCATTAATCGAACAAAATTTATTGATGTATTTTTACTCAGTGATTGTAGTAAAGTTTACTGTATTATGTTATGGTGTACGTTATTATCAAATAATATTTCAATAAATTAACATATTAAGCTTAATTTTCTTTTAATTCAAGGAAGGGTGCCCCTGGTGTTTAATGTTATTCCCAAGGGTGCCGTGAACTTCAAAAGGTTGGGAAACACTGGGCTACAAGATGGCTTCTATTCATTGTACTATCATCATCACATAATTCACAATAGCAGAAGGCAGGCACTTACTTTGTGCAAATGTTCAGCAAGGCAATGATGGCCGGTTTCCATTCTAAACAGGGCCACTGCAGTGCTCCTTGACATATTGAGCATGTCTGCTCTATCCATGATGTTTTGGTATATTTTGTCTCTAAACAATTTCTTTGTATGATTTCTTGTTGAGCTATAACCTGATATTTCATCTGGTTTATTTGCTTATGGAGCTCTGATTTTATTGTTAACTTCCTTACCACTTTGGCACCTTTCTTAGCCAATTGGTCAGCATGTTCATTTCCACTAATTCCCACGTGGGCAGGCATCCATTGCAATATCACTTCTTTATCCCTTAGTTTTATTGTTTTTATTAAGTTTCATGTATAGTATTTATTGTTTTGTTACAATAGTTTGCAAATAACTTCTACTGCTGATTTTGAATCTGAGAGAATTACAATTTTCTGTCTAATGTGTGGCCTGTATAGAATATTTTGTAGTGATATTTTAATTACTATCAGTTCACCAATGTAATGATTTGCATACTTATCAAGGAATATGTATTGTGAAAATGTTTGCAGTGAATACCTGCCCTGAAGTGAATAAGAAAGAAAGACTTGAGGGAAGTTGAACAATTAACTAGGGATAGGAGAAAATGTAGGAAATGGATTATGACCGGCTGAGGAAACCTGAGGCTCGAAAGGGCATAAGGGAGAGGAAAAGAAGAATACCTGTCCCTGCATCTAGTCCATTATTTATCAATAATCTTTCTGTATATATTCTTAACCATTCACTTTCAGGGTATCTGTTATTTATAGTGGTTAGTACATTGGACCTCATATCCTCTGGTATATCTATCTTCTTGCTTGTTGGATATGTTAGATCAGTACTATGTTAAATGTCAATATATTCTGCTGGATTTACTAGTCTTGGAGTGATAACTTCATCTACTACTAAGTTATGGAATCTGGAGTTTTGAATATATGATGTGAAGCTTGTTTGTGTTTTTGGTTTTTGTTTGTTGGTGGAGTTATGGTACCAATGATGTTTGTTTTTATCACTTTGTAATTTCTGGGCTATGACGATTGCATTTTTTTTCATGTACAACATAAATGGTAGACAGAGAAGGTATTGTATAAAATTCAATACTAAGATTTCACTGGAAATATAGGTTTTGAGATCCCCTGAATCCAAAAAATTCATTTTTAAAAAAAATGTCATTATGTGTGTCTGTGAACAGCATAACTCAAAAGCAAAAAGTTTGTATACCAAACTTGGTATTATTTACATTTAGCATCTTCCAAGGATGTGACAAAGATTTTAAAGAAAATTCACCCTTCTAAACTACCTTTTACAAAATTTTGATTTTCTGAAAAATGGCTGTAAAAATTTAGATTAAAATACAGTATATTTAAGAAATTTACATGGCACATGCAATGTATATCTTTTATTTCCTGGGAATAGCTTTTGTAGCCCTCTGCATTCTGAATGACTTTTGCATATCTGGTAAACTGTAGGAGATAGAAAAAAAAATCTGGTGTGTTCCATTCACATGACTTTCTCTACATCTCTGCAACAAACTATTGTTAAAAAGCTAATGCTTCTATTTACTTCATGCTAATCGACAAAAAATTAGCAGAAATAGTCTTTATTACTTGCTTCCTTGTAAGCAGAAGGGAAATAAGGGAGTACCATAGGTTAAAGTGACAGTGAAAAGCTAGTTGCTATGTGACTGAAGTTCCTTTGTTTGTATGGACAAGAGTTGACAAATTCCTGTAAAGCTGAAACAAAAAACAAGGAATATCAAAAAAAAGATCACTCCACGAGAGGGGAAAAAATATATATATATATATATATATATATATATATATAAATTGTGTGTTTTAGCGTACTCTATATTTTTTTTGTGTGGTAAGTTTTTGTCCATCTCTTACAGTTTAGCAATTACGCAAATTTCTGTAAAATTGATCCAGAATAAAGTTATCTTCAGAGACTATTTACAGAAAATTCAAGATATAGATTTTATTTGTCAGGTAAATATCTTTAATATTCAATATTTTAATCAAAATCTTTACAGCCATTTTTAAGAAAATCAAAATTTTCGTAAAAAGTTCCATGGCATGTTATTCTCAGCGTCCCATTCTATATTGGGTATGAAAGACCGCTTAATTTTGCTCAGAGGCCTCTCTTTCAGGCTTGAGGTTCTTTTATGTGCTGTAAATCTGCGGCACGGGACCAACGGCTTTACTTCCCTTCCGACGGAAGCCATGCAAAGGATTTTTACACCCGAAGAAAAAGATCACTCCACGAGAGGGGGGAAAAAAAAAAAAAAATAATAATAATAAAAAAATATATATATAAATTGTGTGTTTTAGCGTACTATATTTTTTTGTTAACAGTTAACAACAAGCAGGTGCAGCTTTCAACTTGGAGATATTTAAGTGAAATCCAGAAGACTTTTTGCATCGAGTTGTCACCATCAATGAGAACTGGATTTATCATTATATTCCAGAAACCATGCAACAATTAAAACAATGAGTTGCTCTTGGTGGATGTGCTCCAAAGAAGGCTGTCTTGGTGCCAATGGCCAGAAAAGTAATGTCAACAATTTTTTGGAACATGAAGATTGACATACTCATTGACTTCTTTGAGAAAGGAAAAACAAATGCTGGACTACAACATCCTACTAAAGTGAGTTATTGTCGCCCTCCAAGGTGTAATGGTTACCATGCTAACTTCATGTACCCAAGGTGGCAGATTTAAATCCAGCGGAGGATGGATTTTTTTTGGCATTAAAATCCTTAGTATGGCTTCCTTCAGAAGGGAAGTAAAGCTGTTGGTCCCATGCTGTACATCTACCACACGTAAAAGAACCATAAGCCTGATTAAGAGTGGCCCCTGAGCAAAATTAAGCCGTCTTTCATGCCCAGTATAGAATGAGATGCTAAGAACCAGAGCAGTTAAAGAGTGTCTAAAACTCCATTTTATTTCAGTGAGTTATTGGCTGAATTCAACAAGAAGTTGAAGGAGACATGGCTCTATTTGGCAAAGAAGAAAGTAATGTTTCACCACAACATACCAGCACATATCTCCAGAGTTAACACCGCCAAACTGCATGAATTATATTGTGAATTACTGTTGCATCCCAAAAATGCAGAACCTGGTTCTCTGCGATTTCTTATTTCCAAACATGAAGAAATGGTTCACAGGAACAAAATTTAAATGAAATGAGAGCATCAATAAGACAGAGGCATAATTTACAGAGATTGACAATTTCAATTTTTGGAGAGGTTAAAAAATGTCAGGAATGTTGGGAGAAGTGTACACTTCTAAAAAAAAGACTAAGTTGAAAAATACATAATTTGTGTTTGATAAAAAGCAAAAAAGACCTTCATTCCTAAAATGGGTGCTTATTGAACCATGCCCATAATATCACTATACTTATGCTGATTTCTTCATAACTTTCATGTTCTGCACACATTCCATTAGTAATGTTTACAAACTACTTAACCTTCCAAATATGTCAATTATGGCTGGGTCTATTATACATTGTTGTAATTCATTCAATCGATTGTATATTCATTATGGGGAATTTATTATTTTCATTATATTGACATTTTTGTTGCACTGCATTAGTGCAATTGAAATAATTTAACGTATGTTTGTTCATGGACCTAAAATATTTGATAAAGTGGCATCCATTAAAACAGTAATTGTATTCACTTGTTTTTCATACTCATCATGCAAGAAAATGAGATTTTAGCACCATCGCATAGCTATCAGTTCTTAAATGAATTGTCTATCACTTTAGCCTATTGTATTCCTTATTCCCCTTGTACTTATGCACAAACATTTTCAAAATATTCTAAGTTGCAATTTCATCAACTATAATGGGCATGCTTGAAAATTTGCAATTTTTTCTTTTTTTTTTCTTTTCATTTTCATGTTTATGCTTTGTTATATATCCATGCACTTTTGTTGTGTGTTTAATATTTATTTTGTTTTCAGCATTCCTGCTTATCACAAATTTCCCTATATATAATGCACCTATGTATTTATTTCTTGGCTTATTTTGGTGGTAACAGTTTCATATCTAACTTATACTTAGGATATTAAAAAATAATGATTTAAGGAATACAAATTATATAACAGTAGCTTAAAGAGAGATGTGGACACTTTGACAGTCTGTAAACCATTCACCCTCCCTTTTTATGACATTTTCTTATATATAAATATATTTAATAAATTATGGTATTTTGTTAATTCCGCACATGCAAAGGAAAATGCGAAACTGTCTTCCTGAAATATGAAACACGATTGAGATAAACAATTAATTAGCTTGTAGCCGCAATGAACATTCATTGGCCCCTGACCACTTCGAGACTGACTACCTAGAAGGCTTCTTCTGATAAGTCTAAAGTGCGTGTGTACTGTCTAAAGGTAAAGCAAAGATACCTGTCTACTTTTTTGCAAGTGTACAAAATTAACTGCTAGCTATCGAGTGCAAAATTTCAATGGCAGGGGCATAACTGTCAATTTCAAAACCACAGACCCTTTGGTTTAGATCTGATGGTATTTTCACTCAAATGTTGTTGGTTCCTCAGATAAGTGCAAAGTCATGATGCACTTCTAATGGTCAAATTGTAAACTAACTAGTAGAATTGTCAGAAGTTTAGAATGACAATAAGGGACACCTGTCCCTCCCCACCTTGTTTTTGAAGGCTAACAGAGTTCTGTAAATATTGACTTGCATACTCTACTCATAAGGGGATGTACAATTAAATTAACTCACTTTAAATTTTCTAAATTTTTTCCTGATGGTTCAAATTTTGGACAGGTCAGTGACAAACTATCTCAATACAGAAAACCCTTGTTACAAAAATCTTTACTAAATCTCTATTTTGGTTCTGCCACAGACAAATTTATTAATACTCCTGGAATTGCATTAAACATGTGCTAAATAAGTTGCATATTTCAACCAAAATTATTACAACTAAGGTTGCTTTTATATAGGATACCATATTTCAAATTCACTCGCTGTAACCAACTGATTTTCATTACTATTCTTCCTTACAAAGAAAGTTATTTTCTGCTTCATAAGAACAATGCACTACTCTTTTATGATACTAATGAGGCACATATCAAAGTGGATTCCCTGCCATATGCAACAGAATACTAAGAATTAAAAATGTTACTCCAGTCTTTAAAATTTACTTTCTGCATATGATAACCACAAATACTTGTCTTCATTTTCCCATTTTATTAAATAAACATAAAGTTACCTTCACTTGGAAGAGAAATTATCAATTGTCTTTCAATGAGCAAATGAAATTGTCTTAAATCAAAAGCAGCATTAACATCTTTTCTCTTTGCAGTCTTCTGGCATTATGTCTTGGATCATGTGACGGGCAGCTATTATAAAGCATTATAGCAGGGCCATATGATCAGTAATTATCCTCAACAATGTATCAAATGAACATACGTAGATTTCAAAATGTAATCTTTAGCATAGAATAAAACACAGGAATTTTGTTGTCCTGAATCATGGAAATATGGTACAAGATTCTTCTTTCTCAAATACAAGACAAGTCTACTCATTCATTAGTCAAGGTAGAACTGGAACTAAATTTATTTTTGTTTTTCACTTTAATGCCTATCGAAATATTTTGCACATATTTGTTGTGCATTTTACCAATGTTTTGCTTTAAACAATGTTTATATAATATGTGTTTTCAGACATAAATTCTGGGTATTTTGTACTGCTGGCTATGTTATGTTTTGATTTTCTTTTGTTCTGTTTACAGGTATTACTACTTTCATTTATATATTTCCATGTATAATTTATGCACATTTATGATTTCTATAATAGTTTGACTTTAAATATTCATTATTGAGTTTTCCTTTCTAAAACAGACATTTTGTTTTTAGTTCTCCCTATATAAAAGGTATATTGCTTAGTTTAAGTACATGTGTATTCATTGCATGTTGCATCTTGTGATTATACACATTAAAGCCCAGTAGAATTAGCTGTGCACCTGACATTAGCGCTGTGTTGTGATTTCTCTTGTCATACTGTTGCCACGTTCATCATTCACTATATAGTTCATGTCCAATGGTAGCACTCCCTAACTACCGAAACTAGTAAAACCTGATATCTAAGCAATAAAACATTAAATATGAATGTAAGTTTATTAAAAATAACTTGTGTAATCCCCACAGCCACGCTATTAGATGTATTTTGTCTACAAATGACAAATTCTGCAGTTATAAAGCAGTACCACTGCGAGGAGAAATGTATGCTACAGCAGAAGCTTAGCACAAACTAAGTAATGTTGTAAACATATTGTAACAAGGGTGACAACACACCTCTCATTGGGTGATGGGTTTATAACACAATAGATGAGATAAGACATGACTCCTTCAAAGGTGAGTGAATCATGTGGCTTTGTCAAGTGCATAGTTGGCTCTTGTTGACTTTATATACTACTAGCTGCCCGCCCCAGCTTCTCATGGGTGGTGAACCTAACGAAAAAAACTCGAGAAAAAATCTTCTGTTTACAGTACGACCATGCAATGAAATAAAATTACAATGAAATAATTTGTCAACACTTTATTGTAATGTATAATTTTCCTTCCGGAGAGAAAAAAATAGCGCCGATGATTTGCCGACTCTCGAGCACGCAATGTACAACATGCGAAAAATATAATTTAAGGTATATTACACACACTTCTAATGATTGACCTTGGGATTTATTGTCATTGTGAATGCAAGGCGCACTTAAATTCAAAATGAAAGTCGGTTGACATTAGTGGTATACTTGGAATAAGTATACCCTTGCCTTTGAACTTTCCTATGTTATAGTAACTTAAATAAAAATTTTCATAATTTTTTTAACTAAGTTTTGTTCCGCTGCATAATTTCGGTTGATTGATATTGTGTTGTATAATTATCACTGTGTCAACCTTGAGCTATAAATTGTGTGGCGGGAATCCTGGCAAATCCAATGAATTTAGGAATTCAGTTAGGTAATTGACAACTTCATTTGGATTATGGAATTGGTCAACTTAAATGAATGCATTTGTCCATCAATTTTACCCTGAATTTTTACATTCAAATCATCTACATTCTTATTAGTTGCTGCTAAAATGGCTCGTTCGCTCAACCTAGCATAGTTTTTGTAATTTGCACCAATATTTGGAAACAATTTCGATATTAATTCTTCCTTTGACGTCATGAAGTGACAAAATTTTGATGAAAACGAAAAGAGGCAAGTAGAAGTGACAACAGGAATTTGCCCATTGCCAATGTCTAATAATGCCTTTACATCAGAAAAGTGCAATGATCTGCACAATGTAGCATATATAGCTGGTATTGCGAAAAGGACGAAGTCAGAGCATCCATAAGGTATTGTGGAAAGAATGACATATGCAGTTAGCAGCGTGGGCAACCAAGATGTTGTTGGCATATTAACAGTAATGGCAATGCTTTCATAGTGTGGTGGGTATACGCTGGCATAGGTAATGAATTACATTAAGAAGAAAGTCACAAAGTAATATTCATGCATCTTGTGAATCTCTTTCTTTCCTTTACTCCTTTTTCCACCTCTTTCGTTATTTTCTTCTATGTCAAAACAGCCATTTCTAAGGCTAGTAATGACATAACTAAAGCGCTGGTTGGGCAATTGATAAGCTTTTATTTGATGATAACTTTTGTGTATTAAATTTTCCCATTTAACCTAAAATATTACTTGATCAAATGTATTAAGAGCACAGCAATTGCGGTGTGATGGTGATGCAGGTATCCTCATGTTCTTTAGCTAGCTCATGTACCATATAACGTCAAATAACCAATATCTGCAATAGGAAGTTAAACCTAAAATGGATCCCATCATTTTTCTTCCATTTTCAGATTCCAAGAGGGGTTAATGGTTATGTGCATTGTTTTATAACTTGTTCATTTTAAAGAATTACAACAAAAATATATTTATTTTTTTATTTAAACGATGTGACCAAGGGAACAATAGTTAATACATAAGAAATATATTTGATTTTCACAGTTATCTTGCATCATTGTCTCCATAACTGGGTGCATTCCCTTAACATTGAAGAAGAAAAATACAACAGTAGGTACTACGGCCATCTGGTGGCATATAATAAGTATGTATGTTAGGTTTTCGTTGCCAGGAGAGCTTCTATATTTTAAACTATAGGAGTAAGGAAAGGACAGTATGCATAAAAATGTATTTGAATTTCACTGCTGCGTAGTGTCATCTCGAGGAACTGTTGCATTACCTTAACATCAGATGGGGGAGGGAAAATACCACTATGGCCATCTAGTGGCAAATAAATAAGTACTTACTCTAGCTGTTAGTCGCCAGGAAAGTTTCTTTGCTGCTTTATTTTAAACAAAAGGAGTAAGAAAAGGACAGTTAATATATGAAAATGTATTTGAATTTCACTGCTGCGTTGTGTCATAACTGGTGTGTTACCTTAATATTGAATGGGGAGGGAAAATATAGCAGTACTACGAACAATTTAGCAACAAATAACTATGGTATTACTGCCATCTGGTGGCTATTAAGCAAAATGCGTTCACTTGACACGGTTTTTATTCACATTATGAGACTTTAAATACTTTCCCATACTATTTTCAAACATTTTCTATTCCACAAACCTTGTCGTGACAACAACGAACACAACCAAAAAAGAATTGTTCAATTTGATGCAGTCATTGAAGTGATACGCTACATACATTTCAACGATTCATTTTTATATATATAGATTTACATCTGGTGAATACGGTTTATCATAGAGTGAATGTAGGTATTTATCCTGTTTGCCACAATAATTAAGAGCCATCACACAGAATTAACTTACAGTTGGTACTTATTTGCATTTCATTCATCCTTTAAGCCTCATTCACAATGAGATGCAAGTTCAGTCATAACACAAGAAGTTGCACAGATTTCTAGTTCTGCATATTGCATACATGCAGATATCTTCCAAGCGCTCCACAAGTTTCAAATTGAATAACAGCCAACAACACCATATAAGAAAGTGCACTCAATCTTTTACATATAAATAGGTTATAAAAATTACATAATAACAGCGGACGTTCATAGTAGTTATGTCATAATATTTGTTTATCCATTAATATTGAAAAAAATATAAACATAGAGGTTGCAGAAAGTGATAAAGCTGCACAGCCAAATAGAAGAGCATGTATGTACAGTAGGTGCTGTAAAATCTAGCATTGCAATCATCTGTTGTTGAACAGCAGGCAATGCATAGAGGAAGGAATGCAGAATTCTTACTCTGTGTATGCAACCAGAGTTTGGAGTTTGCAAATTGCATCATCTAAGCATTGCATAGCATGATGCGTATGTTTATGTGATTGCTTACATTGAATAACATGGGTGTAAAGTCTTGTGCTTACATCACACAGTCAATGGGGTATTATTCAATTCAATGTTTAACAGATATCTTATGAAAATAAAGTAATAATGCAGAAAATGGGCCGCTCAAAAAATTGCATGAAACTAACTGCGATCGGTGGATCTTGTATTTGTGATGATGATTTCAAAGGCTTTATTTGGCGGCCAAGCTTTTTTTTATATTATTATTATGATAAATTCATGTACATGCTAGGACGTTTGGTGTTTTGCATATGAGATATTTACCAAATAATCATATATATAAAAACATAAACAAACATATTATATTAATAATAAATGGTTTTATAACATTCAGAAACATATTTCTCTGCCGACTACTACCACAACAGAAAATTAGAAACATAAATTTACATATACACACTAACCTTAACGGATTCGAACCTAATCCAGTGGTTTCATCTACAGAAACAGATTAAAAAAACAGAAACATACTCCATTAGCTACTATAGTCACACTAACTGTGAATTATTCATATGGGTTCTCATGACATGGTACAACATTCATGCATACCAATAGTTACAGAGTCCTTCGATAGCAACGAAACCAAGCATTTTCATTATAAAACCATTTATTATTCATATAATACTCGTTTAAGTATAAGTATTTGGTAAATATCCGTCATATATGCAAAATACCAACCATTCCAGCATGCACACGAATTTGTCTATAATAAAGCTTAACTGCCAGATAAAAACCTTTGAAATTGTCATCAGAAATACAAAATCAATCAATATCACTTAGTTTCATTTAATTTTTCGAGTGGCCTAAGTTATGCATAACTAAAAATAACTTTTAACATGTAATAAACTTAAGTGCACCTTTAATCCCTCCACCAATGTGAACTTGACATTTTATTGTCACTTCACTTTTGTTAAGAAATATCCAGAATGCTATTGTTTCATTTCTGGGTCTTGCTGCTTAATACAGAACATGAAAAAGCAACATGGTATTGTAATACATTCAGAGCCAATAACACCTGTGCTAGTTTCAGTTTAATAGTACTGTTCATTCTCAAAGCCTTTGAAGTACCTTCATGCCTTCTTTGTCTAGCATAGCTTTTTGTAAAAATAATACTGTGCTCACGGCCTGAATGTACCTATAATTACTTGGATGCAAGGAATCCTTTGTCACATTCAGTTGGTAATTAATATAACAAAGGCTGTAATAATGGGAATATTGTTACCTCCCCATAAAATATAATAATTCTATAAGTTTCAAAAACATAAGGTTATTATAGAGAACTTCGGCCCCTCTAGAAATTAAACAAATTGTGGTTTGACTGTAAGTTTGGTTTATACTTGTTACGTTTTCACAAATTTTTTTTATCGGAAAAGCTCCGTAATTAAGTTAGATGCTAATTTATTACGTACGCGTTGCGATCCTTTTTTGTGAATATTTATGAAGTATTATGTCTAGAAGGAGTAGAATATAAATAAAGATGTCTTGTAGTACTTTTGCAATGTAAATATATAATAATACTACATGCTACAGTGCCTAAAACCTGAGTTTCATTGTCAGCGGCAGGCGAACAGTGTTGTGGTATGCAACACCGGCATATGTCGCTAGACGCTGTGCTGATGAATGGCGAGTATGTTTCACGCAGATACAGCTGTTCAGTGAATTTTATTATGCAGAACTTCGGCTGCTCTAAAATCGAATGAAACTAAGCGCAATTGATTGACTTTGTATTTATGATGACAATTTCAAAGCCTGTGGATTTCAAATTTAGCGCGAGGTTAGGTTCCAATCCGTTTAGGTTAGTGTGTGTATATAAATTTATGTTTCTTAATTTTATATTGTGGTAGTACCTCATTATCGATATTTCCAACAACTCCTAACAGCGCAATGGATACAACATTAGTTTTTTAAACCATCTCCCCACCCATAATCCCTCTCTAACCACACCGGTCCCGTTAGAGTGCAAAACTGGTATAAGTCACAGCAGAGAGAGAGAGTTAGCGGCCCAACTTGTAAATAATTACCAAACATAATTAAGTTTACAACTTCCTTAGTCTTAAAATAAGAACTGAAGCTTTCCTGGCGACGTGTTAATTCAAACTCTTCTCGGGCTTCTAGCCAGGTAAAAACTTGGCTTGACATCAACGTTTCGAAGAAGTGCATCTTCCTCGTCTTCAGTTCACCCTGAAGATGAGGAAGATGCACTTCTTCGAAACGTTGGTGTCAAGCCAAGTTTTTACCTGGCTAGAAGCCCGAGAAGAGTTTGAATTCCTTAGTCTTGTAAATCAGGTTTTCTGCAGCTTTAAATTAACTCTGGTTTCCATTTTGGATAAACTTCCCCATTAAAATATCACTCAGAATTGCTATCAACATACATATCTGCAGTAGACTTTGTCTAAATGTGGGGAAATAAACACTAAAAACACTAATACACTTCTGTATAGCATGTTTTAATGCTTTGATTATATAAGCTTTTCACTTTTGTCACTTCATTCCTCACACACAGCACATATCACGCACATTTCCAATGAGGCATCATGGGCACATTGCTTCTGCTTTCCTTGTGCTGCCATTATGAGTACGTCCTAAGCTGCAAAGCATAGCCAAAGGATTGAAGGCCCTAAGCCACAAAGCATAACCAAGGGTTGCTTTTTAGGAGCTCAGCGAAGTCAGAGAATAGCCATAGGATCTGATAAGAGGAAACTCCATTGCACTTTTACTGCATTTTCATTAGCAATTGTTTTAGTACGCTGCACATCAACATGGTGCTAGTTTGCAATGTATAAGGAGGTTGGGTGCCAAACAGGTACGTAGGTGATAGAGCTTTTTTCAAGCAACTTCTTGAGCTTAACACCTTCCTTATAATTCAAGAGTACTTTGGATGTACTATTTACTGGATTCCATAAGTAACTAGCCCAGCCATGGGAGTGAAAACTTACACTGTTTTAATGGTTTTTTTTATACTCATTTTACGTATATTACAATGCACTGATCTTCCACAAAGTTGATAAGCTGGAATCAATAACCATCATATATAAACAATAAAGGTTTTCCACATTCGTACTCCAAAGAAACAGGTGGTACTAGGAGCATAAAGGCATTTAATTAAACAATTGCATAACATTTACTTCACTTTTACCAGTAAATAAATGTTTCTGCAAAACACTATTATCTCACAACATTTCACTTCACACAATACATTCTTTGAAGTTCAAGCAAAATCCACTAATTACATTGAGAACGACATGATCCACTTATAATATGGACCAACTTCATATTTGTTTCCACAGTTAAGCATGTTTATGATCTCCTATGCATGTATGTCAACATGCCACAATAATTATAGGTATTACAAAATGACAGTTACAAAGGGCAAACTAGAGATTAAAATATTATTTTCCTTAAGTATATGCTTACCGTCTCTATCAGCTTGCGATAATCCAGTAACGTGCTTTTGTCTTTGATTTCTCCCGAGGCAATCCAACTCTTGATCTGGTCGCGTAACCGCTGCAATTTCTTGATCTCTTTCTTAAGATCTGCTTCATACTTCTCCTTCTGGTTGCTGTTAGTGGCATTGTGTACCTTCTGCCAGATGTCCTCAAAGGTCTCCACTCCCTCTGTCACTTTCTTAAGACATCGGTCTATTTCTCCTGTAAAAATAAAAGCCCTTGAGTAACTTGCAATTCTTTCACTATGTTGGAGCATAGGAATTATCATATACTTCATTTTGGACAAGACGGTATTATACTAGGCAAGTCTAAATACTAACAATATTATCACTGCATGGTTCTTGCATTCAGTCAACTACTGAGTTAGCAATACTAAGTTTTTGTGATTGATTACAAATCCTTGACTCTAACAGTGCAGACTCAGCTACATCATAAGATAAACAAACACAAGCTAAGCTACAGTAACGGCTGGCTTCCAAACTAAGCAAAGCATGCTACACAAACATCACCGTATCTAAAACTTGCTTTCAATGAGCTTCTAAGATATATTTTTCTATCCATCAATTTTTACATACGTTTAAAAACAGTAAACAGGTCGGTAGGAGGTCATATATTTAATGAAATTTTGGACATTTTTTCTCACCTTGCAGCTTTCGTGTAGCAGCCATGGCTATGTAAACATGTGGAATAATAGTTCGTGCATAGTCTAAATGTAGAGATATATGACACAATGCGAATATATACTTTTATTATTTTGGTAATTTTATACAGCTGAAGCTTTGTTCATATGCAAGATGGCTACCTTTCCTTCACTGGCGGCACACAACCTACAAATGTTATTCTTCCGCAAAGAAAAACAGACTAAGATATTCACATTTAATCACTCCTTTGAAATTATATCCTAGAAATGATCTTAAAAATTTAACCGTCAGATTTTGTTGTACAATATGATAATTTGTAGATACTGATCATTCAACATTTTATTTATCTTCGAGACTTTTAGAACACGATATTCTCATGGTATTTTGTGTTCATACGCTGTGTGGTATAACGCGCATGCCTCTGAACATTATGAACAACAAATAAATGCGAATCTAGAATATCAGCTGATCGAAATGCGCATTATCTGCCTTTTTAATAAGTCAATGGGTTAAAAATTCGTTTCGTAGTGATATATATGCATAAAATAGATCATAAGCTTTATATCAACCGGCTTAGTTTCGATATATTTAAAAATATTTAAGTTTACGTGAAAGGGCAACCTAGTTAACATTGTTCCGAATTTCTAGCTTCAGCTGTCATTTTAGTTGATTGTATTTGACACTAGGTGAAATGTAAACAAATGGAAACTTGTTTAATTGAGGAGTAGAAAATGATACCTATGGTGTAGTTGTTAAAGCATCTTGAAGTTCGTAGAAATGGCAAACTGCGAAACTACGAGAAAATCAGTAATAGTAAAAAAGTAAGTGTAGATGCACGTTCTTAAGAGTCGTTTAGGAATTAACCTGTTTATTTTTCAAACGATAATATTTCATTTGACTATCATTAAGGAGCTTAGCGCTGAGAAAAAGACAAGATAGAAGCAATCTTTCAAACGTTAATGCTGTTTAAACCGTGAAAAGGTTAAAACTTTGGTAATATGGATTTCATATCTGAGCATGTCAATAGTTTGAAGACTTTCAAATCTGGTTTGCCTTTGGAAGTTGTACCCAAACTTTTATGACCTTAAGCCCTTTGGATAAATATTTTATATGTGTTAAAATTACATTCCAAGTTGTCCTAATGGCAATAAGAAGCTGCTTTAAAGAAGGATTACAAAAAGTAAACTGGGTTCAAAATCTTTAGTTCTAGCAATAATATATTTGAATTCTGAGGATTTTTGTTTCTTTTCTTGTTATGTTCTGCACATTGATCGTAAATTATAATATTCTAAGGTACATATTAAAGTAAGTAAAGCATGCAGAGATAGCAATGCAAACGGTATATCCTTGGAACTAGAAAGATGTGTAAAAGCAAAACACAGGAATGAACCTAGCAAATAAAGAAAACATACAGCAAGAAGTTCATGAAGGTAAATATACAGGCATAGAAAATTATATTGAAACTAGTAACAAGGTAAAGAGGCTTGGAATATTGTTAAATATGACATTTGAAGCAATGATAAGTCAACAGAATTCCATTTTCTCTGAATGAATTCAACATAGCTAAGAGCACAAAATATAAATAAACCTTTGCACAGCTAATATTTCTGAACTATGTGATAAAGTAACCAGTCTACTGCAACTCCAGTAACTTGACCCTAGAACAATTGGAAATTTTAGATATACGATATCAGTGAACAAAAGAATTTTAATATTGTTTTGAATTTTAAAAGATATAAATTTTCAGACTATTGTAGTCTTTGCCACTTTAAGAACCTGTGCTATGTGAAAGAACTTCAAGTCTGATAAAGAGGTATCTGAACAAAATTAAGCAGTTTTTCAAGCCCAAAATATGATGCTGGAAACTATAGCAGTTAAAGAGTATCCATAAATAATACAACATATTTTAAAGAAACTTATTGATATTCTGTGCCATCCTTTAGCTAAACAATGCAATATATCCAATATATTTTAAAATTGCCTTAACCATATTGATTGCAAAA
Source organism: Hymenopus coronatus (assembly GCA_030762935.1). Taxonomy (NCBI): domain Eukaryota; kingdom Metazoa; phylum Arthropoda; class Insecta; order Mantodea; family Hymenopodidae; genus Hymenopus; species Hymenopus coronatus. Next base: position 161,798,090 of record CM060892.1, read on the forward strand.
AGGAGATTTGAAATAATGCCCAGAATTACACTTTGTACCAATTAAGTTGAAAACAGTAAAGTTGTAATGCATAAAAAACTTAATGACTACTTTGAGAGACTGTATCTAAATAATTCTTTCCAATATGATTGTTGAAGAAATCTAAAAACTGTGGAAAGAGTAATGTAAATGTTTAAGAAGAGCTTTGAGAGGAAAAGCTCCAACTAAAACCTTTAATAATATTACAAAGATATACTTATAAATTAATTTTATGGAATAAAACATTCTGAATTACCTTAATTACTATTACATCTGGGTAATGATATCAGATTGCCTCTATGGGCAACACATATTTGATTTAAACAAAAATCTGAGTTTTTCCATTCATATGGCTTTCTCTAATTCCACAAACAAACTTTCACCACAAAAGATTTTTCTTTATCAAGCTAATAGAGATGATCATTAGTATAAATGATATTATTAATTGCTTCCTAAAGCAGAAGGGAAATAAGGGAATGCATTAGCCTAAAGTAATAGTAAAAGCTTATTGCTATGTGAAACAATTGAAATTCAATTCTCTTATATTTCTGGGAGTAAAACAAAACAGATAAAATGAAAGTTGACTTCCTGCTTGAGTAAAGTGTAAGCAGTTTATAATTGAAACCAAATAACAAGGAATGTTGTTAATTTAATTGTTTTTTCTCAGCAGCCATGTGTTACCCAAGAAGGAATATCTCAGAAACAGTTAACTCTGCAAAATAAAATGTATATTATAATATAAACAGTGTGTTTATGAGATGTATATATTTTGAGTAGTACGTTTTTGTCTATATAGCTTATACAGTATAGAAAAGATATCAAGAATAAAAAGGTCTTCACAGGTTATTTACAAAAAATACAAGAGATATATATTTCGTTTATCATGAAAATATCTTAAATATGTGGTATTTTAATCAAAATCGATGAAGTTTTTTTTGAGTAAATCAAAATGTTCCATGTAAAGGGTAGTTGAGGGTGGTTAATTCTCCTGAAAATCTTTGTGTCCAGATTGGCAGATACTGAACCTAAATACCAAGTTTGTATTTACCTGACTTTTCATCTTTTATTTATGCTGTTCACACACATGGACATTTTTCTAAAAATCTGATGTGCTACATTCACATACCTTTCTCTAACTGTTCCACATGAAAATTATTCTTACAAAAGATTATTATTTTATCTACCTCATGCTAATCGAGATAAAGATTAGCAGAAATGGTCTTATTAATTTCTTGCTTCCTTGTAAGTGAAAGTCGCTGTGTGAAACAATTGAAGTTCGGTTTGCTTTATATGGTCCCTGTTTGAGGGAAGACTGGTAGCTTAAAATTAAAACCAATAACAAAGAATATCTAGAAAAAGGTTTATGACATAATGATGTGTTTTAACGAAATCTACATGTTTTGTGTAGTACGTTTTTGTCTATTTCTTATGGTTTAACCACTATGCAAAATTCTACAAAACTCATCCAGAATAAAGAGGTCTTCAGAAACTATTCCCAGAAAATTCAAAATATACATTTTATTTGTGATGCAAATATCTTTAATATACAGTATTTTAATCAAAATCATTAGAGCTATTTTTAAGAAAAACATTTTCAGAAAATGTTTCATGTAAAGGGTAATTTGTTGTGGGGGTATTTTCTTGAAAATTTTCACATCACATCTTTTCATTATTGAGCTATGATGTCCACACACACATGCACCTTTTTCTAAAAAACATTTTTTTTTTGACTTAAAACACATATTTACAGTGAAATCCCAACATAAAAATTTTTGCGTGGAGTACAATTTCTTCTCTAGCTACTATGCACCTACATTTTATGTACATACATGGTAGAGAAAGTAAAACACACACACACACACCCATATATATATATATAAAAGTTAGCCATTGTTGCAAATTTTAAGTACTATATAGGTACTTTTTTACTGATACCACTTGTATAATATTTTAGATACTAAAATGTGTAAACATATATATAACTTTAATTTTTGTGTAATATTGCATTCATTTATTAAAGCAACTTTTTACTGTTTTCTTACATCTGAATTCATTATTGTTTTAGTATGAGTAAAACATATATATATTTATACAATACTGTAAAAACAAGCTGTTGCTTTATCATCAACATCATCATCATCATCATCTTATAAAACTGAATTAGCCAACTGTAATTCCTTAAACTTCAACAACAGAAGAATTATATACTATGTATATTAACCACTTGTTTCTCTTTTCTTAAGTCTTTATTGGACTTATTTCATTATATTTAACATTCTACCATGCTAGTATGTTTATACAAAGTGGAAGGTGAATAAGTCAAATATTTGTATCAGCATTTCAAGATGATGTGATGATCCAGCATTTGCAGTTTCTTTTGCTATTCATTTGGTTGATGCATAACAGGTCGCATAATTGAACCTTCTCTCCCCTCTGCCCTGCTCGATTGTAGGTGGTGTGATTTATGTTAACACAGCAGAGACATAGCTTAGGATCATTCAAAACACATTAGACCCTGAAATTTGTGATTCATTTATGGCAATGTTGTTAGTAAGCAGACAAAATAAGATATATGTGTTATATACATTGTTCTGTACTAAATATAAAATTATTTACACTTATGCACCTTCTACCCTGTATGTACTGTTACTTTTAAATAACTATGTCCAAGTGCATTACACAGCTGCATATTGCATAGCTGTTCATGTTTGTAATCAGAATACCATTTTTATATATATTTGGTAGTAACATCCTTTAACCTCAAGAGAGGTCATATCGTACAATGAATGAAATCAATGAAATGATGCTCAAATGAACTCAGGATCCATAGAGCTTAAAGTTATTTAACATTCTTCTTCTCAGGATAAGGAAATCCCTGAAAAAAACCTTATATAAATAAGTTAATGGTCATAATTCATTTCCCCATTCAATCCTGAGGTAGGTTTCTCTTCCCAATCTTCCATAGTTGTTTCTCCCCCTACAGCTGGAAACAAAAGGGAAGGTGCTGAGGCATATCCAGCAAAATTTAGCAAGTGATTTATGTAGTTTGCTGAAAGTGGTGATGTATGATGAAGTGGTTTCAAATTATCATATAATTCCATTAACATTTATTCACTCATGTTTCGTTCAGAACAAATTCCTCCTAAGATACCTTTAATACTAGGTTCTATTTTAATGCCTTTTGTTTTTATTGTTTTATAGGTCTGTGAACAAAGAAGGTTCCTCTCAAGGCAGTAAGGATGCCAAACAAATGCCCAACCTTCGGCTTACTGGTTCTCAGGTTAATAATTTAACTGAAGTTCTATAACATAACATTTTTGCTTCACCATAAGACAAAATGTAGTGTTATCTAATGAAACATTTAGATTTGATAATCATAGTTATTTTCTTAATTTTGCATGTATGCTCTTCAGTCGATTTAATTTAAAAGAAAAGTGATGTAAACATAAGTTACATTTCAGATCAATCTCACAACACGCCCAAGATCAGGAAATGGAAGACAGAATCAGGGTGCTACAGGCTTCCGTGGCAAAAGACCAATGTCTGCAATACCAACATATGGCCATAAGGTGATTACTTTGTTAATTGTGAAAGTTAAATTTCACTCATTAATACTATAACCTCTGCAATCAATAGTCTCTATTAAATACAGAAGTGATATTTGAGCATTTAATATTTGCCTTATACTGCTTAAATTTTACCATTAATAATGAGTATCAATTGGAGTACTTTGTTATATGGTAACTAGGCCTAATATTATAAGTGCATCTTTTCTTGGGTATTAGTTTAGCGGGGAAGTGAGAGTTGGGGGGAAGAAAGAGCTTCTTTTGCCTGGCCCTTAGTCATTATGGTGAACAGGTTACTGCAAACTACTAAATTAGTAAAGCAAACACATTGCATGTGCATGAACTCTGGGATTGCAGACAGAATGAAATCTTAGCATTGAAGTCACTAACTTCATGTCTCTTTGTTGTCACTATACTGCGCTTCCAGAATTGTACAAAACCTACCAAAGGGACTAGGGAATTGAGTATCCAAGAAAAAGTGTGTGCATAGTGTATGTATTGTGCTTTTATACCTGTGTTGTATATCATACTGTAACAAATGTCTTTATTGACTTAAAATTGATTACAAGTAAAGACTGTAATTCACTGTTGCAAATAATGCATTCGACACTTCAACAAGTGAACAGTTGCCGGCATGCATGCCACTGTACTAACACTCAACTACAATACACTACAGCATTGGCTTGTAATTCTTCCTCCTTTTATAGCTAGAAAATGACTTCACAGAACTTTTTGGAAAATTGTGAATGCTTCTGGATGATTCTAGCATGTGCCTGCTGATGTCTCGCATTCCAAAGCTTCTGGTTACCGGCATGTCGCCTCTGTGTTTAGCAAGTCCTACAGTCCTATCAACTCAAATACCAAAGCGAACATGAGAACTCCTGCAGATAGCTCTGTCAAAATAATATGTGCATTATATGAATTGCTAGTTTCTTGTCCATTAATGTGCTTATTTAGAGTTTAAAGTTAGGATAGAAAATACACAATTTAGAAGGTATGATCTGAAACTAAGGTTGCAAGGCCCATATTTTTAGTTGTTTCGTCTTTCACAGTGAACTTAGTAGCATGCAGTAATCGTAATACATGCGGTTGGTAACTGCAGAATTTCAGTCAACTTCCACCTACAGCGCTATGCAAGGTAAGCACAAATGGTGACTCATTTGGAAAACTGGTCTCGCAAAGAAGTCTGCTCGGTTAATTTGAATTCTGTGGGCAAAACATGTAACCATGGCTAGCATTCATGACAACTGTTAGAGGTTTATGGAGACTATAATGTTCTCGCCAACATGTCGCAGAATTGTGTTGAAAGTGTGAAGCCGGTAGAGAAAATGACACTGACAAGGATCATAGTGGCCAACCCAGCACGGTATCCACAGATTTGAACACAGCTTGCATGGAGGAGCTGATTTAGGACAACAGGGGAATCACTTATGACATATGGCAGTAGAACTGTGAATATTTTTTAGAAACATTCATCACATTCCACAATATTCTGCAACACCGGAAAGTTTGTTCCTGATGGGTTCCACGAAATCTGTCCAACCAACACAAGGAGAAGCACATGGGGGCAAGTCTGCAACTTTTGCAATAGTTCTCCATGGAAGGGAACAGTTTCTTCATCGCATTGTCACAGGTGAAATATGGATTCACCACTATACTCGCAGCAGTAAGTGGTTGTCAATGGAGTGGAAACACCTCTCTTCTCCAAAGACAAAGAAGTTTAAGGTGGCACCATCTGCTGGGAAGCTGATGGTCACAGTATTTTGGGACAATGTGAGTGTCATACTCATTCCATTCAAACTCATCCCATGAAATGAAGTGCCTCAACCAATGGAGACTATGTAAAAATAATCTAATGTATGTACTATCAGGTGATTCTTATGCTGTTTTTTTCATCATAGTCAGCTTCCCTCCCCGTATTTAGGACTGGCTCCCCCCCCCCCCCCCAGGGCTTACCAGATGCCTAGGAGTCAGAAGCCTGTCAGGGAGCCAACGGCACAATACCACAGAATAGAGAACCTGGAATGAGTGGTTGGCCCATAGCCAGGCATGAGCGTGAGGAAGTGAATGATATGAAATGCAAGCAAAATGATGATATGAAAGGTGATGATGAGTCTGTTGGTAGAATGAGTAGTAGGAGAAACCGGAGGACCCAGAGAAAACCAGCCCAGACACTGCTTCGTCCACTAAAAATCTCACATGCTGGCGCTTGGGAAAGCCAGCCCATCTAGGTGGGAGGCTTGTGGCCACTGCGCCACCATTTATTGTTTGTACAAAATAAAATGTACTCGTTTCACTGCAGGTTTGTAACTAGTTTCTAATCATCCCTCATATATGATGTAATATAAAATAAATCCTCTAAAATGAATTTGAGTATGAAAAAAAAAAAAATTGATGTGTTACACTCACATGACTTTCTCTAACTGTTCTACAAACAAACTTTTTACAAAGGATTATTCTTCTTTCTGTACCATGCTAATCAAGAAAATCATTAGCAGAATCTACTTATTACTTAGTTCCTTATAAGTAGAAAGGAACTAAAGGAATGTGCTATGCTAAAATGATACTCAAATGTTTTAAAAGCTATCATTATGTGATTGTTATTGAAATTTGTTTGTTAGCTTGGCCAGGAGTAGAACAAAAGAAAAATGGACACTTCCTGTCTGAGAAAAGTATAAGTATTTTAAAATTGAAATCAAAAACAAGGAATATCTTGGAAACGATCAACTCTACAACAAAAATGCATATGACCTAAATTGTGTGTTTTACCAAGATCTACATTTTTTATGTGGCAAGATTTTGTCTTATTTCTTACGGTTTACTAGTTATGTAAAATTCAGAAAAATGTATCCAGAACGAGCAGTTCTTCAGAAGATATTCCTGAAATATTGAAGATATACATTTTATTTATGATGTAAATATGTATAACATAAGGTATTTTTATCAAATTGTTTGAGCCATTTTTGAGAAAAAAACAAAATTTTCAAAAAATGTTCCATGTAAAGGGTAGTTAGTTTGAGTGGGGGGGGGGCTTTCTTGTAAATCTTTGTGTTGCATCTTTGAAAGATAATAAACCTCAATACCAAATTTAGTATTTAACAGTCTTTTAATTTTTGAGCTATGCTGTCCAGAGACACAAATATACATGCACACATAGACCTTTTTCTAAAATGCTTTTTTTTTTTTTTTTTTTTTTTTTTTTTTTTTTTTTTTTTTTTTTTTTTTTTTTTTTTTTTTTTTTGGACTCGGGGAAGCTTAAAACATATATTTCTGGTGAACTCTCGGTATCAAATTTTTAAGTGCAATACAATACCTCGTCTATACACTATGTCCATAGTACATGTAGAGAAAGTAATATATAGGTTGTTGTTTTTTTCTTTTTTTTTTTTTTTCCCCAAAGGTCACTTCAAACTTTAAGCTCTATAAATAAAATATTTGAGATGAGATAAGGCAAAAGAAGTCACATACTGGGCAAGCAGTTGGGTTTGGTTTTTTTGTTTTTGTGGTTTTCTTTTTCTTTAGTTCACCATTATCATGGGTACATTTTTGTTGAATGAAACATTAGTCATTTTATTCATACTGCTATAAGAATTTGTAAGTTGCAAATCATGGCTCTATCACTAAATGATAGAATATGACTGATTCAATGCCATTATGAAAACAAGAGAAGCTTTTCTCAAGGTGTGAGAAAATTTGGAACTCTTTAACAGTTTAAGAGTAGTCCCATGTTCCATTCATAAAGTTCTAACAAAATGGCTGCCATGATCTCCAGATCTCATACCGACCGACTTTGGTTATGGGATATCTTAAAGCAGTGTTTCCCAGCCTTTTGAAGTTCACGGCACCCTTGGGAATAACATTAAACTCCAGGGGCACCCTTCCTTGAATTAAAAGAAAATTAAGCTTAATATGTTAATTTATTGAAATATTATATAATAATAACGTACACCATAACATAATACAGTAAACTTTACTACAATCACTGAGTAAAAATACATCAATAAATTTTGTTCATAATCATAATTATTAATGTGAAACTTGTGATTGATGCTTAGAGCACAGATATGTGATGTCGGGTCTTACAGTTGACAGTGAAACACGCAAATCTTCCTAAAGGTTATTCAGTCTATTTCTTGCTTTGCATTTTATTGTCACCATAGCAGAGAAGGCTTGCTCGCATAGATAGGATGTTGAAAAGAGCAAAAGTGTGTTAATTGCTTTCTTCATTAGGTTAGGGTACTCCTCTCTCCGTTGAAGCCAAAAACTAGCCACCGACGCCTCGCTCTTGGTGAACTTACCTTTGAGTGTGGAATCAGTGCAAAGATCAATAAATTCATATCGTTTGCAAGCAGTGAAATATATTTCCTCTGCACTATCTACGAAATCAAATGGTGAGACAACCCAGTCGAGATTCGTAGTGGAAATAGTTGGAAAGTACGCATCTATTGCATCTTGCAATCTTGATAAGTGATCACAAATGCAGTCTTTCAGTTTACCCAGATCTTTATCTCCTGCCACATTAAGAAGAGATGGAAAGTTCGACAAATCTCCTTTTTGAACTGCAGACTTCCAAGAAGTAAGTTTTCTTTTAAAACCTTTCATTTTATTGGTTGAGGAGATTATTGTTTCATGTCGACCCTGCATCGAAACATTCAGCTTATGAAAAATATCTGCCAGATACGACAGTTCAAAACACCAAGAATCACTTAGTAAGAGCTCATGAAATGTGTCTTGATTTTCATCCTTAAAAAAAGTTTTTAGCTGTTCTTTAAGTTCGAGAAACCGGTTCAATACACGACCCCGCGACAACCACCTCTTACAAAGAGGTATGAGCTGCATCCGTTGCGCGACATAACTGTTCAAAAATTTTGCACTTTAAAGGTTGAGACTTCATATAGTTCACCATTTTCACAACTTGGTTAAACACTTCAGCAAAATCTTTATTACACGCTTTCACGACTAATGCCTCTCTATACAGAAAACAGTGAGTTATAATAATGGATGGATTTTCATTGAGAGCTTTGGCAGTAAAACCTTTAATTTTCCCAGACATAGATGGTGCACCATTTGTACATATACCACAACAGTCTTTCCATGAAAGATCATGGTCATTGAGATAGGAATTAATAGAAACGAAAATATCATGGCCTGTGGTTGTAGTCTCCAGCGGTCTACAGAACAGAAACTGTTCACTAATATCTTTTTCATCAATATATCTGATAAAACCAAGAAGTTGCGGTTTGTCAGCAATATCAAGACTCTGATCTACTTGCAAAGCAAATGTTCTATAAGTTTTTATTTTCTCCGTGACTTGTTCGTTGATATTGCATGACATTTCAGATATCCTGCGGCTGATTGTGTTGTTGGACAGAGGAACTTTCGAAATTTGATTAGCTGCTCCTTCGCCAAGTATTGTTGAAACTATAACTTGACATGCAGGGCCAATGATTTCCTCTCCAAGAGTATGAGGTTTCTGTTTTTTAGCTGTCAGTTCTGCTACTTTAAATGAGGCTTCAAGAGCAGTATCACCTATGGTCATTCTCTTTACCATTCGCACAGCTGTTTTCTTCTCCCCTTCTAATATATGTGAAAAATACATTACACTTTTCTGTGAGCACTAGGATGCTTTGTTGTAAGATGCCGGCTTCAGTTTGCTAGGTACCATGGCCTCGTTGCTAAGTGTTTCGCCACAAACTAAACACACAGGGATAGGGTTTTCCTTGTTGTTATTCCACTTTCCTCGTCCATACGCTAAGTAACTGTCCTGGTATATTCTTTTCTTTTGTTTGTCTTCTTTATGTGGTGAATTCGACGGTCCGGGAGAAACTGTAAGATTTGGCTTCTTAAAGCAAGCAGTAGGAGCCGACTGTTCACTTTCACTGTCCTGGCGTTTACGTTTAACAATGAACTTATCCATAGCTAAACACTGTGAATCAACGCGAGGAAGACAACTGAAAGCGCCAAGCGGCGTACACTTTATATATTCATCTGTCGAAGTCTCGGGAATGTTCGTGAGGAAGTGAGTAGTCCCGGGAATGTTCGGCAGGGTATAGCTGTAATGCCATCTGTGGGATACTAGTATAACTGAATTATTGAAATGAATCGACCACTATCACCATCTGCCGTGCATGAGAGTAATTGATTTGACTTATTTTATTTCAAGACCTTACAAGACTTAAGGCTTCAGTAGAAGGTATTATTTTTTTTTTGTTTATCTCAATATCTCGCAGCACCCCTTAGCCAATCACATGGCACCCTAGGGTGCCGGGGCACACCGGTTGGGAACCGTTGTCTTAAAGAGTGAGTTTTTCTGACATTCTAAACTTGACAGCAATTGAAAGATGCTGTCTTGAAAGAAATTGCTAATATTCCAAGACATCTACAAAATGCTGTGAATGGAGTGCAGGATGTATGTTGAACAAGTTTTATAAAACCCCATTTTTTGTATATATATTGCTTTTGTTTTTTTCTATCTCAAATATTATAATGATTTAAAGTGACTTTTAAAAGATCCTCCACATACACACACACACACACACGGATGAAGGTGACCTATCTTTTTAAACTATGAAAGAGCATATAGTTTTGGGAGTTTTTTTCCATAGAACTTTTCATTCTTGATGTAATTATACATATTATTATTTTATATATTTTGCACAATACTGCATTACAGTAATACCAACAGGTTCATTTTTTAATTCTTCAGCTCCCACTGCTATGACAATGAACAAATAAACACTTGCGATGTGCAAATGATTTTAACATAATCAAAATAGCATTAGGAATTTGGAATTGAAAAAAATGTTTACAATATTATGAAAATTATTAACAGGAACCTTATTTAAAAAGAGTAAATAAAAGCAAGATTATGCTTCCTTTCTCTATGAATTATAAAACTCTGTGAATACCTGATTAGAGCAAGACAAAAACTGAAAACGCTTTAAATGCTCTCAAAACAGTCTAGTGAGTTACACTGACAATGTTAGCTGCACCATGGTTACTGCTTCAGGATCTTCCATCAAATGAGGGATTTGTTGTTCTTCTTCCCCTTGTGTAGTATTTCTTTGGCCAATTCATTCAATGATTGATGCCTGCATCTATAACTGTTTGACAGATGAAAATAAATATCTTATGATGTGGTCTCCTCTATTTGAAAATTTTTCTTAACAAATTCTGCTGCATTATGTGGTGTTCTGCTGCCACATTATGTATTTCACCATAAATAAACAGCACTTCAAGACATCCAGCATTTGTACCATGAGCCATTCCTCTGTTTGTATCTTACAGTGTTGTGCAATCTTTATGATTAATGATGTAAACTTAAAACAAATTTTGAAAGCTTATAATAATAGACTAAATTGTTTTAATTAAAAATATATTTAAACATGCAGAAAATATTTAACTTTAAATTTCCTCCAAGAAATATTTGAAAAAGTATTTAAGTTTAATAAAATTGTCATTTAAAATAGGGTTAATATTAAGTAATGTTTTCTTTCTTCTTGAAAACTGCTTTAAAAGCAGCAAAATTGTCCTAAGGTTTAATGTACTATTCATTACAAAGATTCATCCTATTTAAGGATGATAGTAGGTCATTTTCCACCTATTATATATATAAATATAAAACAACAGCTCTCTTTTTACTCCAACAACTTTTATTCCTTCCGCAAACTGAATACAATCCAAATCTGCTCACAAAATTAAATTATTATGTTTGTTAATGACACTGTCAATTGCCAGGATCATATCAGTGCTGCCAAAATTTTGTCCCACAGGAGTTATTTCACATGCCAGCAAATCTACTGACTTGGGGCTGTTGCTTTTACGTACACTTAAAAGCCATCAATCTTGGCTGGGTTTGAACCTGCAACCATGAGTTCAGAAGGCCGAGCCTAAACAACTTATTCTGCTCACAAACAACTGTTATTCTTCAATGCTTTTGTAATGGTTCCTTTCGATATTTTTGGTGGCTAATACAACATGCTACAAATTTCTCACCAAAACTCGCTCACCTGCTGAGTTGAAACTAAACTCTGGCAAGGCTTTGTTCCCCTTTTATATCTGATGATCATGTGATAGAAAATTTCCAGAAGCCTTTGCATGTGCAAAAACATTGCAGCTGTTCATAAACTCATTCAGGTATAACAATGCAGGCTTCAATGTCAAAGAACCTTCCAAAAAACACATGTCCATTCGCTGAGGTGTAACAATCAAAAGAGCTTGCCATTAACACACCTTTCCACTAATGCACAAGTGTAACAATGGATGCGAACAATCAACTATGAGTTACAAACGTTTGGCAATTATGACCTTAGGGCATAGTCACACTATATATATTTTTCTGCCGTATTGTTGCTCATTAATACATTTTTGACACAAAATTTCCAATGTGTGGACTACAGTTTAAAAGAATATCTAAGCATAGTACAGTATAAAAATAAAAATCTTTGGTCTAATATAAAAACTAAAATACTTGGCATGAATATTTTTAACAATGGTTGACAAATTGAAACTTGTAAGAATGGGACATTTTGGTGCAATAAAATGTGTAAAAGAATATAACCATGTTTAAGGTTCATGGTAAAACTTGTAGTGATACTTATAAAATTGATGACATGCTTAAAAATATTAAGATATAAACATTGTTTATGTTCAGAAAAGTAATAAAAAAATCAAACCTTCATTTTAAAAAAATACAACAGAATTAAAGATAGTTAAATTCCAAGAGTAATCAAAATAACTGCTAATGGGGTTCTAGTGTTAAAATTTGTAATGCCTTTCTTAGAATGTAGGATATTTAAAAGTGTGTAATAAACATGAGAAAAGAACTGTGTGATAAGTGACTGTTAGTCAAAGAAATTAGTGATCAATAAAACAGTACTCACTATAAAGATAAATAGTAATATTAAAGTCCATTCTACAAACAACCAGAAAAATTGTATGAATAATACAAAATAATTTAAAAAAAGAAATTTATGCTTCTTTGTTGTGTTTTGGTAGTGTCCTAGAATTGTTTTCAAATGGGCTTGGCTTGCCTGTCTCGTGAACAAAATGGTGGCACACTAGCAGGTTAGCACCAAATTGGAGCAACAGAGTGTCATTAGATTTCTGTTAGCTAATGGATTGAAGCTAATCAACACTTACATTGCAAAATATTTGTTGCTGTTTGCATAAATATGCCTATAGTCTCTGGCACTCCTTAAACTTTTGTTTAATAATAATAATAATAATAATAATAATTTAATAATAATGCATTTATTGTCAATAGACTGCAGAGCAGTTTTGACATTGTCAGTTCAATTACATTGATTTACATGTAATTGAAAGTTAATCATTCAGAAAGTTAAAGACCTCCAAAATCATTACAATATACCATTAGAAACACACAATATGGAAAAGTTAATTCATTCACCTTACCCTATCAATAGATTAAAGATCCACTATAATATAAATTTAATAGAACCAGTCAAGAAACAGGAAGAAAATCTCATTTGTCTGAAGCAGCTTACACTCGAAACTATTAATATACGATTCCCAGAACCTGAGTGGGTACATATCTATACTGATGGCTCTAAAATTGGAAGTGATTTTAATATTAAGACTGGTGCTGGAATATACAGTAAATTATTTTGTTCTTATATAGCCCTTGGCCAAAATTCAACTCACTTTGATGGAGAACTTGAGGCAATTAATACTGCACTAAAAAACCTTTTCTACCACATTAACTTATTTAATAAAACAGTTATATTTAGCGATTCTAAATCAGCTATACAAGCCATTACATCAGACACATACACAACAAAAAGAATTATTGAAATTCATCAAAGTATTAAACATTTATAATCTCTACAAGAAACAATAGTTTTGCAATGGAGTCCTTCACATTGTGGAATTTTTGGTAATGAAATGGCAGATTTATTAGCAAAAAAAAAAAAGTACAATGATACAACAGATTCCAAAATCATGTTTATCATATCAATCTTCAAAATTGGTAATTAGGAAAATAATCCAACAAAAATTGCATGAAAAATTAATTCAAGACAGTGAAAATAAACAATGGAATATTCTATTAAGCCAACAAAATTTAATTCCAGACCACCCACGATTGAAAGCTGTTGCACTTTTTCGCTTATATACAAGACATGACTGTTTAGCTGCACATTTATATAAAATAAACATTTTCAATATACCTAGATGTTTATTGTGTCAAGAAGATGATACTCTATTGGATATACTACATCTTCAGAACTGCAAAAACCTGAAAGAAACTGATCTAGCATTACGATACTGGGAAGCAAGAAGGCACATGGAAGAACTCCAAAACGCTCAGCATTAGCAACCAACCAACCAACATTGATTTACATATATGCAGCTTATATTTACATCATTCAATATTTATAAATTACATATACAGTAATACATTATTAATTAAAATTACAATTCATCAACGCTATACAAAGCGTTGTTTATTAAATAATTTTCGAGTTCCTTGTTGAAAGCATTTTTTGACTTAATTTGCTTAATAGAATTTGGTAACTTGTACAATATTATTCCCATTACATTTGGATCCTTAAAGCTACTATTTATCCTAAAACCTTGTCTAAAAAAAATTACTGTTGTGTCGTGTATTATAATGATGTATGTCACTATATCTTAAATTATCCTTCCCCATCCCCCATCACATAAATTATTACCCTATATATATATTTGCAATTTCTCTTCATATTTGATTTTGCACTGCACCCCCAAATCTCAATCCCATACAGCAAATAAGGATATATGACACCATAATACATCATTTTTAATTCTTTCTCTTCAAGAAGATTGGAGAAGTGGCTAAGTAAGTATAGGGATCTACTGATTCTCCCACTGATACAATGAATGTGTTCTGACCATGTAAGCTTTTGATCTATTATAAACCCAGAAATTTATGTTCATTTTCACAGTATATGTTGTAATCTGATAATTGAATAGAGTCTGATTCATTACTTGAATTCCCTAAATTATACTATATTAACTTTGTTTTAGACATGTGTTATATATATAAAGTATTCAAAGAGTGTTTCAATAGTTTGCGTCATTGTGTTATTCAAGTCTCCAATTGAAGTACCCCAGCATATAGTTGTTGTATCATCTGCATGTGAGATTGCTTTACTATTCCTATTGTAGGGTACATCATTTACATACAGTATAAATAAGAGAGGACCCATCACTGAACCTGCGGAACCCCATAATTTACCGTTTTGAAGCTGCATGTAGTTTTTGTTGTTAGATTCCCTTGTTTGTAGTTTATTTGTGTTGCTCGTTTCCTGCCAATAAGGTATGAACTAATTAAATATTTTGCTAAACCCCTAATTCCATATGCTTCTAACTTACTTAGAAGAATAATGTGATCAACACAGTCGAATGCTTTTGTAAGGTCGAAGAATAATGTTGCAGTTTTTTCTTTGTTTTCTAAGTGCTTTGCTATATTATTTGTGCATTCCAAAATCGATGAAATTGTTGAGATGTTTCCTAAAACCATGTTGTGAATTCGTAATAGTGTTATTTTTTTTTCCAGGAAGCCTATCAGTCTCTGCAATATATCCCTTTCAAAAATTTTGGCTAATTCTGATGTTAGTGTAATTGGCCTGTAATTACGAGGTACGTCCAGAAAGTAAGTTTGGTAATAAAATTAAATTGTGTACACATACAGAATAATTATTTATTGCACAAAATTTTACAACTCTTAAACTACTTTTCCACATGACTGCCAAAATTTTGCATTTGTCATAGCGTGGCACAAGTTTTTGTATACCTTCTTCATAGAAGTTTGCCGCCTGTGTCTTCAAAAAGTTGTAAACATTTTCTTTCAGCTCTTCGTCATTGTTGAAGTGTTGACCACCAAGAAAAGACTTGAGATGTAAGAACAGATGAAAGTCACTAGAAGCGAGGTCAGGGCTGTATGGATGATGGTCAAACATGTCCCAGCCAAATCCCTGTAGGAGGTTTTTCGTCACATTTGCAGTGTGTGGTCGTGCATTATCGTGAAGAAAAACAACACCTTTTGACAGCAATCCTCTGCGCTTATTCTGTATTGCACGGCGCAATTTCCTAAGTGTCTCGCAATAAACATCTGCTTTGATTGTTTGACCACGCGGTAAGAAATCAATGAGTAAGATGCCTTTCCAGTCTCAGAACACTGTGCACATCATCATTTTTCAATGTGTCAAGATTTGTTTCAGCTTAACCTTTGCTGGGGATGAAGTGTGCCTCCATTCCATTTATTGCCGCTTACTTTCAGGGGTGTCGTAAAAACCCAAGTCTCATCTCCTGTGACTATCTGTGTCAGAAATTCTTCGCCGTCTTCATCATAACAGGTTAAACACTGAAGTGAACTACACATCCGTTTTGTTTTTTGTTGCTCAGTAAGAATCTTTGGTACCCAGCGTGAGCAAAGTTTACGACATTTCAGTTTTTCGGTAACAATTTCATGAATTAGTGATCGTGAGCTTGGGGAAATTTCATAGCAAGAGCACTAATTGTAAACTTGCGGTTTTCCTGGATCTGGTCATCAATCGTGTGAAACAGTTCTTCTGTAACTGCCCACTTCGTTCTTCATCGTGCACTTCACTACATCCTTCATTGAACTGTCGGACCCATCTTCTCACCATTGAATCACTCATCGCATTTTGTCCGTAAACTTCGCAAATTTGCAGATAAATTTCAGTTGGTTTCACTTTCCTAGCATTCAGAAAACGAATCACAGATCTGATTTCACAAGCGGCGGTATTTTCAATCAACACCGACATTGTAAACAAGTACAACAAAACGTATGTGGCAGTGATCTCAAAATGGCGCACGTTTCTTCTCCTTGATACAGAGCGTCTACCATGCATGTGCAGAACTGCTATCGTAGCGCTGCAGCAGAGGTATATTGAAACGGAACTTACTTTCTGGATGTACCTCGTATTTATATTCTTAGTATCACCTCGCTTATGTATTGGTCTAACAATGGATACTTTTAGGCAATCTGGAAATTGCCTTCTTGTTATAGAATAATTGATGAGATGCTCAAGAAGACCAGCAAGAACATCTTTACATTGTTTAAGGACTAGTGTCCTTATTTCATCCCACCCACAAGTAGCTTTGTTTGGTAACCTATTTATTATGTTTATTATTTCAGTGCTCATAACAGGATTAACAAAAAAGGATGGATAGATTTCCCTTAAGTAGAATTTGGATGGGTTTTGTTTGATTATTTGATTGGGCTGCAATTTCTAGAAAGAATTCGATTACATAGTCACAGAGTTTAACCGATCATCCAGTACTACACCGTTTATGTCCAGTTCAAGATTTTTTGAAGTGGGTTCATTTTTTTTAGCCTTATTAACTATGCCCCAAGTTGTTTTACAAACATTTCCCAAATTGTTTATTTTTTCTTTATACATCTTACTTAGCTTTAAGATTATTGAGAGCTGCCAAATATTGTTTGTTAACCTGTTTATATTTATTTTTATAGTACTCAGATGCTGTTTCTTTATGTAACTCATAGAAGTGCTTCATCTCATCTTTCAACTTCATTGTGTCTGAATCATGTTTTACTCTAAAAAATTTATTTCTACATAAAACTTTTGTTTTGATTGGACAGCATGCATTAAATTCATTCTAAGAATTCAATAAAATTCCTCCCATTTTCCATTCACGCTATTGGCTGAATAAACAGCACCCCATATCTCTATCCCTAGTTCCCAAATTAGATGCATGATATAGCTTGTATTTAAATCTCGAAAGGTTTTCATCTCCTTTTGCACTTCTCTCCCATTCAAACCGATAAAATCTACACATTGGGCATAATGGTCGGAGATGAGGGTATTCACATTGCATGCATTAATCTTGACATTGTTTATATTGGAAGCAACATGATCGATGGTGGAGGATGTTAATGCAATTTCTCTAGTTGGTCCATGTGTTAGATTATCAACATTGTAGCTAAAAAAATGCATCAGATAATTATTTGTAAGAATTATTGCTATAGTTTAAATTTATATTAAAATCACCTACAATTATAATTTTTTCGTGTTTTCCTGATAATTTTGATAACAGTTCATCTAAGTGTGCAATAAATATATCTACTTCCGAATTGGGAGATCTGTAGATCCCTATAAGTAATATACTCTGTTTATGATCATCTAGCTTTAAGGCTGCAACTTCAAAATATTTTTTTAGTCTGAAAGTCACTCACATCTACTTCTGAGGCACTTAAAGAGCTTCGAACTAGCAAAGTACCCCCCCCCCCTCCTCCTCCTTTATGCTTAGATCTGGCAAAACTACTTATAGTGTCATAATAGTTAAGTTTGCACAGACTGAGTTGTTCACTATTGAGACTGTGTTCAGTGAATACTACAATATCTGGCAAATACTCATTCAGTAAATATACACAGGCTGCTATTTTTTGGCTTATATATTGAACATTTAGATGTACTACCCTCATTTTTCTACACCATATAATGCTTTGCCGCCATTCCCTTCGCTTAAGATTACTGAGCCAGTAGTATTTGCTTCTTTTCTATTCAACTCATGCAGAAGTACATCCACCTTACCCCCCAGTCAGTTTTCCTTACTTACAGAGCTAATTGTGTCACAAAGCAGTGTGACCCCCTCCTATTCAAATGTACCCCATTACTCCCAAAGTCCCTTACATCCAACCATAAATTACCATTTACCATTAAGCGATTTTTGGTAGCACACAGCCGGTCAAGCTCATGGTTAATTCTTATCATTTTATTTTTACTAACATCAAACCTACTTAACACACCACTTACTATCTCAGTCTTATCTGTCTGTGTCTGAATATTTTGCACTAAGTCTATCTATCCCCATTTATTTCTTCTGTAATTCTTCCCTGCTTAATGTTATTTGTGCCTACATGCACCAACACTGCCTCTGGTTTCTTTCCTTGAAATTCATTTGATGATAAGCAAGAAACTTAATTTCATCCTGGACCTTTTCAATGATTTCCTTGGCAACATCTGCTGGATATCCTGGGTACATCTCATCAAAAATGAATGTTCGACCACATTTAAAGCCGTTGAACCAATATCTGTTATCAGTGAAGGCAAAAGGTCTCCTCAAAGAGCATCCTTTTTCACTATCTCTGCAAATTTTCCCATCCAAAAGTAAATACTGAATCACTTAACAATACTGCATTTTTCTATTGTAGTAAATACAAACACTTGAACAACTAACTGAAATACCTGCCAAATCCAAACTAACCTGTGAATCAGCGACATGTAACAAGTGACAGTAGATCATGGTAACAGCACTTGTCATAGTAACACCATCTATTTTGAAGAATGGGTGGGTACATATTGAATTGTCTTTGTATATGAGTACATTGACATGTCCTTGAAGTCTGATGTATTTAAAGGATGAAGAGACAGCATCATGGCTGAGAAGTTAGACCACTTGCCTTTCTTCAAGGTGGCCTGTATTGTACCCCAGCACCACATGTGGATTTGTGTTGGACAAAGC
Source organism: Hymenopus coronatus (assembly GCA_030762935.1). NCBI lineage: Eukaryota > Metazoa > Arthropoda > Insecta > Mantodea > Hymenopodidae > Hymenopus > Hymenopus coronatus. The sequence continues at coordinate 161,817,184 of CM060892.1, forward strand.
GGCATCTGTGTGGGTTAATTCCAGGTTCTCTGGTTTACCCTGGCAAGCATTCCTCCAATTGCTTCATCATTACCTTTCCTATCATGGTCATCCTCTGTGGTCTAGGAGTAACATGCTAGCCTCTGGTTCCCAAGGTTGCAGGTTCAAACCCAGCAGAGGGCAATGAATTTTTTTTTAATGTAAAAATCCTTAGCATGGCTTCCTTTGGAAGGGAAATAAAGCCATTGGCCCTGTGTCATAGATTTAAGAACCTCGAGCCTGATAAAGAGCCTCTAAGCAAAATGTAGGAGTTTTTCACATCCAATATAGAATGGGATGCTAAGAACTGCAGCAGTTAAAGAACATCCATAAATAAAACTCAATGTTTTTCCTATCATCCATTTCACATCATTTACTTCCCTCACTCTAATGTCTAGCTACAGAATGATCCCTTGGTTTGGGTTCTTCATTTTATGATTAAATGTTTGCTGGCTCTTTGATAGGTTTCTGACCTCAGGCACCCACGTTTAAGTCCTAGGAGGTATAAGTCCTCCATATGGGGAGGGTAAGTTGACAAAGTACAGAGTGGGCGAGAAGTCTGCTAGAATCGAATGCTGATTTATTTTAGTGCAAGCACTGACATATTAAGCGTCCAATATATTTGTATCTTGCCCATCATGCTGTAAACAGTTATCTACGGCTCCATATTCTTGAGCATGTTTGGTGTTATAATGCAAAATGCATCCTCAGCAGCATTGTGCAGTTCTTTGCTTGTAGCATAACAACATGCAGATGCACATGCCCTAGTGACTCATAAAGAGTTTTTAGGTGTGGTGAAGCCAGGTCTTCTTGGTGGCCATTTTAACGGAGTTGGTGTTGTCAATGAACCATAACTTATCCACCATCCTGGAAAGTGTTAATTTAGGAACTTGTGCACTGCAAGAGCAAAGTGAGGGAGTGTTTCATCTTGCTACAACCATGTGTGTTTTGCAAAGCCCCTTTCCTCAAGCTGAGGCATTAACTATGTTTATAATATGTGTAAATCATTTGCACCATTCACAGTCCCTTCATCAAGCAGATGTGATGTCATTGCTACCTATATTAGGTGAACTGAGATCCTTTCTAACTGGACTGTGTGATGAGGATTCTCTTTGGCCCAAAAGACAATATTTCTAGCACATGAGCATTGATAAGTCGCACATTCATCTGAAAACATAACCTTGTCATGGTTCTCTGCATTTGGAAATTAAGTTAAGAAAGAATGGCACACTAAAACACGCTCAAATTTCTATTTTATAACTTGTTTACGAACGTCGGTCGAAAAGGCCGTAAAGTATTTTTTTCATTTGATCTTGCACTTTTGTTCTCTGAATACTGTGTTCCGAAGCATGTTTATGTTCAACTTCATAGGAGATTATTCAATCAAAGCAGAGACTCAGGCACATGTTTCTTGTTATGTCTTCTTCCTTCCACTCTGTGGTCTATCTTTAACACTGCCTAAAGCAGTGCTGCCTTTCCCAATCCAGAAGTGTTGCTTTTCATGGTGGAGCCTTATTAAATATTTCCTGGAATGCTCCCATAATCTGTCTCATTGTCTTCGTTGTGTATTGTTGTTAGTAAGCACTCCTCAGTAGTATAACTACCCGCTTACATCTGCCATGGCTACAAATTAAAACTCAACTGCGAAAACATGTAAACATGAATTCCAATGATTGATAAGAAGTAACATAGCTACACAGCTACCAACCTGCATAATAACATTTGGTATTAAACAGTCACAGGGGTACAGGAACTTCTTGCTAACACTGTATAAAGGTTGAAAAAAATATCTGATATCAGAGTTAGAACTTGTAGTTTGACTGAGTTCCATGATCCAAAGGCTTTGTCTTTTTAACGCATCTAAGGATATGAAGCATATTGTATATACTCTTTCAATAAGTAACTGTCTTCAGAATTAACTCTGTTCCACTGTCACTAACAAAAGTATTAAAAAATCTGTTTTTTCAAAATCCTTTTAGGAAAACTATGGTCATGATATAGTGACTGACAGTTGGCTAAGACCACAGTCTGCTGATATACCATATTCAGGAGCCAGAAACTCTGTATCATATGCTGCTGAAAATGACATGTGCAAAGAAATTAGCAGGCAGAAACAACAATTGGTTAAACACGGAAACAAACTGTCAAGTAAATGTTACGTACACACAAAAGGTAATAATGTAGAAATAAAAATGAAAAAGGAAAACATGCTATTTATGGATAGCAAAACTGCAGGTAAGAAAAGATATTAGAGAAGTTTATTTTCATTGAATAGGTACTAAGTTTTACTAAAACTCTTGTTGCAATTTAATGCATTGTTGGTTTAAATTTTCATTCCTCTTTATTTGCTGTGTATTTTAACACTGTAAGAAAACATTTTCTTTAGTAATATTTGATTTGACATTTAAGTTCTCATATCTTGTACCAGGAATAGGGGATAATGAGCATCATAAGCAATTTTAACAAGATATCTGGGCCAGAGCCATTGTTATGCTAAGCACATACATTATTATTCTTTAGTGTCTTGGACTGCATGTAGGGTGAAAGCACATATCTCATGGGCAAAACAACAGAACAGTTTCACTGAAACTTTATTCAAATCATCCTGAGGTATTTTGTGAGTCAATGCATGCAACATGCATGCAAAACTAGTTCTGCGTAAGTAAGTTTTTGTGAAGCGCATGTGAGTATATTCGACTCCAATATTAAAACTAATTGCTAGTTTCATAGTTTACCACTTCCAGTAATTAAAATTATACACATTTTATTACCTTTTTTTAAAAATGGGAACAATTTTAGCGATTTTAAAAAACATCAAGAAAACAGCCAGTAGCAAGGGACATATTGCAGACATCTGAAAATGGTTTTAGCAGATAAATTCTACATGCCTTCACAAGAGAATCAGGTATATCATCGTAGTCATTACAATTTTTATTTTTGAGGTCATTAATAATTTGTTGAATTTCTTTATCTGTAGTTGGAAGTAAATAAAATGAGGCATAATTATTTAGAACTTGGGGCAAAGTTAGGTTATCAGATATTGGGGGCATGTTTTTTGTTAAGTTCTTAGCCACCACAGCAAAGTAATTATTAAATGTCTCAGAGATAATTTTTTATCTACTATTGTGTTGTTATTCACAGATAATATTATATTATCGTTATTATTTTTTTGTATGCTATTGGTTTCATTTTTTTACTCTGTTTCAAATTGCTTTGCCCTTATTCCGGTGATTATTAATATAATTGTCATTATTTAATTTCTTTGCTGCTAATACAACTTTATATAAAATGTTACAATACTCTTTAAAATATTCTTCAAATTCAGGATCTTCTGTAATTTTATTAATTTCCCTAAGCATCCACTAGTTTTTACAATTAGACGAAGAATTAAAATGGGTTTTAATTTTTTTTTTAATGGGAATGCTATGTCACGATAATGGGATACTATGTTTAAAACGTCTTTTGCTTTTTTATTAACACAATTATTATTTAGATTATCCCAGATCTCCATACTCAACACATACTTGAAATAGTCTATATCTTGTTGTTTAAATAACCATTTGTAAATAGTTTCCTAGGGTTACAAATATTGTGCTATGATCAGAAATTCCTGTATTAATGTTATTGAATGCACAATAAGGAAAATTGCAACTGACAAAAATCTGATCTAAGCATGTTTTTGAGGAGTTAGAGATGCATGTTAAATTTTGTATTAGATGCTTGAGGTTATGGGAGTCACTAACCATAAGGATTTTAGTTCTTAGAGAGTTATCACAAAAAATCTATATAAAAGTTTCCACACAAAATTATAGGGAGTTTTATATTTTGTAATATACCCAATATTGTTTCAAGTTTATCAAGGATGGTGTCAATGATATCATCAGGAGATCTGTATATACAGATGACTAAAAATTTATAACTACGATATATGATCTCACATACAACATGTTCAAAATTAATTTCCTCATTTAAATAAGCAGTATGATTAACATTTTTGTCTTGTGGACCAGACCTCAAAACAATACCTATGCCCCCATTTTTACAAACTAGCCTACAGTAGACATTTACCATGCTATATTTAGGAATCGTATACAATGTGCATTCATCCTCTTTGAGCCAATGTTCTGTCAAACAGACTATATTTACATTTGTGTATTACCTGGTTGAGCATTAAGTCGAGATCTGTTAATTTATTTCTTATGCATTGTATATTTTGCAACATGATCTGACAGGATTTTTTGAACAGGAGAGAGGAATTCCACTGATCGATTACTGCACTGAATTGATATTTACTATTTCATCCACCACTTTAGTTTCTAGTTTTCCTGAATCACTGAAACTATTACCTCATTAAGTAAGTTACCGAACTTGAATGAACCTCTCCGGTTCAGGTGAATCCCATCTTTACCAAAATCGTCGTCTCACAATCAGAAATTCCCATCTAGCATTAGATAATTCTATATATTACATAACTAATTAAGTTCCTGATTAATTCTAATTGTTCTTCTAACCCCAATATTGTGTTTGTGAAGAACACCACTTATTACGATTTTCACGTCTGGCACCTGATAGCATTAACAAAGTCCATAGTATCACCCATGATTTCTTCTGCACTTACCAATAACCAATTTTATTTGTGCCAGCATGCAACAGCACCACATCAGGTTTGACTTCTTTAAGTTTCATGTTTTCCATTTCTTCTGTCACCTCAATGCTGGGGAAACAATCTACCGTATAACCTTTCTTCATGCACACTTCACCAGAAAATTTTAGTATAGAGTCACTGGCCACAAGCACATTTTTATCACTGAAATGTTATCATGTTTTTATGCTGACAAAACAATACTTCATATCTGTTGTAGCTCATGAAATTAGCGCCTGGAGGTTTTAATGTATGGCATATTGAAATTTAGTTGAGTCGATTTTGTAACACTACGTCACTTACTTTTTATTTCGGAAAACATGTTTCAGAAGCCATGTGCTTCCATTGTCAATTCCTTTGGTCGACTGCTGGCATTGTTTGCTGTGGTAGTTGTCTCTGTCCCTGATGGTGGTTTGATGAACCTCTGAATGAGTAGATCGCCTGGCGGATTTCAAAATTGAAAACGCGGTTCTTGTTTTCCCTAACTTTTAATTCTGTCTTCCTTGTGATGTTTTTCAGGATTTTTGGGCTTCTATTTATGGTGTGTTTCTCTTTCCAAAAATGCCAAGCTACTGCAGATTTGTCTTCTTGTTTGAGTTTAATATTTCTGTGGTGTTCTTTTGCCCTTGTTTTTATATTTCTTTTTGTTTAGCCGATGTAGATTTTTTCACAGTCATTACAGCTGAACTGATATATTCCTGGCTTGTTTTCTCGTGGGATATCATCTTTTAATTTAGAATTTAAAATGTTTTTATAGAGTAATTGTTTTTAGGGGCTAGAATGATGTTATGTCGTTTGAAGATCCTCTGGAATTTGTAGAAAGTTGTAGGGTGGTATGTAAACTTCTTGTAGATCTTGTTTTCTTTCTGGTTTTGAGTGAGTGTACTGACTTCTTTAACTCTCTTCCTATTTTTGGCCTTATTAACTTTTTTGTACACCAGTTCTGCCCGGAATCCATTCTCTGTAGCTATGTCCAATATTTTAGTAAGTTCACATTGGTATTCTGTTTTGCCCATTGGTACATTTACCAATCTGTGTGTAAGGCTGTTGAGTAAAGCATGCTGATGGGGGATGGGATTGTAACTCTTTTGTTTTATATAGCTGTTGGTGTGGGTAGGTTTTCTGTAGATGCCAAATGTAAGGTGATTATTATTTTTGATGATTTTTAGGTCGAGGAATGGTAGTTGTCCATCACATTCCTTCTCCATTGTGAACTTTATAGACTTTTCTTGCATATTTAGGAGTTTTTTTTTTTTCCTACAAATTCCAGAGGATCTTCAAACGACATAACATCATTTTAGCCCCTAAAAACAATTACTCTATAAAAACATTTTAAATTCTAAATTATAAGATGATATCCCATAAGAAAACAAACCAGGAATATATCAGTTCAGCTGTAATGACTGTGAAAAAATCTACATCGGCCAAACAAAAAGAAATATAAAAACAAGGGCAAAAGAACACCACAGAAATATTAAACTCAAACAAGAAGACAAATCTACAGTAGCTTGGCATTTTTGGAAAGAGAAACGCACCATAAATAGAAGCCCAAAAATCCTGAAAAACATCACAAGGAAGACAGAATTAAAAGTTTGGGAAAACATATATATTTGGAAAAACAAGAACCGCGTTTTCAATTTTGAAATCCCGCCAGGTGATCTACTGATTCAGAGGTTCATCAAACCACCACCAGGGACAGAGACAACCACCACAGCAAGCGATGCCGGCAGTCGACCATAGGAATTGACAATGGAAGCACATGGCTTGTGAAACATGTTTTCCGAAATAAAAAGTAAGTGATGTAGTGTTACAAAATCGACTCAACTAAATTTCAATTGTTAAAACACATCACTGTCACAAAGTCCACCATATATCAGGAATGGCATATTGTTTTATCCCTAACAACTGTAGCATAATTGTCCCGATTACTGATCTTTTTTCTTAACTCTTCATTTTCCACCTTAAGTATGTGAATTTCTTCCTTGAAATCATTCACTTCTTTTTGGGATTTTAGCAAGTCTATTCAAAATATTTATTACCAAATGTAGAGAAGCTACTGTCTCTGCATCACATGGCAAGCTGGGCACAGTAGACAAATTTTGTTGGTGAAATAACTCACTATTTACCTTCTTGGCTGTGTTACCTTTATTTCCTCATATTCCTTTTATATTTTTTGTTGTGCACAATACTTCATTTGAATGTATACTATGTTTATTATTATTATTATTATTATTATTATTATTATTATTATTATAACTAATTTAATTGTATGGTTCGAGTCATAGTACCTGCAACCATTGCTATCTTTAATTTGATTGGCTTCTACTCTATAATTTTTACATCCGATATCAATGTTTCCAGGGTCTGATCAAGATTATCAGGCTGAGGTTAAAATACATCTGCCAATAATTTACTAGCGGTTTTGGCCCATTATTGTATCATTAAGTTTATAGAATTAAGGCTGTAAGGGTAAAGGGGGGGGGGTAATGGCCTAAAAGGTCATTGTTACATTGAGTAAGCCAACTTATTTACGCACACACACACACACACACACCACACACCCCACACCCCACACCCCCATCCCTACCCCCCACACCACACCACATGCCACCGCACCGCACCACATACCCCACACCCCACCTTGTTATGGGACATATCAAGTTTATATATAAATTTACAAACTATGAAATAACTGGTAAGAATACAAGTAGTTATAATTAAAGCAGAGATGTTCTAATGTATTATTACTACTAGGAATAGTTTTTGCATGCCCTAAAATATTATTCTTTACAATAATTGTCAGGGTCATCGGATTAAGCGGCCATGCTTTTAACGCCACCTGGGTCGCGTTCGTGTGCTGCTTCCCTCCTGACACCTTTTCCCTGTGTGTTCCATCTTATGTGTTGAAACAAATATGATGAATGGATGAGGTAAGAGAGAACCATTATTATTTCACAAATTACAATATTTATGTCTCTTTCATTGTTACCTTTTCAAAGATGTTGGAAATGTTCTCCTTGTGCTTGAAGACAGGCATTACAGCATCTTAACAAATTATTAAAAGTAGGTTGCAATTGATTTTGGAATATGTTGGTTATTTCTTCCCATATATTATTTTTTAGTTCTTGTAATGTTTGTAGTTTAGATTTTATACACTTTGTTGCTTTTTGTGCTGATCCATAACTCACTCCTGCTTGCTGTGCCTTGAGAGACTTTCTTGGTGAACATTCTAACGGTGCACTGATACCATCAATCTTTTCATATACTAAAATGCAATGTTTTAAATTTTTTTGCCCAGTCTAACACTGATCCCATTACTTTTAAATTTCTTGATTATTTTATGAATCATACTTCTGTTAGAGAGATCAATATCATGAAAGCTTTCCCGAAATGCTGTACGATACAGGGATGGAGATTCATGTTTTGTAAAGTTGTAACAAATGAAAACTCTTTGTTCTATAGTATATTGGGCCATGGCTAAACTAAAACCACCAAGGAAAGTTCTCTGCTGCCTTTGTTTATCATATATGTGGATTGAAACCGACATGTGTGGTACAGCAACAGGAAATGCAATCTTAGCAGACGAGTGGTGCACCTGAGACCCAAGTGCTGATAAGAGCATGGCCACTTAATCTTATAGCACCATACATGAATTCCTTCAGTCTACTTTTCAGTGTATTAAATATTGATCACATTTTTTTAATGTTGTTGGTAAGTGATAGAATAAAATAGAATATGTGAAGCTTCTCTCAAACAAAATAGTGTTATGTGGAATTACCGATGATTGACTATTGCTTTGAGTATAATGATTACGTACCTGAGAATTTATTTGTAATTTCTCTAAAGTATTTTAATATACACCAAGGCATCATATATATAAAGATCAACATAAAATGTGTAATTGTCTAAATAACTCCCAGCACCTGCTTTTTGATGTGATTTAGTCATAATTCTAATAACTCTTTTTCAAATTTTTATACTGCATTGCATATTACTGAGTTTCCCCAAAACATGGTCCTGTAAGATATGAATGAATTGAAGTATGAATAATAGAGAACTGATAAAAAATCTATGCTTAATATTACTGAAATTAATCTGATTGCAAAACAAATTTTGCTTAATTTTTAAAATAATACCTCAATACACTTACTTCATTTTAAATTTTCATCAATATGAAGATCAAGAAACTTTGTTGCATTTGTACTTTTAATATTTTTGTCATTGTGATAAATTCTTATTTTGGATATGATGGAAGAGGACACCTACTGCTTTATTTTTATTCACTATTAGTCTATTCCTTTCAAACCACTCTTTTAACTGGTCAAATACACAATTTACTTTATTTATTTACAGAAATGAATGATGCTTTTGGAGAGACATATGTTCTTCCTTCATCCCAGCTTCTGGATAGACTCATTTCTGAACCTCTAGGAAGAACATGGACAGAATGTGAACTGAAGAAATGCTGTGAGGATTTAGGAATGAAGCATCTATTCTATGAAAAATGTGAAGTTGAAAGTATCGATAGTGAAACATCAGATGAAATACGTAGTACAGCCAGGAGCCTTGGGGAGCAAATAATTGCATTAGCACGTCATCCTGATCATTCAGAAAATAGAAATGTTCTCAAACCAGCTTTACCAAGCAAACCAAGGACAATGTGTATGGAAAAGTATTCTATATTTGGAAACAAGGAAACTAATGGAAATAGTGATAATTTTGGCCATTACAATGACACAGATGATTTACGTGTCAACTCTGAGTTGTCACCACTGAGTGTACACATCAGCATGAACAACATTCATGAATCAGATTTATGTTCAGATATGCCATTGCATTCAACACTAATCTCTCATAAATTTCATTCACAAAGATACATCCCTACTCAGTCTGAACATTTTAGGGTTTTAGTTACAAATGATGTTTCTAAAGAACTGGCACAAATCAAGTTTCAACAGTGGGTGTTTGAAAAACATGAAGATAAAGAAAAAGACAGCATAAAAGATTTACCTTCACAGAATTCACGAGATTTGAAAACAAATTTACTAACAGGGCAGTCCACAAAGTTGGAAACTTATGTGGCTTCTGACAGTTTAAATTTTGCATATGATTCACCAAAGTTTGGAAAAGAACGGAGGCAACCTGAGCTTAGTTTGGAATGTTTAATTGAGGAAGAAGCTGTAGATGAAAAAGAAATAAATAATTTAGCAGCCAATAAGCTTGATGAAGATAATGGTTTGATTTTGTCACAAACAAAACTAGTACAGGAAGGTGAGCAAGCTGTTAATTCAGATCCAAAACAATCTTTGGAAGGAAAGGAGAATAATACCCCAAATTTAACGGAAAATACCTCCATGAAGGATAATGTAGGTAAGATTAAAAATTTGCACTAAATTACTCCAAAGTATTTTATGAAAACACATTTGTGCGGTAATGATTTGATTTAATGTTTTTTTCACATTGGATGTAAATTATAATAGGTGAATATTATGTTTCAGGAATTAAGCACAAAGAGCATCATGATAAAGATATAGAAACAATATTTGTGAATGATAACGTAGACAATATAGGTGTAATTAAATACAAACAAGAACTTAACGTTCATGCATCAAATGACACAGAACATTCTCATAAAAATGTGAACTTATTAGATTTAGAACTTCTGGAGCATAATAAACCTGTAGAAACAAAAACAAAGGAAACTGTAGCTCCACCACCAGATTCTGAACCATCCAATTCAAAGTCAAACTCACCAAGAGAATGTGAGACTGATAAACAAAAACTACATGAAAAGAAGAGTAACAATGCGTTACCTTTACCTCCACTGCAGAATTCAGAAATTAAAAAGAATGGCGATCAAACTGAAGTTCCATTTGAAGTTTATAGACAGATTTTGGAAATTTTGGAGGACAAAGAGGTTGAATCAGCAAAGAATGATTGTACAGGTAGATTATTAGTTATCTATGCATTTTATAATTTTATTGCTTGTTTCTTTTATGATTTTTGTATGCTTTAAGGCTGAATATGCTGAATTACTTGTTCTTAATGCTACAAAACTTCAGCTTTAACAAGTGGCCCACTTCAAAACTAAAGAATGATCTCAAAAGCATGGATGGCATAGAGATATTTTACTGTGACAGTAAAGTATCTCTATTGCTGTCACAGTAAAGTATCTATAACTACTTATAATATCATCAAAATGCTGTCCCTGTGTTTCAGGACTGCTTCCCAATACAGTGTTAGGATGTAATTTAATTATCCTTTGAAGTTTAACTCTCAAATGGATTGGGTCAGAGCTGTATGCAGGTTATTTAATATTATGAAAAACTGACCCTGAAATGGATTTTTAGTTTGTGGAACAGTCCAATCAGATGTGCATAATAGGCTGGGTGAGGGAGTGTTTCCCAATTGTACAAGGGGTGTTCAGTAAGTCCTTAGAAAAAGATAGAACAGCAAATTATTTTTGGTAGATTTTTGTTTATTTTCAAATTAATTCCTGTCTTCAAAATAGGCATCTGTTTGTGAGATGACCTCTTGATTGGACGTGAATTGTTTCTGCCAAGCCACTTTTCAAGGGCCACTGGGGGCCAAATCTGATGAATATGGTGGATGTTTAGTAATTTGAATCTTGATTCTACAATTTTTGCCATCAAAACTGTTGCAATATATTGATGGAAGAGAATGTTTTTCTTTGCCAGATGAGGGTGTTTTTTCTTGATTTCTCCCTTCAGCCGTTGCAATAACAATGCATAATACTCTCCAATTATCGTTCTTCCTTTCTGCAAGTAATCAATGAAGATGATCATGCATCCCAAAAATTAAGGCCATCACCTTGTCTGCAGATTTCACCACATTCGCCTTCTTCGGAGCCTTTAAAAATCCACTGTTTGGTCTGTACTTTTGTCTCTGGAGTGTAGTAGTGTATCCATGTTTCATCCACAATAATATGTATTGATGCAGAAACTTGTCAGGATTATGATGCAAAAGTACCAAACCAGCTTCCAAATCGATCACATTATTGTGTTTATTCTTCATTGAGAGCAAATGTGGCACCAATCTTGCCGAGACAATCTGTTCAGACCTAATTTTTAGTGAAAATTGAGAACACTGTACCTTTTGATATGTTTGTGGCTATTTTGCAAACTTTGATTCATCAATCACTCAAAACCATATCCTGGATTTTGATAATCATTTTGGAGGAAGTCACTTCTACTGGACATCTGCAATGATGTTCATCATTTGTGAATGTATGGGCATATTTAAATTCATTTATCCAATTGTAAATTGTTGCAAACGCAGGAGCAAATGTGTCATGAATTTCACCCAACTCTGCTTTTGTCTGTTTCGGTGTTAAGCCTTTTAAATAGGTGTTTAATCACTGCATTAAATCTTTTTTTTTTTCTTTTTTTTTTTTTTTTTCTCTCTCCACCTTTCTAAAGAAGCACAAGCTTTTTATTCAATCATCTATGGCAACAAAACCATGTAATGGGTATAACTGGAACTTTAACTGCCATCTATTAAAAGAAAATGTTTACTTAATTCAAACTTTTTTCTATGCTGTGAGTGTAATTCTTGGATTTTCTGAGGATTTATTGAACACCCCTTGTAACTACTCATTGGCTGAGTAGACAGCTGTGTGTCACATTTTTTAAGTATGTTCTTATAACAGTATGAAAATAAATGTGTATGCATGTGTGTGCGCACATGCACACACACACACACACACACACACACACACACACACACAAAAGAAAGAGAGGAAGAGAGAAAGGGAGAAGGAGAAAGTTATAATTTGTTAACTATTGCATAATTATTCATTTCTTCATCTTGCTTGCATAAAGAGCAATATGGAGAAGGAATAATTCCAATTTTATGATAATGCATACTTATGCAATCATGGCCTATTATGTATCTGACATTGTTATTGATGATTTTCTGGGTCAATTTGGTATTATAACAAAAATGTCTGTTTCAAATGCTGTAGAACAATTTTATTCTTCATTGCTTTGAGCTTGTACTCTCAGCTGTCGATTTATTGACTGTCTCTCTAATCCTTCTGCTTTATCTAAAGACTCGCAACTGACCCCTTTGGCTCTGACTACTCTTATACAAGGGTTGGCTGATAAGTCCCAGCCCTCTCAAAACAGCATTTGAAATTTTTTTTTTTTGCTTTATTTCTCAACATAATCTCCAGAAAGGCTAAAACATTTGTCATATCGGTGTTCTAATTTAATTAAACCATCTCTGTAGCGTGATTTATCAAGGTCCTCAAAATAGCTGTTTACTGCATCAATGAGAAATCTTTGTCCTCCAAGAAATTCTTTGAGGTTTGGGAACAGGTGGTAGTCACTGGGTGCTAGATCTGGTGAATAGGGTGGATGTTCAAGCAATTCAAACGTTAATTTGCACATTTTTCCCATGCAATGACTGAAGGATAGGCCAGAGCATTGTTGTGATGAAACAGTTTTTTTTTTTTTTTTTTTTTTTTTTTTTGCCAAATGAGGTCTTTTTCTTTTCACCTCATCACTCAAACGTTGCAGTAAGCTTGCATAGTAGTCACCAGTGATAATTTTACCCTTTTCCAAGTAATCCATAAAAATAATTCTCTGTGCATCCCAGAAAACACTCGCCATAACCTCGTTAGCTGACAAAATTGACTTTGACTTTGCCTTTTTTGGACTTCACTTGGCGTAATCCACTGTTTTGACTGCGATCTACTTTCTGTAGTGTAGTGATGTATCCAAGTTTCATCCATGGTAATAAGCTGTCTCAAAACTTCACTGGGATTTTTACGGTAGAGCTCCACATTCTTAACAGAAACAGTTTTTCTTTGCAACTTTTGATCAGGTGTCAACAAACATGGTACCCATCTTGCACAGACCTTGTGAAAGCCCAAAACATTACTTAAAATGTTACCTGCATGTTCTTTTGATATGTTTACAGCCTCTGCTATTTCAAACAACTTTAATCTGCAGTCTTCCAGTACTAAACAACAAGTTTTTTCTATGACCTCTGGCGTTGTCACTTCTACAGGGCATCCAGAGTGAGGCTCATCACTAGTGCTCGTACGTCCCATTTTAAACTCTGCAACCCATCTTTTAATCATTGAATATGAAGGGGCAGAGTCTTTTCACTGCTCATTTTTCCAAATCCTCCATTTTTGTGAAAACTCTTGAAGTTGTCTTGTTTAAAATGCTGTCATTCGAAAACTAAGCAAGCTATTAACCTGTAAGTATGTATAAATGCTAGTCTAGAGTTAAACTATATGATACTACCATATAACTGGCTTAGTGGTGCCATATCTGTGTGAGGCTTGGGACTTATCAGCCGACCCTCGTGTGTATAGTCCTCACATACATAGCACTAAATTTCCAGAACTGATAGGAAGTCACACATAAGTGTTTTTTTTTTTTTTCTTGGGCCATTATTGCTTATTATTGACCAGCATATTCCAAGGGAGGCTCAACATTGTCCTTGAAGCCTCCTGTCAAGTGATTCCCAAACTGAAGAGTACATCTTCCCTGGTTTTCCGTGGTCCTATTGGACCCAGTGAGACTTTTACACACTTCCCAGCTTGGCCTTGTTCCTGCATCCACTTCTCTCAGAAGTAACCCCAATTTAGTGTCAATAGCTGCTCCCTCCTCACGCCTGCACTATGTCATCCATTTGCAGGCACTGCCAAAATCAAATGGAAGCTGTGGCAAGCCACTTCTCCTCCACCTTGGTACAGTTGCTGCACCCTCTTGGCAAGATGTTCTTGACATGGCATCCACAGTGAAGTGGCGCTTTTCTTTCCAATGTTCTGATGTGAAGCTGTGCTCTTGGAGCTTCTGGACATAATAGCCCTGGAGGTTCTTGGAACCTCAACATCCAGGTGAGGCTGGAGTGTAAGTCCTCAGGTAGAAATGGCTAGGTCTACAGGTACTTATTGAAGTGTTCCACCATCATCACTACTGTCAGGAAATCTACTAGGTAGCACAGTAGTTCTTCTCTATCTTGGAGATCATGTAGCTGTAGTAGGCTGCTACCCACTCCTGCCCATCTTGGATCTGACATATTACACTTTCAAAATTGCTGGTGCTGGCATCAATGCCCATTATAACATCTCTGTCTGATTGTGGAAAATCTGAGACAGGTGCACTTCATAGTCCTGATTTAAGCATCTGGAACATGCCGTCAGCTTCTTCTGTCCAAATGTAAGGTAAGTATTCTTCCATTGGATGAGTGAGGTTGCAATATTAGAGAAACCTCTGGCAATAGTAACCGCATAGATCCAAGAAACTGTGTAACTCTCATTTATCTTTCAGCAAGGCCATCTTTCATAGTCTGAGCCTTCTCTGGTTCTGTGGCTATCTCGGTTGGTAAGACTCTGTGGCCCAAATAGTTCACCTCTTTGCAGAAGAGTTGGCGCTTCTTGCTTAGCTTCAGGTTAGCTGCTTGTAGCCTCTACAATATCTTGGATAGATTCTCAAGAAGGTCTTCAAAGTTGTAGCAATAACGAGTCCAGATATAACAGGTAGGGGGACAATCTCCTCTTCACTAATTTCATGTGGTGCTCAAAGATGACTGGTACATTGCAGAGGCCAAAGGGCATAACTGCAAAACTACCAAAGCCCTTGATCTGTCAGAATGTGATCTTCTTTTCTCTGGGATCTAGGGCCACTTGAAAGTATCCTGATTTCATGACCAAAGCCAAGAACCACTGGGCACCAGCAAGAGTGCTGTCAATCTAGAGTTAGAGAAAATAGTCCTATTGGTTGATGATAATCGGCCCCCTAGAGTTCATGCAGAAATGCAGTTTGCCATTCTTCTTCTCTAACACTATAAAGGCATACTGAGGGCTGTCAAACTCTTGAATAATACTCCTGGATCTCATGTTGTCTAACATGTCCCGTACTTTAGCTTCCTTTGCCAGAGGAAGACCTCTTGGTGGTTGCTGCATTGATCAGGCATCTCTGGTGTCAATGTTATGGAGTACTTGCTCAGTGAAGCCATAATCCCCATTCCCTTGGATGTCATCTAAATAAATGCTGGATCCTCTCCAGTTGTGTCACAATAGATGGCCAATCACCCTCATTGGCAAGTCTTCAGCAAGGCACCAGGTTGGTGCTGACTCTTCAGATATGTTGCATTGTATCTCGCAACTAGCTTGCACTTTCCCAGCTTCACTTCGACCTGGATGTCTATCAGTCTCCAATGGATTCAACAGCCTCACAAGCTCTGGAGTGCTTAAGGCAATAAAGTGCTTTGAGTTGAAACTATTCTTATACTTAAGAGTTGTAAAAGAAACATTTCCCTTTTTAACTCATGAGTAGGAATTTGGGGCAAACATTCCAGTAGTAAGTATACATATCAGCCAATAAGTGCCCTATATGTTGGTAATATATGATACGTGCGCTGTCATGGAAAAGCATGTAAAAGCCTCAATTTTAATAAAACATTTTTTATCCAAGACAGTAATGTAGCTTAGCCGATTTTCATTATCTATGTCAGAAGCCTGTGCTTTTAAGCAATTCAGTCAAACCTGTACAGAGTTCCCAGAATGATTTACATTAGTAATGCAGTAATTAACAACCATACATCTTCAGATAGAGGGAATTGGCAGTGTTCATTATTTCACCTTCATAGCATTGTTACAGTGCATTGAATTTTGAGTATGCGATTTGTTCATAGTGCTTAAGAAAGAAGGCTTCAAAACAAATAATATATTAATATCCATAAATAAATGACAAAATATGAGAGTGATTCAAATATAAATAGTAATTTTTTAAAATATATTTATTGATTAAACATATACACAAGTGACATATTTTCTAGTTCTTTATATAGTCTCCTTTATGCTCTACACACTTTTGATGACAATTTGATAGCTTGAATATTCCTTGTTCAAAAAAAGTTTGAGGGTGCATTATCAACCAATTGCACACATGTTCCTCAACATCTTCATTGGTTTAGAATCATTCCCCTCCAAGAGATTCTTTCACGGGCACAAACAAAAAAATAGTCAGGGGGCACAAATCTGGACTGTAGGGAAGGTGATCAAGGGTTTCCCATATCCTCCAATTTGTCTCTTGTCAAATTCGTGGTGTGAGGCTTAGTGTTGTCTTGGAAAGGGATGACATCTCTGATGGATGTACAGTATCTTTTGTTTCAGTTGATGGCTTTTGCTGACTTAACATTTGGCAATTGTAAACTACATTCACAATATGTTGATTGTGGAGAAAATAAATTAGTAAACTTCCTCTTTAGCCAAAAAATAGTTGCAAGAACTATTTCCAGCTGAGAAACAGAGACTTGACCTTAGGTACCAAGCATTACCTTTGTTTTACAATTTCTCAGCTGCTGATAAATTGTCTGGTCTAGGTAAGCACTTGATTCTGGGACAGTGTAGCATCCCCAAACTGTGCCTTCAAACAAGTTAAAATCTCCAAAGGTTTAATCCCTTCATTGGTTAAAAATGGATTGTGCAATAGGCAAAGGAACCTTTTGTTCACTTGTGGCTATACTGATGCCAAAACCTATCAAAGCAGCTGGTTTTCCTTTCCTAACACACCAACCTTCCACCCCCCACTCCACCATCATGCTTGGATCTGCCTGCACAGTACTCAATTACATTTTATTTGAATCACCCTCATAATAACATATATACATAAAAGGGCAATTTTTATTTAAACATTTTCTTGAAACTGTTAACATACACTATTGCTAAAATGTTTCATTAGAGTAAGTGATTACTCATATTTGTGTTTCAGCTAAACAGTTAGTTCCTCTGCAAAGTCACTCTGTTAGTAACTCTCCTAAAGACAACATAGAAGAAATTATTGGAGAGGTGCAACAAACTGACAGCAAGTTGAAGTAGGATATTAAAGAATATGCAGCGTGATTTTCATGTACCATTGTAAAATTTATGCTTGAGTAGTTTAATCAGCACATCAATAGGAATCAGTTTGATAATTTGATCAATGTAACTGCTTACTTTTTACCTTTCTCCATTTTTTCAGCAGCCTGAATTGTAGTATCATATGCACATCACACCAGAGAGTAAAGAAAAAGAGGAAGGGAGCACATGGGTGGATTTATTAATGAATCTTGAGAAAGAATTGCATCATAATTTCTTCAATTGTAGCCTACAATTCTTTCTCCTAATGGTATCAGTCTTCATCAACAGTTTTGCAGCTGCTATTTCTAAGATGTTTAACTTGATGGTTTGGGATGAGAAATTCTGATATTACCAGTTACACATTGTACCGGTAGCCACAAAGTCCTGTTATGCCTTTATGGAAATGTTAATGTAAATTGTACATGTTTTAGATAGTGTGAACTAAATGATGGTTGATATGTTTAACTACAGTATTGAAGAATGTGTTATTGCTAGTTGAGTGTATGAGACAAGTCAAATAGGGAAGAGAATTACAGAAGATTGTGCTGACTTTTGGGTGCGGTATCAATGAGATCCTCCTCTGAAACCTTTTGCTGTAAGAGCATAAACTCTTCGGCACAAGATGTGTGAACAATAAGGAAAAAAATGGCACACCTTCCACAATAAGAGAAACATGTCGGCAGTTTGCTGAGGAAGTTCATAAAGAGTATCATTTACAAAACCATTACGATACCACTGACAATCTGAAAGATGCTATGAGGCAGCTTTCACTCAAGTTACACCATTAATGTTCCAAAACAAATCTGATGTGCTCCATTCACATTACTTTCTCTACATCTCTGTAACAAATTATTGTTAATAAGCTTATTCTTCTATTTCATGGTAAAACATTAATAGAAACGGTTTTATTACTTAGTTCCTTATAAGTAGAAGGAAATCAGGCGTACACTAGAATAAATCGACAGTCAAATGTTTTAAAATGTGGTTGCTATGGGATTGAAATCCATTTCTTTCCATGGCCAAGCATTGACAAGTTCCAGTATGAGAAAGGTATTTTAAAACTGAAATAAATAACAAGGAATATCTCAAAAATGGCCAATTCCACAAAAAAAACATATATATATGACATAAATTGTGTGTTTTATTGAGATCTATATTTTTTATGTAGCAAGTTTTGTCTATCTCTTACGGTTTATCAATTTTGCAGAATTCAGTAAAAATCATCCAGAATAAAGAGGTCTTCAGAGGCTATTCCCAGAAAATTCAAGATATACATTTTATTTGTCATGTAAATATCTTAAATATTAGACATTAAAATTGCTAGAGCCATTTTTGAGAAAATCAACATCTTCGAAATTTTTTCATGTAAAGAGTAGTTTGGGGTAGTGGGATTTTCTTCAAAATCTGTGTGTCACATCTTTAGAAGATACCAAACTTAAATATCAAGTTGGTATTTAACAGATTTGTCATTTTTGGGCTATGCTGCCCCACACGCATGCATGCAGGCTTTTTTCTATTTTTTTTTGTAATCAGGGGATCTCTAAACATGCATTTAATTAATAGCATGCAGAACTTGGTGATGTATTCTCCTTTGCCAGGAAAATGATGGCATACAGACTGTACCTTTGGAGAAGTAATAGTTCATGTATGAAGAAAACTCTTCTAAAGAAATGTTCAGTTTAACTAAGTTTAGTGGTTTATGTTGGGCAACAGTGGATCTATCTGTATATTGATCTTGGACTTCTGTATTAGAAGACAACTGTGCTATTAAGTAACTATGGGACCAAAGAGAAAGTGCTATGTGTATGCACCTTTTTCTTGGGCACTAGTTTTACAGGGAAGCAAGAACTGGGGGGAGAAAAGAGAGAGATCACCCATCTATCTTTCTTCAGTGTTGTGGTCATGCCATGGCCAAGTTGTTAGACCATTCTCCTCTCACCTAGATGGCCTGGGTTCGATCCCAAGCAACTGCATGTGAGATTTGTGGTGGACAAAGCAACATGGGTGGATTTTCTCTGGGTTTTCTGGTTTCCCCCGCCATCGCATTCCACCGGTGCTCCATCTTCATTCCATGTATCACCAGTGTTATCACCTGTGGTGCCTTGGTAGTAAAAGCAGGCGTTAAACACTATAAAAAAAAATTCTTCAGTGTTGTCGGCCAAAGAAAATTTGTTTCTTTGAGACCCTCACCATTATGGTTATCTAATTTACCGAAAACTAGCTGAGTGCATATGCAAGTGTGTGAACTCAGGGATCTACATCAGAATGAAACCTTAGTATAGAAGCCACTAGACATCAGGGTGTATAGCGCACTTGAGTCTCAATGTTGTTGCTCTGCTCTCCTGTGAAATTGCATGAAACCTACCTAATGAAGACTAGGAACTGAGTGTGTAGTAATAAAGATAAAATTGGTATGTAATAACTGGTATCTAATAACTTACTCAACCCTTGCCTGCAAAAATAACACATGTTACATTTAAATCACCATTGTCACACACTCAATACACAATACAACTAATCTGTCAAATCAATTAACTGAACACTGAGTCAGAAGTCACAACTGAACTGCACTCTCTTTGCTGTCATAACTGTCCACTCATCAGCTCCTAATGTGTGTCCTGTACCCCAGGCCAAAGCTTCTGCTCTTCAAAGGTATAAGATGCCTCAAAAAGGGAGTTTCCAGAATAATTTAGATAAATTATAAGGTAGTGACCTGGGCTTTTAGTGCAGCTACTGTGTTTAGTACATGCTATTGCAGCTGATCAGAACAATAGTTATGCCAAGCTGGGGCCCCTATGCGCTTGATGGCAGCTCACATGGTCATAATACCCATCCATTTCCGGGAATCAAAGGGAATTAATCATCCACTGTTCAAGATTACCATTTTGTAAGGGGTAAACAGAGAGAACATGGGGAAGCTAAATTAAATTAGTTAAATAAACATTAAAGATTTTATAAGCTACTCATGCAATGGCAAATATAGACAACAATATACTCTTTGTGCAAAAAATGCATTATTATTATTATTATTACTACTATTATTATTACTATTATTATTATTATTATTATTATTATTATTATTATTGTTTATTATTATCATCATAAATCACAATACATACATTTGTTATATTTCATACAATAATATACCTTTCTTCCTCCCTTTTTCTTTTAATATATTCAGATAAGTTTCTGTCCTTGAGAGTTGCTTGTTCCTTTGGACCTTATACATACCAACACCCTGGTTATTGGTGTATAAGAATCTTGTGCCAAAAATGCATACATGATACTTGTTTAGTTCTAAAATGCAGACTACAACACCGAACCTTAACTCTTCTTTCCATTTTGTGATTTTACACCATTATGCTCCCTCCGCTTTCTCTGTAGTGTTTGTATCACACACCCATAAATTCATGATGTTAATTTTTTTCTTTGCCTATGCACATTTATTGCTTTTAGTATGCTGCTCCAGTTTTGACAGATTTATTTAGAATTAAAAGTAAACATTAAGTTGATTAATAACACTAAATAACACTCGCATTTAAATTTTACAGAACATGTTTTGGAAGCTAGTTTCCTCCATTGTCATGAGTGTTTAGTGTCATTAATCGACTCAATGCTTACTTTTAATTAGATCTCAACAACACTGTCAGCAACTTCCAAACAGTTAAGTAAAAAGGATTTGGTTAGGTTTATATCCTTTATGAATAGTAGATAGTAAATGCCTTTGAGTAAAGCTCATTTAAAATGAAAAAAGGGACTTTTTCAATTGATATTTTTATTCAATTCAGGACTGAGATGATTCAGCAGACATAATTTTAAGGCTGAACTGTCACCAGACTTTATGTAGCAACCTCTTAAGCTACAAATCACTCCCCCTCCCCTTTCCCATACAGTCTTGGCATTTGCAGACAGTATTCAAATCAGTTTTTATCTGCCTGTCAGTGAATCCTTGTTTTGCATTGTTTGTGGTGATAATGGTTTGAGTCTTGATGCCAGCTGCTTCAAAATTCCTGTATGCCTGATTATCAGCATTATGTTCACTCATCACAGTTTATTGCAGAATCTGTTTCTTTGGCTGTCTACATTATCGACTATTATTAAGTCATGGTTGAGCAATTTAAAACCTTATGATTGGACAGAGCTTATCTGGGGCCTTGAAGAGTTTCTTACAAGGATATATTTTCATTGAAATTTCAAAGTTCATTTTACTTTTTTCAAACTTGTTGATAAGAATTTTTCTATGCATTTAATTTATTCATATTTCATGTACCAAGTGATCAAATTTATTCAGAATTTACCACAACAGAATTTGAAATAATGACATAAGTGCTTTAGGATTCAATCTAGCAGCCAATACAAAACTAACGTGTACCAGAGCATCATCTAGCTGACATTAAAGAACTAATAGACCATGTAAGTGCTAGTCAGTGACAAAAGGACTTTCTTATGTCCCTCTTGATCAGCAGGCCTTCCTAGAGCTTGATCTGGCAGCCAAGATTAAACTAATGCCTATGAAGTGGATGTTAAAGAACAAGCAGTGATTGGCAGATTTGACTTATGACAGAACCATGTATATGCAAACTGTCAAATTCATTGCAGTGGAATGGAGGGCATCACCAAGCATTGTATTTTCATGATCGAAAGCTGTTTTCAATCTGATACTAGAATTATTCAAAGAATGCTTTGTTATATTACTGGCCACTATAATACATTTCTTTGCACTTACCCCGAATCTCAGCAGTTTTTTGCAACAATGTCTTCCATTTGCAGCAATAACGTTATTCATAGAACAACATTCAGCCTGCTAGAGGCAAAGCTTACATCCATGGCATAACTCTTAGAAGTAATTCACATTCAGACTGACAAAGGCCTCTTCTGCTCTCCACTACCATTTTGCACCTTCTTCAGCAG
This sequence comes from Hymenopus coronatus, assembly GCA_030762935.1. Taxonomy (NCBI): domain Eukaryota; kingdom Metazoa; phylum Arthropoda; class Insecta; order Mantodea; family Hymenopodidae; genus Hymenopus; species Hymenopus coronatus. Next base: position 161,839,635 of record CM060892.1, read on the forward strand.
GTCCTCAGAACTATTTGGCTATGTTAAAGGTTTGTTTTATAACAGTGACGTCATCACTTCAAAAGCAGTTACGGTAAATGCTGAATAAATTTGATCACTCGGTAGTTATATGCTCATTTATATGTTTAAATTATGGATCAGGATGCAACTTGATCTAATATTGGGAGGAGGTAAAGAAAATTTGAGAATACTTTAGGAACAGTACATAAAAACAAACACACAAATATTGGTAGCACATCAGTATTAGGCAACAAATTATATCAGGGATTTTGTTTATAATAATTAAGTGAAATTTGGAGAAGCTAAATAAATAAGAAAATAAAAATGGCATGAAGGAAGTAAATCCATATAAATATTCCTCATTCATCAAAATAACTTGGTCCATTCATACAGGATTGAGACATACAACCATCAGTTTTTAGCAGCTGATAGTGTTTGCAGCAGCCTATAACACATTGTTGATAGTAAAATGCAGCAAATGAAACCTTTAGAGTGCATAATAAAATCAATTTGCCATTGAATAAAATTCATTTATTCGTCTCGGGCTCAATAGCTATAACTTCAGTAAATTATATTTAAAAGAAAGAATCTAACTTCATTAAATACCTTTGTTCAGATTATCTCATGACAATACTCTTGGAAGCAAATAAATTAATTAAATAAATTTGTTTTACAGAGACATTCTTACATATTTGGATGAAGTTGAAAAGGACAGTCATTCAAAATCCATAAAACTTCAGCATGATGCTCCGAAGGAAACAACAGACGAAAAGCCTTCTCTTATGTTAGTTATGCCAAGGTTTGTCATGATGTGAAGCACCTTTATAAGCATCTTATTTTAAGTGCAGTAACTATAGGATGTAGATAGGCATTGTCATCAATCTGCAATTTGGGTGATCCAAAGTAATATAGTTTAAAAGTAATGTTTGAAGGTCATAAAGTGGAAATGTCTCCTTCAGTTTAATTTTAGACAGCTGAAAATGATTTGTGACAAAATTGCATTATAACAGATGATTTCATGGGACGGCATTGATTTCTCTGGTTCCAATTTAAACTCGGTTACTATTCCGTGAAATCATCTGTTATATCCAGCACAAAAAAAGCTTCAAATCTTTAAAAATTGCATTAAATTCCAAGCACAAGTGTCTATATAAATAATATGAACGAAAGTCGGGAGAGAGTAGTAGTAGTAGTAGTAGTGATAATAATAATAATAATAATTTTTCAGATAAATATATATTTCTTTGCTTACTTGTCACTACACTGAGTTGCTGTGTACCGTGGGGCCCAACAGACTTAAAACCTGAAGTTGTCGAGCAATGGGGTCATAATTATATCTTAAATCTAACATATACAAGTATTTTCGTTCTTCTTCATCCTGCTTACTAATTTTCCCCAAACATTTATCTCTTACTCTATCCAAAAAGTTTCTAATCTTGATTAAATTTCTTCTAGATTTTAATTTCATTAACTTTATTGCTTGAATTTCTTTTGGTAATATTGCTCATTCCTTTTTACCTATCCTCTCCATAAGCATTCTGGTTTCTTCGCATTGTAGTACAACTATATGCCATTCTTTATCCTTCAGGTGACACAAGGGGCATTTCTCCAAATCACTCTCTCTTCTCAAACCCTTCAATTTCACCACTCCTATTCTAGCCTATACAAAGCCTTCTGTTGCTGCTTTATCACATATATAATGTAGCTTTCCCTGTTCCAAATGACCACTTTCATCTCTCTAAACATTGCCAATGTGCTCTTTGAATTGAAATTTGCTATTATTTCTTGTCTTGTAATATCTTTCATTCTTAACCTAATTTCTTTCCAAAGTACATTTCATTAATTCATTTATTATCTGCTTAAAAGAATACAACCATATTCAAAGCATCATCAGGTTAAATATGTACAATAACGCATACAATTTAATATATACAAAAACAGATTTTAAAATAACATTTTACAATTCATAATTACTTACTGTATTATATAAATACCACTTGTATTATATAAATACTATTTATGTTGTAGTATTAGTTAAGATATTCGTCAATTGAATAATAACATCCTTCAATACAAAATTTCTATAAATCTTTCTTGAATATCTGAAAATCATTAACATTTTTCAGATAAGCAGGGGTTTATTATACAGTTCATGAGCTGCAGCAGTAGGCTTGGCTTTATACTTTCCTAGTGTATGTGATTGTATATGAAAATTTGTATTTCCTCTGATGTAATGTTTATGCATTTGTTTGTTTTACCTATATCTTGCCTGATGAACAATTACTTCTCATGTATTGGGATACACAGAAAACCCACACATGTGGACAATTACATAAAAAAGAATAGTTGCAACCCAACCTCACACCAACTGGCTGCCTTCAGAAGCTTGATCCAACAGTTATACAGTGTCCCGTTGAGCAAGGAGGAATTTCAAAAAGAACAAGTGTATATTTTGGAAGTAGCAATGGAAAATGGATTCAACCCTGACCTCATTAGGAACATGATCAAAAAGAAAGAAAAACTCAAAGAAATCACGTTAAATACAACTCTAACACCTCTTTCAAACAATGATTGAAAATACAAAAAAATTCACTTACCACCCCTGGGCTTATAAAAAATTCGAAAAAATCTTCAAAAAACTCAAAATAAAACTAGCTCCACAAAATAAATTCAACCTGAAGAACATTCTGAATAAGCCCCTTAAGAATACAATTCAAAACACACTGAAATCCGGAATCTACCAGATCAGCTGTGAAGATTGTGAAAAATTCTACATAGGTAAAACAAAGAGAAACTTGGAAATTAGACTAAAAGAACATCAGAGAAACATAAAACTAAAGCAAATAGACAAATCTGCTATTTCATATCATTTTTGGGAAGAAAACCACAACATTGGGCAAAATATAAAATTGAAACCATTAGAGTCACCAATAGAATTACACATCTGGGAAAAAATTCACTTTATAAAAAACAGCAATAACGTTTTAAATTTTGAAATCCCACCACTGGATGAAGTGTTAAAACTTTGCACTCCCAACACCAGATGGCAACAAGATCCAATACAAGAAGAGGAAGAGAGAAAGGGAAAGGAACACCAGTCACCAAACTGCTGAAGAAGAGAGCGAATGTCCTGGAAAACGTTTCAGTGTTTTTTAACATATTATGCGGAGATTTTTAAGTGTAAATAAGTGTGACTTAATACAACTCCAACATGAAGAATACTTCACTGTTAATAGTGCTTCTGTTTATAGTAGTTAACCAAGTTTTGTATTCAATGCTCTCTTGTTTTTGAGCTATGCTGTCCATGTGTGCGCACACACACTCAAACCCCCCCACACACACACACATGCACACACGCACGCATACACACACACTTTTTTAAAAATGCTTTTCTCAGACTCAGGGGACCTCTAAATATATATTAAGGAAATATTGACATCAAATTTTGGGGTGGAATACAATACCTTCTGTATACACTATGTACATTATATGTACAGAGAAAGTAAAAAGTAGGTTAAGGACTGCTCTTTTATGTACGAATAAATATTCATAAGAAAATAAATATTTTATTCTTATTTTTCCAAACCGGTACTTACTTTCTGGACATGCCTTCTATATGACAGAAATGATAACCAAGACTTTAATATCTCAATTGGTACATAAATCCTAACAGTAGGGTCTCATAACATTGACCTGAATGCTATTTGTCAGATGTCAGTAAGTCACATTACACTCCCTCAGGTGCCATTGCTAGACTTGCGCCTGGACACTTATGAGGAAAGGAGGATTGCATCTGCTGTATGCATTTTAATAAACAGTAAATTTTGCTTGCTATTTTAGTTTAATTTCATTATACACTTTTGAAATAAAAAGTTGATATTCCAGCAAGTCCAATTCTTATTGAAATTATTGGCAATGGCATAAAGCTGTGTAGCTGGTGGATATGAACATTTCCATAAAGGGAGAGGGTGACAGGTTAGAATCATGAACATGGTCTTATGCTAAGCGCTAGCTGATTGTTAACTGTTAATTTTAAGTCCTGTTTTCAGTATTTTATATCAAGGAAAATATGCACTTTTAGTGTACACTTCTTGATAATCTCCATTTTTATGCTAGCAGTAAGCATTGAATTGGAGAAAAAAACAGCTGTAGAGAATTTTAAATTTGGTAATAACAGTGGTTATATTACATCTCTATGGAAGTTGCACATAAACAAAGGATTTTCCTTCATTGCCTAGCATTTTCTCCTTTCTGGTCCTCTAAATGCCAAAAATGGCTTTTGGTGCAAACCACATAAGGGGAGAGAGTCTAGACCAGCTTGAAATCTTGGATGCAGTTCTCAAATGTTATCTTAAAAGTAAATTTTAAGTTTCTTAGCCCTGTGAACAAGCCTGCTGTACCTATAGCTAATATTGATATGTATGCATAATTTGCTTTTTGTTTTTAAATGAAGTAGATTTGTACCAAGGGGGATTAAATATGTGAATATTTTGAGTATTTTCTGTGTCAAGGAATGCTGCTTTACTCACAGGTTGAATTCTATATAAAAAAATAAGAGTTAATATCTTTTAATCTAGAAAATGCTTAAGGCACTAAAGAATGGTATTCCTGCACATTTAAATGTGTTAATGCTCTGCAGGTTGGAAGAATTACTTAAGATGGGGACTGTAGACCTTGCAAACCAGGTGCTGTCTTTGTGCCTGCAGGTGGAAGAAAAGACCAACAGCGTTAACCTTCTTCAAGAGGCCCTCAATCGACAGAGGGAACTTTCTCTTCGGAATGCTCGCAATAATGAGCGTGAATTGAAGAAAAGGCTTAAAGAGCAGAAAGAAGAATATGAAGCAACAATAAAACGTCACCAGAAGTTTATTGACCAAGTAAACGTTCTGTTACTTGAAATTATGAGAATTTTGGGACACTGGTATACACTATAAATTAAGTATTCATTTGAGTTGATTGTAACACATTTGCATTACTTAGGACAGTTTCAGAAGCGCTGTCTGTTCCATTATCAACTTTTCTCCAACTCCCGGTGTCATGATTCCTGGGTGTTGTAATAGATGGGCTTGTCTCTGGTGGTGGATTTGGGAATTTCTGGATGCCCTCAGGTGGAATTTCAAAATTTATCAGCCTGTTTCTATTCTTCCAGGTTTCCAATTCACAACTATTCCTTACCATATAATAAAGTTAACATCTCCTCTGTGTTGTGATGTTCTTTCCAAAAATCCATGCCACTGCTGATGTATTTTCCTGTTTTAATTTTATGTTCCTAAAATGCTTTTTGTGCCCAAGTTTCTTTTTGTTTTCCCTATGTAAAATGTTTTACAATGCTTTCATGGCAGTCAAAGAAAAGTTGATAATGAAAGTACAATACTTCCAAAACATGTCCTAGTAATTAAATGTAAGAGATGTAAATGTGTTATAATTGATTTTTAAATATATAATTTTATTACGTACTTGCCTGAGTGTGTTTTATTTTCACCTCAATGAAATGATAGAGGCACATAAAAATGAAGCAAATTCATCACATTTGAGTTATTTTGTAACAAATGCATTCATTTAAGTCGATCGATTCCATTACCAATCCAAATGAAGTCATCAATTATCCAACTGAATTCCTAAATTCATTGAATTTGCCAGCATTACTGCCACACTATTTACAGCTAAAGGTTGACTTGGTGATAATTTTATGCTACACAATCTGAATCAGCCGAAATTGTGCAACGGAACAAGACTCACCATTAAAAAATTATGAAAACTTTGATTTATGCTACTATAATCATAGGAAAGTTCAAAGGCGAGGTTGTGTTTATTCCAAGAATACTACTAAAGCCAACCGAACTTTCCTTTGGAATTTAAGCATGTTCAGTTTCTGGTGAGCCTTGCTTTTGCAATGACAATAAATCACAAGGTCAATTGTTAGAAGCGTGTGGAATATCCTGGAATTGCCATGTTTTTTGCATGGGCAGTTATATGTTGTGTGCTCGAGAGTCAGCAAACCATCAGCACTATTTGTTTTCTCTCCGGAAGGAAAATTGTACGTTACAAGGCATAACAATAAAGTATTGTCAAATTATTTAATTGTAATTTTATTTTATTGCATGGTCGTACTGTAAATGGAAGATTTTGTTCTCAGTTTTTTCATTAGGTACACCACGGTATATATAGTTACAGAAAGAGATTTAGTTAAAACTAATTTAAAAATAGCTACCTCATTTGTTCCACTAGTATTAATTAGTACATGTTTTGTAGGCTGTTGCTAGCATCCGCTATCGGATCCAAAGAGCTATTCAAGAGAGGTAGCTCTGGTGTTGGTTTTAGGTACTTGAAGCTTGGAGGAATATCTTCTGGAATGTCAAAATTCATGTCTCTCAACTGAAATCTTCTCCCTAATGCTCAATTGATATTTTACCCCATGAATAGATATAGTATAAAGAACTTCTCAAGTTCCAAAAAATAGGTAAAGCACAACTTAATAAAAAAGCAGGAAGCTACAAAATAAAGTACAAATTTCAGCAATACCTGCATTGATAAGACAAATAAGAATTTAGATTAAAGGAAACATTCAAGGAACTTAAAAGACAATAGATGGTTGTTTGTCGCTCATCATTTTTGGGAAGAACAATAAACATATTTTACGAAAGAAATAAACAATTCTAATAAGTTGGGCATATGGAGAAAATTTACATAAACTTAGGAAGCAATTTATGAATTTTGAATTACAGAAGCCAAACTTCAAGTTCTTAAAATCAAAGCCGAAGATACCTCATCTGAATAGCTCTGACAATCCTAGCAACAGCCTGTGAAACATGTACTAGTTAATACTAGGTAATTGTAGCAAGTGAAGTGTTTTTAAATACATTTTACATTTAGATTCTCAATCTGTGTGAAAATTTATTTGAGATTCAACCAATCAGTTAATTTAATGTTTTGTCTACAAATCACTTATAATGTTTTCTTCTATTTCAGCTCATTGCAGATAAGAAAATGTTAAGTTCTAAATGTGAATCACTTATAATGGAGCTTAAAACAAATGAGGAAAGATGTACTATTACTCTTAAGGCTGTTGAGGAACGACATGCAATTGAACTACAGAAAGCAAAGGAAATGCATGCTGCTGCTGAAAAACTCCGCAGAGAAAGATGGATTGATAATAAAACAAATAAAATTAAGGTAAATATCAGCTGAAGCTTTTTGTGAAGATTTTTCAAGTTTGCTTATTAAAACTTTTCTATTTCTTTATTTCTTATATGTAAACTGATGCAGTTATGTAATATATAAAGTTATATTGTTGCAACACAGAAGGTAAAAAGGCTGGAAATTGTTCAAAATTACTTTTTATGTTAGAATTTAGCAACCTTCCATATTGCAACATGGGAGCATAGGTTTAGAGGAGTCTCACTGGCAATGACTTAGCGCGCCCTATTTTAAAGTGAATGGAATAACTTAAACTGCATTAAGAAGAACTAAAGATCAACTTCTACATAAGGGTTTATTCTAAAATATCTCTCTTACAGGTACCTGGGTGTTTAGGTGAGCTGTGGTCCCTGTATTAAAAAATCAGCTTCTCTGTCAAAGGACAGCACCTAAAGAGGAAGAAGCAGGGTTCCTACAACTCATATCGGCTTCCTGCCTTATTAGCATTTTATCCCTCCCTTCCAGTTGGCCATCTTGCAAAATTAGCTACACCCTCTTGGAAGATAGTGAACTTAAATACCAAATTTAATATTTTATCCTTTGTTTTGGCTTTGAGTCATGCTATACACCCCTGCACACATCCTTGGATACACATCTGAACATACATGCATGCGCATGCGCATACACATACACTTTCTTCTAAAATTCCTTTTCGGATATAAGGAGCTTATAACATATTTCTGGTAAAACTTCTATCAAATTTTTAGGTGAAATGCAATACTTCTCCTAACCAATAGTATACGAGGTAAGTCCAGAAAGTAAGTTCCGTTTCAATTTATCTCCGCTGCGATCGCAGTTCCACACATGCACGGTAGACGCTCTGTATCAAGGAGAAGAAACGTGCGCCATTTTGAGATTGCTGTCAACTACATATGCTTTGTTGTGCTTGTTTACAATGTCAGTGTTGATTGAAAGTCCTGCCACTTGTGAAATCAGATCTGTGATTCATTTTCTGAATGCTAGGAAAGTGAAACCAATTGAAATTTATCAGCAAATTTGCGAAGTTTACAGACAAAATGCAGTAAGTGATTCAATGGTGAGAAGATGGGTCCAACAATTCAATGAAGGGCATAGTGAAGTGCACGATGAAGAACGAAGTGGGCGTCCATTTTTGGTTACAGAAGAACTGGTTCACGCGATTGATGACAAGATTCAGGAAAACCGCAAGTTTACAATTAGTGCTCTCGCTACGGAATTTCCCCAAAGCTCACGATCACTAATTCATGAAATTGTTACCAAAAAACTGAAATTTCGTAAACTTTGTTCACGTTGGGTACTAAAGATTCTTACTGAGCAACACAAAACAAAACAGATGGGTAGTGCACTTCAGTTTTTAACCCATTATGATGAAGACAGCGAAGAATTTCTGACACAGATAGTCACAGGAAATGAGACTTGGGTTTCTTACAACACCCCTGAAAGTAAGAGGCAATCAATGGAATGGAGGCCCACTTCATCCCCAGCAAAGGTTAAGCCGATCTTGACACCTCGAAAAATGATGTGCACAGTGTTCTGGGACTGGAAAGGCATCTTACTCGTTGATTTCTTACCGCGTGGTCAAACAATCAAAGCAGACGTTTATTGGGAGACACTTAGGAAATTGCGCTGTGCAACACAGAATAAACGCCGAGGATTGCTGTCAAAAGGTGTTGTTTTTCTTCACAACAACGCACGACCACACACTGCAAATGTGACGAAAAACCTCCTACAGGGATTTGGCTGGGACGTGTTTGACCATTCTCCGTACAGCCCTGACCTCGCTCCTAGCGACTTTCATCTGTTCTTACATCTCAAGTCTTTCTTTGGCGGTCAACACTTCAACAATGCCGAAGAGCTGAAAGAAAATGTTTCCAACTTTTTGAAGACACAGGTGGCAAACTTCTATGAAGAAGGTATACAAAAACTTGTGCCACACTATGACAAATGCCTGCAAAATTTTGGAGTTATGTGGAAAAGTAGTTTAAGAGTTGTAGAATTTTGTGCAATAAACAATTATTCTGTATCTGTACACAATTTAATTTTATTACGAAACGGAACTTACTTTCTGGACATACCTCGTATATAACAGATGGTAGAGAAAGTAAAAATGTAGATCTCTGTAAAACACTCTTTCTTTCAAATAACCTTTTTGTGTTTGCTATTTCAAAGATATGCATTGCTACTTTATTTTTTATTTTTTGAGGTACTGGAAAACAACTTTCTGTTATTGCTTACAATGTCATAGAAAGAGTATGGGATTTTAAGGCCAGCATACAGGATGGAAGATGATCTATGAAGAGCAGGATGACTCTTTGTAATAAATAGAATAAAAAGTTGTAGTGCTGTTTTGCTGTTTATAAAGTAATTTTAGAGAGGAAAAACAAAACAAAAATATCTGATGTGTTCCATTCACATGACTTTCTCTACATCTCCGCAACAAATTATTGTTAAAAAGCTTAGATCAATAAGGCTTAAGGCTTATGCAATTCGAAAAATCTGGACTGGCTGAACACTGTATAGAACAAAGCCACAGAGCTAACTTTACCAACACCAAGATAGTGGCAAAGTGTTCGAACTACTGGGAAAGGAGAGTAAAAGAAGCTTTAGCCAGCTCATCTGAAACAAGTAATCTAAATCGCGATTCTGGCCTACAACTAAGTTCAGCATGGACACCGATGTTAAGAGCCTTAACACCTAATCCTCTACTTGCAGTCTTCCAAGGTTTATTTTCTAGCAGGTGCATGCTCAACCACAAAACATTAGCCGTATAACGGCTATAAATAGTTATCTATGAAGTCCGTGCCTATGTCTCAGTCATCTTAAATACCAGGCCATAATATCACGTGAACCAATCAGATGTTAGCTTCATTCCAGCTCTTATAAATACCAGTCTCCGCAAGCTCAATCCATCAGTTCACCCTGAAGACGAGGAAGATGCACTTCTTCGAAACGTTGGTATCAAACCAAGTTTTTACCTGGTTAGAAGCCCGAGAAGATTTTGAATTGATACGTTGCCAGGAAAGCTTCAGTTCTTATTTCATTTTACTAATGCTACCCATTTACAGTGAAACACATCATTATGCAGCAGCAATGGAATGAATTTATTGAAAAATATTTCCAAATAGACAAATACCTCATCATAGGACATTTGTTTTAGTCCATTAAAGGGTTCTAAATCCAGGAAGCATATCACTTCAAGTTGAAGGAGTTGGTCAAATTAAATTTTTCAAGAAGAAATTCTCACTTGGTGGAAGCTGATCCTAGAAGCAACAGTCATCGTATAGTTTAAACTATTGTCATATCCTATTGAACTGTTTTGAGAACACTAAAAGAAAAAAATTGTTTTGCACTGTTATACCCAGGCATCTAGTATCGCTTTGAAGCAGATTATACACCAAGTTAGCATTTTCTAAATGGTTTCATCAACTAGAATTTCCCTTTAAAATTCTTGGAGTGGATGAAGTAACGTTTACTAAAAATGGAATAACTAATTACCATAATCCACACGCTTGAGCTTACAACAATAAAATAAGCCTGATTTCAGCACAGATTTTATGTAAATGTTTGGGAATCATAGGAAACACTTTTAATTGGTGTATGAAACACTTTATGGGTTTTGATAGGAGCCATCTATCTCCAATTTCTTCAAGAAAAGTTAGCAGTTCTGCTTGAGGATGTTTCCTGACAGTTGTTATGTGACTACTGCATGATAGCATACCTCTGCACATAAGTAGAGCCATGTGTGACCATCTATGCAACACCTACGAAGAATACTGGATCACTCAGAATGGGTAACCAGCAAGATTGCCAGATCTAAATCCAATCAATTTTTAGGGGGGGGGGATTTAAAAACTTGTGTATACATACAGAAGTGCCTGATGTAGAAATGTTGCAAGAAAAAAATACTTCAAGCAGCAGAAGTAAAAAATAACTCAGACATGCTTCATAGAGTGCAACAGAATTGGTGAAAATGTAATGAAGCATATACGTTAGCGAGGAGTGCACACTTTGAACAATTTCTCTAAACATTAAAAAGAAGTTTTCATTGATTTTCTGTTCTTTCTTGCTCAATTATTTTTTGAGTTTTATAATTCACAAAGAAAGAAAACATTATCTTGTAATTTAGGTTTCTCAAGCTCTTATTTACCTTTATAAATAAGTATTCTGAATAATAATTTGCATACCATACTTGTTTGTTGCTATAGTAGCAGCACAAGCTGAAGAATTAAAAGTTAACCTGTTGAATATAAAGTGAATATCTGAATATAAAGTGTGTTACAATATTATGCAGCTTTATTGCGCAGAAAACTTTATGGAAAAAAATAAGAAAAGACACTCAAAACAACATGCTTTTTCTTAGTTTAAAAGGATGACAATAGGTTACCTTCCATCATGTGTATTAACCAGTTTTTAAACATTTGACTATGGTTATTCCTCCTGTATAATTGGCACTTTTAGTCTTGTGGATTGATGCAATAATCAAAGGAAACATGCTGCATTTCTTCTGCAATTGCTTGAATTATTCATTGTTCCAAAATGCAACACTAAGACAGAATCATAGTTATATGTCAGATCTCTCACTTAATGGATATGCTATGGTGTCTACCTTAGATCCTGAGTTCAGTTCATGGTTATTGTTGTTATTGTTACCACCATCAGCACCATCTTTGAATGTTATAGATTGGCTCTCCTTGGATTCTAAAGCTATACTGTATTGTTTAATTAAATGATATAAACAGAGAATTTGGATTTTCAATAAGTGGACTAACACCCATTATTGTCACAGCTCATTCAACCTGTAGTTACAGATGTCACCAGGTTGTTACATATTCAATACTGCCTTACACTCTTCAACACCTCCATGACATGGATGGAAAAAGCAGTTATTGTTTTTTCTTGTTGAGGATCCCATTCTCGAAACATTATGTCCCACATTGTCTTATCACATTTAAATTGAGTGATTTAGCAGCCAAGGAAGTGTTAGAACCTCAGGATGATCATTTAGCCTCTTCTTGGTGATGTTTGAGGTGTGGACACTGCATCATACTTTGTTGAGGCATATTCTCTGCAGAATAGATTGCTGCAACAGTGGAAAGCAATCTTTGAGTATGGCAGATATTTTTTGGAGACCATTCTGGTAAATATCTGCACCAATTCCCCATCACCAGCAGCTGATATCTAGCCCCTGAATGCTACTCTGATTTCCCACTCCTCTTGGTAGCTTTTAACATCCTTGGACCTGTAGTGAGTGTTGTTTGGCCGCCAAGTATCTACCATCCATAACACTTTCTCGCATGTCCAAATAATATTTTGCTAGAAATTATGTGACAGTGGAAGGTGTAGAAGGGCAAAGTTCACTCTTGTTTTCATGATGCACTTTCTTTCTAAACTGCCCTTCGATGGTGAACTCCAGTGCTATGCAGATGTTTTTGAGCAGCAGATGATGCAAACAACCGACCTAACTTCAGGCCAATCACAGCTGCTGACAGTAAAAAATTCCTTATATTAGCTTGCTTTATGGCTAAATCCTGCTTTGTCATTTTCCTTGGCTGGGCACTTTATGGACATCTCAGCCCAGCTTTGCCCTCTTCTTGAAAAGACTGAATTCAGTGTCTGATGCATTCTTCTCCTCTACAAATTACATTAACAGTTTCAGCCAGCTTCCCAAAATTCTGCCTTGTTTTTCAGTGATATTTTTGGCAGCTATTCATTCTTTTGTGTTATCAAAATAATTAAAACTAAAAGTTATTGTGGAACTATAAGTAAATGCATTTATTGTTGTCTATTTATTTTCATTTCTGTAGTAAACAGTAGCCGTAATAACTGCTATTTGTCACCATCTGTCAATGATGTATGAAATTTTAAGTTTAGCTAGGTTAGGTTTCAACCATGTGGGAACACTTAATAAAGCAATTTTCATTTGCAATTTCAATAATTAATCTTTGGATATAAATATTTATTTATCCAAAGTCACACCAAAAGCATAAACCCATGTAATAATGAAGCTGAAATGATGATGATAACAACAACATACTTATTTTCTAAATCACCCTACGGATCATGTGTGTATATATGTAGTTAATGTTATGTATAAATGAAATCAAGTATAAAGCCCATACATTTATATTTTCAGTTGTATAGAACAGCAAAAGAAATGACAAATGAACTCTGAAGCTAAACAATATTCATTGTAAAGATCGAGAAGAAAACAAAAGAAAAGAAAAAACCAGATACTTTCATACCAGGCATTATAACTATAGCAAATGCCAGTAGTAAAAATCTGATGTGCTCCATTCATATGACTTTCTCAATGTCTCTGTAACAAATTATTGTTAATGACCGTATTGTTCTATCTACTTCATGCTAATCGAGATAAACATTAGCAGAAATGGTCTTATTACTTATTTCCTTATAAGTTAAAGGGAAATAAGTGAATACAGTAGGCTAAACCGACAGTCACATGTTTAAAATTGGGTTGCTATGGGATTGAAATCCAATAATTTTCATGGCGAGGAGTTGACAAGTTCCCATATGAGAAAAGTATATTTTATAACTGAAATCAATAACAAGAAATATCTCAAAAAGGTCAACTCCACAAAAAAAAGTATATAACATAAATTGTGTATTTTAACAAGATCCACATTTTTTATGTAGTAAGTTTTTGTCTATCTCTTACACGACTAGTTATGGAAAATTCTACAAAATGCATCCAGAATAAAGACGTCTTCAGAGGCTATTCCCAGAAAATTCAAGATATACATTTTATTTGTCATCTAATCATCTTAAATACACAATATTTTAATCCATATTGTTAGAGCCATTTTTGAGAAAATCAGAATTTTCGAAAATTTTTCCATGTAAAGGGTAGTTGGGGTGGGTGGATTTTCTTGAAAATCTTCATGTCACATCTGTGGAAGATACTGAACTTAAATACAAAGTTTGGTTATTTAACGGACTTATCGTTTTTGAGCTATGCTGACACCCACACACACACCACGCATGCACGCACGCACGCACGCAGGCAGGCACGCAGGCAGGCGGGTGTATTTCAATACCTTCTCTATACACTACATATATAGTACATGTAGAGAAAGTAAAAAGGGTATGGTAATAGTTTTGCTTGCCCAACAAGGTCAGATCAATAACAAAGAGTTAAACAACAGATTTTTGTAACCAAGAAATATGTCCTTTGCTATTAATGATGATTCCATGGGATAACAATTGAGTTAAACTGCAGTTGTAAAAATCTAAGCTTTCGACCATCTTAGGTCTGTGGTCTTCATTAGGAAACTAGCAAATGGGATAAAAATGACTCCAATTTAACTCGGTTGTTACCGTGTATCATTAATAACCAACACCGAGAAAGCTTTAGATCTTTAATGTCCTTTGCTAGTTACATATCTTGTGTTGCCATAGGCAATATATACCTAACCTTTATCAAAGACAACTAATTATCAATGGTAATACTGGTTTACCAATTGAATGGGGAGACGTCTTTATTTGGATGCTCACTGTGTTTGGTACATTTAGGATAGAGTGAAAACAGCATTGAGCAAAATTCTTATATCCGACCTCTCATAACTATGAAAATAGAGCTACCAAGCTCCCTGCTAATTTGCAATTATGCCTCCAAGTCTCTGTGGTAGAAGTGACAGGTCTAAACATTAACATCAGTAATAAATAGTATGCCTGCACCTGTAAGAAAACATGTAATGAAGCTATTTATGCAAACATTTATCTCAGTTAACATGAAGCAGATATAAGAATTATGTTTTAAAAGAATTAGTTAATTTCTTGTAGCTCTTAAGTAGAGCATAGGGCATTGTTGCCTTGATCGAATTTGAATTTCTAGTTCGTGAGTTCACCGCTATGCTTCATGGTAATGAGGGGCAGCTTATCGCCCACAGGTGACACTGTAGGGTGAAATCACAATTTGTGCATGTGAAATGGCAAAACTTTGCCCAGAAACCTTCTTCTTAAGTGCAAATAAATAATACACAGGACCAGTGGCTTGACTTCCCCTCTGAAGAAATTCATGCTAAGGATTTTTTGTGTCTGAAAATATCTATCATCCTCCACCAGGTTTGAACCTGCATTTTCAGGTTTTAGAGGCCATCATGGAGAACGACTTTTAAAAACTTAATTTTTATATAAAGGAGAAATGCTCATAAAATGTGCAAAGATTAGGTAGGGCATTCCACTTGTTCATGGTTCACTTTTGTACAGAATTGTATTATTTATTTTCTAATCTTTTTAAAATAGAATACCTGACATATTCATAAATTTGGTCACACCTTTCGCATATGCCAACAGGATCATGTTAGTCTTTTGTTTTACATGCTTTGTGATGATAGATTGAATTGATGAATGGTAAAGACTAATTTATTGAAACTATATACAAATAATTTAAACAATAATGGATAGAGAGAGCCATTTGAATGGTAATACCTCAGATTATGTTACAATATCAAGTGGGACATTTTGTAATGCAAGTTGCTTGTTTGATCATTTGGCACCTAAAATCTATAGCATATTAAAATTAGTCCACTCTGTAACATTAAACTCTCAGGGGAACATCAGAAAACAATAGCCATTGTCAGTAGTTGTAATTTTTACAGCACATGTAAATGATTCAATTTTAGTCTATGATCTATACCTTCACACGGCAAAGCAGTGGTAAACTATTTTTTTCGCCTCCATTTATTTAAAAGAACTATCTCTTGAAATTAGCACCCTCTAACCCTTCCATTTACGCATCAACTCAAAAGCATCATATAAAAGTTGAAAGCATCAAATAACCCTTATTGCATTCATCATTAGCTTTATAAATGACTCATAGTTCTCCAATATATTTACTCTCACTTCACTTTACACACACTTTAGTCAATGATGCACAATGGCTTTCATAATAATTCTCTCAAGTTCATAATTTCTTCTCTTTACCTCTTATTTTCATAATGTTTTGCAGGAAATGACTGTAAAAGGCCTTGAGCCAGAGCTGCAAAGAATGACAACAAGAAATCAACAGGAACTGGCAGATCTTAGAATGATTCATAAGCAGGAGTTGGATGAGTTAGAGCTCAGAGCTGCTCGTAAAACTTCACTACAACTAGAACAACTTCGAGAAAAGCTTTTGGCTGAGAAAGAGAAGGCATTAGCTAAGGAGAGGGAAATATTAAAACAAAGGTAAATTAATATATATATAAAATGACATTTCTTACTCCATATTTGCCAGTACATAAGCCCCATAAGTAATGTAGTGCACCTTTCTTTGACAACTTATACTTTGCAGGAGAAAAAGATCAGTGAACAATATTATAAATTACTGCTGATAGGACCATGCAGTTAAAGGTGGGATATAAATGGTACAATAATAAAAAGAACTGGGAATATATTATAGTGATTCAAATGTAAAGCAATAAGTAAATCTACTTTGATAAATAGCTATTGTATTATCCTGATATACTATTGTATACTCACACTTAAGTTGATCCGCGACAAAGCAAAACCCAGGCAACCATTTCACCAGTTATAATGTAGATTTCTGCCATTTGTGCCAAAAATACTGTCATCTTTCACAACCATGTGATGAGTACCCATTGTATATGATGCAAAAAAAAATAGTACTTTTCAGCTTCTCTTGACAAATTTTAACCCAATTTCATGCACAATTTTACAAAATGTGGTAGTTCTGAAGTTACACAAATCTTGTTCAACAATTTACTTGTATTACTTTATCAGCTGTTAGTGGCTCATTTTTAAAAAAGAAAAATACTACACTGTTAAGCAAATTGCATTCTTCACAAAATTGTCATATTCTTGCATTGCATATTTCACATGCTTTCTGTTTTTTTTTTTTTTTTTTTTGTTTTTTTTTTTGTTTTTTTTTTCAGCTTTTTCTTTTTAAGCATTTTAAACTTGAGAAAAAACACTAGTGAACTCAGAAGAAGTTAATTCTTTTACAGGAAGAGAAGCGTGTTTCTCATAACATGCTTTAATAGTCCTGATATATGGTGGACTTTGAGACAGTGATGTGTTTTAACAATTAAAATTTAGTTGAGTCGATTTTGTAACACTACATCACTTACTTTTTTATTTCGGAAAACATGTTTCAGAAGCCATGTGCTTCCATTGTCAATTCCTTTGGTCGACTACCGGCATTGCTTGCTGTGGTGGTTGTCTCTGTCCCTGGTGGTGGTTTGATGAACTTCTGGATGAGTAGATCGCCTGGCGGGATTTCAAAATTGAAAACCCGGTTCTTGTTTTTCCAAATATATATGTTTTCCCAAACTTTTAATTCTGTCTTCCATGTGATGTTTTTGAGGATTTTTGGGCTTCTATTTATAGTGTGTTTCTCTTTCCAAAACTGCCAAGCTACTGCAGATTTTTCTTCTTGTTTGAGTTTAATATCTCTGTGGTGTTCTTTTGTATGTAGACGACATCTTTGCAATAGTCCCAGAAAGACACCTAGAAGATGCACTAAAACTCCTAAATATGCAAGAAAAGTCTATAAAGTTCACAATGGAGAAGGAATGTGATGGACAACTACCATTCCTCGACCTAAAAATCATCAAAAATAATAATCACCTTACATTTGGCATCTACAGAAAACCTACCCACACCAACAGCTATATAAAACAAAAGAGTTACAATCCCATCCCCCATCAGCATGCTTTACTCAACAGCCTTACACACAGATTGGTAAATGTACCAATGGGCAAAACAGAATACCAATGTGAACTTACTAAAATATTGGACATAGCTACAGAGAATGGATTCCGGGCAGAACTGGTGTACAAAAAAGTTAATAAGGCCAAAAATAGGAAGAGAGTTAAAGAAGTCAGTACACTCACTCAAAACCAGAAAGAAAACAAGATCTACAAGAAGTTTACATACCACCCTACAACTTTCTACAAATTCCAGAGGATCTTCAAACGACATAACATCATTCTAGCCCCTAAAAACAATTACTCTATAAAAACATTTTAAATTCTAAATTAAAAGATGATATCCCACGAGAAAACAAGCCAGGAATATATCAGTTCAGCTGTAATGACTGTGAAAAAATCTACATCGGCTAAACAAAAAGAAATATAAAAACAAGGGCAAAAGAACACCACAGAAATATTAAACTCAAACAAGAAGAAAAATCTGCAGTAGCTTGGCATTTTTGGAAAGAGAAACACACTATAAATAGAAGCCCAAAAATCCTCAAAAACATCACAAGGAAGACAGAATTAAAAGTTTGGGAAAACATATATATTTGGAAAAACAAGAACCGGGTTTTCAATTTTGAAATCCCGCCAGGCGATCTACTCATCCAGAAGTTCATCAAACCACCACCAGGGACAGAGACAACCACCACAGCAAGCAATGCCGGTAGTCGACCAAAGGAATTGACAATGGAAGCACATGGCTTCTGAAACATGTTTTCCGAAATAAAAAAGTAAGTGATATAGTGTTACAAAATCGACTCAACTAAATTTTAATGCTTTAATAGAATTGTTTTTTCACCACCATTCAATGGTTTATCAGCCTTATGCTTTACATGACTTGATGAAGATGCAAGAGCATATTCAGAGCAACTCTCCTCCATGATACAAAAGGGCAACAAACAACAATCACTAAAAACAGTATTCTGAATATTTGGTAACTCATACACTTTGTTTGTTGGGACTTGTGGCTCTGTTTATGGAATAAATCAGTAATTATACTCCTAGGTATCCGACTCTTTCCCCCCACTACTTGTACTGCACAACTTGACTGTTCACGTCTATTTACAAGAATAATATTTGTAAAGAATATTATATCATTTAAGAATAAATTCATTTTGAAATTTAGACTATTAGTGTGGAATTACTCTCCTCTGTGAATCGCTACTGTGTTGTACCATGGTGCACAGTGGCTATTAAAGAATATGCTTCATCACACCCAAGAAATTCATCAGCAGAGCTAAGTAAAGGTATCTTGTAAATCAGAAATATGTAAAATAAACTATCCACTTTACTATTCAAGGTATTATAACCATACTTCTTACATAATTTAATATTTTCTTGACTTTCACATCATCTGATAAAACCTTAACACATTCATGAACTTAGAAGTCTTTCCTCTTCTAGCACTGTTTTATTTATTTTTATTTATTTATTTATTTAAGTGCTAAGTTCCATACAATGGTGGTAACCTCTTAGGCCCAGGCCTTATCTGAGTATGTCACTCAATTTTTAACATACATGCTTAATTTAACATACATGCTTAATTATGAATTACCTCTACCGTTTTGTTATTTCCCTGTGATCTCCCTTTAATAATCCATTTCTGTTTTTTCTTTCCCATTTTATTTTTACTTTCCATAAGAATTCCCCTAAACTTCTTAATTGTCCTTTGCCCTTAAAAATCTTTCGTATCTGTAGCTCGTTATTCCTCCTTAGCCACTTCTGTTTGATCAACTCTGTTCTCCATTCATTTGTGCCTTTACATTTGAACATCATGTGCAGTTCGTCCTCATCCTCCCCACAAATTGGACATACCTCCTCTCAACCCCTTCAGCTTCCATATCCCTAGTCGGAACCATGCCAATCCTGCTCTCTCGTTTCTATTGCACACTTTGAGATATTCCTCCTTTCCTGCACTATCCTTCATCTCATTGTACCATTGTAACGATTTTTTCTCTCTCATTTGTGCACTTTGATTCTGCCTATCCATATCCTCCAATCTATCCCTCACTTCTTTCCACAACCCCCTATCTAGATTGTTCATTCTATCCCACAAATCTCCTAGCCCATTCTTGATCAACTGCTCCTTGATCTTACTCAACCACGTATTACATTCCATCTTATTCCCCTGAAACCTTAAGCATACTTTCATAATATCTGATTCTGGCAACTGCTGTATACGAAATAAATACTTGAGTACCCTCTCCATTATTTGTCCTCTAGTACTAACCCTCCCTAGTTCTGCCATCACTCCTGCATTACCTGTACACTGTGGTACTCCCAAAACGAGCTTGCAAAATGTTCTCATCACCAAATCCAGCCTTTCCCACCCCTTCTCCAACCCCCAAATTTCAATTCCATATATCCACCTAGACTCTACCAAGGCACAATATATTTGCTCAAACCATTCTACACTCATTGTTAGTGTTATATACAAGCATCTTCTTATGGCGCTCATAGCCAATCTCCCCTTTGCCACGGCACTTCTTACCTGCTTGTCCCACCTTCCTGTGCTAGACAACTTCACCCCTAAGTAAGTAAATTCACTAACAGTTTGAATTTTTATTGCAAAATTGCTCTATTGCACTAATGGCCAATTTTAGACCCCTTACTGTTATTGATCCCACCATTAAGTCATCTGCAAATAGTAGACCTGGGATTTCTATGTTACTAACCACTGGCGCATGGGGATTTGCTAACTTAACCTCATCCAAAATATCATCAATAAGCAAATTAAATAGCACTGGGCTAAGTTTACACCCCTGTCTTAAGCCCCTATCTTGCTCGACTTCCTTTGTCAATTCATTCCTTCCACATCTTACACAAAATGTATTTTGGTGATACAGCTCTCCTAGCAGTTCTATCACCTTATTGCTCAATCCTTTAGCTTGTAGTTTGTACCATAGCGCTTCTCTTATCACCCTATCATAAGCTTTCTCTAAATCTACAAATACTGCATATAATTTACCCCTTTTCCTTGTTACATATTTCCCTACCAATGTGTCAATCACCAGTATGTTGTCAACTGTCCTTCTACCCCTCCTAAAACCTGCCTGAAATGGTGACAGCCTGTTGTTCGTTTCTGCCCACCCTTGTATTCTTTCTGCCAATATGCCTGTAAATATTTTCCCCACATTTGAGAGTAGTGATATCCCTCTATAATTGCTAGGATTTGCCTCACTCCCCTTACCTTTATAAATTGGAACTATAATTGCTGTCCTCCAGCTCTTTGGCACTCGGCCCCTGTTCTTTATCAAGTTAATTAGCCTTGTTAAACACCTCAATCTTTCCTGGTCCTCACACCAAACTTTTACAAATTCTGTGGGTAATCCATCAATTCCAGCTGCTTTCTTTCTTTTAAATTTCTGTACCTGCTTCAATACTTCCTGTGCCTCAAATGGCCTGTCTAATTCCTCCACATATGTATTCTGTATTTCCATCCTCCACCTTGTATTGGTCTCATGCTTTTCAAACAAACTCTGGAAATATACAACCCAGTCATTTGAACTAATACCTATGCTTACTTGTCTCTTTTTTGTACATTCCCTAATAACTTTCCATGCCTGTTGCATTCCTCCTGATCTAATCCTCTCCTCTATTTCTACAGCCCTTGCCCTGCCCCACTCTTGCTTCTTTAGCTCAAGTAACTCCTTGTATCTCTCCTTTAGACACAACATAACTTCCCTTTTCTCTTTGCCTTCCCTCCACTTAATCACTGCCTTCCTAACCACCTCTCTCATCTCCCTGCATTCACCATCGAACCATGTACTACATGCGTCGTTCACCTTCTTGTTACTTGCCTCCATATTCCTACCTGCCCATTTCAGTACAAACTCACATATCTCAGTTGCTACCTCACTTTCCCCCCTCAATATCATTAACTCTATACCATATATACACAATTTACCCACTGTTGAATCCAATGACTCACAGAATTCTTCACCTCTCTCAGAGTTCCATTTGTAATTCTCCATTTTATACCTACCATCATCCTTCCTTACATTTAATTCAGTAATATCACTTTCCACTTCCCACTCACATAATAATGGGAAATGTGCACTTGAACCAAACATGTTTGACACTTTAAACCTTCTCACTCGCAACACTTCCTTACTACAAATTATGTAATCTATTACACTTTGCCCTAGAGCACTTGAATAAGTAAATTCCCCTAATATATCACCCCCCCCCCAACATCCATTCAGAATTATTAACTCATTATTTTCACATAACTCCACCAGTCTTGAACCTTCTTCATCCACCACTTTATCCTTGCTATGCCTTGGCCAGCATCCATCACTTTCTTCTCCCTTCCCTTCCTCCTACACATTTAATTCTTCTATTTCCAGTTCTCCAATTCTGGCATTAAAGTCCCCTGTTAATACAATCTCCATAGTAGGGTGATCATTTTTTATCTCGTTCAATTCCCCTTCTGTCTTAAAAAATCTACATTATGAAATTTAGAGTATCTTGGAGGGTTATATATAATTCCTAAACATACATCCCACTCCCTTATTAACACTCACATTAATCCCCTAACTTCTGATTTCCTCTCCTTAACTTTATTTTTCATTCATTGCTCACCAATAGACCTATGCCTCCTGATACCCTTCCTCTTTTGTTTACTCTTTCTCCTCCCTTACTTAAGAATTCAAAGCCCTGTACCCTAATTACCTCCTCTCCGCCCAGCCATGTTTCAGCTAGCGCTAACAGCTAAACCTTTCGTAGTATCTCATTGACATGGCCATACCTCAATGCTTTATTCATACCTTCACAGCTCCAGAACCCCAATTTTATAACCTTCTGCCCTTCCCTTGTTTGCTATTGTGAACCAGCCCTGAATCTATATTCTTGTAATTTACTCTTGCTTCTTAACACTCTCTGTTCTGCGTCATTGTCCCTTTTTTCCACCTGCTGCACCTCTGCGTCACTATCTTCCCCTTGCAGTTGTAATATGCTCCCGTGTGACGTTGATAAAACACTAGACGAGGAATCTGTTGCTACATGCCACCTGTTTGACCTTGGCGTACTTCCACCAGCCAGCTGGCTCGCTTCTTCCGTCAGCTTTCTCTCCGGTGATATCTTCTTCCGTGGTGACGTCACTTGACCTTGACCATGCCCATTTGCCGTTCCACTATTCATTACTGTGTTAGCACCGACCTCTGCTCCTTCACCACGTGTTGTACCGGCCTTTGGACTTCCTCTCTCTATCTGCTCCATCATTTCTGTTTCTTGCCGCCAAACGTCCCTTGATCCACTATTACCTGCAACTCCTTGGTTATCGATAAACAGCCGTAAATTGCGGTTATAGGCACACTTCCCTTCCAATCTCGCCTGTTTCTTTTGTTGCACTAATTCTCTCTTTAACACTCTGTCGCACTAATAAATCCTTGTTTATAAAAAGATCCATTCCCTTTAATTTCTTCGTTCTCCTCAGGATTTCGTATATCATTCGTGTTGATACAAATTTAGCGACAATCATCCGCCTCCCAGTCTGCTTGCCCACACGAAAAGCATCCGCCAGCTCTAAGCCATTTAGCTTCATCCCAAGCTTACATTCTAGAATTTCCTCCAACTCCTGCATTGGCCGTATTCCTCTTCTTTCTTGTACCCCTGATATCACCAGGTTAAATCTTCTGTGTTTTTCCTCCAGAATTTCCGTTTTTCTGTTGAGTCCCTGAATTTCTGTCTTCATTTGCTGTAATTCGGTTCTTATCTCTGCTTTGATTTCTCTTCCCAGGTTATTCATTTTATTTCCCAGCCTTTCTTCCATTCCTTGCATATTTTTTAAAATTTCGTCCAAAACATCTTGGCTACCCTTTGGTCCTGGGTTAATTTCCACCCCTCCAATTATCAATAGCAGCCCAATCACACTCAAAAGGGTAAAAATATCTATCCTTCCTTCTTTACTACCTTGTCTATTGCTTTGGTAGTTTTTAATATTATTAAAAAGTCCAATTCTACCACTATACACCTCCACACTAATGCCCATTTTATTGTCACTTATGTCGTTTTTCCTTACACTTCCAGAGCTCTCCTGCTACACGTCCACACGCTTTGACTGCTGGCTTAGCACTCCCTCTAGCACTGTTTTACTGTGATAGGTTACAAACCAAATTAAGAGAATTAATTAACAGAGAACAAAATTTTAAAACACTAAACTTATTCAGAACTATTATTATTTTGAACTAAACATTTTATGAATACAAATCACTGAAATGTTGACATATTTTAATTGTATGTATGCATTGGTTTGCGTGTCATTTCGCGAATATTGAATGACGGGTAACACAACACTGACACTTGCTCTGCCATTGTATGTATCTAGATGTTGGATATTGTATGCTAGCCAGCATTTTGTTGTTTCCAGGCTTGAGAAACAAATAGAAGAAGAGGAGAGAATGTACCAGGAAGAGAGACAGAAGTTGCTTGCAGAAGTGCGCAGAGAAAAGGAACATTTGGCTGAGGAGGAAGCAAGAATTAGACAAGAATTGGAAGAAGCAAAACAACAAATGGTTAGGGAGAAAAACAAAATAATACAAAGAAAGCAACAGGAGCACCAAGAAGCTCTTGATGCTTGTATCAGGAGACAGCAAGTATGTATTTCCAACAAGAAAATATCAAGCCACTTGTATTTAAACTTATGTATATGTGAGAGAACCCTAAAGAGGCCATGCTAAAAGAGTCTTGATGTGTTCAACTCACATGACTTCTGCAACAAATTGTTCTTACAAAATTTATTCTTCTATAAATTAAATTAAATTGAATTTTATTTATGGATGCTCTTTGACTGCTATGGTTCTCAGTATCCCATTCTTGATTGGATGTGAATTACAGCTTTATTAGGCTTGAGGTTCTTTAAAGTGCCATAAATCTACACATGGGACCAATGGCTGTACTTCCCTTCCCAAGTAAGCCATAATAAGGATTTTTACGCCAGAAACTTGAAAACAAATGAATGAAATTTATCATCATATGTCACAATACAAACATTTGTTACATTTTATACAGTAATAGACCTTATTTTCTTTTTAGTTAGACACACTCATAGACACATTAATTTGCAGAATTCCCTATGAATTTCTATCTTTGGGGGTTGCTTGTTTGTTTGGACCTTTACACACTAACATCCTGGTTATTGATGTATAAGGATCCTGTGTAACTAATACTCGACAATCCCAATCTCTCCTCCACCTTGCACTGCTTCAAAATCTATATTATTTTTCTCACACCTTTCCTAAATATTTTCTTTTGGCAAATCCAATATTAATTTGTAGAATTCTCTATGAATCTTATCGCCACTCTTCCATCCTTCCTATAACCCCCATACTTCCACCAGTGCATTATATACCCTTTCCAACCACATCACACTCATATTTAGTATTTTACTGTAACATGTTTATTTGCACTCAACCTTGTCCCCAAATAGACAAATTGATTACCTCAAGAATGCTATCCTCTATGTATCATTTCTCATCCTTTCTTAGTTGCTTTGCATAGCTCAATTGGTTAGGTGCTGTCCTTCTGAATTCAAAGTCGCGGGTTCAAGCCCGGCCCAGATAGTTGGTTTTTAAGGTGCTGAAGAGCAACATCCCCATGTCAGTAGATTTACTGGCATGTTAAAGAACTCCTGTGGGATGAAATTCTGGCACACCAGCAGCATTGGATCCTGGAAATTCATAGTGTCGTTAACAAACAAAATATTTACTTTATTTATTTCATCCTTTCTTAGCTTGTTTTCTCTTTTGCTAACCATAATTTTAGATTTGTTCTTAACTTTCACACCTTCATTGCTTTGATGGCACATGATAGTCCTCTGATTGATATTGCACCTGCTACTAGATCATCTGCAAAGAGAAGACCTGAAATATTCCTATTATTGGTTATAGGGCAATGTAAGTTTTATTTTTCAATTTCTTTTAGAATATCATCAATGAATGAATTAAATAGAATAGGGCTTAGTTTACACCTGTGTCTTAGTCCCATTGAATTACGTACCCATTCAGTGGCCATATTTCGAGGGCTGTCCCAGAAGTACCCAACACAACAAAGAAAGCACAAAAATTTTGGGGAAAAACATCTTTATTTCTCTGCATAGTCTCCTTTCAGCTTGATACACTTTCCCCAGCGATATAAAATAGCTTCGGTACCCTGTTTATAGTGAGAACTATCAAGGTCTGCAAAATAGCCATCAACTGCAACCTCCACCTTTCATTGTTGGAAAATCTTCTACAACCAAGCCATTTCTTCAAGTTTGGAAACAGAAAATAATCAGAGGGGGCTAAATCTGGCGAATAGGGTGCATGAGGAAGCAATTCAAACTTTAACTCATTGATTTTGGCCATGGCAATAATGGACGTTTAAACTGGTGTATTGTCTTGATGAAACAAAACTTTCTTTTTCAGCTAAATGTGGCCGTTTTTGCTCGATTTCATCACTCAAATGCTGTAACAAGTTTGCACAATATCCTATATTGATTACTTTTCTTTTCTTGAGATAATCAATGAAAATTATCATGCCATGACTTTGTCTGCTGATGGATTGTCTTTGCCTTCATTGGAGCTGATTCTCACCTTCCATTCCACTGTTTTGATTGTTCCAGTGTCTCAGGTGTGAAATGATGGACCCAGATTTAATCCATTGTTATGAATCAATGCAAAAACTCAGCTTTATTGAAGCGAAACATTGCCTAACACCCGACTGAAGCAACCTCACAACACTGTTTTTGTCCTATTATGAGCAAATGTGGCGCCCACCTTGCATACAGCTTTCTCATATCCAAATTTTCAATCAGTATGCAATGCAAAGAACTTTTTGAAATACCTGCAATGTCTGCTAGCTCGCACACTTTCAGTCTACCGTTTTGGGGTTTTTCTTTACAATTTCTGGACTGGTAAACTCATTTGGTGTTGATGTTCATCTTGGCAGCTCGTATGGCCGCGCTTATACTCTGCCACCCAATATTTCATTTTGTAAATGAAGGAGCAGACATACCCAAAGTAGAATCTAGCTCAGCTTTAATATTAGTTGGACTAAGACCTCTCAAGTGAAAGCATTGTATCACATAACAATGACCAGTTTTATCCATGTTTACAAATTCACTGAGAGCATTCACTAATGATGGCTGCCAAACAAATGCTAAACAATGTAAAATTGTCAAACTTCAACTTTCTAAGGTTGGTACTTTTTACCATTGTTGTTTGAAACAACAACTGCAATCTTTATGTCAGGTCAGGTACTTCTGGGATAGCCCCACTATGTTCAAGTTTGATAACTAAACTTATTTTCTTCATAAGGTCTCTGAATTACCCTAATAAATGTTACTCACTCCTTTTCAGCTAATTTTCCATAGTTTCTCCTTGATTATATCAAAAGCTTTCTCCAGATCAGCAAGAAAACATATATAAACTATCCCTTTTGTTGCTCAAATATATATCTACCAATGTTATTATAAAGAGGTTATCAACACTCCTCTTGCATTTCCTAAATCCTGCATGAAATTCTAACAACCTATTTTCCATCACTGCCATTTGTGTAATCCAACTGCCAACCCAACGCTGCTGCTGATGATGACCAACGCTGATGATAATGATGATGGTGGTGGTCGTGGTAGTGGTACGGTGGTGGCAGCAGCCTAATTGCCCTGTAATTTATTGTGTTAGCAACATCACCTTTACCTTTAAATATGGATACAATCATCCTTTCCTCTAATTTTCATGAATACTTCTGCCCTGGACATATTGATTAGCCTGACTTAATATTTGTTCTATGTTATCCTTTTGATACCATACTTTCCAAAATTCACTTGAAATTTCATCAATTCCACACACTGTGTTTGCATTCATCTTCCTAATTTGTTCCATCACCTCTGTCTCTTCTCTACCTAGCTGTTCTACATGACCCCAAGTCCCTCCCAACAAACTAATTTGTTTCATGTTTAAATTATTATTACCTAACAATTTATTGCCTCCATTGAGTTAGTGCGATTTTATTCAGAGTACAGGTTCTCTAATTGTTGACCAAATTATTTTGCTGTCCTCTGTATCTTATATTTTTTTCAACCTATTCTTTCTTTTTGTCCAATAAACACCTATATCCCAATCTCATACTTAGAAACTATTATCTTTCTACTTCATTCTCTGTTTGTTTCCATCTCCTTATCTCTCGTTTTAGCCATTCATTCTTCGTTCTGTGCTCACCATCATACCAACCTTTCCCATTGTATCTGACATATTTGGCACCTTCCTTTGTCCTTATTCTTTTTTCAGCCCATTGTTCTACTGCTACCTCTATTTTGCTTTTATTTAGTGAGTTCTCTACATCCATTTCTATTTTGGTTGAACTCCTCCTTTCTTTACAATTAAAGCTCTGTATAAATTTACTAACGATTTTAATTCATCCCCTCTGGTAGTCAATATCTTGATTACTGGAAAATGGTTACTGCCTAAAATTTCATGTATCACCTTGAAGGCTATAAAAAGACCTGTCAATTCCATTAAAGCACACCATGTAATCAGTGACACACTGCGCTTTTCCACTTATAAATATAAACTTGGCAGGTTTGTCCATTCTCCTTTGACCATTACACATAAATTACGTTCTTCATAAAAATGTATTTTCCTTCCTCTTAATTATAATACTTATCCTTACTGCTTCTGTTTTATTTGATTTTCTTTATTCATACCTGCTTCAAAATCAATCAAATTGAATCTTTTCATCTCCTACTCTAGTATTACTGTATTTACCTGAGTACAAGACCATGTTTTTTTTACCAAAATATAAATCACAAATATTGCATTTGTGATATGTTTTCTGAATAGTATGTGAGAAAAAGCAAATTTAAAATGTTATGGCTGCAGCAATGGTGAAGCATGGTGGAAGTAGTAAAAATTACCCCAATGTCATGAAGTATGTAACAAGTTTTGTGCGCTTCATTTCATGCCATAAAGTTAGCTATTAAGAGACCAATTGGAAAGATTTCTTTGCAAGACTAATATAAAAATAAAGGTTGCACCTAATGTTATATTGGGAGCCAATCCATGGTGTAATGGTTACCATGCTAACTTCATATACCCAAGGTCGTGGGTTCAAACCCAGCAGAGGACGATGGATTTTTTATGGCATAAAAATCCTTAGCATGCTTCCTTCGTTGGTCCTGTGTCATAGATTTACGGCACATAAAAGAACCTGAAGCCTGATAGAGAGGCCTCTGAGCAAAATTAACTGGCCTTTCATGCCCAGTATAGAATGGGACACTGAGAACCACAGCAGTTAAAGAGCGTCCATAAATAAAATGCCATTTCATTTAGAGAGATTTAGTTGCACATTTCACAGCACACATACTAGATACATTTCCATTCTCCTCTCTCCCTTCCACTCATTATGTGAATTTCCGCATAAATTTGAATAAAGTAAAACTTTTTACAATGATGTATCATATTAAAGGTTAATTAGAAAATGTTATCTATAAATATCATTGCTGATATTACCACCATCATCTTTCGAACATAAAGTGGTACATTTCCATTCTCCCTTCTTCCACCCATTAAAAGAAATTCTTGCACATTCAAATCAGTAAAACAATGATATGTTATGCTAGGTATATTGTCTAAATAGAAAATCTTATCCATCATCTTCGTTGAAGCTCTATTTCAAAGAAAAAGAAAATAAAGGAACAGAAGTATTTAATCAGGTTAAGTATACCTTGGTTTGATCAAAATATAAGTTCAAAATATGTGTTTAAAGATTAAGTTATCATGTCTTCTTTTTTATATGATATGCTAAATTTCAGAATTAAATTCTGAAGAAAGGGTTTTGACTTGCATTTGGATAAATACAAACACAAATTCAACATTTAAATACTTATTTTCTAATTCTTCTATATTCTTTCTTTCATATATTATAAATTTATAAAAGTCTGATGACCCTGTTAGATTGTACGAGGGGCATACTGAAAGTCATGAGCAACACTGTTTTACAATCTTAATATTTATTTTTAAGCCAAACCAAATACATCATCATAATCTACAGACTTTCTTTCACTTTTCGACATAGTCTCCATTGTTTTGCACACATTTTTCCCATCGTTCTACAAGTTTGAAAATGCCCTTGTGATAGAACTCCGTTCCAGCTGCCAGCAGACCCTGACGCACTGCTTTCCGAATATCCTCCAGTATCTCGTAGCGTTGGCCACGCATCTGCTCCTTCACAGAACCGAAAAGATGGTAGTTCGGAGGGTGCCAAGTCGGGACTGTAGGGAGGATGTGGAAGAGTTTCCCACCCTAATGCCCTGATCTTCTTCATAGTGGCACGGGCAGTATGCGGACGCGCATTATCCTGTTGAAGGATGATCCTCTTTCCAGGGCGTTTATCACGCAAAGCCCAACGGAGCTTCAGAAGTGTCTTGATGTAGCGGGCAGAATTTATGGTTTGTCCAGGTTCAAGAAAGTCAACCAGAATACACCCTTGTGCATCCCAAAAGACACTTCCCATAACTTTTCCTACAGACTGCACTGTCTTCGCTTTCTTCTTCGATAGTGAGTTCAAGTGGTGCCATTCCATACTCTGACGTTTCGTTTCTGACTCATAGTGATGGAACCAGCTCTCATCTTCAGTCACAATACACGTCAAAAATTCATCACCTTCATTATGAAATCTCTGAAGAAGGTTTTGTGCAATAGTTCTTCTCTGAAGTTTGTGGTCTTCAGTCAATAAACGGGGGACCCAGCGGGCACAGACCTTTCGATAACCCAAGCTGTGGGTCATTTCTTGCACTGCACTATGTCCTATTCCAAGTTTCGCAGCAATTTCATTCACAATGAAACGCCTATCTCCTGTAATGAGCTCATCAACTCTTTCCTTGTTGCGTTCTGTAGAGGCAGTTCGAGGACGCCCGCTACGAGGCACATTTTGCAGACTTGTGTTTCCATCTTTGAAATGTTTCACCCATCTTCTAACATTGCTGGCACCCATGCAGACACCTCCATATGCACATTGAAGTCTGAAATGAATTTCAGGAGCAGATTTTCCTTCTTTCACAAGGAATTGCCCTTTCCCTTGCTTTCTGGTACCCCATTTTCCATAATATTCAAAATCAGTTTGTTAGCCATGTCTTAACAACTGAAGTAAAATCAACACCTTAAACACTAGTGACATATCTCTAACTTGTTTAATAAACCCCAAAATAGGTAGAGAAGTTATGAGCATGTGACACATCAGATTTTTTTAAAAGAATTTTACTCTTACTATGGCCCCTTTTTACCTTTAATGAAATGTGCAATGAAGCTGTATCTGCAGACATTTGTCTTAGTTAACATTAAGTAGACCTTAAAATAAGCTATATAGGCTAAAGAAAATCATGAATGTAAATGTGAACAAGATCTTTTAAACTTAAGTGCAAAACAAGCACTTGCAAGCATTTCACAACAGTGCTACCTAAACCCCTCAACATTAGCACTTATTACTTCAGGGAGCATTTGAATGCAGCTGATCCTCAACAATGAAATCCCATCGGTGACATTAAGTATCAAACCTTATAATAAGAAGTAGCAGGTTCTAGAGCAAAAGTAGTCACAATATGCATGAAGCTTCAAAAATACCCATTAGAATTAGAATATATAATCAGGTTTATCGGATCTCTTTAATTTACATTATAGAAGAAACATGAATAAGGTTTTGAACAATTGGCTTTGTGTATAGCTATTGTTACATATTTTCTTTCACTCATGTGTTTGAATTTGAGCAATACCTTCTACATAGGTAAGGCCTCATAACACCACTGTGACGTCACATACAAGAGGCAATCACTTGCTTAACATTGACCTACACTCCATCAATGATAAATACTGGTTTGTGTGCGTTCGCATACACATGAACAAATAATATTTTACTCATCTTAATATATATAAGTGAGTGTATGCATTAATATGTATGTGTGGTGGGGGTGCGGGTGTGTGTATGCATTTGTAATAGAATTCTACACTGTTGTTCCGATTTTGACCAAACTTGGCACAGATAATTTTTGACACAAGGTGAAAAATGCTCTCTATCTTATAATTCATATTCCATTCTATATTTCACTCACATGACTTTCTCTACACGTTCTTCAGCATACTATGATAACATGGGTTTATTCTTCATGTTAATCAAGATAGCCATTCACACAATTCGAACAGATTTAACCCTTAGTTATTCTAGATTAAAATTTCATATTCCGTTTGATGTTACATTCACAAAACTTTCTCTACAATTTCTCTAACGACTATGATGATAAGGATTATTCTTCATACTAATTGAGATATCCATTTACAAAATTCCAACAGAGTTAAACCTTAGTTACTGTCTACCTTACAATTCGACATTCCGTTTGATATTACATTCACAGGACTTTTTACACCTTTTCTAAAAAACTAAAGCAAGAGCTTATTCTTCATGTTAATCGAGGTATCAATTTACACTCGTTCAACAGAATTGGTCCTTAGTTGCTGTCTAGCTTAGAATTAGATATTCATTCGGTGTTACATTCACAGGGATTTCTCCACACATTCTCCAACACAGTATGCTATTTTAATATAAATAGTGTATTTTATTGAACATTGAAATAGAACTGCAAATTTCCTAAAGATTTGTGATCACAGATTTCAAGATGAAATAGTTGTTCAATAATAGTATACCTACTCTTGGGAAAGTGCAACTTAAAACTATCCTGTTGGTATAAATCGTCAAACCATGAACAACACCGTTTGTCAACTTCCATCAGCAAGTGCAGAAGAAATACGCCGTGAGGTAGCAAGAGCTTACAAAAAGGCAACCCTACCTACTTCAAACATCAGCCGAGAAGAAAGTAAAGCCTTACATTCCCTTCGAAAAAACGACAACTTGGTTGTTTTACCAGCTGACAAAGGGAACGCCATGGTACTCCTCTCTTCCGTGCAATACCAAGAAAAGGTTCAACAACTGCTGGACGACCCTGCATACAAAACCATTAAAAAGGATCCTACCAACTCTGTAGAAAGACGCACCATCCAGCTAATTAAGAAATCCAGCCTTCCTCCTGATGTTCAGAAGACGGTCTCGCCATCTGCCTCCATACCTCCCAGATTATATGGTCTCCCGAAGATCCATAAGCCTGGGATACATCTAAGGCCCATAGTGGACGCTATTGGCAGCCCTACCTATCGCCTAGCTCGTCATCTGGCACATCTGCTGCAACCAATAGTAGGTAAGTGTGTACACCATGTGAAGAACTCTATACAATTCGCTGAAGTTCTTGACAGCATCAAAGTGAAGCCATCGGACCTGTTAGTTAGTTTCGATGTGGTATCTCTCTTCACCAGAGTTCCCCTTGCGGAAACAATACAACTATTGTCAGAACACTTTCCACCTGGTATTACTGCACTGTTTAGTCACACACTTACTTCCACTTATTTTCTGTATGGCAACACCTACTACGAGCAGACAGACGGTGTTGCCATGGGCTCTCCTCTGTCACCAGCTATTGCCAACTTCTATATGGAGTTTCTGGAGCATGAAATACTTAACACAGCCCCATTAAAACCTACACATTTTTACAGATATGTAGATGATATATTTGTAATTTGGCCACATGGACTGCACACTCTTCCAGATTTTCTTGCACACCTAAATAGCCTCAGATCACAAATACAGTTCACAATGGAAGTTGAGAAAAATGCTTCCCTCCCATTTCTGGACATTCTGGTTACCAGAAAAGCGGACAGAACTCTTGGTCATGCCGTCTACCGAAAACCTACACACACGGATCTTTATCTTAACGCAAACAGCTTCCACCATAAGTCACAACGAATGGGCATTCTCAACACATTGGCACATAGAGCAGTTTCTGTATCAGACCCAGATAATCTGCAAACGGAATTTCAACACCTAAAATTCACACTCCAACAAAATGGATATTCAGCCAAGGACATCACATCAGTGCTGAAAAGAGCCGGACGAAAAAGAAACCCCAGCAAGAACACTCAACAAAAAGACAAGCCAGCCGCCATAGCCTATATACCGTTTACCGGCAATTTTTCAGGAAAGATTAGTAGACTACTCTACAAATATAATGTCAAAACCATCCAAAAGCCACCACCTAAAATCAAAAACTTGGTCAGGCCAGTTAAAGATAATTTAGCTCTCAGAGTACCTGGTGTCTACCACATTCCTTGCGAATGCAGCGCAGCGTACATTGGCCAAACAGGACGCACTATTGCCACACGCGTTTCTGAACACCAAAGATCAATAAGGCTTATGCAACCCGAAAAATCTGGACTGGCTGAACACTGTATAGAACAGAGCCACAGAGCTAACTTTACCAACACCAAGATAGTGGCAAAGTGTTCGAACTGCTGGGAAAGGAGAGTAAAAGAAGCTTTAGCCATCTCATCTGAAACAAATAATCTAAATCGCAATTCTGGCCTACAATTTTCAGCATGGACACCAATGTTAAAGAGCCTTAATACCTAATCCTCTACCTGCAGTCTTCCAAGATATTTTCTAGCAGGTGCGTGCTCAAACACAAAACATTAGCCGAATAACTGCTATAAATAGTTTTCTACGAAGTCCGTGCCCATGTCTCAGTCATCTTAAATACCAGGCCATAATATCACGCGAACCAATCAGATGTTAGCTTCATCCCAGCTCTTATAAATACCAGTCTCCGCAAGCTCAAACCATCAGTTCACCCTGAAGACGAGGAAGATGCACTTCTTCGAAACGTTGGTGTCAAGCCAAGTTTTTACCTGGCTAGAAGCCCAAGAAGATTTTGAATTAACACGTCGCCAGGAAAGCTTCAGTTCTTATTGTAATTATTTTTTTTTTTTTTATTGCTTCATTTGTATAGCCCCCTTTAACATCAGTGGTCATATCGGGGGCTTTCACTTGTGAAACTGTAGGTCCAGAACATTGGGTTAAACTTTATATTACTAATCACATGCACATTCACTCTCACATTCATACTTGGGGGATAGAGAATAATTCCGGTTAAAGAAAAATTCCTCGCCCCAGCCGGGAATCGAACCCGGGACCTTCGGGTGAGAAGTCAGCTCGCTGACCACTTGACCATGGAGGCAGTCTTGTAATTATTATTATTATTATTATTATTATTATTATTATTATTATTATTATTATTATTATTATTATCATTAACAATAGTTGTATTTTATTGTTATTTATAACTGCAGACATGTAATAGCAGTATTAATCTGCAATGGCTTTCTAAAGGCAACAGGTTAGGTTTACATGCTATAATATGGATTCGTATTCACTTATTACTATTGGCAAAATTTTGCATTTCTAATAATTAACATGTTAAATATGTTGAAATTAATCTTACCACAGAATAATTCATAACTTTATAACTTCCCTTGGGATGGCATGCAATCATTTCTGTCACATAACCTCTAGTTTCTGAAGCTTGAACACATGAATTTTATTGTCCAGATCATATGCATTTTATTGCAGTTTGGTGTTTTAAGCACCATTATTACACTAAATAATGCACTGCAATAATTACATACAATTAGTAAGAATGCTAAAACAATTCTCTTAGTAATCCTTCAAACGAACTTCGCAATATCGTAGTTTGCCTCCAGGTAGTGATGTCAAAGGAAATGCTAAAGGCAGCTGTTAAGCCTTCTAGTATCTAGAGGGTGTTGATTTGAGTCATATTTTGGCAGCAATGTCACTGATGGCTGCAGAAATTAGAAATGACACTTCACAATGAGGCTGTTTTTGCCAAAGGGTAAGTGTTAACAATGAAATTGTACATTCATACTAAATTTTCTAACTTTTTGTGTATAAATGTTTGTTGTATATATGCTATAAAGAATGTTTTCATGTATATTTTAGTAAAAGTGTATTTGTAAGGTTTGTATCATAAGGGGATTTGTAGAGCGATCCGAAAAATCTGATCACATGCATAGAGTTTTCCATTAGCTGTTATAAAATTGCTGTTTGTCTGCAGTTCCCATTGCTAACATTTCTTTTCTTGTTTGTATATTCACTTTAAATTCTAGAAGAAAATGATGAGCAGCAAATGGAGTGGAAAATGTGCTATATGTTACACTGCCTGAAGAAGGGCAAGAGACTGATACACACAGGGAAAATCCGACAAGGAGCACGAGGGTAAAATTTTCAAAATCAACAAAATGTTTCTGATATCTGCAGAATCAAAGACTGTAAATCAGAAATTGTTACTTGTTCATGCAAGGAAGAAGCACCTTCAGAAGAGGAAATCTCAGAACCTTCACATAAAAAGCAGTACTTATAAAGAAAAGTTTCTCATTGAATGGAAAGAAGAAGATCCTCTTTTAGTTATGTTTAGATTGCTCAACTCTACCGATTTCTGACAGTGCTGAGACCTGTCAGATGCCATTGCAATTCTTTTCAGATATTTCGGAAGGAAGATTTGGGAAGAAATTAATAGTTGGTTGGTTGGTATCTAATGTTGAGCAGTTGGCAGTGAAGCCATTCGCTCTCTTGCATTCCAGTATTTTGATGTTGTATTATCATGTCGAATCAAGGTTGGGCAGCGCAGTAGATGGTTTCCATCCATATCTTCTTTAAGTGTACAGAAAGGACACAAAGGAGATTTCACTATACCAATCCTAATAAATGTTTATTGAGACAGTCATGGCCTGTTAGGAGTCTAAAAGTTGCTACAGAGGATTTTCTTGATAATGTAGTGATTCTGGTCGTATTATTACATAAAATTTCCCATGGTTTACCTTTTGTTTGTAATATATTATCTTCTTTAATTTTGTTATTATATGTTGATATAATGATTCTTTTGATAGAGTGATAACTTATTGGATCTGATGAATTTGATGTAATGTTACTACCTTTCTTGGCTAGAAAGTCAGCTGTTTCATTACCCTCCGCAATGTGCTGGTATCCATTGAAGTATTAATCTTTTATTTAAATTTATTAGTTGTTTTATGATTTTGCAGCATTCTGCAATATTTAAGTTATATGGTGTTACATCACATGTTATGGATATAATAGCTGCTTTAGAGTCAGATAATAGTACAACTTTTTCAAATTTATTTATATGATATAGTAGGTATAGTAAGCTCTGAAGTATTGCCGAAATCTCTCCATCAAAATTTGTAGTATTTGAACTTAATCTTTTGTAGAAAGAAAAGAGAGGGCATATTGCACCTGCACCAGCACCACTGTTATTTGGTAAGCTAGAACCATCAATATAAACATGCAGCCATTCATTGGTAGGGTATCTTAAATTTATTATTTCTAGTGTCATTTATTTCAGAACACACGAAGAGATTTCAGATTTTGTAAATTCTTCAGCTAAGTGTAATTAGTGTTCAATATCAAATAGTTCTAACGGGTTAATATTTGTTTGTATGTTTTCTTTTAAGTAAGGAAGTTTTAATCTATGTTTGATTTCTTTGATTTTATTAAGGAAACTTTGTTGAGTTTTTAGGTTTACTTGTGGTTTTCTTTTTTCCCAGTCATTAAAAGGTAGTCTGATTAATTTTTCATATTGTAAGATGGCTGCTTGTTCAATGTCAAGTTCCAGTCTTGGATTATTTGTTAAAATTTGTAGAGCAAGTACTGGGGTAGTTTTAACAGCTCCAGTTGCTAGACGAAGAATTTGATTTTGTAATATTAAGTTTTTCTATATTTACAGTTATTAGTATCTCTTCTCAGTATTTAAATGTTGGTTTAATATACATCTTGTAAAAAGTGTTTAAAGTTTGTGTAGTGCTTCCCCATTTCTTTTGCGTCCAGGCTTTTTACTCGAAAAGAGTCTATAGGCTGCTAATAAATTACAATTTAATAGTGGTAATTTTTTCCTAGGTTTTTTATTATATTATCAATGTGTTTTTTCCATGTTAATTTTGTATAAAAAATAATACCTAAATATTTGGCTTTGTGTGTTTCTATGAGAGTTTCTCCATTTAGTTGAAGGGAAATATTTATTGGTTTCTTCCTTAGTGTAAATTGTTGATAATTTGTTTTCTGTGTATTAATTTTCATTAAATTATTAGATGTCCAATTCTGTAATGTTGTCAAGGATTGTTGTGCTATATTTATTAATTGTTGATTTTGATTTTTCGGTTTAAAATTCCATATGACTACAACATCTGCAAACATTAAGATTTTCGATTCTCTTTTTTGTAATTGATATGGAAGATCATTGATATAAATATTAAAGTGTGTTGTACTAAGGATACTGCCTTGAGGTACGCCATGGTGTGTCTGTTGATATTTTGATAATTTATCATTATATTTGGTTGCAATAAAGCGTTGAATAATAAATTCACTGATTTCAATGTAACATTTTGCCTTGGATTCCTAGAATTTTAAGTTTATCAAGTAGTTTGTATCTCCTAATACAATCATATGCTCCTTGAAAGTCAATAAATATTGCTAGAGTGTCTTCTTTTTTATTTAATGCACTTTTAATGTCTTGACTAAGATTTAAAATCTGTTCATTTGTCGAATGGTGTTTTCTAAATCCTGCTTGTTTAGTTGAAATTAAGTTATTTTTTTCTAGAAATCAATTTAAACGATTGGAAATCATTTTTTCCATGATTTTTGCTAATACGCTGGTAAGTGCTATTGGACGATAACTTGATAAATTTTCTGCTGATTTGTTTGATTTCAAAATAGGTATTATTATAGATTTCTTCCATTCATCCGGTACTTTTGTATTCCATGACAAATTATAGGGATTTAAGAGTCTTAATTTTGCTTTTTTTCCCCAGATGTTTGATGAATTCTGTATGTATATTATCAGGTCCTAGATATTTTTTCAATTCTAAGTTATTAATTACAATGTTCAATTCTTTAATATCGAATTCTTAATTAAATATATTATCTTTAAGTTTAGTTGTTGATTTTATGTATTCTTTAATGTTTTTCCTTATAATTGTTTGTTCTTTTTTGGTATTTGCAGATAATTCATAGGTATTAGCATAGTATTTATTAAATTTATTAGCTATTTCATTATCATTGTATTATTATAAATTAAAGGTATTTTTTTATTGTCTTTCTTGTTTTGAATGTTATGTATGAATTTATATGCTTTTTGTGCATCTTTTCTATAGTCCATGTTCTGTAGAAAATTATTAAAATGTTCTCTTTTGGTGTTGGTAATTTCTTTTTTGAATTGAGCACTTACTTTTCTCCAATTTTGTACTTCTTTTGGATCTTTAGATTTTTCTGCTGTGATTCAAGCGTGGTCTCTTTCTTTTTTCATTTCTTTCTAGTTGTGAGTTCCAAAAAGGTTTGTAGTTTTTAGTAAATCCTCTTGCTATGTACTTTTTTGCTGTTTTCAAAATTGTATCACATACATCTTTGTTTAGTTTATCTGATTTTGTTGCTTCGTTTACTGATTTTTCAAATTTGTTTTCTAATTCATTTGTAAAATCTTTCCAGTTTGCTTTTTCAAGTTCCATCTAGGTTTATGGTTTATCCGAGTTGAATTTTTCTTTTTAAGTTGAATAGTGGCAATTATAGTTCTGTGTCCTGAGCCTGGATCTTCTAAGAATTGTTTGGAAGTTGACGAGTATAAATCTGAGGATACTAAAAGTAAGTCAGGGTTGGTACCAGCACCAGAATAGTGGATAGTGGTTGGTGGATCTTTTTTGTAGTAAACAACTTCTGTAGTTCAAAACTTGCAAATATGCATAGAAGCTTGTGACAGTGATGTGATTAAATAAAAAATAAAAGAATTTGAGTCGGTTTTTGTAATACAAACATCACTTATATTTACTTACTGGGGACCAGTTTCGGGTAACACTTGTTCCCATTTTCAACCCCCAATTCCAACTAAATCTTTCTTTGCTGGTATCAACGATGGGGGCGGTGGTGCATTAATTGTGGAGGCATCTGTTGCTGGATCGATGAACTTCCAGAGGTTGCTGTATGGAGGCAAATCAAAATTCATGATATAGCTCTTTTTCTTCATGATGTAGATCATCTCCCAGACATCTAATTCTGTGGGTTTATAAGCTGGTTTTAACTGTTTTATATTCGGTGTGATTTTGTGTCCTGATGTCCAAAAATGATGGGCAACTGCTGATTTTTCTATTTGTTTGTATTTTAGGTTTCTCATGTGTTCCTTTAATCTGATCTCCATACTTCTCTTTGTCCTTCCAATATACACCAGATTACAGTCTGAGCATTTAATTTCATAAATTCCTGGTTTTTTGTCTGCAGGGATAGGATCTTTTAAATTTCTGCACAGCAGTTTCTGAATGCTGTAGTTGTTTTTTGGAGCTAAGGTGATGTTATAATTCCTGAATATTTTCTGAAGTTTGTTGTGTGCCCAAGGATGATAGGTGAATTTTCTGAATTGAGGTTGGTCACTGAGGTTCTGTAGGGTGGTTGTATGTGTTATGCAGTTCAGTTTTTTGCATATATGTATTCTCTTGCCTACTGTACTTTTTTGGAAACCGTTGTTGGTAGCTGTTTGGAGTTTCTGTTGGTATTCTTTTTTGTATTTATTCATCTTCATGGGAATGTGTACTAATCTATATGTTAAACTGTTCAGGACTGCATATTTGTGTGTTGTAGGGTTGTAGCTATCAAACTTTGTGTGTTTATATCTGTATTGGTGGATTTTCTATATATTCCAAATGTCAGGTTATGTTTTTCTGTTCTTATTATTCTGATGACTAGGAATGGTAGGACTCCTTCCTGTTCGGTCTCAATAGTGAAATGAATGGACTTGTTTTTCAAGTTAAGAAGCTTGAGTGAATCGTTTACGAGTTTTTCTGGAACTATGGCAACAATGTCATCTACATACCTATACCATTCTTTGTATATATGTGGGAATACCTCAGTGAAATGTATTTCAAAATTACTCATGTATAGGTCGCCTAGGAATGGTGATAGAGGATTCCCCATTGCTAGTCCTGTTGTTTGTTGGTAGCATTTATTCTTGAATGTGAAGTAGTTCTGTTTTACACATAAATTGGTTAACTGGACAAGATCTTCTATTTCTTCTGTTGGTATGTTTATGCTTTGTAGCCAGGTTTTCAGAGGTTTTGGAGTTCGTCTATGGGTATGCTGGGGAATAGGGAGGTGACATTAAAGAAACACTAAATCTTTCAGGTGATTAATTAGTTCCAATGAATTTGATACACTTTTACTATTGAATTTTGGGAAGGAGCTGAATTTTTATATGAGCCATTTTGAGAGTTTATTTGTGGGTGCATTGATATTATCTACTATGTGTCTCATTTTGTTGCCAGGGCATACAATCTGGGTAAGGTTGGTAATCTGGCTTTTATTTTGGATTTCTCTTTTTCTGTTATGGTTTTGCAATTTGCTAATGTTTCTTGTAAAATCTTTATATTTTTTATTTAGTGGATTGGATATTTCTTGATATTCCAGATTGTTTAGCAAGGATTCTATTCTTTGGTTATAGTCTTCTTGGTCCAGTATTACTATTTGGTTGCCTTTGTCTGATTTTGTGTAAACAACTGGTTTTTGAGTTAAGGATTTTATGATTTTTTGTTGCGGATTTTTTCTTTTTATTCTTGTATGTACTTGGTCCAAGTTTGGTTCACATTGCTTCTTAATTGCTTTTTGGTCTATTTCTTTTAGGTGGCTTGTGGCTATTTCTATATCTGCTACTAAGTTTTCTGTTTTTTTGCAATAATCTACACACGTTTTTAGGCCTTTGTTGAGAATGGCTAACTGAGATTTGTTGAAAGTTTCGTTTTTGGATAAGTTTATAACATGGTTTTCAGGAGTTCTCTTGTGTCTGATTGGTCCATTTTTATTTTGTTTTTTGCAAAGATGATCTAATTTTTTCTTTAGGGTAAGCGTTTTTCTGCTCATTTTTCCGCTTGAGATCGGCAGGAAATTTGCGCGTAAATTATCCCAAAGAGCATGGCCTAACTTTTGCAGTAACTCTAAGTGTAGCTCATACAGTTGAAGTTCTAAACTATGTAATTTTGCATGAATTGTTAAGCCACCTCAGATGGTGTCTCAACAAGTGAGATGCAGCTTCTTGCAACAAATTATAGGCAGTTTTGGTGTTTTTAAGCACAGAAGGAAGTTCTATTGAACCAGGAGGGATTCTGAAGAATTAAATTATAACAAACATCAAGTTTAAAACAAAATGTGCAGTGGCTTGTACAACATTTTCTTCCCGAAACAATAGGAAAACGAGATGGAGCTTTACGCAAAGGAGCAAAGATTAGAATATTATTGTCACTATTTTTTTTTTCATTTATATAACCCCCTTTAACTTCTGTAGTCATATCTAGGACTTTAGTTTAAAAACAACTACTGGTGATTTTTCACTGAACTGTAAAGTTTTGTAACATCATTTTTTAAGTTGTATGCTATTAAACACACCCATGCATGCACGCACCTACGCACCCATGCACACCCACCCACACTCGCACCCACACACATGCATGCACACACTCACTCTCTCTCAAGCATACTTAGAAAATTATTAGATAAAAATGAATTCCCTGCCCCAGCCAAAAATTGAATCAGGGACCTTTGGGTGAGAAGCCAGAATGCTGACCATTCAACCACAGGTTTCAGTGTGGCATCACAGGAGATACAGAGGCCTATCAGAATTCAGTATCCAGAACTTTTTGGAAAGTTGGCTGCAATTGCGCAAGGATACGAGCATTTGATTGGATCAAATTTATGGAAAATGCTGCTGCATTTCAAATAACTAAACATGGCAACTGTACAATACATTCCCTGATGCAATTAAAGCTTTAGACTATACCCATATCATTATATAAAAAAAAATAAAAAAATAAATTTCATGTAGACGAAATCAGTACAACGAAAGGTGTTGTTTACAAGTGGCATGGTTCTATTCAGGAACAAAATTCCGGTGTCTGCAGAAACATATGTTGTAGTAGTAGTAGTAATAGTAATAATAATAATAATAATAATTAATAAAAATAATAATAATAATAATTATTTTTAAAGATGGGGGTTGTGGATATCGTATAGGACCTATGTAGATATCTCACCAGGAAACATGTTATAATACAAAGATATTTTGGTCAAGCAAAAGAGAAGTTTCACATAATTCAATAAAAAGTAACGTTTTAGCAACAGAGTACCTTCGTTTATGTTGTATGGTTCTCTATAATAAACATTTCCAGGGACATGATTACAGATTCTTGGTCTAAGATTGGAAAGGAGTAACAGCAGAAAGACCAACTTAAAATGTGGATCATGTACATGAGATTGATGATGATGGAAAGCAGGTATATAGGGAAAGGGGACCCGAAAAAAGGGATCAAATAGCAAGAATAATAAGTAATTTCAGGAATACACTTTTATAACCAAAGCAATATTACAATAATATATGTAACAGGAACTACAGGTATTTTAATGAGTTCAAGTCTATGAATTATTTCAATTAAGTTAATACGAGCGTTATTAAATTATTAGTTGCATCGATACAGTTACAAATTAATGCATATAAATGAACTGCTCACTTTCTTTGTCATCTTTTTCTTTTATGGCACATGAGATACGATACTTCTCATAATGTTCTACAAAAAGGTTTTTGCACTCCTAAACATAGTGGAACTTTTATAGAAGCATTTCTATTTAAAAGTAAGTAAGTAAATAATAAATATGTAAAATAACACTCTTAATGTTTTATTCTTAACTTTCACTGTTTTTAGAAAATTTGTTTCTGCTATCAAGTCCAATTTACTTTTGCTAGCACGTATGTAGATATATACAAAGCACATAGAAGGTATTGTATTCCATCCAAAATTTTGAAGCTGAGATTTCACCAGTAATATGTTTTGAGATCCTCTCAGTTCAATAAAAGTTTGTGTGTGTGAGTGGGCAGCATAGCTCAAAGGCCGTTAAATACCAAACTTGTTATTTATGTTTAGTATCTTCAAGGATAGGATACAAAGCTTTTCAAGAAAATCTCCCCACCCCAAACTACCCTTTACATGGAAAAATATTTGAAAGTTTTGTTTTTCTCAAAAATGGCTCAAATGATTTTGATTAAAAATACTGTATATTAAAGATATTTACATCATAAATAAAATATATGTTGTATTTTCTTGGAATAGCCTGTGCGAACTTCTTTATTCTGGATGAATTTTGCATAACTGATAAACCGTAAGAGATAAACAAAAATGTAGA
Organism: Hymenopus coronatus; assembly: GCA_030762935.1. Taxonomy (NCBI): domain Eukaryota; kingdom Metazoa; phylum Arthropoda; class Insecta; order Mantodea; family Hymenopodidae; genus Hymenopus; species Hymenopus coronatus. The sequence continues at coordinate 161,883,671 of CM060892.1, forward strand.
TTTCGTTAAAATACATAGTTTATGTCATATAAGTTTTTCTTTTAAAGTTTTCAAAATATTCCTTGTTATTAGTTTTAATTTTAAAATATGTTAACTGTTTGTCTCTCTAGTTTATCTGTTTGCCATGCAGAGCAAACCGAACTTCACATAACGATCTGGTTTTAAAGGTTTTGACTATGCTTCAGCCTAATATATTAACTTATTTCCCTTCTACTCACAAAGAACTAAGTAATAAAACCAAATTCAGGTAATCTTTAAATCGATTAGCATGATATAAATAAAAGAATAATGTTTTGTAAGAATAGTTTGTGAGTGGAAGCGCTAGAGAAAATCATGTGGATGGAAAATTAGATTTTTTGTTTTATTCTGCTGTTTACATTGCTTGTTTTCCTAAATTAGATTCTATTATAATCCCTAACAAGAACTTTTCCTAACTCTTGTTTAAATCCAGCCATTGCAAATTTATAATTTTCTGACAATTACAATTTTATTAAATAGTTTTGTTTTTTTTAAACATCTGCAAAACACGATTAAAAAGTAATGTTTCCTTCTCAATTTTGACAGTATAAATTGTATTAATTCATTCAAAAATGCTGAAATAAGCCTTTCCGTTCATGCAACAATACATTGTTGACCTGTTTACACACAGATAGTGTATGAGACACAGGTAGCGAGTCTCACTTCAGAGGGGAAATTTTTATTTATACGAAATTAACAAGACACGTCTCAAGACTAACTGCGTCTCACATTTTCTGCTAGTGGTGTCTCATAAGACGCAGCTCACTTTTATTCATATCACCAATAGTGTTACCATTGCAACAAATAATGGACAAAGCATGATGGGAACCTGCAGCAGATTGTCCAAAGAGAAATCAAGTAAAATTACTGTCCTACAGCATATTGTGTTTAACAATTATTATAAGGAATGGGTGGAGTAGATCTGATGGATCAACTAATAGAAAACTACAGAACCAGCATGTGTCAGAAAAAATCTGATGTGTTCCATTCACATGACCTTCTCTACATCTCAGTAACAAATTATTGTTAAAAAGCTTATACTTCTATTTACTTTAAGCTAATCGAGAAAAAATTACAGAATTTCCTTGCAAATAGAAGCGAAATGAGGGAGTACCATAGGTTAAAGTGATAGTCAAAAGCTGGTTGCTATGTGACTGAAGTTCCTTTGTTTGTATGGACATCAGTTGACAAATTCCTGTATGAGAAAAGTATAAGTTTTGCAAAGCTGAAATCAAAACAAGGAATATCTAAAAAATGACCAATTCCACAAAAAAAAATTTATATAACATAAATTGTGTGTTTAAACATGCTCTACATTTTTCGCGTGGTAAGTTTTTGTCCATCTCTTGCGGTTTAGCAGTTATTCAGAGGCTATTCCCAGAAAATTCAAGATATACATTTTATTTGTCAGGTAAATATATTTAATATACAATATTTTAATCAAAATCATTAGAGCCATTTTTAAGAAACTCAAAATTTTCGAAAAAAAAGTTCCATGTAAAGGGTAGTTGGGAGTGGGGGGGGGATTTTTCTTGAAAATCTTTGTGTCGTATCCTTGGGAGATACCAAATTTGGTATTCAATGGTCTTTTCGTTCTTGAGCCATGCTGTCCGCACGCATGCGCGCACACACAAACACACACACACACACACACCTTTTTTTTCTGAAAATGCTTTTTTTTTGGATTCAGGGGGACCCAAAACGCATATTTCCGGTATCGAATTTTTGGGTAGAATGCATCGGCGTCGCATCGGCACTTTCACGCCGTTCTTCGCATCTTCTCTGCAGCTACGGCACCACCTACCGGCGGATCTGGCAGCAGCGGCAGGAGCCACGGCAGCATTCCCCCAGCGGCAACGCAGTGGGCATTCGTCCCTCTATTAGCTTGCAGCTCCGACGCCTGCGGGTGCTCGGCTTCTATACAGCGGCAACGCAGTGGGCTCTGACCCCCTATTAGCTTGCCGTTCCGCCGCCAGTGTGCGAGCGGCCCCACAGACAGCTTGCTGTCATTTTGTAAAGAGCAGGAACTCCCCTACTTTCCTACTCTTCTACTGTCATCTTTCTTTTCATTGACCTGACTAGACCGACAGACAACGCATACAGCGGGTCCGTAAGGCCAGAGCCAAGGGTGAAGGTCATTGGCCTGAAACCTCGAGCCGATATGGCTCGCACAGGCGCCTCCTCTAAGGAGGTCCGGTCCTCTGCGGACAGCCGTAGGGCAACCGCACCGACACTGACTAGTGATGACGGGCAACAGCCAAAGCACCAGCACAAGTCTACCTACTCCCTCACCAGAGACGGCCGAACCTTCGCGCAAGCGAAGCAGGACGTCTATTGGCGGCAGCAACAGGCGCAAGCCATCGTCGCCGCACCGCCTCGTAGCGGTTGAGAGTGTTCAAACCGGGCAGGACCCAACCAGTCCTTATACCATTCCTATGCCCGACTCTGACACCGACGTCGAACCTGACGGGCCGTGGATAACTGTCCACGCAGGGGGCCGCAGAAGCGGTCGTTCCTCCCCCAACCCAGCCACACCACCACAGGGAATTAACCAACCCCCAACCCAAGGGGGGCGAAAAATCCCGCCTATAGTTGCCGACGCTTTCCGCAACCACGTTGTGGTAATGAGAAAGCTGGCAACGAAGCTTAGGGGCCCCTTCGAGGCCCGGCGGAAGCAAAGGAAAGTCCACCTCCATACCTCCTCGGAAAGGGATTTCGAGGCAGCGAAGGCAGTACTACGGGACGAACAAATCCCGTTCTACAGCTACTCGCTGCAGCGGCCCTACGTGGAGCGTAGGATAATTCGGGGCCTTGACTCCGACTGCACCCCTGAGGATGTCAAGGCGGCTCTTCAGGACGAGTACAACTTCACCCCTACCTCCGTGGCACGTCTCAGTAAGACGGTGGCAACAGAAGACGGCACTCAGCGAGTGCCCATGCCCTTATTCCTAGTCGTGGTACCAAGGGAACGCGCCCAGATAGTACAGCCGATAGACGCCGTCCGTCGGCTTATCTTCTCCGTCGTGCGTATCGAAAGATACCACGGCAAAGAGGGACCTGTGCAGTGCTAGGTGCATGGGCTTCAACCACTCTAGCAGTGTGTGCGAGCGCAAGCTCGCATGCCTGCGGTGCGGTGACGCCCATCTACTGAGGGACTACACAAAGCCCCATGAAGCTCGCCACTGTGTGAACTGTGGTGAGGCGCACGTGGGCTCATACAAAGGATGTAAGGTGCGGAAGCGCCTTGTTGAGAGCCGCCGTGGAGGCCCCCAGGAGCCAGCTAATGTGCGCCCTGGGGTGTCCTCCTCGGCACTAAACCGCGCTGAGGGAACACTGCGCGCCGCTGAGGCAGCAGCAACTCCCAGCCCCGCAGAGATCGTGCCAGCTCCGTCCTTGACGGAGACCCCAACCCCCCAACCTGGTCCGTCTATGTCAACGGAGGAAGCCGCCCCGACGCCCTCGACAGAGGGCCCACGCCGGACTTCTCCAAAAAAGAAGTCCAGGAGGAGAGGAAAGAAGAACCGTCGGGCGCCCGGCCAGTCGGGCCAATCAGAGGCTCCCACCTCTGTGAGACCCGAGGCCACGCCCCCAGCACTCCAGCAGCTACCAGTGGCGGAAGCTCCAGTAGCGGCCGCCACAGTGCCGACTCCAGTAGCGGAGGCTCCCGCTGCACCTACCACCACAGCGGCTTCCTCGGCCTTTACAGCGGCCATCCCACAGGCGGACCTGGATGAACTTCAGGACCTAGCCCTGTGGTTCGGTGACCTCCTAAGTAAGGTCCTACCTGTACTGCGAAACTTCAAGTTGCAGTACAGTGACCCCAGACTCTCCCCCCTCCAGAAACACACCCTGTTCCCCCAAACCTTGGAGCAGTTGTACACGGGTTCCGCTAAGTAATGGCCTCTAGATTCGTTCGGAGACCATTGCGACTCGCGTACTGGAACGCGAACGGCATCCGGGGGCAAAGCCCAGGCGTCATTGAGTTTGTACAATCGTACGGAATTGACATCCTGATGGTTTGCGAAACCCATCTGGATGCTGTTACTGACTTCTCGCTGCCTAGTTACGTCACCCATCGGTCCGATCGGGTCGGCCGACAGGGTGGCGGTACAGCTATCTTCATTAAGAACCACAATAACCCATACTCCTGTCCAACTCCCAGCACTACAGCACGTGGAGGCCTGTGCAATCCGGCTTGCCGTCGCCGGGCTAGACGCGCTGCTGATAGCTGCATATGACCCACCAAACCACCGCTTCCATGAAGCGGACTACACCACCCTACTCAACCTTCACCCAGTGGTATGCATCGCAGGAGATCTCAACGCGAAACATGCCCTCTGGCACAGCCGCACCAACAACCCCCGAGGCCGCGGGCTCTACCGCCTCATCAGCGGCAACCCCGCCCTCGTCGCGCACGGACCGAGAGGACCTACGTGTCATCCGGCTCGCGGCAGACCGGATGTTCTTGACATCATAATCACCAAGAACACACCATTTCATCTAGACCTCTCGGCGGTCAACGAGTTGGACTCCGACCATGACCCTGTCGTGGTGGATACAACCGAGACCGTATCAGCTCTGGTAACACCAGACTGGATAAATGAGATCGACTGGGACGCAGCCGTCCTAGACCTAAACCAAACCGTGGACCCGCGACCGCGCATCGATTCCATCGATGCGCTGGAAGCGGCAGCCACGGCCTTCTCCCGCCAACTCCTGAATGTGGTACGCGCGCATACCTACCGCATCCCATCTAACAAACCTAACCCGAGAACCATACCGAATGAACTCCGTCAGCTGCTAAAAGCCAAGGCAACCGTACGGAAGCTATGGCAGCGCTTCCGCCATCCCAGGATCCAAGCAGTGTACCAGCGGTTCAAATCCCTGGCAAGGCGCCTGCTTCGTGCGCACCGCAAAGCGGCCTGGGAACACACAATGGCACATATAAACCTGGAAGAGAAACAACCCTGGAGGATCATTCGATCCCTCAGGAAAGACAAAAGTCAGTTTCAGCATCCCATCCATGGCTCCCGTGGGAGACTCTCCTTTGAGCCCCAGGATAAAGCCACGTATTTCGCAGATTATCTGGAGTCCCAATTCGAACCCCGCGAAGACCCCCAGGATGAGGACTTTACTGAGCTCGTGGAAGCGACGGTAGACTACCTCTATGAGGAGCCCCCGCCGCCCCATGAGGAGATCCGCATTCCTTTAGTCACCCCGAAAGAGGTGGCTTCCCAACTCAACAACCTAAAGCCTAACAAAGCCCCTGGACATGACGGCGTTACGGCGCCTATGCTCCAGCACCTACCCAGAAAGGCCGTAATCCACCTGACGCGGATTTACAATGCATGCCTGTACCTACGTCACTTTCCAACTTGTTGGAAGGAGGCGCGGGTGGTATGCATTTTGAAGCCCGGCAAGGACCCGGTCTTCCCGTCAAGCTGCAGATCTATTAGCTTACTTCCGATCGTCTCGAAAGTATTCGAGCGGTTACCTCGCCTCACCCCTCTCTTCGAAGAGAGACTCCTATTCCCGGATCATCAGTTTGGTTTCCGTACTGGACATTCCACAACCCTGCAGTTGCTGCGACTGGCTGAGAAGGCTGCCCTGGGCTTCCAGGACAACTTCAAAACAGTCGCGGTGCTCTTGGACGTGGAAAAGGCCTTCGCCACCACGTGGCATCAGGGACTCTTGTACAAGCTCAAGAACGCAGAAATCCCTCCCCCCTACCTTCACCTGCTTAGTAGCTTCCTTCGGGACCGCACTTTCAGGGTGAGGGTGGAGGGGAGGCATTCCACAGTCAGACCCATAGCGGCGGGAGTGCCGGAAGGCAGCGTGCTGTCGCCGTTACTCTTTGCTGCCTACATGTCCGACTTCCCCACAGAACCCAGTACAGTTACGTGCCAGTATGCCGACGATGTCCTCATAATGGCGCGTAACAAGAACGCCCGATATTGCTTCCCCCCGCTACAGAGACAGCTCCAGGCCATAGGCAGATGGAGTGAACAGTGGCGGATGGCCATCAGCCCGCAGAAGAGCTCAGCTCTACTGCTGGCTAAAGTTCGTGGCTGGCGACCGGAGAGGTCGCTGAGGTTGCGGCGGCGGCGGATCCCCTGGGTTCGCACCGCCAAATACCTTGGAGTCCTCGACCGCGGCCTTACTTTCACTCCACATGTCAGGGAGAAGGTCGCTTTGGGACACGCTGCCCTGCGGCAGTTGTTTCCCATCTTCCGCTCCGCCATGCCTACACACCTAAAACTACGGCTGTACCGCGCTGTCATCCCGCCCCTGATGCTGTACGGCTGTGAGGTCTGGGGTTCGGTGGCTCGTTCCACCATCCGCAGGCTGCAGACCATGCAGAACAGGGCATTGATGATGATACACGGCACAGACCGCAGATTCCCGTCCCACATTCTCCATTCCCACTCCGGAATCCCTTACATAGTGGACGTTGTGCGAGAAAGAGCTCGCACAATATACACTAAACTTGCTCCCCACCCAAATCCCCAGGTGAACACTCTCGGTCTTTACGACCACACGCTGCCTAGGAGACGCGTAAGCTACCGCCTTCCCAAGGACGCCTTGGGATGGTAGTTTTCTGACCGCCTCTCCCTTTATTGCTCTACCTGCCAAGTTAAGCAGCATCGGGCATGGTCACGACTCGGACGGGTGACCATCCAGTTGTACTCCGACCAGATCTGCAACACTGGCTTCCCCCACCACGTACCTATATCCCTTCAGTTCTCCCCGCTAGCCGGCACTGCTTTCCTTGGCAGCCCACAAGCGGCTAGCCAAGGTAAGCAGCATCGGGCCTGGTCCCTCTCTGGGTGGGTGACCACTCAGATAGGTAAGTCAGCCCGCGCCGGCTGCACAGAGGGAAACACCCTGCCCAATTACTTTGACACAGACAAAAACACTTGCATAAGACTACATCTTTTATATCACACGGGTAAATCCGCAAGAAAAGCGGATAGGTACCGTGGTGATTTGCCCCCGCCCGGGTACACTCGGGCGACTAGTTCCTGCTCCTGGCTCCTGGGTAGAATGCAATACTTTCTCTGTACATAGTATGTGTAAAGAAAGTAAAAATGATATTGGCCAATTTATGCTTACTTGCTAGATGCATCAATTGTCAATGCCTGGCTGCTTATGTGCCTCTCTTTGCTAAAAAAAATTATGGAATATCATCAAGACGAGGCAAGCAACTCCGAGATCCTAATATAAACACTCTCCTTTATGGAAAAAAACATTAGATTATATGAGTTCCAACAGAGAAGAAGTGTAGATATTTGCAGAAAAAGCAAAATTCATGTGTTAGAAATGTGATGTAGGAGTAAACTGGAAATGTTTTAGGAAATATAATGTATATTAGTGGAGAACTGAAACTGTGTTCAACTCTTACTGCATATGATCCAATTTTTCAGACTGCCCCTCCCCTTTTAAGTGTAATAGATAAAGATTAAAAACCCAAAAAATATCTCTAACCATTCTAATGCCAGCCTGAATAACAAAATGCTGTCCAAAAGGTGCCAAGCAATTTTAGAGCAGAATGCAGGGTTTTAAATTATTGGTAATAAAATTAGTACCAAATGACATAGGGAGGTGAATCCCTTTTTATTAACAGTAAACCTTTTCGTCAGCTGTACGATATGTATTATACAAATAAAAAGTCTCTTCAATATTTTTAAAAAATTTGAAAATAAAATAAAAAATCCCAAAGTAATCAATAATTAGGCATACAAAACTTTACTATACAGAAAGTTCAGGCTAATGAAATGAAAGTACAGACATTTCTTTACATAGAGCAAACTGTTTTGGTCTGGTGTTTTATTTTTTAAAATACAGAAAATGAAATGATGTAACCTGAAAATTGAAGAAAGAAAAAATTCCACCAAAAACACACACATAAGTATAGTACAACTAATAATGATAGGATACAGATGTAGATTATTGTACAATTTAACACTTATGTTGCTGCATAGCTGAATAATAATTCATATTGTCTGCATCATCTGGTTAGACCTCCATAAGTCCATTCTGATTATTTGAATGTGTACGAGGTCCATTATTGCGTATGCATTTTCAGAATATATGTCCTCCTCTCTTACGTCAATATCAGAAACACTTTCTGAAAATTCAAAATCACACTCTCTTTCTTCTAATACATCGCGAACTGCAGCTCTTACTTCCTCATTGGTACGTAACCTTTTGCTAGAAGACACCATTTTTCAACCTACATAACAAACACAAGCTAGAGAAATTAAATTTGGAGCTATTTAGCGCTTTGGAATGTAAAGATAAGGGCCTTTCTCCATGGTTATGACGTAGAAAGTACACACTTTCCCGCTGAAAAGAGCTAAACAGTATGAAATTGACATTACGATTAGATTGTGACTAACAATTCTCACACAATTTTCAGATTAGAATTAGATCATGATTGACACTAAAAGGGTTAAAGCATTTCTCTTTACCTAGAACATTACAACATTTTCCTCTAGGAAACTTCATGTCTTAATGGGTTAATCAAAATATATTGGGTTTGAAAGGGTTAAAGCATGCAATAACATTATAATTTAACAAATTTTCATCAAAGAACCAAACTAATTAGATTACCTGATTACTTTTACAGCATGAACTTAAAGCAATAAAGGAGTCTTTTGAAATAGAGAAGGAAGCCTGGATTCATAACTACAAAAAGCAGCAAGAAATAATGATGTCTAAGAAAGAAATAGAAATACGAGAACATTATAAGCATGAACGTAACAGAGAAATAGAGACTGCAATAGACCGCCTAGAAAAAGAGGCCACACAAACAAGAGAAGAGTTAGAACAGGCTACAGAGCACAGATTACGGTAATCTTAAATGTCCAGAGTATCAGTAACAATTTCTGTCTATCCACAGTTAATGTTAGCAAGATCCCAAAGTTCTCTGTTTGTCTCAAATGATATATTTGTAATCTACATCACAGCAATATAAACCAAAAGCAAGAAATATAGCAACTTCAGTTTTGTTCCAGCATGTTGATAAATTTTTATTATTTATTTCAAATGTTAATTCTAGACATACGCATAGTGTTGCTAAACTTTCATTATTTTTGCACTGAGTGTTAATTCAATTGTTTTTTCTCATAAGCTGTGTGTATGACAGGAGTTGGATAGGTAGATTCAGACTGAAAATTTCAATGCCATAGCCAGGATTTCAACCAAGGATCTCCCAGTCTCTAGCCAGTTGCTAACCATGAGTTACCATGGCAATATGCCAGCATAGCATTAAAATTCTCAACAGACTCGCATGTTTCCTGGTAAACCACATGGTGATCTCAAAATATTTTGACATAACATACACCATTGGCGACTTACAATGTCATAAGTACTTTAAGTCCCGGGCTTCATAGTTTAGCCAACTATTAGGTCATACTGTCATGGTAACTCAATGGTTAGAGCAACCAGCTAGAGACCGGGAAATCTGTGGTTCAAATCTCGGCTATAGCACTGAAATTTTCAGTCTGACTCTACCTATCCAACTTTTATGCTGATCTCCTCTCATGTGATCTAATTTCAGGAGACTAAAAGAGAAATATGAAACTGAAGTGCAAGATCTTGAATCATCTGAAAAATCATTAAAAATGAAACTAGGAGAAGCAAAAAACAAATTAATTGAGAAAGAAGATGAAATTATTAACCTTAGTGCCAAAGGAAGACAATTGGAAAAAGAACTGGAAGAAGTGAAAAAGGTATCACAGGTGGAAGGAAATTTACTATAAATAAGACTGTTTCAGATTAATAGAGATATTATTTGCTTTGCCAGCCATTATTGTGATCACAGTATATGAATCATGATTTGTACTAAAAATGAAAAATAATGCAGATGTTGCTTTTTTTAGTCCTCCCCCCTTAATCATCATGTCATTGTCCAAATTGACATTAGAACATTTTGTTCTATTTGGTACATAAATTGAGCTGTAAAATAATAAAAATGAGAGAGGTTTTGAAACAGAATAAATTTGCAAAGACATTTGCATTTAGAATATTTGTATACCAATTACAATCAAAGTGAAAAACAATAGGTAGAAATGCATGGGATGACTGGAACAAATATTGCCACTAAGAAAGTTTAATAAGTCTCTCTCACACACACACACTACAAACTTTTAAGGCAATCAACATAAATGATAATATTGCCATCCTCCTCAACCTGAATTACAAGGAAGCAGCAAGGCATTTGTTACTAAAACTCTGGAATGATTTAGTTAAAATTAAAATGATGTCAAATATGGTGTACTGGGTATTTTTAAAGCTTCTGCTATCTACACCATTTAGATTTTTAAACATTACCTCAAAATTATGTGAAAATTATTGTCATAATGTACTCAGCACTCTGCAACAAGAGTCGCTTTCCGTGGTGTAATGGTTACCATGCTAACTTCATATACCTCTCGTGGGTTCAAACCTGGCAGAGGACGATGGATTTTTTTGGGTGTAAAAATCCTTAGCATGGCTTCCTTCAGAGGGGAAGTAAAGCCATTGGTCCTGTGTCGTAGATTTACAGCACATAAAAGAACCTCAAGCCTGATAGAGAGGCTTCTGAGCAAAATTAAGCAGCCTTTCATGCCCAATTTAGAATGGGATGCTGAGAACCATAGTAGTTAAAGAGTATCTATAAATTACACACCATTTCCATTTTTGCAACTTAAAAATGTTGCAAGTTAGAAGGAAATGTGTATAATTTTATCTCAGCCACTAAAATTTTTGGATAGTTTATGACGAGTTGTCAGCCATCTAGTAAGCATGAATATTCTACTGCACAATTCCAGAAGTTGGTTAGCATAAGGTGAATCCATCAGTTTGAAGGCAAGAAATACAAGAAATGCTGCTGAGCTTCAGTATACCTATCTGTACAGCTCAGGCTCTATCAAATTCTGGTTTAAATTCTACAGGATGTTTCAAAAATACAGGCCATAATTTCAGGTATGTATTTCCCACATGAAGACAATCAAAATAGTTCACTATAATATGTGTCCGGAAATGCTTCATTTCCGAGTTATGGCCTTTACAACATTGAAAGTCCCACCTGTAGACAGTCAAAATAGTTCATGTCCGGAAATGCTTCATTTCCGAGTTATGGCCTTCACAACATTGGAATTCACTGGAACATTTTTCTTTCCGCAGGTCTTTGCCGTCAAAGGAGACATTAGGAGGGCGCTCTGATAGTTCATTCTGAGGAAGGTTACATTGTGTTCTTTAGGCGTTAAGACTGTGCGACATGTATTCAAATCAAGAGCTGGCAGAGATACACTTCATGTACGGTAAGGCGGACGGTAAGGCGGACGGCAATGCTGCGCTGGCTCGTCGTTTGTACCAGGAGAGGTACCCACAGCGATAATGTCCAGATCGGAAGACATTTGTACGTCTCCATTCCCGTCTGTGCGAGTATGGAACATTCACCTCTCCTGGTTTGGGAAGGGGACGACCAAGATCTACAACTTCAGAAGTGCAGGAGGAGATTCTGGAGGCTGTGGACAGGACTCCTTCTATCAGCACACGACGGTTAGCGTTGCAAGTCAATGTTCCTCATACGACTGTCTGGAGACTGTTGAACGAGTATCAATTGTATCCTTATCATTTGCAACGTGTACAGGCCCTGTCACCAGCAGATTACCCTGCACGAGTTAGGTTCTGTCAGTGGTTCTTGCAGCAGTGTGGTGTAAATCTGAAGTTTGGGATCGTGTTCGCAGGTCAATGAGACATCGATGTGAGGTCTGTATTCAAGCAGGAGGTGGACATTTTGAACATCTTCTGTAATTACAGCAACCTGCGGAAAGAAAAACGTTCCAGTGAATTTCAATGTTGTGAAGGCCATAACTCGGAAATGAAGCATTTCCGGACACATGTTATAATGAACTAATTTGATTGTCTACATGTGGGAAATACATACCTGAAATTATGCCCCGTATTTTTTAAACACTCTGGATACATGAGATGCTATACAAAAGTTCCCAGAAGTTTGACAAGTTTCATTGGGAAAACTGCTGCAAAAGTGCATATGTTAATGCAAACTTTTGGAAATGACCAAAGCTAAGAATAGTTCTAGCAGATTAAAACTGTCAGAACATTGGTTGACGACCATCATGATCACTCTGGGTGGCCATCGGACATTACACCCGAAAAATTGCTGCTGTGAAGGGATTCCCCACTAGGAGTTTGTCCCTTCTGGTATGACAGTTAATGCAGTGTCCTCTCAAGAAATTTTGAGGCAATTGGCATGCAGAGAAAACTCCTGGAAATAGGGCACAATGTAATTGGTGTCTTTATGGTGACAATGTTGCTTCCATTGTGCAAGAATTCCTGGCAAAAACAAAATAACAGATGTTCCTTTTCCAACACCCTATGCAACTGTTCCCCCTCCAAGATGAACATCAACTTCAAAGGTAGTTTTTAGAAATATGAGGAAATTCAAGCAAAATCACAAAAAGTGACTTCCACATGGCATTCAATATTTAGAAAAAGTGCTGGGAACGGTGTATACACCAGCAAGGCAATTACCATGAATAAATCCAATTGAAATCCTATTTTAGTAAATAGAGAAATTGATGTGCAGGAATAACATTTAACCTCCCCTCTCAAAAATGCCTCTATAACAAATAATAAGACAAAGTTTTAAAGATTTAATGTTTTTAAAGTTTCATAATGGCAATAGATTTTTATCTAACAGCCAAAGCTTCACATGAAAAGATGGAGAAGCAATCTGGTAAACGATAAGAGTTAGTTTCTGAAGGTGAGGAGGTGACTATGCGCATCCAGATTTTGAGTCTCGTTTAGATCCATCGGTGTATGCTTTGTAATGTTTGTGGTATTTCTGGTGAAGCAAAGAGATCATTGACAGGATTACTGATCTGGGAATTGTTGAATAGTTTAGTATTTGTGACACCTCCAAATCAATGGATGGGGTAAAAGACTCCCATGGAGGAATAGGATGAAGTTTTCTCAAAAGAACAGAAGGTTTTTCAATTTGGAATTTGGTATAGCATTCCAGGAGTCTTTCTCACAGTGGTTTTGGATAACAAGGAAAAGAACAATATATTTCTGATTTTGAAGCATTAAAAAGACATTTGTTTGTCAGATTACTTGGTGAGCAGAACGTTGAATAGCAGAAATTGAGGCACAATTGTTTGCATTGTAGGTCCAAGGGAAAAAGGCCAGCCTCAACAAGTAAACTGTTGGACTAGATCTAAAAGCTCCCAAACTTACACAACATGCAGTGTTGATAATGGGATCAAGTAATTGAAGGAGTCGTTTACTTGCTGAGCTATACACTACAGACCCATAATCTAGGTTTGACTGGATGAGACTTCTGTACAAGTTGATTAAGCATAGTGTGTCAGTGTCCCACTTAGGAGATGAGAATATTTTCATGTTTAGTCAAGATGCACATTCTGCTTTAAGAGATGTTGTTTTCACGTATGTTTCGGGTTGTATGTCATAACAAGGATTTTACAAGTATTTGTTCTACATAAATTATGACCACCAATACTGAGACTAATGACAGCTTGTAAATCCTTTTTTGTCCTAGAGAAAACCATATATTCAGATTTTCTTTTAGATATAATGAAACCTGAATTACTTGCCCATTTGTAGATTTTATTCAAGGATTCCTGAATGATATGTGTTGTCAAATGAATGTTTTTTCCACTGCACAAAATAGTAATATCATCTGCAAAGAGGAATACCTCTACTGGATGCTTAATCATGTCACTTAGTTCATTTATAGCAATAAGGAATATAAGTATGTGCATTACAGAACCTTGAGGAAGACCGTTCATCATTTCCATGGAGGGAGACAATTTATCTTGGATGCACACTCTTAAGATATCTGTGAGCTAAGAAATTTATGATGAATGCTAAGATGTTTCCTTTAAGTTTCATGTTTAAAAGAATCTCTATTAGCCTAGGTCTGAAGACCATTTCATAAGCATTTTCAATGTCCAAGGTAACTGCAACTGTATGGTGTTTCAATGCCAGGGCATCACAAATTTCAGTATCTATATTAACTAAGTGATCATCTGTGGAATGAAATGGCCGGAAACCACTTTGACAGGGTGAAATCAGATTGTTTGTTTCCAAAATCCATCTGAGGCGACTGGAGACTATCTTCTCCAACAGTTTGCACAAAGTACAAGTTAAAGAAACTGGGTGATGATTGGCTGCTTTGGAGTGGTCTTTGTTAGGTTTGGGAATGGGAACAACTATGGCTTCCCTCCATTGGTCAGGAAAGGTTTGAGTTTCCCATATAAAATTGAACAACTGGAAAAGACAGCCAATTCCTTTTTGTGGAAGATTTTTAAGGAAACTGTTATGGATATCATCTGGTCCTGGAGCAGATGGTTTGCTTTTATTTAATCATTGAAGAAGTTCGTCCATTGCAAATGGTTGGTTGAACTGATCTTCATTACACTTAAGTTGAGATTTAACAGTTGCATTAGAGGTGGTTTTAGCTGAGATCCATTTAGAAAAAATTGGATCGTAGTTGTTACTTGAATTATTGGCAAAGACGTTAGCAAACAGTGGGCTAATAGCTAAGGGATCATTGAATTTTACACCATTATCATCCTCTAGACTCCTAGGGAAGTAAAACGTTTTACACCCACTAACTGATTTTATCTTAGCCCAAAGAGTTGAGATGGGATTTTCACTGGTGATGGAGGAGGTAAAACCATTAAAAGACTTGGTCATTGTAGACTTAAGGACATAACAGGCTTTTGCCCTAGCATTTTTATATTCAATGCCATATTCTGTAGATCTACTTTTCTTAAACTTCCTAAAGGCTTTCTTTTTAGCTTTTATAACTGACATGCACTCATCATTTCACCACGAGAGTGGCCGTTTGTGCACTGTTACAGAACTTTTTGGAATGGCACATTCAGCTGCTGATGTAATTAGATTAGTGAACTGTTGAACAATGTCTGTAACATTATTCCTTTTGCAAGGATGTTGGCTTAGTTAAATTATCAATATTTTCATTTATATAATGTTGAAATAATTACCAGTTTGCTTTATTGATGAGCCATTTTTTGTGAGTTTTAAGTCCCTGAAGTGAGGGACTACCCATAAACTGTATGTTTAAAGGATAATGGTTGCTGTCATATAGGTATTGATTACGAGACCAAGATATTTTTCCCGCAATGCCATTAGATGAAAAAGTCAAATATATTGCACTTTCCGAAGCTTTGCTCCATTAAAGTGCGTGGCTAAACCTGCATTTAACAGAATGAGTTCATCATGATTATCCAGCCATTCAATAATTTGTCCCCTTCTGTCTTTTTTTTTGAAGATCCTCATAGGATATTATGACTATTAAGCCACTTTGTTATTTACTGCAAGCACATTATTATAAATATTAAAACACTATTAACTGTGAAGTTAATCTTCATTCTAAAATTTTAGAAAATTTTAACACTTAAAAGTTCACTTCAAGTTGTATTGACATGAAACGTTTTCAAAGATGTTTGTCTTCATCATCAGCATTATGATTGACTGCTGACTTCTCTCCTAAGAGTCCATGTTAGAGAAATAAATGATTTATTTCATCTTTTCAAATTACAAACATCATACATATATACTTTCCTAAAGTTGCTGAATGTAGTAGCATATTCAGTTAACTCTCCTGTTATTTCCCTCCATATGAACACTTTTATATCCTACAAACTTAGTCTATTTACTTTTTCTATAAATTACAGCCTCGTCTGTTCTATTGTTAATATCCTCTCTTTCTTTGGCAATGTTCCTCCCCCATTTATTTCTTGCTTCCCGGTGTAATTACCCAGTTGTTTCAAAAATTCTTTCCTATTGTTTCCAAATAATTTTAAGTACAATTTTTCTGCTGGTAACTTTTCCCAGTTTTTGTTCCATATTATCTCTCTCCACATTTTGGTTTCCTTGCACTCAATTATACAGTGTAAATTGTTATTGACATTTCCACATAGTGGGCATAGACCTTTATCCATTTTCAGACCTTTTAATAACATTGTTCCTATTCTTGCCCATGCCACACCCTCTCTTTCCATTTTTTCACAAACATCAATGTATTTGTCTCTATTTCCCATTCTTTTTTAACACCCCTATATAATATTAAAGTATTCTTATCCCTTAAGCTACCTATTACTTCTTGTTTCTCTATGTCGTTTATCTTAGCTTTCACTTTATTCCATAGTTTCTGTCCCCCAATTGTCTGTTGATTCGCTAGCTCGCCCAATCCAACTTTTCTTACAATTTCTTTTAATTGGCCTATCCAACTTTTTTCCCATTTTGCTGATTCTTGTGCCCTAAAACAGTCTTTGACAATATTTCCTTCCTCTAATACTTGAATACTGTTCTAATATTTCATTATCCATTTGACCACTATTCTCTTCCTCCCAGCTCTTCCCAATTCAACTAGGGCTACCTAAGCGAAGTTTAAATGTGAATAGTGACTCATTTGTTAAAATTTTATACTTACTTAACTGCTGACTGTACTTTGAACTATCATTTGATGCAATTATAAGTATTAGCTTATATGTACTGCTCAGCTTTTACAAATGCTTCCTTTAATTTATTTTAGATAGCAGATAGACTTTCTAAAGAAAGAGCAGACATTAAGGAGATTATTCGCAAGGAGTTTGTGAGCCAGATGATGGATCTACAGCACGAAGTTATAAGGTTGAGGGAGGACATTGCAGAAATTAAGGCCAGACACAGCATTGAACTAGGTCGTAAGAATAAAGAGCTTGATGCTCTGAGGGCAGATAATGAACACCAGCTGCAAAAAGTTTACAACAGGTCATTGCTTTTATTTTACTTATTTAAGAATTTACATAGTTTTAAATGCTTACATTCTCTAATGTATTATCTTCTGAATAAGCACATACTTCATTATTGGTCATGTAAATTAACAGGAGTATAAAGAAATTATATTCTATAATTATATTCTATAAAGAATATAAACACATTATTAACACTGCTTTAATTAATGGTTTTAATACTGATTTTATAAATAAAAAAATTGAGAAGTTTAAATATCAAAAAGCTATTAAAGATATTTCTACGCTTAAGAAAATAAAAGATAATTACATTTTTAAAAAATTTACTTATCACCCTTGGGCAAATAAAAAATTCACAAATATTTTCAAAGAGCATGGCATAATATTGGTTCCTCAAAATAAATACAGTATAAAAAATAAAAGCATTTGAGTCGGTTTTTGTAACACAGACATCACTTAATTTTACTTACTGGGGACCGGTTTCGGGTAACAGTTGTTCCCATTTTCAACCCTTAATTCCGACTAAATCTTTCTTCGTTGGTGACAATGGGGATGGTGGTGTATTAACTGTGGAGGCATCTGTTGCTGGATCTATGAACTTCCAGAGGTTGCTGTAAGGTGGCAAATCAAAATTTCTGATATGGCTCTTTTTCGTCATGATGTAGATCATCTCCCAGACATCTAATCCTGTGGGTTTATAAGCTGGTTTTAATAGTTTTATATTTCGTGTGATTTCGTGTCCTGATGTCCAAAAATGATAGGCAACTGCTGATTTTTCTATTTGTTTGTATTTTAGGTTTCTCATGTGTTCCTTTAATCTGGTCTCCAAACTTTTCATAAATTCCCGGTTTTTTGCCTGCAGGGATAGGGTCTTTTAAATTTCTGCACAGCAGTTTCTGAATGCTGTAGTTGTTTTTTGGAGCTAAGGTGATGTATAAAAAATTTGTTAGGCTTTTCTAAAACGGATGAAATTTCAAAAAATAAAAAATCTGGCATTTATCAATTAAACTGTTTAAATTGTGACCTTGTTTATATTGGTAAGACTAAACGTCATTTGGAAACCAGAGTAAAAGAACACTTTAGGAATATTAAATATAAACAAAATTGATAAATCAGCTGTAGCAGAACATTTTTGGAAATTTAATCATGAAATAAATCCAGATGTTAAATTATTAAAACACTTAAATGGGCCCATAGATTTAATGGTTTGGGAGAAAATATTTATATTAAAGTATAGAAATCATGCAATGAATTTTGATATACCTCCAATTGACACTCTTACCAATTTTGTTTTGATTCCAGTAGTTAGCAATGCATTAGTACACAATCCACCTAGTAGCAGTAACCATAACAGTGTAAATAAACAACATAAAAAAAGAGACCAAAAGGATATATTGATAATGCAATGAAATCATTGTGAAACTAGTCCAAGCAAGGATTCCAAAAGATAAGTGAAGATTTGTTGCAACTATTATTTTTATATTAATATTAGGAGTATAAAACTTTATACACTATCAAAAATGTATAATCATGGTGAGTCAAGTACATCAAATTTGAAACTCAAAGATACATTGCTGGGAAGATTCTCCTGATCATCATCTGGTAATCAACTGGTGCATTGGAGATGTACTAGCGTCTGATGGTCATGATTTTAACAAACTCATAATCTTCTCCTGAATTGTGAACTTAGACTTTCTGCCAATCCATCAGATTTCAGTTAAAACAGATCTCTAAAGGAAGAGCTGGCTAACTGCACCAGGAAGGAATATCAGTCAACAAATTTGATGGGAAGAATCCTCCCAGAAGCATGTCTCGGATTTTTAAATTTTACATAAGTGTCCGCATGTTAAAACATGTCTCAAGTTAAACCTGGTAAGAGAAGAATGAGCCCAGGTGACTTCTCGTAAACTTGTTTGTGGAATTCTCTGTGCTGGGTTCCTTTAACATTTAACAGCTTGAGCAGTGGCCATTTAAATGCTGCATGGCCAGTAATGGATACCCAATAAACAATTCAAGGCATTTAAATTGTTAAATGTAGGTAAAAATGCTTCGTACATAAACATTTGTATCTTTGGAATTTATTACGATATTTTAATGAAACAAAAACTGGCTTAAAGCTCATTAAAGGCACTATACATCTATCGTAGAAGCAAAAGAGAGACTATATTAACAAAAGTTTAAATATCACTAATTTTTTCCATGTAGTAAGTCATTCTGTACATCAAATGCCCTAATTTGTGGATCAGGCTTGTGCTATATATATATATACGTAGAGCTAGCTAAGCACAATGTTCAAGGTTTTATCATTCTGTTTATTGTTACGATGCAATTACGTGTGTGTTTGTGAGGAACACCCAAGCTGCAAAGAAATCAAACCTCTCTGTCAGGGTTTCTATTTACACCTTAGAATAAATAAACAGTGGGGATTTATGGTAGAGCCATGTAGCTACGGGGTTCACAGTTTTTTGTTTTAGCTATCAGAAAAGCACATTTGAAAATGTTATATCTCAGTTCTAATCATGGCTTCGACTAGCAATGTAGGTAACAAATTAGCTTGTGTAGGCAGTGTACAGGCTTCAGAAATAACTTCAGATAATGTGGAGGACTTTTTGCTATATGACAGTGACTTTGATATTAACGGCAAGTTTTCAGATTTTGAGGGGGGCGTCGAGGATATAGGTAGCAGTGAGGAAGAAAGTGACTCTCTTCCTTCAGGTGTTCGTGAAGAAGCAACATTATGGGGTAGTCAAAATAACTCCAAAACAACTAGACATATCTTCACGAACACAGCCTCTGGTGTACAACCCCAAGCTCAGCTGACTTCTGACAGCCAACCAATTGACATTTTCACAACATTTTTTACTGCTAACTTAGTGTCTCATTGTTACAGAAACAAATGCATATGCGAGTAAGGTGAAAGAAGCCCTAATTCTAAAGGCAGTTTAGGACCTAAGAGTAGAATTCAGAAGTGGATAGAAGTAACACTGAACGAAATTTACAGGCTAATTGGTCTAATTATGCTCATGGGTGTTATTCGTAAACCAACTTTAGACATGTACTGGTCTACAGATGACATGCTAGCTACTCCATTTTTTGGGAAATGCATGTCAAATAACAGGTTTACTTCCATTTTGCAGTTCCTTCATTTCACCGGCACAGAAAATGTAAACGATAAACTAAACAAAATTAGGTCAGTTTTGGAATATATTATTTCAAAATCCAAAGAAAATTATGTGCCTGGTGATAAGGTCACTGTAGATGAAAGCTTGATGCTTTAGAAGGGCCGCTTAGGCTGGAAGCAGTACATCAAAACAAAGAGGGCCAGATTTGGCATAAAGTGTTTTGATCTTTGTGAAAGTAAAACGGGATATCTTTACAATAGCTGCATTTACACTGGTCAAGGAGTTGATAATACTGGGGACAAAGATTTGGGGTTATTTGGCTTCATAGTAATGCACCTGATGGAACCTATACTTGACCAGGGTAGGACTGTATATTTAGATAATTGGTAAAGCTCCCCTAAATTATGCATGACCTTATACAAAAGGAACACAAATGCAATTGGAACAGTACGTTCAAATCGTATTGGTTTGCCGAAGAATGTGAATACAGACTAAGGAGAGGAGAAATGCAGGTGCATCAGCTCCCACCCTTGACCTACATTACTTGGCAAGATAGGAGGCTGGTTACGGCATTGTCCAGTTGCAGCCCTAAGATTTTGATGATTGACACTGGAAAAATAGATGCCCACACCAAAATGTCAATTTTCAAGCCTGATGTTATCCAGGGATACAATATGCATGGGTGGTGTGGATCTAGTAGATCAGATATTGCATATCATATCCTTCTTTACGAAAAACAGTTAAATAGTATAAAAAGGTATTTTTGCACCAGCTAGATATCACCATATACAATTGTTTAGTCATTTGGAGAACTCTAAACCCACGCAAGACGATGACCTACTTGGACTTCTGCATATCAATAGCTCGTAGCCTAATTGAGCACTATAGCATTCAGAGGCCTCTTCATACAGGGGGTAAGAAATCTACAACCCCTGCACCCCTCAGACTTGAAGGAAAACACTTTCCTAAAAGGATACCACCAACAGCAAAAAAAGTCGCGTCCATTTCAAAGGTGCTTGATGTGCCGTAAAGAGACTAACATGATATACCATGAATGTGGAAAAGTGCCCTTATGTGTCTATCCATATTTGGAGATTTACCATTCAAAAAGGAACCTTTAAAGGTAAAACTTTATTTATTCTAGAATTTATTTAAATTTATTATAAAAGATAAAAATTAAAATTATTAGGGTTAAATAAGCATTAAATGCATGCATGCACAGGACGTCATATGATGTCCATATCGGTTCTCCTGCATTTTAAAATTGACGTCATATGACGTCCATATCCACTAAAAGACTAATGTACAATTTTTGCTCCAAGAAATATGTGCATGCAAAAATTGAATTGTTTCTCTATTTTTGTTGTTGAAGGCCCTGACAGTATTTTTCTCTTGGAAATTTACTTTTTCTGTTTACTATCCTTAAACTAAGGATTATATGAGAGCATTGATTTTAAACTCGAGAAGAATTATCTCAAATACTGGAAGTTAATAAGTATTGTTGAAATCAATTCACAGTTAAAGTTGGATCTATTAAGTGCACAAAACAACACTCACTTTTTAAATTTCCTGGAATAGTTGCCACCCATTTTTGGATGAAATATCCAGAACCAGAACTATTGAAAAGCAACAATTATCAACACAGGAAGAGATCATTATCTAGAAAGCGAGATCAGTTACAAGGCTTCAATTTCGATATCATCCACCACTGCCGCCGCTGCTGATCAGCCTTCACCATCCAAGGTTTGACAATGGCGGAAATTTGCTTAACAAGTATGTTCTGAGAAATTTAAAAAGTGAGTGATGGTGTTTGTCATTGACTCTTTTTTTTTTCTCTAGTACATATGTGAAACATACATAGGTAGAGAAGGTAATGTATTCCACCCCAAAAATTTGATACCAAGATTTCACCAGAAATATGTTTTGAGACCCCCCTGAATCCAGAACAAACATATTTAGAAAAAGCTTTGTCTGTCTGTGTGTGCATTCATGCATAACTTAAAAATGAAAAGTCTGTTAAATACCAAACTTGGTATCTAGGTTTAGCGTCTCCCAAGGATACAACATAAGATTTTCAAGCATATTACATGGGAAAATTTTCAAAAGGTTTGATTTTCTCCAAAATGGCTCTATCGATTCTGATTAAAGTACTGTTTATTAATCTAATTTACATGGCAAATAAAATGTATATCTTGAATCTTTTGGGAATAACCACTGAAGTTCTCTCATTCTGAATGACTTCTGCATAACTGGTAAACCATGAGAGAGAGAGAGAGAGAGAGAGAGAGAGAGAGAGAGAGAGAGAGAGAGAGAGAGAGAGAATGAGAGTGTGCGTGCGTGCGTGTGCCTGCATGTCTCTCTCTTTCTTATAAAAACACACATTAATGTCCTCAAACAGGAAGTTGTCCACGTTTTTTTTTTTTAATAAATCTGGGCCATGCAAAGAAACAAATTTCAATGACAATCATATAGCAACAGCTTTTAAAACATTTCACTATCGCTTTAGTATAGTGTATTCCCTTAGTACCCTCCTACGGAACTAAGTAATAAGACAAATCTTTTTATAAGCAGTTTGTAGAACAAGCAGATAGTCATGTGAATGAACACTTCAGATTTTTACTCCTGATTCAGAAGTAATTGTGCTAATGCCAATCTAATTTGTCTTAAATTGTACTGGATGAAATTGTAACCAATGCAGTTCTTCTTCAGTTCAGACAGCTTGGATGCATCACCAAATTTATCCAAGTACAATATTTTTTTTTTTTCAAAATATTAATATTGACATTTGAGATATATTTTTTTGAGAAAAGGCAAGTTTCAAATTTTGTGGGTGCAGCAGTGGTGAAGCCTGGAGGAAATGTTACAGATCACTACCAAAGTCGTGACATATGTGGCATGTCATAAAGTTAGCTGATAATAGACATATTCATAAGCATTCTCATTGGAAAAAAAGATTTCTCTCGAGACCAATAGAGGATTGGGGGGGGGGGGGATTTCTTCCCACACATTCTCTGCTGCTGACATATGGAAGGTGGCTAACACAGCTATTCACACATACAACCCAGATTTTGTGATATAATTAAAATCCCATCAATATATCAGACATGATATAGTCACGTAGGTCATTTCATTTGAAAACAAAACCTTCATTCTGTACTACTTGAAATAAGAATATAATGCAAAGGAAGAAGAAATAAAGCTACGCTATAAATAATTCTCCAACTGTTGTACCTACTGACATATCTTGAGCACCAGTTGTAAATATATTTACTCACCAAATAGCAATGCTCTTATTGGCCCTTTTCTATTACTATAACAAGATAACTGGAGTAAAGCACTTATTAGTTAGATTTAGTTGCAGATGCAATTTGGAAACACAAGTGTGGTGTGCATTCATATTCAAAATGAATGTTTTAGGAATTAAAACTTCTGCAATTATGTATCATAGATTCCTTAAAAAAATTGTGAACTAATGCAGATATGAGTGGGTGTAAATGGAGTAATCAATTCAACACAGACAATGCATGAATCTGCTAAGCCCATTTTCAGCCTGAAGACTGAAAGGAACTTAAAAAATGAATTACTTGACTTACCTCTATGCAGAATTTTATGTACTGATGCAGTGCCATGGTTTTCCAAACTGGCATGGTGACTCTCTCCCAGGTTCAAGCACAGACATTAATACCAGCCAAATTACTCAAAACTTTTTTTATTTGGGCATTTTAATAGTGATATAAGAGTGACTTCATATTTTTTA
Source organism: Hymenopus coronatus (assembly GCA_030762935.1). Taxonomy (NCBI): domain Eukaryota; kingdom Metazoa; phylum Arthropoda; class Insecta; order Mantodea; family Hymenopodidae; genus Hymenopus; species Hymenopus coronatus. The sequence goes on from CM060892.1 coordinate 161,907,361, forward strand.
GCATATTGGATTAGGCATCATTTAATTATCAGCAAGAGGAAAAATATGATTAGTGAATGCATGAATTTATCATCAAAAATATAACATAGGAGAAGAAAATTACAGCTCAATGCACTTTAGTACTTCTTAATATTCTTAAACCTTTAATTTGTTGTGGCTTTTGAATCCTTTTGAATCCTGATAAAATTTCAAGACATAATAGAATTTGAATTTGTTTACTTCACATTTATTTACTAAAATTATAGTGCACTAAACATGTATACACTTTTCAGAATTTTGGCAGATAATTTATACAGTGTTTAATTCTTTATTCTCATCAATATTCTGGTAAAGATTTTTAGAAGCCGTGATTAAGTTTAGTTTCCAAAGCTGTTAAAGTGGAGACTCTTGTAAAAAATAGTTATTTTGGTCAATTTTTCATAAAAAAAACTATTTTATTAAGGCAACATAGTTAATAGCTATGATTCCTACCTGTTTCCACAGAATATTTGTTAGAAGTACCACTTTTGGTAGCTATAGTCTAAAAAACTTAAGAAAGTTTTGCTTTTATATTATTTAACTAAATTATTGCAATTTTTCAGCTGTGTAAATACCATTTTGAAACATTTTTCAGTTTTTATTAAAAAGGCACATGTTAAAACAGGGTTTAAAGTGTTCATTTTCAATTGGTATCCTAAGAATGTGTATGCTCAATCTTTTGCACGACATAACTGGTGCACAGCAAATGGAGTGAAATTGTCAAGAGTGGCCTAGCTTATCTCTTCCAGTTACCTTGATAGAGGATTTTCTTTCATTCTGGTGGTTAAGACTAATGTATTGAAAGCCAATGGTCAAATGCAAAGAGAGATGTTAGTTCTGCATTTCAAAGTAAACATATCATATATGTTTCCATTCTTCTCTCTCCCACCTATTACAATTCCCACACAAATTCAAATTAGGTAAAGTTATTTACAATGATGTGTTATATTAGCTATATATTGTCTAAATAGAAAATCTTATCATCAATCATCTTTGAAGCTCCAATGCTGTCACTAACACACCAACATATTTCCATTCTCCACCTCCTCTCCCCCCAGTGCATGCAAAAACAAACGTTTGATCAAAATGTACATTCCAAATGTTTTTCTTTGCAAATAGATTATATACTAATTCCAAAATTTAGTTCTGAAAAAGTGGGCCATGTTGCATTTGAGGCCAGGAGAGGATGGTGGAAAAAGATCAATTCACAGTTTTCAACAACACTGTTATGAAATCCTAAGAAATGTTGAAAGAGTCAAACATATTTATCAATGACCATTTAATGCTAGCTGCTCAAAGAGATCTGAAAAAAAAAAAATGTAATCCAGCAGATGACAGAAGCAAATTTAATTTATAAGGGCAAGTAAGACTGTGATGTGGCTGTGGTACAGGGGAAAATAAGTCAGCAAACTTCCAGCAATTTAAAGAAACCTGCGTGAATGAACAGCAAGAAGATATATTCAAAGACCATCATTGAAGCAAAAGGTGAAAAGGTAGGGAAATATGATGACAGGTACAACAGCAGGAGGCACAGCATCGAGGAAGAAGGTAGCAAAATAAGGAATATGACATCAGATGATACAGCATTTGCATCTTAAAGCTGTGATGTGAAAGCAGCAAGGGAAAGATTGTCTCACAAGACAAGAAGGTGGCAATACAGAGTAGTAGAGAGGCTTATGTAGAACTGAGAAGATGTCATTGATGTGGTAATGTCAGACATGGAAGCATTTTGGTGCTGGATGAAAAAGAGGAAGAGAAGAAAAGTATGAAGGAGCATGACCATATTAGTTTAAATATAGGACCAGCTCATAATAACAGGACATGGAAAATGTGAGGAAGAGGCTTTTGGAACATGGACTGAAAAATAAAATTTATGCAGAAAGCTAAGAATAACAGCTATGGATAAGCTGAACTACTTGGAAATAGCAGAAATGTGGTGAAGGATTTTATATATTATCAAGGACAGTAATAAAAGTGGCATCGTTTTTTCAGTTCACTAAGTAAATGAATAAGAGAAACATATAAAAGCATAATTTGCTTATGCATTATTTACAAGCAGTCTGTTTCTTCATAGCCCTAACCCACTCAAGCAGCTGGAAAAAGATTATGAAAGGCTAAGGGAAAAGTATAATGAGAGATTTTGATATTAGAATCAGAGAAAAGGATGTAAAGATAGGTAACAACTGGATAAGTAATGAAACAATTACCAAAAAAGAAATTGAAAGGAGAAAAGTAGACAAGATTATGGATAGTGCAAGTGTTAAGTTTGAGTTTTGTGAGTCAAATTCACTGGATATATTAAATATGAAGTATGGGGAGGAAACAGATGGAAAACGCATATTTATCAGCAAAAACGACCAAAGTGTAGTTAAAATAAGAACTGAAGCTTTCCTGGCACCGTATTGATTAAAAATCTTCTCGGGCTTCTAACCAGGTAAAAACTTGGCTTGATACCAACGTTTTGAAGTGGATCTTCCTCAAAACGGTATCAAGCCAAGTTTTTACCTGGTTAGAAGCCCGAGAAGATTTTGAATTAAAGCGTAGTTGATTATATTTTGTGACCGGTCAATATGGAATGTATTTTGTACTTGATTTAAGTTCCAGTACTGGTCATTTTCCATTGATAGTGGATATTACAGTGCAAACAGAACAAGGAAGTTAAATCAATAGCAAAGAATATATGAGATATAAATGGAAGAATAAACTTTGTAATAATTTTAGGCAAGCATTGGTTTCCAATTATGTGCAGAATAGTCAGCAAAGGCTAATGGCAAAAGAAAGTGAGATATAAACCTGTGGAGGAAAGAGCTATTAATACAGAAATGTTTTATGTTTGACCAAAAAGTCTGCTTGAAATTTTTAGAAAGGAAAGTAGAAATATTGGACAGTTTTTAAGTAAAGTGAAAAAAAAATTAATGGAATTGGTCTATCAAGAGAGAGGAAACTTAAACTATCTACTTATGGTAAAATGAATATACTATAAATTCTGAGAATTACAAATTGTATAATAAAATAGGTATGCAAGATATGAATGGCTAAAAGGCATTTGAGTGCTTAGCTATATCCATAATTTGTAGCAACTTAGCACAAATATATAAATACAAATGCAAGCACTATTGTTTACAGCTGGATTATGTGAGCATAACTTGGTCTCATTACTGCCTTTACAGGAAAGATAGATAAAAATTAACTATGAATCATAAATGCTAAGTCAATGTACTTTCTCTTCTACATTAATTAATTGGACAAAAACTGTTTCATAAGCACTCGTTCATCACCTACATGCTGTCTATTGGGTCATTTTGAGACTATTTCTGTGAATTTGGTAATGACTGGCATTTTCTTATTAAACCTGAGAATAGAGATGTCTACCTCGGCTTAACATAATTGCAACACCAGACAATGAAGTTTAATAACTAAAATGATTTCAGGCCACGCCTCTCACCGCATGGCCCGCGCTCGATCCCCAGCGACCACATGTGAGATTTGTGGTAGACAAAGCAGTGCAGGGGGGGGGGGGTTCTCTGGGTTTCCCATGCCATTGCATTCCACTGGTATTCCATCTTCACTCCATGTATCATTAGTATCATCGTCTGCAGTTCACAAGTAGTAAAAGTGGGCGTTAAACAGCATAAAAAAAATCATATACATATGATTTGATCATATGTATATGATTAGGATATAAGGCAAAATATAAGAATATAACATACAAAATGTTTAAAAACTAATGATCCCCAAGCTGTGGAATGTGCTATATTCGCAACTCCTGCAGGTACTTTGTTTCTGTCATACCTCTATGTGGTGCTTCCATGTGCTCAGCAGAGTGATCTTAAGGTGTGTTTACTTCTACTTTTAAACTTACAGTGAAATAGGTCATGCAGCTACTTAAAAATCCAAAGAACCTGATTTTCAATGTCAGTTAAGGTGACTGGCCTGGGAAAAAGTTTTTTATAGAAGTTTTTCCTACCCTGAAAGTACATCAGCTGAATAAGAGCTGAAACTTTACTGGCGATGAACATATTCTAGGCGTTCTCGGGTGAGGTAATGTAGAACTATCAACATTTTGGGAGCAAGCATCTCTCCCATCTTCTTGATTATGAATGACTTGATCAAGCAAAATAGCCTGTATACACTGTATGTCATTATGGCTAGCACAGACCTTTTAGAAACCTTGCTTACCCTGGCTGCTGCTCAGATTGCCTGTATCTGTGTTTTCTTAGTTTCCTTGCCAAACTAAACTGTAATCTAGCATCATGTTTGGCAGCCCCTCTTGGAGGAGATAGCCAATGCCTCCTTGACCCTGTGTTCCGGTAGTTGCCACATTTGACTACCATGATAGTGTTGTGGAAGTTAGCTCTGTGTTTTCTTAGTTTCCTTGCCAAACTAAACTGTAATCTAGCATCATGTTCAGCCCCTCTTGGAGGAGATAGCCAATGCCTCCTTGACCCTGTGTTCCCGTAGTTGCCACATTTGACTACCATGATAGTGTTGTGGAAGTTAGCTTTATAGTCCTGTTCAAAGCAATGTTCTGCCAATCCAGTCTTATCAGTCTGCATGTTCCCCTACCCTGTTGGTTATGGTCTTGCCAGTTTTCCTATATACTTTGCAATCACATGGAATGCAATACATACCTGCCACATTGAAGTCTAGCTTGTCTTTCGCTGGTCTCACTAGGTTCTTTATCTTCTGATGCAATTTGTGAATGGTCCTGACATGTTTGGCCAGTATTCTGCACCATTTGTCAAAATTGCTACCCAACTATGACCTACAGCAGCAACTAGAGCCAAAAAAGGGAAACCTCTCACAGTGGAATCAGAAAAGCCTACCGCCACAGCCTGCATTCCATATACCAGCAACTGACCTGGCAAAATCAGTAGAATACTGGCCAAACACATCAGGACCATTCACAAATTGCATCAGAAGATAAAGAATAGTATGAGACCAGTGAAAGACAAGCTAGACTTCAATGTACCAGGTGTGTATTGCATTCCATGTGAGTGCAGAGTCCTGTACATAAGACGAACCAGAAGGACCAATAACCAACAGGGTCAAGGAATATGAGAATACCATCCATTTCATACAGCCTGATAAGTCTGAACTAGCAGATCATTGCTTTGAACAAGAGCTAACTTCCACAACACCATCATGGTAGTCAAATGTGGCAGCTATTGGAATTGCAGGGTCAAGTAGGCATTGGCTATCTCCTCCAAAAAGGGGATGCTAAACTGGGATGTTGGGTTACAGTTCCGAATAGAGACCAATTAACCAAACCCAGAAAACAGATATAGACAATGTAAGCAGCAGCTAGAGTAAGCAAGTTTTCTACAAGGTCCATGCTAGTCACCCATGCATAGTATATACACAGGTCATTTTACCCAATTAAGTCATTCATCATCCTGACGATGGAAGAGATGCACATCATCAAAACATCAATGACTCTACATTACCTCACCTGACTTGAAGCCCAAGAATGTCAAGGGTAACCATCAACTTTTAATACCCAAGATTCATTTGAGTTATCTCTGTAAACCTGAGATGTTATAAAGGACATTAAAATAAGATATGACTCTGCATTTAACATTGGGTTTAAACAACAAAACATGTTCAGAATGGTATGTAGTTTCATAAATTTTAAGGTAAAGTTTATTTCAGTCACACACTATATTCAGAATCACATAAAAAGAAAACTAGAATTAACATTATATAATTGTACAGTAGAAAATATACTGATATTTGTTGATACTCCAAGCAATGATTAACCAGTGCACGATAGCATAGCTTATTCTGTAGTTAATCCCTTGATAAGCTGTCTTCTGGTATTGTACAAGTCAGTATCTCATGACTGTATTCAACTGGTTCTTAGTATAAAAAATGTCCTGACCAACTCAGTTCTTAAAAAACTTTGTCCTTATGCACCTAATTCTTAACTTTTTATTGCCCTTGTGTGAAACAATATTTAATGTGTACTGTATTTAATTACCTTGCAGGGTTAAATCAACAGTAACTAAAAAGGACAATACTATAGAAAAACTTAAACTGCAGTATGCATCAGTGCTGGATCGTTGCAGCCATCTGGAGCAGTTGCTAGAACAACAAAGACAAGATTTCCTTCTTGAATGAATACTGAAGTTCCACACACAAAGTGTTTTCCAACTTCCTAATGTCAGTAACCCATATATTATATATATATATACTGGAGGAAAAAAAAATTATTTATTTACATAGTTTTGTAATACAAGATATCACTGATCACTTCAGAAAACAAGTGTTGCACAGCATGAAAGTACTCTTGCTATGAACTTTTATCCATGTTTATAATAAATGCATATTTAGATAACACACACTTTTCTTTAATTTGTTACCTCAAAGCTTATGATTCCTTTACTTTGTAGAAAGTTCAAAAGATCAAATATTTATTATCCGACTGCACTTAAAGGGGAACTGAACTAAAAATTAATATTTTTATATTCATTAATAATATGGTAAGTGTACAGAGACAACCATGTGTTAACAGGAATGTCAATCATAAGGTAATTTCTCAGCAATTATAATGAATTATCTACATTGCAGTTTGATGATGCATGGCCTTGTAGAGTTAGCATGATAAGTGATTTCTTTGCATCCATGTTTTTAACATGCTAAGGCTTTGTTTTTCATTGTATTTCAATAGCATGTTCCGCTTTTGGATGTTCTAATAACTCTGTTCATGTAAAATATTACTGTTTTCAAACAGGAAAAACTTTTGAAAATAAACAAAATTTGGATTAGTTACACAAAAATAAAACGGTTTGTTCCAATTAAAACTGTCATTTGTGGTCAACATTTCAGTGAAACAGATTTAAATAAATTAAAATTAATCTAATTTATTCATTTATTAAATTGATTAAATTTATATAAATTTTGAAAACTTAATTGCTATCAAAGATTTAAAAAAAAAAATGCAATTCCTTTGACATACTTAGAGTCAAAGGGAAACTTATTCCCTAAAAAATCTGATGTGTTCCATTCACACAACTTTCTCTACATCTCTGCAACAAATTATTGTTAAAAAGCATATGCTTCCATTTATTTCATTCCAGTCGAGTCTTATTACTTGCTTCCTTTTAAGTAGAAATGAAATGAGGGAGTACCATAGGTTAAAGTGAGTCAAAAGCTGGTTGCTATGTGACTGAAGCTCCTTTGTTTGTATGGACACAAGTTGACAAATTCCTGTATGAGTAAAGTATAAGTTTTTCAAAGCTGAAACTAAAATAAGGAATATCTCAAAAATGATCAACTCCACGAAAAAAATGTATATAACATAAATTGTGTGTTTTAACATGCTCTGCATTTTTTTGTGTGGTAAGTTTTTGTCCATCTCTTATGGTTTAGCAGTTATGCAAAATTCTGTAAAATTCATTCAGAATAAAGTAGTCTTCAGAGGCTATTCCCAGAAAATTCAAGATATATATTTCATTTGTCATGTAAATATATTAAATATACAATATTTTATGGATGCGTAGGCTTCCACGACCTGTGTCTTGATGTGTCTTCTTAGCTTCCGGAGAAGGCAGCGTTATCTTGCATGGGAGTGCCGACGTTTCGCTCATCTTGCCGTGAGCTGCTTCTGGGCTCTTGTGCGGTGGTACAATATTTTAAGCAGAATCGTTAGAGCCATTTTTGAGAAAATCAAAATTTTTTAAAAAAGTTCTATGTAAAGGGTAGTTGGGGGGTTGGGGAATTTTCTTGAAGATCTCCAGGTTGCATCCTTGGGAGATCCAAACATAAATACCAAGTTTGGTATTTAACGGCCTTTTTGTTTTTGAGCTATGCTGTTCACGGACACAGACCTTATTCCAAAAATGCTTTTTCTGGATTCAGGGGAACCCAAAACAAGTATTTCCGGTAAAATATCAGTATCAAAATTTTGGGTGCATTACAATACCTTCTCTATATACTATGTACACAGTACGTGCAGAGAAAGTAAAAAAGATAGAAACCAAAGGAAGAATTTGGTTTCAAAGTTATTAAACTGCAATAATGACGAAAAGGTTGAAAGTACATCTGTCAAGGAGATGGAGGACAAAAGCTCATCTGCCTATGTTCAACAAATTAGGATATGCAACTTACAGGCACAAAATATTTTTCAATAATATGAATGAAAATTATCTAGATGTGGACACCATGATGCTCAGATTTGGATCCGAAGTACTCTTTTTCAGAAGAAAATTATAGTGATAGTGATGAACATGTTTTTCAGGAGCACATTGTAGATAGTGACAAACATAACAATATATGAAAAAGATGTATAATATTGTGAAGCTACATCACATTGATTCTGGTTAACTTTTACATACACTTCACTTCACTTTTATTGAAAGGGGGGATTGTTTCGTGAACCCTTGCCCACATTGTCAACTGTTGAACCACTACTGTTGACATTAGGCATCATTGCTGTTGATCATGGTGGCATCTGATGGATGGGCAATGAGGTTGGATAAACAATCTGTATGAGGGAGTTCAAAATTGATGGTTTAGTGGCAGTATTTTAGGATGAAAATTCTTTCCTTGGAATGGATTTGATAATTCTTTTGGTAAATTAATTTCAAGACAGTGAAATAAAAGCGGTAGCTGGCAAAAATACACAAGGATGAAGGGCAACTGTGGCTACTTTTAATAAAGAGCTTCTATAATATTACTATAATATTAGCAGTGTTGTTTAATTTTAAGAAATTGAAACCAAGTTTACTTAGAAGAAAACAATATGCAGAGTGGGCATCTTGCGCTATATCTGTGTTGCAAAGTTCCAACAGTCCTAGCAAAAGGAATGTAGATATCCACATAATTCAAGAGCAAGGTATGTTTTGAAGTTTCTATTTATTGTATATACTTCCAGTTATTGCCATTTGTCTTCTACTGGGTGATCCAAAAATGACTCAGGTGCGCAGTGTTTTGCCTGTCCACGACCTCAGCACTTGTTGCCATCTGCTGCTACCAAAGAAAGGCACAGATGAACCCATGTCACATTTTTAAAACTACTTTTAAAGGTTTTACTTACCAATGTTATTAAAGGAGATGCTGAAACTAGCCACTGCCATTGTCCATACATTTTTGACACCTCTTTAAAAAACTATCCATTACCTGTCTGGCAATTTACTGGCAGATATTTTGTTTTAATTCTTCTAGGATGTGCTTTATGCTATAAATTACCCCAGAGTGAGAAATCGCAGGTGGTTATAGGTTGGGGGACCAAGAGTGCCACAACTCTTGGCTAATAATTCTGTCCTGAAACATACTTTCAATTGTTCTCATCGAAAGTTTGGCTGTATGAGATGCAGAGTCTTATTGAAAAAAGGAAAAAATCACGCTCCCTGTCTCTTAATAGTCTAAAAAAAAGGGGGCAAAATTGTATTCACCAATTATGGATGTCAGCTGTTGACTCGAAAAAAATTGGGCCTATAACTCTTTTTCTGCTAATGACGCAACTTACACCAATTTTTCAACATGAAGGGGTATTTTCATGAATATTAATTTTCTCAGAGCTGAGCCATAATACACTTTGTGACTAAGTGCAGGACAAAATAATAAAGCACATTGGTAATAACCCAACCATAGGATATCACAGCCAGCTCAATACCTTAGTCAACATGTATTCATTTTTTGGCATTTTTGAGATATAAAACTTTAAGCAATCTTTTCAGCATATACATTTGAGCATTCTGATTTCAAATAAACAGAAGACTTTTCCCCACAGGAGTTTGCCAGTACTTCAACCCACCCGCATGCACAAATGCATTGTTAAAACTGAATAATAATTTAAAGTAGTCAATCTAATTTCTATACAATAAACATAGGAATTCATTTCACAGTTTTTTTCTTTAATGCTTTGCTTATTCAATATAATAAAACTTGATGAAATGAGAAGGCAGTCTGGGTTGTACAGGCTACAAAAATCCTTTATACAATTTTTAGAGCTGATAAAGTGCACGCAAAATTATCATTTCCAGCAGCTATTGAAAAGAAAATAGATATAATGGATGTGTAGCAGTTCACATCTGTTTTCAGAGAGATGGACCTTGCCCAAAATCAGCTAATTGGTTAGTAGTCACTGTGTCAAAAAATGCTTCCCTGTACTAATATTTACATCATGTTGCTCTTAAGCTCCTGCATTCTTTGCTCCAATCAAAGATGATTGTGCTTCAAAACTTGTAAACCATGGGTCACATGAATAAAAAGCAAGATTTCTTTGGTTAGAACTTTTTGAGACAGTGGAAGGGAGACATACATAATTAACCTGTTTTTGTACCTTTATCCCATCTCAAAAGGCTTTGACCTTAGAATACTCATACTAATGATTATGAACACTTTCTATAATTGTAGACTCAGCTCAAAAATATACTCGTTTTCATAAGAATGAAACCCTCTATCTCCCACAAATATATGTACTCATTTCCAAGACATATTGATCACATCAATATAAGTATATGCTCATGTTATTAACACTCTTTGACCATATAATTTTGTTGATTTTGTAGTATTGTACAGCTTCACTGCAACATTCTGATTAGTGAAATAGATTTTATTTGAATTTGCTTCTATCCTATGTTACTTGTTGCTTAATAAGTTTCGGCAGTAATATTAAGCAAACATGAAGAAGCCCTTCAAGATATGAAAATTCATTAAAACATGCACAAAGGCATAGCTCTAAATTAAACTAATAAAATGAAGCTGGTATCAATAAACCAGGCAAAAAGAAAATAATATTCACAGATTGTAAAGTCAAACTCACGAGGTGCTGGGTACAGATTTAAATCTGACTGTAAAATTCTAGGATGTTTACATCATGTTTACTATGAAATATGTACCTAGAAGTTACAGAAGGTATTTCATTCCACACAAAATTATGACACCAAAATTTCATCAGAAATACATGTTTTGACTCCCCTAAATAAATAAAGGCATTTTGAGAAAAATTAACGTGTGCATGTTTCTTTTTTTTTTTTTTTTTTTTTCTCCTCTCTCTCTGTTTCCAAATAGGAACAATAGCAAGTAAAAAGTTAAAAAATGAAATATACATAGTTATTGGAGAAGATTTTGCACTTTTTTGGTGTATGTGTGTAATTTAACATACTTTAATCTGATAGGTCATATCAAAGGATGAATGAAATTGATGAAATGATACTCCATGTCCTTGGAGCTTAAGACTTCAACATTTGTCTTCTTAACCTAGGGAAACCCCAGAAAAAACCTTATGCGGGTAATCAGATAATGCACCTTAACTGAAACCTTGAACTCAGGACCTCTTGAATTTAAGGCAGACATATTTTAAGTCATTATTTAGCTGTTTGTGATATAGAAAATGTATCCAGCATATAGCTTGGTTTTTAAACATCTGTCGATTTCATTTCCTTCATCCCCATTGTATCTTCAACGAAATGTGTAATGAATCTATTTCTGCAAAGGTTTCCCTTGTATGAGCTTTTGTTAGAACAGTTTGTAAAAGCTGTATAAAAATAAATGAAAGCAAGTAGAGAAAGATATATAACACATCAGAATTTTTTATAAGGTAATAAGTAACTGAACTTTGCATAGAAAACTGCTTAATTAATTAATTAACTGTACTTTTCACTGAAACCTCTATATTACATTTTGTGGAGCAATAGAGGATTTTGAAATTCCTGGAATGCTCACGGCAATGTTAGCAAACCAATAAATAAACTGGCAACAGGCAAAAGTATTATATCAATAAATCAGCAGAAAGAAAGGGATAACTGTGGATTGGAAAGTCATGAGTATGATTAAAATCTGAATGTGTTGAGAATATTAGGACATTTATGCTGTTTATATTATAAGACCATTTACTTATAAAATTACTTAAAGTCTTATAACTTAAATAGTAAGTTTAAATAAGCTGACTTTTAATGCTGCCTATGTTTTTGTAAAGCAACAAAGGATGAAACTTTAATGCCCAAGACTAGATCTGTTTTCAATTAGTACTATGTAACTTATAAATTCTCACCTTTTCAGACTTACTCTTAAATAAAAAGAAATCAACATATACTTAAAAGTATGTATCTAACCATACTCAATTTGAGAAAAGAATAAACGTGTAAAACTGAAAATACATCAGCTTTTATTTATTCAAAGTATGAGAACATATTTTTGTATGATGGACGCTTGTACATCCCACTCTGCTTCATTATTTGAGTGTGCTTTCAAAACATAGTACCATATTTATCTGAATGCAAGACAATCCCTATTTTGAGAACTTAATTTGGAATTTAACACATCAGCTATATAAAAAGAGGACATAACTTAATTATAAATAATATTTAATGCTTTTCCTTATACTTTGACAAACCAAGGGACAGCTGATTAAGTCCTGGGGCAAATTAATCAGCTTAAGGTCCCTTAGTTTATTCATAATATAATGAAAAATGTTATTTAATAATTAAGTTATGTCTTCTTTTTATATAGTTGATATGCTAAATTTTTACTTAATTTGAATTTGTGTAGACATTTATGTAGTGGGTAGAAGAGTGGGAAAGAGGAGAACAGAAATGATGTAGTAATCATGGTGTTAGTGGCAACTGCAGCGTAACTGAAGCAATGATAATTGATAAGGTTTTCTATTTAGACAACATACCTTATATAACACACCACTGTAAAAAGTTTTACAAAAATTGATACCATATTTATCCAAATACAAGATGACCTCGAATGCAAGACAACCCCCATTTTTCAGAGCTTAATTTTGGAATTTATCATATCATCTACATAAAACATGTTTAAAAGACATAGGTATATAAAAATATTTTTTTAATGACATTTTTAAAGGTTTGCCATATGTTTTGAACAAAGTAATGGACACTTAAGCTGATTAAGTCCGTTATTTATTTAATTTGAATTTGTGCAGAAATTTACACTGTAAGCGGGACAGATGGAGAAGAGAGAAGGAAATGTACTGTATATGCGATGATAAAACACGACGTCAGTGGTGGCAGTAGCCTAACAGTGATAATGGATATGATTTTGTATTTTGACAACATACTTAATATAATACATCGTACATTTTTTTCTACCTATTTGAATTAATACACGAATTCATATTGCGAACGGGAGAGAGACGGAGAAGGGAGAATATGCAATTATAAAACGTAACAGCGGCAATGGTGGCAGCATAGCTGTAACGACGATTAATTATGGATGCTATTTTCTTTAAGACAACATACTTAATATAACATAGTGTAAAACACTTTACCTAATTTGATTTTGTACATAAATTCACATTGTGGTATACGTGTGGCCCAAGGAAGGGAAATGTACAGCTAACCTTTCTCTGTTGGACCGTTGACTTCCAATACAATATTACATGCAACCACAGATGTGAAAGGAAGTCCTGTAATTTTATTTTAGTCTCAGAGAGTAATCTATTTTCCCAATGAGAATACTCATAGGCTCCTTAACAGCTAATTTTTGGCATAAAATGAAATGCTCAAAATCTGCCGCATGGTGCAAACCTTGGCAGTAATCTATACCATTTTTCCCAGGCTTCACCACTGCCATATCTGCAAGTTTGAAACATACTCCCCCCCCCCATGTGGTATTAGGAAAACATATATCACAAATGCATGATGACCCCCAGTTCTGAATATTAATATTTTGGAAAAAAACATTGTCTTGTATTTGGATAAATAGTTATTTGAATTGGTGTGGAAATTCATGTTTTGAATAGCAGAAAATGGAGAGGCGAGTACAGAAATGTACAGTATGTGTTTGATGGTAGAACATGTCAGCAGCAGTGTTGTAGCAGCAGTAGCAGGAGCATCGCGTTAACGACAATTATGTATATGGTTTTTTCTTTAGACAACATACTTGATGTAACACATCGCAAAAACTTTACACTAATTAGAATTTGCGCACAAATTCACAATGTCAGTGGAAGATAGATGCAGAAGGGAGAACGGAAATGTACAGTATGTTTGTGCTCGGTGGTGATGGCACCAGTTTAGCTTAAGGACAATTATGGTTGTGATTTTCTATTAAGACAACATACTTAATATATTGTGAAACATTTTACCTAGTTCAAATTTGAGCATAAATTTTGAGTGGGACAGAGACAGAGATGTATGCGATGATAGGAGTGTGACAGTGACAGTGACAGTGGCAGTGACAGCAGCACAACTGAAATGATTATGGATGTGATTTGCTATTCAGACAACAACTTAATATAATACATCGCAAAACGCTTTCCCTAACTCCAATTTGCACTTAAATTCACGTTTTGATCGGAAGAGATATGGAGAGGGTAATACAGAGATGTCAGAATATTTGCAATTAGATATGTGATGGCAATGGTGGCAACACCACAGTTGTAACAACATTATGGATGCAATTTTCTATTAGGTCAACACAATTAACACATCATAAAATGTTCTACCCAATTCAAATTTGATCATGAATTCACTTTGAAGGTTGCCCAAAAAGGCAGAGGGGAAAACGAAAATGTACTGGTATATGTATGGCAGGAGCAGTAGACTCACACAGCTAACCTCTCTGTTTGGCTGTTTGCTCCCAATACAACATTAAATGTAACCACCAATGTGAAAGGAAGTCCTCTAATAGTCTCCAATGACAAGGTTCATATTCACAGCTAATTGTTAGCACGAAATGATTTGCAAAAATCCACCATATACATTGCAACCCTGGCAGCAATCTTTACGATTTTCCCCAGGATTTGCCACTGCCGTACCTGCAAAGTTTGAAACTTAATTTTTCACTGCATGGGATTCAGAAAACACATATTGTGAATGCAAGACGACTCCCAGTTTTGAACATTAATATTTTGGAAGAAAGCATTTTCTTGTATTCAGATAAATACTTGAAGGTTTTATTCTCACCAAACAGAATATTTAAGAGTACTATTTATTCATGTTTGTTCATATGACACCATTTTTAGCACATTTTAAACACTCTTGTTTTTGAGTGAAGGATAGCAATTCAAAATAAAAATAAATGCATTTGAAACTATCTTAACACATCCATCCAAATTATAAAGGCAACTTTTAGATTTTGCCTGCAACTTAGTCCATTTTGGCCAAAGTTACACATGATTTGGTTTTATGATGCTTAAAACTGATTTGATCACCCTGCATTACAAAGGCAAATATGTACATATAACAAAAACTATTAGTATTTTATTTAATTACTCATTAATGAACATGTCATTTTGTTAGAGTTGTAACCAATAATTATGAGAATACCTTTTTTTACCTAATGAAATGGTTGCTCAGAATTGTATTTGACTTGATGTTTTGAAAAGCCAGCTTGAGGTTTTGGCTAAGGCATGTATAAATGAACACCTATAAAATATGTATACATTAGAATATAAAATATCCTTGTGAATACATTTGGTAAGAAGTGCTATTATGTGCTGCTAAGTATTTAAATGCAATGTTTATGAATATTTTTTAAAAGGCTGAGTTCAATTAGCAGCAGCAGATTCTGTGACAGTGATTGCAAGAGTCTGGCGGTTGTAGAGATCTATTGTCACAGTACTGAGGAACACAGGTATAGAATGTTGCTGCCTCAGATGTAAGTCAATGAGATCTTCAAGTGAAGTTGAGTACTCTGTTTCTATGAGACTTAGAGTGCCATCTGGAAGGTGCTGAAAAATAATAATTTCTCTGTAAAACTTCAAAATTAAGTTAATAAGTCTGCATGGTGATAAATACAATCAGGCACAAACTTTTCAGTTTTAGAATGTGTTTGCACACTAACAATACACTTTGCACTGTACAACAATGAGAGCTGCATGCCATCCACTTTGTTGTCTTAGCTTTTACCTTTCAGTGTTTCCTAAGATCTCTCTCTCAAAGGTATCAAGCACACATGCTCACACACTATCTTTTCTTCAAAATATACATTTATGGTGAAATCTTAATACCCTAAAATATTTTTGGTAGTATACATTAATTATTTCTTCTATAGGTAGTGATGGAGAAAGTAAAGTATAGTCTATAGATTTTATAGATGCTTGAGACATTTGAAATCAACAGAAAGAGATATAGCAAAATTATCATGCATCCCACAAGAAGGATAGTTAAACTATTATAGGGACAATGAAAATATAAAAAATCTCTCAGGCAAACAACATGTGGAAAGAACAACTTAACTTTTGATGAAATGCAAGAAGCATGAAGAATAGAAAATCCCCAGAAATGGATCATATCCCCACAGAATTACTTAAATATCAAAGAATAATATTATATTCCCAATTAATGTACTTATTAAATACAAAGAAAATCGCCAAACAAATAAGAATTTAACCTAAAAGCCCATCAGGCATTTATCCATCTGATAAAAATGTTTGACAAATTAATGTCAAACACATTTAAGAAAGCAGCATATTTAATTAGAAATATACATGTTTTATTAAAAATACAAAACTGGTAATTGAATTGAATGCGAAGATATCAAAAGAAATAAAAACAGCCATGGCTTGAAACAGGGATGTAGTCTGTCTCCAATTCTTTTTAGTACGTATAGATGGAATTTTACAAATGGAAAAGGACAAAGAAGAACATTAAATGCCCTTGTCTTTGTGCATGACCTAGTTTTAATTTTTTACAAGGAAAGTAGACTATACAAAGTAATATATCAACTGAATATATGAATATATGTAAGAGCAAAAAGAAAAATAACGTTTCAGAGAAGATATCCATTAAGAAGCAAATTAGTATTAGATGATAATATTGGAACAAACATCACATTTCCAATACCTCAGCTGTGATGTAACTTATGACCAAATCAGGATATAAACAAAAAACACAAAAATTCCAAGCAGTCTGTGGAATTACCAAATGAACCTTTAAGAATAAGGAATTTAGATTTTATATAGTTATAGTAGAACCAGTAATAAATTATGGAAGTGAAGCATGGACCATCAAGAAGCAGCTGAAAAGATTTTGTGGCCAATCACAGTCTGTACAAGAGAGGATCATATTAGAAATGAGACAACCTTAGAGTCACTATTAGAAGAAATATAAACAAATGGATTAAACACTTCCACCACATGCCAGAAGAAATACTACCAAACAAGCCTTTTGTTACAAACCTAGAGGACTAAGCTGAATTAAAGGAGACCTTCCAAAAATGACTGGTTCAACAAATATGACACTGGAACAAAAAAATCTGAAGTGTTCCATTCACATAACTTTCTCTACATCTCTGCAACACATTAGTTTTAAAAAGCTCATGCTTCTATTTACTTCATGCTAATTGACAAAAAATTAGCAGAAATAGTCTTATTACTTGCTACCTTGTAAGTAGAAGGGAAATAAGGGAGTAGCATAGGTTAAAGTGATAGTCAAAAGCTGGTTGCTATGTGACTGAAATTCCTTTGTTTGTATGGACAGGAGTTGACAAATTCCTGTATGAGAAAAGTTAAGTTTTTCGAACCTGAAAACAAAAACAAGGAATATCTCAAAAACGATCAACTCCACGAAAAAAAATGTATAGAGCATAAATTGTGTGCTTTAACATGATCTACATTTTTTTGTGCGGTAAGTTTTGTCCAATTATTGCTACAGTTTAGCAGCTATGCAAAATTCTGTAAAATTCATTCAGAATATAGCAGTCTTCAGAGGTTATTCCCAGAAAATTCAAGATATACATTTCATTTGTCATGTAAATATATTAAATATACAATATTTTAATTAGAATCGTTAGAGCCATTTTTGAGAAAATCAAAATTTTTTTAAAAAAGTTCCATGTAAAGGGTAGTTTGGGGTGGGGGGATTTCTCTGAAAATCTTCATGTTGCATCCCTGGAAGATACTAAATTTAAATAGCCATGTTGGTATTTAACCGACTTTTCGTTTTTGAGCTATCATGTTCTCATGTTTTCTCTCTCTCTCTCTCTCTCTCTCTCTCTCTCTCTCTCTCTCTCTCTCTCTCTCTCTCTCTCTCTCCTCTCTCTCTTCTCTCTCTCCTCTCTCTCTCTTCTCTCTCTCTTCTCTCTCTCCTCTCTCTCTCTCTTCTCTCTCTCTTCTCTCTCACACACAGACCTTTTTCTGAAAATACTCTTTTTGGATACAGGGGACCCTAAAATATATATTTTCAGTGAAATCTCGGTATCAACATTTTTGGTGGAGTGCAATACCTTCTCTATACACTATTACATAGTACGTGTAGAGAAAATAAAAATACCTACATAAGGACGAAGATAATGTGATGATTTCACTGCTATAAGCAAATTATATAAGGCACTTCTTTCTCTTCTTATTTATGATACCCTGATATATATATGTCTTTAACATTGTGTCCATCATATATAATTATTCCACATGATAAAATATGGATTCTTATTAAATTATTTTATATCCTTCAATTTATAAAACATAAAAACTTTAATTACCCTTAATTCTATTGAAACAACTTCCCCCCCCCCCCATATGCTTGTCTAGGCTTTAATATCTTTACACACAGTAATAATTTTCCCTATACTATAGCTCTCATTTATTTTGAATGATGCCAACTGTTGACATTTTATAATTTTATTATACTCACACTAAAATGGAGGGGGGGCAGGGAAAACCACTCTAAACTTCAACAATTATATCAGTTTTAAAACATTCACACTCGCATATCCCATAAAAATTATACATATTTTTTTATACTTTAAATCTTCATTCATGCTGCTATTTATCCTATATATTTCAATGACAGAATTTCCATTCCACATTACACCATTTCCATCCTTTGTATTGATTTTCAGATTTGATACTTTATTCTTATTAAAAAATTACCGCTACTATGCGCAATATCAATGGAGGAGAAGAGCGCTGTCTGACTTACTACCTTTCAACCACATGCCACAGCTGTGTGTTTGCTATGCTGTAAGTTCTGATTCCCACATAATACAGCAAGTTATTACTAAATATGTACTTTATACTAGCTATAATAGAAAACAAATCAGAAAAAAGGAAACAGGTACATCAAACTATTTAATATCACAACAATATAGGTGATATGGGCCGTTACCATACTATTTTCTAAGTTGGCCACCATATTTTTTATAATTTTCCAACACTTATAAAAGTATAATACTCGATTAAATAGGGAAAACTTACAAACACTCGTTTTTGTTGAAACAGAATTACTGACAATGAAATCATTCATATATATTGGAAAAATTTCATGACCTTCCAAAAAAGGATGTTCAAGATTTATACCTAATGGGCCTTATTAAGGCATATGCTGTCAGCACAGATCCCAGAGGTTAGACAGGGATACACAAAGTAAAGTATTGTTCCAGGTTTTAATATTTTGTAATGTGTAGGTTATAGAGTGCATATGCATTTTGCAGTTTATACTTCATTGGAATGAAGCAGGTGTTCTCTGCAACTCACACATTAGTGAATGAAAAATTATGACTATATAAAAATGGAAAGAATTTGAAAAGAAGTAAAATTTCTAAGAATGCCTTGTAAACAGCAGATGAATACATAAACTCTTTTCCTCCAAAGACCTCAAATTATACTGGGAAGGAAATTCAGTACTAACATTTTCGGCTGTGGTGAGAACAATGTATAAGTTGTACTGTAGTACTTATCCAGATACAGCTTGAAATGCACATGTTTGGGAAAACAATAATATAAATTTGAACAACCACAGTTACATGTTTGGTCTCTTTGTGAGGGACTTACTACCAAATTGAAAAGTCATCTCTGTGAAGTTTCAAAACTTGCTGCCAAGTCAGATTTGCAAGTTCATAGTAGTCGCAAGATGTTCAAGTCCCTGAAGAAGGTTAGTGTCATTGTCAAAATGAAGAGTGGGTCCCACTTCCTTTGACTTTATGCAGAATTTTCCCCTGCCGGAAATTCCTGTGCAATTCCTGTATATGTGGCAACTGTGGGTAAATGTATACAACATTCACAATTCAAAGATGACAGTTCTCTAGTGTATCTTGATCATGAGGGCATGGGAAAATAATCTAATGTGTTAAACTCGTATGACTTTTTCTGCCCATTCTTCAACAATCTATATATTCTTAATAAGGATATTCTTCATTTCATATTTCTTCCGATAAAAATTTGCATAAATGCTTTTATTACATATTTCCTTACAGATACAGCAGAATAAGAGAATACACTAGGATTATGCGATAATCAAATCTTATAAAAGCTGGTCACTATGAGAAGGCTTTGAAATTTTGTTCTCTTTGCCTGACCAGCAGAGAGAACAATGAATAATGGCAACCCATTTGAAGAAAGTATACTTTAAAACTGAAACTAAAAACAAGGAATTTCTCAGAAATGGTTAACTATACAAGGATTAACATAAAAAACATACATAAAAAACCTACAGTAATAGAAGCAATACAGATCTCCTTTCCTGAAAGAGCATTGCACCTACGAGATGCAGCAAGTATTTAGGCAGGAATGAAGGGGGAAAAAAAACATTTATGCATTTTAACTAAATCTGCATGTTTGTGTAGTAAATTATGTATTAAATCTTACAGCTTCCCAGTTATACAAAAGTCATCCAGAATGAAGACAACTTGATGCTACCCCGAAAATTCAAGATATGCATTTTAATTATCATGAAAATATCTTAAAGCACATGTATTTTAATAAAAATCATTACAGCCATTTCTTGTTACAGAACACAATTTATGTCACTCTTTTGGATGCATTGTTGACAGAATAGGTAGAAATGGAGTTTTATTTTATTTATGGATGCTCAATAATAATAATAATAATTAATAATAATAGGTAGAGAAAGTCCTGTGAATGGATAACTTTATAGAAAATGGTCCAAGAATATTTCTAACTACCCTATAGTGAACGATTTTTCAAAACTCTTTACTTTCTGAAAAATGGACCCAAATATATTTTGATGAAAATATTACATATTCAAGGTATTTGAAAAACAAATTAACTTCATATTTTGAATTTTCTGGGAATAGCCTCTGAAGTCCTCTTCACTCTGGATGACCACTGGTAAACCATAACAGACAGACAAACTCTTACTGTCATATATCAAATAAAAAGAAGTATTTTAGACAGTGGAGCACCATAATTAAATTTAAATGTAATGAGTCACCTTTTTACACTTTTTGCTCCAACTTTGCCTTCATGATTCATTACATTTAAATTTAATCTTACTGCCATGTTCATGTTGAGCTTGCTTGTAGTTGCAAGGCTAATTCCACCACTTGAGAGGACTTTTTATGGTGCAGGTGGAATACCTTTTACTTAAGACAGTTCCTCAGGACAGTATTGAGACATGTGACCTAGTGAAGGCCTTGGTGTGCTCTAAGATGCTGAGCAGGATTGTCGACTCGGTCAAAAAGGTGCCACGAGTTGTGCCCCTGCCTAATAGGCTCAATGGAACTGCATCAAGACATGCAATCAGGCATTACCCCTAAGAGATTGAGATACAAAATGGGTTCAGCAACTATGGCAAGTGTTACCCTGTGACAGGACAGAGGTATGGGAGCTTAAAAAAATACTCAGGTAATATTTTAAAAAAACTGTCTCTGTTAATGTTTATCTAGATTAGCATGAAGCAGAAAGAAGAGTAAACTTTTGTAGGAATATTCTGTTGCAGAATAGGTAGAGAAAGTCATGTTAATATTACTCATCAGATATTTTTATACAGCTCCTTTAATTTCATGCAAATGTTTATCAATGCATGAGGGAAGAGACAAGCATAAGATTCAGCACTCTCCTGAGTTTTTCAGAGAGATCTAAAGCTGCAAGAAAGCTGCTGTAGCCACTGGCAT
This sequence comes from Hymenopus coronatus, assembly GCA_030762935.1. Lineage (NCBI taxonomy): Eukaryota > Metazoa > Arthropoda > Insecta > Mantodea > Hymenopodidae > Hymenopus > Hymenopus coronatus. The sequence goes on from CM060892.1 coordinate 161,929,147, forward strand.
CTAGCACAGCACTGCTCACAGAATTTACCAAGAAAAGTATAAACATGAAGTAATTAATGACGACTTCACAGGACAACAACCAAGTTAAACTGGATTAATTCGGTTACTATCCCATATAACATATCATTAATAACCAACACCAAAAAAAGCTTCAAATCTTTAATGAAGGAGTAACTTTGGGACCCAGAGAAAAAAACCATAATATCCCAATTGCAAAACAAAAATTGATAAAAGATGGGATAAACATGCTCTCATGGAAGAAAGAATTATTACTGAAGATAATGTGATGGTAGTAGCAATGTGGACAATGACATTGATAGTGATTCAACACAAGACGAAGATATGTCAGACATAGAAGAATTAAAATATGATTAAATACTGTGTTTCTCAATGGTAAATATTGCATGAAAATAAGAATAAAGTTTATGGACAGTTAAGCTGTTTTACAACATTGCAATTGGTCTCGTCAAATACATAATTTATTGTATTACAAAATTGGACCTTTATACAATTATTTACACCATTTACATATATTTGCTACTATTTACAGCATGTTTATGATACATTTGTATGATGGTTACTACGATCAAAGAAATCTTCTACTGAGTAAAAAGCTTTATCTTTCAGCCAGTTGACCAGAAATGTTTTGAATTTATGATTGGGTAGTGAGGTAATATGTTTTGGAATAGCAACCTAGTTAGATTGGAATCGGAGAAATCAGTTCCTTGACGAAGACCATAGAGTCAAGATGGTCGAAAGCTTAGATTTCTCTGATTCAAATCTAATTCAATTGCTATCCTATGAAGTCATCTGTAATAATCAACACTGAGAAGGCTTCAAATCTTTAATAATGTTTCGGAAGTTGTTATATATACTTAACCCTTGATATTTATGGCTGCTATGAATTTTTGATAATCTTGAATAAGGTACATTTAAGTGTGTTATGTAGCCATGTACTGTCTGTCGGAAGGCATATTTTTGTAGGTTTTCTTTTATGAACATCATTGAATGGTAAATGGTCATGATTTTAAGATTTTTTTAAAAAATTGTCTGCAAGGATGGTTATGATCTAGATTGGCATTGAAACTATATTAGATTCATTATTGGAAAATTATTTAATTCTGTAGCAAATGTATGAATTCTCTGTACATATGTCAAACATTCCGGCAATTCTTGAGGGGGATCTGCAGGTAAGTGATTCGTAAAAGGCTAAAAAAATTGTTTTTTCATTTATACCCTGCTTTTAACTGCATGGTCCTATTATGGAATACTTTCACAATACTTCCCTGTGGAAAATATTGCCTATCGGCAACGATGTTGACTTGTGTACTGCTTGTTGTGGTTGGGTTTCTATTTTCTTTAATTTTCTATATTCTCATTCATACTTCCAGACTCTGGGGGGAATAGGGAATAATGGGCTAGAGAAAAATTCCTATCCCCCAAGCCAGGAATTAAACCCTGGACTCCTTGTACAGAAGACAAGGAATTCTACCGACTGAGCTATGGCATATCAATAGAGGTAAGAATGTCAATCTATTGTGTCATCTTTGCTTGTGTTTAAAAAGAGGAATGATAAAATAATGCTGAAATTTAAAGTTACTTTTTTTTTGTTCTTAAAACATATTATTTTACACTTGACATTACTTTACAGTATTATTGAGATCAAATTAAAAGTGAACATTAAGTCGATTAATGACAATAACAATGCTCACATTTAAATTTCCCAGAACATGTTTCGGAGGTTAGTTTCCTCCATTGTCAACCGGACATCAACTGATCATTGGTGGTGAAGCTGATCTATCCATTGATTGCTCTGGTGGTGGTTTTATGAACTTGTACAAGAGTCACCCTGGGGGATATCGAAGTTGGTAATTCTATTTTTATTTTTCCAAATACAAATTTGTTCCCAAGTTGCCAATTCCTGTTTTCCAGTTAAATTTTTCAATAGTTTTGGCTATGTTCATGACTTTCTGTCCAAAAATGGTTAGCAACTGCTGATTTCTCGGGGTGTTTGTGTTTTATGCATCTAAAGTGTTCCTTGGTTTTTGTTTCCAATGGTTTTCCCAATGTAAACTTTGTTGCAGCTGTTGCATTCCATTTGGTAAATTTTTATATGATGGGATGCTGTCTTTGGTGATGGATCCAAATACATTTTTACTTTCTCTAGCCCCGTATGTACAATGTACATAGGGATAGAGAAGTATTGTGTTCCACCCAAAAATTTGATGTCGAGATTTCACAGGAAATACACATTTTAGGACCCCTGAATCCAAAAAAAGCCTTTCCAGAAAAAGGTTCGTGTGAGTGAGTATGAGAGTGAGAGTGAGTGTGGGTGTGTGAGTGTGCATGTGTGTGTGTGTGTGTGTGTGTGTGTGTGTGTGTGTGTGTGTGTGTGTGTGTGTGTGTGTCCATGTGTCTGTGAACAAGATAACTCAAAAACGAAAAGTAGCTAAAATACCAAACTTGGTATTTAAGTTCAGAATCTTCCAGGGATGCGACACGAAGAGTGTGAGAAAAATCCACCCACCCCAAACTACCCTTTACATGGAATTTTTTTCGAAAATTTTGATTTTCTTAAAAATGGCTCTAACGATTTTGATTAAAATATTGTACATTAAAGGTATTTACCTGACAAATAAAATGTATATCTTGAATTTTCTGAGAATAGCTTCTAAAGACCTGTTTATTCTGGATGAATTTTGCTTAATTTGGTATAACTAGTAAACCATAAGAGATAGACAAAAACTTACTATACAAAAAATACAGGCCTTGTTAAAATACACAACTTACGTCATATACATTTTTTTCGTGGAGCTTACTGTTTTCGAGGTATTCATTGTTATTAGTTTCAGATGTGAAGTACTTATACTTTTCTCAGATGGGAGTGTCTGTTTTTCTTTTGTTCTACTCCTGGTCAAGAAAAGAAGCGATTTGTAATGACAATCGCACAACGACAGCTTTTAAAACATTTGACTATCGATTTAGCCTAGTGTATTCCCTTATTTTCTTCCTACTTATAAGGAACTAAGTAATAAGAACATTGTGCTAAATACCTTGATTAACAAGGTGCAGAAGGAAGAATAATCTTATGTAAGAAGTTTGTAGAATGGCTAGAGAAAGTCATGTGAGTGTAACACATCAGATTTTTTATTGTGTACTTATTAACTGATGCCAATTGTATGTTGTATTCTTTAAAAATATTTTGTAACTTGTAAAATATATGTGGATGATATGTAAATTGTTTGAAACACGTTTTCTCTACTTTTGTATTGAGAGTGGTTGTTTCCTTTAACAATTTTTACTTTCTCTACACATACTATGTATGTAGTGTATAGAGAAGATATTGAAATGCACACAAAAATTCAATACTGAGATTTCACCTGAAATACATGTTTTAGGACCCCTTAGATCCAAAAAAAGCAGTGTGTATGTGTGTATGCGCACGCGCATGTGCGGGGGGGGGGGGGGGGGGCAGTATAGCTCAAAAACAAAAAGTCTGTTAAATACCAAACTTGGTATTTAAGTTTAGTATCTTCCAAAGATGTGACATGAAGATTTTTAAGAAAATCCCCCCACACAAACTACCCTTTACATGGAAAATTTTATCAAAAATGGCTTTAAGGATTTTGATTTTTATTGAAATTTGCATAACTGGTAAATCATAAGAGACAGATAAAAACAAAAAATGTAGATCACGATAAAACACACAATTTATGTCATACCCATTTTTTTCATGGAGTTGATCATTTTTGAGGTATTCGATGTTATTGGTTTCAGCTTTAAAAAAACTTAACTTTTCTCATACAGGAATTTGTCAACTCTTGTATATACAAACTAAGGAGCTACAGTCACATAGCAACCATTTTGACTATCACTTTAACCTACGGTACTCCCTTATTTCGCTTCATCTTACAAGGAAGCAAGTAATAAGGCTATTTCTGCTAATTTTTTCTCGATTAGCATAAAGTAAAAAGAAGCATAAGTTTTTCAACCATAATTTGTTGTAGAGATGTAGAGAAAGTCATGTGAATGGAACACATCAGAATTTTTTCTTTTTTATTACATTTAATTTTTGGTCTACTAACGGCTTTTGGAAGCCATTTATTTCTGCAATTTCAACTTCTTCTTCTTCTTCTTTTTTTTTTTTTTTTTTTTTTTTTTTGTATTCTGTTTCATTCATCTTCTAAGAATGGTATGCTCACAAGCCTATGTGTTAAACTGTTGAAAACTGCCTGTTTACGAGATCTTGGGTTGAAGCCGTTCACTTTTATGTAATTGTCTGTTTATGATGGTTTTCTGTAGATTCCAACTTTTATCTTGGGTGCATGTTTAATGATTTTTAGATCCAGAAATGAAAGTTGTTCATCCTCTTTGGTTTTTAGTGTATGTGTTATGGTTTCTCTAGCAAATTTAACAGCTTTGGTATGTCCTGAATTTGCTTCTTTGGAACTATTGCAAAAATATTGGCCACATATCTTTGCCAAATTTTAAAGATCCATGAGAATCCTTTTGTAACTCTTGCTTCTAAGGAAACCATTGTCCAGTTGATAATAGATGAAACATGTTCATGGGAAATTTAAATATGAGTGTTGTTTAGTGTCATTTATCAACTCAAAGTTACTTTTAATTTAACATTATTTTATATTTGCCAAGTTTATATATACATATTTATGTTCATATTATTCATTTTCATGTTAAAATGGACTCATAAGTATTTGCGTAAGCCTATCTGACTAGAACTGCTGACCTTATGTGAAACGGATGACTGCAGCTGTTACATCTGTGGAGAATTCACACTACTAAATAAAGGAAACAAATTACAACACTATTGAAAACTGTTTATTGCCTGTATTTTGGCTATCTGCTCAGTGACCAAGATAAATGTTTTGCATCACATATAAGTTGTATCTGATGCTATGTAAAACTGACTCAGTGGCTAAAAGGGGAGAAACAGCACATGACATTTGCAGCTCCAATGATATGGCGCGCAGAAGAAAATCATATCAATGACTGTTATTCTGCATAACCAAAATAACAGGGTTTTCATCAAATAAAAATAAAATCTCATAGCCCACTTTGCATTCAGCCACTAGACCAGTACCTCATGGGAATGACTTACCAATACCAGTAGCTCCTTCAAATTGGCAAGAACGTTCAGAAACAAAGGGCAATGAATCAGACAACAGCGCAATGGCATCAACATCTAGCGAGTCATCTTACAGTGCTATGGAAAAAAAAAAAAATCCACATTTTCCTTCACAAAACGCACATATTGAATTTAGTATGTGACTTACACCTGTCATAGCAATATGCTGAAATCCTGGTTTCAAGACTTCAGGAGTGGAATTTACTGGAAAAGACATGAAAGTTATCCTTTTTCCAAAAAAAGAATAAAGACCTATTACCATTTTAGACATGACTGTTTACTCTGTGTTTGTTGCGATGTGATTGGGTTGATGTCAAAACTAAACATTGTGTACAATAATCTCTAAAATAATATAGATTGAGTCGACCAGACACACTATGGCTTCACATACCTAAAACTTATCCTGAAGCGTTTCACCTTCTGTTGAAGGCATCATCAAGGTGTCAACTGGCCCGAACCCTGGTGCTTCTGTGAGTCTTTCTTCTTTGTGGTGAAGACATCTGATGGTGGTTTTCATAAATGGGATAATGGGTTTCCAGACTAGCAATGGGAAACCCATTATCCCCCTTCCTTACCAATCTATTTATGAGCCACTTCAAAACACGAATTACTACAGCTTTCCCACTCATGTTCAAAACTTGGTAGAGATATATGGATGACATATTTGCAATAGTAAACAAAAAACATAGCACAGATGTCCTTAAACTGCTCAACCTACAGAAACCTACCATCAAATTCACAATGGAAATTGAGTCAGACAACACACTACACTTTCTAGATTTAAAAATAATGAGAAATAATGATGAATTAAAATTTGGTTTCTTCCGAAAAGACACTCACACGAACAACTACATTAAGGCAAACAGTTTCAATCCTTCACCACACAAACACGCAATCATAAATAGCCTAACCCACAGATTGGTAAACGTGCCATTGGATGAAAAGGAATTTAGGATTGAATATTCTAATATAATAGAAGCAGCTACAAAGAATGGCTTCAACAAAATAAAAAAGTTTAAAAGACAAAAACATCTAAAGCAAATCACCACACTGACACCTTCCATAGACAAACCCCTGGGAAACTCATAAGTTTCAAAAAGTGTTCAAAAAACTCAACATTATCTTAGCACCTGTCAATAAAATCTGTGTCAAGAATCTTCTGAAGAAACCGACTGGAAAAATTCCCCCTGAAAAGAAGTCCAGAATTTATAAAATTAACTGTCCTGACTGCAATAAAGTATACAACGGCAAAACCAAAAGGAACATTGGAACTAGATTAAAGGAACATTTTGGCAACATCAAGAACAAAGAAACCAATAAATCTGCAGTGGCAGCACACTTTTGGAATGCACATCTCAATATTGAAAAAAAAAAAAAGACTCATCTATTAAAATCAGTCAGCCTTGCATCAGAATTAAATATTTGGGAAAAGATTTATACATAAAAAAACAGTGATTTTCTTATGAACTTTGACATCCCGCCAGGAGTTAACTCGCTACTAAGCCTCATAAAACCACCATCAGATGTCTCCACCCCAGAGAAGAAAAACCCACAGAAGCATCAGGGTTCCAGCCAGTCGACACCTTGATGATACCTTCAACGTAAGGTGAAATGTGTCGGGATAAGTTTTAGGTATGTGAAGCCATAGAGAATCTGGTCGACTCAATCTGTATTATTTTATAAATTATTACAGTGCTTCACAGTGTTAATTCCAATTGGTTTTTAACTATTTTGTAACTATTGTGTACAATATTGAAAATTGGTGTTTATTTATGGATTCTTCCAAAATTATTTTGAAGCTTGTACTACTTCACAATGGCAACGAACTGCCATAAATGCAGTTGGTATGAAAGAAACACATGAAAGTATGTCACTGATTCTAGAAGTCTACAAGAAACACAACTGGCATATTTGTGGTGATTTGAAAATTATTGGACTTCTCCTAGGATTACAGAGTGAACTCACAAAATGTTGTTGTTTCCTATGTCTGCAGGATAGTCGAACTATTGAACAACACATAGTCAAAGAGTGACTCAAGGGAGAAGAATTCAAACCAGGAAGCAGAATATAAAACACAAACCATTGGTGAACCCTTTAAATGTGTATCTTCCGCCTTTACATACAAAACTGGGGTGCATGAAAAACTTTGTGAAGGGAATGAACAAAGCAGGGGAAGGCTTCAAATACCTAACAGAAATATTTCCTAGTACAAGTGCAGCCAAGATAAAAAAAGGAATTTTCATTGGTCCATAGTAAGACAATTATTTAAGAATTCACAATTTGATGCTAAGCTGAATCCTGCTGAATTTGCTGTGCAGTTCTCATTCACAGAAGTGGTGAGTGGGTTTTTAGGTAACAAAAAAGTACAAAATAGTGATATACTTATCAATGATCTTTTAAATAACTACAGAAACCTAGAATGTAGGATGTCATTGAAAATGCATTTTCTACACCGCACTTAGAATTCTTTCCTGAGAATTTGGGTGCTATTAGCAATGGCCAAGGAGAACGTTTTCACCATGATATACTACAAATGGAATATAGATATCAAGGTAGATGGGATCTCTCCAAGATGAGTGACTATTGTTGGTTTCTTAGGCAGGAAGATCTCCATCTTTGCATAAAAGAAAATCCCACAGAAAAAGCTTCCCAACTGCTTCAGGATCCAGGGTCTCAAAGTAATGTACTAGTAAATTTCACATGTAATGTTTATTTTTTGTTTGATAGATGAATAAGTATTTTAAATTTCCAAATGTTGTCCAAATTCTGTTGGTGCATCCTATCAAATCTGTGATGTAATAAAATTAGAGAAATCGTTAACGCCTATCTCACTAATGAGCCATTTATTTGGAACATACAAGATATAGAGATATTATATTTTTACAGGATGCTTATGCATTCTTCCAGAGTGTGCCACTTTGTTTTGATGATACAAATTTAATGAAATAAAAAAAATCTGATGTGTACCATTCACATGACTTTCTCTATATCCCTGCAACAAATTATTCTTAAAAAGCTTATATTTCTATTCACTTTATGTTAATCAGCAAAAATGAGCAGAAATAGTCTTATTACTTGCTTCCTTGTAAGTAAAAGCGAAATAAGGGACTACCATTGGTTAAAATGATAGTCAAAAGCTGGTTGCTATGTCAATGAAGTTCCTTTGTTTATATGGATAGGAGTTGACAACTTCCTATATGAGAAAAGTAAGTTTTTCATAGCAGAAACTAAAAATAAGGAATGTCTCAAAAAGAACGAACTCATGAAAAAAATGTATATAATATAAATTGTGTGTTTTAACGTGCTCTACATTTTTTGTGTAGTAAGTTTTTGCCTAACTCTTACGGTTTAGCAGTTATTCAAAATTCAGTAAAATTCATCCAGAATAAACTACTCTTCAGAGGCTATTCCTAGAAAATTCAAGATATACATTTTATTTGTCAGGTAAATATCTTTAATATACGAAATTTTAATCAAAATCGTTAAGAGCCATTTTTGAGAAAATCAAAATTTTCGAAAAAAGTTCCATGTAAAGGGTAGTTTGGGGTGGGGGAATTTCTCTCAAAATCTTCGTGTCGCATCCCTGGATCATACTTAAATACCAAGTTTGGTATTTTACCGACTTTTTGTTTTTGAGTTATCGTGTTCACAGACACACGGACAAACACACACACATGGACCTTTTTGTGAAAATGCTTTTTTTGGATATTGGGGACCCTAAAACATATATTTCGGGTGAAATCTCGGTATCGAATTTTTGGGTGGAGTGCAATACCTTCTCTATACACTATGTACATAGTGTGTATAGAGAAAGTAAAAATGTGAATTTCTTAATGAACTTCTAAAATTTAAAAATTATTTAAATTTTTTTATTTTTTTTAAATTATGTACTACAGAACACTAAATAAAAACAGTTTCTCATACTCGCTGTATTGCCTGAATTGTATGATTTGAATTTTATGCACATAGGTCTAGTACTATCTGCACTAATATAGCATTAGTGAAATACGGACTGACAACACCCCTTAATAAAAATGAGTATCATAACAAAGAACTGAGGGTAATGGATGGCAGATTCGAAATTAGCATGGCCAAATTACCGTAAATCAGCCACTTTCAAGTCAGTTCCTTAAAATTTTTTAAAATTTATAGAGTTGTTTTATGATCATTTTTACTTTGAAAGCACAATGGATAACTGAATATTTTAATTATTTTTAAAATACAAGTAAATTTTGTAGAACTTACCTGAAACAGCAGATAGTCATCCGGAGATTCTGCATACATATGAGTCAGCCGATATTGATTGGAGTTAATACGATCCAGCTTGTATCCTAGGAGTGAATAGCACACTTCTCTATATTCCTGGCTTGTGCTTCTAAATGCTTCTTTCAATCGTTGTATTTTTGTTTCATAGGTTTTCACTTGCTCCTTTAGTTCTGCAACATATATATACACTTATTTTCTTCAGTTTCAGGGAAAAAATTATTTGTGTTCATTGTATCTAGTTTGAAATCTTGAGGTCATAAAAACAGGAAGTTCTAAGGTAGCCCTAAAGAGTTTTTCAGAATATTCTGGAAAGATAAATGCCAAAAACAAGCTACTATTAAACAGACATCACTTAATAACTGGCTAAAATGTTTTCAGTAATTAACATGATATATAGGCTAGGTTCAGTGAATCTCGGAGATTGTGGGTGCAGTGAAAATTAATACTGGTTCCTGTGAATTTTGCTTCTGGAATTAACATATTGTGCCAAGTCATTTATGCAAAACTGCTGAGGACTTAACATGGTTGAAATACACATCCAATCAGACACAAGGTGAAACATGCTTTTATTACATGTCCACCTAAAGATCTGCCGGACCTAGTATAAGCAAGTGTGTTAAATAACTCTCAGGATGGCCACAAACATTTACGTGTATATTGTGGAAGAGATCTGCCTTACTCTAAACTTTTATATAAACTCACCCCATCCAAGTACCATCTGCAGTTTTTTACCTGCTACAGTCTGTCAATGTTTTCAAAGCTAATCCAAAACAAGAACTTTTCACAAGCCTTCCTAGTTTTTATTTTATTGCTATTTGGTTATACAGGGTTACTACAAAAGAAATAGACAACTTCAACTGCCTGTAAAACAAAAACTATTAGAGATAGCAACCTAATTATTTTGGAGGTATGTTGAGAAACTCTCAAAGTTTCGTTTGTTACTATTGGTAACACTGTAGTGTTTTGTTTGTTGTTGCAGAAGCTGAAAGGGCGGAAAATCCTGTGGAAAAGGCATATTGCGTGTTGGAATTTGCTAGAATGCAATCAGCAACTGTTGTCCAACAACATTTTAGAACACATTACCACAAAACACCACCGACTAGACAGTCAATCTACGACTGGTATAGAAAATTCGAGACAGCGGGATGTTTGTGCAAAGGGAAGAGCTCGGGAAAACCAAGAGTTTCGGAAGAAAACGTTGAACGTGTGCCGGTCCCCATAGCCACGCTCGCCAAGGCTTTGGTGCTTCGTAGCGCTGGGGATCGTGGGTTCGAGTCCTGCCTTGGGCATGGGTGTTATTGTTTGTGTTTATGTGTGTGTTGTAACAGTAAGAAAACAGCAATCCAGTAATAATACAGAAAAACAAGGTAAAAAGAAGAAGAAGAAAAAAAAAGTAAATAAAAGTAGGGTATACAGTACCGGAGTCCTGATCAGACTCCGGTACCGTATTTAAAAAAAAAAAAAAAAATGTGTTCGTTCTGCCTACATAAGAAGCCCACAGAAATCGACATCTAGGGCAAGCATGCAATTACAAATTCCACAACAAACTATATGGAAAATCTTGCGGAAGAAGCGACTGCACATGATGCCTTACAGATTACAGATGTTGCAGTTTCTGAGTGAAGAAGATAAGGTCATACGGCATGACTTTTGCATTGACATGTTGCGACATGATGAAGACGATGCTGGTTTTTGTGAGTGCATCATTTCATTTTTGTGGTAACGTGTTCTAAAATGTCGTTGGACAACAGTTGCTGATTGCGTTCTAGCAAATTCCAACACGCAATATACCTTTTCCAAAGGATTTTCTGCCATTTCAGCTTCTGCAACAACAAACAAAACACTACAGTGTTACCAATAGTAACAAACGGAACTTTGAGAGTTTCTCAACATACCTCCAAAATAATTAGGTTGCTATCTCTAATAGTTTTTGTTTTACAGGCAGTTGAAGTTGTCTATTTCTTTTGTAGTAACCCTGTATATTAATACTGGAGCTTATATATATTGTCTCATACTTCCTATCTGTGATTCAGTTGGAAGTCATTATAATTTCAGAGTCATGGAGTGGTTAAAAATTAAATTAAAACCAACAAGAATATAAACCTTAATTCAACTACATACATTTTTAGTATTATTACATTCTGTACTGCTTACCTACTGCATATATATGGTTGGTTGGTATCTAATGTTGAGCAGTTGGCAGCGAAGCCATTCGTCTCTTGTATTCCAGTATTTTGATGTTAATGTTATCATGTTGACTAAAGGTTGGGCAGCGCAGTAGGTGGTTCCATCCAAATCTTCTTTAAGTGTACAGAAAGGACACAGAGGAGATCTCGCTATACCAATCTTGATAAATGTTTATTCAGACGGTTGTGGCCTGTTAGGAGTCTAAAAGTTGCTACAGAGGATTTTCTTGGTAGTGCAGTGATTCTGGTCATGCTATTACATAAATTTTCCCATGGTTTTCTTTTGTTTGTAATACATTATGTTTTTTAATTTTTTTATGTTGATATGATTCTTTTGATAGAGTGATAACTTATTTGATTTGATGAATTTGATGTAATTTTACAACCTTTCTTGGCTAGAAAGTCAGCTATTTCATTACCCTGTATTCTGCAATGTACTGGTATCCATTGAAATACTAGTCTTTTATTAAATTACTTATTTTTATGATTTTGCGGCATTCTGCAATATTTAGGTTATTAGGTGTTACATCAAGTGTTATGGATATTATAGCTGCTTTAGAGTCAGATAATAGTGCAACTTTTTCAAATTTATTTATATGACATAGTAGGTTTTTTAAACTCTGAAGTATTGCTGAAATCTCTCCATCAAAATTTGTGGTATTTAAACTTAATCTTTTGTAGAAAAAGAAGAGAGTGCGTGTTGCATCTGCATCAGTACTACCATTATTTGGTAAGCTGGAACTGTCAGTATAAACATGTAGCCATTCATCGGTAGGGTGTCTTAAATTTATTATTTCAAGTGTCATTTGTTTCAGAACACATGAAGAGGTTTCAGATTTTGTAAATTCTTCAGCTAAGTGTAGATAATATTCAACATCAAATAGTTCTAATGGTCTTGTTTGTATGTTTTCTTTTAAGTAAGGAAGTTTTAATCTATGTTTGATTTCTCTGACTTTAGTAAGGAAACTTTGTTGAGTTTTTAGGTTTTCTTTTTTCCCTTGTCATTCTTGTGGTTTTCTTTTTTCCCAGTCATTATAAGGTAGTCTGATTAATTTTCATATTGTAAGATGGCTGCTTGTTTAATGTCAAGTTCAATTCCTGAATTATTTGTTAAAATTTGTAGAGCAAGTACTAAATTTGGTTTTGATGAATATTAAGTTTTTCTATATTTGCAGTTATTAATATCTCTTCACAATATTTAAATGTTAGTTTAATGTACGTCTTGTAAAAAGTGTTTAAAGTTTGTGTAGTGCTTCCCCATTTCTTGCCTGCCAGTCAAAAAGACTTTCCTTTCTTTTTAAAAAGTATGTGTGGGCATGAGAGAGAAAACATACAAATAGAAAACCAAATTACAAAAAATCCAAGCTTGGTATTAAGTTTGGCATCTTTCAAAGGTGAAATGTTAAGATTTTCAAACTCCTATTATCTCAAATTATGTTTTACTGGAATAAAAATCTTTATTATTTTTTTTTATTTTCTCAAAATGGCTCCAATGATTTTGATTAAAATAGCTTGTGAAGTCCTCTTCATTCTGAATCACTTTTGTACAACTAGTATACTGTAAGAGATAAGACAAAAATCTTACTACATAATTATGTCAAATTTTTTGTGCCATTAACCATTTCTGAGATATTCTTTGTCATCTATTTAAATTGTTATATATATATATATATAATGTTTAAGAGCATTGAATGGAATGTAATATAGGAACTCACTTTTCTATCTACTTGTACGACTCTTTTATGTACAGTAAAATGATAATGAAACCATTCTGCAGCCTTCATCTCAATTTTCTAGTTAGAAAAAATAGTTTTATAGGAATTGTCCTTTCCAAATCTATGTACCAGTTATGTTGCTGATGCAACAGTTTTATTTAATACAACCAAGTCCTTAATATCACGTCTTCATTTATTGTAGGACTGTGTGCACAAGAAGCCAATTTTATACATTTGATAACATAGCATTAGTATTAACAACACTGCCATAGTTAAAATGATGAAAGATGTGCAGGACTTCGGTTCAGTACTGCATTTGCAAATATCCTAAACACAGAATGAAATCTAGCAATACCAAGGAACTACTTTAAATTCAAAGTATAAGTAAGCAAATCTTCTGAAATTTGTAAAGTAGCTTGTAATAGTGATGTGATTGATACTCAATGGTAAAAGTTGACTCGCTTTTTGTAACACAAACAACAGGGAATTTATGAAATAAAATGCTCTAATTATAATACAGAGTACATGGGAAGGACAAAAACTCTAGAGAAACCAGACTAAAAGAACCACGCTTCACCTAAAATACAAACAGAAAAATCAACTGTTGTCTACCACTTCTGGTCATCAAGACATGATATTACACTGAATACAAAACAGTTAAAACCAGCTTATGGCATACAGAATTCAACATATGGGAAAAAATCTACATCATGAAACCGGCCCCATTAAGTAATTTTTAAGTAGTGTTTAGTGTTACACTCAAATTTTACCATGAAGCAAACCTTAGTATATCATTCTACCAAGCTTTTGGCAGCACCACATGGAGGAAACTCAATACCCTAAGAGAGAGAGAGAGAGAGAGAGAGAGAGAGAGAGAGAGAGAGAGAGAGAGAGAGAGAGAGAGAGAGAGAGAGAGGATAAAGACTACACCTGAATATTGCACATTTCACAGCTTGGACTTTGTATGTCTTATTCTTTATTTCTCATATTTTGCCTTACACCCTAACACATAATACAGTCACTGGATAGGTATTGACTAGCAATTAATGAATACTCATAGAAATATTCTGTTTATCCCAGTTTCTTAAAGTATTTTCCCTGGCATTATATGCAGCGTTCAATCCTCTGGAATCACTCGTGGAAGCATACATAGCACTCAGTTTCCAGCACTGCAGATAACTCTGCTTCATATGCTGCAACAGCTTCTTCAGAGCTAGAAAATCAGTGATCTCAAAGCCGGTTCTTCACCTTAGGGACAGGAAGAAATCACATGGTGCCAGATCAGGACTATAGGGTGGATGAGTCAATATTTTGTGTTAGTTTCATGCAGAAACTCTAATGTTATATTAGCAGCGAGCTGATGCATTGTCCCAATGCAACAAAATACTTCTTAGTCCTGTCTTTTAATGCTTTTCTTGGATTTTTTTCAACACTTTCAGAAGGCAAACTTCTGTATACCATTTTGCAGTAACAATTTTCTGATTTTCAAGTACAACTGTTGCCAAGTGACCACTTGTGGAGAAGAAAAATCAACTGTTTTCAACTGTCTTGTTCTCTTGACTTTGATGGCTGATTAGTCAACTGAGAACACCCCAGAGGAGGACTGATGTTTTCTTTCTGGGTCAAACTGATATATCCATGTTTTGTTACCTGTAAAAATATCTGAAACATGACAAGACTTTCCACAGTTAAATTTTTACAGCATTTCTTTGCATCATTCCACCCTAAGGAGCTTCTGGGTTTCAGATAAATTATGGGGCACCCATCTTGAGGATATTTTTTTTACATGTTTTCCCCAATCACTACTGTTGTTGGTCTGCCATTCCTTTCTTCATCTTTAAAAGATGCCCACCCCCTCTTTAATTCTCCAAACCAGCGAAACCACCAGTGATGGAGAATAGTCTCCAAAAGCCTCCTTCAAATGACTTTTGAAGGAGGCTTTTTATGAACCGAGTTAAGACAATGAATAGCAGTATATATTATAAAATAATATAGAAAATAAATGCGATGTGAACAATCTAAGCAACAATTTGCAACTCTAACAACCAAGTTCAATTATTGCTAAATGACTACAGGTGAACACTTTTCACAGAATTTGTTAAGAAAGCATTTAAAACAAATATTTCCTCTCCTTTCTGCACTTAGGTTTCTCCACAGCAGTAGAGGCTTCTTAGCCATGACCTCTCAAAAGCAACATTTTGTGAAACAAGCAAGGGGTAAATTGATGGCTTATCCAGAAACAAACTACAGTACCTCTGCATAGCCCTCTGCTATAACAGTTCCATTATAGGTGAATCTGAATGAAAACATTGTTTCATAACTTGAGTCTTACAATAATGGATTCTTTAAATTTTTCTGCATAAGAATAAAAACAAAATGTTACAATCTGAACCAGACTGTTTGCAGAGGAAGAGACATGTTAAGCAGGAAAAAATTTTAGTTCCTTCAACAGTTAATGAGGCACTCCCTTGTCATATGGTTTTGTTTATAACTCCTTTGAAGTTATGGTGAAAGCATTTTAAATGCATTTGTAAAGTTATAATTGTAGGAGGCTCCTTCATATTCTTTCTCTCCTGGCATCTAACCCAAGTATGACATTAAGGAAGTTAACACATATGCATACCATTTTTCTGAGATTTTTTTGGGTTCAGTGGACATCAAACGATATTCTTCTTTAGTTGATTTAAGCCATCTTTTATCCTACTACTGTCTGTTTCATAGACTAAAAATATAATTTTAAAAATGTGTATTTCTTATACATTCTTCATTAAAGAATGAATATTTAGTGTAAAGGTCTTTATCAGAGGACAATAATAAACTGTGAAAATACATTTCTGCAAATATTTTAATGCATGTTGTGGGGGACAAAACCTGTTTATCTTCATAAACACAATCAGTTGCAGTTCAATATGTACCCGTGTTTCAATGTAGATGATATTGCTAAGGTGTTTAATGTTACCATCGTGTATCTTGATTTGCTATACATCACAAGATGTTGGTACTGATTCATAGGTTAGTTTGGGTTTGGCAGGTATTTTGTTAGTTGTTCAATGCGTTTTCACTAAAAATGGAAAAAGTGCAATATTGTTCAGTGATTCACTTTTTTCTTTTGGATGGAAAGCTTGCAAGGAGATAGTGTAATTGGATGCTATTTATGGGGACCTTTTGCCATCTATGACTACAGAATATTGGTTCAAGGACTCCAAAACTAGTCAAACATTTGTTTTTGATGAGTGCCCAGGATGCCCGGGAGATGTAGTTACAGAGGAAATTATTGAATAAGTCCGCAATATAATTCTTGCTCATCGTCGAACAAAAGTTTGCAAAGTGGCAGAGGCATAAATGTATTGAATGGGAACAGGAATTCATATTTTGCATGATAAGCTGGGGATGAAAAAGATGGGTGCTGCAGTTGTTCACAGCTGTGGACACAGCTATTGGTAGCATCTGCTCACTTGCCCAGCAAAGATGCACTCGCTTACATTCTACGCAAAAGAGGAAACTGTTTAACAAACACTGTACTTAATAAATCTGTACACATAGTGTTTAATAAATAATATTATTATTGTTCACAGTTGACAGGTGGGTGCAGTTTTTGACTTTGAAGCTGTGTTTTGAGCTAATTAAGGAAAAGGACTTTTTGTGTTGACTTGTAGCCATAAAGGAGACCTGGATTCATCATTATACTCCAGAAACCATGTGTAGAATATGGGGGTTAGTGTAAATGTATTTATTATTTTGACAGTTAACAGATAAGCATTGTTCATGGAAAAGTTCATTAATGACAGTTTGTGAAAAGTTTGTTAATGACAGTTGATATTTAATACATAGGTCGCTTGAAACATTACACACAGATTAGGCATGTAATCATTGGCTTGGATTAGTTTCTTCCAACATCGTACAGGCAAATGAGGCATGCATGGTGCTGGGGGAAACTTGTCAGGTTGATGCATGGGAAAGTCAGTCGTGCTACATGAACAATGGCCACTAGAATAGGATACTTTGGTAAAGTTAATTAACTGTTACCTTGTTCAAATTTATAATGTAGCTTTTGTGGGTACCAGACCTCCCTTTTAGTAGAACTATTCCTGAAGGTAACCATCAATGAAAAGGTGCACAAGCAATTTTTATTAAAAGGGGAATTATAATAAGATTATTTCATGTTCTATTTTTTATTTACAGGATTATCTCTTAACCCAAACTAATTAAAAGCTCAATTTTTAACAATATTTGTAGGAGTTAATTTAACATTTTTCCCTCACATTAACATTTTTCACAATCAGTGAAATCTAGGCAGCCTCACAAATTAAGTAAGTTCTCTGCCACTAGGCTTGTGTTATGTTAAAAGAGAAATACATATGTTGTTAAACTTGTTGTTGTTTAAGGCTAGAAAAGTGATGCCAATGATTTTTTAGGATGCGAATCTCAGTTAGGGCGCGTTATCCAGGCAAAATTTTTAAGGGGGTTTTCCCTTATTATGAGAAGACAAATGTCAAGTTACTTTAAGCTGTATGGATCCCAGGATTATTTGAGCATCATTTTACCGATTTCATTCAACATCCAATATAACTTATCAAATTAAAGGATTTTAAACTAAAAAAAAATAACTGTCATACTAACTGTTTTCTTAGGAAAAACAATTACCGGACAATACTATAATGAATTATTGGCCTGATTTGACAAAAAGTTGAAGAAGACCCGGCCCCATTTGGCAAACAAGAAAGTGCTGTTTCACCATGACAAATCACAAGCACATACATCTGGAGTTGTTGCCGCCAAACTGAATGAATTGCTGCTGCACACTCTACATTTGCCTGACCTAGCTCCCTTTCTTCTTGTTCCCAAAGATGAAGAAAGACTCACAGGAACAAGATTTAGATCAAATGAATCATTGTCAAGACAGGCATTCTTTTGCAGAGCTTGAAAATTCCATTTTTTTAATAAATAGCAGGAACATTGTTAAAAGTATATCCCTAAAAGGAACTAATTTAAGAAATAAATAATTTGTGTTTGAAAAAAAAATGGAGTCTTTATTCCTAACATGGGTGCTTAATGAACGCCCTCATATATATTACAATATTTGGGTTCCATCTGAAAACACATTTAAAGCTCTAACCTTGAAGCTCCTGTGCATTATTATTGGACAGCCTCGTAGCAACAGCCATTGTTATATCCTCTGTCTGTCCTTCTTCCAATACTCTAACTCTCTCACGGAGCCAATCACAGGTCTCCTGCAGCTTCTTCATTGTTTTCTCTTTCTCAGCCACTTCCTCTGCAAAGGGATTTGCCCTATGACAAATTAACACTTATGAATGTTGTGTAAAAACAGAGAAGTTAATGATAGTGAAGCGAACAAATATTTGAGTTGAAGTACCTGGTTGTCATAACTCTAATACTTCACTTATTTGGTACGTTCACCAAGCGAAGTATTAGTGTTACTACAACTGACTCATCTCAACAATATGAATATGCTCAAAATGATACTAAAACTATGGCAGTAAGTGAATTAAAACTAGAGTCTTATGAATTCATTAGTCATAGCGAACAGTAAACCTTAATAGACTAGTATGTAGAGGCAGAAGTTCATAGCTGCTCCTTAAATATTCAATATAGTTATAAATTTTAATTAACTCAATTTATATTTTTATATCATATAACCAACTTATCTTTGTATTTTATTAATTGTTCAGCTTTTATATGTGGTATAATATTGGTTTATTTAATAGCAATAAAGATACTTTATTTCTTTTGTGTTGATATTTAGTTTTTGTAGTGTTAAATGTTCAAAATCGAAGATGACTGAAATTGTAATCCACGCTACAGTTGTTTCAGGCATGTAGATAGGGATCATCAGGAGGTAAGAATTCTTGGAAATTCATTATGTAAAACCTGTAATCAGAATCCTAAGCTTTCTTTTTAGCCCAGAAATTTATTTACAGAGAGCTAATAGTTTTTTAGTTTGAAAGAAGCAAAGGTCAGGCGAAAGGGAGCCTAGATTAGTATCCCTAGGCAGACCCATGCACGTCTTAGGAGTGAATCTCCCAGGGGGTTAGGGGGCATTAAAGGGCAACTATTCGAACTTGCAGGCAGCAAATCAGAAATAACTACATCAGCGAGTTCTGCCAATTTGCAGTTTTTAGTGATTTTGGCTTAGGTAGGTAATGTGTTCCAAAATCAAGGAGTTTAGTTAGTGTCAAGAGCTCCAGAGAGTCAGCTATATTTGGAAATATTAGAGATTTGCCTTAATTGGCTGAACTTATAATTTTGGAAGATGCTAGAATGTTAGAAATAATACAATAAAATTGAGACCTTTGCACTGCTTAGTTATTGTAATAATGGGGAAAGTGCACTCTGAGTAACTTACACATATGGCAAATCATTATTTCAGTTTACATCCAAATATAAGTTAATCTTCAACAATTGAAACTTGTACTTAAGAACTCCTGTTCTAAACCTAGTCCATGTGCCACATTGCTAAACTACCTTCCAACAATGAGATAAGCAATGTATCCAACAGTAATATCCTAAAAATGCCAGATTTTAAATACTATGCCCAATGTAATAGCTAGCTTTGGGATGAGACAGCCTTGTACAGCTAGAGAATGATTCTAGAACTTCCAGCATTGAGACTCATACCCCAGATGCAGCCAGCAACAAAGAACCACTCTGGAAGTCTGCCTCCAATGTGCTGTTGTACTTCTTCACAACAAATGCCATGCTGAATTTGTCAACTTTGCAATTCATCATCTTACAAATCATAACAATGATTCATTTTAATCTCTATTACTCTCCACCCTAGTAAAGTATATACTTTCCATTATTTATAATATTTTTTACTTTCTCTAGCCTGTATGTACAATGTACATAGTGGATAGAGAAGGTATTGTATTCCACCCAAAAATTTGATACCAATATTTCACTGGAAATATGTCTTGAGGCCTCCTGAGCCCAAAAAAAAGCATTTTTAGAAAAGGTCCATGTGGATGTGCGTATGGGTGTGGGACAGCATAGCTCAAAAACAAAAAGTTGGTTAAATACCAAACTTGATGTTTAAGTTCAGTATCTTCCAAGAATGAGAGATGAAGATTTTCAAGAAAATACCCCCACTACCAACTACCCTTTACATGGAATATTTTTAAAAAAATATTCATTTTCTCAAATATGGCTCTAACGATTTTGATTAAAATAATGTATGTTTAAGATACTCACATCACAAATAAAATGTGCACTTTGAATTTTCTGGGGATAGCCTCTGAAGAGCTCTTTATTCTGGTTGAGTTTTGCAGAATTTTGCATAACTGTTAAACCATAAGGGATAGACAAAAACTTTCTGCACAAAAAATGTAGAATTTGTTAAAACACATAATTTATGTCATATACGTTTTTCTTATAGAGATGACCATTTTTTAAATATTCATTGTTATTGGTTTCAATATGCCATTTAACTATTCTCAAACAGGAGAATGCAAAGCGAGACTGAACCTCAATTGTTTCACATAGCAATCGGCTTTTAAAACATTTGACTATCGCTTTAGCCTAATGCATTCACTTATTTCCCTTCTTCTTACAAGGAAGCACATAATGACCAATTCTGCTAATGTTTATCCAGATAAACATGATGTAGATATAATAATTTTATAAGAATAGTTTGTATATGGAACAGTTACTGAAAGTTATGTGAATGTAGCACATCAGATAT
This sequence comes from Hymenopus coronatus, assembly GCA_030762935.1. NCBI lineage: Eukaryota > Metazoa > Arthropoda > Insecta > Mantodea > Hymenopodidae > Hymenopus > Hymenopus coronatus. Next base: position 161,950,159 of record CM060892.1, read on the forward strand.
TTTTTTTGTTGTTTAACAATCTCAAAATCTAGGAAATAAAATTGGCATTTAAAATTTACCTTTATGGATATTCATATAAACATTATAATTGATTTACTAACATGCACAGAGAGTGAGAAAGAGTGACCCCACCCTTTGAATCAAGTATATAAGACCTAAAATTTGTTAAAATTATTCATGACATGTACTTAGAAAATGTTAAATATTTTTTATTCTTAAAAAACAAAAAAACCCTCAGATCTGACTTGGCCTTTAATAAAATAACCAATATATGCGTATGTATATGTATATACTAATTTTTCATTCTAATTGTTAACACTAGAAGGCCATACCAGTCTGCATTCTTAAAAAAATTATTCAATTATTGAGGTACTGTATTATCGCTTTAATATTTTGTGACTTTTAAGAATTAGAGCAAGGACGATTCCCTAAATTGTAATAGTAGGTTTTAAACAAATTATACATACCTTAAAGGGTGATAGCCGGTCATTTTGAACGGTACAATTATTTTGTAAAATGTTTTATCTGGATTAACAATGAAGATAGAAGAATAAGCTGTTTTAATAAAAGTTTGAAAATTCTGTAGAGAAAGTCATGCATGAATTTAACACAGTACCCCTTATATCCATATTTTCAAGAACTTCCCATAACACCCTTGGCAATTCATACATTCCAGAACATCTTTAAAGAATACATATAGATACAGCTTAACAAGCATCTGTTAAAGATTAGGAGGAGGAAACAATCTGTGCAATTTAATAAAAATGTATTTGAATTCCACTGCTGCATTGCGTCATTGTCTTGATAAACTGGTGCGTTGCCTTAATATTCAATGAGAAGGGAAATGCTATGACCATTTAGCAACAAATAACTTGTGGTACCACTGCAAACTTGCAGCTGTTTACCGAAATGCGTTCCCTTGGCACTGTTTTTATTCATTTTATGAAATTTTAAAAATTTTTCCATGCTATTTTTAAACATTTTCTTTTCCACAAACTTTGTCGTGATAGTAACAAACACAACAAAAAAAGAATTGTTCAATTTGGTGCAGTCGTTCGGAAGTGATACGCGTACATACATTTCAGCGATTCATTTTTATATATATATAGATATAAAAAAATTTAGAGAAGAGCTATAGGAAGAATTTTCCTTTATTAGTTATTGAATTATTTTAATGCTCTGACATCCACTCATCTGATACATCTACAAAGTAATCATTACATTTGCAACTTGAAGTGGATTTGAGATTATTTTTGATTCCTGAATTCAAATTTTGCTGTTTTTTCCATACCATATTTCATATTGCCTTAATTTATTTTAAGAGTTTTCAATATACTTAGAATACTCTTTCTGTTTGCTTAATTTATAAGGAATTATAATATGTTCTAATTCATTCTAAACAATAATGTATCTATATTGAGGATATACTCACCTAAAATGTACAACTTTGGACTTAGTTGGATCAAAAGCATTCAAAGCTCTTTGCTCAAGCTGAATTTCCAATTCATCCTTTCGCTTCATCAACTGCTCCTTTTCTTTAAGCAGTTTGTCTCGTTCCTCTTCCAACTTCCTTACTTTTTCATTTATTTCAGTAACTGCAAGAGAATAAGAGTTTCAAACTGAAAAAGATATAAAGTGGCATATAGGAAAAACATATAGCTAATCCTTGGTTAGCTTTGAAAGCCTACAAAAATCTGCATGCAATAAAGAGGTATAGTATTTATGTAAAATGTTCAAAGTAGCACAAAAGAAGCATTTCAGAAGTTTGCTGCATTTCCTTAAAGCTTCTTTTTAGGGATGTGTTGTATTTCATTGCTGTTAAAAATATATTTTTATGATGAGTACCCTGATAGTTTCACAGCAAACTAAAAGACCAATTTCAAATCCAAATTAAAAATGAAGCCACTAAAACATTTTAGCAATATCCAAAATCCTGCATTACACCTTTAGAAGGGAACTAGACTATCTTAATACCTCTTGTTTAGCTTGCCTTCCATTGTGGACTAATTTACTAATTGAGATGCTAACCAATATCCATCGTTAACATTTTTGAATAGATTTGTAATGCTTATACATAATTTTAATTTAATTTATTTTTAAAATTTTAATGTTCACACTTAAACTTCATTTATGACAAATTGTAAAATCTTAGAACATTTTCGGAGGCATACATCCCCATCCATCAGCATGGTAGCAATTGGTGGATGTTACCTGTTCCTTCTCTTCTTTCAGCATGAGCATCTAACTGCTGCCATCTGAAGGTGAACTTTATAACATTGTGGACTGGCAAGATTTTGAAATTTAACAAACTCTTGTAATATTTTAAAATTAAGATCTTTTCTCAAGTATGGTTGTCAACGATTTTAATAATTTAACTTCATTTCCAATATTGAGACTGTCCAAAAGTGGTATGCTACTGCTGATTTATTAGTTTGTTTAAATTTGTTATGTATTTTCACTTGTACATCCTTACTTCACATTCATTCAGGACATATTTCAAAAGCCATCCATTTCATTAGCTTCTTGTCCACTGCCAGTATTGCTTGCAGTGAATGCATTTCTTCCTGGTGGTGGATGGACCGATTTTCTTAGTAGGATGTCACTAGGCAGGATTTCAGAGTTCATGATTCTTTGTTCTTCCAGATGTTCGTTCTTCCTTGTATTACACCTGTTGTATGTTTTAATTGTTTCAGATTTTTTTGGAAGTTTGTGGTGTTCCTACCAAATGTTATTTGTCTTCCTGTTTCATTGTTATTTTTTTGAAAAGCTCCTTTGTAAATTTTGTTACAGCCCTTGCATTCAATCTGATATAATCTGTATCCTGATATCACAACCACAACATTTGAACAGATTATCATCAAAACAGCATTTGGTAGATAGATACATTCTACAAGTGCTTTGCCAATTTTGACTAGCAGGCAAAATCTCAAATTATGTTCTTTCCTCTTTATTTGATAATTAACAAGATAAAAGTACAAGTTTGATGTAGTTTTATAGACAACTGCTTCATTTTGAAAAAAACACAGTGTAGTTTATGAAGCACTAAATGCATAAAAACTTTTTAATTATATAAAAATAAGCATAATGAAGATGCATTGATAATGCATCAGTACTTTACAACCTATCCACATATATGATTCTTCCTTCACTCTTGATTATTCATAGTAGTGGAGGGGAAAATTGCCATGGAAAAGCAAACAGCAATTAGTCGAAAAACAATTGGACGGTCTCAGGGTAAAAGGGAAGCCAAAAAAATAACTAAATATCCTAAAAGGTTACAAAGAAGTACACGAATCATCTGAAACAGTTAATTTTCAAAGGTAGTATACTATTTTCAGTTATTCCTTTTTACCTGAAGATGCACATTGCAAAATACTTCAATTTATTGAAAAATGACTTATTCCCTTTTACCCTGAGACCATCCAATTACTCCTTTAGTATGTTCCAATGTGAGATGTGTTTATACACTATATTATGATGGTTATAATACAGAAATTATTATTTTCTATATAATTTTAGAAGATTTCTCCTTCAGCACAACCTATTTAGCAAGCTCCAATTTCTCTAGTTTGCATGTCAAGCATGTGTAATAATATTGCAGTAATTGCTTACCAAAATTAAGTCATTTATTTACACTTCACAAAAACTTTACTTTGTATTCTTTCTACTTTTAAACACAGCAATAAGACATTCAAAATTTTACTGAAATTTGTTTTCGTTGTAAAGATGCACATTCTTTTTTTTGTATCATACTTCTTATGTTATGAAGCCTTAAGCCTTAATGTTTCAGAAAGCAGGAATTCTCTTATTTGAAGTAATCTAGCAAATTGACTGTCCATTTAAGAGCTATTGAATGAGATGCGCTTTTCTGGGACCATCATTGTCATCATCATCATTATAATCATCATATCCTCGTCACTAGATTTGCTTCTGTATGCATCAAAATTTTATCAGTATCGACCACATGACCTGATAGATTCTGTCAACTAGAAATATTCAATGTTCTCAAGTCCACATTTTCCATTTTAATGCAGAAACTGTAGTTTCTTAAGGGTAAATGGTCAGAGAACAACAAATTATCATAAAAGTGAAACCTTACTCATCGTACTATTGTACAGTCCTTAGCGTATTAAGTACACCAAAACACTTTGAGATTAATAAAATTCATTTTGAATTGCACTGTATCAACTGGTAATCAATGAGAGAAAAATCTGATGTAATCCATTCACATGACTTTCTCTATATCTCTGCAACAAATTTTTGTTAAAAAGTTTATGCTTCTATTTACTTCATGCTAAGTGAGAAAAAATTAGCAGAAATAGTCTTATTACTTGCTTCCCTTAAGTAAAAGCAAAATCAGAGAGTAACATAGGTTAAAGTGATAACAAAAGATGGTTGCTGTGTGACTGAACTTTGTATGGACAGGAGTTGACAAATTCCTGCATGAGAAACGTATAAGTTTTTTAAGGCTGAAACAAAAAACAAGGAATATCTAAAAAATGATCAACTCCACGAAAAAAATGTCTATAACATAAATTGTGTGTTTTAATGTGCTCTACATTTTTTGTGAGGTAAGTTTTTGTCTATCTCTTACGGTTTATCAGTTACACAAAATTCCGTAAAATTCATCCAGAATAGTCTTCAGAGCCTATTCCCAGAAAATTCAAGATATACATATTATTTGTCTAGTATATATCTTTAATATATGATATTTTAATCAAAATCATTAGAGCCATTTTTTAGAAAATCAAAATTTTCGAAAATTTTTCCATGTGAAGGGTAGTTGGGGATGGGGGGATTTTCTTTAAAATCTTTGTGTCGCATCCTTGGAAGATACTGAACTTAAATACCAAGTTTGGTATTTAACAGTCGTTTCGTTTTTGAGCGCGCACGCACCCACACACACCCACACCCCCACACACACACACCCACACACACACACACATTTTTCTAAAAAATGCTTGTTTTGGATTCAGGTGGTCTCAAAACATGTATTTCTGGTGAAATTTTGGTTTTGAATTTTTGAGTAAAATGCAATACCTTCTCTATACACTATGTACATAGTACGTATAGAGAGAGAGAAAAAAAAAACCTCATAAGATGACTAAATAATCCACTAAGCGCTTAACCTACATATGATCTCTAGGTATTCAAAATTTTCAGCACTGGTGCTGCCATCTGGTAAAAAACTTACTTTGTGACTAATGATGACCATCACCACCCTTGAAGTGGTCATGTAACACCAGTCCCAGTGATTCTGCCATTTTCCAAATGCATCGTGGAAGTCACATTCTTTGAGGGTGTTTAGATCAGATCTTGAATCCTCTCAATTGTATCAAATCAACATCCTTTCAACTTGATTTTCAGTTTGGGGAATAGAGCAAAGCTGCAGAGTGCCAAATCGGATGAGTATGGAGGTGGGGGATAACCATCATGTTTCTTTTGTTCAAAAATCTCCTGTTGAACAAGGAAATGTGACAGGGCACATTATTGTGATGCAATAGCCAGTTCACTTTCGCCAAAGTTCAGGCCATGTTTCTGTAGATTTTTACAGAGCCACTGCAAAACATCACAGCAGTCCATGAAATTCACTGTTTGATTTGGTGGGATAATTCCTTTAGTATCAAAGAAAACGGGAACATGCACTTGACTTTGCTCTTCACTTATCTTACTTTTTTTGGTCTTGGTGAGTTTGGTCTCTTCCACTGAGAGGATTGTTGTTTTGTCTCAGGGTCATAAATCTATATCCAGCCATATACATCACCAGTGATGACCCTGGACAAGAAGGTTGGGTCATCAGATATAGCCTGATGAAGCTGAAGCTCTGTTCAAATTTCAACAACTGCACCTTCTGATCAGCAGTCAGGATCCTTGGCACAAATTTTGCAATGACACAGTGTATGCCCAATTCATTAGTAAAACTTCATTGGCATGTCCCAAAACCAATTTCCATTTCATGAGCAAGGTCTACAATGGTTCTATGTCAATCCTCATGAACAAGATGTTCAACTTCGGCAACAAAGTTAGGTGTTGTGCAGCTGGCGGGTTACCAGTGCGAGCATCATCTTAAATAGCTGTATGGCCAGATCTGAACTGAGCATGCCACTCAAACACACCTGTACGGCTCATGCTTTGTCCTCAACACTTGTTGAATCATTGTAAGGGTCCCTCTAGCATTTTTCCTGAGATTTGCACAGAATTACATACAGAGTATCACAAAAAGTACAAGAGAATCTTAACACATCTTTCCAGCTGCATGAAACTTTAAGCACTCACTCACATGTGCTAGCATTGCCACCTAGTGGTGCAAAACTCTACTGCAACTACTGTCAAAATGGCAGCCCCAGTCCCAAAAATATTGATATCACCTCTTACTTTGGGCAGTTCAAGGTCTAATAAGTATAATGGACCCAACTGTGTCAAAGAAAAGGATGAACATTTCCAGCATCTGCTTTGGAAATGTTGAAACATGCTCCTGTTACTTAACACATAAGCCTATATTTTGAAACAGTGAAGGCCAAGCATCCCCTCAGGGGCTCACCTTGGTGAGTACGGGGAGTAGCGCCCCCAAGGTGCCTGAGCTACCCAGTGTTCGGGGGTATAACCGGACCACCCTGCTTCCTGGGGACATAAATAAGGAAGCCTGGTCCTCCAGGTTGGGGGTTAAGCATTAGGTTAACAACCTAATCTTGTAAAAAAGCTATTGTTACGAAACCTGCAAAAAAGCCTCGGAATGATTTAATGTTGGCGACCTGGAACGTAAGGACAATGCTGAAACCTGGGAAAATGAAAGAAATAGCAAATGAAGTATTAAAATATAAATTAGATGTGGTAGCGCTCCAAGAAATAAGATGGGCAGGGGAAGGTAGAATAGATAAGAAAGAATACACGGTATTATATAGTGGACCTAAAAAAGCTGGACTTAATGGTACAGGATTTATTATCTCAAAGGAAATCAAAAAGAGCCTAATAGAATTTAAATCAATTAGTGAACGAATCTGGTAAATTCAGAAATATAACTATATTATCTATATATGTACCTACAGAAGAGAAAGATGAGATAAACAAGGAAGAGTTTTACGAAAGCTTAGAAAATACATGTAATTCAGTAGGAACTTATGATACATTGGTGATACTAGGAGATTTTAATGCCCAAGTGGGGAAAGAAGACTATTTAAATGGAGTGGCAGGGAAACATTCACTACATCAAATAAGTAATGAAAATGGTAATCTACTTGGACAATTCGCAGTTAGAAATAATATGATTATTAAAAGTACCTGCTTCCCTCACAAAGAAATACATAAAGGAACGTGGAAAATGCCAGGCTCAGATATAGTAAATCAAATTGATCATGTGCTAATTAAAGCAAGACATACATCATCAATTATAGATGTAAGAAGTTGTAGAGGCCCAAATTGTGATTCAGATCACTTTTTGGTTAAAGTGAGAATGAGAATAAAAATAAAGAAGATGGAGAGGGTTCAAGAGAACAAACATATACGATGGGATAGAGAAAAAATAAAAGATAAAGAAGAAAAAAAGAAATATCAAAAGTTAATGAGCAGCAAATTAAATGAAAAAGGAACAGAAGAAGGTGTAGAAGAACAATGGGAGGTAATAAAGGAGACAGTAAAAGAGGTAGCAAAAATAAGTATAGGTGAAAAGAAAATGGAAAGAAACATAGAATGGTATGATAAAGAGTGTGAGCAAGCTATAGAAAAAAAGAACATGGCTAGGAAAAAAATGCTCCAGAAAGAAACTAGAAATAACTATGAAGAATACCGTCAAAGAAGAAGAGACGCTAATAACATATGTAAGAAAAAGAAAAGAGAATATTGGAAAATGCAAACCCAAGAAATAGAAACGCTGATTCAACAGAGTGAGATAAAGAAATTCTATATGGCATTAAAGCAAATGAAACAAGGGAAACAGAATAAAATGAAAGAATGTCTAAGCAAGGAAGGTAATGTTCTTGGAGAAGATAAAGATATACTGGAAAGATGGGCTGAGTACTACAAGGAATTGTTAAATAAACGACAATCAATAAATAATCAGGAACAAGGAGAGAATGAAAATGGAAATGAACAAAAAATGGAAGAAGAAGAAGAAGAAGAAGAAGAACCGGATATTTGGGATGTTAAAATAGCAATACAGAGCCTAAAGAATAATAAAGCACCAGGAGAAGATGACATAATCGCTGAGCTAATTAAATATGGTGGGAATGAAATTATGAAAGCAATACATAAGTTAATATTAGAAATATGGAGGAAGGAACAGATGCCTGAAAGCTGGAAGACAGGCATAATATGCCCAATATATAAAAAGGGTAATAAATATCAATGCCATAATTATAGGGGAATTACATTGCTAAATGTAGCATATAAAATATTTTCAAGTATTTTAAATAATAGAGTGAAAAAATATGCGGAAAATGTATTAGGCGAGTATCAATGTGGATTTAGAAGTGACAAGAGTACGATAGACCAGATATTTGTAATACGACAAATAATGGAAAAATTCTATGAGCATGGCATAGATTTATGCTTTCTGTTTATTGACTTTAAGTTTGCATTTGACTCAATTGACAGAGAAGTTCTCTATAACACCTTACAATGTTTTAAAGTGCAACCGAAAATAATAAGACTAATAAAAATGACAATGGAAAATACAAAAGCCAAAGTGAAAGTAATGAATAAATTAAGTCCGGATTTTGATTATAACACAGGAGTAAGACAAGGTGATGGACTATCGACGACTCTATTCAACCTAGCCCTGCACAGAGCAGTAGAAAAAATAAATACTAAAGGAACAATATTTTTTAAGTCTAGTCAGATATGTGCATATGCAGATGACATATTGATTGTGGCAAGAGATAGGAAAATGTTAGTTGAAGTTTATGAAGAATTAGAAAGAAGGTCAAAAAAAAATAGGATTAGAAGTAAATGAAAAAAAAACTAAATACCTGAAAATGACAGCAGACAAAAGCAAAAGAATAATTGAAAATCTAGTAGTTGGAGACAAAACATTTGAAGGGGTATCCAAATTTAGATATTTAGGAGCGCTTGTAAATAATGATAACAATTTAAACGAGTGCATAAAAGAAAGAATTCAAGGTGGAAATGCAGCCTATTATGCAAATTTAAATCTATTAAAAAATAGGCTTATTAGTACAGGGACAAAATACAATATCTATAAAACACTAATAAGACCAATAGTAACGTATTCTGCAGAAACCTGGACCCTAAACAATGTAGATGAAGAAATACTACGGAGATTTGAACGGAAAATACTTAGACGAATCTTTGGACCTGTAAAGGATAAAGACCAATGGAGAATAAGATATAATTATGAGATAGAAGAACTAATTAAGCAGCAAAATATTGTGAAATTTATAAAGGCACAAAGAATAAGATGGCTAGGACACATAGAAAGAATGACAGAAGATAGAATGCCAAAAAGAATATTGAAAGGAAGACTGTACGCTAGAAGAAAAAAAGGAAGACCAAAAACAAGATGGTTAGATGATGTGATGGAAGACCTAAGAAAAATTGGAATCAGAGGGTGGAAAAGTAAAGCAGAAGATAGAGATATGTGGAGGAGGATTGTGCAGGAGGCCAAAGCTCACCAAGGGCTGTAGAGCCAGAAGAGAAGAAGGCCAAGCATTGTTAGTATACAAAAGATAGAAGGGACCACTATAAAAGGGCCAATCGCCAGGGAAACATTTAAACTGGAACATCAAGATTGTTAGTATAACAATCATCAAGAAAAGTTTCAAATAGTAGAATGCTCCCAAACTTACCAGATGTATTACAGTTCTTCTCGATTTCTCCTTCTAACCTCTCAATCATATCACGATATCCCTCAACAGTCTTCTCAAGAGCTTCTATTCTAGCTCGCTGTTGATGTTGCTGAGAGTTAACAACTGCAGCTGTTGAAACTACTGTTAATTCCCTTTCATACATGTCTAACTGTGAGCGATAACTATCACGTTCCTGTAAAACAAAGTTAAAATTTATGCTTTATCTTCCTTATTATAACCTCCAGCACATTTGCCATATTTATCCGAATACAAGACAACTCCCATTTTTCAGAACTTAATTTTGGAATTTAACATATTATCTTCTTCACATGATAACTTAATCTTTAAATGAAATTTAATCATTTACCATATATTTTAAACAAATTAATGGCCACTTAAGCTGATTAAACCCCCCCCCCTTTTTTTTACGGAAATATAAGTATGCATACAATGATAAAGAACGAGAGCAGCGGTGGCAGCAGCATAGCTATAACAACAATGATGGATATGATTTTCTATTTAGAAAACATACTTATACATATTGTATTTTTTTTTCACCTAATTTGAATTTGCACAGAAATTTACATTGTAAGGGGGAGAGAGATTGAGAAGGGAGAATGGAAATGTACTGGTATGTCTGTGTTTGGTAGTGATGGTGGCAGCTTAGTTGAACAACAACTATGGATATGCTTTTTCAATTAAGACAGCAAACTTAATATCATAAATGTTTTACCTAATTCGAATCAGCACGCAAGTTCATGTTTTGAGCAGGAGAGATGGAGAGGGGAGTACGGAAATGTACGGAATGTGTGCAATGATAAAGCATTACAGCAGGAATACATACCTGTAACAATGATTCTGAATGATGTTTTTCATTAAAACAAGGGGAAACTGGAAATGTACAGGTATATGTGTGGCGGGAGCAGAGGAAATGCGCTTCCTTGTGACTGTTGGCACATACCTGTAACAATGATTCTGAATGATGTTTTTCATTAAAACAAGGGGAAACTGGAAATGTACAGGTATATGTGTGGCGGGAGCAGAGGAAATGCGCTTCCTTGTGACTGTTGGCTCCCATTACAATATTATATGCAGCCACCATTATGAAAGAAAGTTTCAGAGAGTAATTTTTTTTCCAATGAGAATGCCCATAGTCCCACTAACAGCTAATTTTTGGTGCGAAATGAAATACAGAAAATTCCCAAATCCACTGCCATAATCATGAGTTGGAAACTTAATTTTTCCCCACATGATATTTGGAAAAAACATATTACCCTTGCAAGGCGACCCCTGGTTTTTAACATTAATATTTTAGAAAAAAACATTATATTGTATTCGGATAAAGTGGTATTAGCCATTTGATTGTACCTCTGCAGTAAATCATCCAATGGTTTAAATCACAGTCATGGGATATACACAGAAACCACAATTTAATTAATTATTGTTCAAGATATTTAAGTGAACAAAGTACTGTAAAATAAACTGTAATTTGTGATTAAAGTTATATACTATACAAGTAAAGTTCTTATGATATTTTTATATTAATTTTTTCACTGAACATTAATATTTAACATAATATATTACACAAATAAAGGGGCCAGTTTACTTCTTTGTTAACAAGTCATAAAAGCTAAAAACTCAAAGCTTGGCTAGTTAATAGAACTTTGTGATAATGTTCTTATTCATTCTAGCCATATAAATGTTAAAACTGGAAAATCCAATACCAGGCCAGTATTGAAATCACAGAATTTTGCATTCCTTATTGATGTCTCAATAAAAGTTACAAAATGAGGGCACTAAGGAGAATAGTGAAGACTCCTAAGGACATTAATATGAATCCACCTAGTTAATATAGATATTATCAAAATATAGGGGATTAAACACAAAAATTAACAGTTCATAACAAAATATTTTGCAAAGATTTTGAATTATTCTCACAAACACTTGCCTACATGATGGTTTATGACTTCTATTTAGTGATTTATTTAAATAAATGAATCACTGAAATGTATGTACGCGTATCACTTCCGAACAACTGCATCAAATTGAACAATTATTTATTTTTTATTTTTGTGTTTGTTATTGTCACGACAAGGTTTGTGGAAAAGACGATGTTTAAAAATAGTACGGGAAAGTATTTAAAATCTCATAGTATGAATAAAAACTGTACCAAGCAATGCATTTTGCTTAATAGCCACCAGATGGCAGTGATACCATGGTTATTTGTTGCTAAATTGTTGTAAGGTAACGCACCAGTTTATCGACACAATAACGCAATGCAACAGTGACAATCCAATACGTTTTTATATATTAACTGTGCTTTCCTTACTTCTATTGTTTAAAATAAAGCAGCAAAGAAGCTTTCCTGGCGACTAACAACTAGAGTAAGTACTTATTTGCCACTAGATGACCATAGTGGTATTTTTCCTCCCCATCCAATATTAAGGTAATGCAACAGTTTATCGAGATGACACAATGCAGCAGTGAAATTCAAATACATTTTTATGTGTTAACTGCCCTTTCCTTACTCCTATCATTTAAAATAAAGAAGCTTTCCTGGCGACGAACACGTAAAATACATACTTATTATTTGCCACCAGATGGCCGTAGTACCTACTGCTCTATTTTTCTTCTCCATTCAATGCTAAGGGAATTCACCCAGTTATGGAGACAATGACGCAAGATAACTGTGGAAAACAAATATATTTTTTTATGTATTAACAATCGTTCCCTTGGTCATATCGTTTAAATAAAGAAATAAGCACATTTTTGTTGTAATTCTTTAAAATGAACAAGTTATAAACAATGCACATAACCATTAACCTTCTTGGAATCTGAAAATGATGGAGAAATGACGGGATCCGTTTCAGGTTTAACTTCGTATTGCAGATGTTGGTTATTTGACGTTATGTGGTACAAGAGCTAGCTAAAGAGCATGAAGATATCTGCGTCAGCATCACACTGCAATTGCAGTACTCTTAATACATTTGATCAAGAAATATTTTGGGTTAAATGGAGAAATTTAATACACAAAGATATCATCAAATAAAAGCTTATCAATTGCCCAACCAGATCTACTTGCTCTTTAGTTATGTCATTGTTAGCCTTAGAAATGACTGTTTTGACATAGAAGAAAATAAAGAAAGAGGTGGAAAACATTAAGAATAAAGGAAGGAAATAGATTTGGAAGAAGCATGAATGTTACTTTGTGACTTTCATTACCTATGCCAGCATATACCCACCACACTAAGGCTAAGCTGCCATTACTGTTATTAAGCCAACGACATCTTGGTTGCCGAGCTGCTAATTGCATATGTCATCTTTCCACAATACCTTGTGGGTGCTCTGACTTCGTCCTTTTGCAATACCAACTATATATGCTACATTGTGCAGATCATTACGCTTCATTGCACTTTTCAGATACAAAGGTATTATTAGACATTGGCAATGGGCAAATTCCTGTTGACACTTCTACTGGCCACATTTCGTTTCCATCAAATTTTTGTCACTTCACGCCAAAGGAAGAATTAATATTGAAAGTGTTTCCAAATATTGATGCAAATTAGAAAAACTATGCTAGGTTGAGTGAACAAGCCATTTTAGCAACAACTAATAAGAATGTAGATGGTTTAAATATAAAAATTCAAGGTAAAATTGATGGACAAATGCATTCATTTAAGTCAATCAATTCCATTACCAATCCAAATGAAGTCATCAATTATCTAACTGAATTCCTAAATTCATTGGATTTGCCAGGATTCCTGTCACACAATTTACAGCTCAAGGTTGACTCAGTGATACTACGCAATATCAATCAAGCGAAATTATGCAGTGGAACAAAATTTGCTGTTAAAAGAATTATGAAAAATTTGATTTATGTTACTATAGCATAGGAAAGTTCAAAGGTGAGGATATAGTTATTCCAAGAATACCATTAAAGTCAACCGACTTTCTTTTTCAATTTAAGCGCACCTTGCATTTGCAATGGCAATAAATCCCAAGGTCAATCGTTAGAAGTGTGTGTAATATACCTTGAATTGTGTTTTTTGCATGTTGTACATTGTGTGCTCGTGAGTCTGCGAACTATCTGCGCTATTTTTTTCTCTCCAGAAGGAAAATTATACATTACAAGGCACTACAATAGTGTTGACAAATTATTTAACTGTAATATTAATATAAAAATAATAGTTGCAACAAATCTTCACTTATCTTTTGGAATCCTTGCTTGGACTAGTTTCACAATGATTTCATTGCATTATCAACATATCCTTTTGGTCTCTTTTTTGATGTTGTTTATTTACACTGTTATGGTTACTGCTACTAGGTGGATTGTGTACTAATGCATTGCTAACTACTGGAATCAAAACAAATTTGGTAAGAGTGTCAATCGGAGGTATATCAAAATTCATTGCATGATTTCTATACTTTAATATAAATATTTTCTCCCAAACCATTAAATCTATGGGCCCATTTAAGTGTTTTAATAATTTAACATCTGGATTTATTTCATGATTCAATTTCCAAAAAATGTTTTGCTACAGCTGATTTATCAATTTGTTTGTATTTAATATTCCTAAAGTGTTCTTTAGGAATTTTTTCACATTATTTTCACATAAATTTGCTGTTTTTAATAGTTTAATTTATAGGTTAATTAATTTACCCCTTAATAAAGATGAATTCTATAGAGAATATAAACACATTATTAACACTGCTTTAATTAATGGTTTTAATACTGATTTTATAAATAAAAAAATTGAGAAGTTTAAACATCAAAAAGCTATTAAAGATATTTCTACGCTTAAGAAAATAGAAGATAATTACATTTTTAAAAAATTTACTTATCACCCTTGGGCAAATAAAAAATTCACAAATATTTTCAAAGAGCATGGCATAATATTGGTTCCTCAAAATAAATACAGTATAAAAAATTTGTTAGGCTTTTCTAAAAAGGATGAAATTTCAAAAAATAAAAATTCTGGCATTTATCAATTAAACTGTTTTATAAACTTGTTTATATTGGTAAGACTAAACGTCATTTGGAAACCAGAGTAAAAGAACACTTTAGGAATATTAAATACAAACAAATTGATAAATCAGCTGTAGCAGAACATTTTTGGAAATTTAATCATGAAATAAATCCAGATGTTAAATTATTAAAACACTTAAATGGACCCATAGATTTAATGGTTTGGGAGAAAATATTTATATTAAAGTATAGAAATCATGCAATGAATTTTGATATACCTCCAATTGACACTCTTACCAAATTTGTTTTGATTCCAGTAGTTAGCAGTGCATTAGTACACAATCCACCTAGTAGCAGTAACCATAACAGTGTAAACAAGCATCATCAAAAAAGAGACCAAAAGGATATGTTGATAATGCAATGAAATCATTGCGAAACTAGTCCAAGCAAGGATTCCAAAAGATAAGTGAAGATTTGTTGCAACTATTATTTTTATATTAATATTTTTGTTATTCTTCACTGTTACTAGCTTCTTTTTACATTTATAAATTTAACTGTAATTTTATTTCATTGCATGGTCATACTGTAAACGAAAGATTTTGTCTGAGTTTTTTTTTCGTTAGGTACACCACCCCTGCGAAGCCGGGGCGGGCAGCTAGTATGCATAGAGGGAGAGTGAGAGAGAGAGAGAGAGAGAGAGAGAGAGAGAGAGAGAACAGAAAAAAGGTGGTGAAGCATTATATCTATTGATGGTAAAATTAATATTGTAGGTGACTAACCTTCCTCTTATTACTAACGCAAACTGTATAACATATTTATCTGGAGTATATTGAAGAACTTTATATCATTTTACAATCTTTCTCCTCTAGATAAAGGTAATAATTAGGGCTTGGATTTTATAGGTAAATACATATATATACTTACTTACTTTTTTTTTTTTTTTTTTTTTTTTTTTTTTTTTTTTTTTTTTTTTTTTTTTTTTAGCATCCTAATATGAACTTGAAACTGAGTTTAATATTCTGGATATGTAAACTAGACCAAACATTTCAAGTTTTATTGCTCATAAAAATGCGTATTTTCTGATTTTTTATGTAAATAAATATATTCAGATATTCACTTAAATCACATAAAGGAAACCTTTTTAAAATAATTTTCACATAATTTCATTAAATCACAAAAGCAGCAGTAGAATTATTTTTAACAAGTCACTATGCACTCCTGTAATGCTCAATTACATATGTCAGATGACCCAATTTGTTGTTAATTATTGAAAGAACTGATATTTCAGCTATAGTATCCCTTCAGTTGAAGAAAATATAAACATTACTGTTTTACTTAGATACATGAGCTTGTAAGATAAGAACAGGAATTCCTCCACTGCCATATAGTGAATTAAATAAACCATAGACAATGATGCCCACACGGCATCGAAAACAGTCTGGAAAAATTATACGTTAAGTGATACTTAAGTGTTACAAACCCAACACAAAAATACTGTATTCATACGTATTACTGTTCCAAAACACCCTTTCATTAAAATTATCCTTAAACACCTGTTATCGCTTCACAGCCTGGTCAATATATACATTGATACTTGTTAAACTGTATAGTTAATTAGTCACTCATTTGTGATTCCATAAAGTTTACACAACCTTCTAGTTGTGTTGGGAAGTTACATATTGACAGTTTTGAGTCACCATGGATTAAATGTGCCCAGAGTGTAAAGTAGTGCAAGTAATGTGTAACAATATTAAGGAATTTAAGGATATTTTCAGTTCTGATAGTAAAATATTGTATTGTCAGTCATGTGGTAAAGCTATAACAGCAGACCAACGTTCACAAGTGATATAACATTTAAGTGGTAACAAACAAGTCAGCTATTTTGCCCTTTGTAAGAAAAACAATATTTTATTAATAATCCAGTGCCAAGTACTTCTAAATTTTATGCGTATTGTGAGGATTTGTGCAGAGCATTCATTTCAGCGGACAAACTCATCTTGAGAATGAAACAACCTCAGTTTAAAATATTCCTGATAAATATAAAAACCTGATGAATCAACTTTGTGAAAACATTACCTTCCCAAGTGCTATGAAGAAATTGTGACGTATATATGCAAAATTTGTGCTAATGATAAAAATATGGGTGAGCATGGATGAAACTACAGATTCTACTGGGAGGATTTGATTTGATAGTGTTTAACGTCCACTTCTAGTACAAATGGCACCGCAGACAATGACACTGATGATACAGGGAATGAAGATGGAGCACCGGTGGAATGAGATAGCGGGGGGAACCAAAGAACCTGGAGAAAACCCACCCTATGCCGTTTTGTCTACCACAAATCCCACATGTGGTTGCTTGAGATCGAACCTACCGTCTGTGTGAGAGGCAAGTGGTCTAACCACTCGGCATGGCATGGCCTTACTGGCAGGAAAATTGGAAATGTTATAGGGGTATTGAAGAATGGTTCTGAAATTTCAAAGTCATCTTTTCTACTGACCTGCCAAGACAATGCCTGCTGCAAACCATGTGACTTGCCAGAACATTGAATGATGCAATGTAGATATTGTGATCAAACAGTGTGCCATATGACAATTTTGTTATATTTGACTGATGTACCATATATGCAAAAGGCAGCAGCAGGACTTGCACTTTATCCTAAAATGATTAATATTACATGTGTTGTGCATGGATTGCATAGAATATGTAAGGAAATTAGGGTCATGTATCCTTACATTGACAAATTAATTTCTAATGGAAAAAAGTGTTCGTCAAGTCACCTAAAATGATTGAAATTTTTCAGAACAAAAATGCTAACACTCTTCTGCCTCCTGTGGTTGTGGCGACTCGCTAGGGAACATGGTTGACTGCAGTTCAATACTATGCAGAAAACCTGGATGGTTTGCTGCTGTCATAACTGAACTTAATTATTGTAAAGATGCCAGTTCAATTAAAATTCAAGAACTTTTAAGTGACAATCTGAATGACTTACCATACATTTCTGCAAATGTTTTTATCTGGAATGTTTAATAAATCTATGTAATAACACGACCAGAATCGCTACATTACCAAGAAAAGTAGTAACTTTTAGACTCCTAACAGGCCATGACTGTCTCAATAAACATTTATTCAGGATTGGTATAGTGAAATCTCCTTTGTGACCTTTCTGTACACTTAAAGAAGATATGATGGAAACCATCTACTGTGCTGCCCAACCTTGAGTCGACATAATATGACATGAAAATACTGGAATGCAAGAGAGCGAATGGCTTCACTGCCAACTGCTTAACATTAGATACCAACCAAAAACCCAACATTTCTGCAAATCTGCATTTCCTCTGTGATTCCATAAAGAAACTTGAATCAGTAGGAATGCCTTTGAAAGAAGCAGTTCAAGTAGATTAGGATGTGGAATGAAAGAACAAAACAAAAAAAACAATGTTCTTTCTGGTCCTGCAGCACAAAATTTAAAAAGAAATTGCAAGGAAGTGCTCCAAAATAATAGTGGATTTAACATAATGCATAAAAGTTCAAATGTGTTGGATGGGAACATGAAATTATTGATATTATAATATGCTAGACTTCTTGAGATGTGGACGATCATTTTCAGAATTCAAGGAACTTCTCCATGACAATCATCAATCTTTTTCCCGATGGAACATTTGGGGAAGTATGTGGTCTTATACAGTAACTCTATAGTATTTGGTGATCCCTTCCAGGAATGATGTCTGGTGAGTACCACCTACATTTCTATTAGATCAGTCATTCAAATCTTTAAAAAATATTTTATTTGTTTTGGCACATATTTTTTACTTTTTAGCAGATATTTTTAACATTTTTAGTGCATAAAAAATAAACATTTCCCAAGTTTTTAGCACCTAAAAATCCAAGCCCTGGTAATAATGAACATGGCATAACTCTTGATTTAATTTTAATAAATGTTTTGGATCTTCAAATAGAAAAGAAGACTAATCCCATCATAACTGAAGAGGTTCACTATTATTCAACTTTGTTGGTTTCATTCAGTCTGCACAATAATTTTATTTTTTTCTGTGAAAGCTCTTTTACTTAATAGCTGCCTTAATTAGCAATCAATAGTGCAATTGTCATACTTTACTTTGAAGCTGGCAGCTCATATCAATGGTTGAACTACATGGTGATGTAATTTTAATATCTCATTTGCTCATTTTAATGCTGTTTTATTTACCCTTCACAAATACAAAACTGCATTTTGACATTCACATTATGCTCTACTCATATATCTTCTTTTACTTACAAGTATATGCTTCAGTTTTTCATTAAATACTAAACAGATCCAATGTGAACATTACAAAAGTCATCCACTATCATAACATGGCTATGACAGACCATTCCGCATTCCTAATTTACAAAAATGTTCAATAAAATACAAATTGCCTTAAGCTCGTCAAGGTCATGGTTTTAACTCAAACATGTTGCATACTGCTATCTTCAGTATTGTTTGCAAATTTCAGAAATTAGCAACTGTTAACTAGAGCTCAATATGATGACTTTGAACTTAAGATTATCAACATTAATTTTATTTAAATAGAAGTAAAACTAGCAATGAAAAATGTACAATTATTACTATTACTATTATTACTATCATCATTGACATCGTTGCCATCATCATTATTATATTATTTAATTGTTTAATTATATAGCCCTCTTTAATTTCTAAGGTCATTTCAGAGGCTTTCCTTTAGAAACAACCGCAAAACTGTAGTTTTTTCTGTTCTAAACTGATTAAACATGCATACATTCACTCTCACATACACATTTTCAGACTCTGTGGGGATAGGGAATGATTCTAGTTAAATATAAATTCCCAGCCCAGTCGGGAATCGAACCCAGGACCTCTGTGGAAGCCAGAATGCTGACCACTAACCACAGAGGCAGTCAATTATTATAGTGGATGTGACACACCAATTAAATCAATGGTAGGTTGCAACTGATTCCCTCCAATTCATATTTGCTTAAAAATCATGATATAAACATAGTTAAATGTCACTGAAATAACATACTCTAGAAACGAGCATTATCTTCTTCTGCAAACGCCGAATGAGATTATCCTTCTGCTCATTTATAGGTTGCATCTTTTCCATCCTTTTCTTCACGTTCTCCAACTCAGCAACATCAGAACTATGAGCCTGAATTTCACTTTTGAGTCTAAAAATTAAAATTAACATAAAACACAATTAATTCCTCTTTCAATAAAGCATCAAATGCTAATACCATATTCACTGAAAGTGCAACAAAATAATAGCCTTCAAAAGCCCAAATAATATTTGCTCTTAATCCTGTGCTGCTTTAATCTAACAGTAGTTGAAATCAAAATTAAATGCAGTTTCTAATCAATTATTTACCACTAACTTAGATTAAAACTTTTGATTGAAAAACATATACAATGTTGTTCTGTCAACACATAGTAGCTCCAAAACATGCTATCCAGGCCAGCATGCCTTTTGCACTGTTGTTAGGGTTCTATATACATCATTCAGAGCAATTGACAATGGCAGTGTTGGAGCACCTAATTTCTTTGGAAATGAACTGGACTACCATCAATATTTACAGGCCACTAGTGACAGTGTTCAAACCATCCCAGAAAACTGAGTAAGCTGAAAGAAAGGCTGGAAATGTGATTGCACTTCAACAATGAAAGGCACCACTGCTTTTCCAAATGTAAATGTGAAAATACCAGCCAACATAACCCTCATGGAGAAGATCATTCTGGATAACAGATGCATTACATTTTCTAAAACAGATAATGTCCACAGGACTTGCCCTGTGATACTGCAGTGCATATAGATCTTATTCTAAGGATATGTATTATGATCTCTGGTTAAGTTTCTGGTTAGATTTAACTGGGAAACAGTGCAAATTTTCATTTTACAACTTTTGGTTAACAGCTAACCAGAAGTTATTCTTAGCAATAAACTGCCACCTTAGGTAGTAAAATGAAATGGAGTTTTATTTATAGATACTCTGTAACTGCTAGGGTTCTCAGTGTCCTATTCTATTGGGTGTCAAAGACTGCTTAATTTTCCTCAATGGCCTCTTTTTCAGGCTTGAGGTTTTTTTACATGATATAATTCTACAACATGGTACCAATGGCTATATTTCCCTTCCAAAGGAAGCCCAAAAAAATCCACCGGGTTTGACCATGACCTTGGGTATAGGAGGCTAGCAAGGTAACCACTACACCATGGAGGCAACACACCTCAGATAATGGTTAGGATACTAAAACTTGGAGGTAAGCATATAAATATATACCTTCAGCCTCGTCAGTTGTGACGGATTTCATGATGAAATACATAACAGAAGGAAAACCAAAATAACATGCAGATTTGAGCCAATGAGGGATTTTGTAAAAATTATAACATTGTAAAAGTTGCACTGGTTGCTTTAACTGCTATTACATTTCTACTGCATAATACATTCAGCATTAACTCTAAATGTTCTCAGGCATTTAGCCAAGTACATGGATTGACTCCAATGTTTCAAAGATGTGCATCAGGGTAAACTGATGACTTCACTTATCGTTATCTTCGATACATTGAAGTCAGTCCACCTGGCTAGAAGTCCAAGAACATTTAGAGTTAATACGTCACCAGGAAAGCTTCAGCTCTTACTTTACATCCGGCATTAGTCTTGGGCATCCCTAGTTTGTTTATTGTTTTCTTTTTTTACAAAGCTAAATTACACATTTTATTATAGATATAGGATTCATCCATAAGGCAGACCAGTTTTGTTACATCAAATTATAAACTTTATTTTTTCAAAACACATTAACAAAATTCATAAACAAGTTCATCACACCTTCCAATTTCAGGTATGGTGAATGATGTTGGGCATATGTCCTCCTCTAATGCGCTGACATGCAAGAACTCTGTCTGTGAAAATAAGGGCCTATGATTCCACCCACCCAAAAGCTGCAACAAATGGTCCTCGTTGTGGTAGTATTTCCTTTTCTTGAATTATGCAAGAATTTTCTGACCCCCATATTGGGAATTCTGCTTATTCACAAATTCATTTAAGTGGAAATGTGCCTCTTCACTGAAGTGATTAGACTTGCAAAGCTGTTATCCTGTCATCTGCACAGAAATCAGTTAAAATTTTGCCTTTTCACATGATCTGCCACTTTCAGCTGCTGCGTTAACTGAATTTTGTATGGGTGATAATGGGATCATACTGGAGAACTCTCTATACTGAAGAACATTCAAATTCTACGGAACGGCAAAGAACTGATTTCATTAGACTAACAGACACAGTCACAAACCACCACAATGTTTAGCTTAGGTCGACAGTTATGATGATGCCCAGGACATTTAATGTTCATTTTTGAATCTGTTTCATTGAACTTTTCATACGTCTGCAAACTGCTGATTCATTCAGTGCTTCATTTCACCATAGAATCATGCAAAGTCGTTTGCCAGTTGCTGCATAACTTTCTCTGTTCTGATAAAAAGTTTTCACAATTAGCACATGTTGCATAATAGCAAACTGCTCCATTGCTAGACACAGACTGAAGAAATGTGAGAAATTCAAGACTAAAGTGACAACCGGAATGTTGTGGAAAGAGTAACAAAACAATGTTGACAATTGACAGACAAAAATTATCAAACAATTCAAAACTGGCATGCTTTTTGAATGGTCCTACACAATAGAATAACTATAGTCAAATTTTTAAGAACTGAGTGCTATAAGTTGACCTACAAATTCCATTTGCTTTCCATGAACAACAAGAAAATATGTTTTAACTTTTACCGTTTTGTTTTCTGATTTACCAGTTCCAGGAAATTGCTAATCTATTAGCACAGTATTATCATAAAATCTAAAAACCCAAAAATGCAAACTTGCATTAGTCATATGTAACTTAGCCTTTCACAAATTCCCTGGGGGAAAAAGGTAAAATGATTAGATCTGTGAGATCAGTACAAGTAGGTGGTTGAGTTCCACTGTCAAATCACCATCCAGGAACTTGTCTATACAAAAGTTCTTATACATACGAGGATCGATTAAGAACTCATGGCAACTATTTTTTATTTACCAAACAGGCACAGACATGGAACATTTAGTATATATGGTTGAAGATATGTTGAATGACCTTCCGAATGTTGTCACTGGATGGGGTAAGGATGCTGGTATCTCTGGTAAAATAATAGGCCAAACATCACATTTTGACATCATTGTTTTGTCATTGTTCAACCTGTTTAACATCATTACTAACTGTTCAGCTGTTTAGCATCCTTCACAGGAGTCTCCTCCGTTGTCCACAGTTTGTTGCCAGGATGGGGAAGACGGACAATACCATTGGCTGCACGAGTCTCGTTAATATGCGCAATTCTACACCAAACAGCAATTTCAATGTCGTGTGTGTTGGCAAAGTGTTTCCCACGCATTGGCTTCTTCAGTTTAGGTATGAGATCAAAGTCACAAGGACTAAGATTGGGCAAGTATGGAGGATGCAGCAGCACTTCCCATTCCCAGTGCTGTAAACAACATGTTATCATCTCTGCTGTGCGAGGTTTAGCGTTGTCATGTAGAATTATATCGTTGTCCAACAGTTCCGGACATCCCTCTCATATTGTACAACGAAGATGTTACCGCAGAAATCTCAGGTAATACTGTGCATTTACAGTTCAGTCCTGAGGAACTGAATGACACTAACACACCTTGAGTGTCATAAGCCAATATGTTCATCAGCTTGTGGGTGATGGATTTGTTCATACCTTGTCCCCTTGGTGATCCAGGATGATGCCATTCATTGGATTATCACTTCAATTCGGGTTCACATGCTGTTAATTGCAATGATGTGGTTCAGCATATCGTTTCCTTCACGGTGAAATCTTTCCACATTGATGCAACACGTCTCTACCTCAGTTAAATGATGTTAAGTGATGCTACATTTTGTAGCAATCTTCCGCACATTTAGGTCCTGCCATAGGGTTAAGCGCACTGTAGAAACAGGAATTCTGTATGCTGGGCTAATTCCAGCACAGCCCAGTGCTATTGTCTTTGAGGAACTGGTTGATGACAGCCACCAATACAGCCTTGTGGGCTGACACAGAATGTCTACTGTGAGGCAGGTTGGCACTCTCTTCCTACTTTGAAGGCCCATACCCACCTTGCCACACCGTATGGGATAAAGCCCTATCTCTGTGCCAGTTCTGTGTGGCATTTGCATGCATTGCAGCCGCAGAGAACAGCTATCTTTATGTACAAACATTGTTCAGCTTTGGTTACCTCCATTATGCACTATCAGCAAACGACTGATGTAAAGCAGCTGCACAAACCAGTGCATGCATACCCCATCTGGTGCAAACATTCAGAGGTTCATGTATCATACTTTCGGATGTATACACTAAATGTTCTATGTCGGCACCTGTTTGGGAAATAAAAAATAGTTGCCATGACTTCTTAATCGTCCCTCATATATAGCTCTTGTATAGGTCACAATAGAAAACTCTTGAAGGTTTAAGAAATCTAACTTTAGACTATAAACTTATTGGATTTTATCAGTTTATTCTCTGTACATTTACATAGAGTTTAATATGTACATTGTTTTCATTATACAATATATTGTTATAATTTTGAAGCTGTCATTAACAGTAAAGCTGCATAACATACTTATGTTATTTAGTTGATTGTTTAGACTTGAAGCCGCAAGAATAGTTTTGGCTTTGTCACCATTTCACGACAAATAGTCTTCAATGAATTTGGATTAGATGCAGACTGGATGACCTGTGAACTTGTTAGTTTGTTTTGAGGCTATAAATCTGTTATAATCATTTGCTTAATTTGGTTATGCATTTGCTAAATATTTCTTCACTTCAACAATAAGACATTACACCTGCTGCCCTAGCATTCTTCACTTCATTCCCATCTTTTTGGGGGGGTTCCAATATTTTTTTCCTAAAGGTTTATAATTAATTAAATATATACTTTCTTTACTAAATGGTTCATGCAGTCTTTCTAAACATGCTTATTCCTTCAATTTTATCATACAGTTTATAAATGTTTAGTTCTTCTCTGAAGGTTACATCTGTTATTACTTAGTCTAGTGCACTATTTAGTTCTCCAAAAACATCTTATTTTTGCTGTCGGAATTTTACTTGTCTTTATTATCCCCAATTTGCTGCCATATATAACAGGGACCAGCATGATCTCATAGAGCTTCAATTTCTTTTCTTTTTTTGTTTTATTTTGTAAAATTCTTGTTTTGTTTCACATTTTTGTTTAAATTTATCTATATCTCTAAAGACATTAAAACTTACATCCTAACCTAATTAATAAAAATATACGGCTTGTTCAAGGCTATTATTTCCAATACATATATTTGTTCTCACTGGGTATTTTCCTTAATGTGCCATTATTTTTTATGTGCTATTTATAAATAGGAAGGGCGACTAGCATCAGCATACTACCCCCATAAAAGGATCCATAAACAAACATGATTCTTGCCAGATTGATCTTATACTAATAATCAACACAGGACAAAATTAATGAATATAAGATCATGTAGAGCAGCAAATAACTAATCAGATAGCTTAGTTAAATCCAGAATTAAATGCAAAAGAGCCTTCTATAAATAAATAAGGAAGGCAAAGCAAAAAGAATTAATACTGACAACTTAAGGACAAAGAAATTAAAAATAAGTATCTCAATAAATTAGCAAATAATTTAGCAAGTTAGCAGGAGAAGAAAATCAATACAGAAGAATTATGGAACCAAATAAAATACACTACACAAGAGGCAATGGAGACTTTAAAAACATAAACCACAGACAACAGCAAGAAATTGTTTGATAATGAATGTTTAAAAATGGTAAAAGCAAAAAACAAAGCTTATAGAAGATGGTTAGATAAGCTGAGGAAAAGTCACACAAAATGTGCAGAAATAAAAAGAGAAATAACATACAAGAGAATATCAAACAAATAGAAGAAAATCTTTAAAACAATAATCTGAGGAGAGTCTACAAGGAAAGCAGATAACTAAGAGTTTAAACATCAAACTAACATATGTAAAGATAAGGTCTGTAACCTTACATCCAACAGATAGAAACAGGAATAAGATGGAAGTAATACTTCCAGGAACTGCCTAACCCTAAAACAGGAAATTAACTCTACGTATTGGAACAAGAAAACCAGAAGGGAAACAAAAGCACAAGAAGTAGAACTACCCCATAAAATAGAAATCAAAGTAGTATCACAAGCAATGCAAAATAATAGATCCGCAAGTATGGATAATAAACCAGCTGAGCTGTGCAAATACAAAGGAAAGCAAATAAAGGAAATACTATATAAACTAATAAAAATAATATGGGATGAAGAGACAATACCAATGCTGTGAAAAACAGTTATAATTATACCTGTTATAAGAATAAAGGAGATAAACAAGAATGACAGAACCTTTGGAGAATATCCTGTTATATATATAAGATACAACCATTACCAATAATAAATTTAAACCACATGCAGAAAAGATAATAAAGGAATATCAATCAAAGATTTAGACCAGATATTCATAATTAAATACATCTTGGAAAAGGCATGGGAATATAATAAAGAGGTGCAGCAAATATTTGTGGACTTTAAGAAAGTGTTAATTAGCATGGAAAGGGGAAAAATGTATATGAAAGAGTTTAAAATTCCAGAAAAAATAATAAGATTATTAAAAGTTACAATCACTGCCTCCTACAGTTACAAGCCTACAGATGTTCGTAAATTTGGTAACACTGCACGTAGGCTGAGAAATCTGCAGAAAGTAAACACATTGAAGCTGATGTTTTAAATTTGTTTACAGTAATATTACAATTGCATCATGTGTATTTACAACTGACGTCTTTTTTTTCTCTTTCATAATATTTCATGTTGTGATAATCAGATAGAAAGTTGCTATAGTAAGTATTCTCTTGTATTATATTGCACATAGTCTGTACTTGTACTAGATTTGTGAACTTATTAGTCATTAAAATCTTTTGAAATATATTTCAGAAGCCTAGAAAGTGCTGTGTCCTGGGATGAAGTCAAATTATGACACCAAGGTAAAGTCACAAGACAATGTTTCTACAGTTTCATTCCCTAAAGAAGAAACAAAGAGGCAGTTGTGGATTCGTGCTATCCCACAAAAAGACTGGTGTCCAACATCGTCATCAGCTGTGTGTGCCAACCACTTTGATGAAAAGGACATAATTATTAATGCAAATTGGAAACTTGAAAATGGTTCTGTTACAAAACTTGCGTTGTGATGCCCTAAACTAAAAGAAAATGCAGTACCCTGTAAGTTCCATAATTTGCCATCTTACAGAGAGAAGAGATCCGGATTCCAGGAGGGAGGATATTAGACAAAGAAATGAAGCTGGAGAAACAAGATACAGAGAATAATTTTGAAATATTTGTGAATATTTTTGCTGAGAAACTAAAGCTCAGTAAATGGCAGTTTAAGATAACGATAATGGTGTTTGGTTAAACATTGATTTGGATATTGAAGTCTTTTTCAGGCTCTGTATCATGTGTAGTGTAATGGTAGACAATGGTAGACAAAAATATGAATGTGAAGGTATATTTAAAAGACAATGAAATACCCACAAATGATATGAATGATATATTTTCAGGTGGTGTCAAATTACATAAATGGTCACAGCTAGGTAACTTATTTGAGAAGTACTATAACCTTAGCGTTCACTTTGTTGAAGAGCTTATGGTTGGTAGTTTTTTGCAGAAAGCATGCGTTGCTTTGAAAAAAGCAGTAGAATTAACTGAGGATGAAGATTTCCCCAGTAAGACAACATTGCAAATTGTAAGTGATCAAGTAAGATTGATGTTGAATAAGAAGAAGCAATATTCCACTGTTACATTTATTTTTTCGTTTATGTTGTTTTCTCTGTCACTTGCATGATATAACTTGTTGCGAGATTACTTGATACTTCCACACAATAGGTATGTATAGCAGATTTCATCAAAATTAAGAAATGTATGCAACTAAGCACCTTATCTTCAACAATTTGCTAAAAATCTTTGTCAAAAAGGTAGATATGTGTGTTTAATGGTAGATGAAATATATATAGACAGTTGTTCGAGTTTTAAAGGCAATGATATAGTAGGAACTGCTAAAAATAACACTTCTGAGTTAGCAAGAGCTATACAGACTTATATGATTAGCTCTTGTTTTGGTAATTTTAAGCATATGGTGAAACTGTTTCCAGCTAAAGGAATGACAGCAGAGCAATTAAAAACTGCAACACTAGAAGTAATTAACTGGTTTTATTGTCATAGCAATAATAAATGATAACAACAGAACCAATCAAAACATCTTCTCTCTTCTCTCAGACACAGAAAGTATGCAGAATCCAAAGTATTTGAATCTGCCAATTTTCCTAACCTATGATTTTGCTCATGTTTTCAAAAACATCAGGAACAATTGGCTAAACCTATATGATGGACTAAAATCTTTTGATTCCAGATTTTGAAACTGATGTTATGAAAGCATGTTTCAAGCATCTTAGAGCATTTCATAAAAGTGGAATTGACAGTGTCATTAAAAAAGCATATAAGCTCAGTGTTAAAGCATTATATCCGACAACATTTGAAAGACAAAATGTGGGTCTTGTAGACAATGAGTTTCATGGAACTATAGCCGCTCTCAAAACTGTGACAGGCTATGAAAGTACTGTGTTTTTGGTTTTTTTAACCATTATAAAGAAATGGTGGGATATTGTAAATACTAAGGGTGCACTGAAGAGAATAATCAAGTGCAATGATTGAGCAACTACTATTAAAAGTTTAAATGATGGTAAAGTTAAATACCTTAATCAATTTTTGCAGTGGTTAGAGAAGTGGAAAAGGAAAAACCTAGGTCACTCAGGATTGTCAAACGATACTTTTAAAGCTTTAGCAGTTATTGTCTTATTTACTGAAATTTCCCCAAACAAATTGTCTGTCGAGCATGTTCTGCCTGGCAAATTACAAACTGATCTTCTAGAAAAACGGTTTGGTAAATATTGTATCATGTCTGGTACTAATTATAATGTATTCTGTAGGCAAATAATTGAGTCAGAAAAAAAGATCAGAGTAAAATGTTTACTTAAAATGATTGGGAAAACTTTAGAGAGCTTTAAAAACATGGGTTGAGATTGGAATGGAAATGTAAGCTATACTGACTCAAGTACAGTATTTTCATCCATTATTTCTTCTAATTACTTAGAAGATTATGAAGTATCAAGAAGCTCAAAAGTGTTGTATGTTTGTGGTTATGTGTTTCATAGTGTGTGCAAATTTTTTAGATGTGAGCTTTGTATTGGTCTGTTAAAGAAGGAAAGGGAACAGAAATCAGTGATGCATATTTTGACTATTTATAATGAGGAGGACTTTCAGTACCCAGTGATTTATTTGTGGGCATCTTCTTTCATGTTGCTGCCATATTTCAATATATAATGAACTCTTCAGACTTAGCAAGTAAATTCTTTTCAGTAGGTAATCAAAGAAGCATTCTTACTATACTTGGTAAGCAGAGGTTAAGAGACCAACATGTTTATGGTGACATTGATGAGTGCATCTGTGGTCAGAAAGTCAAAGAAATTACTTCTAAAGTAGTTTTCAAGTTTGTAAATATTATCTTAGATAATTACACTAAGTGTGTAAACAACACGATTGACCAGAGCGGCAAGAAAAGAAAACTTCAACCTTTAAGTTATTAACTTAAAATGCAGTAACTCTGATACATATTTATATTAATGTATTATTTATTCATTATAAATATAATTTATTTTGTCCAGAATGCATTATACATGTACACGAAATAACAACGTAAATAAATCTAATGTTATGACAATTAATAGATTGTTTCTTGCTTGAGATTGTCGTCTGCTGTAAACCTACCACTTGACAGCTATACAGTGTTGCAACATCTATGAACATGACTTGTTAATTGTAGGAGGCAGTGGTTACAATGGATTACTGCTCAAATTAAAGCTGGTAATCATATAGCAGACAGTTTTAGTATTGAAAATGGATTTAAAGAAGGAGGACTGCTACCCACCTTGTTTATTCTAGCAGTGAAAAATGTAATTAGAAAACTACCAGTAGATGTATAGAATCCACAGTATATTACAAATCAGTACAAATCCTAGCATATGCAGATGAAACAAACGTAGTTGAACGAACCAAGAGAAATGTTTCAGAGATACACATACTACAGGGTGGCGCCAAGTACAGATTGCTTGCCTGCCATGAGCAGATACAACAAATAGATAAACATGTAATAATTTAGATAATAAATAACAAATAAGTTAATGCAAAGGTCTATATTTACTGAATTGATATTGTATTTTACATTAGATTATATTAGGTGGTGAAAATTACCTCCTTGTGCTTCAATGTACTTTTGCACATGTTTTAACATGTTAATATACACTTTGCACAATTGAGCCATATCAATTCTCAAAATTTCATTTAGAATATTGTCCTTTAAGGCTTCTAACATTTTTGGGTTATTTGTGTACTCTTTTCCCTTTAGACTGCCCCACAGATAAAGGTTACAAGTGGTTAGGTCTGGCAAATGTGGCAGCCACAATCCTTTGCTGATAGTCCCTTCTTCTGTGAATCTTTCATGAATTTGTCAGATTGAATAGATCCTTTTCTCCGGATAAATTTGCCCTCATGTAAACAAAGCACAAAATATACTCCTCCCCTTACTTGTTCTGTATGGAGGGGGTAACAGGACTATTTTCGTAACCATATGGTGCCAAGGGAGATTACCACGTGGAACCTTAGAACTGTCATTGCTTTCCTTCTACACTCCAAAATAAAGATATAAATAAGAAACATAAAAATCACTATCCGAAAATAAATATGAAAAATATACCTAATCTGAATGAGAGGTTGTAAATGTATAATTTTGAAGCTACTAAAGTGAAGGCATAATCAAATTGAATTAATTAAAGTGGTACTGTTAACACACACTTCACTTACTTTTATTGAGCAGGACAATTGTTTCAAGGATTGTTGCTTGCATCCTCAGCTGTTGAACCACTACTGCTTGGGTTTGGATTCCAAGTTGTGGTTGTGCTTGTGGATGTTGTGTTGTTAAGCAGTCCTTAGGGGGGAACTCCATGTTCATCAATGTGTGGCAGTATTTGTGAATGTAGATTTTTTCCCATGCTGATAATTGAAACGGATTCGAAAGTTCTTTCAATAGTTTGATGTTCGGATTGATTTCGTGGTGTGCTACCCAAAAGTGATGTGCTACTGCAGATTTGTCCGGCTGTTTTGACTTGATGTGTTTTCTGTGTTCTTTATTGCATGTTCAAGGTTTCTTATTGTCTTTCCAATGTATTTCCTGTTGCAGTCTTGACATTCAATGACACATATTTCTGATTTTTTCTCCATGGGTATTTTGTCCTTCAGAGAGGAGCCCAGGAGGTTTTTTAAGTGTATTTGTTAATTGGTGCTAGTTTGATGTTGAATTTCTTGAATACTTTCTTGAACTTGTTGTAGAGTTGTGGGTTGTATGTGATTTTGTGAACTTTGGGAGGTTTTTCTTTATGGGTTACGGTGGTAATTTCTTTCATGTGTTTCTGTCTTTTGAATTTATTGATCTTTTTTGTGATGGTGGAGGTATTGAAACCATTGTCTACTGCTGTGCTCAGAATGTGTTTATATTCTTTTTTATATTCAGAGGGATTGAGTGGGACATTAACTAGTCTGAAAGCTAGACTATTGAACACTGCAAATTGGTGTGGAATGGGGTTGAAGCTATTACTTTTTACGTAGTTGTTGGTGTGTGTAGTTTTCCTGTGTATTCCAAATTCTATTTTGTCATTCTTTTTGAATATGTTTAGATCTAGAATAGGGATGCAGTCGTCATTTTCTCTTTCTATGGTAAATTTTATTTTGGGTTCCTGTAGGTTGAGGAGTTTTAAGGTGTCTTGTGCTAGTTTTCCTGGAATTATGGCAAAAATGTTGTCTACATATCTGAACCAAATTTTGAAAATTTGTGGAAAGGCTTTGGTAATGTGTGTTTCAAATACATCCATAAACAGTTCTGCCAAGAATGGGGAAAATGGGTTTCCCATAGCTAGGCCTGTGACTGTTGGTATATGTGGTTATTAAAGGTGAAAGCTGACTGTTTTATGCATAGGTTTGATCAAGTCTTCTACTTCTGTAATGTGTAGGTCTATGGTGTGTAGCCATTTTCTGAGAAGTTCTGGGAGTTTTTCTACATCCACAATCACAACTTGGAATCCAAACCCAAGCAGTAGTGGTTCAACAGCTGAGGATGCGGGCAATGGTCCGCGAAACAATTGTCCTGCTCAATAAAAGTAAGCGAAGTGTGTGTTAACAGTACCACTTTAATTAATTCAAAAAGAGAGGTTGTATTCGATCAACATCAGAGTTTGCTTTTCCCCTCTCCCTTCATATTATGTTGCATTTTACTCTTAATGGTGGTGTCTAGCCATACTTTGTTGAGAAAATACAGCTTCCATCCTTCCTGTATATACGTGGAAAATTAATAATACATCCTAATAGCCAACAATGATATTTTTACCGGTTTTTTTTCTGGAATTCAAAACTAATGTCAAGTAACAGCTTATAAAAATATGTTTGAACGTAGGATGGTAGGGGTCACCGTTTCGCAAACACAAGTAGTTTCCTCATTGCAAGTGGCTCATTAATGTGGAAGAAATTATGAATCTTTTGACCATTGCACTCCTAACAAATTTGTCACACTGAACTTCTAGCTCTGGCTTTTTACATTGCCTTGATTTTCCAGATGTAATTTTTAACCTTTCACTGCATGCAAAATTTATACTTGATGCATGCCTACACACATGTAAACTTTGCTGTCACGTTAACAGTATCCTAGATGGTTAACGTGGGATATTTCTTACAAAGTTTGTGAAATAATTCAAAATTATCCTTTCTCACCATTTGTTAAAAGGCTTCTCCTTCAATGTTTTACAAACTGCATTTGTTTGGCCATGATAGTTTATATACTAACAGCCTCACCTCCCGCATCCAAAACTCACCAGCAGAGACAGTCTGCACATCCTGTTTGCTCATTTTCCAATGAAGTCCAATTTGATTGCTTACTTTAGGTTTATTTTGCTGTAACGCTACATAATAACATGTTAAACATACCATTGTGCATAACACAGAGGAGTTCCAGTAGTTTTTGTTAGAACTCAGCAAACTACGCTGTAACTGCTGTGCCTTAAAAAACGTTGCATCAGCCATGAAGGAAACTTGACTTGCTTTTATGCACGTGTCTCTGTTTACACAAGTACCTATTCTCTGGTTGAAAATGGTCTAGCATGAAGCGTGACAGGTTACCCCCATCCTGTTGAAAGATAGAATAGTTCATTCATGGGCATCAACTGTGCATAAAATTCTTCAAAGATTCGCATAAACACATCAGTGTTTACTGTTGTTTAAAAAAATATGGGACCCATAATCCGACTTGCTGACAAGGCAAACCACACTAATTTTTTTTTCACCCTGAAGAGGTTCCTCATTAATCGTATAGGGCTTGTCTGTTGACCAGTGCATGATATTCTGGGAGTTCACATGTCTTGTCATATGGAAATAGGCTTCATCACTAATGAAATACAGCAGCAAATCCAACATTCCACTCTCAATTATTTGACATAGCCACATACAGTAATTCACATGTTTTGCCTTATCTTCCTCCTACAGTTCTTGGACACATATCATTTTGTGGAGCTTTATTCCTATATGGCATGAAACACATTAACAAGACCTACGCAAAATGCTCACTTTTTGCAACAATTTCGACTTCTTTGGACTCTTGCTCATTTGTGCTTGAATATCCATGATCACAGCAGGTGTACGAATGGATAGGGCTTGACTCTTTTTTTACATTAGCAACTGACCCTGTATTGTGTTACCAAATCCTTTGCTAGTACGGAAATGCCAGGAAAGCTCTGTGCAAAAATGTTCCACATTTCCTTAAAAGTACACCCCACTACTGCGATTCTTTCTTGAGGAGTATACATCTTGCTGAGGGTTTTTATCTGGAATGTTTTTATTCAAATTTTTGTAAACGTTTAAAATTAGGCACCATAAATGGCAGTTACATCATCTAAGAAAAGAAAGGTATATACAGGAAAGAAAATGAAATGATCCCCTAGGCCTCGAATACTCTAATACCATCGGGGTCAAAGAAAACAAGAGTTGAGTCAAGCAAGACTGGATAGGAAAGGTAAAAGAGGGGAAATGATATGTGGAAAGGAAGAAACATCAGTCCAGGTTAATAACTCACCAAGCTGACCAGTGACATTAAAGAATACATAACATCAACAAACAAACTTAAAGATAATATATTTAATCAGGAATTCAATATTAAATAATTGAACATTGTAATTAATAACTTAAAATTGAAAAGATCTTCAGGACCTGACATACAGGAATATCTGGGAAAATAAAGCAAAATTAAGACTCCTAAATCTCTATAATTTGTCATGGAATACAAAAGTACCAGATGAATGAAAGAAATCAATAATACCTATTTTGAAATCAAACAAACCAGCAGAAAATTTTTCAAGTTATCGTCCAATAGTGCTTACCAGCGTATTAGCAAAAATCATGGAAAAAATGATTTCCAATCGTTTAAATTGGTTTCTAGAAAAACAACTTAATTTCAACTAAACAAGCAGGATTTAGAAAACACCATTCAATAAATGAACGGATTTTAAATCTTAGTCAAGACATTAAAAATGCATTAAATAAAAATGAAGACACTCTAGCAATATTTATTGCCTTTAAAGGAGCATATGAATGTATTTGGAGATACAAACTACTTGATAAACTTAAAATTCTAGGAATCCAAGGCAAAATGTTACATTGGATTAGTGAATTCATTATTCAATGCTTCATTGCTGCCAAATATAATGATAAATTATCAAAATATCAACACACACACCGTGGTGTACCTCAAGGCAGTATCCTTAGTACAACACTCTTTAACTCTTTAATATTTATATCAATGATCTTCCATATCAATTACAAAAAAGAGATCAAAAATCTTTATGTTTGCAGATGATGTAATCTTATGGAGTTCTAAACCGAAAAATCAAACTCAACAATCAATAAATATAGCACAACAATCCTAGTCGACTTTACAGAATTGGACGTCTAATAATTTAATGAAAATGAATACACAGAAAACAAATTATCAACTATTTACACTTAGGAAGAAACTAATAAATATTTCCCTTTAACTAAATGAAAAAACTCTCACAGAAACATGTGAAGCCAAATACTTAGGTATTGTTTTTGATACAAAATTAACTTGGAAAAACCACATTGATAATATAATAAAAAAAACGAAGAAAAAATTACCACTATTAAAAAGCCTGGACGCAAAAGAAATGGGGAAGCAATACACAAACTTTAAACACTTTTTACAAGATGTATATTAAACCAACATTTAAATATTATGAACAGATATTAATAACTGCAAATATATAAAAACTTAATATTCTACAAAAGCAAATTCTTCGCCTGATAACTGGAGCTGTTAAAACTAACCCAGTATTTGCTCTACAAATTTTAACAAATAATCCAACTTGTGCTTGACATTGAACAAGCAGCCATCTTACAATATGAAAAATTAATCAGGCTACCTTTTAATAACTAGGAAAAAAGAAAACCACAAGTAAACCTAAAAATTCAACAAAGTTTCCTTAATAAAGTCATTGAAGTCAAACATAGATTAAAACTTCCTTACTTAAAATAAAACATACAAACAAATATAACCTGTTAGAACTATTTGATATTGAACACTATCTACACTTAGCTGAAGAATTTACAAAATCTGAAACCTCTTTGTGTGTTCTGAACTAAATGACACTAGAAATAATAAATTTTAGATACCTTACTAATGAATGGCTACATGTTTATACTGGCGCTTCTAGCTTACCAAATAATGGTAGTACTGATGCAGGTGCAATATGCACTCTCTTCTCTTTCTACAAAAGATTTAAGTTTAAATACCACAAATTTTGATGGAGAGATTTTGGCAATACTTCAGAGCTTACTATACCTACTATATCATATAAATAAATTTAAAAAAATTGTGCTATTATCTGACTAAAACTGCTACTATATCCACAACATCTGATGTAACACCTAATAACTTAAATATTGAAGAATGCCGCAAAATCATAAACCAACTAATGAATTTAAATAAATGATTAATACTTCAATGGATACCAGCACATTGCAGAATACAGGGTAATGAAACAGCTGACTTTCTAACCAAGAAAGGTAGTAAAATTACATCAAATCCATCTGAAACAATAAGTTATCACTTTATCAAAAGAATTATAATATCAACATATAATAACAAAATTAAAGAAGATAATATATTACAAACAAAAGGAAAAGCATGGGAAAATTTATGTAATAACACGACCAAAATCACTACATTACCAAGAAAATCCTCTGTAGCAACTTTTAGACTCCTAACAGGCCATGACTGTCTAAATAAACATTTATTCAGGATTGGTATAGTGAAATCTCCTCTGTGTCCTTTCTGTACACTTAAAGAAGATATGGATGGAAACCATCTACTGCGCTGCCCAACCTTTAGTCAACATGATAATATGACATCAAAATACTGGAATGTAAGGGAGTGAATGGCTTCACTGCCAACAGCTCAACATAAGATACCAACCAACCAACCATCTTGCTCAGGTACTTCACATGTCTTAACCAAGTTGCAATGGTTTTTTATTGACAATAGAAAACATAGTCATAACAGCTTTGCAACAACTGACAAGCGTCAATGAGCAGTGTAATACTTGGGGCTGGTTTTTCATACACCACTCTACATTACCTGAGAACACAAAGGAAGTAGGTCTTACAATAAACTGAAGGGGAAATATTAGTATTGACGAACACTACCTGGAAATAGTCAATAGTTTTAAACATTTACGAACGAATGTTAATAACGAGGGAGATGAAAGATAAGAAATCAAAACCAGAATAACAGCAGCAAACAAGGCTTACAGAAAATAGGAACAAAATAATATTCCCTAAAATGAAAATAGAACAAGAAATTAAAAAAAAAAATTTGAATGGAAAATTCCATAAAACAAGGCCCAAAGGCAGACCAAAAAGTCAATGGGAGAGACACCTTACATGAGAATCCGAATGTGGAGACTGGGAGCAGAAGACAAAGAAGAATGGAGGTAAAAATTGAGAGAGGCTGTCCAAAATGGAGTGAAATGTTCTGTAGTAATAGCATATGCATGCATCTTGTTTTTTTAAATAGTGTTTAACACCCACTCTTACTAAATATGGCACTGTAGGCAATGACACTGATGATACATGGATTGAAAATAGAGTACCGGTGAAATGCAATGGCGGGGGAAACTGCAGAACCCAAAGAGAACCCAAGCTTATATTACTTTGTCTACCACAAATCCCATATATAATTACCTAGGATCGAGCCTGGGCAGCCGTGGTGAGAGGCAAGTGGTCTAACCACACAACCACAGCGTGGCCTGCATGCAGCTTGGAATTGTTATAGAGTGTAATAAATATACTATCGACCTCACCATGGCTGGACCACTCACCTCTCACCTAGGCATCCCGGGTTTGATCCTAAGCAACCGCATGTGGGATTTGTGGTGGATAAAGCGGCCCAGGGGCAGATTTCTCTGGTTTCCCCCACCATCACATTCCACCAGTGCTCCATCTTCATTCCATGTATCAACAGTGTCATTGCCTGCAGTACCATAAGTAGTAAAAGCGGGAGTCAAACACTATCGAAAAAAAAAATAACTATCTTGTTCTTGCCATTAAATATTACTAACTGTGTCTTTGTCTAACTACAGCTCATATAATAAATTAATTTCAATGATGTAAAATCATTTACAATAAAATAGGTAGAATATTTTAAATGTAAAAAGAAGCTAGTAACAGTGAAGAATAACACAAATATTAATATAAAAATAATAGTTGCAACCAATCTTCACTTATCTTTTGGAATCCTTGTCTGGACTAGTTTCGCAACGATTTCATTGCATTATCAACATATCATTATAATATTATCATATTATCAACAGTGCCAGGTGAACTGTCGTGATGAGAGCACACGCCCTGAGGAAGCCCCAAATAGTGAGGTGAAACGTCGGCAACATTTCAAGCCAAGATGCGCCGAAGCTTACGCAAGAAAATAACAATTAATAGTTGCAACAAATCTTCAGTTATCTTTTGGAATCATTTTGCAATAAACCTATAGCATCCTCAGCATTAATTTCCTTTTGGTCTCAGTTTTAGTCTGGTTTTTGATGTTTATTTACATTGTTATGGTTACTGCTACTTGGGGGATTGTGTACTAATGCATTGCTAACTACTGGAATCAAAACAAATTTGGTGAGAGAGTCAATTGGACATATATCAAAATTCATTGCATGATTTTTATACTTTAATATAAATATTTTCTTCCAAACCATTAAATCTATAGGTCCATTTAAGTGTTTTAATAATTTAACATCTGGATTTATTTCATGATTAAATTTCCAAGAATGTTCTGCCACAGCTGATTTATCAATTTTTTGTATTTAATATTCCTAAAGTGTTCTTTTACTCTGGTTTCCAAATGACATTTAGTCTTACCAATATAAACAAGGTCACAATTTAAACCATTTAATTGATAAATGCCAGATTTTTTATTTTTTGAAATTTCATCCTTTATAGAAAAGCCTAACAAATTTTTTATACTGTATTTATTTTGAGGAACCATGCTCTTTAAAGATATTTGTGAATTTTGTATTTGCCCAAGGGTGGTAAGTAAATTTTTTTAAAAATGTAATTATCTTTTATTTTCTTAAGCGTAGAAATATCTTTAATAGCTTCTTGATATTTAAACTTCTCAATTTTTTTATTTATTAAATCAGTATTAAAACCATTCATTAAATCAGTGTTGACAATGTGTTTATATTCTTTATAGAATTCATCTTTATTAAGGAATAAATTAATTAACCTATAAATTAAACTATTAAAAACAGGAAATTTATGTGAAAAAGGGTTAAAGCCATTATTTTTTATATGATTATCAGTGTGGGTTTGCTTTCTGTATATTCCAAAATTCAATCCACCAAGTAGCAGTAACAATAACAATGTATATAAAAACAACATCAAAAACCAGACCAAAACTGAGACTAAAAGGAAATTAATGCTGAGGATGCAATATATTTATTACGAAACTAGTCCAAGGATTCCAAAAGATAAGTGAAGATTTGTTGCAACTATTAATTGTTATATTAATATTTATGTTTCACTATTACTAGCTTCTTTTTACATTTATAAGCTAATTTGTTTTGAAGCATTTCTTAGTTGCAATACATTTTAGGTTATTGCTTATGATGGATGTGTTCGGTTTAATCTGAATTTTAATAATACTAAACATGAAATTAAGCTATATTTAATTACATATATTTAATTACAAGAAAAAAGAAGATATATTCTTGCAGATATACATTTCTTAAACCTTTGTTTAAAACGTAAAGTAACTCCTATTTTTGTTAGAAAAATTGTTAAATTTGACAATAATAGTATTCATCAAAAAAGCAGCAGAGAAAATAGTAATTGAAGTTGAAAGAAGTTTACATTTTAAAAACTTAAATAACATTGAATTGAATTTATATAATTTGCATATTAAACTTATAAATGTTTTAGATAATTCAATTTGGCTCAATTTGGAATATAAATTGTTTGAAAATTTGAACTTTAGCATGAAAAATAAAACAAACTAAAAAATAAATAAATTATGGTTAAAACAAAATAAATTGAAACCAACTAAACAGAATAACCCTAAAGATAATGTAATTAACCTTTCAAATTGTAATTTCAATGAGAAGGAAATTAATTTTTTGAATAAAGGTTTAAAAACCTGTGTAGATTTTTCAAAAAATATAGATGATTATGTAGCAGATATAGAAATTGCTGATCAGGATTTAAATGAAAATAATAAATTATTGGTTAAAGAAAAATGTAGTAAAATATTACAGAATTTGAATAAAAATCACCCAAGTAAATCACAATAAACAAATTATTAAATCATTAAAAGAAAAAGATGTAATCTATACTAAAGCTGATAAAGGTAACAGCATTGTAATTTTAAATAAAATTTATTACATTAACAGAATGGAACTATTATTAAAAATTCTTTCGAGCTAGTAGAAAGGATCAGCAATACTACATTGTCTGCTAATGATAAACTTGTTTCTTTCGATGTAACTGCTTTGTTTCCAAGCATTCCTAGAGAAAAGCTTTTGACATTTTTAAAAAAAAATGGTTAAGTTCTATAGAACTGAATGAAGATTTAATAAATGATTTTGTTAACCTTACTAATCTTTGTTTGGATCAAAATTTTTTCAGCTTTAATGACAAATTCTATCTACAAACTTCTGGTTTAGCAATGGGTAGTCCACTTTCACCTTTTCTTGCTGGTCTTTTCATGAGCTATTTTGAAATACAGGTCACTAAAGCATTCCCTCTAATTTTTAAAACTTGGTATAGATATGTAGATGGTATATTTGCTATTGTTCCTGATAAACATGTAAATGATGCTTTAAAACTTTTAGATTTACAAGATAAGGGTATAAAATTCACATTAGAAACTGAAAGTGATGGCTATCTCGGTTTCCTGGATTTAAAAATAATAAAAAATTACAATAAATTGAATTTTGGAACATACAGAAAGCAAACCCACACTGATAATCATATAAAAAATAATGGCTTTAACCCTTTTTCACATAAATTTCCTGTTTTTAATAGTTTAATTTATAGGTTAATTAATTTACCCCTTAATAAAGATGAATTCTATAAAGAATATAAACACATTGTCAACACTGATTTAATGAATGGTTTTAATACTGATTTAATAAATAAAAAAATTGAGAAGTTTAAATATCAAGAAGCTATTAAAGATATTTCTACGCTTAAGAAAATAAAAGATAATTACATTTTTAAAAAAATTTACTTACCACCCTTGGGCAAATAAAAAATTCACAAATATCTTTAAAGAGCATGGTTCCTCAAAATAAATACAGTATAAAAAATTTGTTAGGCTTTTCTAAAAAGGATGAAATTTCAAAAAATAAAAAATCTGGCATTTATCAATTAAATGGTTTAAATTGTGACCTTGTTTATATTGGTAAGACTAAACGTCATTTGGAAACCAGAGTAAAAGAACACTTTAGGAATATTAAATACAAAAAATTGATAAATCAGCTGTGGCAGAACATTTTTGGAAATTTAATCATGAAATAAATCCAGATGTTAAATTATTAAAACACTTAAATGGACCCATAGATTTAATGGTTTGGGAGAAAATATTTATATTAAAGTATAAAAATCATGCAATGAATTTTGATATACCTCCAATTGACTCTCTCACCAAATTTGTTTTGATTCCAGTAGTTAGCAATAAATTAGTACACAATCCCCCAAGTAGCAGTAACCATAACAATGTAAATAAACAACAACAAAAACCAGACTAAAACTGAGACCAAATGGAATTAATGCTGAGGATGCAATACATTTATTGTGAAACTAGTCCAAGGATTCCAAAAGATAAGTGAAAATTTGTTGCAACTATTGTTATATTAATATTTGTGTTACTTCACAGTTACTAGCTTCTTTTTACATTTATAATTTACTTTTAATATGACTTTTTGAAGAATTCACATGTTATCCTATTCTTTTTTCATTAATGCCCCATATTTCATCGCATAATGGTCACACCTTAATTTATAGATAAACAGTCAGTATTTAACTATTTCAGTACATAATTCTTTCAGGTTTTCACAATAAAAAAATATTAAAAATAAAACACCACCATTTCAACTTTGTAAACCATTAGCCCCATTAGCTTCACAAAAGACCATGGACAGTTTGTAGCATATTCCGATCCACAGCACTGAGTCACCATTTTTTTACCTAAGATTGTCACTTATCATTGAAGATACATTAATATCATCAGCTAGATTGAGAGATGTTGAGTAGTCCATCAATGAATCTGATTGGTTGAAGTATCTAAAAGTGCAAGAATTAGCAGTTTATGAATGGAGCATGGATGTTTTACACTTGAGTAGTATATGCCAAATGAATATTAAGACAAATTTTGACATTTATATTTTACCCATAATAATGATTAATTTTCTGGTAGCAACCTTACATTGCATATAAATCTTAGACACAGAAGTACAGCTTCTGTAGTCAGCCACATGCTAAATCAGAAACTTATTATGGGCTTGGTAGGGATTATTCCATGTCACTGCTGTTTTGTTTGGACCGTTGCTGGCTGCCAATATCAGCTATACCTTGTAAGGATAATGCAAAACTTTTGCCGAGGTCAGTACTAAAAAGAAAAATTTAAACTCCAGGTTTTGGACCTCAGTGTCTTTTGGCCATCTCACTGTTATCCAAACCACTTTGACTCCAAAGGGGACTTAAATATTTTTATTACTGTAATACTGTATTTACTCAAATACAAGACAACCTCAACTGCAAGGCGATCCCCATTTTACAGAACTTAATTTTGGAATTTAGCATATCAGCTACATAAAAAGAAGATATAATTTAATTTTTAAATGGAATTTAAAGTTTTGCCATATATTTTGAACAAACTAAGAGACACTTAAGTTGACTAAGTTTCTTGAAAAAATTTTCTGTTTAGACAATATACCGTACCTTTCTAAAAAGTGGGAGAGAGATGGAGAGGGGAGTACAGAGATGTATAAAATGTGTGCAATGGTAGAACATGTTGGCAGCGTAACTGTAACAATGATTATGGGTGAGATTTTCTATTAAAACAAAATATTTAATACATCACAAAACATTTTACCTAATTTCAATTGTGTAAAATTCACAGCAACACAGAGAGGTAGAGAGGAAAATGGAAATGTACTGGTATATGTGCAGCAGGAGGAGATGAAATGTGCAGCTAACTTCTTTCCACTTGGTCATTGACTCCCAATACAACATTACATACAACCAACCATGTGAAAGAAAGTCCTCTAATTTGATTTTAGTCTTGGAGAGACATTCTTTTTTTTTCCAGTGAGAATAATCATAGGCTATCAACAGCTAATTTTTAGCACAAAA
This sequence comes from Hymenopus coronatus, assembly GCA_030762935.1. Taxonomy (NCBI): domain Eukaryota; kingdom Metazoa; phylum Arthropoda; class Insecta; order Mantodea; family Hymenopodidae; genus Hymenopus; species Hymenopus coronatus. The sequence goes on from CM060892.1 coordinate 161,993,083, forward strand.
TCAAATGCATACATTGATCTTGGCAACCATTTCCCCCAGGCTTTGCCACTACTCTACCCACAAAGTCTGACACATTTTTTCCTGCATGGTAAAAAATACATCACGAATGCCAGATGAACCTGAGCTTTGAACATCAACATATGAAAACAAACAGTCTTGTACTTGAATAAATACAGTACTTCAAGAAATCCGCAATGACTTGGAACACATGTCACACTCCCTGGGTCAAAAGGTAAAGTAGCCAACATCTAAATTATTTATCGACATGAAAATGCTAATCATCATATATCATCATTAGGAACACTCAAGTTTCACTTGCGAAACTTGTGAAAATTTAAAAATGCTTAAAATGACAGAAGAAATGTATACAAAGACATATGTGATTAATTTAAATGTATTTTGGGACACCATCTACTAGCAACATTTTTAAATTCCTGCCCTATATATGAATTTTTAGGTTCACTCACAAAATTTATCGCATATAGTGAAAACATCTTACAATCAAGCTGTTTTCCAATTTTGGTTAGCATTTTTCGTTCCCAGCTTTAATACATACTGTACTAGTCTGTTAGCACAAGCGTTAGCAAAGTTGTCCGCGTTCGATCAATAACAGCTGCAAACTGTAGTACTGATAGACCAGTAAAGCTGGTGAACCAGCGAGATCGGGGAACTGATATCCAATATGCACTATGCATGCATACACATTCTTTTACTTCCGTAAGCGTCTCTTGTATGATTTCCTGGTTCCTGTTGACCATAGGTTCAGTTCCTTTTAAGTAGCAGTAGCATAGGTCTGCAAGTTTGTCAGCATGCCACCAAAAGTGAGCTTAGATGAGTGAATAAAGTAGTTCTTGCAGGATGGAATGAAGAGGTCAGGAGAAATATTACCATAAATTTGATATATTGCTAGAATTTATCAGATTTGTTTTAAAGTACAAACAGGAGACCACCACAAATCTTTGTTTTCACAATTTGTTACCTTTAAAACTTCATACACAGGTTAAGATACTTCCTGTGGAGAATTAGAAGAGACCACAGTCATTTTATACATGCAATCTCAGCACCGTTTTAATAATTTTAATGTAGGCATGCTCCAGTTGCTATGTTTACTTTCTCTATTTAGTACATTGTAGAGAAAGTATTGCACTCCATCCAAAAATTTTGATAAGAGATTTCACTGAATATATACGTTTTAAGGTTCTCTGTATCCAAAAGGAGCATTTTTAGAAAAAAAAAAAAGACTGTGTGTGCATGTGTGTGTGGGTGTGGGTGCCTGCATGTGTGTGTTCATGTGTCTGAACATGATAACTCAAAAAGCCAGATCAAATAAACTTGGTATTTAGGTTTAACATCTTCCAAAGATGAGGCACGAAGATTTTCAGGATAATCCCCCTACCCCAAACTACCCTTTTGTGGAAAAAATGTCAAAAATTTTGAGTTTGTCAAATATAACAAATTTGATTAAAATGCTGTATATTATATATTTATTTACATGACAAATAAAACTTATATTTTGATTATTTTGGGAATAGCCTCCGAAGACTTTTTCATTCCTAAGACTTTTGCCTAACTGGTAAACCTAACAGATACACTAAAATTTAATGCACAAAAAAGTACATTCATTAAAACACACAATTTATGTAATATGCATTGTTTCATGGAATTGACAATTTCCAAAATATTTGTTTTTACTGGCTTCTTGTTTTAAAATATATTTTTCTCAAATGGGAATTGTCAACCTGGCCACGCAGAGAAACAAATTTAAATCACATACCAACCAGCTTTTAAATGATTTGGCTATCGCTTTAGCGTAGTGTATTCCCTTATAAGGAAGCAATGAACAATACCATTTCTGCTAATGTTTATCTCGAGCAGCATCAATTAGAAGAATAAGCTTTCCAACAATAATTTGTTAGAGACGTAGAGAAAGTCATGTGAAAAGAAAACATCAGATTTTAAAACTTTGTTTGTTTGTAGTTTTTGCAATAAAAGAATTCCATGGGAAACTTCTGATGGTGTAAAAAAAAAAGCACATTGCTAGCAAGAAACACATGAATGCAGCAAAAATGCTCGAGGCAGCTGAATGTTCAAAAGGAGCAAATGATACGTAATTTCCAGTTTTTCTGCATTTATCTACTTCATTCTTGTGACAGGTACTTTAATTTTGTTGCTTCAAGTTTGAAACATGGGTATAAAGAGGTAAAGGGATATTGTACCTATTTAATTAAATGCCAGTTTACTTCCTTTTTAAAGCACATGTTTTCTGAAATCAGAACATCATTTGCAATATCTGGTGTATAGTGCAACATCTTATGCTTTGTTGTACTCTTTTTTTCTTATTGGCATAAACCTACTTATTTTATTCAGTTATGATGTGTTTTACTTCATTCTATAATACTGTCATATTTCAGATAATTTGTGGTTTATAACACGGTATCAGACACAGGGTGTATAACACAATATCGCTGGCTTAGTTTGGCGGTGATTTGTATTTTGTGAGCTATAGTGCATAACATTTCAAACCTGCCAGCATTCTAGCGGGCCGTACGGATCCTGTTTATGGACATGTAAGAGTGCTCTTGCAGATACAAAGCACAGAGCTACCATTGCATACAACAATACGCTGGTAAGAGGTACTTGTTTATTTTTTTCTTCTTTCTTTCCATTTATACCCCACTTTTAAACGCATGATCTTATTGGCGACATTTCCCTGTGGAACATATTGCCTTGGCAGTGATTTTAACGTGTACTCTTTGTTGTCATTGGTTTCTATTTACTTTTAATTTTTTTTGTTAGATCTCACGTACACGAACACTCGCATTCATACTTTCAGACTCTGGGGAAGATATGAAATAATCTTGGCTGGAGAAAAATTCCTCACCATCCAGCCGGGAATCAAACCCGGGATCCCTAGCACAGCATGAAAGAGTTGCTGTTCTTACGGCGACACTATTTGCTTTTAATACGAGGGGCATACTGAAAGTCACGAGCAACCCATTGTAAAAATTTAAATTTCAACAATGTAATGAAACGAATTGCAGGATCGTAATCTACACACTTTAAGCCACATGTTGACATATTGTGACGTCATTAGCTTCTATCACGTGACCACAGACGGTGTTTGAAAAATGGCTGACATTGATGTTTCGTTTCGACAGCGTGCTGTCATTGAATTCCTTGTGAAAAAAGGAAAATCTGCTCCTGAAATTCATCTCAGACTTCAATGTGCATATGGAGGTGTCTGCAGGGGTGCCTGCAGTGTTAGAAGATGGGTGAAACATTTCAAAGATGGAAAAACGAGTCTGCAAAATGTGCCTTGTAGCGGGCGTCCTCGAACTGCCTCTACAGAACGCAACAAGGAAAGAGTTGATGAGCTCATTACAGGAGATAGGCGCTTCACTGTGAATGAAATTGCTGTGAAACTTGGAATAGGACATAGTGCAGTGCAAGAAATGATCCACAGCTTGGGTTATCCAAAGGTCTGTGCCCGTTGGGTCCCCCGTTTATTGACTGAAGACCACAAACTTCAGAGAAGAACCATTGCACAAAACCTTCAGAGATTTCATAATGAAGGTGATGAATTTTTGACGTGTATTGTGACTGGAGATGAGAGCTGGTTCCATCACTATGAGCCAGAAACGAAACGTCAGAGTATGGAATGGCACCACTTGAACTCACCATCGAAGAAGAAAGCGAAGACAGTGCAGTCTGTAGGAAAAGTTATGGGAACTGTCTTTTGGGATGCACAAGGTTGCATTCTGGTTGACTTTCTTGAAGCTGGACAAACCATAAATTCTGCCCGCTACATCAAGACACTTCTGAAGCTCCGTCAGGCTTTGCATGATAAACGCCCTGGAAAGAGGATCATCCTTCAACAGGATAATGCGCGTCCGCATACTGCCCGTGCCACTATGGAGAAGATCAGGGCATTAGGGTGGGAAACTCTTCCACATCCTCCCTACAGTCCCGACTTGGTACCCTCCGACTACCATCTTTTCGGTTCTGTGAAGGAGCAGATAAGTGGCCAACGCTACGAGACGCTGGAGGATATTCGGAAAGCAGTGCGTGAGGGTCTGCGGGCAGCTGGAATGGAGTTCTATCACAAGGGCATTTTCAAACTTGTAGAACGATGGGAAAAATGTGTGTAAAACAATGGAGACTATGTCGAAAAGTGAAAGAAAGTCTGTAGATTATGATGATGTATTAGTTTGGCTTAAAAATAAATATTAAGATTGTAAAACAGTGTTGCTCATGACTTTCAGTATGCCCCTCGTAATAAAGGAATGAGTAATCAAAAAGGCAACAAACTCACCCTGCGACAGGTTCGATTTGCAACTGGGGAGCTGAAGTTTTCTTCAACCAGAATAATTTTGTATTCCTCAGTTTGGAAGCATGCATGTGCACATGTTTAAAAACAGAAATGATTAACCCAATGTTTATAATCTACAGTCAACGAGTAGTTTCACAACTGAAAAGCCTCTGAGATGACCATAGAAGTTAAAGGTGAAAAATAAGGAAATTAAAGACAATTTTATTAAAAAAAAACAAAAAAACAACCAACATAAAACTGCAGCGTTTTACTCACAAAGATATAAATTAGTGGTGTCAGTTAAGCAGACTTTTTTGCATGCCAGAAAGAAGTGATATGCCCTTCAGCAATTCCTGCAAGTCATTTACTGCTGCATCCTCATACCTTCAAAATATAGCAGACATTGAGTTACAGATGCTTTATGTGCAAGCTCTGTTTGTTAAGTCTGTAACTTCAGTGATGAACTATTATTGTTGAGTCTGAAAACAAATTCAAAACCTGTGACTGCAGAAGTATATCCGAAGCAACAGAAGTTGAAGAAATGTTTGCAAGTGGTTTCTGGGGGAACTTTGAGTAATAGGGTTCAGGAAGAGCTTGATGCCTTGAAAGGGAATCTTAGGGGAAGTTCAATGCAGGAAATAAAAATTGCAGCAGACTATATGCACACTAAGCTGGATAGCCTTATGTTGGGGGACCCCACTCGTACATTTCTGGAGGCTGTGGCTGCACTCTTCTACAGGCAGAATGTGTACTCACAGTCTGGCACACAAGACAAACTGAAGGCCCTTTTTAGTAAAATATTATCAATGAAAGGGTATTCCCATTGATGGAGTGCATGGATACCTTGATCTTCAGGTTATTCTGAAGAACAATGTGGAGATATCAGTGGAAGATGCTCTTCAGGCAATGCATGAGGATCATCAACTTTTTGTTGATGGTGCGTTAAGGGCGCTGTGAGTTCCTGTATCTAATGTGAACTGAGAAAGATTTTTTCTAACCTTTCTTGTGTGTTGACGGACCTCAGAACCAATCTCACAATTACAACTTGGAGCTGCTCTCAGCTTACAATTATGAATGTAAGCCATAAAGCCTGGAGGAGTAAATTAAGATTCACTATCAATTGCAAGTGGAGTGGAGATAGCTAAACACTCATTTTTGCTTCACTAACCTTCTTTGATTCAGGAACATGCTTTCGCCAATCCGCTATTGGCATCTTCGGCTGTGCTTACTGAGTTCAGAATTAAGAGCCACTTTAAGCCTGTGGATGAAGCTGAAGAGCAAGTTTTCTTTGTCCATCAAATTGAAGTTCATTGAGTTTTCCTGGAATTTCTTAATATACGTTTTTCCAAACATCTAACTCCTTTGGAGTCTGTTTTATGAGCCTAATTCTATTTTGTTCTATTTCATGGTTGGTATTCCAGAAGTGCTGATTTTTTCTGTTCGCTTATACCTTATGTTTCTCCAATGCTCTTTGAACCTGGTAGTGAGGCTTCTCTTTGTTTAACCTATGTAGACATTGGATAAAATGAGTCGAATTTACACTTGAATTGCTTCACTAAGTAATAAATTACCTGGACATGTTTCGAAGGCTTATGTTGCCTACATCATCAACAGATTTTGACTGGCAGGCCTGTTGTTGGTATCTTTTGTGGACTCCTCTCCTTTCTCTGTGGTTGATAAATGAACTTGTCATCGGCGGGAATTCCAAAATTCATAAGGCTAGGTTTCTGCTTTAAAATGAAGATATTTTCCCATATGTTTAATTCTAGCAGTCACTGTACTGATTTTAACAAGTGGACATTATCTTTGATTCTATGGCTATTGTCCCAAGCATGTGAGGCTACTGCTGATTTCTCCATTTGGTTGTTCGTTAAGTGTGCCAGATGTTCCTTCAACCTGGTTCCTGTTTCTTCTGGTTTGTCCTATGTATCACAGTTTTTACAGTTGATTCTGTAAATTCCTGATTTCATGGATGCAGGTGTTTTGTCCAACTTGTTCTTTAGAAGGTTTTTTTATGCTGTGTTTGTTTTGTGGGGCTAAGAAGATGTTGTGTTCCTTGAAGATCTTTTTAAATTTGTTGAAGACCTGAGGGTGGAATGTGAATTTTTTTAAAATATTCTGGTTTTTATCTGTGGTTGTAGCTGCTATTTTTCTCTTTCTCTCTATTGCTTTTAGTTTTTTTTTCAGGACAAGTGTTTTGTTAAAACCATTGTTCTAGGCAGTTTTTATTATTTGGTTAAGCTCTTTTTCATATTCTATCTTCCCCATAGGGATGTTAAGTAATCTGTTTAACAAACTGTGGATGATTGCATGTTAGTGGCTAGTTGGGTTGAAGCTGTTAGATTTTATGTGGTTGTCTGTACGTGTGTCCTTCCTGAAAATTCCAAATTCCAGTTTTATATAATTTCTGATAATTTTGAGGTCCAAAAACAGAAGGGTGTTGTGTTTCTCGGTTTCCATGGTAAATTTAATCTCTGGGATTTGTAAATTTAGTACCAGCAGTGCATCTTCTATTAGTTTAGCATTTACTATGGCAAATACATCATCGACATATCTGAACCAAGTTTTGAAAATGTGAGGGTGATTGGTGATTTTTTGTTTCAAAAAAGCTCATGAATAGATTTGTCAGGAATAGTGACAGGGCACTTCCCATTGTGAGGCCTGATTTCTGTTTATAATATTTGCCATTGAAGATGAAGAAAGATTGTTCGATGCTGTTGTGGATGAGCTTGGAATATTCCTCAATTTCTGCTATCATTCATTAAGTTTATGGATTGAAATCATTGTTGGCAGTATTGCAATAGGATGGCAATGATAATGCTTGGGAATAAGGAGCTGACGTCAAAGGAGACAAGTCTTTCATTAGGTGATAATTCTAGGTCTTTTATATTGTTGATTAGTTCTATGGAATTATTTATGCTTAGGGTTTCAAATTTTGGGAGACTGAGTAATTTTTTGTTTAGCCATTGGGTTAGGTTATAGGTAGGAGCATTGATGTTGTTTACTATTAATCTCATTTTGTTTCCTAGCTAATGGATTTTGGGTAGTCCATACATAGTAGGAATAAATGGATTGTCTATTTTCATTCTCCAATGTTGTAATTTTGGGATAATGTCGCTGATTTTTATAGCATTGTTTATGGCGGTTGTGCATTTGTGTAAAGGATCGGATTTTATTGCAGTGAACTCGTCACTCATCAAAGATTCTTCTATGCGACTTATGTAGTCTTCTGTATTTAGAATGACCATTTTGTTTCCTTTGTCAGCTTTTGTGTAAATGACGTCTTTTTCATTCAAGGATTTTATGATGTGTTAGAAAGGGTTGCTTTTTGGCTTCTGTTTCTGAATGTTTGTTAATGGTTTTTCGCATTTAATCCTTATCACATTTTTCTCATCAACAGCTTTTCCTTCTATTGCAACCTCGATATCAACTATGAATTCTTCTACATTCTTAGTGTGTTGCACGCACGTTTTCTGTCCTTTATTAAGAAAATCCAATTCTTCTATTTTGAATGTTTTGTCCGAAAGATTAATCACATTTTGGGATTTATGTTTGTCTGTTTTGATTTTGTGTGGCATCGGGCTTAAATTTTGGACTTTCTTTTTTCTGCCACGGAGACATTTTTATTTACTTTTTTGCAGATTTTATCAAATGAATTTTGTTCTAGATTTGTCCATAATATATTTCCCATTATTTTTGAAAGTTTGAGATGCAGATAGTATGTCTCAATATCTAAATCTCCTAGTGTGCAATAATGTTTGGAAATTTCCATATGATTTACTTTCCTCTCCATGTTTTTTGTTCACACCTGTTATTATTGTATTTGATGGATTTTCTAACTAATTTTGGGCAGACCTTTTTTCTAAGGCAAGTTTTAAAGAATTTTTATCTGCTGAGGCTAAGCGCTGTTTTTTTTTTAAGCTTTAAATAGCATTTGAATTTTTGTTTGTAACCACAGAGCACGTGCTTGACAGAAGCATGCATATTGTAGCCGCTTACCTCGTGATCGTCCATCTTTGATAATGCCAACTTGCCGGCATCTCTTCCAAATGACATAAAGGCCAAATAATTGCTCAAAAGAATCAAAATACTGAAAGTGGTACACAGCGAAGCATAATTACACATTGGATAAAATGAGTCAAATTTACACTTGAATTGCTTCACTAAGTAATAAATTACCTGGACATGTTTCGAAGCCACATGTTGCCTACATCAACAGATTTCGACTGACAGATTTCACTGCTGCTACTAAATTTACAAATCCCAGAGATTAAATTTATCATGGAAACCGAGAAAGAAACACCCTTCTGTTTTTGGACCTCAAAATTATCAGAAACTATAAAAAACTGGAATTTGGAATTTTCAGGAAGGACACACATACAGATAACCACATAAAATCTAACAGCTTCAACCCAACTAGCCACAAACATGCAATCATCCACAGTTTGTTAAACAGATTACTTAACATCCCTATGGGGAAGATAGAATATGAAAAAGAGCTTAACCAAATAATAAAAACTGCCTAGAACAATGGTTTTAACAAAACACTTGTCCTGAAAAAAAACTAAAAGCAATAGAGAGAAAGAGAAAAATAGCAGCTACAACCACAGATAAAAACCAGAATATTTTAAAAAAATTCACATTCCACCCTCAGGTCTTCAACAAATTTAAAAAGATCTTCAAGGAACACAACATCTTCTTAGCCCCACAAAACAAACACAGCATAAAAAAACCTTCTAAAGAACAAGTTGGACAAAACACCTGCATCCATGATATCAGGAATTTACAGAATCAACTGTAAAAACTGTGATACATAGGACAAACCAGAAGAAACAGGAACCAGGTTGAAGGAACATCTGGCACACTTAACGAACAACCAAATGGAGAAATCAGCAGTAGCCTCACATGCTTGGGACAATAGCCATAGAATCAAATATAATGTCCACTTGTTAAAATCAGTACAGTGACTGCTAGAATTAAACATATGGGAAAATATCTTCATTTTAAAGCAGAAACCTAGCCTTATGAATTTTGGAATTCCCGCCGATGACAAGTTCATTTATCAACCACAGAGAAAGGAGAGGAGTCCACAAAAGATACCAACAACAGGCCTGCCAGTCAAAATCTGTTGATGATGTAGGCAACATAAGCCTTCGAAACATGTCCAGGTAATTTATTACTTAGTGAAGCAATTCAAGTGTAAATTTGACTCATTTTATCCAATGTGTAATTATGCTTCACTGTGTACCACTTCCAGTATTTTGATTCTTTTGATCATAACCTATGCAGATTTTATCACAATCCTAACATTTAATTTCGTTAATCTCTGACTTTTGTTCTACTGGGGTGTGGTCTATTTTGTTTGATTTTAATAGTTTTTCATTGTCTTACTGTCCAATTTCTTTGTTGAATCCATTATTTTGTGCTTATTATATGCTAGTATTTTTCTATATATTCATTTTTGCTCATTGGAATTTTTATTAATCTATTTATCATGCTATTGTAGGCTGCTTCCTTATAATTTGGGATTTGACCATATGTTTTATGTAGTCATTGTGTGTGGGTTTGTGGTAAATGCTGAATTCCAGTTTGTCATCATTTTTTATGATTTTTGTGTCTAAAAAGAAAGTGTGTTGTCCGTTACTGTTTTAATGAGAACTGAATGGATGGCTCCTGTAAACTGAAAAGTTTCAGAGTGTTTTCTATGTGATTTTACGTATTATGGCAAAAATATTGTCTACATATCATACCCAGAACTTGAAAATGGAGGGAAGACTCTTGTCAAGTGAATTTCGAAAGAATTTGTGTATAAATTGGCAAGGAAAGGAGATAGACTTCCCATGGCTAAAGCTGTTGTCTGGTGGTAGAATTCCCCATTGAATGTGAAAAAAATATTGGTCTATGCAGATTTGCATAAGATGGATGAGGTCCTGTATATCATCAGCAGTGGTGTTGGTGGATTTCAATCACTTTTTTAGCTTTGTGAGTAGTTTGTCTTTTGGAATACTAGGAAAAAGTGCTTTTACTTCAATGGATATTACAGTGTTGGTAGGAGTTAGGTGAGTATTTTTAGTTTTCTCAAAAAGGCTAAATGAGTAACTCAGGTAGCAAGTTTCAAAACCTGGTAATGATTGCAAATATTTTAAGAGCCATTTCACTAGATTGTATGTTGGTGTGTGGACCTTGATGATGGATCTTGTGCTGTTGCTTACTTTGCACAATTTTGGTAGGCCATATATTAGTGGCAATTTGGGGTTATCCATTTTGATTCTGAATTGTTTGTTGGTGGGTATTATTTTAGTATTCTTAAGACATTCATTTACTAATTTAAGGTACTTTTGGATATGGTCTGCTGGAATTTTAGTGTATTCCTTCCCCTTTGGTAATAATTCAAATTTAGCCCATCTGGACTCCAAGATCCACTGTTTGCATTAGGTTTTTATAATCAATTATTGGATAAATTAATTGTGTACTCATATTTTTGTAGGTTATCATTATTTCAGAATAAAATTAAAAATATCTAAAAATATTTCCTGCAATTTCATTTTTATATGACCTTTTGCATCCAAGAATTTTCCTTTCCCACCCAAGAATTTTACTTTATCACTCCTCAAGAATTTTTACTCTTATTACTCAAGAATTTAGCAGCATTTTATTTAAGAAATTTAAGTGTCCCTAATCATCATCCTTTTGTAACATAATTTTAGTCACTACCTAGCATTACCTCTCATAGATATTTCACAATATATACTTAATGTTCATTAATATCTGATACAATAACTTTCTCCTATTTAGGCAGTTTAACTTTTCAGGCCAAATCTGTAAGTTATTCAGCAGTCTGGTAAAATCAAATCCAGTTAAAACATGCATGCAATTCAGCAATATCAAAAATGTTTATAAATAAAAGAGCTCTAAGTTAAAAAAATGATGATTTTTAGTTGAATAAAATCAATGTTGCTATAATTTTTTATTCAAGTTCTTGCATTGTGGTTTCACAGGATTAACAGCTTGTTATTCTTTTCATATATTTAATGATGTTTTGTTAGAGGACTTTAATTTAGTACCAATATATAAGTTATGAGAAGAGAAGAATAATAGTTTATGCAATATTAGGATTAATAATAAATGCAGTGTCATGTAGTTCTTTTATTTCCCCTTCCCCTCTCTTTCAACTAAAGTAGTGTAACATGGCCATCCTTGAATACACTTTTACTCACTCTTACTCCATTATTGGAAGCTAGTCAGTGAATTTACACAATTTATTCTTCACATAATAGTTGCACTGTCTCTTTTTATTTTAAAAATAAAAACATACAAATGTGAAGATTATGCAATGAAATATGGTAACTTCAATTCAGAAATTAATTATATACAAATACCCAACCTTGATTCAAGCTGAGCCACCTCTGCAGTTAAAACCAATTCCTTCTGCTGGAGCGACTCGATTCGTAATCTCAGAAGGTCTGGTTCGAAGATAGCCTTCTCGGATATCACACCTGTTATACAATGATCATGTGCTAAATGCTGCCATTTATCCAGAGCTGCTTTTGCAAGATCATGTTTCACTTGCAGCTCTGATAGTTGCTCTTCTTGTTCATTTAATCCTTTAAGTCTCTGTCTGAGATCTGTAACCTCTTCTTCCAACAATAATTTGTTGTGTACTGCTTCCCTAAACACAAAAAATAAATTTTATAGAAAGCATCTGAAAACAGATAACCAGAGAAATATACCACATTATGTAAAGTCCATTCTCAAGCTTCACTTGGCATATGTAGCCTATATAATAAAATTAGTTTTAAGCTGCTTGAGAAGTAAAATCTATAAATACCACTCTTGCTGCTAGGAGCACAGTTTTTAACTTCATTATTTTTTTTAGATGGTACAATAGATAGTGGGGCAATGCAACTTACATTGCCCAATAAAAAGAAATTAAGAAATACTATGATTACTATACACAGACGACCTAATGTTAGGGGCCATAACAGTGATTGGGTTATTAAAAGCAATTAAAGATATACAAAATTATTTAAAAGAATGGGGAATAAAAAAAAATATGGACAAATCAAAAATATCTTCAAAAAGAGAGCAAATCTAAGAAGGAATTAGAAATAGTACGTGAGGGGGAGAAATCTCTAGGTGATCAAAGAATATCTGGGAGTAAGTCTGAACAGCAATGGGAAATGTGTTGTGGGAAGGGGGGGGGGTGTATGTTAGGAAAGTGGTAGCAAAAGGAATAGCCTTGGCAGCTTGCAATTACAAATTAGAAATACCTGTAAAATGGATGGAAAGAATGTACAATGCTCTGGTAGAGGCTAAAATGTTATATGCAGCCAAAATCTGAGGGGCCACATTTACAAACTATATTGCAAAGAATTATTAGGACTAACAAGATCAGCACAAGAGAGGTAATATTATTAGAAATAGGAAAGACACAACATGAAAGGAATTAATCTTAGAAAGAATCGTGAAGTTTTGGTATAAGGTAAGGCTCTGAAAAAAGAGGGAAATATTTTAAGAATAAATATGGAATAACAAAGAAAATTGGAAAATAAAAACAGTGGGATGAGATAGATAAAATCTGGTAAACATAGGAATGCCATACAGAATTTAAGAGAAAAAAAACAAGGATGGTTTCTGCTAAAGAGTAAGAGAAAGAATGGAAGATACAGTTAAGTATAGTAAGTAAACAGTCTTTAAGCTTCTATAGAATCCTAAAAAGAGAATGGGGAAGAGAGAAGTATGTTGAAAATTGCAATAGATGGGAAAAAGAATGGACAGCATGGATAAGAATGGGAGCTATGAAGTGTTTGGTATTTAACAGAACTTTTGTTTTTGAGTTATTGTTTATTCGCCATGAACCTTCTTTTAAACATTTTTTTTATATATATATAGGGGACCCTAAAGAGTGTATTTCCAGGAAATACACACTTGTTAACAAATTTTTGGGTGGAGTACAACATCTTCTACACCTATGCATGTACTAGGTAGAGAAAGTAAAAATGAGCAGAATGAAGTAATTTGACTACATATGTAAATGCTTCATTACTTTTAATTCCTGTCAAAACTATACAAGTTTAGATTGTTATATCAGTAAAATTAGCATAGCAGGCCACAACCAAATACGGATTGATTAAACATAAGTGGTTCACAAAATTAATTTCTACCACATTTCCATTTCTTTTCATTTTAGTTTAATGTCCAAAATAAATAGACTATATTCAAAACAATAACATCTGAATCTGCCTCCATAGTTGAGTGTCAGCAAGTTGACTTCTCACCCAGAAGACAAGGGTTTGATTACCAGCTGGGGCAGGAAATTTTTCTTTAACCAGAAACATTCTCTATTCCCCACAGAGTCTGAAAGTATGTATGTGAGAGTGAAGAAAATAAAATGATTAAAAATCCAACATTAAAGAAACTATAGTCAATGAGTTCTTTCTAAAGCAAAGCCCCTGGTATGACCATAAATGTTAAAGGAGGCTATATAAATGAAACAACTTAAAAAATAGACAAGTAAATAACTTTTGAGAGCCTAGCAGACTATAATAGTTTTACCATATTATATGAATTTAACTTCTATTGGCTGGTTATATATTGTTTTAATAATTTTATAAGCTTCTTCATAATATTAAAAAATAATTTACCTGAGATTTTTTGTTTCTTCTCGTAAAGTAAATAGTTCATGCTCAAGACCTGGCAATCTCTTTAAATTATTTTGTTGATTCTTAACTAGTTCCACAGCTTCTTTTCCTTTTTCTTTTTCATTTTCCAGTTCCTACAACCAACAATTATTGCAGATAAGTACCACGCTACTCCAATTAATTTTCATATACTACTTGCATTAGGCAAGTCTCTTACAAGATTAATGTAATTGGTGTTTTTTTTTTATAGTGTTTATTGCCTGCTTGTACTACTATGCAACTGTAGGTGAATGACACAGATATATGGAATGAAGATGGAGCACCAGTGGAATATGATATGGGAAACCAGAGAACTCGGAGAAAATCTGCCCCTGTACCACTTTGTGCACCACAAATCTCACATGCAGTCGCTTGGAATCGAACCTGGGCCGTCTAGGTGAGAGGCAAGTGGTCTAGTCACTTGGCCATGGTGCAGCCGTAATTGGTATGCCTACGTTAGTAAACATGATGCATATTTGAATTAGCAATTACTGTGTTGGAGCATGCTGAAGATGAAGCACACACACTATGAAACGTGTCCAAGTAAAACTACCTTTTGTAATGTCTCCTGAGTTACAACTACAACTTAGTAATTGCTAATTCTTACAAAATTCTTTCCTTCATTAGTGATTTCTTTTGTCTTTCTTGATATTGCAGGCAACTGTACTTGCTGCAACTGCTTATTCCCAGCTGATCATAAAAAGCCCATATACATTTTACTACCTATTGGTTCTGATAAAAATTCTAAGAAAACTGATGGTTCCAAAATCATTCTTACTTTAATCTTTCGTTGTGCAGCACTGAGCTGAGACTCTGCCATTTCCACCTTATGCTTCAAATTGCTTGCTTCTGCTAATCTCTTCTCTAGAGCTTCAGCTCGCTCTCTAAGAGCTTTCGCTTCATCTACAGAGAGTGCCAGCTCAGATTCCAGCTTTGCCATCTGCTGCTCTGCATTAGAATGTCTTTTTATCGTGCTCATTTCCTCCTTTAGTATAAATAAAACACAACATGCAATTAAAATTTTAAAAACAATTTTTTTCCATAAACTACACTGACTCAATGGTTTTTATAACATCATATTTTTAACAATTATTTTTTTAGAAACTGCATATACTAGCGAAATATCCTTACAAGCATTAACTAAAAAAGATTTCCAGCGTATTTTCAAAAATGACCTAATACCTACATCAAAATTAATGTTTTACATTTCAATAGAATGGAAGGGAAATAGCAAAGCATAACAGCTACAAATAAAAGCATGTTACATATAAAATTCATATAAATTGAATAGTCAGGAAAAAATGAAATCCATCTTAAATGACAGATTTTATGGTATTATGTTTTTATCAATTTTATTTCACAGAAAACCTGTACTTTTTTAGTTAAGAACCATTGCCAGTAGTAATGACATTGGAAGTGAAAAAGTGAACGGTATCACCAAGAATCTCAAACATATAGTGGAAAAGCTGGAAAATACAAACATAGTGGTAGTGAAACTCCCGCATAGACACGATATGGCTCCAAACTCTAGAATAAATGAGGAAATCGTCAAGGTAAACATGGACATAATCTCTAGTTGTAAAAGTTTCAAGCATGTAAAACTTGTAAATACCTACTATGCAAAATGAGAGTATCATACTAATCATGGGTTACATTTTAATAATTTGGGAAAACAGATCTTGAGCAATGTAATAGGTATGGCAGCGGCTGATCAGTTAACTGACCAAGCAAATTTAAAGGAAAGAGCTTCAACAAACGAATAAAGTCCATAAAGAACTTTAGCTTTAAGTTAGTCCATCTCAACATAAATTCTTTAAGAAATAAAGTGCACCATACTGAACTACTTATACAAGATGAAAATCCAGACATTTTGATACTCTCTGAACATGGTTTAAGAGAACCGGAAATAGATTGTGTATTCTTGCCAAATTTAAACTTAGTCTCCAAATACTGTAGAACTAATAAGAATAAAGGGGGGGGGGGTAGCTATATATGCCAAACTAAATAATAATTTTTACAATGATTATTCAAAATTAGAAGTTGTAAACTTACATAACTTGAACCAAGAAGGAGATAATGAAATGTGTGGAATAAAGTTCAAATATGAATCTAATCCATTCTATATCATAGGCTTGTATAGACCACCCAATGGCAATTTCAATATATTCATAGAATCACTGTTAAATATGCTAGACCAATTAATGTCAAACTTAAATTGCAACATCATAATAGCTGGTGATTTTAATATAGATTTCCAGCAAAATCAGCATAAACAATTTACGAGGGCCGTTCAGAAAGTAGCCTCCGGTTGATTGCAAGAAATTCACCAAGTTAAATAAAAATATTTTAATATATACATCTTACAACTACATCTTTGCACTATTTTTCTACATAGTTTCCATAACGATTGAGGCACTTATCGTATCTGTTCACAAGCTTTGAAATTCCTTCTGCATAAAAATCACCCGCTTATGCCTGGAGCCAGCCTGTGACCGCATCTTTGAGCTCTTCGTTGTCATCAAACCGCTGGGACCCGAGCCATTTCTTCATATGCATGAAGAGGTGATAATCGCTTGGCGCCAGATCTGGGCTGTAAGGTGGATGGTTGACAACGTCCCACTTGAAGGACTCAAGAAGGGCTGTTGTTCTGCGAGCAGAGTGAGGACGGGCGTTATCGTGCAAAAAAACGATACCGGAAGTCAGCATACCACGGCGTTTGTTCTGTATAGCCCGTCGTAATTGTTTTAGTGTTTCACAGTACACGTCTTGATTAATGTTCGTCCCACGTTCCATGAATTCAACCAACAACACCCCTTTTGCATCCCAAAACACCGTTGCCATCAATTTTCAGGCAGAAAAATCTTGCCAGGCTTTTATTGGTTTGGTAGGCGAATTTGAATGTGCCCACATCTTTGATTGTTCTTTTGCCTCAGGGTTCACGTACTTAATCCAGGTTTAGTCCCCGGTCACGATTCTGTTTAACAATGGTTCACCTTCGGCCTCATAACGTGACAGAAAGTCTAATGCAGAGGCCATTCTTTGAGTTTTGTGGTGGTCGGTAAGAATTTTGGGCACCCATCGTGCACAGAACTTACGGTAACCCAATCTTGTTGTCACTATCTCGTACAGGAGAGTCTTAGAAATCTGTGGAAAATCAGTAGACAACTCCGACATTGTGAAACGTCGGTTTTCACGAACTTTTGCATCAACTGTCTGAACGAGTTCGTCTGTGACCAATGATGGTCTACCACTCCTCTCTTCATCATGAACGTTTTCTCGTCCACTTTTAAATAAACGTACCCATTCACGGACCACTCCTTCACTCATAACTCTTGGTCCGTACACGGCACAAAGCTCACGATGAATAGCTGCTGCAGAATATCCTTTGGCTGCAAAAAACCTTATAACAGCACGCACTTCACATTTGGCGGGGTTTTCTATTGCAGTACACATTTCAAACGGCCACAAACACTAAACTAGCGCAGGTACGACTTTCACTCGACCACGGCTTGATGCCGACTGACCTGCTGAGTGCGTGAATGCACAGATGGCGTCGCTACTCCCCCCACTACCCGCGACCGATCGGAGGCTACTTTCTGAACTGCCCTCGTAGATGCTTACAAAATATTCTAGACCAGTTTAATTTAAGGTATACAATAAATGAGGCAAACAGACAAAACCCAAAAGAGTATTGATAACATAATTACCAACGTAGCATCTAACCACATACATGCATTTGTATTGCATACAGATATATCTGACCACTTTGCTCAGTGCTTAACAATGTGTGATTTTAGTCCACTCAATGTAAAGCAGGCACAGAAACTTAGAAACATGTATATAAATAATTGTTGTGATTCAAATTTGTTAGCTCTTAATAGAGTCCTGAGTGAGCAGTCATGGTCTATCACTTTTAATGATTATATTTTCTAGGATACAACTGATTTTTACATAAAGAATTCCAAAACCTAAAGCAAAATCAATTATAAAAAAACAGTCTCTTAATAAAACAATGTTTATTTTCTTGCTAATTATACTTACAAAAAAAATATTAAAACAAATAAGCGAGGTACAAACATAACAGCTGCAGTAACTAATAAATGTTCATGTATTCTGAGATTTTCCGTAAAATTGGAAACAAATCATGCTGGATGCGCTGAAGAGTCAATGCGGGACACCAAACTATGCTCCAAATATTGAACTTAAGAACCTTGGCAACTACACTAAATATGTACATTTTTATTCTTATGGAAGTCAAACTCTGCCTACCCATCATGACTCAATAAAATGTTTCTTACTATATGAGACAAAAAGCAATCTATTATTGAAATAGTAAACTGTGATAAATACATCTTCTTGTAAATTGTGCTAAATGAAAATGAAAGAAAATAATTTTATAAAATATGTGAACATTACCTGTTTCAACTTGTCTTGCAGAATGGTATTTTCTTTCTGTAGTTTATGTACCATTTTCTCTAGGTTGAACTTTCCTTCCTCTGCTGTCTTTCGGTATTTGGAGAATTGTTCTTTGCATTCAGTTTCTCTTTTTCTCAATGTATTCATATGGCCTTCCATTGCTGCAATCTTTCATTAAAATGAATAATTAATTTCTTGAATCAGCAGCCAAAATGGTCTATAGATAGTTTTGTCTTTAAAATACATAAATGTAATGCTATTAATTGTGAACACTCAGATTATAGTATATGTATTTTAACTTTGTTGTTTTATTTAGGCTAGTGTGAACAGCCTTAGGGCTTGTATTATGAATTTTGGTTAAAAGCCAAAATTTGTACCCTGTTGATTAAACAGAGTACACCATATTACACTCTAGGTAACTATACGTTAATTAACCTGGAGTTTGCTAATTTTTGTATGCAATTTCATGCCACTTAAGTGGAAACTGTACAATTAAACCTTCAAAATAAACTTTCTGTTATAACCTTCATGAGATTGCCATTTGATTTGTGTGTACAATAAAATCCAAAAATTTTTGTTAAATGAATGTGATAGGATTGGTGATTAATATGGATTGTTTCTGATAGTTTGATAATAGATGGGATGCATTCAGGAAAGCAATAAAAAATACTTAATGTTAATATTATGATTTGTATAGATTAGGTAGAGGCACATTTCTAAGGATTATGCCATTAGTTAACTCACATTGGAATAGGTGTGTTTGAAAAAGGATTTGCATTAATACAGTTCTTGGATATAGTGTAAAACATATAATAGCATAAGTTAGAGCATGTTTTTAGATTATAGAGGCTTTAACACTCAATATAGTTTTTTTAGGTTAACAAAAAATGCATTTTGCATATATAGAAACACACTGGTAGCAGAGAAGGTTGCGTCTCTATTGATTTTAACATTTAATATGAAATAGAGCAGGAATGAAATAGTACACCTGATGTAAACGTTATGCACTTATTTTATTTCTGCCAGGTGTTTGATGATATGTCGCTATTAGCCATTGTCAACACTATACTGAAATTTGTGTTGGTTAAACTCAAGAAACAGCTTTGCCAAGTGTTAAAAAAAAAAATCAAGTCATGAAGAAGTTATGATGCTACCACAAATTATTACAGGGCTTAAATGTGATAGAAAATATAGCTATAGTGCAATTTTTGTTAATCTCAATAATTTCCCAATTTTCTCATCCCTCTCCTCAAATTTACTTTTTAGAGATCTTACTTCTGTTATATAGACAATCTCTGAGCCTTCATCCTGTGCTTTTACTAGATTGACAAATTTCAGAATATTAAATTATACAAGTTTCCCTGCTAACGCACTCTCCATAAGTTAATGTAAAAAGTTGTTAATAAATGCTTACACACTTCACACACAAAACAAAAAATTGAAGGCCTATGTTACATGCTTTCAATATTCATGTAGATTAGTGTGGAAATAATTTGGGTGATTATGGAAGATTAATTTATATGGATTTTTGCCTTTGGTTTCCCATTAGATAATAGGTGCTTTTGGAATATAGGGTTAAGTTTCATTATTGATATTTGTAAAGGTCACTGCAAAATATGTTAAACATTTTTACAAATATCAGATTAATGTCATTTTCATTATATTTAAGCAAATATACTGCCATGCTTATTGAAAATAAAACAATAAGAACACTATATCTAAAACTAATGCTGGAGGTATAACACAATAGCAATATAATATAAATTACAGCAACCAGTACAACTTTTAACAATCTAATAATGTTTATGAAATTCTTCTTTGTCTCAAACCTAGATATTCCTTTGAAGCCCAATTGTTCTATTTTCCCCCTGATATACTGGGTTCTTCATTTAAAACCTAATGCAGCACACAGTGTTTCGCGTCTCCCAAGACCTTGCTGGATTCCCCCATTACCAACTGCCTTTGCGCGCGGACTAGTGTCAGCAGTATTGTACCAGCCACCAACATGAACAGGCCATGTTCGTGCAGAGTATATTCAAAGTTTCCTGGTGAAGTGCCTCCTTCCAGATTTACAATTCACAAGAATGTGAAGAAATTCGAAACCACTGGTTCTGTGGCAAACAGAGAACAAAAGCATACACATACAGTTTTAACAGAGGAAAACTTAGACAACATAGATGCAAGTTTCGAACGTTCACCAACAAAATCCACCCCAAAATTAGAACAGGTAGGGATTTCAGAGGCTTCTGCACATAGAGCAAATAAATTATTAAAACTAAAACCTTGTGTACAAGTGTCCATTCCTTAAAACAAGGTGACACAGTATCACGAATGATTTATTGTTAATGGTTTCTTTCATCAATGAATGTTAGTTTAATTGATTCACAGCTTCTGTTCTTTTCCAATGAGGCATAGTTCCACCTAAATGGTCGTATCAACACTAACACTGTATCGGGTCTCTGAAAATCCACATCGCATTCAAGAAATCCCTCCTTATGATCGGAAAGTTGGAGTTTGGGCTGCTGTTAGAGCTAGACGCATAATCAGACAATATTTTACAAGCAGACTGTAAATGCAATGTGTTATGCTTTACATACAAAGTTTATGTAGGAGCAAAGCAGGCTGTGGCACACCCAATCACATGCAGGCAAAACACTGTGTGCCCATTAGGCTTTAAATGAAGAACCCTGTACAAATATTGCTCCAATATTTTGATTACAAATCACGTTATCAACCAATTTAAAGGTATGTAATTTTTGTGCGATTACCTCCAGGCTACCAAAATGATAGTTCACTGTTATGAATAACTCCTGTTATGAATAACTCCTGGTTAGCTGTTAACTGAAGATTATAATATAATAATCCCTGACTCCCAAATATCTAAGTACAATTTTATCTATAGATTTTAATACAGGCCCTTAAAACATCATGTAAACAAGAAAAAAAGAAATAATAAAAAAATTTAGATTAAAAAAATACTTTAAATAATGCAAAAGAAAAAAAAAAAACATCTCTTTAGTAAGTTTTTAAAAACAAGCACAAAAAATGGAAGTAAATTTAATACCTGTTTATACAAATTTATCATTTATTTCTGTATTGTTCTTTAGTTTAACTCCCATGTATGGCACTGAATTTTTAAAATTTGTTTCATATTTTCAAACTTAGCCAGCAGAGCAAAAGAACCTTATTATTCTTTTTTTTAATCCTACAAATAACGACAGCAACTACTGAGATTAATAATAAAATACTCACTGTTTCTTTATCTCTTGACTGTTGCTTTAATAAAGTGGTCTTTTCATTTTCAAAAAGCACTTCCATTTCTTTTCTTAAAGCATGCAAATGGCTAACTCTATTTTCCAATTGGACATTAAGTGCCCTAGCCTCAATAAGCTCTGCCTTCACTCGTCTTGCTTCCCATGGTGAAGCTGTAAAGGAAAACAGAATAAAAGACTCAAAACATGAAATCACAGAAACTATTGTGCTGTGCACAAAAATATTAGTCACTCAAAGAGAGTAATGGTTTGGCCTTGTGTCTCTTTTACACAAAAACTTAGCACTGTAGATTTTTTCTGCAGATTTATGTATTTTACTTTATTCCAAACTTTTTAATAGTATTTTTTTTTCTTTATGGACTAGAAATAATTAGTTATGGCCAATTTAGATAACAGTTCCATATATACTTAATTTTAAGATACTATAAAAAGTTAGTTGTTTAAGGAATAAAAATGCATTTGACAGTAGCTTTAAGAGGATATGTGAACACTAAACAACCTGTAAACTATCCAGCTTTCCTTTATTAATACACTTTCTCATACAGTGAATTCATCATGGGCCTCAAGAAAGTACTATATCCTGTTGATGCTGTGTAGAAGCAGAAGAAACTATCAACCCAAATTTATCAACACAATCTGCAAAAATAGTGGCACTTTTACCTTTCAAACACGCTCAATAAGAATTCAGATATATGCATCCTATTTAAGCTTAAGATTCTGGTGAGCAGTTTTTTAAGCTCCTTCTTGTCATCTCTGCTGCACAATTTCTGGTACCATAACCATTATTTGAAAACAAAACACAGTACACTAACCCAAACCCAACCTCAAAACCAAAGAACCCTTAGCAGTTTACTATGGCTCACTTTAGCCTGATGGCCTCTGTTCATATTCATTTCTTCCTTTCTGTTTTTCTTTCCTCCCCCCCCCTAATGAACTCTTGAATTTTAATCATATTTATTTAGTGTCCTCATTTTGAATTGCTATGTTTTTGTTCAAGTACTGGCAGTTCTTCAGAGTAGACTGAATAGCCACAAGTGCCAACTAATAGGCAAACCATGAACTAATTAGTTAAGTAAACATGGAACAAAGCTCCTACTTTAAATTCATCAATTGCTTTATACACAAATCAGAAGTTGTTGGGTGCCATAGTCCTTTATTCTATCTCTAAAAATCTACCCTAATAACATCCTTTACAAGTCACTTGAAAATATGTAACTTATTTTCAGTTTTTCACCCTTTATCAAATATTATAAATTTATCAATTAACTGATTAAGAACTTTTATTGAACTTATATTGATCCAACATCAATATGATTAATTCCTTCACAAAGGACACCTTCATGAAACCTAATTATCAAAAAATACCATGAAGAATTTAAACTTATTTGCATGTGGCATAACACTATCCTACTGAAAAAGACAGTAACCATTTCAGCTTCATTAATTGTGAAATAAAAGGGAACAAAATACTTAAAAAGCACACATTACAATCAGCAATAATGACAAAAAATTAATCCAATAATTTAAAATTAGGACCTAGTACACAATATGCATTCTGTCACAGCATTTGTATTTTCAGAATACCATTATTCTAGTGTTTTGGCGCTAATGCAGTTCACTTGAACAAAACACACCTCTTACACAGAAATACTTTGACTTTTATTATCATGGCATGTAATATATCATTCTTTGAAAACACTCTTTTAAGACATGTTTTGTAATCAGCAGGCTTTAGTTCATGCACAACTGAATTTAAAAAGAACAGAATTTTGGTACAAACTTTACTGCTTTTTTACTTTTTTGCTGAAACAATTTTCTCAAAGAAAGTGTGTCTAAATTATCCTCTGTTAAGACAGGAATACCAGGCCTTTCAGCATTCTGAACTGAAACCATCTCGTGAAATGTATTTATCATATAATAGACAGTGTTTCAGTGCAGTAGTAACAGTTAAGCTTAACCTGTTCTGTAACTATTTCTCCATAAGAAACACATATTGCTCTATAGTCAACATATTTTAACTGTTAGCTACACATAGGCAAGGACAGTATGCTTTGCATTTGATCTCGTTCCCAAGATCACAGGGTCAAACCCAGCAGTATGTGATAAATTTTTTGGGGCATAAAAATCCTTAGCACGGCTTCCTTTGGCAGGGGAGAAAAGTCCTGTGTCATAGATTTACAGCACGTTAAAAGAACCTCAAACCTGATAAAGAGGCCTCTTGAGTAAAATTTAGCTGCCTTTTATGCCCAATATAGAATAGGATGCTGAGAACCACAACAGTTAAATAAAACTTGATTTAAATTTAAAGTTTGCCATTTGAAATCCTGACTACTAACCTTTTGTAGGCTACTTGTTTCAGCATAATTCAAAATGAAAGGGAAACTTAATTTTTTTTCTCCCTCTCTTTCAAATACATACACCAAGTGCACATAAACTGAAATTAAGAGTTCTTGTAATTGACAAAGGAAATTTGGGAACAAAATCCTCCAAAGTTTAGGATACCTCCTCAACATTTGTCAGCAAGAGAACTGAAGATAACAGAGGAGAGAGAGAGAGAGAGAGAGAGAGAGAGAGAGACATGAATCCATGTCAGGATTGTCAACAACAGTGGTTTTCTGCTAAATCTGGAGGTTTCCAATCCTTTGCAGCAGTAAATTTATTTTCTCTATCAGCAATGGGCAGGAAATGTGCCGATTTTAAATCGCACCTTGGGATTTTAAAATAAAAATCATTAATCTTTATTTATTGTAACTTTTTTATGATAGATCAGCTGTATTTTAGCTTCCACATTTCTATGGAAAATAATAGTACTCAAAGACTGTATTACTTCTAAAAGCAAATTTGCAAAAATGGGCTAGGTAGGTATATTTTTCATTAGACATAAGTATAATATACATTATTAAATTGAACAGTGAAAACTACAATAGAAAGAACACCTTTGTATTTCTTCCTGTTGAGTACAGCACCTGCCAACATCATAGCCATAGTCTTACCTAGGCAGCTTGGGTTCAATTCAGGTGACCAGACGATTTGTAGTGGCCAAAGAGGTATATGGGTAAGTTTTCTCTAGGTTCTTTGGTTTCTCCCACCATTCATTCCACAAATTGCTCCATAATCATCTTTCCTGTCATCCATTTCACCTCTTTTCTCATAATCCACTTCCTCACTTTCATAGCAGGTATCCAAACTGATTGCCCATCCAGGCTTCCCTCTGATCTAGTACCGCTGCTCACGCATATCTGATCCCAGGTATGGCTTGTTAGTTCTAAGGGTATTAAGTCCTCACAAGAAGAGGATAAAGAAAGAGTAACATACCTACAATTATTTTTCAGCTGAAATAGTCATCTCATATAACTGACAAACTTAACAAAAATAAATGTGCAGTGAAGGGGTGGTGGTTCGGGGGTTAAAACTCCCAGAGCCCCTCAAAAACTGTGTTATTCTATTTTTTGAACAGTAAAACTTTTATTTATTTTATGTTACATTGGTGGGCTTCTAAGATTTCTGATAGAGGAAAAGACTAGATTAGCATTAATAATTTAAGTATTTTAAAAAATGTAAAATCCCCCACCATAACTAAATCTTGACTCCACTACTGTAATAACAAGACGAAGATATTTATTTTTGGCGTTTTACTGGAGAAAAGTTTAAATTTGGCGGTTTGTAGTGGAATTTTATACACAATATGGTGTGTGTGTGTGTGTATTTTTTTTTTTTTAATTGAACTTTTGACAAACCTGGTCCATGCCATTTAATAGCCTTGACTACCCACAGTTTGCAATTGCGTAAACCTAACCTAAAAGAAATTAACTACAGAAGCTCTACTTATTTATGATTAAGGAGTAAAGCTTATTTGTATCGTGTAGTGAAATAGTGTGTCACATTAATACATTCATATTGTATACTATCTTCTCAAAACCAACCTGGAAGCTGCACATTTTCGGCAGTCTCTTTTCGTTTCTTCTCAGCTGCAGCTAATGATGCATCGATGTCAAAAAGTTTGCGTTTTTTTCCATCGGTGGACAATGAATCGTCGAACTGCAACCTCACTGCAATTGAGGCTTTGCTACAAGCTGAATTAGCCCCTGTGGGATTTAAATTTTCTGTCATTTTAGTACCAAATACTAAACGTTTCTTATCAATTTTGTGCGACAGCCCTATTATGGCATGGCTACCAGTGCCATAGGTACCAGTACCACTCACAGATACAGAGATGCCACCAGCCCACCACGCGAATAGTTAAATCATGCGCAAATGAACCAATGGATATCAGCCAGGGTAAACGACTCCTTTCCGCGGATTTGTTACCAAGTTCCCAAAAATGTTTGATACTTTAGCCAAATACCCTTCAATTGAAGCGTATTTGTTTTAGCGAAGATTATAATGCGTTACCAAATCGCAAATATTATCTTAGCCATTCTTTTGTAACCATGCGAGCGCGCGATAATTTAAAGTGTAAACTTAATATTATAAGGATATATGAGTATCCTTTATTTCAGGCATTATTTTACTATGGATTAATTTTTACAATCTCTATTATAAAAGTAGGTAGAGAAGGTATTGTAGTCCACCCCAAAGTTCGATAACGAGAGTTCACCGAGAATACTAGTTTTGAGGAGTCTTGAATTTTAAAAATATTAGAAAAGGTCCCCGCATGCGCGCGCGAGTGTGTGTGTAAAATGGGAATAGATTTTTATTTATGGACGCTCTTCAACTGTTGTGGTTTTCAGCGTCTATGTGCATAAAATGGAAATGGAGTTTTATTTATGAACGCTCTTTAACTGTCGTTCTCAGCGTCCCATTCTACACTGGTGTGAAAGGCCGCTTAATTTTGCTCAGAGGTCTCTATCAGGCTTGAGATTCTTTTACGTACCTAGATCTACGACACGTGACCCTTCTAAAGAAAGCCTCCTAAGGATTTTTACGCCTGAAAATCCATCATCCTCCGTCGGATTTTAAGCCACGACTTTGGGCATATGAACATGGTAACCATTACACCACTTAGTATTTAAGTTCAGTAACTAAACAACAAGAAAATTTTAGGAAACTTCCCCCGCCCCAAACATGGAAAATTATTTTTTTATAAATAAATGTTAATTAACTTTTTATATTAAAATGCTGTATATTGAAGTTATTTATTACATAGTAAATAAAATAGATATCCTGAATTTCTCAGGAATAACCTTTCAAGTCCTCTTATTCTGAATGGTTTTTGCACAACTGGTAAATCATAATAGATAGTTAAAAACTTACCAAACAAAAATTGTAGATCTCGTTAAAACACACAATATATATCATAAACAGTAGTTTGTAGAGCTAACCATTTCTGAGATTTTCCCTGTTATCTTTAAATTATAATTTTCTTAAAAGTATTTTTCAAATGGAACATCCTCATCCATTTGTTTTACCCCTGACCATGGAAAGAAAATCAAATTTCAATGATAATTGCATAAAGGCGACTTTTAAAGGATTTGCCTCTTGCTTTAGCCTAGCGTATTCCCTTCTACTCATAGAGTAATAAAATCATTTCTAAAATGTTTATCTTGGTTAGCATGATATAGATCATCCTCGTCCAACTCCATTGATCGAATTGGATTCGTATATGTTTCCGCTGGCTGCCGTGTGAGAACAGTTGGAGGCTAGTGTGCCTGAGAGAACGTCCCATAATTATCCGCGCGTATTCTCATCATTCTTCGTCATTGTTTTCTGTTATTCTATGGATGCTGCGCCATATCTGAAATTATATGTGATATACAGTTTCATTGTTGAACTGCTTCTTTTATTCTTGACATTTCTGTTAACTTGTTTTTTATTTAGCTTAACGTCCTTTAACCTGGTTGGTCATATCGGACGATGAATGAAATTGGTGATATGATGCTCAAATGATCTCGGGGTCCATGGAGCTTAAAGTTACTCGACATTCGTCTTCTCAGGATAAGGGTAAACCCCGAAAAAAAACCTTATCCGGGTAACTCACCCTAAGCGAGATTCGAACTCACGACCTTTTGAATATGAGGCAGACACGCTACCACCACACTACCCAGGCGGGCTAATTTTTTTAATATTAGATTTCGAATTTGTTTATGTAATTGTAGTAGTTTTAAGTTCCCCAAAGCTTAGAAACTACAAGGACGATCGCAAAAATAACAATAAATGCAACTATCTATACAAACCAAAGAAATATGGGAATATTATCAAGATTAGCCCTAAGGTAAGTGATTGCCAATATAATCTTATATTAATTGCACATTAATACATATTTGAAGGCAAACGTAATAGTGCAAGTACATATTGTAAAGTAAATGTACATGTGCATATATCCACACAAATTACGACTACTGTCAATCTCTAAACTTGATAAAGCTCACGCGAAACCGTATTTATATTAAAAGAATAAGCCGCAATGTGTTCATTCAGTATAGACTGATGCTGACACTACCTGCTTTGTCCACCATTATGTATAAGCTACATCAAAATTGAGTACCTTTGCTGCTGTTATAACAATATAAACAAAGTCAGACAATTTAAGTGTTTATAAGCTGAATTACCTTTTGCTTACACAGTTCAATAATCAATACCTATTTATCATTACATGCTTAAATGTTGCACGCATTAATTAATGGCAAAAAATGCTGAAAGTGGTATATCAGATAGACAAACATAATCAAACATAACCTATAGCACTGTCTTCCTTTATGTTGCAAACTGATTAAAATAAGGACATACTCTTAAAATAATGGGCAAATATTTAAGACTGAAATCAAGAGCCTGGAAAAATAGAATTTGTTAATATAATATTTTTTATGTTAACTGAATTTAAGTGCCTATCACACAGCATCTGGCAAATTAAATATTTTTCTCAGGCGCAGATGGTTGAGAAAAAAAGTGTATATCTATATAATACAAATATAAACCTTTTAATATAATAATGCCTATATTTAAAACACGCTTCTGAATTCCTAATTCATTATGATGATGATGCTGATGGGATTACATTACCTACAATTCTTTCTGCTAAGCACATTATACATTGCTTTTACTCTATTTCCATTTCACAAGCTTGCCTCTTCTTTGCGGAGGTAAGAATTACTCCGGAAGACACGGATAAAAAAATGTAAATGGCATGTTCCTTATGGACGCTCTTTAACTGCTGTGGTTCTCAGCGTCCCATTCTAAATTGGGTGTGAAAGACCACTTAGCTTTGCTCAGAGGCCTATCAGGTTTGAGGTTCTTTTACGTGCCGTAAATCTACGACACGGGACCAACGGCTTTACTTCCCATCCGAAGGAAGCCATGCTAAGGATTTTTACACCCGAAAAAAATGCATTGTTCTCCACTGGGTTTAATCCCGTGACCTTGGGTATATGAAGCTAGCATGGTAACCATTACACCACGGAGAGCGACAGGGAGCAATAGCTGACTACATTCTAATTATTAATATTTTAAAAAGTTTATTTTTAGTTTCACATTCTAAAATTGAATTTCTCAAAAATTCCTAAAGTATATCAGTCAGACTTTCTAGCAATCTGGTTGGCAATGTTTACATCTGACAATAACAGCAACGCCAGCTATTGTTGTTGATAATATTATTATTATTTATGTACTAATCAATGTATTATACATGTTTCAGATATAGAGGTTCCAGAAAATACCACATGGTGAACTGCTATGTCTTCTTAGCTTCCGGAGAAGGCCGCGTTATCTTGCATTGGAGTGCCGTGAGCTTCTTCTGGGCTCTTGTGCGGTGATTTTTTTTTTTTTTTTTAATTTCGAGTGGAGGGGAAGAATCCACCTTATGGACTAACCCGGGCAAGCCCGGAGAGTCGGGGTCTGCCATGTGGGCATACCGACTAAAAAACCCCTCCACCGGTATTAGAAGGAAGAAAGGAGAGGCGGTACCGCATGATTGCACCCGCGGATTCAAGGCGATAATTTAACTGACTGCAGGGTGCAGTCAGAGGAGTGAAACGAGGACCGGGAGGCAGACTTGACCAAGGCCCAGACTGTCACCGCGGAGTATTTCGGGGAGAGAAATGAAGGAATTCTAGGGTAAAGGATGGAGTTAGTGCTGGTTGATTCTGTTGAGCCAGTCGTCGTATCCTGGGACGTTTTCGAGCCTAAGCCCTTGGCGTCTACCTTGGATGTTGAACTTGGAAGTTTGAGGTACCGACTTCTCCAGTAGAGCTCTCACCTCCTCCCTGAAGATGAGTCGGATGTCGGTGACTGCTATTGCTATTGCTATTGCTTGGTGAAGTTCTGGATGTGAAGTGGTGCTGTCCTGTTCCTGAAGCCTGTCCTCCAAGGCCGTCAGCTTAGCCGTAAGAATCAGGACCTCCGCGTGGAGGTCCTGAATGGCCTCACTTAGGCCCTGCATTTCGTTCTACAGGTTGGTCGGTGTTGGTTGTTCAGTCTGCGGAGATGGCTGTGTAGATGATGGTGTCCGGGCTGGTTTAGGCGACGAGTGCCTGCTCTTTGGGTAGCTGGGGCTTGCCCGGTGAAATGTCCCGTACCACCACAGGTGGCACAGAACCGGCGACGGCGGCCGAGGTCGTGCCCAGTGCACTCCGAAGTGAATGCGTTGGTGCCACAGTAGTGGCACTTCGGCGGCGAAGAGCAGTCTTCTTGGCTGTGCCCGTAGGCACAGCAGCGACGGCAGGGCCGGTATCTTTCCTGTCTGCTTGCTTCAACGTGCAGAAGTCGCCCTAATAAGGGCAACCCTGACGCCAAGGCAGCCTCCAGGTCTGATCGGTCCTGTAGCTCCACCCATACTAGTGGTGTCGGGCCCCGGTCGCAGATAATTCTAGTGGCCCTCGAACATGAAGGCCATCTAGATTGTGTAGCGGCGAGGAGGTGCCGGGTGGAGAGATCCCGAGGGACCCCCCTAACCACGGCACTATACCGGGGCGGCGTCGGCGTGGAGGTCAGCGGTGGCGGTGATGAAGAATTGTTGGCTGCCGGTGAAGCAGCGGCGGTCGGTGGCGGTGGTGATGGCGAGCGCGGCAAAGGTGCAGCGCTCACTGCCGGTGTAACGGCAGGTGGCGGAGATGCCGGCGAGCAATTCCCACCGGCGGATGCCGAAGAAGCGGTGGCTGCTGTAGGAGCTGCTGGTCTGCGTTGTTGCTTCCTCTTCGGCATCTCGAAGCGAAATTGTATGGGACGTGATTGCTTCTTTGCTCTCGCTTATATAGAGTGTTTCAAAAATACGGGGCATAATTTCAGGTATGTATTTCCCACATGAAGACAATCAAAATAGTTCATTATAACATGTGTCCGAAAATGCTTCATTTCCGAGTTATGGCCTTGGCCTTTACAACATTGAAAGTTCCACCTGTAGACAATCAAAATAGTTCATGTCCGGAAATGCTTCATTTCCGAGTTATGGCCTTCACAACATTGGAATTCACTGGAACATTTTTCTTTCCGCAGGTCTTTGCCGTCAAATGAGACATTAGGAGGGCGCTCTGATAGTTAATTCTGAGGAAGGTTACATTCAGTGTTCTATAGGCGTTAAGACTGTGCGACATGTATTCAAATCAAGAGCTGGCAGAGATACACTTCATGTACGGTAAGGCGGACGGTAATGCTGCGCTGGCTCGTCGTTTGTAAAAGGACAGGTACCCACAGCGACAATGTCCAGATCGGAAGACATTTTTACGCCTCCATTCCCGTCTGTGCGAGTATGGAACATTCACCTCTCCTGATTTGGGAAGGGGACGACCAAGATCTACAACTCCAGAAGTGCAGGAGGAGATTCTGGAGGCTGTGGACAGGACTCCTTCTATCAGCACACGACGGTTAGCGTTGCAAGTCAATGTTCCTCATACGACTGTCTGGAGACTGTTGAACGAGTATCAATTGTATCCTTATCATTTGCAACGTGTACAGGCCCTGTCACCAGCAGATTACCCTGCACGAGTTAGGTTCTGTCAGTGGTTCTTGCAGCAGTGTGGTGTAAATCCGAACTTTTCTGCCGTCGTATTATTTACAGATGAATCACAGTTCATAAGAGATGGCATAACAAATTTCCACAATCAGCATGTATGGTCGCATGAAATCCCACGTTCAACTGTTATATCTCATCACCAGGTGCGGTTCTCCCTCAACATGTGGACCGGTATCATTGGTGATCGATTAGTTGGACCCCATGTACTAGTAAACAAACTTACGGGACAGGTGTACACAAACTTCCTGGAAAACACCATACCTGATATTTTCGAAGACACTCCACTGATCAATCATCAACACATTCACTTCTTGCATGATGGCGCTCCTGCACACTTCAGTCTTACGGCTCGCCGGTACTTGGATCGAAGGTTTCCTGATCGATGGATAGGTAGAGGTGGCCCAATTGCTTGGCCTCCACGCTCACCTGATCTGAACCCTCTTGATTTCTACTTGTGGGGCCATTTAAAATCATTGGTTTATTCGTCACCGGTGCCGGATTTGGAATCCCTTCGGAATCGAATTGTGGCAAGTTGTGAGGACATACGCAGTACTCCTGGAGTTTGGGATCGTGTTCGCAGGTCAATGAGACATCGATGTGAGGTCTGTATTCAAGCAGGAGGATGGACATTTTGAACATCTTCTGTAATGACAACAATCTGCGGAAAGAAAAACGTTCCAGTGAATTTCAATGTTGTGAAGGCCATAACTTGGAAATGAAGCATTTCCGGACACATGTTATAATGAACTAATTTGATTGTTTACATGTGGGAAATACATACCTGAAATTATGCCCGTATTTTTGAAACACCCTGTATAGTGGCAGTGCGGTGGAGGTTGCCCCTCCCTCTCTCTTCTGGTTGGCTAGTTGCCTGCCAATTGGCGTGGGTGCTGGCGCCGCTCTTTCCTGATGATGTTGGAGTTGCTTTACGCTTTCTTTTTCCAGGTTTTAGTTTCCTTTTTGTCTTAGTTCTTGTTTTAGACTGTGGTATGTTAGAAGATAGAAGATACACATAAGTTACTTTTTGTAAAGATTAGTATGGTTTTAGGAGTGGCTAGAGGTTGTTAAAAATAAAACTTTTTGTTATTAGGAGGACTTTAGTAGAGCAAGGCACAAGTGAAATGCTTAAGTAGTACTATACTACCTTGTAAAACAGTAATGAAAGTTGAAATTTATTTAGTCTTTTTATGCCTTGCATGAGATTGCAGAAGTACTTCACTGTGCACATTTTCAAATATTATTGATCGGGAGATATAAGGCACAAACAACAAAGGCGCGCGCACACGAACACAAAACGTTGCTCAGTTGGTGGTGATGGGAAGGATGAAATGGCGGTGAGTGGCTCGCGAACCTCCGGGTGCGCCAAACCCATACCTACCGTAGTAGGCCCCTGGGGGCATTCGTTTTGTGTATAGATGACTGTAATACTGAAACTTTAAGTTATCTATACTGAAAAAAGCATAAGTAGGTCTGTAATTAAAAGAATGAGACTAATGAACTAACATAAAAGTGTAACAAAATAAAATTTCAACTTTTAAGTGAATATAAGTCTAAAAAGATCCTAAAATCTGATAACATTCCACCAACAGATACAGTGTCTCGGTAATGATTTATATATATTGCTATTCTATTCAGTGTTATCATTTATATATTTTGTTTTCATAACAGTGCTACTGATTATTGCATTTATGAGTCAAGGATAACCCGTCTGCTAGCAGAACCGGTGACATATGTATGACTTCGCTAAGATGGCAACCTGTGTTAAAGTCTGAGCACTGACTTCCACTATGCGAATCAAGCATATCATGTGTATGCATAGCTGGTGTTTGCTACGCCATATGCTAATATGGATCTCGACAAGAGCATTTCTGTGCTATGATTTCATATGACTTTATAGTCAGTTTAGGAGAGAGAGAGAGAGAGAGAGAGAGAGAGAGAGAGAGAGAGAGAGAGAGAATGCCTTGAAAGACTACAGCATGCATTTGGGCTCTGTACCCTTTGCAATCCGTCATTTACCAATGGTATGCAGAGTTTAGAAGAGAAAGGGATTCTCTTGTAAATAAAGACAGAGGACAGTTGGCTACAGCAACAACAGATGAAAACGTGGTGAAAGCAGAGCGCATATTGGGGGAAGATTTTTGTTGCACTATGATCAGATTCAAGAAACTCTAAATATTGCATTGGCAACAGTGAAAGCAGGTAAATTCTGAAAGAAAAACTGGCCAGGAAGCTCTACCTTCGCTGGATCACCAACCACTTCACAAATTACCAGAAATAAGTATGCATGCAATGGTGCCAGGAAATATTGAAAAATTCAATGGAGGAAGAATCATTTATAATTTGTATTCCTGGGTCCTTGGTTCGATTTCATAACTTTCGATGACTTTTTTAGCTGAATCCTGCACTATAAGGCTTAAATTAACATAAAAGCGAGTGTTGATGGATTTATCATGCCAAATTATGATTGTATATTGATTTTTAACCTATAGGTTCTCGGTTCGATTCTAGGTTGATGTATGAAAATTTAATCTCTTATAGGGGCTATACTAATTTAGATACTGGCTTCAAACAAACTTTATTCAGTATACAGTACTACGTGCAATGATCCACATATATACAGATTTACCTAAAGGTTCTGGATTTGAGCAACATTTTTCAAAATAGTTATCTCAAAAACTATTAATCCTAGCGAGACGGAGGAAAGCTTCCAACACAGTTATTTTTACACGTCAACAGTTGTAAGAATAAATTATGATTGCAGGTCCTTGGTTCGACTTTATAACTTTCGAGTACATTTTAAGTTCTGAGTGTAATCATCAACTATTAGACCAAAATTAACAGGAAAACGGGTATATTGATCTGTGAACACATGCATTTAAGATTCTAAGTACTTCTTAGTCTAGAGCAACGGTTCCTAACCGGTGTGCCCCGGCACCCTAGGTTGCCGTGTGGTTGGCTAAGGGGTGCCGCGAGATATTCAGATAAGGAAAAAAAATACCTTCTACTGAAGCCTTAAGTCTTGTAAGGTCTTGAAATAAAATAAGTCAAATCAATTACTCTCATGCACGGCAGATGGTGATAGTGGTCGATTCATTTCAATAATTCAGTTATACTAGTATCCACAGATGGCATTACAGCTATACCCTGCCGAACATTCCCAAAACTACTCGCTTCCTCACGAACATTCCCGAGATTTCGACAGATGAATATATAAAAGTGTACGCCGCTTGGCGCTTTCAGTTCCTCGCGTTGATTCACAGTGTTTAGCTATGGATAAGTTCATTGTTAAACGAAAACGCCAGGACAGTGAAAGTGAACAGTCGGCTGCTAGTGCTTGCTTTAAGAAGCCAAATCTTACAGTTTCTCCCGGACCGTCGAATTCACCACATAAAGAAGACAAACGAAAGAAAAGAACATACCAGGACAGTTACTTAGCGTATGGATTTAAGTGGAATAACAAGGAGGAAAACCCTATCCCTGTGTGTTTAGTTTGTGGCGAAACACTTAGCAACGAGGCCATGGTACCTAGCAAACTGAAGCGGCATGTTACAACAAAGCATCCTAGTGTGTCACAGAAAAGTGTAATGTATTTTTCACATATATTAGAAGGGGAGAAGAAAACAGCTGTGCGAATGGTAAAGAGAATGACCATAGATGATACTGCTCTTGAAGCCTCATTTAAAGTAGTAGAACTGATAGCTAAAAAAAAAAAAAAAAAAAAAATAAACAAAAAAAAAAAAACCCTCATACTCTTGGAGAGGAAATCATTGACCCTGCATGTCAAGTTATAGTTTCAACAATACTTGGCGAAGGAGCAGCTAATCAAATTTCGAAAGTTCCTCTGTCCAACAACACAATCAGCCGCAGGATATCTGAAATGTCATGCAATATCAACGAACAAGTCACAGAGAAAATAAAAACTTATAGAACATTTGCTTTGCAAGTAGATGAGAGTCTCGATATTGGTGACAAACCGCAACTCCTTGGGTTTATCAGATATATTGATGAAAAAGATATTAGTGAACAGTTTCTGTTCTGTAGACCGCTGGAGACTACAACCACAGGCCATCATATTTTCGTTTCTATTAATTCCTATCTCAATGACCATGATCTTTCATGGAAAGACTGTTGTGGTATATGTACAGATGGTGCACCACCTATGTCTGGGAAAATTAAAGGTTTTACTGCCAGAGCTCTCAATGAAAATCCATCCATTATTATAACTCACTGTTTTCTGTATAGAGAGGCATTAGTCGTGAAAGCGTGTAATGAAGATTTTGCTAAAGTGTTTAACCAAGTTGTGAAAATGGTGAACTATATGAAGTCTCGACCTTTAAAGTGCAGAATTTTTGAACAGTTATGTCGCGCAACGGATGCAGCTCATACCTCTTTGTTACTTCACACAGAAGTAAGGTGGTTGTCGCGGGGTCGTGTATTGAACCGGTTTCTCGAACTTAAAGAACAGCTAAAAACTTTTTTTAAGGATGAAAATCAAGACACATTTCATGAGCACTTACTAAGTGATTCTTGGTGTTTTGAACTGTCGTATCTGGCAGATATTTTTCATAAGCTGAATGAACTGAATGTTTCGATGCAGGGTCGACATGAAATAATCTCCTCAACCAATAAAACGAAAGGTTTTAAAAGAAAACTTAGTTCTTGGAAGTCTGCAGTTCAAAAAGGAGATTTGTCGAACTTTCCATCTCTTCTTAATGTGGCAGGAGATAAAGATCTGGGTAAGCTGAAAGACCGCATTTGTGATCACTTATCAAGATTGCAAGATGCAATAGATGCGTACTTTCCAACTATTTCTCAACTGGGTTGTCTCACCATTTGATTTCGTAGATAGTGCAGAGGAAATAGATTTCACTGCTTGCGAACGAGATGAATTTGTTGATCTTTGCGCTGATTTCACACTCAAAGGTAAGCTCACCAAGAGTGAGGCGTCGGTGGCTAGTTTTTGGCTTCAACCTAATGAAAGCAATTAACGCACTTTTGCCCTTTTCAACATCCTATCTATGCGAGCAAGCCTTCTCTGCTATGGTGACAATAAAATGCAAAGCAAGAAATAGACTGAATAGCCTTGAGGATGATTTGCGTGTTTCACTGTCAACTGTAAGACCCGACGACATCACATATCTATGCTCTAAGCATCAATCTAAAGTTTCACATTAATCATTATCGAACAAAATTTATTGATGTATTTTTACTCAGTGAATTTAGTAAAGTTTACTGTATTATGTTCTGGTGTACGTTATTACTATATAATATTTCAATAAATTAGCATATTAAGCTTAATTTTCTTTTAATTCAAGGAAGAGTGCCCCTAGTATTTAATGTTATTCCCAAGGGTGCCGTGAACTTCGAAAGGTTGGGAAACACTGGTCTAGAGGACCCGCTTCGATCCCCGTCTCGAATGGACTTTAATTCCAAGTGAACAACTCTTACAGGAATGGAGATGAAGAGAGCCAATAAAGCGGAAGCAGACAGCCCTCCCTCCGTTCTTGAATATTGATACAAATAAAAAAAGATAGCATTAGGTCTTTATTCGAGTTCATAAAGGGTCCGTTTTTATAACTTCTAAACTATATAGCTTAAATAAATATACACAATAAGGGCTAAAATTGGGAATATTAAACTGGCTAATAGCTATAAAAAGAACAAAGGTTCGATTCCTGTCCTTTCATGACCGGATTTTTTAGGATTTCATGTGTACTGCAACTTTTAAAGCTAAATAACCCCTGGAACGCGTGTATAAATGTATTAATATGCTGAATTAGCTATATACAACGACCTAATCCTTGCGGTTTAGGCTTCGAATGCCGAAATTTTGGAGAAAATGCAGCTAAATTAAATAATATTTGAATCAACAGCTGAGTGTGTCATGCTGCCCTGGGGCTATAAGAAAGCAGAAACCAAAAAATTATTGAAAATATGACGAAAACAGGATTTTTAGCCCAAGGTAGATGCACAAGATGTTGGATAACGTTTATGTGGAAACAACAGGTTACTGAATGACAGGTAATGAATGACTTCAATGCAAAATACTAGTTTAAATGAAAATGTATAGCCTGCGGTGCCTCAAGTAGTAAAATATGTCGTTAAACACTTCCAAAAATGAAAATGTATGAATTTATCTGTATAAAAATATATAAACCCTAATAAAGATATTAAAAGACACAAAAAACATGCGATTGACATATAATTTAACTTCTTAAAACATCTTAAATACTGGTGACTTGTATTAGTGCGGGGAGTGAATACAGTTGGTCTAACTGCTATCCTTTAGTGGGTAGTGGATGGTGCGGAAGAATAGCATGTCTGAACAAGATGATTCGAGATTCGACATACTGAAAACTGGTTTCAGGGGCTAAACTAAGAAGCGGCATATGAGGATGGGAAGAACATGCTTGGAGTTAAAACATAAAAACCGGTTTTAGGAGGGATGCAGATGCACTAACCTGTCGGACGGCTTTGATGGGGAACAACAGCGGGAAATGAGTGTTGAACTTACAACTGTACATTTTTAATCCTCGATCATATTATAATTCATGGGTTTATGTAGATTAAAGTATATAAAACTTTAAAATCTATTAAACATGAAAAAAGTCGTATCTGATATATAATTCAACTTCTTAAAGCCTCTAAAACATGAGTTCTAACTCGAGCAGTAAACGCAGAAAAACCAGGGTAGGACAGTTTCGCCGGCTCTAGTCCCCGCTCTTGCGGGGCAACTGCCAGCGCAAGCGCCGGTCACCGCTGCTGCAGGAAACCGGCAACTGAAGGCAGCTGCCGGCCACACCGCCATCTTCAGCATCGCCCACAGCTGCCTCCTCTGAACGGGATGGGACGCCGACGCTGCCCTGCATCCACAGCTCCTGCAGCCATCGAAGCTGTGCCCGCAATCAACGCAGCATTCACAAACCACAACAGGTGGAAGTACCATATTGGCAAACTCTAAGCCTGACGCCGCCGCAGCCACGCCGCGAACGGACCCACCATTGCCGGCCCGGCAACCACCAACCAGCGCCACACCTACTGAGCCTACAGCAAACCAGCCGCTGCCGCCTAACCAACCAGTGCCTTCGGTGATTCGGGGAGTCCCGCGGGAGTCCCCAGTTGAGGCCAGCAGAGGAAGCCGCCAGACCCCATGTCGCCGCTGCTGTGCATTCGGCCACACTACCGCCATCTGCAGGGTTGTACCGCGCTGTCACTACTGCGGCAGCTGTAATCCGACAGCCGAATGCACAGCCCATGACTTGAGAAGCCGACGCCGATACTGTGCGACGTGAAATGGCTTCAATATTACACCGGGCAAACACAGTGCCCTCTCCATATAAGCCGACGCCGACCACTTCCTCAGGGAGTGCCCCGCCGACTTCTACAACAACACCGCCTACAGCACCTACTACCACTGCCGCCGTCTCACCTAGACAAAGCATCGACACCAAGGTCACAAACTGCAGCACTCCTATCGCCAGTGCCTCCACTGACCGGCCTTGGAGGGACGCCTTACAGGACCTCCGCACGGAGATCCTGAGCGCAAGTCCGCGCCTAATATTGCTGGAGGAGATGCTGGCACCAGCACCCGAGGAGACACCGCCAGCAGACGCAGCCTCCACTCCATCGAAGCTGGGATTCAGGACCTGACTCAGATCACCGCCGCCACCGCCTCGGTGCTCCGCAAGATGCAGGAGATCTGCTCCGAGGTAGGAACGAGCACAGCCACAACACGCAGGTCCCTGATGAACGATTTTGAAAAACTTCTCACACAGTCGCAACGACAAATGACACCCGCACGTCCCCCCGGATTCCACAACCACAACACCGCAGAACACCTCTTCACAGAACACAACTCCTGAGCAGAGACAACCCCCACTGATCCAGACACCGACAGACGCAGACCAAACACTATCACCCAGGACCCAGAAAAGGAAACACAACCTGGCCATTTTCAATGCTTATGTAGCTGCGAATTATAGAGAATATCCACCACAATCTCCAGCCTATGAGTCCGATTGACCTCGGACCCATCCCTGTAGAACCGCTTACACAATCAATACCAAGGCCTCTCTCGAGGCCCCTACGTTTCATGAGGGCAACTGAACAAATGATGCAAACACTTCCCCTGCAAGAAAATAAAATCACCCTCTACTCGTTCCTCATTCCAACTCATGTTCTTTCCCATTTTCACCTCCTACTTCCTACGTGCTATTACTCAGGGCCTTTGGGTCATGGGTAATGCCTAGATATCCTTCCTCAATTTCACCTCAACTATTTCCTTACCTTCACCAGGCTCTCCCCCTGAGTAAATAACTCAGGATCCTTCTCCCTTCCAATCTCTTTCTGTCTTCCCCTTTCCAAAAAAAAATCAGATCGAGAGGATGACGAAGAAGAAGTCTCTCGCCGCACGAGCAGCCGTAGCTGCCGCCGCCAACTCGCCGGAGGAACACAGCCGCAACTGCCGGCACTGGTTCGCACAGCCGCCGCCGCCACAGCTCCCGCCTCCCGGCAGGCACTCCTTCACACCACAGCCGCAGACGCCGACTCCCTGCAGTTGGCACCGCAACTGCCGACACCACAACACACCTCCGACACCGACTCCCAACAGTCGCTACCGCCATTGCCGGCGCCTCAACACACCTACGCAGCTTCCGCCGCCGACAAATACCGGCAATTGCTCACGTAATTACCAGTTCTCTACTCACTGCCTCCTATGATCTCTCCTGCCACAAACACCGCCGCTAAACCGTTGACGCCGACTACAATAGATAATCCGCCGTATCCCGCCACAGACCTCTGGCAGCTGCAACCACAGCTACCGGCACATTCCGCCTACGTTGCCAACGAAGACCGGGGAATGCACCAGCACAAAACTGCTTCCCTGACGCCCGCGCCACTTCAGCCACCGCATTCATGAGGGCTAGAAGAATTATGTCTCCAAGAGGCCCATCGC
Source organism: Hymenopus coronatus (assembly GCA_030762935.1). NCBI lineage: Eukaryota > Metazoa > Arthropoda > Insecta > Mantodea > Hymenopodidae > Hymenopus > Hymenopus coronatus. The sequence goes on from CM060892.1 coordinate 162,033,659, forward strand.
CACTGGTTGGAATGGAATTTGCCGACGCCGGGGACTTTGTAGCTGCTTTGCACGACGGCCTTCCCTTGCTTGGGAGGCGCCTGCGCGCCGAAGCCAGCAGAGAGCCCCGACCGATGCCTTGCCGCCGCTGCTGCACATTCGGGCACTCTGAAGGTACCTGCACACAACAACCACGTGCCACTATTGTGACTCTCAGACTCTCACCGCAAAGTGCACACAACACGACCAATGGAATCTCCGACAGTACTGCGCCACCTGTGAAGTCTTTGGCAATTTCACAGGCCAGGCGCAGTGCCCTATTTATCCTCACCGACGCCGTCCACAGCAACCGCCGCCACACCATCAGATACCACCACGACAACTACACCACCAACGACCATCACGTCACAGACACCAGTCGAGACCATCAGTTCACAAACACCAGCATCATCAGCACCACCCGACAGCACCGCCAAGGATGCCATGCAGAACCTACACACCGTGGTCCTGCACATCAGCGCCCGGTTGGCTCTCATGGAGGAAGCGCTGACCTCAATCGCTACAGCCATCACTGAGACCCAGACCACCACTCCACGAAGGCTTCACGTCCTAGAGGCCGTAATCGAGGACCTACAGCAGACCAACGCTGCCACCACTAGTACGCTGAGGACGTTCGTTGCCAGCTGCAGCTCGCGACTCAACGCCTCAGCAACGCAAGCATCGTTTGAGGAAGACCTCGCACTACTCACCACTTACCTGATTGACAGTATACGACCTGACCACACTGAAATCATGCACAGTGCCCACAGAAAACTGGTCCGGATTGAAGCTACTCTCCAGCAACATTCTACAGCAGCCAATCCGACGCAGCAACCCAGACCACACCGATACAGCAGACACACCAGAATACTGAGCAGATGCTCAATAACCTACAACCTACAAATGACACACACCCAAATGCTGAAGCTGCTAATCAGCAGTCTTGGCACAACACCGCACCTCGACCTTCCACCATCTATATACCCCAACGGATGCGTGACTCCGCCAACAGAGGCAACATTTATGCCCTATGATTTAAAGAGAGCAACTGAATAAAATGATGCAGCCACTTCCTCTGCAACCAAATAAAACATCACCCTCTGTTCCTTCCTCACTCCACCTCATGTTCCTTCCCATTTTCACCTCCTACTTCCTACGTGCAATTACTCAGGGCCTTTGGGTCATGGGTAATGGCTAGACATCCATCTTCTACCCGCTCCCGGACATCGTCCGGCAGCAACGCAGACTGCCCTTATTAAAGGAGGTGCATAAGCGGTACTCCATCACCTTCATCCTTCACTTCCCTCTCCTCAATTTCACCTCGATTATTTCCTTACCTTCACCAAGCTCTGCCCCTGAGGAAATAACTCAGGATCTTTCTCCCTTCCAACTCTAATTCTGTCTCCCCCTTTCAAAAAAAAAAAAAAAATAGCAGATCTTCATTGCGACAGTTTGCTTCGAGTCCAGTATATTAGCTCCTCTCAGTGAAACTACCTACCAATAGCGAGAAGAACGTGTTACGGCGATAAAAGTTGTGTCCCTTTTATCATACTTAGAAGTATTTATCAAATTGGAGACATGCAGGAAGCTACATTCAGCAGGGTATCTGCGAACTCTACTTCTGGTTACAGTTGTATTAAGTGCGGAAAAAGCTTTCAAAGGAGCTATAACTAGAGACGCCATGAAATCAGCTGCGGACAACTCTTCAAATATAAACATTGTGCTGCAACCTTCAGCAGCAGATACAATGGAATTCGTCATGAAGAGCACTGTGGAGCAGGCATGCCTCTGAAAAAAACGAAAACCGAGCCTGCCCGACATCAACTATTGACTACAATGGAAAATGAGTGTGGCGTGAAAGAGTATGAGACATCGTTTGAAGGGCGTCTGAAATTTTACTTCATCCGATGTAATTCGAGCAAGGACATGAAGACTTACCTGAAGGATTATGCAATCTGTCCAAAAAGAGCTCTCCATACATAAAGTTGTGAAGATTAACCTGTTAGTGGAGTGCCGATTTGTAAATCGTGCTGGAGAAACTACTGACAAGACCTTCAAAACCAGGAATCATGCATTGTTTCTAGAAACTGATTTAGATGCCATGCGGAGACCAAATTCAAGAAACTGGATGCTGAAATGGAGGAATCACAACTTAAAGGAAGCAATTGGGCTCTACTTGCTGTGGAGGGGTTACGCCTTCGAATTAACAAGTACAACCCTCTTCGCGGAAACATTATATTCCTCTACCTGCATCTATAGAAGCAAAGAAAGCATGTGTGAACCCTCAGAACCATCGTGATGAGCGGTGCTTTTTATACGCTATCCTTGCTCAACTCGTCGACAACACGCCTCAACGTGTCAGCAAATACAAGAAACTCGAGGGAAAATACGAGTTCTCGTGCATCACATTTCCTACACCATTGTCTGGAAGCTCTGCATTTGAAAAGAAAAATAAAATATCTACCAACGTGTTTCGGCTGGATGAAAAGAAAGAAGTGTCTCCAATAAAGGTTGTGGAGGAAGAACTAGCTGATCACCGCGACCTTCTTCTTCTTCTTCTTCTTCTGAGTAATGGAAATGTTACGCATCATTATGTAAACATCAAGAACTTTGAAAAGCTTATTCGAGAACAAAAGACAAATTTTAAAGGACGAGTGTGCACCTGTAAACGCTGCTTCACCTATTTTGATGACCGATATGGACGGAGTGGAGTAGAAAAATTGAAGGATCATGCCACTATTTGCAGGCAGCATGTTATCACTAGGATGGTTATCCCTACAAAGGAAATCTCTATCATTCAGTATGTTTTTGAAGCCTTCAAAGGGCAAACATTGAATACTCATAGTTGATCTTGCACATTACTTTACATCTCCTGGACTTACCTGGGACGCAATGCTTTTGTATACCGGGATTGAACTAGAATTGTTATTGGATTATGAGCAGCTTCTCATGGTGGAATCTGGCATAATGGGAGGATTATGTCAGGTGTCTCGCCGGTATGCCCTGGCTAACACCACCTACATGGAGGAGTTCGATCCCAATAAACCAATTCAATTTATTACATACGAAGACGTAAATAACCAATATGGATGGGCTATACAGCATCCACTGCCTTATGGAGGATTTCAGTGGGTTTCTCCTGATAGTATTAATATAGAAACATCAAAAAGAAGATGATCCTCTTGGATATATATTCGAAGTTGATGTGGATTATCCTCCTGAGCTTCACGTTCTTCATAATGATTTGCCATTCTTGCCTGAGTGTCTGAAACCAAAGAATTCTAGTGTAAAGAAACTAATTGCACACCTTGGAAGCAGAAAGAAGTATGTTGTAATTACATGATGTTAAAACGGGCTCTCTCACATGGACTACGACCAACAAAAATCCACGTGTGCTACAATTTCAACAATCGTGCTGGTTAAAACCTTACATAGCGTTTAATAAGAAGCTGAGGCAACAGGCTAGAAATTACTTTGAAAAGGACCTGTACAAACTCTTCAACAATGCTATGTTTGGAAAAACCATGGGGAATATACGAAATCGCATGGATATGCGCCTAGTAACAAAAGAGAACCCATTGGAAAAGCTGATTTCAAAGCCTACATACATCGACTGAAGTATCTATGGACCTAGCTGTTCATATGGCCTCACGACAGATTATATTCAACAAGCCAATATACATCGGAATGAGTGTGCTGGATATCTCAAAAACCCTCATGTACTTATACCAATATGATGTGCTATTGCTGTATTGTGGGACTGAAGCCCTGAAGCTTATATACATGGATACGGACTCCTTCATTCATCGTATTACAACAGCTGACATATACCACGACAAAATGCAATTTCTTGAACATTTGGATACATCTGATTACCCTGCAAGCCACATGTGCCACTCCACACAGAAAATTCAAAATATACATTTTATTTGTCATGTAAATATCTTTAATATACGATATTTTAATCAAAATCGTTAAGAGCCATTTTTTAGAAAATCAAAATTTTCGAAAAAAGTTCTATGTAAACGGTAGTTTTGGGTGGGGGGGGGGCATTTCTGAAAATCTTTGTGTCGCATCCCTGGGAGATACCAAACCTAAATACAGTTAGGTATTTTACCGACTTTTCGTTTTCGAGTTATCGTGTATACGGACACACGGACGGACGAACATACACACACACGGACCTTTTTCTGAAAATATTTTTTGGATACAGGGGACCCTAAAACATATATATCCGGTGAAATCTCGGTATTGAATTTTTTGGTGGAGTGCAATACCTTCTCTACACACTATGTACATAGTACGCATAGAGAAAGTAAAAAGACTAATAAAAAAGATGGAGACACGAAAAGTTAGGTTATGTTGGATTTACAACCTAAGTAGGACTGCAAACCATACAAACATATCCCCTCGCTTCACAAAATATCATCTGAACATGTAGTAGTATGCAAAAAGGATATGTGGTATGACTCTTAAAGGACAGCAAAAAAACTGAAACAGAATACATAAATGATCATAAAGGGGGCAAATTATGAAAAACTATGACAGAAATATAAAGTACTAGATAGTCTATAAAAATGATTAGATCATCCTGGATATATCAAAATTCAACATAGGAAATAGTGAGAAAAATGTCTGAAACGATGACATCAATTCCTGGAAAAAAAATGCATAACATTGTTGTAGAAACCTCACAAACTAGTACAAAACTTACATAAATTACTATCAAACTATAAGAAAAGAGCTACAAGCCGTCATTAAAATGGTATTGCTTCAAATACACTTAAAGTGCTCCTAAACAAACAAAAATGAAGTCTGGACACTTCGTCGCCGTCACAAAGTTATTAAAGACCTTTTAAGAAATACATTCAAAGTGAGTTGAAATACCTATTGCCTGAGGGTTTAACACTATTCTATAGCTGTGAATACCTTAAAAGTCGTAAATGATCTGTAAGGAGGCAGAAAGCACTACAGCACCGTTTTGTGCTCATTGTCAGGAGCCGTTGACTGTGTGGCTTGTTTTAATCGAGTGCATAGTGTCAGTTTTTAGCTCCCTTACGTTTGTCCGTCGGATTACCAGCTGATATTTCGCAGGTAATGGTGGACAAACTCATTGCTATGGAACGCGTTTTAGATTTTATGCATCCAGTCAGTGTGATTTTAACGTTTTACGGTTTGTGTCCTGTATTTGTCTGGCTACTTACTGACATTGGTTCTTTTGGCGGCTCGACAGGAACCCTTTTATAACTTTTTATTTTTACGTTCCGCAGTAGCTGACACCTTTTTAGTCACATTTTATTGTGTTTTTAGATTTTAGTGTGTGGACCTAGTCCATAGCTTTTTTATTACCCCCCTTGTTCGGGCACTAATAACCGTTGCAGTTGTGCGCCTTAAAGCTTAACTACTGCTACTACTACAAAACAAATGAAAGCCTAATACCAAAGAGGGATGCCTCTATTCAATAATTTATTGTATGCAGGAAATGAAGGTGACTGTTAGGAGGAGGATTATTGATTAAAATTGCTATTTTCCTTGATTTTTCAGGCTAGAAGTTTATCTTTTTCATCACAGTAACCTCTTATTATTGGGCCCTTAAACTCCAATAATAATTGGTATTAATACCCTCAAGTTTCATTAGACTCAATGAAATCACTGTTTTTTGTTTTGTTTTTTTAATTGAAAATTATTTAAAAAAATTTTTTCTTCGAAACATAGGTTTTGTGACACCAGGCATTTCATCTGGGACTGGCATTCGGGATGTCTGGGTTCAATCCCCATTGACTATCCACTCTGGCCCTGGATTTTTCCGTAGTTTTCCTAGGGCAGCATAGGTGATTTGCTGTGGTGCTGTACCTCTACCATGGTTCCTTTTCTTTTCATTCCTTCATCTCATTTCCCTTCTTCATCTTTCAGGTCAGTGCAGGTGTGGCTTGAGGCTTTGTAGGCAGATGGCACAGTTTCTTGTTCCAAGTGAAACTCTTTTCCCCCTGGTTGAGGCTAGGTGCCATTGTAGAGGTCTTCATCTAGCCTCCCGGTGCCTTTATAGCCTTTGACGGTACCAGGGCTGTTAGCGACTTCCATGCATCTCTTGCTTAGTTCCATCATTTTTTTTTGTGCTGGCCTATGGTTTTCCCTCCTCTCATCCCTTCCCCAGGGGGAGTGGTAGGCCACAATAGGCCAATATTTGGTCGGAGTTGCCAAGGTGTCCCCAGTGTTAACATGCTCTAAAATCTAGGTATTGTGACAGTGAATTATATTAATTATAATTTTCTTGTGGCGACATCATATATTTGCATTAGCATGAGAAACAGGAATTATGATTTCTACTTGGTAGCTGTGTTTGATGCTTTCGCTGCAGGCTTTGCAAATATCACAGCTCCCTCCTGTAGAAAGTTGATCCTTTTGGTTTAGCTCAGCTCTAGGTTCCTCAGCATAAAGTTTTGTAAATACATAAAACACCAGATTTTTGTATTGTGATATCTTTTGGTCACTACTGCTACCAGACTTCATATCACTTTGAATCCTTAAGGGGACTTAGAAATTTTCAGTATAATGTGTTCCAAAATGGCATGGCCATAGCCGGGTGGTTAGATCACTTGCCTCTCACCCACGTGGCCAAGGTTCAATCCCTTTGTAGTGGACAAAGTGGCACAGGAGGTTCCTCCATGTTCTCCAGTTTCTCCCACCATCACATTCCACCGATGCTCCATCTTCATTCCATGTATCATCAGTGTCATTGCCTGCGATGCCATATGTAGTAAAAGCAGATGTTAAACACTGCCAAAAAAAATGGCCAAGTCAATCTTATTGAGTAAGGTCCGCCAGCTTGTTTTTCTTATTCATCTCTGGCTTAGGATGGGTTGCCTCAAGCCCACTCCAGGGAATTTGATCATTCTGACCACTAGCACTATTTGGAAATTTTCCCTAGAAACACTAGCATACCAGGCATTGGTTCCTATTACTTTTAAAGTGGCAGTCTTCAAATACAACACCTAACAAAATGACTTGTGCAGCGACGCCCAACTGTCAACCCACTTACACAGTTGGGAAATGACCTTGACATTGTTAGCTTAGTTACACGATTCTTTATTTAATTGAACAAGGTATTGATTTATTGAGTGACATACTGCAATGTGGCAACTAGCAGCCAAATTAATGTACTTGCTCTCTCTGATGGATATTCTTGATTATTGCCATGCTCTGAAATCAGAACCACATTTTTCCCCAGGATACCCTTAATTTCTAAAGTACAAAGGGGCCGCACCATGGCCAAGGAGTTAGACCACTTGCCTCTCACCTAGACGGCCCGGGTTCGATCCCAAGCGACGGTATGTGAGATTTGTGGTGGACAAAGCGGTGCTGGGGCGGGTTTTCTCCAGGTTCTCCAGTTTACCCCACCATCACATTCTACCGGTGCTCCATCTTCATGTATCATCAGTGTCACCGCCTGCGGTGCCATAAATAGTTAAAGCAGGCATTAAACACTACAAAAAAAAAAATATATATATATATATATATTTTATATACACAGCACAAAGGTCAAAACCTCTTTTGACAAAATTCAGTGCCGCCTTAATAAAATAAGTGTCCTCGGTGGTCTTGCTTTATCAATCTCTTATGAATAAGGTTTGGGATGATCAGCTCATCAGTTCCTCTGTGGGAGGTGTTGCATAACATGCAGTGGTTGGCCCAAACACATTTTTGTTAAAGCACATAGATGCTTTGTTCCTTTGCAGGAACCATTTATTACCGCATTCATCCTTTTTCAGTGGAACTTACTCCTCTTCGGCAGTAGCTGCTCAACACTTCCATGGAGTTAGTTATAGGCATTCCTGATGTACATCAGTATTTCAATTTATAAATTACCTCCTGTTCTTTCAACCAGCAATATATTCTGGTTACCGTCAAAATTCCTATGAAGCAGCAGGGAACTTCCTGGACAATTTACAATGTTATTGGCACCGCCTTTGCATTGGATAATTCTACCTGTACCACATTACATGATACTACCTGGAGGCAGTTGGTGGGGTTGTTATCCACCCATTAGCAGCAGACACCTCCATGAATGTGAACCTTTTAACAGACCATTGTGTTTTATTCCCCAATTTAGCAATGATGTGTTGTTTATCCCTCTTTGTGCCTCCAAGAATTTACAAGGTCTGATCAGGACTTCTGTCACTTTCAGTACCATAGCTCAAATAAGACGATTATCACTGAGGTCACCCCTAATGAATTTGTCCTCACCCATCACCCAAAGATTAAAAAAAAAAGTAGGAATTAAACTTCCTTCAAAAGAGAGATATTTAATCCTGTTGAGCTCCTGCAGTTTGTGTGTAATACTACCTCTATCCCTCTTTCTCTGCCTAGGGGTATCCTTAGTACTGTCATGGGCATGTTGCTGTGCTCTTGTGCGATTCATGCCAATATCATCTGCAGATTCCTTTGTGTTTTCTCTGTTTCAGGACCTTGCTCCAGAACCTATTTGATCCATCTTATTCCTATTGGCTAGTCCTCCATGACCTCCCTTAAAGTTGACCCCTTACTCTGGCCAATCAGTTTGTGTTTACTAACTTGTTCCGTTGCTTGTAATCGTTAGTTATCCCCATCTCAATCTTTCTCTTAGGCCTTTCTTGCCACTGTTAGCACCCCCTTAGACTGCTCACAAGAGCCTCTCATAAATAGGTACAAACGGATACGTAAATTTGGGGTTAATTGGGGATAATAACATGGTTAATTTCTGTGATCATATGAATTTAACAAACTGGTATTATGTAATTGCAGAAGCTGATATCAACACATCTTTTCAAAACTTTGTAAATTATTTCCTTGAATGTTTTGAAAACTATTTTCCAGCAAAACTCAAAAGGGTAGGAAGTAAAAACAATCTTAAGTGGTACAATGATGAACTAAAATTGTTAAAAAATCCGGTTCTGGCTCATCACACAATTTATTTAAATTTAAGAACAGATCAGGCTAAAGAGAAATATCTCCTTTTTAAAAGAAAATACAACAAGAAATTAAATGAAACTAAAAGAACCATGTATGACAACTTCATCACTAATTCATCTACAAATGTAAAACGGTATGGAATGTGGTCTAGGAAGAGGCGCACATTAACAAAGATAATAATTTAAAAATAGATGTAAATGCCTTTAATGATTATTGTGTTCAGTCAGTAGATAACATTATTGCTAATTTTGATTCTGATTTATTTGAAGCAGTACAATTCTGTAGAAAAGCCCCTTTTCCCAATTCTGAGTTTGAATGGCACAATGTAACTGAAGAACAAGTATTCTGTGCAGTGTCTGATCTCTCTTGTTCACACAGTAAAGATAGTTTTGGTCTCTCCAACTTCTTTATTAAAAAAAAATCATAGGAGCAATAATGATACCTCTGACATTTTTGAATAATCGATGCATCTCAGATAAGCTATTCTCTAAGTGCTTAAAACTGTTTAAAGTCATACCTATCTATAAAAAAAAGGGGATAAAAATGCAGTGGATAGCTATCGACCGATCAGTCTAGTCCCAATTTTTTCTAAAATTATTGAGTCACTCATGTATAAACAGTTGTTAAGTTGATTTGATCAATATTCTATTATAACTACTAAGCAATTCGGTTTTCTGAAAAATAAATCCACAACATTAGCAATCTAATGAAAGTAATAATAACTGCTTTGGAAAACAAAGAAAATGTGTCCATAGTATTGTGTGATCTCACTAAAGCCTTTGACTGTATATTACACGAACAACTCATATGCAAACCTGAACATTATGGAATTCAAGGTGAAAACACAAAGCTTATAAAGTCCTACTTAAGTAATAGACGACAAATGGTGGCAACCACAGATATGGTACATAAACAATGAAATCCCGCAAGGGTCTATTTTAGGACCTTTCCTTTTTATTTTACTAATCAATGACCTGGGCTAAAACTTACCACAAGATCTTGTTATACATGCTGATGATACAACTTTAATTACATCACATTCAGATAATAATCATTTAACACTTTTAGAAACACAAAATTTTAATACTGCAAAGAACTGGTTTACAGCTAACAAGTTAATGTTAAATGAACAAAAAACTCAGCATTTTTCATTTAGTTTGTCAGACATAACAGACATAAGAGTAAATGAATTACCTTTTGTTAAACTACTGGGATTCTATGTTGATCCAAAACTTGGATGGAAAAAACAGGTGGAAAATGTATGTACTAAATTGTCACGAGTAACCTTTTTATTTAGAAAACTGAAGTCACTTGTGTCACTTGATACTCTCAGACAGATATACTTTGCTTTATTTGAGACTCACATAAACTATGGCATACATTTATGGGGTCACTCCACTGAGGTTTACAAGATCCTCCTCCTACAAAAAAGGCACTGCGGGTTCTTTTAAATAAAAATAGCAAAGAACCCTGTAAACCACTGCTTACTAAGTTAAAGGTTATGACTGTGTACAATCTCTTTATATACAGATCACTAATTTATATTAGAACGAACATTAATCAATATTCCTTCAGAACTGATCTCCAAAATTTTAATACAAGAAATAAGCACAAATTAGACTATCCAACATGCAGATTAATCCTAGGCGCAAACACTTGCTTTTATAATGGTATTAATATGTTTAACAAACTACCAGAGGCAGCAAGAGCAGTCCCAATTAATAGATTAAAAGCATGTAAATAAATAACCCATTTTACTCAATTAATGAATTTATGGATAATACTGTTGACATTATTCTGTAACCTGAATCAATGTAAATAAACTGTAATCATATATGTAAATATATTTTTGACAATGTCATTTCTGGATAAATTCTGGTTTCCGACAAATAAATATTATTATTATTATTATTACTTATTTGCTCCTCCATCCTTACTTTGGTTCTTGCCCTCATTACATTCATTGTCGTCACTGAGTGCTATCTGCACCTGCTGCTACATTTTTGCAAGAATTATTAGATGTTATGCTTCTTCTCTTTACTGCATTATTCATTCTGACTGGGTTGGCAGTTATTTACAAGATTTTTAAGTTTTGGTTACAGATGTGCCATCTACTACAACATACTACTTTTCTGGATCCTGCTGCCATGACTGCGCCACCAGGAACTGACCTGCTGTTGCTATGTCAGACTTCTCCACCTTTGGCGGGCACTGTGCCTGCTTCGTCTCCTGTTGTCATCTGTGCTGTCTCAAACACCCCTTAAGAGAGTTGCCTTTAGGGAGAGTGTTTTTCTCTCTCTCTCTCTCTCTCTCTCTCTCTCTCTCTCTCTCTCTCTCTCTCTCTCTCTCTCTCTCTCACTCTTTGTGCAGTACTTTTGGGATGATATTCTTTAAATGTTAGAATGTTTTTGACAGCCTTACTCACCTAAGGTATTGTTTTGTTTAAGCATGCTGTTCTCACTTGCTCTAAATGCCAATCAAATGTACAAAACCACCAAGGCACTATTGTTACCATAACAAACAATGCAATTTTAGGATAAGCCATTATCTTTTTGTTCTCTCTTCCTAGTCTTCCATTGCCACAGTATCTATTTCAATAAATATAATCTTCGTGGCAGGAAAACACAAGGGAGAGGGGAATGTATGTTATCTTTGAAATACATATAATTTAATAGCAAAGACATAATTTAATTTTGAAGAAATGTGTGAAGTACTGAAAAGGTAAATTTAATAGTTTGTAAAAGCATTGATTAATAGCATTTAGAAGGCATTTCTTCTTCTTCTTCTTCTTCTTCTTCTTCTTCTTCATCTTTTTCACTGCATGGATTAGGTAAATTGTCTGTTTAAGTTTGTTTTTCAGCTCCACATTTTTTTGGCTATCCAGCAACTCTTCTACCATGTAGTTTGTACTTTTGTATCATCAATGGTATTCTTAAGAGATATCTTCTGGTAAAACCTTTCACCATTCTCAGAAATCTCATTTCAGGAGCTTGTAGTTTACTTTTATCTCTCTCATTTAAATAAATATCATCATTCTCATTTTGACAACACATTAATGTTCTACAGTAATTCAGGATAAAGAAAACCTACTTCAATGATTAAAAGAAAAATTATGTTTGTTAATGATGCTGGCAATTGCCAGAATCATATCAACCTGCCAATGTGCCAAAATTTCATCCTGTAAATCTACTAGCATGGGGTTATTACTTTTAAGCACACTTAAAAACCATTGGTCTGGACAGGATTTGAACCTGTGGCCTTGTTATCAGAAGGTCAGCACCTAACTAACTGAGCCATTCAGACTGAACATTTTCATGGTGTGCAGGTAAGATGTTATATCTACCAATAGCTTGTCAAACTCAAAATCAAATCTTGAATGGGCAATCATGAACTTTTATTCCTCTGTTGAAACATAAAAGATGGAACATCATGTAGTGTGGCATATAAAAAATGAGTTGAGAGTTACTTGTCTTGAAATTTCAGCTTAATAAACAAATTAAGTATTTATTCCTTATGCAGAAATTCAAATAAGAAGGAATGATGGGAGAATCCTTATAATTTTCCTTGCAAAGGTACTGCCGAAGTTATGGTACTTTTACTTGAATAAATCACAACATTTTAAAAACTATAATTTTAAGACAATCCTTTCATTAACAGTCATAGGTCCCAACTTGGGTTGGGCATGGTATTTTCTGTCCCTCTTAATAAAATTTACAAAGCAATGTGCATTGCCCCTCCAACAATTTAACTGATGAGGCCCGAATATTCCAAGACAGATCTCTCATTAAACAAACAAAAGAATAAAAAACAAAAATGCTTTAAATACCCTAAATGAAGTTGATAAATGAAAGATTTGTTGCTATTTCAAATGCAGAATTCATCTCTTAAATAAAAGCAATTATGACACATCCTACATTTCAGTAAATTTTGGATCATGAATTGTTCTTATAGAGTATTTCTGAGTTGGGTTTATAACATTTAAGTAGCACTTACGTATAGTTTTCCAGGCCGGTTTTGAAGCCATGTGGGCTTAATTGTCGATGGTAGTTAGAAATATTCTGTTCATACATATCACTGTTCCAAAACGCCCTTTCATTAAAATAGTTGTTAAATTGTTCTTATGTTGACACACTTCCCACTCGCTATTATATAAAAACATTTTGCAGCTGTAATATCTGTTATTTGTTTTTAAAGTAAGGTGTGATGCAAAATGCAATTAATTTTTTATGTCATCAGAAGTCCACTTTTAGAAACTGCACTGCATCACTTTTCATCTTTGTCACTATTCTCATACTTAAATAGTAGCAAGATTTTAAAGTACTTTTGTCATTTGAGTGGCCAGGTACTGAAATTCTTTTTATTCACCCAAATGGTGTTCAGTGTAATTTACTGTCCCCATGAGAAGCCTTCATTCAGTGGCAGATGAGTTTATAAGCAGGAATGAGCTAACACATGTTCTTACTGTGTACAGTATCACTAATAATGCATGAAATGAAATACTGAGAAGGGAATTTTGGGAAGGAAACTTTCTAGGCATAAGTTTAGGGTGTCTCCCTGTCTTTTACCACTTATGGGGACTGAAGAAAACAAAAACTCCATCAGTAAGGATGGCTTTGGCAGGATATGAACCGCAGACCTCCTGTTTACAAGTCCACGATTTAAAGACCTCAGCCAACTGCATCATGTGATGCAATGCTTTCTCCAAAAAACAGTTAGGCAAGACTCAACACATTATTTTTATTTTAAACCTTTAATGAATAAACCATTTACTAAATTTTCAGGCAATCGAAAGAATATTCTGTACTATACTGTAATTATATCACCTTTTATGCCTCAATACTTTGGTAATGCCCAACTTTACTGCACAATCCTGCCTCCCCCAAAATATATAGGTATTAAGTTGGCACCTATATTAATAGTTTTATATAAATTTGCAAAAAAAATAGGCTTATTATGACTAATGCCAGTTTGGCTGGCAGTGTTCTGCATGTATTTCTGAAATGAGATTTGTAATCCAACATTAAGAATATTTACATTGCAACTCTTGCTAACTACATACAGACAAATCTAACAATGCTTTTTAATACAAAAAGTCATAGTTTTCAAAAATAAATAATGGAAAGTTAAAGCACTTAGTATGTAACATAACTTTTTTGAATTCTCTTTTTCACATCTTTCTTCCTTTCCTCTGGCTAATTTCTTTTTTTTTTTACAGAAAAGTTTTTATAGTCGTCTTTTATACTGCAACATTCAAGAAACCTCTTCAAGGACCACCAATAAGTGCTACCAGAGCTCTCTTATAATCACCAGAGGTTTCAGACTGTAAAAAAAACAAAACAGAAGGATGAAATTTTAATATCAAGTAAAATATCAATGTTCTTTTTCATATGTACATTCATAACTCTGAAACAAATATAATTTTAATAAAGTGTCAATATTCATTTAAAATGCTAGTAATAGTAAAGATCTTGCATCTGGACATCAATATAAATCTGTGACCAATGCTCTCATTCATGTACTGGAAAGAATATTTAAATAAATATAAAATAACTAGGTACCCACCCAGGCTTCGCACAGGTCGTGTACCTAAAGAAAAAAACTCTGACAAAATCTTCCGTTTACAGTACGATCATGCAATGAAATAAAATTACAATTAAATAATTTGACAACACTTTATTGTAATGCCTTGTGATGTACAATTTTCATTCCGGAGAGAAAAAAATAGCTTGGCATAATAATAGTAATAGTAGTAGCCGCGCCGTGGCCGAGTGGTTAGACTACTCGCCTCTTACCTAGACGGCCACATGTGAGATTTGTGATGGACAAAGCTGACGCAGGGTCGAGTTTTCTCCAGGTTCTCCGGTTTCCCCAGCCATTGCATTTCATCGGTGCTCCATTTTCATTCATATATCATCAGAGTCATGCCTGTGGTTCCACAAGTAGTTAAAGCGGTTGTTAACATTACCAAAAAAAGAAGTGATGGTAGCGCATCCATAGTGTGGCGGGTATATGCTGGCATAGGTAATGAATTATATTAAGGAGAAAGTCACTAATTAACATTCATGCTTCTTCCAAATCTCTTTCTTTCCTTTACTCCTAATGTTTTCCACCTCTTTCTTTATTTTCTTCTATGTCAAAACAGCCATTTCTAAGGCTAACAATGACGTAACTAAAGAGCAAGTAGATCTGCTTGGGCAATTGATAAGCTTTTATTTGATGATAGCTTTGTGTGTTTTAAATGTCTCCATTTAACCCAAATTATAACTTGATCAAATGTATTAAGAGCACCGCAATTGTACTGTGATGGTGACACGGGTAGCTTCATGTTCTTTAGCTAGCTCATGTACCACATAACGTCAAATACCGCCTGCGGTGCCATAAGTAGTTAAAGCGGGCGTTAAACACTACAAAAAAAAAATTAAAAAAAAAAAAAAGTCACATAACTAACATCTGCAATAGGAAGTTAAACCTAAAATGGATCCCGTTATTTCTCCGCCATTTTCAGATTCCAAGAAGGGTTAATGGTTATGTGCATTGCTTATAACATGTTCATTTTAAAGAATTACAACAAAAATATACTTATTTTTTTATTTAAGCGATGTGACCAAGGGAACGATGGTTAATACATAAGAAATATATTTGATTTACACAGTTATCTTGCGTCATTGTCTCCATAACCGGGTGCATTCCCTTAGCATTGAAGACTAAAAATAGAGCAGTAGGAACTACGGCCATCTGGTGGCAAATAATACTAATTTTTTTATCTAAGCGATGTGACCCCAAGGGAACGATGGTTAATATATAAGAAATATATTTGATTTACACAGTTATCTTGCGTCATTGTCTCCATAGATGCATTCCCTTAGAATTGACGAAAAATAGAGCAGTAGGAACTATGGCCATCTGGTGGCAAGTAATAAGTACATATTTTAGGTATTTGTCGCTAGAAAAGCTTCTTGATTTTAAATGATAGGAGTAAGGAAAGGACAGTTAATAAATAAAAATATATTTGAATTTCACTGCTGCATTATCTCATCTCGATAAACTGTTGCATTACTTTAACATTGGATAGGGAGGAAAAATATTACTATAGCCATCTAGTGACAATTAAAATAAGTACTTACTCTAGGTGTTCGCCATCAGAAAAGCTTCTTTGCTTCTTTATTTTAAATGATAGGAGTAAAGAAAGGACGGTTAATACATAAAAATGTATTTGAATTTCACTGCTGCATTGCGTCAATATCTTGATAAACTGGAGCATTGCCTTAACATCGAATGGGAAAGGAAATATATAGCAGTACCATGATCATTTAGCAACAAATAACTTGTACTACTGCAATCTGGCAGCCATTAACTGTAATGCGTTCACTTAGCACAGTTTTTATTCATATTATGAGATTTTAAATACTTTCCCGTACTATTTTTAAACATTTTCATTTCCACAAACCTTGTGACAATAACGAACATAACAAAAAAAGAATTGTTCAATTTGATGCAATTGTTGGGAAGTGATACGCGTACATACATTTCAGCGATTCATTGTTATATATATAGACGAATATCAAATGAACCAGAGCTTATAGATAACTTCAAAAGCAGTTGCATAATTCAAAAAATAACCCTAAATTTTCTGCAATGAAAATGCTTGCATGCTTTTCTTCAAAGAGACAATGAAGCACAAAATAACGTAAAAAAGATTAACGTTAAAGTAAATGTTAAAGTTGGTTAATTTATATAACTACTTTTACTATGGTCATATTAGCAGACTTCAGACTCACTCTCAGTGCTTATTTGGATAAAGTTTGATAGCTACAACACACAAATATTCAATAGTGAACAGTTAAACGTACAAATTAGTACACATT
This sequence comes from Hymenopus coronatus, assembly GCA_030762935.1. Taxonomy (NCBI): domain Eukaryota; kingdom Metazoa; phylum Arthropoda; class Insecta; order Mantodea; family Hymenopodidae; genus Hymenopus; species Hymenopus coronatus. The sequence goes on from CM060892.1 coordinate 162,050,491, forward strand.
CCCATGGAGAATAGTGAATACCAAAAAGAATACCAATAGATACCTCAAATAGCTACCAACAATGGCTTTCAAAAGAGTGCAATAGACAAGAGAGTACACAAATACAAAAACCTAAACCACATAACACACACAACCACCCTACAGAATCTCTGTGACCTACCTCAGTTCAGAAAATTCACCTATCATCCTTGGGCACACAGCAAACTTCAGAACATCTTCAGGAATTATAACATCACCTTAGCTCCGAAAAACAACTACAGCATTCAGAAACTGCTATGTAAAAAATTAAAAGATCCTATCCCAGCAAACAAAAAACTGGGAATTTATGAAATTTAATGGTCAGACTGTAATCTAGTACATATATATAGGAAGAACAAAAAGAAGTTTGGGAAACCAGATTAAAGGAACACATGAGAAACTTAAGATACAAATAGAAAAATCAGCAGTTGTCTATCACTTTTGGACATCAGGACACAAAATCACATCTGTTAAAAACCAGCGTATAAACCCACAGAAATAGATGTTGGGGAGAAGATCTACATCATGAAGAAAAAGAGCCTTATCATGAATTTTGATTTACCACCATACAGCAATCTTTGGAAGTTCATAGATCCAGCACCAGATGCCTCCACAAGTGATACATCACCACAAGATTCAGTTGGAATTAAGGGTTGAAAATGGGAACAAGTGTTCCCGAAACTGGTCCCAGTAAGTAATTACTAAGTGATGTTTATGTTATAAAAACCGACTCAAATTCTTTTGAATTAATATCAACATCAGGTATACATTGCTTTTACTTACAGATTCATGCTTTCTGTGAAGGTAAAGAAATAATTCTAATTAAAGAAAACCTGACCCTACTACTCCAAACGTATACAAATTCAGCATCTAAGTGAGAAACCAGCATTGTGACAATTTAAACCCTACATTGCTCCATAGAATTCAAATTAAATATAACTATAAATCATCATCATTTTATTATCTTTGCAACTGTATTTCTCCTGTGCAGAATCTGACTGGCCTTTGTTTCTGGCATTGCAGGTCCCATTCAGGCAGAAATGTGACAGTAACTCTGGATTTTTTCTATTTACTAATATTTTGTACATAAACACTGATGTAACATAATTTAATTATATTTTGATGATGCATAGAATATGTATTTCTTCAGGCTGATAAAAAATCTATATATCTAATACAGAATCAGTCTTGTGAATCTTTTTTGTAGATATTACAGCTAAAATAGCTAAACATTTTTAGGAGGAACATGAAGCAAATTAATTATTAAAGTAGAGTAACTCAGTGACTCTTTCACTTAAAAGCTTCACCATTACTATTTGACTATTTCAGTGAAGTTTTTGAGTGACTGATCCACTGAGTTACTCCACTTTTATAAGTAACCATTCCTCAAAATTGCATACCTTTACAGCACTTTCCAGAGTTTTATCATACAGTCGTTCAAACTCTTCTTTAATGTTGCCCAAATCATATTCACATCTGCTGACAATTATGCGAATTAATGTGGTGTCATCAGTCCCAAGCCCATCCATTGCTGCATGAAGGCATTTGGCAAAAAATGTTGGTGGGTGCTGAACATTCTCAACTGCAACAGATTTATTACTCTATAGCAACTGAATTTGAGCATTATGGATTTCAAAACATAATAAACACATTACTCTATGCTTTCTACACCACAAAGCACCAAGATGCACTATATGAATTACATTAATTCAGGATAGAAAATGGACTAGAGTGAACTATATTGGCATTCTGGTTCATGATTTTATGGAACATTTCTATTCAATTTCATACTAAGACGACCTAGTCCAGATTTTTTTAAAGTGGAAAATTGAATATTGTGCATTTCACCATATATGTATATTAGTTTTAATTGTGGAAGTCAAGGACTGCTTTGAATGATACTTATGAATACCACTTCTAAAAGGAGGTACTGAAAGGCTTAAGGGGAGGTTAAAGCTGAACAGTCCAAAATCTGATGGGTGTCGTCAAATCACTACATCTAAAAAAACCAGTGATCAGCAGGTATGAAATTTTACAAGATTTACCTATAGTTCTTTTGTGTTATCTAAATCAGTATCACTCAGATTGGTCAATAGTTTTCTTATTTGTTTACTTTCTCTACCATGCATATAGAAGGTAGAGTAGGTATTAAATTCCACTTAAAAATTTGAACTGTGATTCTGCACTAAATGCATTCATCTATACCTTGCCACCCTGAATTGCTACTCATGCACGAATGGCTTGCTTTCTATAGTTCACAGCTTAATTCGCAAGTGTGTGTAAAAATAACATGGCATGAGCAGGTGGTTTAATCAAAGCCTACATTGTTACAATTGGGTGTAAAATGGTTACACCATGGTGTAATTATATATATAATAGTGACCCTGTTTCTCGATATTTCTTGCTATGCAATCAGCAGGTGTAAAAAGGGAGTTACCAGGTTTGCAGAGTTCTGTTTGTACAGAGAGATGTATACGAGATGTTTTATTACATTGGTGTCAGGAGTGGGATTGAATATCACACCGGAAGAGATATGAAAACCTTACTGGCTGAGATGCAGGTCATGAAATCAGGAATGGAGAAGATAAACACTAAAATGGAATCAGGAATAGAGAAGACGAAGAAGAAAATGAAATCTGTAATAAGACATTAAAATCAGAATGGAGAAAATGCAGAAGAAACAAGGAGAAATGAACCTGGAAACCTTCACAATGAAAATGGAAGTTATCTACCAAAATCTATGAACAACTGGCTGGTATGAAGAAAGACAGGAAGAGTTTGGCAAAAAGCTAGAAGACCTTGATCAGTGCATTAATGCCCTAGAGAACATTGAGGAAAACTTAATACCCTGGAGGAAAGAGTCAACAGAAGCATCAAGGAATTGAAACATCATGGTGAAAAATATGCTTGTCAGAAAACTGAAAAATTTGAAGGTTGAGAAGACAGGATATGACTCAACATCTGCACATGTCAAGCCATAAAATAAAACAGGTTGTCAACCATTGAAGTCTTTTGTAACACTTCATCGCCATGGTCTCCACAACCGATGATCAACAAAGCAGAAAGCCATACAGCTGATAGCTAGCCTCCAAGGATGAGTGGCAGAAGTAATGAATGTGATTCTGATATTAGTAGTATCCAGAGAAATCTGACAGGCCCTCGAGAACTGGTTCAGGAACCATCACTGGCTGCAGCCTATCACGTCACCTCAAGTCAAGTCACCTCAAGTCAAGTCAAGGATGCAGGAGCCAAGGGAGATGGAGGACCTTGTCCTGGCAATTGAACAGCTGGTGAACAATATGCTGCTGTACCTTCCACCTATTTTCTTTTCACTCTTAGGTTGATCCGTGCCAAAACATATCCATGTGGTCAGTGCACCGCAGTATAACACAGTAGTAGTGTACACAAGAATGTAATCCCATGCTACAATCTAAATTACAGAAATAATTTATTCTTAAATTATACAATATTGTATACAAATGCCAAACAGATAAATTGACGCTGATTTGTACCGTTAAACAGAGCTACAAATCCCAATATGCTGTTCATATGAGTCACCTGATTTCCGCAATGTTGTTTACATAGTAACGGTCGCTACTGTTTAGAATCATGGAGGAGGGTCACCATGAGTTTTCTCTTGCAAGTTTCAAGTTACATAAAGCATAAGGATGTAAACCGTTGACTAGTGGTGAAAAAACTATAGTGTTGAAAATGTATTGTAAGTTTTGTGAGAATTAGAAAGAAGTGAAAGAAGTGGTGAAATTAACATGTGAGTTCACTGGTATTTTGGCTACTAGTAGATAAAAACAGTGCTCATAAAGAAAATCCTGAAACGGAAAAATTGGTTACACATGGGAAAAAAAAAGCATGTGAAATATACATAGTATGTGAGAAGGTATTGCACTACACTCAAAAATTTTATACCGAGATTTCACCGGAAATATATGTTTTAGCATCCCCTGTATCCAAAAAAAGCAATTTCAGAAAAAGGTAAAAATGAGCCGCCAGCAGCTACATGTAACAAAAGAAGAAGCCTTGTTTTAGGAGATGGATAGTTTAAGTGACACTGCTGTTGGTAACCTGGTTATCAACCTTTGAGAGGAAATCAGCAGCATAAACACTTCAGACAACAATTCTGATCTGGAGGGAATAGAGCCACTTCTGAAGAGTGAATAAATGTAAGTTATCGCATTAAAATTATTATTATTATTATTATTATTATTTATTTTTTCTCTTGTGTTTTTTTAAAGTTAAGTATTACATCTTCACCTATTTATTTTGTTATGACTATCAATATTATCATCATTATGCCTAACAGAAAATTTTAGTCACTGTTTAAGTTGTGGAAATAAGGGTTCTGTTCTTTAAACATTATATTATGTCTACTTACTTGTGCAAGTATGACAGCATTTCTGGTGCAAATGGCAGATGGTTACATTATAACAGTGCACTGGTCGCCTGACTTTTGTTTTGACAAGGATGCACAACGCTGTGGCACAACAGCACCTGATACTCAGTGACTATAAGGCAATCCATGAGGCACTAATGGCAGTACTGAGGAAGAAGGTGGCCAAGATAACAGCTGTACCCACTTCGAAGACTTTTGCTACAACTGAGAGAGAAGCATCTTAGAGCCAATGATGATGATCTCTGTGGTGTGTGCTGGAGGTGAACCCAGTGAAGAGCTGACAAGCAGGCGAAAATGACCTAGGACTGACATAGCAAGGGGCATGTTGGGGCCATCTTCACTACCCCCTCGAGTGACAATAAATGCCTGGGGCAGAAGAACAGCCTCATCGTAGACAGTTGGATATAAGGAAAGCTGTCTCAGATACTAGTGGACCCTGACATGGCAAAGGGCTTCCAACATATGACCATTCAGCTCTATCAGCTAGTGACACCGTTGGGTGAAATCTTTCCTATGGAGAAGGATGCCCTGCTGGAGTTGACCTAGGGTGGAGCACTATAAGCTTGTAACTGTTCTTGGCTGAGGATATGGGACTGAATGCTCTCAGGAGCCACAAAGTGATGTTTGATGTCAGTAGGAGAGTCTTGTGACTCCGCTGAGACAAAGTATTGCTCCAGAGCCCCCATGTACATTTGGGGATCTGCAGAGTGAACCTGAACGACAAAGTAGATGTGCCACAAGAAATGAATTGGTGGTGAAGGCACACTAGGAGGGTCAATGGTCAAGGAACCTAGTTTCGGACCTGAAGACAGCACTGAATGGATTATGCATTGGCCAGACATTGTTGTCTTGTTGGAAATGGGAATGGCGTGTTATTTATGGATGCTCTTTAACTGCTGTTATTCTCAGCGTCCCATTCTAAATTGGGCATGAAATACTGCTTAATTTTGCTCAGAGGCCTCTCTATCAGGCTTGAGGTTCTTTTACGTGCCCTAAATCTACAACACAGGACCCACGGCTTTATTTCCCTTCCGAAGGAAGCAATGCTAAGGATTTTTACACCCGAAAAAATCCATTGTCCTCCACCGGGTTTGAACCCGCGACCTTGGGTATATGAAGTTAGCATGGTAACCATTACACCACGGAAGGCGACATTGTTTTGTTGGAACAAAGTACCCACTGAGGTTGCTGAATCCAACAGAAACTGATCAAAACATTCAGGCCGAGACAAAGTTAGGGAAGTGTGAGCCAGCAGCGAGTGTATTGCCATGTAACATATCCAAAGATTACATGAAAAATCTTGTAGACTGACTTCACAGCATGCATGAGATGGCTCATCAACACATTCAGTATCAAGCAACTGGATGAAGACTGTTATGACCAGCGGGTGGACAGCTGAGGTTTCCAGCACAGAAGCTATATCATCCTACCTGGACCAAGGGGCACTGCCCCAAACTTCAACAACTATGGCAATGGCTATACCTCATGATTAAGGGGTTTAATGATGTCATCTAGTACATCCAGAAGCTGGTGGAACATTTGGTTTGTCTAGCCTGCTATGATGGTATTGTTCAGGACAAGGAGGGAATTCTGCACCAAATACATGTGCCTATACCTCGCCACCCTGAATTTGTGCTTGTGCATGAATGGCTTGCTTTCCATTATTCATAGATCACTGTTGCAGGTGTTTTGTAAAAATAACATGGTGCAACTGGCAGTTTACATAAAGCCCTGCATCGTCACACCTGGGTGTAATATACACATGCAATAATGACCCCTGCTTCTGAAAATTTCTTGCTATGTAATCAGCATGCATGGCCAATATCACAGAGTTTATTTCAACAGCCTCAGCACAAAAGCCTGGATACAAGGAAATTTGTGCCATATAGTAGACATGGGTCAAGCCATGACTGTAATCAGACCTAAAGTAGTGAAAGGCTTGTCGACATGAAAATGCAATTGATCTTATGGGTGATACCTTGTCTGTGAAGCAGGAGGCCCAGCTGGAGTTGACACTGGGATGGAGTACTGTGAGCCGGGGGTGTTCATCGCAAGCTTGGCTGAGGATGTGAAATTAGATTGGATGTCCTCCCAAGCTCATGCCAACAGTCAGCATTAGCCAAGATAAGATGTTGTTCATCCAGAGCTCCCACGAACATCCAGGGATTAGCAGGATGATCTGTTGTGTCTGATCGCCCTACTAAGCCCAAGGGTCACACCCCAAACTTCACAACCATGACAAGGGCTATACGTTACGGCAAAGAGAATTAACAAGTCTTCTACCACATCAAGAGGCTAGTTTTACCCTTGGATCATTGAGCCCACTACAATGGTGCTGGCTCGAACAACTAGCCCTGAGGAGGGAGCAGTATGGCTACATACCAAATGCATGTGTCTGCCTAGTCACTCTGTAATTGCTGCACATATGCAAGTGGCTTTGACTGTACTTAGTAAATGTTGTTGGTGGTTTCCTCTCATTTTGAAGCTATTGTCACAATAGTGTAAGTGAACATGTCTGCAATCAGCAAGCACATTACACCAAACTCCTTTTGCTGTACATGGGTTTAGAGGTGTGTAATGTACATGTGTGAATAATAACTTCTACTTCTGGAAATTTCTTGCCATGTGATCATCAGGTATAAAAAGGGATAACTCAGCCTAGCAGTCAGTTTCAATGTGAGTTCGGAGTGTGCAGTAGAGAGACAGGAAGCAAATAGCAAGTTTTGTAGCAAAAAAATAACGACAATTATTGTAATCAATAGAAACTGTAATAGAGAGATTTTGTTACAAAAAAAATATACGAGGATCAGCTGATAAGTCCCGGGCCTCACACAAATATGGTACCACTAGTTACAGGTCAATAGCTTGTTTAGTTTTCGAATGAAGCATTTTAAACAAGAAAACTTTAGAGTTTTCACAAAAATTGAGTATTTGGAAAAACAAGTAGTGATCAAGTACTTCCATTTGAAAGGCTTAACTCCTAAAGAAATCAAGGAGGAAATGGTCAGTACATTGGAAGACTCTGCCCCTTCATATTCAGTGATTAAAAGGTGGGTTGCAGAGTTTAAAATTGGACGTACGAGCACTAGTCATGAACCTTGCTCTGAACACCCTGTAAAAGTGACAACTCCAGAGATCATTGAAAAAAATTCATTGTTTAGTACTGAAAGACCACAGATTAAGTTTGTTTGAGATAGCAGAGGCTGTAAACATATCAAAAGAACATGCAGGTAATATTTTACGTAATGTTATGGGCTTTCACAAGGTCTGTGCAAGATGGATGCCACATTTGTTGACACTTGATCAAAAGTTGCAAAGAAAAACTGTTTCTGTTAAGAATGTGGAGCTCTACTGTAAAAATCCCAGTGAATTTTTGAGACAGCTTATGAAACTTGGATACATAAATACACTCCGGAAAGTAAATCACACTCAAAATAGTGGATTACACCAGGCAAACCAACTCCAAAAAATCTGATGTGTACCATTCACATGACTTTCTCTATATCCCTGCAACAAATTATTCTTAAAAAGCTTATACTTCTATTTACTTCATGCTAATCTAGAAAAATTAGCAGAAATAGTCTTATTTCTTTCGTCCTTGTAAGAAGAAAGGAAATAAGGGAGTAGCTACATAGGTTAAACCGATAGTCAAAAGCTGGTTACCATGTGACTGAAGTTTCTTTGTTTGTATGGACATGAGTTGACAAATTCCTGTATGAGAAAAGTTAAGATTTTCGATCCTGAAAACAAAAACAAGGAATATCTCAAAAACGATCGACTCCAAGAAAAAAATGTATACAACATAAATTGTGTGTTTTAATGTGCTCTACAGTTTTTGTGTGATAAGTTTTTGTCTATTTCTTACGGTTTAGCAGTTATACAAAATTCCAGAAAATTCACTCAGAATAAAGTAGTCTTCAGAGGCTATTCCCAGAAAATTCAAAATATACATTTTATTTGTCGGGTAAATATCTTAATACACGATATTTTAATCAAAATCGTTAGAGCCATTTTTTAGAAAATCAAAATTTTCGAAAAAAGTTCCACATAAAGGGTAGTTTGGGGTGGGGGGATTTTTCTCAAAATCTTTGTGTCGCATCCCTGGAAGATTCTAAACTTAAATACCAAGTTTGGTGTTTTACTGACTTTCTGTTTTTGAGTTATCGTGTTCACAGACACACAGACACACTGACACATGGACCTTTTTCTGAAAATACTTTTTTTTTTTGATAAAGGGGACCCTAAAACATATATTTCCGGTGAAATCTCGGTATAGAATTTTTTGGTGGAGTGCAATACCTTCTCTATACACTATGTACATGGTTCGTACAGAGAAAGTAAAAAGGCAAAGTCAATTTTCTTAGCTAACAAGAGTGTTTTCTGGGGTGCACATGGAATTATTTTATTTTTATTCATTACTTGGAAAAGGGTAAAAGCATCACTGGTGACTACTAAGCAAGCTTAATGCAACGTTTGAGTGATGAGGTGAAAAGAAAAAGACCTCGTTTGGCAAAAAAAAAAAAAATCTTGTTCCAGCCTATCATTCAGTCACTGCAATGGGAAAAATGTGTGAATTAAAGTTTGAATTGCTTAAATATTCACCCTATTCACCAGATCTAGCACCCAGTGACTACCACCTGTTCCCAAACCTCAAAAAATTCCTTGGAGGACGAAGATTTCACAGCATCATTGATGCAGTTAACAGCTATTTTGAGGACCTTGATAAATCACACTACAGAGATGGTTTAATTAAATTAGAACACTGATATGACGAATGTATTAGCCTTTCTGGAGATTATGTTGAGAGATAAAGCAGAAACATTTTTAAATGCTGTTTTCATTGAGAGGCCCGGAATTTATTAGCCAACCCTCGTATATGACCAAATTTTGGAAGATCAGACATAGTTTTGAGAATACAAATATTGTAGTTTGGTTTAAAAAAAGAAACAAATAAAAGTAGTATAATACATTCAGCTGTTATAACAAATCTATTAAGATAATCTGAATGATATTGTAGAAAATGCAAAAGACATTTTGGCAGATCCCTGCAGAATTTTGAATAATGGTTCTACGATTTCTGAAATATACCATTGTATACGTTTATCAGATGTCTATGTCTATCAAATCATATTTCATTCGACTTGATGATGTAGTTTCATTATGTTCAGTTGCACATTATTATGTGACAGTTATTGTCAGAACCTCATGACTTTGTTTCAACATTCTCTATATAAAAAGAAACAAATTAAATATCAAAATTATTTTCTGCAAGATCTTTCAACAACTCCCAAGTTCTGTCTGATAGCTGGCTTCTACCAATATTGAACAAATATAAAAGTGATAGCAGACTATCAAATAACCTAAAGCATAAAAGCATTAACAATTTTACATGCATGATAATTCCCAGAAAATACTAAACAAATTAAGTGACCTTACCTATTGCCAACATTGCTTCCAAAAGTTCTCCAGAAAGTTCTGCATTCAAAGCCTGCTCAATAGTGCAGCCCGAAACATTCTTATATTCTTCAAAAATATATTTCAGCTGAGGAAAGCTTTCATGAGCCATAATTTTGTTGAAAACTGCTTCATCAGTTCCTAATTGCAGTTTTCCTATTATCACAAAAGAAAAAAAGGTTTAATTTAAAATCCATAACCATGCTTGTTGATTGATTATTCAACTTTTAGGCTTCATTTTAGTTGATGTTAGCGAAAAGTCCTAAATGTATACTTATTCGTAATTAAAACATTCACACACCATTTTCTAACAATAGATACAAATTTGTTGATATTGGAGCAACAAAAACAGAACAAAGAAAGTTTACTAACACTTTACCAGTAAAGCTTGAATTGCTAACATTCTCCCACTTTACAAACTGAAACAGTTGAACATTTAAATTACAATAAAACACTAAATACGAGGATTGTTCAAGTCAATCCGGGACATTTATTTTTTTTCAGGTTTAAATGGAAGCCTAGGCTGGAGATTTTATATGCAGCAGAAAGTAGCATCTGTGTCCTGTTACTGGTAGAAGGTATTTATTTCCCATGCTTCTGGATAGACTGTTATTCAAGATGGCAGACAACAGTGTGAACGTCCGCATGGAACAGCGTATTGTGATGAAGTTTTTAGTGTACGAGGGCATAAAACCTGCTGAAATTTACAGAAGACTTTAGGCTCAGTACGGTGATGAGACACTCAGTCGCAGTAAGTCATTTGAATGGTGTAAGTACTTCAAATGGCCGTATCTCTATTACTGATGATCCTGGTCGTGGTGGATCACAGCCCACGGTAGTCATTCCTGAGAACATTCAGCACATGGAGCAGCTGATCCTGGACAATCGTCGCATAACCTATTACTATCAACAGTGAGTATTACTGTCGTGTTCTGCGTGATGTGCATAAGAGTTTACAGAAGAAACGTCTGGGTTTGATCACAAAGGGTGTTCTCCTTTTGCAAGACAATACACAACTACATACTGCTCAATGCACATGCCAAACAATCACGGAACTTGGCTGGGAGATCTTGCCACAGCCCCCCTGTAGTCCTGAGTTAGTGCCAAGTGATTTCCACCTGTTTGGGCCCCTGAAGGAATTCCTTGGAGGAAAACATTTCAACACTGATGATGAAGTGAAGCATGATGTCCTACAATGGTTCCATCAGAATTCTAAATCTTTCTATGCTGAAGCATTTCAGGCATTATTCAAATGCTGGGATAAGTGTAGTACAACTGTAGCTGGAGATTATGTGGAAAAATAAATCCATTTTCCACACTTTGAAATTTGTTCTTCTATTTTCTTTTAAACAAAGTCCTAGATTGACTTGAACAACCCTCGTACATTCAAATAAAATATTCATAACTCTGAGCATTCAGGGATTTTCAGCTTCCAACCTACTAAAGCTATCACATCCTTTGTCTTAACTGAATCTGGCGGTAGAATTTCAGACTTTTTCAATCCTTAGTGACACTGGAGGAGATCTCCAAAGGTGATCCTAGGTGGCCACACTCTTTCTCTGTTGGTTGTCTCCATTCTGGCCACTCTTGATATTCCATCTGCTCCTGCAGATAACTCCCAAACATCAGTTGATGTGCTTTGTTGAGTCACCTCCTATCAGTATATCATTCCATTTAGGCTTTTCCCTTCCACATTTTCTGTAATAACAACTTTGGAATTAGCATCATAGGGCATGTGACCCAATGGGATCAAATATCCTCTGGGATACCAACAGCAGCTTTCTCTTCGTATTGGACACAATATTGATATCACATCAAAATTACAGTAAAGCTCATCCAATTCTGGATTCGACTTAGCACACAGACATATTCTTGTCCAAGTAATTCTTCTCTGAGGTGGTTGACAAGGCCGCTTACCCATCCTCATAACTTGAAACTTCCAGATGACATCAGTTTATCTGCTCCTTCCACAAATTCATTTAATTCTTCATTTCTAATGCTAGTGAAGCAGTCGACCACTTAGAATGACTATTGAAATTTCAATTGTGTTTTCTAAATTATATCAGAATATCTGGGATCTTCTCTACCAAGTTAGGACTCTTTTTAAGACAACTCTATAATGAATAATCATTCGTGTTCAGCAAAACATCAATTTTCTATTGTCATGTTGGATTCTTTGATTACTGCTTGGTGAGGTAAGTTGTAATTCCACACATCTTGTCAAATGAAGCTGGTCCTATTACAGCTCATTTAATCAACCAAATAGTATATTGTCAGAGTTATCATACCTGCTTGTAGACTTTAATTTCTTGGTAGTTGTGACTAGCCTCATTTTTGCCATCCCCTTGTTACTGCTCAATTGAGGATAACCTTCTTTAAAGAGCAGATAAACTTCATACCTCCCACTTCCCCAAACTTAACAGTTTGCTTAAAACATTGCAGTGCTTCCCTTTCTAGATTTACTTTCGGTTTCATTTCAATCAGATGTCTAAAGCCTGGTACATCAAGATGCCTCAGATCTGAAATATACAGACTATTCAAAAGGTCACAATGTCTACTGTAATAAAGTTAACATTCACTTTTTTCTGTCACATTAACAGCCCAATCAAGCTTGGTTTTCAGTACACTTATACTCCTCTGGGATCCTGGATCCAAGAGAACTCTAGCCACCCTTTAGCTTTTTATCTCCCATTGACCTTTAGGGTTTGCAATAATGTATCGTGTTGGTGTGATAACAATTTTTTAGTACTTTCTTCTTTGCTTTCTTCATTACTATGCCCTTTAGACTGCTCTACTTGGAACACATTGGTATAATGATCTTGTTACATAACAAACACTTCATGAAAACTCTGCAGGCTTTAGATGTCTCAGTTTTAAACAATTTTAATAAGTTTCTTTTTTCCTCAAACTGCCTATTTTTACTTTCTCTACATGCACTATGTGCATAGTGTATAGAGAAGGTATTGCACTCCACCAAAAAATTTGATACCAAAATTTCACCGGAAATATATGTTTTAGGGTCACTTATATCCAAAAAAAGCATTTTCACAAAAAGGTCTGTGTGGCCGTGTGTCTGTGAACACGATAACTCAAAAACGAAAAGTCAGTAAAATACCAAACTTAGTATTTAAGTTTAGCATCTTCCAGGGATGCGCCACGAAGGTTTTGAGAAAAATCCCCCCACACCAAACTACCCTTTACATGGAACTTTTTTCGAAAATTTTGATTTTCGCAAAAATGGCTTTAACGATTTTGATTAAAATATCAAATATTAAAGATGTTTACCTGGCAAACAAAATGTATATCTTGAATTTTCTGGGAATAGCCTCTGAAGACTACTTTATTCTGGACGAATTTTACGGAATTTTGCATAACTGCTTAACCGTAAGACTTAGATAAAACCTTACTATACAAGAAATGTAGAATACGTTAAAACACACAATTTATGTTATATACATTTTTTTCTTGGAGTTAATCGTTTTTGAGACATTCATTGTTTTTGGTTTCAGCTATGAAAAACTTATTTTTCTCATATAGTAATTTGTCAACTCCTGTCCATATAAACAAAGGAACTTGTCACATAGTAATCAGCTTTTGACCATCACTTTAATGTATGGTACTCCCTTATTTCCCTTCTACTTACAAGGAAACAAATAATAAGACTATTTCTGCTAATTTGTTCTCGAGTAGCCTGAAGTAAATAGAGGTATAAGCATTTTAACAATAATTTGTTACAGAGATGTAGAGAAAGTCATGTGAATGGTACACATCAGATTTTTTTTGCTATGTTTCATATCCTTCCCTTTAAAGCAATTTTGAGGAGCATAAGAATTCTTTGTGCATCAAATGCATGACTTGTCTGATTTTGTATTTTCTCCTGTATACCAAATTTTTAATGAAACCATTTTGTTTTGCTGTCCTGATAATCTCCTTGTGTTCCTTGATAATCTCCTTCTTAATGGAAAGTTCACCAATCTATGGACTATAACATGTTACTTTATTTTCTTCACATACTATATACATTGTGTTTAGAGAAGGTATTGTATTGTATTGTATTGTATTGTACTCAAAAATTCAAAATCAAGATTTCACTGGAAATACATGTTTCCCCTGAATCCAAAAAAAAAGCATTTTTAGAAAACTGTCCATGTCTGTCTGATGTGGGCAGCATAGCTAAAAAGTCTGATGTGTACCATTCACATGACTTTCTCCATATCCCTGCAACAAATAATTCTTAAAAAGCTTATACTTCTATTTACTTTATGCTAATCAGAAAAAATTAGCAGAAATAGTCTTATTACTCGCTTCCTTGTAAGTAGAAGCGAAATAAGGGACAACCATAGGTTAAAGTGATAGTCAAAAGTTGGTTGCTATGTCAATGCAGTTCCTTTGTTTATATGGATAGGAGTTGACAAGTTCCTGTATGAGAAAAGTATACGTTTTTCATAGCAGAAACCAAAAATAAGGAATGTCACAAAAACGAGAACTCCACTAAAAAAATATATATAACATAAATTGTGTGTTTTAAAGTGCTCTACATTTTTTGTGTAGTAAGTTTTTGTCCATCTCTTACGGTTTAGCAGTCATTCAAAATTTAGTAAAATTCATCCAGAATAAACTATTCCCAGAAAATTCAAGATATACATTTCATTTATCAGGTAAATATGCTTAATATCCAAAATTTTAATCAAAATCGTTAAGAGCCATTTTTGAGAAAATCAAAATGTTCGAAAAAAGTTCCATGTAAAGGGTAGTTGGGGGTGGGGGGATTTTTCTCTAAATCTTCGTGTCGCATCCCTGGAAGATACTAAACTCAAATACCAAGTTTGGTATTTTACCGACTTCGTTTTTGAGTTATCGTGTTCTTGCGCGTGTGCGCACGCCATCCCACCTACCCACCCACCCACACACACACACACAGACCTTTTTGTGGAAATGCTTTTTTTTTGATATTGGGGACCCTAAAACATATATTTCCGGTGAAATCTCGGTATCAAATTTTTGGTGGAGTGCAATACTTTCTCTATACACTATGTACATAGTGCGTATGGAGAAAGTAAAAACGAAAAGCCTGTTAAATACCAAACTTGATATTTAAGTTCAGCATCTTCAAGAATGCAACACAAAGTTTTTCAAGAAAATCCCCCCACCCCCAACTACCCTTTACATGTAAAAAATTTAGAAAATTTTGATTTTCTTAAAAATGACTCTTAATGATTTTGATTGAAATACTGTATATTAAACATATTTACATGACAAATGAAATGTATATTTTTGAAATTTCTGGGAACTGCTTTTGAAGACATCTTTACTCTGGATGAATTTTTCTGAATTTTGCATAGCGGTAAACCTAAAAGATAGACAAAAACTTACTATACAAAAAATGTAGGTCTCCTTAAAACACACAATTTAGGTCATATGTATTTTTTTCATGGAGTTGACTGTTTTCCAAATATTCCTTGTTATTAAAACTTTTCTTATATGGGAACCTATCAACTTCTGGTCATGCAAAGAAACAGGATTTAATTCCATAGCAACCACATTTTAAAACATTTGGCTGTCAGTTTAGCCTATGTATTTCCTTATTATCTTCCTTCTACTTATAAGGAACTAAATAATAAGAACGTTGCTGCTAATGTTTATCTTGATTAGCATGAAGAGATAGAAGAATAAGTCACCCTCCGTGGTATAATAGTTACCATGCTGACTTCATATACCCAAGGTTGCGGGTTCAAACCCGGCGGAGGACGATGGATTTTTTCGAGTGTAAAAATCCTTAGCATGGCTTCCTTTGGAAAGGAAGTAAAGCCGTTGGTCCCGTGTCATAGATTTACAACACATAAAAGATCCTCAAGCCTGATAGAGAGGCTCCTGAGCGAAATTAAGCACTCTTTCACATCCATTTTAGAATGGGACACTGAGAACCACAGTAGTAAAAGAGCATCCATAAATAACATGTCATTTAATTTAGAAGAATAAGCTTATTAACAATATGTTTTTACAGAGATGTAGAGAAAGTCATGTGAATGGAACACATCAGATTTTTGTTGTTTGATTTAAATCCATACTTAGTTTAGTGTGGAAGTGGTTCTCCTGCAAATACCAAATGCAATCTTATCCCTATTCCTTTATTTAAATTTGAAAAATGATAATGTATTATGATGCATCAAAAATAGAAGTACTGAAAATAATGAAATTTTCTTCATTCTAAATCATAGAATGATTTACACAATTTTATACATATCTTCATTTAGTTTATTAAAACCGGAATGTTTTTAAAGCATTCATTCTCATTGTCAGCAGTTGTGCAAAATAAGAAGCTTCATTTACCAACTGCTGACATTGAGGAACAATGACCTCAAAGAAAAATTACGCTAGTGACAGTGAAATAACACAAATATTAATATAACAATTAAACACTTGAAGGAAATTTTCAATTATCTTTATGAATAATTCAATGGTCTAGTTGTGCTGATGATGCAATAAATTGTGAATTGCAAAACTTATCCTCTCTGAATTTGAGTTTATTGATAAAGATAAGTGAAATTGTTTTATTTTTAATAACTTATTAAGTGAAGGTGTGTGTAAAGAGCCATGACTCATTCTAAAATTTTAAACGCATTATTAGTTTCTTTATCCTTTTGAGAAGTGATGATTTTCTCCTGAAAATTCATTTTGCATCGTAATAATAATAATAATAATAATGAAGATAAAAAAAATTGGGAGGATATACTGTAAAGCTCAGTTAATAGTAATGCACTTTATGATGTAGAACTGATCCTACGATAACAGTTTTGCTGTGTAAGTAACAATTTTGGTGAAGGCTTGTGAAAAAATGGCTCATTAGTGCATTATTTTGCATTTTGTTTATTTTAGTGCCTATGTCTTCCAAATATTGCTGCCGAAGTTTAAATACATATGCAAAGAATTTTGTGATGTATGCTTTTGGTTGGTAAAGTTTAGGAAAAACTACAATAATGACATAAATAATAGTGGTTGAAAAGAAGAGTACAATATTCACTATTACCTGCAGCATATAACTGATCAGCTTCTTCCCGAGCTCTTTCTGGATTTACACCAAAGTCCTCATTCCGCACTCCCTATTGTGAATGAAATGAATAATTGTTTTAGCAGGAGAAATGTAGACCTTGTAAATGAATTACCTTTTTGTTGATGACAAGAGGAAAACAGTTGCAAATAGTGCAACCTTATACACTAAATTAATCTTAAATTAAATGAAAGCTTATAATTTATTTCACTCAAATCTTATATGCTCACTACTGAAACTTAATTATTTTCTGCCATTTTGCAGTAAATCAAACATTTACATATCTATGAGGGAGAAACATAGAAGATATTTCAGTAGTTTATGTACTCTTAACATAAGATAGATATTGTTCAACCATATTCAGAACAATTTTACAGTAGCTTCATGGTCAATAGTAAATTCTGCACAATTATTAAAGTGATTTAATCAGATGGTTGGAGAAGATAAACTTACTGTAACAATGAGAGTAAGAAGGCGCTGGAAGTCACCAGATGTTTCACTACGCATTCTCTCAGCAAATGGTTCATCATACACTGCAACATTGTTACATGACAAAGCAAAAATCCAAATGAGAGACTATAATGCAACTTACTGTAACAATTAATGTTAGAAGACGCCGGAAGTCGCCAGATGTTTCACTACACATGTGCTCAGCAAGAGGACGATCATACACTGCAACATTATTGTTTAAAAAACAATACAGCATGAATATACTGTAGGCACAATTAATGTATAATGATATGGTGCACATGTATGCTAACTTTAGTATATTTTGTATCTAACTTTAATATATTTTGTATGTCATAAGAATATATTTGCAACATAGAATTACAGTAATGATGAATGGATGATGCAATGATGGTCATAAAAATGAAGATACTAATGCATCTATTAGCAAATATGTATAACGCTTAATTATACTTTTATAAATTATATGGAATAAAAGTTTTAGAAAAACACATTTGAAAGTGCTAAAATAATTTTTAAAATGTACTGTAATACAAATTTATAAAAGGAAACACTAAAAAACATCACTTCAAATTTAAGTTTACATAATGAATATAATATGTATGAAAATATTATATAAAAATATTAAAACATATTACTTAAACTTGATTTTATCAAATTTACAAACAAGTTATAAACTAGTTCGAGGAATACTCACTTATAAGTATATGAGGGTGATTCAAATATAAACAGTAATTTTTATTGATTAAAAATATTCACAAGTGACACCTTCTCTACTTCTCTATATAGCCTTCTCCATGCTCTGTTCTTTTGTCATGAGTTGAAAACTTCCTTGTTCAAACAGGGTGTATCATTAACCACTTGCACACATGTTCCCCAACATCATCATTGATTTCAAATCATTACCCTCCAAGTGAGTCTTTCATTGACAGAAACAAAACGTAATCTGGGAGGGGGGGGAGGGTGAGACTCTGGACTGTAGAGAAGGTGTTCAAGGGTTTCCCAATGCATATCCTCCAATCTGTATCTTGTCAAATTCACAGTGTGAGACTTAGCATTGTCTTGGAGAATGATGACATCTCTGATGGGCATACTGCTTCTTTTGTTTCGATAGGCAGCATTTGTTGACCTTAAGAACTGACAATAGTAAGCCACATTCAAATCAATGAGTAAAACTTCTCTATAGTAAAAAAACACTGATGCGAAAACTTTTCAGACCGAGAAGTGGATAACTTGACCTTGAGCACAAAGCACTAAGTGAAATTGTTTAATTTTTAATAACTTATTAAGTGAAGGTGTGTGTGTTGTACAATTTCTTGGCTGCCCTTAAATTGTCTGGCCCAGATAAACACTCAATTCTGGGACAGTGTACTGTTGCCAAACTGTGCCTTCAAACAAGTCAAAATCTCCAAGGGTTTAACCCCTTCATTGGTTAAAAGCTTTACAATGATGTGTTGCATAGTAGGCAAAGGAATCTCTTGTTCACTCATGGCTGTACTGACACCAAAACCTATCAAAACAGCTAACCAAGCTGGTTTCCCTTCAACCCCCCCCCCACATCCCCCTCTGCCATCTTGCTTGAATCTGCCTGCCCAATACTCTGGCCCAACACTGTTTATATTTTAATCACCCTCATAATTTTTTTCTCTCATTCCCTCCCCCCCCCCCCTTGTTTTTACTTACCATTTTTTTCTGGGGTTGGTGAGCAAAATGAGTTATTAGAATATTCATACACTTCAAAATTGTTATTTTGATTGCTATGGAAAGCCCTTATGTTTACCAAATTGTTTGGCTGTAATGCATGATAGAAAATAGTATAGCCTGCCACTGAATTGTGGGGAGGTCCTTCCTCATTCAAGAGATTCTGAGATTGTTGGATCGGTTTGTGAAGGGTGTTGAGTAAACAAACAAAAAAAACAAGAAAGAAAAAACAACAACAACAACAAAGGCCTAACTTTGCAAAAAGATCAAATTTCAGTTACAGTAAGTTACCCACATAAGAATTTTTCTGGGGTTTTGTTCTTATCCTGAGAAGACAAATGCTGAATAACTTTAAGCTCCATGTACTCCAGGCTTATTTGAGCATTATTACAAATATAAAAACAAGTATATGTCCAAATATGTAACATACAACAATTTGTAGCATTTTTAGGGTTTCTTCTAAAGAATTATTAGAAATTTTAAGTAAGAGGTGGATTTTACATAAAAGTTAATTCATTTTTTTCCTCTTTCAAGCGAAATTACGTGAGATCATTATAAATCCTGAGAGAATTAAAATATAAACTTCAGGATGGTCAAAACATCAAAATAAGTATATGTTGCATAGTTTTTGTTATCAATGAGTCTAGTGAGCTATAAACATACCTCTCTTTAATCTCCTTCATCTTTTCCAGCAAAAATTAAAGTCTTTTGGGCTGCCTACATAACTTATATAAAGACTATCAGTGTTTGTTGGAATAACAGCTTGTAAACTTTAAATGTGAGGAGCACTGAATCAAAATGTACTAAGTGCATAATAGAAAAGATTTTCAATAGAGAGGAAAAACTGATATCTCCTAAATATACAAGTGCTCTTTGAAGCTCTTTATGCCTAACTGCAGTGAAAATGCCACTTTCCTGTTATCAGAAAAATTACTTTTTCTCAAAGCGCTGTGCCGAATTTTGTGTTTCAAATATTACTCATTTTTTTGTCAACAGGTGCACACTGCTATATTGAAGTTGCACTTCATATTTCAGTATATACCACATATTTTGCACATTCTTACACAAACTAAATATTTAGCCATTTCTTTGCTTAATTATTTATAATATTTATATTGTCTTTCTTTCTAAGACCACTGATATTTTTACTTTCTCTAGTACATATGTACAATGTGCACAGTAGATACAGAAGAAATTGTATTTCACCCAAAAATTTGATACCAAGATTTCACCAGAAATTCATTTTTAAGACCCCCTGGATTAAAAAAAAAAGCATTTTTTAGAAACATGTCCTTGTGCATGTGTGCGTGCATGCATATGTGTCTGGGCAGCATAGTTCAAAAACAAAAAGTTAGTTAAATGCTAAACTTTGTATTTAAGTTCAGTATCTTCCAAAGATGTAATATAAAGATTTTCAAGAAAATCCCTCCACCCTAACTACCCTTTACATGGAACATTTTTTTAAATTTTTGATTTTCTCAAAAATGGCTCTTTACAATTTTGATCAAACCTTTTCATTCTGGATGACTTTTGTATAACTCGTAAACTATGAGAGATGGACAGAAATTTATTACCCAGGAAATGTAAATCTTATTAAAAAACATAATTTATATCATATACATTTTTCTGTAGAGTTAACCATTTCCAAGATATTCTTTGTTATTTGTTTCAATTTTAAACTATTTAAACTTTTCTCAAGCAGGAAGTCAACTCTCTTTTGTTTTACTCCCAGAAATTCAAGAGAGAATCAAATTTCAGTTATTTCACATAGCAATAGCATTTAAAAGATGTGACTATTGCTTTAGCCTACTGTATTCTCTTATTTGTCTTATACTTATCAAGAAAGCAATTAATAACAGACCATGTCTGTTAACGTGTATCTCAATTAGCATTGCATAGATAAAAGAATAATCTTTTGTAAGGAAAGTTTGTGTCTGGAACAACTAAAGAACATGTGAATAGAAGACATCAGATTTTTTTCTTTAAAAATGAAAATAAATAGTTTGAGTCAATGTGTCCAAGAAGTTCTGGAATGTAATTGATAGAAACCTATGCTACTCTATTTTCCTCACTATATGCAAGATGCTGAAGGATGCAGAGTTGTAGGCTCTGGAGGGCATGTCTCAAGGAAAAATGGTCCTGTCCAAGTACATCTTCTCACACAGAAAATTTTAGTACACAGAAGAATGCCAATTTCACCAGAAAATGTGAAGTACTTACTGTGCACAGTATTGAGAAATAAAAAACACATCTGTGTTATGTACTCGTTCTTAATGTTTACTTTCTCTAGCTCACATTGCAATGTACATAGTGATAGAGAAGATATTGTATTCCACCCAAAAATTGAATGTCAAGATTTCAGCGGAAAAATATGTTTTGGGGTCCCCTGAGTCCGAAAAAAGAATTTTTAGAAAAAGGTCGGTGTGTGTTTGTTATTGTTGTGAAGTACTTATTCTTTTCTCAGACAGAAAGTGTCCATTTTTCTTTTGTTCTACTCCTGGCCATGTAAAGAACCCATTTGCAATGACAATCGCATAATGATAGCTTTTAAAATATTTTACCATCACTTTAGCCTAGTGCATTCCCTTAGCTCCCTTCTACTTATATGGAACTAAGTAATAAGAACATTATGCTAATGTTTATCTGGATTAGCATTGTGTAGAAAGAAGAATAATCTTTTGCAAGAAGTTTGTAGAGGAGCTAGAAAATTCATGTGAGTGTAACACATCAGATTTTTTCAATTATAATTATGGAGACTGTTCATCTGACTGTTGTTCATGTGTGCATGCATGCACATTTACATGTTATGGGACACGTCATATATACACGCTGTCCCAAATTAAATGCACAAATTGGCAGCTTTGTGTCAGTAATTGTTCATCTGATTCTGATTCAATGGAAATCTGAAAAGTGAGGCTCTTAAGTATGTGCAATGGTACCAAATAAAAAAATAAAACATTTACAGATAAAGGTAAAAATCTCCTCCACGCTAAATATATTAACTTATCATATCGATACCGTGGTAATGTTTCGCGTACCCATACATATAAAAAAGCAATAAAAATTAGTTTCAAATAAGATGTAAATGAATTTAAATCAGAACCAAGAAAAATTAAAAAGCATATGAGATCTAAAGTTCGCAGCTTAGATTTTCTGAGGGTGCTAGTCTATGTGCTCTCTGCTTTGCACCTCGTAGAAACAATGTATTTCCTTGCTCATAATTTGTTTACTTTTACAATATGAACACAATATTTAACAATTCATGATTCTCACAGTAGTCACACATAGGCATTAGACAACATCTTCAGAAGTACAGTCTCGCAGAACTATGGTAGCTCAAGAGGTTAAAATGGCACAATACCCACATATAAATAAAATCAAAGCACTGCTGTTTAAATCTTGGCAATAGCCTAGATTTCTTTATTCCACCACTAAAATCATAGTTCAGTTACTATGTTTCAAAGCACACGTTACAAACATAAATGTTTTCAACAAATCTTTTATTGCATTAATCTGCACAGGTTTCTTGGCAATTACTGCATTTAATACTGAATGCTACTTAGATACTATTCACAGTCTTTTGAAAGTAATTAATACTGGAGGGTTTATCATTTTGGTTCCAGAAATGTAAACCAAGCAAATTAGTGCTGCTTTACTCTATGAGAAAAACAAGAAAACTAAACAAATCTAGGTGGAGAGCTCTAGCTAAACACGTATGATCTGTTGTCAGCAGCATGCACACCCTTAAAGAACTGGACATTTTATCAAAGTTACAAGTCCAATAATTTTAAATGTTTTATTAATTGTGCACCAATACTGTATTCTTTTGACTATACGCATACAAATGAGACATTCAGAAGCAAACCAGATTCACACATCCACATTCTTTTAATTTTCAGCAATTAATGGCAATCCAAAAAAACATAAGATAACTTTGACATTTGGCAAACGGGACAATAGGTCCCCTATCTCAAACTGTTTATCTAGGAGCCTTCTACAATCCTGCCAATTTGTGCAGTTGATTTTTGGGACAGTGTGTGTGAGTGTGAGAGTGTGAGAGTGTGTGAGTGTGTGTGTGTGTGTGTGTGTGTGTGTGTGTGTGTGTGTGTGTGTGTGGGTGGGTGTGGGTGTGTGTGTGTGTGGGCTTGTGTGTGGGCATGTGTGTGTGGGCTTGCGTGTCTATATACGAGGGTCAGCTGCCAGGCCTCTCAATGAAAACAGCATTTAAATTTTTTTTTTGCTTTATTTCTCAACATAATCTCCAGAAAGGCTAATACATTCGTCATACCAGTATTCTAATTTAATTAAATTGTAAAAATCTCTGTAGTGCTATTTATCAAGGTCCTCAAAATAGCTGTTTATTGCATCAATGACCTTCTCGTTGCTGTGAAATCTTTGCCCTCCAAGGAATCTTTTGATGTTTGGGAGCAGGTGGTAGCCACTGGGTGCTAGATCTGGCGAGTAGGGTGGATGTTCAAGCAATGCAAACTTTAATTCACACATTTTTACCATTGCAATGACTGAACGATGGGCCAGAGCATTGTCGTGATGAAACAAGATTTTTTTTTTTTTTTTTTGCCAAATGAGGTCTTTTTCTTTTCACCTCATCACTCAAATGTTACAGTAAGCTTGCATAGTAGCTACCAGTGATACATTTACCCTTTTCCAAGTAATCAATAAAAATAATTTCCTGTGCAACCCAGAAAACACTCGCCATAACCTTGTTAGCTGAAAAAATTGACTTTGCCTTTTGTGGAGTTAGTTCAGCTGGCGCAATCTACTGTTTTGACTGTGATTTACTTTCTGGAGTGTAGTGATGTATCCAAGTTTCATCCATGGTAATAAGCCGTCTCAAAAATTCACTGGGATTTTTACGGTAGAGCTGCACATCCTTAACAGAAACAGTTTTTCTTTGCAACTTTTGATCAGGTGTCAACAAACGTGGCTTTCATCTTGCACAGACCTTGTGAAAGCCCATAAAATTACTTAAAATATTACCTACACGTACTTTTCATATGTTTACAGCCTCTGCTATCTCAAACAACTTTAATCTATGGTCTTCCAGTACTAAACGATGAATTTTTTCAATGATCTCTGGAGTTGTCACTTCTACAGGATGCAGAGCGAGGCTCATCACTAGTACTCGTACGTCCCATTTTAAACTCTGCAACCCACCTTTTAATCATTGAAAATGAAGGGGCAGTGTCTTTCAGTGTACTGTCCATTTCCTCCTTGATTTCTTTAGGCGTTAAGCCTTTCAAATGGAAGTATTTAATTACTGCTTGTTTTTCCAAATCTTCCATTTTCATAACAACTCTAAAGTTGCCTTGTTTAACCCTTTTGCTACCAGTGTTGCTTGAGAGTTACACCAAATTCCTGAATTAATTTTAAATGCAGTATTTGAATTTCGCACAGAATATTAGTGAGCCAAGGAACCTACATGCTAATACTACTGTGCTGACATCTGATGTGAGAATCATCTGATATGCATCAGCTGAGCTATCCATTATGCAACAGTGAAATATTTTGCTATAAAATGCCAGGTGACGTTAATTTACCATTTTAAATATGCAGATATATTTCATATTTCATTAAATTAACACTTTTACTACTTGGTGTTTCCAATTTATAGTTAAAATTACGAAAATAAGCAATTAAAATATATGCTGCTCACTGTAACCTCACTTTTATATGGATGTATTATACTCTGCTTTCTTTTAGGTAAACCGGAAAATAAAATCTTTTTGAAACAGGATGAAGTAGAGGAATATCTTATGAAGGCTCTTAAAGGTAATGCATCTGATATAAGTGACCTTGAAGACACAGAATTTGATTTTGATGATGAAGATGACACTATTCCACTGAACCAAATCCCTACAAAAATTTAGAAAATGCCAATGCATATAGTGAGGAAAGTGAGCTGTTAAGAGGTAGAATCTATATTAAATATGAATAATTCAGAACAATGTTGAACAATATATTCCCTTTCAAATGTTAAATAGAGGAAGATGTGCAAATTAATTTTTGTTTTTCTTAAACTTTTCAGGGCAGAGATTCAATTGAAATTCAGGCTTCTACAAATGAACTTAATAGAGGATCAAAAGCAGCATCATGCCACACAAAAATGAGAAGAAAATTTTAATTTCTGGAAAGTAGACTTTGCAGCTGAGGATACAACATGGAAGTTCACAATGCCACCTCCTCCACAGGATGAGGTGTCATCATACAATTATTTTTCTTTGTGTTGGTCAAAAGAGGTATTTGAATTTCTTTACCAGCAGTCCAGCGTATGTGCTCATCAAACAGATGGTACAGTACTGAATTCCTCAGTAGAAGAAATGGAGCAATTCATAGGTATACTGCTTCTCATGGGGCTGGTGAAGATGCCTTCACTTAAAATGTACTGGGCTGCAGAGACACGATTTTCTCCAATAGCAGATGCAATGACCCACAACAGGATTGAACAGCTACATAAGTACCTACAGGCTACTACTAATGATAAACTTCTTAAAATTAGACCTCTGATTACCATATTGAGAACCAACATGCAAGAAACACCACCTGAAGAACGATAGTCAGTGGACGAGCAAATAATTCCCTTCAAAGGAAGAAGTAGCATGAAGATATGTGAAAGCAAAGCCTCATAAATGGGGTTTTAAAGTTTTCATGAGAGCAGGGCAGAGTGACTTAATATATCACTTTGAATTTTATTCAGGAAAGGGAACTTGTGATGAATATGGCTTGAGGTTCCCTAGAGATATTATTATGACTCTAGCAAGTGAAATTCTAGATCATAAAAACTTTAAATTATATTTTGATAATTGGTTTTCATCATTACAACTTGCTATTGCACTCAAAGAGAAGGGACTGTTTTGTGTAAGCACTATCAGAAATGATAGGCTGGGAGGTTGTTCACTTTCTTCTGAACCTCAACTGAAAGCATCTGGAAGAGGCATTTATGACTGGCGGGTAGAAACTGAGGAAAATATAGCACTTGTAAGATGGTACGACAGGAAAGCAGTAAATTTTGTCTGCACCTACCCACCCATTGAACCAGAAGGAAAGTGTAAAAGGTGGAGTGCTAAGGATAAAAAATCAATTGAAATAAAATGCCCTAATGCTGTAAAAGAGTACAATTCATTTATAAGCGGTGTTGATCTTGCAGACATGCTCATCAAGTTGTATAGATTTGATATCAGATCACTAAAATGGTACACAAGGATAATTTACTGGTGTCTTAGTGTTGCAGTAGCCAATGGCTGACTCCTCTATAGAAGACATCAGCAGCAGAAGAACTTAAAATCTGAATTCTCTCTAGCTAAGTTTCAAGCATACATTGCTACAGCACTAATGAAAGCAGGTGGGTCAAAAGGAAAAGATAAAAAGAAAACGCTCAGAGGAAACTACACCAACAGCACCAAAAAAGAAATTGTTTGCGGTCAGACCCATTGATGATGCTCGTTATGATGGATACCAACACTGGCCAGAATATGCAGTAAAAGGGAGATGTAAATACTGCCCCAATGTATTCACACAAATGACATGCAGAAAATACAAAGTAAATTTATGTCTGACACCATTGTTTTTACTTGTTTCACTGTAAATAAACATTTATTGTTTTAAGCACTGCCAATGTTATCTATATGCTAGTTTCAAATATGTTATAATTGGCAATGTTAAGTGCAATGTAGTTTTCACTTGTACATTGGCAGCCAGCAAATATGGAACCTACAAAACCTTTATAAATAGATGCACTTATGAATTTAAATAGTATTAGTAATACAAAATGTGTCATTTCTTCATCACTGTGATTCAATTTTTAATGTCAAACTCATACAAGGATGCAAAAATATACATTTTGTAGTATTACAAGCTCCATATTATTATGTTACCATCAAATCCCAGTGTAGCTCTGAAGCAACATGTTATAACATTTAAACCCTTTAGGGAAATTTTTCAGAAACCACAAAAATGTGTTTTAATCTATTCATTTATCAGTTTATATTAAGATCATATTTCTAATTCAAGTTTTAAACTTGCTGGGGTTGAAAGGGTTAAAATGCTGTCATGCAAAAACTAAACAAGCTATTGACCTTTAACTATGGATACAAGCTAGTCTAGAGTTAAACTTTACGACACTACCCTCTAACTGGCCTAGTGGTGCCATATCTGATTGAGGTCCGGGACTTATCAGCCGATATATATAAATTTAAAACAAATAGAAAATGAATAGTAAAGTTAGAAATGGTTAGTATATACAATATTAAGTAGAGAAAGACTAAAGGAGAAATATGTCAAATCTGAGACTATAGTAATAGATTAGATTAGGATTAGGATTTTAGGGCGCTCAACTTCTTGGTTATCAGCACCTTAAAAAATCTAAAAGCAGTAATAGGTCAGTGTTAAAACATGAGAGAGATCATGAGAGATAAAATAACTGCTAAAAAAGGAATAAAATACGTATTAAAAACCATCCTGTACTACAATCGTAGTCAAAACAATAGAACCATTAAAAACAAGGTTCATAAATGGGTTTAAAATACCTAAAACTAAAACCGTTGTGAGCTAAAACAGTGCTGCCACCACAAAACATACAAAAACTGCAGATGGTTTATGTTTCAGGGCGCTCAAGTGCATGGGTAAAACAAAATGTGGCAAAAGGAAAATGATAAAATCAGTAACAAAAGAGAGTAAAACAGTTAAATTCAGAGGTAAAAACAGAGTAACACCCTCTATGTATACAAACCAGAGCGGGATGTATCTAAAAACCAGTACCACAATGGAGCGAAAAACAGGAGAGTTAAAAGAAAATGCCATCCTGAACAAGTCACTGAAGGATAAAATTGGAAGTCAAAAAGCCCTAGCTATCACTCCATTGTCTTCTGGCAGAATAAAAATAAACTAAACCCGGAAGGTAAAAGGCATTTGTGATAAAAAATTGAAAATCTTATCAACCCCTCCAGTATTGTCAGCCAAAACTGCTGCAAGACTGGCCGGCAGTTGCAGAGTGGCTCGTAGTGGTTCCAGACGAGCATACTCTTGCAACACATGATGGACCGACAACGCCGCTGTACACAAGGAACTGATGGGAGCAGGTTCCTTCCTAAGTAGGTACCTGTGGGTGGCGACACAGTGCTCTCCGCGCATCGAGCTTACAGTCTTCAGAAGTTGCACAAGCGAAGGCATCGCAGTCTTTGCCGCCAAATCCGCCAGTTCGTTTCCCCGCAAGCCTACGTGAGCAGGAAGCTATGCACACTCCACATGAACACCACAAAGGTACAAAGCGTGGAGGGCATCTTGGATGCGCTGCACGAGAGAGTGGTAACTATAAAGCTCCCGAATGCCTTGAAGTGCACTGAGCGAATCACTCAGAATAAGAGCATTACTCGGTCTGCGGCGGCGAACATAAAGAATGGCTCGGTATATGGCACAGAACTCCGAAGTATAGACTGACGTAGTGTTATGCAAGCCGAATAAGAATCGTATGGCACCAGACACAAAGGCACAGCCAACACCGGCGGCGCATCTACTCCCATCCATGTATATAAAAAGGCGGCCTTTATAACGTGATAAAAATTCTAAAAAGCAAGTTTGGATACAAGAGACAGGCAGCGTAGACTCTCATAGGCAGTCATCCCGAGATCAATGTGGGAAGTGGCACGTAATCACTGAGGGTACATTCTCTCTCCCCTGGAGAACAGCCTAGGCAAGTCAATATTGTGTTGCCGAAGAAACCTGCCGTCTTTGGACTCAAAGAGTGGTAGCGATACTGTTCGTCCAGCTCGGGAGAGAAAAACGCGTGGAACGTTGGATGCCCAGGCCATGATTAGCCAATAGGGAATCACGGCGACAGCGCAGAGGGGGTTCTCCCGATTTGGCGTAGAGGCTAACAACTGGGCTGGTTGGAAAAGCTCCAATCGCCACACGGATGCCTTTGTAATGGACGGTGTTTAATCTTCTGAGAACAGTCGGTCGTGCTAAGGAATAGACGATGCAACCTTAGTCCAATTTCGATCGAATCAGCGCACGATAATGATGAAGCTACACTGTTCGATCCGCTCCCCAAGATTTGCCACTTAGTATCCGTAAAATATTAAGAGAACGGCCACATCTTGCTTTCAGCTGTGCTATATGGGATGACCAACAAAGTTTTCGATCGGAGATCAACCCCAGGAATCTCGCCTCATCTGCGAAAGGAAGTAAATCTGGCCCGAGGCGAAGAGACGGCGGATAGTGCCACCTGCAGCGTCAGAAGTTGACGCAGACTGTCTTCTCAAGTGAGAAACGAAAGCCGTTTTCCAAGCTCCAATCATAGATTGTCCAAACACCGCTGGAGACGGCGTTCCAAAAACGGTGTACGCTGAGAAGTACAGAAGACTGCAAAGTCATCCACGAATAAACAAGACGATATACCTGGAGGAACACATTGCGATATGGTATTAATCGCTATAGTAAACAGCGTCACACTATACCGAGCCCTGCGGCACTCCGTTCTCTTGAATAAAAAGGGTAGAAAAAACCGAACCAACCCGTACTCGGAAAACGTGGTCTCGCATAAACTCCTGAATGAATAACGGTAGGCGTCCACGTATATCCCAGTTGTGGCGGGAACGTAATATCCCTGTTCGCCAACACGTATCATAAGCCTTCTCGAGGTCAAAAAAGATAGCAACCGTTTGAAAATTCTTAAGAAAGCCGTTCATAATCTCCGAAAACCGCACTGGGTATTAGTCAATAGGTTGTTGGATTCTAGCCACACCAACTGTCCATTAATCATGCGTTCCATCACCCTGCAAATGCAACTGGTGAGGGAAATAGGACGGAAGCTGGAAGGAAGATGACGGTCCTTTCCAGGCTTCAAAGTATAACGGTTGCCTCCCGCCATTTGTCTGGAAAAATGGCGTCAACCCAGCCCTAATTATAGACCTCGAGTAGGAAAGCCTTACCATCAGGAGAAACATGTTGCAACATTTGGAATGTGATGCCATCCGGACCAGGCGCAGAGTACCGCGAAGATTGAAGGGCATGGTCTAACTCTGCCAGGGTGAAAACGCGGCTGTAATCCTCAAAGTTTCCGGAACGAAGGGAGTATCCTTGAGATTCCGCCTGATCCTTGATTCTACGAAACTCAGGGGAATAATTGTCTGAACTATACAATTAGATGTATTACTAACAACACCATTAGATCAACGATTGGCAAATGGATGGATTTGCCGGCCACATGCCTCAACTTATCCCATATGACAGAGGAAGGAGTAGGTCTATTGAAGGAAGCTGCAAACTGGCTCCAAGACTGCTTTTTTCTCTCCTTAATAACTTGCGATTTGGCACGCATTCTCTTATACTGTATAAGGTTGTTCAGTGTAGGTCGACGCTGGAAAAACCTGAGAGCACGGTGGCGAGCACGAATAGCATTCCGGCATTCCTCTGTCCACCAAGGTACCGGAAATCGCCGGGTTGGGCCAGTGGATCGCGGAATGGATTGCTCAGCAGAGGAAAGAATAACCCCTGTGAGATGTTCAACCATGTTCCTGTTATTTTAGCAGGAGATCTAAATTTGCCAAATGTAAACTGGAATGGGCAGTTATTAGGAGGCGAAGCTCAGTTTGTTGTTAACCTTCTGGTTTGGAATCATGGGCTATCGCAGGTAGTCAAAACAGATACCCGGAAATCGGCTGTACTGTACGTGTTTCTAAGCAGACCTGAGTCATTGTTTAGCGCATGTGAGGTTTTGCCAGGTATAAGCGACCACAGCTGCGTACAATTAGACAAACTGGAAGGTGCGAAACCGGTTTGAAGGAGAGGAAATTATTAGTTTTAACTTCTGCAGAGCAGACGTAGATGGAATTCAGACTTTTCTCAAAAAGCAATTTTGCCTGTTTGTAAAATCTGCAACAAATGTAGATGCAGCATGGGATAGTTTCAAAATACTTATTTCGGAATCAATAAAGAAGTGCGTTCCATACAAAGTTATCAAATAAAACAATGATCCAGAATATTATACAAGATCCATCAGAATACTTAAACGAAAGTCTAGGCGCGCGTTTCATAAACGGAAGAAGTCAGATTGGCATTTTAATAGATATAAAGAATTAGCTAAACAATTGAAAGACGAAACGTTGCAAGCCCAGGAGCGGTTCTTAGAACACATTCTTAGTGGGACCAATAATAGTTGGAAATCGTTTCACAATTATATAAGTAGACCCGGGGAAATAAACTTGGCATATCAGAACTCGAGGAAAATGGAATTGCAATATTGAACGATAAGGGAAAAGCGAACGCATTAAATTTACATTTTGTGTCTGTTTTTAACAAAGCGGATTATAATCATAAACTGGAAATTGAGGATAGTGGAAGATCCGTTTTTTAAATAATGGCATCCGAATTGCGCAGAAGGATCAGATTGTTGCAAAATCGAAAGTCGAGGGGGCCTGACAATATACCGACTGAAGTACTAAAAATTGGAGGGGAATCCATGATTCCGTACCTAATGTTTTTATTCAATATGTCAATAAATAATTGTGCCTTACCGGAAGACTGGAAAACCGCGATTGTAGTTCCAATTCATAAAGGGGGAAATAAAACAGAATTAAATAATTATCGACCAGTTAGCCTAACTTCAGTAGTGTGCAAATTGATGGAACATTTAATTGTGGAACATATACGGGAGGAATTAGAAAACAAAAAGTGGTTCAATAAAGCGCAACATGGGTTTAGACCTGGATACTCGTGTGAAAGCCACGATAACGTCATTATTTCAAGATTTAGCAGAGGAGGTGGATGCAGGGGGAAGAACAGATTTAGTGGTGATAGATTTTTCCAAAGCTTTTGATGTTGTATCATATAATTTACTTATCCAGAAGCTAACTGCTACAGGAATTGATAAACGCGTAGTTTTATGGGTTAAAACATTTTTGGAAGGAAGATCGCAAAGGGTAAAAGTAGGCAAGGAGCTATCTGAGAGGGGTATGGTAAGCTCGGGCGTACCCCAAGGCTCAGTACTGGGGCCGTTACTTTTTCTTATTTTTGTAAATGACATAACTGTTAATATAAAATGCCAGATAAGATTGTTTGCAGATTATTGTATTATTCACAATAACATTAGAAATGTTGAAGATGAGACTGCTCTTCAGGGCGATTTAAATGAAATAAGTGATTGGGCTGCTGCAAATAAAATGAAAATTAACGCTGGCAAAAGTAGGTCAATTGCATTTAATAGATCTAGGGAGAAAAGTCTGCAAAACTATCACATGGGTGGGGAAACAATTCCACAGGTGGACAGCTGCAAATACTTGGGAGTTTACTTGGCGAGTAACGCTGGATGGGACGAGCAGGTAAATTCTGTATCTAAGAAAGCGTGGAAAACACTGCACTTCCTAATGAGGATTCTAAAAAAGGGGAGTGCAAAGTCCAAGGAAAAGTCCATAGTGCGGCCGGTCATGGAATTTGGAGTAACTTGTTGGGACCCGTATAGAGTAAATCAAATTGATTCGTTAGAAAAGATCCAGAGAAGGGCTATAAAATTCATAAAAAGGGGTAAATATTTTGGGCCTACAAACGCTGAGGAGATCAAATGGGAGCCGTTGAAAGTTAGGCGTGAGAAACAGAGGTTGTGCGCTTTATTTAAAGCTTACGCTGGCTTAAACGCATGGGAGAACGTTACTGACAAACTGGAAAATCCAACTTACTATGCACGAAGCGATCATCCGTTCAAAATTAAGGGTAGAAGATACAGAACTGACGTGGGAAAGTTCTTCTTTGTAAATAGAACCATAAAAGACTGGAATGCATTGCCTGGAGCAGCCTTTCGGGGTTGTCCTCTGTCTGAGGAAATTTAGGAAAAATCTTGATATTAATGTAGGATAATTTTTGTAAACATGCCTTAAATGAAATGCTTGTGATTTTATATTGTTGTAAATACAAATGTTAAATTGGTTGGTGATTATAATTATGAAATTAATTCATTTGAATTGAGAGAAAAATTAATGTTTTCATATTTGTTGTAAATAACTATTATATCTAGCTTACAAAGCCATAAACTGGCAGCTGTGATTTATAGTTTATATATCTTGTATACATATATAACCCTGCCACCGGGTGATACCCACTTGCAGAGAAATAAATAAATACATACAAACAGTTCACAGAGTCGTGCTCATTAGAGTTGAATACAGCCAAGCGGGAATACTGTTCCCAGTTGGCTTGATCAAAGCGCCATTTAGGAAAACGTGTGGAACATATAGTATGGGTCACTAGAATGCAAATCAGAGATGACATTCCAACTTAAGGAAACTGCTAACTGAGGTGAACAAATTGCTACATCGAGGTGTGAAAGACTATGAAAGGCGTCAGAGACAAATGTGGGCTTTCCGTTGTTCAGGAGAGCTAAATTATTGTTGTCTAAGAAGTCCGCAATTAGCTTACCTCTCGCACAAGCCCGAAGTGAACCCCAAAGTGGGTGATGGGCATTCACATCGCCTACCAACAAAAAGGGTGGTGGCAACTGCGATACTAGGTGGTCTAAGTCGCTGTGCGAGAGGTCCGCAGATGGAGGCAAATAGATACTACAAATGGTGAATAAGGCGGAGGGCAGCTTAATCCTGACAGCAACGGACTATGTCAGATTGTAGAGGTACGAATTCGGCAAAGACATCATCTTTTATAAGCTTCATAGTGCCCCCATGTGCCGGGTCTCCGTCCTCCGGGGATAATTACAGCGCACGGAGGAATACTGCCTGAGGGTAATGGTGTCCAGGGGTCGAAGCTTTGTCTCTTGTAAGCATGCGACCAGAGGCTGATTCTGGTGCAGCAACAATTCGAGCTCTGGTCGATGCGATCTAACGCCGCGTATGTTCCACTGGAGGATAGCCACAGTTTTTAGGATGGGATAAGGTTTAAATTGAAAGACGTTTCCGCATATTAGGTGTTGCTGGTCAGTTTAATTTATTCTTTTTGGGTGTCGGACTAACACTTTTCTCAGGAGTTCGATCCTGTCGCTTACGCACTGTGCGTTTGGCACTGACGGCAGAATCCTCCTGATCCATCTCCTCCACGGGGGATGACCCCTTTCCAAGAGAGAATTTCGGTTCGAGAATCTCGAACCGATTAGAGGCACTAATCGGCAAGGATGGTCGTCGCCGATCAACACTTCCCCCAGAAGAGTCCTCCGAAGAGGATCTCCGTGGAAAATAGCGTACACTTTGCTTTCCCTTAGATGTTTTGGGAGCCATCTTGACACTATCTTTCAAAAAGACTTGGCGGACGTAGCTGGTCTTGGAACTATTTTGCAGGTGCAGAATACGTCGCAAGCTTGCCGATATTAAGTCCCGAGGTGGAAGGTTGAGGTGATTTGGGTGCTGGACTGCTCTATACGCTAGGGGATTTAGCGAGCGTTGAGGCCGACTTTGTAGATGGACGAGAATGCTTTGGTTGTGTTGTGGTTACAAGAACCTTTTCCCAAATGGATGCCCCGTTTATATTGCCAGTT
This sequence comes from Hymenopus coronatus, assembly GCA_030762935.1. Taxonomy (NCBI): domain Eukaryota; kingdom Metazoa; phylum Arthropoda; class Insecta; order Mantodea; family Hymenopodidae; genus Hymenopus; species Hymenopus coronatus. The sequence continues at coordinate 162,085,075 of CM060892.1, forward strand.
TGCGTTGCGATTTCCCGGCACGGTAGAGGTTTAGCCACAACAGAGCTAAACGTACCGGACCTCGGGACAGAGGTCGCAGGAGCTTCCGGGCTTCCCAGAAGGACACCTTCTCTTTCACTCGGATCTCCTGGATCGCCTTTTCCTCTGTAAAACAGGGGCATTCTCGGGAGCTAGATGAATGCTCGCCTTCGCAATTTGCAAACGATGGACGTGAAGTACACTCATCATCGTGGGAGAGGTCACCACAGCAGGCGCAGATAGATTCACCGTTGCAAAAATCTCGCGTGTAGCCAAAACGCTGACACTTATGGCACCGGAGCGCGTTTGGTATATAGGGCCTGACCTCGATGGCTTCATACCCTGCTTTAATCTTTTGAGGGAGAACTATCCGATCAAAAGGAACAGGGTACGGGTTGGCATGAATTCTCCATTTACCTTACGCTGAACCCGATAGACAGACGTGACACCTTGATCAGACATATTCTCTTGGATCTCTTTAGTGCGTAGGCCGTCAAGAGCGCGGTTGGTTATCACACCGCGTGAGGAGATAAGTGTCTTATGTGCTTCGATCTTTACAGGGTAACTTGCTAACAGTTTGGCTTTCAGTAGTTTGGCAGCTTGGGATGCAAATGTTGACTTGAGCAGCAGCGTGCCGTTACGGGTTCTAATGAATGATTTAACGGGACCAGCTATAGCATTGAAACCCTTTTGAATTGCAAAAGGGCTCACAATAGAAAACTTCCTCCCTTCCTCTGTCCGAGAAACAACCAAATAGCAAGGACCAAAGGACTAGACTACTTATTTTTACAAAATCACGACCAAGTGTAAATGTTGGTTTATTGGGTGCCATAGAGCAATAGAAAAAAAAAGTCATTCCCCAGTGCTCCCCACCCACCATGGAGCCTAACAAGGGGTCACCCCATGGAGTGACAGGGTTACACAGGGGATATAGCAGGCTTGCCGTCCCACTCACCCTGGAGTTCAGTGTAATACCTAGTCCAGACCGATTGACTAGGGGTGGGTTAGTCCCTAGCCTCCCGTTTAGGCGAAACAGAAACCAAAATGGTGTTTTAAGTTGCGCACCCTCCCCAGTTACTGAAAGTCAGAAGCCCAGGCTCAAATACACAACCCTCAACCAACCAGGATACTCCTTTCCACCAACACGGGTCTCCACGCAAGGCCTTCACATGGGTGGGCATTTTAACCTACTGACTCCCTCACCACTTAGAGGTTTTCCACAGAGGGAGTCAAAGGTGGCTCGGAACACTGGGTGTGCCAAACCCATACCTACCATAGTAGGCCCCTGGGGGATATAGTATTAAAAGATTTTAATATTACAATTGGAGAAAGTGATGTAAATTGTGAACAGAACTGGATAAGTAATGAAATACTGAAGCAATTGGAGAAGTTTAGACAGAGATAAGATAGCTGACATAATAGAACTTTGTGAAATGAATGCCTTGAATGTTTTGAATGGGAAATATGGGGAAGAAGAGAATGGAGAATGCACATTCTTTTCTTATGAAAGTTTATTTTCTCTACTTCATTTTAAGTGCGATAAACCTTTCCCACTTTGCATTGTGGGGTAGTATGTCTGTCTCACATTCAAGAGGTCCCGAGTTCAAATCTCAGTTAGGGTGCCTGGACATAAATAATGTGTTTTAACAAGATCTACATTTTTGTGTAGTAATATTTTGCATATATCTTACCATTTACGAGTTATGCAAATGTTATACTAATAAAGAGGAGTTCGAGGGGCTATTCTCACATATTCAAGATATTTTATTTGTCACAAACATATATTTAACATTTGGTATTTTAATCAAAATTCCTAGAGTAATTTTTGAGAAAATCAACATTTTCTAAAATTGTTCCATGTAAATGGGGGTTTTCTTGAAAAGCATCTCACACATACACCTAACACACATGCATGCATACACACACCTCTTTCTAAAAATGCTTTTTTGGATTCAGGAGACCTCAAAACATATATTTCCAGGAAATGCTATTTCAGATTTTTGGGTGTGCAACAGCCTCTATGTATGTGGCAGAGATTTGGTGATTCTTGAAATTCCTTGTGACTTTTAGTAGGTATATCTAAGACAATGCTCCTTTCAAGACACACGACTATGTTTCTGTATTTTAATAATGCCCATTTCTTCCTCCAAACAAATTCTTCTTCATTATGATTTTTGCTTTAGAATGCAGACTCTTCTTCCACAACCTTCTCATAAAACTGCAGCGTCACATCTCCATTCATTCCGAAACCTCTTGTTGTGAGAGTGCATCAACATCTTTCTTTGTTTTGTTGATTCTGCTTAGGAGTGTTAAAGACTGGACCTGCTGTGATATTTACTCAAATGTAACTTTTTGTTTCAACTGAAATATGAATGGTTTAGAGGGATGGCAAAAAGTTCATTAGATTTCAATATTTATCACTGTTTCTGAAGAGTTATGCAAGAAAAAGAGAACTTATGTAATACTTCTCAGATTTTTCCTTATCTCAAATCTTCAAGTAAGCAGAATAATTTTCTTTGTACCTTTATTTAGCATGATGTAATATTGATCACAAGACTCAAAAAAGATACTGCTGTTATTTAGCAGCAACAGGTGAATTTCTAGTTCCACATAATGCAAACACTGTAGTCAAAGCATGCACAAGCATTGAGTCACATAAGTAACCTCTATATTTTGCTCAATTTGTCCCAGTGAACTAAGCATTTTCTGAACCAAATGCTGTAATGAGGGTGGTTTGACAAGTCTGATAAATTTCCATGAAACAATGGAACACTTTTGTTGCAGCTTAATGGTTGATAAGCTTGATTACTCAAAGGATGGTATAAAAATTTCAACAATGTACAGCATACAGTTCATTGTTCACAGCTTCTGAATTGATCCATTTTCAGTTGATCAATTGAAAATGGAGAAAACCAAGTTTCATGCTGTTGTTAAACATTTTCATTTGAAGCGTTGTACTACAGCACAAACCAAAATAGAATTGGACAAAGTTCATGTGGATTCTGCACCATCACTGAAGACCATTTACTTTTGGATTAATGAATTTAAATTTGGTTGGACAGGCAGTGAAGATGAAGCCCTCACTTGAGTGCACCACTCATGAAACCATTGATAATATACGTGATATGATAATGCAAGACCACCAAATAACATTTTATGAGATTGCTGAGACTCTAAGCATCTTAAATAAGTGAGCGTGTAATATCCTGCATGGAGAACTGGCTATGAAGAAATGAAGTGGGTGCTGCGATTGCTCACAGTCGACCAAAAGCACAACCAGAACAACATTTTAACACAATATCTGACAATGTTTAATTGCAATCCCCAAGATTTTTTGCACTGATTTGAGACTGCTGATGAAACCATAATCCATCATTACACATCAGGGTCAAAACAGTAGTAAAAGTGCATCAAAGAAGGCAAAGACCATTTTATCAGCTGTTAAGGTTTGGGATTTCTAAAGAATAATTCTCATAGATTACTTGGAAAAGGGCAGAATCATAACTGTAACCTATTATGCTTCATTGTTGGATCATTTGAAATTTGTATTGGCTAAAAAGACCAAGGTTGGCACGCAAGAAAGTGCTTTTTTACCAAGATAATGCACGTCCCACACATCAGCAATAGCAATGGCGAAAGTACATGAATTGGGCTTTGAATCAGTTCCTCATCCATCCAATTCACCAGAGTTAACCCCAAGTAACTTCTTTCTTTTTCCTAACTTGAAACTTTGGCTTGGTGGGAACAAATGTTCATCAAAAGAGGAAGTGATAATTGCAGTCAATGATCATTTTGCAGAGTTTGACAGAAGCTATTTTTCCAACAGGATGAAAAAGCTGGAGGATCGCTGGATTAAGTGTATATCCCTGAAAGGAGAATATGTCGAGAAGGAAGGTGAGTTGTTCATAAAACAAACATTTTTTTCCTGGTTTTTTTACCCAACTTATATTTCGAGGCCATTTTACAACAGAAGGAGTGCAATGAAACAAATGGATTGCATAAATCAATTTAGTACTAAATAGGATATCTGAGAAAAAAAAAGATTTGCAATTTAAGAGAAGGTTTGAGTCGGAATAAAGACACTTTTCATTACTTATAATGTTTTCTGTCTGACCAGGTTCGAGAGCTACCTTTTGTTTTTATTTTCAGAGACCAACTTAACAAAAGGTAGTTTTTGAAACCAGTCAGACAAAAGAACATTGTAAGTGATAAAAAGTGTCTCTATTCCAACTCAAACTTTCTTTTAAATTTATATTTCATATCACTGTTACTAACACATCCAAATATTATATGAAGATTTGTAATGTTTAGTGAGGAGGTGGTTTGCAATATATAATAGTAGTTCCCATTATGACCATCAGAGGAGGATCTTTTGGTATCTCTTTGTGCCTGAACAGCAGTTTGTTGAGCCCGGGTTAACAGTTTGCTCAGACTTGCCAGCCATCTCTCCACTTCATACATACTGGGCTATATGATGTAGTCCCTTTGGCGAGAGAAGTCAATCTCTCCCCGGTATTGCCGGGGCAACACAAGACCTCGTCTAGTCAGTAGCCGACATGACATCCCTCTTGGACTCCAGCCGACAATCGCAAGTTAACAGTGGAAGTATACTGGCTGAGCATTTCTCTTCAGGAGTATGATTGCACAGAGATGATTATGGCACCTTGAGTTTGGGGGCACTTCTACAATTAGTCAAATGCGGTGAGAGCAATTAATTAACATTTAAAGGAAGGTTCTATAGTTTTTTATGGCTGCAGTATATGTAGCTTTTAAAAAATGTTACTCCTGGGTTAAGGAATGATTTTCCTAGTTCACACAAATGCATCTAATTCATCTGAATGGCAAGATTGATTCAACTAGAATGGAATGTTTTTAAATTACTTGGCAGAGTAACGTGCATGTTTGATGAAGGATTACTGAATGGAAGGTTGACTCTAGGCATGGGATTAATTGTGTATTCTTGGAAGTTAAATGTCTGCCATTTTGAATTATCATTCCAGATTTATTATTATTCACTGTAATTATAAATCTCTAAAAGGAAGCAAATTTTAAAGGTTAATTCTGCTTAACAATCCTGTACTTGTGAAAGGTTTAACTGGATAAGAAAATCAAAATAAATAATTATGTAAAGCTTTCACTATGTATGTTATTTCAATATATTTGAAAAATAAAGAGTTGTGGCATTTAAGCTTTCCTCAACAATCTTTGTCTCTGTCCTTGGGCAACATGTCTTCCAAAATAGAAACTGCTCACTTATTCACCTATGGAGGTAATTGAGGAAAATAAATTCATTATCTGACTCATAGATTTTAGCTTTAGTCAAATGTTAATGAGGCTTTGGATTAGTGGCTCAAAATTGTGAAGTTGTAATCAAATTCAAAAGTTGCAAATATGCATAGAAGCTTGTGACAGTGATGCGATTAAATAAAAAATAAAAGATTTTTAAATGTAAAAAGAAGCTAGTAACAGTGAAGAATAACACAAATATTAATATAAAAATAATAGTTGCAACCAATCTTCACTTATCTTTTGGAATCCTTGCCTGGACTAGTTTCGCAACGATTTCATTGCATTATCAACATATCCTTTTATAATAATTTCTATTTACTACTAATGCTCCTGTTTTCGTTAAAAAAGATACAAAGCAATCGATAACCTTATTTAACAGTAGCTTTGTGTATTAAATTTCTCCATTTAACCCCAAATATTACTTGATCAAACGTATTAAGAGTACCGCAACTGCAGTGCGACATAGATGGGGTTATCTTTATGTTTTGATGAAATCGCCTTTAGCTAGCTCATGTACCAAATAACCTCAAATAACCAACATCTGCAATAAGTAGGGGTAATAGTGGATGATAGATACCGTCGTCTACTAGCATTGCCATGCCCTTCGACCGCGTCATATACGCGTCATTTAGCAACATATTACCGTGCTACTACTGCCGTCTTGCAGCTGTTAACCGGTTGGATTCCTTTGGCACTGTGCGCTCAGTTCTACAGTGGGTTTTCAATTTCTAAGGTTGGTATGGTTTTGTGGCATTGCGCGGCCAACTGACCCTTAAACGGCAACATTGCCCAGTGCTTTAGGTATCATTGATTTCATGTATAAATCCTTCATGACTGCAATGTTAGCAGGAATCTCTTATAGCCACAGTTGCAATCAGAGTCTCTGACAAGGAGAAACGGGGAGAAGGATGCACATTAGAAGATTGGGGTTTTAGAGGTCCCAGAATGGCCTTAGAATGTAACACCAAAACAGTGCATTTTGCATTTTATCATATAAAATATATAATGTATCATTTTATGCTACCCATGTTTCATTGTCCTCACAATAGTATACAAATATGTGGACTTCATTACAAGATGGGAAGTATTACCTACCACCACTACTTGTCAGAGGGTTCAGAATGTATATACTATGGATAAATTAAAAAAATGTTTTGTCAGAGTAAGTTAAAGCTTTTTAATTTTTTTTTTTTTTAATGAAAAGTTTGTTTTTGGAAAGGGATTTCTGAATTGGACAATTCAGTTACAACACATTACTTTTGTCGCCATTTTTCTGTCAAGATATATTTGTGATGACTACATAAGTCAGCAAGATTACTAGCAGTTTTCCCTATAAATAGTGACAAGATTAGTTACAAAATAGTTAACTGGCAACATTTTCCTTTCTAAAAACCAATTGGAATTAACATGTTAAACATTGTAATAATTTATAAAATAATACAGATTGAGTTAACACCTTGATGATGCCTTCAACTGAAGGTGAAATGCGCCAGGAAAAATTTTAGGGATGTGAAGCCATAGAGATCTGGTCAACTCAATCTGTATTATTTTATAAATTAGTGACAAGATTGACTGAATGCCACACTACTCTGAAGGCAAGGGTGTAAAGATGGCTGAAAGTTGGTGGAAGCCTGAAAGTCATTTGGCTGCAATCCAAAGATTTAGTGCTAAGCTTTAAATATCAAGTGTATGTATTTGAATGATTGCATGCTGCACAAGTTTTAATACCTTTTGCCTTATGACTGAAGAATGTTAAGAGAAGTGCAGAACTAAATATCTAACAAATTGGATAGGTGTAGTCAAACTGAAAAATTCAATGCCAGAATTTGAACCGTGGTTCTACTGGACTCTAACTGGTTGTTCTAGCCACTGAGCTACCATGGCAACATGCCTGCATTAACAAATTGCTCAAATGCATTCTTACGGTAGTCTAAATTAAAAGAGATGTTAAGCAATGTTTGCCATGAATATTTGCAATATTGATCTTAACATTAAATCATTAAGTATAAGAATATGATTAAAATTCTCTCTTTATAATTAAATATTATTTATAGGATCTTCCATGTACAAGAACTACCCATTTCAATTGTTAAAATCTTTGTAAGTAATCCTGTGTTTAAAAAATAGGGCTGAAATATCACATGAAGTTAGTAAAATATAATTATTTTCAGTGTTAAAACTGTTAATCAGGCATTGTGTTGAAGGATATAATGCAAAATGTTCTACTCACTTCTTTCATATGTTGCAACTATGTCTTTGACTTCTCTGTTACTCTTACTGCACAAAATTTCAATGAGAGTGCTTTCGTTGGTACCAATACCTTTCATTGCCTTGTGCAGTTGCTTACAAAGGTATTCAGTGGGAGGATACATAAGTGCAATGATAACATCTTCAAAATGACCTCCAAGTTCACTTTTTAAATCCTCTATTAAGTCCTACAGGAAGAGAGAAGATAGTTATGAAAATATACCCAAAACTATTGTAAAACAATATCATTTGAATGAAGAACAACACTCCATATTTGCTGTGCATTTTAGGCAACACTGTGATATTACACAGGATACAGAACTGCTGATAAAAAGTATTGACTTTTCATATTGAAACCTTCCTTGAAATTTGGGTAAAGTATATGTTATAAAATAACAGCTTATAAAAAAAATTAGGCGCCAGTTTTAAATTTCATTTCTTGTAATATTTTTTCTCTTTAAAACAATATTGTTTCATAAAAATCAAATGAATAACTTTTGTGATATATTTTCTTGTATTAAAGACTATGCCATTCAATTTTTAACAAATTTCAAACTTCAAATCCATTAATGCAGTGCTTCTCAGTGAACATTGCCAGGATAACTGTTACCTGCCAGTCTATGAGTCTGGTGCAACAACTGCCAGTCACACGTGATGCAAGCACTTGGTAGAAATTGGACAGGAGAGATTAAATAGCAGTATACGCTACTTACCCTTATGATAGAAGATGCTGGATGTGCTCACTATTTGTCTTATACATATTTTACATCTTTTCATGAAATATAATTCATATGAATCAGATCTTCGCTTAACTAGCGTTAGAATGATTTTTTTAAGTTCCTCAAGTGTGTGTGTGTGTGTGTGTGTGGATTAGTGGCATACACTTATAAAAGCTGCAACACTGATACCTGGGGATCAACAGACCACACACCCATGCTTATACATAAGTCTTTGGCCAAATATATGCCACAATTCTGTTATGGATGGGCTATAGCATTATCCTGCTGAAAATAATACACTGTTACGCATTCCTTGTATGTTAGTCCATTGTATAATGGTTCCAAAATTAGACGCATTTACCATTACAGTTAATTGTTCCTTAATTCTTACAGCTTTAAATGACGCATCACACTTTTTTTCTTTCTTTTTTTGGTGCAGTGGGGCCTCGTAAACAATATCTGGTTTCTCTGATGATCAGTACCTATTATTATCCATGGTCATTTAGATGAAACCATGCCTCATAGGAAAATAACATTTTCCTGGGATCAATTTCCCCAGTATTGACTTTTGCTAACATTCAGTTTCAGAAATGAAGCCTGTTATTATAATCTGTGGGCTATATTTCGTGAGATACTGAAATTATGTACAGCTTTATTTTTAATAATTTTGTTGTTGAGCCAATGCTCATGAAATTCCTGGCTGCTGTTCTAAAGGCCTCAAAGATATTCTACATTTCAAGGCAGCACTTATGTTGTCAAATTTTTATTCGGTAAGGACACAGCAGTTTTGTTGACTTTTCTTGTTATTCACAGAATTCTTAAACCTAGCTGCTAAGTTCAATAATGTACTTCTACACAGGAAATTTAAGTCTAAATTTTTGTCTAGTTTTTCTTCTCAAATTTTATTTCTTGAAAATGTTTTTAACATGTATACATGTTCACATTGTGAATATACAACCATACTGTAGTATGAACACATGTAAGTATACACATTCACTCCAAGGTCTAATCTCACAGTGAAAGTGTCTGACTTGTAGCAGAAGCAGCCAGACATAAAGTTGGAAATGCACAAATTCTACCAGTTCTTGAGGCACACAGCCGGAATTCTCACAACAGACACACAGACTGGCAGGTATCAGTTATCTCATCAACATTCACTAAAACATACTGCATAATTGGTGCACTGAAGTTAATAACTGTGATGTGTATTTTAAAGCATTTATCATATTTATGATACAATAATTAAAACATGAAATTAAATATTTTAAATTCAAGATAAAAAGAAATTATAATTTATTTTAATATACTCTGATACACAAGATACAATTAACAAAATTGCCTTTAATTAATTATATAATTTTAAATTTCCTTTACAGTATTAATATACTGAATCAGAAATTGCTGAGTTGGAATTATTAACAAGAATATCACTACAAGATAACATTTTTTCTGCAGCAGGGGACTCCTGGAATGGCTTCACAGTCTGCAAGCCCTTAAAACTGGACCTTCAGTAGGTACCAGATGCATTGGCAGATGGTGGAAAGTCAGGACCTGAATGGTGGATTCCGATGTCTATCAACTCACTGGTCAGGCCAGTCTCTGAATAACCGACAGGAGACAGCAAACCAATTAACCAACCCCAAAATGTTGTATGCCTGTGCTGAAGGGGTACATGACAAATAATACCCTAAAATTGAAAGGTCATTTTGGGATGGAGTACTAGTTGACAAATCCACAAATCTTCAGCTGTATGCCTATTGATGCTCTACCAGCTGGAGGACTACTGGCTGTGGAGAAATAGCTATGGCACCATGGTAATTTTCTTAGACATAGATGTCTTTAATCATTAGACTCTGGGGACCATTAAGAGATTCTGGAGAAAAAAGGTATCAGTCCAATAATCTCTGAATGATCCATGGTCTTTTGGAAGATTCCTTGAGGCTATCCTTAAGAAAGAGTCTTGTCAGCTATTTTGAGGTGCCTGGTGGCAGATGATCTGTTGAACTGCTCAAAAAAGAAGGAATTCTTGCTAAGGCTATGCAGAAAACATATACCTTATATCAAAAGAAAAGTTCCTAATATGGCCCCAGAGCTTGTTCAGGGCTCCTTGCATACCGTAGAGGAATGGTGTATGAAAACAAACTTGTCTGTTAATTCAGACAAGACTGAGATGAGGCGGATTGCCCCACTTTATGAGGTGGTTCTGCAATGGTGCTGCAATATCCTTGGCTTCTGGACAAGATGGATGGATGCCTTTTACTTCTGGATTCCCTCGTTGTTACTGTTTAGTATCACCTAATGGTTCCAACCCCTCATCCCAGACTAGCTATTATTAAGTTCTGCATGGCACTTACTGTTTTGGGCATTAAAGTTATATAATTTCAGAGTTTAGAGAGAAACAACGATTCCGGCAGTTGTGGAGGTGTCATATATAAATTCTAAATAAAATACAGCAAGACTGACTTCAATGAATTATCGTTTTACTACTATTTCTGTAAAATGAGGATGAATACTTGGTTGCAGTGTTAAAACTTTCACTGGTTATTGCTAATGATACCCCTAGGCCACTTCCCCATAATACAATGCAGAATAAACTAATGCAAGTTTGAACTCCTATTTCCCCACTGCACATGCAGCTGCTTGCGTGGGCTTAGCGCCGACTTCTTTAAGCACTTCCTAAATCAGAGTCCCCGAGCTTAATCCAACACTATACTACTGAACCTCTGCTAACTCCCTTTACTTGGTTACAAGACTGCGTGATGTAGGAGTAGCCCATTGGTCACATACATGTCAGCCAAGCCTGGCCTCTTGCGCCGATTGGCTGACCAAACAGCCTACATGACCAGTGTGCTAACTCCCACTCCTACGTCTCGCTTCACTAAAATTCAAAATAGCGTGGCTTCGCCGAAATTTAACCACATAAAAGTCTTTAATGGACCCAAGCTTCTTCCAATGGTAAAACATGTTTAAACATGAATTTACAATATGGGAGCCGTTGAACATTTTACAATACATGAAATAAAATCAAATATTTTCCATAATACTTAGTTACATTGGTTATCATTTCCCTTTGCCAAATTCAATGCACAATTTACTATCTAAGAGTCTGACAATGATATTAAAATCTAATATATATATAATAATAAAAATATATAAATATATATAATAATAAAAATATATAAATATATATAAAAATAAAAATATTTAGCAACTAATTAATATTGAAGAAATTTCATAGATATGGAATTTCAGTCTCAGAGATAACAATTTTCAACCAAGTTTTTCCTGCCAAGTCCAAAAGCATATGTGCTTAAAGTCAACATTGTTTTGTACCCTTCTCCCAGAGAATTCTAATTTTTCTGCAAAAGTTTCAATTGAATATTCCACCAATAGTCTCCTGCTCCTTCACCCTTGATACTGTCCCTTGGAAGCTACAACTGCCAACCATAGATATTTCCATGGCGCGTTACAACAAAGACAGTACAGATACTTCAATCTGTCTCCATTTATTCAGAGCTCTTTGTACTTCACACTCTGCATCACAAAAAATTTACACAGATGGTTCCAAATGTGAAAATCACTGTGGTTGTGCTGTGATATTACCACATAAGACTCTACGGCTTACCACAATTCCTATCTATCTTCTCTTGCGAACTGATAGCTATTTATCTCGCTTTGGAGTACGTCCTTGAAGCCACTGCTCTCTCCTACACTATCTTCACAGATTCGATGAGAGGAGAGTCTTCAACAGCAAACCTGGTGCTTTACTTTCAGTTACTCTATCACAGATTATCTACCTCAGGTAAGCAGGTCCTGCTTGTGTGGGACTTCCTATGCTGGCATACCCAGGAATGAGAACGCTGATGTTGCAGCTAAGGAAGCAATATGACACCCTCTCAACTTATTGGACCTCAGGATTCCTTACCAAGACTTCAATTGCTTTATGCATGACAGCATTCTCTGGCAAAGGAAGTAACAGTGGTTCAACTCTATTAGAGACAAGCTACATGATGCCTGTCCTCTTCCCACTTCTGTTTATCCTCTCACACATTATAAGCATTGTCATCAAATTCTTCTATCTAGTCTACATCTTGAACATACTGCTCTCACTCATTCTTATCTTCTGTCCGGTGATCTTTCCCCCAAGTCAATTATTGTCACTCCCCACTTACAGTCACTCACAGTCTCACCAACAGCCATTTCTACAATGATACAAGAACTAGATGCAGTATTCCCAGCAACTATGTAAACCACTCTTAGTGATCCAGCCTTCTCAAAAAATGTCCTGAACTTTCTTAATGAAACTCATTTGTGTAAAGAATTGTAAAATTTATTGTAGTTGTGATTTGATTTTGTTGTTAAAGCGACAATAATTAAAATAAATTATAAAAAAGAAAGACAGAGATCATTTCAGTAAAGCATCTAAAAGTTGTCTTGGATGCTGGGCTAAATTGGAAAAAGCATGTAGAACATAAGTAAAGAAGGCCCGGAATTCTTTGTGGACCTGCAGAAGGGGGCTATTGGACTGAGGTGGGGCCTAAGGCCAAAGATGATCAAATAGCTCTACACTTCAGTCAAAAAGCCCTTGTTATCCTATGCAGCACCTTCATCACTGAGTGGCCCACCTCAGTGATGTAGGCAGCAGATACTAGACTGGATTTGCTGCAGAGATTGGCATGTTTGATGATAACCAGGACAGTGTGAATGCCCCCACAATCTCCTTTAGATATTTTGGTGGATTTTCCTCCTCTGCATATGTTTGGAAGAAGGTTGCAAGGGTGAATGCACACCACCTCTGGACAATTGGGAGGCAGAGATTCAAACTACCTGATACAGGACACTCATTGATTTTTGAGTAGACTTCAGGAGATGTCCTATCTCCCTTTTGGTAGGAAATTTGGTGGGACCAGATACAATTTAAGCTCAGCTTTTATTGCAGCCTTTCCAACTAGGAAGCAATGGGCTCATAGATAGGTTTCCCCCCCCCCCTCCCGAAGGCTGGGATACATTTTGTGGGCAGGGCAGGGACTGGGACCTGGGATCCCAGAACTAGGCTTGCAGTTTCCCTTAGAAGGTTTGCTATTTGGTTCTAGGTTGAGATATGTCATCTTATTATGTGCCAAACATATTTTAAACATGTCAGGCAGAGGAGCAGACATTATATTTGCTCAGATAGTCCGGCACCTTTGAAAGCCTTTATAGCGGTTAAAATGGCATCCAGATTTCACTACGCAACTAATTTAATTCACTATTTATTCTCACAACTTTTTTTTTTTTGCTTACATCAACTCTTCTCAATACTTATCTTTGCATTTGGGATTTCTTTCTTGACAGCACTTACAACATCCATAGTGACCCCATAATATCTTCTGCAAACACTCCACGGTTTACGTCATTTGATCCTGTGTGGATCACCACAACATCTAGATTAGATTTTTTTTATTCTCAATTGTTCCACTTTGTTTCCCAACTATCTAACCTCTATTGCTGGGAAACAATGCATATCATATCCTTTACTTTTGAGTACTGTCTGTCCAAAAATGTTAGTAATGTATCATCAATTATCATCACTTTTGGAGTATTTCCTGGATACTGCTTTCATTGATATGAGAATGGACATTTAAGTTACTAATTTCTTACAGGTCATCTATTTCATATTATGTTAAGTAGTTGTGTGTGAACCATTTCTCAAGTTGTTATAGGAGTTCAGCTATGAGGATACTCAGGAAGAGGGCTGTAACATTAACCAGTCTGTATCTTCTGAGAATTGTAAGAGCTCACAAAACCACTCACACACACAAAAATGCAAGTGATGTATGTATTTCTATTCCAACTCAAATTGACTCTTAAATTTAAAATTCACATCATTGTTACTAACTTATCCAAAAATGTACAAATTAATATTGTAACCTTAAGTCAACTCCTTGGTGATTGTGACCACTTAACTGCAAGGCCCATAATTGATTCAAAACACATTTAAATCAGTAGGGAAGCAATTTTTGGATTAACTGATTAGACTATACAGCTTGAGATTGCAAGGGAGAAAGAGGGGACTTAATTATGTGAGATAAAAATCTAGTCTGCCTGAAGTTGGATGCCCAACTGAGTTAAATTCTGTGTGACTATTGTAGTCTTATTTTGTGTGATTCTTCCTCAGAAATTTCAAGGTAGGTTTCGGTTTTATAGTACCAGAAATGTGCACCTAAATAATGATGTATATCCAGTTCAATCTTAGTATATGCTGCTTATGATTAATTTTCTAACAAATTAATAAGTTAATAACAGACTAAAAGTAATGTGTATCAAAACAATCAGTTTAGTTAGTGGAAAAAGCTATCAAAAGAATAGTAAAGTGTGTACGCACTCTGCCAAATTCCTCTGTAAAAAACTTTGATATTTGCTGCCGCTGGCTGTTGGAGCGTTGTGTTAGAATATCTATAATAGCCTGCTCATCTGTACCAAAACCTTGCATGGCAGCTCTAAGGGCAGCACCATCTTCTGCTGCATTGAAATTTGGTGCTACAATCACAGTGGGTCTAGGCTGCAATAAAAAATTGTGGTTAAGTTCAAAAGACAAAAGTATGTTGTCTTACATTCACATGATTTCTACCTTTATTATTTACATTTATCTTCTACTAACTATTCTTACAAGTACTTTTCTATCTACTTCACGTATATCAAGATAAGCCTAGCTGATATACCTTCATTACACATTTTATTGAAGGTGCAAAATGGATAAAGGGAAGAAAACAAAAGTCAGATGTTTAAAAGCGGACCATTATATGCTAGCCTTATGGTGCATTTACATTTTGGAAACTGTGAATCCCCCCCCCCTCAAATGCTCATGATAGCACATACTTTCTAATTTTCAAAAATGTATACCTTATATGACATTGCTTACCAGAAGTGGGCATAAGCTATGATTTTGTACCATTCTGTATTGCTACTCAGAGCAATTTCATTTCACGATTTCTCTGAACTAAAATGTTCAACAGAATTGCCGCTTTAAACCACTCATAAGCAGTACTCATAAAATTAATCTACAGACCATATTTACATATAATTTTGAAGTCAGAAATGATGTGAAACAACACCTATAGTCTTAACTTAGAAACATTTTTAGTCATTTTAAGTCAAAATTGAAATGGTAAAAATCTTATTTTTAATTTAAAAACTTCTAACTTTTTATGCAAGTGATTTACTTGAAATATTTTATATTCACATCATTCTACAAGAGAAAAAATTAGTGTATTGAACTCTGAGATCTAAGATATCTATATTTTTATAGATGCTACATTGTTTTAAAAAATATATAAAAGTTTTAATTTCAAATTTTTTTGAGGTTGTCAAAAAATACATGTTTAACTTTTGATAATGTAAAACATTTCAGTTTATCATGTCAAACAGCAACAAAGATTGAAAAGATTGGACTAAAAATATAGATTTTTCATCCTAATGTGCACATGATTTACTGAAATATATATAATTTTACAAGTTTAGAGAAAAAAAATTGTGCATTGAAGTCTTGAGATCTGAGATGCTACATTGTTTTATAAATATGTAAAATATTAAATTTCAAATTTTTTTACACTTGTCAAAAAATATATTTTTAATTTTTGATGCTGTAAAACCTTTCAGTTTATCATGCCAAACAGCAACAACAACAAAGTTTAAAAAAATTTGAAGTGAAATTTCTTCCAGGCTTAAGGGCCATGGTCAATAAGTAGGATTTGCTCCTGACATTTTGCTCAAAATTGTGTTGAGCATCATCAGAGGACTCAACGAAGAGTCCTTAAAAAGATTGGACTAAAAATATATTTTTTTCATCCCACTATGTATATGTACTTTAAAATTCCATACTCTTTCCATGACATTGAAAAAAAAGGTACAGCACTTAAAAAAAAAAAAAAAAAAAAAGCTGATGTTACATTCACATGGCTTTTTATATCTATTTTGCAACAAACTATTCTTAAAAATGCTTATTCCTCTGTCTACTTCATGCTATCTGAAATAAGTAACAGATCGAGAACCTCCTGTGTAACCAAGATTCCCCCAGAGTCTGGAATTCTGGTGGCAGCACTGGCTGGCGCGAGCATTTGGTGAAAATGTTTCGCTGGTTTAGAAAACTGCTAGGTTCACGATTTTCATGCATGAAAAGTAATGTAGAAAAATAATATACAACTAACCTGTTTAAAGAAGATGTTGAAAATGTTTACCATTTTCTTGAAGACACAAATTCACTCATTTTAATTTATTTTCGAACACTGTAATTAATGTCTTCTTTGTTACACATGTTATGATTTCTTCTATTGTCATTTTCAGTTCATCGATTGTTTTTGGATTGTCCTTATATACTAAAGCTTTAGCGGCTCCCCAAAGAAAATAATCCGGAGGGGTAAGATCAAGAGACCGCGGAGACCATAGACCTTTAGAAATTAGTCTTTCCCCAAAAAATTCCACTAACGGTCCTATGCCAGTGGCATTATCTTGTTGAAAAAATGCACTGTTCACTTCAATTTCATTTAGCTGTGAAATAAATGGAAAAAGAATATCCAAGCAATAAACATCGGAATTAATTGAGTTATGGAAAAAAATTGGCCAATAATTCAAGAGCGAGAGATCACACACCATACACCAATTTTCTCTGAATGTAAAGGGGTTTCCTGAATTGCATTAGGATTTTCAGTAGACTATACTCACATATTTTGTGAATTTAAGCATCCTGATATGTAGAATCAGCTTCATCAGTAAGAAATGTCCTATCTAACACGTCAATCCCATGGTGCAAAATAAACCGCTGAAACCATTCACAGTACTGAACTCTTTTCCCATGATCTGTGGGTTTTAATTCGTGGATGACTGATACTTTATATGGATACAAACCTGGTTATTTTTGGACTTCTTTGTATTCGGAACCATGGCTTAACATTGTTGGGCTAATTTGTTTATTGATTTCTGTGGACTTTTAAGCATTCTATCCAATATACCTGATAGTTTTTCTTCTGTTAGGGTCTTCCACTTCTAACCGCATCATGCATGTAATCTGACTCCTGATATTTATTAATTAAATCATGTACAGTACCTCGGTGTGGTAGTTTTGAGTTAGGGAACCTGACAACGAAATTCTGTTTCACTTTCTCAGTATAATTTCCATGTTCATTACGTTTTCCACTAGAAACACATGTTCCTCTGTAGAATACCTACATTGATTTTGCTTCAGGTCACATCAGAACTCACAGCATAGTAGACCATACTAACCAGTACAATAAACAACTCATGTGCTCGCAGCCACTGATAACGCAGACAATCATAACATCCCATTGGAATCGAATGCGATAAACCTAGGAATGCCAACCTTTTATCGAGTAGTGGCCAGAAGCAAGGTACGGAGGAAGTTCTTAATGACCCATTATTATAATCACTGCATTACAACTTGTTCCCAAGACAGTTCTGGCACCATATGGTAGCAGTATAAATAAATCCATAAATAGTGGAAATGTTGTGTTATGCTGGTAGTAGGATGAACAAAGAGGCGCTGGATAGTGTTGACAGGGATTGGCTATAACACACATTGCTGCAGTGGCATAACTGTCACAGAGTTGACTCTAGGGACAAGTTATAATATGGCAATTATAACAGAAATGGTTTTATTATACATTTCCTTGTAATCACAAGGGGAATAAGCAAATGTATAAGGCTAAATCAATAGTCAAAACTTATAAAAGTGGGTTACTGTAAAATGGCTTTCAAATTCCATTCTCCTTGCATGACCAGGATAAAAAAAAAAAAAAAACAGTAATGACTCCCCTTTTGAGAAAAGTATAAATATTGGAAAATTTAAACCAATAACAAATGAATATCTTGGAAATGGGAAACTCCACAAATCAAAAATATTTCACATAAATTGTGTGCTTCAATGAGATCTACACTTTTTGTAAAGTAAGATTCTATTTGCTATGGTCTACCTACTATTCAGAAGTCATCCAGAATGAAGAATACTTCAGAGGCTATTCCCAGAAAAAACAAAATATACTTTCATTTTTCATGAAAATATCTTAGACATATGATATTTTAATCAAAATCATTAAACCTATTTTTGAGAAAGTCAAAATGTTCAAAAAGGTTTCCGTGAAAAGAGTAATTTGGAATGGGGGATATTCTTGAAAATTTTTGTTTGTATGTTTGGAATAGGCAAAACTTAAATATCAAGTTTGGTATTTAACCAACTTTTCCTTTTTGAGTTATGATGTAGATGCACAAACACCCCTTTTCTGATCCCCCCCCCCCAGAGAGGCACAATCTGGTAAAGTCTCAAAACCAAATTGTTGAGTGGAGTACAGTACTTCCTTTGCATACAACATGGCAAAGTAAGTAAAAAGTAAGTCATTTGCATTATACCTTGCCAAGTTTTATGCCAATGCACACCAACTTATATGCATAGCAGTTGAAATGACAATGACCTTGGTATTATGCAACTGAGCAGAAGTGGTGCAGGATGAGTCAAGGGTACGTTTATCAGCTTGAGCTGTCTTAATCGTTGCTTTGTCTTCTTGTTGTGAAGTGTGTTGACAATATTTCAACAGCAATTGCCTGTTATCCAGTTCTGGGTAGACACACTATGAGATAATGTAAATAAATTTAGAACAATGGGATTGCTAAATGCTAGACCAAAGAAGCAAAATTCTGATGTGTTCCATTCACATGACTTTCTCTACATCTCTGCAACAAATTATTCTATTTACTTCATCTAATCAAGAAAAAATTAGCAGAAATAGTCATATTACTTGCTTCCTTGTTACTAGAAGCGAAATAAGGGAGCACAATAGGTTAAAGTGATAGTCAAAACCTGGTTGCTATGTGACTGAACTTCCTTTGTATGGACAGGAGTTGACAAATTCCTGTATGAGAAAAGTACATTTTTCAAAGCTGAACCAAAAACAAGGAATATCTAAAAAACTATGAACTCCACGAAAAAAATGATGTATCATAAATTGTGTGTTTTAACATGCTCTACATTTTTTGTGTTTTGAGTTTTCGTCCATGACTTACGGTTTAGCAGTTATGCAAAATTCCGTAAAATTTATCCAGAATAAAGTAGGCTTCAGAGGCTGTTCCCAGAAAATTGAACATATACATTTTATTTGGCAAGTAAATAACTTATATATAAGAGATTTTAATCAAAATCGTTAGAGCCATTTTTAAGAAAATCAAAATTTTCAAAATGTTTTCCATGTAAAGGGTAGTTTGGGGTGGGGGGGATTTTCTTGAAAATCTTCGTGTCACAACCTTGGAAGATACCAAGCTTTAATACTAAGTTTGGTTTTTAACAGTCTTTTGGTTTTTGAGCTAAGGGGGGGCTCACACACACACTCACACACACACACACAGACAAACAGACACACACACAGACATTTTTCTAAAATGCTTTTCTTTTTTATTCAGGGGGTCTCAAAACATATTTCCAGTGAAATCTCAGTATCAAATTTTTGGGTGCAATACAATACCTTCTCTATGCACTATGTACATAGTACGTATAGAGAAAGTAAAAATGACATATTCTAATGGAGGAAAAGCTAGATTAAATTGGTGCTGCATTTGAACGATCTCTTAAGAAGTCTCTCAGTTGTGTTGCACAGTAAGTGGCTGTTTCAAAAAGCTTGTTCATGCAGCTACTAAACTTTTAAAACTGACACCCTACTGTGTGATCGTAATGCAGAAATTATGAACATTACCAAGAATAACATGATGTGAACAGCAATCTCAAGAATGTCTTCAAACAGATAGACACCATTTTCAACAACTCATAACAAGATTTGGGTAGGTAGAGCTAGACTGAAAATTTCAGTGCTATAGCCTGGATGTGAATCATGGATCTCCTGTCTCTAGCCAGTTATTCTGACCACTGAGCTACCATGGCAACACGCTGACATGGCATTAAATTCTTCAACTGACTCACATATTTTCCAGTAAACCACATAAGGAGATCTCAAATGATTTTGTGATAACATACCTCAATGGCGACTTACAATGTCATAAGTGTTTTAGGTCCCAGGCTTCATAGTTTAACCAACTATTAGGTCAATTAGTGTTAATTGTTTTTTCTCACTAGCCATGTGTGGGACAAGAGTTGGATAGGTAGATTCAGACTGAAAATTTCAATGCCATAGGCAGGATTTGAACTACAGATATCTCAGTCTCTAGCTGGATGCTCTGAACACTGAGCTACCATGGCAACATGATGACACTGCATCAAATTCCTGGCAAACCAAAGGGATAGTAGCTCAGTGGTCAGAGCAATTTTCTATGCAATGAGTAACAAATGTAAATTTTCTAGTGTTTCAATTTTATACTTCTTTAAAAAGCCAAAAACGGAAACAGAAGAACAAACATGTCAAATTTTGGAGATAAGGCCTCTTCTAGTGAAGTTCATATGATTACTATGAAAATAAAAAGGATATTCAGATGATGAAATAAAGATAAGTGCTTCTAGTAAGAAGAAATAACCAACATTTCAATTATCTCAAATGAGGTTGAGATTGTCACAGAAAAATAGATAGGTCTAATCAAACAGGGACTACATTTACCAGAGATGAAATAACAGTGCATTACACCTTAATTAGTTTTACTGTACTAAAATTGTTTTCTTAAAATAAACTTGGAAGTTTCATCACTATGGAGGTAAAATGTTTCAATCACTCATGTTTACTTTCTCTATGCATACTGTACATAGCATAGAAAGAAAAAATTGCATTCCGCCCAAAAATTTGATACCAACATTTCACTGGAAATATACATTTTGAGGTACCCTGAGTCCAAAAAAAGCATTTTTAGAAAAAGGTCCATGTGTATGTGTCTGTGGACAGCATAGCTCAAAAACTAAAAGACTGTTAAATACTAAACATTGTATTAAAGTTTGTATTTTCCAAGGATGCAACACAAAGATTTTCAAGAAAATCCTCCCAACCCGAACTACCCTTTACACGTAATAATTTTTGTAGAAATTTGTTTTTCTCAAAACTGGCTCTAACAATTTTCATTAAAATACTGTATATTAAAACTATTTACATATAGAATAAAATGTTCTTGAATTTTCTTGGAATAGCTTCTGAAGAGCTGTTCATTCAGGATAAATTTTGCATAACTAGTAAACTGTAAGAGATACACAAAAACTTACAAAACAAAAAATGTAGGTCTTGTTAAAACACACAATTTATGTCATACATTTTTGTTGTAGAGTTTACCATTTCTGAGATATTCCTTTTTATTGGCTTCAATTGTTAACTATGCATGTCAAATAGGGTCACCTTTCATTTCTTCTCTCTTTTGTTTTTCTGGAAATGCAAAGCAAACCAAACCTCAATTGTTCACATATCGATCAGCAATTAAAGGATTTGACTAATGTTTTAACCTGGTATATTCCTTACTTCCCTTCTGCTTATAAGGAACTATAGTAAGACCAATTGTGTTAATGTTTATATTGTTAAGCATGATGTAGATAGAAGAATAATATTTTGTAAAAATAATTTATTTACAGAACAGGTAGAGAAAGTCATGTGAATGCAACACAACAGACTATTTTTTGCATTACGATACTGTGTAGTATTCTTTTTTTTTTTTAATTTTTAATAAATAAAATAATCACCCATCCCTCCCCCCACCTTTTAGGAATAATCTTTTCTGCCATCCATCACATATATTTTGTGACAGTGGACAGCTGCAATGCCATTTTTTTTACCTGTACTTAGCAGGGAGAAGGTATTGTGATCTACTTAAAAGTTTGATACAAAGATTTAACTGGAAATATGTTTTAGGCTCTTTGAAAACAAAAAAGCATTTTTCAAGCAAATCTTCCCCACCACCTGCAACTACCCTTTATTGAAACTTGTTAGACATTTCTGTTTTTCTCATAAAATGGTTCTTAACAGTTTTTATTAAAATACCGTGCATATTTTATATAAAAAGTTCTATTAAAGCCAAAGGTAACTTCAAACATTTTCTTTGAGAAGTCAATGTATTTAAGCCACTTTGCTGTCCAGTAAAAGAGAGCAAAGAGGTTTAAATATGTTGACTCACAAAAAAAAAAAAAAATATTTGTGATATACTTACATGGCAAATAAAATAAATGTCTTGAATTTTTTGGAGCTGTGAAATCCATTCATTTTATAGGAATTTTGTAAAATTTGATATAATTGGTAAATAAGACGGACAAAAACATAATGCACAAAAAATGTAGAGCTCTAAACCACAGTTTATTTTAAATAATTTCTCTGTAGTAACAGCTATACCTGAGATATTCATTAATATTGGTTAAAAGTTTAAATACTTTGTTCAAGTCCTGCCACTTTTCACTTGTTCCTTGTGAAATCATGGAAAGAGTATGGAATTTTAAAACCCAAAGTGCGTTGCTTTTAGATACCTAGACTATCAATTCTATTGACTCTATCAGCTTGTACCCACCAGAAAACTATCTGCAAACATTTATCTAGCAACATGAAGCAGATGGAAAAATTAAGCTTGCATAGGAATAATTTATAAAATAAAATCATGTGATCTAACAATTAATTTTGGTTCTCTAATCCTGACATATCAGGTTAAATGGTAGAAACTTTTGGATGTACTGCATTTCAGCCACTGATGTCATCATTACTCAAAAATATTGGTATTTGCCATGAGTCCTTATAGAACTAGGCTCTTATATCAAATTAGGTTCAATTATTAACTTTAAAACTTAATGTTCTTAACCAGACAATCACATTTGTTAAGGTTCAGATGATGATGATGATCCCATGTCCCTACAGCACTTTTGAGCCTGGTGCTACTAATCCGACTGCCTGTCTCATTCCCACTTATGCACAATCATCCAACCAAACATGGAGGTGATGTTTTACGTATCTTCCAGCTAGAATGTTGGCTATCATGGCCAGGATCACTGCCTTTTACAGCTCCTCACTTTCATTACAATGCTGAGTGCACACTGTACTATTCCCAGGACTTAAAATCTGCAGATTGAACCCGGGTGCATTCCATGTCTGGAAACCAAAGCACATGCTGTAACCCACTGCATTACTCATAACTAGACAATTAATAAAATTTATAATTTTGACATTTATCAGAACATTTAAAGCACCACTATGCAAACTGCCCCACCATCTTATACAACTATAAGATGATATAAACAGAAAAATCTGATATGTTCCATTCACATGACTTTCTCTATCTCTCTGTAACAAATTATTGTTAAAAAGCTCATCTTTTATTTATTTCATGCTAATCGAGAAAAATTAGCAGAAATAGTCTTATTTCTTGCTTTATTGTAAGTAGAAGCGAAATAAAGGAGTACCATAGGTTAAAGTGAAAGCCAAAAGCTGGTTACTATGTGACTGATGTTCCTTTGTTTGTATAGACAGGAGTTGACAAATTCCTGTATGAGAAACGTTATGTTTTTCAAAGCTGAAACCAATAACAAGGAATATCTAAAAAATGATCCACTCCACGAAAAAAAAAGTATATAACATAAATTGTGTGTTGTAACCAGCTTTACATTTTCTGTTAATATAAGTTTTTGTCAACCTCTTATGGTTTGCCAGTCATGCAAAATTCCATAAAATTCATCCAGAATAAAGTAGTCTTCAGAGACTATTCCTAGAAAATTCAAGATATACATTTTATTTGTCAAGTAAATATCTTTAATATACAATATTTTAATCATAATCATTAGTCATTTTTCAGAAAATAAAAATTTTCGAACATTTTTGCATGTAAAGGGTAGCTGGGTGTGGGGGGATTTTCTTGAAAATCTTTGTGTCACAGGCTTGGAAGATACTGGAACTTAAATACCGAACATGCACACACAGGGACCTTTTTTCAAAAATATTGTTTTTGGATTCAGGGGGACCCAAAACATGTACTTCTGGTGACATCTCAGTATCAAATTTTTGGGTGCATTACAATTCCTTCTCTATACACTATGTATATAGTGCATATAGAGAAAATAAAAATGATGTAATAAATTAATGGGCTTAAATGGGGGATAATATTTGGATTTGGATTTCTGTCCATTCTGTGGAACCTTAAACAGCGATTTTCATAAGTTTTAGAATAAGATAAAATCAAACTATGGAGGGATCAATTACTGCTAATGAAATGGCTTCAGCTACGAAAAGAGTAAAGGCAATATTTACGAGATTATAAGGATTGAAGAATTACTACAGAAAATCTGATGTATTGCACTTAGGTGCCTTTTTCTATTTATTCTAGTACAAACTATTCTTACAAATACTTATCCGTTATCTACCTCATGTTACTAAAGATAAACTTTGCAGAAATTGTCTTACTGCATATTTCCTAGAATGGAGGGATTTTTTTTTTAAAGTCAATGTGTCACATTCTTGAGATTCTGAGCTTAAATACAAAGTTTGGCATTTAACAGAATTTATGTTTTTTTGAGTTGTTGAGACTTGCAGATATTTTTAAAAAAATTGTTTGTGGGATTAGGGACCTCAAAACATAAATTTCTAATGAAATTAGTATAAAAATGTATAATACTTCCCCTATTTACTATATACAGGCCCAAATTTAGAACCTCTGGCTCCCCTGGGCAAAAAAAAAAAAAACATTTGCTGCCCCCCCCCCAATTTGCGATACATATATTACTTAAATTTTCACAACATAGAGAATGGTTTCACTAGTTTGGATACTTAAGTATGAGTGGCAAACACCATAAGTGAGTTTATTAAAACTTAAGTAGAAAGAACTTACACTAAAGAGGCATCGCCCCATATTAAAACATATACTGTTTAAATAACAAGAGGCTTCCTCCTTGCCCTGCCATTTGCAAACAAGTTTATGAGTTCGTCATAGTCTATTTTCACTGTTAAGTCAGATTCAGTTGCAAGAACACCAAGATAACTAAGATGATCCTTCACTTGTGACGTTCTTAAATAATTATTTATGCGTCTTAGAGCGGAAAATGATCTCTCAGTTGAGCAGTTGGAAGCAGGAGTGCTCAAGTATATTTGTAGAGCTATGTTTAAGTTTGAGTAAATACTCTCTAGACAATTACCTTTTAACGTCTTCCACAGCTGTGTAAGAGAGTGCGACGCATTTCCATTCTTTTCTATGTAGCTTTTGAAGTGTAAGTATTCAAGTGCAAATGCTGAATCTTCAAGATCCGAACTGTAGACTTTCTGAAGTCTGGATGATGCTTCCTGAATTTCAAGTGGACTAAGTATCTTCAGATTTGTCAAAAACATAAATGGTTCACTGAATTCCTTGTAGGAAGAAACTCTGTTGTTCAGTTCTTCAATCAATTTATCCAGAATCAAAAGGAAAAACATCTGAATTATCATTTCCTTCAGAGTCTGAATCAGATTCATCAAAGAATCTTTTCTTTTTCTTAAAGCGTTTCTTATCCTGATCAATTGTAGTAATGTTACAAAGAGATTCAAATATTTTCTGTCCTAGATTCTTGAAAACTTCATATCCTATTTTCATTTCTTCCAAGAAACCAACCAAAGAACTATACAAATTACATACAGTGGCTACATCCATATCTGCTGTTTGCAACTGCTTACTTAAAGCATTGAACCTTTCAAGAATGGAATTCCAAACTAGTCATAAAAGATGTCTCAAGACTACACAACTTCTTCATTATGCCTTTAGCCTCAGATTTCATCAAAAACTTCTCACTTTCATTCCCTATTATTGACGACAATGCTCTAAGAATTGCCTCGCCATCTTTGTTCAAGCTTCTGGAAGCTTCTTCTCTAGCAGACCATCGGGTTATGCAGAGGGACTTGTCATTCAATTTCTCTTTACTGAAAAATGTGCTTGAGTGATTCTATTGACGACTAGAAGCACTGAAAAAATAAACAGTTCTTGCAAAATGTCAAAAAAATAAGTTGCTTGGTTATATCTTGCTGCACTTGAACCCACCAAATTCAGAGTGTGCGCTGAACAAGGAATATAGAAAGCATAAGAAGAGAGAGAGAGAGAGAGAGAGAGAGAGAGAGAGAGAGAGAGAGCTAGCTCTCTGATTCTAGCTTGCAAGCCTGAATAAATACCTGACATATTTGGTGCATTGTCATAACTCTGTCCTCTGCAGTTACCATGTCCAATCCATGTCTCTCAAGACAGTTTATCACTGCACTTGACAGATCCTGGCCACCATGTCCTGGATTTGGCACAAATTCAGCAAACCGCTCTTCAGCTAGCCCCTCTTTGTTGACATAACGCAAGACAAAACTTAATTGATCATTATGTGCAATATCAGGGCTGGAGTAAACAATTATAGAGTAGTATTTTGCTGCAGTAGCTTGTGCCACTATTTCTTCAATAACTCTCTTCCCCATGATTTTGATTATTTGCTTATATATAGCAAAAGACAGATATGAAGTTTTTTCACTTCCAGAATCCTTATATAGTGACATGTGATTAGCAAGAAATGGACCAAATTCGGCAATAAGTTCCATGCACATTAAAAAGCTACCATTATGAACACTTCCAAGAATTTTATCATTGCCACGGAAAGGCAGTCCTTGAGAGAAAACTTTCTTCACAACAGCAACAATCCTTTGTAAGACATTACGCCAGTACTGAACTTCATTTTCAAGTTGTGAGAATAATTTTCCTTCTATCCTTGTCAAAATGGAGCTTCTGGTTTTTAAACTAAGAACACAGTCTCGGTGCCTTGAACTATTCTCATGAGTTGCAATTAGCTCTGGATGTTTCCAGTTTGAGAAACCACGAGGTCCTGCTAAGTCTGATGTTCCTCCAAAAACAGTACATGGTGCACAAAATAATGTTCCCTGACTTTCAGAATATCCTAAATAATCTCTGTTAATAATTTCATTGTTCGCCAGCTTTCTCTGAAAAAATGCACTAGTACGTCTTGTGGCACCATCTGTAAACTGATGTTTCGACTTAGAAGAGTCGCCTTCTTTATTTTGTTTTACCCTGTTTATTGCAATATAGTCCCGTGGTTTATCAGTTTTTTCTCAAAGAAAAGGATCAGCACTAATTGTAAAGGGTTCTTCAGCAACGATGGAAGTTCCGCTTTCACTTTCGTTTGATAAAAGTTTTTTTTCATCTTTAGATTTATTTGGAGTACTTGTTTCCCCATAGTCTTCAACAGCTTCACTTGGCAAGGTAATTTCTTCTTGACATGAACTCCTTGGGGTTGATTTTATAAACTCATCAAGGTGTGAAACTTTTCTCAATGCGTCTTCTTCTCTTTTTCTTTTATCTTTCGCCAATGAATGATACAGAACCCCACTAAGTCTCTTTCTTCCTGTCATTTTATTCAGTGGCAATCGTCACTGAAACTGAGAAAAGGAAAGAAAATATGATAAACAGTTGAAAAACTTAAAAGATTCAAACGTAGCCTACTACTTCATTATGCCAGAATGCCAGCTCATTAAATATAAAAGAACTCAATATAATTACAATAATAATAATAACTGTTCAATATCTCAGTTAACAATATATAGAAAATTACATTAATGAATAACAACATACACTTCTTGATCTTACAATTTTTTGCACCTGTTAATCAATTCTCACTATTGGAATGCATTTCACTTTGTCCCCACTACATGTGCATAGCGTGCAAACTAATCAGCATAGCCAACATGCATCAATTAATATTTCTCTGCGAGCGGCAAATTTAAATGAACTTGATGTTTCATGTCTATGCTTTTTTTTTTTTTTTTTTTTTATATATATATATATATATATATGCAGCTTTCCAGTAATTTTACCACCCCCCTAAAATGTGCCGCCCTGGGCAGTTGCCCAGTTTTCCAATACGGCCCTGACTATATATAACAGAGAATGTAAAAATTAAAGAAAATGAAGAGAAAAAATCTGATGTGTTCGATTCACATGACTTTCTCTACATATCTGCAGCAAAGTATTGCTAAAAAGCTCATTCTTCTATTTATTTCATGTTGATTGAGAAAAATTAAGCACAAATGATATTACTGTTTCCATGTAAATAGAAGGGAAATAAGGGAGTACCATAGGCTAAAGCTTTAATCAAATGTTTTAAAAGCTGGTTGCTATGTGAAGTTCCTTTGTTTGTATGGACAGGAATGGACAAATTCCCATATGAGGAAAGTATAAGTATTTTAAAGCTGAAAACAATAAGAAGAAATATCTCCTAAACGGTCAACTCCACGAAAAACATGCATACAACATAAATTGTGTGTTTTAACAAGCTCTACATTTTTTGTGAAATAAGCTTTTGTCTATCCTTTACAGTTTACCAGTTATTGAATATTCCATAAAATTCACCCAGAATAAAGATATCTTCAGAGACTATTCCCAGAAAATTCAAAATATAATTTTACTTGTCATGTAAATAACTCTAATATATGATATTTTAATCAAAATTTTTACAGCCATTTTTGAGAAAATCAAAATTTTTCGAAAATTTTGCCATGTAATGGGTAGCTGGGGGTGGGGGGATTTGAAAATCTTTGTGCCATATCCTTGGCAGAAAGTGAACTTAAATATTAAGTTTGGTATTTAACAGACTTTTCGTTTTTCAGCTATGCTGCCACCCACCCCAAACCCACACATATACATGGACATTTTTCTAAAAATGATTTTTTTGGATTCAGGGGGTATCAAAACATATATTTCTGGTGAAACCTGAGTATTGAATTTTTGGATGCAACTGCTTCTCTATATACTATGTACATAGTAAGTATAGAGAAAGTAAAAATTTAGTATCATAGATCTATAGAATGATATAAGTAAATAAATAATAGTGATAAAAATGTTATCCAGAAAGGAGGAAAAGAGAAACAGGGTCATGGGGAATTTCCAAGTATAGTAAAAGAAAAATTTGATGTGTTTCATTCACATTAATTTTTCTACCTATTTTGAAAACCATTCTTACAAAAGATTATTATTTTAATTATACATTTCATTAGTCATGAAAATATCTTAAATATACGGTATTTTAATCAAAATCATTAAGTCATTTTTGAGAATGTAAAGAGTGATTTGGGGTGGGGGGATTTTCTTGAAAACCTTTGTAGTGCATACTTGGAAAATGTTCAAATTTAATATCTCTTTCTCTCCTTTCTCCCCCCTCTCTCTTTCCCTATCCTCCCTCTCTTCTCACACGCAGGCACACGCGCATGCACGCACGCATAAACACATACACACAGAGAGGCCGTTTCAAAATGGTACTAAATGAATAATAACAGAGACAGTATTAGCAATATGTGTATCCCAGCTACTTCCCAAGTCATTTCCTTACATTCATTGTCTGTTATGATAAATTAGCAAGTTGGAAAAATACACAAATAACTAAAGGAGGGGTTTTTAACAGGGTTTCACAAGACAAGGAATCCCTTAATGTTAACAACCACTGTACATCATGTTAGAATGCTTACAAAAACGCTGCTAGAGCATGAAATTAGACCACTCGTCTCTCACCTAGCTGGCTCAGGTTCAGTCCCAAGCCACCATGTGTGAGGTTTGTGGTGGACAAAGCAGCGCAAGGGCAGGTTTCCCCCAGTTTCCTCTGCCATTGTATTCCACCAATGCTCCATCTTCATGTCATGTATCATCGGTGTCATTGCCTGTGATGCCATTTGTAGTAAAAGCGGGCATTAAACACCATAAAAAAAAAGTTACTTCAAATAGCATGGGCCAGCATATAATTAGATTAAATATCCGACAGGGAGATAAGCAGGAGAGAGAAATTCCTACCTGCCTACACCTAAACCTTGGTTTATTGTACAGTTGCCCCTCTCCCTGTTTTCCACACTCATCATCTCCTGAAACTCTAAAGTGTCTCAGGAGACAATTGATTAGGTTTTTATTAGATATTGTTGGTATTGTGGCTTTGTTCCTGAGTAACTGCCTAATCCATGCTCACCATGAGGCATTATACTAATGTGTATTTATTGGCACTGAAAATTATATTTTCATATCACAAAGGGCCCGAGCAACGTCTACATCTTGGTTTGGTGTTTTGAAACATGCTGCTAACATTCATACTTTGTTAAAAATTTGTGTTTATTGAAAGGGGTAATAGGTAGTTCAACTAAAGAGCTACTAATTGTCTGACCCATTGTTGCAAAATGTTTATTTAATGTAGAAACTACTGTATTTGGACGTTTATTCAGACATGTTATTTCATTATTCTTTGATTGTATACTTGTTCTTGTTTCTATTCCTAATACATTATTTTTCAATGGGCTTTGCTTATGATTGAATGGTTTAGAATTATGTAACTAATGAATTGTTTTTATAACATATCATTATATAGGTTCTTTAGTATCTTGACTATGAACATATATATTAATATCCGTTAACCTTGTTGGTCATATCAGACGATGAATGAAATTGGTGAAATAATGCTCAAATGATCTTGAGCCCAAAGTTACTCAGCATTTCTCTTTTCAGAATAAAGGTAATTTCCCCCCCCCTCCCAAAAAATCTTATCCAGGTAACTCACCGTAAGCAAGATTCAAACTCGCGACCCTTTGAATGTGAATCTGACATGCTGCCCCCAAACTACCAAAGTAGATGGACCAATATTGTTCATGATAACTAGTTTTGGCTTTTTCTGTTCTATAGTTTAGATAGTAGCAAGCTTTTTATTTGAGGAGTAATCTCCTTATGTAATAAGTTATTTTTCTTACTAATTCTATTCATTTTTCCAAGTGGGCAGTAAATATGTGTATGATACTTCAGAATTTCTTAGAATTTATTTAACTTTTCATGTACATCAGTTTATTTTGTTACACTAAACTGATGTTTGCTTGCAAAAGAAGTTTTTAAATGTAAGAGATTTTTCAAGGAGAAATTGCGCTTGTATACATATATAGAATGTTTGAGTTTGTTGAATTTTGATATAGGATATAAGGAAATGCATTCAGCTATTTGTCATGATAAGATATTGATTATGGCTAAATGGATATAATAAGCCATGTCAAATTTATTAAAGTTTAGCTATCAGCTAAGATGTTATAACAGTTGCAGTAAATCTGTTTTATCAATATTAGTGATTATGATACCTAGTGAAAAAGTACTTTTATTCTGGTTGGTTCCTCTATAACATGTTGCAAATTAAATTCCTATATTAGATTTAGTAATTTATTTGTTACAGCACTATTTAGAAGAAAATTTATATTAAAATTACCAATTATTATTCCTTATGGTTAATATTATTATAGATTATTTTTCAAGCAAGGCTGGTTAGGTTAGGTTAGGTTAGGTCTTAGGAGGCTTGTATATACCAATTATGGCTATTTTGATCCTTGAATGATATATTGATAGCCTGCTAATTCTATATGTCGCTATGGACCTGTTTAGTAGTATCAATTTTTGTGCAATGATTTATTAATTTAAGTCTTACTAAGATTGCAACTCCTCCCCATTTGTTATGGCTTCTGTTAAAGTTATCACAGGCTAAGTATTGAGACACAGAATATTTGGCATCCTTGGAGAAAGTGTAGTTGTGTTGAAATAGCTTGACTCACTGGTAGTGCAATGGTATCAGAGCCCACCTGGGTAGTGTGGTGGTAGCATGTCTGTTTCACATTCGATAGGCTGCGAGTTCGAATCTCGCTTAGGGTGAGTTACCCTTATCCTGAGAAGATGAATGTCAAGTAGCTTTAAGCTCCATGGACCCCGAGATCATTTGAGCATCATTTCACCAATTTCATTCACTGTCTGATATGACCAACCAGGTTAAAGGACATTAAGCTACAAAAAATGGTATTAGGCAGAGCATTGTTGCATTATTAATTTTCCCCCATTTTATGTTTGAAGTCTGGAAAGTGTGAACATTCTTACAAGTGCAATGGAGATTCAGAGTGCAATGAGGTTATATGACTTCAAATATGGCTTAAATGAAACATGGAAACTGCGATTGAGGGGAGGCTTTTGCGGACTATTCTCCATCACATGGCTTTGTGTTTTGCTGGTTTGGAGAATTCAAGAGGGGGCAGCAATCTCTTAAAAATGTAGGGAAGAGTGGCAGACCAACAACAGTAGTGAATGAGCAGAGCATCACCACTGTGAAAACAATGATTAGGTAAGATCCAAGACTAACCTAGAAGGAATTGAGCTGGCATTAGGGATTAGTTCCCCAAGTATTTCAACCATCCTTCAGCAATGCCAAGATGAATGCCCCATAATTTATCTGAAGCACAGAAGCTTCAAAGGGTGGAATAATTGAAGAAATACTACAAAGATTTAACTCTGGAAAGTCTTGTCATGTTTCAGACATTGTTACGGCTGATGAAACATGGATATATCAATTTGACCCAGAAAGAAAACGTCAATCCTCCCTTTGAATGTTCCCAGATGACCAACAACCCATTCAGTTCAAGAGAGCAGGAGTGCCAGAAAAAAAATGGTTGGTTCTTTCTTCTCCACAAGTCAACAGTTGTGCTCAAAATTCAGAAAACTTTACTACAAAATTGTAAATAGAAGTTTTTCTTCAAAACGTGATTCAAAAAATCCAAGAAAAGTATGCAAAGAACAGGACTGCAGAGCATTTTGTTGCATTGTGACACTGCATTAGCTCACATGTTATTGTAACAATAGAGTTTCTGCAAGAAACTGAGGTAAAACTATTGACTCAACCACCTAACATGTGATTTCTTCCTGCTTCCCTGTCGTGAAGAATGAACTTTGAGATCACTGATTTTCTAGCCCTGAAGATGCTGTAGTAGCATACAAAGAGGAGTTAACTTCAGTGCTGGAAACTGAAAGACATGGATGCTTCCAGAAGTGGCTCCAAAGGGTCAACACTATATACAGTGCCAGGGAGAATACTTTGAGAAGCTGGGATAAACAAAAGGTTTCTTGAGTATGCATTATTTGCTGTCTCAATACTTATCTAGTGACTGTCATAAATTAGTATGGATGAATGAATGTTTGTTTGTACAATTTCTTCACATATTAATTACTTCTCACTAACTATTCTATACTGTATACAAACTTGTTGCTGATATTGCTTGATTTGCTTTCTGAACTAGCCTATAATTATGACTTCTAGTTTTTTACCCATATCATCCCATTTTTCCCCCATATTTTTTTTCCTTCCAGCATGCTAATTCTGTTAAGTAATATATTTTACTCTTTCTCCTCACTTCTTCTCTCTGACTCTTAAGACCTTTTAGATTCTCAGCCAAGCTATTTCTTCCCTACTACAGTGATTTATGTAATTTTCTCTTCCCATTTCATTTTTGTCTGTATAAGATTTAGTTTTCTACACTTTCCCATATCCTTTGCCTTTCTGTCTTTTATTCTTTTTTAATTTCTTTCAAAAACCACTAAAAATGTTTTTCTTCTAATCTTCATATATCACCCATTGCTATCCTCCCCATTGTTTTTTCTAGCCCAGCTACTTTGACTACTTATATTCTTTTGTTGTGTGACAAATTTGTAATAAACTTATATTGAATTTCAGTTTGTTTCTTATTACAATGAATGCATCTGGTTTTTCCTATGATATAAACACAATGATTTGATCAATTTTATTACACAGTGTTTGTACATTAGATCATATTTATTATTACTATACAATGGTTATACCACTTGGCATTACTTCAATACATGGCTACTTTTGTTATTCTGTCATTAGAGCCACTTTGTAGTTACTTACTAGTCTGTTATAAAAGGCCCTAAACCGCAAAGCATATCTCAAGGAGGAGGGCCTTAAGCCAAGAAGCATAGCTGTGGGATATTTTTTATAAGTAGAGGAGTATAGCAGTTGCAGCCAAAGGTGTAGCCGAGGGACCTGTGAAGCTAAAACTACAATGATCCCAAGAAGGTGACTTTCACATTTGAATAACTTAATGTTTTCAACACTTTCAAATATAGAACACCAATAGAAATCACTTAAACTACTTCTTAAGACCGTTTTGTATGTCTGTCTGTTCATGCATGAATGTGTGTGTAAGTCCATCTGTGTGTGTGTGGTGCAACCATCATATAGCTTTATTCATGATTTTTATACTACGTAATTTATGATTAGTATATGGTTGCAGTAATGTATAATTTTTAAATTAGTTGCCAACTTTCATAATTAAAACAGGGGTGGTAATAATAATAATAATAATAATAATAATAATAAATTATTAATATGGTCATCAAAAGAAGCATAAAATATTATTTAAAGAATAAAAAGGAAAATAATGTGAAGTTAACCTGAAATTCATTTTCTGATGCTGAAATATTGCTTTTAACCTAAACACAAAACGACTAAAGATTGGAATGACTATAACATGACTTACCGAGTAGTAAGGCGGCATCTTGGTAGTATTAGAACAGTTTGCAGCTCTGACAGCAAGAGGCTTCTACAGATAGGAAAGTATCTGAAAGAAATTAACTCATTTAGTTAACTGATTATTTATTTAGAAAATTAACAATATAATAAAACATGTCTAATGTTATAAAAATTAAAAATTTAAGCACTCTGTATGATATGACCAGAAAATGAAGGAGACACCTCACATCTCAGTTCAATGCAGACTTTTAATTCTTACAACCCCCAAAAGAAATTGCAGGAGGCTAAAGGCTAGAGGCAAGTCAGCTTACAGAGAGGTACAGAGGTCCCTAACAATTCCAATTGATGACATGAGCACACTGGCAGGCTGCTCAGAGAAGACTTCCCTCTAGCAAAATTGGGGAGGACTTGACCTACCTGAGGTAGCTCAGATAAGGCTAGAATCTGGCAGGGCCGAAAATGTTGTGGTGAGCAAGCATATATCCATTTGTCCGATATCGATGGATACTGCACAGTCCTTAAGCTTACTTGAAACATAAAAGGGGAAGCAAAGTGATAAGTAACCAGCTCAGTAAACGCCTTGCCAACCAGGGAAAACCAAAAAAAAACCCATGCTCAGAGTGGCCGGCCTCAAACACCGAACCCAGGACCTCCCAAATACGAGTCTCGCACGTTACCGTGGAGGCATGTCACTCGGTAAGCCAGAGACTATCCCTCTCTAACAATGAAAAAAAAAATAATAATAATAATAATAATAATAATAATAATAATAATAATAAAATAATAAGAAGAAGAATAAAATAATAATAAATGGCTTTATAAGTGCTTAAGGTCCTCTCCAGTCCTCTTTGATAATACGTAAAATCTCTATAGGTTATGTTAAACTGTAACACTTACATGTGTATGTTATCCGCGCGATTTCGAAAACACTTGAAAACTTGTACGCGTATATACAAAGCTACCCTGATAGTAGCTGGGGGAGGTATTCTTACACACAAAATAGGTCTAATACAATTACAAGATTTGGCTTATGATTGCGCAGTTATTGTAGATTCTGAAATAAAAAACAAATCCAGCGTTTCTCAACTGATGAGCAGCTAATTTTCTGTAATAGCCTCAAAAGCACATTCTCATTGAGACACGCGTGTAGTCATTTTTGTCCCTAAACATGAACATAGATACTTCTACAAATTCTCATTTATATTGTTCCGTAATATTAACTTTTTTCCAAGCGGTTTCTTCCCGCAAATTACAGCAGTTCGTGTGGGCATGTACAGAGTAATTATCACTCAAACATTGAAGCTGCATAAGTGGATTTTATTATACACCGGAAACGTTTGTTAGCACACGTGACGTGTTTCATGACAGTCCTATGTTTGCCTTTGTGTGGATGTATTATATCGTGACAAAGCATGTTAACTAAACAAAATGTAGACATCCATACATCCCAAACGTGAACTAGGTACATAGTACGTTACTATTTAAATTATCTATGCTATTTAAGGTGCTGCTTAAAAACATGACTTTCTCTACAAACTTACAAAAGACTATTTTTTCATTGATATAAACATTAGCAGCAATTGTCTTATTACTTGCTTCCTTGTAAGTAGAAGGGAAATAAAGGAGTACACTAAGCTAAAAAAAGAACTATTCAAATTTTTTAAAATGTCTTCGCTATGTGAATCACTTGAAATTCGGTTCTCTTTAGTATTTCCAGAAGTAAAACAAAATAGATACAAAAGGAAAAGTTGACTTCCTGCTTGAGAAACGTTTATGTACTTTAAAACAGAAATAAATAACAAGGAATATCTCGGAAACGGTTACCTCTAAAAATGTAAGTATATGACAAATGTTGTTTTAATGAATGCTATATTTTTTTAGTATTAAGTTTTTGTCTATCTCTTACGGCTTACGAGCTATGTAAAAGTCATCCAGAATGAAGTCTTTGTAGGCAGTTCCGAGAAAATTCAAGATATATATTTCGTTTGTCATGAAAAAATCTTAAGAGGCCTCTGAGCAAAATTAAGTGGTCTTTCACGGCCAGTATAGAATGGGACGCTGAGAACCGCAGCCGTTATAGAGCGTCCATAAATAAATAAATAAAATAATGATAATAAAATAAAAAATAAAAATCTTAATGAGAGATAAAATAAACATTTTCGAAATATGTTTCAATTAAACGGTAGTTGGGGTGGGAGGAATTTCCTGAAAATCTTCATGTTGCATCACTGGAAGATACTGAGCTTAAATACCAAGTTTGGTATTTATTCCGACTTTTCGTTTTTGAGTTATGTTGCTCACACATACACATAAGGACCTTTTTCTAAAAATACATTTTTTGGAATCAGGGGCCCAAAAACACGTTTTTGCGGTGAAATTTAGGTATCGATTTTTTTTAGTGGAATACAATATTTTCTATATACAATATATATTACATTGTACATGCGTGCTAAAAAAAAAACCTTTAGGTGTAACATTCACATGAGTTTTTCTTCACTTATTGTGTAGCAACTATTCTTATAAAAGCTTTGTTCTATCTGCTTCATGCTAATCTAGGGAAATGGTTTTATTCTATTGGGGAATATATCAAGCTTAAGCGATACTCAAATTTTTGTAAGAGTGGAACATATCTTTATCTGCTTATTCTGCAACAAACTAATACTACAAAAGCTTATTCTTCATGATAATCGAGATACCCATTAATAGAAATAGATTTACCACATATTTATTTGTAGGTTCAAGTGGAGTAAGGGAATACTTAGGCTAAAGTGATAGTAAATCGTTTAAGAGGTGATCGTAATGATAATCGAGATAAACATTAGCAGAATGCTCATATTACTTAGTTCCTTATAAATAGAAGGGAACCAAAAGAATACACTAGGTCACTAGGCTAAAGTGATAATTACATGTTTTAAAAGCTGTCGCTATGTGACTGTCAATGAAATTCGCTTCTTTGCTTGGCCATACGTGACTTCCTCTTTGAGAAAATTGTTTGTTTTAAAACTGAAACCAATAACGAGGAATATCTTGGAAACAAAAGAGTATATAACATAAGGTATGTGTTAATTCAAGATCTTCTCGGGCTTCTAGCCAGGTAAAAACTTGGCTTGACACCAACGTTTCGAAGAAGTGCATCTTCCTCGTCTTCAGGGTGAACTGAAGACGAGGAAGATGCACTTCTTCGAAACGTTGGTGTCAAGCAAGTTTTTACCTGGCTAGAAGCCCGAGAAGATCTTGAATTAACACGTCGCCAGGAAAGCTATAGTTCTTATTTTATAAGGTATGTGTTTTGAAAATATCTACATTTTTGTGTAGTATGTTTTTGTCTATTTCTTACCAGCTATGCGAGTCATACAGAATGAAGAGGACTTAAAAGGCTATTCCCAATAAATTCAAAATATACAGTTTGTCATATAAACATCTTTAATATACAGTATTTTAATCAAAATATTTAGAGTTATTTTTGAGAAAATAAAAATTTTCGAAAATTTTTCCATGCAAAAGGTTGTTTGAGGTGGGGGAGTTTATTGCAAATCTTCGTGTCACATCCTTGGGAGATATTAAACTTAAAAACCAATCTTGCTGTTTAACGGACTTTTCGTTTTTGAGCTGTGCTGCCCCCATTCAAACATACACTCGCGCACACGCGCACACGGTATGGCTCTTTTTCTAAAACGCCTTTTTTGGATTCAGAAATCCTCAAAACATATTTCCGATGAAATCTCTGTAGATACAATACAATATAATACCTTCTCTATCTACTACTTATATGCATTGTAAAAATCTGGCGGAGGAAGATGGATTTTTTCCTTAGCATGGCTTCTTTCGGAAGCGAAGTAAAGTCCCGTGTCGCAGATTTAAAAGAACCTCAAGCCTGATGGAGAGGCCTCTGAACAAAATTAAGCGGTCTTTCATACCCAATATAGAATGGAACGCTGAGAACCACAGTAGTTAAAGAGCGTCCATAAATAATACGCCATGTTTTATTTACGTGCTAGAGAAAGTAAAAATCTGATGTGTTCCATTCACATGGCTTTCTTTACTTTTTCTGCAACCAGCTATCTTATTTTTTATCTACTTCATAAACATTAGCAAAAAGTATTCTTACTACTTAGTGTCTTAAAAGTACAGGGAAAGTAAGGGATTACGCTAAGCTAAAACAATAGTCAAATCTTTTAAAAGCTGGTTACTATGTCATTAAACTATGCTTTCTTTACATGGTCAGCAGTAAAAGAAAAGAAAAACCAAAGACATCCCGTTTGAGAATTGTATTGCAACAATTCTTTATTACTCACACAAGCAACTTTTAGCTTGCTCTACCACCCAAAACCGTGAAGAAGGGTGATTTGGACAAAACAAAAAAACAAAAACAAGGACCTCTTTTCCTAAAAAAATCAAAGTTTACCCAAAATTCATTTCTAAAAATGTGACAAAACATTACTATATTTCCATGCTACACCAATTCCATTTTGTAACAAAGAGAAAAAATCTGATGAGTTCCCTTCACATAACTTTCTCTACATCTCTATCAGAAATTATTGTTAAAACGCTTTCTATCTTATTTATGCTGATCGAAATAAACAATACCAAAAATCGTCTTATTAAGGAAATAATGGAATACACCAAGCTAAAGCGATAGTGAAATATTTTAAAAGCTGGTTGCCATGTGGTTGGCATCCGTTTTTTGCACTGCCAGGAGTTGACAAATTCCTGTATGAGAAAAGTTTTGAGCAATTTAAAACTGAAACCAGTAACAAGGAATATCTAATAAAATCTTATGTGCTCCATTTACATGACTTTCTCTAAATCTCTAACAAATCATTATTAATAAACTTATTCTTGTATCTAGGGTAAGGTTTGGGGAATCGGGTCAAAAGGCGAATAGGGTCATTTTTTTATATTTCGTCCTCGCTACCAAACAAGAAGTAGTGAAGTAACTATTACCATCTAGCAACAACAATTACAACTTCGTCCAGAGGTTGGAATAAGCAATCAGTATGAAACGTGTTTAATTGTTATGTAGTTTCTTCTGTAAATATGTGCTATTTGAGGTGAGTTCGTATTTGTTTTCTCTCTTTAAAATAGTAGAGAAGTTATATCAAATTTGTTGGAATGGTTTTATTAATTATTTATTGAACATTAATTGTCTGTTAAGCAAATCCTTTCAGTCCGAGGTTATGTCGGTGTTTTCAGCATGGCTTTATTGTGCAAGTGTACCAATACAGTAAAAATGAAAT
Organism: Hymenopus coronatus; assembly: GCA_030762935.1. NCBI lineage: Eukaryota > Metazoa > Arthropoda > Insecta > Mantodea > Hymenopodidae > Hymenopus > Hymenopus coronatus. Next base: position 162,124,845 of record CM060892.1, read on the forward strand.
CCTGCATTTCAGGCGATAGGGTCACATTATTGCTGGTGAAAAGAGTCAATATTTTTGAAGTCGAATCTTCATTTTTCTCTCCTTTTTTCGTTGATATTATAGACGAGGAAATGCAAGCGAAAAACACCTCTCAGTGGACATAAGGTGACATTAGAATGCAAATAATGGGTCGTTGGTCACAATGTCGGACTCCGGGTGGATTAATGAAGAAGAAATTCTGAAGTGGCATAAACACTTTAAAACTCAATTGGATTATTCCTGGACACCGCACTTACGTATTAGATGATCATGTAACACATAAAAGTTTACGAACTCTCCGATGCTGTGAAGCAAATAACAAAATAGCAATACCACATACCCCTTGCAGCCGCTGGATAGGTCATTTTTAGGCATTTTAAAGCCAACTGCGATAGTGAATGCATGAGCTTTATGCGCAACACAAAGGCAGAAAGCAAAATAAACTTACTCTTGGGAGATTTTCTAGGTAGTACCTACGAATGAAGGCAGCCACATCGGCGAATCCTGAAAGCGGATATCGTTCTATAGGCTTCTATCCAGTTAATGAAAATGTAGTGATTAAACATGACTTTTTCCTTCTGGTTCTAAGTCGCACCGTGGATATTCTCTATGTGAAGGACCACTTGAACTGAGTAGCTTCAGCAAATCCAGGATAGGAAGAGAACTGATTTCCAACCTCTTCGATCTCATTATATTGTTACCATTTCCAAACAAAATGACGCCAAAACGTTCAGGCATGAAGCAAATAACATGTCTTCTGACTTATCCAGAAAATATTCTAAATACCGCAGAGAGACTGCAAAAGAAAAGAAAACTGTTTCCTCAACAAAACATTAGTCAGATTAGTAATAAGTGAATGCGTAAACGGTCTACATATCATCAGAATCATTAGGAAGCGATGAAGGCGATGATAAAATTACATCTTGTGAACTCTGCAAGATAAAATACAGTGATCCTGTATCCGTCAAACTTGGTGACTAGATTCAGTGTCAAGGAAAGGGAAAAGAATGATATCATGAGAGATGTGTTGGTATAGTGTGTATAGTTGGTATACATTTTTTTGAGGGAAATATATTGTTGTCGAATGATATTTTATATTTCTACTGACTCTATCCACCTATCCGACTTGAGGAGAGCGAATAAGTTCATACAGCAATATTAACAAACTCATTATATATAACACTGGACAGTATTTATGCATTCTCAAATAGTGAAATGTGTTCATAAAATACTACTTTTGTAAGTATATTAAAGATTTGTTAGCTATGAAGACTTTATCAATTTTCGACCCGATTTCCCGACCTTACCCTACTTAATATTAATCGAGATAAACATTGGGAGAAACGATCTTATTACTTAGTTCCTTATAAGTAGAAGGAAAATAAGGGAATACACTAGGCTAAACCGACAGTCAGATGTTTTAAAATGTGGCTGCTATAGGATTGAAATCCGTTTCTTTGCGTGGCCAGGAGTTTACAACATTCCGTGTCAGAAAAGTGTTATTTTAAACGAAACAAATAAAAAGGAATATATAAGAAATGGTCTATTCCTCAAAAAAACTGTATGACATAAATTGCATATTTTAATGTGATCTACATTTTTTGTGTAGTAAGTTTTGGTCTATCTCTTACACTTTACCAAATTCGTAAAATTCAGTAAAATTTATTCAGAATAAAGAGGTTTTTAGAGACTATTCCCAGAAAATTCAAGATATACATTTTATTTGCCATATAAATATCTTTAATATATGGTATTTTAATCAACATTGTTAGCGCCATTTTTCAGAAAATCAAAATGTTCCAATTTTTTTCCATGTAAAGGGTAGTTTGTGGGATTTTTCTCAAAATTCTCCTGGAAGATACTTAACTTAAATACCAAGTTTGGTATTTTACCGACTTTTCGTTTTTGAGTTACCGTGTCCACTGGCACACCGACACACACGGAACTTTTTCTAAAAATCTGATGTGTTCCATTCACATGACTTTCTCTACATCACTGTAACTCATCGTTAAAAAGCGCATTCTTCTATATACTCAGTGGCGAATTCTCCTATACACCGCCGGTGTACTAAACTTGAGAGGGTTCAAAACGACTCTCAATAAACATGCAAAATAATCAGAAGTTTTTGTATGTCACTTTAACTAAATACGAAATAATCGCAGGTTTGTGCGATTAAATTGTGCGCGCACATTTGTCTCACCGCAAGTTAAAACGATAACCATGCTCCCAGCATTCTCCGCTTTAAGCAAGGCCCAGCACTGGTGTGCGTGCGCATCTACTCCATCGCAAGTTGAAGCGGTAGTCACGCACTCCCAATTCTTCAAAAGAGAGGCGAGGCGAGAGGGAAGGAAGCTTAGTTGCCAGCCGTTAGCTGTCGAAATGCACCGCTAAATTTTGAGATTGAAAATCGTTTTTAGTCTGTATTAATGTTGTTTTGCTTGTAAGTTTTTTGTGAAAATGACCGATGTAAGTGTTACTGAAGCTAGTGGTTCTTGTAATTGTGTAGTAGAACATGTGTTAATGACTGGATTTCGGAGTTTTGAATTTTCTGAAAAACTTAAAATAAAAAATTACAGCAGGCCTACTCCAAACTACCAGGTCTGATTGCAAAATGCCGAGACAGAAAACGAGAGTGTAACATACATTTCTCATTAGCAATTATTCTAGGTACAAATGATTAACTGGTTGTCCCAAATTAAACAAACTATATTGTTGGCTATGTCTTCTTTTTAGTAACGACAAAAGCAGTACCATATGGTCTCAAGAAGGATTCGACAATATAGTTTCTCTAACTGGTTCATTAATTAAGCATGAAAAACCAAAAAATCACATATTTTGTGCATTCACTCTCTGTAATTTTGGCAATAGGCGAATAGACTACAGCTAAATGCTCAGAAAGCATTACAAATTTCAAAGGATAATGAAATAGTAAAAAAGAACAGAAATATTGAATAGACTTATTGATGTTGTTTGTCACTTGGGGAAGCAGGAATTAGCTTTTAGAGGACACGAGAGTCAGAAAGTTCCTTTAATTGAGGTAATTACGTAGAAACATTGGATTTACTCAGTACGTATGATCAATTTTTAAATTATCATTTAAAAAATGCTACAGGTTTCCGGGGCACTTCGTCATCCATTAAGAATGATTTAATCGAAGCTGTTAGGGGTGTTTTGGTTAACTGTGTAACAAAAGGACTTGCATCCGCTAATTTGTGGCTATTCTTCTAGACGAGTGTTCAGACATAGTGAATAAATCTCAACTATCTACCATTTTACGCTATGTGGATAAATCGGGGGAAGTTCAAGAAAGGTTCATGAGCGCTACAGTCGTCAGTGCAGAAACTGCGGCACTTTACAACCATGTACTAACAGCAGTTAAAGAATTTAATATTTGTAAGAAATTTGTCGCTCAGACATATGGTGCGCCCGTAATGTCTGGTCGATTAGGTGGTCGGCAGTCTAAAGTAAAAGTGCCATTTCCACAGGAGCATTATTTGTTCACTGCTACTGTCATATTCTGAATTTGGTTCTGCAACAGGCAGCGATATGTATTTATAAGTGCAGAATTTTTCAAACTCTATCAGGGCTCCCTAATTTCTTTTCTCATTCCACTAAAAGAACGGAAACTTTGCATGCTTTTATGAATAAAAAGTTACCAAAAGCGGCTCCAACACGCTGGAACTTCAATTCACGCCTTGTCAACACTGCACAAGAGCAACGAAATAACTATTCTCTGGATTCCTGATAGAACCAGAAAACAATGTTGATTGGGAACCTAACATTGGTTAAAGCATAAGGTTTTCTTTATTTTTTTTGATTCGATTGAATACTGTCTTCCTCCTCAAAATATTTTCCGCAATATTTACTCATACCGACATTCTCTTCAACATGTTACAAGACAAGTCTATGGATATTGCATATTGTCATTCAAAAGTAATCCAGACTAAAAACACTTTAGAAGAGCGAAGAAGAGAAGGGTTCCAAAATATTTGGCGAAGCATTTCTACAGAAGTGATAAATGGATATGCACAAAAGAAAAGGAAGAACAATGAACCAAGTGAAGTTACTAAAGTTGTATTCAGGAGGATATTCAATGAAATTTTAGATAATGTGCTCTATTAAATACAAAATAGCTTTTCCGACTACGAAGGTTTTCATTTCTTTGCTCTCCATGATTCCTCAAAATTAAAACATTACAAAACGTCTTTTTCTGATCACCATTGCTCAAAATTGTTGGACAACTATGGCTCAAATTTTGATTTGGTAGTCTGAAGAATGAACTTATTGTCCTGTACTCTTCTGGAAATAAAGATTTTGAAGGAAAGTCAGTTGGTGAAACAGTGAAAATTATGAACGAAAGAGATCTGGTGTGGGCTATCCTGTAACTGTACCAGCAACTACAGCTTCTGTTGAACGGTCATTTTCCACTTTAAATCGAGTAAAATCTCACTGTAGGTCTACAATGGGCCAAGAAAGATTATCCTCTCTGTCAATGATGTCCATAGAAAAACACTTACTTTGTACGCTTCGTAAGGATGTTCATGAAAATTTCACGCAAGCTGTTATGAAACTATTTCGGAAGAAATCTCGTCGGTTGGAGCTAGTATTCCAGTAAACTGGCAAGTACTAATACTAAAATAAACAATCATTTACATGTCCCTCGCATTACGCAAGTAATTGGTTCTATGAATTATCACGTAACACAAAAAACGCGTAAAGTGAATGTGATAATGATATGAGCTATTTCAAGGTAAACATGAAAACATATAGTTTTAAACAGATGCATCTATTTATGTCATTTGTACAGTGTTAAAATCAGATTTTTAAATCGCTTTAAGTGAAAACACGTAAAATGAGATCACGTATAACGAGGAATGACTATATTTTATAGTTTTATAGACTAAGAAAAATGATGATAAAAGCAGCGGTGTACCGAAGTTACTGCTTTGGTGCTTTGTGGGCAGGGGATCGTGGGTTCGAGTCCCGCCTTGGGCATGGGTGTTATATGTTTGTGCAACGTGTATATGTTTGTAAAAGAAACAGTAAAACCAGTAAACCAGTAATCAGTAAAACCTACGGGGGGAAATGTAAATAGGGATACAGTACCGGAGTCCTGATCAGACTCCGTTACTGTTTTATTAAAAAAAAAAAAAAAAAAAAAAAAAGTTACTGATCACTAATCGCCACTGGTAATAAGGACAATTTCTGCTATGTTTATCTCGAATATCATGAAGTAGATAGAAGAATAAGCTTTCTAAAAGTAATTTGTTACAGAGATGTAGAGAAAGGCATGTGAATGCACACTTCTTAGGGTTTGCAAAAATCATTCACAATAGAGATCGGAGGCTATTCCCAGAAAGTTCAGGTTATACTTTATATGTTTGTCATGTAAATATCTTTAATATCGAAATCTGGGTATCGAAGTTTTGGACGAATACCTTCTCTGTCTATGTATGTCGGTAGTGTAATGGTTACCATGCCAACTTCATATAACCAAGGTAGCGGGTTCAAACCCTACGGAGGGCGATGGATTTTTTTCGGCGTAAAAATCCTTAGCATTGCTTCCTTCGGAAGGGAAGTAAAGCCGTTGGTCCAGTGTGTGGACTTACGTAAAAGAACCTTAAGACTGATAAAGAGTCCTCTGAGCAAAATTAAGCGGTCTTTCACGCCCAGTATAGAATGTGACGCTGAGAACCACAGCAGCTAAAGAGCGTCCGCAAATAAAGGTATTTCCATTTTCTACCTATGTATTAAGTAGAGAAAGTAATAATGATAGATAAGTATTCCATATTCAATAAATTTCATTTATTTATTTGTTGTTCGCTTTAGCTTAACGTCCTTTAACCTAGTTGGTCATATCGACGATGAATGGGATAGGTGAAATGATGCTCAAATGATCTCGGGGTCCACGGAGCTTTAATTTACTCGACATTCGTCTTCCCAGAATAAATTTAAAAAAAACAAAAAAAAAAACAACTTTATCCGGGTAATTCACCCTAAACGATTCGAACTCCTGATCTGTTGAATGTGAGGCAGACCATTACCCCTACTCTACCCAGGCGGGCTCAATAAATTTATTATCGATTAAACATGTGGGAATGCCAAAAATTACATCCTAGGAATAATGTTGAACAATTGAATACATGAATGAGATAGAGTTTGAAATATTCGAACATGCGAGCCATATTCCTGCGTTCAGCAATTCGAATTAATGTTCACCTTTTATTGCAATATTGCCTTATATAACATGGGGACATATTGTGTTTATAAAACCTAAATTAAAAAAAATACCTATTTTGAAGAAAATTTCAAGAACACCTGATCAAAAATTCCGGTTGCCCTTTGAAGCTTTCCTCGATAATTAGTTAGTAAACAATGTTCACTTTCTGTACTGCTTATGAAACTATAATAAATAAAATAAGTATTACATTCTACCCAAAAATTCAATGCTGAAAGTGCACGTTTTGAGGCTCTCTGAATCCCCCAAAAGAATGTTTAGAAAAAAGAACACCGACGCCCTAATGGGCGTGAATAGTGTCAATAGCTACCGTAATTAAAGATGCTTATATGATAAATAAAATGTGCATTTCGAATTTTCTGGGAATAATCTCTGAAGATCTCTTCATTCAGAATGGCTTTTGTGTAGCTGTATAACCATAAGAGACAAAAACTTAGAATAAAAAAAATCTAGATCCCGTTAAAACACACGATTTATGTAAAGTACATTTTTTTGTAGAGTTAGCCGTTTCCAAGGTATTGCTTTTTTTGATTTCAATTTTAAACTACTTAAACGTTTCTCAAACGGTAAGTCATATTTCACTTTATACATCTTTTGTTATACTCCTAGTTATGCAAAGAAAAGAATTTTAATAATTGTTTCACATACTGGTAGATGTGACTATCACGTTTTCCTAGTATATTCCATTATTTCCTTTCTGCTTACTAGGAAGCAAATAATAAGACAGTTTCTGCACACGTTTATCTCGATTGTCATGATGTACGATAAATGAATAATCTTTTGGAAGAATAGTTTGTTTGCAAAACAGGTAGAGAGAGTCATGTGGATGGAACACATCAGGTTTTTATAAATTAGTACTACCAAAATGTTTTTCTCCGGGTAAAATGTTAGTTGCGTAGTTTTGCACATTTGAGGGGAATTCTATTTGTATTAATAAACATAGTAATTATACTTATTTTGTTCATAGTAGCCAAAGGCTTTGCATTCCACTATTTTGTCATATCGTCATAAACTTTATTATTTATTATTCCATTTATGCGCCATCTTTAACAGTACGTTCATATCGCTGCATTCACCTTTGGAACATCTGTACTGTTGTCGTTGGATTTCAATTTTTCTTCACCAGAACACACATTCATATTTCTAGACTCTGGGAAGGATAGGAAATATTCTTGGCTCCTAGCCGGGAATCTTCGCACAGCATGTACGTGCTCTACCGACTGACGTATGGCACCGGCCGTGACAAGCAAATTCTATGCACCTTTCCTGATTCTATGCTTAAACAAATCACGCGTTTATTACCTGTTTTCTTTTTAAGCCTTCTCTTAATGGATTGTCTTTGCACCTGTTTATTGTCAAAACACATCTACTTAACTCAGCTGGTTTATTCCGTGAATTTAAATTTAATGTGTATTTTAACATTGTGATTTTCTTTCATTAGTGTCCTTTGCAGTATGCAGAGCTTCATAGACTGCCAACCCCTAATGTCTCCACAAATTATTTTATCCCAAGTTTCACTATTTTCTGAAGAGTACATGGTACTGTATATCTATTACAAACCGTCAAAGAAATTAATTATAACATAATCGAATAGTTTTAAATTGGATAGCTTATTGCACTATTGGCTTGTATAATGGTCGATATCACCCACGCATATGAAATTGAAGTTCTACTGTCAGTTGTTCCGGAGCAGTGTGTTATTTCCAGAGGAGGGGAAAGCAGTGCAGATTAACCATTCATTTTTCCACACATTTAAAATATGCGGTTAGGAGGCTGCGCGCCCAGGAGCACATCGAATAATATGATTTGGTGCTTGTATGACTAAAGTGTACAAAATTATCTCCTCGTACCTTGCGGTATACCTCGAAGGATGAATATGTGTTAATTTATCCTCTTTGTCTAATGACAGCGAACCATTAACATATGCTTACCTTTGTGAACACTTCACCAGTTAACCTTGCGAATAATACGAATATATTAGAGCTCTGCTGAACTACACACTCCTACAAAGTATGGCACACCGACAGAGGACAGCCGGCGACTTGAACGTTCAGTTCTATATTTACGCCAGAGCGCATCTGTAGGGTGTGTGAAACAGAGGAATTTATGCTCAAGGTTAGAACCCTTTCGTCTCTAGACCAAACGGCGCCTGCTTGACACACCCTTTTTTGCGGGTCATTTTGATTTCATTCAATAGCGTAGCCAGGAACATATTAAGCAGGGTGTATGTAAAATGACTCATTTTAAACAATTTGTATACAATGAATGATAAATATATTAATCCTGATTTTAACAAAACATTATATTCATAGATTACGGTTTAGTAATTGGGATTAAAATTAGAAATTGCTATTACATTTTTAGTAAAAGGAGATCCAATCCCAAGCCCCCCCCCCTAACTATGCCTAAGACCTCGTTATTTGTGACTATGAATTGTGGAATTAGCTATTAATCAGGCCTTGTTAGTAGTGCTTTTATAAATAGTGGAATTACCCATCATCCTTGGGTTTAAATTTTACCGATTGAACATCGGTCTAGTTACAACTATCTTGTGAAGAAGGTGATTAAGCCCAGTTACCTATTTTAGACCTTCTATTTTTTAAAATGAATCTATACTAGTGGAATTTGACAGATGTGCAATACTTTATTGTGAGCCTTTAAACATAATCTAGTCTCAACATTTCGGTAGTGTAGCATAATTATAGTTATCTATGGTGGCATCTAAACATGCGGAGGGATACATAAAATCGGACCTATCGGCCAACCTTTGTATAAGACATTATAGTAAGTGCTGACTATTCACGAATTCTAATATTCAATAATACTAGTTATGCAGATACTTCATGGTGATGGTATTTTAACACGAGTTTAAAGAACATCAGAAGACGTTTTAATCCTTAGATAAATCTGAGAAAACCTGTAGCTACTTAAATTTTGAAGAACATTTCACCTTGCCTGTCCCAATATTGTAGTATTCATCTACTATAACTTACCTTTATACACACTACACATTTTTATACTTGCCAAATTAAAATTACTATATAGAATTTACTGATCAAATTCCTTTGGTTATACTAGCTTCCAAAGCAGATGGAAGCAGGACAAAACAATTTTTATATCGCCTAATACTGGGATTACGATAAACTTAACATGGCCGGCTTGATGTAAGCCGGTATTAACGCAAAGTTAAAACATGCTGCTAAACTGAAAACCAACAGGTTCAGAACACATAAGCTTAACATTAAAGCAATTACTTTTTATTGATAATTTTTGTTACTTCATGCTACTACTTCACGTATATTGGTTCTGATTACCATTTGACATAATTGTATATAATAGGAATAGGAGAATACACCAGGCATAAGTGATAGTCATCAATCATAACTTACCATAAAGGCAAGGAAAAGTTTGACACTACCAACTCTAAGTTATGTCACATTAAATAGCTCCAGCTTAAATATCTCCATTTAATACAGTGTTATTATCTATACTTTCACATTATGTTGCGTTAAGTCATGTTAAGTCATCGTAATCCTGCATAACGTGGCATAATGTGAAAGTTTAACTGTAATATCGTGACTTCTAGATGCTCCACAATGGATACTATTGTCTTTTTCACTTCTGAAATGTGTTATATTAACTATCCATTCCTTGCACAATTCCTTAAAATAGATATGTTAAAATGTATTCATTGCTCCTTTAAAATTAATGTATTACAAAGTGTATACCATCATAATGCTTCACAGTGGGCAAGGCCAGTTTCCACTTCTTAAATGTGCTATATTAGCTGCTGTAGCCTGTTGCATCACACACTAATATCTATTTCAACTTGATTCTGCAATTAGACGTTTACTGAATTACAGATGTATTCTACCATTCTCAATGTAATCAAATTTGGTAGGTTTTAATCCAAGGGTTTCCAGCATGTAAGGGCCACATTAAAAACCATAGGCATGACTGTGGGCTTCATTTGAATATAACACTAATATCTATGCATTTGTGAAATTTTCCAAACAAGATCAGAGGTACCATAATTGAATTAGGTATAGTTAAATGAAAACAAGGTTTGAAGATTGATTTAGTTTAATTCCTTAATGGATAATATATTTAAATTGTACAAAACTATGTATTACACTGGATTTTGGAAAATAGCACCCAACCATGTCAGTTTAATTTGAAATTAATATTTGAATGGCTACAAAAGGAACAAAAAATAATTATATAATGCAATCTGTAGCCAAAACTAACTTAAACAAATCTATGTTTCATTCACATGACTTTCTCTACCTATTCAGCAACAAACTATTCTTGTAAAGGCTTATTCTACTCTCTACTTAGTGCCAATCAAGATTAAATATTAGTAGAATTGGTTGTATTACTAGCTCGCTTTAAGTAGGAGGGAAATAAGAGAATACACTAGGCTAAAGCAATAGTTAAATCTTTTAAAATTTGGTGATACAATTGAAATTCCTATTTCTTTCCATGATTAGGATGAAAAAATCTGATGTGTTCCATTAACATTACTTTCTACCTATTCTGCAATACAGTTTTCTTACAGAAGCTTAGTTCCTTGTAAGTAGAAGGGAAATAAAGGAATACATTAGACTAAAGCGAGTCAAATATTTTAAGAACTGCTCGCTGTACAATAAATTAAAATTAGATTCTTTTTTTGCATTGCCAGGAGTAAAACAAAGAAACAGGAATGACAAATTCAGATTTGAGAAATCAGAAGTGGTAAACTCCACAAAAATATCATATGACAAAATTGTGTGTTTTAATGCAATCTACATTTTTTTGTGTAGTAAGTTTTCGTCTACATCTTGTAATTTACCAGTTTTGCAAAACTCATCCAGAATAAAAAGATCTCTAGTGGCATGCATACATACATAACATTGCAATCTACATGTATAACATTGCTATTATGAGCTAAGACTCAAAGCCCAAACTCTAGGATGTAGATCATGTCAACAATTACATTTATTCATACTCATTATTTATTTACAAATAATAACTCTGACAAAGAATTTTCAGAGGTGTCAGTTTTGCAAAATTTTCTATTACATGTCTGTTTCTAAAAGTCTACCTGTACACTTGCATTCTTAGAATATTCATGTTTATTATATTTACAATGTTACATTATTACCAGTATTTTTTGATTGAATGAAATCCTCCTCTGTATAGAAGGTGTAATAATGTATGTTTTTAATTCTGGTCTAAACTTGTTTTTGTTCATTTGTAATTCTTTTATAGAAGAGGGAAGTGAATTAAATAAAACTATTCTTTTGTAATAAACCCCTTTTTGGAATAACTGCAAATTATTTGTTACCAGAAAAATAAAAATTTACATTTTATCTGTCATATAAATATCTTAAAGATATGGTACGTTAATAAAAAAAGGTTACAGCCATATTTGAGAAAAGCAAACTTTTTTGCAACATTTTTCCAGGTGAAGGGTTATTTGATGTGGGGATATTTGTGAAAATCTTCATGACTTGAATATCAAGCTTGGTAATTAGCCGCTTTTTGTTTTGGAGTTATGCCATACACATGTGCGCCTTTTTTTAAAAAGTTTTTTTTTATCCAAGGGTCCTCAAAACATGTATTTCTGATGAAATCTCTGAATCAACCTACTATTTACATATATAGTACTTAATAAAGAAAGTGAAGTGAAGCATGACCATATGCTTGAGAAAAATCTAAAGTAGTATTTGAAATTTTAAAACCAATAACCAGGAATATCTTGGAAATTGCATTAAAAACATGTATATGATATAAATTGTGTGTTTTAATAAGATCTACATTTTTTGTGTATTAAGTTTTTGTCTCTCTGTTATGCAAAAGTCATTCAGAACAAAAAGGACTTCAGAGGCTATTCTCAACAAATTCTACATATGTATTTTAGTTGTCACGTAAATATATTTAATACATGGTATTTTAATAAAAATTGTTGAGCCATTTTTGAGAAAATTAAAACTTTGCACTTTGGTTTTGGGGGGAGGGGTTCCTAATATCTTCAACTTGCATATTTGGAAGACACTCAACTTAAATACCAAGTTTAGTATCTGCAGGCCTTATAATTTTTTAGTTATGAATGTACACCCACCCACCTAATTCTTTATTTGGGGATCCTCAAAACATCTATTTCTGGTGAAATCTCAGAATTAAATCTTTAGGTGGAGTACATTACTTTTTCTATCTACAATGTATGTACATAGTAGTAGTTAAGAGAAAGCAAAAAGGACAATTTAATGGCATTAGTATATGGTAGAGCAGCTGCCTCTAACAATGCATGAATCCAACAACTACATTTAAAATAAGATCTAATACAAAATAAGTGTAATAAATAATTTTCAATGAGATATGAAACATTTTGCACCTTATTTTTTAAAAGATTTTAATTTAGCTAATTTGAAAAACAATTTTAGGCCACAAAAGTTGGCTTTCAGGCTGTTAGTTGGAAACTCCTGCTCTAACCCAGATTAACAATTTTTGCTGTGTCTAGCCAATGCTTCCTAAAAGACAATGGTCTAGCCTACTAATACCTAATGTACTGTGCAAGGAACATAGGTTCTGATATATTGGGGGAGGGGGCACCACTGTGCAATAAAGTTGAATATTAATAAACTATTTAGCACAGTTAAAAGTAATCATAGATAGCACAGATGTTTTCAACTGCCTGAAATTGAAACAAATAGTTGATTAATTTAAAGTTAGAAGAAAAGTCTTACATGGTCTGTTGAGTTATCTTACTCATTCTGGTATAAGCATGCTATGTCTCCATGACCAAGATCATTAAGACATGGATTCATGAACTGGAGGTCTGCAGCTAAAATCCAGCCAAGCCCATTCTGCCTGATTGAGATTTCTTTTTTTAGTTTTCCTTGGTTCACAAAACTGAAAAATACAAGGGAGGGAAGATGCCCTTGACTTAGGCCAGAATCCTTCTCCAATTATCGTTCCATGTATCTTCAGTGTCCACCATCTTTTGTGCCAAATACAGTAAGAACCAGTGTTAAACAGAACTAAAAAAGAAAGTTAATTTTTGTTTATAGATCCTATACCACTGAATGAAGATACAAACACCAAGGCTTCTTCACGATGGCAATGGATGACAGTAACAGTTTTCAGTTGACTACATAGAATAATTTCAATCTGTACACAAATGACAAATTATTTTAAAAACTTGCTATTTCTTATGTGTGAGGATAGTCATGAACTTCAAATATGGATGCAATGTGATTCCATACAATACTTCAAAAACTGATTGCAGATAACTGATTGCCACAAAATATTTTTGTACAATTTGTGTGTTCTAATTCTGATCTGATGTTACTAAAACCTAGGTTGCATTATCATTGCTTTTGTATAACAGTTAAATTCTGCATTTGAAACAAAGGTAATCTTTTACAACTCCATTTGGTCTATTTAAATAATGTTTTACATTTTTTTTTTAACTATCTTTGGATTTTGGTAAGGCCCCCTTGGGGGGGTAAGGCCCCCTTCAGAAAAATTGTTAGAGAAGTAATGCCTATAACTTTGTAACCTAGGTAGGTAGAAAGTGCCTTGCTCCCCCCCCCCCATCCTAAGTTGGTAAAATGAAATAGTTTTTTTTATGGGTGCACTTAGCTGCACCTATATTGGATATGAAAGACTTGCTCTGAGGCCTCTTTTTCAGGCTTCAGATACTCTTTTATTTGCTGTAAATGTATATGTGACCATTAACTTTACTTTCCCTCCAAAGGAATCAAGCTAAGGATTTTTACATACAAAAATAAAAAAAATCTATCACTCTCTGCCCAGCTTGAAGCTGCAAACCAGAGGTTTAGCATGTAACCCCATGACCACATAGGATAGCCATCTAAGTCAGTGACTGCACACTTGCATAAATATTTAATATGTCAATAATATAGCACAGGTGCATGCTTTAATTCTGAAGTTAATGAAAGAGCAAGCATCACAAAATCAAAGTGTAATATTGTACTTTTGAGTTTTTAAAGGACATTTTGTATAAACATATACACAGTATTCATTTTGTTATAATGTTCGTTTGAATAATTCATTCCATGGCCAAACTGAAATCATGAATCTTCAGTAGAAGCATTATCACCTTGTAGCAAAATACTTAAAACACTGATTTAATCTTTCTCATCTAATTTGTGTACACTAGTAAAACTTGAGGCAATCTCATTTACTTAAAAATATCCATCTTGGAAGTAGACTTGAAAATCCTTTTAATTCTAGTTTATCACACCACACATTTAATTTAAATTTGCAGGCTATGATTCGTTAGATTATAAAAATTTAAATTGAACTATATTGTGCATTGGCACACAAAGCCTAAAATTGGTCATTTGAGTTCTGGATAGACACACACTTTACTGTTATTACTTGCCTGTAGTAGGTGAAGGAAGTATTTATTGCATTCCAACAACAACAACAACAAAAATTAATATGTACATCCTGGAAATGTGTTTTGAGGTTCCCAGAATAAATGAAAAAAAAAATCTTAGAAAAAGTATGCCTGTGAACAGCACAACTTGAACAAAAAGTTGATAAAATACTAAAATTGGGGTTTAAGTTCAGCATCTTCCAAGGATGTAACACAATTTCCATAAAAATATCCCCACTACAAAGCCACCTTGTATAGAAAATATTTAATTAATTTTCAGTTTCTTAAAAATATCAATAATTTTGATTAAAGTAGCAAATGCTAAAGATATTTTATTAACAACTAACGTGAATATCTTGAAATTTCTGAGAATAGCCTTCAGAGTACTTTTCATTCTGAATCACTTTTATATTAGCTGGCAAACCATACGAGTACGCAAAGTCTTGGTGCACAAAAAATACAGAGTTCATTAAAGATCACAGTTTGTCAAACTTTTGTAGCATTAACTATTGGTGATATATTCTTTGTTATTGGGTTGAGCTTTCAAATACTTATATGTTTATGAAACTGCAAGTCATTTATTTGTAGCAAGGAGTATGAAATTCCAGCCATCGCATACCCACACACTTGTTATGAATCTGAGTCTTCTATTAATCTACAATGAATGTGTTATGAAAGTTTATTTGAATTAAGAAAAAGTAGAATAAGGCTTTTGTGAAATAGTTTGTAGAAGAATGAGTGGAGAAAGTTATGTGACTACAACACATTAGATACATTTATTGAGCTTTAATCGCATCTTAATTATAACTTTTATAAAACTTTTTACCTTTTATAAAGTGTGTTGTACAGTTTGTAACCTTATTACAAAGTTCAGTAAACTAAAAATATATATTAAAATTATCATGTTGGAAAATGAGGTTTACAGAATCAAGGAAAGGTTAAGTAAAAATAAATAAATGAAAAGGAAAAACAAGTTTATTCCACTTCACAAACTTTGAAATAGTTTTTTTAAATTTTATATTTTGAAAAAATATAAAATATTTAAATATGAAAACAAATCCAGCTTAATGGCAAAGTGACATAACTTTATAAACCAATGATAAGATTCTAGGTTGTTGCTGGTTACTGCCTAGTGAGTAGAGCCAAACATTGCAGCACATACAGAAGAGTTTTACTTGCAGCCCTTGACAAATTAGAGATCCTGTTGCATTATTTTGTAATCATGTAATCAATAACGATATTTCAAAGTTTCTTCATTGCAAAACCAATACATAGATTCTTTATTTTACTGCTTAGGGCCATCAAGTAATAATAAATGTACAATATAATTAAAATAAATAAATATAATATCCTGTCATAATGACAATACATCATAGTATTTATTATTGTAGTATACTACAATAATACGTAATAAAAATAATAATAGAATATTAAGTTTTATAATATTAGTGATAATACAATATTTATATTTACTATCCCAACTATAAATCACTCTTCTTTAGTCTCTTTTTACAAATGTTTACACTTTGAGGTGATTTATGCATCACCATAAATGGTGTAAAGAAATAAACATGATAAAGAAATAAATATATGTATTTATTTCAGAAATCATAAATAAAATCAATACTAATATATTAGAGTGGACAGATGTTGAAATATAACAAACAGACCATTGAAATGTAAAATGAAGAAAAACCCAAGCTAGCGAGATATGCTAAATGTAACGGCAAATATTCATGCTTGACCCTCTTTGCCAGATAATGTGCTTAAGTGCATTCCTGAGCTGATGGCAATCACTCCAGAAATGAGGGGTAGATCCAGTTAGAAATTAGGGGTTTTTCCTTGAGGCCATGGGAGTGTCAAGCAATGTCCGGTCCAACATTGAACAAACACAATATTTTTAGCAAACGAGAACCTTGAACTGTAAAAGAAAGTCGAGAAATTTCGGAAAAGATGTCAAGAGTGGGGGGCGACTTTCAAGATGTCAGATTCTGCTCTCCAACAGGGAAAACAGTTCAGTTTCTACTATTGATAGGTAAAGTCCATGCCGGGTTTAGGTCCCTGTGGGACTTTAAAAAAAGAACATGCACTTCAGTTTGTACATGTAGGGAAAGTATGTGTCAGTGAAGCCCCTCGGGTGACTTCAGAAGAGGCCTAACCCCCAAATAATTGAAACCATGTCTCGCACAGTGATATGGAGCGGAGAATGGAGTTTCATTATGAAATAACGTCTGATAAGAAACTGGTAAGTGTATCTCTGTTCGCTTCGGGCTGTAGGTCGGAACTATTGGAATAAAATCAGTGTTTGGTGAAAAAGTAAATGGTGAGTTTTACTCAGTACCCAGGAACTCAATCCACAGGAAAGGCGTCGATGAGGATATACCATGCCCTGAGAAAGCAACAAACAAGATGTCCATGCTCTCGCCAACCTACAGTGGGAGGAGAAATCAACATAAGATATGTGATGATCGGATTCCTTTTAAGTTCCTATCACTCCTCGGAGATTTCACTCCCGATCCCGACTGAACAGGCGCAGAGGCAATGACTCCAGTAACAGCAGGTATTTTGTTCCATTTGCAAAGGAAAATTTAACTATGTCAGTTTTCTGACTTAAAGAAGTCAGGAGTTTGAATCTCACATACGGTGAGTAACCCGGATAAGGTTCTTTTCAGAGTTTTCTCTTATCCTGTCAAGTAACTTTAAAGCTCCATGTACCCCAAGATCATTTGAGCATCATTTTACCAATTTCATTCATCATTGATATGACTATCATCATCAGGTTAAAGGATGTTAAGCTTAAAAAGAAAGAAAGAAAAAAAAAATGCAATGACTTTAAGAAATCAACAAATTTGTTCATAATGTTTCATTCTTTGTTAAAACATATGTTTAATGGATTGTTTAGGCTATAATGATAATTTGCTTTAAGCTGTAATTTTGAAAGTAAGTTTGATTAATTAATAAAAATATAAGATTACACTCAAACTTCACTCTTGAAATAAAATAACTTCGGATATGTTTCGGTGGCTGTTGCCACCATTTTCAACAGAGATTCACTGATGAACTCGTGGTAGTGACCTGTGGAGGTCTCTCTTCTGGATAGATGAATTTTGAAATGAGTCTATTTGTTTGTGGTATGTCAAAATGTATGACCTTGTTTTTGTTCTTTAAAATTAATAGATTTTCCCAAACTGTTAATCCAATTGGATTCTGCACTAATTTTAAAAAAATTGGGCTCACTGTGAAAATTATGGTTTTGAATCCAAAAATGGTGTGCTACAGCTGAATTATCTGTCTATTAATATTTTAAATATCTCATGTGTTCTTTAAAATGTTGTCCAATGTTTTATTTTGTTTCTCCTATATATATTGTTTCAATGGGAGGATTTTATTTTTTGTGTTTGTATGGAGGAGGTTTTTTAAACTGTGTTTATTAACTGGAGCTACGTTATCTTCCATTTTTTGAAAATCTTTTGACATTTTTGGTGTGCCAAAAGGAGGTAAGTTAATTTTTTGTATATACTTTATAAAATAAGGTGGCAACTAGGATTTGCAATCTGTAGGAAAGAAACACAAAACCAGCTACAAAAATTCACTTACTCTCTTTGGCATACCAAAAATGTCAAAAGATTTCAAAAAATAGAACATCAACTTAGGCCCAGTTAATAAGCACAGTTTAGAAAACTTCCTCCATACAAACACAAATGATAAAATTCCCCCATTGAAACAATATATGAAATCAGCTGCAAGGAATGTGAAAAGGGAAAACAAAACGAAACATTGGACAACATTTTAAAGAACAGACAAGATATTTAAAATATAAACAGACAGATAATTCAGCTGCAGAACATCATTTTTGGACTCAAAACCATAATTTTCATAGTGAGCCCAAGTTATTAAAATTAGTGCAAAGTCCAATTGCATTATCAGTTTGGGAAAATCTATTAATTTCAAAAAATAAAAACAAGGTCATAAATTTTGACATACCACAAACAAATGGACTCATCTCAAAATTTATCTATCCAGAAGAGAGATCACCATAGGTCACTACCATGAGTTCATCAGTGAAACTCTTTTGAAAATGGTGGCAACAGCCACCAAAACATGTCCAAAGTAAGTTATTTTATTTCAAGAGTGAAGTTTGAGTATAATCTATATTTTCACTCTAATTGATTAGTTACTTCACTGTGCATTCCCATTAATGTCTTAAGTTTGATTCATTATTTGTTTATTAATGATGGTGTCAATTGCCAGGATCATATCAACACTGCTAATGTGCTGAAATTTCATCCTCCAAGATTTCTTGTACATGCCAGTAAATCTACTGACATGAGCTGTCACTTTTAAGTACACTCATAAAACCATCATTCTGGACAAGGTTCAAACCATAGAGTTTAATTGCTCTATTTATTCTTGGAAACTATTTCTTATACAATGAAAGTTAAAATAGGCTAAACAAATTCACAGACATTTAAGTTACAAAAAAGTGTACTGACAAAAGAATAACCACAATGATCACAATTATTTGGGCTGTAACTCACCTGTACATGCATGTATTTACAAGCATTATGGAATAATCTGCAGGTGCAATACAGTTGGTACAAAACCTAAAGGTGTGTTAAATATTTTTTTCTAAACTTTGAACTGAGATTAGCTGTAAACAAGTAGCAATTAATTCTAAAACTGTGAGTAGGTACTCATATTCACTTACTAGCTCTACTTTTAGTAGACGCTCATTCTGCATTTCTATTAATAGGTAACACTTTTCAGTGATTAGATAATTGTTGATTACTTACATTTAATATTCCATTTGCAGCACCAGCTGAAAGTTAAACTACTATATAAAGAAGCAGTTGCAATAGGGTTTTTTCTAAACAAAGTTTCAAAATACTATTTATTTGCATTTAGTCACATATATCACTTCATATTACAATCTGTAACTTAAAAAAGTACAAAGCACAAGATTCAGAAGGATATAAAACAATATATTGTGCTACTTCCTATAGAGTTTATAATTTTATAAATGCTATATGATAAAAATAACACAAAAGCCTTGATTCATTTTGCAAATGTTCACAATAAATTACTTTATAACCCATCTATTTAGAGTATTAATTTGGCTCATTTAAAACATATACAAAAAATAGATTATTTTCATCACAAGCAGCAACACTTCTTTAGTTAGAATCAACCTAACTACTATTTTCAAGATTGTATTCATTACAACAATTAGCAACTTAAAACAATAGTCTGCAAAAGTATCCAGTAATTACACTTATTCTTGTACATGTTGCTGAATATCCATATGAAGCTTTGAGATTAAAACACGCTTTAATTAACAACTAAATTGCACCTGAGGTACACACAGCTGATTCAGTTTTGTCCTATCTTGTAGCAGCATTCATTCATTGATTGTATTTCCAGATGGTCTTATGGTTCTTAGCAATGCTCATCCAAATAGAATCACTTCAAGGAGCACCAATGATTGCCAGAAGAGCTCTCTTGTAGTCTCCAGATGTTTCATCCTAAAGAAAGCATTTAGCAGTTAGTGTACTATAAGATTTATTTTATTACTTTGGTCTGCCAGTGAAGGCCATGTTTATTTGCTCTCCTAGGTGACATAACTCCCATATTTAATTTTCTAAAAATCATATACTAAAGCCTAGAAAAAACATTCAATTTGATATTAAATAAATACTCTTTAGATCTCTTCTTAGCTTCAATGTATGCTGAAAATTGGAGAGAAACGGAACAAGAATTCAATTAGAATGTATTAAAGTGTAGAAAATGAAAGAAAAGAAAAAGCTGACATGTTCCATTCACAGGACTTTTTTCTACCCTTTCTGCAAACAAACTATTCTTACAAAAGATTATTCTTTTATCTACATCATGCTAATCAAGATAAACATTAGAAGGCATTTTATTATTACTTACTTCCTTTTAAGTAGAAGGGAAACGAGGGAATATAAGCTAAAGCAAAAGTGAAATCTTTTAAAATGTGAAAGAAGTGAAATTTCGTTCTCTTTGCTTAGCCAGGAGTAAAACAAAAGAAAGATGAAGCAAAAGATAGCTTCCTGTTTGAGAAAAGTTTTAAGTAGCTCAAAACTGAAACCAATAAGAAATACTTTAAACAGTTCTTAAAAAAATTGTATACGACAAATTGTTTTAATGAAATCTATATTTTTTGTGAATTAAATGTTTGTCTATCAGTTATAAAAAAGTCATCCAGAATGAAGAGGTCTTCAGAGGCTATTCCCAGAAAATTTAAGATATACATTTATTTGTCATGAAAATATCTCAAATATATAGTATTTTAATAAAAATACTTAAGAGCCATTTTTTGGGAAAATGAAAATGTCCAATAACATTTTCCATATACAGGGTAGTGAAGAGATTTTCCTGAAAATCTTGGTGTCACGTCCTTGGTAGATTACTGAACTTAAATATCACATTTGATATTTAACAGACTTTTCATTTTTGTGTTATCTCACACACGCATCCACCCATAAAACCCCTCCCCTACAGACACTCATGGATGTTTTTTCCAAAAATGCTTTTTTTTTATGGACTCAGGGACTTCAAAACTCATGTTTCTGGCAAAATCTCGAAATTAAATTCTTGGGTGGAATATAATACCTTCTCTACCTACTATGTACATAGTGCATGTACAGAAAGTAAAAATCAGACCTTAAGATGTGTACTATTTTCAGACTCATGTGCACATTCATTAGTTCATTGTGTTAGAGTATAAAAATGGTTAAACTGAAAACCCTTATTCTACAATGTATGAGGATTATTTTCTGATAACATTTTAAGTGAAGTTTTCCAAAACTAATATCAAAAATTCAATAATTAGTATTCTTAAACAGAACAACTGTAGACAAAACATTGCAGTCAAAACATTACAAATATTACAAGTATAGCTTAGCAATTAGGTGTTTAACTATTGTTACAATAAGTCAAAATCAATATTGATGTTGGTAAACAAATACTTGTGACATAACCAAAATTATCAATAATAGGACACTAAAAACAAATTTCTGGCAGGATTTAAGAAAATCCTCAGTTATTTAATTACTAAATATAAGTCACATATACTCTTATGCTTCATGTAATAAGTTGTTACCTAAAACAGTTTCACACATCCATTGTGTGATTTGTTTTGTGATTTTATTTAAATATAAACATTAGTTTTAAAAACTTGCCAAAATGTTATTCCTCATTTGTATGCTGTCTTTACATTTCAGATCATTAGAGAAAATAATTGTTGACCAGAAGTTATTAATTTCTCTACTACACATTATGTACGTATTAGGTAAAAAGGTATTGTATTCCACCCAAAAATTTGATGTCGAGATTTCATTGGAAATATATTTCGAGATTCCCCGAATAAAAAGAGTATTTTTAGGAAAGGTATGTGTGTTTATTTAAGTTCAGCATCTTTCAAGGATGTAACATGCTTTTCAATTAAATTCATTGGAAAAGTTAATTAGTTCATTAATTTTGAATTTCTCAAAAAATGATCTCATGGTTTTGGTTGAAATACCATAAATTTAAGACATTTTCATACTAAATAAAATGTATATCTTGAATTTTCTTGGAGCAGACATTTGAAGTCCACTTCATTCTGAATGATTTTTGCATTGTAACTGGTAAGAGAAAGTCATATAAAAAATTTAGATCTCATTGAAACACACAATTTATAAAGATCTGAAGCTTCCCTATTGTTGATTATTAATGATAGTTTCTAGGGCTAACTTCTGGATGAGGTTAGGGTAACTGCTCAAGCTTTTGACAACTAACTCTACCCACCATCCTCAGGTGAACTGGCCAATTATCTTAGGCTAATCTTGCTTAGTTCATGGCATGTGTAATGGATCCTTTCTTTTACCAGTGATAAACTAGCACAACTAAGAACCTTGTTGACTTCCAAGGAGCTCACCAACTGTTTAGTGTACAGTTCCCTGACGAAGACTATAGGATCAAGATGGTTGAAAGCTTGGATTTCTCCGATTTCAATTTAACTCTGTTGCTATCCTGTGAGGTCATCTGTAATAACCAACATAGAGAAAGCTTCAAATCTTTAAATAGTGTGTAGAAATTTGGTATGATAGCTGTGTCATGTCACCTTAACAAGAAGCTCTCACACAGAGTAGATTAGTCCTCCTCTTTTACAGACATTCAAAATCACACAGCCTGTGATGAGTGACCTCCTTGTAGAGGTATGTAATTAAAGATCTGAAGCTATCCTAGTGTTTGTTTATTCAATGGTTTTTGGGGTAAATCAGGTGAAGTTTGAGTTACTGCCTAAGCTTTTGGCAATTAACTGTGCTGTCATACTCAGATGAACTGGTGCAGAGTTAAGTTGCCCAAATCTTACCTGATTGTTGGCCATAGAAACTATCATTACCACACAGTTCATGTCAATTTAATTTTTTTGAGGAGTTAAACATTTCTAAGATATTCCTTGTTAGTGGTTCAAATTTTGCAATACTTTTCTCAAATTGGAAGTCATTTGTTTTTCTTTCTCCTGGTCAAGCAAAGTGACTAGCTCATATAGTGACTAGCTCTCTAATGATTTGACTATCATTTAAGCCTAATACATTTCCCTATTCATACTGTAACTATTTGAATCCACAACCATGGGTATATGAGGCTAGCACCGTAACCACTACACTATTGAGGGCGACAATTTATTGAAGAATGGGTAGAGAAAGATGTGACATCCAGTTTTCTCTTTCTTTTTACTATTAAATATCAGGTTGCAGGCACTAGGGGCTATTTTTTTGGTTTTTTACCTTCAATTTCTATTGCCTTCACACTCATTCATATCTGCAAACTCTTAAGAGAAGAGAAAATAACTAATCAAAATTTTTTCTCTAGAGCCAGTAATCAAACAAGGGGGACCTCTACATTTGAGGACTAATCTGTTTATCACCTTTGCTTACCTTTGAAAAAGCAAAGGTATTATCTATGGGGAGAGGGGGAGCGGGAGAGAAAAGAGCAGCAAAATTATTTTTTTTTATTTGTTAATCTTACCCTCACAGCACTTTCTAGTGTCATGTCGTAAAGTTTCTCAAATTCTTGTTTAATGTTCTCCAAATCAGCCTCACTCCTGCTGACAATAATCCTTATTAGTGTTGGGTCATCAGTACCAGCACCATCCAATGCAGCACGCAGACGCTTAGCAAAAAATGTAGGTGGGTTTTGGACATTTTCAACTGAAACAGAAAATAAATTTTATCACAAAAAGCATAAACTCTTCTTTGATAGCCATAAGTACAAAGCTAGTATTCTTAAAATGACTTCTTTCAAAATACATTTCAAAATTCCAAGATACTTGCCTATTGCAAGCATTGCCTCCAACAGCTCTCCTGATATTTCCTCCTGTAGTGCTTGTTCAATGGTTCGTCCAGTGATGTTTTTATATTCCTCAAAAACCATTTTCAGCTGCGGAAAGCTTTCATGGGCCATGATTCTGTTAAATACCTCTTCATCAGTGCCTATTTTGAATTCCCCTATAATTTTAGAGAGAAAGATAAAATAAGTATTCAATTCAGTGAATAAACATGTATATAGAACTGCATAAAGAATGCATTAAGTTTTTTTTCTTCTTTCTTTCTTTTTCTTTCTTTTTTCTGTACAAAGCTTAAATTAAATAAAGCTTAATTTTGGACACAGTTTTTAAAAGTGATTACGACCCTGAAATTTTAATTACATTTTCAAGTTTCAGAATCTTTATATTCTGTGATTTTAGATTTGATAGCAACTAATTTAAAAGCTATAAGCTTTTGCAGTTACTCAACAAACAAATAAATGGATAGAATATTTTTGAATTGGGTTTGTAACACTTAAGTATCACTTGCATATAATTTTTCCAAACCGGTTTTGAAACCATGTGAGCATCAGTTGGAAACCATCGACAATGATGCCCACATGGCTTTGAAATCCATCTGGAAAAATTATACTTAAGTGATACTTAAGTATTACAAACCCTACTCAAAAATATTCTATTCATATGTATCACTGTTCCAAAACACTGTTTCTTTAAAATTGTTCTTAAATAAATGGAGTTAAACTACACTCATGTCCTAAAAATGTTTCTAGAATGTGTTTCATGAGCTTTAATTTGTAATCTCTGCCACCTGTCAGTTTTTAGACCTGTATGCTGGAATTTGTACATTACTAAAGTAATAGAATCTATTCAGTAACATCAATTGACACTATCTTGTTTCACAGCGTAAAAAAATAATTTTTCCTGAGATGGCTGCCTGGCATTACACTAACTTGTGGCAGAAGGCTAATAATTAGGCATGGGATTTCTAAACATTATAGCCAGGATGGAAGGAAATGAAACTGTTACCAGACTTGACATAGTGAAGTCACGTGACATTTGCAGACAGCATTCATCAGACCATGTTTAGCATTTCAGGACTTGGTTGATGCCATTTTACAATATTTGTAATGATAATGGTTTGAGTGTACATAACTTAAAGCTAAATACTTATGTCTGTTACTAACTAAACCAAGAAATTAGTCGCATTTTCTGATTATTTTTTTCTTCTCCATATTATATTATCAGTTGTAAGTGCACAAAATGCAATTGCATTCAAAGTTCTAAAACAGAATCTTTGCTTTTCAACTATATGCTGGAAACAATACCTTAGATATCAAGAGTAAACCACTTTTCTTGGATTTAAGAATTTTACCATTATCATGTATTTATATCTTAGAGACAGTTTCCTTTATACATGACAATAAGAGAATTTTTAAGCTCAACAATGAAACCCATTCTTACACACAAGAACATCAACAGCAATCCATCTCCAACAACACAGATTAACTAAAAGCTTAAATTCAGTTTCCCACAAAGGTGTTAACTTATATAATAAACTCCCTGATGCGATCAAAGTTCCACAGAGCAAAGCATTTAAGAAGAAGGTTAAAAATCTACTCCTAAACTATATGTTTTATTCCGTTGATGAATTCATGAATACATCTTTTTGATTATGTGCTAAAAATACTTGTTTATTTGGAAAACTTTGCCACATGAGCCATCCAGCTATGTATGTGTAAATAAGTTGATTTCTCTAACACTGAAACATTGTTTGTTGCATGGGTCCTGTTCATCTGAGGATGTACTTCGGCACAAGAGAAACCTTAACGACTGCCTCAAGACAAGATTAGCTTAGCAACAATTGTACTCGTTTTGATCAATACTGTAAAATATAATGTATATAGAAGTGTAAGAGATTTGTTAAATTATGTATTATTTGTTTTTGACGAAGCCATGAATTCATTGTATTTCTTAAGGTGAATAAATTCTATTCTATTCTATTGTTACAAAATAAGTAACTTATTTGTAAACTTATTTCGGTGTGTTTGCTATATTGTGGGGCTGTAGGTTATGCACAAACAAGCTTTGGTGTTAAAAGTGGTGTTGAAAGTTGCATTCATCAGTGTCCATTTAGACATTCCTGGCATTCCACACCATGCAAGGTTGTAGTTCCACACTCTAGCTTTGGAGTTTATGTAGCTGCAGAGGCTTTGAAATGCCCATTTTCTGTGCAACACATCTTGGAGACTTTTCTGAATGATGTACTAATTTTGTAATTTTTTTTTCTCTGCTAGAACATTTAATTTTCACTTACATTAGCAATCCCAATGTCTCAGGAAATTTATCTGGATTTTTTTTTTCACCTGCATCCTGCCTACAGATTTGACTTTTATTGCAAAAAAATTCCCCTCAAGAAAATGCTATTTGACTAAAATAACAACATTTTTGATGAGTATTAGACATCTGAAGAACTAAGACATTTTGTTAACTAAAATAATCTTTATACTGGTGCCTCATCTTATGTTAATATTTAATAAAATAAAGTGGCGACTCCTGGCCTGTTTATTAGGGGATATAACTATTTAAAAAATACGAATAACAGTCAAAACAAACTGGATGATTCATATCAAGATTCCTTATGTCAAATTAAAAAGCTAATTCATAAATAAAAATGTTATAGATTAGCGTATATTTATATTTCAAAAAGCAATTGTTCACTGGGGGAGAATTTTATCCTTGTTCCCTTTCTGATAAATGTAGTTGTTTCTCACATTCAATGCAACTAACAAAATCTTTATGTTGTTTACCTGGATATATAAATATTGTTCAAGTCACTGTAACCAAGTCATTCTACATACTTTTTTCATGAGAAAACAATAAACAAGAGCTTGCCTCTGTAGTGTGGTGATAGAATGTCTGCCTCAAATTCAAGAGGTACCAAATTTATATCTTTGTTAGGATGACTTATCTAGATGAAATTTCTTTTTAAGGATTTTCCCTTATCCTGAGAAAACATATGTCTGGTAGCTCTAAGCTCTGTGGATCCCACACTTATTTAGCTTCATTTTACTCATTGCCCGGCATAACCTTAGTGTTAAAATTGCAAAAACTAAATAAAAAATAAAGAACGCCTGCAGAAAAATTTATTTAATAACTCATACCCACAAATCCAAAGTTCACTCTCAATGTTTCTATTGAAATGAACATAAGACTTCAACTATGTGTTATATTCAAAGTCTGCCTGGTTGTCCATCAATAATTTTAGTTTTTTCCATAAAAAAGTTTAATAAATCGTAATAATAACAAGCACAACTGCAATATATGAATGAAATTTCCATGCTTTATCCAACTTTATTCAGCATTTATTGGATTGTGTGCAGGGTGTTATAAAATTATGAACTTATATGTAATTACTTTACTTTGAAGTTGGGGGCTGAAATATCATGCTTGAACTAACCATGTCATTTTAAAATCCTGTCATTACATACTTTAATGTCTTAGTGTTTGCAAACACAAAACTAAGCACATTTGGCAATCCATTAGAAACTATTCATTTATCTTTTATGATATACCTTAAAAACCCATTTACAAGCACGTACTTAAGTATTTCATTACCTCAATATTAAATGATAACAGATGCAATGATCAACATTGCTCACCCATCCACTGCTACCTTAACTTGCCTGCTACAGACCGTTCTGCATTCCTAATGTACAATAATGGTCAACAATAAAGAAATTTTCTTAAAGAAGATGGTGATTGTAACTCAAATATGCTGCCACTGCTATCTGCAGCATTGTTTGGAAATTGTCAGAAATTACCAACCAGCAACAAGAGCTTGATAAGACGACTTTGAGCTATTATATCAAAGCTAATTCTATTTAAATTAAAGTGAAACTTGTAACAAAAATACGCATTGTATAATGAGGATTATTTTAAAATTGTGAGTCTGAGTTTGAATCTTGCTTAGCATGAGTTACCCAGATACATTTTTTTTTAGGGGGGGTTTGCTTATCCTGGGAAGAGAAATATTGAGTACCTTTAAGCTCATGGAAGCCAAGATCATTTGAGCATCATTTCACTATTTTCAATGATCCAACATAACCAACTAGGTTAAAGAACATTAAGCTATTAAGGTGTTATAAGGGATGACATGTTAATTACATCAATGGTAAGTTACAGAATGCTATACATGAAATATTAACACAACGAATTAAGAATTGTGATTGAATACATTTTACTGCTTACACACTATGTTTGTATGTTTTGCACTTCCTTTTTTTTTTTTTTTTTTTTTTTTTTTTTTTTTTTTTTTTTTTTTTTTTTTTTTTTTGGGTTCTAATAGAACTCAATTCTATTTCCTAAATACCAAATATTCTGATACCTGCCTGCATCTCTTAGTTCAATGGCCTTAGCAACAGCATATTCAGAGGTGGCTTTCTTGTTCTCATCTCTTAAGGAGTATGACTGTAACAAAATTTCTTGCATGGGCAACATGGATATAATAATACACTGTTTTAAATTCAGCAATGGTAAACAGTCCTACATTCTAATACTGAGACATGCTTTATTACAATTGTCAGCCAGAGCACCTCAAGAAAGGAAAACAAGGAAAGAAGTTTAGCGAAGCTCAAAGCAATGAAAGAGGATATACTACACAATATGCCAGATTAGTATCTGGAAAGCATATTTTTCTAATAAACGAGTGCACAGTAAGCAATTAAACATGAAATTAATTATCTGTCTTTTTTTTTATAAGGCAGTCCTCAACAAAGATCTGCTTTAGGAGGAACACAAGCTCGGTTTAAAACTAAGTAATACCTGCTGAGTGTATGTTAAACATATAGACTCTACAGTCAGTTGTAATGCACTCAGAGGCAATTGGTTATCACTTCTTTAAATTAAAGGTTTATCAAGATGGCTGAATAGGTAACTATAATAAGTTACAAAACATAACCCCATAACATACATCCCTCATAGGATATTAAATGCACCAATAAAGGTATTTTTCACAACAAACAGAGAGTTAGCAACAGATTTAATTGAACCTACTTCCCTTTATAATCAGCGAATTAAAAATTATCCCTTTGACACCACTTGGCAACAATATAAATAAATCCATAAACCATGCTATGATGGATATTATAGATAGTGGGATTGAAAGGGTGTTGTGTGGTATCAATGGGAATTGGCTGGCGCACACTTAAACTGTAGTGACATGACTGTCACCGAGAGTTGTCTCATGGGACAAGTTATAACATGGTAGTTATAATCCAGGAATTCAGAGGGAAAATGAGGAGAGGATTAAAGATAGGTTTCAGTGCCATACAGCAATTTCTTTCAGGGAAGAACATTTCAAAATATAAATCTGAACCCATAAACTCTGTCATATAATAACAAAACTAATAAGAAAGAAAGAATGCTGTCATCATCTCTACAAATTTTCTGTTTTCCCCCAGAAATCATAAAAATCCAAAATAACTTAGTCTGTGAAGAGAGACAAGTCCTATAATACCTTGAGTGTAATAAAAAAAATAAAAAAAAATTAAAAAAAAGGATAAATGATTCTGTTTACAGAAAATTGCTCCGTCTCAGCTAAGGAAATCTGGGACCACTGGGTTGAGAAGCCATCACTCTACTAGAGAGACAGTGTACAAAGATTATTTGGACTATTAAAATAATTTAAAAACTGTACTTCTGCAAGTGTTTAGTAAATGCCATACATTTTAAAACATCTTTTGAAGTCATGTGTGAATTCTGGTTAGGCTTAAATAGTTCTGCCTTGTAGTTAACTGTAAGAACAATTTTTGCTTTGATATGACAATACTTTTGAAAATATTTATCCATCATATTATGGGGAAGAAAAATTCAGATACCAACCAAAACTTTTGCACATATATAACTAGATTACATTTTAGTTATGAATTAATTGCACTATCCTTGTTCATTGTTTCAAGCCAAAAATCTATACCAAGTTTTTTTAAGTTTCTGTTTGGAATTAAAACTTATGCCTTTGATTCTTAAAGCAAACATTCCTAAGATTGTTTTTATTTTGTGCTGTTATTTGTTAATATTACTATAGCACTCTTCTTATTCTTGTTTTGTGGAGTTATAGATAACAACCAAATCTGAGAAGTTACTTATTTGGTATTAAGTAACATTCCATGAAAACCTAAATAGAAGAGTTATTATTACCTGCAGCATACAACTGCTCTGCTGCTTCCCTAGCTGCATCAGGATCAGTTATGTCATTGCGCACACCCTGAGGGAAATTGCAACCAAAGTTTTGTAGTAACAAAAGTGGCATGCAATGCTACTTTCATGCTTGTGTATGATTTACTTAAACTGAAATGCAAATGTATCAACATTAAGCACAAGAACACAAACCAATAGATAGCAAGAAAAAGGCAGGAGGAAGAAACTAATAGTTATGCTAAGGATAGCCAAGTTTCCCTCCTACACTGATTTTAATGCTAAAGTTTCAAAGCAAATAATTAGTAATAACATTTTTAATACATTAATATCCATCACTGGCATCTTAGAAGCAAAGTTTATCTAATACCTTAAGCAACTTTTAGTCATAACTTATGCAAGGTGTTTAAAAAAATTATAAAGATACAATAAACTCTTCTACAGTAAAATACCACTTAACCAAACTGTTCTTTACCAAAATCTGGTGTACTGAAATGGCAAAGGAAACAAAGAAAAGTAGAAAAGAATGTAAGAAAAATGCAAAATGCTCAAATTTTCATTCCCAACATTGCTGGACAATTATTGGCAATGTTATTTTTATTGCTTTTTCACACAAGTTCTGTGTAGGACGGGAGCTGGATAGGTCGAATCTAACTGAAAAATTCAATGCCATAGCCAGGATTTGAACCATGGATCTCCCTATCCTTAGCCAGCTGCTCTAACCACTGAGTTACCATGACATGGATTAAATTTCTCAACTGAATCACATGTTTCCCAGTAAACCACAATATGATCTCCAATTGGCAACTTACAATGTCTTAAACACTTTAAGTCCTAGTCCTGGGCTTCATAGCTATGCCAACTACTAGGTCAATTAGTGTTAATTTAATTAAAAGTAAAAATTAAATTAACACTAATGGACCTAATAGTTGGCTAAAATGAAGCCGAAAGTACTTACAACATTGTAAGTCCCATTGGGGTAAGCTATATGAAAATTACTGGAGATTACCTCGGAAACATGAGAGTCAGTTGAGAAAATTAATGTCATGCCTGCATGTTGCCATTGTAGCTTAATAGTTAGAACAATTGACTAGAGACCGGGAGATCAGCGGTTCAAATCTCAGCTGTGGCATGGAATCTTTCACTCTGACTCTACCTATTCAATTATTATTGACATTGTTCTTTTTCCCTAACCCTAAATTCCAATACAAGGTATTTTATTATGCAACAGTTAATCCTCACCCCCAATCAACAAGAAATATGGACTGCTATAACAAGAGTTAACTGCTTGCACATGCATTCAATACACAGGGCACTTATTTTACTGATGGTGTTGCTCAATGTGGTATATTTATATTTAAAATAAGAGCATATTTAACAGAAACTCAAAGCTATTAGCAACAGAGTTGACACCATATGAGGTATTCAAAGTATTACAATTATGAAAGACTATAAATTGTTATTTAAATCTTTATGGGAAATGTTGAATTACAGCACTGTCAATAAAAATTATTTTATTTTTTTCTAGATTGTGTTGCATTTTGTAAAACAAAGCAGTGAATCAACACTAAAGAAATAATTATTAAACTGAGGTGCAATATTGCTGCTTGCAAGTATTGTGAGAAGAAAGTTCAGAAAAAAAGAAGAAAAAAAAATACTGATTTTATGAAACAAATTTTTGTAAATGCACATTTTTACACTGTGTACATAGCAGTCTATTTAAGGTTACAGATATTTGGAATAAAATGTTTCTTTCTTTTGCTGCTTAAAATCATTAGCTTTGGTTATTCGAAAAGATTGTTTATCCAAAACTGCTCTGCCCCATTTAGTTAGGTTAAGCAGGGTTATACTACACCATATTTTTCTGGTGTTGAGAAAAAATTATTATAATAGAGTTCTATGTTCAAGAGAGCTAAACATACTTTTCTAATCAAAACGGCACCAGTTTATGTACAAGAACATTTCAAAAATATATATTGCATTAATATAATCATTTGTGCATTAATATAAACAAATAAAAATTAATTAGATTAAAATAGGAATACTACTTTTATTACTGAAGACAAAAGAAAGATACATACTGCACTACTGCTACAAGTGCACTTTCAAACATGTCTTATGGCAAGGGTTTTTAGTAAATGAAATGTTAAAGAACTCAAAAAGGTAAACCTTTAAAACATAAAATAATGTTGACACATTGGATACTAACACTGCTGTAAGCATTCTTAACATTAGCTTGCAATACAATGAGCAATATGGAATAAAGAACTCCTCTTCTGTAGTAACTCTAAAACTGCTCAGAACATAAGAGACATTTTTGGATATTCACTAAGTTATATGTGCTGGAGAGAAAGTTAATTTTTAGAGCACTCCTGCTCAAAATGTTAAAAATAGTTAGGGCGCAAAGGTTACAGACACCATCTATTTAGGAAATGATTCCTTCCACAGAGTAGACTGAAAAATCTGCTGTGGTACAATCTTGTGATTTTCTCTAGCAATAATAATTTAATTTTATGTCCCGTATACAAACTATTTTACTTCATGTGGTTTCATTACACATTTTACTGTGGAGGATAAGGGAATTAAATAGGCAGAAGAAAAATATTTAAAAACTGGGCTAATATATGTTAACCTTGAATTTCCATGTTCTCTGCAACACATAACTTCTGAATAGCAAGAGCACTTCAAAAATGACAAAGTTGCCAAAAATTCAAAGGATTATCAGGTATCTTAGAAATGTCGGCTACAGTTATTTGAAAGAATACCTAATTTCATGGGAATAAAACTCTCCTAAATGACATCAAATTAATAATAAATTCAAAACAATGCTAAAAAGGTTTCTAAAAGAAAAAGCACATTACAATACTGAAGAATTTATAAATAAAGGTGCGTGCATGCGTGTGTGTGTGTGCATGCGTGTTCATTGTTCTTTTGCATTTTAACACTGTACAGCACAGCAATTTAAATAAACAAGTCAATGTCATAAAAAGATTTTGAAATAAATTGTGTTTTAAAGATATGTACATACACATGTTAATCATATTATTTTAACCATATGATATTTTAATTAAAATTAAAGATATTTTTGAGATAAAATACAAAACAATGTGTCATGAAAAGGGAGTTTGGAGTGATGGGATTTTTTTCCATTATGCCCACTGAAATCTCTTTCCAGTTTAACAGATGATATCCGTATCCTGTTTACCAGGTTTTAAAGCTGCAAGAAGCTTGAATATTAAATATTAATGTTTTGGCTACATATAAAGCAAATTTTTGTTGGAATTAATTATTTGTACAACATAAAATTAGCATTACTCCTTAGGTAATCCATTTTACATAGCTTTGACTTGATGCATATTTATTTTACTATACAGGCATTTTTCAATATATACACATGCAAATACACATTCCATCAAGAACAAGAGTATAAATCAAATGGTTTTAAGATTATACTTTTTTATAAAACTAAGATATTGATTATATAGTTCATTTCGACTGATATGCTAAATTGACTAAATAAGTTTTACTTATTCCATCTCAGCCATTATTTTAGGATTAAACTAATCCCTAACAAGTAGTTGACAAAATCTTCAATAATGATAAGAATTACATCTAATTCTGCAGAAGTTATTGACAAAAATTAAAATTGTTAAAAAAGTTTATTTAGTAATTTTCTGTACGTGAATGCTCCATTTTCATTTAAAAATTGCCTACAGTTTAAAAGGTAATTTTTTTATGTTAAAAATTTAGGAAAACTTCTTTCTAACATTTTAATTTCTCAGAGATTTGAATTGAACATCTACAATAAAATTTATAACCTACTGTGACTATCAGAGTGAGAAGACGACGGAAGTCCCCAGAAGTTTCACTGCACAGATGTTCAGCAAGAGGTCGTTCATAAACTGTAACATTGCAATAATAATCTCAAATTAAAGCTATGAATAATTCATTCAATAACTTCACTGCCTATAATGCCATATACGGGGAAGAATATAATACTGTTTAATAAATTCTTATTTCACGGCCTAACTACTTACTTCTTTCATAGGCATCCACAATATTTTTTATTTCTCTGTTGCTTTTGCTACAGAGAATCTCAATAAGTATATGCTCATCAGTTCCCATGCCTTCCATGGCCTTGTGCAATTGTTTACATAAATAGTCTGCAGGAGGGTTCATTAGTGCAACAATGACCTCCTCAAAGTGACCTCCCAGCTCACTTTTTAAGTCCTCAATTATGTCCTGAAAATAAAGTTTAGAGGCAGAAAATTTCAAGCATGATTGGTTAGTTATAATGCTGGTGTGTAATTTTAATGCGGTAATGATTAACTTTTATGGAGTTGTTATAGTACCCAATTGCATTAGAAATTTAAAAAATCTGATGTGTTCCATTCACATGACTTTCTCTACAATTCTGCAATAAATTATTGTTAAAAAGCTTATGCTTCTATTTACATCCTGCTAATCGAGAAAAGATTAGCAGAAATAGTCTTATTACTTGCTTCCTTGTAAGTAGAAGCAAAATAAGGGCATACCATAGGTTAAAGTAATGGTCAAAAGCTGGTTGCTATGTGACTGAAGTTCCTTTGTTTGTATGGACATGAGTTCACAAAGTCCTGTAGGAGAAAGGTAGGTTTTTTATAGTTGAAACCATAAACAAGGAATATCTCAAAAACAATCAACACCACAAAAAAAAAATGTATATAACATAAATTGTGTGTTTTAAAGTGCTCTACATTTGTTGTGTGGTAAGTTTTTGTTCATCTCTTACGGTTTAGCAGTTATGCAAAATTCCGTAAAATTGACCCAGAATAAAGCAGTATTCAGAGGCTATTTCCAGAAAAATGAAAATATACATTTTATTTTTCAGGTAAATATATTTAATATACAATATTTTAATCAAAATGGTTAGAGCCATTTTTTAGAAAATCAACTTTTCGAAAAAAGTTCCATGTAAAGGGTAGTTTGGGGTGGGGGTATTTTTCTCAAAATCTTTGTGTCGCATCCCTAGAAGATACTAAACTTAAATACTAAGTTTGGTACTTTACCGACTTTTCGTTTTTGAGTTATCGTGTTCACAGACACAAGGACCTTTTTGTGAAAATGCTTTTTTTTTTTTTTGGATACAGGGGACCCTAAAACATATATTTCCGGTGGAATCTCGGTATCGAATTTTCGGGTGGAATACAATAATTCTCTAAGCATTGTACATATGGGGCTAGAGAAAGTAAAAATGATTTTGAAATGTTAACAAAATAAATTTTTTTATTAAATGTATGGAAATAAATTTAGTTGGTAGTCACAAATATAAATAATTGGTTTACAAATTAACATTACTTACCCTACCATACTCCTCTGTGAAAAATTTTGATATATGCTGGCGCTGACTGTTAGAACGGCATGTGAGAATATCAATAATGGTTTGCTCATCTGTACCCAGTCCTTTCATAGCAGACCTTAGAGCAGTGCCATCTTCTGCTGCACTGAAGTTTGGTGCTGGTTTTACAGTGGGGATGGGCTGAAAAAAGGATTGTATCTTCTTTCAGATTATGCCTGATATATTATATCAGTAGAAAAAATTGTGTCCATTCACATGCCTTTCTCTACATCTTTTAAAAAGTTTATCCTTCTCTCTACTTCATGCTAATCAAGATCAACAGCAGAAATGGTCTTATTACCGGCTTTCTTTTAAGTAGAAGGGAAATAAGGAAGTACACTAGACTAAAGTGATAGTCAAAACTTTTTAAATGAAATTATCTGTAATGTAAGGTATTTTAATCAAAATTGAAGTCATTTGAGAAAATAAAAATTTTCAAAATTTTTTCTATGTATGTAGTGGGGGTATTTTCCTCAAAATCTTTGAGTTGCATTCTTGGAAGATACTTAACTTAAAAACCAAATTTGGTATTTTGTATGAGTAAGTTAGATTTTCTCTCTCACCCCCCGGAATTTAATTTTAGCATCTCCCAAGAATGCAACACATAGATTTTCAAGAAATCCTCCACCCCTAACAACCTTTTAATTAAAAAAATTTCAAAAATTTATTTTCTCAAAAATGGCTCTAACAATTTTAATTAAAATATTGCATTTTAAAGAGATTTACATGACAAACAAAAATGTATATTTTGAATTTTCTAAAAATAGCCTCTGAAGACCTATTGTTCATTCTGGATGAATTTATATACAAAAAAAAAAAAAAAAAAAAAAAAAAAAAAAAAAAAAAAAAAAAAAAAAAAAAAAGGTAAATCTCATTATAACATGCAATTTACATCATACACATTTTTTTTTTATGGAGTTTACCATTTTAGAGATATTCCCTGTTATTGGCAAATATTAAACTTTTCTTATATAGGAAATTGTTAACTCCTGGCCATGCAAAAGAAACAAATTTCAATCACATAGCAATCAGTTTTAAATGTTTTACTATCGCTTTAGCCTAGTATATTCCCTATTTCCCTTCTACTTACAAGAAAGCAAGTAGTAAAACATTTCTGCTGATGTTTATCTCAATTAACATGAAGCAGATACAGTATGCTCTTTAACAATAATTTGTTACAGAGATATAGAGAAAACCACATGAATGGAACACACAAAATTTTGTTTAGCTGTTTATTTGTTTGTGTGTGTGTATTGTTCACACTGCATAGCAGACCTCTGATCCTTATATGCAGTCATTCCTCCAGTTGACCCTAAAAAGACAGTATAAAGATGCAAGGTACAAGTGCAGGTTGAGTCATAATCAGCTATCAAGTGCTAACATAATAATTACCATGAAGATAGTAGAAAACTTCTAGGCTCGGAAATATATTAGTTGGCAGTTTACATTTGAGGGAATTATAACTCAGTAACAGTGGTCATTTTGTGCAATGCCCTTGGGGAAATAGATTCATAGTGAAGTCCATTCGGATAATGGCCATTCAGAGTGGCAGTTTTAGGGAAATGGTCAGGAATGATATAACCCAGCATTTTGATACAGCAAGAATGCATGCATGCATTATTATTGGATAGCTTATATATTATGCTATGTCTTTTTAAGTACACTTACTGAAACATGTTTTCCGAAATAAAAAAGTAAGTGATGTAGTGTTACAAAATCGACTCAACTAAATTTTAATTACACTTACTGTGTTTCAAACTTTGATTTAAAGTTTTAATGTAGTGCTATATAAATTTACAAACAAATATACAACTTTATCAAATTCATGCAAATGATAGGCATGTTCCTTTACCATATAATATTGTGCCATTATTTTCCTTTTAGAATCTCTTTTAAGTAAGTTTTACCTCTCTTCTTTCTTCCAAAGCTCTGAAAATAAAAAGTACCACTAATTAAACATAAGACATTGCTCAAGGTTATATATGAATTGTTTCAGGTCATTCAAATTACAGGTATTTGGGCTAATTATTCAGTTACAAAATGACTTCAAGTATTCCGGCTTTATCTTATTTTTCTAAAATTAGTATTCCCCTATTCGTTTGTGTCTTCCACCAATTTTATATTACAGAAAAAATGGCCAAATGCCAACATAAATCTAGATAATTTTTAATGCATTATTTATTTGTAAAGAGAGAACATTTTAACCTCCCAGGTTTCATAAACGTGTTAAACAATATAGAAATAGTACTAGAATTTATTCACCTTGAGAAATACATTGAATTCATTGTTTACAACTGTTATATATAATATAAATACATATTTTAAACCAAGCCCCAAGGCTCACAAAATCTCGCTTAGGGTGAATTACCTGGATAAGTTTTTTTTTTTTTTTTTTTTGGGGGGGGGGGTTCCCTTATCCTGAGAAGACAAATGATGAATAATTTAACATTCCACGGACCCCGAGATCACTTGAGCATTATTTCACTAATTTCATTCATCGTCCAATATGGCTAACCAGGTTAAAGGGCATTAAGATACAGAAAAAAAAAAGTTTGAACCAAACATTATCTAGTTTTTACTTTCACTATACGCACTATGTATATAG
The DNA here is from genome assembly GCA_030762935.1 of Hymenopus coronatus. Lineage (NCBI taxonomy): Eukaryota > Metazoa > Arthropoda > Insecta > Mantodea > Hymenopodidae > Hymenopus > Hymenopus coronatus. Next base: position 162,162,998 of record CM060892.1, read on the forward strand.
TGTATAGAGAAGGTATTGCACTCCACCCAAAATTTGATACCGAGATTTCACCGGAAATATATGTTTTAGGGTCCCCAATATAAAAAAAAAGCATTATCACAAAAACGTCCGCGTGCATGTGTGTGTGTGTGTGTGTGTGTGTGTGTGTGTGTGTGTGTCTGTGAACACGATAACTCAAAAACGAAAAGTCGGTAAAATACGAAACTTGGTATTTAAGTTTAGTATCTTCCAGGGATGCGACATGATGATTTTGAGAAAAATCCCCTCACCCCCAACTACCCTTTACATGGAACATTTTTCGAAAATTTTGATTTTCTCAAAAATGGCTAACGATTTTGATTAAAATTTCGTATATTAAACATATTTATCTGAAAAATAAAAAGTATATCTTGAATTTTATGAGAATAACCTCTGAAGAGTAGTTTATTCTGGATGAATTTTACTGAATTTTGAATAACTGCTAAACTGTAAGTGATGGACAAAAACTTAATAAACATAAAATGTAGAGCACATTAAAATACACAATTTATGTTATATACATTTTTTTTCGTGGAGTTCGCCGTTTTTGAGACATTCCTTGTTTTTGGTTTCTGCTATGAAAAACGTATACTTTTCTCATACAGGCACTTGTCAACTCCTATCCATATAAACAAAGGAATTTCATTGACATAGCAACCAGCTTTTGACTATCACTTTAACCTACGGTTGTCCCTTATTTCGCTTCTACTTACAAGGAAGCAAGTAATAAGACTATTTCTGCTAATTTTTTCTGATTAGCATAAAGTAAATAGAAGTATAAGCTTTTTAAGAATAATGTGTTGCAGGGATATAGAGAAAGTCATGTGAATGGTACACATTAGATTTTTTGATAAACAAACGTTGCACATTACAGGAATAAAGTTGCAAGAGACACCTCTGGATAGTAAAATAGACATGCTCAGTAGCAAACTTTGTAGTTTCTGCTTCCTGACTATGTTAATTTGTTTCATTGTTTTTATTTCTAATACAAAGTATTATGATATGAATGAACTATACAACTATAACAACAAATCTCTTTGATAAATGTTTACGAGTTAAGTCTTGGGTTAAAAGTTCATGCAAAAATTTATCTTAAAAATTATATATGTAAATAAATACACACGTTTCAAAAGGAGTAGTTAAAGGAATTTGCGTATCAAATGCAAATATTGAAGCAGGGCTCTTTTCGAAATTGGCAGCTTTTAATCATTTCTGCAAAGAGAAACTCTGGAAGTTTGTCAGACATAAAAAGGTAAATGAAAGATTCAAATGATTTCATATGTAGCTTTCCAGATTATACGATGCTGTTAACACAGGAATTGTTTAATTCAAGAGCAAATTCCAATGGTTAATGTAAAGATCTAATCCACTCTCTCAAAAATGGCAGCCAGATGTGTCATGTGTCATGGTTAATTATCTGTAATATACAGTCGTCCTCCGTGGTGTAATGGTTACCATGCTGAATTCATATAGCCAAGGTCGCGGGTTCAGCCCGGCGGAGAAGGATGGATTTTTTTTCGGGTGTAAAAATCCTTAGCATAGCTTCCTTCGGAAGGGAAGCGAAGCCGTTGGTCCCGTGTCGTAGATTTACGGCACTTAAAAGAACCTCAAGCCTGATAGAGAGGCCTCTGAGCAAAATTAAGCGGTCTTTCAAGCCCAATTTAGAATGGGACGCTGAGAACCACAGCAGTTAAAGAGCGTCCATAAATAACACGTCATTTACATTTTTTTAGTATCTGTAATATTAAGTATTTTAATCAAAATTATTAGAGCCATTTGAGAAAATAAACATTTTAGAAAATTCTTCCATGTAAAGGGCTGTTTGGGATGGGAGTATATTCCTAAAAGTCTTTTGAGTCACATCCTTGGAAGGTACTAAATTTAAAAACAAATTTGGTATTTTACTCACTGTTTTTGAGTCCGTCCATCCATTCATCCGTCCATTACACCACCGTTACCATGCTAACTTCAAATACCCAAGGTTGCGGGTTCAAACCCGGCGGAGGACGATGAATTTTTTCGGGTGTAAAAATCCTTAGCATGGCTTCCTTTGGAAGCGAAACAAAGCCGTTGGTCCCATGTCGTAGAGTTACAACACGTAAAAGAACCTCAAGCCTGATAGAGAGGCCTCTGAGCAAAATTAAGCGGTCTTTCACGCCCAATTTGGAATGGGACACTGAAAACCACAACAGTTAAAGAGCGTCCATAAATAACAAGCCATTTCATTTCACCACGGAGAGCGACTACACTTACTTAGAGCATTATGTAAAACATAAATTGTTACATTATATAAGGCTAACTCTGTACATTATGCGAACACCCGAGCAATTATAACACGGATTGTAATATTTACTCATGGAATGTGAAATAATATCGCAATAATAAAATTAATTTCTTAAATATCTTCAGACTCTTACCAGGTAAAAATGAAAGCAGGAATTAAATTAAATCTTGACTCAACTGCGGTCTTATTACTGAAAAAAAATGTACTTCTGAAATATTTCAAATGAAAACCTCTAAGTTTCGACAAACAAGATTTGTGATGCGAAAAAGTTCGTTCCACTTCACATGATGTATCAGTATCTCCAAGCAAATAGCATTTGTGGCAATCTGAATGTGCAGCTTGTATGCGATACATCACACTGAACCCTACATTCTTTTTATTTACAATTTTCATTTTGTCTTTATTTCAGGTAGGGTACTCGTGGATTAGTAGATCCGTCTTGACAGTTCTTCTACATGCACAGATTCAGTTCAGCTCCATACTTCTGGACTATAGCAATGTGCTAGTTGTGGCAACTTTCTGAACAAATTTGCAATCAATATGTTTCTGTGAAGCTGTTACTAGGCGTTTGACAGTTTGCTTATTAAAACTGTCATCGGTTTCTGAATAAGTACATGCATAAGTGCACTGCTAGAAAACTTACTATGCTTGTAAAACAAATTAATTTTGTTCACATTTGAGCAGAACAAAGATTTTATTCGAACGCCTTGCTTCATACCGACGTTATTGTGTGTTATAGTGATATCTAGTAGTCTATAAAGGTTACTTCTGGCTCTAATTAGAGCAATGAATTTGCATAATTAATTCATCTGCATATCCAAAAATTTCTATATAACACTTTTGAATAATAATTAGAGCAATTTATTTGCAAATCTAACAACTATCATTCATTGATGCATAATAATGATCCCGCGGGCCACGCCCACCCCATACGAAAAAAAAAAAAAAAAGATTCGTCAATTATTGAGGTACACGGGACTTTGATGGGTCATTTCCAATTGAAATTTAATGAGGATTATAGTTATGCAATCGGATTTTACCTATAATTGCAAAATAAAAACTTTATACTTTACCCGATTTTAATGTTTACTATAATTATTTTAATGGTGAATGAATAGGCATTTCAAGGTATACAATCTCAAGATGGCAACACACTTTTTTTGTTTGGAATTGTTAGAGGTCACATGACACCAAAGACGTGCAAGCGCAATTTTAGCTAAACGCCCCCCTTCCTTCCTTTAGACTTACAATTGAGGTCCAAGGAATACTAACAAAGAAGTAGCATTATAAATCATCACTACCCTCCTGTAGCCATCATCGATAACAATCAGAATGTAAAGGCTAACAGCATTCCAATACCAACCAGCTCTTTAGAGAGCCTTTGACATTAAGAATTTAGAGTATAGTCGCATTCTTTACCTTTCTAATATAGCTACGTCAATGACAAGCTCGAGCCTGCAGCCTTTAGCAATCCAAGCGTGGGAATGCACCTGCCTCCGCACACCACTAAATCAAGATAGGACGCCACCCGCACCTTTTCGCTATTAAGTAACACCTATATAAGCAACACATCAGCACAAGTGCCAACATTCAACTATGTTCACTTTTAACGGTTTCGCTAAAAGTGACGTGAAAACATTTGAGGATATGGACGAACTCTGGAGGGAGCGCGGAGAAGCAGCACACAATTACGCCTACTTCCACACTGAATCGTGCAATGGTTTAATGCATACAATTGTGTGTGCCAATCCATCGAATCACGATCAAATGTCTTCGCGACATGTTTGCACAGAGAACTGCCCTGTCTACGAAAGGAAGATTTTGTAAGTATAGTATATTTTTTTTAAAAAAATCCAGCATAAAAATCCATTAATATTAACTATTTGAAAACATTTATTTTTTTCAGGGAACCTCTCACACCAGAATTTTATGGAGAGGACGTTGATGAAATGGATGTCTTCAGAGCCATTCATGACACTCAGCGCCATTCGGATTTGTGCAATGGACACACTCATGTGGTATGTTCAAACCCTACAGAACATGACAGAATAACGTCATATTATATATGCAATCTCAACTACAGTGTGTATCGTCGAAGACAGATGAAACAAAAGTAAGTTGAACGTGAAAATATGATAGCAAAAACAAGCTAATTCATCTTTAGTATAAAACTAAATATCAATGTTTCATGCTTTCAGAATTCGGGACACAGCTCCAGTGCCTCAGGAATATCTAAATCCTGAGAGGACTGATGTGGATGAAGTGGACGTCTGCGTTACAGATCCGTGGCACGATTGCATTATACATGATGATGTGAATGCAGACCAAGGACATGATAATCAATTAGCGTAGAACATTCCAAAACACAGAAGGTGCGTAGAACATTATATAATAGTCATAGTGAATTAACTAAAGAAGGTAGCAATACGTTGAGAAGGACTATGAATATGCTATTCTACATGAATGTATATGCATTATTTATAAGGAGAACAATAATGTTTCAGATCCAATAAGAAAAAGCGCCAGCACGACAAGGAGAAGAATACCTTTGCAAATCATCTCAGGAAACTGACAGCTCTTGAAGCTTGAATGCTGAATATTACGGAGCAACAGCCCAGTACAGAGAACGATGGAGACTGCATTAATACATCGAAACGGGTTCCAAGACGTTTCAATCTCTGAAGTGCATAGGGCGAGTGTTGGACTTTATTACAACATTCCAGCGCTTTTCATCATAACAGACAATGATACATTTGTGTATATGACTGCTAGACTGGGAGATAGTTTACAAAAGCCTCCCAGATTATGACAAATTCACCAAAGGACAAAAGCGCGGTTATCGAGAATACACTGAAAATATAGTGTTCTCATATAATGTTATTGTAACTATGGAAAATGAGTGCATTAGCCTTTTCAATACAGCTCTAAATGACGGCAAGGTAGTTTTAAAAAACGAAAACAAATGGTCTCCAAAGTACCTGCTCATTTATAGAGAGGAATTTACGCAATTTGTCTAGTGTAAAAAATGAACTCTGTGTAGGAACAAGGAAATGGGGAAGGTATGTACTAGAATCACTCAAAAAATAAAAAGACATGAACATACACTTTCATAGTTGTGTTTTTTATTTCACAAAAGGAGAACCTTACAAATCTTCCTTATCCAATTCCTTATAATTATACCACTAAATCATAGATTGCTTGACATGTGTTAAGAGCTTGTAGGTAAATACTTTATCATGAATAGTCAGACAATATAAAGACGTCTGAGGGGGAATATTGGCACTCGCTTGAATTTCGAGTCTAATATTTACAGTTCCGTTGACTGTCTCCTCCCGTTGGTGAGAGCAGTCGATAATGAATAACGGAGCATATGCGAGAACATCTGTTCTCTGCAATAAGGCGTAATTCTCTTTATTGTAATACGAACCCTGAAACCTAGAATACTTTTCATACAAAGAAGCGAACCTAGAGTTACCGAAGTCCAAATTCATTCATGACAAGGGTAACAGTTATATTACAATGATCAAACTGGGAGCAGCTCTTTTTTGCGTAGTTTATTCTGGATTATTGAGCTCCTACTATAACAAATCTAGGCTTCACAGGCTTGGATGTTGTCACAACGTTTCATATAAATGATTTTGTTTGAGGAACATCAGCTTGAGTATGAAGATCCATTGCTCGGAAAGCGATGTGTAGAGTCCTATCTGCCTTAACTATCTTTAGAAATTCCACTTTTTCATTATCAGAAATGCGCATTACAGGCTTTCTCCATGCGATGCGTGTTAGTTTAACAACTGCATCTTCTGCTCCAGTAGGAGCTACAACACAGTTTCTAGAGTCCTTGCTTCGAATCAGTACCAGCTCAAACTTGCTATTCTGGATTAGTTCCTTGTGATCATCAGCGAATCCCAGGAGCATCGATAGAGGAACTATAGCATTGAACATTCCGCTTGCAGGGTGCTCAATGTCAACATCATTCCCAGGGTAAGCCCATCCAGAATTTAGCAATCGTCTTGATCCCATGGAGTTGAGAGATGCATAGTTGCGCATCGTTGTTGAGATACCAGGATTTCTGGCTCTATCCATAGTCTAACCATTCATATCCAGTCTTGCGCATCGTTGTTGAGATACCAGGATTTCTGGCTCTATCCATAGTCTAACCATTCATATCCAGTCAAAGATCTTCAAACATGAATGCAATAGCATTATTGCTAAGCTTTGCAGTAGTAACACTTCCATCAGCTTTAGCAATTTATCCTTCAATGTAGCAAAAACTCTTGTTAGACAATGTATATAAATCTTCAGCTTGGCAAGGGATCCTAATCTCATCACCAAGAGCCAATGAATTATACGGTAGAAACACACGCTCCTCTTCTTTGGCAATCTTGTCGCCAAAGACAGGCGTATCTGTCACATTGAAGATATCCATCATAAGATCCTATATCTCAATGCTTCGAGGAACTTGCGATTGATTGGTGTTAATAGTCTGATGGTTGTAGGCAGAGTACGTTGTGTACTATGAATTCCATGATTATATATTTGATGAGGCGCTTAAAATTGATTCCAATTTCTTCGGAGATGAAGCCTTATGCTCATATCCTCGTTCCTAAAGTTGAAGACGTTTCCGTCTTGATCGACGACTCGAAGAGTGATTTGATCAATAAAGTTAGAATTGATGATCAGCAGGTATATCGGATTTGATGGTTCTTGAGAAATATCATATCCAGGTGCAACAGAAGGAAAGAACTCGTATATCGAGTGTCCGCTCCTACTATTAATGAAGGAGCCTGTTGCAATAATGCACTAGACTCGAATGATGCTGACCTTAAACATGTTTACCAGGAAATCGGATTCAACCATCTTTTCAGGAGGAATAACAGTAGTATTTGAAAAGCCTAAATGCGAACCAATAGAATGCTTTTTTGATAAATCCACTATGTAGGGGCATTTCACTTCGGCCTTCATGGTATTATTCGGTCTAACAAAGAAGCCATCACTTTCTAATCCCAGTTTAATCTTCAGGAATTTTGATATCAGCAATCTCATATGTTCCAGAAGGAATTTATATTACCTTTAGCTCATCATTTAAAATGCAATGAAAACGATTATCATCGTCAACGTTTGGAATGGAATAAAAGGTGTCAACGTTCAAAAGGACAATCTCACAATATCCTTCAGAATTGAGCTGCAGAGGAGGATTTAGATATGTGATGAGCATTGAATCGGTGCCTCTAGCGGCAATTGTATAACTCACTGCTAAAGAAATTGCAAGCATAAGTGTCCGCAGATGACGAGCTAAAATCCTGCAACCTATTCCTACTATACATTATCTTAACTCCACTTAGGTATCACTATCCTTTTTGGAGGCTTCAGATTGCCGAAACCATCAAAATAAAATGCTGTCTTTCCAACTTTTTTTTACAGCAACCCAATGAGTGCCCTCATTATGAGTTGAATCCAAATTCACAATAATCCTCTCATTGAAACGTGTGTTTGAAGGTAGATTGTCTATCATATATCTAAATTGGGGGATCTTCAAGCGTTTAACATACATCTCTATATGAAGATTGCTCAACGCTTTTACGGGTACAAGTATAACCCTCTGCCAGAGTTGTTTGATTCATTCTTGCTGATCTTGCGATTCTACCTCTTTCCTGACTTTAATCCGTTTCCTTTAACATCATTATTTCTTTTTAAGCTTCTGGCAAGTTTAGAGGCCTCTTCTCTTTTTCTTGGGAAGACCTTTTCCTTTTGCTTCCATAGCTTTGTTATGGCTTGACATTTCTGTAATTTGACGGTCTGCAGCTTTTCATTTTATTCACTGCAGAGGCAATTTGGGCTGCACCTGCTGCAGCAGCGCCCAGTGCAGCGATAATAGGATTTAGCGGTAAAAATCCACCGTGCTTCTTCTTCTTATAGCCAGCACCAAGTGAAACGTTTCCTTTCATAATGCTAGTTACAAGTCTTGCAGCTAGCTTTTCTCCTATGCTTGAATCACTTGATTGAACTCTGCTCCAAGCCTTCTCTGCCAATATCTTATCTGCAATGTTTTTGTTGAAGCGGCGACTACGTGCTCAACGTAGGCTATATCGTGAAGTTTGCAGGCTTCATCCAAGGGATTAATGCCCGGATCTCCTCGCTTTAGACGTTTTTCTAGTTTTATTCCAGGACCACAATATCTATAACCGGGTAAATGCGCTTCAAATGGTAGCAAATTAATGAGTTTGTTAATTATACCACGTCCACTTTTGATCTTAACACTTCCAGCTCTCATTGTATACTAATCCCATTTCCTATGGCACATCCTTTTATACATGATCATTTATAGCGGAATTCGTATCACGGGATACAGGGGGGTCGGAGGGGGAAAATGAAATGGCCTGTTATTTATGGACGCTCTTTAACTGCTTTGGTTCTCAGCGTCCCATTCTATATTGGGCGTGAAAGATCGCTTAATTTTGCTCAGAGGCCTCTCTTATCAGGCTTGAGGTTCTTTTACGTGCCGTAAATCTACGACACGGGACCCACAGCTTTACTTCCCTTCCGAAGGAAGCCATGCTAAGGATTTTTACGCCCGAAAAAATCCATCGTCCTCCGCCGGGTTTGAACCCGCGACCTTGGGTATGTGAAGTTAACATGGTAACCATTACACCACAGAGGGCGACCGGTCGGAGGGGGAGGATGTATATATTCACTAACTATTCAATTTACACTTTAGTTTATGAGATGGAGCTTATCAAGCAAGAGTTATCACTACCGATACAAGTTCTATTATTTGAAAGTGATCTAAGATGCGGTCGTCACGGAAAGTTGTTTCCATGCTCTTATCTTACCAAGTTCCAGTGCAGGAAAGACGAATGTCTTGCTCAATATGATTCTACACGAGAATGGTCTTCGTTTTGAAAACCTGTACATCTACTCAAAATCCCTCTATCAGCCAAAGTAGTAATATCTAATTAAACTACTGGAAAACATTGAAGGCATAGAAGAGAGTACCTTTGAAGATGGAGAAAGTGTCCTCCATCCATCAGAATTTAAAGAAAATTCAATTTTTATATTTCATGACGTCATAACCGAAAAGCAGGGGAAGATTGCGTCATTTTTAGCATGGGTAGACATCGAAATTCAGATTCCTTATATTTAGCACAATTCTTTGCCAATGTACCGAAACATTTAATTCGAGATAATACAAACATGATCATCCGTTTCAGACAAGACAATTTAAACTTGAAGCATATGTATGAAGATTGTGCAAACACTGGTACGACATTCAAAGAATTTAAGGATTTGTGCAAATTCCAGAATGCCCCAAGAACGAGGGTTGGTATAGAAACTGGGTTGATGTATGTATTAACATAGATAAGAAAGAATCCTATCATTTAAAGCTCAGAATGAGTATGCACAGGTTCGGATCGCAGAGGGACGTCTCTGTTAAACGCGTTCTTAATCACTTTAACATAAGCAGAGACGGAAAAGGCAACCTCCAATTCAAGAAAAGGAGATTGTGCAATGTTCAAGATCCTGAAGATGAGAGCGATGTAGCAACTAAGCGCTACAATGATGCGCTTTCGACATCTTCAGAAGAACGTTTGCAAGAGTTTGCTGAAAAAACATCATATCAAAGAATGAGAGAATTTGAAGTTATGCTTAGGAATCACATTAAAAAATCTCTAGAAACTTAATATGAAGGTCTAATGTCATACCTTGCTAAAACTGCCTTGAAGAGGGATGCTGACAACAATATCATACTGCGTACTATAAGACTGAAAGCCTTGTTACATCCTGAAAATGACACTGACGTTCCTAACAGAAAAATAAGAAATATGTTAGACATCTCATCACAAGGAAACAAAATGAGGCTTAATCAAGCTTAAACAAATCTCTAGGTGCAGCAACTAAAGATATTGTTGCAACTATAGACAACCATCTGGAGGCCATAGGAAATAGACAAAGCTCTATGGATAAACACCTAACCACATCAATGGATAGTATCAGTATTCTTAAAAATGCTTTACTAGATCAAATGCGAGGCAAGCATTTCACTACAAACAAAACCATACAAGGGCGGTTCACTAAGATATGTATTAGTGTCGGGTTTCCATTCCTATACATTTCCTGTAGATAGGGAACTGATTGAATGTAGTATTTTATCACATCCGCCTTCTCCTCCATACACAATTATGACGATTGAAATAAATAATAATAGAATTGAGAGGTATCCTACAGCAATTAAAATAGTTGACATCATAACCTTCACTGCTTATGCTACAAGCGCCAAAGACGACCACATTCTAAATATTACTCTTAAAATTGCAATGATCTGAGTAGATAAAGCAAACTATAAATATGAGAGAGCTGGACAAATCATTTCCCTTCAAGATGGATAGCCAAAGTATAAGGTTGAAAGATTCTGTAGTTAAACATACAAAAGCAGTCAGGGAAAAGCTGCGAGAGCTCAAGGGACAGAAGTTCAAAACTCAGAGAGTTATGAGTGAAGCTCTTTAACTTGTAACAAAACCGCTTCGAGGTATACTATATATTCAGAATAAGAACTCCCTTCTTTCTATATCGGCTAGAGACGAGAAAGACGAGAACATTTCTAGCTACCTGCAACAAGTTCGAAAGAAAGACAAGGATGAAATAGATATATTGTACGGAGTGCGATACGAGGCTGGAAGGTACATGCTACGAAGCAAAATGATTGATTTTATAAATAATCAAATTAGAGTATGACAATTCGATGCTACACCAGGATTGAACGAGCTCATCTTTAAGAAATTTCCTGAAATGCGTGTCTACACCGAGGTGAATCTGGAAGCTTATAGAAGGGTTCTAGAATCTACACAAGTGCACCGACAGAAGTTTATCAGCCAAGGACGGCTGAAATGAAATGGCGTTTTATTTAAGGACGCTCTTTAACTGCTGTGGTTCTAAGCGTCCCATTCCATACTGGGCGTGAAAGACCGTTTAATTTTGCTCAGAGGCCTCTCTATCAAAGGACAGCCGAGATAGAGCAAAGCTTACAAGTATAAAAGCATTATACGCCCACTACTAAATAAGCACAAATGAATGGGATTGGAATGGAAAGAACATCATCCCGAGAAAGAGAAAGATTACATCTATTGGAACGACCCAAATACACTAGTGAATCGACTGAGACTACTCATCCAGAGACGCTGGAAATAACAATCACAACCAGGAAATCAACGAAATAATTCAAGAATAAAGTCATCTAGGATCATAGCATGACACAGGCGAAGAAAAATATAGCAGCAGAGCTTCACTCACCTGCAAGAAGAAATTTCTTACATAGAAAGATTGTCAGCAAAGGCCTAGGTGATCTTGTACAGATTGACCTGGTTGAAATGATCCCCCATGCTAAACTGAACAAAAACTTCAAGTATATACTTATTGCCGCCCACTTCTGCTCTAAAATGGCATTTGCAACAGTATTAAAGGATAAGACTGGCATTCAAGTTTCAAAGGTTATGGAAGAGAGTGTACATGAGATGCAGAAATCACCTCGGAATATACAAAGCGATAGCGGAAAAGAGTTTTATAATAAACATTTTAAAAGTCTGATGTCACATCTGCTGCTGTGGAACGGCTAATAAGAACATTGAAGAATATGATATATCGGTAATTCTTAGTTCAAGGATAATACAAATGGTTAGATCTTCTAAAACGAATCATCTCAATGTACAACAATTCTTACCATTCAACTATACGAATGAAGCCTTGTGAAGTGAAGGATAACAGCCTTCTTCTTTAAAGTTGGTGACTATGTGAGAATATCTAAACATAAAGGACATTCTGAGAAGGGATGTGAAGTTAATTGGAGTGTTGAAATCTTCAAAGTCGACGCAGTGAAAAGAACCAACCCTCCTACATACATTCTAAAAGAAGATAATGGAGGGAAAATTAAAGGAGCTTTCTATGGTCACGAACTTAAATCCACACTTTATCCTAGCACATACCTAATTGAGAAAGTCTTGTGCAACCACGGAAATAGGATTCTTGTTAAGTGGTACGGTTTCACTAAACCTCAATGGATTGACAGGAAGATACATTGTAGGAAGAATTTAAATAAAGAAACATTTGACTTTCATTTAAGCTGTTCTTTACTGTCAAAAACATCCTTTATTTACCTTTTCCCCTTAACATTGTGGTTTACAAATTTATAATTCCTAAAAACATTAAATGATTCATAAGTTAAACAATAAAAAAATATAAACACAAAAACGCTTATGCAAAATAATTAAAATGTAGGCTTTGTTTATAATATTGAGACATATATTATACAGCATTTAAACAAATATACAAGAATAAATTAAGTAATACAGTTATTTACATATATACAAGACAATGCAGGTGTCAGAGAGAGCATTTTTTTCCATGTATCAGCTATTGCCAGCGAATAATGACCACAGGCAAGAGTGTAATCTGAGCCTTCAATCAATTTCCTTTTGTTGTCTCCTTTATTCTGCTCTATCGTATGAATTGAATGCTTGTAGCTCCGAAATATATTCATACAAGGGCAAACCTCCAAGTTCATCTTTAAATAAACCTATCACTTTCTTGTTCTGTGGTATTATTCCATATGGGTTGTCAAATGGAAATTTTGATGTTTCAAATATGCAGGAATCGGTATCCATGTGGGCCAGGACTAGATCTTTTAAATTTGATTTCATGACTGTATAGAAAAAAATCGTACATTATCAATTTTGAAATGTACAAAATTGCCTGACCTATGTAGATAGGCTTATTCATGTGAACTTCCTCTATGCTCTACAAGGTTTTCCTTAAATATAATGCTCCTGATGTACGTCGTTCTGGCAGTTAGTTTCTTGGCCTGTTTCCATGACGATACAATTCGGAAATCAGTATATTTTCTCACATTTTCAATGACTTTTCCATATACAGAATTATTCCTTATTTTCCACAGATTTTTTTTTCCAAATTTGGACGACTCCCTTCCACGTCTTTCTGAATTCACATTAATCTAAGTCTTCAGCCAATCCGACTGATCATATGCCACCACACGATGTATTTTTTGCAATTTGAGACCTAAATCAATACACTGCTGGAGGTTTCTATAGTGCAAGGAGTACGTTTCTTTAGTGTCCAAAGTTGCCAGCAGTTTCTTGTACCATGTGATGGTATTTGACTTTGTGGACAGAGAGGAAGCTCCTTGTTCTCGTCATGGATAAGCCTAGGATACTCTAATTCAACTTCGAGCACATATCCAATGGGTTAATCAGAAGGTACAGAGGCGAAACCAATCAAACTGATTTCATCTTTAGTCAGCCATCTTAGGTTTCCCTTAGGAAGGTAATTAATCATTGCATTTCCGTATAAATTATTCAAATCCATATAGGAGGCATATACAGGCTTTTCTTCATGATTGCAGCCTGGTATACATTTATTTTGAGCTTTTATATATCTCTTTGATACACTACACATTCCGCCTCGGATTGTTCCCTCAAAAATTCCAACATTTGTTAGTCAGAAATGAGGTCAAGCTTTACCTTCGTTATCTTAAGCATGGCATCGAAGGCAAGACCTGGTAATGTATAATACCAGCACGGATCTAAACTGTATACTTCCAGACAGAGTTCCCTAAACTTCTCAAAGACATCAGCTGGCAATAATGTGTCTGTTTTCAGGTATAGATGACTGTATTGGCCTAGATTCTATAATTATGAATGTTTTCCAAACATTGTGGACATGTTTACTCATCTTGAGATATACAATCAAACTGTCTAATGTGAGGTAATTGAGTTTCTTCCAGTTTCTCTTCATTATCAACATACGAGTAGAGAAATATTCCTTTTGCTCTTATGAGCTCTTGGTGTTCAGGATCTTTATATTCTGCATTTATTATCCGGAATTCATCCTTTTCAAGCATGTTGGCTAGGCTAGATAGCTTATCGTCTAGGAACCTGAAGCTATTTAGAAACCTGAAATCAATGGTCCTGTATCGCTTTGAAAACTATAAATACCGCTCTGAAGTGGTGTCGATACATGACATCGGATTATCATTGAATATCAGGTGTTCTATTAAAAATTGGCTATCATAATTGCTCAGGCAATGAAAAAACATTGGTATGAAATTCGGTACCTTTTTATTTAAATTGCAGGCAGAATTTGCGGCTCCATGGAAGGCCCCTGTTAAATCATCGTGGTCCCTAACTTTCAGATCATGTTCCTCAAACCCCTTCCTACAAATGTGAAATGACGAGCGCTATGAAAATCAGCCCAATTCTGAGCTGTCAAATTCATTACCTCTATCTTGCTGTAATGCGAGATTACCATCTCAGCTATGACTTTAAGCTCGAAAAAGAAATGTTTAATAGTATCAGGACCTCTAAAGAACATACATTTAGATAGCGTATTGTCATGATGACATACTAGCTTGAGCGATATTGACATGGCATTGTGATACTCGAAAGCTAGGGTCCCAACTCTCATTAGTCGACGGCTCACAAGATTGGACCTTTGCTAGCGCACTCTCAATGTCAGCGTAGATTACAAAGGTTACAGGTGTACCCTTTGAATAGGATGAAAACCCGATGTCATCGTCGTTTGTAGGCAGTTTTATAATTTGTGCCTTGGAATATCTCAGCTAGTGTTTCTTGAACATTTCTTCTATTTTAAAAGTGTGTCATGCAGGGTTCGCAGATCCAGTGTTTGTCACGAATCTTCATTAATTGTCTTTTAACAAGTTTTTGCAAGTTCTTTATGAGGCAATAAAGGGAGCTTTCCCCCTCTGAAATTAATAGCAAATTAACATGAAATTCCTGCTTTGTTTGTGGTTGGTATAGAGGGATTACAAATGTATCGTCATCGAAGCCAAATACAGTGACCAGCGTTCCTAGGTTTTGTTTTTCAAACGGATTTACCTGATGTAGGCTGACAGGGAATTCGATGTCTGTATAATTGAATTCGCTGAATAATAGATATTTGGGGTATTTGCTTGTTCTTCCTGTATTCTTCTTTACACTATATCTTACAGCTAACATACACCAGGCAAAACAGTATTCATCATCATTATGGTTGTTTATAACAGCCTTTTAACAAGCATTTCATTCACCACAGTGGAGATTAAAGAATCCAAATCGGATGATTGTAGTCCCAATTTAGTAACACTATTAAAATGGATATTCTCAATATGATCAAATCATGGGCTTGGGTCATATACGTAAATTGCAAACAGCAAATTATCTTAAATCCCGATTGATTTCTGTCCAGTATTGAGCTCATCTCATTGACAACTATAGGCCTACATATCTCTAGGAATACCTGGGGGTCTGTGATTTTAGGTGTATTTTCTATTTTAGTTTTAAAATTCGCACTTTGAATATCTTTTCTATTGTATTACATTGAAGATGGCTATGAATGGCCTTTAGAATTTTAGGTGATGAGAGTGCGTCTTTGTCCCCATCGCAGAATGATGACGACTCGTCATGGGCCCTCTTGTGCCCATTTATGGTAGATGGAATGTCAACCTGAAGCCCTGCTCCTGTGGCGATCCCCGTGGTGGTCGGCTTCTTTGTTTCCTTACAAGCAACCCCAAAATGGTAGGGTCTGCAGGAAGGAACCTGATACTGGGAACCTAGACGCTCGGTTTGTGTCTGTCGAGGTAGTTGCGCTGTCACAGCATCATCATATATCAATGCAGCAATTGCTGAACTCCACATCTAATCCCCCTAAGACTCCTCCCAAAGGGCGCCCTTCTCCTCGATGTTTTTAGGATGGAATTTAGTTGCTGTCCCCTCAGCAACTGGGATTGCCAGCACCCCTCTTCTGATAGAAAGCTCTAGTGGCTCCTGGGCTTCATTAGAGGTCCTGCATAATACCAGATCAAGAGGGAATTCAGGATGGTTATTACCTCCCTTTGACAAGTCAAGCTGACCATCATTCCCTGTAATATATACCAAAAAGAATCAACTTTTTAACTATCTTCCGGGTGATGCATTATACATGGTTTATATATTTTTTGTTTTTTTATGAAATAAAGATTGGATGTCTTGCTGGTTACGGGAAGAAGCGAGTCATGCAGTAGGATGCTGCAGCCACAGTCAGCATAAGCCTGTGCAGCTTGATTATCCTCTTCTGCTCTTCCCCGACCATCACATTGGTGTGTTCTCTTGTTCCCCGAATGATTAATTGCTTCTGAAAGTTTAAAAATATCATAATAATGAGCTCATTGTACTTTTTCGAAAGCATGTTTATATATTTTATAAGTCCGCAGGTGTTCATCTGGTAGCTTGTCTGTGTGCATGCGTGTATGCGCGTGCGTGCATGTGTGCATGTGTGTATGCATATATGTGTGTCTGAGTGTATACGAGTGTGTGCATGACAGTGTATGAATATGAATTTGTGTGTGCATGTGTGCAAGCATGTGTGTGAATGTGTGTATGCATGTGTGTGAATGTGTGAAAGTGTGTGCATGTGTGTATGAATGTGTGCAATTGTGTGCATGAAAGTGTATGCATGTATGTGTGTGAATGTGTGCATGAGAGTATATGAATGTGTGTATATATGTGAATGTGTGCAAGTGTGTGTGATTACTTTACTACGTATGCGTGTTTGTGTGTATGCATGAGTGTGCGAATGTGTGTTTGCATATATTGTGTGCATGTGTGTGAACGTATATAAGTGTGTATGCACGTGACTATGTGCAATTGTGTATGCAGTGTGGCGAGTGAATGTAAGTGTAAGTATGCGCGAGCGAGTTTGTTGAAAGTCTCTTAGTGGAAAATGTTTTTGTCTAGATTTCCATTATGATATTCTTAATAAACCACAAATATAGTGAAAATGCACTACGTTTTATGCTACATAAAGGTATTGCTAGTAAAAGTGCCCGTATACATAGCATAAAGATATTGGGGTATTATATTAAGATGTGTTGTTTGTATGTGTGTCCACTCGTATTTGCATTCACGTGTGTATATGTATGTATATTTTTTCAGCTTCACCTGTGAGCGCTGATGTATATGTATACGTGTGCATTAGTTTGTTCAACCCTGTCTCTCTTTCTCTCTCGCTCTCTCTCAGAGGAAAACTGGCTTGTTTAAATTTCTAATGTCACAAGCTTAAAAAGCAGTGAAAACATAGTGTGTTTTATGCTAAGGTCACTAAATTACATTTAATCTAAAACGAATGTTTTATATTTTAAAGTAAGGATCTTACCTTGAATAAAGCTGAAATGTATATCTCCTTGCTAGGTGAGGCTGATGCGTGTTTTTTTACTCTTCTGACTACTGCTTCAGCAAGCGACTGCTGCAAGCACGATTTTTTCGTTGGTATTTATACCCTGTTGGATAGCCTGAGGCTCTTTATTAACGATTTTTCTTAGTGGAACCTGCTGGTTCTTGAAACGTCATTGTGCGATTCGTTAGGAGTTTTTTCACGGTATTCATTAATTTTGTTCTGTCAGTTTACAAATGATTTCGCTTTTAAAATATTATCGTAAGCCGTCTTAAATAATTTGAGGGGAGGGGGTTGTAAGGTTAAGGAAGAATAGATTCGAAGGCATTTTTCTCTTTAGACAGCTCGTATATATTTTCTGTGAGAATTACGTATTTTACATTGTTCTGTCGGATGGCCTGAGGCTTTTTGTTAACGTTTTTCCTTAGTGCAACCTGTTGATTCTTGAAACACCATTGTGCGATTCGTTAGGAGCTTTCTCACGAGTAGGTATTAATTTATCTCGTTCTGTCAGTTCCTAAATGATTTCACTTTTAACATTTATCGTAACCCATCTCAAATAATTTATGAATGAAATGTGTTTTCTCTTCGATTTTCTATTTGTCCTACGAAGGTTATAAGAATCTTCTCGTGAATAGACGTATATTTCTCTTTAATACAATTCGTGTAAAGTCTGGGGAAGTTTCACTTTTGAAGTAAAGTTGAAAAGGTATTAAAATAATCTGTGAGGCAGCTGCATTTTAATTCTGAACAGCTTACAATAACTGTAGTTTTAGCTCGCTATTTCCCGCATGCATTTTAGTCCAGGGAAAAGATTTGACAGTAAGGGAGGGTTTTCTTTCATTATAACGAATGCCACCCGGAATGACAAGGTCTGAATGTAGGGGGAGACACCCTTCTTTACCTGGACATCCTGAGGGTGGTCCCGTTTGTGAGCGTACCCCTACACCTAGCTGGGTGTGCTGAGGGTCATCTCGCTTGTGAGCGTACCCCTACACCTACCTGTGCAGGTCTGAGGATCGTCTCGCTTTAAGCGTGGGAAGAAGTTGTTTTTGTGGTATTTGTCCATTTTAAGCGTAGTATAAATTCGGATGTTGCTGGGACAACTTGGAGTTGAGGCGCCTCTTGCTGCCTTAGTAGCATTTATATTATATAAATTTAAGAACCTTGTTTGTGGGTGTGTATGTGTGTGCTTCTTAGCAGAGTAGCGGGTTCGTTTCCAGTGATGAGTATATATTTTTTAGGTATGAATACACATGTGAGTATGTATGTGTGTGTGCCAATCTGTATACGTATGTTATGATGACCAGGGTTCGATTCCCGCTGTTGTGATGTTTGTTCATCGTAGCGCTATTGCATTGCATTTGAACATGATTTTTTTGATATATAAATGTATGTATGTGTCTGTATGTGTATGTATGTTTTGATTTCCAGGATTTGATTTCCACTGGTGTGATATTTGTTCATCGTAGCGCTATTGCATCGTATTTGACTCTGTCATGGTGATGATTCATCGACATTTTTACTCTAGAAGTATTGGATAAATGCCCACCGCGTCTAGCAAGTCTATTTCCGATCTCATCCTCTGCTCTACAAAAAATTAAATAAATAGCTCCTGTTTGCTGTATCCCTGAGTTATGTAATTCCTTTATTGGTTATAAGTTGCATTAATACAGTTATATATTTGAAGATCTGTTCTGCTTTTAATATTTCCCATCATTTTGTTATATCGGCTAATTTTTAAGCGGATTTCACTAAATAAAACGCTGAAATTTGTTTTTTTTATTTCTTAGTGTTGGTATTAAATATTTCAATCATTTTCATGTCCAAACTGGTAAAGTGTAATGCCATCTTGTGATCGCATTCCTTGAAATGCCTATTCATTCACCATTAAAATAATTATAGTAAATATTCAATTGGGTAATGTATAACGTTTTTATTTTGCAATGATAGGTAAAATCCGATTGCATAATTAGAATCCTCATTAAAGTTCAATTGGAAATGATCCTTCAAAGTCCCATGTACCTCAATAATTGGCGATTTTTTTCGCGAGGGTTGGGTGTAGTCCACGAGGGCAAGGTCCGCGGGATCATTAATATGCATCAATGTTTTATAACTGTCAAATGTGCAAATGAATTAATTATTTAAATTAATTGCTCTAATTATTATGCAAATGTGAGCCAGAAGTAAACCTTTATAGACTACTATAGCTGTTTTGCAGTAATTGGTTGCACTCTACATTGACTTTTGCTCGCGCAAGTAGAGTCGCTTGGTCTTAGTCTGCATAAGGAAATTGGTACGAACTTCCTAGCTCTGATTATCATCATAAAATTATTACGCAGCATATTATACTCTTAGCAGCATAAAAAAAAAATATATATATGCAAACATGCCAGCGGTACTACTACCACTACTACGCAGTATAAGTTTAGCAGAATAAAACAAAAACGCCGTAAGGAAAAACATAACACGAGAGCATATACCTAGTGTTTGAGGGTATTTTCATTAATAGCGCTACGTAAAATAAGCTTAGCAGAATAAATCTACACATCAAGAGGTGACGAAAAATAGGCAAACACGAGAGCACGTAATGTTTTGCTGTATTATTATAATATTATGACGCTTAGCAGTATGGATCAAAACATCATAAGGGAAAAAATCTGATATCCATTCATATGACTTTCTGTAACAAATTATTATTACTATTATTTGACATTATTTTTGGTAGCTTAACGTCCTTTAACTTAGTTGGTCATATCAGACGATGAATGATATTGGTGAAATTATGCTCAAATAATTTCATGTTCCATGGAGCCTAAAGTTGCTCGACATTTTACTATCTCAGGATAAGGGAAAACCCCGAGAAAAGCCTTATTCGGATAACGCGAGATTCGAACTTGCGACCTTTTGAATGTGTGGCAGACACGCTACCTCCACACTACCAAGGCGTGATTATTATTATTATTATTATTATTATTATTATTTAGCTTTAAGTCCCTGCTTAGCCATGTCGGACGATGGATGAAACTGGTGAAAAGATACTCAAATGATCTCGGTGTCATGGAGCTTTAAGTTACTCGACATTCGTTTATTCAGGATAAGGGAAACTCTCGGAAAAAAAAAACCTTATCCGTGTAACTCACCCTAAGCGAGATTCGAACTCACAACCTGTTGAATGTGAGACCGACACGCTACCACTGCACTACACAGGCGGGCTAACACGTTGTTGTTGAAAAGCTTATTCTTCTATCTACAGTTAATCGTGATAAACATTAGCAGAAACGGTCTTATTGCGTCCTTGTAAGTAGAAGGAAAATAAGAAAATACATTAGGCTAAAGGGACATCTTTTAAAACCTGGTTACTGTGTGATGTATTCCATTTTTTTGCGTGACTAGGAGTTGGCAAATTCACTTAGGAGAAAAGTTTAAGCATTTTGTAACTTAAACCAATAACAAGGAATGTCTCTGAAATGGTCAATTCCACGAAAAAAAATTACCTATATGTCAAATTATGTTTTAACGAGGTCTACATTTTTTGAGTAGTAAGTGTATTTTGGTTTATCAGTTATGCAAAATTCAGCTAAATTCATCCAGAATGAAAAAGTCTTCAGAGGCTGTTTCCAGAAAATTCAAAATATACATTTTATTTACCATATCATTATTTTAATAGGTATTTTAATCAAAATCGTTAGCCACTTTTGATAAAATCAAAAATGTTGACATTTTTTTCCATTAAATGGTAGTTTGGGGTGGGGGTACATACTGTCTGTCGCTTTTCCAGAATTTTCATTATGGTGTTTTCTATGCTAAGCCAATAAATAACAGTGAAACCCTACGTATTCTCATGTGCGATTTTTGTTACGTACCTTAATGTTTTTATTTGTCCTTCAGTATAATCAATAACAAAACTAGCTATCGGTGAACACTTATAGGTGACTATTCTGTAAAAAATAAAGGCTCTGTACCTGACTGGAAATCAGTTGTTTTCGGTCTCTTGTATATCATTGCGGACTAGATGGAAACTGCGGGAGCGAATCTCTGTTTTCGCTGATGTGCAAAAGGTAAGCTCGTTGTAAGGTCGCTCTCCCGTCACTGAACGGTTTTGCTTCCATCTGCCCCGTTGAATTCGGCAACTTCTTTATCGCATGAAGGGTTGTCTGCAGAATTACGGCACACATTTATTTGTGACGTGAATATGTTTAATATAGCAATTTAATCAAAATCGTTAGCCATGTTAGAAAAAAACAAAGTTTTCAAAAACTTTTCCAAGTTTAACAGACACACCGACCGATATTAAAAATTATTATTTTATTCACGGGACCTCAAAACATATTTCCAGTGAAACCTCGACATCGAATTTTGGGTGAAACGTCATACCTTCCTTTCTTTATTTATTTCTCTTTCTCTCTTTTCCTCTCTTTCTCGTTTTCTTTGTAGCTTCACGTCCTTTAACCTGGCTGATCATATCGGATGATGAATGAAATCGGCAAAATGATGCTCTAATGAACTCGGGGTCCATGGAGCTTAAAATTATTCTATATTCGTCTTCTCAGGATAAGGGAAAATCCCGGGAAAAAACCGTACCCGGATAACTCACTCTAAGCCAGATTTGAACTCGTGACCCCTTGAATGTAAGGCAGACATACTACCTCTACACTACTCAAGCGGGCGATTCGATTTGTTCAAGTTCTGTCTCTTTCTGTCAAGTTCTGTTTCTCGCGATGTCATAGAAAGAATGTGGAATTTTAAGGCTACCATATAGCTGCCAATTATTAGACAACTGTCGCTATTCCTTTTGTATCTATTATGAAAAGTGTACTGGAGCGGTTTCTGAATTAAAATGGCAGGAGATAGGAAAATAATCTTTTGAAATAATAATTTGAACACCTACTCACTAATAAGTGATATAAAGTAGAGAAAGTCATGTGAGTAACATTAACACCAGAATTTGTTTTCCTTAGGCTCTACATCTACAAGCTTAATTACACAACACTGTGCAGGAGTATTCGATCAATAAACAAAATCAAACTAAATTGGAAGAGAATTTAGAGGGCATTAGTCATAAATTTCGACTAACAGTGTACACAACGCCGCTACAATGATGTTTGAGCAATGCAGTGTTTCGTGTCACTGTGAATAACGCTCGTTTCAGAGCAATTTGTCAAAAGCTTCCACGTCGTCTGGTCGGTGCCACACCCTCGCAAAAAGGACTCTAGGGAAGGAGGACGGGAGAGCTTTTGACCTTTCACCGTCAGGACCAGGGAAATGGGACGTACGGAGCTCATTCAGAAACATGCTACATATAGATTCACAGGATATAAACGGCTTTAAATTTCCTTTTTGCGTGTACCACACAGTGTTTACGAGCTTGCCTACCATTAGTTTCAAAGTGAATATAATAGTTCACAATATGGCGAACTACAGCGAGTGTTGCTTTAATGGTTGCAGCATTCCGACATTAATTGCAAGTTACTCGACTAATTGTGATGTTAACATTAATTTACTACATCCAGTTAGTATAAAGCCTCGGGGTTTGAAGAAGTAAATTGAAAATGGCTGAAGGTTTTAAACAATTAAATAGTCACAATACGTAACCCGAAACCGAGATTTATTTTTAAAGTTAGCATATAGAATGTTGTAAATTTAGTTATACCTATTTATAACGCTGTTTAAATAAAACAGGCTAGGCATAAGATTTATCCGATGTTTTGTTTGAAAAACTTTTATTATTTTTTTGTTTAATTTTATTTTAAGCAGGTCTTACAAGCTTGTAGCATTAAACTCTCGAGTCTTCAGATTAAACAAAATTCATAGCGAAAGACGCACTTCACAGTTTTAAACATCACACATGGACAAATATAATAGCATCTGACTGCGCACTATTTACCTAAAAAGAAAGGAAGGAAAACTGCCCTGTCTAATCTCTAGTTTAGGAGTAGGATATGAATTCATAACTATATATAATGCAATGTACCTGCGGCTCTAATGACCGCGTCATTCGCAAGCAACCCTTTCTAGCAAAATATTGAATAGGAATGTGCCCCCCCTCCCCAAGAATGCAAGTAAAATATCTAAAAACTTACTCTTATTTCTTAGTTGAGTAGTGAATAGTTCTTATTGTTGAAGTTATCTTTAAATAAAATTTCTAGTAAGTTAAACTCTTTATTTACTACATGAAAATTATTAAAGACGAAAACGTCAAGAAAATCACAAAATAATGATGTAAATGTTTCAAAAAAACAAAAAAATGACATGTCAAAATGACCCAACAAACGTGTATTTTCATAATTTTGGATAATTTCTTGACACAGTAGCGCTTATGATGTAGCAATTAAAAGACGACATGTTATCAAAATTCGGCTCCTGGCTATGACATAGAAGTACCTCGATGTGTTTTTCAAACACGCGATTTATATGGAAATCTTTGGGACGAAGCATAGTAATAGCCTTTCAGACGAGTCTAACTTTGGCGCATGTGATATATACGATGGTGTTTAGTAGACACCTCACTAAATTACATTAAATAAATGTAATACAAGTAGGTACTGTTAAATATAAACGGCATAGCTATTTGTTGGCACCCTCCATGTCTACGTAATGAACCGTAACAACGCCTACTTTGATGGATGGACCACAACAAACCGAGTGCGGATGTCGACAGATGGCAATGCTTATTCTGAGTGCTCGTTTCTAAACAAGCTTTGACTGAAAATATGGGTAAGAATCGCCATTGCAAACCGTGCCAGAAAAAATGAATCGGAATAGCTGTCAGCAAAATCTCGGAAGCAGCATGAGAAGGAATGTATCGTTTTTAAAGGATGGTGTAGCGCGTTGGGGAACGTGGCTCCACGCAGCAGTATATTATGCGGTATATTACAATACTGTTTTACAGGTAATTAATACCTTTGATGATACTGTATGCTCTTCAATTAATATTGAAGAATCTCTTGCTTCAAATGGATTGCATGAAGATTTGCAATGCATATAGAAGAACTTTGCAGATATATCTACGACAATAACACATATTTGGTAACATCCAACATTGAAATGCCTCGAGCCCTTTCGGTGTTGGATCAGAGACCCGTAACACCTGTTTTAGACCGTGTGAAAAACAAAGTAAAGATTGTTTCAGAATAAAATGTCGGATTTTCAATAATGCGTGAAATACGAAATGTGCTGTGAGGTGTTGCTACAGAAATAATTGCTGATGAACATAGTATCTTACCAAATAGTCGATTATGTGTCCTATTTCCGTTTTGCTCCAATCACATCTTGTGATGTTGAGCGAAGTTTTTCCCAATATAAAGATTGCTTACCCGCTAATCGGAGACGATCACATTTGAGACGCTACGAATGTGTGTTGTGCATTGGAATCTATGTATCTTGAGAGAAATGAAACGTATAGTGATGCTAATGACCTATTGTACAACAGCAATTAAATGTATTTAAATATTAATATTGTTACTTCCCGTAAATCTGTAGTCGCCTTCCACTGCTAGTGAAAACATCACAGTCTACCACGAAACCATTGCCCCATTTTCCCTCTATTAGTACCACTACGTACACACTGCTTTGTCAACACATCACAACTATACACCATGCGGTGCTAACGTTGGTTCTGCCCCACTATCCGTCCCCAACATTCTATCCCTAATTACTAAAGATTACTCCTTTATCTAAGTCGTTGTAATCAAGATAACATTAACAGAAATTGTTGTATTAGTTTCTTCTGAGTAAAAATAACATAAGATAATGCACTAGGTTAAAGCGATATCTTAAAGATGGTCACTATGTGAAACAATGGAAAGTCGGTTCATTTTGCATGGCGAGTAGTAAAACAAAGAGATGAAACGAAAGATGACCTCTCGTTTGAAAACATGTTAAGTCGCTTTAAACTGAAACCAATAACAATGAATATCTCGGAAATGCTTAACTCTATAAAAATTAAAATAAAATAAACGAAAAATCTTATAGTGTTCCATTCACGTGACTTCCTCTACATCGCTGTAACAAATTATGATTAAAAGGCCTGTTCTTCTATTTACTTTTTGATAACCAGAGCTAGGAGGTTCGTACCGTTCGCTGTTCCTTATATAGGCTGCGACCGGCCGTCTCGCCGCATCAAAACAATTCATTGATATGAACGCACGGTGGAAAGGTAAACAAATCTGTTAAGTAAACGGTACTTTTTCCAGAGAACAAAAATGGCTTATGAGACATTCGTATAAGCACACCTGTTTACATCATTATGTACAATATACAAATTATTACACATATAAGGGTGACTGATTTCTATAAATATACATTATGAAAACACCCAAGAAATTATAACACGGATTGAAATATTTACTGATCGAACGTTAAATAATATCCAAATAATAAAATTAATTTCTTAAATATTTTCAGATTTTTACTTGGTAAAAACGAACGCAGGAATTAAACCAAATATTTACTCATTTGCAGCTGTATTACTGAAAACTATAGTATTTCTGAAGCCTTTCAAATGAAATCCTCATTTTACGTTCCGGCAAACAATAACACAAAAAAGTTGATTCCACTTCACCTGACGTGATAGGGGCATATTTGAAATACTTCATCAATTCCGTTTCAGTATCACTAAATAAATAACATTGTGGTGATCATCTAAAAGTGCTGCTTGTATGCGATATATATATATATATTTTTTTAATTACACTTTTCATTTCCATCTTTATTTCAGGTAGGATGGTCGTGGATTGGTAGATCCATTTTGACAGTTCTTCTACATAACACACAGTTTCAATTCAGCTCTATACTTCTGGACTGTGACAGTGTGATAGTTGTAGGTTAACTCTTTGAATAAATTTTCAATTAATAATATACTTCTGTATAGCTGTTCTGTAACTAGACGTTTGACAGTTTTGAATACTAGAACTGTCACCGGTTTCTAAATAAGTACATTGCTAGAAAACGTACTATAGTTGTAAACCATTAATTCTGCTCATATTTGAAGAGAAAAAAGATATTATTCGAACGCCTTCCTTCTTACCGAGGTGGTTCTGTGCTATACAGAGATACCTGTTTTGCAGTAATGAGTTGCACTCTACGTTGACCTTTGCTCGCACACGTAGCAGCTTATGGTATTGCCAAACCTGGCCGCTCTTACTCTGCATAATGAAATCAGTACGAAATTCCTAGCTCTGATAACCGAGATAAACTTTAGCAGAAATTGTCTTAATACTTGCTTCCTTATAAGTAGATGGAAAATAAGGGAATA
Source organism: Hymenopus coronatus (assembly GCA_030762935.1). Lineage (NCBI taxonomy): Eukaryota > Metazoa > Arthropoda > Insecta > Mantodea > Hymenopodidae > Hymenopus > Hymenopus coronatus. The sequence continues at coordinate 162,189,769 of CM060892.1, forward strand.
AATTAGCTAAAACAATGGTCAAATGTTATAAAAGCTGGTTGCCACATGGTAAAAAAATCAGTTTCTATGCAGGACCAGCAGCTGACAACTTTCCGTGTAACAAAAGTTTAAGTATTTTAAATCTGCAAAAATAAGGTCAGAAATGGTCAACTCTATGGAGAAAAAAAAAAGTATGAAACAAATTGTGTGTTTTACAGTGATCCATATTTTTTGTGTAGTAAGTTTTTGCCTATCTCTTACCGTTTACCAGTACGCAAAATTCATTCACAATAAAGGTCTTTAGAGGATATTCCCAGAAAATTTAAGATATGCATTTTATTTACCATATAAATATCTTTAATATACGGTATTTTAATCAAAATCGTTAGAGCCATTTTTGAGAAACTCAAAATGTTCGAATTTTTTTTCCATGTAAAGAGTAGTTTGGGATGGGGGAATTTTTCTCAAAACCTGCGTGTCGCACCCCTGGAAGATATTAAACTTAAATACCAAGAGTGATTTTTAAACAATTTTTCGTTTTTGAGTTATCGTGTTCACAGACAGACGGACACATACACGCGGATCTTTTTCTAAAAATGCTTTACTGGCTACAGGAGATGCTAAAACGTATATTTGCGGTGAAATCTCGATATCAAATTTTTGGGTGGAATGCAACACATTCTCTATGCACCATGTACATAGTAGTTGTAGAGAAAGTAAAAATCTGATGTGTTCAATTCACATGACTTTCTCTACATCTCTGCAATAAATTATTGTTAAAAAGCTTATGCTTCTATTTACTTCATTCTAACCGTGAAAAAAATAGCAGAAATAGTCTTATTACTTGCTTCCTTGAAAGTAGAAGCGAAATAAGGGAGTACCATTGGCTAAAGTAATAGTCAAAAGCTGGTTGCTATGTGACTGAAGCTTCTTGGTTAGTATGGACAGGAATTGAGAAATTCCTGTATGAGAAAAGTACAAGTTTCTCAAAGCTGAAACTAAAAACAAGGGATACCTAAAAAACGATCACCTCCACGATAAACATGTATATTACATAAATTGTGTGTTTTAACGTGCTTTACATTTTTGTGTGGTAAGTTTTCGTCCATCTTTTACGGTTTAGTAGTTATGCAAAATTCTGTAAAATTGATCCAGAATAAAGTAGTCTTCAGAGGCTATTCCCAGAAAATTGAAGATATACATTTTATTTGTCAGGTATATATATAACATACGACATTTTAATCAAAATCGTTAGAGCCATTTTTAAGAAAATCAAAAATTTTGCAAAGAGTACCATGTAAAGGGTAGTTGGGGGTAGGGAGATTTTCTTGAAAATCTTCGTGTCGCATCCTTGGAAGATACCAAACTTATATACCAAGTTTGGTATTCAACGGTTTATTCGTTTTTGAGCTATGCTGTCGTGACACACACATGGACCTTTTTCCGAAAATGCTTTTTTTGGATTCAGGGGGACTCAAAACATGTATTTCCGGTGAAATCTCGGTATTGAATTTTGGGTGGAATGCAATACCTTGTCTATACACTATGTACATAGTACGTGTAGAGAAAGTAAAACAAAAAATGTTATGTGTTCCATTCACATGACTTTCTCTACATCTCTGCAACAAATTATTGTTAAAAAGCTTATGCTTCTATTTACTTCATTTTAATCGAGAAAAAAATAACAGAAATGGTCTTATTACTTGCTTCCTTTTAAGTAGAAGGGAAATAAGGGTGTACTATAGGCTAAACTGATATCTAAAAATCTGATGTGTTCCATTCACATGACTTTCTCTATATCAATGCAACAAATTATTTTTAAAAAGCTTATACTTCCATTTATTTCATGCTAATTAGCAGAAATATTCTTATTACTTGCTTCCTTGAAAGTAGAAAAGAATAAAGGGTATTTTATAGTTTAAACTGATAGTCAAAAGCTGGTTACTATGTGACTGAAGTTCCTTTGTTTGTATGGACAGGAGTTAACAAATTCCTGCATGAAAAAAGTATGTTTTTCAAAGCTGAAACCAAAAAAAAAAAAAAAAAAACAAGGAATGTCTAAAAAAAACGATCAACTCCACGAAGAAAATGTATATTACTTAAATTGTGTTTTTTAACTGCTGTACATTTTTTGTGTGGTAAGTTTTTGTCCATGTCTTACGGTTTAGGCAGTTATACAAAATTCCGTAAAACTCATCCAGAATAAAGTAGTCTTCAGAGGCTGCTATACCCAGAAAATTCAAGATATACATTTAATTTGTCAGATAAACATCTTTAATATACGACATTTTAATCAAAATCGTTAAAGCCATTTTTTAGAAAATTAAAATTTTCGAAAAAAGTTCCATGTAAAGGGTAGTTTGGGAAATCACCGTGTCGCATCCCTGGAAGATACTAAACTTAAATACCAAGTTTGGTATTTTACCAACTTTTCGTTTTTGAGTTATCGTGTTCACAGACACACGGACCTTTTTGTGAAAATACTTTTTTTTGGGTACAGGGGACCCTAAAACATATTTCCGTGGCAAATAGAAAAAGTATATATTGAATTTTCTGGAAATAGCCTCTGAAGTCCTCTTTATTCTCGATAACTTTTGCATAACTGGCAAACTGTAAGAGAAAAACATTATTAGGTACTCAAAAAAGTAGAGTTTTTTTGGTTTTTGAGTTAATGATTTCAGAGAAATTTCCTGTTATTGGCTTCAATTTTAAAATACTTGAAAATTTTTCTCAAACATGAAGTCCTTATCTATTTATTCTCTCTCTCCCGCCCTCTCCTCACTTTTGTTTTACTGCTGGCCATTGAAAGGGAATCGAATTGCAATGTCAATCGAATGGCGACAGCTTTTAAATGATTCGATTCTCGCTTTAGAATAGTGTAATCCTTAACTCCCTTCCACTTACAAGAAAAGCAAATAAGATAATTTCTGCTAATGTTTATCTCGATTAGCATGCTGCAGACAAAATAAAAAATCTTTGCAAGAATAGTTAGTTTGCAGAATATATAGAGAAAGTCTTGAGTGAAACAGATCTGATTTTTGACACTATGCAACACAACGCCATATTCTCGTTTGTGCAATTCATAGTAATGGTGGAGTTCAGGGCAGAACAACAGTCGTATTCAAATATTTAATATGACCTGGGTACTTGAAGTCCATCCTAGCTACCCTCTCTCTCTTATCCAGAGTCAGTCAGATTTTTAACAGGCATTTGGTCCCAGACACTGACTTGAAAGCCCTGAGGATGTTTAGTCCAGTAGCAGGGCAAACAGAGGAAGAAAAAGAACAACTTCGGTACTTGATACGAAAATAGTATCTAAATTATTTCAACACACTTGCGTTTTTAAGTAGCACAAATTGAAAATGTCCGACGTAGGCTATTATTAGGGAACGGATTTTTATGTAAATACATGTTTTTGTTTTTCTTATAGATGAAAACATTGTAGCTAAATGGGAAATTTCAGAAATAGCACACTTAAATCTTATATAAAATTCTATTTCACATAAAAATACACATATTTGTAATATTTTATGTAAATAAATATTTTAAATAATTTCCTAAAACCACATAATTTGTCACTTTGTTATAATTTTTAAATTCTACAAAAAGGCTCGTGCATTGTCATATATTATGAGAAGACATTAGTTGAATAACTTCATTCGTAAACGTATTGCGTAGTGACTGACCTTTGCACGTGCTGCCTCTATCTGAAAGAGGAATCACTTATTTATGTGTGCACGGTTGATGCAATATACTAATACACACAACAGTCCCTGTCTTGTTTAAAGTATATGGTGCTCCATACATAAAGGCAGCCGAAGGTTTTTCTGTAAGCTTCCCGCACATGATATACGTAACTTGTATAGCAAATGGTTTAGTATGTAAGCAGATGCGTACATTGTATCCTAAAGCGGACAAATTGATCTCAAATGGTAAAAAAAGATGTTTGTGAAAGCGCCTACAAGAATTGATTTGTTCAGAATGAAAAATCCAGATCTTGCACTTCCACCTAGACACATAGTTACTATGGGGAACATGGTTGGAAGCAGCAGTGTATTATGGAAATAATTTTGAAAGTTTCAAATCAGTGATTGATGGGTTAAATAAGGATGACGTTTCTTCAATTGAATTTCTTCAGAACGTACTCAATGACAGTATACTAAAAATGAATAGTCTTACATATCTGAACATTTGAGTTTTTTGTTTCAGTCTATCCAAAATTAGAAACATCAACCAACTTGTTAATTGAGACGGTTAATGAAGTGCATGGCATTAAACATTAATTTATTCAAAGGTCCAACAGCGGAAGCTATAAAACAGAAATTTAAAAATGTGTTCGAAAAAAATGGTGGATTTCTTACTATAATCTGTGTCAAGTTAGTTCTGTCCTGATGTCAACACATGGGAGGGAAGAGAGAGAGAGAGAGAGAGAGAGAGAGAGAGAGAGAGAGAGAGAGAGATACTGAAGCAGAAGAGCGTTAGACTGTTGATTGGTTCAGGGAAGGTAATGGGTGTTAACTTATACGTGGATGCATATTGTAACAGCCTCCTAAAAGTACAGTACTGTAATAGTTTTCAGATCACTGCTCTGCGCGAGTTAGTTTCGGAGAGAAAAGTATGCAAATGCTTCGATTCTTATAAAAGGTAATAGCCCGACATTTTATCCATATCCGACACATACCAAGCAGATAGCTCTGGGTTCATGAATTCTGAAAGGAATATTTACAACAGACGTACACATTCTAAAAAAACCATATAGATTAGACAGAAGACAGGCGAAATTATATATTGACTTAATTAACTTATTTCTGTTAAATGAAATACAGCTAACTTATACTACTAAAGGACACTGGTATTATATACACAATAAGTTGCAAGCCTGTACCAGACAGCTCTCTTAAACAACCGGTAATTCTCGAGGTGAATGCTGATTAAGCTGTTATTGTTTATAGTGCAGGGTCGCTTCCGATGATGTGTTATTTAAGACTGTATTTCCTGCACATCTCGCTTGCCTCCCAAGCCCAGGGGACTTGCTATATGCAGTTTAACAGCAGTAAGCTTTTAATCATGGAACAGTCAGGTGCTTCAGCCGTAATACAAAAAAACCGAGGCAAGCCTTTAAAAAGGGGCGAGAGGCGAATGGTCGCGTACTGATTCGCGATGCTTAGAGAAAGTAACCTCGAATCGGCCATAAAGAATATCAAAAAAGAAACGGGTGATCTCCTTGGCATTTCTGCATTTAGTGTGCATAGTGTTAGAATGGAACAGCAAGCATCCGGAAGCCTAAGAACACCGGCAAAACTAGTACTAGTTTATGAGGTTTCTACAACCACTTTATGCATTTTTTGCAGTACTTGATGTCATCGTTTCAGTGTTTCAGACATTTTTCTCACTATTTACTATGTTTTATAGAATTTTAATATGTTCCAGGATGATCTGATCGCTTTTATAGACTATCTAGTATTTTATAGTTTTGTCATATTTTTCCATAGTTTGCACCCTTTATGATCATTTCTGTATTCTATTTCAGTTTTTTTCTGTCATTTAAGAGTCATATTATATATCCTTTTGCATACAACTACATGTTGAGATGACAACTTGTGAAGCGAGGGGATATGTTTGTATGGTTTGCAGTCTTACTTAGGTTGTAAATATAACATAACCTAACTTTTCGTATCTCCATTTTTGTTATTTGTCTTTTTGTATAACTCTCTTTCTAGGCTGTCCCTAGAAGAATGGCCTAAGCGTTTGTTGTTGAAGTGTTAACTGTTTAGTGAACATTATGATTCTTCGTGTTTTATTCGTCTTTTGTTGTTTTTTCCAGTCTATTTTCCTTTATTCAAGATATTTTTTTCTCTCTAGAATAATGATCTTGACATTTGTTGTTGTTGTTGCTGCTGTTACTGTCGAAGCGTTGACCATATCTTCAGACTCATTGTTAGTATTTTTAGCTTTTAGTTTTTATATAAAGATATCTAGCATATGAGGTTAGGCGTCTCTTCTCTTCTATCTGGGCTTAAAACTAGCATTAGAAATGTATTCAAATGCCAGCGTTCCCGCCGAACCTCATTCCTATTCTTCTATATGTGTATTTTACTAGGTGCATGGGAGAGTTTGCAGTGTAACTTCAATTTTCCTACCACGTTACCGATGATGAGCAATGCATGTAGTATTCTCTCATGATACTTTCACAACTTTGTAATGACAAGCATAGGTTGATATTCCATCATCAGCAATCACTCTTATCATCATGGGGCGATAGAGTGATTTTGTTGACTTTTACAGACGAAAGGTTGTGCTGTTGTGACATTATCAAATTCATGGGAGTTCTTATTATTTCGCTGTTTTTAACACAATCTACATATCTGTCGAATGTGATGTACAGCTTAATAGTGCTTCGTTTTATACCTTTAATCTTTTTGATCATTCCTCCATCAATATCGAGAGCATTTATCTTAGGTATCAGTCCGACGAATCGGTGAGTCACTTTCCCGTTAGCTTCATCTTTAAACTTCCCCAACAGCTTTTGCTCTGTGTGGATGGCACATGTTGCTTGCAGGGTAATCATATGTATCCAAATGTTCGAGAAATTTCATTTTGTCGTGGTATATGACAGCTTTTGTAACTCGATGAATGAAGGAGACTGTATCCATGTACATAATCTTCAGGTTTTAAGTCCCATAATACGACAATAGCACATCATATTTTTATGAGTACACGAGGGTTTTTGAGATATCCAGCACCCTCATTCCGATCTATATTGGCTTGTTGAATATAATCTGTTGCTAGGTCATATGAACAGCTGCTAGGTTACGTCCATATATACTTCTGTCGATGAATGTAGGCTTAGAAATCAGCTTTTTCAATGTTTTCTCGTTTGTCACAAGGCGTATATCCATGCGCTTTCGTACATTCTCCATGGTTTTTCCAAACAACATTGTTGAAGAGTTTGTATGGTCCTTTTCAAAGTCATTTCTAGCCTGTTGCCTCAGCTTGTTATTAAACGCTATGTAAGGTTTTAACCAGCACGATTGTTGAAATTATAGCACACGTTGGATTTTTGTTAGTTGTAGTCCATGTGAGAGTGCCTGTTTTAACATCATGTAATGCACAACATACTTCTTTCTACTTCCAAGGTGTGCAATTAGTTTCTTTACAGTTGAATTCTTTGGCCTCACTCAGGCAAGAATGGCAAATCATTATGAAGATCGTGAAGTTCAGCAGGATAATCCACATCAACTTCGAATATATATATATATATATATATCTTTTAATGTTTCCATATTAATACTATCAGGAGAAACTCGCTGAAATCCTCCATAAGGCAGTGGATGCTGTATAGCCCATCCATATTGGTTATTTGCGACTTTTTATGTAATAAGTTGAGTTGGTTTATAAGGATCAAACTCTTCCATGTAGGTGTTGTTAGCCAGGACATACCGGTGAGACTCCTGTCATAATCTTCCCCGTATGCCAGGTTCCACCATAAGAAGCTGCTCATAAACCAATAACAATTCTAGCTCAATCCCGTTATACAAAAGCATAGCATCCCAGGTAAGATAGAGATGTAAAGTAGTGTTCAGGATCAACTTTATTATAAGTATTCAATGTTTGCTCTCTGAAGGCTTCAAAAACATCTGCGAGAAGCAGAGCATCTGAGGTTAAGTAGAGGCCACTGTATTCTCCCAAATTTTGGATATTAAACTGCGTCCATACATTTTTAGCATGTTCGTAGTATTGATTATTGATTTTCTCTTCATTTAGTCTATTGTAGAACACTTCCTTTGGAGGCAAGCACGTTTCTTGTAAAACATGCCATGATGTTATGAAATAATAGAGAAATACTCCTTTGCGAGTTACTAAACCAATCTTCTCTTCTCCAAAGTATTTGCATGTCTCAGGAAACGATGTTAGTTTTTTTTTGTTTATCCAAACTTTTACCGAGAAAACGGCACGTATCCACAAACCAAAGCTTAATATCCCCAACATGCTTCGAGAATAAAATATACTTTTCTTCTGAGCACGGAATCACCTCCTCTCTTTCACTTGTACAACCTAACTGTTTAACGATGAAATGAGCATCATATCCGCTTAAGTTGTGCATGAAGACAGGAATATATTTCAGTGTTTTGCAGGATAGATTGCATCCATTATGGATGCTCCTTTGATATTCGCCAGTCAAATGTTCATGATCCCTAACCTTCTAATTTTCTTCAGTGAATTTTTTATTACACAAGTAGCATTCAGTAGAAGACTCAAAATCCTCCTGTTGTTGGTCCGTTAGTTTCAAGAGGTTTAGCAGATGTGTATATACTGCAAATCTTATTTGCAAGAGAGATTAGATAATCTATCAATTTCTCAGCAGCATCATATCCTCTGTAAGGGACAATAGGAAGATCAGTCTGTAGCTTCTCAACAGATGTCGCTGGTTTGACGTAAACAGCGAAACTTATTGGAGAACGCTTCTGATAGGGTGTTGTGTAGGAAGCTTTCGGATTAGACTCGCATGAGTAATACGTACTAAGAATACTCTCAAAATCTGCATAGATGGCATACCGGAATTTCAACATCCTTTCCACATTTTTAAACTGAATGATTGATGTTTCCTTTGTAGGCATAACTATCCTAGTGATAGCATGATGCCTGCAGATAGTGGCTTGATCCTTAAATTTTCCCACTTCACTAAGTCCATATCAGTCATCAAAGTGAGTGAAGCAGCGTTTACAGGTGTACACTCGTCCATTGTATTTTGTCTTTTGTTTTCAAATGAGCTTTTCAAAGTTCTTGATGTATAATGATGCATACCACTTCCCTTACTCAGAAGAAGAAGAAGGTCGCGATGATCAGTTCTTCCTCCACAACCTTTATTGGAAACACTTCCTTTTTTTTTCATCCAGCCCGAACACTTTGATAGATATCTTTTTTTTTTTCTTCAAATGCAGAGATTCCAGACAATGGTGTAGCAAAGTGATGCACGACAAATCCTCGAGTTTCTTGTATTTGCTGACACGTTGAGGCTTGTTGTCGACGAATTGAACAAGGATAGCGTATTAAAACCGCCGCTCATCACGGTGGTTCTGAGGGTTCACACACGCTTTCTTTGTTTCCATAGATGCAGGTGGAGGAATATAGCTGCTTCCGCAAAGTGGGTTGTACTTGTTAATTCGAAGGCGTAATCCTTCCAAAGCAAGCAGAGCCCAATTGCTTCCTTTAAGTTGTGATTCCACCATTTCAGCATCCATTTTCTTGAATTTGGTCTCCAGCAAGGCATCTAAAACAGTTTCTGGAAACAATGCACGATTCCTGGTATTGAACGTATTATTAGTAGTTGGGATGCTATGCTTTTGTATACCGGGATTGAGCTAGAATTGTTATTAGATTATGAGCAGCTTCTCGTGGTGGAATCTGGCATAAGGGGAGGATTATGTTAGGTGTCTCACCGGTATGCCCTGGCTAACAACACCTACATGGAGGAATTTGATCCAAGTAAACCAAGTCAATTTATTACATACGAAGACGCAAATTACCAATATGCACGACTAACAAAAATTCATCGTGTGCTACAATTTCAACAATCGTGCTGGTTAAAACCTTACATAGCGTTTAATAACAAGCTGAGCCAACAGGCTAGAAGTGACTCTACAAACTCTTCAACAATACTGTTTGGAAAAACCATGGAGAATATACAAAAGCGCATGGATATAGGCCTTGTGACAAACGAAAATATTGCAAAAGCTGTTTTCTAAGCCTACATTCATCGACAGAAGTATATATGGACCTAACCTAGCAGCTGTTCATATGACCTAGCAACAGATTATATTCAACAAGCCAATATAGATCGGAATGAGGGTGCTGGATATCTCAAAAACCGTCGTGCACTCATAAAAATATGATGTGCTATTGTCGTATTATGGGACTGAAAACCTGAAGATTATGTACATGGATACAGACTCCTTCATTCATCGAGTTACAAAAGCTGACATATACCACGACAAAATGAAATTTCTCGAACATTTGGATACATATGATTACCCTGCAAGCAACATGTACCATCCACACAGAACAAAAGCTGTTGAGAAAATTTAAAGATGAAGCTAACGGGAAAGTCATTCACCGATTTGTCGGACTGATACGTAAGATAAATGCTCTCGATATTGATGGAGGAATGACCAAAAAGATTAAAGGTATAAAACGAAGCGCTATTAAGCAGTACGTCACATTCAATAGTTATGTAGATTGTGTTAAAAACAGCGAAATAATAAGAACTCCCATGAATTTGATAATGTCACAACAGCATAACCTTTCGTCTGTAAAAGTCAACAAAATCGCTCTATCGCCCCATGATGATACGAGTGATTGCTGATGATGGAATATCAACCTATGCTTATGGTCATTACAAAGTTGTGAATAGTAATACATACGACCTAGCAAGGTCAAGTAACGATAATCCTGCCACCAGGGGGGTTTAAGCGCTAGTGTGGCGTTAATCCGCCGCCTTAAGAAAATGGCGGGAAATTTGAATATTGAAAAGGTGTATCCGCTGATCCATACCTTTTCAATAATCAAATTTCCCGCCATTTTCTTAAGGCGGCAGATTAACGAACACTAGCGCTTAAACCCCTGGTTGCAGGATTATGGATAACTCTACTTGCAATGCCGTATGCAAAACCAAATAAACAACAAGTTCATATCGCAGATATACTTATTACATATTCTCATACAATACAATATTGAATACATGCAAAAAAAATGATTTTTAATTATTATTTTAAGAAACCACATGCACAATTGTTTATATATATATATATATATATATATATATATATATATATATGTTTGTCTTTAGCTTGCTTTGAATAACACACGCTCACTGGTCTTTAGTGCAGGATAAAAATAATGTTTATGAAAGTTTAAGAGTTAATCCGCTGATCCATACCTTTGCAATTGTCACAATTCCCGCCATTTTCTCTTAATCTGGTGGATTAACGCGACACTAGCGCTTAACCCAATGGTTGCAGGATTATGGGTACTCGACCTTGCTAATCCGAATGATAAAAGGAGAATTGATGGCGATGATATGAAAATGGAAGGGGCACATCGGCGATGAGGACCCGGTGGACGTTTCATAAAGTTGCTCGTTGTTCATAAACGATGTCCACTGCGCTGGAGGGAAAAACGATCGAACACTGTCGCCTAAAGAGGAAACAGGTGACGCAGATGTAGAGGAAGAAGAAGAAGAATCTGTGGATTGTACACTAGCCATGCTGAATACTGAATGCCAATGCTGCAATTATATGTAGCAGAGAAAGGCAAGAAGGCGATGGGTGGGGGGAGCTGTTCACACGGGACAGAAAGCGGTGTCAGCACTCCAACCGGAGATGGTGTAAGATTGCGCAAGCCAGAAAAACTCCACCGGATGTGAACCAGACACCCACTTGGTGTGTGAGAGTAAATGAAAACGGGTCTTGAAGGTAATGTGAGCGTAAAAGAAGAACGGGCTAAGAAGGCTATGTGAGCGTAAAAGAAACAACGGGACGAGAAGGTGATATGACGGTAAAAGAAGAACGTGCAGGGAAAGCGATGTGAATGTTAAAGAAGAAGAACGGGTCGAGAAGACGATGTGAGTGTAGAGATGAACGGGCCGAGAAGTCGATGTGAGCGTAAAAGATGAGTGGGCCGAGAAGGTGATATGACCGCAAAAGAAGAACGGGCCGGGAAGGTGGTGTGAGAGTAAATGAAAACGGGCCGTGAAGGTAATGTGAGCGTAAAAGAAGAACCAGCCGGGAAGGCTATGAGAGCGTAAAAGAAAACCGGGACGAGAAGGTGATGTGAGCGTAAAAGAAGAACGTGCAGGGAAAGCGATGTGAATGTTAAAGAACAACTGGCCGAGAAGACGATGTGAGCGTAAAGAAGTGGGCCGAGGTGATATGACCGGTAAAGAAGAACGGGCCGGAAAGGGGGTGTGAGAGTAAATGAAAACGGGCCGGGAAGGCTATGTGAATGTAAAAGATAACCAGGACGAGAAGGTGATGTGAGTGTAAAAGAAGAACGTGCAGGGAAAGCGATGTGAATGTTAAAGAACGGGCCGTGAGTGTAAAGGAAGAACGGGGTGAGAAGGCGATACGATTTGAGTGTAAAAGAAACGGGCTGAGAAAGCGTTGTGAGGGAAAGAGGAACGGGCAGAGAAAGACAGGAAGTGTCCAAACCAAGCAAAGAAGTGATTTAAAATGCCAATCGCATAAAGACAGCAATTAAAACATTTGACAATGCATATAGCCCATAGCTATCGCTCCCTTCTATTTCAATAAGAAGAAGATTCTGCTAATGTTTATCTCTATTAGCATGGTGTTGAAAAGGCAGGAAGGTGATGGGTGAGCGAGCTGTGCACACGGGGCTGAATGCGGTGTCAGCACTCCAACCGGAGATGGTGCAACGTTGCGCAAGACAGACAACCACTACCACTTGGTAGGTTGTGCAATAAGCTGAGCTAATGACGTCCGGTTACAGCGGTGAAAATGAACAAATCTCTGTGGGAAAGAAATATTTGCTCAGTATAAGCATGGACTTCATTCTTTAGAGAATACATTGCTTGTACAACGAATATAACATAACATATCGAGAGAAAGCCACATAGTCCTTCCTAATAGTATTTGAGCCTGAAAAGTTAACATACACAAACACATATACACTATACACATGTGTATTAGTGGGTTGTTAAAACATTCATTAAACATGGATAATATACCCAGTACTAGCACAATGGTGGCGCAGGAGGATAGCCAGGAAATAGATCCGACAGAGGCTAGATTCGAAATTACATGCATAGGCAGAGAAATCTTGTAAAGTATTATACAGGATTTTCTGAGACAGAAATTAATGTTAGGCAAATACCACACGATGCAGACCCACAGCTATGGATCCAAAGCATGTTTAATGACCTAATAGAATTTGTAAAAACTGATCTATTGGAAAATGAACCTGGGTATGTAGGATTGACCATTCACGATACAAATAATGCTTTTACTCCATTTGGTATGAGTGTGCGTAGGATCGATCAGGTGAATTCAGGTGTATTCTTTCAAAGCATTGAAAAGGTTATGATTGAAAAGGTTATGCAAAGCAACAGGGAATTTATAATGGGAGGAGCACTTAAATTAAATTGTGTAAGGACAAAGGATATTTCTGGACAGTGTTATAAACCATGCCAATTATGCTACAGCAATAAAGGCATTATAGAAATTAAAAATAGGGATGATATGTGCTTGCCTAGAGCACTGTAGGCAAGGCCAAGGCTGACAAAGATATTAATTACAAAACACTAATTCCGAATACTTGCAAAAAGAAAGGGCTATAGCGCTCTTTAGAAGTGTATGGACCTCCGACGCCCATATTAAAATACATATTAGCTGATATAAATTTCTGCAAGATGCCTTGTATACTGTGGATTTATAACGTCTAAGGGAGAGATAATAATCTTTTTCTTGATGACAACTTTTACTTTCTCTATACGCACATGTACACAGTGTATAGAGAGGGTATTGCACTTAACCAAAAAATTCGATACCGTGATTTCGCCGGAAATATTTGGTTTAGGATCCCCTGTATCAAAAAAAAAAAAAAAAAAAAAAAAAAAAAAAAAAAGGACTTGCAGAAAAAGGACCGTGTGTGTGTGTGAAATAGAGAAAGTCATGTGAATGGAACACATCAGATTTTTAAACTCATTTACTATAAAATATGAATTTTAATGTGAATATGATTAAAGTGCATAATGCGGTTCAATTTTATTAGAACAATAAATTTACAAATAAAAGTTACAAGGTAGAATTTACTAAACAACAAAATATCCATATTAAAATACATATTAGCTGAGATAAATTTCTGCAAGATGTCTTATATACTGTGGATTTATAACGTTTAAGGGAGAGATAATTTCTTTTTCTTGATGACAACTTTTTTCACTTTCTCTATACGCACTATGTACATCTTGCAGAAATTTATATTAGCTAATATGTATTTTAATATGGCCGCCGGAGGTCCCGGATTCGATTCCCGGCAACCAAAATTTTTCGAAACATGTTCCATGTAAACGGTAGTTTGGGGTGGGGGATTCTTCTCAAATTCTTCGTGTCGCATCCATGGAAGATACTAAACTTAAATACCAAGTTTGGTATTTTACCGACTTCTCGTTTTTGAGTTATCGTGTTCACAGATACACGGACACACACGGACCTTTTTCTGAAAGTACTTTTTTTTTTGATACAGGGGATCCTAAAACATATATTTCCGGTGAAATCTCGGTATTGAATGTTTTTGGTGGAGTGCATTACCTTCACTATGTACATAGTGCGTATAGAGAAAGTAGAAAAAGTTGTCATCAAGAAAAAGAAATTATCTCTCCCTTAAACGCTATAACTCCACAGTATATGACATCTTGCAGAAATTTATATCAGCTAATATGTATTTTAATATGGATATTTTGTTGTGTATTAAAATCTACCTTGTAACTTTTATTTGTAAATTTATTCTTCTAATAGAATTGAACCGCAATATGCACTTTAGTCATATTAACATTAAAATTCATATTTTAGAGTAAATGAGTTTAAAAATCTGATGTGTTCCATTCACATGACTTTCTCTATCTCATTTTAAAACACTTCTTTGCTTGGTCTGGACACTTCCCGTCTTTCTCTGCCCGTTCCTCTTTCCCTCATAACGCTTTCTCAACCCGTTCTTCTTTTACACTAAAATCGTATCGCCTTCTCGCCCCGTTCTTCCTTTACACTCACATCACACTCTCGGCCCGTTCTTCTTTAACATTCACATCGCTTTCCCTGCACGTTCTTCCTTTACACTCACATCACCTCGTCCCGGTTTTCTTTTACGCTCACATAGCCTTCCCGGCCCGTTCTTCTTTTACGATCACATTACCTTCACGGCCCGTTTTCATTTACTCTCACACCACCTTCCTTGCCCGTTCTTCTTTTACGGTCATATCACCTTCTCGGCCCACTCTTCTTTACGCTCACATCGGCTTCTCGACCAGTTGTTCTTTAACATTCACATCGCTTTCCCTGCACGTTCTTCTTTTACACTCACATCATCTTCTCGTCCCGGTTTTCTTTTACGCTCTCATAGCCTTCCCGGCTGGTTCTTCTTTTACGCTCACATTACCTTCACTTCTTCTTCTTCTTCCTTTTTTTTCACGGCCCGTTTTCATTTACTCTCACACCACCTTCCCGGCCCGTTCTTCTTTTGCGGTCATATCACCTTCTCGGCCCACTCTTCTTTTACGCTCACATCGACTTCTCGGCCCGTTCATCTCTACACTCACATCGTCTTCTCGACCCGTTCTTCTTCTTCTTTAACATTCACATCGCTTTCCCTGCACATTCTTCTTCTTTTACCGTCATATCACCTTCTCGTCCCGTTGTTTCTTTTACGCTCACATAGCCTTTTCGGCCCGTTCTTCTTTTACGCTCACATTACCTTCAAGACCCGTTTTCATTTACTCTCACACACCAAGTGGGTGTCTGGTTCACATCCGGTGGAGTTTTTCTGGCTTGCGCAATCTTACACCATCTCCGGTCGGAGTGCTGACACCGCTTTCTGTCCCGTGTGAACAGCTCCCCCCACCCATCGCCTTCTTGCCTTTCTCTGCTACATATAATTGCGTCATTGGCATTCAGTATTCAGCATGGCTAGTGTACAATCCACAGATTCTTCTTCTTCCTCTACATCTACGTCACCTGTTTCCTCTTTAGGCGACAGTGTTCGATCGTTTTTCCCGCCAGCGCAGTGGACATCATTTATGAACAACGAGCAACTTTATGAAACGTCCACCGGGTCCACCATCGCCGACGTGCCCCTTCCATTTTCCAATCATCGCCATCAATTCTCCTTTTATCATTCGGATTAGCAAGGTCGAGTACCCATAATCCTGCAACCAGGGGGTTAAGCGCTAGTGTCGCGTTAATCCACCAGATTAAGAGAAAATGGCGGAAATTGTGACAATTGCAAAGGTATGGATCAGCGGATTATCTCTTAAACTTTCATAAACATTATTTTTTATCCTTTGCTAAAGACCAGTGAGCGTGTGTTATTCAAAGCAAGCTAAAGACAAAAATATATATAAACAATTGTGCATGTGGTTTCTTAAAAAGAAATAATTAAAAATAAGTTTTTTTTTGCTTGTATTCAGTATTGCATTGCATGAGAATATGTAATAAGTATATCTGCGATATGAACTTGTTTATTAGGTTTTGCATACGGCATGGCAAGTAGTTATCCATAATTCTGCAACCAGGGGTTTAAGCGGTAGTGTCGCGTTAATCCGCCGCCTTAAGAAAATGGCGGGAAATTTGATTATTGAAAAGGTATGGATCAGCGGATACACCTTTTCAATATTCAAATTTCCCGCCATTTTCTTAAGGCGGCGGATTAACGCGACACTAGCACTTAAACCCCCCTGGTGGCAGGATTATCGTTACTTGACCTTGCTAGGTCGTATGTATTACTACTGTTTTGAAAGTATCATGAGATGCATTGCTCATCATCGGTAACGTGGTAGGAAAATTGAAGTTTACACTGCAAACTCTCCCATGCACCTAGTAAAAGACACATATAGAAGAATAGGAATGAGGATCGGCGGGAACTCTGCCATTTGAATACATTTCTAATGCTAGTTTTAAGCCCAGATAGAAGAGAAGAGACGCCTAACCTCATAAGCTAGATATCTTTATATAAAAACTAAAAGCTAAAATTACTAACAATGAGTCTGAAGATATGGCCAGCGCTTCGACAGTAACAGCAGCAACAACAACAACAAATGTCGAGATCATTATTCTAGAGAGAAAAAAATATCTTGAATAAAAGAAAATAGACTGGAAAAAACAACAAAAGACGAATAAAACACGAAGAATCATAATGTTCACTAAACAGTTAACACTTCAACGACAAACGCTTAGGTCATTCTTCTAGTGACAGCCTAGAAAGAGAGTTATACAAAAAGACAAATAACAAAAATGGAGATACGAAAAGTTAGGTTATGTTATATTTACAACCTAAGTAAGACTGCAAACCATACAAACATATCCCCTCGCTTCACAAGTTATCATCTCAACATGTAGTTGTATGCAAAAAGGATATATAATATGAATCTTAAATGACAGAAAAAAACTGAAATGTAATACAGAAATGATCATAAAGGGTGCTTACTACGGAAAAATATGACAAAACTATAAAATACTAGATACTCTATAAAAGCGATCAGATCATCCTGGAACATATTAAAATTCTATAAAACATAGTAAATAGTGAGAAAAATGTCTGAAACACTGAAACGATGACATCAATTACTGCAAAAAAATGCATAAAATGGTTGTAGAAACCTCAAACTAGTACAAAAATTACATCAATTACTATCAAACGTAAGGAAATGGCTCTACAAGCTCGCATGAAAAGGACATTTAAAGTGCTCCTAAACGAACAAAAATGTCGTCAGCACACCTTCGTCGCCGTCACAGAGTTATTAGAGACCTTCCAAAAATACATTCAAAGTGAGTTGAAATGCCCATTGCCTTTGAGTTTAACACTATTCTATTGTTCTGAATACGCTAAAAGCTGTAAATGATCTGTAAGGAGACAGAAAGCACTACAAAACACTACAACATTCTGCTAAATAGACTCAAATGTGCTAAAATGTCTATAAAAGTGTTAAAAACATTAGAAAGCACTGAAAAATACTGTAACATATCAAAACGACTGAAAAGAACTAAATGCCTGTTTTAGAGTCCTATATATCAACAAAACGATTCGAGATGTAAGGAAAAGAACTAAAATGGCTCATCAATAAACCTGTCTTATAATGCTAAACACCCTCCACAAAACGGTATGCCATGACATTAAAATCAAACTAATCAACAGTGACAAGGATAGAAATCACCTTTAAAATCCTAAAAAACGTATGTGAAAGCAATACAAGCACTGAAAAAATAACACTAGAACATACTAAAAGGCTTATAAAAGCGTCAAAAACCAATAGAAAACACTCTAAAATAATATAAAATATGAGCAAAAACGTCCGAAAAAAGCCTAAACGACCAGCCTTAGAATCTTAAATACCCACAAAACGGCGTGAAATCAGTTAAAAGGAGCTAAAATGTCTGAAAAGTACCCTGAAACTAGCTGACCTAGAGACCCAAACAGCCTCCAAATGACATGAAATGTCATTAAATAGCATACTAAAAAATGGTGGCAGCACTAAAATCATCTTACAAATCCCCCCCAAAAAAATGCATGTGTAAACACTACAATCGCAGAAAAATAATCCTAAGGCTTACTAAAATGCTTACAAAAGCGTCAAAAATGAACAGTAAACATGGGAAATAATGTGAAATGTGAGCAAAAAACGTCTGAAAAAGGGTAGAGTACTAGCTTAAGAGCCCTAAATACCGCCAAAATTAAGTGAAATCAGTTGAACAGAGCTAAAATGTGTGACGAGCGCTCTGAAACAGCTGACCTAGAGACATAAACACCCTCCCCAATGGAATGAAATGTCATTAAAAGCATCAGTCAAAAAACCTACAAAGAGCTTATAAATGTTCTGTACACACTCAAAAAGTACAGCAAAACACTGCAAAATAATAAAACAAAGGACAAACGGCGCCGCGCAGTACTAAAAATCGTTAAACATTTCAAAATTCTGGGGGGGGGAACATACAAATAAATGTAAAACAAGGCAGCCAACCTTGGAAAGGATTCCCTAAGACTGAAAAAATGCACCTAATGCTTTGAGTCTAAGATAAGCTCCACCTCTTCCTAGCACGACCCTTGAATTTCCTATCTTTCTCAATTATGCTCACCCTGGGGTATACAGCCTCATTGAATTCCCTATCTTTCACATGCTCACTTGCCCCTGGCCCAGGATCCCTCTAGCTTAACTACTCTCTGCAACCCAACTTTTAATCATTGAATATGAAGGGACAGAGTTTTTCAATGTACTGTCCATTTCCTCCCCGATTTCTTTAGGGTTTATTCCTTTCAAATGGAAGTACTCAATCACTGCCCGTTTTTCCAAATCCTCCATTTTCGTGAAAACTCTAAAGTTGTCTTGCTTAAAATGCTATCAATCAAAAACTAAATGAGCTATTGACCTGTAACTATGGATACAAGTTATTCTAGAGTTAAACTGTACGATGCTACTGTCTAACTGGCCTAGTGGCGCTATACCAGCGTGAGGTCCGGGACTTATCAGCCGACCCTCGTATGTGCAAAATTGCCAAGGTTTTGGAAAGGGAAGTAGACGTTAGTGATATTGGATATGTGTGTGCCACTGGCATTCCTTTGATGAAATACGCAAGACTATCTTCTTGTGATTTTGAAAGGCTCTTCCCCCGGTATAGTGTATTGTTTCGAGACAACTTTACCGGTTTTTTATGAAAAACTTGGATAAGGTTTTCATGGTTTACTGCAACAGTGAGTTGTTTCATTCACCACTGCCTCAGCATGACGGGGTGGTTTTTAACAAATATTTACAGATTTGTAGTATTGAAACAATTTTTGTTGTTGCATTTTATGATAGTAACAAAACGGTTCACAATAGATCTGTTTACGTGACTTCATTTTGAATTATTGACATTAGCTGTAATGAACTTTGACGTACCAGAGTTTGAACAGTGAGATGGGTTTACGCATATTAAGGAAGGTCAGAGAATTATAATAGATTTTAAAATTTACTGATCACAAATACCTGTAGGCTGTATCCAAAGCTTTTTACTGCAATTGAATGATTAACTCCTAAGTGTCTTAAAATTATTTACTTGAAATAGTTTTTAGACTAAGAATATTATAACCAACAACATTAGCTCTGTCTAGGAAATAGAAACATGATTCTACATAAATTAGACTGAAACGTAATAGTATATATTGGACAAGGAATAATTGACACTTCGGCATAGTTATCTTAATATTTCTAACAGAATAGCCTCACATTTTCTAATTTGATTTTGCTATTAAAATTTCATCCAAACATCCAAGATAAAATGTATATTATATTTCAATTTTGTATGTGTCTGGTCTGTTTCAAAACTAACATTTTCAATGCTGGCGCACGCACGCATTCATAGTGTGGTATGCACACGCGCACACACTCTCTCACACACACACGCTATTGCGTTAACCTAGCTATTTTTAAAATAAGAACTGAAGCTTTCCTGGCGACGTATTAATTCAAAATCTTCTCGGGCTTCTAGCCAGGTAAAAACTTGGCTTGACACCAACGTTTCGAAGAAGTGCATCTTCCTCGTCTTCAGGGTGAACTGATGTTTTGAGCTTGCGGAGACTGGTATTTATAAGAGCTGGGATGAAGCTAACATCTGATTGGTTCGCGTGATATTATGGCCTGGTATTTCCAGTCCAGTGTAATTGGCAGGCTGAGGGCAGCCCGAGGTGTGCTAGACGTGTCCCTGTTCTCGGAGAGAACTTAACCACGTTCTGACGGGATTGTGGTTTTTGCAGGATGGCGGGTGTGTTTTGAGGTTGTGGAGTGACAGGAGGAGGCAAATATTGCTCCTCAACGGTTGCCTTGATGGTGCAACGGCCCTTGTGCACCGCTGGTGTGTTTTCATCAAAATGTTTCTTTTGAGGTTTTAATTTTGAATCCAAGCAACTCTTGAAGGATTATAAGGAGCTTAGCCGTAGCAGCTGTTGGTGGTGCTCCTTCGTTACCGGGGATGCCCGCAAGCCATGCGGGGAAGCCGGTATCGCCTGAAGCGGCGGTTTGTGGGATCGTAATCCCCAAGAGACCTAACGCGCCCTCGCTCCGATGGAATGGTAACCCTTCGTTGAAGTGGCCGAGTGGTTAGACCACTCGACTCTCACCTAGACGGCCGGGGTTCGATCCCAAGCGACCGCATGTGAGATTTGTGGTGGACAAAACGGCGCTGGGGCGGGTTTTCTCCGGGTACTCCGGTTTCCCCCGCCATCGCATTCCACCGGTGCTCCATCGTCATTCATGTATCATCAGTGTCACCGCCTGCGGTGCCATTAGTAGTTAAAGCGGGCGTTAAACACTACCAAACTACCCTTCGTTGAAATTTGTTGCCCGACGCCTAATCTCGTCCTCCAGGTATGGTAGACCAGAGGCTTCGTGCAGGAGTCTCGTTGGAAAGCCTCGAGGCACATAATAGATAGCCCGAAGACACCTATTCTGTACCCGCTGAAGCAACAGCAGACTGGAGTCTGCGGCCATGCCCCAGATCTCACAGGCGTAGATTAACAAGGGGATTATGAGAGCCCTCAAAAGGCGCAACTTAAGGGGAACCGTCATCGAGGACCTCAGCATCGGGTACAGTGAGGCCGCAGCCCCATTGCCCCGGCACCACAGCCCCCTGATGTGCTCCCTAAAAGTGACGCCCCTGTCAAGCTTCACCCCCAAGTAGGTGATGGTGTTGGTCCATTGTATCCTTCGTCTGAGGTACGTGAATGTAGGGAAGTTTGCGGGAACGCGGCGCTTGGTGAAGAGAATAGCGTGGCTTTTCTCCAGATTTATGGACAATCGCCAACGTTCGCACCACTCTTGGATGAGGCAGAGGTGTCTCTGAATAGGGTTGAAGGCTCTGCGTGGGTGTTTGTACAGTATAACAGCACGTCATCAGCATACTGAGCTATGTTGACTTGCTGCACTGTTGGTAGGTCGGCCATGTAGACGCTAAAGAGCGTGGGGGAAAGTACAGAGCCTTCGGGGACTCCGCCTCTTACTGGCCTAGGTGTTGATTTGTGTCCCGCAACTGAAACTACAAAATATCTGTGTTTAAGGTATGAGTGTAGTAGGTGTATGATGTGTGTCGGGAGCTCCAGTCGGATGAGTTTGAGGAGTAGACCCGCGTGCCAGGTCGTAGAGAAGGCTTTCTCCACGTCCAGCGACACCGCCGCAGTGTAGGCTCTGTCCTGGAAATCCAGGGCAGCAGCCTCCACCACTCTCAGTAGTTGCTGGGGTGTAGAATGCCCAGGACGAAAACCAAATTGGTGATCTGGGATGGCTTGAATGTCGCCCAAGAGAGGGGACAAGCGGACTAGTATTAGCCTCTCGAAAACCTTCGAGAGAACTGATAGGAGACTGATGGATCGGTAGTTGGATGGGTGTAACGGGTCTTTCCCCGGATGGATATCACGCGGGCCTCCCTCCACTCGCGTGGAAAGTGGCACAAGGTGAGGCACATGTTGAAAACCTTGGTTAGAAAGAGTACCGCCTTGATGGGAAGGCATCGGAGCATGGCGGGGGTTAGTCCGCCAGGATCCGTTGCCTTTTTGGGGTTGAGACGCCTGAGTGCGCCCTGGAGTTCACTGGGTCGGATGACGGGAAGTCGGTCCGCCTCGTCGGGGGGACGTTGAAGGTAACGACGCACCTCCCACCGAGCACGGTCCGAGAAGTCTTCGTCCTGGGGGTCTTCTCGTGGCCTCATAGTCCTTTCGAGGTAGTCAGCGAACACATCGGCTTTGGCTCGGGGTTCATAAGCCAGGCCTTGGGTGCCTTGGATTGGGGAGGTGATTTGACCTCCGCGGTGTCGGAGAGCTTTGGCAATCCTCCACACGTCGCCATCCTCGAGCCTCAAGCGGGTCATCGTCCCCTCCCACGCTCGCACCCTGTGCTCGCGTAGTCGGGTCCGGACCTCTCGGCGTAAACGCCTCAGGAGTGCTCGTTATGTGGCGTGCGGTGACGCTGATAAAGTCTGCGGGCAGCCCAGGAACGGCGTACGAGCAGATGGAGTTCAAGGGGAAGGACATCCGGGTGTAGAGGTGCTGGGGTGTGAACGGTTAGGTTATGGGCAGTTCGCACCACGATGGAGGCAAAGGATTGGACCGCAGCCTCTAGGGATGGGATGTCTGTGATCCTAGGGTTCGGCGGGATGGAGTCATTGAGGCAAACGCTGACGCATTCCCAGTCAACGTCGCCGTTTTGAACCGAGACGTCATGACTGGCAACCCGTGTGTTAACCTCAGCTAACACGGGATTATGATCGGAATGAAGTGCGTTGATCGCCTGGTATTTCCAGTCCAGTGTGATTGGCAGGCTGAGGGCAGCCCGAGGTGTGTTAGACGTGTCCCTGTTCTCAGAGAGAACTTAACCACGTTCTGAGGGGATTGTGGGTTTTGTAGGATGGCGGGTGTGTTTTGGAGTTGTGGAGTGACAGGAGGAGGCGAATATTGCTCCTCGACGGTTGCCTTGATGGTGCAACGGCCCTTGTGCACCGCTGGTGTGTTTTTATCAAAATGTTTCTTGAGATTAAATTTTGAATCCAAGCAACTCTTGAAGGATAATAAGAAGCTTAGCCGTAGCAGCTGTTGGTGGTGCTCCTTCGTTACCGGGGATGCCCGCAAGCCATGCGGGGAAGCCGGTATCGCCTGAAGCGGGCCTGGTATTTAAGATGACTGAGATCTTAAATACCAGGCCATAATATCACGCGAACCAATCAGATGTTAGCTTCATCCCAGCTCTTATAAATACCAGTCTCCGCAAGCTCAAACCATCAGTTCACCCTGAAGACGAGGAAGATGCACTTCTTCGAAAGTTTTTACCTGGCTAGAAGCCCGAGAAGATTTTGAACTAGCTATTTTTGTTTCTCCTGCCCTTTTTGCTTTCAATTTTAATGGTGTCCTATCACATCCTCCCATTCATGCCTTTCTACTGTATGCTCTATTGTATCCAATAGCCGAGTTTTCTTTTATAACCTTTCAAATACTCATTTTACTTAATCAAACGCTCTAATTATTTTATATTTCTTCTTAGTTTACAAACATTCGTTTCTTGCTTGGTTCTCCTTCTTTGCAATACATATTTATTTAAAATGTAAAATAAACAACCTACATAATCTTAAGTGTTCCACACGCTATAAGCACTTCCTTACAAACTTATGTTAACTTTTATAATGCACACCACTTACTTTCGGCACCTGTGAGCTGAATAGCTGGATTACTTTTTGTTTGTCATACACAATCAATACCAGAGTTACACGATTCTTTTAAAAACTTTCTCCAACCCTGTCAATATTTTCTCTCGTTTGGTCTCCGTTGTAAACCGAAACACAAAAATGTTTTTCACTCTGACATTTCTACTACATAGGTTTAAGATTTTTACCGAAAAGATATTGCTAAAAATGGCAATGCTCATTCAGTGTTAGTGTTGCATGTTTTTAATGTATTTAACATAATTAGGTATTGTTGCAGTTTGGAATTGGTTTCCCTTGTGACGCCTGTTCTTCATTGGCTGAAGCAGGTCATATCTTTGTATTGTTGCAGGAGTATGATTCATTTTTTCCCCTTATCGTTTGTGTTAGCCAAGAATGAGCGAGCATTTGTAGTTTTTATTCAATGTTAATGATAATAGGCTTGTATTCTCATTATTTTTAAATTATTTATTTATGCACAATCGTAAAGTTATGTGATGAGTGCTTCTAGTTATGGCTTATACTTCAATGCAGAACGTTTAGTTTAATGCTGATTGAAGTTGTAGGCTGTCCAATTGTATTGAAGCAATGGTAACTGTCGTTTTTGATGTAGTATTCCCTCTTTGAGATTTATTTATGCAGAATCATGAAGTCGTGATGAGTGTTTCAAGTTATGGTTTATACTTCAATGCTGAAATTATAGCTTAATGCTGAATGAACTAGGCTGTCCAAGTGATTTGAAGCAATGATAACTGTCGTTTTTGGTATAGAACCTAAAGTTCTGCAAATACAAGTATTTTTATATAAGTTAGGTCTGATAGCGTTTTTATTACACCCTATTTTTAAGCGTTATTTCCGTTTTAATTAGCGTAATTAATATTTCTTGGATGTGTGATAATGCAAATATAATTCTTGTACTGGTTGGGAGGGTGTTAAATAAGTGAGATTAATGTCCCAATAATTCACCTTTATTTGTATATCTATTTAAGTTATAAACCGCTTTTAATTTCGGATTTATAAAAAACGGAGCCTTAAAAGATTCGAGGCAAGTAGCTAATGATAACTTTTTATTTATATCCATATTCATAGTTGAGGGAGGAGTATCCGTTTCACTTTTATTCGCTCTCCTTCTGCCCATTCCTCTAAGAATTATTCTCCTTGGAATTAAGATCCATCGAGTCGGGAACCGAAGCGGGTCCTTTAGGCTAGTACTTAGAATCTTAAATGCTAATGCTAAATGCATCAATATACAGTTTTCCATGTTACTGACCGCCTAATAGTTGAGGGTTACGCCAGAATCTTAAAATTTCCTCGACAATTTATAGATTCGAAATAAGGACCTGAAATCAAATTTATTCTCACAGTTGTTATGGCCTAATAATAGATGTGTTGAAAGTTTTGTCCCGTCTCGTAACGATTAACAGTTCCTGAGATTTTTAATTTTTTTTTTCCGAGCCTCGAGCCTTCAGATGCATCAGCAAATATTTAAGCCATTTTTGTCTTATGTTCAGTCATGAAGTCGGGTTTCTTTGTCTGTTACACGGGATGGATAAGCGCTCCTGGTTATTTCACGTTAAAATCTCTATCAGTATTTATTGCTGTATTATGCTAACATAGCAATACCTATATCTTAAAAGTTTGGGCTGCTAGGACACAGGAGAATTATTGTCAGGTAAGCTTAATTTTTTTTTAAGTTCTGTCATGCATTCAGTTTCTTTGTTTGTTACACGGTATTGATAAGCGCTCATTGTTATTTCTCGTTAAAAGCTCTATCAGTATATATTGAATAGCTTAACAATCTGATGTGTTATTGAAAGTGGAAGCAGGGTAATCTATTTATGATGACCGGCCTTCATCTAACATAATTGCATAAGTTGTTGCCGGGTTCTTGGCCATTAGTAAATTATACATCTGTTTTTCCATTTTGCTATACTTAGCGAGTTCATTTTCACTCGTCATCGCATGTAAGCCTACGGATATTCCTTTTAAGTGCACTTTCAAAAGGTGTTACTTCGCGTGTCGTCTAAGAGCGTTTTATTATTTCAGACCGAAGCCTATAAGTCTTATTTTCACGTGTTCACCGATCTATATAATTATCTTTGTAATGTTGGTCAAGGTTTTGTTTCTAAATATTCATTGTTATTTCTCGTTATAGTCTCTGGTCAGTATTTTATTGTAAATTTTAGAGAGATGCATGGTTATTGTATCCAAGAATCATGATATTAGCTGGTATCTTGGTCTTCCGGGAAGGCCGCGGCCGCGGCCTTCCCGGAAGACCAAGATACCAAGAACACTAGCCGCCGAAGCTTACGCAAGAAAATGATATTAGCTGTCTGTTCCCTTCCACTAAAAAAATTGCAAGAGTTGAGTGTATGGTCATTTAAGCGTATTGCAATTATTATTTTAATTCTATTTAACACAGGATTGTGGTAGTTGCTTGCTCCGGCGCTACGATATAACGTATTCTATTTAACAAAGGATTATGGTAGTTGCTTGCTCCGGTGCTACGATATAAAGTAATTGTAAAGGTATTTTTACTTTTTCTTGGCGTATAGATGTCGTGCAAATAGTTATATATTTAGCGTTGTTTTTTTTATCTTCTCTTGTGTTGTGTGATCTAAATTCTGTTTTTTTTTTTTATCTATTCGCATTTCCCATTCTCGTTACCCGCAAGAGAAGTTCAAATCATAGGTAATTGTCTCTTTATAATTATTTGCGTTAGTTAGGAATGTTCACACGTTTCATTGTAGGATGTCTATTTGTTGTTGTTGTGTTCGTTATTAAAGCCATATTTTGTCTCTGACGGTTTTTGTTGAAGTCCGGATATTTTATGACTAATTATAATTATCATTTCTTGAAATTAATTCCTGTTAATGTATATGCATTTTTGAAAAGAAATGATATGAATCGCTTTTCCATAGAGGCTGATCTAATGTTGGCGTTATTGCTGTTTTCATAAGCTGAGACTGTAAATGGGAGTTTAAAAAGTTGTGGGTTATAAAATAGTATTTATCTGTAATTATTTCCCTATTAAATATATGTATTAGTTATTTCGCAAGTGCCGAGTGTAATGTTTGTCTCACAGTACATAGCTATTGTATTTGACCAACGATTAGGAAACAGCAGTTCATTTCTATCTAGTATATCGCGATATTGCAATTCTAGCTTTCTTAATTATAATTAACTCAAATCTAGGTCATTTATTGGAAGGATTATTCATTATAGGACAGGCTTGTTATCTCAAGTTTTTTTCTGCTGAGGTAAGTATTTTTTATTTCTACACAAGCTCCAAGGCAGCTGTTGTTACCCGCCATGTTGCTTTTTTCAGCAAGGAGGGCTACATGACTGTCAGGTAGTATGTAAAGTAATTATATATGTAAATACGGTACCGGAGTCTGATGGGGACTCCCGCACAGTATACCCTACTTTTATTTACTTTTTTTTTACCTTGTTTTTCTGTATTATTACTGGATTGCTGTTTTCTTACTGTTACAACACACACATAAACACAAACATATAACACTCATGCCCAAGGCGGGACTCGAACCCACGATCCCCAGCGCTACGAAACACCACAGCAACTTGGCGAGCGCGGCCATGGGGACCGGCAGAGTTAAGTGTTTACCAACTATTGTCAGTGCTCAAGTTCTTGCCCCTATTCAGGGTTACTCTCTTTTCTAACTAGCCCACTTTTTATTTCGTAAACAAACTGTTTTACTCATGATTCCCAAATGTGTTTCAAAACCAGCCTCCTATCATTATCGTATATAAACTGTTTTACTGTTTCACTACTGCTCCCCCCCCCCCCCGTTTCTAAACCAGCTACTATAGCCTACTATTATTATTATTAAGCAGTATACGCATAGTAAAATGAATCAAACATGAAAACATTGAACGAAAAATATGCAAACAGGATAGAATGTAGTGTTTCACTGTATTGTAATTAATATTATTACGCAGGATACACTTTGTAGAATAAATCAGAACATGAGAACATCATAATGAAAATAAGCAAACGCGAGACTACGTAGTGTTGAATTGTATTATTATATCTACAATTACGCAGTATATGCTTATCAGAATAAAGCATGCAAACATAAACATAACGACATCAATTATCATTAACATCATCAATAGTATACGCTTAGCAGAAGAAAAACACCGGAGCACTTACTGTTCCACTGTATCATAAACCATCATTAACTTATTAAGTAGTATAGAATAGAATAAATCTAAAAGATGAATACACCGTAACGAAAAACATACAAACACAAGAGAACGTAGTGCACTGTATTATCAAAATTATTACACAGTAATGAAACATGAAAACAATGTAATAAAAGTATGCAAACATAAGAGCACCAATGTTTCACTACATTATAATATTATTACGCAGGGTACAGTTAGCATAATAAAACAAAACTTGAAAAATCGTGACGAAAATATACATTTATGAGAGCACGTAGTCTTTCACTATATTATCATTAATATTATTATGCAGCCTAAGCTTAGCAGAATAAAACAAAACATAAAAACATCGTAAGGAAAAACGAAGCACGAGAGCACGTAGTATTTTGCAGAACAAGCTTAGCAGAATAAATCAATACATGAAGACATTGTAATGAAAAATAGGCAAACACAAGGGCACATAGTATTTTACTGTATTATTAGCACTAATATTAAGACACTTAGCAGTATGAACCAAAACATAAAATCCATCATAAGGAAAATATACAAACCTAAGAGCATAATGAAATTTTACCTGCTTTCGTGTTTGAAGGGTTATCTGTACACGAGAAATACGGCGCGGTTGGGTCAACTGGTATTTTATTCCTCCCAAAAATTCTATACTGAGACTTCATCGGAAATGTATGTTTTGAGGCCCCGTGAATCCAAAAAAAAATAGGATGTATTCCATTCAATGACTTTCTCTAGCTGTTCCACAAATTTTACTAACAAGAGGCTATTCTTTTATCTACCTCATGTTAAACAAGATAAACAGTGTAAGCATTTACCAGCATCTTTGTAAGTAGAAGAGCAATAAGCGAACGCACTTTAATTAAAATCGTTTTTAGAAAATCAAAAATGTCAAAAAATGTGCCATATACATATAGTTAGAGAAGGTATTGTGTTGTATTCCACCCAAACATTTGATGTCGAGATTTCACCGGACATAGTATTATGAGTTCTCCCGAGTCCAAAAAAAGATTTTTTAGAAAAAGGTCCGTTGGTGTTTGTGCGCAGCATAGTTCAAAGACCGTTAAATACTGATCTTGGTATTTATACTTAGTATCGTCCAAGAAAGCAACACAAGATTTTCAAGAAAACCGCCACACAACAAACTACCCTTTACATAGAAAAAAAAATCGAACATTTTAATTTTCTAAAAAAATGCTATTTTTTTGGACTCAAAGGATCTCGAAACATTTATTTACAGTGAAATCGCGTTATCCAACTTTTGGGTGGAATACAATACCTTCGCTATGCACTATATACCTACATAGTACGAGTAGAGAAAGTAAAAATATAGATCTCGTTAAAACATACAATGTATGCAATATACAGTTTTAATACATTACCGTTTCGAGATATTTCTTATTATTCGTTTCAGTTTCAAACTACTTACTTTTCTCAAGTCATATTTCGTTTCATCTCTCTTGTTTCACTTGTGTAGCATGAAAAGAGAACCGTAGTTCAATTACGACTAGCTTTCAAAAGATCTAACTATCGCTTTAGCGTAGTTTATTTCCTTCTGCAAACGAAGAAGCAAGTAATAAGATCATTTCTAGTAATGCTTATCTTGATTAGCATTATGTAGAAACGAATACTCTTTTGTAAGAATAGTATATTTACAAAACAGTAGAGAGAGTCATGTGAATGGAAGAATGGAAAATTCAAGATGTAAGAAGATTTAATCAAGCGTTTCATTATTCGCATAACAAGCTACAAAACGAATTTATTTTGAGGCACAAAATACAATCATTCAAAAGAGTTAGGGTTATTAAACCAAATTTTTTCAGGAAAAAATATCTGTAAAATACTTTGTGAGAGTTAAGAGAAACAACGGATTTTCACTGGTGCAAGTATACAAGAAAGCTTTCTCGTCAAACCTGGGAATAGATAAGCATTTCAACTTAGGACTGTCGTCAAAGGAAAATAGGAAGTATCTAGAAAAGTGCAAAGAGGTAAAACAAAAAGTCTGCATTAAGAAACTTCAACTGGTTGACACTCACTACTGCAGGCATAAATGCAAAATGCTGTACTCTTAGAGCTAAATGTTTGTAAATTATGACAGAACTCAGAATCTCTCCCAAAAGTGAGAGTAAAGTATGATTATTTCAGGGTAATTTTGTAACAATCTGAGTTTTAAGATTTCAACTCTGAATGTCAATATCTTCTCCTGCAAATGAAGTCAAACCATATATCACCAGAAGCTAAATTCCGAGTGCATAAGCTCAAAGCTGCTGCTTTCAACGTTTGATAAAGAAAGAGGAGCCAACTAGAAACGTTCGTTTGACTGCTGGAATAATATGACCTTGACTAAGCGGCATATTAGTGCACACAGATGTAATCGTACAACTTCACGATCTTCAAGAATGGATCAAAATCTCTACAAAAACAAGGAAAGCATTACGATTTATAACCGGGTGGAAAATAAATGACCGACGGCGTGAAATGAAATAGCTTCTACATTACATGATCATCTAAATAATGCTAATTTATTAGACGTTACAACAGTTGAGCTTTATGCAGATGGATGTCCCGGCCAAAATTAGAGTTTTACAACTGTTTTGATGCTTTGTTATCGGTTGAGGCTCCAATCTCCCAATAATATTCAAGTGCACTAACAACCTAATTTGTCACTCATTTCTCTCTCCATGCAGGGTTATTTTCTAAGCTTATCGTTACGGCTAACTAGTACGAGGGGCATACTGAAAGTCATGAGCAACACTGTTTTACAATCTTAATATTTATTTTTAAGCCAAACCAAATACATCATCATAATCTACAGAATTTCTTTCACTTTTCGACATAGTCTCCATTGTTTTGCACACATTTTTCCCATCGTTCTACAAGTTTGAAAATGCCCTTGGATAGAACTCCGTTCAGCTGCCCGCAGACCCTGACGCACTGCTTTCCGAATATCCTCCAGCGTCTCGTAGCGTTGGCCACGCATCTGCTCCTTCACAGAACCGAAAAGATGGCAGTCGGAGGGTGCCAAGTCGGGACTGTAGATAGGATGTGGAAGAGTTTTCCACCCTAATGCCCTGATCTTCTCCATAGTGGCACGGGCAGTATGCGGTCGCGCATTATCCTGTTGAAGGATGATCCTCTTTCCAGGGCGTTTATCACGCAAAGCCCGACGGAGCTTCAGAAGTGTCTTGATGTAGCGGGCAGAATTTATGGTTTGTCCAGGTTCAAGAAAGTCAACCAGAATGCAACCTTGTGCATCCCAAAAGACACTTCCCATAACTTTTCCTACAGACTGCACTGTCTTCGCTTACTTCTTCGATGGTGAGTTCAAGTGGTGCCATTCCATACTCTGACGTTTCGTTTCTGGCTCTCAGTGATGGAACCAGCTCTCATCTCCAGTCACAATACACGTCAAAAATTCATCCCCTTCATTATGAAATCTCTGAGGAAGGTTTGGTGCAATGGTTCTTCTCTGAAGTTTGTGGTCTTCAGTCAATAAACGGGGGACCCAACGGGAACAGACCTTTCGATAACCCAAGCTGTGGATCATTTCTTGCACTGCACTATGTCCTATTCCAAGTTGCGCAGCAATTTCATTCACAGTGAAAAGCCTATCTCCTGTAATGAGCTCATCAACTCTTTCCTTGTTGCGTTCTGTAGAGGCAGTTTGAGGACGCCCGCTACGAGGCGCATTTTGCAGACTCGTGTTTCCATCTATGAAATGTTTCACCCATCTTCTAACACTGCTGGCACCCATGCAGACACCTCCATACGCACGTTGAAGTCTGAGATGAATTTCAGGAGCAGATTTCCCTTCCTTCACAAGGAATTCAATGACAGCACGCTGTCGAAACGAAACATCACAATGTCAGCCATTTTTCAAACACCGTCTGTGGTCACGTGATAGAAGCTAATGACGTCACAATATGTCAACATGTGGCTTAAGTCTGTAGACTATGATCCTGCAATTCGTTTCGTTACATTGTTGAAATTTAAATTTTTACAATGGGTTGCTCGTGACTTTCAGTATACCCCTCGTAGCTAAGAGCTGTAACTACTAGTTACGGGCCGAACCTTACTTTCTAACTCTCAACGATATGTGTAACGTAAAGATAGTTAAATCGTAACTACCGGTCAGGAGCTGCTGTTAAGAGATCGTTAAGTACCTGTTGCAAGTTTTTCAACATGAATGCTGTGCTAGTAATGCTTTTTGATGAGTTTGAGAGAGAAGAGGAGCATGAATTGAGGTAAGAACTTAAGTTACAATCGAAAAATGGAATTTATCGAGCGAATTGTTGCAATCAATTAACAGGTTTCTTACCTACGTTTGTAGATTGGAATATTAAGCAAAAAAAAAATATATATATATATACATATATAACCTAACCTTTGCCAAATTTAGAATGTAAGTGTTTTAATGAGTATACTGTTTAATGTGGATAATATTCTTTACAGATTACAGTACAGAAGTATACAGAGATCTCTAAGGGACAACAGTGACCCATTTTCCATGCCAGACTGGAATTCTAAAACACTGTTTCGGTTTTCCAAGAAGTGGCTCGCGAGCTGATTGACAGACTTGTACCCCAAGTGAATTGGTTTACCAAGTAATTTTCTGCCTTATATATCATAAACTACTTTTATTTTTTCTTAGAGAATATAAAACACTATTATTTCAAATACAGATTTTGTGCTTAAGCTGTACATTTTATTGGCATTTTTATTAGCTTTCATACAGAAAAATACAAATAAGTGCTGTTTATTTCCTCTCTATAACACTCGCAGATGAGCAATTTCTATCAAGTGAATAACACAGATGACTTTTTTAATGTTTTCAGATCTGTGATACAAATTTAAGAATATTATCAATGAATGCACATTATCCTGACTCAGTCCATGACGCAGCAGTTTGGACAATAAGCAGAATAAAATATCGCCTGGAGGAGAAATACAGAACCCATGAATGTTCTTGGTTTATCAGTAAGCATTACTGTTCTCAAATATTAGGTACGAACACAGGTTCAATAAATATTTATTGTTTATTTTCTGTATAACATTTTTAAAATGTTGTTTAAGGTGACTGGTTATCCAACACAGCCACGGCTGCTAACTCCTGTACTGCAAGCTCAACCTAGATCACCAGAGGAACATTACTTGTAACAGCAGCTTGTGCAGGACAAGAAACTTTGTGGAGCGTTGCATAGGTGTACTCAAAGACAGATTCAGATACCTCCTGAAAGACAGAGTTCTACTCTATGCTCCACCCATGGCAGTTTCTATAATCAATGCCTGTGCTGCCTTGCACAATTTTCTTCTTAACAGAAACATTCCTTGGGATGATGCAGTATATGAAGATGGTGAAATTGGAAATGCATGTATGTTAAATAAAAAATCTGATGTGTACCATTCACATGACTTTCTCCATATCCCTGCAACAAATAATTCTTAAAAAGCTTATACTTCTATTTACTTTATGCTAATCAGAAAAAAATAGCAGAAATAGTCTAATTACTCGCTTCCTTGTAAGTAGAAGCGAAATAAGGGACAACCGTAGGTTAAAGTGATAGTCAAAAGCTGGTTGCTATGTCAATGAAGTTCCTTTGTTTATATGGATAGGAGTTGACAAGTTCCTGTATGAGAAAAGTATGCGTTTTTCATAGCAGAAACCAAAAATAAGGAATGTCACAAAAACGACGAACTCCACGAAAAAAATGTATATAACATAAATTGTGTGTTTTAATGTGCTCTACATTTTTTGTGTAGTAAGTTTTTGTCCATCTCTTACGGTTTAGCAGTTATTCAAAATTCAGTAAAATTCATCCAGAATAAACTACTCTTCAGAGGCTATTCCCAGAAAATTCAAGATATACATTTTATTTGTCAGATAAATATGTTTAATATACGAAATTTTAATCAAAATCGTTAGAGCCATTTTTGAGAAAATCAAAATTTTCGAAAAAAGTTCCATGTAAAGGGTAGTTGGGGGTGGGGGGATTTTTCTCAAAATCTTCGTGTCACATCCCTGGAAGATACTAAACTTTAATACCAAGTTTGGTATTTTACCGACTTTTCGTTTTTGAGTTATCGTGTTCACAGACACACGGACACACACACACACACACGCGCGGACCTTTTTGTGAAAATGCTTTTTTTGGATATTGGGGACCCTAAAGCATATATTTCCGGTGAAAACTCGGTATCGAATTTTTTGGTGGAGTACAATACTTTCTCTATACACTATGTACATAGTGCGTATGGAGAAAGTAAAAAATGTATATCCTGTTATGAACACCTTTTATTTGTATTTATATTCCTAAATACTGTACATCACAAATACACTTTAGTATTGTAATAATAATAACATTTTATACAGTTTATTTTTTCTAGTTGCTGGTGAAGAACATTTGCTCTTAGAGGGCAGGCAAGTGAGAGCAAGAGTCATCAGGCAATATTTTGCTTAACAAACTTTAACACAGAAACAATTTCTGTATTTAACACAAAAATTTTAGTTTTTTAGATTATACATATTTTCTATTTGTGTTACACTGTTTATTTTCATTGGATTAATTAAGAAACGGTTAGTAAAGTAGAAAATCAAAATGTACAAAGAACCACTTTTCTTTATCAAACAGTACTCTATTTCTACAAGCACCACTCTTCAGGCATATGCACTGATGCTGAGAACTGATGCCATTACATGCTTGAAACCAATTTGATCAGCTGACAAAGATATAAGTAGTGAACTCAGAAAGAGCTTACCACATGTTAGACTTGTAATAAACCACACTAAATTCATTTACACAGCAATATTGTATAAGTGTTGATAGCAGGTGATGCAGTCTTAATTCAAATGTGTGAAAGAAAATTCTTATACTTCTAGTTTTTAACTCTGAATTTTATTGAGGAAAATATGTAAGAGTTACAATTCTGAAAATTGACTCAGCCTATTCTGTATGAGCAAATACTAATTGTTCTGAGTGCAAAATTTTATTGTCTGTTTTTATTTCATGCTGAGGTAGTATGGTGTTACTCTGTATGTAATACATATATTTTATTTTTTTATTTATTTATTTATGCTAAGCTTTATACAGGTGAATATGACCAGTGTTCAGCCCTGGCTCTTTACCGGTCATACTCATATTTTACAATAGTTTATTAATTCTAGTTTATTACACCATTTTGTCTATTTACTGTCCATATCCATTTATTTTTCACTTTGCATAAGAATTGTCCAATCTTCTTACTATCTTTTTGAAACATTTCAACTACTACTACATTTCTATCTATTTTAAACCATTTCTTATTAATATACTTTTTTCTCCAAATTTCAGTTCCTTTACATTTAAATAAAATGTGTTCTATATCTTCATTTCCGCCACATATAGGACATTGATTTTGTGGAATACCTTTCCTTAAACCTTTTAATCTCCATACTCCTGCTTTCAGCCATGCAATACCTTCTCGCTCCTCTTTATTTGTCACATCAATGTACTTTTCCCTTCCCCATGAGACTTTCATTGGTATATAGAAAACTAAAGATCTCTTTTCAGTTATTTCACTAAATATTTTTTGTATTTCTATATCCTCAAATCTTTTCCTTGCCAACTTCCAGAAGTTATTCACATTATTTTCTCTTCTTCTCCACATTTCCCCTAACCCACTACTTTCCAGGTTATTTCGAAGACAGTCTACCCATCCCTTGTTCTTTAAACTTTTCTCTTGATATACTAAACACTGTTTTAACAAATTCCTTTCTTCCAATTTCAATATCCTATGCCAAAATTTCAATGCCCTTTCCATAATCTTTCCCTTACTTGCCACTCTACCCAGCTCTATTTGTGCTACCTGCCTAACAGTTGCATTTGGTAACCCCAGTATTTCTTTGCAAAATTTCCTATGCACCTCATCTATGCCTTCCCATCCTCCTTCTAATCCCCATACTTCTATCCCATATAGCATTTTTGCCTCAACCACCATATTGTACACTTTTTCTAACCATCTAATATTTATATTAGGTGCTTTGTATTTGCAACTTCTAATAGCTGATAAAGCTCCTTTTCCTTTTGCCAATGCAAATTTCTTTTGCTTTTCCCAATTGCCACCACTATCAATTTTAACTCCTAGATAAATACATTCTCTCACTACCCTGTACTCCTTTTCATTCTCATTCTTCCATTTGTCATATTTGCTCAATTTTCCCCCTTTTTTGAACACTACAATCTGCGTCTTGTCCTGGTTCACTTTTAAACTCCACTCTTTACAGTAATTATTTAATGTTTGCAAGGATTGTTTCAAGCCATTCACTGTAATTGCACCTATAACTAGATCATCTGCAAACAGTAATCCTGGAATCTGAATATTATTAATTACTGGCATCGAGTTATTATTTCTCCCAATTTCTGTTAATACATCATCTATATATAAATTGAATAGGACTGGACTTAACTTACATCCCTGTCTAAGGCCTTTCTCTTGTTGGATTTCTCTTGTTACAACCCCTTCCTCCACTCTTATACAAAAAGTATTTTCCTTATATAATGCTCTAAGGGTGTCCACCATTTGTTTACTCACTCCTTTAGTCAACAACTTATGCCACTAATACATATATAAGGATGGATAACAAAAGTGGTGATGTCATAAATATTATCTTATATACTCTACTTCATTATTCATACTGTTTTAAAATTCTTTAATTATTGTATTTAAAAATATTGATATTCATAGACTACAAATGAGAGGATGCTACATATTCCTTCACGGCGAAGGGGAGTTTGTTAAACAATGCAGTTCCCAATTGAGAAAAGTTTGTATTTGAAAATTCAAAAATAATAACAAGGAATTTCTCAGAAATAAGTTAATTCAACAGAATGGAAATTGACTTGAACTGGGGCTTTAATGAGATCAGTATTTCTTATTCAATAAAGTTTTGTCTATTTCTTTATAGTTTACAAGTCATTGTAATTTATGGTGCCATTACAATTCCAAATCATCAGAAAAATTAAACAGTATTTTGTGAATTTTTAAAACAAAAATTATTAATGAAGTTCATATGACTTTAGTTGGTAAAGGGTATTTATTTCAAATTCTCACCATTAAAATCAAGATTTCAACTGTGTTTAAAAATGGAATCATTCCAAACAATTCATTTTAGTTATCTTTAGCAAACTTTCTGGTGCTGAATTAAGAGGTACATTAATTCAGCTACACAAAAATATCCAAATTCCATTTAGAGGTAGTGCAGAAATTCCATATAAAGGAAGAAAATTTGTAAAAATTTAAATTTCATGATACACAAATTACTTAAATTTTATGCTCACCAAAATATAGATTTTATGATTCTAAAACTCAAATTGGACAATAAACATATAAGTGTTTTTTCCTTTGTTTAAAGTCAATAGTTAGTACTACAGAGATATTTTGAAGTAAAGAAAGACTAAACTGTTACACTGTTTGCCAACAATCAGCTCTCTTCCTTCAAATAATACAGCTAAGTTCTTCTCATCTCTGCTTCAAACAGCCTACACTTTCTTTTCACTAAACTCCCCCAATCCGTGAAGATCTAAAATATAAGAGGTGTCATACAGTAGCAGGCTGTTTCTTATAAACTTCAATTATGGCCAGCAGCATTGCTATAAAGACAGAAATTCAAAATAAACAATTGCTGTAATTATGTAAAATAACAGCTCATAATATTTAGCAGAAACTTATGTAACAAACTTTCCCAACATCTTTTCCTACATAGTATTAAATAAAACCTACTTAAAAAGATTGACAAGAAAGTCAGGCAAAATGTGTGATGAATTATATGCAATTTCAGATTGCCAATATTCTGGAATTTGTCTCCCAGAATCTCTCATATTCCAAGGAAATAATGATAACACACATTTGTATAAATTAGGCAGTTACTCGCAAAATATTATAAACCAGATGGGAATCTATCCATTTTTAGTTGAATTTAGTGATTGTTGAATCCATAGGGAATTTAAACATAACCTACATTCTTAAAAATGGCGAAACTTAGTTATGGCCTACAATGCTTATGAAAATTCTAAAACTAACTTTTATCTGTAACTAAATGATAAATAGATCATACTATTGTATACTTACATGCTTCCACCCTTTATCATTCTTTTGGGGCCCATTGCCGCAGCTGTTCAATCGTTCCACAATTGCTCCACATCATTCGACTCCATTTGTGGTGTCAAGCGCCCACTTCGCAGTACTTGACGAATATTTATATAATCTAAATATATTCTGTACTGCTCCTGGCTAGTTTTGGAACTTCGCTTCCGCTCACTTTTCAAAAACTGATTCCCAGACCCAGAGCAATTGGCAGGCTGAGGGCAGCCCGAGGTGTGGTAGACGTGTCCCTGTTCTCGGAGAGAACTTAACCACGTTCTGGCGGGATTGTGGGTTTTTGCAGGATGGCGGGTGAGTTTTGGGGTTGTGGAATGACAGGAGGAGGCAAGTATTGCTCCTCGACGGTTGCCTGTCATGGTGCAACGGCCCTTGTGCACCGCTGGTGTGAGTTTGTTCAAAATGTTTATTTTGGGTTTTTAATTTCGAGGCTCTCGTAGCATTACATACACAGTGGTACCACGCGAAGAAATTTCATTGCAAAATTTCATTCTTTTTGTCCATATGTTTCTTTCAAACACCGACCTTTTTTCCGTTTTAAGCTTTATAACTATTTTTTTTTCGAATGTTCTAGGCAATAATAATTATGTTTAGTTTATTTGACAGAGCTGGTTTCAAAATTGAACTGCAGTTAACCGTTTTTCAGCACATAATTTGTCTACACGGTATACAAAATAAATGGCGAATGTATAGCAAGCTAATAATCAATTACTCTTTCCAGTTATGTAAAAGTTTTTCGTAACTACAGGTAACTTAGCGTCAGTGTCAACGACTCGCAATACAAAGTAGTTAATTTCAACTACCTCGTTGAGAAACTCGGTATGAAAGTAGTTGAAATTATAACGATTTTGTTAACGACTAACATAGAAAATAACCCTGCATGTGTCATTGTAAATCTAGAATACTTATTTTGAGATTTTTGAGGAAAAAAGATCCTTTATTAAAGTTGAACAATAATGTCCGTGGCAGCAGCTGGAAATAAAGTGTGTAAATTGAACAAATTCTTAGTGGATGGTAATCTGACTTTCCCAGCGTTAAGAGAAATTTCTTAACGAAGGGCAGGTCAATAGTTTTGACAAGAAGTGAACGTATTATCGATGTGATTGGAGTTTTCAGTTCTCTATTAAGGCAAAATCAACAAAGTGATAATGTTACTCCAAATATTCTACTAAGAGGCGTGCTTCTTAAACCAGAAGAGCACTGATTTCAAAGGTGTCGATTAACTACTCAAAACACTAACGTAAAGAATGAAGGACTCTTGAATCTCTCGTGTTTTATTCCAAGTTCATGAATAAGGCTCACAAATAGCAATGGTGACACATTTCCTCTTTAAATAAGAATTCGTTAATGAAAACTAAAGCCAAAGAACTAATATTTTCTGTATTTCCTACAATAAGTAGGGGGGAAGTATTATTTTACATCCAAAACTCGATGTTGAGATAACACCAGAATATGTTTTGAGGCACCTGAATCCCAATGAAAGTACGTTTAGAAGAAGGTCCCTGTGCGTGCGCATGCGCGTAAACAGCTCAGAATCTTCAAGGATGAGACACAAATATTTAAGAAAATCCCTCACTCTACCCTACGCTTTACATGAAACATTTTTCAGAAAACTATTTTCTGAAAAATGACTGATGATTTTGATTGAAATACTACACGTTTAAGATATGTTCACGAGCATGTCGTATATTTTGGATTTTCTGGAATAGCCTCTGAAGTCCTTTTTATTCTGAAAGACTTTTGTACAGCTAGTAAACCATAAGATAGACAAAGCTTACTATATAAAAATCTGTTCCATTCACATGACTCTGTTATGCAAACAAAAACTTCATATAAAATAACATTCTTCTCCCTACTTGCTAATCGAGAATGCATTAGTAGAATGGTCTAATTACTTAGTTTCTTAAAAGTAGAAGGGAACTAAGGGATTACATCAGGCTAAGGGATAGCTAAATCTTTTAAAAACTGTTAATATGCGATTGACAGAAATTTGCTTCCCTTTGCATGGCCGGAAGAAAAAAATTGATGTGTTACACTCACATGACTTTCTCTAGCTACTCTACAAACTTCTTACGAAAGATAATCCTTCTTTCAACACCATGCTAATCGAGATAAACATTATTACTTGCTTCCTTGTAAGTAGAAGCGAAATATGGGAGTATTATAGTTTAAAGTGAAGTCAAAAGCTGGTTACTAGGTGACTGAAGTTCCTTTGTTTGTATGGACACGAGTTGACAAATTCCTGTGTGAGAAAAGTACAAGTTTTTCAAAGCTGAAACCAAAAGCAAGGAATATCTCAAAAACGATCAACTCTTCGAAAACATTTTATATAACATAAATTGTGTGTTTTAATGTGCTCTACATTTTTTTTGTGTGTTAAGTTTTTGTCCATCTCTTACGGTTTAGCAGTTATGCAAACTTCTTCCAGAATAAAGTAGTCTTCAGAGGCTATTCCCAGAAAATTCAAGATATACATATTATTTGTCAGGTATATCTGTAATATTCAATATTTTAATCAAAATCGTAGTCATTTTTGAGAAAATCAAAATTTTCGAAAAAAGTTTCATGTAAAGGATAGTTGGGGGTGGGGGGGATTTTCTTGAAAATCTTCGTGTCGCATCCTTGGAAGATATCAAACTTAAATACCAAGTTTGGTATTTAACGGTCTTTCAGTTTTTGAGCTATGCTGTCCACAGACACACACACGGACCTTTTTCCAAAAATACTTTTTTAGGATTCAGGGGGACCCAAAACATGTATTTCCGGTGAAATCTCGGTATCGAATTTTTGGGTGCATTACAACACCTTCTCTATCCCTATGTACATTGTACATGTGGGGCTAGAGAAAGTAAAAAGAAACACGGACTTCTTATTCGAAAAAAAGAAAAACATTTTAACATTGAACGGGCAAGGAATATCTCAAAATAGTTCCACAGCAAAAATGTATAGGACACATCGAGTTTTGGCGAGATCTACATTTTTTGTCTGGTAGGTTTTCTTCCATCCGGCTTTCCAGTTATACAAAAATCGTCCAGAATGAAGAGGACTTCAGAAGCTATTCCCAGGAAAGTGAAGCTATATTGATTATGTTTTCTTTCTAGTTTTCTTTTGTTTGTCCTTCTTGTATGGAGGACTTGCACCCCCCCCCCAAGGACTTAAAAACCAACGCCTAGACTCAGATGGCTGTTGGTGAGCAGAGGCAATGGATCAGGGAAAAGCCAGGATGGGTGATCAGCCCTATGACTGGTATGAAGGGAGGAAGTGGGTGACAAATGGCGGCCAATGAACATCAGGCAAGATGATTATGCAGAAATTGGTTGAATGAGCACCTGGAGAGACCCCCCTCTTCCAAGACGCCGCTTCGTCCACCACAAGGCCCACATGCAGTTCCCTGAGATCGAGCCGCCTTCGCTAAAGGCGAGTGGTCTAACCACTCGGCCACGGCGCCGCCATTTGTCATGAAAATATATTTAACATATAGTATGTTAATCAAAATTGTTAGAGCCATTTTTAAGAAAATCAACAATTTCGAAAAATGCTCAATATAAAGGGCTATTTGGGTGGGTGATTTTCTTGATTGTTTAATGGACTTTTTTTATTGTTTTGTTGTTCGTTTTATTTACTTTTGGTATTTAACGGACTTT
The DNA here is from genome assembly GCA_030762935.1 of Hymenopus coronatus. NCBI lineage: Eukaryota > Metazoa > Arthropoda > Insecta > Mantodea > Hymenopodidae > Hymenopus > Hymenopus coronatus. Next base: position 162,231,665 of record CM060892.1, read on the forward strand.
TTCGGTTTTTGAGTTATGCTGCCCCCTACACACACAGACGGACCTTTTTCTAAATTGCTTTTTATGGATTATGGAAGTCTCAGAACTTGTTTTTTCCGGTGAAATCTTGGTAGAGATTTTTTTGTGAAATAAAATACCTTCTCTACCTACTATGCACGTTGTAACCACGTGGTAAAGAAGGTAAAAATGTAGATCTCATTAAAATATTCAATTTATGTCCTCCCTCTCTTATGGAGTAAACCATTACGAAGAAATCCCACGATATTGGATTGTTTTCAAATAGTTTACTTTTCTCGGTTGTTAATCTTTACTTTCTCTAGCCCCGTATGTACAATGTACTTAGTGGATGGAGAAATTCGATACCGAGATTTCACCGGAAATACATAAATCCAAAAAAGCATTTTTAGAAAAAGTGTGTGTAGCATAGCTCAAAAACGAAAAGTCCGTTAAATACCAAACTTGATATTTAAGTTCAGTAACTTCCAAGGATGCGACACAAAGATTTAAGAAAATCTCCCCACCTCCAACTACCCTTTACATGAAAAAAATTTCGAAAATTTTGATTTTCTCAAAAAAACGGTTCAAACATTATGATTAAAATTTCTTATACTTAGATATTTACATGACAAATAAAATGTATATCTGGAATTTTCTGGGAATATCCTCTAAAGACCTTTATTCTCGACGATTTTTGTTCAAATTTGCATAACTAATAAACTGTAAGAGATAGACAAAAACTTAGTGCACAAAAAATGTAGATCTCATTAAAACACGCAATTTATGTCACATACATTTTTTATTTTCTCTACACGTACTATGTGTATAGAGAAGGTATTATAATGCACTCAAAAATTCGATACCGAGATTTCACCGGAAATACATCGTTTGGGGCTCCCTGAATCAAAAATGAGCATTTTTAGAAAAATGTCCGTGTGTGTGTGAGGGAGTGGGAGAGGGAGGGAGAGAGGGAGGGAGAGAGGGACAGACAGACAAAATGTATATCTTGAAGTTTCTGGGAATTGCCTCTGAAGACATGTTTATTCTGGATGCATTTTGTGGAATTTTGCATAACTGGTAAACCGTAAGAGATAGACAAAACCTTACCTAGCAAAAACTTTAGAGTTAGTTAAAATACACTATTTACATAATGCACATTTTTTTTCGTAGAGTCGGCCGTTTCTGAGATATTCCTTGTTATTAGTTTAGTTTTGAAATACTTATACTTTTCTTATGCGGGAATTAGTCAACTCCTGGCCATACAAACAAACATAGCAACCAGTTTTTTAGAAGATTTGACTGTCGCTTTAGCCTATGGTACTCCCTTAATTCACCTCTACTTACGATGACGCAAGTAAAAATACCATTTATACTCTTTTTTTTTTTTTTTTTTCTTTTTCTATTAGCATGAAGTAAGTAGAAGAATAAGCTTTTTAACAATAATTAGTGCAGAGATTTAGAGAAAGTCATGTGAATGTAACAGTAACACATCAGATTTTTAGAAAAAGGACCTGCGCGCGCGCGTGTGTGTGTGTGTGTGTGTGTACAGCAAGCTCAAAAACTATGCCGGTCCCCATGGCCGCGCACGCTAAAGAGCCTTGCTTTGGTGCTTCGTGGCGCAGGGGATCGTTGGTTCGAGTCCCGCCTTGGGTATGGGTGTTTGTGTGAAGGTGTATTTGTCACAAATCTGAAAACGGCAACCAAAGGAAATTTAGGAGAAAAGGGGAAAAAAAAAAAAAAAAAAAAGGAATAAGAACAAGGAATAAATGCCGGAACTGTATTCCTTTATTAAAAAGAAACACTAAAAGATCGTTTACATACCAAACTTTGTATTTAAGTTTTGTATTTTCCAAGGATGTAACACAAAGATTTTCAAGAAAATTCCCCTACCCCCAACAACCCTTTACATGGAAAAGTTTTGAAAACTTTTATTTTCTCAAAAATGGCTCTTAATGATTTTGATTAAAATCTCATATTTAAAATATTTACATGATATAATGTATATCCGGAATTTTATTTGAATAGCCTTTGAAAGCCTATTTATTCTGGATGAATTTTGCTGAACTTTGCAAAACAGGTAAACCGTAAGAAATTGACAGAAACTTACTACAAAAAAAATGTACATCTCTAAAAACCATAATTTATGTCTTACACTTTTTTCGTGAAGTTGACCGTTTACGAGATATTCCTCGTTTTGGTTTCAGTGTTAAAATATTTAAAACTTTTCTCATACGGGAAGTTGCCAACTGCCCGCCCAAAGAATTGGATTTCAATCCCAAAGGAACCACGTTTTAAAACTTTTGACTGTCAGTTTAGCCTAATGCATCCCTTTATTTTCCTTCTACTTAATAAGGAACTAAGCATCTTGTCCATCTCTGGTAATGGTTTTCTCAATTAGCATGAAGTAGAGAGAAAAATAAGATTATTGACAGTAATTTGTTACAAAGATGTAGAGAAAGTCATTAGAATGGAACACATGAAATTTGTAGTAAAATGTCGTGTTTTGTGTCTGTGGGCAGCATAGCTTAAAAACGATAAGTCCTTTAAATACCAAACTTGACATATAACTTCAGTATCTTCCATATATGCGACACAAGATTTTCGCCCCCCCCCCCAAACTATGCTTCACATTAAAAAAAAAAAAAACATCTGATGTGTTCCATTCACATAACTTTCTCTACATCTCTAACAAATTATTGTTAAAAAGTTTATGCTTCTATTTACTTCTATTTACTTCATTGAGAAAAAAAAATCTGATGTGTTCCATTCACATGACTTTCTCTATATCTCTGTAAATTATTATTGTTAATAAGCTTATCTTTTATTTACTTCATGTTAATCGAGAACAATTAGCAGACATAGTCTTATTTCTTGCTTTATTCTAAGTAGAAGCGAAATAAGGGAGTACCATAGGTTAAAGTGAAAGCCAAAAGCTGGTTGCTATGTGACTGATGTTCCTTTGTTTGTATGTACAGGAGTTGACAAATTCCTGTATGAGAAAAGTATAAGTTTTTCAAAGCTGAAACCAAGAAAAAAAAAGAATATCTCAAAAACCATCAACTCCAGGAAAAAAATGCATATAACATAAATTGTGTGTTTTAACGTGCTCTACATTTTTTGTGGATTAAGTTTTTGTCCATCTCTTAAGGTTTAGTAGTTATGAAAAATTCATCTAGAATAAAGTAGTCTTCAGAGGCTATTCCCAGAAAATTCAAAATATACATCTTATTTGTCAGGTAAATAACTTTAATATACGATATTTTAATCAAAATCGTTAGAGCAATTTTTTAGAAAATAATTTTTTTTTAAAAAGTTCCATGTAAAGGGTAGTTTGGGGTGGGGGGATTTTTCTCAAAATCTTCGTGTCGCATCCCTGGAACATACCAAACTTAAATACCAAGTTTGCTATTTTACCGACTTTTCGTTTTTGAGTTATCCTGTTCACAGACACACGGACACACACACACGGACCTTATTTTGAAAATACTTTTTTTGGATAAAGGGGACCCTAAAACATATATTTCCGGTGAAATCTCGGTATCGAATTTTTTGTTGGAGTGCAATACATTCTCTATACACTATGTATATAGTGAGTATAGAGAAAGTAAAAATAGAAATAGTCTTGTTAGTTACTTCCTTGTAAGTAGACGCGAAATAAGGGAGTACCATAGGTTAAAATGATAGTCAAAAGCTGGTTGCTATGTGACTGAAGTTCTTTCGTTTGTATGGACAGGAGTTGACAAATTCTGTATGGGAAAAATATAAATTTTTCAAAGCTGAAAAAAAAAAAAAAATAGGAATACCTATCTCAAAAACGATCAACTCCACGAAAAAAATATATATAAAATACATTGTGTGTTTTAATGTGCTCTGCATTTTGGTGTGATAAGTTCTTGTCCATCTCTTATGGTTTGGCAGTTATGCAAAATTCCATAAAATTCATCCAGAATAAAGTAGTCTTTAGAGGCTATTCCCACAAAACTCAAGATATACATTTTATTTTTCGGGTAAATATCTTTAATATACGATATTTTAATCAAAATCGTTACAGCCATTTTTAAGAAAATCAAAATTTTTTAAAAAAGTTCTATGTAAAGGGAAGTTGGGGGTGGGGGGATTTTTTTTGAAAATCTGCGTGTCGCATCCTTGGGAGACACCAAACTTAAATACCAAGTTTGGTATTTAATGGTCGTTTCGTTTTTGAGTCCCGCACGCACGCACACACACCTTTTTCCAGAAATGCTTTTTTTGGATTCAGTGGGACCCAAAACACATATTTCCTGTGAAATCTCGGTATCGAAATTTTGAGTGGAATACAATACCTTCTCCATACATAGTGCGTATAGAGAAGGTAAAAATTTAAAAATTTCGTTTTCTTAAACATGACTAACGATTTGGATTAACCTCTGTCTCTCTCTCTCTCTCTCTCTCTCTCTCTCCCTCTCTCTCTCTTTTCTCCATTCCTTATTTTCAGACTTCAGTGCAAGTCTTGTTAACGAAAAACCAACACTTAAATGCGACATTCGCTACATGTTACTATACACCTTGTTTACATGGAGATGTCAATTTATACGAATGTAAACATCCGTGGTAACCTAATTATATTTTGTAAATTTTTATTTGTGGTCATGCAAAGACAAGGAATTTAAGGCTTCATAGAAGATTTCTAAAGGATTTTACTATCGTTTAAGCATATTACATTCCCCCTGTTCCCATTGCATCTACAAGGAAATATTTAATATACCATCTTTACAAATGTACTATATCTCGATTAACAAAGTGAATTAGGTTTGTAAAATTAAGTTTTTTGAAGTGTGGGAAGATAAAATCTTGTAAATTTAACAGTTTTCTTGTCTTTTCCCACCTTGATTTTGGGTATTTAACGCTTACTTTCTAGGAATCGCAGAAATTTAAACGAAAAATCTTGTCTTCCATTCATATGCTTTTTTCTACATCTCTATAACAAATTATTGTCAAAAGGCTTATTCTCCACTCTACTTCATGATAATTTAAATAAATATTATTAGAAATTTTCCTTATTACTCGGCTCCTTGTAAATAGATGGGAAAAAACTCTAATGTTATCGGTAAACAAACCTTTTATTCAATACATTAATCTGTTATCTACACCGCGCTAATTAAGATAAACGTTTTCAGAATTAGTCTTATTACTAGCTTCTTTACATGCACAGGCTAAAGCGATAGTCTCGTCTTTGAAAAGCGGTCGCTATGTGAAACAATTTAAAGTTGAATCTCTTTGCTTGCCAGAAATAAACAAATGAGAAAAACGATGTCTTTCCGTTTGAGAAAAGTTCAAGTGGCTAAAATTGAAACCAATAACCCGGAATATCTGGAAAAAGGTTAACTAAGTATATGACAAATTGTATGTTTTAGTAAGATCAACATTTTTTTGTGCAGTAGTTTTTGCATATCTCTTCCCAGTTATACAAAAGTCATCCAGAATAAAGAGGTCTTTAGAGGCTATTCCCAGTAAAGTCAAGGTATACAATTCTTTTGCCATAAAAATATCTCATACATGAGGTATTTTAATGAAAATCGTTAGAGCCATTTTGAGAAAATCAGTATTTTCGAAAAATGTTCCATGTAAAGGATAGTTTGGAGTGAGGGGATTTTCTTGAATATCTTCGTATCGCATCCTTGGAAGATACCAAACTTAAATACCATGTTTGGTATTTTATGCTCTTTTCGTTTTTGAGCTATGATGTACACACACACACAAACATCATTTTTCTAAAAATGTTTTTTTTTTACTCAGGGGGTCCCAAAACATTTGAAGGGCACAGGGAGTGAAGGAGGAATGTCAGAAAAAGTAAATTTTACACAAGACGATTTTCAAAGCTTAAGTACTCCAAATGTTGGTTTATTGCAATTATCTGAACACATTATTACATATAAAAATGAATCATTGTGTTTTCTATGAAATAAGAACATGCGACACTAAGTACCGAACCACAGATGTAATTTAAAAGTGAAATTATAAAATATTTTTCAAGTATTTTGAGCAAGAAGGGTGAATGTCGACCTTTTTATTATGTTATTCTAGCATTAATTAACAAGCACTTATTCAAACACTATTAAAAGTGTGAGAAGTAGCGTCTATAAGTTCACTCATTACGGGGCATGTATAATTCTGCCTTTTTACCACAAAATGTGTCTTCAAGTGATTTACAGTAATGTGGTTTTCCTTTGAAACAAGAGCAGGCTGTAGAAAGGAAAGAAATAATTTTATTAGGTTATGAATTATTATTATTGTTATTATTATTTCGCTGTTGTTCAAATTATGTACTTTTCCCCCTAAGATATTGTTACTAACCTTCATACAAATTAAGAATGTGAAAGTTAACATCTCTATGTTTGCTCCTTGTGGGGTGGAGACGAAAAGTATAATTGGGCCTCTACCGCAAAATTTCTTCAAGTGATTCATATCAACATACTTTTCCTTTGATACAGGAAGAAAATCTACAAAGGAAAGAAAATAACTTTAGTAGGTTATCTTTTTATTGCCTAAAATAATTTATTTTTTGATTATTATTTTTATTATTGCTCACCTTTATATAAATGGCCAGGTGGCTGGAATTCATTTTCCTCCGTGGTCCTAAGTTAGACATTCTACCAGATTTCTTTCTTTTCCTACTGCCACTTTCATCTTTGAATCCACTATGTCCTTTACAGTCACTGTTTTCATGAGAGGCCTCCGTTTTTTACTACTTAGAATGTAATTAAAATACTTAACACCACTTAAATAACACACAAAACTAGTGCAAGAACTCGATACTCGACATACCAGATTGTGTTACTCGACAATATAACAGGTGCTACCATGACAAACTCCCTTTGTTGATTGGCATTCCCCCTTCATAGCATTTACGCGCGGACATTCCCCCTTCTTAGCCAGAATGGTAAAACTTTGAATGCGATTTTCTTGGAATTATGCGCCTTCATTGCCTGTTTGAATTGTGTATCTGGAAGCTTACCAACTAGAGCAATAGACGGTGCAATAATATCAATTTCGATTTTTTTTGACATTCCCCCTTCAACCCCTACACCCTTCATGTATTTCCGGTGAATTCTTGGTATCGAATTTTCGGTGCATTACAATACCTTCTCTATACACTATGTACATAGTACATGTAGAGAAAGTAAAAATATGTAAAAGTATAACATTCTTACATGTACTAAATAAATCAAGCCAAGGGGAAACTTTTGAACACGCAAGAAATGACAGCAGGTAAATGATGGTAATACTAGAACATGCCTGTCAACTCTTTATTATTTGCTGACCATGACAAAGACAGTTATAATCGATAAACTTTTAAATATTCCATATCCTCAGGTAAACCCTAAGAGTAAGCCTCTTGGTTTAAGGTTCTTTGCTTCCAGTGCTCTGTTGCTTCGATAACTGTTACACAGTTAAATTAAGATTGCACTGAGCGTTGGTGTTACGTGCTTTTAAATTCCACTGATTTGCAGTTCTTCCATGTTACTTCCTTTAATTATAATACACGCCAGAATTCTGTCAGTATGTATATAGCACGCCGGAACAGCAACAGTATAAACCTTGATTGCACTTTCTCTTTGAATAGGGTGACCAAAAACAAAAGAACGGTATATTCCACCTAAACATTTGTTACCGTGATTTCACCAGAAATACTGAAGTCGTCTTCCTTCTGGAGGACTTTTGCATAACTGATAAACCGTAAAAGATAGCAAAAAAAAAAAAAAAAAAAAAAATTGCTGCACAAAACTGAGATTTCGTTAAAACAGTGTGTCAAATTCTTTGTATTTTTTATACCTCGTTGGCGGTTTCAATTTTGAAATACTTAAATCTTTTCTCACACGGGAACTTGTCATTCTATTTTCTTTTGTTTTAATCCTGGCCATTTAAACAGAACGGAATTTCACTGACATTCACATAACGACAACTTTTATAGATTTGACTATCGCTTTACCCCTTATTTCCCTTCTACTTAAAAGGAATAAGACCATCTCTGCTAATGTTTATCTTGATTAGCATGAAGTAGAAGAATAAGCTTTTATAAAAATTGTTTGCAATAGAATAGGTAGAGAAAGTCATGGAATGTAACACTGATTTTTCTTGTAAGTTTTTGGTCCATCTCTTGTGATTGGGAAATCACAAGATTTATACAAAATTATATCAGGCTGTTTACAGAAAATTAAACCTGCATATTTATTGATGAGTGGAGAAATATATACATTATATTCCAACATTTTATCGCAAATTTCTGGTCCTCCAGATGTATTTGAGGATATTGTCCGACACCTCTTAAGAGTTTGATATCTAAATAAGACCCAGGAATAGCCCGCCTACGTGGTGTATAGGTAGCTTCACAGTCAAGAGGTGCAAGAGTTCTAAGCTCAGTTAGGGCGAGTGACCTACCTAACGGATAAAGGTTTTTTCCCCTGGATTTTCCTTATGTTAACACGAATGTTACCTTTAATCTCTAAGGACTCCGGACTCATTTGAGCTACATTTCAGTTATTTCATTAATTCATCGTAGGACATTAACATACAAGGTTGAGTTAAAAACTTAAAAACCAGAAATGGAAGCCTATACCTATGTGGAAATACACAAGCGTTACTGTTATATTGTTTGTTAGAATGATCTTAGCAAGCTATTTTAGCTATTTATTCATTTTTCCTGCCTATTTTAACAATTTATAATGCCTAAACTTCGGGTCTGTAGCGATACATTAATATTAGTCTTGGTCGTACCCAAGATTCTTGAAGGGTGAAAATAAATAATTCAAATCAATGCATCTACTTGGTCCCTTATTCAATATCCCCGGTTTATTTTTGCTTTGTAACTGTGGCATTATGATATATTTTAAAAATATTTTGCCTCAAAAATTCAAAGAAAACAAATACGGGTTTTAAAGACGTTATAATAAACGACTAAAAGTTTAATCATATATCAGGTAACAAAAAATGAGCATGCAGTAACTTAATTATAAAAATCTATTCAGAACGAAAGCAGAGAAGCTTTTAAAATAAAAACACTTAATAGCCTATAAAATATGCTTCTCTTTCAGATAACTCTAAAATAATTATAGATAAATAGATCTCTTTATTTGCCAGGAGAATAAAAACTTGTATAGAAACGTCGAAACAATACATAAATTACAATATTACATAAAACATTAAATAGTCTTTCAAGGCTATAAAAAGGATTAGATATTGTTGATTTTATAGTTCTCTTGAAAACGAAAGATGTTTTACATTATTTGGTAAAATGTTAAACAAGTTTATGGACTGAATTTCAAAACTATTCTTGATCTTAGAACATTTGTTTTCTGCACATAAATATTAGAGCAGTTTCTAGGGCTGTAATTTTCGGAGCACATTTTCTGAGCATCCAAAACCTTTCGGATAACGTAATCATTATTCTCTTCTTATAAGGATGAATATTTCAAAAAATGAAATTGCATTTATTACCTCCTCTAAGGAAGATAAGAGAATAGTAGTTATATAAGGTGGTCCTGGCCCATATTTGCATAATAATTAGAGCAATTAAGTTGCATGTTACATAATTTGCATAATTAATTTGCAAACAAAAAATTACATATAAAGTTTGAATAATAATAAGAGCAATTTATTTGCATATCTGTCAGCTATCAATCATTGATGCATATTAATGATCCCCCAACCCGCGAAAAACAGCGATTTGGCAATTGTTGAGGTACATGGAGCTTTGAACGGTAATTTTAAATTGAAATGTAATAGGTATTTTAATTATGCAATCAGACTTTACCTATCATAGCACAATAAAAACTTTATACATTACCCGATTTGAATATTTACTATAATTAATTTAATGTTGAATGAATAGTCATTTCAAGGCAAACGATCACAAGATGGAATCACAAGTTACCTATTTGCACATGAAAATGTTTGAAATATTCAATACAAACACTTCCGCTTAAAATCCACCGAAAATCACCAATTGAGGGGAATATAAGAGGAACAGATCTTCAAATGTATAAGCCTTAAGTGTATTAATGCAACTTATAACTATAAAGGAATTACATGATTCAGGGAAACAGGAAAACATGAACTATTTATTTATTTTTTTATTTCATTGCAGAGCAGTGAATGAGGATGGAAAATAGACATGTTGGGGCCATTCACCCAATATTTAGAGTATAAAATGTCGATGAATCATCATCATGACAAAATCTAAATATATGAAAAGAGCACTACGATGAACATAACCCCAGCGGGAATCGAACCCTGGTCATTGGAATATACGTACACACACATGCACACTTGCACGCACACACAAGCACTCATACCACGCACACACACTTGCATACACATATACACAGTTACACGCACACAGACACACTCGCACGCACACACAAGCCCTCACACGCACAATCTCTCACACACTTGCACACACAGACATAATCTCACACACACTCGCGACCACACTTGCATTTGTGCCACCACACATACACAAACACGAATGCGGATTTCAATAACACGAGTTTTAAAAATATTATCACTGGAATATTAACCAAGCTACGAGATTGGCTTACACAATTTAGTCGAAATATCAATAATATATATCAATAATTTTTACTACAATAATAGAGCAAGAATGAATTAGCAATCTTCTCCGTATACGAGCGTACAATTTACCTAAACAGGGAATCTGTCTACAAACACATGCGCTCCTGGCTCTCGCTAAAATCTCTCTGACCAGAAATGCAAAAGGACATCTATAATAATTCCCTTCAGGTAAGGCTACGGTCGGCCCTGCATTCCATTGCAAGCCCAAAGGCATTTTCTCCCATTGTAGAAAGAAATATTACTGACAGAAAACCGCCACAATCACCTAGCCCCACAAAGACTGAGATAAAAGTGACAACTTTCAACTAATAAAGCCTACTTTCCTATGGCATTGAACATGATCATCCCATAGGTACCTAAAACTAAAATCATACCAATTTTGCTCAAATTGGAGATGTACTACTACTTTTTTTCAGTGCAGATTACTGTTACATACTCATTTTACACTTACGTCATTTTCAGAAACATCTTCGACAACATTCTTTCAGGTACCTATAAACCATCATAACCAATTTTGCTCAAATTCGAAATGTACTGCTAATTTTCAGTGCAGCTTCCAAATATGTACTCATATTTTATACTCAAGTAATTATCAGAAACATCTACAACATAACCTTTCTGATACCCAAAAAGTAAAATCATACCAATTTTGCTCAAATTCAAAATACATTGCTAAATTTCAGTGGAAAACCCAACTTCATAACCACATTGATTTAAGCCATTCGCAACCAAACACGAGCAAGAAAACGATAGGCCAACGTGTCGATCTCAACCTAGCCTAATCTTACCTAGTCTAAGCTAAGGTAGTTTAATCTAACAAATCTATGCGATCTTAACCGACCCTAACATGAACATATTAGTTGGAGAGGTGCCAATAACTTCCAGGCACTCTCTTCTTCTTTGATGCTACACCAACGAATTCCCACCTCTACTTTCAGCCTTTCGCATGAGTGTGTAGTGGTAATCTGCACTGAAAAGTAGTAGCAAATTTCGAATTTGAGCAAAGTAGGTATGATTTAGTTTTTAGGTACCTGAAAGATTATGTTGTCGTAGATATTTCTGAAAATGATTTAAGTGTAAAATATTGTTATGTAGTTGTGATCTGCAGTGAAAATTAGTGGTACATTTCGAATTGAAGTAACATGGTATGATTTTATTAATTTTTAGGTAAGTACGTGCTTTTGTGGTAGATGTTTCTGAAAATGACTTAAGTGTAAAATATGAGTACATAGTTGGGAGCTGCACTAAAAATTAGTAGTACATTTCGAATTTGAGCAAAATTGGTTATGATGGTTTATAGGTACCTGAAAGAATGTTGTCGAAGATGTTTCTGAAAATGACGTAAGTGTAAAATGAGTATGTAGCAGACGAGGAAGATGCACTTCTTCGAAACGTTGGTGTCAAGCCAAGTTTTTACCTGGCTAGAAGCCCGAGAAGATTTTGAATTAACACGTCGCCAGGAAAGCTTCAGTTCTTATTTTAGGAGTTAATAAATCTAAAGCCTTAAAACTAAATATGTAGAGAATAAGCCTAGAAAAGAAAGAAGATGAGACGAGTAAACTCGCACCCACAAGAACAGATACAAATACGCACCGATACACGTGCACACGAACACAAAACGTGGCTCAGTTTGTGGCGATAGGAGATGATAAAATGGCGGTGAATGGCTCGGGAACCCATGCGTTCGCCAAACCGGTACCTACCGTAGTAGGCCCCTGTGGAGCGAACTACCAGTCATCACCGGGATTATGGTCGGTGAACTACAATGTCCACAATTCCCTCCAAGTCTCACTTTGCTCTTCCCGAACAATGTGTGATACACATTCACTCAATTTTGGCTGTCATTTGTTGAAAAACTTTTCACAAGATACCGCACTCAGCTAATTTAAAAATTTTAACGCTTTATGCTGTTTTCGGAAACGTCAATAAATTCGTTAAACTGAGAATACTGTCTAATGCAAGAGTAGAGTGTTTTCACAAAACATATTATATATATTAAATAAAAATCCCTTTATTTAACTTTTTAAGGATTTTCCTTATTTATGTTTTAACTTCACGCTCTCTATATGTTGACTGGAAGCAGCCGCTATTACGAAGTGCACAACGCATGCTCACTGTAAAGCAATGACGATTAAAATTTAGTAAACTTCCGTTCCTTAATGATTCATACTATGTTATTTCGACATACTGCGTAGTTGAATATGGTAATATTTGTACCTACTTCTCCCGGCTGTACGAGGAACATCACTGATGTAGCATAAAAATGATGAGGTTCCGTCATCATTGGTTTTGTTTTACAGTTGAACTTTGCATTTGAAACAAAGATTATCCTTTGCAACTACGTTCAATCTACTTACGATTTAAAAAAAATGAAGTAGAATTTTAAGGAACCAGAACTTTGGGGATTGATGGCCTAAGTTTAGGGGTAAGAACTGCTTGCTGTCCCCAAGTCGATGTGATGCATCGTTTCAACTCGATTCTGTGATAAAACTGCAAGTAGAGCACTCCGAATTACCGACCTTGAGGTAAGCAACCCATCACATTAAGATGAACACCATAAACGTTTTACCCCACCATTAGCAAATGCGATAAACGGGGAATGGTCGTTTTATCTATGCAGTTAATTTTGTACGGTATGTGCTCAACTTTAGTGCAGTATTGCAGCATGATCTAAATTTGTGATTAGTGATTTGAACTAGGGGCTCTATACTATTTATTGAGTCTTCAGCAAAACTATATCTGTAGGTGCCATGTGAGACATGACTAATATCTAACATGCAGGAAAACTGACAAGCGTTTAACAATGACAAACTGGATATTTGTGCGTATTTGTACACCATCCAAGACTGACAAATACATTATTAAGATAATAGATATGAAATTTGGTCGGTCATTAAAACTCAAACTTTCCTTTTATTCCTATGTTACATTCACATGGCTTTCTCTGCACATTATTTAACTATTATTACAAAAACATATTCATATATTTCATTTTAATTGAGATAAATATTTGTAGAGACGGTTTTATTAAATATTTCCAATTAAGTACAATAAGAATAAGGGAATACAATAGGCTTGCAGCAATAGCTAAATCCTTTAGGAGCTTGTGGCTAGCTGATGCCTTTTGAAATCCTGTTCTTTATGCATGATTAGGAGAGAAAGGAAGAAAACCATTACAACTTTCCATTTGAAATAGTGCATTAATTTGAACATTCAAACCAATAAAGAAATATCCCGGAAATTATTAAACCCACAAAAAGGAAAAATTTGTTCAAATTTTCTTTAAAAAGATATATATATATATATATATATATATATATATATATATATATATGTGTGTGTGTGTGTGTGTGTGTGTGTATATAGTCTATAAAAGTTCGTTCTGGCCCACATTTGCAAAATTATTAGAGCAATTAATTTTTATAGTTAAATAATTTGCATAATTAATTCGTTTGCATATCACAAAATTTCAATACAAAATATGAATAATAATTAGAGCAATTTATTTGCATATGTGACAGCTATCAATCATTGATGCATATTAACGAGTCCGCGGACCACGCCCACCTTCGCGGAAAACAAAAATCGGACATTATTGAGCTACTTCGCAGTTTGAGGGGTCATTTCCAATTAAAATTTAATGAGGATTCTAATTATAGAAACGGAATTTACCTATTACTGCATAATAAAAACTTTATACATTACCCGATTTGAATATTTACTATAATTAATTTAATAGTGAATGAATTGGCATTTCCAGGTATATGATCACAAGATGACATCAAACTTTACCTGTTTGTACATGAAAATGTTTAGAAATATTTAATACCAACACCTAGTAATACAAAAACCAAATTTCAGCGTTTTATTTAACGAAATCCGCTTAAAATGGCCGAAATCACAAAATGAAAAGAAATATAAGCAGACCAAATCATGAAATACATAACCCTTAAGTGAATTAATGCAGCAGGAATTAGTTATTTAATTTATTTATTTTTTATTTCATTGCAGAGCTGAGTATAAGCTTGGAAAATGGACTTATTGTTGGGCGGTGTGCATTAATCCAATACTTTGAGAATGAAATGGCTATGAGTCATCAGTATGACAACATTCAAATGAAATGCAATAGCGCTACGATGAGCAAACACGGTACCAGCGGGAATCGAACCCTGATCATCAGAACACACATACACAGATACGCACACAGACATACATAAATTCATATATTCAATACAAAATCATGAATTCAAATGCAATGCAATAGCGCTACGATGAACAAATATCGCGACCGCGAGAATCGAACCCTGATCATCAGAACATACATACAAAGAAACACACACAGACTCAAGCACGCACACTCACACACACAGACGCATACACTATTGCATATACGCATGCACACAGTCACATACATATACACAGTTACACGAACACACACATAGACAAAATCTCTCACACACATATGCACACTTCCACGCACGCACACACACTCATATAGTCATACACACATTTACAGTTACACGCACACACAGTCTCACCTGCATGCACACACACGCAGATACATATACATGCACACTTGAACGCACGCACACACGCACAAACACTCATACACACATATACACAGTTACACGCGCACACAAACAGGCATAATGTTACTCACGACTATACTTGCATATGAGCAACCACGCACACACAAACACGAACACAAATTTTAATAACACGAGTTTAATATTAACAAACTAGAGATCGGCTTTCAGAATTTCGTCAAAATATCAATAATATACAATATCAACAATTTTCACTAATGTAATACAGCAAGAATGAATTAGCAATCTTCTCCTACTACGAGCGTACAATATATCTAAACAGGAAATCGGTCTACAACACATGTGCTCATGGCCAACGCTAACACCAGTCTGACCTAAAATGCAAAGGGACACGTATAATGACTCCCTTCAGGTAAAGTCATGGTCCACATAACTTTCCATTGCAAGCCCAAAGGCATTCTCTCACATTGTGGGAAGAAATATTACTAATAGAAAACCGCTACTTTCACACAGTTCCACAAGACCGAGATAAAAGCGACAAATTCCAACTAAAAATACCTACTTTCCTATGACATTACACATGATCATTCTACAGGATCCTAAAATATTAAAATCTTACCAATTTTACTCAAAATGGATATGTACCACTAATTTCCAATGTAGATACCAAATACATACTCATACTCTACACTTAAAACATTTTCAGAAACATATACCACTTCATAATCTTACAGCTGCCTAAAAAATTAAAATTGTACCAAATTTACCTAAACTCGAAATATAAGACTAATTTTCAATGAAGATACCAACTAGATACACATATTCTACACCTAATACATTTTCAGAAACATATACAACACCATAAACTTACAGATGACCAAAAAATTAAATTCATACCAATTTTACTTAAACTCGAAATGTACCATTAATTTTCAATGTAGTCACGAACTACATACTCATGTTTTACACTTAAGACATTTTCAGAAACATATACAACGCCATAAACTTAGAGGAGCCTAAAAAATTAAAATCGTACCAATTTTTTACTCAAACTCAAAATGCACCACTAATATTCAATATAGATACCAACTCTATACTCATTCTACACATAAGACATTTTCAGAAACATACAACAGCATAAACTTACAGCTGCGTCAAAAATTAAAATCGTACCAATTTTAGCCAAACTCAAAATATACCACTAATTTTCAAAGTAGATAACAACTACATACTCATATACCACACTTAAGACATTTTCTGAAACATATACAACAAACTTGCAGGTGCCTAAAAATTAAAATAATACTACTTTTGGTGAAATTTCAAATGCATTGCTAGATTTCAGTGGAAATCCCAACTTTATAACCACATTGGTTTAAGACATTAAAGACATGCACAACCAAAGAAGAGCAAGAAAAGGATAAGCATCGATCTCAACCTGGCCCTAACCTAGGGCTATCCTAAGCTAGTTTAATCTAATACATCTATCTAACATGAACATATAAGTTGGAGAGATGCCGATGACTTCCAGGTACTCAATTCTTTTATGATGCTACGCCATAGAATTCACACCTCTACTTACATATCATCCAAAGAAAAATATTACATGGAGAGAGGAATAGCGGATTACCACAGAATTCCTTAACATCATCAGCATTACATTAAAGCCATATAAAGGGAACTTTGAAAAATACGTGTCTGTTTTATGTAGCTAAACTAGCCAATCATTTAAAAATTGGCTTATCTATAATATTAATTTCAAATCGGATTTGCAATCAACAAAATTAATGATAATACATCCAATTTGATTTTAGAAATAATTTTAAGGAAAACTGCATGTAGAACTGCAAGCTACATCTTCAAAGAAACACTCAGCGATCTTTTAATAAATGCAACAGGCTTAACCAAACTGACAACAATGAATTGCACCTCCTTTCAGAATGCTAAATTCTACACAAAGCAAAAATGCAATGTTAGTTTCATTGTTTTGCATTCTAATGCTCGACAACTAATATAAAACGAATATATCACTTCAGAAAAAATTATTGAATCCAGAACACATCTACAACCAGATGAGCATCACCTAGTCAGACCTATATAAAGAAAAAAACTCATAGAAAACCAGAATACTGATGAAATAATAATAATTTGTGATGTTGTTAGCTACTTGTATAAAGCAGCACAACACGATTTAGCCAAGGAGTTCAACAGACCAAACACGATTGCGAGACACAATCATAAATTAAAAAATCTGATGTGTACCATTCACATGACTTTCTCCATATCCCTGCAACAAATAATTCTTAAAAAGCTTATACTTCTATTTACTTTATGCTAATCAGAAAAAATTAGCAGAAATAGTCTTATTACTTGCATCCTTGTAAGTAGAAGCGAAATAAGGAACAACCGTAGGTTAAAGTGATAGTCAAAAGCTGGTTGCTATGTCAAAGAAGTTCCTTTGTTTATATGGATAGGAGTTGACAAGTTCCAGTATGAGAAAAGTATACGTTTTTCATAGCAGAAACCAAAAATAAGGAATGTCTAAAAAAACGACGAACTCCACAAACATAAATTGTGTGTTTTAATGTGCTCCACATTTTTTTTGTGTGTAACAAGTTTTTGTCCATCTCTTACGGTTTAGCAGTTATTCAAAATTTAGTAAAATTCATCCAGAATAAACTGCTCTTCAGAGGCTATTCCCAGAAAATTCAAGATATACATTTCATTTGTAAGGTAAATATGTTTGATATCCGAAATTTTAGTCAAAATCGTTAGAGCCATTTTTGAGAAAATCAAAATTTTCGAAAAAAGTTCCATGTAAAGGGTAGTTGAGGTGTGGGGATTTTTCTCAAAATCTTCGTGTCACATCCCTGGAAGATAGTAAACTTAAATACCAAGTTTGGTATTTTACCGACTTTTCGTTTTTGAGTTATCGTGTTCACAGACACACGGACCTTTTTGTGAAAATGCTTTTTTTTGGATATTGGGGACCCTAAAACATATATTTCCGGTGAAATCTCGGTATCGAATTTTTTGGTGGAGTGCAATACTTTCTCTATACACTATGTACATAGTGCGTATGGAGAAAGTAAAAAAGGCATCAGGAGTCAAATGAAATGCGTGCTATAATTTCATTCAAGGCAAAATCAAATAAATAAATTAAGTTACAATGACAAGCGATAGAAGAATAACATTTCAACAACGAAAAAACAAAATAAACAGCAAAGTAAGCAGTGGACAATGAATATGACAGAACTAGCTCATCACAGGTGACTGCTTCACCAAGCAGAACGATGCAAACATTACAATACAAGAACTCCGTTAAACAAGTTCACATGGGCAGAACCAAAGAGTGAACAAAAATGGTTGCCTAAAATTAGAATTTATTAGTTCACATTCAAAATAACTGATCATATGATATAATACTTTAATTACACGGAACAATAATGCCACTTTTCAAACTAATTAGGCCTTTGACCATATTTATATAAATTTACAAGATTATTCTGAAAGCTAATATCATAATGTATTGTATACAATCATTTTTCTTGATAAATACCATTAAGAATCAACAGCAGTATTTCATTTACACCTATATAACACCATATCTAGTCATTTTCATCCAATCTAAAAACGACCAAGTCTAAAACAATGCAGAATAAATGTAGATATTAGCATTCTATATTTAGTTTATGGTGTTTTATATGACTCTGAAAATGTATTAATTGTATAATATGAGTATGTAGTTGGTGACTACATTGAAAACTAATGGCATATGTCGAGTTTGGGTAAAATTGGTACGATTTTAATTTTTTAGGCATCTGTAATTTTATGCTGTTGTATGTGTTTCTGAAAATGTATTAGGTGTAGAATATGTGTATGTAGTTGGTATCTACAATGAAAATTAGTGGTAAATTTGGAGTTTGAGTAAACTTTGTGCTATTTTAATTTTTTAGGCACGTGTAAGTTTATGGTGTGGTAAATGTTTCTGAAAATGTCTTAAGTGTAAAATATGAGTATGTATTTGGTATCTGCATTGGAAATTAGTGGTACATATCCATTTTGAGTAAAATTGGTAGGATTTTAATATTTTAGGTTCCTGTGGAATGATTATGTGTAATGTCATAGGAAAGTAGGATTTTTTTTATTTGGAATTTGTCGCTTTTATCTCGGTCTTGTGGAACTGTGTGAAAGTAGCGGTTTTCTATTAGTAATATTTCTTCCCACAATGGGAGAGACTGCCTTTGGGCTTGCAATGGAATGTTGGGTCGACCATAGCCTTACTTGAAGGGAGTCAGTATACGTGTCCCTTTGCACTTCAGGTAAGACTGGTGTTAGCGTTGGCCAAGAGCACATGTGTTGTAGACCGATTTCCTGTTTAGATCCTTTTTTAGTAGTACGAGAAGTTTGCTAATTCATTCTTGCTGTATTGCATTAGTGAAAATTGTTGATATTGTATATCACTGCTATTTTGACGAAATTGTGAAAGCCGATCTCGTAGTTTTATTAATATTACTGTGATAATCTCTTTTAACCTCGTGTTATTGAAATTCGTGTTCTTGTTTATGTGTGCGTGGTTGCTCATATGCAAGTATAGTCGTGAGCAACATTATGTCTGTGTGTGTGTGCGCAAGTAACTGTGTATATGTGTGTATGAATGTTTATGCGTGTGCGTGCGTTCAAGTGTGCATGTATATGTATCTGTTAGACTGTGTGTGCAAGTGAGACTGTGTGTGCGTGTAACTGTGTGTGTATGACTATATGAGTGTGTGCGTGTGAGGAAGTGTGCATGTGTGAGATTTTGTCTGTGTGTGTTCGTGTCCGTGTGAGACTGTATGTGCGTGTAACTGTGAAAATGTGTGTAACACTATATGAGTGTGTGTGCGTGCGAGGAAGTGTGCATGTGTATGTACGTGCGAGATTTTGTGTGTGTGTTCGTGTAACTGTGTAATATGTATGTGACTGTGTGCATGCGTATATGCAATAGTGTATGCGTCTGTGTGTGTGAGTGTGCGTGCTTGAGTCTGTGTGTGTTTCTTTGTATGTATGTTCTGATGATCAGGGTTCGATTCCCGCGGTCGCGATATTTGTCAATCGTGGCGCTATTGCATTTGAATTCGTGATTTTCTATTGAATATATGAATTTATGTATGTGACTGTGTGCGTATCTTTGTATGTATGTTCTGATGATGAGGGTTCGATTCCCGCTGGCGTGATATTTGTTCATCGTAGCGCTATTGCATTGCATTTGAATTCATGATTTTGTATTGAATATATGAATTTATGTATGTGTCTGTGTGCGTATCTGTGTATGTGTGTTCTGATGATCAGGGTTCGATTCCCGCTGGTACCGTGTTTGCTCATCGTAGCGCTATTGCATTTCATTTGAATGTTGTCATACTGATGACTCATAGCCATTTCATTCTCAAAGTATTGGATTAATGCACACCGCCCAACAATAAGTCCATTTTCCGAGCTTATACTCAGCTCTGCATTGAAATAAAAATAAATAAATTAATTAAATAACTAATTCCTGTTTTCCTTTTTCCCTGAGTCATGTACTTCCTTTTTTAGTTATAAGTAGCATAAATCCACTTAAGGGTTATATATTTGAAGATCGGTGCTGCTTATATTTCTCTTCATTGTGTGATTTCGGCCATTTTTAAGCGGATTAGCTAAATAAAACGCTGAAATTTGGTTTTTGTGTTACTGGTAGTTAGTCTTAAATATTTCTAAACGTTTTCATGTACAAACAGGTAAAGTGTGATATCATCTTGTGATCATATACCTGGAAATGCCAGTTCATTCACCATTAAATTAACTATAGTAAATATTCAAATCCGGTAATGCATAAAGTTTTTATTATGCCGTTATAGGTAAAATCCAATTGCATAGTTAGAATCCTCATTAAATTTTAATTGGAAATGACCCCTCAAACTGCGTTGTAGCTCAATAATGGCCGATTTTTATTTACCGCGAGGGTGGGCGTGGCGCGCGAGGGGGCGTGGTCCGCGGACTCATTAATATGCATCAATGATTGATAGCTGTTATATATCCAAATAAGTTTCTCTAATTATTATTCAAATTTTTAAATGGACATTTTTGATATGCAAATGATTTAATTGCTCTAATTATTATGCAACTGTGGGCCAGGACGAACCTTTATATACTACTTAGACACATTTTTTTGCATTATATGATGTCATTTCTTAGGTTAACCAGATATGCATAAATCATTCAGAAGCTATACCCAAAAATTTCAAGATATACGTTTCCTTTGTCAGAAAAGTATCTTCTTCGTACTTTATTTTAACAAACATTGTTACTATCATTTGAAAAAATAAACATTTTAGATATCTGTTCATGTAAAGGATAGTTTGGGGTAGGGGGAATGAAAATATTCATGTCTCATTCTTGGTGGATGCTGAATTTAAATGTCAAGTTTGGTACGTATTTAACAGACTCGTCGCTGATTAGTTGTAGTGTTGAGACACACCGCACACGTACGCGATCCCTTCTCTAAAAAGGCTATTTTTCTGTATTCAGGGGACCGCAAAACTTGAATTTCCAGTAAAATCTCGGTATCGAATTTTTGAGTGGCATACAATACTTGCTCTATACTATAAATAAGCATTAGTTTATAAAAAATATAAATTATTTAGTCTCAGCCGATTTAAAATGAACTCGTGTCCGTTTAATGTCTTTGTACCTATCCATTGCTCTTCTACTTTCTATACGGTATGGATATTTAAAGCAGACTGTTGTGTTCAACCTAAACGGATATGTGTTCCATTCACATGACTTTCTCTACCTATTCTGTAACAAACTATTCTCACACAAGTTATTCTTCTACCAACTTCAAGATCAACATTGGCAGAAATGGTTTTAATTAATAAGTTCCTTATTAGTAGAAGGGAACTAAGGGATAGGCAAATCTTTTAAAATCCGCTTATTTGATTAATATTTGGTTCTCTTTGCATGACCAGGAGTAAAACAAAAGAAACAGGAATGGCAAATTATCGTTTGAGAAAAGTTAAAAGTATTTTAACATCGAAACCAATTATGAACATCTCGTAAATGTTTAAGTTAAAAAAAAAAAAAATATGACAAATTGTGTGTTTTAACGACATTTTTGTGTAGTAAGTTTTTATGAATACAAGTGTCTTACGATTTAACAGTTATGTAAAATCATCCAGAATGAAGAGGTCTTCAGATGCTATTCGCAGAAAATGCAAGTTATACATATTATTTGTCAAGAAAATGCATTTAATTTACGGCATTTTAAATCAAAATCGTCAGTCATTTTAGAGAAAAATCAATTTTTTTAAAATGTTTCCATGTAAAGAGTAGCTTGGCGAGGGGAACTTTCTTTAACATTTTCGTGTGGCATCCTTGGAAGTAGCTCAACTTCATCAAGTTTGATATTTGACCGCCAGGTACTCGTTTTTGAGTTATGTTGTTCATAGACATATGCAAGGGAGCGCGCGCGCACTCACGCACACACGCCGACCTTGTTCTAAAACTGTTTTTTATTCAGAGGACCATAAAACGTGTATTTCCAGTGAAATCTCGGTATCGAACTTTGGGTGGAACGCAATACTGGCTCTATCTATGTGCTAAGCAGAGAAAGTAAAAAATGACAAACATTTCACCTAAGATACCTATTTTGAATTAGAAATGTCTGTAAAATTGTTCTTACCTATCTGAAAACACTTTCCTAAAAACTTTGATAAAGGACAGATTTTATACATGGACTTTACTATGGCCATTTCGGAGGGGACACACAGCACCTTGAACCCCATCTTTTGTGCATATCCCCTGGGAGGTGAAGGAACCGAAAGAGACATGCGGGCTGAGGACAGCCTGGCGCAGTCGACCGAGACAAGAGTTCCGTAACAGTACAGAGGCGTCCCTTAAACCCCAAGAGGTCTGCTCAGAGGAGTCTCTATAGTGGAGATCGGGAAATATCCAATCCAACAGTGGCTGCTCGAAAGGCTGCCATGTGACTGAATCGAGAGGTTCTAATGTGCAAGTATCTGCGCCATCTGTCCAACACCTACCGTTATTCAGCCTGAGAAAGGGAATGGAGGAGATAGAACATCCATTTAGAAATCACTTCCCAGCATTCTCCTTGCCAACCAGGGAAAACCACGAAAAATGCAATCACGTTGGTGCGGAGTCATCTCGTTCGGTTTTCGTTGGGCATGTTTCAAGAATGGGAAAACTTTAGACATTCAGGAATTTCCTCACCTTTATATGCACACCATTCTTTTTATTTTCTGAAAATGATCTTTTATTAAAATAATGTTTATGTTACAATAATAAAGAAAATGCACATTTTTAATTTCCTACCAACATCATCCTCAGTCCTTCCTCTATATTTTCATTTAACTTTATAACTATAGTTGAGAGAGATAGAGATAGAGATAGATAGATAGATAGATAGAGAGAGAGAGAGAGAGAGAGAGAGAGAGAGAGAGAGAGAGAGAGAGAGAGAGAGACTGAGGGATTGCATATGAGCATAATCTCAAAAACCATTTAACGATATTTATAATTCTTTTCATCCAGGTGGTCATAGGCTTATGTGTTTCCAAGATTTTAAATACTGCTCGCCCTATTCATGTCATCCAATTTCAATTCCATTTCTCTGAATACGAATAGCATGGGCTAGTTCTTATTGCAAAGTTGACAGATATTAATATCTTTGGGTTTAGAGTGGCTTAAAATACTTTAAAATATACTTATTGAGGGAAGGAGCTTTATGCTGTGTTCATATCACATTTCCTTTCGATTTCACTGAGTTTAATTATCAAGGAATATTAATTTCGGTGTGATTTTCACAAAACTGGTACATTTGTATTTTAGAACTTGGAAGAACTGTAAAGCTCCCTACAACTTTCAAAATCTTCTCCACACTTATATCTAATCCCTCCGTTCAAACACTTACAAACCACATTCTTTCGCTTATCTAGTCCAACTTAACTTATACCGCAGAATGCAATAAAAATAAATACAAAATATTACTCTTCTATTTCGTGCTAATCGAGATAAACATTACCAAAATGGTCTTATTTAGATCCTTATAAATAGAAGGGAACTAAGGGAATACACTAGGCTAAAACGGCAGTAAAATATTTTAAAAGTTGTCACTCTGCGATTGTCATTGAAGTTCGCTTCTTTGCATAGCCGGAAGTAAAACAAAAGAAATAGTACGACTTCCTGTTTGAGAAAAGCGGAGATATGTTAAATTTGAAAGAAATAAGGTATAAATCAGAAACGGTTAGCTACACAACAAAATAAGTATACGTTGTGTAGTTTGACGAGGGCTACATATTTTTTACTTTCTCTACAGTACTATGTTCATAGTGTATAGACAACGTATTGTAATACCCCAAAAATTCGATTCCGAGATTCCACCGGAAATACATGTATTGGGTCCCCCTGAACCAAAAAAAAAAAAAAAAAAAAAAAAAAAAAAAAAAAAAAAAAAAAAAGCATTTTTGGAAAATTGTCGTGTGTGTGCGAGTGTGCGTGTGTGTGAACAGCATAGCTCAAATACGAGAAGACCATTAAATACCAAACTTGGTATTTAAGTTCGGTATCTTCCAAGGATCTTAACAGATATTACTGTCGTTTTAGCCTAGTTAACTTATTTCCCTTAAGGAACTAATAAAACTAATTCTGCTGTGGTTTTTTCTCGATTACCACGATGTGGATAAAGGTGTATACACTTTTGTAACATAGGTTTGTAGAGAAAGTCGTGTGAATGGGACACATAAGATTTTTCATAGCTGCTTTCCATTAATGTTTTTTTTTTAAATATGATACCTGCGTGAATAACGTACTTCACCGACGTGATATTAATATTCTCGTCAGCCGGGTTGTGATAGAACAAATACTGTCGGATGTGTCCAAGAAAACACGAACAAAACTACTTGAGGGGGTCCCTGTAGTCCATCGATCCAGTCTGGGGATGAGTGCAGTGCAACTCCACAAGACGCACACTGCGTCTCTCAAACTGGATTTGTTATTATGTGGCAGAAATTGTTTCGCTAAATTTGTTTATCTGTAGTTTAATTTAGCTGTGTAAGGAAAACAATGCAAGCTATAATAATTAGACCCAAGATTTATATGGATGCCAAAATATATATGCAATATGAACTAAAACATTGAAAATGTGCACTTAAATATCCTCTAAAAATTAACATTGGTCTTAAATGTAGTTCGTTAAAATTCAGTTGCACGACTTTTAGGCTTATTTCTGCTGGTTACTTTTTGAAATAATCAGAGATGGACTCGGCTTTAATAAAGCGAATCGCTGTCCCTCACTGCAAGTATTTCCAAGTATTTAACAATTATAAAATTGTCCTAGCAAGCGACACACACACACACACACACACACACACACACACACACGTTCTTCCAAGGATGCGATACGTAGATTTAAGAAAACGTTTGATTTAATAAAACTTAAAATACTAAAAATAATTTAATGGAATACATGGGAATAAAGATTTGGAGTTTGTAAGCAAGTACTCAATACAATATTTCTGGGGGGAAATTACATACACTTATTTAATAATGCAGATGCTGATATATATAGTTAAAGAGATACACAGACGGACGGACGGACGGATATATATATATATATATATATATATATATATATATATAGATGTTTATTGCTAAAACAACATACGCGTATCAACTTAAAGTTTATAAAAATTGAACGTTATAAAACTCCTGGACCTTGTAGAGAAATGAATGGTGTTTTATTTATGGACGCTTTTTAAATACTGAGGTTCTGAGCGTCCCATTCTATATCGGGCGTGAAATACTGGTTAATTTTGCTCGAAGTTCTTTTACGTGCCGTAAATCTACGACACAGGACCAACAGCTTTACTTCCCTTCCGATGGAAGCCATACTAAGGATTTTTACGCCTGAAAAACTCCATCGTCCGTGACTTTTGGTATATGAGGTAACCATTGCACTACGGAGGGCGACACCTTATAGACAGGATTTTTCTTCAATAAAATTAGAATATCTTAAATTTGCTTAAATGTTTAGCTTCCGTTACAGTTCATTTTATTATACGCAACAATCCTTTCTGGTGTGAAATAGCGCCGGTTTTTTTTTCTTCTGTTTTTATGTAACGAAATCTAAACATTTAAGCAAATTTAAGGGATTCTAATTTTACCATAGCAGCAGTGATAATAATCATATTAACAAATCTATCTAGTTGTTGGTCTAATTTTAGTTCATATAAACGAGCAATTATTCATCTGGGATCATTAGCTCCCTACCTGGCTGGTTAGCTACTTCTAAGAAGCCATTTAGAAGATTGTTAACCATCTCCTGCTAAACATACTACCTGAAATAATAAACTACTGCTCTTTTTTTAAAATTTCAGGTACTGTGAATGTACATGAGCCAGTCTTTCCCCAGGACCGTAGACTCCTTTCTCACTTAAAAGTTAAGAGTTAAAAATGAGTACCAATAATTGAAAATGCCGAAATATGACGTCATATGCAAAATAAAATAAAAATATTTGTCATTAAAAGCTAATCCGGATCAGGTTAAGATGGTTGTAGTTAGGAAATCTTTAAAGAGTAAAGCTTTGAATTGGCTACAAGTGATGCTCGCTGATCGGGTAGACTACCCAGAATTTAAGATTGAGTTCCTTGCACGCTATTTTGGCACAGCTCAGCAAAGTAGAAGTCGGGACGAAGTAACAAATGGGAAGTATAATGCTAGGTCAGGTATTTCAAGGGCTGACTATTTCTTGCAATTAGTAAAGAAAGCAAAGATGCTCTATCCACCTTTGTTAGAAACTGAGTTAATCAGGTTGGCAACACTGCAATTTGAAGACATCCAAGCAAGTTTAATTGTTGCACGACCCGCGACTTGTATGCAATTTTTGGAACTCTTAACCCAGTTAGAAGATTACCAGGGAAATAACAGCCAAACCCAAGCTTCGCCACGTGGGAACCCAAGCATGAGAAACCCATCTGACAGAGATGCTTTAGGGCGAGGGGCTGGCAACAATGCAAATAGATTTGGAAATGACGCTAGGAACCGCTATCAGCACCCCATGCCCAGGTTCGAGAACAGAAACAATGGGAATCAACGGGGAAACAACTGGAATGGTAGGAATAATGTTGCAACAGGGCCAAGAAAAGCACATGTAAATTGTATGCAATGTAACAGGGGACATACAGAATTACAGAAGTAGAGAGCCTAGAAATAATTACAACAGGAGGTTTAGCTGGAACAGGGGGCCGAGTTTTAAAATGAATGTAAGCTATCGAGAGCCAGAGAATGGAAGTCCGCCACCCTCAGTACAAGACGAAAGACTGCGAGCTGAAGAACAGCAAAGGGTAGAAAATATAATAATTCCCAGTACGACGGGTGCATCCACTAGCTAGCAGGGAAACTAAATTGCGAGTTTTTCCGGGGCCGACGCGACAACTCAAGCTGATGGAACAAATCACCCAAGATAGGCCAATACCAATTCTTGAAGACCATATAATTTCTAGGTAGATTGAAATTATTAGTAGGGCGAACGAGACGGAATGCCAGGGAAATGTAGAATCGCCGAAAATAGTCATTACAACAATGGGGAGGAGAGTATAAGCGCTCATTGACAGCGGAGTCAATATTTCAGCTTGTGGAGAGAATTTTTATAGGTATTTAGTTGGAAATAACCAGAGAATATTGTCATTACCAGGTGTAACGCTTATTGTACGCTAGCGATAGGGAAGTCGTGAGAAAAAAAAAAAATTCAGATAATGTTGAAACTGGAGTTATGTGATAAATATGTGGAGCTAATTTTTATGGTGATGCCCAAGCTGAATATGGAATTGATAATTGGAGCGGATAGCTTGTATATGTTAGAGGCGATTATAAATTTCAAGGAAAGGCAAATGAAAGTTACAGAAGAAAACAGCAGCTGCACTCTACAGTTTGCGAGCGAAACTAATGACCTAGAAACAGGAAGATGTACGCAGGAACGGGAATTAGAAGAATATTTTTTCATTCAGGCTGTTAACTTGGACGAGAATTGTAGTATCATGTAAATTAGAGATGAAAATTTTGAACCAAGGGGAATTTATGAAGATAAATGTTTTGGGATCAGTAATATGTACATATTTTAAAGAAGATGAAGCAGACAGTGAAATAATGGGTAATTTAAATACGTGTAACCTGATGCAAGAATGTGAAGATTTAAAAAGTCAGATACGGGAGAAAGTAATCCAGGCTCATGCGCTCATCACGACACCAAAGAACAAATTATTTCAAGTATTAAGTAGGAATAGAAATGTGTTTTCGAGAAGCCTGGAAAATGTAATGTTTATACCCATAAATTCAAGGTTCAGAATTTAAAGCCTTTTTCGTATAAATCAAGAAGTTTACCACTTTCACTTAGAAAAGAATAATCGTCATTGGAACCATGATTAACCAGGACATTCTTCTTCACCACTGTTGGGTGAAGAAGAAAGACGTTACGATGCCGATAGATTCTAGGGTTTTGAATGCCAAAACTACGAATGACAACTTCCAACTCGAAGGAATTGACCAACTGTTATCGCGGGTGGACAAAGGGAGATATTTTTCGAATATTGATTTAGTGTCTTCACTCTGGAAGATTCCATTATATGAAGATATACGAAAATATGCTGCATTTTTATTTGATGGGAAATGTCTACAATTCAAAATATGTGGTTCGGGCTAAAGACGTCAGGGGCAGCACTGTTACGCGCATTACATGCCATATTTAGTGATACGATGAGGAATTCGATTATTCAGTACGTCGATGATACTCTGTCGTTTGATGAGGAATTCGAAATCCAATAAGAAAAGTAGACCACGTACTCCGAAAATTCATGGAGAGTGGAATGACAATAAATTTGAAGAAGCCCAAATTTTTCGTGAAGGAAGTCGATTTTCTAGATTATCTTATTTTCGAAAGGGGAATGACGCCAAATCCGGATAGGACATCAAGCATAAAACAAATTCCGAGAATATAGGACACTTAAGACCCTTCCTAGGGATTATTCAATATCAATCCAAATTTGTGATTAATTATGCTAAAGAGATAGCACCGCTTCGGGACTTGCTGAGGAAGGACAGGAGTTTGAGTACAACCGAAGATGCAGTTTTTGAGAAAATTAAGGATTTATTTTCGCAATCCATACTTCTAGAGAGACCACGCGAAGATTTAGAATTTCACGTGTACACAGACGCCTCAAATCTTGGATTTGGAGCCGTCTTAGTTCAACTCAACAGCGAAGCGAACATCCAGTAAGTCGCTCACAAAGACAGAAAAGAACCACTGCATAATGGAACTACAAGTCGGAGCCATCTACTTTGCCTTGCAAAAGTTTAAAACGTTTCTTTTTGGGAAGAAGGTCGTAGTATACAGTGACCATTAAATCATCTTTTATACATCAGTGTAAATTGACCAGTTCATGTATATCACGCATAATCCACGAGCTTACATCACATCAAATTGAGGTTGTGCATATTGCTGGGAAGGAAAATATCTTTGCTGACTTATTGTCACGTTTGAGAGGACCAGTACCCGAAAGATTTATTAGGTAATCGCCAGCTTGTGAAAAACTTAAAAAGCATTGAGGAATGGCAGCACAAAGATGAAGAGCTCAAGCAGTTGTTAGGCGCCAGAAATCAAGGAAGGCATATAGAGCAAGATCGGGGTGAGGAACAATGCTCTTTATAAGTTACTTGGAAAGTATCAGAAGGCGTGGAAACTGTGCATTCCGAGAGCGCTGGAACTGCAACTTATTAAAGCTTTTCACTTTGCATTAATTCACACTTGAAGCGAGAACAGTGCTGAACGTTGCAGAATATTTTTATGTGAAACACCTGCAAAGAAAGGCACGACAGGTAGTGTCGAGTTGCGATACGTGTTTACCTGCTAAACCATTAAACGTCAAGTATGACACGGAACCGCAAGCTATGATCCGAGATACACCGAATGCATTAGTGTGCATTGACACACATAAGGAGATGCCGACTGGAAGGTTCGGATTCAAATATTTATTTGTAATGGTAGACGTATACAGCCATTTTGTAAAATTGTATCCCATGAGGAAAGTCACGTCAAAGTCATGCTTGCAAAAAATTGTAAATGACAACATCCCAAAGTATGGGAAAATGACCGCATTACATCAGATAACGCAACCGTTCACACAAGTAAGATTTTCTTGCAGACTTTGCAAAACTTGGACATAAAACTTTACCACTCATCTTCATATTACGCATCTGGAAACTTTTTTGAAAGGTCGAACCGTGACATAACTACTTACCTAAGACTCATTTGTCACGAGCACAGTGCCTGGGTAGATTTTTGTCTATACATAGAGCTTGTCATGAATAACGCAATTCATCCAGTTACTCTACAATTACCATTCTTGTTGAATACAGGGAAGAGAGCAGGTCCGATAATAGAGGACATGCCGCCACCAATACCACACGACGTTGAACCTGACTTCGCGTTAAATTGCTAGAAAGCTCTGGAGAGGATCAAGAAACGAGCAGAGCAAAGGAAGAAGAAAATAAAGAGAGGAAGCCGAAAATGGTCTCCAGCCACCGGTGACCAAGTGTTAATAAGAGATTACGCAAAATCAAGTGCGTTGACTAAGAGATACTACAGAATGAAAATGCTGTATAAAGGACCGGCAATAATTATACTCAAGTTCGGGGAACATGCTTATGGGGTTAGATCCGTGAAATATGGTAAAATAATGGAGATTTCATAAATAACTGTTAAAACCATATAGAATTGAAAATTCGCTCCAGGTTGCCAAGTAGTTCAATAGTAAAAATGTTGGGTCGTGAAAATGTTGTTTGTGTAAATGTTAATGTTTCTTTTTGTGCAGCGTATTTTTAATATTACTCTAAAATGCGAAATGAAACAAACTTTGACTTTAATCTTGATTTCTTTTAATGTTGGAAATTAAATTTTGGATATATATAAATGATAGGGATAACATATTTTGAGCATACATTCATGACTATGGCCCTGCAATGTATAATTTTGATAGTTTGTTGATTTAATTATGGTAAATGTGTTAGTCATGAAAGTCATGAAGCAACAAAATTTGAGCCTGGAAAATTTCACTCAAAGAGTAGCATGGAGAAACCATAAATATTTTCTTTTGAAATGAATACATAATTAGACATTAGGAGTGAATTTTGCGGGTGAACTGATGGTGAAAAGTGATGCAATGTCAGAAACGAGTGCGTTTCCAAGGTATAATCGTGTGCAGAATAAAAATTAATAATTAAGTCGCTGGCCGTGAAGAACTTAAAAGACATGGTGACCGAGGGTTGTGAATATTCTTGTAAATTTCATGTGTTGTATAGTTTGTATGACTGTATATTATCTTTGAGGGCAATTCATTGCCTTTTCCAAAATAGGATTTCAATTTTGTGAAACGCCAATGACAGCATTTGAGACTGAAATTCCATGTCTTTGAAATTTCCTCAATATTAATTATTTGCAAATAATATTAGTTAATATTTTATTATTATATATACATTACTCATTTTAATATCACTATCAGATCCTTAGATAGTAAATTGTGCATTGAATTTGGCAAAGGGAAATGATAACATTGTAACCGAGTGTTTTGGAAAACATTCAATTTTATTTCATATATTGTAAGTTCATGTTTAAACGTGTTTGACCGTTGGGGAAAAGCTTTGTGTCCGTTAAAGACTTTCACATGGTTAGATTTTGCGAAG
This sequence comes from Hymenopus coronatus, assembly GCA_030762935.1. Classification (NCBI taxonomy): domain Eukaryota; kingdom Metazoa; phylum Arthropoda; class Insecta; order Mantodea; family Hymenopodidae; genus Hymenopus; species Hymenopus coronatus. Next base: position 162,263,588 of record CM060892.1, read on the forward strand.
CCACGCTGTTTTCGAATGTTCTAGAAGCTTGACGCCGGAAGTAGCGTTCATACACGGGTCACATAGTCAGTCACGCAACCAATCAGCGAAAGCCAAGCGTGGCTGATGCGTATGTGACCAATGAGCTACTCCTACGTCACACAGTTTCGTGACCGGATAGTGTGAGTGAAATGAGGTTCTAGTTGGGTGATTGCTGGGTCATTTACTTCCACTTTGATTTGATCCCGAGACGAGACTAGAAGTGATAGAAGTTGGCGCTATGCTCATAAGCGTAGCCACGTGTGCAGAAGTACATTATGGAGACGTGGCCTAAAAATATCATTAACTAATGAGTGAAAGCTTTAACGCGGCAACAAAGTATTAATCCTCAACTTCTTGAAATACTAATAAAACACTAATTCATGAAAAGTCAGACTTGCTGCATTTTCTTTAGTATTCATTCGCAAACACATCCACAACTACCGGAACCGCTGCTTCTCTCCCAACCCTGAGACACAAGAACCCAAAACCAGAAGACGCATGCTAAAATTCTGACAACGAGGAATCCAGAAGTGGGGCAAACCGCCTCAGGTTGTGCTAGCATCCGCGGTTAGACAGCAAAATCAAATGAGCATTATTGGTTCTTAAGTAATTATTTACCTTTTACTTATAAGGACTATGACTAGTAAGACCACTTTGCTAATGTTTATCTTGACTAGCATGAAATACAGAGAAGAATAAGCGTTTTAAAAATATATTTTGTACAGAGAGATGGTAAAGTAAATGGAACAGATCAGCTTTTTTATACTATGTAACACACCTCTTAAAAACTGGATTATGCAGAGGTGGAGAACGATATAGGTGCAACGTCGCTCAAATAACCGAGATACCTCAGTTGAGGTTATCCGAAATTCTTACAAGTATAATAACCCTCCCCCCCCCCCAACAAAAAATTACAGAGGCAACTAGCCACAACTAACATTCAAACTCGAACCTTCTATTTTGGAAAACTGTCGCAATATGGCTACACCACAAAGCTGTACGTTTTGTCTTGGACGGAATAGATTTTTTTATAGTGCTTAAGCCCACTTTTACTTCAAATTTACTTCAGGCGATGACACAGATATATATAATGAAGATGGAGCACAGGTGGAATGCGATGACGGGGGAATCCGAAGAAAACCCGCATGTCCGCCGCTTTGTCCACCACAGATCTCACATGCGGTCGCCTGGGTTGAAAGCAATAGATTTTTCGGTGACAAAGATGTGGCCATAATATAAATTTCCAATTTTTTTTTTTAATTGAACAATTCCTCAACTGCTATCACCTCAAACGAATAGAATGTTACACGTTAACTGTTCAAAGATATAAAATATTCTTATATAAAGGAGGTTTTTGTGTTCTCTACAATGCACATAGTAGGCAGAGAAGCTATTGTATTCCACCCAAAAATTCAACACATCTCACACGAAATACATATTTGGATGACTTCTGAATAGATAAAAAATTAATTTATAGAAAAAGGCTGTGTGTGGGGGGGGGGGGGCAGCATAACTAAAAAACCAAAACTCGTATACCAAACTTCGTATTTAAGTTGAGTATCTTCAAGAATATAACACGAAATTGTTCAGGAATATCCCTCAACACCAAATTACCCTTTACATTGAACATTTTCAAAATGTTCGGTTTTCTAAAAAATAGCTAACAATTTTGATTAAAACACCGTATATTAAAAATATATATAATGTATTCCGAAAGTTCTTAGGAATAGCCCTCATCATTCTGAATGACCTTTGTATAACTGCTAAACCTTAAGAGATAAAGTCTTACTACACAAAAAAGTTAAATACCAATAATACACACAAATTATGACAAACTTTTTCTTTTTGTAAAAAAATCCATTTGCGGGATATTTCTTGTAATTGATTTCAATCAATTAATACTTAAGGTGTGTTTCATATCTTTTGTTTTCATTCGTGGTCACGAAGAGAGACCGAATTTCAATGACTATCGCATAGCGGCAGGTTTTAAAAGATTTGATTATCGCTTTAGCCTAGTATATTCCCTTATTTCCTTCCACTCGCAAGAAAGCAAGTAATAAGGCAATTTCTGCCTTCTGTAGATAAAAGAACAATATTTTTTTAAGAATAGTTTGTTTGCAGAACAAGTAGAGGAAGCCAGTGAATGGCATAGATTTTTATGTTGGATATTCTGATATGTCTAATGATTATGTACGAATCCAAAATTTCTGTCCGCGAATTCCTTGCATTTTTACTCGCAACGAGCACATGCTGAATGTGACTCACCTAAGTATGTCAATGACATATAGAATTGTGTAAGGGAAGGGGGCGGAGGTTTCTTCCACCTACTTCCTATTGTACGTTCATGTCATACGCTCTGACATGTCAATGCAATTATTCATTTTTACTCATTCATTCTCTTTCCAAATACATCAAACGCCCCGACATGTCAATGTAATTATTCATCACTTGTTCCTGTATTAAAATGTGTAAAAATTCCTTTGCTGTATTCGTCAGGGTCTCGAAAAATGAAACAACAAACTCAAGGTTACCAGTAGTTCTGGTCTACTGCCGAAGGTCAAATTCTTAAGCACCAACATCATCATGCGAAAATGTTAAAGCCCCTGCGTGGCATTCATCTTAGCACAATTTATGAGAGTTTATATAGTTAATTGTTTGAAGGTTGCGTAATTCCTCAAATATATAAGTACAGCAATAGTATAATAAGTATCACCACAGCAATATGTGTGCTAGTACAAATAAGCGTAAAAATGCGCAAGTCATGAAATTTTACAAACTGAAAAGTTGTCTTTTGTTTAAAATGGTCTGATGCCGTACAACTATTTGTAAAATAGTTTAGTAACGACGCAGCGATAACGCTTAGACGCTAATAGAAGAGCACAGATTTGACATCAGTAAATTTAACATCGTACAAAGATATAGATGTGACAGCAGTAAATTTAAAAGGTCAATTGTGCAACTTACGACAAAAACAATGCGGATCTTCCTCTTTTTTCCACGCCCAGCACTGAAACCGTCCAGCTGCACAACTTTTGCTATTCAAAAACCAATAAGATCTCTCTCAGTTCCATAAACTATGGTTCCGTTAGGTTTCATCCCGTAGCGACATGCAGTGGCGAAAGTGTGAACCTATTGAGTCGATAGTACTAAATGTTATTGGTAAGTTATTACTAAGTATTAAATCTTATTACTGAAATCGCTGTAAATACGAGTTCCTAAAAAATAAACACTTGAAATTAATTTTGATAATACATGGATAATATAAGAAAATTATCTTTCACGTGTATGTTAACACTAATTGCATAAAAATGTAATTACTATTAAATAAGTGAACACTTATTAATTGAATATATTGTAACCCTTACTTGTTGTTTTCTTTCCCCTCAGCTTTCTATTTACCTTTCCTATATAACTGCCAGTATCTTAAAACAACTATATGATTTTAATTTTTAATAATCCTCTTAGCTGATATCAAATTATCCATTTTTCCAACTTTTTTTTTATTCTTTATATATGAATAAAAACTTCGACATTAAAATTTATTCAGTGCTGTATTCTTTCAACTGTTCATCCAGAGTTTCTTTCTTTCTTCCTTTCTTTTTTCTGCCTTTAGTAACATTATAATATGAATTATTAAACAACAAATAAAATAACACATTTTTTCTTTATCAGCCGGTTTAGTTATAGCAAAACAATTTAATTTTATATTGAAAATAAAAACCAATGGAATAAACAGCAGTTTGGTAAATATAACTGATAATAACCGGATCACTGTAGAACATATTTTGCATGAGTGTATATTTTTTAAAACTTGAAATGTTTAAATATGGAGGATCTTGGCTTAATAATCACTGCTGAGGCGCGAGAAAAAAACTCAATTATCAAAGTAAATTGACGTTATGATGGTTTTAAACGAGTAGGATAATTTCGAAGACTGTAAATATAAAAACGGCTTCAAAATTCACATACCAGTGAAGAATTAAATTATGTTATACATTTTTGGAGTCCACCGCTAGTGTGTAGGTTGTATTCTTACAGCAATGTGCAAAATAGAATTTTAACATTTCAGTAGCAATTTGCTATACTATATGTTTACTAGAATTCGCTAGAAAACTAATATCAAATTAGTTAAAGACTGTCTCTGGTTCGATTCCCGGCAGGGACAGGGAATTTTTCTTTAACCAGAATTATTCCCTATCACCCACAGGGTGCGTGCGCTTGTTTGAGGAAAATAAACTCATTTAAACCCCATAAAGAACCTACAGAAAACGAGTTCTTTCTAATGCAAAGCCCCAATATGACCTTGGATGTTAAAGAAGGCTATATAAATGAAAAAACAATGGTTAAAATTACACCAGGATATGTTTCACAATTACATAAAACTATACAAATAACAGAATAATATACTAGGCTTTGTTAATGTTTTTAAATGATTGCATAAAGAAAGTGATCATCATCATGATCATTATCAAAAGCTGCACGGTTTGTCGTTTTGATTCTTTTCGACTTCACACAGATTTAAAATTGGTCCTTCCAATGTTTTCTTGGTCTTCCTACCTGTCTTCTTCCTTTGGACTTGTATTTGTATATACTGACTAAAATATGATGTGGATCCATCCCACATAGATAGTCAGAAGGTACTTCTGATGCAAAATGTTACTTAGATATCATTCTCAAACTGTTCTAATTCAATCCCCAAGAAAAGAAAACATTACATTTTTCAGGTTTTGCATTGCTAAGTGATCAATGGTCTTCCTACATCTTCAACATAGATTTCAGCATTTAAGCAAAATAATATAATTTCTGAATAATAAGAAGAAAATATTCTTATTACCTACTTTATTTCAAAGAAGTCCATTTCATTACTGGTAACTACAAGTCTCAATTTTGTCTGTGGATGAAAATATATTTCCTTCGTAAGAAGTCTTGTTTAGCAGTTCTCAAGAAATAGAGAAAGACTTCTCCATGGTCGAGTGGTCAACGCGCTGACTTGTCATCTGGAGGTATCGGGTCCGATTCCCGGTTGGGGTGGGGGTCTTTCTTTAACTAGAATTATTCCCTATCCCCACAAAGTCTGGAAGTGTGTGTGTGAGAGTGGATGTGTATGTTTGAGGAAAATAAAATGATTTAAACCCAATGGATAACGAGTTGTTTCTAACGCAAAGCCTCCGATATGGCCTTATATGTTAAAGGTGGCTATATAAGTGAAACAAAAATAGAGGAGAAGAAATCATCGTCATATTCACATGATTTTCTGTACCAAATCCTCAACAACTATATTTAAAAATACATGTTTTTCTATCTATTTGCTTCAATCGAGATAAACATTAATGGAAGTGTGTAATTTCAGTTTGGTGAATTTATCTTAATATTTTTTATTCACCAAATAGCAAGTGTGTTGACTTTACACAATTAAACAACTGAAGAATAACAAGATAAACGCTAAGAGAGAAAACCCTAAGACAAATAGCTGTCATAAATTACCATAAAAATGAACAGTTTTCAATCCAAATGGACAATGGTTAACAATAGTTCTGTGAGCTTGTAATGAATTGGATAAAATAATTTTACATAATTGTTGTGATTGATTGACTATGGACAGACCTTTCCTAAAAAAAATATTTACAAATGTTTATTTATTTATTTAAAATATTGGTTATGCAAATGTTTGTTAGAATTAATGATGAGTCTTTGAGGACATTTAAGGATATAGATTGTAATTTTTAAGAATCAGTACTGAATTTCATAAATATGTTTATTGTAAATTTTGTAACTGTTCATCGAGATCTAAAAAATAAATCAATTACCTACCTCTCAGTTTAAAATTTCATACTTTTCTTCCACTTACTTTATACTTGGTTCAAAAAGAGTCTTCTTTTCCTGTCAACCTCTTTAGCTTGATCCTTATTAATCTTAAATCTTTAAATTGTATCAATTGTTATTATCCATCCCTTGTTGTTCTTGTGGTCGAGACATCTATGTCCTCTCGTTTATGGATTCTGATTCTGATATGCACTGTACTTCTTCATAAACACTGTATTTATTTAGATCTTGTAGACAAATAGTTTGGCAGATCTTAGCCTACAATGTCTGTCTTTTTTTTTTACTTTCTCTACATGTACTTTGTACATAGTGTATAGAGAAGGTATTGTATTGCACACAAAAATTTGATACCGAGATTTCACCAGAAATACATGTTTTGAGTCCCCTGAATAAAAAAAAAAGCATTTTGGAAAAAAGGTCTGTGTGTCTGTGGACAGTATAGCTCAAAAACGAAAAGACCGTTAAATACCAAACTTGATATGTAAGTTTGGTATTTTCCAAGGATGCGACACAATTTTCAAGAAAATCCCCCACCCCCAACTACCCTTTACATGGAACTTTTTTCGAAAATTTTGATTTTCTCAAAAATGGCTCTAACAATTTTTATTAAAATATTGTATACTAAAGATATTTACCTGACAAATAATATGTATATCTTGAATTTTCTGGGAATAGCCTCTGAAAACTACTTTATTCTGGAAGAATTTTGCATAACTACTAAACCGTAAGAAATGGACAAAAACTTTCCACACAAAAAATGTAGAGCACATTAAAACACACAATTTATGTTATATACATTTTTTTCGAGGAGTTGATCGTTTTTGAGATATTCCTTGTTTTTGGTTTCAGCTATGAGAAACTTGTACTTTTCTCATACAGGAGTTTGTCAACTCGTGTCCATACAAACAAAGAAACTTCAGTCACTTAGTAACCAGCTTTTGACTTCACTTTAACCTATGATACTCCCATATTTCACTTCTACTTACAAGGAAGCAAGTAATAAGACTATTTCTGCTAATTTTTTCTCGATTAGCTTGAAGTAGATAGAAGAATAAGCTTATTAACAATAATTTGTTACAGAGATATAGAGAAAGTCATGTGAATGGAACGCATCAGATTTTTTTATAGTGTTTAACACCCGCTTTTACTACAAATGGCACCACAGGCGATTACGGTGATACATGGAATGAAGATGGAACACTGGTGAAATGTGATGGTGAGGGAAACTGGAGAACCCGGAGAAAAACCTGCCCCTGCACAGCTTTGTCCACCACAAATCCCACATGCAGTTGCTTGGGATCGAAATATCTGTTATGAATAAATTTACCCTTCTAGAAAGGCTAATTATACGCGGGAGGGTTTCACACTCTTCGCACTCACAGCAATGGGATATCTGATTTCTGCCAGAGATGGTTGTTATATTACAGTTCATTTTAACAGTGTTTGTCCATTGATGAAGAAAGTCTGTATTTAGTGAAGATTTGGTTGTTAGATTGATGCCATTCATTAAAAAGGCAACACCTCTGAATATGGGGAAACACACACAACTTTTTAAAAATTGTTTTGAACGAAGCAGTTGTCCGAGAACATTTAAGATATACATTTTATTTAGTATGAACATGTCTTAAACATTAATGGTGTGTTACTCAAAACCTTTAGAACTATTTTTGAGAAAATAAGAAAAATTCGAAATTTTTTTACCGTATAATGAGTAGATTTGAGTGAGGGGATTTTCTTGAAAATCTTTGTGTCACACCCTCGAAAGATGCTGAACTTTATCATGTTTGGTATCTAACAGACTTTTTGTTTTTGAGTTATGCTGTTCACAGATATACACGCACATGCAGAACTTTTTTATTCTGGGGACTTCAAAACATTTTTCCGGTGAATTCTAGACATTGAATTTCTGGGTGGAATGCAATTTTTCACCTACTATATAAGTAGTACATGGCAGAAAAAGTAAAAACTGTGATTGGCTTTTATTTTTTTAAAATTTTAAGCTATGAGAAATATTTAATATCTTGTAGAATTCAATAAGATGATTCAGATAAATGGATTTCTTTACTCACTGTTTCTATCAGATACCCCATATTCACAGCCATGTTCTTGACACATTTAAACTTAAAGCATTTGTTCATGAAGCATAATTTCTATCTAAAATTGCTGGTATATCTTTTTTTTAAGAAGGAATATGTTATGTAGAGAAGAGTTTTGAGTTAGATGTGTAATCAAAGTACTTCATTCATTACAAAACAAACACATGTAGATATGTTTGTAGGGTTAACCGGAACTCTTCATTTATTTATACCAGGTCTAAAATCTTTAAGTGCACCAGAAATATTTGACCCACTAATGTCAGCTTTACACAGTTTTTCATAGTGTTTCGCCCACTCTTATATACGGTGAAAGACACTGAAATGAAATGGTAACTGGGAAAAGAAATTTGGGAAGGAAGCATTACAAGTGCCTTGTCACCTTTTGACAGTTATACGGACCAAAGAAGAAACAACCAATGACTTTCAGGTGCCCATGCTTTATGTAAGAAGTGCTTAGGTTAAACAATTTACAAAAAAGGTGATAAAGGAGAAGAAACAAGCAACATAATAGCAAAAAAAAAAAAAAAAAAAAAAAAAAAAAAAAAAAAAAAAAAAAAAAATATATATATATATATATAAATAAATAAAACGGTGTGTGTGCATGTGTGTGTGTGTGGGGGGACAACATAATTCAAAAATGAAAAGTCGGTTAAGTACCAAATTTGGTATTTAAGTTCAGTTTTTTCCATAGATATGATACAAAATTTTTGAGAAAATCCCTCCCACACCTTATGTTTAAGACATGTTTATGACAAATGAAATTTATACTCTGCATTTTCTGTATATAACTTTAATAATTGGTTTAGATTCAATTAAATATATTGATTTGAGTTGAAGTGAACATTTTGGTGCTCAAAGTTTATATTATATTTTATTGAAATTAAGAGGATTGAATCAATTAAATCTTTTAATTTTGATATAAGGAAATATATATAATTAATTTTAATATACTCAATAGCTTCTGAAGACCTCTTCATTCTGAATGACTTTTGTATAGCTTTGCATAACTCGTAAACCATAAGAGGTAATAAAACTCTAATACTCAAAAAATGTAGATCGCATTAATTAATGTCATTAATAATTTTTTCTTATTTATTTTTTGTAGAGTTAACCATTTTGGAGATATTCTGTTTTATTGGTTTCAATTGTAGGCTACTTAAACCTTTCTCAATCGGGAAATCATTATCTTTTTGTCTCGTTTGTTTTATTTCTTGCAAGCAAAGAGAACCAAATTTCAATTGTTTCACGTAGTGACCAGCTATTAAAATATTTGACAGTTGTTTTAGCATAGTGTATTCGCATATTTCCCTTCTACTTACAAAGAAACATGTAATAAGATCAATTCTGCTAATGTTTATCTTGATTAGCATGATGTAGATATAAAATAAACTTTTGTAAGAAAAGTTTGTTTGCAGAACAGCTAGAGCTATGAATGGAACACATAAACATTTTTTTTTAAGTTCAGTGTCTTCCAAGGATATGACAGGAAGAATTTTTCAGGAAAAACCACCCATACAAATTATTCTTTACATGGAATGAAACAGTGTCAGAAAATGTTGATTGAGATGAATAACAATTTTGATTCAAATATTATCACATGTTTTAAATAATTGTATGGCAAGTGAAATATATATCTTGAATTTGCTGGCAATTGCCTGTGAAGTCATCTTCATTCTGGATGACTTTTTTGTAACTGGTAAGTCGTAAGAGATAAACAAAAACTTACTACACAAAAAAATGTAGGTCTAGTTAAAACACATAATTTATCTCAAATATATTTTTGTGAGTTAAGCACTTTTGAGATATTCCTTGTTGATTTCAATTTTTCAATGCTTATACTTTTCTTAAATTGCAAGTCATTTATTTTATCTTCTCCTGACCATACAAAGTGAACAAATTTTAAACCTACACATAGCAACTAGCTTTTAAAATATTTGACTATACTAGTGTATTCCTCTGTTCCCATTATATCTACAATGAAATGTGCAATAAAAGCATTTCTGCAAATGCTGTCCCGATAGAGGATTCTTACAAAACTTGGTATGAATCATCCTTTGGTCACGCTTATAGACTGGATACAGATTTTTATGTGGTAAAATGAGTAAAAATATTTATTTGTGTTTATAAAACATAAACATCATTTAGGTTTTGGCTACTCATACATGTTTCGGAGACGGTTTGTCTCCATTCTCAGCAGTTTTTGAAACATATTCAAGTAAGCAAAAAAAACTTAAATGATGTTTGTGTTAGGAATGCTGACTCATCATCTTCTGATGATTAACACATCACTGCTTTATATAATTTAGTACTAAGAAGAAGAAAATATTTGGTAAAAATGTTAAAATATGTAAAATATCTGTTAAATGCACAGAAATGAGAGAAAACTACTAATTTATTATGGTTAGCAATACTCACCACTTATAGACAGATAGAAACTCCTAGCTTCTTCCTTTAAAACTGCAATGGATAACAGAAGTCTTCTCCAAATTGTCCATCATGAGTGCATGCCAATTATTTCTAAATAGCATCTTGCATTGTGAAAATAATGTTTCCACATAACCACATGTCAATCATGCATATTTAAACTTAAAAATAAATACTCTAAATCACCTACTCATTTATCTTTCAGTACTTAAACCACTTCACACACTTTTTGAAAACCATAGGTTTTCTCAAACAAATGTTTAAATTTGTTTTTTAATACTTTTTGCCCTGGTAACTTCATTCTTCATTTAAGATAACTGGTAAATTCATTTTTCATTTCAACAGCCCATACCTCCTTAAGTGTTTTACTCAACAGACTTGTTCGAATTTCTAGCTTTTATAGGGAGTCACACAAAAAGTTTAGATTTGTAATATGAATGCCAAATAATTTTTTAATTGATTATCTCTCAATAAATCCTGAATTATTTAAATAGATGGTGCATCATTTTTGTTCAGCTTGTTTACAACAAATGCAAAACTTTCAATATGTGTTCCATAGCATAAAACAGTAAATAGCCAAGAGCCCCAGTGCCTAACTTTGGTGCATGGGGAAAGATTTCCGAGTTATTTCAATGGTGATTTAAGAACAATTTTTATTCCATTTGATACAAGCCTGTTCATGGTGGAATATAGGAATCTGATACATTCACATAGTCTGTGAAGAGCATGAACTATGCTTGCAACATGAATCATTTCAGGAAAACTCACAGAAAGGGCTTGTCCTGCTCATATCATGTATGGTGCACCATCTGTGAGGAGGAGTAATATATTGTCATATTTTATAACATTTGGCCATATCTTATGCATAGTTTCATTGAATGACCTCACAATTGTTACATTATTTACTGCATATAGTTCTTTACACATCACTAAATATGACTGCTCACTATTTTATCATTTTTCAATATACCAATATTTCCTATTTTTCTGAAACTTGAAACTTGGTTTTCATCAAAGCTTACCCAAAGTTTTCTTTTACACATGCTGCGTAGTTTTTTAAAAAATTTCATCACAGCACTTAGCAGATATTAGATTTTTCTTAAAGTTGACATTTGAGAGGCTTAAAGTCAATATATTTAATTAAAATGTTTCTAATGTGAATATTAATCTACTTTTTTGAGTGAGATATTGCTGCTCGACATAAATCTAAACAATACTGGAAACACTTTGTCCTACACAAGAAGAAATCGGTTCACGTATCAATGATTGTGGTGAATCCACATGAGTTGCAGCAGCAATATTGTTTATTTCCAGATAAATTATAGTCACTTGTGAGTGCTGATCGGCACTTACTGTTTTTCCTCAGTGTTTGAAAAACAAAATACATTTTATTGTCTGAGGTAAATATGCTTTAGAATTAGTGAAGATGGAATTTAGCACTTGATTTAACTTTCAACATGTATCCAAGATGCAAAATTTAAACCAAACAATCATTCATAAGAACTGAAGAATGTATGCATCTTTCAAACTGGTTTAACTGTAATAATTATGATTAGTGTATATGCATGCAAATGGAAGTAATTTTAAATATAGGATAGGAGAACTTGATAAATAACAATCAGCCCTTAGATAAACAGAAGTGCCAATACCATATATCAGGTAAATTGTCAGTGGAACATTGCACTAACATGGGGTTTGGACAGTCTGTTTCAAAATGATTAGCTCTATTTTGTGGCATTACAAATGAAATTCTAAATATAAAAAATGTTGTGTGTACAAAGAAAGAAATAAAGTTCATTGTTTCAGCAGATAAGCACATTTCTTTAATTAGGCAATGTTGAGGTCTTTCATAGCACTGATGTTTTGTATTCATAGATGTTTTGCATTTGCTTTAGGCACCATGATATGAACATTCTCTGATACATCTGATGAAATACAAGTAATTTGTAAATATATCATGCATATTTGTAAAAGAATAAATTAAAACTTATGCAGGATAAATAATAGTCACAATCAAAGGTTAATTCAGACTTATTACTTATGGAAAATTATATGAATATGTTCAAAACTTGCAAATATGCATAGAAGCTTGTGACAGTGATGTGATTAAATAAAAAATAAAAGAATTTGAGTCGGTTTTTTGTAGCACAAACATCACTTATTTTTAAAAGTATAAAGATTTTACAAGAAACTTTAGCAAATTGCAAAACCATAACAGAAAAAGAGAAATCCAAATTAAAGCCAGATTTACCAACCTTACCCAGACTGTATGCCCTACCAAAAACAAACAAACCTGGCAACAAAATGAGACCCATAGTAGATAATATTAATGCACCCACATATAAACTCTCCAAATGGCTCACACAAAAATTCAACTCCTTCCCAAAATTCAATAGTAAAAGTGTATCAAATTCATTGGACCTGATTAATCACCTGAAAGATTTCAATGTTTCACCTAAAGATAAGATAGTATCCTTTGATGTCATCTCCTTATTCCCCAGCATACCCATAGACAAACTACAAAAACCTCTGAAAACTTGGCTACAAAGCATAAACATACCAACAGAAGAAATAGATCTTGTCCAGTTAATCAATTTATGTGTAAAACAGAACCACTTCACATTCCAGAATAAATGCTACCAACAAACAACAGGACTTGCAATGGGGAATCCTCTATCACCATTTCTAGCCGATCTATACATGAGTAATTTTGAAATACACATTACTGACTCATTTCCACATATATACAAAAAATGGTATAGATATGTAGATGACATCATTGCCATAATTCCAGAAAAACTCTTAAACGATGCACTCAAAACTTCTTAACTTGCAAAACAAGTCCATTCAGTTCACTATTGAGACCGAACAGGAAGGAGCCCTGCCATTCCTAGACATTAGAATAATAAGAACAAAAGAACATAGCCTGACATTTGGAATATATAGAAAATCCACCAATACAGATAACCACATAAAGTTTGATAGCTATAACCCTACAACACACAAATATGCAGTCCTGAACAGTTTAACATATAGACTAGTACACATTCCCATGGAGAAGAATGAATACCAAAAAGAATACCAACAGATACTCCAAACAGCTACCAACAACGGTTTCCAAAAAAGCGCAGTAGACAAGCGAATACATAAATACAAAAAACGAAATCGCATATCACATACAACCATCCTACAGAACCCCAGTGACCAACCTCAATTCAGAAAATTCACCTATCATCCTTGGGCACACAACAAACTTCAGAAAATATTCAGGAAATATAACATCACCTTAGCTCCAAAAAACAACTACAGCATTTAGAAACTGCTGTGTAGAAATTTAAAAGATCCTATCCCTACAGGTAAAAAACCGGGAATTTATGAAATTAAATGCTCAGACTGTAATCTGGTGTATATCGGAAGGACAAAGAGAAGTTTGCGGACCAGATTAAAGGAACACATGAGAAACCTAAAATACAAACAAATAGAAAAATCAGCAGTTGCCTATCATTTTTGGACATCAGGACACGAAATCACACCAAATATAAAACTATTAAAACCAGCTTATAAACCCACAGAATTAGATGTCTGGGAGAAGATCTACGTCATGAAGAAAAAGAGCCATATCATGAATTTCGATTTGCCACCTTACAGCAACCTCTGGAAGTTCATAGATCCAGCAACAGAGGCCTCCACAAGTAATACACCACCACCCCCATCGTCGCCAACAAAGAAAGATTTAGTCGGAATTAAGGGTTGAAAATGGGAACAACTGTTACCCGAAACCGGTCCCCAGTAAGTAAAAATAAGTGATGTTTGTGTTACAAAAAACCGACTCAAATTCTTTTATTTTTTATATGAATATATATTTTTTAAAAAGATGTAGGCACTTTTATGTGAAATAACATTTCATATTTATGTTCATCTCCTTTATTTACAGTTTACCCTTTTTGTGGGCAGTTAAGTGTTTGCAGACAAAAAGATCTATTTACCTAAGAATCTGCTCCCTAAGTATGACCAGGGAATGGAGAGGACACCTTGGACCATGTGTGGTTACTACCTCCAGGAGGAATGGATGAGGTGAAGGAACTGCAGTAGGCTACAGGCAAGCCAGCTGATAGAGACATGAGAGGTACCTAATGATTCCAAGCTTGATGAACCTGTTATTTTACATATTACTACTGCTCAGAGAGGTAATGGTTACCATGCTAACTTCATATACCCAAGGTAGCAGGTTCAAAACCCTGCGGAGGAAAATGAATTTTTTCAGGTGTAAAAATCCTTAGCATGGCTTCCTTCGGAAGGGAAGTAAAGCATATAAAAGAACCTCAAGCCTGATAAAGAGGCCTCTGAGCAAAATTAAGCAGTGTTTCATGCCCAGTAGAATTGGACACTGAGAACCACAGTAGTTAAAGAGCACCCATAAATAAAACTCCATTTCATTTAATTTCATTTCTGGCAGAATTGAAGACAACTTATATACCAGAGGTGACTCAGAGAAGGCTATGGTAGAACTAAGAACTTTTGAAGCATCTACACCATCTGTCTGATGACTGACATTACACAACCTCTAAGATTGCCTGAAGCATGAAAGGGGAATAAAAATAATAGGAAATGAAGGAAAGGGAATTCATGATTGAAGAGAAACTACTCCAACATTCACCTTGCTAATCATGAAAAACCTACATATGGTCTGTGTGGCTGACACCAGGAATCAAACCCAGAAGTTCTTGATTGTGAGCTTGTATGTTACTGTGAAACCATCTCGCATACAGAATGGGCTATGTGACATCATAATTACTTTCCCCAAAAAACCAAGCCAAAAATTTAAATATCTAGGTTAAATAGCTAAAATGAAGCTTTGTTTTTTAAGAAATTTAGTAGGATGCATATTTAAGAAGGTATACAAATTTTCTATTAACGTTATTTTTCTTGTATGTAAACCGTTTCCTTGTAGAAAAAGGAAAATTTCAAGTTTGCCGTAATTAAACTTTGGCTTACATTTTAATATTCATTTTACCCAATAGAAAGATGTTTTACTACCAGTTCCCAAACAACACATAATATGTACAATGAACAGAGAGGGACAGAGAACACTAGAGAGGGAGAAGGTGAGAGAGGGGAAAAAAATAATGATAAAGAGAGAAAAAAATAATGATAAAGAGAGAAGAATCTCTGCAGTCAATGCAATAATGCAAACTTAACCGTGGTTCTATTAATAAGTAAAAATTTGATATCTACACCTATTCAAACCATTGTAGGATATTTGTGATGATACGAGGGACATACTGAAAGTCATGAGCAACCCATTGTACAAATTTAAATTTCAACAATGTAACGAAATGAATTGCAGGATCGTAATCTACAGACTTTAAGCCACATGTTGACATATTGTGACGTCATTAGCTTCTATCACGTGACCACAGACAGTGTTTGAAAAATGGCTGACATTGATGTTTTGTTTCGACAGCGTGCTGTCATTGAATTCCTTGTGAAAGAAGGAAAATCTGCTCCTGAAATTCATCTCAGACTTCAACGTGCGTATGGAGGTGTCTGCATGGGTGCCAGCAGTGTTAGAAGATGGGTGTAACATTTCAAAGATGTAAACACGAGTCTGCAAAATGCGCCTCGTAGCGGGCGTCCTCGAACTGCCTCTACAGAACGCAACAAGGAAAGAGTTGATGAGCTCATTACAGGAGATAGGCGTTTCACTGTAAATGAAATTGCTGCGAAACTTGGAATAGGACATAGTGCAGTGCAAGAAATGATCCACAGCTTGGGTTATTGAATGATCTGTGCCCGTTGGGTCCCCCGTTTATTGACAGAAGACCACAAACTTCAGAGAAGAACCATTGCACAAAACCTTCTTCAGAGATTTCATAATGAAGGGGATGAATTTTTGACGTGTATTGTGACTGGAGATGAGAGCTGGTTCCATCACTATGAGCCAGAAACGAAACGTCAGAGTATGGAATGGCACCACTTGAACTCACCATCGAAGAAGTAAGCGAAGACAGTGCAGTCTGTAGGAAAAGTTATGGGAAGTGTCTTTTGGGATGCACAAGGTTGCATTCTGGTTGACTTTCTTGAACCTGGACAAACCATAAATTCTGCCCGCTACATCAAGACACTTCTGAAGCTCCGTCGGGCTTTGCGTGATAAACGCCCTGGAAAGAGGATCATCCTTCAACAGGATAATGCGTGTCTGCATACTGCCCGTGCCACTATGGAGAAGATCAGGCATTAGGGTGGGAAACTCTTCCACATCCTCCCTACAGTCCCGACTTGGCACCCTCCGACTACTATCTTTTCGGTTCTGTGAAGGAGCAGATGCGTGGCCAACGCTACGAGACGCTGGAGGATATTCGGAAAGCAGTGCGTCAGGGTCTGCGGGCAGCTGGAACGGAGTTCTATCACAAGGGCATTTTCAAACTTGTAGAACGATGAGAAAAATGTGTGCAAAACAATGGAGACTACGTTGAAAAGTGAAATAAAGTCTGTAGATTATGATGATGTATTTGGTTTGGCTTAAAAATAAATATTAAGATTGTAAAACAGTGTTGCTCATGACTTTCAGTATGCCCCCTCGTAGTAAAGTAATGGAACAAAAATAGATATTAAAATGTAATAAATAAATACATTTTATTTTGTTATGTTGATACAGTTGCACAGTCTATTCTATTCTCACATTCCGTTCAGATTTCTAATGTTGTTTCTGTAGTTGTAGTTACAGTTTGGTTGAAAGCTTCAGAAGTGAAAGCAGGACAGCATACACCAGCCAGTCTATAAGAATAAATAATCCTATTATTAAAGTCAATCAGAGGGTAATGTTCGTAGATTACCAATGTAAAAATCTGATTGTTCCTTCCACATGACTTTCTCTACATCTCTGTAACAATTATTGTTAAAAAGCTTATCCTTCTATCTTATTCATGCTAATCGAGAAAAACATTACAGAAATGGTCTTATTACTTGCTTCCTTGTAAGTCGAAGGGAAATAAAGGAATACACTATGGTAAAGGAAGGTCAAATCTTTTAAAAGGTGATTGCCATGTGGTTGAAATCCATTTTTATGCATTGCCTTGAGTTTACAAATTCCCGTATGAGAAAAGTTTAAGTATTTTAAAACTGAAATCAATAAGAAATCTCTCAAAAATTGTCAAATCCATGAAAAAAATTTATATGACATAAATTGTATTTTAAAAGATATAAATTTTGTCTGTATTAAGATTTTGTCTCTCTCTTACAATTTGCCAGTTATGCAAAATTCAGCAAAGTTTGAGATCTTCAGAGGCTATTCTCAGAAAATTCAAGATATACTTCTTTTTTTTCATGTAAACATCCTCAATATACAGTATTTTAATCAAAATCATTAGAGCATTTTTGGGAAAATCAACATTTTTGACATTTTTGTCCATTCAAAGGGTAGTTTGGGGGTGAGGGGATTTTCCTCAAAATCTTCATGTCGCAACTTTGGAAGCTATTAAACTTAAATACCAAGTTTGGTATTTTACAGACTTTTTGTTTTTGAGTTATTGTGCTCACAGACACACATGAGACTTTTTCTAAAAATGCGTTTTTTGGATACCGGGGACCCTAAAATGTATATTTCTGGTGAAATGTCTATAGCAAATTTTTGGGTGGAGTGCAATACCTTCTCTACTTACTTACCATGTACTGTATAGAGAAAGTAAAAATAGGTTTTCTCCAGGCCTCAGTGCTTGAACTGATGCTTTTTCTTTCTCTTCATGTGCTTTGTTTATAGAGAAGCTATTGTATTCCACCCAAACATTTTATACCAATATTTCACTGGAAATATATGTTTTGAGCTCCCCTGAATAAAAAAAAGTATTTTTAGAAAAAGATTGTGTGTGCACGTGC
Source organism: Hymenopus coronatus (assembly GCA_030762935.1). Classification (NCBI taxonomy): domain Eukaryota; kingdom Metazoa; phylum Arthropoda; class Insecta; order Mantodea; family Hymenopodidae; genus Hymenopus; species Hymenopus coronatus. The sequence continues at coordinate 162,281,827 of CM060892.1, forward strand.
CTGTCTATCTGTCTCTCTGTTTGAGTGTAGCTATGGACAGTATAATTCAAACATGATATTTAATTTAAGTATATTCAAGGATGCGACACAAAGATTTTCAAGAAAATCTCCCCACCTCTTACTACCCTTTACATGAAAAAATGTTTGAAAATTTTGTTTTTCTCAAAAATGGCTGTGATGATTTTGATTAAAATTCCATATATTAAAGATATTTATTTACATCACACATAAAATGGATATCTCAAATTTTCTGGGAATAGCCTCTGAAGATCTCTTCATTCTGGATGAATTTTGCATAACTGGTAAACCATTAGAGATAGACAAAAATTTACTACACAAAAAATGTAGATCTCATTAAAACCACAATTTGTGTCATACATATTTTTTGCAGAATTGATCGATCATTACTGAGATATTTCTTGTCATTGGTTTCAATTTTAAACTATGTAACTTTTCTCAAGTGGAAAGTCACCTTTGATTGCATCTGTTTTACTGCTGACTGTGCAAATGAACAGAACTTGAATTATTCACATATGGCCAGCTTTTATAAAATTTGACTATCCATACAAGCTATGATTTGCAAATGCATCTCTGCAATGTTATATTCTCTTTAAGTTGCCATACCAGAAGTATCAAGCTGAGCATATCCCCTGATTTCCCCTCTCCTTAAAAGGAAGCAATTAATAAGAGGATTTTTGCTAATGTTTATCTCAATTAGAATGTTTTAGACAAAGGAATGTTTTGTAAGAAATTTATTTGCAGAGCAGGCAGAGAAAGTCATGGAATGGAACACATCAGATATTTTTAATAATGATGTATCAAATTGTTATCTATGTCATACCATTGTTTATACAGATGATACATCATTCCTAAACATAATTAATGATTTTGATTTACTCTCACAGTCTGTCCAAGAAAATTGAAAACAAGCCCAACTCTGATAGAAGCAATAGTTTCTTTATGAATGATAATAAGTCACAAAATATTCTGTTTACATTAAAGAATAATAATTGCTTATGTGATGAGACAAGTGAAACAGCAAAATTTCTTAGCATGATTGATTACCAACTGTATTGGAACTCGAGTAAGCAGTAAATAATTGCCACATGCAGTAATTTTATTGACCAACCAAACATGAGCCTATCAAATGATTTTGTTTGCATGGCATATTTTTCATTCTTTCATAGCATCTTTCAATATGGTTTGACACTGTGGTGTAGTAGTTCATGAATCACAGATGTACTAATCATGCAAGAAAAGCTTGATAGAATATTGACAAATTCTCATAAAACAGAACATTGTAAACCACTATTTGTAAAATTAGAAATTCTAACTGCATTTAATCTATACATATATGAAGTTCTCACATACATGAAAGAAAATGTGCAAAATTATAACACAAGAAGTGAAATACATATGCACAACAGATGAAATAAGAGCAAAGTGGATATGCTCTATCTTAGTCTTCAGAAGTTCTTGAGGTATTACAAGGCTCATGGCATAAAAATATTTAATTTGCTTCCTTCCAAAATACGTAATACAAATATTCAATTTAAGATAAAATATATAAGCGGTTAATAAAAAGTCCATCCTAGAGCACAGAAGAATTTTTAGAGAGAAGCAAACATGATATGTAAACACATTTAAGAAAGTGAAAAATCTACTCTGTTGACAAATTCATGAATATATTATTTTGATTAGTTTATTTACTAAAACTACTAAATTATACCACTTATTTAGCTTGAATTTGAATAATTCATCCATCAACTTATTTGTAAACAAGTGCTTGAAAAATCACCTTCATTTGATTTTATTGCACCATAGTTCATTTTCAAAGATACATTTTTATAATTTTTGTAATTTTGTTTGCTTCACGGGTCCTATTAATTTGAGAGATACACTTCAGCTCAAGAGGGAGCTTGATGATTTGATCAAGACCAGGATTGTATTTAGTATTTTGGTTATAATATATACAGAAATGCATTCAGTTTATTAAGATATTTATTGTTATAAGTTAATTTTGATAAAGCCTAATGTAATTATTGTAATTACCTACAGAATACAGAAATAAAAATAAATATTATTATTAAAGAGGCTAATGCCAAACATAACATTTCTATACACAGTAGATGAAATTCAAATTTAATCTTTAAAAATGACATCCCTCTTACACTACCTCTGAAGAAAACACACATAAGCAGTACAAACATAACTTAAATGGGACACACCAGGATTTTGGTGGATGGAAATCCTAATGTAGAGTTGCTTACCTTATCATAGATAGCATACAGGTTGCAGCTCTAAAAATGCTGCAACTTGAGATTAGAGACATTCACACAAATTAGTAGAGCTGGCCACAGGACAGTCACTATAAAACATTGTACAACCATCAGATGTCCACACACATGAACAACGAAACTGACAATTATTTATTTTTAATGGTGTTTCTATGTAAACAAACATTGAGCTATTATCATCCTAGTTTACTCTCTGTCCTGAAGTTCTACTCCTACTCCTGATAAACCACCACCACCAACACCACTGTCTCCTTCTTCTTCTTCTTCTTCTTCTTCTTCTTCTTCTTCTTCTTCTTCTTCTTCTTCTTCTTCTTCTTCTTATGTGCTAGAAATCCTCGCTGCTGGCACTGTTTTTAGCTCCATTATCCTCAATACGTATTCACTCTATCATATTTTCTGCAATTTCAAAATAATGTTGCTTAACTGACTGCATATGCTGGCAGAACCAACTTCACTAAGTCTTTGACAGCACACATTTTCCAAATTTTTCATCTTGAAAGTTATTTATCTATTCCCTACATTTCTAGAGATCAACTCAATAGGATTTAAATGTGAGTTATAGGGAATGAATCTAAGTGTAGTGTGTTTATATTCTACCAATTTCTGGTCTTTTGCATAGGATTTTTGTTGGATTTATTAATCTTGATTAAATATTAAAGTTTTGGCTGAAAAGGATTCTTTGAAGGCAATTCCTTTTTTGATAGCCGGGCTTTCTCTTTTAAGAGATTTAGACCTTGGTGGTTTATCTGTGTGAGTGTTATGGTAGCTCATGTTGTCAATTATCAGGTTAGAATTTTCAGGCAGGTTTTTCTCTTTCAAGTTTGAACAAATTCGAGGCATTGCAATTGAATCACACATATAACAGTTCCGGCAGAGACTGTACTGTTAGAGTGCACAGGATATGCTGTAACAATAAACAATTCTAATGTTGGATTTGCTAATCTCTGTTGGGATTAGTGATGAAACATTGTGGTTGTAACTGGCTATCTTTGTCCTCAAGGACATACGCCAATGTTCCTGGAGAAACCTATAACAGGCTGAAATAATGAAGAATGAAATAGAAGGTGAAATCCAAGAAGAAAAATACTACCCAATGGATTGTGTAAAAGCATTTAAACCCAGCCAGGTTAGGAAGATGAAGATTTTATACATGCAATCTCCAAAATAGACTCCTGAGCTTTACCACCACCCGAGCCAGTTTACATTTAATTAATTTTTTCTTTATTTTTTTTTCTTTTATAAAATGCTATAATACTTTGAGTATAAAGTAATGATCTAGAAATATTACAAAAACCTATAACTCTATAAATGTATACCTCAGATAACTGTTAATCAGTAAATCTGAACGGTCTGCATCTTAGTTATCATAGATGGCATGATAGTAATAGATGGATTGGTATTCTGCTCAGTAGATTACTAAAGAGATGTAGAAAGAAATGGTGAAGTCGAACATAATAACAGTAAAAGTATGAGACCCACTGTTGAAGTGTTCAGGTCCCTATGCAGAGCTATGTTACATATGTACCAAGATGCATCCACTATCAGGTGGAAAATTTGATTCTGGATGGTTTGGGTTCTTTTGAGTTGTAATTCTGAAGCCAAACTCCATGTGGTACAGATCAGTCTTGCCAACAAGAACTTGTTAGGTAGGTCAAATTTTAACCAATTCTTGCAAATGCTTTACAAAATATTTCTTTTTGCATGCAAAGTATTCTGACACAAATTTGTTGCTTTTTAAATCTTTTTCACAAATCTGTTACTGTTTATTTTCTGTTTCATCTAGGTTATAACAGTGGCTACACCTTTGGAACAATAGTTTTTCTTAGAAATTGCGTTAGCTTGTTTACTGTTGGTATTTATCTTTGGTGGATTATCTTTTACTTTACATGCACACATTCACACTCTCATTCATATCTCCAGATTCTGGGCAAGCTGGGGAATAATCTGGGCTAGAGAAACCACCCTCCAGCTGGGAATTGAACCTGTGACTCCTCATAAAGTGTTATTGTTATTTTACTGATATATAAATGTAGTACTTGAGTTAGTGCCAAATGAGTTGTGTTTGGTTTAAATGTAAAAGTGCTTAACTTTGAGAAAATAGGAAATTAAACTTTACCACTTTCAATATAAAGTTTTTCCTTTAGACTTCTATAAATACTCCAGAAGATCCTAATAAAAGTCACTCACAACTTACATAAAAATAAACGAAGTTAAAATGTACATATAATCAAAAAATAAATTTAAAAAATCTAAACAATGGAAACATACATTTTTATCCAAAAATACAAGTTTAACACATAAGTGCAGTTTAAAGTGCGGTTTAGTATACATTTATGGTTTTATTAGTGTTATAATTGATAACTATGTAATTACCTTTCAACAGGACAAAAATATTCCAAGAAAATGCCATAATCTTCCAAGAATTCTGATTGCACACAAAGAGGAAGGGCCTGGCAGTTACCAATTTCACCCTTTGGAGTAATACATGCATCTGGTTCTTGCAGCATCTGAAAATAAACAATTCATATCTATTGTCACTTTTATTTGTTTTGTGTAGATAATGGAATATTTGGTATAGTTATATAAGAATATACCAACACCTACATAATCTTTCAAAATGAGAGCTACATAGCTTATAATATTAATTTAAGCATGATGCAGAAAGAACTTAATTTTTCTAACTGCATCTTTTGTATCTACAATAAATCAACCTTGATGATTCATTATCTGTTATAGCTATAGTTTTCTATAGAGTTTTTATTATTATAGGAACCTTTGATCTTTAGTTGCTTTCTTTTTTAAACCAAATATTTACCTATTTATTTTTTTTTAATATTTGTTTTTTTGTTTTTATTAAAGGAAATATGCTGTTTAGCAGTTGTGTACATATTTTAAGAAATAATAGTATTATGCAATTGCCTTTAACAGTTAACGAATAGAACCCAAAAACAATTTCAGAATACAGAATACAAAAATGTGACATGTAAGTAGAAAATGTCAGTTCAATAAAATACAAAGTAGCAAAATCACTGAAACTTTAAAATATAAATGTATTTTAAGGACAATTCTAATTTTTATGCTTTTAGGGGAATTGTGAAGCAAAATGTCTGAAAAATCACTAATAAAATGTGTTCAATCTTTTTAAGATTAAAATGTCTTTCCCATTATTTACCATGTCATTGATCAATGATTTATCTTCAATTTGAAAAGATGAATTTTCTGCAGAATTATCATTGGCCAATATCATCAGCTTTCCAGTTGAGTCAAGATAGTTTCTAAGCCAAACTATGTCCTCTAATGTGAAATTGGTTGTATTAGGAACAACTGAAACGAAAAATATAATCAATACATTACACATAATTGACTACATAAAATAAACACAAAGTATGCTCTTGAACAATATCGGCTAGTGTCTAGAGATTCAGAGTTCAAATCTTGGTTAGAAAGAATTTTTCTGGGGTTTTCCCTTATTCTGAGAAGATGAATGTGAAGATAACTATAGTCTAAGGATCCCCATGCACAAGCTGAGGATCTGTTTAACCATTTCATTCTTTGCACCATCCATGTTATGATCTAGGATTAAGGATGTTAAACTTCAATAAGAAGAAAGAAAAACAAGTCTTGACAACATGGATTGTGAGGTCTCAACATAATACATAAATATTAGGAGCATTTTTTCAAAACTCAATAGAGGACAAAAAGATATTTTTACAGAAATTACATTTTTTTATTCTTGTGCATAACCTTTCATTACAACAATTTTATTTTTGGCAACACTAGGCATTATCATGAGATAATTTTAGAACAACAGTGAAACTCCTTTAGGATAAACATATTTTTCATAGTATTGGCCAGTTAAAACATGCTTGTTTTTTCAAAACTTGATAGAGGACATGGACTATAAAACAAGAAAATTTGACTGAACCTGAATTTGTTGCTAGTTTTATTGTTTTTTATTACTGTTTTGATTTTATCTTCATTTCTTCATACTTTATTTTTTTACAGTACAAAAATTTAATCAACATTGTTACATTAATGAAATAATAAATTTATAAAAAAATCTGATGTGTTACACTCACATGACTTTCTCTAGCTCTTCTACAAGCTTCTCACATAAGAATACTCTTCTTTCTGCACGTTGCTAATGATGTAATCATTAGCAGAAAGTTCTTATTACTTAGTTCCTTATAAGTAGAAAGAAAATAAGGGAATACATTATGTTAAACCGATAGTCAAATGTTTTAAAAGCTTTTGTTATTCCATTGTCATTGCAAATCGCTTCTTTGCTTGTCTAAGAGTAGATCAAAAGAACAACTGACACTTTCTGTCCCAGAAAAGTATAAGTACTCACAAGTGAAACCAAAAACAAGGAATATCTCGGAAATGGTTACCTCCACAACAAAAATGTAAAGGACATAAATTGTGTGTTTTGATCAGATCTACATTTTATGTGTAGTAATTTTTTGTCTATCTCTTACCATTTAGCAGTTAAGCAAAATTTAGCAAAATTCATCCAGAATAAAGGGATCTTCAGAGGCTATTTTCAGAAAATTCAATATATACAGTTTATTTGGTATGTAAATATCTTTAATATACGGCATTTTAATCAAAATCGTTAGAGCCATTTTTTAGAAAATCAAAATTTTCGTAAATTTTTCCATGTAAAGGGTAGTTGGGGGTGGGGGATTTTCTTGAAAATCTTCGTGTCATATCCTTGGAAGATACCAAACTTGAATACCAAGTTTAGTATTTAACGGTCTTTTCATTTTTGAGCTGCCACAGACACACACACAGACAGACAGACAGACAGACAGACAGACGGACATACATACACACACACACATACACAAACACGGACCTTTTTCTGAAAATGCTATTTTTGGATTCAGGGGGTCCTAAAACATGTATTTCTGGTGAAATCTCGGTATCAAATTTTTGGGTGGAAAACAATACTTCCTCTATACACTATGTACATAGTATGTATAGAGAAAGTAAAAATCATAAAATTATTAAATTAATACAGAAATTCAAGAATGCAAAGTGATTAAACTAGTAAGTAATAATGGTACGCTTACTTTGATATCTTAACAGTCTGTGAGAACATCTTCATAAAATCCTTTTGTTTCTTCTGGAATTTCAAAAAATTTGAGTTTTTTTATACCTTTCTTCTTCTCACTGGACAGCATGTTCATCTTCTGTAAGCATGAGAACACTTTTTGTACAATATGACACATTGCATTCCTATGTTAAATGGCAGCTTTGCTTTCACTATCTTCTGAGTAGTCTCCTTCAGTGCTTAGATTTGCCAGTCCCTGTTGAGAACTTTGATAACTCCATGGGATTGCAGAATTTGATAGTATTCATTGGGTGACTAAATATCTTCCTTTCTTCTGTACTCCTCAACCCTACCAATCTCACAATCAGGAGCCATGTAATTGTGTCCTCATATGGGAAAGAAATGATATATAGGCTTAAATGTTGTACTTCTTTCCAAAAAGGCAATTACTACACTGTTTTTATTTTGACCTGGATATGAATCTGAGAAAAGATGAATAATTAAAGGATACTTCATTTTTTTTTCCAGCTCTAACAGAAAATTCAATAAAGCAGATGCCACTTGATTACATCGCTTAGATGACTCGGTTTCCAACCAGGTGTAGAAATGTATGTTCTCTTTCATTTGTGGTTTAGAGTGAATCATAAAGCAAAGATTATAGAACCAAACTTGCCTGGAATAGTAGGTACACTTCACCTACTGATAATTTAGGTAGTGGCTGATTTTGCTGTATATTGAAACAGATTTTGATTACATCAGGATTTTCTTCTTTTATTGTAATATAAAACTTCTTTACACGAAGTTTATGCAGTCTGTAGTTTATCCTATATTCATTCTTCTTCTCCAAATCTGCCTCTTGCTTTATGGAAACCAGTCCTATCTTGCATGTGGAGCATGTATCAGTGTGTGATGTCTTGAATGAGAGATTAAAACACTTATAAAAAATAAACTTGTATTTGGTTAATGAGATAGATAATTTTTCCTTTTTTCACAAAACATTTTCCACATTCTTTGAATATTTAATTCGGGTGGTAGGTAGTTCCTTGAAGATTTTCCTCTACTGTAGTGGCTTCCTCTGCAGCTGTAGCTCTTATATCATTTTTCACAGCAATGATAAGCTCCTTGTCCTTTGTACCAGTTCTATCCCCTCCTCAATTTTCTTTAGGTGAATTCCCAGTAGAATAAAACTTTCCTGTAAGGAGGGACAGTCTATCCTTAGGCATGCCTGCTATTCCCTGAAACATTGCAGCACAGATTGGTAATACACCTCCATTTTTCTTTCTGATACTATATTTAATACTCACAGATTGTTTTTTTTTTTTTTTTTTCCTCCTTCACTTTCCTTTGTTTTGGAGAATTAATTGTCATGTATTTGAGCAGGAATTTGTGTTGGTCCACTTTATTTAATGTTGTACTTTATTATGGAAATCATTTATATCTTCATATGTCAGATCTCCTACTCTGTATTCCTTACTTTCCCTTTTTATTGACTTAGATGGACAATCTTGAATTCCATGATTACATTTTATGGACGGTTCTTTATTATTAGGTTTTGTAGCTCGAACAAGATGTTTTCTTTTATTTTTCCTGCCACCATCAGATTCAGTCACTGGAGAATCAAACCCTGTACTTTTGTTCATGACTTAACTTGTGCTTGTGAGAGACTAGTTCAATCTATGTAAAAAAACACTAGTGACACAGACGTAGAAGTAATTCAGAAAATGTAACATTCTTTACTGTGTGATAAGCAATGGCTTATCTTGCAGCAATGCTGCACTATCCTGATTAAAGTGTGGAACGTGTTTGATAAGTCTTTGTAATGCCAGTTTGAGAGCGATGTTGAAAAAAGGTTCTGAAAGAGTATGTGACAACAGTTTGTTGATATAAACCATATGCCAAGTAGTATTGTCATTCTCTTCCCTTTGAATCAGAAAAGTGTAGCGATAATAGTAAATGAATCATTCCCTATATTATTTAGCTGTGGGAAGGCTTTGAAATAATGATACGGTTTTTGTATAGCTTTTCATTCAAGGAAAGCAAGTTCGGACAAGCAGAATATTGCAAATTATTATCAAGTCAGTGATGGGTCTTGACAGGTGGCAAATCTTTTCATTTAGATTGTGCTGTATCAAGTTTTTTAAAATCACTGTGCATGTGCTCTCTCGAGTTATGAAAAAATGCTCGTGATTTACCATACTATACAAATGACAAATATCAAGTTATGCAGAGTATGCAGAGTTATGATTTCACAGGCCAATTGCTGGCATCGAAAACATATTGATCCTATATATAACTCATTTTCTCAAAATTTGTGCTGTATCGAGATTTCAAAAAAACGCTCCTTATATATAGTAGGTACTTCTATTATTCAACATATACATTTGCATTAAGCTAGAATGTATAAATCAACAAAAGATCACATTAATAGGTACTAGAAACCTTTTATTTAATATGAATAAATCTTTGGCAAATGACTCCTGTTTTACAGATATGGTAGTTGTAGGATACATAGGAGTATATCTTATCAGTATCATTAGTACAATGCTTACTAGTGGTAAATGCTTCATCACTGACTGTCGATGTTATTATAGCTTTTGTAGTATTGGAAGATGGTCTTGAAGATGTTGGTAGAGGCGGCCTCATTGTTAGAACTGGAGGGCGATACATTGCTCCATCAAGGGGAACTGTTGAATGTATAGAAAACAGCATGACAACATTTTTTATCCTTTCAGCCTGAATTTCATCCTAAGTAATAAAAAGATACTTAATTAATTTGATTTTCAGATTCAGATCTGTATGCATACACTTATGTACACCATGTTTCCATGAGGAATTGAAATTAATTGGAGTACACATTCTATATTGAATACTGCAGAGGAATACAGACTCGGATCATATTGAATCTTGGATCCCATCCTCTTAGAAATTGAGATCAGAATGAAATATATTGAATGGAAACTGTATTGAATATACCAAAGATGCTATATTCTACTGTACTCTTTGCAATATGCTGATTGCTTGTCATTTTATTTTCTTTAATAAACTTGCTAGAAACTAGGGTAATAAAATACCAATAGAGCCACATTTATCTTTTCCATAATATCTCAATTTAATATTCTCAAAAATATTCAATAACTTCAAAACCTGTTTATGATTCACAAAACTAAGTTTAATAGGTTTGCCAACAGAAACCCAGATTGCCCAAATATAAAAGCTTGAAATACTTATTCTTGAACCTATCGTATTTGAAATAATCTGAATTCGTACTGAATTTGACACATGAAACATGGATTATTCAGATGGATTTGGACTCAAATTGGTTTCAATCCCTTACCAAAATGCAGTAATGGTAAAGCTTTTATACAACCCCTAATAGTTGAAATATTTGTGATTCGTAATATAACTTTGACCCATCATGGAAAAAAAAAAAGTTTTATTTTTTTAACAGTCTAGCAAATGAAAAATTCTTTCAGCTATTGTGCATAATGTATTATGTGACAAATATTCACATATTATGCAATATCACCTGGCAAGTGACAGAGTGAATATATATGTATAATGTATACTTTAACAGCATGGTTAATGATAATTAAAATGCCACTACTTAATTTCAATTCCTAAATATATCATCTGACATTTTATGCTTTGCAAGTATATAAAGCACTGAATATTGAAAATATCTGGTCATTCCATATAATTCAGGAATTGTAATTAAGTAGTGGCATTTTAATTATCATTAACCATGCTGTTAAAGTATACATTTTACTTCAGGCATACTGTAAGAGATGACATTTTGAGTAACTAGCTTTAACCCAAGTTGGACAAAAAATAAATTTGTCTTGTTCCAAAATGAGAAAAAATGGTTCATGGGAGTAAAATTTAGATGAAATGAGCTGGTCATTGTCGAGACAGGAATTATGAAACACTGCAAAATATACCTCTAATTTTTGGACGGATTAAAAAGAACAGCAGGAATGTTAGGAGGAGTAATATTCCTAAAAGCAACTATACTGAGAAATGAATCATTTTTTGCTTTAAAAATGGCATCTTCATTCTAACTAAATGGCTTCCATACAAGAGTCTTGTATAAAATAGGATGGTACATTGTGATTTAAAATAGCCCATAGTGAGGATTAACTTTATCCCATAATTTAAAAAAAAAATATTTCTTATCTGAAGATATAATGAAAAATCTTATGTGTCACATTCATGTGACTTTAACTACCCTCTATTACAATAATGGCTATAAAAATTATTCTAACGAGAATTAATTTAACCATCTGCTTTATAATTGAGGTAAACCTTTGCAGAAATACCTAAATTACACATTTTGTTGTAAATGCAAAACAAAAAACAAAACAAACAAATAAAAACATTAATAAATTAATGAATAAAAATAAAAAATAAAAATAATGAATGAAAAAGTATTGAACAAATTGAACCATGAAAAAAAAGTTATTTTAAATAAACTGTGGTTTAAAGAACTACATTTTTGTGCAGTAAATTTCATCTATCATTTAACTTAGAATATCAAGTTTCTTTTGAAGAGGCTTTTACAAGCTACCCCTAGAAAATTTGTTATATGCATTATATTTGTTTGTAAATATCTATAATTTTGGTATTTTAATGAAAACCATTTTTCAGAGAACAAAAAATTTCAAGAAATATTCTATGTAACGGCAATTTGAGCTTGGGGATTTTCCTGAAAATCACTGTCTCACTTCTTTGAAAGTACTGAATTAAATACCAAGTTTGATAATTATCAGATTTTTTTGTTTTTGAGTTGTGCTGTTTGCACTCTCACATATACACATTCTCTCTCTTGCTGTCTAAAAAATGCCTACTTTTGATTCACAGATCTTAAAACATTCATTTCAGGTGAAATCTTTATATCAACTTTTTGGATGGAATGCAATACCTTCTCAACCTACTATGCACATGTAGAGAGAGTAAAAATTTAACTCCTTTAGATGTGGATTTAAGCTATCGCACAATAGAAACAAATAAAATACTTGGAAATAAATTCTGCAAGTAAAAATTTCTTATCCTTTCTTTTATTCTTTTCTATTCCTTCCTTTTTTCTCTTCCTTTTAGATATTAAAGTAACTGATTTTAATGATAGATTATGTTAGGATACAAGGCTAAAAATCAAATTGATATACAGAGAATTATTTATGCTTAAAAATATTATAATTATATAATAGATAGATAGATCGTTATTAGTCCATTGAATACAATTATTTATAACTTCAGTAAACTACATACATCAATTATACAATCTACCGTCACATATTTATATTATAAAACTCGTCAACAGTATACAGAGGATTAACCATCAATATTGATCTGAGTCTCCTCTTGAAGCTCTGAAACGAAAGATGTCTTATGTGCATAGGTAAGAAGTTAAAAAGTTTTAGTGAGATGTAACAGAAACTATTTACACTTACACTATATTTACTTTTAGGTATATAAATATTTGAGTTCTTCCATATTGGGTAATTATCTATATTGTCACAGGTAGTAAAATCATTAATATTTTTCTTGACATACAAGAGGCAGGCCAGAATGTATATCGATGGTAAATTAAGTATACCAGATTGAATAAAAAGTGGTTTACAATGAGTCCTGGGTGAAGCTTCATAAATTAATCTTAAACTCTCCTCTGCAAAATAAAAACTCGTAATGCTGAAGCGTGGTTACCCCAGAGCAAAAGTCCATAATTCAGATGACTATGAATGTGTCCATAATAGGGCGCAGTTAAAGATTCTACATTAATATTGTTCTTAAGTGTTTGTAACATGAACAAACCCTTACTTACTTTTTTTACAACATCTGTAATATGAGTTTGCCAGCACAAATTTGAGTCAATATGCAAACCTAGAAATTTCACTGTTTAGTCATCTGGATTTATTCTCCTTAAACTAAAATGTAATGTCTCTGTTTTTGAACCGTTTAAAATCAAATTATTAGCATTACACCATGTTTGGACACTATTGCTTAACTCTTTAAGTTTTGAGATCAATATATCTGTTCCTGACTCAGTAATGTTAACAGCCAAATCATCTGCAAACATATATGTCTCTGAATAACAACTGTGAATAAAATTAGGAAGATCATTAATGTAAATTATGAACATTAACGGACCCAATATGGATCCTTGAGGTACACCATGCTTCAAGAGTTTGAAGGAGGAAACTTTACTACAATTTAAAAACGCTGCTTGGTACCTATTGCTAAGATAAGAAGACAGAAGGTTTACACTAATATCATTAAAACCATAAAATGTTAACTTATGTTGAAGCGTTTTATGAGAAACTGTATTAAAAGCCTTCGTGAAATCAAAAAATCTACTACAAACTAAATTACCAGACTCAATGCCAGAAATACAGCATTTATAGAACAGGGTTATTGCATCTATAGTACTATGGGATGTCTGAAACCCAAACCATTGCTTACTTAATTAAGAGTTTTCTGCAAAATACTTATAAATTTGTTTATTAATTAAAATCCCAAAATTTTTGACATAAATAAAACATATAGACCTATAATTGCTGTAGTCTGCTTTAGTACCTTTTTTAAACACTGGAGCTACTTTTGCATATTTAAATGCCTCGGGAAACACACCAGAATCAATGCAAAAATTAAAAATATGCATAAGGAGTTCTAATATATGGATGGCTGCCAATTTTAGTATTTTGGAATTTATACCATAAGCATCAAGAGAAGTGCTATTACTTAAGCTCAGTATGGAAGAGTATACTTCGTCTGCACTGACATGTTTAAAGGAAAAGCTGTTGTCAGCTTTGGACATGTTTTCCAGAAATGACTTTGGTTTACTAGGAGGTATGCTACTTATAAGTTCTTCTACTTTGTTAATAAAATAAGAATTACATACTTCAGGGTCTAGCTCTGGAGTTGAAAGTTTCGAATTTTGTTAACTATGCTGTTGATATCAGACAAGTAGCCTTTGTTTTTGTTTTTTTTTGAGAATCCTTAATTAAACTAGAAAAATAATTGATCTTTGCATTCTTAAGCTCTTCTGTTACAGTTTCTTAACTTCAATATACTTCATCTTAATTTCAGAAATGCCATAGTATACATAAAGATTATAGTATTTCAGACATTCCATTTTAAGTTTGTGGAGCTCCCCATTATACCACCTTTTATGCTTAAATCCTCTTTTATGTTTTGTTTTAAAAGAAATTAAAGGAAAAACTACATCAATTATATCAATAAAAACCGAAAGAAAGTAGTTAACTTTATCAAATCAGCGATGCTATATAAATAAAACCAACACATTTGACTTAGTAACAGAGTAAAATAGCAACCACTTTGATCATTTATAACACATTTTAAATGTATATTATTGTGGTTATTGTCATCATTTATGTTTTCATGCACGCTATGTTGGTCAATATCTACAACAAGCTGTATAGCGTCATGATCAGAGAAAATTGTGGGTAAAACACATGCTTTACAATATTGGTGATCACATTATCAATACAGGTGCCAAGATTATTAAGTATACCAGGACGTGTGGGAGTATTAATTAAGTGTCTAAGTCCAAAACTTGTAAATAAATTAACAAGTTCCCGTATTTCAACAGTATCAGAGCAGAAGTCGATATTAAAATCACCACTTAAAATTATGTTGACTGACTTGCTAAACTTATAAAACAAAGTCACAAAAAGGTCACTAAGACATATTAAAAAAGTATTAACATTTGTTTTATCTGGTGTTCTATAGAAATTAATACAAATAAAATTGCTGTTACTTATGTATGACGAGCATGCTTCAAACATGTTGTCTGGTAATGCTTTTCAGGTCAACCCCCTTTGGCCGCGATTCCATCACATACAAATATAGCAGAGCCCCCATGCATTTTACTAGATGGCCTACAATAGCAATCGACCAATTTCAAATCAGGAATTTTCAATAAAATCAGACCATAGCACAACCAGTGTTCAATAATACATAATATGTGTACATCTAGTTCATTTATAAGAACAGATGTAATTTAATTTATTTGTTATGTTTTGAGAATTCCAATATAACAAATTTATATTCGATTTAGACACCAACTTACAGTCACTATCACCATAACTTAGTCATTCTTTAGGGGGGTATTTTTTCATTTGACTCAAAATGTTGGTCTGGTCTAAGTTTACCATAGAATTGAGAGCCAAAGCATCCTACTGGCCAACATTTTGATTTAAATATTTCGTCAAACAGTTTTTCATCAACTTCAACATGAAATGAAGTGTACGTTCATACTTAGTCTTTAATTTAGTGATTTTTATGGATTTCAAGTTAAAGCTACCTAAATGCTGTGCCATTTCATCAACTGTCACTTCTGGAGTCAATCTACTTACGGACATAGCCTTTGCTTTCTGCACTACTTTACTAATGTTAGCAGCACTCGTTCCACACAACACTGTTTTATGGGATGGCTTATTTCCTATGTTTTGTTTCTTTTTATTTACCACTTCTACCCAATCACTTGGGACTCTTTAGAAGCACCAATATCACTATTTGTTGGCTCAGCATTAGCTGCACTTTTCATTAATAGAAAAATATTCACCATTTACTCTCTGTATGTTTTCAGGACTATATTGTATGTGATAGATAAGCAGAGCTTGACAAGGAATAATGACCTACATGAGTATAACACGAGGAGCAATTCTGATTTCCACAGACATAATGTAAATAAGGGTATCACAGAAAAAGATGTTAGCATAAGAGGAATCAAGTTGTTTAATAAGTTACCATCACAATTAAAAAATATTGCTAACGTCTCAAATAACAATTAAAATCTAAACTACAAGATTATTTAATAAATAAGGGTTTGTATAACTTAAATGGACTATAAATGTATAAAAATGTAAAAATATTGTAAATAATTTGTATACTCTAGGAATAAAGCTGACATGTTCAAAGTCAATGTAAAGTTGATAAACTGGATGCAATAAATTACATTACATTACTTTGTTTCACTTTATCGATGATTTAGGTATTCACAGAATAGACTAAACTGGTTTCAGTCCTATTTGCAAAAAATAGAAGTAAATGGTAGAAATTATCTATCTAAATAGATCAAAAACCACAGTAGAGCAGTTTACTCTCAGAAGAATTCAACTCACTATGGGGTACTACAAGGGGCAATTCTCTAATTTTAGTATATGTAAATGACCTGACCACTAGTATTAATGGAGCACAAACCATACTATATGTGGATGACACAAAAGTACTAATAAACGGACAAGACATAATTTAAGTAAGTATAAATGTTGTGAATGTTAATAGCAAGACACTAACTGGTTCCAAAACAATAAATTATTAATTAACAAAGAAAAAACTGTCTCACTGTAATTCTGCCACTATCAAAACAATAACAATGATGTTCCAGAAGTTGATTTTAAAGGAAAGGATATTCCTTTACATCAGAAGCCAAATTTTTAAGCATAACAATAAATCATAATGGCGAGCTCCTACCAAAAAAGCTCAGTAAAATATGTTTCACGCTGAGACAGATTAGAGAGGCAGTAAACAAGCAGGTTTTGCGCACATATTATTACAATAACTCTCACTCTCACCTATTTTATGGTAGACTCTTCTGGGGTAATCCTTGCTTAGCAAAAACAATATTTACCATGCAAAGAAGAGCCATTTGTTACTTGTAAATATAAATTCTAGAACCAGTTGCAGGCAATACTTCAGGGAGCTAAGGATCCTACCATTACCTTATGCATACGTTTGAGCTATTAACTATGCAAAAACTAACTTATCTCATTTTAACAGAGCATCCCAGGTACATTCACACAATATACATAATAAAAATACATGATCTAGCCAGGCAGACACATAAATCTAAACTTTTTGAGGAAAGCTTTTTATACACTGGACTGATTATTTATAATAAATTACCCCTTGCATTCAGAAACGCAATCTCAATTAAGCTTTCAATTTAATCTTTAAAATTAAACTTAATAATCTGATGTGTTACATTAACATGACTTTCTCCACATCTCTACAACAAATTATTACTAAAAATTGAAAGTTAGTTGAGTCGATTTTGTAACACTACGTCACTTAAGTAAGTGATGTAGTGTTACAAAATCGACTCAACTAAATTTTAATTGTTAAAACACATCACTGTCTCAAAGTCCACCATATATCAGGATACTACGTCACTTACTTTTTATTTCGGAAAACATGTTTCAGAAGCCATATGCTTCCACTGTCAATTCCTTTGGTCGACTGCCGACATTGCTTGCTGTGGTGGTGGGTGGTTGTCTCTGTCCCTGGTGGTGGTTTGATGAACCTCTGAATCAGTAGATCGCCTGGCGGGATTTCAAAATTGAAAATGCGGTTCTTGTTTTTCCAAATATATATGTTTTCCCAAACTTTTAATTCTGTCTTCCTTGTGATGTTTTTGAGGATTTTTGGGCTTCTATTTATGGTGTGTTTCTCTTTCCAAAAATGCCGAGCTACTGCAGATTTGTCTTCATGTTTGAGTTTAATATTTCTTTTGCCCTTGTTTTTATATTTCTTTTTGTTTGGCCGATGTAGATTTTTTCACAGTCATTACAGCTGAACTGATATATTCCTGGTATATTTTCTTGTGGGATATCATCTTTTAATTTAGAATTTAAAATGTTTTTTATAGAGTAATTGTTTTTAGGGGCTAGAATGATGTTCAATTGTTAAAACATATCACTGTCACAAAGTCCACCATATATCAGGATATTACTAAAAAGCTTATTCTTCTATTTACTTCATGCTAATCGAGAAAAAATTAGCAGGAATTGTGTTATTACTTGCTTCCTTGTAAGTATGAGGGAAATAAGGGAGTACCATAAGCTAAAATGATAGTCAAAAGCTGGTGACTGAAGTTCCTTTATTTGTATGGCAGGAGTTGACTAATTCCCATATGAGAAAAGTATAAGAAGTTTATAACTGAAACCAATAACAAGGAATATCTCAATACAATAAACTCCACACAAAAAAAAGAAGTATATAACATAAATTGTGCTTTTAATGAGCTCTACATTTTCTGTTAAGGTTTTGTCTATCTCTTATGGTTTACCAGCTATGCAAAATTCCACAAAATTCATCCATAATAAAGAGGACTTCAGAGGCTAATCCCAGAAAATTCAAGATATGCATTTTATTTGTCATGTAGATATATTTAATATACAACATTTTAATTAAAACCGTAAGAGCCATTTTGAGAAAATCAAAATTTTCGAAAATTTTTCTATGTAAAGGGTAGTTGGGGCTGGGGGTATTTTCTTGAAAATCTTCAAGTCGCATCCATGGAACATACTGATTTTAAATACCAAGTGTGCTATTTAACAGACTTTAGTTTTTGAGCTATGCACACACAGACATAGAGAACTTTTTCTAAGAATGCTTTTTTTGGACTAAGGGGACTCCAAAACATATATTTCTGGTGAAATTTTGGCATCAAATTTTTGGGTAGAATACAATACCTTCTCTATCCATTTTGTACATTTATATTCAGGCTAGAGAAAGCAAAAAGGTTTCTACTACAGCATTTCTTTTACACATTAGTTGAATTTATAGAAAATTGTAACACATTGTAAACATTAATTGTACTAATATGTCTGTATTTATATCTGTATTTTTAAATGACTTGTATCTTCATAATTAGATAAAACAATAGCTGTATTATGTAAACCATTGTCACTGTACATATGTATATAAACTACTGCAAATATTTCTCATGCTGACATGTCCAATAACAATCTATGCTCGCAAAGGATGAAAATAAAATAAACAAATAAAATCTCTTACCAATTTTATTCTGAAACATTGATGTCTCCATTGATGGACTGGAATCAAATATGCTATTAACTGTGGGATTATTGACTACATGCGTTGCTTTATTTCTTGAACCAGCTGGAGGTAGCACAACAACTAAAGATGTCAATGGCGTCACAAATGAGAACTGAAATAAAAATATTTTATAGACAGCTACCTGTTTAATTTCTGTAGAGAAGCTGTCAGTTAAATTTTAATATTTTAATTGTAATTTTATTTTTTTTACATATTTTACTACTGATTTTTACCAAATCTGAGTGTACAGATTTATGCAGATGACTATAACTTATTTCTGTACATCTTTTACAGTTAACAGGAAACATTTACATGCGAGCATTAACTGTTAACTATTCAACACTAAAATAGTCTATGATTAACTGCCTACAGAATGAAATAATTCGTAATTATGTCAAGAAATGTTTGCTAAACCAATATTCCAGTTTATTTAGAACACTTTTTATTTTGTTCTTATTCTTATTGTTCTTACCATTTCTTGCAAAAACATGCTTATGTTTATGTTCTAACCAGAGCCCAATTTCTATGTGAATACATGTTTTTGGCTTATGGATTCCAAATAACCATTTTTTTCTGTGCATGTTTGTGTATTTTGACTTTTTTTTATATAACATATTTAGATGATTTTACTGCATATAAATCCTTATTTTCTGGAAGTACTTTATTTCATTAAAATTGGATTTCTATATAATTTGTTTGCTGAGAAAAGGTAAAAGGTAAGTTTAAAGTATTCAAGAATGATTCCCTTTTACAAAATGGGTTGTAAAAATGAGTTAAGTAGGATGTTGACTGATGTTCCAACAGTGTCTAAAATTCAGGAAAGTACTTTAAAAACCCAACTGCTACAATATTTTGAACAGCATAACCTATTTGCAAACAATCAATTCGGGTATCATAAAGGTAAATTAACTATTGATCTGGTAGGCACATTGATCCAGAATATTCTGGAAGCGTTTGGAAAGGGTAGTTCTGTACAGGTAACTCTTTGTGATTTAACCAAGGTGTTTGTGTGTAACATGACATTCTCCTTGGGAAAATGGAAAAATATGGGATAAAAGGAGTGTCCTTGAATATATTTAAAGCATACTTAAATGATCGAAATCGGAAGGTGGTAATAAGAGGTCAAGAGTCTCAGGTTGTTGAGGTAGATATTAGAGTACCACAGGGTTCTGTGTTGGGGGTCAGTGTTATTTCTGATAATGATGAATGATGTTCAGAAATGCTCAATCTCTCATATGGCTGCTTATGCAGTTGACACAACTTTCCTCAACATAAAGATTTGGATTAAATAACTCAGAAGTTTGAGACAAGTGAAGTTTTAATCAATGTGATAGTTGAAAATGAGTCGGAATAGTAACACTCACCTCACTTATATGTAATTATGTTCAAAACATATGTTTCAAGGGCAATTGCCCTCTTCTTCAGTTGAAGTCCGACTCATTTTCAACTATCACATAAAGATTTGGATTTACTTGTACACTCTGTAAATTTAAACATGCAACAGTGAAGAAATGGTTTGATCTAAATGGTTTTTACCTCAATGAAAGCAAGTTACATAGAATATTATGTTCACATTAAAAAAATATAAGAGCAAATTTAATAAGTTGAAAGTGTAAAACTGCTTGGGATAAATATTGACAATAATCTCTCTTGGAACAACACATTGATATATAGATGTGGTTTAATATTATTGGGTAGCTGTTCTAGGATTTCTGAAGTACCTACGTATTATTCAAAAAAAGTTGTGAGAATGTTAACTGCTTCCTATAAAAAACAGCATTGCAAACCTCTATTTAGGATGACCAAAATTCCCATGGTTGCTAACTTATATATTAAAGAAAATGTAGACAGGCACACAAAAAGAAATGAAATACATAGGTACTTATCAAACAAGAAATAATAACTAAATAGAAACTCCAGAAAACAGCCAAATTTTATAAAACCATTGGAATTCAATTATACAACAGCTTGCCCATTGAAATAAAAAAACTACAGCTTAAATAGATTTAAAGACAGAATGCATAAATGGTTGATAGAGTACCCATGCTATAGTGTACATGAATGTCAAAATGAATTGTGTCAGATGTCTTGTACATAGTATATAAGTCTATAGAGTTTATGGCTAAACCTGTATCACATGTATTTAACTTTTCGTTTGAGACAGGTATTTTCCCAGAAAAACTTAAAACAGCCAAAGTAAAACCCTTGCATAAAAAAGGACAGACAGATGATATAAAACAATATAGACCTATATCTGTGTTATCTGCCTTTTCAAAAATATTAGAAAAGCTCATGTACAACCGAGTTATCAGTTCCATAGAGAAAAATAGTATTCTTACAAAAGTTCAACAAACCTATCAAAATGGCAGTCCAGTTCTTACTTGATATGATAATTGACAGTAGAAACTAAAGAGAAATCAGTAGAATTGCTTTTGGATCTTACTAAGGCATATGAAATAAACCGTAACATTCTACTTGAAAAGTTAAATATTTATGGAATTAGAGGCATAGCAAATGCATGTTTTGAATTGTACCTAACACAGTGAACTCAGCTAGTAGTAATTAATCAAATTGATAAAGCAATGGGTAAAGTAACAAAATTTAAATCAATGCTGAGGCACGTAGAACAAGGGGTACCTCAAGGTTCAGTATAGGCCCACTTCACTTCTCACTATATGTTAACAATTTACCATTAAATGTTCCCAAAGTGGAAGTTGCACTGTTTGCAGACGATACAAATGTCCTAATAAAATCAACTAATGAAACAGAACTAAACGAAAACATAGGGGTCACTTCTAATGAACTAGTATCTTGGTTCAAGAAGAACAGGCTTCTAATAAACACCCAAAAAACAGTCGCCATGACTTTCCACACCAGCCAAAACAGAAACAGTTTAAAACCACTTATAAATGTAGATGGGGAGATCGTATAATATCATGGACAAACAAAATTTCTGGGAATATTACTAAGCAAAGATCTTAAATGGGGGGGCACATATTAATATGGTAACTAAAAAGCTTAGTGTAGGATGTTACATTTTAAAGACTTTAAAACAAGTAACAAGTGTACAGGTCCTTAGGAGCACATATTTTGCAAAAATTCAGAACCATATTTGTTATGGAATAAAATTCTGGGGGGCTTCAACTGGAAGTGAAAAAGTGCTCAAAATGCAGAAACGAGCAATTAGAATAATGACGGGTAAAACAAATAGAACATCCTGCAGAGACTTATTCAAATCACTACTCACCCTAATTGTGCCCTGTATATACATGCTGGAAGTAATTTATTATATCCGTGTAAACAAGCACAATTTGTTGGAAAATTCACAGATACATAATCACCATCCAAGACACAAAGGGCACCTACATACTCAATATTACAGAACTGACCTAGCTAAGAACACATCTTACCACACAGGGATTGAAGTGTTTAACAAATTACCTTCTGCCTTAAAAAACATAGAAGATGCAAAGTTATTTAAAAAGAAAATATGGTCATTCCTGTTAACAAATTCTTTTTATTCTGTTATGGAATTTCTAAATATGTAATAAAGCTGCTGTAAATAATTGTACATATGCCTTTGTATGCATACTGTTTACTTGTTTTCTCAAACTGAATATGTAATGACAATGTATATTTATACTTTTTCTTTTATTATTGATGAACCCATGAAATTGTATACATCTTTTAGACGGTGAATAAAGCTTGCTTACTTACTTACTTGCTGTATAATTTCTAAGCTCTATTTAATAGGTATATAAGATGAAGTCTATTGTAATTTATGTAATTACCTAATGACAGAAAATAAATTATCATTATTGTTGTTCCCTGGCATCTTGCTTGACAATGATCATAATTTATTTGGATTTCCTACCATCCTCTTTATTTTCTTTGTTACAACGAATTTACCAACAGCCCCAACACCCCATCTAACTAATCATTAGATCCTAAAGCTATGGATTCATCAGATTTGTGCATATTTGTTAATTTGGAAAATTACTGAGGACAGACAAGATCAACCTCTTGTGTGAGCTTGACTTTTGCAAAAAGCCTATCACTCTATAATCCAAACTTCTTTAGTACATGAGTATAATTAGTTTAATAAGTATTGTAAATTTGTAAAATCATGTTTTAAATTTGCAATATTTTTATACTTTAATTCATATTTTAGGAGATCTGTGGTCAACCAATTAAACAAGATAAGATTCTATTGTTCCTGAGTGTACTGTGTACATGATTAAGGCTAGAAAAGCAATTGAGATATTTTATCCAGACCTGTAGCTTCGGATATGTTTTACCTCTGTAATGAACCACATAGCCAAAACAACACATTTGAAATATGATAATGTAGACATATTGGTATCCTTTCCTGAAGGAGGTAAAGAAACACATATCATGATTTCTGAACTCTGGTAGTACTTTTAATTGCATTAATTAAATCATACACTGACATAATCTGTTCATATTAGAAATTTTTCAAATGCATAACTGCATACAAAGATATGCTACCACTGCCTATAATAACCAGAGGTGTACCTGGATAAATGCTGCAATGTTTTATTGTAAAAAATTTTGATGCAGCTAAATTGGTGAGAAATCATATCTCTTTGCATATGGTTACAGAGGAAATTTATATAGAAAATTAATCATCTGTTTTATATTTTTCATTTATTTGAATTCTCTCTAGGTTTACATTGTAGACAGTTTTTCAGTTGATGGTGTAGCTTGCATTAAACATGTATAGGTAGAATTTAACGTCTAAATGTTGCCCTCCGTGGTGTAATGGTTACCATGCTGACTTCATATACCCAAGGTCGTGGGTTCAAACCCGGCGGAGGACGATGGATTTTTTCGGGTGTAAAAATCGTTAGCATGGCTTCCTTCGGAAGGGAAGTAAAGCCGTTGGTCCCGTGTCGTAGATTTACGGCACGTAAAAGAACCTCAAGCCTGATAGAGGGGCCTCTGAGCAAAATTAAGTGGTCTTTCACGCCCAATATAGAATGGGACGCTGAGAACCACAGCAGTCAAAGAGCGTCCATAAATAACACGCCATTTTTTTAATGTCTAAAGTGTATAACAGGGTCTAGTATACATAAAATCCACTACCAGCCACAGTAACAAAATAAGAAGCAAGAGGACTACCGCTAGTGAAGTCATTAGCTATTGTTGAAGATGTTGAATTATCTTTAGAGTTGTATTGTGGAGAAATGCATTTGGCAGCAAGGGAAAAACTTAAGGAAGTACTTAGTTCAAATCCTGATTAGAAGCTCTTGAAAACAGTGGTATATATACTTTTGGGGACAAATGCAAAAGTCAAAGAATTGATCTCTCCCTCAGACAGAATTTATTCTCTTAAATCACTTTTTGTGAAGTAGAAAGATGATTTTCTTCTTTCAAGAATGTCCTTGCTGATAAATGCATAAGTTTAAGTGAGCAGAATTTAGAAAAACTTGCTGTTGCACATTATTTTAATAAATTGCATATAATAGAGTGAACTTCTATAGCGCATATAGTGTCAATAGTGCAAACTTTAGTTTTAACATTATTGTTTGGTGTAATATTGAATATTGTATGTATTCCTATCTATCGATTATAAGGTCTATGATACAACAATGTTATATCTATTTTGTTATGTACTGTATGGTCAGCTCTGCAATAAAAAAATAAATATGTTAAAGATGCATTTCAGTGAATTAAATTCAATAAAGCACATCAGCAAACTCTTCCACTGCGCATAAGTCAAGAAAAGTAAAGTAAAAGTGTGAAGTGGATAAAAAGGAAATAAGATTTGAGGAGAAAGACATTTTTGAATTGTAAAAGCAGAAAATGGTGGATAAGTGTTACCTCATCTTGGTGAAAACAACTTTAATAATGCAAATTTTCAACTGAGGCTGTTACTAGAAGAAAAATATACGTAGTGTATAATTTCATAAAATTCAATATGCAGGTTTAAAGTTTAAGTATCCAATGCCTGATAAGCTTTTGGAAATCATAAACAAAATGCACAACAGCAAAAGAAATGTTGACACAACTAGATAATACTTTATATTATATATTTACTACACTCATTTTAATTGTAAAGATGTGGACCGAATGAAAACATTCAAGATTACTTTTTAAAATTTGAAAGTTTATTAAGAGAATTGACAGTAGCAATCTGTCTAGTCGATAAGGTGGACAAAGCCCGTTAGCTACTATCATCAGAGCCACCACAGTATGATAATATTACAGTCAGCATTGAGATAATGACTACAGAAAATAACATTGATATAGACTGCATAATTGAATCTGAGGAAACCAAAATGTGGAGGGATATAAGATGGAACAAAAACTGGGAAAAGTTACCGGAAAAGATATTGTACTTATTGGAAACAATAGAAAAGAATCTCTGAAACAACTAGGTAATTATGCAGGGAAATTAAGAGAGAAATGGTGGAGGAAAATTGCCAAATAAAGAGAGAAGCTTAATAATAAAACTGATGAGGTTGTAATTTATAGAAGAGGTAAATAGATTAACTTGATAAGCTATAAATATGTACAAATATGTAATATACATAAATGACCAGGGTGTTAACTGTATATGATACCAAATGCAGCAATTCCAGGAAAGTACCTATCTATATAAGTATGTTTGTAACTTGAAAAGATTAAATAAATTATCTATTTAAATTGATATAGAATTCGTAAAAGCAAGGCAGAGGACAGCAGAGGTGAAATTAGAGAACTTTATTGGTGAACAACAGCCCCACGCAGCTTTCCTGATATGTTTTAAATGTGAAAGACATTGGCACAAAGCGAATCAGTACAGAGATCAAGGTAATACTGGAGGATACAACTGTACAAGAGGAATAGAAGTATAAGAGGACAAGGAAGAACCAGAGGAGCAAGAGAAACTGGGTCAAGTCAAGGACATGGACGTGGATCAAACACAATAAACACAGTGACAGAAAACTATGGATAGTTATCATTTATAGCGAGTGAATGTGTATTATCAGCAAATTATTATAAGGACAATATTACATCTACAGGTGTCTCAGGAGCCAACCTAAATTTAACTAAAGATAGCTTTGAGAAGTACATGACTGATATTCAATACTTAGGGGAGGAAACTAGAATATTTGTAGTAAGCAATCATCTAATTTCTAATAAACAAAGTGCACTATAAGTTATGTATGATAATATCAAAATAACAATTGAAGTACTAATTGTTAAATAAAACAGGAGAAGAAAGAAATATGGTAGCTTATGCAGATGCAGATTGGGCTGCAGATAAAACAGATAAGAGCACAAGTGGTTGTGCAATACTTTACTGTGGGAACCTCATACAAAAAAGAAACAGCTGTTTCTCTATCTGCTGCAGAAGCAGAATATGTTGCTACTGTTCAGTGAATTAATTTACCTTAATTGACATCTATGTCCAATATGCCAACAAAACTGTTATTAGATATCCACAGTTCAATAATATTGATAACAAAACATATAAAAATTCATTACATAAAGGAAATTGTGCACAAAAAATTGTTAATTATGCTCTTACTGATTTCAGGTTTGCTCACAAAGACTCTGCCAAAAGTCAAACACCTTTATTTTTTCAATAAGATTGATTTGTTGTAATTGCCTACCTAGTTAGGTACCTGCTTAAACCTTATAGCAGATATCATTGAGATGGATCCAATTAGAGTGTCTGTTCAATTTGAGATTTTTACATGTAAAGTGTTAAACTTTAGAGGGAATGTTGAATATTGTGTGTTTACCTATCTATTGATTATAATGTCTATGCTATAAGCATGTCACATCTATTTTGTTATGTACTCTTATGGTCAGCTCTACAATAAAAATAAATATGTTAAAGAGATATGTTTCAATGAACTAATTTCAACATAATACTACAACTTGTAAAAGGCATATGCTATTGCCTTACTAAGGAAAACTTAGTGATTTGTTTCTAATGAAGTGCTTTGTCTGAATCAAATTTCATAAAAATTTTCTCTACGTATATTGTGACCACACTGTACAATTGTATACCTACATTTACTAGCATTACAATACTCACTCTCAGAGCCAGTTCTAATGCTCTTTTCCTTGGATTTAATTCATCAAAAGCTGGGGTGTTGGGTTTCGTCACCATTGGCATTCGCAGCTCCTCTTTGTCCTCTATTACAGCAAAACATTGGTCAAGAAGCTGCTGAACTGTTAGATAAGCCCAAAGCCTTTCTAGAGAACCTCCTCTACTTTGCCTTTTGCTTCCTTTTTTATCTCCCTGTAAGACATAACATTTTATTGACATTGTCATAGCAAGAGAAATGAATAAATAATTTAAAATTTGGTTTAAATGTGAAGCATCTTTGTATAATTTTAGTTTTACTGAACATTTATGAGAAAAAAATGAAAATTTTAGTTTAATGAACTATTATACAAAACATAACAATAAGATACAATCAACTTGAGATAAATATTAATCATATTGAAAATATTTTATATGAAAGTAGTTCCACGTTATTCTCTTGTGTTCAATCTGTTACCAACAAATATTCTATCTTAATGGTTTAGCCACACTATTCTTTTAGAATACATTTTATTAACAATATGATAAAACATGTATTACATGCATTATGTAAAATCGCTCATTTCATTATTAATTTAATCAAATTCAGAATCAATGTGCTGTGAAAAATAGATTAGATGTGCACCAGTTCTTTGACTTTCATATTATCCAGACTAGGTTCATTAAACTTTATTTGTGGGGGCATTTGAAGCATCCTCTGTGCAAGATATGGGGAGTATTCCTGCTCATATGGTCAGAGGTTGTATAATAGTTTGAAATCTCCAGAATACATTAGTACTTGTAGCATGGGTAATTGCTTGTATCTGTGTTAAATGTAGAATATTTTTAACATTTCTTGGAAAACACTGTTCATTTGGTTTACTGCATTACATTTTGTAGATCTACCACATATTCTGTTCCTATGTGTGCCCATATTAAAGCAAGCAGAGTTATAGAAAATTATCTCTAACATGAAAGCATATTCCTCACAATCAAGAGGTTCTGAGTTCAAATCTCAATTAAGATGAGTTATTTGGACAAGCTTTCTTCTGGGGCTCCCTTATCCTGAGATGAGAAATGTTAAGTAAATTTAAGCTTTATCAATTACATTCATCATCTGATATGACCTATTAGATTAAAGAATGTTAAATTTCCCCCTCCCTCCCATTGAAAATGAAGAAACCTGAGTTTTATGCTTTTATTAAACATTTTCATTCAAAGAGTTGGATTGTCATGCAAATTAAAATAGAATTGGATGAAGTGCATGAGGACTCTGCACTATCATTGAAGGCCATTTACTTTTGTATAAATGATTTAAACATAATCAGACTAGCACCAAAGACAAAGTGTTCCAGCCATCCAATTGAGGTCACCCTGCAGGAAACCATGGACAAAATCCATGATATGGTAATGCAAGACTGCTGAATAAAAGTTCATGAAATTGGCGAGACTGTAGGCACCTTAACGAGTGAGTGCACAATATCATACACAGAAAATTGGCTATGAAAAAGCTGTATGAGAGGTGGGTGCCATGATTACTCACCATGATCACTACATGATTTGGAACATTTCAACACAATACCTGACAATGTTTAATCGCAATCTGCAAGACTTTTTTGCTGTGATTTGTGATTGTTGAGGAACCCTGGATCCATCATTGCTCACCAGAGTCAAAATGGCAATCAAAACAATGGACGAAGGCTGGTGAAAGTGCAATAAAGAAGACAAAGACCATTTTTTCAGCTGGTAAGGTGATGACCCTGTTTTTTGAGATTTCCAAGGAATAATTCTCATAGATTACTTGGAGAAGGGCAGAACCATAACTAGACCCTATTATGCTTCATTGTTGGATCGTTTAAAATTTGTGTTGACTGAAAAAAGACCAAAGTTGGCGCATAAAAAATGCTCTTTTACCAGGATAATGCACTGACCCACACATCAGGGATAACAATGCAAAAGTGCATGAATTGGGCTTTTCTCATCCACCCTATTCAACAGACTTAGCTCCAAGTGGCTTCTTCCTGTTCCTTAACTTGAAACTTTGGCTTAGTAGTAAGACATTTTCATGAAATGAGGAAGTGATAGTTGCAGCCAATGAGTATGTGGCAGAGCTTGACAGAACCTATTTTTCTTATGGGATGAAAAAGCTGGAGGATCGCTAAACCAAGTGTATATCCCTCAAAGGAGAGACTATGTCAATAAGTAAGATGAGTTGTTTATGAAATAAACATTTTATCTTGCTTTATCACTGGACTTGTGCTGTATCAAACCATTCTCATATTATAAATGCTTCAGATTTGACGTTTTTAAAACTTATGCAGTTAAAACACAGAATTTTTCTATCTTCATATTTGAAAGATACCTTTAATATTTTAACTTCATGTTGTTTGTAATGGATTTCTTTCTGCTCCACACTATTCCATGCTTTAACGTTTGCTTTCAAAATATCTTCTGTTGTCTCAGTATCTGTACTTATTTTACCAGCTATAATTATTTCACTTCCAGCATAAAAGGAATGGAAATTAGTTTTAGTTAATGACTTATCATCCACCTGAAATTATTAAAAAACAAAATTAATACATTATTTGGTAATTGATATATTTACATAAATCAGAAGGCATATATATGTACATACATATTCACATAGTAACTTAAGTCTGAAAAAAGAGGAAATATTTGCCACACAATAAAATCATACTTATGCTGCATTCTAATTTATAACTTCAGCAAACTATGTTCATTTGCATACATGGAACTTTAAAATATTTGATACTCTTAAATCTTCTACATTAGACTCTGCATACTAACCAACAAATATTAGCTAATTCTCTCATGAAGGTGTGTGACCCATGAAGAGATCTCTGCAATCACCACACAAGGGAGTATATGAAATACTGACATAATTGCATTTAAACCTGGTTCATATTGTATAATTTTAAACAAACCCTACCCAAGCCAAAGATATCGACAATGAGAAAAATAATATCTACAAACCAACAGTTCCGTATTACAAAGAAAAATATGCACTTGACCATATTATAGTGATCTAGCTATTAATTGGTGCCCATGGACACCTGCATGATGCTAGGCTTACACACCACAGGTATTAAATCACTTGGTACAACTGCTTTGAAGGGCTCAATAGCTCTCTTAAGGAATCATCTTTATAGTCTCCATTATCAATGATATTATTTAATGATTATCTCAGGTTCTTTCACTACTTAATTTATAACATTATAATTTGAATTTTGCCACTGTTTATTGTATATTGTTCTATTTCTTATTGCTAAACTCAACCATTTACATGTGTTCTTGTAAACATTTGTGTTTGTTGAGCTTTGTCCATGTGGCAATCTTGCAATAAAGAAAGCTTTAAAGTAAAAACAGTTCCTTATATTGCTGGGCCATAGAGTGTATGTCTATTACATTGGGTGGTTTGCTGTTGTAAAACTTCTGCATTACTTAGTCATGACAGAGCCTGTAGTTTTAGGTGCCATTAAATCTTTATTTTATTCTTGTGTATTTAAAATAGGTGTTTTAGGTTTTACTTCAGGATCGTACAGGCATCCAACAATTTTTTCTTTTTGTTTTGTTTTTTGTGAAATATATTTATGAACATTTTTTTCACAATAGTTTACATTGTCAAAGATAACCATAAAAATACACAGAGAATTTATTTTTGCATTTCGTTTTTAGGTGTTTTTTGGCATTGTAGCAGGTAATTACATACATATCCAAATTTTTCAGCATAAACATTTTCCTATTATGATAACACATTCTTTTATGAAGGAAAAGTACTTTCAATGGAAAATTACATAATTGGAGTGTACACAATATTTATATGCTAGTGCAGCAGATTCTATGGCTAATTTTTTGTGTAGACTTTTCTCCCTAATATTAAATTGATGACTTTCATGTCTTCAGAATCATGATTGCATTGAAAAATATCCTGCAGCTTTGATGTGTTAACTAATGAACAATTCAACAGTTGGTAACTGTACATCGTTCTTTTGTTTTTTTAATAAAAGATCCTTTCCATTAATCGGGAAGGCATAGCTTGTGAAGCATTTTCTCAAATTATGTTGTTTTTTTTTTATGCATAGTAATCTGCATTTTTCTTTGAACTAAGCAAAGTCACCATAGCTTTACATAATGTGATGAATATGGAATTCCCACTCATCCAGGTATTTATTTTCTGGAAATATTGCCAATGATATTCAGAGCATCATTGAGTGGAGGGTTGTACTTTCCAACTGGTGAATAGTTTCTGGTATAAAACAAACATATCTTAATAGATGCAAGGTATATGATAGGAGTGGAACACAGGCAATTTCCTGGTCTTGGCAATGCAGCAGGCTTCTACTTAATCCAAAGACACAATGACACTTTTATGTCTTTTAGGCACTCAGCATGGTCAACACCGTGGCTGAGTATTGGCTTAGGTGGAAGAGGGGTTGCTGGTACTTTTTCTTTGAACAACCGTAATTTTTTATGGTAGAGGCAACTCAAAAATTATGGCATAGACAGAATTTGAACATAGATCTCCCACTTTCTGTGCATTTGCTTGTAACCATTGAGCTATCATGCATATTTACGAATATGACATTAAATTCCCCAATGACTCAAGGCTTTCCCAAGAAGACCACTAAGTGTGTCACTTCTTAGATAATAATTTTGATGGCAACTTAAAAGTAGTTCTTCCCCCCCCCCCAGAAACAGAAATAGTTTAATCAGTTATAAGATCATTATATATTATTCATCTGAATAAAGGCCAGCTAAAAATTGAGGATCCAATGGAAATAAGCAATGCATTTAATCACTATTTTTCAGAAAGTGTTAATCAGTTAATATTAAATAAAGGTAGGAATAAAGCATATCAATGCAAAGCACAGCTACTTAGCAATTCTATGTACCTTAGGGAATAATAGAAGAAGAATTACCTGAATCCATAAAAAAATAGAAGAAAAAAATTCTTCTGGGTTAGATGGTATCTCTAACACTATATTGAAGCAGTGCACCCCCTACATTATAGAGCCTTTATTAAATTTGGTCAATTCCTGTTATTAGATCTGGTATATTCCCTGACTGCTTGAAGAAATCAACTGTCATAACTATTCAAAATCTTCTCGGGCTTCTAGCCAGGTAAAAACTTGGCTTGACACCAACGTTTCGAAGAAGTGCATCTTCCTCGTCTTCAGGGTGAACTGATGGTTTGAGCTTGCGGAGACTGGTATTTATAAGAGCTGGGATGAAGCTAACATCTGATTGGTTCGCGAGATATTATGGCCTGGTATTTAAGATGACTGAGATATGGGCACGGACTTCGTAGAAAACTATTTATAGCAGTTATTCGGCTAATGTTTTGTGTTTGAGCACGCACAAAACATTAGCCGAATAACTGCTATAAATAGTTTTCTACGAAGTCCGTGCCCATATCTCAGTCATCTTAAATACCAGGCCATAATATCTCGCGAACCAATCAGATGTTAGCTTCATCCCAGCTCTTATAAATACCAGTCTCCGCAAGCTCAAACCATCAGTTCACCCTGAAGACGAGGAAGATGCACTTCTTCGAAACGTTGGTGTCAAGCCAAGTTTTTACCTGGCTAGAAGCCCGAGAAGATTTTGAATTAACACGTCGCCAGGAAAGTTTTAGTTCTTATTTTGTCATAACTATATTTAAAAAGGGGGACAAAGGTGAAATAAGTATTTACAGGCCAATATCGCTTATCTCAACACTTACCAAGTTGGTGGAAAGAATAATAGCTGATCAAATGATTTCATTTCTAGATAAATATGAAATTCTGGTTGATTTTCAATATGGATTCAGAAAAAAATAAATCAACACAAAATGCCATATCAGAAATAATTGATCACATAATCGACAAGCTGGATAACAATGAAAACAACTGCTCTTTATTGCTGGTTCTTTCCAAAGCGTTTGATTGTGTTGAACACAACTCCTACTAGATAAACTGAATTATTATGGGATACGTGGAATACCATACAAAATAATTAGTCAGAGCAAAGGATCCCAACAAGTAAAAATTACACATGCTAAGAATCAAAATCAACAAATCGCAGAATACTACTCAGATAGTAAACTAGTGACATATGGAATACCACAAGGTTCCGTTCTCTGCCACCTACTTTTTATGATCTATGTCAATGATCTCCCAAATATCTCAGAAGGGAAAATATTTATGTACGCTGATGATACTTCAATAGTAAATATAGGTATTAACCCACAGGTTCTGGAAAACACGACAATAAGTAATACAATACTAGTTATACAATATTTTAGGTTAAACTTATACATAAACTTAAATAAGACAAATTACATGCAGTTTCAAACTCCACAGAACAGGTCAACATCAAATACAAAAATAGTTATTGAAAACATGGAAGTAAATGTAGTTGACAGTGCAAATTTTCTAGGAGTAATCTTGGATAAAAATCTCACATGAGATAAACACATTGACTATGCATATATGTAACAAATTGAGTTCAGGATTATTCATAATGAAGAAAATGACTAATATAGTGGATGTTAACACATAAATAATGTTATATTATGGATTAATCTACCTGCATCTTTCATGTGGGATAACTGTGTAGGGATGTTGTGCTAAAAAATACACTTGTCAGCAGGTCTTGGTCAAGATGTTTGAAATCTATGAAATGCATCTGGGGAAAAAACTTAATAAGTGAAACTATAGTGACCATATTTGACTCAAATTAGTTATGTAATAATTTAAAAGTTTCACTGCATAAATCACATCACATTCATACCTTATTGATCATTGTATATGTTCATTTCTGATTGAAGGTTTTTATTGTTTTTATGGTAAGGTCAGCTGAAAAACTGACATGCTGCATTTAGTAGCTTGAACTATCTCTGCCTTACTGCTTATAGTAGTGGTAGAAATAATTTTACAATGAGTTTTAATGTAAAAATAAGATTCTTCATTTGAAGAAGGCAAAATAGTTCCTTAGGTTATTTTAGGCACTAACCCTTCAGTTACGCTCTTTTTAGTGCAGTAAAATTCACATATTCTGCTTCAGAAAATGTGAATATGTATGTGTAAATATATTTTGAAATTTGTTAACTAAGTAGAAAGGGAAAAAATTAAGTTAAAAACTAAAAATCTGGGCCCTACTCATGAGAAACAGTAACATGCACTATAATGAGTACTACTTTGTTTTAAGCTGTCCTTCTGCATTGGGACATTCCTGGATTTGTTGTCATGAGGTTGTAATTCATGAACAACAGTAACATTACATGGTTTAGATTTTACAGCTCTATGAAAAGAAGTTGCTGTGCAACAGTCTTAGAGACTTCTTTGGAGCATTCAAATGATGCAATAATTTTGTCTCTTTTTCCCTCTTTTATAACATTTCTTTTTCACTTCTAAGGTTTATTGTTTAGCAATCCTGTTGCCCTGAACTTATTATCCAGACATCTCGGAACTGGAATACCAGGAAATTGTCTAGAACCTGTCTAGGTGATTTGGTTTTTATCTGTATAAAAATTCTTTGTTCAAGTGTGAATTTTTTCATAGGCATTTCAGTGAATAATAACAACCTAATATATTAACATACAATATTTTGATGAAACTTTTACTTTTGAGCTACAAATAAATCAACTCTAGTTTTTACAGCTTGAACTATAGGCAGCAACTGATACAGTATAACACAATTTTGAGAGGTCTTTAGCTGCTATATGCTGCAGAAAAAAACTGAGGTCACAGCAGTAAAAGTGAAGTGTGCATATATGTAATCTATGAATGGAACGCATGATTATTAGGTGAAGCAGTTTGTTGATAAAGAGACAAACATTTGACATGCCTGTTTCTGAGCAATGAAAAAGATCTAATCACCAATTTTCTTCATTTAATAATGCAGAGATATAAAGCAAATATTTTAGTCCTCATTTTTTGTATACTTACCATAATATTCAAAATGACAAGTAACACATTTTACATGAACTGAATTTTAAAGTGTATAAATGCAACATAAATCAAAATAATGTAATAGTTGCTGTGAACTTTAGTCAAGAAAATAACAGTAGGATCAGACTTGAATGGACTTCAGTGAATTTAAAGACTTATATTATTGAAATCTTGCAAATATGCAAAGAAGCTCATGACAGTGACATGATTAAATTAAAACAAAAGAATTGGAATAAAATTTGGTAACACAAACTTCACTTATTGAAAATGGGAATAAGTGTTCCTGAAACCGGTCCCGGGAAGTAAAAATAAGTGATGTTTGTGTTACAAAAATTGACTCAAATTCTTTTGTTTTTAACTTGTATTATTGTTTATATGAGCATGAAGCAAGTTTATGTACAGTTATATTAACCATATATTGTCTATATGCTAAAAATACTTACCTCAAAATCAAGGTATGAGAATGAAACATTTGCCAGTAATGGGGAGGCTATTTCTTCATAGAATGACTGTATCTGGACTGAAGTATCAGATGCTTCATAAATTTTTCTTGCAAAGCCATGATTTTGTAGTGAAAGTTTCTTTAGTAGCCTGTAATTTCCACCATCTCCAAATGAAAGACTAAAAATGGGAGCCTAGAGAAAAAATAAACATTCTGATTAAGGGGACCTGGTAAGGCACATAATGACAATGTTAAAATTTAAGCTTTCAAGGAACATTTTCTCAGAAACTATTTATTATTACAGCACATTATATGGACTTTAAAAGGAGTTTTTTTGGTAGAATAATTATTTGAAGAGTAAATAATTTTTTTACAGTAGGCAACTTTTTCATTAAAAATATACTAATCTCTTCAAAATTTCAAAACTATAGATAGTTTTAAAAAATGGCCCTGCTAAAATATTTATCATTTATATAAACACAATGCCTGAAAGTATAAGCTTCCTATGTCTTAACAGTTTGTGACAAAATGTTCCTTATGTATCAAAGAATATAGTTTTGAGATATCGAGCTTCAAAGTTAGAACTAATCTTCAATACATTATGGCACTATAGGAGGGATTGTCAGGGCTATGAAGAATATCTTATATTTGAATATTTATTATTTCAATAGTACTATTTCCATCAGCATCTTTCAATAAATTATTATATTCATCTCCATAGTTCTGCAGTTTCTTTTTAGAACTATTACACTTCACATCATCAATATTTCTTTTACCTACATCAGTATTTATTTCAACATCCTTATGAGGATCTGTAATATCAACATTATTTGCAGTTATATCTTTTGGTTTTCCATCATTCTTCTGCTCTCTGAAAACCCTATTACTGTGTTGTGGCACTGTAAACAAATTTAAATAACAGCCAAGCACAACAACAAAATATTTATAATCCTGTCAATAACAAACTAAGATGTTTACACAAAACAAACTGGCTAGGTTAAGTTGTCATGATAAATCAGTAATCCGTGTTACCAAAATCAGTATGGCCATTTCAAAAATTTCCCACATTTCCTTCCTAAAAAAAAACAGGAACTTTAAATATACTAATTCCATTCATAGCAAAACAAATGTCAATAAATTGACCGACCATGCTCACTAAATGCAGCCCCTTGGTAAATACTCTTTAAAAATCCTTAGAATAGTGATATCAAAATAAAAATTGAAACATAAATTTGTAAAAGTTTAATCCAATTTATATGAGATTATATTAACAAGTAAACTATATAATTTTAGGAGCAGAAAGACTAAACTTATATGAGACTATGATAACAAGCAAATTAATCGTAGATAATTTTAAGAGCTGAAAGACCAAACTTATATGAGACTATGTTCACAAGCAAATTAGATAATTTTAAGAGCAGAAAATTGCTCTACTGCTTTTCACTTTTGGCCTTTTCTGTTGTTTCTTTCTTTCTTTTTTGATTCTGTTCACTTGGTACTTACATTCATATCTTTCTACTAATATAAAAATTAAAAGAATTAACATATAAATAACATAATGACGCTCCAAGTAGCCCAAGCTGTTATAGCAGTGTATTTCATGCACCAAATAGTTTAGTAACATCCATTGCAATATTAACCTGTTAGACTTCATCAAGCACTCACTTTTGAAGCTGAAAATAATTATGGAAGCTAAAATTGTTAGTCCTTGGACTAATAGTATTTTTTCTAAAATTAATACCTATTTATTTTGATTAAGGTCAGTTGGTGTCTTGAAGGCTATGTTGAACAATATGCTTATGGTCACTTGTAAATTATTGAGTATGTACAGGTATAGGCAAGAGAAAATTTATGTCAACACAGCATAACGCAATAAGCTATAGGAGCATTAGATAGATCTTACTTTCAGAGTGGTTATACTGAAAACCTGGAAGCAATGTATTGCTCTCATTTAAAAGAGAAAGATTTCAAAGCCATGCAGATACTTTATTGAAAAATAACAAACAACTGGTTTT
Organism: Hymenopus coronatus; assembly: GCA_030762935.1. NCBI lineage: Eukaryota > Metazoa > Arthropoda > Insecta > Mantodea > Hymenopodidae > Hymenopus > Hymenopus coronatus. Next base: position 162,319,492 of record CM060892.1, read on the forward strand.
TTCAAGAATGTGGTTTGAAATGTAATAAGTCTGTCACAAACAACACATTTAATTGGAGTTATGTTATTTTCATGCCATGACTTAATATGATTTTAAAATGGAGTGTTTGCAATAGAGGAGTGTAATGAGGCATTGCATGTTTTAGTAATTTTGCAATAATCCAAACCATTATTGGAAATTGTTTTCTAGAATTCAAAAAATGAGCACCATTGGAAGATGAGCTCCATGTAAACGCTCCTCACAAAGCTATAAAGCTTTGAAATGATATCACAACTACACAGAATTTAACTGTAGAGATTTTATCTAGCTGCACTGATTGAACTACTCCTGTATAAATGAGTATATCATGTACAATAAAGTGTATTATATTAAGAAGTGAATTGTACCTAGCATAACTTGAATTAAGTAATATTCATTTCTATTAATATAAAAGAAATTTAAAAATACAATTTCACATACCCTTATTTCTGTATTTACAGCTCGAGTGTTTGCCAAAATCTTGGATGTCAACAGTTCACCTACAGTTGGCAACCCATCACTAAGAAATATAATAATAGGTTCTCGAGGATTTTTCAGCTTTGATTTCTTTTTCTCTGGATCTCCTGTACCATATTTCTGTTTGGCTGCTAATTGTAATGCTTTCCGTAATGCACCATTTATGTTTGTACCTGAAGATCAGAGCATAATAATTTTGGATGAGCTATGAAATACAATATACTTTAACAATAATACTTAAATTTTTATGTATACAAATTTATATTCTCTATTCAGAGTTTATTTAAGGGAAAAAATGTTTAATACTATGCAGATAGTATGTTTAATTGAAATACATTTATGAATTACATGAGGGAAGAAAGTTTCTGCTTGCACTTCCTGTATGCTTTTTTGCACTTAATAAGTTGGCAACTGTGAATAATATCAGAATAAGATACAAATGTTCATAGGAGATAGGAAAGGCAGCATCTACCCAAGTTACTTTGTGAATGAAAAGCTGTTTCATTCCATTGTGTTATTACATATTTTATTCACTCTATACAACTTCATTATATTTCCCACTTAGCAAGACTTTGACTCTCTTTGGAAATTTGTACATGTCTGATACAAACATAAAAGTGCAAGACTCATTTATGTATTTTGCCAGGGTTTGTGAATGAGGTAGCCATCTGACCACACTAGCTGTAAAACATGTTTTCTTATATGGTGTGATCATTAAATTCCTGGGCTATGTCTGCTGTGATCACATGGGTCATATGGTTGATATGACTGCACAGCACAGATATGTAACAACCTTAAACACAAGCTACACAAAGTTTCAGAGTGATACTGTCATTGATACCTTTGTTCACAAGTTTGTACTAGCACATGCATGCTCACCTTTGCAAAATCACTATGGACTTGAAACAAGAACAGAGAGCAAACATCAAATTCTGTATGAAACTTGGGAAATCGGTTACTGAAACCCATGGAATAAAGCGATGACTTAGGTGAGCTATTTTGAATGGCATTCACTTTTCAGAAATGGCAGAACATTGCTGAAGAAGGCAGCAAGACAGCTCAAGAGTGCAACCAGGAGCATGACTATTGCCTTTTTTTTTTTTTTTTTTTTTTTTTTTTTTGACATTCATCAGATTGATTGAGCAGCATAAATTTGTTCCTGTGGGCCAATCAATGATTGCTATTTTTTACTGTGACACTTTGATGTATCTCAGGGACGACTTCATCAGAAACGTCCACAACTCTGGGCAGATAAAAATTAGATGTTCTAAGATGACAATGCACCAGCTCAAAGAGCAATTGCAACATGCCAGTTTTGTGCTGATAACAAAATGGTTATTCTTCCTCACCCCCTGTAATTACCAGAGTTGGCACCCTGCAACCTTCTTTTGTTTCCCAAGATGAAATTGAAGCTGAAGGGGCATCATTTTGCATGGTGGAGGATATGCAATGCAAATTGCAAGGCACTTAATATGCTTTAAGAATGAGACCTCCAGAAGGCATTCCAAAAATGGCAGAGGTATTGGGATCAGTGCATAGCTGCCTAAGGGAACTCATTTTAAGGGGATGGCAGCAAAATTTATATCAGGTAATTGTATTTCCATTTATGGGACAGTCCGGAATTTAATGATTGAACCTCATAGTCAGATTTCTCTGCTCAGTGAATAGACTGGCCTCCATCTCCTTTTACTATGATTAATTAAACATGTAATGGGAATAGACCTACAGCCCGAACAAATTAAGAATTGTAGTTATAGAAAAAATGCACACCTATATTAGCCCGGCATTTTTTTTTTTTTTTTTTTTTTTTTTTTTTTTTTAATGTTTGTAATGTACTAAAAGTGGGTGAATCCGATATAGGTGGGTAATTCCGATCGTTTCTTCTTTTACTCGGAAAACAACAATAAACGGTGGAACAACTGTTTAGAGTTTCTAATACAATTAGAACACAGCATTGTTGCGTTGGAACTGTTATTATTGTTTTCTATAGCAGTAGATCAGATTCAAGTGAACGCATCATAGTGGTGGAAGAAGCTTACTTGTGAAAAGTTCTGTTGTGCATTTCATCGCTTTCGTATAACTAGGTATGTTTTAACATATTTTATTTCATACATATTTCTTGCGGTAGTATCAGTAACTAAACCTATTCAAGTTTGGTTTGTTTTAATGGTAGCTTGTCTGACATTAACATTTGTTACATTGTAGGGTGAATCTGATCAGCATGGGGAATTATAAAAAGAAAATTGGTCCTGGCAGCAGATGTAACTACAATCCTGTATACTTAACTAATGCGGTAAATGCTGTGGAATCAGGGAAATTAAGCATCCGAAAAGTATCGGAGCAATATGGTGTGCCATATACCACCCTTAATGATAAAATAAATAACAAATATAAATTCAGAATGGGAGGACAAACTGCTTTAAGTAGAGAACAAGAAAAAGCTTTGGTTGAAGGATTACTGGTGTGAGCCAAATGGGGTTTCCTGCTAAGAAATCGAGATATCAGAAACATAATACAAAGTTATTTAAATAGGATAGGGAAAATAGAAAAAAGATTTACTGACAACAGACCTGGCAAGGAATGTTTATGTGGGTTCCTTGGAAGAAACAAGGAATTAAGTGTAAAATTAAGTGAAAATATAAAGAGAGCCAGAGCAGCTGTTACACACGCTACAGTGCATGAATATTTTTCTAATTTAGAGACATCAATGGAGAGAGTCCCTCCATCTAACATCATTAATTATGATGAAACCAATTTGTCAGATGATCCGGGCCAAGTTAGAGTCGTCATCAAATGTGGTGTGAAACACCCGGAAAGAATAATTGATTCTTCAAAGAACAACATTAGCGTTATGGTATCAGCTACAGCAGATGGAAAATTGCTTCCTACAGTGTACTAGAGTAAGCATCTCAAGGACACATGGCTGTTAGGGGGTATGCCTGGTGTTGGCTATAATAGAAATATGAGTGGATGGTTTGATATGAGTAAGTTTGAAGCATGGTTTTCGGACATTCTGGTTCCTTTTGTAAGAAGATTAGAAGGAACAAAGTTGCTAATAGGGGATAATTTAACAAGCCACATTTTTCTACATGTCATCAAACAGTGTGAGTTGCACAATGTGCGATTTGTTCTATTGCCACCTGACACCACCCACTTGACCCAACCACTCAATGTAGCAATGTAGCATTCTTTGGAGGAGTGTTCTTGATGACTGGAAGCAACATAACAGAGGTGTAGTTCCAAAATCAGAATTTCCTCGCCTTCTTAAAAAGGCATTTGATGAAATTGGAGATAAACCGAATATCATATCCAGTTTGGCAAAGACAGGGATTGCTCCCTTCTACCCAGAAAACGTTCTCTCTCAAGTTGTAGATGTAAATGATGATAATGGTACACAGGAAATGCAAAAGTCATGGACAGAAGCATTTGTGGATCACTTAAAGAAGTCTCGTACTGGAGAAGCAGCTAAGAGAACAGAAGCAGTTTGTAAGACTCATTTGAATGTGACGCCAGGTAAAGGAGTGGTTGTGGAAGATCTTGAGAGTCAAAAAAACGTCCACATTACAGGTGAAGGAACCAGTGTAGATGAGCCAGCAGAGAGACATGATGATGATGACAATGATGAAGCATCAAAAGCAGTTGAGGAAAGTGAGGATGAAACTGAAGAAATTTCAAGAGGAGAGTTTGTTGTGGTAAAATTCTCAATGAAAAAGAGGGTTAGATAATTAATTGGAAAGATTGAGGAAGAAGTTGATAAAGATTTGTTTGAGGTTAAGTTTTTAAGAAAGAAAAAAAAAAAGTGATAACTTACACGCACTTAATTTTTCCAGAGACTGAAGACATTGCAGAAGTAGAGAGGTGTGAAATAATTTTATTCAAAAAACAATTCCAATGCAAAACTCAAAGAAGAGGAAGTTACGTGTTTAGAAACATAGATGATATGATTAATAAAATTGAGTAATGGACAGTTCCAATGATGAGAACCTAAGCTGTGTTTTTGTTCTTTGTAATCATATTCTGTAATCGACCTTTGGTTACGAATATATGCTGAAACATTTGGAGTCCTACAAAATAAATATGAATATAAATGCACAATTTGTATACCATTGTTCGTTGTTTCTGTGTAATTTATGAAATTATTTTTTAAAAATCACAGTTGTGATAGTATTCACCCATATTAAAGTAATAAAACGACATTGAATGAAAATAAATGAGTGATTGGAACCACCTGCACTATGCGGCTGACACCGATCGGTAAACAAATAAATATGCCATTGTTGAAGTCAGTCAATGACAATATCTATGTATCATTATTGTCAAATATGAGGGAAAATATCTTCCGTGCTTCACCACTTTTAACAAAGTATTTCATTTCTAAATATTAAATTATATGCAAATTTTGATCGGATTCACCTGCTTTTACGGTACATTTTTTTAATATATAATATAATTATAAATAATAAGATTTATCCTTGTAAATATCATTGTATTTACGACTGTGAATGTGGGATTGGGAATGAATGTTTGTACATTTGTTCATTGCAATCCTCAAAACGTAGAATATAATGAATAGAAAGGTCTAAAGTATAAAATTATGAATTGAGAGAATTACATTTAATTGCTTACAATTTTCCCAAGAGTAACATATTACATGTAAATAATTACTTTATAATTTAAACCATTCTAATTTCAAGATGGCTATATTTTCACATTACTGATTTTATTGTAGATAGGGACTAAAGATAGATGAATTATACTTAGTGAGAAGTTACTGTTTTTTGCCATCGATACAAAAAACAAATGTTGATGTTCAGAGAAAAAAATTTGACACTATGCCATTTATTTTCAAAGCATATTCATTGCATAGGCCAATGGCTACATATAAAGTAATTAATTAGTGTGCTAAAATTATAATTAGAAAGTAATCTTCATATTTAAATATCGAGGATTGCGACATTAACACGAATTTCACTGTATATGAAAACAAGAAAGACCTTTTTATTTATATGTAAGTATAAATAAATTGTATTGTATTAAATTATTAAATATTTTAATTTTATTGCATATACAATAAATCACACCTAATTTCAACTAACCTGCTTAGTTCATTCGTATACAAGAAGTATAGTTCAGCTTTCCTGAATTCTTGACGCTAAAATAATTTACTCAAAAATTAATACACATTTAGATTGAGGTAAAAACATATGACAAAATCATTGTTGCTACTGGAAGGAAACTAAATATTTACAGCAAGCAACATTGTTGGGAGGAAAGAATTATTTGTGGCAAAGTTTACTAAAATGCTGAGAAAGAACTATGCTAATCACAACAATTTTCCCACCAATTGCTGCAGAACAGATCCAAATTTGAATTCTGCTGGAGCCAGTTGCATGACTGGTCTTATATTTTCACCTTCTATTTAATGTACAGAGAGAATTTCTGAAAAATCTTGAATGTTTTACATTTTGAGGAATGCAGACATTGTTTAATTTCAATTAGCATCTCAAGAAGGATTAGAAAAATATTTTTTCAAAACAGCGAAATTACTTTACTATTACACACCGCTTCTGTTGAGAGGGTTTTTTCACTGATAACAGGATGGTAGACACATGAAAGAAATAAGCCAATGAATTAAAGTTATTCTAGTAAAATATAAGTTTAAATACTTAAAATTGTATTACACTATAACAGTGTAAATAAACAACATCAAAAACCAGACCAAAAGGAAATTAATGTTGATAATGCAATTGATTTATTGCGAAACTAGTCCAAGGATTCCAAAAGATAAGTGAAGATTTGTTGCAACTATTATTTTTATATTGATTGTTAAGATTATTTGACAGCTGCCGTTTCTCTAATTATGGATACCTAAGAAAATATAAGACGTGTATGAACATGTTTGAATAGTAACTTAGGTTTGAAAACAATTAAAATTTAGTTGAGTCGATTTTGTAACACTACATCACTTACTTTTTAATTTCGGAAAACATGTTTCAGAAGCCATGTGCTTCCATTGTCAATTCCTTTGGTCGACTACCGGTATTGCTTGCTGTGGTGGTTGTCTCTGTCCCTGGTGGTGGTTTGATGAACTTCTGTATGAGTAGATCGCCTGGCGGTATTTCAAAATTGAAAACCCGGTTCTTGTTTTTCCATATATATATGTTTTCCCAAACTTTTAATTCTGTCTTCCTTGTGATGTTTTTGAGGATTTTTGGGCTTCTATTTATAGTGTGTTTCTCTTTCCAAAAATGCCAAGCTACTGCAGATTTTTCTTCTTGTTTGAGTTTAATATTTCTGTGGTGTTCTTTTGCCCTGGTTTTTATATTTCTTTTTGTTTGGCCGATGTAGATTTTTTCACAGTCATTACAGCTGAACTGATATATTCCTGGTTTGTTTTCTTGTGGGATATCATCTTTTAATTTGGAATTTAAAATGTTTTTTATAGAGTAATTGTTTTTTGGGGCTAGAATGATGTTATGTCTTTTGAAGATCCTCTGGAATTTGTAGAAAGTTGTAGGGTGGTATGTAAACTTCTTGTAGATCTTGTTTTCTTTCTGGTTTTGAGTGAGTGTGCTGACTTCTTTAATTCTCTTTCTATTTTTGGCTTTATTAACTTTTTTGTACACCAGTTCTGCCCGAAATCCATTCTCTGTAGCTATGTCCAAAATTTTATCAAGTTCACATTGGTATTCTGTTTTTCCCATTGGTACATTTACCAATCTGTGTGTAAGGCTGTTGAGTAAAGCATGCTGATGGGGAATGGGATTGTAACTCTTTTGTTTTATATAGCTGTTGGTGTGGGTAGGTTTTCTGTAGATGCCAAATGTAAGGTGATTATTAGTTTTTATGATTTTTAGGTCGAGGAATGGTAGTTGTCCATCACATTCCTTCTCCATTGTGAAATTTATAGACTTTTCTTGCATATTTAGGAGTTTTAGTGCGTCTTCTAGGTGTCTTTCTGGGACTATTGCAAAGATGTCGTCTACATATCGGTACCATATTTTGAACATCCAGGAGAATGCCTTTTTAATCCTAGTTTCCATAGTGCTCATGAAGAGATCTGCTAATATAGGTGACAGCGGGCTGCCCATAGCTAAACCAGATGTTTGTTTGTAATATTTCCCGTTAAATGTGAAAAAATTTTGATTTATGCACAGATTTGTTAATATGATGTATTCTCGCACTTCTTCTGTTGTTTTTCCTATTGCAAGTAACCAATTTTTGATGTGGGATTGTATGCTTTCTGTAGGTATGCTTGGAAACAGAGCAGTAACATCAAAGGAAACTAACATATCGGTTTTTTCTAATTTTATGTCTTTAATTTTTTCGATCAGATCTAGAGAGTTTTTTATACTTGCTGTTTCAAATTTAGGGAAGGAGGAGAATCTGTTTGTTAACCATTTTGCTAGATTATAAGTAGGTGCACTTATATTGTTTATAATTGGTCTCATTGCATTTCCCGGCTTATGTATTTTTGGAAGGCCATAAATTCTGGGCAGAACTGGATTATCAACTTTAATTTTGCATTTTTCTTTTTTGTCTATTAGTTTACATTCTTGAATACTGGCATTTAATTTAACTAAACATTGGTTTAGAGGGTTCTTTTGTATTGTAGAGTATTCTTCTTTTTCTAAAAGTGTTTCCATTCTTTCTACATATTCAGTTTTGTCCATAATTACTATTGTGTTTCCTTTGTCTGCTTTGCTATAAATTACCGGTTTGCTTTTTAATGCTCTTATTACATTTTTTTGGGGGTTAGTTTTCTTTTTGCTTTCTATTGTTTCGATAATTTGGCAACATTCACTTTTTATTATGTTTTTATCAATATCATTTATGTGCTGGGTGGCTATTTGTACGTCCGCAATGTAATCGTCAATTTTTTCTGAAAAATCGATGCAAGTTTTCATCCCTTTGTTTAAGAAATCCAGTTCTGATTTGGTGAAAGTTTGGTCCGATAGGTTTTTGACGTTCATTTGTGGTGTGGACTTTTGAATTGGTTTTCTTTTCCCCTGTTCTTTGCACAGCTTTTCAAGTTTACGTTTTTGCGTTAAAGTTTTGTTTCTCATTTTGATGCTTAATTTAGCCAAAAGATTGTTTTCTAAATTTTCCCAAATGATGCTTCCTAACCAAAAAATTAGGAAGCATCATTTGGGAAAATTTAGAAAACAATCTTTTGGCTAAATTAAGCATCAAAATGAGAAACAAAACTTTAACGCAAAAACGTAAACTTGAAAAGCTGTGCAAAGAACAGGGGAAAAGAAAACCAATTCAAAAGTCCACACCACAAATGAACGTCAAAAACCTATCGGACCAAACTTTCACCAAATCAGAACTGGATTTCTTAAACAAAGGGATGAAAACTTGCATCGATTTTTCAGAAAAAATTGACGATTACATTGCGGACGTACAAATAGCCACCCAGCACATAAATGATATTGATAAAAACATAATAAAAAGTGAATGTTGCCAAATTATCGAAACAATAGAAAGCAAAAAGAAAACTAACCCCCAAAAAAATGTAATAAGAGCATTAAAAAGCAAACCGGTAATTTATAGCAAAGCAGACAAAGGAAACACAATAGTAATTATGGACAAAACTGAATATGTAGAAAGAATGGAAACACTTTTAGAAAAAGAAGAATACTCTACAATACAAAAGAACCCTCTAAACCAATGTTTAGTTAAATTAAATGCCAGTATTCAAGAATGTAAACTAATAGACAAAAAAGAAAAATGCAAAATTAAAGTTGATAATCCAGTTCTGCCCAGAATTTATGGCCTTCCAAAAATACATAAGCCGGGAAATGCAATGAGACCAATTATAAACAATATAAGTGCACCTACTTATAATCTAGCAAAATGGTTAACAAACAGATTCTCCTCCTTCCCTAAATTTGAAACAGCAAGTATAAAAAACTCTCTAGATCTGATCGAAAAAATTAAAGACATAAAATTAGAAAAAACCGATATGTTAGTTTCCTTTGATGTTACTGCTCTGTTTCCAAGCATACCTACAGAAAGCATACAATCCCACATCAAAAATTGGTTACTTGCAATAGGAAAAACAACAGAAGAAGTGCGAGAATACATCATATTAACAAATCTGTGCATAAATCAAAATTTTTTCACATTTAACGGGAAATATTACAAACAAACATCTGGTTTAGCTATGGGCAGCCCGCTGTCACCTATATTAGCAGATCTCTTCATGAGCACTATGGAAACTAGGATTAAAAAGGCATTCTCCTGGATGTTCAAAATATGGTACCGATATGTAGACGACATCTTTGCAATAGTCCCAGAAAGACACCTAGAAGACGCACTAAAACTCCTAAATATGCAAGAAAAGTCTATAAATTTCACAATGGAGAAGGAATGTGATGGACAACTACCATTCCTCGACCTAAAAATCATAAAAACTAATAATCACCTTACATTTGGCATCTACAGAAAACCTACCCACACCAACAGCTATATAAAACAAAAGAGTTACAATCCCATTCCCCATCAGCATGCTTTACTCAACAGCCTTACACACAGATTGGTAAATGTACCAATGGGAAAAACAGAATACCAATGTGAACTTGATAAAATTTTGGACATAGCTACAGAGAATGGATTTCGGGCAGAACTGGTGTACAAAAAAGTTAATAAAGCCAAAAATAGAAAGAGAATTAAAGAAGTCAGCACACTCACTCAAAACCAGAAAGAAAACAAGATCTACAAGAAGTTTACATACCACCCTACAACTTTCTACAAATTCCAGAGGATCTTCAAAAGACATAACATCATTCTAGCCCCAAAAAACAATTACTCTATAAAAAACATTTTAAATTCCAAATTAAAAGATGATATCCCACAAGAAAACAAACCAGGAATATATCAGTTCAGCTGTAATGACTGTGAAAAAATCTACATCGGCCAAACAAAAAGAAATATAAAAACCAGGGCAAAAGAACACCACAGAAATATTAAACTCAAACAAGAAGAAAAATCTGCAGTAGCTTGGCATTTTTGGAAAGAGAAACACACTATAAATAGAAGCCCAAAAATCCTCAAAAACATCACAAGGAAGACAGAATTAAAAGTTTGGGAAAACATATATATATGGAAAAACAAGAACCGGGTTTTCAATTTTGAAATACCGCCAGGCGATCTACTCATACAGAAGTTCATCAAACCACCACCAGGGACAGAGACAACCACCACAGCAAGCAATACCGGTAGTCGACCAAAGGAATTGACAATGGAAGCACATGGCTTCTGAAACATGTTTTCCGAAATTAAAAAGTAAGTGATGTAGTGTTACAAAATCGACTCAACTAAATTTTAATTGTTAAAACACATCACTGTCTCAAAGTCCACCATATATCAGGTTAGGTTTGAAATTTAATTTTCCTATATTAAACATTATTATACAGTGTTCTACATTTTTGTGTAATCTCCTACATTTTAGACCATTACCTACATTTCAATACAAAGCATTACAAGCTGTCAAACTGTAATCTAAGCTCTGAAAGCATAAACTCTCGATGGTCATGTTCACTGGAACAAGTTTTGTACCGAAACAGGTGGAGATGGAGGGGGAGGAGGAGGAGTAGTAGCAGTAGAAGAAGAAGAAGAAGAAGAAGAAGAAGAAGAAGAAGAAGAAAATATTTACCACATTAATTATGTCATGCTTTGCTTTATCCTCCTTCAAGGAATATAGTCATTGACTGTCCTCTTACTATTTCTATCATTCAAAGCCAGTGCTAATTTTATATTAAGCTCCTACCAACTTCAACTAACCTCCTGAGGCTTCCAAGGATTTAATGAACTCCTTGGCTTTCTGTATGTTGTCATCATTTACTTCATAGGTGTAATTGTAACGATTATTTAATCCAACAACTTCTTGAGGCTCAGAGCTCCAATCCTGTGTGAGATTAATAAATAGCACATATTTTGAATGAAAATAATGATCCTTCAGAACATAAAGAAATTCAAAGGTTTTATGATTGGGCATTTTTATTTTCCAAGTGAAGTTATACTGGTAATAGAATAAATTTAATTTGGAAATTACATATCGTAATGTCAAGTTTATACATTGAAAGTACACCTATAAATTTAAAATATTAAGATGATTTCATGATAATTTATTGCTCACATTAAATCACAATGCAATTATTTCAGATACAACTTACAGTCTTCTTTTGTATAAAAGCTTAACAAACAGCAAATTTATCCTTTACAAAAACATGCACGCATGCACACACATGTGAACATGTGCATAGAACATTTGCTGTTAATGCATGCATAAACATAGTGATCTTAAACATGAGTCAGAACATTGCTTTCCTTTGCATACAATGATTTATCACTCCCTCCTTCCTCATTGATAGTGAATAAGTTACTTCTAACATGATTGCATTTCTCAGGTAAAGTATGTACAGAGTTAGAGCGCTTAAAAATTTCTAAAAGTTTCACATACATTGCTGATAAAAATTACTGTTATATTAATAGTGTGGCATATACTGAAACTATTTACTGAAAACATTTTTGAAATGGATAAATAATAAATAAAGAAGATGCACTGTAATGCAAAGCAGATATCTAATGAATGGATAATACTTGAATAACTTTATTGGTTTTATGTTTTACTTTGACTTGGTGCATCCGATCTGTATCTCATAATCATGAATAGTTGTAAACAGAAATTATTCATATCCAGTTACCAATTACAATTGTAAATCCTTGGCACTGTGATTATTTCCAGTGCATACATCATTCTAATTGTTGTTTATTATATATAGCTGCTAAACTGATTTTTTTTTTTTTTTTTCTTTTTTTATTGTTAATGTTATTCACAACCAAGTCATAGATGTGGCTGGAATTTACAATTGAGTTAGTGGCACTTTGTAGTGTGCAGTATTTTGTTCCAAATTAAGCTGAACTAAATAATATTTTCAGTAAATGTTGAATTATGTACCTATGTGATACAAACAGGCAACCATTCATTACATAGTAGTGTAAACAACTGAACATTATACTACTTTTTTTCCTATGAATTGTGTTTAGAGGACCTTGAAAACTATCTCACCTTTTGGAAGTTTGTGTTATAAATTTGGTACAGTAATCTTAAAAATGAAAAATATTCCATATGACATAGATAAAACAAATATTTTTCAGTAGTTTTTATTTTTATATTCATGTAGTTTCAAGCATGTGAAACTGGTAAATACCTATTATGCAAAACAAGAATTTCACACTTATCATGGGTTACATTTTAATAATTCGGGAAAAGATCCTGAGCAGCATAATAGGTATAGAAGTGGCTGATCAGTAAACTGACCCAGCAAATTTAAGGGAAAGGGCCTCAAAAAATGAATAAAATCCTTAAAAAACTTGCAGTGGGGCTTCATTGTTGACGGTGTAGCTTGTAGTCTCAGGGTTGATTGGGCTGCTGTCCATCTTGGTAACTCTCATCCTGGACCCTCGGTGTGGTATTATACGAAGCGTGCTTTATAAATTTAAATTTGCCGCTGGATTTGTAACGTTGGTCACGCTTATAGTTGGCGAAACTGGGATTACAGTTTAGCACCAAACTTAATTGTTGAGACAGTTTCAAGCTTATTCTCCACAAAAGTTGTTTATATTTCATTTCATAGTTTGGCCGCATTACACATTAAGCTATAGTCGGTAAGTAAAAGAATCTCAATTCCATTGCTTGGTTAGTAGGACCTTTTAGAAGAGAATGAATTTAAAAATAATTTGGTATTTAAAACTTTTATTTGTATAGATTGTTGTAACAACATGGTGAATCAAGGCACGCAACTTGAAATGGTTTCTTTTACAGTAAACTGTGCCCAATATCTGCTTTATGGTATATACTTACATAAATTATTGATGATAGTTAATAGAATACATTATTTTATACACAATTACTGTAATATTGATGTCAATTTCTGAGATGAACTATTAGCGTCTGCAGTAGCTTTACTATTCAGAGACTGTGTACCGGGACTTTTTAAAATTTTCACTTCTAACTTAAAGTTGAAGGTCATTGTTTTTATTGTAATCTGCACATCACCATGGGGACGACAGATTTCCTTGTTCCCATTTTTCGTGAAATACATATATAATATACATTTTTGTATGCTCCTAGTAATTAAAATTACTTTTTGCTTCATAATAAATTCTATTAGGTTCTTAAAGATGCTTTTCAAAGGGGTTTACACATGACTTTCCTGTAAACAGCACTAAAATTGATGATTTTATTTGCCTTTATTTCTGCATAAAGATTGCAGATTGGATGCTGCTGAGTTTACCATTTATATACGTTTTATTGGAAAACTTTTGTTTTCATTGTGACGCCTCTGGTATGAACAGTTACAAAATGTAACTGTCCATAGCTCTTGTTTGCTGGTGCTAGTTTTACCAGCTCATAATTTCTCCTAAGAAATGTAACATTTTCATGGGATTTGAAATTATTTATGAGCATAAATAGTCGCAGTATTTATACATAAGATGTTAATTATTGAAAGCACAATGGTAATTGACATCATCCTTGTGCTACTGAAGAAATTTCACACTGGATCACCTCTGAAAAAAGCAGAGGCCTAGTGATGCTACTAATCACATGGAGGTCAGCTTAACCTGTAAATACGACCTTGTATGTACTGTCAAAAGAGCATTGTTAGCAATAATCAGGTCACAGCTGGACGACAATGCATTTCCAGGAAAGTAATGTGATATACTGCACCATCAACTCCAAACAAGTATATGTCACTAAGTAAATAAACTAAGTTGTTCTTTTAACTCCCTTGCGGCTAGTTTATTTAGTTTTTTGTTCTGTTTACTGTTTAGGTGGATGTGCTGTGGGTGGGGAAGGTTTGCAAGAACAGCTACCAAATTATGTAATTGAGCAGGTTGAAGTTGAATCTACAAATAATGAGAGCATTGCCCCAAATTCCAATAAGAACGCTAATGAAACAGGTACACAATCGAATAAATGTAAATTACCTGAGACCCCAGAAACAAAACATCTGATACGCATGCAGCAGGAGGAGATATTAAACAAACAGAGCTTGCTTCCAGTAATAGAAGTACAGGGATCAAATTTTATTCAGAACCTGTAACAACGGATGAAATGTTAAGCATGTTAAACACGTCCCACATACAGTTGACGTTAATATTTCACTCAGAGCTGCATAACCATTTGCATTTGTATGTATAAAGTTTAAGATTACCATCAAACTTGAAATGTATAGTTTTTATTCATAACAATATGTAATTTAATCATTTGCAACATGTTCATACAACAACTGTGAAATTTTGTTTCCTCTTTGCATTCCACATCGTCTCCAATCTTCATTTTCATTCCTATCTTCCCCTTCTCCATATTCCTCTTCATTTTCATTGTTGCCATCATCAACTTCTTCCTCTACATCATCATCTCACAGCTGTTTTGTGAAATTATGCAACACAAAGCAACATACAACAATACGCGGTACTTTCTTCGCAGGAATTCTGATGGTGTTCATCAATAAAGGAAATCGTCTCTTTAATTGTACGAAACATCTCTCTATTGTAACTCTACTTCGGGTATGCTGACGATTATAGTATTACTCCACAGCATTCACAGGGTTTCTGTATGGAATTAGTAACCAAGGAGCAATCCCATACCCGGAGTCGCCCAGCAGTATCGCTGTTCCGTCTTGTTCTTGCAATCTTTCAAAAATATTTGAATTTCTGAATATACGGCTGTCATGCACACTGCTAGGCCACATTGCGTCCACACTTGTAAACACTTCATCAGAACTGTATGTCACTTGAACATTAATAGAACAAAAAGTTTTTCTATTTATGTACTCGTGGCTTCAGAATTGGCACATGTGTGCAATCTATTGCTCCTATTTAAATTTATTTTGCCAGTCTTGCTTTGCAGCATTAACTTCTTGCAGTCGTGATGGAAATTTTATCCACTGATTAGCTTTTTCAAAAATTCTTTCACTCACATAATCGATGGTTCTACTTACAGTTGATTGATGAACTCCAACATCTTCTCTGACACCAGTCTGTAATCTCGGGTCGCCGACAAAGCGTAGAAATATTTGCATCCTTTGCTTTGATGCCAGAGCACCTCCTTGTGTTTCTGCATTTTCTCCCAAGAAATGATGTGAAATTAACTCAACATTGTCCTCATTGAATCTATAAAATGATTTATATATACCTCTCTACACTGTCGCTTTGCTTGATACACTTTTCTTCAACGGATATTCATGAACTGTGCCATTTTGTGGGATAAAACAACTCTTTAAGAGTTCTCTAGTACGAATCAAGTCACCTAGTGAGGTAACTTGAAAAAAGTCAAGATTAAGCTACAAGAAGTGAAGCTTTCGCTTGTTTTATGCATTGGATTTGCACTCAAAGTCAAGTCATTGCTGGAAAATTCAAGCTAAAGCTAGGCAGCTAGTTGGCTCCAAAGCAAATGCTAGACTTAAGTCAAGTCGAAGCTGTTTTATGCATTAGAAACCAAGATTACACTTAAAATTAGCAAGGCAAAGCTTATGCTTGACTTTATGCATACCAGCAAATGATATAATCTTACCTGTTGCAATGGTCAACATACTGGGTCTAACTGTTGACAGTAAATTGACATGGAATGCGCATATTAGTAAGATTGAAACAAAATTATGTCCGGGGCTTTTTGTTTTGCAAAATATATCCAAGTTCATATCAGATGACACTGCAAAGATAATTTACTCTGCATTAATATATTCAACAATCACGTGTGGTATAGAATTATGGGGGTCAACATCTAAAGTTAATTTCAATAGAATTCTCATATTGCAGAAACGAGCTGACAGATACATTGTAAAATTGCCAATGAATAGCTCGTGTAGGGAAGCTTTTAAAACTCTATTGTTACTTACTCTTCCCAGCATCTTTATATTAAAATCAATTTTGTTCATATGTAGCAGGTCACTCCCACAAAATTCATCAACTCATAATTACAATACAATGGAAAACAGAAACTGATAATCCAAACACACAGATTAAGACTATATGATGCAGTTCAGGTAGTAAATTATTCAACAAACTACCATTAAACTTTCGTAATATTACATCATTCTCAAGTTTAACCATATATTAACAATATTTGTTAAAAACAAAGTATATTGCTGAGTTCCTAAATGATAAAATAGTATTTTAATAAATTCACTTTTTCTCCTCACCTGCACATATGTGATTAATATGAACGTAAGCACTCGCTGGTTGCTTATCTATGTGTTGTACATGTTTACTTACTTTTTATACTTGCATTATTTTATAAATGTTGACAATGTTCTTAAAAAATGTTCCATTTAGTTGCTCATTGTAATATGTTATAAAGGAACAATAAAGATTTGATTTGATTTGAGAAGTATTATTCTGTTGTAATATGAAATATTCTCCTGTTGTTTGTGTTAAATATGCAGCAAAGTATAACACTTTATTTCCTATGCTGGTTTCAGTTTGAAAACAAATATTGTAGAACAAAGATTTTTTTATTGATCTAATAGACTTTTCTGGTCTCATTTGAGATTAAGTTTAACACCATCAGAATTACCTCATAGTGAGTATAATATGTTTGGGATAACACAAGTTATTTAATAATAGGAAAAACTTCATTCATTGATAACTGCAATTATTTAATAAGTATAGGTATATACCTAAGCCAGTTTTTTAAAGCTTAGCATGAGTTTCTGTTCATGAATAACTAAAAGTGCTTTTATTTATTTTTCAGTTAGCATCCATATCCTGTTGCAAACTTAAATTTTATGTAAAAAGTTTTTATATTACTACTAGCTGCCTGTCCTGGCATTGCACGGGTGGTGTACCTAATGAAAAACACAGAGACAAAATCTTTCGTTTACAGTATGATCATGCAATGAAATAAAATTACAATTAAATGATTTGACAATACATATTGTAAAGCCTTGTAATGTACAATTTTCCTTCCGGAGAGAAAACAAATAGTGCCGATGGTTTGCCGACTCTCGAGCATGTAATGAAACTGCCCATGCAAAAAACACAACAATTGACAATTCAAGGTATATTCTACACACTTCTAAAGATTGACCTTGGGGTTTATTGTCATTGCAAATGCAAGGTGCGCCAGAAACTGAACATGCTTAAATTCAAAAGGAAAGTTGAATGGCATTAGTGGTATTCTTGGAATAAGTATATCCTTGCCTTTGAACTTTCCTGCCATAGTAGCTTAAATAAAAATGTTCATAAGTTTTTTAACAGCGAATTTTGTTACACTGCCTAATTTTGGCTGATTGAGATTGCATAGCATAATTATTACCGAGTCAACCTTGAGCTGTAAATTGTGTGGCAGTAATCCTGGCAAATCCCATGAATTTAGGAATTCAGTTAGATAATTGACGACTTCATTTGGATTCATAATGGAAGCGATCAACTTAAATGAATGCATTTTTTCATCAATTTTACTCTGAATTTTTATATTCAAATTATCTACATTTTTATTAGTTGCTGCTAAAATGGCTTGTTCACTAAACCAAGTAATTTGCACCAATATTTGGGAACACTTTCAACATTAATTCTTCCTTTGTTGTTGTGAAGTGACAAAAATTAGCTGGAAATGAAATGAGGCCAGTAGAAATGCCAACAGGAATTTGCCCATTGCCAATGTCTAATAATGCCTTTGCATCTGAAAAGCGCAATGATCTATGCAATGTAGCATATATATTTGGTATTGCAAAAATGTCAGCGCACCCATATGATATTGTGAAAAGGATGACATTTGCAGTTAACAGCGTGGGTAAGTAAGGTTGCAGTTGGCATAATAACAGTAATGGCAGCGCTTCCATAGTGTTGCGGGTAAACGCTGACATAGGTAGTGAATTACATTAAGGAGAAAGT
This sequence comes from Hymenopus coronatus, assembly GCA_030762935.1. Classification (NCBI taxonomy): domain Eukaryota; kingdom Metazoa; phylum Arthropoda; class Insecta; order Mantodea; family Hymenopodidae; genus Hymenopus; species Hymenopus coronatus. The sequence goes on from CM060892.1 coordinate 162,337,894, forward strand.
CACAAAGTAACACTCATGCTTCTTCCGAATCTATTTTTCCTTTACTCCTAATTAAGGCTAACAATGACATAACTAAAGAGCAAGTAGATGTGATTCGGCAATTGATAAGCCTTTTATATGATGATAGTTTTGTGTATTAAATTTCACCATTTAACCCAAAATATTACTTGATCAAATGTATTAAGAGCACTGCAATTGCAGTGTGATGGTGACGCGGGTATCTTCATATTCTTTAACTAGCTCATGTACCATCTAATATCAAATAACCAACATCTGCAATAGGAAGTTAACCTAAAACAGATTCCGTCATTTCTCCACCATTTTCAGATTTCAAGAAGGGTTAGTAGTTATGTGCATAGTTTATAACTTGTTTATTTTAAAGAATCACAACAAAAATATACTTATTTCTTTACATAAACGATGTGACCAAGGGAACGATAGTTAATACATAAAAATATATTTGAATTTCACTTCTGCATTGTGTCATCTTGATAAACTGGTGTGTTGTCTTAATATTGGATGGAGAGGAAAAATATAGCAGTACTGCGGTCATCTAGCGGCAAATAAATAAGGACTTACTTTAGGTGTTCATTGCCAGGAAAGCTTCTTTGCTTCTTTATTTTACACAATAGGAGTAAGGAAAGGACAGTTAATACATAAACATGTATTTGAATTTTACTACTGTGTGCATCATTGTGTCGATAAACTGGTGCATTACCTTAACATTGAATGGGGATGGAAAATATAGCAGTACTACGACCATTTAGCAACAAATAACCTTGGTATCACTGCCATCTGGCGGTGGAAATGCATTCCCTTGGGACTGTTTTTATTCATATTATGAGATCCTAAAAGCTTTCCCATACTATTTCAAAACATTTTCTTTTCCGCAAACCTTGTTGTGACAATAATGAACGCAACAAAAAAAGGATTGTTCAATTGTTGTTCGGGAGTGATGCGCATACATACATTTTGGTGAATCATTTTTATATTTATAGATAAGCTTAGCTGCAGGACAGCTAGTAAATTAAAACTTATTAATTAATTAATTCCTAATCATAATTATTGGATTATTAATAACCTTAGATATCCTCCTTACCTCTACATTTGTTCCAAAATGAATAATATTAAAATAATCTCCCTTTCTTAGTTTGTCTAGAATTGAGCACATGGCTTGCTGCATTTGCTGAAGTTTACGACCCCACATGGAACCACTACTATCCAGAACAAATATAACATGTTTGGGCTGTACTGGTACATCATCAGCAGAGAAAAAGTGAACAAAGTACCCATCCATGACCTGTAAAATATTTTCACAAAAAATGAATAAATAGCTTCTTACAAACTGTGAGAACATTTAAAGATAACAGATCTTATTTATTATCCTTAGGAAGGAAAACTGAATAATCTGTAAAATAAAGTTCTTGTAATTATTAAAGGCAAGTATCTGTCTATATATATTAAAATGTTAAATCCAAAGTTAGAAACAAACATGGCTCATGTTAATTCCATGGCAGTCCAACAGAACATGAAGGTTTTAGGGATATAAGTTATTTAAAATCAAAGAAATCTGTAGGCTTTGATGAAATGTTAAATGAAATGCCAAAAAACATAAAATATTAACTAACGGAAATTCTAACTTATATAATAAACCTTATTTAATAAATGGAATATTTCCAGAGAAATTAAAAATATTATTGCCAGGCAGATATACAAACTCAATAAAAAAAATTCTGGACCAATTACACTATACTCGGTGATGAGGGAGTTTATTTGAACCAATTTCAGAAATATTTTGAAAAGCAAAAAAAATTATCGTAGTTGCATAAATCCACAATAGATGCAATAAATAAAGCAAATGATGTGTCCAATAGTATGTATATGTTTCAAAGGATGAATAAATTGTTAATGCTCTCCATACTCGTGAAATTGTGGAAGCCATATTTCTAGATTTGTCAAAGGAATTTGACAATGTAAATATAGATATACTTGTAAATATGCTAGAAAAGAGTTAGTTTATTGCACAAAAGTGGATTGTATCATATTTAGAAAACAGACAGCAATGAGTAGAAATAACTCATAAAATCAAAAAAAGATTTGATAAAGTAGCATTAAACTTGGAATTGATTAAACAGGGCATTCCACAAGTTTCAAAAGTAGTCCTTTCTTGTTTTTAGGGTACATAAATGAGCTTTTTGAAATAGTGGCAAGAAATGGAGGTTTGGCAATTGGTTTGCAGATGATGCAACAATAATAATTAGGGATCATACCTCAAGAGGTGCAGATATTAAGGCAAATAATATCATGAAAATTTTAAAAGAATGCCTTTTAAATTTTGATTTAGTATTAAATGTAAAAAAAGACCACATGGATAAATTTTAGGTTAAAAGAACGGTAAACAGAATTTTTTCACCTCAAGTAGATGTGGAAAGTATTCCTGAAACACAAGCCACAAATTTTCTAGGAGTTGGTTTACATAAATCTTTAAATTGGCAGCCATATGCATTGTAAATAACTAAAAAGATAAACAAGGGTTTTTATGTAATGAATCAGGTCAAAAACAGTAAGGATAAAAAGAACTGAAGAAAGTGTGTTATGCTCTTGTATATTCACATGTAAAATATAGAATAACATTATGGGGAAATATTGCAGCTAAGGAACTATTAAATATTTTTAAATTACAAAAAAAGGTTATTAGAATAATAGGGAATTTGGAAAGAAAACATACTTGCAGGGAGACATACTAAAATATATAATTCTTACTGCCCCATATATATGAACGCATCAAGCATATACCACTCAAAAAAAAAAGGGGGGGAGACAAAAATAGTTATTTACATGATCATAATGTCAGAAATAAAGGTAATAATAATAATAATAATAATAATAATAATAATAATAATAATAATAATAATAATACCTTTATTGTCAATAGACTGCAATACAGTTTCTGACATTGTCACAAATTCATATTTACAATTTTTACATTCGTCCAGAGTAGTCTACACTTAAAATATGTTAATTAACAAATATTACAAAGATGGACAACCTGCATAGTTACAAATTTTACTAAAACTACATATCAGTTGTATATACACAGAGGGACATTATTATAGTTCATTGATACTATACAATGTCTTTGTTATCAAATACTTCTTCAGAGCACTCTCAAATTGTTTCCCTTTAGAACATTTTAAATATGCAGGTAGTTTTGCATGAAGCAATAAACCCATGACATTTGGATCCTTTTTTGAGATATTTTTGTTAAACCCCTGCCGAAAATAATCATCATTGTGTCGGGTGTAATGACTATGGATATTACTATTTTTTAGGTTTTGTTTCTGAACTGCATAGGTTACAACTTTAAAGACATACAAAGAATACAACGTTAATATCTGCTTATCTTTAAATACTCCCCTACATGATTCACGAGAGCTCATATTGAAAATCAATCTGACTGCCCGTTTTTGTAATCTAAATAACCTTTCCATATGGGTAGCAGCAGCACAACCCCAAATTTCTATCGCATACAATAAATATGGGTATATAACTCCATAATAAATCATTTTGAGCCCCTTCTCATCTAGGATATTTTTAAAATGACGTAGCAGATACACAGATTTACTAATTTTGTCACAAATATGATTTACATAACAGTTCTTAAGGGAACACCAAATAACCATTCATTGGAAAATATAGGGAAAGAACTTTATAATGCAACACCCAAGGACATAAAACCTATTGATATAAGAGATATACACATTAGCATCATAAAAAGTATTTAATAAACAATGCATTTTACAGTATTGAAGACTTTCAGTTTTTAACATAAAATTAGGGTATGCAAATATTGTAATATTTTATACTGTAAACATAGTTTGTAAGACAAACTGTTTGTAAACATTGTTGTATACCTGAACTTATGACGTATCCTACATATTTGGAACATATGGATGAAATAAAATGAATATAAATATATAAAATTAAATTAACCTGTATACAAATTATTACTTAAGGATACCCCCATATGAGAGCCATTCCAAAAGTCTTGAGAATAGACAACAATGAAAAACCAAAACAGCTTTTCCTAATTTCAGATTGAAGTTCAGATAGCAACATATGCAAGTACCATGTGTGTATGTATAGCGGGTGTTACTACGCCATATGTTAGGATGGATCTCAAGTAAGAGCATTTCATGATATGATTTTCTGACTTTAACATATGTCACCCAGCGACAGTATAGGTTGTCCATAGATGTGACTTTGTATAGCTTCGAATTCCACTTTAATGGTTGGCATTGCACCCTTCATGTATGAACGTGGCTATTGTTAGGGAGTATGAATCATAAGTTTCCCCACATGGTGTGTCCTTGTTGACAATTGTCACCCATGCGACTATTGATGTCACCATTTCTGATTCTGCTTTGATAGGTAAGTTATCTATGTTTCAGTGTTTTAATGCCTATATTATATACCATTGATATGTACAACAGCTCAGTATTGGGTTTAAACTAACTACTGTGTAATATAATTCACATTATATTTCTATTAATTTTTACATTTTTTTAGAATATTTGCAGTCACTGTTACTGGAAATATTTGAAATGTCTGTACCAAATAAAAGGAGGCATGTAGAGAAAACTGCAGATACAGCAACATTACTTGCTTGGTATGACAAGCTTTAGTGATGCAGAGGAAGGCTTCACCGATGGTTCTGAAGATAAAGAAGACAATATAGTTCTTAGTGATCACCATTCAGCTTCTGGTCAAGAAATGTAAGAGAATGAAGAAGAGGATGTTGTAAGGGATGATGCAAATGAAAGTATTTCTTGAGTAAAGATAAGACTACAAAATGTCTGAAACAGAAGCCCCCAATCAACATAGGTACCCATGCACATAATATAATTACAGATCTTCCTGGACCACGAAACACAGCCCAAGGAATGAATTCCGAAGCTGACCTGTTTCGCCTTTTTTTTGATGATAATGTCATTAGAATAATAATCAATTGCACAAATATTTACATAGAGATGATCGGGTGACATTATGGCAGGGACAGAGATGCCTGTAATATAGATGAAACAGAGATCACAGCATTGTTGGGTTTACTGTATCTTATAGGTACAATAAGATCATCTAGGAAAAACACTCATCAAATGTGGGACAATTCCAAAGGCAATGGCCTAGAATCATGTTATTTATCAATGAGTGAACAAAGATTCTATTTTCTCTGACGATGCATATAGTTTGATGATGTAAGAGGCAGAAACTTGAGAAAGGAGATTGATAAGTTAGCTCCCAAAAGAGAAGTGTTTAGAATAGTAGCACATAATTTCAAGGAGTACTTCTCACCAAGTGAGTATCTTACTGTAGATGAGTAACTGTTAGCATTTAGGGGTAACTATTCTTTTTGTCTGTTCATACCTAGCAAACCTGCTAAGTTCGCGCTGAAAACATTTGATTTAGTTGATTCTAAGACAACATTTACAGTAAATTTGAAAACCTATGTTTGTTCGCAGCCTGATGGACCTTATAAACAAAGCAATAGCCCACAAGACGTAGCAAATGTGGTGGAGCAAATTGTCGGCTCTAACAGAAATAACTCCACCGATAAGTGGTTTTTCCATGTATTCTTTTACTGAAAGTCTCAAAGATAATGGTCTTACTTATGTGGGAACACTTCATTGAAATAAATGGGAAATACCTTTGAAGTTTCTTCCAAAAAGCAAAGGACAGAAAAATCATCAATTTTTGGCTTCCAAAAGGACAAGACTCTTGTCTCGTACTGCCCCAAGAAGACTAAAGCTGTCCTTGTAATTTCTATAATGCCACGGTGTTATCGACAGTGATACAGGGGAGGCAAAAACGACTGAGATCATAACTTTTTATAACCTGACCAAAGTTGGCATCAACTTAGTTGACCAATTGTGTCAAAAAATGATTTGTCAAAATACAAAATGCTGGCCAATGGTAGTGTTCTACAACCTACTAAACTTAGCTGCAATAAATGCATTTTGTATTTATAAATTCAATAAAAATGAAGATAAAGCACTGAAGAGATCTACTTTACTAACCAATCTTGCATGGGAACTGATAAAGCCCCAAATAGAAAGATGTCAAGCACCACAGGTTTGTAATGAGATAGAGGCATAGTCTTTTATTGCTTGGAATGCAAGATAACATAAACTGGAGGAAAGAAAAGGAAACAGAGGAAGACGTTACAAGTGTGGTAGATCACGGGACAAATCAACTAGGAAGTGGTGTATTAGGTGCGATAAATGGACCTGCCCTGAACATTTGAAGGAGTTTTTGTGAATTGATTGCACAGTGTAAATGAAATAATACTAGTGTCAAAAAGTAATTTAGAAAATACTGGTTTAATTGTTGTATTAGTAAGGCTCATATTTCAGTGTTTAGGTCACAAACTTCACTTATTAATTTTTCCTGTAATGTATAATCACTTTTGTTTGTTTTCATGAAGATAGGTATTTTGTTTAGGTATATTATTATAAACTAGTTGCTCGCCCCGGCTTTGCACGGGTGGTGTACTTAACGAAAAGAACTCAGACAAAATCTTTGGTTTACTGTATGACCACGCAATGAAATACATTTGTCAACACTTTATTGTTATGCCTTGTAATGCACAATTTTCCTTCCTGAGAGAAAAAAATAATGCCGATAGTTTGCCCACTATCAAGCATGCAATGCACAATATGCGAAAAACACAATTCAAGGTATATTACACACACTTCTAACGATTGACCTTGGGATTTACTGTCATTACTAATGCAAGGTGCGCTTAAATTCAAAAAGAAAGTCGGTTGACATTAGTGGTATTCTTGGAATAAGTATATCCTCGCCTTTGAACTTTCCTATGTTATAGTAACAAATCATATTTTTCATAATTTTTTTAACAGTGAGTTTTGTTCCACTGAATAATTTCGGTTGATTGAGAATGCATAGCATAATTATTATTGAATCAACCTTGAGCTGTAAATTGTGTGGTGGGAATCCTGGCAAATCCAATGAATTTAGGAATTCAGTTAGATAATTGACGACTTCATTTGGATTGGTAATGGAATTGATCGACTTATATGAATACATTTGTCCATCAATTTTACCCTGAATTTTTACATTCAAATCATCTACATTCTTATTAGTTGCTGCTAAAATGGCTCGTTCGCTCAACCAAGCATAATTTTTGTAATTTGCACCAATATTTGAAAACACATTCGATATTAATTTTTCTTTGATGCTGTGAAGTGACAAAAATTTGATGAAAACGACATGAGACCAGTAGAAGTGTCAACAGGAATTTTCCCAATGCCAATGTTTTCAGTTTGGTGACTGTCACCAAACTGCTGAAGAAGAGGGCGAATGTCCTGGAAAACGTTTCAGTGTTTTTAACATATTAAGTGGAGATTTTTAAGTGTAAATAAGTGTGACTCAATACAACTCCAACATATAGAAGTGTATTTGAATTTCACTACTGCATTGCATCATTGTGTCGATAAACTGGTGCATTACCTTAACATTGAATGGAGAAGGAAATTATTGCACTACTACAACAATTTAGCAACAAATAACTGTGATATCACTGCCATCTGGTGGCTATTAAGCGAAATGCGTTTGCCTGTCACGGCTTTTTATTCATATTATGAGATTTTAAATACTTTTCTGTACTATTTTTAAACATTTTCTTTTTCACAAACCTTGTTATGACAATAACAAACACAACAAAAAAAGAATTGTTCAATTTGATGCAGTCGTTCGGAAATGATACGCGTACATACATTTCAGCGATTCATTTATATATATAGTGAATTTAAATGAGGAGTTGAGTAAGTAATTGAATCCTATACTATTATTCAATATATATTCTGTTTTGTTTCATCATTATTAAAATAATGTTGAAAATAATGTAACAGAAATTCATGCGACTACTGCTGGGTTAAAGTCAGTTTAGGGGAGAGAGAGAATGCCTTGCAAAACTGTGTTGTGCATTTGGGGATCTTTGCCCTTTGCAATCTACCAGGCATCGGTGGTATGTAGAGCTTAGAAGAGGAAGGTATTCCCCTGAAAATAAAAACCAAGCAGGATTGTTGGTTACATCAAAAATGGATTAAAATGTAGTGAAAGCAGAGCACATGTTGTGGGAAGATCATAGTTTCACATATGGTAAGATTCAAGACCCACTAAATATTGGATTGGCAGCAGTGAAAACAATCCTAAAAGAAAAGGTTGATGTCAGGAAACTCCGCAGTTGGTGGATCCCCCACCACCTTACAAATGAGCAAAAACAAACATGTGTGCAATGGTGGCAATAAATGATTGAAAAATTGAATGGAGAAAGACCAGAAACATATTTAACATTGTAACAGGGGCGAAAGCTGGATTTTACAGTATAATCCAGAAACTAAATGAGAGTCATTGGTCTGTGTCTTCCAAAGAGAAGATCCCCAAACAAAAGTGAAGCAAATGAGAAGTGTTGGCACTAAGATGATCTGATCTCAGGAAGTGGCTACATTGTGATGATTCTGATTGAGGGACAAAAAACTGTTACTGCCAGTTAATGCACCACAAAATGTCTACTACAAGTGTTCAATGAATTGAGAAAAATCTGATGTGTTCCATACACACGACTTTCTCTATATCTCTGTAAATTAGTATTGTTAATAAGCTTATCTTTTATTTATTTCATGCTAATCGAGAAAAATTAGCATAAATAGTTTTATTTCTTGCTTTATTGTAAGTAGAAGCGAAATAAGAGAGTACCATAGGTTAAAGTGAAAGCCAAAAACTGGTTGCTATGTGACTGATGTTCCTTTGTTTGTATGGACAGGAGTTGACAAATTCCTTTATAAGAAAAGTATAAGTCTTTCAAAGCTGAAACCAAGAAAAAGGAATATCTCAAAAACAATCAACTCCACGAAAAAAATGTATATAACATAAATTGTGTGTTTTAACGTGCTCTACATTTTTTGTGGGTTAAGTTTTTGTCCATCTCTTACGGTTTAGTAGTTATGAAAAATGCATCCAGAATAAAGTAGTCTTCAGAGGCTATTCCCGGAAAATTCAAGATATGCATTTTATTTGTCATGTAAATATCTTTAATATACAATATTTTAATCAAAATCGTTAGAGCCAATTTTGAGAAAATCAAAATTTTTGAAAAAAGTTCCATGTAAAGGGTAGTTGGGGGTGGGGGGATTTTTCTCAAAATCTTCGTGTCGCATCCCTGGAAGATACTAAACTTAAATACCAAGTTTGATATTTTACCGACTTTTCGTTTTTGAGTTATCGTGTTCACAGACACACGGACACATGGACACATGGCAACACACACGCACACACACACACACACACGCACACACACACACACACACATGGACCTTTTTCTGAAAATACTTTTTTTTGGATACAGGGGACCCTAAAACATATATTTCTGGTGAAATCTCGGTATCAAATTTTTTGGTGGAGTGCAATACATTCTCTATACACTATGTACACAGTGCCTATATTGAAAGTAAAAAAGAGTTGTAAAACTGATCTACATGAAATTTTGTTGCATCATGACAATACCTCTGTCCACTCTGCACAAGAAACAACCCAATTTCTACAGGAGTCTCCAATTACCCATCCTCCCTACAGAGCAGATCTGACCCCATGCAACTTTTTTTTTATTCCCTAAAATAAAAGAAAAAATCTGAGGTAAGCTATTTAAAAAAAATTGGTTTGAAAGAATGAAATGGTGCACAGAATGCAAACAGAGAATATTTTGAAAAAATGATGATCAGATGTAAATTTTTAATATTTTATTGTGCCCATTCTCAAACTTTTGGAGTGACCTCTCGTACATGCATATTTTAGTATAGCTAAAAGCATTTTGTATTTAAGTTATAGATTGATCAAAGCCTACAAATTTGAGCAGTTGGCAATTATATAGATTTTCCAGAAAGTCACAATAACACAACATTATATATTTTTAAATTGAACACTCTCTGTTTTATTCCATAAATATTTTGTGTTCTTTATTCTGATTAGCATGATGTATCAAGATTTGTATTTTAAATTGATCTACATCTCTGGAACTGGATAGGTAGAGTCAGACTGAAAAATTCAATGCCATAGCCAGGATTTGAACCACGGATCTCCCGATCTCTAGGCGATTGCTCTGCCACTGAGCTACCAAGGCAACATACCGGCATAGCATTGAATTTTTTAACTGACTTGCATATTTCCCAGTAAACCACAAGGTGTTCTCAAATTATTTTGGGATGACAACCCTAATGGTGACTTACAATGTTGTAAGTACTTAAGTCCCAGGATTCATAGTATAGCCAACTATTATGGCCAATTGGTATTGGATTAATTGTTGTTGTTTTTTTCTCACATGGCTTGTGTGATAAAAACATTCTTGATTGGCTGAAATGTAGAATAATTATAATCTGACTGCTAAGCATTGGTAATGGTTTGGTTGAGTGCAATATCTCACCATAATTTCTCCTGGTGGACGTGCAGTCCTATCGACATCATATTCTACTACCAACTGCTGACTATTTCCATCTTGGAACTGTGTCCTCTTTGCATCAGCAGAAAAGAAGTGAACATATGCTGATACAGGAGACCATTGCTCTACAGTTACATCATCATCTGCATAGGTCAAATGAAAATACAGCTTTTAAAACTTTCTCACAAACAAATAGTAAATTGAAAATAAAGCAATCATTGTGCTTTGAACAGGATAAAAAAGGAATCATTGTTTACTCTTTAATATTATGCGTAATAGTCCATTCTTATTTTCACTTAATTTATCTGTTGCCGTAGATTTTGTTGCAAGCTTTGTTCTTAAGTCCATTGATTATGAAAATAACTTCTAAAAAGTAACACTCATAACTTTTTTTTTTGCCATAAATAGAGAATATGAGGGTTGTTTTATAAGTTCTGGAAATGAAACCCAAAATATCAACTGAGCTGATTTAAACTATTTTTATTTTTCAATGTATTCTCCATGTACTCTAGTACACTTGGTCCATCAATGTTCCAATGTCCTTATTCCATCTCAGAGCTGCAAAATATTAATCAACTGCAATTCTAAGTTTTTCTTTTGGAGAGAATGTCTGTCCACTGAAGCAACTTTTGAGCTTAAGGAAGAGATGCAAGTCTGAAGGAGCCATATCAGCTGAATAAGGCATGTGGGGCAACAAATTATACTTCAGCTTGTGTGTGTGTGTGTGTGTGTTGTGTGTGTGTGTGTTGTGTGTGTGTGTGTCTGTGTGTGGGGGGTGGGGGTGGGAGTGGGGGTGGGTGTGGTTGGGTGGGTAAGTGTAAAGTTGAAAGACCATATGTATTACTCTGTGGTTAAAGTCAGTTTTCTTGGCAATGTCTGATCTTGGCAAAATAGATGGAAAGTTTCAATATTTTAGGGTGCGTGCGTACGTGCACACTTTATAACCATTTAAAATTAGGCACTCATCAACTTCCAAACAAATTTTAGAAGATCCAGGCTCAGGACACAGAATTATAATTGCCATTATTCAACTTGAAAAGAAAAAATTAACTCCTACAAACTATAAACCTAGATCAAACTTTGAAAAAGCAAACTGAAAAGATTTCACAAATGAATTAAAAACCAAATTTGAAACACCAGTAAACGAATCAACAAAATCAGATAAACTAAACAAAGATCTATGTGATACAATTTTGAAAACAGCAAAAAAAAAATGCATACCAACAGGATTTACTAAAAACCTTTTTGGAACTCACAACTAGACAAAATGAAAAAAGAAACAGACCAGGCTAGAATCACAGCAGAAAAATCTAAAGATCCAAAAGAAGTACAAAATTGGAGAAAATTAAGTGCTCAATTCAAAAAAGAAATTAACAATACCAAAAGAGAACATTTTAATAATTTTCTACAGAACATGGACTATAGAAAATATGCACAAACAGCATACAGATTCATACATAACATTCAAAACAAGAAAGACAATAAAAAAATACATTTTATTTATAATAATATAGTAATTACAGATGACAATGGAATAGCTAATAAATTTAATGAATACTACACTAATGCCTATAAAATATCTGCAAGTACCAAAAAAGAACAAAAAATATTAAAGAAAACATTAAAGAATACATAAAATCAACAACTATACTTAAAGATAATATATTTAATCAGGAATTCAATATTAAAGAATTGAACATTGCAATTAATAACTTAAAATTGAAAACATCTCCAGGACCTGATAATATACATACAGAATTCTTCAAACGACTCCTAAATCTCTATAATTTGTCATGGAATACAAAAGTACAGATGAATGGAAGAAAGCAATAATGATACCTGTTTTGAAATAAAACAAACCAGCAGAAAATTTTTCAAGTTATCGTCCAATAGCACTTACCAGCATAGTAGCAAAAATCATGGAAAAAATTATTTCCAACCGTTTAATTGGTTTCTAGAAAAAAATATCTTAATTTCAACTAAACAAGCAAGATTTAGAAAACACCATTCAACAAATGAACAGATTTTAAATCTTAGTCAAGACATTAAAAATGCATTAAATAAAAATGACAACACTCTAGCAATATTTATTGCCTTTAAAGGAGCATATGATTGTATTTGGAGATACAAATACTTGATAAACTTAAAATTCTAGGAATCCAAGGCAAAATATTACATTGGATCAGTAAATTCATTATTCAACGCTTTATTGCTACAAATATAATGATAAATTATCAAAATATCAACAGACCCTGGGGCATACCTCAGGGCTATATCCTTAGTTCTACACTCTTTAATATTTATATCAAGATCTTCCAGATCAATTACAAAAAATGAAATCAAAAGTCTTATGTTTGCAGATGATGTAGTCTTATGGAATTCTAAACTGAAAAATCAAAATCAACAATTAATAAATATAGCACAATAATTCTTGACAACATTACAGAACTGGACATCTAATATTTAATGAAAATGAATACACAGAAAACAAATTAGCAACTATTTATACTAGGAAGAAACCAATAAATATTTCCCTTCAACTAATAGGAAAATAACCTCACAGAAACACGTGAAGCCAAATATTTTGGTATTGTTTTTGATACAAAATTAACATGGAAAAAAACACATTGATAATATATACAACAAAATGGGAAAAGATTACCACTATTAAAAAGACTGGCAGGCAAGAAGGAAGCACTATACAAACTTTAAACATTTTTTACAAGTATATTAAACCAACATTTAAATATTGTGAAGAGATATTAATAATTGCAAATACAAAAAAACTTAATATTCTACAAAATCAAATTCTTCGTCTTGTAACTGGAGCTGTTAAAACTATCCCAGTACTTGCTCTACAAATTTTAACAAATAATCCAAGACTTGAACTTGTCATTGAACAAGCAGCCATCTTACAATATGAAAAATTAGTCAGACTACCTTGTAATGACTGGGAAAAAAGAAAACCACAAGTAAACTTAAAAACTCAACAAAGTTTCCTTACTAAAGCCAAAGAAATCAAACATAGATTAAAACCTCCTTACTTAAAAGAAAACCAAACAAATATTAACCCATTAGAACTATTTGATATTGAACACTATCTGCACTTGCTCGTGTGTTCTGAAACAAATGACACTAGAAATAATAAATTTAAGGTACCCTACCAATGAATGACTACATGTTTATACTGACGGTTCCAGCTTACCAAATAACAGTGGTACTGGCGCAGATGCAATATGCCCTCTCATCTCTTTCTACAAAAGATTAAGTTTAAATACCACAAATTTTGATGGAGAGATTTTGGCAATACTTCAGAGGTTACAAACCTACTATATCATATAAATAAATTTGAAAAAGTTGTACTATTATCTGACTCTATAGCAGCTATTATATCCATAACATCTGATGTAACACTAATAGCCTAAATATTGCAGAATATCGCAAAATCATAAAACAACTAATGAATTTAAATAAAAGATTAATACTTCAATGGGTGCCAGGACATTGCAGAATATAGAGTATTCTAGCCAAGAAAGGTAGTAAAATTACATCAAATTCATCTGATGTAATAAGTTATCACTCTATCAAAAGAATCAGTATATCAACATATAATAGCAAAATTAAAGAAGATAATGTATTACAAACAAAAGGAAAAGCATGGGAAAATTTATGTAATAACATGACCAGAATCACTACATTACCAAGAAAATCCTCTGTAGCAACTTTTAGACTCCTAACAGGCCATGACTGTCTAAATAAACATTTATTCAGGATTGGTATAGTGAGATCTCCTCTGTGTCCTTTCTACACACTTAAAGAAGATATGGATAGAAACCATCTACTGCGCTGCCCAACCTTTAGTCAACATGATAATATGACATCAAAATACTGGAATGTAAGGGAATGAATGGCTTCACTGCCAACAGCTCAACATTAGATACCAACCATCCATGTTTGTGAGCATGCATTTCTTCTTTGCTAAACCTGGCCTTTTGCTGTATTTAGTCCAAGAGGTTAGTCCAGTATTCTCCCATAATTGTTTTACCATAAGGTAGATAATCTATCAGCAGAATCCCTTTTGCATCCCAGAAAATTGATACCATGACCTTTTCGGCCAACTGTATTGCCTTTGCTTTCTTTGGAGGTGGAGAATCAGTATGTTTCTAATGTTTCAATTGTTGTTTTTTTCTGGTGTGTAGCAGTGGACCCATACTTCAGCTCTGGTCACAAATCAGTGCAAAAAATGTTGCAGGTTTTTCTGAAAACAGGCCAAATATGTTCAGAAATTTGCACTCTGATATGGTTTTGATTTTGGTTAACACTCAAAGCACCCATATGGAAGATGACCTTTTCATACCCAATTCCTCAGTCAAAATGTAATATGCTCTTTCACATGTCACTACAGCTTCAGCAATTTCTTGCACTTTCAGTCATCCAAGACAATTTCTTGGATTTTTGTAACTGTTTCTGGGCCGCTGACACATCTTAGCCAACCACTATATGGATCAACTCCTATGCTTTCCCAACTAAATTTAAATTTGATGGTCCAAATAGAAACAGTTAAATATGAAGAAGCATATGCTGAACAATGTGTTCAGCCTGTTGGTATGAATTTCATTTGCTTTCATACCTTTCTTTACAAAGTAATTTCATCGATGCTTGCATCCTGGTTTTTTTTTTTTTTTTTCATCCTCAAAATTTGTTACACAGGAACTAAGTTTGTTACAAACTGCAACACAGCTCTCCATCCAGAGTACTGAAATGCCTCCTGTGCACCCATAAAAGATTGCTAATTATTGCATCAGAACCACTTAGCACTAGCGATGACCATTGTTGGCAATTCTGAGAACTTGTCAAACAACCCTTGAAAATTAAAATTAACTCATTTAACTCAAATAGTCTCATTTACAAAGTTTTCTATTTGTCTTAAATTATAGAAACTGTATAGAACTACATTAATGCATTACCTTTGGAACCAGATGTTTCACTGTTGAAAATAGTGGCATTCATATATGTAATGTTTCTTATTTCTTGAATATAAACATCCACATTCAGCTCTCTTACTTCCTACATAAAACAGAAATGTATATACTCTTAAAAGAAGCAGCATATCTTTGTTAAATATTTCTATCAAAGACTTAAAATATATTAGCAGTTAGTGCCTAAGTAGGGACCATGTAAATAAACAGCACTGTAGTCAGTAAGATCCAGTGTAAATTATTGAAGGGAGAAAATTATTTAGTACCTTGGGAGAAGGTTAATCTCATCAGCAGATGTTACATAATATGTGTTTTGTGACTCTTTTTGGGTCCTAAAACTTGTGGAAGTGGCAAGCATATTAAATTGAATAAACCATTCAGCAATGAACTGTCATTGATTTTGATTGTTTTTAACATGGTAGTATCAGATTAATATTACACAAACCTCTAGTTAAAAAGTATAGCACAAATACAAATATTACTTCTTTGATGATCTTATTTCATTTTCACTGATAGTTTTTCCACACGTAACCTAAACTACAATAATGCTAGTCTTTGTAATGATGTATTTGAAATTTCCATTGTCATTTACATTTCATTTTACTAGAGGTGCTTGATTAAAATTTATATGTTATTGGCCCCTAAACTGTTATTTAAATGTTTTGATAAAGGTGCATTATCAATAAATTCGGCCACGTTGTGGCTGAGTGGTTAGACCACTCACCTCTCACCTAGATGGCCCAGGTTTGAACCCAAGTGACTGCATGTGGGGTTTGTGATGGACATAGTGGCGCAGTGGCAGGTTTTCTCTGGGTTCTCCAGTTTCCCCCACCAGCACATTTCACCAGTGTTCCATCTTCATTTCATGTTTCATCAGTGTCAATGCCTGTGGTGCCATTTGTAGTAAAAGCGAATATTAAACACAATATGTAAATATATAAAATATCAATAAACTAAGAAAATATTAAAAGTTAAATTAGACATATTAGCTAATGGAAGCTGCAGCAAAATAATTGGTGGAGGTTGATTTTTTTCCATGGAATAGGATCTTTCTTGATATATTTTCCTTAAACTAAGTAAATACCATAACTCTAAGCATTGACAAATATGGATATATTTCCAGAAGTATTTTATTAATTTTTGTAGTTAAAGAATCTATAGTTGTTGAAAGGATTGCAGCTGCTTAGAATCTGAAGACAAAACACAAATTTGCATGTATGTAAGCATAATACCTCCTTGTACCAGTAAACATACTGCACCCTAATATAATCTTCCAAAATTCTTAAAGAAAATACAGCAAGATATAGGTTTTGAACTATTCCTAAAATCACATTTTATTGACCACAGCTTCTATTCAGTTGAAGATTTCTTTGTAATTCATTACAAATAACTGCATTTTCATTCATGCACATACTTTAATATTCTTGTACCTTCATATAATCCTACTTCCTGTATTATAGTGGAATTTAAGTTAACTTGTGATAATGACAGTTCATTTTGAAGGTAAAGGGAGGGAAGGTTTCTGTGACAATGGAAGTGACCATGCCTCACAACACTACTCCAACCAATTACAAGATATGAGGTAAATAGGAATAGCTTGCCCTAATTGTTGGAGTTGTTCAGTGAAGGATGGTCGCCGCTGCTGCCAGAGAAATTACTCCTTCCTTAGAACTAAGCTGTCATAATTCTAAAGACCACTGCAAGTATCTTACTTTTCATATGCTTGTATATATTGTGTTGAGTTTCATTATTGTGCATCCAACACTGATTATACCTCTTTGTGCTAAAATGATTTGAATCAGTAACTCCACACTATTACCACCACTTCTACTACTACTCCTATTACTATTACAACTACTTCACTACTACTATTACTACTACTGCTGCTACTATTTCTATTAGAACTACTAGAATAATAGAATGTACACATACTATATTAATTTAAGTACCTGGTTAATAAGAGAATTTGAGGGTAGATGATTATCAGATTGGGAATTCTTTGCCCTTATTATCTTTTGTAACCAATAAGAGAAAACAAGAACTAAAGTTTAATACATATGTTGAGTCAAATATAAACCAGATTTTAGCCCCAACTTCTCAGACAGCCCTGAGCTGGCATTTAGAGTGGGATGTTGAAGGTCAATGTATTATAAGTTGAGGAACCTGCTTGGTAAGCAGTTTGACTCCCTTCCCTCCTCAGTTCAGTCATGAAATGTTTAATTGGAATAAAACAATTTAAGGGTGGGTGAGGAATTGTGGAAAATGAAAGACAAGGATAAATCTGTGTAATTTGTGCTCTTGTGGAGGGTTGATGAAATCTCTTCAAGCTGGGTATCAGCTATGGAAGTGCTCTCAGAGGGTACCTTCAGAAAAGTGAGTCAGATGGGTTCTGATTTGCTGACCGATATAAAAAAAAAAAAAAAGGTCAGGTTATTAATCTGTGAAACACTTGAACACCCTCCCTACAGCCCAGATTTTTTCTTATGCCCTTGAAAGAAACATTGGAAGAGGAATGATTTGAGAACAACCAAGAAGTCAAGGATTGCCTATGTAACTGGTTAATAACTCAATTTCAAAGTTTCTTTGAAGAAAGGAACGGCAACTTCCATAATAGTGGGGGAAATGTATAAATTGTACAGGAGAATATGCTGAGCAAAGCTGAGAGGCTTTATTTGTATTTTTTCATAACCAATAAATAAATAGATAAATACATAAATAAAAAATATGTACAGCCTGGTTTATATTTGACTCACTCTCATATAATGATCATTCTAATTAATAAAAGGAAACCATAAGAACTTAATATCTGCATGTTTTACCTGTCCAGGAGAGATGGTGATAACATGGCGATAAACAGACAGATGGCGAGATAGTAATTCTTCATAGGTCAAGTTAAAGCTAACCTTACTTCTGGCAGCCACGTTTAAAGTTATTTCAAATATATCACAATCACGTATACTGGAGTCATTGTTGCTGAAATAAAGACATTTACTATAGGTATGTACCATTTAGTTAGTTGTTAACAATGGTTTACTTATAAGTAAACATTTAATTTATCAGCTCTTCCCATGCAGAAACCTAACATTACAAACCAATTATCATAACTTTTTTTTTTTTTTAAAAAGTATGAAGATAATCCATATGTGCTATGGAATAATAGCACATTGAAATTAATTAAAATCTGAGGTAGCTGATAATTGCTTATATTTTGAAGCAAAATATTATGGTACATTTATCCTTTTTGAATGGTACAGACAGGATTAGTCTTGCTTTGTATGCATTCCTGAAATTATGGAGAGCTTTCTAAAAATGTATGACTTTTATCTAAACTGCTACAAATATAGAGTTGAAGTTTATGTATTACATCTTGAAGAACACTTCTTGACTCATTTCAAATTTGGTTGAAACCAGTACAAAGTTAAAGGTTCTTTATATAATCTCCTGAAGTAAATAATTTTTAGGTGCAATGTTGCATGCTCTAAGTTGAAATTTTACATTGATATCCACTATTCACAGGATTATCTCTTAACCCAAACTGATTAATTTTAAAATTTCAAAAGCTTGTTCTCTCTGCAAATCATATTTTAAGTTAATGAGCTGATTGTTCACATATATGAATTGTATAAAAACAAATTCTGGGCAACAGAAAACATTACTAAGCCATAATTAAATTTGATATTAAATACAGAACAAAATAAATCACTTGTAATAACTGAACTACACTCAACCACTATTTGATTTATACTGTATAGCCAGACACTATCGTAATGTACATTGCATTTCTTGGGTCTGATTTAAATTCTTTTATATTTTATTTAAAACTGATTTTTATTGCTTTTTTATATGCTATTAAATTGTTTTGTAAAGAACATATAAATCCTTTAGTATCTAATTATTTATTATATTATATTTGTCCTAAGTTTAGTTAAAAAAATAACATTAATATGTCATATTAAAATTATTAATAATTTAATACCTCTTTATAAAACAAGCAGAAGTTAAAGGTATAAAAATTGATAAATTTCTATAAAACGAATATCCTGAAAATTTTTACTGGTTGTTGCTTCAAAAAACTTTCTTTCTTTTTAGGAAATTTTGTATTCATTGGTATATATTTTATGATTAGTGGTGGTAAACACATGGCTACATCCAGTAAAAAATATAACATAAATAAGTTCTGCTTTAATATGAGCTGCATTATGAAAATAACAAACTTTGTCTAACTCAGTTACTTTCATTCCACAATGACATATGGAATTATATTATACAGGGTGGGGGGTTAATAAATGTAAATATTTCTATCAGCATTTGAGGACAATATATTGATTCAGTGGCAATTTTTTTTTTTGTTGCTATTTTCAAAGTTATGTTCATGAGGAAAGTTTCACAATGTTTTTAGAATGGCAATTGCTCCCTATCTTCAGACCTTCTGTGGTGGTTTATGTAACAGGTCACATGGTTGACTCTCCTCTGCTGTTTGCACTGCCCGACTAAGGTGGTGTAATGTGAGGGAAGAAATTCAATCAAACTGAAATTTCAATATACGTAACCATACATTTTTGTTTTCATTCAGCATTATCTCATTAGGATTCACAATGCATTCATGGTTCAGCTAAAAAATATTAAACATTAACATTATAATTTATTTAAATTTGGTTTTACTGAACAAATACATAACTCAAACCAACATATAAATGTTTGCACTTCCATTCTTTAAATTACAAAAACACGCTCATTACTCTTACTAAGTGTTACATTTTAACACTTCAAAAACCTTCAAATTGGGAATTAAGAGAACCTATGTCATAGATCCATTGATAGACTGCAGTGAACATTTGTCCTTTGGGAAATTAATGATCTAGAAATCACTGATGATACAGTCTCTTGCAGCATTGGTAGATTCCCCAGTTGTGGTGTAAATTAAATGAAAATCTGCTAATTCAGCATATGTAAAATCATTCATTATGTAAAGATGAGCTTACAAATGAATTGGTCCCTTGTTTCCTCACAGTGAGTCATGTGAATGCAGGTCAGTGATGTGCAAGTTATACTAAACACAGGAGTTGCTGTTCGATACATGTTAGACCCTACAATTTGTGCTACATTTTTTATTGTGCTATTAGTAAGTGGACTAAATGAGATACTTCTATGTGTTATATGTATTGTTCTCTACTAAATACCAAATTATTCATCTCTCATCCTGTATGTATTATATACGGAATTATATTAAATGGGGGGAACTCGACTGGGTGGGAAACAATATTTAAAAGTAAACAAAAATCTCTATAATAACACAAACAGGAGCAAAAGAATTGTGTAGAAATATGTTCAAAAAACTGAAAATACTGACCTTGCCATCCCAATTCCTATTCAAAATAAATAAATACACACATACATACAAATTTTGAAGCCCTGTGTAACTTGCAAACAGAACTTATCATGGAGCAAGAACTAAAACTAAATTGAATCTATCTATGCATGGTTAAGATTTTTGAGAAAAGCCCAGTGTATGACAAAATAAAAGCTTAAAACAAGCTACCTACAAAAATCAGAGAAATAAAGAACTTGAACTATTTCAGCAAAACATTGAAAAACCTTTTAATTGACAAAGTTTATTATTTAGTTGCAGAATACATGAATGATGAGTTAAAGCCAGAATATTGATAACATTATTGTCATTCTGTAAATTTCATGTGTGTAATGAGAAATCCAGAAAAGATTGTGTCTAGGTTAGTACTATTACTGTCATAACACTTGTTGCAAATTTATATTTAGTGTAAATATTACTATTAATTCTACTTTTTATATTTAATGAGTCTCCTGTTTAAGGAGTTTTTACTCAACTTTATTGTAGGCATATGGGACAGTAAAGTATCTTATCTTATCTCCATTTGTAAGTATATAACTAACCTAAAGATATAACTAGCTGATGGACTAGACATTATGAAGTAAAGCTAATTTTAACACATTATTTTTAATTAAGAATTAAAATATCTGCACTTAGCTCCTTACAGTTTAATATATGAGTTTAATGTGTCTTTTTAAATTTTATTAACTTAGGTAATTCATGTTTTAAAAAGTTAGTTAAATAAATGTTAATGTTGAGATATACATCTTTAAATTATCATTCTATGCATTGTCATTTTATTGCTTCACAGCAGTTCTGTAAATTACACTAATCTATACTGTGTCTCTATAAAACTTCCTCCAACATCTAAATGGGGTAGAAGAGAAAGAAAAACCATAGCTTGGCTAAATAAAACAATGAGAATATTTTGCATTTAGCATTATCCACAGTACACTTTTTTTCTGTGCAGATATTCTTGCAATTTTTGGCCAGGGTTTTGGAATTTTCTCCAAATTCCTGCTGAGGAAATATTTACTACTGCAGGTTTTTGCCCAAACGTCTAAAACTATTCTCTAATGTAATTTGGAATGATCTAGAACAGGTTGAGGTCTGGTTGAGGAAATGTGCTTATTATTGACATGACTGCAAATTGTTTTGCAAGGCTAAGGTGTATGTGTGTGTATTTTTAAAGCATTAAATAATTAATTCATTCAAACATTCAGAGAGCCTCCTTTTGGCTTATCATAGCATAGCAGCAAAGATATATTTAAAGCTAGGACCACTACTTACATGTTACAACCTTCTGTTGTGATACTATCTAAATTATATTTTAATTAAAATGGAGGAAAATGTTGCTACATGAAGAAGCAAACAAAGTCTGTTAATTCTACTACAAAAGATACCTCATATTTAGAATGTTATAAGCTTTATTATGTTTTAAAGAAAGAATTACTTCAGAAAGATGTAATAAAATTAAGTAAGGTAGACTTTGCAAAGTGATTTGTCATAATCAATGAGATTTAATTAGGGATTTATATGTAACACTACATCAATTACTATTATGTTTTAAATGGAAAACATATTTTTGGAACATGTAAGAAAAAATCAGATGTGTTCCATTCACATGACTTTCTCTAGCTGTTATATCGACTCCTTTCCTTACAAAAGACTGTTCTTTTATCTACAACATGCTAATCTAGCTAAACATTAGCAGATATTGTCTTACTACTTGTTTCCTTGTAAGTAGAAGGGCATAAAGATATACACTAGGCTAAATAGTCAAATCGTTTAAAAGCTGGTCCAATGTGAAACAATTGAAGTTCAATTTGCTTTGCATGACCTGCAGTAAAACAAGAGAGATGAAAGAAAATGTCATTTCCTATTTGAGAAAAGTTTAAGTAGTTTAAAATTGAAACCAATAACAAGAAACATCTCAGAAACAGTCGACTCATCATAAAAAATGTATATGACATAAATTATGTGTTTTAACAAGATCTACATATTTTGTGTGGTGAGTTTTTGTCTATATCTTACAATTTAACCGTTATGCAAAATTCTGCAAAACTCCTCCAGAATAAAGAGGTTTTCAGAGGCTGTTCCCAAAAAATTAAAAATAAACATTTTATTTGTAATGTACATATCTTTAATATGTTGTATTTTAATAAAAATCATTAAAGCCATTTTTAAGAAAAACATTTTCAAAATTTTTCCATGTAAAGGGTAGTTTGTGGTGGGGGGATTATCTTGAAAATCTTTGTGTCGTATTCTTGGGAGATACTAAAGATAAATACCAAGTTTGGTATTTAACAGTCTTTTCATTTTTGAGCTATACTGTCCACACACACACGCACACGCACAGACCTTTTTCTAAAAGTCTTTTTTCAGACTCTGGGGACCTCAAAACATGTTTATAGTGAAATCTCTACATACATTTTTGGGTGGATTATAATATCTTCTCTATCCACTATATGCATTGTACATATGGGCTAGAGAAAATAAAAAAATTTATATTGGAAAAACTATAGGAAACATAAAAACAAGAGTAAAAGAATACCTCAGAAACCTAAAACAAAAGCAGTAAGGCAAATCATGATTAGATCTTCCAGGAAGGCCTTCCCAGAAGGGCTAGACACAATGGATACTAAGTGCTGAAGTTTACACAAATTAAGACAAATCATTGGTAGCTTGACATTTTTAGAAAGATCAAACCCATAATTAGACGTCTGACAGTATTAAAAACATCTCAATTAAAACTAGAGCTAACATTTTGAGAGAATATCTACATCTGAAACCACATTTTAAATTTTTAAATACTCCAGGCAGGCTACTGAAGCAAGGACCAGGAATGACTCTCACAATGGATGATGATGATGATGATGATGATGATGATGATGATGAGGTAGGAACTGTTGATGGAAGAAAATTGCTTCAGAAACATGTTTTTCATTCCAAAAACAATCGCAAAAGATGGATTATTATAAATAACTCACTAATTAATCTCAATGATATAAATAGGTGTTATTATTTAGAATAGCAATTTACCTCTGTGCAACGTGTGCTGCTGTCTGACCTTGCTTATTGGCCTTGTGGTATGCTCTTTCTGCCTCACCTTTTTCTCTGACAAAGGCTTCATAGTGCTTTCTCTTTTTCTCTCTAAAGCAACAGAGAAACTAAGATTATTTAAAAATAAAAGTATGGAACATCCATGTTTTATTATAAAAATAACTGTGATAAGATAACTGTTAAAATTTATTCATAGATTTCTTCATATTCTTCTTATTCATAGATTTCCTCAGTCTGTAAACTATAAGTTCATGAATCTCATCTGTATGTTGATTATTGCAGTGAAGGAAACAGAAAATGGCAAGAATTAATCAGAAATTTTGAAGTATATACTTTTGTCTCATAAAGTGGCACTGCAGTAATATATGGGTATCATATTCAGGGGGTCCCCAGGGCTGATCAACCTGACTGGAGGTTTCTCATGGTTTTCTTGGTTTGGTAGGCAAATGCTGCATTGGATAATTTGATCTGCAAATTTTTCTGTGATCCTTTATGTTACTACATTTCATTTCATTTTTATAACTATACTGGGCATTCCCATGCGACCGTCTATGAGATTTGTGGTGGACAAAGTAGCGCAGAGACAGGGTTCTCCAGGTTCTCCAGTTACCCTTGCCATCACATTCCACCGGTGTTCCATTTTCATTTCATGTATTACCAGTGCCATCGCTTACAATACCACAATAGTAAAAGTGGGCATTAAACATTGTAAAAAAAAATACTGGGCATTGGGCTGATCACCCATCTTGGATATGCTATGATCCAGAATTTATTTATCCTTGATAGCCAGTAACCCAAGACATTGAATTATAAATCCTCCAAAGAGAGGGGTAACCCATTAAATAAGAATAAGTTTCCTTTTATTAGACTGTTTTTATTTGAATAATCACCTTTAACTACTGCAGTTATATAAGAGTCTTTGAAAAAAAAAAAAAAGAAACACAAATGTTGTAACTTTTACATCTAACTTATGGTATCAAAATATAAGAGTATTTCCTGTAAAACTCATATACTTAAAACAACTATAATGCAAAAGAAATACGTAAGGATAATGCACAATTTAAAACACCCTGATATAATATACAAACATGCATCACTGATATATGTAAACGTGCATTTATCAATAATAGCATATTTAAATTATATTCACTGTATGTGTACAAGATGGGATCCAAAATTTTCGAGACTGGTGCAGCCATCTAGTCAAAAACTTACTTTGAGATTAATGACATCCATCATCCTCGAAGAAGTTCCCTTCTGCATGTATACACTGTTCCCAGCGATTTTGCTATTTTCCAAATACATCCTGGAAGTCATGTTTTTGGGGTGTTTAGCGCAGACAGTATTTTTTCTTGAATCCTCTCAATTGTTTTGAAGGAGTACTTTCAACTTGACTTTCAGTTTGGGGAATAGAACGAAGGCACAGGGTGCCAAATTAGGCAAATATAGTGGGTGGGGACAACTGTCATGTAGTTTTTCATCAAAAAGCTCCTGGGGAACAAGGAGTTGTGATAGGGTGCATTATCATGATATAACAACCAGTTCCCTTGTTGCCAAAGTTTGGGCTGTTGTCTCTGCATTTTCATAGAGCCATGGTAAAATGTTACACTAGTACATGGAATTCAGTGTTTGATTTGGTGGGACAAATTCTTTGTATAAAAGAAAACGAGCAACATGCTCTTGACTTTGCTCTTCACTTGTCTAGCTTTTTTTGATCTTGGTGAGTTTGGGCTCTTCCACAGGGGTGATTTTTGTTTTGTTTCAGAATCCCCCAAACACTTGTTGAATCATTATAAGGGTCATTGTGGCATTTTTTCCCCGAGATTTGCACAGAATTTGATGCACAATCTCTGTTCTAATCTTGGATCTATTGTAAAATTGCCACATACTACTACACACAGAGTATCATGATAAGTACTGCCTATCCAGCTGCATGATACAGTAAATGCTCACTCATCAAATCAGTGTTGCCACCTAGCAGCACAAAACTCTACTGCAACTACTGTCAAGATGACAGCACCAGTCCCAAAATTTTTGAATAACCTCTTGTATAACGTAATTACACTTACAATAGAAAATGGAAGTGAAAAAACAATAATATCCTTCATCATTATACTTGTGGCAGAACTCAAGACTCTGCCACCATGTTGATGGCAGCATGAAACTCAAGACTCTACTACCACCAGAGGGCAGCATGGTCTGGTATCCAAAAGGTGCAAATTACCCCGTCAGCATTCCTGCAGATAAAAAATCAGTCTGACGGCTGAGGTCACAGAAGGAAGTCTTTACACGCTCCTCCATTCCAACAGTGTCAAATTGTATGCTTCATTATAGTTAATAAATAGTTGTTAACAAATGACCAGTATTTCTTACAATACTATATTACCTAACTACCACATCCCACATACTAAACATAATACAGATTATTTTAGAAGAGGCTATAGTATGAAAATATCAGAAAAATATAAATGTTGAAGGTCTAATTTTATACAATAAACTACCAAATGAAATTAAATAACTAACTGGATCCAAATTTAGAATAAAATTAAAGATAAGAGGGCTGTCCCAAAAGTACCCGACCTAACAAAAAAAAGCACAAACATTTTGGAGAAAAAAATCTTTATTTTTCTACATAGACTCCTTTCAGCTTGATACACTTTTCCCAGAGATGTTCAATAGATTTGATACTCTTTAGAGTAAGAACTATTGACGTCTGCAAAATAGCCATCAACTGCAGACTCCACCTCTTCATTGTTGGCAAATCTTCTACTTCCAAGCCATTTGGAAACAGAGAATAATCAAAGAGAGCTAAATCTGGTGAATAGGTTGCATCAGGAAACAATTTAAACTTTGACTCATTGATTTTAGCCATGGCAATAATGGACGTGTGAACTGGTGCATTGTTTTGATGAAACAAAACTTTCTTTTTTGCTAAATGCGGCCGTTTTTACTCGATTTCATCACTCAAATGCTGTAACAAGTTTGCATAATATTCGCCATTGATTACTTTTCTTTTTTGAGATAGTGAAAATCATCCCATGTGCATCCCAGAAAACTGATGTCATGACCTTGCCTGCAGATGGAACTATCTTCGCCTTCTTTGGATCCGATTCTTCCCTTCCAATCCAGTTTTGATTATTCCTTCGTCTCATATGTGAAGTGATGGACTCCGACTTCATCCATTGTTATGAATCAACACAAAAACCCAGCTTTATTGTAGTGAAACATTGCCAAAAATTTGACTGAAACATCCTCATAACGCTGTTCTTGTTCTATTGAGGACAACTGTGGCACCCACCTTGCACACAACTTTCTCATATCCAAATTTTCAGTCAGTATGTGATGTACAGAACTTTTTGAAATGCCTGCAATGTCTGCTAGCTCATACATTTTCAGTCGACAGTGGATTTTCTTTACAATTTCTGGACTGGTCACCTCATTTAGTTAACCACTGCGATGTTCGTCTTGGCAGCTCGTATGGCCGTGCTTAAACTCTGCCACCCAATATTTCACTGTTGTAAATGAAGGAGCAACTCCCCCAAAGTAGAATCTAGCTCAGCTTTAATATTATTTGGACTAAGACCTTTCAAATGAAAGTATTGTATCACATAATGATGACCAGTTTTATCCATGTTTACAAATTTGCTGAGAGCATTCACTAATGATGGCTGCCAAACAAATGCTAAAGAATGTAAAATCGTCAAACTTCAAACTTAAGCTTTCTAAGGTTGGTACTTTTTACCATTGTTGTTTTTTGAAACAACAACTGCATCTATTCATCAAGTCGGGTACTTCTGGGACAGCCTAAGTATACTTCAACAATAAATATTTATATAATTAAGATAATTTGTAAATAAATTTTCAATGTTATTATTTTAAACTCTTACTTTTGTATATATTACTGTGTATCTTTCTTGATTTTCAAGTAATTTGGATAACATCAGAAATTTGTAACAAATCTATCGACAATAAATATTTATTATCGTCGTCATCATCATCATCATTACTAATTTTTTCTCTCTCTCTCTCTCTCTCTCTCTCTCTCTCTCTCTCTCTCTCTCTCCCCCCTGTATGCTGAACAACCATTGAAGTATACATCCACATTCATTCTCTCATTCACACTTTTCCAGATAGGGGATAATCCCAATTAAAAAAAGTTTCTCTCTCAGCTGGTATATGTGGCTCAGACCTCTGGTCATCCTCCTTGGTCTAGGGGTAACATGCTAGCCTCAGTTCCCAATGTCATGGGTTCAAACCTTGTGTATGGCAATGGAATTTTTTTGGGTGTAAAAATCCTTAGCATTGCTTCCTTCATGTAATGCCATTAGCCGCACATGGTAGATTTATGGCACATAATAGAACCATAGGCCTGATAAAGAGACCTCTGAGCAAAATTAAACCATCTTTCATGCCCAACATAGAATAGGATGCTATGAACAATGGCAGTTAAAGAGCATCCATAAATAAAACCCAATTTAGTTTTTAACCTTCCAGACATTAGGAAGCCAGCATACTGTTTGAACACAGAAACAGTCAGATAGTCTCAATTTGCAAAAAGATTTATTCAATACTAAATTTCAGTGTAATTTGTAAATCTTTTAGAACTTAAAATTAAGAAACTGATAATCTTAGCAAAACTGAGAAGAATTGAATAGCATGCAAAAGAATAAACAATAATGAATATTAAAATATTAGTATGGGATCCAAATGAAAATATTGTCAAAGATTTCGAGTGAAAGCAAAGTGGAGAGAAGTTAGTTATTTCAAACAAAACTTAGCAAGATAATAAAGGAATTAAGTTAAATTTGTAAATCTTTTAGAACTTAAAATTAAGAAACTGATAATCTTAGCAAAACTGAGAAGAATTGAATAGCATGCAAAAGAATAAACAATAAAGAATATTAAAATATTAGTATGGGATCCAAATGAAAATATTGTCAAAGATTTCGAGTGAAAGCAAAGTGGAGAGAAGTTAGTTATTTCAAACAAAACTTAGCAAGATAATAAAGGAATTAAAAATCAATAATACTTAAGTAGAAGAATATTCATTCTGTGTTACTGTATGTATGTTTTGTATGTTTATTAGTTCTCTTTTTATTTATACTTATAACCTCTATATAACAATATATATATAGATATATATATATAACAGTAATTTCTTTGACAGTCACCTCCATTGTTTTTATTGATATTTGTTAATGTATTGTAAGTCATTACATCAGGCTTGGTAAATATAGTAATGGGTGAATTACACACAAACAACTTGATTAGCAACAAGCAGTTCTTAGCATAGAAATACTGGTTGTTCATTTATTTTCACACTTCTGTGGTCAAAAGTATGAAGTTATGATGTTTAGTCAGGAGAGTTTCATCTCATATGTACCTGACTTTAAAGCAGTGGTAGTAACAGTACAAAAGTATGAATGAAATAGAGACTTTTAGTTAAGTCACCGCAGTTGCAATCATTCTAATTGCATGATTTCAGACTAAGTTGAGCATTTCAGACCTGGCAGTACCTACTTGACCTGATGGAACTAAAAAGGTTTGGAGCAATAGGAGTAGAAAAAAGAAAGAGGCTTATTTTACTTAAAATCATTATGTCTTGCTCACAAAGTTAGCAGTGCCTCACATGTGGAGCATTTACATTATAATTGGGGGTAGCATTCAGTAATAATTATTAAAATTAATGTACTGTACTTTCTGAAAGCCTTTCCTCAATTTTTCTTTGCCATACTCAAATAAGATAAAGTCCCTCTCCAAATTGTTCTTCAGTGCAGTTAGCTGTAATAGTTTCCTATCTTTTCAGACAGCATTAACTGGCAAAGGTGGTGTTGGATAGTACTTTCAGGAAAGAATGAAAGAACTCCTGATTTTCTGTCAGTAATAAGCTTTTGTTTACTGTAGATTGATAGTGTTATGTGGATTATGGAACAAGTGCATACATTCAGACATACAAATCTTTTAAAGGCTGGTTGTTCCGTGAATGAATTTTATTACTTTGCATGGCCAGGAGTTGGCAAATTCCTGTAAGAGAAAAGTTTAAATATTTGAAACTGAACCAATAACAAGGAATATCTTGGTAATGGTCAACTCCACGAAAAAAAAATGTGTATGACATAAATTGTGTGTTTTAATTAGATGTACATTTTTTTGTATAGTAATTTTTTGTTTATCTCTTAGGATACACCGGTTATGCAAAAATCTTTCAGGTTGATGAGGTCTTCAGAGGCTATTGCCAAAAAATTCAAGATACACATTACATGTAAATATCTTTAATATACAACATTTTAATCAAAATAGTTAGAGGCATTTTAGAGAGACAATTTTTCCATGTAAAGGGTAGTTTGGAATGGGGGAGTTTCCTCAAAATCTTCATGTCACACCCTTGGAAGACACTAAACTTAAATACCAAGCTTGGTATTTTACTGACTTTTCGTTTTTGGGATATTGTGTTGACAGACACACACAAAAAAACCTTTTTCTAAAACAATTTTTTTTATTTATTTATTTATTATTTATTTTTTTTTTTTGTGTACAGGGTATCCTAAAACATGTATTTTTGGTGAAATCTCAGTATCAAAATTTTGGGTAGAGTGGAATACCCTCTGTACCTATGTACTAAGTAGAGAAAGTAACAAAGCACTTGAAGTTACAAAATACTTATGCAGTTTGTTGGGAGGCAAATTTGATCACACAGACTTTCAATTGAAGCACTCAATTAGATATTTGATTAATCCAAGTCTGTATGCTGCAGTGGTTTAAAACTCAATAACTGGGGAAAAACACATCATTACTAATAGTTGTTAAAAAAAAGTCCAATAGGTATACTGGTAAAAAGCAGAACATTTCTATTTTTAATATTTTGGTAAAGTTAACAACATAAATTCCGTCACTTGTTTTATCACTAAAGTTATTGTGAATAATGTTTCTTAGAAATATTGGTGGTGGTCCATATGCCAGGCAAGTGAACTAATTTGAAATTAACATACAGCTATATCATAGTGAACCCTCTCTCAGGTTCTACTCCTCCTATGAGGGAAATATGATATCAAGGCCTTGATTTAACTGTTACTTTTGACAGTGAATGGAACTACATGGCATTTATCTGTTTGCTGTTGTTAGCTAATAATAAAATATTCCTCTACATTCAGCCCTGAGAGCCACCTCCCGCTATTGGTTAGTTTATGTGAATACTACTGCATTAACAATAATATTGTCAACACTTCCTCATTCAATAAATGGAATTTAGCCTGAAATTTTTGTTGTTAAACAGCTAACTATTGCATTATGGTCATATCTGAAAGCTGATCTGATTTGCATTCATCACACACAAAATATTATAAGAAATAAAAATTGTTCTTATAAGCAATATGGTTACAAAATATACGAAGCCATATGTTACAACATCATATCTTTCTTATTGCAGCTGATGAACTCAAGTGCAATTTCCTCAAAAGCAAGTAGAGGTCAGTTCTCTTAAAACTAAGTAAATCACCTCAATGTTCTCTGTGTGCAACACTTTGTTAATTGTGAATGTTCATTTTTGAAAGATAGAAAAATAAATGTCATGAACTTTATGCCGCACAGTTGCATTCACAAATTCATCACATTTCCCTAAAACTCTCTGCTCACACTTTCTCTTTTTCACAGGTGTTGTCACTTTTCTTGATTTACGGCACTCTTTCTGCACCCTTACAATGCTTATACCATTACACCTGTAAATTACAATGTTAACTCTATAACATTGTTAACAAGCATTTTAGGAATCTTCTGTAAAAATTTTTTGAACACATTCAATACAATAATCTTTTGCCACAGGCTTTCCTCACACATGTTTAACAACTTTGCCATGTTGCATAACACAAACTTACTGCCATATTGCATAACACAAAATTAACCTAGATAGCATGAAGGCAAGCTCAGCAGCTGAGCACATTAATATTTGTAATGTTTATCAGTTGTTATGATAAATGAACCCCACAATATTGCAGTAATATTATGTAATGTATTATAACATCTTGAGTGTTGTACATAATTCAAAGAAAACAGGATATTTAACATAGAATAGAACATTTTATGGAAGAATAACAAAGTGCTAAAATCCACCAACCAATGAAGTTCATTTCTGGTACATGCTTCTACTTATATCTGCCTTAATCTAATAGTGTACAGAGTATAAAAAAATGAATAAATGAAAGATTTCAAATAAATTATGGATGATAACTACAAAGTTAAAAAAGCAACTTTTGCTTCTTTCTTCCTGCTATGTTTTCAGCTTGCCAACTAGTTGTGATGTCATGCTATTCAGAGTATTGGAGAAAAAATGCAGAAATTGAAGAATATCTTATGTACATAGTACAGCATCTAATGCAATTTAATATATTCATGTGTGTTTTGG
Organism: Hymenopus coronatus; assembly: GCA_030762935.1. Lineage (NCBI taxonomy): Eukaryota > Metazoa > Arthropoda > Insecta > Mantodea > Hymenopodidae > Hymenopus > Hymenopus coronatus. The sequence continues at coordinate 162,370,191 of CM060892.1, forward strand.
AACTGGTGACATCATTATAAGATACCTCAAAATGTAAAATATTACTCACATGAAGAATCTAGAGATGAATGCAGTGTTGGGCAAAGTTATTCTGAATGTAACTTCCTGTGAAGTGTTGGAAGGATTTATAACTTTGCTATGCACTACAGTTGTTGCATAGCGGAACTTAATGTCTGATCTTATATGTAATGTATCCACAATTATATCACATTCAGAAGAGCAATTTTCTTCATGTACCTACAAGAGAAGCATTATAATCAAATAAATCTTTTGTTTTTTACCAATTGAAAATGTTTTCTGTAAGTTCTACTTACATGTTTGCATCCTCTTATGTTTAGTAATTACATAATCTTACAAGCACATATCTAGAATTATTCTACAAAGAACTTTTAATATTGAACTCATTTTCCACCAGTCTTCCTCTACATCCCAAATTTTTGTTTCATACATTCATCTTAATTTATTAATGCTTTATACAGTGTGTCCCACTCACTACCAAAACTGGAATTTGTTTTAACAGTTCCAATTCCATTGCAATGAAAGTGGTGCAACCTGGAGCATCAGCAATGTGCTTATCCACTGGCTTATTGGTTGATTATTTCACTGCATGATTGCATGTATAATCAAATCACTGATTATTGATTGTGTTTATTCATGTATTGGAAAACAGTCTCAGTTCATAGAAAAACAAGCAGTGCACTGCAGTTAAAAGGAATTGGTATACTCTAGATGAGCTTGAATTAAAAAAAAATTATTATGTTTGTTAATGACACCACCATTTGGGCCTTATAGAAACTTGAAACACATGGAACTTGACTGAACTGACGTGCAGGAGATAGAGAACAAATGCAAAAGGAAGCAATTGAGAATGTGAAAATAAGCTACTGGTGTCTTGCTCTAAATCACTCTGCCCACTTTTGCAAGAAACAGAAATGTCCAAAAGCACTTGTCAGTGTGCTGCAAAAAAAAATGTGAAACTTTATACTTATCATTTCACTGTGGTGCATATATTAAAAGAAACTGACAAAGTGAAATGAATATATGAGTCAAATGCTTAAAACATTTCTTTAAAATAATCCGACCACTCTGGATTATCCTTGGTTTCACCTGTCAGGATACAAAATCAAAATTCTCATATTTGGACAAATGAAAACCTCTATATGATACACAAAGAGCCCCTTCATTCAGAAAAATTGGGTATGGTGTGCAATATCTCAGCCATAAACAATTGGTCCCATCTTCTTCAATACAACCATTGGAACAAATGAATACTTTGGAAGATTCAATAAGTTTGTAAATAAACTGGATAGCAAGGAAGTCTCCAAGGGACATTTCCAACAAGATGTGTGACATGCCACACAATTGCCAGTATTGTCGAAATTCAGCATTGGTTATAAAGTTATAATGTCACCATATTTCTTGTGGAATGGGGAAAGTCGTCTTCAAATTGCATTGCAATATCTTCAATGATATTGGAATTGTTACCAATTGTTAAGAGAAATTCTGGGTTCAGTAGTAAGTGGGACACACTATTTACATACCCTATGTTGCTTTTGTGCACCTTATCACCAACTTCATCAGTAATTTTCTACTATTTAAGGCAAGTTCATCATTCTTTTCTGGATCTATTGCCTAAAGAAAGTCATTACAATCATAAAAGGGTTGTCTTAGAAATGTTATATGGAGAATTATAAAAGTTTGAAAATAATTATGCTAGAAAGCACAAAACAGTGGTGTGATTCATATAAAAGCAAACACATATAACATTACAGAAGGACAACACAACACAAGTGGAATTGATGATCCTTAGGTCTGGTTTCTTACACACACACGCAGGCACACACACACAGGTGGCTCAGTCAATTTGTCTGTGACTGACATTTGGGAGGTCGTGGGATCTGTTCTCGTGGTGAACCTTTCTGAGCTATGCTTTTTTGGGGGTTTTTCCAGGTCACTAGGCAAATGATAGGAAGGTTTCTTCACTCCTCCAAACTTCCTATCCCTTCATTCCATTGCCATTTCATCCAACCGATCTCTTTTAGCATGTGTTGGCAAGGACTGCAGTGGTGGTACCCTTTCTTGAAGGTGACTGAGCTTTGGAAATACAGCTCTTGTGGCAGGATGTCGTCTGTAGGCTCAAGGTGTTTGGTCAGACTGGAGGTGCAGGCTCCTAGAGCTCCCCATGTAGAGCTGAAGCACAGCTTGGAAACTGTTAGGGGCCCTCCACTGTGGCTTCCTCCTACCATCTGGTTCCAGCTGCCTGTTGTAATTACTCTCATCTCATCTTGCCATTTTAGGGTCTGATGTACAATAAACCAACTCCAGCACATCTGTACTGCACGCATACACAAAGAGTTGCTCCAATTGTATTTGGTCTGTTGGTGCCTTTCCAAATTTAAATGAATTTACAACTATGCAGTACAAATAACATTGATGTAGTGCAGCAGTATTCATTTTTTGGCTAGGCATCTCACTTTATGAAGATTATCCTTTTAATTCAATTATATAACTACATTTAAAATAGCTTTATGTCTGTTAACGCATAGATATTAATATTGCGTTTTAACCAAATATGAATTTTGAGTTTAAGTTCCTACAGTTTTATGCACAGGAATAAAATAGGCAAATAGGGCACAGCCCTATCTATGTTTATTATTAAGGCAAATTTATTAATTGAACTAAGAATGTTTCTACTTGTGTATATTAATTAATAATGAATAAAGTAACAAACAATCTGTCTTTTCAGTAAAATAAAATATTTGCATCTTCTTGCACTTCAATAACTGCTTAATCCACAATGTGTCACAGGGTAAAAAGTGGAGTTCACAGTAAAATATAATTTTTAGTCTGCTTGCATTTCACTAGTTATTTTAAGCATAAAGTATCACAATATAACCTGAATTTGTAGTAAAATACAATATTTACACCCTTCTCCCTCTTCAATAATTATTCAAGTCACAATACATTTCGTACAACTCTACTTTACCAACAATGGTGAATGTATCATCGATATTTACCAATGACCAAATTTTTGCCAATAATGACATGTGGATTCATTTGTAATGTTTCAACTGTATATATTCACTTAGGTTCAGTCATAGAACTTTGCTGGAACAAATTGAATAAACCAAACTGTTTATGGTCAGATGAACATTCTGGACTCAAGAGTGCATAGAAAACCAATTAGCAAACATTATCTTTGTGCACCTTCAACCCACCCCAGAATAACAAAACACTAATGTATTCCACAAAAACAGGCTAATGGCCGTCAATCGTTTTGCATCCCAGGAAGGTTCAGGTGGAAAAAGTGAAATTTCTGCACTCTGCATGAGAATTATTTTAGCAAACTTATACTTTGAGCAAACTTTGAAGACAATTTTGTGTAAAAGCATTTATTAATCTAATGAATATGTATTATTGATCAAAAAATGTAAAAATATGTAACATGGCCCCTGTTTATGTAAATCATAAGCATTATTGATTATTACAAAAATGCATATCAAGGTAAAATAATGTGTAACTATACAAGAATCTGGACTCTAATTGTGATGTACCGGTGTGTATGACACAAAAAACACTAATTCAGACATGCCCATCAATATCCTCTCAAGGACTCACTCATTTCCGTTCACTACCAAAACCACAGTTTAATATTCTGGTTTATATTTGTTTCAGCCTGGTAGTTGGACATTAAGTCCAATATGAAAGTAAGCGCTAAGCAACTTTGTAGGAATAAGGGACACACTCAAATATTACCAGGACAACAGCCCAAAGAGCATAGGTGCATTTCAAAATAAGATCAGGTGATGAAATTTGTAACAAAAACTCTCTTTTGCTCCAACAAACAATCTTTATTCTTCCACAAACTGATTACAATAAGAATTTGCTAACAAATAACTTTCTTCCATGCTTTTGTAACAATTGTGCCATATATTTTTTTTTTTCGATGTACACTGCAGCAACGATTACTGCTTACTATGAATTTCCCCTTGAAACTCACTCAACTATTGCATGCAATGCATTCCAGTGAAAACTGAACACTGGGCAGGGCTTCATTCCCCTTTTTGTACCTATGGATCATGTGGCAGGAAACTTCCAGAAACAGTTGCAAAACCAGATGTCACAGGTGTCACAGGCTCACTCAAGTGCAACAATGGGTGGCTTCGATGTTAAAGAACTCTCTGATACCACATATATCCACTTGCACAGATGTAACATTCACAGCTGCAATGTCAAAAGAACTTGCTGCTGGCACACATGTCCTCTAATGAACATATAACAATGGATATCAACAATCAGCTATGACATACAAAACAAGCTGTACACACATATTTGGTGATTACAGCCATAGAATGAAGTCATAATATACAGAGAAAAACTAAAATAAAATATATTTTTATGTATGTAAAATTATATTAACTGCACTGTAGGGCCAGTTATGAACAAACATACTTGTTGCACACAGGTTGAAATGTGGAAAACAGTCCTGTTGCAAAATGATAAAACCAGGCTGAATATTCTGGACCTTTGTATTCACATGCTTATGCTGCAGCTATGGAGGGAGAAGTTTCATGTCAGTTGTGTTTGTGAAGAGTAGAATAGTTAGAAAGGCAGGTTTGCCCAGCTTCGAGCAAAGCTAAGTGAAAGCCTTAAAGGAAGAAGGATATTTGTCTCAGGAAATAGCAAGAATGCTTGACAGGTTACCATGTGTGATAAATAAACTCCTGAAGGTAGGAAATAGTCATTTATGGAACAAAAGGCTCATCTGAGAGAATTAAAAAGCTTTTGCCTTAACAAAGAGCAAGTGATCAGAAGACTCAGTGCTGGTGATTCATTGCTGAGTAACTTGACTGTGAGCCCACTTACAAATTGACATTATCCAGATTAGTCAGTCAAACATGTTGAAATACAAGAAATACAAGAACTACTACTTTGATAGCCTACCATAAACAGGGATGTGCTGACTGAGCTAAGGGACATTTCATTTAGAGGAGGAATAAAAGCATGTAATATCAGTAAAGAAAAGAAACTCAATTGAGGTTATGATATCTGATGTAGGCTGCTAACATAACTTCAATGGATTACAGCTGTGGAAGCCTCTAGATGACCCAAAAGAAGTTCAACATCTGCTCTGATGGTTCGGCATACCACTGCCATGACCTCAGAAAAGAAGAGAAAGTGTTTTCAAAGAGGCAGTAAAATGCAAAGTCTCTGATGTATGGGACAGATTTGGAAATGGGGGAAACCACATTTTACATTTCCTGTAGGTTGTATGAAAACGCCATATACTATCAGACATTGCTTGAAGAGCACCTTTTACCATTTTCACAGAGAATTGGAACAATGAATTGGATATTTCAGCAAGATAATGCAAGTAGTCACACTGCTGGATCCATTAGAAATTAATTGATTTGTTTGCAAAGGATTAAATGGAATCTGTGTAGTTTAAAATAATACTAATTAGTATATTGATCCAATATTTTGAAATATTCTCTAAATCAAATTAAGGATAAATTTGATTACTTTGGAAGGCTAGACTTTTGTTCTTATTTACTTAATAAGTAGGACAAGATTTTTATCTGAAAACACCACCACACAGCCACGAATTTTGAACTCCACCCATGGATTGCTTATTCAACTTCAGCGGCCCTTCCACCAGATGACAGCATAAACAGTACAACAGCACTAACAGCAACAAATTCTGGCAGTAGTGGTTCAACAGCTGATGATGCAGGCAAAGGCTCCGCAAAACATTGTCCTACCCAATAAATAAGTAAGTGAAGTGTGTGTGGAAATGAACTCTTTTATTAGTTATATTATGCCTTCACTGTAAGTAGCTTCATAATTTACATTACTTGTAAGTAAAACTATATTTGAATTTAGGGTTTCTCTATATAGTTGTATCAGTTGGTCTTATTTTGAAATTCACCTTAGCTTTAAATGTGCATCAATTTGAAGATGCTGGAAGCACCTCTGCAGCACCAGACCAAATTTCAACCAAGAAATCAAAGAGTGAGACAGTCCTCCATTTCATTCAAGGAAAAACTCAAGAAAATTCAATGGAGAAAACTGGCCCACAAACAACTAAGAACATGGTAAAAAGTAGATCTAGGCTTAGAGCGTAGGGGGAGCCCAATTCAAGTGAATAAAATAATGATAATAGCTATAGATCAAAATATAAATTTGTTAATTTATTAAAGCAGGGAAGCTATCTCATAAAGTACTAAATGGGAAAATCAAATATTTATGAGGCAGAGCTTTATGAGGAAGATTAGTTTTAATTTTTACCACCTTATATAGCTACAGTAACAAGCTTAATTTAGTTTACTTTGTTCTGTACTATGTAAAAACATAACTGCTTAACTAAATTAGTATTTTTTATTTGAATAATGCCTATGAAAAATTCCTCTAAACTTAATGCAGAACCACAATTTAAGTAGCAACTATATAGGATACAATCAATTATTTATATATAATAAACTCCCCTCTAACAACATACATTTTGATAACTTAGATTATAAGATGTAGCATAAGTAGTATAAGCAGAGTCACATAGAGTTGATATATCTGCATGCGTGTGTGTGTGTGCGTGCGTGCGTGTGTAATTTTAACCTGTTTGATCAAATTGGATGATGAATGAATTTAGTGAAATGATGCTCAAATGATTTTGGGATCCATGAAGCTTAAAGCTATTTGACATTCATTCCCAGGATAGGAGAAAACCCTGATCTGGTTAACTCACCCTAAGTGAGACTTTGCAACCTCTTGAATGTGTGGATGAAGATTAATATACTTACTAAACAATATTTTGTATAATAAGTATGCATCTATTGGAGTACCTGATTTTCAGTCTTATTTGACTTTTCAGTGCTATCTGTACTCACTTTGAGCTTTGGTGGTACCAGTGCTTCTTGATCATCCTGCTGATAACCCACTTCAGAGCTTGGGACAGTTAGAGTTGTTTTGACAATGCTTTCCTCTTTCAGAGTATTGGTTATAGTAGTTCGCCAGTCATAATCAATAGTGCTGTAACATGAAAATATATAGAGATAATTATGATGATCATCTTGATATTTCTCGCCAATTTACTTTATATATAATTTTTAGTACAGTAAAAAGGATATTCAAATAGATATAAGAGATGAACAAGTAATAAACATTAAGCAGTCATCATTTTTCACTTATATAGTAATTACAGTTAAACACAATTACAATATTTCTCTTATTTGTACAAAGCTTTTTACTTTCTCTATACGCATTATGCACATAGTGTATAGAGAAGGTATTGCACTCCACCCAAAAATTCAATACCGAGATTTCACCAGAAATATATGTTTTAGGGTCCCCAATATCCAAAAAAAGCATTTTCACAAAAAGGTCCATGTGTGTGTGTGTGTGTGTGTGTGTATGTGTCTGTGTCTGTGTCTGTGTGTCTCTGTGTCTGTGTGTCTGTGAACACGATAACTCAAAAACGAAAAGTCAGTAAAATACCAAACTTGGTATTTAAGTTTAGTATCTTCCAGGGATGCGACATGAAGATTTTGAGAAAAATCACCCTACCCCCAACTACCCTTTACATTGAACTTTTTTTTGAAAATTTTGATTCCTTCAAAAATGGCTCTAATGATTTTGATTAAAATTTTGTATATTAAAGATATTTACCTGACAAATATAATGTATATCTTGAATTTTCTGGGAATAGTCTCTGAAGAGTAGTTTATTCTGGATGAATTTTACTGAATTTTGAATAATTGCTAAACCGTAAGAGATGGACAAAAACTTACGCAACAAAAAATATAGAGCACCTAAAAACACACAATTTATGTTATATACATTTTCTTCGTGAGTTTGTCGCTTTTGAGACATTCCTTATTTTTGGTTTCTGAAAAACTTATTCTTTTCTCATACAGGAACTTGTTAACTCCTACCCATACAAACAAAGGAACTTCATTGACATAGCAACCAGCTTTTGACTATCACTTTAACCTATGGTAGTCCCTTATTTCGCTTCTATTTGCAAGGAAGCAAGTAATAAGACTACTTCTGCTAATTTTTTCTGATGAGCAAAAAATAAATAGAAGTTAAGAATAATTTGTTGCAGGGATATAGAGAAAGTCTTGTGAATGGTACACATCACATTTTTTACTTAAATATTTCAAGTTGCTTTTGTTGACCCTTATCTGTTCAGGTAAGAACCAAACTCCAAGATGATGTAATACAACCCAATCTGTATGGAGTGAAAGGATCGAGATATCACCTTTTAAGTCAGAGACAAATCTAGAGCAAACAGTGAAAGCTTACGAGAAATGTTCTTCTTTCATAGCAGAATGTAAACTGTGTTTTCAAAGTTGGTCATGGATGTGATATTTAATTTTTAGGATAATCCTTCCATGTACTCTCAGACACATTTTTCATGCTTAATGAAAGCATTAAAACCAAAAAATGCACTTACTTTTACTTTAATTAAAATGTAAAAGAAAACATGCATTTTCTTAACATACAGTTCTAAATAAATGACCAAAAGCCAGACTGGGGCAGAGAGAGACATATGGTTTATGTGATAAAACAGGAAGATTTTGCTTGGGCAAGAGCAGATGTGTTAAAATTAAGGGATCTCAGAGGGGATTATGACATTAATATACCTATGTCCAACATGTGGAGAAATTGAAGAAGCACTGCATTGTGTTTTTTAAATGGGAAAGGAAAAGGTATGGAGAAGTTAACTGAGATTTTATGGAATAAACTAGGGATAGAGGAATTAGCAAAAAGGATGTTTAACAATGCAAAAGTATTTATTACAGTTTGTGAAGAATATTTAGATAGGTGCATGAGAAATGGTATAGAACTGAATCAGTCGGAACTAAAAGGTACTTTGTTGGTTTTTACAACTTTTCAGGAGAAAGAAAAAATATTATAAATGGAAACGAGACATTTATACAAATTAGAGGTGCATTCTGTTACATAGAATAGTATGCATATAATGTAGATACTTAAAACTTGCTTAGTTCTAAGCTGTTAAATTGTTTATAAAAGTGACAAAAGCTTTTTATCACTGAAATGGATTACATTTTTAAAAGGGATTTAATAAACACACCCCAGAAAAATAACAATACTGGTTTACATGTATCTGGAATCATACAAATCAGTAGAGTAACAAAAATTGTAAATTTTGAAATACAGTGTGTCACATATATTGTATATACATTGCTTACTAAATTTTTTTACATAGCAACATTATCACAAATCATTGTCCTCATAAAAGCTATAGTAGTTTCACATACTTACCTAACCTTTTAATATCTGGCAACTTTTTAGGATTGATAGGGGCTGTTGATATGTTCTTTATTGAAGCATTGTACAGAAATGAATCAACTGAGCTTTCCAAAATCAAAAGTCTACTTTATTGGAGAATTTATGAAAAGTGCATTTTGAAATATTTAAACTTTTTAAAGAACCTGGGGTGAATGCTTGCTTTATCTTCCATTCAATATACTGGACAATTTTGTTTTTTAATAGTTCAGGTCACTAAGCCCTAAAATTCAAAATTTCATTTTGCTCTACAATGTGAACTTCAATATCTTTATTGCTATATGCAATAAGTTCCACATGCTCTCTGACTGTGTACACTTAGTCAACCTCATTATGTTTTTCTTGAAACACCAAAACTCTTGGGCAATTTTCATTAGTGTGTGGGCTTTTCCCTTTTGCATTCAGTTCTTCATATAGTGAACAAGTTTCTGTCGTCTTGTTATTCTATAGTTGTAATTTCGATGGAAATATTCTGGTAATAATATTTTACTGTAGAATCAGGATACTTGGTACATTGGAGCTCATACCTTGATTTTACAGTAAGGCAACATCTAAATAATATATTTCCCTGTGGGAATAATGAGAATTCTTAAGAAGGACTTAATTTGTTTGGCTGGAAGTTTGAATTTTATCAAAAATTTTATTGATCACAGGAGCTTTTGCATTTCTCCTCAAAGAAGGGTGCAAATTATTTTTAGCATGTTGTCAGTGACATACTGCTTTCTCTCTCTGTATGTGCTGATAAAAATCTCTATTTTTGATATAAGGAGTGGTCAGAAAAATTCTTTCTTCCAATGTTTGATCCATCTCGGTTTAAATAACACTATTTAAACACATACAAATAACATTTTAACTCTGACCAATTCAATTGTGAGGCAGTTCAAATAGGAGGAAATAAGTAGGAAAGAGAACGGAACTATCTAGTATTTTTGATATAAGGAGTGGTCAGATAAAATTCTTTCTTCCACTGTTTGATCCATCTCGGTTTAAATAACACTATTAAACACATAAATAACATTTTAACTCTGACCAATTCAATTGTGAGGCAGTTCAAATAGGAAGAAATAAGTAGGAAAGAGAACAGAACTATCTAGTATGAGTTAAACAGGATTCTTATGTAACTGTATTCAAGGATAGAAATTTAGTTGAATGTATCTAATGAAAGAATCTAATTTATTCCATTCAAATGACTTTCTCTAACTATTTTGTAAAACTATTCTTACAAAAGATTATTTTTCTATCTACTTCATGCTTATTGGAATAAACATTAGGAGATATTATTACTTAGTGCCTTGTAGGTAGAAGCGAAATAAGAGAATATACTAGATTAAAGCTGTCACTATGCTATAACATGGAATTTGGTTCTCTTTGCATGACTAGGAGAAAATAAAAAAAGATATGAAATGAATGAGGACTTCCCATTTGAGAAACGTTAAACATGTTTTAAAATTAAAATCTCGGAAATGGTTAACATAAAAAAAAAATCTGTCAAATTGTGTGTTTTAATGATTCCTTTTTCACGTTCTCTATATGTACTATGTCCATAGTGTATAGAGAAGGCATTGTATTGCACCCAAAAATTTGATACCGAGATTTCACCAGAAATACATATTTGTTTTGAGACCCCCTGATTTAAAAAAAAAACACATTTTTAGAAAAAGATGCCTGACTGTCTGTCTGCCTGCCTGTCTGTATGTCTGTCTATGTGTGTTTCTGTGGGCAGCATACCTCAAAAATGAAAAGTTGGTTAAATACCAAATTTGGTATCTTCCAAGGATGTGACACAAAGATTTTCAAGAAAATCCCCCCACACCCAAATGCCCATTACATGGAACATTTTTTAAAAATGTTGATTTACTCAAAAATCTAATGATTTTGATTAAAATATCTTATGTTTAAGATATTTTATGACAAACAAAATGCACATATTGAATTTTCTGGGATTAGCCTTTGAAGACTTCTTCATTCTGGATGACTTTTGTATAACTGGCAAACTGTAAGAGATAGACAAAAATTTACTGTATAAAAAATGTAGATCTCATTAAAACACACAATTTATGCCCTATACATTTATTTGTAGAGTTAACCATTTTCAAGATATTCCAAATTATTGGTTTCAATTTAAGGCCACAAACTTTTCTCAAACAGGAAGACATCTTTCTTCTCGTTTCTCATTTGTTTACTCCATGGGAGAAAACAGATTGGAATTTCAACTGTTTCACATAGCAACTGACTTTTAAAGGACTAGACTATCGCTTTAGCCTGTGCATTTCCTTATTTCCATTCTACTTACAAGGAAGTTGGTATTTAGACTAATTCTGCTTATATTTATCTTGATTAGCATAATATAGATAAAATATTAATCTTTTGAATAAAAGGCTTGTTTACCAAACAGTTAGAGAACATCATGTGAGTGAAACACATCAGATATTTTCGCTTCTTCTTATAAGGAACATTATAATGACAATTTCTGCTAATTTTTATCTCGATTATCATGAAGTAGATAGAAGAATAAGTTTTTTAACAATAATTTGTTACAGAGATGCTGAAAAATCCACATGAATGGAACAATCAGATTTTTATGTAGTAAGATTTGTCTATCTCTTACAATTTTATCAGTTATGCAGAAGTCATCCAAAATGAAGAAAATACTTCAGAGGCTATTTCTAGAAACTTGAAATATACATTTTATTCGTCATAAAAGTAGCATTGGTGTTTTAATCCAAATTGTTAGAGCCATTTTTGAGAAAATCAAAATTTTACAAAAATCTTCCAAATAAAGGGTAAGTTTGGGATGGGTGGATTTTCTTGAAAATATTTGTAAGGCATCCTTGGAAAATGCTGAGCTTAATTATAGGTTTGATATATAAACAACTTTTCATTTTTGAGCTTGCTGTTCTCTCCTTCTCTCTCTGTCTCTCTGTCTCTCTCTCTCTCTCTCTCTCTCTCTCTCTCTCTCTCTCTCCTACACACACACACACACACACACACCTGTACACATGTGCACACACTCACACATGGGTCTTTTTCTAATAATGCTTTTTTTGGATTCAGAAGTCCTCATAATGTGTATTTCCAGTGAAGTCTTGGTACAATACTCTCTACCTGCTGTGTGTGTTTATAGTATGTACTTGATACAGAAAGTAAAAATATTATATTTGATATAAGTAGATACACATATTGGAAAATTTTAACCTATTAGAGCAATATCTCATAAATGGTTAGGTCCACAACAAAAATGTGTATGACATAAATTGTTGTTTTGATGAGGTCTACATTTTTTATGTGATAAGATTTTGTTTGTCTCTTACAGTTCACCAGTTCTACAAAATTCATTCAGAATGAAGAGGCTATTCCGAGAAAATTCAATTTATAGATACATTTTATTTGTTATGTAAATATCCTTAATACACAGTGTTTTAATCAAAATAGTGATCTCACAGTGGAATTATTTTAATGCAGAGGATCCATACATCAGCATTAATGAAGTAACTTAGGGCGCAAGATATGCTCAGAAGCAAATTTCATACCTAACAAGCCCCAAGGACATCAGATTTTGCAGGAATGAGTGTAGGGTAAAGTAAATTGCCATAGAGATATGAATACTCAACATCAACTTTTGAAGGGAAAAATTTATGAACATATACTTAATAAACTGCAAAAGTGGTGTCATTGAGCAAAAGAACAACACTTAGAAGATATTACATTGAAACAAGAAGAGCTAGAATCACTGTAATGCTTTTAGAACAGCTTACATAATCCATAGATATCAGGGACCTTATTGATATGCCAGGCAGCTGGTTGATATAGAACTCCACTCTCTCAATGAGCTGAATATGGCAACAATCCTTCACACACATTTCTCCTGTACTAACATTTTATGTAATATCACTGATAGTAAGCATGAAAGAGTTGTGAATTACACTGAATAAAACAATCTGATGTGTTAGACTCACATGACTTTCTCTACATTTCTTAACAAATTATTGATAAAAAGCTTAATCTTCTATCTACTTCATGATAAGCGAGATAAACATTAGTAGAAATTATGCTTATTACTTGGTTCCTGGTAAGTAGAAAAGAAAAAATCTAATTTGTTCCATTCTAGCTGTTTGGTAAACAAACCTTTTATTCAAAAGATTAATCTTTTATCTACATCATGCTAATCAAGATAAACATAAAGGAGTTAGTCTTATTACTAGCTTCCTTGTAAATAGAAGGGAAATAAAATGCACATGCTAAAGCGATAGATAGTCTTGTCCTTTAAAAGCAGGTAATTATATGAAACAATTGAAATTCGGTAAACAAATGAAAAATGAGAAAACAGATGTCTTCCCATTTGAGAAAAGTTTAAGTGGCTTAAAATTGAAACCAATGATCCAGAATATCTTGAAAACGGTTAACTTACAAAAAAAAAAAAAGTATATGACATAAATTGTGTGTTTTAATGAGATCTACATTTTTTGTATGCCTCTTATGGTTTGGCAGTTATATAAAAGTTACCCAGAATGAAGAGGTCGTCAGGATAGGGCATTTTAATAAAAACTATTAGAGCCATTTTTGAGAAAATCAAATGTTCCATATAAAGGGTATTTGGGGGAATTTCTTGAAAATCTTTGGGTCGCATCCTTGAAAGATACCAAATTTAAATACCAAGTTTGGTATTTAATGGGCTTTTCGTTTTTGAGCTGTGCTTCCCACAAACACACACACACACACACACATACACCCACAGACACACATACATACACACACATACATACACACACAAACATTTGTCTAAAAATGTTTTTCTTTGTATTCAGGGGTTCCTAAAACATGTATTTCCGGTGAAATCTCGGTATCGAATTTTTGGATGCCAATACAATACCTTCTCTATGCACTATGTACAGAGTACGTGCAGAGAAAGCAAAAATAGATGATGATGTTAATAGATGAATGCATAGTAGTTGTGTGTTTAAAATATCCTATGCAAGAGGATTAGGATTAGTCACGGACGGGACCCCTAGAACTCTGGCGCAAAACACAAGACGTAGAACCTAGTGACCCTTTGCCCTTACGTAACCCCAGGGAGGGAGGAATGAGGGGAGAAATCCATAGGTCCATCAGATCCAGATGAAGGCGGAAGCAAGCATGGATGGAGTTCCTATCGGTCACGGTTAGAACGCTTCCGACGCCCCCCTTGGCGACACTAGGATAACCATTTACAATGCACAGTTCAACAACCAGCCGAAACCCGCTTAACACCGTCACCTGGTCCTTCAACCCTGATAATGATGATTAGGAAATGATGGGAAAAGGAAACAGTGGGCCACAAAACTTGGGGGAAGTAAAGAACTTATCAAGCATTCGTCTGGCAACCCGTTGAACCCCCCCGGAAAAACCCATGGGTCAGGTTTGCCGGCCGCATAGTTCGAACCCAGGAATGCTGGCCACAGACTAACCACCTGAGTCATTCCGGTTGGTCAGGACGCTCTGTCAAACTATGTTTTAAATCTGGCTGAATTCGAAAGTGGAACAGCTCCATTGTTACTATTCCCTCCTTGAAAAAACTTAGTTTGTTCTGATTGAATGAAGGATATTTAAAAGTGTCTCATATGTTTTTCATGTGACGATGTCTCAACAATAATAGGCAGAAACAATGATTTAGGAAGCCCGCCTGGGTAGTATGGTGGTAGCGTATCTGCCTCATATTCTAAAGGTCGTGAATTCGAATCTTGTTTAGAGTGAGTTACCCGGATAAGGTTTATTTTCGGGGTTTTCCCTTATTCTAAGAAGACGAATGTCGAGTAACTTTAAGCTCCATGGACTCCGAGATCATTTGAGCATCGACCGATATGACCAAGCAGGTTATAGGGCGTTAAGCTACAATATATATTCCTCTAGCATAACCCGGCATTGCTGTAACCGTATACTAGAACTTGCTGTGAATCTTTCCATTAGAGAATCCATGGGAGCTTCAGATATTCTTAGAAAAATTATATGCTCTGTATGTAGTTATATAGTGAATCTCCTCAGAACCAAGCCGTCCTCCGTGCTAGCCTCGATCAGCACCTTGCTAATTCTCGAGGACGTGGAGAACAATACACTGCATTGCTGTAACCGTACACTAGAACTTGCTGTGAATCTTTCCATTAGAGAATCCATGGGAGCTTCAGATATTCTTAGAAAAATTATATGCTCTGTATGTAGTTATATAGTGAATCTTCTCAGAACCAAGCCATCATCCGTGCTAGCCTCGATCAGCACCTTGCTAATTCTCGAGGACGCGGAGAACAATAAATTTTTTCCGGCGTAATAATCCTTAGCATGACTTCCTTAGGAAGGAAAGTAAAGCCGATGATGCCTGTAGTGTATTTATGGTATTAAAATAACCATAGGAATGATAAGCACCTCTGAGCTAATTCTGAGCAGGTCTTTCGTTCCCAAGATAGGAGACCATAGTAGTTAATGAGCATCCATAAGTGAATCTCAATTTCATTTCCCTCAGAATAAAATAAGAGTTTTCGGGCGACGAATTTTGCTTATTGGTAAACTTCACAATTAGGGAATTTCGACAATTAAACGAACTCTGCAGGCTATGTGGGAAAATGTTGAGGATTAAAATTCATTTTAGGCAAGGTCTCAAAATGAAGTTATAAAACATTCAGCATCGCAGAAATGGTTGGCAAGTGGAACTTGAAGACAATTTAGGAATAATGTTCTATGCACTGACACATTAACTGATCTTTGCCGTGATCTTAACTGGCAACAGCAGATAAACCGAGTAAAACAACTATTAGACTATTTCAGTAATTGCAGTAAAATCCAGGATATTAAGCTAATAGTATGACTAAGTTAAATTTAAATCTGCCCCTCTGTCAGAATGCAAAAAGGAGATTTACATAGAAGTTTCGCGGTCAATTTAGAATCAAAATTATTAAATTGAGAGCTAAGAGCGATTTTCTTATTTTCTTACAAACTAATAGATTTTTATTACTTTCTCTATACTCGCTATGTACATAGTGAATAGAGAATGTATTGCACTCCACCAAAAAATTCGATACCGAGATTTCACCGGAAATATATGTTTTAGGGTCCCATGTATCCAAAAAAAGTATTTTCAGAAAAAGATCCGTGTGTGTGTGTCCGTGTGTCTGTGAACACGATAACTCAGAAACGAAAAGTCGGTAAAATACCAAACTTGGTATTTAAGTTTAGTATCTTCCAGGGATGCGACACGAAGATTTTGAGAAAAATCCCCTACCCCAAACTACCCTTTACATGGAACTTTTTTCGAAAATTTTGATTTTCTCAAAAATGTCATTAACGATTTTGATTAAAATATCGTATATTAAAATTATTTACCTGACAAATAAAATGTATATTTTGAATTTTCTGGGAATAGCCTCTGAAGACTACTTTATTCTGGATGAATTTTTCATAACTACTAAACCGTAAGAGATGGACAAAAACTTAACCCGCAAAAAATGTAGAGCACGTTAAAACACACAATTTATGTTGTATACAATTTTTTCGTGGAGTTGATCGTTTTTGAGATATTCCTTTTTCTTGGTTTCAGCTTTGAAAAACGCATACTTTCTCATACAGGAATTTGTCAACCCCTGTCCATACAAACAAAGGAACATCAGTCACATAGTAACCAGCTTTTGGCTTTCACTTTAACCTATGGTACTCCCTTATTTCGCTTCTACTTACAATAAAGCAAGAAATAAGACTATTTCTGCTAATTTTTCTCGATTAGCATGAAATAAATAAAGGATAAGCTTATGAACAATAATAATTTACAGAGATATAGAGAAAGTCATGTGAATGGAACACATCAGGTTTTTTTCTTTAGTATTTAGTAGATACCTATAGAAGCTTTTGTATTCCACCTAAAAATTCGATAGGTACCGAGATATCACCGGAAATACTTGTTTTAGGGTCCCTGTATATAAAACTCTGATGTGTTCCATTCACATGACTTTCTCTACATCGCTGTCACAAATTATTGTTAAAATGCATGTTCTTTTATCTACTTTATGATAATCGAGATAAAAATTAGCAGAACTTATCTTGATTACTTGCTTCCTTGTAAGTAGGTATAACGGAAATAAGGAAATACACTAAGCCAAAACGAATGTCAAATCTCTTAAAAGCTGGTTGCCATGTGGTTGAAATCCGTTTCTATGCAGGACCAGGAGCTTACAACTTTCCGTGTGAGAACAGTTTGTTTTTTAAATCTGAAAACAATAACAAGGAATATCTCAGAAATGGTCGGTTCCACGAAAGAAACATGTATGACAAATTATGCGCTTTAACGTTATCTACATTATTTGTGTAGTAAGTTTCTGTCTATCTCTTTCTGTTTACCAGTTACGCAAAATTCAGCAAAATTCATTCAGAATAAAGAGGTCTTTAGAGGCTATTCCCAGAAAGTTCAAAATATACATTTTATTTGTCATATAAATAAATATCTTTAATATACTTTATTTTAATTAAAATCGTAGGAGCCCTTTTTGAGAAAATCAAAATGTTCAAACCTTTTTCTATGTAAAGGCTAGTTTGGGGCGAGGGGGTTTTCCTCAAAATATTCGTATCGCATCCCTGGAAGATACTTAACTTAAATACGAAGTTTGGTATTTTACGGTCTTTTCGTTTTTGAGTTATCCTGTCCATAAACACATGGACACACAGACATTTTTCCAAAAATGCTTGTTTTTTGGATTCAGGGGGTTTCGGTGAAACCTCGGTATCCAATCTTTGGTGGAATGCATTACCATCTCTATTCACTGTACATAGTACAGTAGAGAAAGTAAAAAAGCAGTTTTAGAAAAAGGCCTGGGTATGTAGTGTGGTGTGTGTCTGTGAACACGATAACTCAACAACGAAAAATCAGGAAAATACTAAACTTGTATTTAAGTTTAGCATCTTCCAAGGATGTGACATGAAGATTTTGAGGGAAATACCCTCAGCCCAATTACTCTTTTCATGGAAAAAATTTCCGAAAATTTTGATTTTCTCAAAATTGGCTCTAACGATTTTGAGTAAAATACTGTATATTAAAGATATTTACAAAACAAATAAAATTACTGGGAATAGCCTCTGAGACCTCTTCATTTTAGATGAATTTTGGATAACTGATAACCCGTCAGAGATAACAGAAACTTACTTCGCAAAAATGTAGATCTCGTTAAAACACAACATTTTTGTCATATATAGGTTTTTTTTTTTTTTTTTTGAGTTAACTGTTTCCGAGATATTCCTATTATTGGTTTGGATTTTAAACTAAATAAAACTTAAAGCAAGAGCTGAAGCTTTTCTGACGTCGTATTAACTCTTAAGTGTTCTCAAACGGGAAGTTTTCTTTTGTTTTACTCCTTACTTCGCAAACAGAACTGAATTTCAATTTTTTCACAGAGCGACCAACTTTTAAAGGATTGACTATCCCTTTAGTGTTTATTCTCTCATTTCCCTTTTACTTACAAGGAAGCAAGTATATATTTCTGCTAATGTTTATCTCGATCAGCATGAAGTACGCTAGATGAGTAATCTTTTATTAGAATATTTAGTTTACGGAACAGGTAGAAAATGAAATGTAAATGGAACACGTCAGATTTTTAATTCATAATTTTTTAGTTAATGTAGAATAATGTTGAATTTTAAAAGTCAATGGAAAACGAACTTAACACAACGACAACACTTTTAAGATTAAATTTTGTGAAGATGGAGTCGATTAAATACTCAAAGTTTTCGGTCACCATAGACGCGTGTTGCTGCATTTATTTTATTTATTTATTTATAAACCTTAACGTATTTTAGCCTGGTTAGTCATCACGGAGATGAAAGAAATTGGTGAAATGATACTTAAAGGATTTCGGAGTCCATAAAGTTACTCGACATTCATCTTCTCAGGACAAAGGGAAAACCCCAAAAGAAGAAGAAGAAAAAAAAACTTATCCGAGTGACTCACTCAGCAAAATTTGAACTCACGACCTGTTGAATGTGAGGCAGTCAAGCTACCACCACACTCTACCGCACCCTGCGTTTGTTGTATGGTAGGTGAAAACATTGAATATTCAATCGACTCCATCTTCACAAAATGTAATCCTAATGTCGTATTATTAATGTAGGAAAGAACAGCATAGGTTAGGATAGAATAAGGCATGGAGGGATTTCGGTACTCGGGGTATCCCCTAGAGCAGGGGTCGCAAAACGTCACAACTTCATGACGCAATATAATACTACTCGCTATATACAAAGTGAAAACTGGGGTGGGCACAGTAAGCGAGGCTGCAGAGGTGACTCGTCTTCCTTGACCATCTTACCATGGCAAACAACAGCATACCTAACAAATAAATAACAGTGGAAGGAAGAATTGAACATAATTTAGGATTATACAGTTTATTTTTATGATTTTAAGTTGCGAAGACTTGATCCCCTGCTGTATCCTTTTACTTACGAGGAAGTACGATTTCAATTTATTCTTTCTTTCAGTACAGCGCAGAGATTATGCTCTCAAAACTTGGAACTATCTCACAAGTAGCCAGTGTTAATTTTGTATGAAGGCTGACATCAGTTAAGGTATTCTTGTTATTGATTTTAGCATGTTTAATTTGAGAAAAAAAAAAAAAAAAAAAAAAACGTTCTCGACTACATACCAGCGATTCTAGCAGCAAACGATTTTAGACGTGGGTATTAGAGTTTAAGATGTTTGATTACATGCAAAAGAATCCTTCCTCTCACTTTTCACAAATCAGGTCAGCAATCTGACATCGTAATGAATTTTTATTTACGGATGCTCTGTAATTTTACGGCCGAAAAAATCCATCGCCCTCCACGGGGTTTGAACCCGCGACCTTGGAAACCAGAGGTTAGCAAGCTATCCTTAGATCATGGAAGACAATCCTTACATCGTAGTATGATCTTTGTGACATGTCACATAATCGGGCATATTACCGCTTTTGACCCAATTAATATTTTTGTAGCGCAAAAAATATCTCACATTCTCGTTTTGACTACAGAGAATATATTTCTCCTCCCATTCTACTCTTGGTGTTGAAAACATCTCTGTCAATAGAACATGCACTATGTAGATAAGAGACTGAGTCACCACTGACATCTATGAGTCACGGATCAGGAGTTTTCTCGCGAGTCGAAAATTTGCGATGCCTGCCCTAGAGGAACGATGAGGCGAACGGAGACAGAGTGAATGTCCTAGAGTCACTAAGAGGGTGGGGTCCTGTCAATTCTAGAGTGATACTCACCGGCGGCGGCTATTACAACCGAAGTCCTTCCTCTCTGAGGGCTTAGACATCCCACTGGAGACCTCGCAAAAACGAAGTTGACTAGAGAGCAGCATACTTTTTTCCCTGCCATGCAGGGCCGAGACTCCCGCCGACATTTACAACCCCGTAAAAGATCACCCAGATAAAAGGTGAAATGAAATGAGAATTGTAGGCATAGGATATTCATAGGATGTGATGAATCTCCCCAGCATTCGCCTGCAACTTGTGGAAACCCTTATACATCCCTGGGTCGCGAATCGAACTCACACGCTTACTGCCTGCGCCATTTCGCTCGGTATTATTAATATAACTGCCTTGTGATTGTACATTACACCTTAAACTGTGTTGTCGAATTAACCTAGATTTTATGCCCTGGTCATTTTTTTCGTGCAGGTCTTGGTCCCACAGGATATATATAGGTTTCAAGATCATTTACCTTATATGAAATAGGCGTTTGGTTAACACTAAATAAACTTAATTTCTCTTGTAAAGAAAGTGTTGGTTACGACAGTATACCACTCATATATAGAACTGGGCCCGAAGGGCCTTAGGCTTAATGCATCCCATACCAAGCTTATGTTAAGTATTGAACACGGATCCCCTGGTAATGTAGGCAACGGCACCCCACCGCCAACACCAGATAATAATAATAATAATAATAATAATAATAATAATAATAGTAATATATTATTACTTTATATGCAGAATTGCATTGTTTGCGCATCCTTCTTTTCTATTGTAAGTTACAAATCAATAATGAGAAGTATCGTCACATAGAGGCTGAAATTTGGAAGATTTATTATCAAAGTTATTTTCTATGGAGAGATAACGACTTACGAAAGGGGAAGCGAATAAATGGGAGCCGCTAAAAGTTAGGCGTAAAACACATAGGTTAGTCACACTATTTAAAGCTTATACTGGTTTATGTGCATGAGTGGACGTTAGAAAGAGGTAAAAAAAAAAAAAAAAACCCGGCATACTACGGATGAAATGACTATTTGTATAAAATTAAGGGTAGAAGGTACAGAACCAACGTACGAAAATTTACTTTTGTTAATAGGACCATTGAATGGAATGAATTGCCTGTAACAGCCTTTCAGGGCTGCCCTCTGACCTTAAAGAAGTTTTGGCATTATTTAAAGAGAATAAATGTTAGTTTGAGTAAATATTGTGAAGTAATTAAGGGCCTCAAAAACTGTACTAATATATATTATTATTAATGTATATATTAGTAATGTATATTATTAATGTTGAGACTTCATAATAACTGTTTATAAAAATGCTGGTAAATTGCCATAAGTTTTGCTATACTGAATAATAAGTAGTTAGGTATTAAAAAAAATGTATAGATAATATGTTAGTTGTATTACCATTCTTAATTTAACTGTTAAGATTATTATTGTAACTGAATTTTGTGCCTTTAGCTGTGTCACCGGGCAATATACACACACACGCACGCACGCACACCACACACAAAGTTAAAAATACAAAATCTGATGTGTTCCATTCACATGACTTGCTCTAGCTGTTCCACAAACTTTCCTTACAAAAGATTATTCTTTTATTTTCAATATGATAATTGAGATAAGAATTAGCAGAAATTGCAACTTTGTTGTAAGTAGAAGGTAAATTAGGGAATACAGAAGGCTAAAGCGATAGTCACATATTTTAAAAACTGTAGCTATGTGAAACATTTGAAATCGGTTCTTTTTTGTATTCCCGGGAGTAAAACAAGAGATGAAACGCAATAAACTTCCCACTTGAGAAAAGTTTAAGTAGTTTAAAATTTAAACAAATAACAAGGAATATCTCGGAAACGGTCAACTGCACAAAAAATGTATTATTACATAAATTGTGTTTTAATGAGATCTACATTTTTGTATAGTAAGTTTTTGTTTATGTCTCACGGTTTACGAGTTATACAAAAGCCATCCAGAATGAACAGGTCACAGAAAGTTATTCTTAGAAAATTCAAGAAAAATATATTTCGTTTATCATGAAAATATTTTAATCAAAATTGCTAGAGCTATATTTGAGATAATAAAACTTGTCGAAAAGTATTACATGTAAAAGGTAGTTGGGGCTGGGGGAGGAGCTTGAAAATCTTCGTGTCGTATCCTTGGAAGATCCTGAACTTAAATACCAACGAAAAGTCGCTTAAACACCAAGTTTGGTATTTAACCAAGTTTTCGTTTTTGAGCTTTACTGTCCACAGATACACAGAGAGAGAGAGAGAGAGAGAGAGAGAGAGAGAGAGAGAGAAGAGAGAGAGACCAACATATACATACAGGTACCTCCGACATATTTTTAAAAATGCATTTTTTGGATTCAGGGAGTCTCAAAATATGCATTTCCAATATAGATCTTTGGCATAGAATTTTTGAATGGAATAAATGCCTTTGCTATCTACTATGCACGTTGTACATACGTACTAGAGAAAGTAAACATTTATGGTACAATATGTATGTATCAAAGTAAACTGATATGGTCAGGTCAGGAGAATGCCAAAACAGTTTGGGAATGCTCTCTACCTGGGAGAAGACGAAGAGGTAGACTGGATACATGATGCAAAAAATAAAGACGGGGATGAAATCAAAAGGATTGGAGTAGGAGAACTGGAATTACAGAAATAAAGAAAATTACAATTTAGGAACAGATAATAATAATAATAATAATAATAATAATAATAATAATAATAATAATAATATCTTGTTCATGCTTTTAAAAACATTTTCAGCCTACATATATAATCAGCCAACGACCCAGATGATTATGATATAAAGAATAAGTAAGACAGGAAATGACATACGTGTCGGCGACCTCTGTGGTGACCAGCCAGGAACCAATGTCTTGAGCTAGCGAGCCTTGCACCGCTATAACGGCGCACAGGAGGACGCTCAAGAAGGGCATGTCGGTTGCTTGTCTGGCGATGACTGCACGTACAGGCAGACGATGGAGCTTGAAAAGCCGCTAACGTGATGGTGGGGGATGAAACTGGCTCGTCCAGGTCAGAGCAAATGTTCCGGATATCTTTCCTATTGTATTGCTTTACCAATGTATCAAATATAACGGATAACCTGTTTGCTAAACAACCGCTCTATAAGTTGGACAGAACCGATGTTTGCCACAATGTCGGTTATTTTATATCCAAAATAATAATATCTATATCTGGTCGAACACTCTTTCCCATGACATTAGCTTGTCACAAGGTGAATATTAATTACATGCCCACTCGTCATCTTTATGTGTGCAAAAGCGCTCTAGCTGTATTTTCTTAGGATAGGATACAGTCGGAGGAACTCACCACCGAATCTCACCTACGCCCCGGGCGCCCTGAGAAGGGAGGTATGAGGTGACACAGAGCGTCAGGAATCAGGAGCAACGGCACAACAATGACAAGTTCCCTAAGTTTCCATATTGAAACACCAGTCGGACAGGCAAACCTATATCCCCGCCCCACATAGGGTCCAACGCCCGCAGTTGGCCTCATTCTGCAACCAGCCGAACTAGTGGGACGAAGATAGTATTTGAGCATCCTTTTCCCCTGTCACGCCATACGAGCACCATCAGTGACATTTCCAACCCTGAAAGAAACCAACAGAATGGAGGATGAATGAAAAAACAATGGAAAAAACATGGAGGGACAGGAAATTCGGGGAAAGAAAAAAAACCTACGCAGCATTCGCCTGGCGATCCGGGGAAACCCACAAAAAGCATGGGTCAGATAGACCGGCAAAGGGAAGCGAACTCGTAACCTCCAGAATGGGGGTCACAGTCAAACCCGCCTGAGCCATTCCGCACGATTGTGTTTCTTTTGCTGGATTTCTCTTACTACTTAAGCTGGGCTTATGCATGCGATAGCTACCGGACGATATACGTAAAATATCGTACTGAGTGTTCATCGCACACTGGGGGACAAAGTGCGATAAATATGTCGTAAGGCGGTGATAAAGTACTGCCAATCGATTTGATCGGGCAGTTGTGAAAATGGACCCAGATATGCTGTACGCTTGGTAGTATTATCTTTAAAGAGAAAAGCACGTAGATGAGTGTTCTTCTTCAGCTTCTTCTTCTTCTTCTTCTTCTTCTGTTTCAATACAGATTTCCGTCATTTCTCCGTGCGCAATTCAGCCTAAGGCTTATTGTGTTACCTTGAACGTTTAAGACCAACCCACTACACCTGCATCCCTTAAAAAGTAATAGTTTTATAGTGGCTGTGTAAACTGCTTCATTTGGTTCTACAAACATTTCCCTAAAAGCATTGAATATCCTGTGAGCCAAAGCCTCCACAGGAGCATTGAGTATGTTGGGCCCTTTCATGCTTTTTTCCGAACAATTTTCAGTCTAAGTTACCCTGATACACCCTTATTGTGTTTGGAGACTTTTTCACTGTAGCATGTCCTGTGAGGAAAGCAGCAATTGTTCTCAGCTGATTTCTACAAAGGTGGGCTGATAAGTCCCGGGCCTCTCAATGAAAACAGCATTTAATTTTTTTTTCTTTATTTCTCAACATAATCTCCAGAAACACTAATACATTTGTCATATCGGTGTTCTAATTTAATTAAACCATCTCTGTAGTGCGATTTATCACGGTCCTCAAAATAGCTGTTTAAAATCTTCGTGCTCCAAGAAATTTTTTGAGGTTTGGTGGTAGTCACTGGGTACTAGATTTGACGAATAGGGTGGATGTGCAAGCAATTCAAACTTTAATTCGCACATTTTTCCCAGAGCATTGTGATGAAACAAGATTGCTGTTGTTACCAAATGAGGTATTTTTCTTTTCACCTCATCACTCAAACGTTGTAGTAAGCTTACGTAGTATTCACCAATGATACTTTTACCATTTTCCAAGTAATCAATAAAAATAATTCCCTGTGCATCCCAGAAAACACTCGCCATAACCTTGTTAGCTGACAAAATCGACTTTGATTTTTTTTTTGGCGTTGGTTCATCTGGTTGGTTGTTTTGACTACGATTTACTTTCTGGAGTGTAGTGAAGTTTCATCCATGGTAATAAGCCGTCTCAAAAATTTACTGAGATTTTTACGGTAGAGCTCCACATTAACAGAAACAGTTTTTTCTTTATAACTTTTGATCAGGTGTCAACAAACGCGGTACTCATGTTGCACAGACCTTGTAAAAGCCCAAAACATTACTTAAAATTTTATCTGCACGTTCTTTAGATATGTTTACACCCTCTGCTATCTCAAACAACTTTAATCTGAGGTCTTCCAGTGCTAAACGGTGCATTTTTTTCAATTATCTCTGGAGTTGTCACTTCCAGAGCGAGGCTCATCACTAGTGCTCTTACGTCCCATTTTAAACTCTGCAACCCACCTTTTAATCATTGAATATGAAGGGGCAGAGTCTTTCAATGTACTGTCCATTTTCTCCTTGATTTCATTAGGCATTAAGCCTTTCAAATGAAAATATTTAATCACTGCTCTTTTTTTTTTTTTTTTTTTCAAATCCTCCATTTTCGTGAAAACTCTCAAGTTGTCTTGTTTAAAATACTTTCATTCGAAAACTAAACAAGCTATTGACATAACTATGGATACAAGCTTGTCTAGAGTTAAACTATACGATGTTACCGTCTAACTGGTCTAGTGGCGCCATATCTGTGTGAGGCCCGGGACTTATGAGCCGACCCTCATGTTACATTTTAATCGGCTTACGGTTCTTTTCTCTCATGGTTTCCTAATAAATATCTTACCATGTCTGTTTCCTGAACTTTTAAACCAGGATTTGAAATGTTCTGTTTTGGACCGTTCTTAATAGCTTCTCTAATTGAACTTCTAGAGGTTCCTAGAGTCGGCTCTAGCCCAATAAATTTAAAACTGCTCCTTGTCTAACAAGTTCACCAGCTTTTTCATCGCCCTCCATTCCCCAATGGCCCGGCACCCAGATGAGTTGAACTTCATTCTGTTCTGCCAGGCCATTGAGAATATTTAGGCAGTTTAAAACCAGTCTTGACGTAACCTTGTGACTACTAAGAGTCATAAGTACACCCTAGATGAGTGTTGATCCCATAAACTGTTCAAGGCATGAAGTGGTGCTTACTGTAGTCTATATAGAATGGTAAGAGAAGATGAAGACAAGCTTTTTAACAAACTCGACTATATTCTTATTGACGGCTGGGGCGAGCGGCAGTTGGTGTTGGTGGTCGGGCTATTGGGTGTTTCGGGAACTCTCTCCTGTACCCTCGGTGCGGTATTTATTTAAACTTTTTACAAGGATTTTTGCTATGCATCTGTTATCTCGAAGGTATGGTTTCCAAATTTCTTCGGTCCTGAATACAGTAGTTCCATTTTGTGGGTTCTTTTCTTCGCTGCATCCGAGAGGTGTCTTTCCCCGAGGAGTACTTTATCTCCGACCTCTGGTCCCCATTTCTTCTTCCTTCTTACTGCTTTTTGCTTCCTGTATTCTGGGAGGATATGTGGGACTCTCCACTTCCTCATGCGACATACCCACTAAAAAAAACCTCCACGCTATAACAGTAGTTGTCGAGAATAATGTGGCTTAGCGCGGTCCCGCTAATGCACCCGCGTTAGTAGAAGAGAGATAGGATGCTACCGCACGTTCTGCGGGAGCGGGTAAAAGGTTATTTCTAGGCTGACAGCCATGGAACCTGACTGCAGCCTAGGGAATTGAGATGATATTGGAAGGAAATGAAGAATGGAAATTTGAGGAGAGAATATGACGTAGAAAACGTACGAATTTCATCTTCTTCGGTATTGTTCAGACGTAGAAAACTTACGAATTTCATCTCCTTCGGTATTGTTCAGCGTAGCTCCCAGTCGTCTTCCAGTTGGTTGACAACAGAGAATCCGCTGGCCGTGCCTGCCCCTCATCCTGTACAGGAGGAGGAGCGGTGTTGGGCTGCTGACGTCTCGACTGGAATAGCTCAGCAGAATAAGCAGCTTGCTGCAGGAGAACCTGCCTCAGCTGCTGCGTGAGGCCGTCGATCCTGATGGACAAGTCGTCGGCTGTGGACTGCTGGCTGGTGACTGCTGCGGCGTTTGAAGCTTGCAGTTCCTGAAGCTTCTGTATGAGGATGCCGCATGTCTCTTCCAGGGCAGCTAGTCGAGCGCCGGCGTTCAGGATCTCCGCGTGGAGGTCCAGAATGTCTCGCGCCGCTGCGTCTGTTGAGAGTGCAGGTGGTGAGGTCTCTGTGATTGATGTCTGCGGTGGTGTGGTGCGGCGGGCAGGGGGTAGTGATGCAGTTCTGCTCCTTACGTAGAGAGGGCACTGGGCTTGCCCGGTGAAGTGTCTTGTGCCACAGACCCGCGGCGACGGCGGAGATCGTGCCCAGTGCACTCGGCGGTGGTGGAATTGGTACCACAGTAGTGGCACCGCGGCGGCGAAGAGCAGACGTCGGCTGAGTGTCCGAAGGCACGGCAGCGTCCGCAGGGCCGGTGGCGTTCTTGTCGGCTAGCCTCGACGACCAGAAGTCGCCCTAATAAGGGCAATCCTGACACCTAGGCATCTTCCAAGTCAGCCTGGCCCTGCATCTCCAGGCGAACAAGCGGCGTTGGCCCCCAGTCGCAGTATATGCGGGTGGCCCTCAAGCAAGAAGGCCACCGCGACTGCACGGCGGTGAGTAGATGCCGGGTGGAAAGGTCCCGAGGGACCCCCCGTACTACAGCACTGAACCGGGGTGGCGGTAGCGTGGAGTTAGGCTGAGGCGTTGGCGGCGATGGCGGTAACCACGGCTGCAGTTGCGGCGAGACTGCGGTGGCGGCCGGCGGTGAAGCAGGGCTTGCCCCGCCCGGTGGTGACGGAGGTGCTGCCGAGGAAGAGGGCTCTGCGGGGTCTCTTCTTCGCCATGTTGTTGGCTCGAAGATCAAGCTCCGAATGTGTACATGCATTCACTTTTCTTGTATCTAACGTCATGCGTAGCTTATTCTGTGCTTTGTGAACCCGGCATAAAGCATTTACATACGGTGTAATAGCCACTTCGATTATGTCATTCTTAAGCATTTCCTTTAAAACCATGTCCGCTTCTTTCTTGATTGAATTCGGAATGGCACGGCATTTGTGAGTGCATGGTTTGATATCTTCCTCTACCTGAAATTTGTGAGTGTAGGTAGTACATGTTGCAGGTTTTTCGATGAAAACTTCTCCATATTCTTGCAGTATCTCTAGCAGTTGTCCCATTTCTTTTGTTATGTTGTGGCATTGCTGAACTTTCTCTATAAACCTTGTTGAATCAGCCATTTCTCAATAATCCATTGTTTCCTCTTCTTTTGGGTCAGTATAATACAGGGTGTATATAAATGAATATCGGGATTTTAACTCTTTATAATATTTATTACATTCAACTTACAGTTATAAATGATATGTCAAATGAAAAAGCAACTCAAACAGTTTTGTTTGTTGGCACAAGTGCGCATGTGCGTGCAATGTTTCTGCCGCAATCCGCTAGACAGCGGTAGTAACAAAGATGGCGACTAGTAAACAGAAAGCTTTTTGTGTTTTGCAGTTTGCAAAGACCGAATCTGTAGTTACTGTGCAACGTGCGTTCCGTAGTAAGTTCGGTTGTGATCCTCCTAGTGATAAAAAAATTCGTAGATGGTATAATCAGTTTGAAGATACCGGCTGTCTTTGTAACGGGAAGAGCATGGGACGACCAGGAGTAAGTGAAGAGACTGTTGAGCGAGGGAAAGAGTCGTTCATTCGTAGCCCAAAGAAATCAGTCCGGAAGGCTAATCGTGAATTACAAGATCCTGTGTCAACTGGAAAGTTGTAAGAAAACGCTTACAGCTACGTCCTTACCGTTTACAGTTATTACAGGCTCTAAAGCCGACAGACCACGGATTACGTGCCAAATTCGCAAACGACATGTTTCATGACGATTTTGTGGATCGTGTTGTCTTCAGTGATGAATCGACCTTTCACCTAAGTGGTCATGTTAACACTCATAATGTGCGCATCTGGGGCTCAGAAAATCCTCACGAGATGGTACAAATGAAACGAGATTCCCCTAAAGTGAATGTTTTTTGTGCCGTATTCCGGCGAAAAGTTTATTGGCCTTTCGTTTTTGGTAAACCTACTGTAACTGGCACTTCTTACCTTGATACACTAGAGCAATGGCTCTTCCCTCAGTTGGAAGTAAATGAGCCAGAGAACTTCATTTTCCAGCAGGATGGTGCGCCACCTCACTGGCATAACGAAGTACGCGATTGGTTGAACGTCACTGTACCCGAGCGCTGGATAGGCCGCAAGAGCCCCAATGACAGGGCTTGCTATGCATGGCCTCCACGTTCTCCTGACCTATTGCCATGCGATTTTTACCTTTGGGGCTTCATCAAGGACCGTGTGTACGTGCCTCCGCTACCAGTTGATCTCCCTGAATTAAGAAACCGGATTGAAGCAACTGTTGCTACAATTACTGAATACACACTTATCAACGTTTGGGAAGAACTAGGCTATAGACTTGATGTGTGCCATGTTACAAAGGGTAGTCACATTGAACATTTATGAGCTTCTTGGTAAAACTGTTTGAGTTGCTTTTTCATTGACATATCATTCATAACTGTAAGTTGAATGTAATAAATATTATAAAGAGTTAAAACCCCGATATTCATTTATATACATCCTGAAATGTCCTGTTATTTATGGACGCTCTTTAACTGCTGTGGTTCTCAGCGTCCCATTCTAAATTGGGCGTGAAAGATCGCTTAATTTTGCTCAGAGGCCTCTCAATCAGGCTTGAGGTTCTTTTACGTGCCGTAAATCTACGACACGGGACCAACGGCTTTACTTCCCTTCCGAAGGAAGCCATGCTAAACATTTTTACACCCGAAAAAATCCATCGTCCGCCGGTTTTTTTTTTTTTTTTTTTTTTACCGTGGAGGGGAAAAATGCATTCCTGCATTCGACCCCAAGCCTTAGTGCAATGGCTTGGGGGATATGTGGAGCTCCCCGCAGAGTGCGGTATATCCACTAAAAAACCCCTCCACGTGTTAATCGTTATATAGGGTACTTTCGTGCAAACATGCATTAGTCGGGTCCCGCATAGCACCCCGGTTAGTAAGTGAGAACTACTTAGCTGGCATGCATTGCATGCGAGCGCGTTAATGCTACTTACTGGGATTGTCCATGAAACCTGAACAATACCAGTGGATAATCATGCGCTACTTTATAAGTGTTTTATTCGTTAATAATTATGTTCTATTTCTGCAGGGTGTGCCTGCTTGTCATATTAGGTAAAATGTTATTTGACATGCACTTAAATTTAGTCTTATAGTATATGTTTAGAATGTGACATATATTTGGAGTTCCGCTTCTGCGCTGTTGCTTCGGGAGATTTCTCCGTCCGTCAGTGGTTGCGCAGCCGCTCGTCGCTAGTAGTAGTACCGGGCTCATAGGCCTTCGTCATCTCGTTTGCCATGTAGTTGTCAAGGTCGTCTAAGTGATTGACTCCATATTGCAGCTGCCCGAAGTACGCTGCCCGCGTCGATCACAATGGGAGGCCCCTTCCCCCGGTCCGCCTCAGCTGTAGCTGAGGGCTTTAGGGCTCGGCGACGGGCTGGTACTGAAACATATGAGAAGAGAGAAAGAATAAACATGTATATAGCTGTGTGTTAGAAGGGGAGAGGTTTTTAGGGAAGGAGGTTTGTAAGGTATGTTTGTATTTCGTCTGGAGTGGTTCTTGTGTTATAGTTCTGTCGAAAAGTGATAAAGGTCTGTTGTGTTTGTTTGTTTGTTTGTGTGTCGTAGTTCCCTAGCGTTTCTATTAAAGGGTTGTGATGTGCACTTAATTTTTGATACGTGTCGTAGGTTAGCTTTTTAATGAATTGTTCGATTGTATGTATTTTGAGTTCTTCGTGGAGTATGTCAGCTGGAGCTGTGTATGGTACCTTAGATACTAAGCGTAGAATTTTATTTTGGAATCTTTGTAAGTTTATGATGTGGTTTTCGGCGGCATACCCCCATACTTGGGATACGTAAGTAATTATAGGTCGGATTAATGTTTTGTAAAGTGTGAGTCCCATGTTAAGGCTTAGCTGTGAGCCCATGTTGATGAGTGGGTATAGCCTGCCCAATTGAGCATTGGCTTTTCCACGAGTCTGGGTAATATGCTTTTTCCATGTTAGACCCTGATCCATTTTAAGTCCTAGCCAAGTTACCGTATCTGTCCATCCAATATCTTCACCAAATATGGTAAGTGGAGGCAGGCGGTGTCTGGGAAATCTGTGATTGATACGCTTTGTGAATATGATTGCTTGAGTTTTTGGTGCATTTACTTTGATTCGCCATTTGGTAAGCCAGTCCTCTAGGTTATTAAGAGACCTCTGAAGTCTGCTGTGAATGAATTTCGTTTTTCCTGATTGGGTCATTAAGTCGGTGTCGTCCGCATAAATGTATAGTTCTGCATTTTCGGTTTTTGGGATGTCATTTATATAGATATTAAATAGTGTTGGCCCGAGTATGCTGCCTTGTGGCACTCCGGCTTTGATTGGGCGTTCGGATGACAGGTGATTGTTTACTCTGGATTGAAATTTTCGATCACTTAGGTAGTTTGTTATGAGTTTAATGAGTGAGTCGTGTATATTTATTGTTTTGAGCTTCTTTAGTAGGCCAGCATGCCATACTCTGTCGAAGGCTCGTTCGACATCTAATAATAAAGCACCTGTTGATTTGTTGATGTTGAAACCGTGCGTTATAGATTCGGTTGCCCTGATTAGTTGAAGAGTTGTTGAGTGTTTGGCTCGGAATCCAAATTGTTCTGGAATTAGTATGTTTTGTTTGTTTAGTTGAGAGTTGAGACGTTTGAGAATTACTTTTTCGAGAAGTTTTCCAAGTGTGCTTAGTAGACTAATTGGTCTGTAGTTGTGCGGTTTGGACAAGTTTTTCCCCTTTTTGGGGAAGTGGACCACGGTGGCTAGTTTCCACCTTTTAGGGTAATGTCCACTAATGAGCACGTAGTTGAATATGCCAGTAGCTTAATTGCCCTTTCGGGCAAATGCATTAGGGCCACTGTTGGGATGTTATCTGGCCCAGGGGCTTTTCTCTTTAGGAGGTGCCTGATTAGCCAGTTTATTTCACTCGGGCAGGTTTTTCTCACTAAGTTGTGGGTTACCTGTTTTTTGAAAATTTCCGTTGCCTCCGTAAATTGAGGGCAGCAGGGAGTAGGATTAGGCGTGCAGATTTCTTGCAGTGTGTCTGCGAGCATATCTGCTTTTTGTTGGTCTGTGGATGCGATTGTTTGATTGTGGTGTAATGGTGGTATTTGTGTTTTATCGCGTGTTAGACAGCGTGCAATTCTCCACACCGAGTCTCGTTCGTAGTCGAGGTTCTCAAGTGTATTCTGCCATTGTTGAGAGAGATGGTTTGTTGTTCTCTCTCTGACAAGGGTATTTAAGTGTCTAACGTATTCCTGGTCTACAATATGACGTGTTTTCTGCCATCGCCGTCTAGCTCGGTTTCTTTCCGCTGGATTTGGATGTCAGGTGGTAGTTGTGATTGGTATTGCTTAGGTTTTTTTTATTGGTACAGCTTCTTTGGTTGCCGTTTTTATGCATTTTCTAGTTGAACTACCGCCTCATTCATGTTTTCTGCTGTATTTAGCTGTGTAGTATGTAGGTGCTTGTTGATAGTGTTTGCAAACCTATCCCAGTCTGCTTTATTGTAGTTTAGACGCTCGACTGGTGGATTGGGGGCTGCAGTGCCCTCTAATGTTATGACCTTAGGTATATGAAGTCAGCATGGTAACCATTACACCACGGAGGGCGACTATATACATCCTGTATATCTCGTTGTCTTCTTGGCAATCAGATGTTCTCACACGCTCTGACTCCATATTTATTTTCTTCTACATCACGTAGATTCACAATATTTACTTTAAGTATCTCCATCTCTTCTACTACAATATTCTCTATAAAAATCTTTCATTTTCTGTTTCTTCTTCGTCGATACTTTTATTATTTTTGCTGCTATATTCTTCCTGAACCAGAGGAATAGTTTCACTGTTTTCAACTCCATGGACAGAGAATAAGCGTTTCTTAAAATTTATTTCTGATTGCCAGTAAATCATTATGTCACTGCCTAAGATTAAATTTAAAATAAGCTTAGAAACAACAAGAGCTATTTTTTCAGTCTTGAAGTTACTTATACTGATCTCTAACATAACTTGATTTCTAATTCGTTCTCTTTTCTTGCCTGTTGCAACACTGCAATAAACTCCGCATACAGGCAGATAGTTTACTTTATGTCAGCTTATTATATGCCTCTGAGCATACCGTTGTTGTACAATCTGTATCTAACATAACATGATATGTTTCTGACATAGTCTTTACTTTAATATGCGGTGGGTTCCTAAGCTCATTTGTTTTCTTAGCACCAAAAGCACTTGTTTCATTTTTGTGTAATAAAGTTTGTGTATAACCCTTTTTTGCGTTTTGTGTCATAGGACCATCACACGGAGTTGTAGCATGATTCTGGCTTAGTTTTGCGCCGGATTGTGCTGGGTTTGAGTCCTGTCACTTCTTACTGACGGCTCCGTTTCTCCCTGCGTATCATTCCTAATGTTTTCCCCATTACTGTATTGCGGCCTGCTTTCCCATGTATTCCTATTATCATCCCTCTCCGAGGAGGGGGTTGGTACCTTTGGTAGGGTCGGTACCATTGGCGAGGGTGGTTGAATTGAATTGAACTGAATTGAAATTTATTTGTAATATGCCAATAGGACATGGATTTACACGCCAGTATAATAAGAAAAGCACAGTAAAATACATAACTGA
The DNA here is from genome assembly GCA_030762935.1 of Hymenopus coronatus. Classification (NCBI taxonomy): domain Eukaryota; kingdom Metazoa; phylum Arthropoda; class Insecta; order Mantodea; family Hymenopodidae; genus Hymenopus; species Hymenopus coronatus. Next base: position 162,404,515 of record CM060892.1, read on the forward strand.
TAACATGGTAAAATACATAACTAATAACATTTTAAAACTTGTAAATTAAAAACTCTGTCAATGAATAGAAACATTGAGTCATTAAACATCGTTTTACATTTTGCTTAAAGCTGTTGTAAGGCAATTTTTGTATATTCAACGGTAACTTATTAAAAAGCATAACGCCAGAATATGCAGGTGATTTTTCATATTTTGCGAGTTTATGATTTTCAATGGATAATAAATATGCCTTTCGTGTGTTGTAATTATGAACATCTTAATTTTTGTAAAATAATTTCTCATTTGATTTAAAAAAGAGTAATCTCTTAAAAATATAAATGGAAGGAAACGTTAACATTTTATATTGCATAAAATAAGGTTTATAGGAGTCCATACTTTTTAACTTAAAGATGGTGCGAAGAATTCTTTTCTGTGCGATAAATATCCTATATACGTTAGTAGAGTTGCCCCATAGGAACACGGCATAACTAAGATGTGTAAAAACAAGGAGAGTAGTATACAGAGATCAATGTTTTTGTGTCAAGTATATCTCTAAGTTGCAATATGGCAGAACATAGTTTCTTGGCAATAAAGTCAGAATGTTCATTCCATAATAAATTATCGATATATATTCCAAGAAATTTAGAACTTTGTTGACTTTGGATCAATTTATTCTCAAATTGTACATTTAGAGTAGTATCAACTAATTTATTTATGAATTTTAGACACACAGTTTTTTCAATATTAACTATTAGTTTATTATTATCACACCACATTTTAAACTGAGAGATAGCTACTTTGATTCTGTCTAATAAAGCGTCATATACATCAGAACAATCAGTAATAGAGGTGTCATCAGCATAAATTAAAACTTTTCTCACATCTATATATTCTGATAAAGCGTTTATATATAATAAAATATTAAAGGGCCTAGTATCGAGCCCTGTGGGACTTCCATACGCATATCGAAATTATCAGAAAACGTGTCACTAACTTTTATGCAAATCCTACGATTGGATAGATATGATTTTAAAAAAATGAAGAAACAGCCTCTGAACCTCAAGGCTTCTAACTTTAAAGTAAAATTAGTTAATATCCAAACTATAGAAGGCCTTAGATGAATCAAAATGTAATACGGCTGGTAATCATATTCATAAATTTGGTAAATATATTATCTATATTATTATTATTTAAATTATATATTGCACTAAAATCCATAGTGTTAATAGTGTGACTTAAACTAACTAGTCTATCACTATTTATTTTCCTGTAACTCTTTTTGTGGTATTATCCTCTAGCTCTAATGTAGTTAACGTGTGTGTCACCCCTGTACCTATTTCCTATTGGTCTGTCCATCCTCATATTCCTATTCCGGTGGATTATGCTCCTGACCTTGTGTTCTGCTCTGGTGTGTCGGTGCCCTCTCCCCACGAAAATCAACTTCATTTTCGTTCCTATTCCTATGTGTTTGTGTCTCCGCATTTTGGCGACCATTTTGCCTAATTGTGGGCGTTTGTGTGTGTTGGCTAGTAATGATTCGTTCATTTTGATTTTCGCTCCGGTGAGCAGTGTTTCCGGGCGGTTGGTAACTCTCAAAATATGTTAATAATTCTATGATATCAGTCGTGTCAACAGGTTTAGCAAGAATTAAATTTTGCCTCACAGAGTCAGGAAAATGTCATGTAACTGCTGTTATGATTTCCTGCTCGGTAAGTGGCGGTACAATTAATTTGCACTTATGTCAGTTTTCAGGAAATAGTCTGTAAAACTCTTGCCATCTGCTGGATTAAACTTTTCCGTTGCCAACTCTACTCTTATCTGATTTTGTCTAGCTGGACCCCAGTACCTAGCCAAAAATAAGTTCTTGAAGGTTTGGTAAGATTCATCTCCTCCGAAGGTAGATTTAAGCCAAAGTTGGCTCTTTCTCTTTAAGCATTTCTTGATTATTATCATCGCAGCTCATTAGGAATTTCCTATATTTTGAAGTACAGATCTAATTCCTTCAAGAACGCTTTAGGAGAATCCCCTAGCTCTTCGTCAAAGGTTGGAGCATTGATCTGTGATGTGTACTGACAGTAAGCATGTGCTGATTGTTTCTCTGAGTGTTGTCATAATCTGTGTGTGTTTGTCTACCTCGAAAGGTTGTGTAACTGTCCTGCTGTTTGTATAGCTACCCTCAAAACATGTATTATCTACATAATTGGAAACATAACTATTTACATTTGCACTTTCAAAATTGCTGACATGCTCAGTCATTTCTTTCTCCTTATTTTGGAATGCTATCACAAGTCGGTTGAAATTGTTTGAATTTTCCCTATCCTTAGTGATGTTCTGTTGACTTTCAGTTATTTCTTTTTTGAATTCCTCTTGGTAGGAATTCATCACGTCTACCCTTCCTCTTTGTGCTAGCAATTCTTTATTTACATTTGCTATAGTAACGTTTAGGCTACTACACTCCTGGTTTACTTTGTTTATTTCAATATTTACATTTTCTTGTTTCCCTGTATTGTCTGAAACTAGTTTTAACCGTTCCTCTTTTATTTCATTTATATTAGCTCATAATTCCTCATTTTGGGATTCTAACTTGGTATTTAAATGACTAATTCTACTTTCTAGGTAAGAATTTAATGCTACTATTTTGTCATTTACTGATAGTGTTTCACCTTTGATTTCTTCTTTGTTTTCTTCTAGCCTAACATTCATTTCAATCCTGTTTTCATTTAGCCTAGAAATAAACTCTATTTTGTTTTCTTCTAACCTAGCATTCATTTCAAATTTGTTCTCTTCTAACCTAGCATTCATTTCTGAATTATTCTCTTCTAGTTTGGAATTCATAGCTACTGGTGCATTCCTACTCTGTTCTAGCTTTTGATTCTTTTCCACTTTACTTTGCTCTAGTTTATTTACAAGTTCATTCCTACTCTGCTCTAGCTTGGAATTTAGTTCTAACTGCTTGGAATTTAGCTCTAACTGCTTTGAATTCAATTCTGATAACATGTTGATAACAGTTTCTTGTAATTTTTCATTACTTTCATCTTTATGTGATTGTCTTTCACTAATTATTTCTACATTCTCACTTTCTGTGTATTTTCCATTTTTACAGTTTTTGCACTTCCTAAAAACATATAAATTTTTGCTTAATTGATCCTCTCCTACTGTTGATGTGGAGTCCAGATGTTGTGTCCGAATGCTGTGTACAGATGCTATGAACAGATGCTGTGTCCAGATGCTGGTCCTACCGTGTTCTAGCCACGACGTTCGGCTGCCAGATTGGGGCGGGCAGTCGGTCGGTGCTGGTGGTCGGGCTGCTGGGCGTCTCGGGAACTGTCTCTCTCGGATCCTGGGTGTGGTATTTATTTAAACTTTTTACATGTTTAAATTTGCCGCTGGATATAATGTTGGTCACGCTTGCTGTTGGCGAAACTGGAATTACCAATTAGCGCCAGACTCGATGATTGAGACAGTTACAATTTTATTCTCAGCAGTGAAGTAATTTATATTTCCACAGCTCGACCGCGTTACCCACTAAATGTTTGCTAGCTTTAGTCGGTGAGTAAAATAATCTTAATCCCCTTGCTTAGATAGTAGGGGTTCTTATAGGAGAGAATTAATTTAGAAGATATCTTGGTATTTTAAGCTTTTATTTGCGTAAATTGTTGAAACAATGCGGTGAACTAAGGCACGCGATTTAAACAGGTTTCTATTTACAGAAAACTGTGCCCAATATTTGCTTTATATGTACTTGCTTGAATCATTGCCGATAATTAGTAGAATATAATATTTTACACAAAATTGCTGTAATATAGATCTCGATTTACGAGATACACTCTTAGCGTCTGTCGCTTCTTCTTTTCTTTCGTTGACTCTGTACCGGAACCTTGAAAAATGTTTACATATATCACAAAAGTTGAAGATCATTGTTTTTAGTATTGTAATCTGCTCGTCGCCATGGGGATGACAGATTTCCTTGTTCCACATTTCGTGAAATACGTATTTACAATACATGTTTATACACTCATAATAATTAAAATGAATACATTTGCATAATTTACATGAACAAGTGCATCCAAATAGCTGACTTTTCTAAATTAATTATTTGTTTAGCTTTGTTCTTATGCTTTGTTACATGCAAATTACAGCATCCGGTATCTCGTTCACTTTTGTTCTACTTCTTCTCTCATATTTTGATTTTATTTATGTTTTATATAATTAATATGCGTTCCTAAACATCAATTCTTAGCTATATATTATACATCATAATGTGTTATATTTGTTACATAACCTTGGTTATATTACTTTCGTAAACCACGCCATTTTAAGCACTTTTCGTTCATATCGTGAAGTGATAACGTCACGCTGCCATTTGTTTAAATAGGTACATTTCTTTAGCTTTCATTACAAAACAATATGTCATAACTTTTTAACATTGTTTTAGGGCAGTATTGTTTTATTTTCTATTGCCTCGATTTATTTAACATTAAATCCTGCGTCACGGTGATCCACACCATTTTATAATTTTAAATTTATCAATGAAACGTTCTGTTTCAAACAAGGCGTCTTCCATGTTTCATTAAAAAAAATAACTGAACAAATTTTAACACCGCAATTGCATGAACATGATTGGAGAAGCTATTGTTTGGCAATCCTAGTGTTAGGACGCCAACGATAGAAATACCGTACGAGTGTATATACAGTTTCCATTAGTGTTGACAACCTTCGACAACCAGAAAACCGCACAGGCACATAAATATGGACCACATTTATGAACTGAAAACCAATTAATAACAAAATGTTACAAAATACACATAGGAGAATAGAATTATACAGTAAGACGCTGAAGAGATATCGATACAAAAAAAAGGTGAACAGTTTATTTGTTCCATTCACATGACTTTCTCTACATCTCTGCAACAAATTATTGACAGAAAACTTATTCTTCTACTTATTCACGTTAATCGAGAAAAAATAGCAGAAATGCTCTTATTACTTGCAGAAGGGAAATAAGAGAGTATACCAGGCTAAAGCGATATTCAGTATTTTAAAAACTGGTTGCAAAGTGACTGAAGCTCCTTTGTTTGTATGGCTAAGAGTTGGCAAATCCCCGCATGACAAAAGTAGGTGTACTTTAAAATTGAAAGCAATAACAAGAAATATCTATAAAAAAAAAAAAAAAAAAAAAAAAAACGGTCAGCTCCATGAAAAAATGTATATAACAAAATGTGTATTTAAACGAGATCTACATTTTTTGTGCAGTATGTTTTTGTCAATCCATTACGATTTACCAGTTATGCAACATTCAGAAAAATTCATCCAGAATAAAAATGTCTTCAGATGCTATTCCCAGAAAATTCTAGATATACATTTTATTTGTCACGTAAATATCTTTAATATATGATATTTTAATCAACATCGTTAGAGCCTTTTTGAGAAAATTGAAATTTTAGAAAATGTTTCCATGTAAAGGTAGTTCGCTTGGGACTTTTTCTTGAAAATATTTGTGTCGCATCCTTGGAAGATACTGAACTTAAACTCCAAGTTTGCTATTTAACGGACTATTCGTTTTTTTGAGCCATGCTGCCCACAGACACACACGGACGTTTTTCTAAAACTGAATTTTTGATATATTTACGGTGAAATGTGAGTATCGAATTTTTTGTTGCAATACAATATCTTCCCTTAGAGTAAAAAAAAAAAAAAAAAAAAAAAAAAAAATTGATGTGTTCCATTCGCACGACTTTTTCTACACCTGTGTAAAAAATTATCTTTTTATTGTTTAATTTACATAGCCCCCTTTAATATCTAAGATCACATCGGGGGTTTTGCACTTGAAACAACTCGTTGACTGTAGGTTCTTTTACGTTTGGTTTAAATCATTTTATTTTCCTCAAACACACACATTCACTCTCACATACAAGTAGGGGAATGTGGGCTGTTCAGGACAAAAGAATGCCGTCTCTTGTAATACTAGATGTTTTACAAGTTGTAGTAATTAAGATAACACCTCCCGACAGACCTCCCATAACACCGCCCCCTCCCCCACTGCCAAAACAACTGTCTAAAAGGTATCCATGCACCTGTCAATCAAAGTAGATGCTATCGGCTGCCGTCACCTCCCATTTGCCAAACTATCTGTCTAAAATGTTTCTCGTTTCGGGCTGTCAATCATTTAAACAATCATCTTTCACATTCGCAATTTAGCCGATTGACCACGCCCAAGCGAAAAAAATGCAACTTGCTGATGTCGAGCTACAAGGTTCATCTGCATATCAAATCGATCTAGTTTTTCACGAGAAATCTGAATATCTAATGATAAATGAAAAATTCTATATGATTTCAATTCGATAACCTCTTTTAATTTAATTAATTATTATATCTGGTAATTCGAGAGCTACAAGTCTCATTTGCATGGGAAATCGTTCTAACTTTTCATAAGGAATCTGAATATATAAACAGAGTTTAACTATCTTGGTGAAATAAAAAACTCGATATAATTACTGAGTAGAATATTTGATATACATTATTTGATATCACTTGAATATGCGTTTGCGGTAATATTTTCGCTAGGAATTACAACACTCACACGGTTGAACATGTTAAAAGCTTTGTTATGACATACCAACACATGAAATGATAATAGCAACGTTTATAGAGAATTGCATTTATAAAAACTACTAATTTAGTTTCCAAGTGTAGGACTTTCAAACACTACATCCAGAACAGAAGACGTGATTGTTTCAATACTTAAAATAGAATATATGCGCACGAAAAGAAAAGATCTTGGAACTCCAAACATGTATAAACCTCAATATGACAATTATAACACTCGCTATAAATAAAATTCATTCTTATTCCCTTATCCCCTATTCAGTACAAGAATTAACTTCGCGAATAATCAAGAAACTTTAATAACAATTACACTAATTAAAATATAAATAACGCTTACATAATCGGGGTTACAATAAAACGCTATAAGAGCTTTCTTATTTATTTGTCACCTCTCATACAGTACAAGAATTACTTTCGTGCTATTCCACATTTAAGAAACTTTAATTACAGTTACACTAATTAAAATGGAAATAACTCTTAAAGAATTGAGGTTACAATAAAACGTTATAAGACTTGTCTTGTTCATTCATCACCCATCATCCAGTACAAAAATTAAATTCGCGCTTCCCACTATCAAGAAACTTTAATTACAAATACACTAATTAAAATGGAAATAACGCTTAAAGAATTTGAGTTACAATAAAACGTTATAAGGCTTTTCTTGTTCAATTTTCGCCCCTCATCCAGTGCAAGAATTACATTCGCACTATCCCACATTCAAAAAACTTTAATTACAATTATTCTAATTAAAATACCAATAATGCTTAAAGAATTGAGGATACAATAAAACACTAGAAAACTTTTCTTATTCCTTTATAATCCCATATCCAGTAAGTATATTAAATTCACGCTATCCCGCACTCAAGAAACTTTAATTAAAATTACGCTAATTAAAATGTCAATAACGCTTAAGGAATTGATGTTGAAATAACACGCTAGCAGACTTTTCTTATTCCTTTATCAGCCCCTACCCAGCTCAAGTATAATGTTCGCGTTATCCCACATTCAAGAAAGTTTAAATACAATTGCGCATATTAAAATGGCAATAATGCTTAGAGAATTGAAGTTAGAATAAAGCGCTATTGGACTTTTCTTATTCCTTTATCATCCCATACCCAGCACAAGTATAAGATTCGCGATTGGTTAATTTAAGACATTTTAATTACAATTACGCCAATTAAAATGACAATAGCGCTTAAAGAATTGAAGTTACAATAAAACACTATTAGACTTTTCTCAATCCTTTACCATCCCATACGCAGTACGAGTATTAGATTCGCGATTAATTAATTCAATTTTAATTACAATTACACCTTTAACTTTAATTAAAAATGCAAATAACCCCATTTTCAGTGCTATAGCGAAATGGGTGATACAAATTCTTCACGAAATGACATCTGCATGCCAATTACATGGATTATACACCTAGTGTATTAAAGCATTATTCATATTACTATCACAAGACTTATATAAAATGCTTTTATTTACGCGGACGTCGCTCCCATACTAAAGGTGGCGGTTGAAATGCTTTGAAATCACTTAAAAATCCTACAACTTCACCATGCATTATCCTCTAATTTGAGTACTGAAGTATAAGCTATAATTTGAAGCACTAATTACATGAACATTTTCAACAAGGGAATACCATACCAAAACAATTGCTAACATTGCTTGAAATCATTTAGACATACTGACTCAGCAGTACCCTCTAATTTCAAGCACTGAAGTATAAGCTATAACTTGAAGCATTCATCACATGAACATTTTCAACAAGGGAATACCATACCAAACAACAGCTAACATTGCTTGAAATCCCTTAGACAGCCTACAACTGACTCAGCAGTATTCTCTAATTTCAACACTGAAGTATAAGCTATAACTTGAAGCACTCATCATATGAACATTTTCAACAAGGGAATACCATACCAGAAACAACAGCTAACATTGCTTAAAATCCCTTAGACAGCCTACAACTGACTCAGCAGTATCCTGTAATTTCAGCACTGAAGTATAAACTATAACTTGAAGCAATCATCACATAACTTGACGATTATGCATAAATAAATATCTTTAAAAGAAAAGAAATACCATACCAAAAACATCAGTTAACATTGTTTGAAAATACTTAGCCTAAACTGACTCAAAAGTGTTCTCTAATTTCAGCACTGAAGTATAAGCTATATAACTGGAGCACTCAATACATAACTTGACGATTGTGCATAAATAAATATGTTCATAGAAGGGGGAATATTTAGTAACCCCTTATCACAATCGCTATGGATAAAACCTACAAATGGCTGCTCAGCTCTTGGCTAACATTTACAACAAGGGTATCTGAAACATACTCTTACAACAGCAGAGCATGCCCCGACCAGTTTCAGACGATGAAGAATGCTGGCGACAACGATAAACACGTTTTGAACATAACATCCTACCCTCTCCCATCAGAGCTTTCTGTTAGAAAACACATCCTCGCTCGGACCTTCCAGGCAAAGAACACGCAGATACATGCATTCGCTCCCTGAGGTATACACTGAAAAACATGTATTTATATGAGCAGCTATATGAGCAGGAGGTCTGCAATCCATCCAATTCTACATATAATTAAAAAAAAAAAAAAATAGTTCTAGTGTAGCACTTTATTATTAAGATCTACCAGTGCTTCTCAACAGCCGTGATCCTAATGACTTTGCATATGTGACATAGCGAGGCTGGGAGATAGTGCACCAAAGTCTCCCTGGTTTCTGCAAGTGCACAAAAGACAATAGTGCGTTCATCGTGAACATATTGAAAATGTATTATCATATATTATTGCATTCATGGAAAACGAATCCATTAGACTTGAGAATATAAATCTAAATAAAGGGTGTGGGGTTTTAAAAAACGAAGATGTAAAAGTGCCAAGAGAAATTGGCACATTTATAAGCAAACATTTACTTAATCTAGTTAATGCAAATAAAACATTTTTGAAGGAACAAGGAGGTGGAGAAAGAATGTAAAGAAAATACTTTGTAAATAAAAAAGATTATGTGTATATAATCCCACTAATGTTTTTATTCCATAAAACAAATACAAATTTCAACATTCTATTCATTTTCATAATTAGACCTTTAAATTATCGATTGCACGACATGCGATAAGGGCTTGTAGATAAATACCTTATCGTGTATAATCAGACAATTTAAGGTTGTAATTTCCGAGTCACAAATTTTTCGAGGGCATTTCTTGTTTACTAGAATTCAAATAGAAAATAACATGCTTCTTCAGCACCCAAACCGCTTTACTTTTATCTCACTTCTCTAAATACGAGTGTAAATAATACTTAACTCGACCAATGAAAAACAACTTCAACAAATGCTACAACCGATCAAATTTACGGTAGAAGCCTATCTTAATACAAGCGCCCGTCTATAAAGAGGAACAAGCAGCTATCAGATAACTGAATTTAGAGAAAGGCCTCAGTACAGTGGTTGATAAGAATAATCTGAAAAACTATGAGTTAATTCGCAAAAAGAAGATACCCAATCAATCAAGCATCTTGAATGTTCTTAAATGTATAGTATGCACTCCAAGAAATGGATTTCAATCCCATAGCAACCACATTTTAAAACATTTGACTGTCGGTTTAGATTAGTGTATTCCCTTATTTCCCTCCTACTCAAAAGGAACTAAGTAATAAGATCGTATTTGTTAATGTTTACCTTGATTAGCATGAAGTAAATAGAAGAATAAACTGATTAACAATAATTTGTTACGAGATTTTCAGAGTCATCTGAATGGAACACATTATATTTTTTACTTTCTCTAGCACATATGTACATACAGTATACATAGTAGCTAGAGAAGGTATTGTACTCCACCCAAAAATTTGATGCCGAAATTTCAACGGAAATTATGTTTTGAGCTCTCTTGAGCCCGAAAAAAGCATTATTATTTATAAAAAGGTCCGTGTATGTGTGTGTATGTGTGTGTGTGTGTGTGTGTGTGGTTTGTCTGTGGACAGCACAACTCAAAATCGAAATGACTGTTAAAAACCAAACTTGGTATTTATATTTAGTATCTTCCAAGGATGTGACACGAAGTTTCTTTTAAAAAAAAAGCTCACCATCAAAAACTGCACTTTACATGGAAAAATATTTGAAATTTTTGTTTTTCTCAAAAATAGCTCTAACGATTTTGATTAAAATATCTTATATGAAGGATATTTACATCGGTAATAAAATGTACATTTTGAATAGTCTCTGAAGACCTCTTTATTCTGGATGAATTTTGCCGAGTTTTGCTAAGCTGCTAAACCGTAAGAGATAGACAAAAGCTTACTGCACAAATAATGTAGATCTCGTCAAAAGACACAATTTATGTCCCTTACGTTTTTTGTCAAATTAACCGTTTCCAAGATATCCCTCCCCTTTTTGTTTTGTAACGTAACGTCATTTAATCTGGTTGGTCACGTCGGACGCTGAGTGAAATTGGTGAAATGATGCTCAAATGATCTCGGGGTACATGGACCCTAAAGTTACTCGACATTCGTCTTCTCAGAATAAGGGAAAACCCTGAAAAATATCCTTATCCGGGTAACTCCCCCATAACGAGATTCGAACTCGCGACCTGTTGAATGTGAGGCAGACACGATACCATCACACTACCCAGTCGGTCTCCTTGTTATTGGTTTCAATTGTAAAGTACTTCTACTTTTCTCAGACAAGAAGTGTCCGTTTTTCTTTGTTCTAATTCTGGCCAAGCAAAGAGGCGATTTACAATGACAATCGCATAACGACAGCTTTTAAAACATTTAAGTTTTAGCCTAATTCCTTCCTACTTATAAAGAGCTTGTACTTTTCTGACACTTAATTTAGTTTCTCTAGCCCTGTATGTGTATTGTACATAGTGGATAGAGAAGTTATTGTATTCCACCCAAATTTGGAAGTGAAATATCACCGAAAATATATACTTTGAGGTCCCTGAGTTCGAGGAAATCATTTTTAGAAAAAGGTCCGTGAGTGTATATGTATGTATATGTGTGTAGGTGCGTGTCTGTGAACAGCATAGCTCAAAAACGAAAAGTCCGTTAGATATCAAACTAGGTATTTAAGCTAAGTGTATCCCAAGGATACGACACGAAGATTTTCAAAAAATCTTGATCTTTTAACCCAATTACCCTTTACATGGGAATATGTTCGAACATTTTGATTTTCTCAAAATGCCTCTAAAGATTTTGATTAAAATATCGTATGTTAAAGATATTTGTATCACAAATAATATTTATATCTTGAATTTCCTGGGAACCTCTTTATTCTGGATGCATTTTGCTGAATTTTGCATATCTGGTAAACCTAAGAAATACAAAAAAAAAAAAAAAATTACCGCACAGAAAATGTAGATCTCGTTAAAACACATAATTTTTGTCATAATCCAATTTTTTTTTTTTTTTTTTTTTTTTGTAGAACTGACCACTTCTGAGATATTAGCTACTTGCTATTGGTTTCAGCTTTAAAATTCTTTTTCAAATGAGTGCATACAATGTGAAACGGACCTCAATTGTTTCACATTACCAAGAGCTTTTAAACGATTTGACTATCACTTTAGGCTAACGTACTCCCTTATTAACCTTTTACTTAAAAGGAATAAAGTAATAAGACCAATTATGCTAATATTTATCTCGATTAGCATGATGTAGATAAAAGAATAAGCTTTTGTAAAAATAATTTGTATTTGGAACAGCTAGAGAAAGTTATGTGAATGGAACACATCAGATTTTTTAATTTAAATTTCATAGTACATTTGCCTTTCTCAAATGTGAAGTCGTTCATTCGTTTTTCATTTTTCATGGCCGTACAAACAGAACGGAATTTCAACGTTCTCACATAGCGACAAGCTCTTAAAAGACGTAACTACTGCCTTAGACTAGTGAATTTTCTATTCCCCTCCAACCTATAAGAAAATATGGAATAAAACTTTCTGCTAATGTTTTACTCGTTTGGCATGAAACAACTAGAAGAACAAGCTTTCTTTAAGAACAGTTTGTTGCAGAGTAGGCAGAGAAAGCCATGAGAATGTGATTCATCAGGTTTTTTGCTCGAAGGATCAAAAACACAAATCGCAATTACACTAAATATGACAAATATTGGGTTTAATTTTATGATATAAAAGTACGGCTGAAATCTCTACATCTAGTTACTTTCTCTAAGTAATACATGGTACGTAGATAGAGAAGGTATTGCACTCCACCCAAAAATTCGATGCTAAGATTTCACCGGAAAAACCAAACTTGGCATTTATGTTTAATATCTTCCAAGAATACGACACGAAGATTTGAGGGAAATCCCACCACCACAATCTGCCCTTTACATAGAATAAATTACGAAAACTTTGTTTTTCTCAAAAAGACTAACAATTTTGATTAAAATACCGTATATGAAAGATATTTACATGACAAATAAAATGTATATCTTGAATTGTTTGGGATTTATTGAATGAATTTTGCTAAATTTTACATAACTGGTACGTAAGAGAGAGAGAGAGAGAGAGAGAGAGAGAGAGAGAGAGAGAGAGAGAGAGAGAGAGAGAGAGAGAGAGAGAGAGAAACTTGGCGCATATATAAAAATGTAGATCTCGTTAAAACACAATTTATTTTACATTACATTTTTTCGTGGAGTTGTCCATTTTTGAGATAATAAATAATTTTTTCATACGGGAATTTGTCAACTCCAGGCAATGTATAGAAACGGACTTCAACCACATGACAACCAACTTTTAAACGATTTGATTATCATATTAGCCTGGTACATTCCCTTATTTCCCTTCTACTTACAAGAAAACAAGTAATAAGACCTCTTCTGCTAATGTTATCACGATTAGCACCAAGTAGATAGAAGAATAAACTTTTTAACAATAATTTGTTACAGAGATGTAACATGAATGGAACACATGAGAGTTTTTACTTTCTCTAGCCCCATATGTACAATGTACATAGGGAAAGAGAAGGTATTGTAATGCACCCAAAAATTCGATGTTGAGATTTCACCGGAAATATATGTTTTGGGATCCTCTGTGTCAGAAAAAAGCATTTTTAAAAAAAAGGTCCGTGTGTATGTGTGTGTGTGTGTGTGTGTGTGTGTGTGTGTGGACAGCATAGCCCCACAACGAAAAGACAGTTAAATATCAAACTAGGTATTTAGGTTTAGCATCTTCCAAGGATGCGACACGAAGATTTTCAAGAAAATCCCCCCACCACAAACTACCCTTTACATAGAAAGTTTTTCGAAAATTTTTATTTTCTTAAAAATGACTAAAGATTTTGATTAAAATCCCTATATTAAAGTTATTTATATCCGAAATAAAATATATATCTCGAATTTTCTGGGAATAGTTTCTGAAGACCCCTTTATTCTGGATGACTTTTGCCAAATTTTGATTAACTGCTAAACCGTAAGAGATAGATAAAAAATCACTACACAAAAAATGTAGATCACGCAAAAGCACATAATTATGTCCTTTGCGTATTTGTTGTGGAGGTAAGCGTTTCCGAGATATTCCTTGCTATCGGTTTCAGTTGTGAAGTACTTTAACTTTTCTCAGAGAGGAAGTGTCCGTTTTTCTTTTTTTCTACTCCTAGCCAAGCAAACAAGTGATTTGCAATGACAATCGCATAACGATAACTTTTAAAACATTTGACTACCACTTTAGCCTAGTGCATTCCCTTAGTTCCCTTCTACTTATAAGGAACTAAGTAATAAGAGTATTCTGCTAGTGTTTATTTCGTTTAGCTTGTGTGGAAAGAAGAATAATCTTTTGTAGGAAGTTTATAGAGCAGCTAGAGAAAGCCATGTGAATGTAACACTTAAGAATTTTTTTAGGTGGAATGCAATACTTTCTGCCTAGTAGATGCATGGTTGAGAAAGTACAATTTATCAGAATGTTTGTAGGTACATGGTCTTGTCTCTTGTGGACATGAATAGTTGAGCTCGTTTAAGCACGGACTCAAGAGTCGGAGTTCCGCGGTTCAAATTCTGTCATGACCGTCCTCCCTAATGAGGTATTCCTCACTTCTCATAACTGGCAAACGCCGGCGAGTTATGCATCCTATACTCGAACCCGGAACACTTCCTTCGTATATTTCCTCACCTAATTATCAATGTATTTCATATACCTTTAGTTGAAATGCCACTGCCTGTGGTGACGTATATAGTAAGAATGGTTATTACACATTCGTAAGAGGCGGATTTTAACACTTTATACGCTGATGAATTAGTATAGTTTTTATAGTTAATATATACCTATATGTATACACACACTCAGCTTTAAGATAGTTTTATTAGTGACATTTTCATACTGTTTCGTTTTATGTTTCACCTGACAGAACTAATAGTTTTTGTCGGGCTATTAATAGTCAACGTCGATTTCTGTGCAACATTCTTTTCCAAATTATCATTTAAGCGAGGAAAGGACAAAAGCGATTCCCTAATTTATATAGCTGCACTTGATTATAAGTTGTAGTTGCGAGCTTTTGTTTGAACTGCCACATTACCAGCTTGCGTTTTCTTCAGACGATATTTTCTTTTCTTCTTCTTACATGTGTTATTTCAGTTTTTACATCTCTAGCACTTTATCAGCGTTGAAACGGTCACCACAAAAGCGGATGAAATGAGCCGCGTTGGCTGGAATGAAAAAGCAGCATTCTTCTTTTGATGAACCTATCAGAAAAGAAAGAAAGAAATAAAGAAATAGCAACCGCAAACAAACTGAGAGAGAATAACAAAAGCTAGCGGATGCATCATTCTACATCCAATTTCAATAAGCTATTGTAATCTTGGACCCTTTAAGCGAGCTCCAGGGATTCTTATTTCTCATCGTATAGGTAGGTTCAATGAAACCTGTTCTACTGCTCAGGAATGAGGAAGCGCAAAAAAGCCTTTCAGTTTAACAACCTGTAAGCCAAGCAATAAAAGCGATTCAAGCTTCCTGTCCAGTGTGATCTAATGACAATGAACTTCGGACGGAGGAGAAATATTCTTGACAAAACCTGCAATGCTGCTCAAGGTTACGAAATTTGTCTTCGCCTCTTGCTTCAGCTTCTGTAACGGCTGAATATCATGCAAATGTTTGACCGCTATTCTTCAATGAAAACGCATTTTAAAACTATTTTTCTCATATTTAACACAGCTGACAGAATTACACCATTCATCTCTTTAACGGTTGTCATAGCCGTAAAAGAATGGAACTAAAGGGTGATTATAAACTCTCGATCCATTTTCGAGTTAACATTAGAATTTGGTTTTTATTTCAGGCTCATATTCTAGGTTACTGAAGAAAGGTTGGCTGTAATTGGCGCTCAATTGTGCCGTTTAATGTATGCACAGGTCTAAATGTAAATGTAAATGTCGCGTTATTTATGGACGCTCTTTAACTGCTGTGGTTCTCAGCGTCCCATTCTAAATTGGGCGATAAAGACCGCTTAATTTTGCTCAGGGGCCTCTCAATCGGCTTGAGGTTCTTTTATGTGCCGTAAATCTACGACACGGGACCAACGGCTTTACTTCCCCTCCGAAGGAAGCCATGCTAAGGATTTTTACGCCCGAAAAAATCCATCGTCCCCCGCCGGGTTTGAACCCGCGACCTTGGGTATATGAAGTCAGCATGGTAACCATTACACCACGGAGGGCGACACACAGGTCTAAATTCCACAAACCGGCACCGATGCAAGTTAATAAATTTATGAGGACAGGTACGCCTTTGCATTACCCGTGAGAGTGTACCTCAACCACATTTTCGTAAGAGATAGATGAGTGATTGGCCTCTGCCACTCACAATTTATACATTTATAAAACTCTATTGGGTCTTAAAGATTATCTTTAAGTCTTCATTACAAGTATGGTCATCACCAGACCTGATAATGTTAGGATTTCTTCTCTAGGGGTTTATATAGACACGAGTATACGAAACAAAAGTACGGTATCTATAAGACGATGGGGACAACGCTATGAAAACGTTGGCGGACATGTTGGATTATGATGCATTTCATACATAATATTTTCATGATAGATCCCACATCAATTTTATGTGCACCGGTACATTATTTATTCAAAATAGGGCCGGTTCTACAATGGCCCGATAAGCCTGCCTATAGTTATTCCCCAAATAATTTTATCTGGCCGATAAACAAAGTTTTCGTTCTACACACATGTTCCTCTGGATAGTAACCCTATAGGATAGTTTGTAAAGCGTTAAGTTTGTCATTCTGAATTCTCCATGTGCAGAATTCGTAAACCAAAAAACAATGGAGAATTGCCTTGCGAAGCAGGCCAAAACAAAATAAAATATAGTTTATACCAGGGGAAAAAATGACGAGTGCGAAAGTGTGTTAAACCTCGTAGAAGCATGCAAAATGGAGGGGAACATAAATTCTGATATCATTACCTGGACGGGGGAATGCTAATAATTACGCTAGGATTCACATAACCTTACTTTTCTGTTACTTTTTGCTTATGTACTTCTCGTTTCCTAATGCCGAAATTAATGCATATGATATTAGAGAGAGAGAGAGAGAGAGAGAGAGAGAGAGAGAGAGAGAGAGAGAGAGAGAGAGAGAGAGAGAGCGCGCTATGTGTATGCGAGTGAATGCTAAAAACCACATATTTTGACAATTCAATATTGAAAAGTCCAAGATTTTGTAACCGGAATGGGCTATAAAATGCCTTGCATTCATAAAGTACAATTCATAAAAGATTAAAGATTTGCAAAGCCTGTGTATTAGAATATGAGCACACTGAACCTATAAAGAACATAATGCGAGGACTCGGGGTAGAGATTAAGAAGCCAGACTTTCACTAACGTTAATATCGGCATTTTTCATTCATTACTAGAAATCCCTGGACTTTTTAGAATAGACAGTATAAGGGATAAAGGGGGAGGATGAACCAAACATCCGCTAGACTGTACAGTGATTTCATAAATGTTAGCGGGAGGTATATAACAGTTAATTAAACCATTGGAATACATCCATACTTGTCACGCTTTTTGGCATACGGAAAGTGTTACCTTATGTTGAGGGTACTAATTGTAAGCCGCAGAGCACCCTAACATCCGCGTAATATGAGGAACCCCAAAACGTCATTCGAGTTTAAAAGTTACCTTGAGAAGTGTAAAGTCCAATATTACTTCCTCCCCGTCGTCCGAAAAATGCAATTTTTACTTTCTTTACACGTACTATTGCATAGTTTATAGAGAAGTATTGCATTCCACCCAGAATTTTGATACCACGATTCACCGGAAATACACGTTTTAGATTTTTTTGAAAAAGATCAGTGTGTCCGTGTGTCTGTAACGAAAAGTGGGTAAAAGTTCAAACTTGGTATTTAAATTTATCTTCCAAGGATGCGGCGCGAAGGTTTTGAGGAAAATAATATTAGTATACGATGGTTCCACCACTTGGCATTACTTCTATACGTGGGCACTTTTGTTATTTCGACATTAGAGCCGCATTGTAGTTACTTACTGATTTGTTATAAACATTTAGAGCCCTAAGCTGCAAAACGTAGCCTAACGTGGAGGCCCCTAAGCCGCAAAGCGTAGCCGAGGGATATTCTTTATAAGTTGAGGAGTGTAGCAGTTGCGGCCGAAGGAACGACGACAGGGTGTAACCGAGGGATTTGTGAAGCTAAAACCCCAATGATCCCAAGAAGAAGTCAAAATTTCGCCAATCTGGCAACTTTCACATCTGAACAACTTAATGTTTTCAACACTTTCAAGTATCGATCGCCAGTAAAAGTCTTAAAACCGTTTGTGTGTGTGTGTGTGTGTGTGTGTGTGTGTGTGTGTGTGTGTTTCTGTATATAAATGTGTTTGGGTTTGCGCGTGCCGCGCGCATGTCCGTATGTGTGGTGGAACTAGCGTATAGCTTTACCAAAATAACCTCACCCCAAACTACACTTTACATGGAAAAAATTATGAACATTTTAATTTTCTAAAAAAATAGCTTAACGAATTTGATTAAATTACCGTATATTAAAGGTATTTATATATCAAATAAAACGTATATGTTGAATTTTCTGGGAATAGCCTCTGAAGACCTCTTTATTCTGGATGAATTTTGCTGGATGTTGCATTACTAGTAAACCGTAAGAGAAAGACAAAAACTTATTATACAAAAAATGTAGATCTCGCAAAACACACAATTTAGGTAATATAATTTTTTTTCGTGGAGTTGACCATTTTGTTTAGATATTCCTTGTTACTGGTTTTAGTTTTAATATACTTGAAACTTTTCACAATTGGGGATTTGTCAACCACTACATTGCAAAGAAACGGAATTCATCCACATGGCAAACAGCTTTTAAAAGATTTGACGATCATTTATCGTATTCCCTAAGCTAAGAATAAACTTACTAGCAGTAATTTGGTACAAAGATGCAGAGAATCATGTGCATGGAGCACATCGGTTTTTTTCTTAATTACTATTGCTAGTGATAATTGTGAGACGTGAATGTGAGTGGAACCACAACCTCAATAGACTACGGCCGTGGAAAACTTACGTATTTGTCGGATAATAGACGTACCGTCAACTCCAACTAGCCGAAAACTTATCGGCAAAAATATCTTCTGAGTAGTGGTATCCAGAGTTTGTAGAACGCCAATCGGCTAGAAATCGGGTACGTACATAGCTGTATCGGCAAGTTATCGGCAAATTGTAGAACCGGCCCATAGATCAGTACTTTACAACCATTCTATATTTCCTACTACTGTTTCTTTTCAATTATTTTACTCTCCTTTTCAACTGAGCCAGCAGAGATTTTACACCTAGACCGCATGTGAGATTTGTGGTGGACAAAGCGGCACAGGGGTGGATTTTCTCTGGGTTCTCCGGGTTCCCCCGCCACCACATTCCAACGGTGCTACATCTTCATTCCATGTATCACCAGTGTCATCGCCTGCGGTACAATAGTAGTAATAGTGGGCGTTAAATATTATAAAAAAGAGAGATTTTCATAAGTAATAACAGCTTAGTATTTTTCAATAAAACATGTTTGCTATTGCAAATGTTCAGTTTTACCATCCAAGAAGCTCCTGTCGTTAAAACAAAACATATTTACACGCTAAGTAATGCCATTCTCCAGTTCATATTACACATACAATCAAAATCATTTGTGTCGTTTTGGAAAACAAAAGTAAACGACATTTCTTCCATAAAGGTATAATTAAGTAGGAAATCCTCTAAAAGTTATTATCTTACATCTAAAGATGTCAGACTTAAATATATGTATAATTATCTGCTTTTGGGTTGTATGTAGGTATTATTCACAGACACACATACTCATATACGCAGAAAAGGGAAGGTCACAAACCGATACAATACATCCCAAATAGTTTTACTGGGCTGCAAAAATGTAAAGAAATGGAGATTTACTCCACCGATGAAGTTACTTTCGTAGCATGTTCTTTGTTTATCTTTATCTGAAGAAAATTATAGCCAGTGCGCTTTCTTCGTTGACGCACAGCATTAAAAGTAGTCATCGGAAAGATGTCAAATGCTGGTATGTAAAGGAAGGACTACGTCAGATGGGTTGAACCTGCTTGGATTATCCTCCTTCCAGTCAGTATATCCTGGACAGTCTGCAGACAAAACAAATCCAATGGCGGCGAGGAGATAATGTTGCGTACTTTCATATTATGCTGCCACGACATCCGCTAGTAAATTATTGGTGATCGTATTCTACATTTGAATGAATGACCAGGGAATGTAGCGTACAACTCGAAGCGGATCTTTTTGCTTAACACCTCCAGAAGGAATGGATGAGATTAAGAAACCCCAGGAGGCTATAGATCGTAGCACGTTACCGCGGAGCCGTCTCACTCGGTAATCAAAGTGCCAAATTAGTAATTTTCCTACTAAATCTGGTAGTTTTGAGTACCTGTCTGGTGCGCAAATTTTGCATCTAGAGGCTATTAGGAATTATAGTGGATTTAAAAAATATTTGGCTGGTTATACATTAAATCGTTTTTAAAAATCACTTGATTTATTGAGTATACAGTAAACGGCATTATTTTGTTTTCTGACGACTAATGCCTCTTACATTTCCATTATCTACAGAGGAATTTAAATTACTTTAGAATCAAGACAATTCACTTCGAGGTTTCTATGGCATACCGCACCTCAACACACAACTGCAACCCCATTTACCCCTTAACTTGGAATTGGTTGGAGTTGTGTGACGATGAGGCGTGGTCACCGCCGTTGCCATAGAAACCATCGCTCCCTTTGTCTTCGAAGAGAACTGTCAGGGCTCTTAGGCAAATTAAATTCTACTGCTAACATTTACAATATCCGATCTTCCATCTTTGTTCCCGTATGTTATGCTTATTGGTGAGATGGAATGGAGTAAAAATCAGTATGGTGACCCTCTTTGATTGCTTAGAAATGCTTATTATTGTTTATCAACACGCCACAAGGTATTTTATTTGAAATAAGTTATTGACATTGTTAAGCAGTTTGAGCGGTTGATAAGTCATGTGGCCATGCGGTGAGTGCTATAGTATTAGTAAATACTTGAACCTTCTGTCGATGAAGATGCTGATGATCCTGAGCTGTTCATTTTTTCTTTGGATTATTAGGTTAGTATGCCATGACACTTTTCCTAATACTGTTCTAACTTTAAACTATACTATTCACAAGGAATAAATTGAATTGTCTCATATGTTTGGTTAGTCGACATACAACACTTAAAAAATCTGATGTGTCCCATTCCATGACTTTCTCTACATCTCTGTAAAAAATGATTATTAAAAAGCTTATTCTTCTTTCTACTTCGTGTCAATAGAGACAAACATTAGCAGAAATGCTTTCTTGTAAATAGAAGGGAAATAAGGAATGCACTAGGCTAAAACAATGACCTCTTTTAACAGCTGGTTGCCACGTGGATGAAATACGTTTCTTTGCATTGCCAGGAGTTGACAAATTTCCGTATGTGAAAAGTTGAAGTATTTTAAAACTGAAACCGGTAATAAGGAATATCTAAAAAATTGTCAACTCCACGAAAAAAATATACCTGACATAAATTGTGTGCTGCAACAAGATCTATTTATTTTGTACTCAGTTTTTGTCTATCTCTTACGGTTTACTATTATGCAAAATCCAGCAAAATTCATCCAGAATAAAGAGGTCTTCAGAGGCTATTCCCAGAAAATTCGAGATGTACACTTTAATTGTCGTGTAAATATCTTTAACATATGGTATTTTAATCAAAATCGTTAGAGCCATTTTTGAGAAAATCAAACATTTCGAAGACTTTTCCATGTAGTTTGGGGTGGGGGCATTTTCCTCAAAATCTCCGTGTCACATCTTTGTAAGATACTAGACTTATTTACCAAGTTTGGTATTTTACCGACTTTTCGTTTTAGAGTTGTCGTTTTCATAGACACACACACACACACACACACACACACACACACACACACACACACACACACACACACGGACTCACACAGGACTTTTTAAAAATCTGATGTGTTTCATTCACATGACTTTCTCTAAATCTCTTCAAAATATTGTTAAAAAGTTTATGCTTCTAATTACTTCATGCTAATCGAGAAAAAAATAACAGAAATAGTTCTTATTACTTGCTTCCTTGTAAGTAGAAACGAAATAAGGGAGTATCATAAGTTAAAGTAATAGTCAAAAGCTGGTTGCTCTGTGACTGAAGTCCTTTGTTTGTATGGACAGGAGTTGACAAATTCCTGTACGAGAAAAGTGTAAATTTTTAAAGGTGAAACCAAAAACAAGGAATATCTCAAAAAACGATCAACTCCACGAAAAAATGTATATAATATAAATTGTGTGATTTAACGTGCTCTACATTTTTTTTGTGGTAAGTTTTTTTTTTTTTTTTTTCCATCTCTTACGGTTTAGTAGTTACGCAAAATTCCGTGAAATGCATCCAGAATAAAGTAATCTTCAGAGGCTATTTTCAGAAAATTTGCCATATAAATATCTTAATATACGGCATTTTAATCATAATCGTTAGAGCCAGTTTTGAGTTAATCAAAATTTTCGAAATGTTTTTCATTTGGGGTGAGGGGATTTTTCTCGAAATCTTCGTGTCGTATCCCTGGAAGATGCTAAGCTTAATACCAAGTTTGGAATTTTACAGACTTTTCGTTTTCTAGTTATCGTGTTCACAGACACATGGACACACACACGCGGACGTTTTTCTGAAAATACATTTTTTTTGGATACAGGAGACCCTAAAACGTATATTCCCGGTGAAATCTCGATATAGAATTTTTAGGTGGGGTGCATTACCTTCTCTATACACTGTGTATATAGTTCGTGTAGAGAAAGTAAAAAGTAATCTTGTAGTTTCGTTGATCGCACGAAAACAAACAAACAAACAAACAAACAAAATCTAGTGGTTTTTGGTGGTTTTGAATCACCTTTTTAGTAATAAATAACGTTTCACTCTTGGCAACCTTGTCGGCAATCTACATTTAGGATCGGTTTCGGTATATAGCATTTTCCACTTAATGCATATTTATCTTGGCTTGGATCTCGCAGATTACTTGGAATACTTTCCTCAACTAAGCATTCACACGTGCGTTAGGTAACATCTTCAAGGATCTGTTCTATTAATGTGAATGTTATCACTTTTTGTTCTGTAGAAGAACAGGTTTGATGTTGGCCAATATGAAGGGAATTCCAGGTTATAGAACTCCCAAAATTATGTTCTTCGTTAGAGAGAGAGAGAGAGAGAGAGAGAGAGAGAGATAGAGAGAAAGAGAGAGAGAGAGAGAGAGAGAGAAACATAGTTATTTATGATGTAAAAGCGTAAAGTTATGGTATTTGATTCGATTGGAATATTGTGAAACGAGACCAGTCGAAAAAGAAGCTTTATGCTCGTGTATCATGTAATGCTTTTTCTGCGAGGATTTTCTGATATTAAAAGAATAACATCGAAAGATGATATAAATTTGAAGTTAAGATTGGGCCATTCACCAAGAATTATATTGTAGTTCGTTCTTTTCTATATTATCTTATAAATTTCTCATATTGCGCCTGATAAACTTTTCGGGATTTAGCAGGTAGTAAATTTGATTCTGCTTCTTTCGCAGCTCTAAGGATATCATAATTCTCAAAATCTGCCATTTTCTAAAATACATTACAGAACAACATTAATATTGCTTAGTCACGGTTTGCTATAATTTGAATTCTTAGTAATGGTAAACGTAGGTCCACATCTGTTTATTTTGGCGAGCGTAAAGTTGGAACCAAATTCCTTTACGCTTGCATTTTACGCATGTTGCACTTCTTTGTGTATGGATTCCGTAAAAATAAAGTTTGCGATCTGAAATGAGCTTATAAACTACTCTCGGTCGTAAAAAAAAAAACTTTTTTATTCTTCTTAGATGGCAGGTTAACCTGGAAACTACAACTGTCCAGAAATAAACTAAAGTTAATAGACTTAAGTACCGGTGCGTTCTTGAAAGACCGTGACCTGTACTTTGTTAGTCTTGTTAGAGTGGCAGAACAGGAAATCGAAGCGAAAAAGAGATACAGGTCACAATGTTGTAGGCCAAGCAGGATGTTCCAGAGTTGCTACGCGACGGTATCGTATTTACCCCAACTGTTATCCATGTACTTACACCAAACTATTTGTCTCTAATACAACGGTTCCCCCAAAGGTTTCACAGGCAGGGATAAAAAGCTTTAGTTAGGTTTTACAAGTGCGGGAAAATATTGTAAAAACTCCGATTTTAGAGATACGATAATACTAATCAATATATAATTTTGAAAACCTCTTATTAAACAATAACCTTTATTGTTCTTTCACTGGAAAAATAAATAAACAAATAAATAAATGGAATCAATAAATAAGCATGCATTTTATAATGTTG
Source organism: Hymenopus coronatus (assembly GCA_030762935.1). Classification (NCBI taxonomy): domain Eukaryota; kingdom Metazoa; phylum Arthropoda; class Insecta; order Mantodea; family Hymenopodidae; genus Hymenopus; species Hymenopus coronatus. The sequence continues at coordinate 162,428,983 of CM060892.1, forward strand.
CTGACACACAATCTGCCTGGATCGGCAAATCTCCTTCACAAATAAATTAACAATTTTACGTGTTCATGTGCAGTGAATTGGAAACAAAAGATGATCCAGTTATAAACCAAGAGGACTAGAGCACACTCAAGGAGATTTTTCTAAAATGCTTTTTTGCTTTCTCTACCATGTACCATGTATATAATTAATAGATAGAAAAGATATTCTAAGCAATCCAACATTGTATACCGAGATTTCACTAGAAATACTCGTTTTGAGGAACCCTGAATCCAAAAAGAGCATTTTAATAAACAAGGTCTGCGCACGCGCGCGCTTGTGTGTATGGACAGCATAGTTAACTCAAAGACAAAAAGTCCGTTAAATATCAAATTTCGTATGTTTCAAGGAAATTTTCAGGAAAATCTCCCACCCCAAACTACCCTTTATATGTTAGATTTTTTGAAAATTTCGATTTTTTCAAATATGGTCCTAACAATTTTGATTAAAATGTCATATATTAAATATATTTATGTCACAAATAAAATGCAAATCTTGATCTATTTGGGAATATCCTTTGAAGCCCTCTTTACTCTGGATGATTTTTGTATAACTGGTAGCCTACCAATTATGGAAGAGGTAGGCAAAATGTTACTACACAATATATGTGTTAATCAAACACACTTTATGTACAACACATCTTTTGTGGTGTTAACCAAATTTCGAGACATTTCTTATTATCTAGTTTAAATTTTCCAATATTTTTATTTTTCTCAATTCTCGTTATTCTTCTTCTTCTTCTTCTTTTTTTTTGTTTTTTTAACTTTCTCTACTTATTACCTATGTAGAGAAGGTATTGCATGCCACCCAAAAATTTGATACCGGGATTTCACAGGAAATACACGTTTTAGGGTCCCCCATATAAAATATTTTAGCAAAAGGTCATATATATGTGTTGTGGTGTGTATTTGTGTGTGTGAACATAAAAACAAAAACAAAAGGTCAGTAAAATACCAAACTTGGTATTTAAATTTAGTATCTTCCAAGGATGCAACACAAAGATTTTGAGGAAAATCCCCCTATTCCAAACAACCCTTTACATGGAAAAAACTTCGAAAAGTTTGATTCTCTCAAAAATGGCTTTAATGATTTTGAATAAAATACTATATATTAAAGATATTTACATGAAAAATAAAATGTATGTATATCTTGAACCTCCTGGGAATAGCCTCTGAAGACCTCTTCATTCTGGATGACTTTTGTATAACTGATAAATCACAAGAGATAGACAAAAGCTTACCACACAAAAATGTAGATCTCGTTAAAACACACAACACACACTGTTTTTTCGTGGAGTTTACACTTTTTGAGATATTCCTGGTTTTTGGTTCAGTTTTAGAATACTCAAGCTTTTCTCATGCAGAAATTTTTCATCTCTCGCTATGCAAAGAAACACATTTCAATCACATAGCTACAACTTTTAAAAAGATTATCACTTTAGCATAGTTACTCCCTTATTTTCCTTCTCCTTACAAGGAAAAAGTAATAGACCATTTCTGCTAATGTTCATCTCGATTAGCATGAAGCAGATAGAACGATTTTTATATTTTTAACAATTTATTACAAGATTACAGAAAGTCACATGAATGGAACACATCAGATGTTATACATACTCATGACCCTGCAATGGAATCTCAATGTTATCACTTAGAGACCAGCTTTTAAAAGATTTGCCTACCACTTTAGCTTGTATCTACAAGGAAATATGTGATAAAACAATTTTTACTAAAGTTTATCTTGGTTAGAATTAAGTAGATAGAAGAAAAGCTTGGGTAAAAACAGTTTGTTGCAGAATAGGCAAAGAAAGTCACGTTGATACAACATATCCACTTTTTAGATTTAGGAGTCCCCAAAACATATATTCCTAGTGAAATCTCAGTATCAAATTTTTGGGAGGAATGATCTATTTTTTTCCCCCCCCCCTACTATGTATATTGTATCTGGTAGAGAAAGTAAAAAAATCTGATGTTCTGATTCATATGACTTTTGTTACCTATTCTACAACAGATTATTTTCACAAAAGTTTATTCTTCATGCTAATCAAGATAAACGTTAGCATAAATTGTTTTATTACTTTATTTCCTGTAGGCCCAAGGAAATTCAGAAAATACATAGGTTAAAGTGACAGTCAAATTTTTAAAGAGCTGATTGCTATTTGATGATACTGAAATTTGCTCTTGTTGCTTCATGGTAGGTGTTAAAAGAATGATAACTTTTCATTCAAGAAAAGTATGATATTGGAATATTGAAACCAATAATTAAAAATATTTCGGAAATGGAACTCAAAAAAAGAAAAAAGAAAAAATTGCATCTGACATAAATTATGTGTTTTAATGAGATATACAATTTTTATGTAGTAAGATTGTGTATACCTCTTATGGTTAATGAGTTATGCAAAAGTCATCCACAATGAACGGTCCTTAAGAGACTATTTCCAGAAAATTCAAAATATACATTGTACTTGCTTAAACATATGGTATTTTAAAGTAAGAGCTGAAGGTTTCTTGATGACATATTAACTCTAAGTGTTCTTCAAAACATTGGAGTTAATCCATGAACTTACCTGGCTAGAAGCTCAAGAACACTTAAGAGTTATATGGTATTTATTCAATATTGTTAGAGCTTTTTTTGAGAACATCAACATGTCAGTAAAGAGTAATTTGAAGTGGAACTTATATATCAAATTTGGTAACTTTTAAAAGTAACATTTGAGTCAAAATTAACAATTTTAAGCCCCAACATATTAATTACCTGTATATGTTTCACTGACATCTGGATTGTCAATTACCTTCAACTGCCAGAATCCTTCGATGTGGTGGCCTTTGGAGTCTTGAGGCTTACCCACTGGATGTCTCATGAATCTATGCAGAGGGTTGTCTTCAGCAGGAATTTCAAAATTAAACAAAGTTGACTCATATTTTTTCGAAAATATTTTCTCCCAGGCATCAAGTTTGGTTGGTCTTAGCACGTGTTTCAGGGGATGGATAATGTTAATAATATTGTGGTTGGAGTTCTAAAAATGGTATGCTACTGCTGATTTTTCTGTATGCTTATATTTTGTGTGCCTAAGGTGTTCCTTGAGATGGATTTCTATTTTAATTTTTGTTGTTTCTATGTATATTTTCTCACAATCTTCATAGCATATTGAAAAGAAACTACGGGAAAACAGAGATGACCCGGACAACATAGTTATACACGCGGGCACCAACAACGTACGCAGCACAGACACGCCTGATGATATCATGCGAGAAATGTTACAGCTGGTGAAAACCACAAAGGAACTCTTTCCACGAGCCAGGATTTGTGTTAGTGCTGTTTTACGCCACAGAGATGAAGATGATCGCTTCATAGACACTATAAACTCAGTGCTTGAATGGTTATGCAGTGAACATGACTGTATGTATGTGGATGGAAATGCATGGATTAGAGACTATGACTTGGGTCGTGATGGATTACATTTGAACAGAAGGAGGGTGAGTAAATTTGGCAGGTTGTTAGGTAGGGTTGTAAGCCATCTCAGGCAAAAAAACCAAATTGTGTAGTGAGCGGTGTTGAAAAAAATGGAGTCTATGGTTATCTGGCAAACATGGAAGGTAAGGAAACCACTACAGAGCCCCAAAAGGCTTATACTCAACTTGATACCATTAGTAGGAAAAGGGGAGGGGAAGAAAAAAAGCAGACAATAGCATGCAAAACATTTCAGACAGGTAAGAAAAATTGTTTAAAAATCTGCCATTTAAATGTTCAAAGCTTAAGTAAGAAAGTAACTGAATTAGAGGTACTAATGGCATCAGAGGAAATGAATGTACAGGTACTATGTCTCACTGAACACTGGCTCAGTGGGCAGAATGTAAATTGTGTAAATATAGCCAATTTTAAACTATCATCAGTATTTATTAGGGACAAATATATGCATGGAGGATCAGGGATATTTGTTCATGTAGAAATAGAAGTGAAAGATGTGAAAGAATTGCAGTATTTAAGTGTAGAAAAACATTTTGAGCTCTCGTCACTGAGATAACAAAAACTCAAACAGTAATAGCATGCATGTACAGGACACCTGATAGTGACTTCAATACGTTCATAAAAAAAAATTAGATGAGCTACTGCAGAAGTTAACAAAAAAGTATAAAAATATTGTGGTGTGTGGGGATTGGAACATTAACTTACTGCAGCAAAGCCAAAAAAGCATGGAAATAGAAAATTTATTCAGGGTTTTCAACATAACTAATACAGTACAGGTTCCCACTAGAATATCAAAAAACTCGGTGTCACTTATTGATGTGTTAGCTACAAATATGAAGTATGATCAGCTGGCGCAGGTAATGGAAACGGGTATCTCGGATCACAAAGCGCAAATCCTAAAAGTATCAAGTCAGTCATTGAACGAAAGTAGAATAACAAGCAGTAAAAGGCATTTTAATGAAGAAAATCAAAAGCAATTTAAATACCTATTAAGCAAAGAAAGTTGGCACGACATTTATGAAGAAGAGGATGTACATGCAAAATTTGATAAGCTAATAGAAACAGTTCATCACAATTTTAATACAGCATTTCCACTGAAACAGGTTAGTATAAAGAACAAAAACCAAAAAGGGTGGGTGACCAAAGGTATAAAAGTATCCTCACAGAGAGTCAAATTCCTATCAATGTTGGAAAAAAGGGGAAAGGTGTCAAGGGAAAGCTTAAGTTATATAAATAAATATAAAAAAGTATACAGGAAAGTTATTAGGGATGCAAAAAAACTGGAAAATGATAAATATATTCAAAGAGCAACAAACCAAAGTAAGGCAATCTGGGAAGTAATCAATAAGGAAACCGGGAAAAGAAATTTGTGCATAAACCAATTTGAATTGATGCATGAAGGGCAAAAAATCAAAGATCCAATTAAAATAGCTGAATTGTTTAATACATATTTTGTTGAGGGTCCAAATAAACTAGTAAGAGATAAATATGACACAGGGGTTAAAAAAGCAAGAGAAAACAGTAAGGTTAAAAGATGCATGAATTCAGTATTTATTAAACCTATAAATGAGCAGGAACTGATAAGGCAGCAAAAGGGCTGAAAAGCAAGCTCTCAGCAGGTCTAGACCAGATTCCTGATCTAGTAATAAAGGTTTGTGTAGAGGAAATAGCAAAACCATTACTGAATATCTATAATACCTCCTTTGAGACAGGAGTTTTCCCAGATAAATTAAAAACAGCTAAAGTTAGGCCCCTCCATAAAAAGGGACCCCAAGATGTGTTACAAAATTACAGACCAATTTCTATGCTATGAGCATTCTCCAAGATTTTGGAGAAGCTAATGTTCAATAGAATTAGTAATTTTTTAGAGAAAAATAAAATTCTCACAGATACACAACATGGTTTTAGGGGAGAAAAATTACTGAATCGGCAGTTTGCGCCCTACTTGAAAAAATTATTGCTGCTATTGAAAAGAAAGGGAAATCAATAGGTTTGTTCCTTGATCTAACGAAGGCATATGATGTGATTGATCATGATATACTACTGAGAAAGTTAGAGGTGTATGGTATTAGAGGAATAGCAAATGCATGGTTTAAATCTTACCTATCGAATCGATCTCAAGTAGTAGAAATTAGCAACCTGAATAAAGAACATCTCAGTATAGAAAGATGTCAATCTACGCAGAAGAAGGTAGGACAGGGGGTACCACAGGGATCTATATTGGGGCCTCTTCTTTTCTTGATTTATGTAAATGATCTCCCATTATGTGTCCAGGAGTCTGAAGTGGTGTTATTTGCTGATGATACAAACCTGCTGCTAAAAGCAAACAATGACAGAGATCTTCAGAAAAAAGTAAATGGGGATATAAGGAAATTGATATACTGGTTTGAGGTAAATAGACTGCTATTAAACACACAAAAAACTGTTGCTATGAGTTTTCATTCGAGTCATCATAGAAATGTGGCAAAACCACAAATAAAAATAGACAATGAAATCATAAAATATGAAGATCAAACTAAATTTCTGGGGATGATTATTACAGAAGATCTTAAATGGGGGACATATATAAATATGCTAACCAAGAAACTAAGTGTGGGATGTTACATATTGAGTACATTGAAAAGAGTGACGAGTGTGCAAGTTTTTAGAAGTGCTTATTTTGCATACATCCATAGTCATATAAGGTATGGAATAATGTTCTGGGGGGCATCAACAGAATCTGAAAAAGTTTTTCGGTTGCAAAAGCGGGCCATAAGAATAATGACTGGCGAATCAAGTAGATCTCCATGCAGGGAACTGTTCAAAAGGTTAAGGATTATGACTGCACCAAGTATGTATATATTAGGAGTTATCCATCATATCAGACGAATAAGGCATCAGTTACCAGATAACCAAGAGATTCATTATCATAGTACAAGGCAGAAAGGAAATCTACATGTGCAATATTGCAGAACGAATCTAGCCAAAAACAGTGTAAATCATAATGGAATAAAACTGTATAATAGGCTACCCCTTAATATAAAACATATTGAAAATGTAAATCTGTTTAAGAAAAAATTCAAATTGTACCTATTAGAGAATGCATTTTATTCAGTTATGGAATATGTAAATAAATCTTACTAATTAAGACAGTATGGATATGTGTGGTGACCCTAAATGCTGTATGCATATATGTATGTGGGTGTGTGTGTATGTGTGTGTGTGTCCTTTTAACTTATTGTTATATTCCTATGTAACTTATTGACGAGTCCATATCATGTATACATGATCTGAAGGATGAAATAAATGAATATGAATAAGATGATTTTGCCTCTTTGATGATGGTGTTTCATTGAATCTGTTTGATTTTATTATGTTTTATGCCTGTTTTTGAAGCTAGCACTAAATTTAATTCTAGAAGATCTTTTGAAATTTTCTCATATATTTTGGGTGGTAAGTGAACTTTTTTAACATTTTTTGGTCTTTTTCTGCTGTTAGAGTGGTTATATCTGATATCTGTTTCTTCTTTATTAGTCTCTGTAACTTTTTATGCACTAATGGCTTGTTGAATGTATTGCTCTCTGCCATTGTTCCTAATTTAATTCTTTCTTGTATTATTTCATTTAAAGGGATGCTAAATAATCTGTGTATTAAGCTGTTTAGGATTGCATGCTTTGGATTAACCGGGAGGAAACTGTCAGCTTTTATGTGGTTGTGTGAGAGTGTGAGAGAGTGTGAGAGTGTGAGCGAGTGTGTGTGAGCGAGTGTGAGTGTGAGTGAATGAGTGTGAGTGTGAGGGGGTGAGGAGGTGAGGGGGTGCGTGTGTCTCCTTCCTATATGTTCCAAACTCAAGCTTGTTATTTCTGATGATTCTTATGTCTAAGAAGAGAAGTGAACTTTCTTTCTCCATTGTGAATTAAATTTCTAGTATCTGTAAGTTTAAGAGATCCAGTTTTATTAACTATTGTGAAGATCTAGACAACATACCATAACCAAGTCTTGAAAAAGTGAGGGAAAGACGTGGTGATCTAAATCTGAAAAAAGCTCATAAAAAGAACAGCTAGAAGAGGTGATAAGGGCCTTCCCAACATTAAAGCAGTATTTTGCTTATATATTTTCCCTTGGAAGGTGAATTCCGTTTGATTCGTTTACTAGCTTGATGTATTCTTCAATTCTTGCTTTTTCCATATCTATGGATTCTAACCAGCTTTTAAAGAAATACATTAATATTTGGTGTGGTATGCTGGGGAATAGTGAATTTACATCTAAGGATACTAAAATGCCTGTGAGAGCCAGTTCCATGTATTTTAGGTTTTCAATGAGTTCCAATGAATTTTTTATGCCTTGGCTTTTTATTTTGGGAAGCTTTGAAGTTTCTTTGAAAGCCATTTCACTGGATTGTATGAAGAAGAGTTAGTATTTTTTATAATTAAATGTATTTTTTTGCCTGATGTGTGAATTTTGGGTAGTCCGTATAGAATAGGGATTGATGGGTTGCTTGATTTCAGTTTTAAATGATCAGCTTTTGGAATTAAGATGCTATTGTTTATCATTTCACTTACTTTGATTTGTTCAGGGGGTTTATTTTAACTGCTATGTAATCCCCATTGTTCATCATACTCCCAATGTTTAATCAGTTTTTTTCCATTATTACCAGCTTATTGCCCTTGGCTGCTTTTGTGTAGACTACATCTTTGTTGTTTAAGCTTTTTACTGTGTTTCTCTAGGGATTTTTCCTGGCTTTTTCTGATTTTAAATGTATCAGGACTTTTTCAAATTTTTATGAATTACGTTTTATCCGAAGTAATTCTAGTCTTCTATGGCTACTTCTATGTCTACAATGAATTCCTCTATATTTTCAGAATATTGAACATATGATTTTTGGCTCTTATTTAAAAACTCCATTTCTTCACTGGTGAAAGTTTCTGTGACATGTTAACCATGTTATTTAAGTTTGATTTTTTATTTGTTGTCTTTATGGTTTATGACCTAAATTCCTCAATTTTTTGTTTTTTTACTTACTTTTCTGTATATGTGACCAAATGAATTTTGTTTGATGTCTTCCCAAAGTATTTTGTCTAAAGACTGCGCAAGTTTGAAGATTATAAGCTAAGGTCTAAGTTTGCTAAATTTCTGTAATGCTATCCAATTTCCATCTTTATGGTCTTTTTCTCTAAAGCTTTTTGTATGTGGCTATTGTTCTGATATTTACGGATTTCCGTATGAGTTTTGGGTGTATGTAATGATTAGAAATCTAATGTCTGCAGAATGATTCTCCTTTTTTCTTTAATTTTAGATACCCTTTTATCTCCTGGTTCTTCTATCATGAGGTTAAAGTAAGCATGCTTGTTTTGCCTCATGTTAGAGTTATCCTCTTGAAAATCAACAATGTTCCAGCGTCTCTTCCAAATGAGTTAATTGCCCAATTGGACATTATAAATTACACCTGTTTTGTACGCAAATTATGTAAAATTTTATTTACTTTTGTATGTGTCATTTAAGCTTTAAAATTCAAGAAGGAATTTATATAGATTCATTATTTTTGTAGTAATGAATATTTTAGTATATTTTAAAATTATTTCTAAGTAATAATAACACTTTTAAACATCTTGTCTGCTGTGATTACAACTACTTGTAATCTCTACCACTTATTTCCTGTTTTTGCAAATTTACATGTATGCTAGTAATATATGGTGGACTTTGTGACAGCGCTGTGTTCTAAATTATATGTATACATCTGACATGTTCCATAACTTGTACTTGTTCAGTTGAATGAAATAAATAAATCAAATAGAATTACCTAAAAGCTGATTTTCAGATTGTTTAATCTTTTTCTTTAGTTGGCAAATGCTATTTTGTTTACCCACATGACACCAGCTATAGCTTCAGTGGGTTCTTGGTTACTCTTTTGAATGAATTCAAAGCAGGCATTTTGAGGTTGAAGTATCAAAGTAGATGAAAATATGTATGGCTGAAGAGCATTTAGAGGCCAAAACTATAGTGAATAAAATGCTGAGTGGTAAACTGGTGTGATATAAAGCCTCTAACTTCTGCCAGCATAAATGTTGTTAATGTATCAATTTGCGCAAACCATGCATATTACATTGGGGTGTAAAAAAAGAAATTAATTGTGTACTTTTGTGTTTGCTTTATGTATAATTTCACATTTTATGCAATATGTTTCGTGCAAAGTATGAGATGTGTCCAGAAAGTAAGAAGAGGTTTGGAAAAATCTGGTATAAAATATTTCAGGCATTTGTCAGGGAAGTAAGTTTTGTATGCCCTCTTAAGCTGCCACAGTGAAGACAGCCACTGCTGAACACAGTGTTTTGGGTCATCATTACTGTCAAAGGGCCTTCCTCAGAACTCATGCTTCAGGTTCAAGAACAAGTGGTAGTCAGAAGGCATGAGATTGGGGCTGAAATGAGGAGCGTTTTAACAAAACTCAACAAACACCATTTTAAAAATGTTTTAGGAAACTGTTTTTTTTAGTTTACTCTCAGGTTTTTGATATAGTAATTCCGGAAAAAATTGTTAGTGTTTCTCTTTTTGAGATGCATTTATTGATAAGCAGTACAATTATTATTAATTAATTGGAAAAAAATACACAAAACTTATTACAAAACTCAACATATCCATTTTTTGAAATGCACATAACTTAAAATGTTTAATTATTTTTCACTCACAGCTAACAAAAACCTCATCAAAATCACTAATATGTGTTTTATAATAATGCTTAAATACAGCTAAATTGAAAATTGGTTAATTTAAACATACTTAACCCTAATTTGCTCAAAATTAATTATTGATATACAGAAAAACTTCTATGGTGGATTAAACTTTTTTTTTGCAATACCAAAATCACTGAAGATTGAATATACAAAATCTCAAAGCAATGGATCCTCATCATAATCCATCCTTTTTTCAGAATCTGTACCACATCCTTTTAGAACTTTGCTATACATTACTTTACCCTCTTCTGATTCATTATGGAAGTAACTCATTAACTTCTTCACGTCATCACATTCTTCTTGCTGACATGGTTCAACATTGGAAATTTAGGTGCTTTAGAAATTACAGAAGCTGTGTGCCTTGGCTTAAACACTTCAACTTCTATTGCTGTAGAAAAATAAGTGCACTGTACACAATTATTACAATATTTTGTATGTAAATATTCTCATCTCTGTAAATTTACATTTTACAATATTTTTTGCCATCAATTTTAAATCATAGGTATGTCTTTGCCCAAAACTTTTACCTCCCCAAAGTTCCCCATAATTTCATAATACTCAGATGGCAATGTGATTTGTTTTTTCTCATTTCTTTCTCTATCATACCGAACACACGATCCAGAGGCTATGCCCTCGGATAGGAAAGAAATGTTTAATTTCTTTAAAAACTTTAGTCTTCCAGATAACCAACAAGCATAGCCAAAATTATGAAATTCTTATTTTGAGACCCACAAGAATCAGAAAACAATCTAAGGTTTAAATTTCTGGATTGTTCTGCGATTAAATTTTTTTCTAAATTACCTATGTAGTCCCTCAATGCTGAGACTATTTCGTTTGCATCTATTTCGTTTGCATCCATTTCAAGCAGGTTCACAATATTTTTGAATTTTTGTTGTGAATGCTGTAAGATTGTACAATTATATAGCCATATTTGGCGAGAAAAGAAAATTTCCCCTATTGAAAGTTTGTGCCGTGGCTGGTTTTGTTGGTAATCAAAGCAAACAGATACATTATCTTTATCATTATTGTTGTTTAAAATAGTGAAAAACTTCTTTGCCCTTAATTTATGCAACCTGTAATAACTTCTTGCTTTATATTAATATAAAAATAATAGTTGCAACAAATCTTCACTTATCTTTTGGAATCCTTGCCTGGACTAGTTTTGCAACGATTTCATTGCATTATCAACATATCCTTTTGGTCTCTTTTTTGATGTTGTTTATTTACATTGTTATGGTTACTGCTACTAGGTGGATTGTGTACTAATGCATTGCTAACTACTGGAATCAAAACAAATTTGGTAAGAGTGTCAATTGGAGGTATATCAAAATTCACTGCATGATTTCTATACTTTAATATAAATATTTCCTCCCAAACCATTAAATCTATGGGCCCATTTAAGTGTTTTAATAATTTAACATCTGGATTTATTTCATGATTAAATTTCCAAAAATGTTCTGCTACAGCTGATTTATCAATTTGTTTGTATTTAATATTCCTAAAGTCTTTTACTCTGGTTTCCAAATGACGTTTAGTCTTACCAATATAAACAAGGTCACAATTTAAACAGTTTAATTGATAAATGCCAGATTTTTTATTTTTTGAAATTTCATCCTTTTTAGAAAAGCCTAACACAGTTTTTATACTGTATTTATTTTGAGGAACCAATATTATGCCATGCTCTTTGAAAATATTTGTGAATTTTTTATTTGCCCAAGGTTTTTAAACCTTTTTTGAATAAAGGTTTAAAAACCTGTGTAGATTTTTCAAAAAATATAGATGATTATGTAGCAGATATAGAAATTGCTAGTCAGGATTTAAATGAAAATAATAAATTATTGGTTAAAGAAAAATGTAGTAAAATATTACAGAATTTGAATAAAAATCACCCTAAAGTAAACCACAATAAACAAATTATTAAATCATTAAAAGAAAAAGATGTAATCTATACTAAAGCTGATAAAGGTAACAGCATTGTAATTTTAAATAAATTTGATTACATTAACAGAATGGAACTCTTACTTCAAGGTGAAGATTACAAAAGCATTGATATTAACCCTTTAAAATCCTGCATTTCAATTTATAATAAGACCCTTAATGAAATTAAAAGTATTACAAATAAAGAAAAGCAAATTATAAATATCAGTAATCCAATTTTACCCAGAATATATGCTCTTCCCAAAATTCATAAACCTGGAAATAAAATGAGACCTACTTACAGCCTAGCTAAATGGTTCAATAAAAAATTCACTAATTTTGAAAAATTTGAGAGTTTAAGTATTAAAAATTCTTTTGAGCTAGTTGAAAGGATCAGCAATGTTACATTATCTACTAATGATAAACTTGTTTCTTTTGATGTAACTGCTTTGTTTCCAAGCATTCCTAGAGAAAAACTTTTGACATTTTTAAAAAAATGGTTAAGTTCTATAGAACTGAATGAAAATTTAATAAATGATTTTGTTATCCTTACTAATCTTTGTTTGGATCAAAATTTTTTCAGCTTTAATGACAAATTCTATCAACAAACTTCTGGTTTAGCAATGGGTAGTCCACTTTCACCTTTTCTTGCTGATCTTTTCATGAGCTATTTTGAAATACAGGTCACTAAAGCATTCCCTCTAATTTTTAAAACTTGGTATAGATATGTAGATGATATATTTGCTATTGTTCCTGATAAACATGTAAATGATGCTTTAAAACTTTTAAATTTACAAGATAAGGCTATAAAATTCACATTAGAAACTGAAAGTGATGGCTATCTCCCTTTCCTGGATTTAAAAATAATAAAAAAAGACAATAAAATGAATTTTGGAATATACAGAAAGCAAACCCACACTGATAATTATATAAAAAATAATGGCTTTAACCCTTTTTCACATAAATTTGCTGTTTTTAATAGTTTAATTTATAGGTTAATTAATTTACCCCTTAATAAAGATGAATTCTATAAAGAATATAAACACATTATTAACACTCCTTTAATTAATGGTTTTAATACTGATTTTATAAATAAAAAAATTGAGAAGTTTAAATATCAAAAAGCTATTAAAGATATTTCTGCGCTTAAGAAAATAAAAGATAATTACATTTTTAAAAAATTTACTTATCACCCTTGGGCAAATAAAAAATTCACAAATATTTTCAAAGAGCATGGCATAATATTGGTTCCTCAAAATAAATACAGTATAAAAACTGTGTTAGGCTTTTCTAAAAAGGATGAAATTTCAAAAAATAAAAAATCTGGCATTTATCAATTAAACTGTTTAAATTGTGACCTTGTTTATATTGGTAAGACTAAACGTCATTTGGAAACCAGAGTAAAAGACTTTAGGAATATTAAATACAAACAAATTGATAAATCAGCTGTAGCAGAACATTTTTGGAAATTTAATCATGAAATAAATCCAGATGTTAAATTATTAAAACACTTAAATGGGCCCATAGATTTAATGGTTTGGGAGAAAATATTTATATTAAAGTATAGAAATCATGCAATGAATTTTGATATACCTCCAATTGACACTCTTACCAAATTTGTTTTGATTCCAGTAGTTAGCAATGCATTAGTACACAATCCACCTAGTAGCAGTAACCATAACAATGTAAATAAACAACATCAAAAAAGAGACCAAAAGGATATGTTGATAATGCAACTAGTCCAGGCAAGGATTCCAAAAGATAAGTGAAGATTTGTTGCAACTATTATTTTTATATTAATATTTGTGTTATTCTTCACTGTTACTAGCTTCTTTTTACATTTATAAATATTCTTGCTTTATATTTTTGCTCAAGACCTACTACAGGGGATTTTATTTCTAGTAGAAGTTTTGCACACGATGAACATGTCAGTAGGGGAATTCCCAAAGTCTAAATTGAAATGTTTGTAAAGCACAGATTTGTACTCAGAAATAGCACATGGAAAATATGCCCTTCCCTCATTCTAGAGCACAATACCTGTCATACATTTTTTTTCAAGTTCAGTACTGGTGGAAGATAAGAACGTACACTTTTATTTCTTAAATAATGTGACGCATGACACATATATTTCAGTATATCTCTCTTAATACACTCAGTCTGCTCTTCATCCCTCTCGCAAAGTTTCCGAACGCACCTTCCTCGGTTTTCCTTAGGTGCAAACCTTCCAGTTTGTATCTTTTACCAATATGTCTTAATCTATCTCCAGAAACACTTGTCAAAAATGCATTGTTGGTTATTAACAATGCAGGTATTCAATAAATATTTGTGATTACAAACATCAGTCATATGTCACTTTTATAAACTTTGCAGCACATACCGGGAAATCATCTCCATTTTCACCTCTTATGAAATATGAAACAGACACAGATCATTCTAGCTTTTAGAAGTCCTACTTTACTCTATGCCGTTTAGGTAGATCAACTTTCATATATCTTAGCAAAAAGTTATCCTGTTCCACTTTTTTACTGTTTCTATATAAATTGTCTTGAAAATGAAATAGATCATTTAAGCAGATAGAACTGGCAGTGCATTTAGTTCCTTTTCCCTGTTCTAAATTATTATAGTTGGGATTAATATCATCATTTTTAGGGGCAACTGTTTATCTGCCACTTTTAAATTGACGTGCTCTACTCCTACTCTTCCTGCCCTTTTCAGTCATTTGAACCACTTCTGAATATTCAGAATTGTTATTCATTTTTGCCACTACTTACAGAACACATTCGCTTACTATAGCGGCCAAAAATACACTGAATTAATGTGGAAAATAAAATTTACATTGCTTTAGCTTCACACAGATGTCATTGTTGTCACAATGCATTTGATGGTGATGGGATAAAAGTGTGAGATATTCATTTATTGAAGGATATGTTGAGTTTTGTGAAAATTTAAGAAATGGAGATGTTGAGTTTCGTTAAAATGCTCTATATTGAGGCTCTCTTTTCAATGGGAAATATTGAATTTTTTGACATTATGAAAAGTGCATTCTTTTCCTCTCATTACAATTGACGAGAATCCATCAAAACCTGCATTTTGGAAAAAATAGCGTTTGTTGAGTTTTGTTAAAACGGTCCTTAATTGCTCCCAAGCGAATTGTTTAATAAGGTTTTGTGTGACACCAGCAACATGCAGACATGGGTTATCACGAAGCAACACAATACCTTGACTGAGTATTCTAAGCTTTAAGTTTTGCATGCTGAAAATTTTTAAAGATTTCACAGTTTTATACTGCATTGATGGTTGCATCTCTGGAAAGGGGCTGCTCAACAAATCTGCATCAATATGGGCTTTAGGTTTTATTTTTCTTTTTACAGTAGGGGGTTTAACAGGTGTAATTCTAGCTAATTCAGCTATTGATATTATCTTTCATGATATCTACTATGTTGTAGCTTACTTTTACTATGTACTTTCTATAGGATCTGTATTTGCTATTATAGTATATTATAGTATAGTAGTATAGTAGAATACCCTGTCTGTCCCAGCACTATCCAGTTGCTTTGTTTTGTGGACATCCATAAGCATCTTCAGAAACCAAAGAGAACACAGTTTGTGATAATTTGTGACAATTTCAGGCAAAACAGTTTTTGAAATTTATGGAAATACATCACAAAGTATTCTTACTGTGAACTGTCTCTTTTCATGAATTGCCTCATTTATTTATTTAACCAGATGAAAACAGAAGGCCGCCCATTCCATGCTTTGTCATGAACATTGGATTGTCCATCATTGAATTGCCTAATCCATTTTTTCCACCATTCCATCTGTCACTACATTTTCACCATCAATTTCTGAAAGTTGATAAGCTGGTTTAACACTCCTTGCCATCAAAAACCATTTTATGGAACATACCTCAAAGTTATGGATTATGGTTAAACATTTTGAACATGTTAGGTTTGTAAACATAACACGATTAGGCTGTAATGGCATCAATGGACAGACAATAAACCAGAGAGATGAGTGTTGCGTGTGGCAATAGAACAAAATGATACTTTCTGGACACACCTTATATGATTTTAATGAAAGGAGAGAAATAAAGGTAGATAGTAGGTTCTTTGTCACACAAAAAGACCCCCTTTAGTCTCTATATTCAATTGAGTAAAGGCTTATCTTATTTAAAGGTTATCTAAAGGATTTACTAAAGGACACTTTTCTGTCAGGAGCACTCATTTGAATAGTTAAGATCACCAAGGACACAATAAATATAAAGTGAGCTGAAACAAAGGGTGAAATGGGGGGATGGGAACCTGCAGTGTGCAAACAATAGTATCTTTTAAGGAAATAAGACCAAAACAGACACACATTTTACACATCATATATTGTATAACAGAAAATATCATTGATAAAAGTGAATTTATATAAATGCTTCTTTCTCAATATAAATAGGTATGTAATATTATGCTAAAATGAAACATTTAATTTGTTCTATTTATAAGTAAATTCATTATGTAGTTTAGTAGTGCTGTCTAACCACAAACTAATTTATGTGTTTTCTTCACTAATGACCAACTTCATAATTTGCACACACTTTTACATCAAAACTCAATTGGTAACCTAGAACATATCCTATGCAGTTCTCTGCCTTTATATGGATGATTTAATAATAAAGATATTAAGCTTTTTGTTATTTTTACATCATACCTATTCTAAAGAGGAAAGCAGTGGTGCTATTCCCTCAAAAATCTTTAGTGTCAGCTCTTATACTGGAGATCAAGAGATTATGTTTAAGTTCTTTCAAACAAATTATTCCATTTCTTTTATTTTACGTTACAGGTACCCACTGTATATTTCAGATATTAAATGTTCTGGACATTAATATCTTGCTAACTTAATTATATTACATATTTAATGGAATGATTGTTTTCTTAATGTAGCACTTTTATGTCTTTTTCATAACTTCTTCATAAAAGTTTATTTTAAAAAAAATCGTACAAGTACTTTTTACATTATGTAAATAATAATACAGATATAAACAATTATTTCATATTGCACTCTGTAACAATAATTAGCCATATGGATCATTTTAGAAATTGTTCTTAGATTGGGTGAACATTTACTATCTGGGTAAAACATGCCAAAATAAGAGAATTAGAAGCATTAAAAATAACTAAGTAGATGCATTTGTACACTTTGATTAATGGGATAACTAAAATGTTTACTGGGTAGTATAAACAAACATACTGGCTTCCTTTTATTGCTTTTCTTTTCTTTCTTAGGTAGAACTTGATTTACATTAAATATGTATATAGAAGAGAGATGTCAGAGTGTTTGAATGTTGCCTTCTCATATTAAAAATGTAAAATTTATCAGTAAAATTTAAATAAACATGACATATATTTTAAAATTTTGAAAGCTCATTTTAATTGAGAACTGAGGCACTGTTCCCCCTCCCTCTCCTACATCTCTTCATAAAACTATTCAAAATTATTTACTGCACTTTTAACGAGGAAAGAACTGGTCAACATCTCATCTTTAACATTTTTAAATTAAAAAGCTTTTGCCTAGCAGTTGAGCATACCAATGCAACAGTGTATGAAAAAAATAAATAATAAAAAATTTCATATCATCAGTGTGCAAAGCTACTCATTTGGGAACAAAACTCTATTTAAAGTTCCTATTAAAAAGGGAAAAATAAATTTAAAAAGAAGAATACCATGTGCATTATGTATATCTTTGATTAACTTATATAAATAAATTTAAGTTATGAATTTCAAAATTTCATCTTCATATATAAATGGAATTGAAATGTTTTTACTTATTTCCACATGATAAACAGAGTTACTCAAAGTATTTAACAATACAAGGCAAGCAATGCTTCAAAATGACAGTATGACTTTTAACTTTCCTGCATACTTATTATCAAATATTATATCAGAATTTAAGGGAGATAGGCAATGGAGTCTCAAAAAGGCATTTTTTTAAATCTTTTTAAAAATTGCACAGCTCTAGCTGAACAGAGTGACATGCAATATTATTTATGCCCGTAAATGGCTATTTAAAATGTAATGCTCCCTTTAAATGCCTGTCATACCTCCAATTTAAGCCCACCTGGGTAGTGTGGTGGTAGCGCGCCTGCCTCATATTCAACAGGTCATGATTTCGAATTTCGCTTAGGGTGAGTTACCCGGATAAGGTTTTTTTTTCGGAGTTTTCCCTTATCCTGAGAAGATGAATGTTGAGTAACTTTGAGCTCTATGGATCTTGAGATCATTTGAGCTTCATTTCACCAATTTCATTCACCATCCGATGTGACCAACCAGCATTAAGCTAAAGAAAACCAAAAAACTCCAATTTAAACTGGTTTTTCTCAAAACTAAAGTTTCTTTGATTAATTTTCCCTGAAAACAGTGGGCCAATCATAATGACACTTTGCGGGAATATGTAGACATAATGCATGCTTATTTTGAACTTCAATCATCTGAGTATCTTGAATAATGTGGGGATTAGTAAATATAATTGGTAAAAAACTATGTATTTTCAAGAATTATAATTTTTTGTGAAAGCTGTAATTAAGCTATTGGATTAATTCTATTTCAAACTATGAACATATTGCATATGAAAGCCTTTGCATGAAATTTAAAAGCTATATCATTGATAGTTTCTGTAGAAAAGATTATAAAGTTCTAGTAAAAAGCATATAAACTTATGATAAAAAAAGCTTATTCATCAAAGATAACAGATTATCAAAATGATGATGAGATTGATATTATTACTTTTAAAATATTGAAAACCAGTTTCTGGTTCTATTGTCACGCAAGGTCATCAATAATACAGCATTGTGTTCGGATACTACTTTTACATCTGTTGCACACAGTAACTGTTACATTGGCAATATTGGGAGCGACCATCGCCTGGAATGTTAAAGCTGTCTGCTAGCAACAATCAGCATTCTCATTGTTAAGCGTGGCTTTAAATCTAATACCGTGATGCCAGCTCCGTTTTGTAAGGACCATGTGGTCTCAGCTGCTTTTGGTGTTTGTGCAGGTGCAGTTTGTTTATTGTTTTTTGCTTTCGCGAATATTGTGTTTAGTGTTGTTGTTGGAGTGTTATTATTATTCTTCTTATTATTATTATTATTACAGTTAAGTTATAATAATATGGCAACTGGTTCATCAGAAACCAAAAGAAATATCGGCTCTTATAAGAACCGAAACCCGTGAGTTAATATTCAGGCTTTGTGAGTACTTTGAGAAGGAGCGAGTCAATGGTGGATCTCTTTTACTTGTGACCAAAGTGTTGGATAGAGTTTGTGATGCACTGAAGGTTAGAAGAGTGAAGAGTGTGACAAAAGAAAACTGCCCAATTGATTTTAATACACTGTCTGCAGTCCTGTGTACTCTGGGAAAGCAAAGGCTAACCCTAAAACATCTCGTAATGCATTTCAAAAGGATGCGAATAGACAGCATATGTATCAATATTATATGAGAAAGGAATAAGGAATCTCCTTCTTGTGAGAAGCTATTGTACTCTCTGAAGGAAGCTAGCTTATTTAATGATGGAAAAAGCAGCTTAAGTAAGGTGCTAAAAGAACTTGGTTTTGAATTTAATAAGTTTTCTGGGAGGAAAGCTGTGATGGAAAGAAGTGACATAGTTGCATGGCATGGCAAATTTTTGTGGGAAATTTTAAAAACTAATCCCAAAAAGGTGTCTGACTAGATGAAACATGGACAAACATGGGACACACAAAGACAAAGACATGGACAGATGACACTGTTGCAGGGACAATGAAAGTTGGGAAAGGAAGTAGATTAATTCTGCTTCATGCTGGTGATGTACATGATTTCATTCCAGGGGCAATGCTCTTATTCAGATCAAAGAGCACTTTTGATTATCACAAAGAAATGAACAGAGACACATTCAAGACCTGGTTCCAAGAATCTCTTCTGCCAAATATTGTTCTAAACTCCATTATTGTTATGGACAATATGCCATCATACCATTTGGTTCAGTTAAATAAAGCACTGACAATGAACGATAGAAAGAATGTCATTCTGTAGTGGTTTGAGAAGAACAATATACCTGGAGTGTCTCCAAAAATGACGAAAGCAGAACTCAACATTTTAAAAGTGTACAAGCCACAGCAGTTAAAGAGCGTCCATAAACAAAACTCCATTTACATTTACTGTCACCAGACTACCTTCTTACCACTGCCGCTTCAATGCAATTAAATTAATTTGGGTACAAGTGATAGGATATGTTGCAGAACATAATAAAATATTCTGTATTGCTGATGTTGAACTACAGGTGCAGCTAGGAATTCAGTAAGTGGCAGCAGATAAGTGGAAAAGTGCCGTGGGTCACACCTGGAAAATCCTGATACAAACAAGGAAAGCTGACGGCATAGTGGAAACATGTGTGGAGGAACTAATAATTTCACTCAGTCCTGATGGCAACAGCAGCTGCTCCAGTGATGAAGCCAAGGATTGCGGCGTTTCCCCACTCATTTAAGCGTAAGTTATTTAAAGTTGTTTAATTGTCACTTTTAATTAGATTCATTTTTTTCTCCATTTATGGCATACCAATTGTCTTCATGTTCTACTATTCTGTAATAATGTTTAATATATATATATATATATATATATATATATATATATATATATATATATACTCATATTGTCCGCATAAGTTTTAAGAAGTAACGATTCAATCTGCAAATAATATGAACAATGTTTTAAATGCACATGTGTTCCTATGCTTGAAATTCCTGTTAAAGAGCTCGCAACATTGCGTTTCCCCTCTTAATTAGAGCTGGAGAACTGCTGGCAAGACTGTAATAATATGCAACTCTGTGAGTTTTTCTGCAATAGCATAAGAGAATTTAGAGTTTTACTAAAATTATACCTTTTGCTTATTTCCATCACCCCTCAACTTGATACAAACATATATATCTGGAAATAAATATTCAATTACTATCCATGAATGAGAATGTTATTATATGTTAGCAGGAAAAATGCCATAAGGTAAGAAATTAGACGAGTTTTTAAATAGGCTGAAAAGGAAGTGGAATTAGACAGTGAAAAGAGAGAACACAAGTAGTATATACAATACAGTGAAGATCTTAATATCAGAAAACGATACAATATAATGAAGATCTTAATAATCAGATAAATGTACAAGTCACAATGTAAATAGGGTATGACTGGCAAAGAGCCTGGACTAAACACCATATCATAATCAAATATAATTTGCTTAATAAGATATAAATTAAAATAAATTATAGGAGTGCATATATTAATTATCTGCTAATGAAAATAACAACAATTATATTCCATTCAGTATATATGCTCCTTTGTTTGTCAAACCTAATGTGTTATAAATTGAATGTAAAACTGGAAGGATGCTATAATTTGTTGAAGGTGTATTTGTTTCATTGTTTCACACAAAATAAGGACTATCATTCATACAACACCAGAAAAGCTGAGTCACTGCATTTGCAGCTTCACAGACTCTCTCAGAGTATTAATACTGTATTACACAAAGGAATTACTTTGTATACAAATAATCTAATTCATTCAAAATATTACTGGAAAAGAGTTTCAAGTTTAAGGTACATAAATTGTTATCAATGTATAATATAGAGATGGAGATTATCCCTAAATGTAAGTTGGCCTGACAGTTAAATAACCACAAGATTGAAATTACCCAGACCACGTGGTTTAACAGCATCTTGGGAGGCGTCACTAGTATTGAGTTTTGCTATATTTTCTTTGTATGGTCAAGTGATTGTAAAATAGTTTTAAAAAACTAATTATGTTATTAAGTGGAATGATAAAAACTTCATAAATTGTTTTTAGAATGGCTACTATCCCCTATCTCAGACTTCAATTATTTATGTAACAAGTAACATAGTTGACCCTCCTTCACCCTCTGCCCGATTATAGGTGATGTGATGTATGTAAACACAGCAGAGTCAAAGAATAGAGAGTATACAGAAAAGAAACTCGAGGGCAGCTCCTTTGATGTGCTTGAAGCCAAACTCTGTGCTAGATGCCATATTATTACCTAGTAAACGCAAAGCGAACGTGATTTATTACATGCATTTTAAGCAGATTAAAACGTGTAAAATAAAAAAGCACAAACATTTGTAATAACAATCTCATGTGTGGCATACACCTGACCTTCTCTGCTTGCTCTCCTACAAACTATTTATACGGCTGCTTGTTCTTCTGTTTGTTGTTAATAGAGATACATTTTAACTGCACATTTCGTTATAAGTAAAAACAATGTCAAATCTTTTTGATGCCAGCAGCTATGTGATGCTTTGAAATTCCATTCCATTAGCAAGAACTTGAAAAAAGAAAAAAACCTAAGTGGTAATTTCCATGAAAGAAAATCTGTATGTATTTGAAAAATTTTAATCAATAACAGCGGAAATTTCGAGAAAGGTTAACACCTTAAAAAATGTACATGACAAATTGTGGGCTTTAACAGGATCTATATTCTCTGTGTAGTAAGATTTTATCTATCTCTTATGGTTTTGATTAAAATATCGCAGGTTTAAGATGTTTTTATGACAAACGAAATGTATAACATGAATTTTCTTGGAAGAGCATCCAAAGACCTCTTTATTCTAGATTACTTTTATATAACTTTTGCATAACTGGTAAACCATAAGAGATAGACAAAAACGTAGTGCATAAAAATCTGATGTGTGCCATTCACATAACGTTCTCTAGCTGTTCCACAAACAAATTTTTCTTATAAAAGATTATTCTTTTATCCGCGCCATGCACATCGAGATAAACATTACCAAAGATGATCTATTACTTAATTCCTTGTAAATAGAAAGGAAATAAGGGAATACATTAGGCCAAAGTGATGATCAAATCTTTTAAAAGCTGGTGATTATGTGAAACAATTGATGTTCAGTTTGCTTTTATGGTCTCGTTTGAGAAAAGTTACTTAGTTTAAAATTTAAACCAACAACAAGGAATATCTTAGAAACCGCCAGCTCTACATAAAAAAAAAAAAATGTATATGACATAAACTCTGTGTTTTGACGAGATCTACATTTTATATAGTAAGTTTTTGTCTACATCTTATGGTTTAACCGTCATGCAAAATTCTACAAAGCCTAACCAGAATAAAGAGCTCTTCAGAGGCTATTTCTGGGGAATTAAAAATATACATTTTATTTGTATAAAATAAAATGTACGGTATTTTAATTAAAATCATTAGAGCCATTTTTGAGAAATTCAAAATTTTAAAAAAATGCTCTGTGTAAAAGATAGTTGGGGGTGAGGGGATTTTCTTAAAAATCTTTGTGTCGCATCCTTCGTAGATACTAAGCTTAAATACTATAGTCACCAGATTTTATAAGATTTGACTAATGCTTTAGCCTGTGCATTCTCTTATTTCTCTTCTACTTACAAAGAAGCAAGCATTAACACAAATTCTGGTAATTTTTATCTTGATTAGCATGATGTTTATAAAAGAATAATCTTTTGTAAGAAAATTTTGTTTGTGGAACAGCTAGAAGAATTCATACGAATGGAACACATCAAATTTTTGGGACTGTTTTGTTCGCTGTGCGTATCTACAAAACAAACTGTAGCAATATTAAATTATGGTTAGGAAAATATATAGATAAGAGTAAATAACCAAGTGATTCAATGGGCTGCCAAGCTTTACTTAATAAAATAATAAAAAATCTTAATACTTGAATCAGAATGGACAGTAAATATGATTAGGCAGAATGAATCAGTCCTATCATTGAAAGAAAGAAAAAAAAAGAAAAAAAAAAGG
Source organism: Hymenopus coronatus (assembly GCA_030762935.1). NCBI lineage: Eukaryota > Metazoa > Arthropoda > Insecta > Mantodea > Hymenopodidae > Hymenopus > Hymenopus coronatus. The sequence goes on from CM060892.1 coordinate 162,452,910, forward strand.
ACAAGAAAACCAAAATTGAAGCTTAATGCAAACACATGATAAACCACATTACTGACTATACAGGAGACATTGCACGTTTCTTTGCCATATTAATTGTATTTGAATTATTTTTGTGTTAGAGTCTGAGCACCGTAGGCTGCCCTTTCTCTTACTACTGCTCATTATAAGAGCAGTAAAGCTTCAAGAGTCAACAAATATTCTAACTTTTACAGTGAATAATATAACCAGTGAGTAGAGAATAATCCCAGTAGCTGAAATACACAATTAATAACATTAACAAAATGTATATTACGAAGTGTGTAACTTCAACAACATAGCTGTTTACTTGGTCCAAGTATGGCAGAATTCGCACATGCGCACTGAATTTTGGCGCACGGACTACAGTGGAGTTTCCTTTCTGTATACTCTCTATTCTGTGGCAGAGACCTGGCTCATAGCTGTTCAAAACACATTAGATCCTGAAATGTCTTTCATTTATGGTAATGCTATTAGTAAGGGACAAAATGAGACACACTTAGTGTTATAAGCATTGTTTTCTACTAAATATCAAACTATTTGCACTTATTCACCTCCCACTAGTATATATATGTACCAAACAATTTTGTATTGTTCTTGTATCTTTTGTTTTGGAAGAACCATATGAAATTCTGTATATTTTGGTGAGTTAATCTAGTATTAATAAACAGTTTTAGTATCATAGTCTCTTTCCAAATTGAGCAGCTAAGTAGCTTCATGAGTCTCTCTTTTCATTGGTATATGTTTCAATAGTCAGCCTAATATTTTTCTAATACATGACAATGAAATTAGGTGAATCATTTGTGCTAGCTTGTATATAATTAAAAAAAAATATTTATCATAAGTATTTATTTTTATATTCTTATTTTCCAAGCAGTACTAAACTAATGAAATAGAGTCAGAGATAAAAGCTTGTAGCAACCATATTTACCCATTCAAGTTCTGCTAAATCTATCTATATATTTCTTTTATCTAAAGTTCTAGTTTTGGAGTAGCGTTTACATTCTTTGCATTGACACATACTGTGAGTGCAAATAATTTGAAGCCAAACTACTTGAGTTATAGGTGAGATATCTATAAACCCTCTCATCTAACAGAGGTATCCCAGTAAAACTTCAAGGCAATAACAGATGTTAGAAAAAAAAAACAAAAAACAATCTGATATGCAACATACATGCAACTTTAAATGGATTAAGCTGCTGTAATAGAGCAATCCAGTATAGTTTCAGACCTTTACTTTATAAAGTAATAAAGATCAAGGTATATAGCAGCAAGAATTAATTCCCAAAATATCTTACATTCTAGCTTTTCAGAAACAAGGAATTGTCAAACAGAGAAGGTAGGAAGAGAAGGTAAGAAGCAAGGAAGCAATAACAAAAAAAGTAAGCACAAAGAAACAAAGAGCCACCTGAATTGAAATGTTAGAAATTTATATATATAGTATAAAACAAAAATTGAGTCTTAACATAATCAATCCTTTCATTATATACTAACAAAATGGCAATAAAATTTACAGTCTTCATTCGCTTCTTTTACATACAGTTCTTGGTGAACAATTATCATCAGAAATAAGAACTAAAGCTTTCCTGGCGACGTGTTAATTCAAAATCTTCTCGGGCTTCTAGCCAGGTAAAAACTTGGCTTGACACCAACGTTTCGAAGAAGTGCATCTTCCTCGTCTTCAGGGTGAACTGATGGTTTGAGCTTGCGGAGACTGGTATTTATAAGAGCTGGGATGAAGCTAACATCTGATTGGTTCGCGAGATATTATGGCCTGGTATTTAAGATGACTGAGACAAAAAGGAAGACTGCAGGTACAGGGTTAGGTGTTAAGGCTCTTTATCATCGGTGTCCATGCTGAACTTAATTGTAGGCCAGAATCGCGATTTAGATTATTTGTTTCAGATGAGATGGCTAAAGCTTCTTTTACTCTCCTTTCCCAGTAGTTCGAACACTTTGCCACTATCTTGGTGTTAGTAAAGTTAACTCTGTGGCTCTGTTCTATACAGTGTTCAGCCAGTCCAGATTTTTTGGGTTGCATAAGCCTTATTGATCTTTGGTGTTCAGAAACGCGTGTGGCAATAGTGCGTCCTGTTTGGCCAATGTACGCTGCGCTGCATTCGCAAGGAATGTGGTAGACACCAGGTACTCTGAGAGCTAGATTATCTTTAACTGGCCTGACCAAATTTTTGATTTTAGGTGGTGGCTTATGGATGGTTTTGACATTATATTTGTAGAGTAGTCTACTAATCTTTCCCGAAAAATTGCCGGTAAACGGTATATAGGCTATGGCGGCTGTCTTGTCTTTTTTGTTGAGTGTTCTTGCTGGGGTTTCTTTTTCGTCCGGCTCTTTTCAGCGCTGATGTGATGTCCTTGGCTGAATATCCATTTTGTTGGAGTGTGAATTTTAGGTGTTGAAATTCCGTTTGCAGATTATCTGGGTCTGATACAGAAACTGCTCTATGTGCCAATGTGTTTAGAATGCCCATTCGTTGTGACTTATGGTGGAAGCTGTTTGCGTTGAGATAAAGATCCGTGTGTGTAGGTTTTCGGTAGACGGCATGACCAAGAGTTCCGTCCGCTTTTCTGGTAACCAGAATGTCCAGAAATGGGAGGGAAGCATTTTTTTCAACTTCCATTGTGAACTGTATTTGTGATCTAAGGCTATTTAGGTGTGCAAGAAAATCTGGAAGAGTGTGCAGTCCATGTGGCCAAATTACAGTCTCAGTCATCTTAAATACCAGGCCATAATATCTCGCGAACCAATCAGATGTTAGCTTCATCCCAGCTCTTATAAATACCAGTCTCCGCAAGCTCAAACCATCAGTTCACCCTGAAGACGAGGAAGATGCACTTCTTCGAAACGTTGGTGTCAAGCCAAGTTTTTACCTGGCTAGAAGCCCGAGAAGATTTTGAATTAATTATCGTCAGCTTTTATACAATAGCTGCTTCCTAAAATGATCCATATGCTTACAAAAATCACCAGCTTTTAAAAACTAAGTCAGCAAAACAAATACTTACAATAATTATGCACATAAGTAATTTTAATACAAACATTTACAATCTATAATGATTCTATTCCTATACTTATTTTATTTTATTCTTTTGTGCTAAGTACATCAATGTGATAAGTAAGCTATATACAAGACGTTCTATTTATCTTATTTGTTTACACTAATTTAGTGCTCTTCATACTTAAATAGTTTTAATATTGTACCACTGCTGTAATACTATGATAATATCATGCTTAGCTTCACTTACAATATGAAAATGTTCACTGTTCTTTTATCACAAATATTCTGACACTATTTACTATAATTTCATGCAGTAAGTCACTTTATGGACGGCTGTAGTTTCTTTATGGAATATTAAGTACGTAAAAAAAATGCATACTCTTATTTCCTTCTTTGTCAAGACTCATGAAATATGATAATCTGATTATCTACAGACATCCACATGACAGGAAGATGAAATGATATTGTCTTATCTAGGCTATAATGGAGGAACCCTGTTCCTTAAGAGTAATAGTAATATATATGTAGCTCATTGGCAAGGAACATCACAAATATGGAGGAGCACATAAATGTGAAACTGCCTCCTAAAATATAGTAGGTATATATAAATTCTCAAAGCTTTCCATTTCTGATGATAAAATATGTTAAATGCAAACTAGAACAGACAAAAATAATAAATTAATATAATAAGAAATGTATTAAATGCAAATGATAGTCTAAATAGGTTTACAATTCACAAGGAGGAAAAATGTTCTTTATCACTGTACTAACAATTAAAAAAGTAACTGCCACAAATGGATGAGGCTATTAAGGCATGGAATCATGAACATGAGCTAAACAGTTCAATTCTACCAGTACCATTTTCCCTGACAGATTTTTTCCAAGCTTTCTTAAGATCCATAACTGGCAAATGTTAGACAGATAAGTACACTAAACTTAGGCACGGAATTTTTACTTCCTAAATTTTCTTTTCCAATTATTTCATTTCATGCAACATCCCTCTCCATTACCTGTGGAGCCATATGTAGTAAGAACAGGTATTAAATACTATAAAAATACAAACATAGAAAAAAAAATCGGATGTGTTCCATTCACATGACTTTCTCTATATCTCTGCAACAAATTATTGTTAAAAAGCTAATGCTTCCATTTACTTCATACTAATCGAGAAAAAATCAGCAAAAATAGTCCTGTTACTTGCTTCCTTGTAAGTAGAAGCAAAAAAAGGGAGTAATATTGGTTAAAGTGATAGTCAAAAGTTGGTTGCTATGTGACTTTGTTTGTATGGATAGGAATTGTTAAATTCCTGTATGAGAAAAGTGTGTTTTTTGAAGCTGAGACCAAAAACAAGGAGTATCTACAAAACGATCAACTCCACCAAAAAAATGTATATAACATAAATTGTGTGTTTTAAGGTGCTCTACATTTTTTGTGTTGTAAGTTTTTGTCCATCTCTTACAGCTTAGCAGTTATGCAAAATTCTGTAAAATTCATCCAGTAAAAAGTAGTCTTCAGAGGCTTTTCCCAGAAAATTCAAAATTAGTATTTTATTTGTCAGGTAAATATCTTTAATATACAAAACTTTAATCAAAATCTTTACAGCCATTTTTGAGAAAATCAAAATTTTCGAAAAAAGTTCCATGTAAAGGGTAGTTTGGGGTGGAGGGATTTTTCTCAAAATCTTTGTGTCGCATCCCTGAAAGATACTAAACTTAAATACCACTTTGGTTTTTTACCGACTTTTCGTTTTTGAGCTATCGTGTTCACAGACATACACACACACCCACCCACCCATGCACGCACGCGCGCACACACACAGAGCTTTTTCTGAAAATCCTTTTTTTGGATACAGGGTACCCTAAAACATATATTTCCGGTGAAATCTCGGTATCAAATTTTTGGGTGGAGTGCAATACCTCCTCTATACACTATATACATAGTACGGACAGAGAAAGTAATAAAGAAAACAATTGAATTATTGGTATTGTTGTACAGTGTGAATTCATATTTTTACTTCCTGTACTGCTTACCAATGGTGGTAGAGGAACTCTTGTACTCCACCTAAAATTTGAATATTTAATGGGATTTCACTAAAAATAGAAATTTTGAAATTACCTGAACCTTCAAAGAAAGCAAGCATTTTTATAACAACTTTCTGTGTGTGTATGTTGAGAGAGAGAGGGAGGGGGAGGGAGGGGGAGGGAGGGGGAGGAGGAGGGGTAGGGAGGAGTGAGGGAGGGAGATGGAGAGGGGGAGGGAGGGGGAGAGAGAGAGAAAAAAGAACAGTAGAACTATGGTTCGGAAAAATACAAGCTCCATAGTTATTTAACATAGGACCATTGTATATTGATGTCACTTCTTGAGCAGCAATTTTTTATAGTGAAAATATATCAGTAACAAAAATAGTCGTGTCTTGGCTTTCTCTCCCATAAGATTCCTAATGGAAGAAAAGAAATTATAAAGTTTTTAAATGGCAACAGCTGTCTTGAGGTCTGCCTTCCGCTCAATGATCAGCTGCTTAGTACTATGTGGGGTGCTGATAATAAAGTTCCCTTACACTAAGGATACAAGAGTCTGCAAACAAAATCACACTAAAGATAAGATTTCATGTCACATTACAACAATTGGTCACAATTACATTTAATTTTTTCCTCAGTGTTGAGTGCCTCCAAGAAAAAACTATAGGCATAAAAACTGGACTTTTAAGTATGGTATGTCATTTATTACTGTTTAAACACCAATATACGCAAGGAATGAGATATTATTAGCACATCATTCTAATTTATAAATAATTATTTCTTGTCAAATTTGGGCATATGGAAGAGAAAGCAGCCAGACACAATCTTTTTTCAAAAAAGAAAATCCCAGTTTGATATGTAACATCACTGTGGAAATTGCCCCTTGTAAGTCCAGCATCTTTCAAGGATGCAGCCATCTCAAGCAACCATTTTATGAAAGAATTTTCATTATTTTTTCTTTTCTTAAAAATGGCTTCAATGATTTTGTTTAAAACATTATATATTTTAAAATATGGACATGAGAAACAAAATTACATCTTTAATTTACTGTAAAAAGTCAATAAAAGACCTAATATTTATTCTGAGTTAATTGTAGTTTTGTGTAAGTGGGAAACTATAAGAAACAGAGACAAATCATCGACAAACAACTATAGAGCTAATTAAGTATACAGTTTGTGTACCCATCTTTGAAACAATCCATATTGTCTGTTTACATTTTTCAAAATTTTGACTTTGTCTTCTGTCAGAATGATGGTATTCTATTTACAGTAGCTCATTTCTACATTTTTTATGCTTATTCTTCCAATGTCTTTAATTAATAATTTCATTGTATAAATTATTTATTAATTTAAAATAATTTCTAAGCGAAGATAACATTATAACAGTATAACATTATGTGGATTTTAAAAAAATCAATTTTTATATGAATACCAATCATCTATAGGAGATATCTGTGAATGTATCTTAAGTGGTGTATTTCTGTTGGTTTCAATGGAACCTAAGATGCCTCTCCCTTTTTACTTTCTCTATATGTAATATGTACATAGTGTATAGAGAAGGTATTGCACTCCACCCAAAAATTTGATATCGAGATTTCACCGGAAATATATGTTTTAGGGTCCCCTACGTCCAAAAAAAGCATTTTCAGAAAAAGGTGTGTGTGTGTGTGTGTGTGTGTGTCCCTGTGACAGTGTGTCTGTGTGTCTGTGAACACGATAACTCAAAAACGAAAAGTCAGTAAAATACCAAACTTGGTATTTAGGTTCAGTATCTTCCAGGAATGCGACACAAAGATTTTGAGAAAAATCCCCCCACCCCAAACTACCCTTTACATGGAACTTTTTTCGAAAATTTTGACTTTCTCAAAAATGACTGTAAAGATTTTGATTAAAATATCGTATATTAAAGATATTTACCTGACAAATAAAATGTATATCTTGAATTTTTTGGGAATAGCCTCTGAAGACTACTTTATTCTGGATGAATTTTTCGGAATTTTGCATAACTGCTAAACTATAAGAGATGGACAAAAACTTATAACACAAAACATGTAAAGCATGTTAAATCACACAATTTATGTTGCATACATTTTTTTCGTGGAGTTGATCGTTTTTGAGATATTTCTTGTTTTTTAGTTTCAGCTGTGAAAAAGTATACTTTTCTTTTCTAATACAGGAATTTGTCAACTCCTGACCATACAAACAAAGGAACTTCAGTCTCATAGCAACCAGCTTTTGACTATCACTTTAACCTATGCTAATCCCTTATTTTGCTTCTACTTACAAGGAAGCAAATAATAAGACTAAATCTGCTAATTTTTTGTCAATTACCAGGAAGTAAATAGAAGTATAAACTTTTTAACAATGATTTGTTGCAGAGATGTAGAGAAAGTTATGTGAATGGAACACATAAAATTTTTTTCCTTACAGTTGCTTCTACAAGGATTATCTGATAAGTCTGGTGATTTCCATTAAATGGGAAATTTTGTTACAGAGATTGTATATACAGATTTGTATCATTGATGATAGAGATTCATGTAACTGTTTTAGAAAAATTTTCTGATGGATATGAAATTTAGTTAATTGTTGAGAGCTATCTAAGTGATAAATGTTGCAAGTGTTGTAGCAAATTTAAAAAAAAAAAAAAAAAACAAAGAACAATCTGACGTGTTCCATTCACATAACTTTCTCTAGTTGTTCCATATGCAAACTATGTTACAAAAGATTACTCTTCTATCTACGTCATGCTAATTGAGATAAACATTAGCAGAAATGTTATTATTTATTTCCTTGTAAGTTGAAGGGAAGTAAGGGAATACATTAGGCTAAAGCGATAGTAAAATGTTTTAAAAGCTTATCATTATGTAAAACAATTGAGGTTCAGCTCACTTTGCATTGTCCCATTTAAGAAAAGTTGGGTAGTTTGAAATTGAAGCCAATAACAAGAAATATCTAAAAAACAGTCAACTCTACAAGAAAAAAATTAATAATTGTGTGTTTTAATGAGAGCTATATTTTCTGTGTATTAAGTTTTTGTCTATCTCTTACGGTTTAACCATTATGCAAAATGTTATAAAACTCATCCAGAGTAAAGAGGTTTTCAGAGACTATTCCCAGAAATTTTAACATATATATATTTATTTCTCATGCAAATATCTTTAGTATACAATATTTTAAACAAAATCGTTAGTAACGTTTTTGAGAAAATCAAAATTTTCAAAAACATCTTTCAAAGTAAAGAGTAGTTGGGGGTGCAGGGTTTTCTTGAAAATCCATGTGTCCCATCCTAGGGAGACACTTAACTTAAATACTAAGTTTGGAATTTAATACACATTTTGTTTTTGAACTATGCTGTCCACAGACACTATGAAGTATAGCTTTTATAGTGTAGGTGAATTCCTATATCATGAATTAGTATAAATTGTACATTTATAAATAATTTATTTTATAACTTAATTCTATAATATTTTTAATCATCTTTGTATTCTTTTCTTTTATATTTTAAAATTTTGTTGTATTTTTAATTTTTTATAAATTTTCCTTGTATTTTAATTTTGACATGTCCTATAATATATCTATCATGTTTCTATGGATGAAAATAAATACAATACAATACACACACAGATACAAATGGATATTTTTCTGACAATGCACTTTTGGGGACCTCAAAACATATATTTCTGGCGAAATCTGTACATCAAATTTTTGTGTGGGATACAATACCTTGTCTAGCTACTACGTACACTGTATGTACATATGGGCTAGAGAAAATAAAAATCCCAAAAAGTTTGGTTCCATAACTAAACATTTCTGTTTAAAGGGTTGGAATATGAAATAGATCAAGGCAGAAATGCATGAAGCTTGACCAGACTCAGAAATATCATTGAAGGTAGTTTAATTCTGAATGAATAAGTTTAAACATGGTTAAAAAACCAAACATAAAGCATGATCCAGTTCCCATTGAGGTCACCATAAAGCAATCATTGAAAAAAAATACTTGGTATCATAATGAAAAATCATTGAGTGAAAGTGTGCAAGATAGCAGGCATCCCAGTTGATTGGGTGCACAATATCCTGCAGGAAAAATTAGAAACCTGTATGCAATGTATGCACATTGAGTGCCGAGATTGCAGACTGCTACACAAAATGGATATGAAAGATCATTTCAACAGTTTCCAATACCGTTAAATTGCAGTTTATAGGATTTTTTTCAGCATTTCATGACTTTACATAATTATGTATACAAAGTAATGGATAATAAGTGACAAGAATGGGCATAAGAAGTGAAAACTGTTTTGTCTTTTGGAAAAACAGTTGGAAAGGTGATGGCCACAGTTTATTGGGGGCTCTCTGGGCATAATTCCAACAGACTACTTGATAAAAGGCAGAGCCTTAACTGGGGAGTATTATGCTGAATTGTTGGTCTAAATGAAACATTCATGAAAAAAAAACCAAGATTGGCACACAAAACAGTGCTGTTTTACTAGGTTAATACTCCAACCTTTACAGCAGCCGCCAAAATGACCAAGGTGGCATGAATTGGGCATTGAGATTCCTCATCCAACCTACTTTCTGGGAATAGGCCAGATTACTTTTGTCTATTCCTAACTTGAAATTTAGCACTTTGACAGAGTCTACTTTTTTTTTTTTGATGTGATGAAAAAAATTGGAAGCTTGCTGGTTGAAATGTCTAGACATCAATAAGACTGTTGGAAATGGAGTAAGTAATGGGAGGGAGGGGGGGAGTTTTACTTGCATATTGGCAGCCCTATCTTGTCTTTGTAAACATTAAGGGAAATTATACCTACTTACTGGAAGAATGACTTGAATGAACTCTTGGTATAGCTTACAAGAAGTTTTTTTTTTTTTTTTTTGAGTTATATTAAGAGGTGTTAACTTTTAAAAATTAAGTTATTCCACTATGCAATGTGTTGAGGGCCTGAACATATTAAGGTTGCCTTTGCTTTATACATTTAAATATAAAAGCTCTTTTGAAAAAACTGATTTTTATTTATTTCTACTTCCTTGTTTGTCATCCTCTAACCACTTTGTCACAACAAATCTACCACAGGAATGTGAACTGCCTGTGTGTGTTTTTCTATCTAAGCAACATTTATGTTGTGCCCATTCTTTACAGTACTGTATATGCTGCCACTTTAATAAGACAAGCTCTAGTACTACCCATACTGAAGACCAGCTCAAGTAAAACCTTGCACACAAAGACATTCATTTCTCATTCTCTGGTGTTTTATTTTTTAATAAGACAATAGTGCTTTTAAAAACCTAAAATATGTAGGAAATTTAAATATAACTTTAGTCAACTTTAAGCAGAATCATGGCTTTCAGCTCTATTTTGTTATTCTTTTACACACTACACCCCGATTAAGAATAAATAAAGGTTGCATTGACATTCTAATGTAATTACTTGCCATTAATGAGGAAATCAAGGAAGAATGAAGCTGATGAGGAGCTTTTAAGTGTATAACAATGAAATTACTAATAAGAATCAACCACTCGTGACAATCAACAGTTTTTGCTTATCCAACTATTACAATGAAAATATGGATACAGAACAATTAATGTTGCTTTTTTTGTTATACAGAAGCAGTAAATTTCTTTGTTGTAAAGAAGATACAATTTACTGAAATGCACTTAAACTTTTATAGTGAAGTTTGAATATTAAATACAGTGAGGCTATAATCAATCTCTTAACAGTCAAATAAAACAGAGCAAAATTTGATTTGTTTGTCTTTTATTTTTTTATATTATATCTTACCTTGGTATTTGGAATTCCTTATATTTATTTGTATTAGAGTAATTATTGTTTCACAAACAGTTTGTGTTTCTGGTGCCAAAGGCAACCTTAATATGTTCAGGCTCCAAAAAGGATGATATTTTTCTTCATAATTACTGTGCAGCTTTCATTAATGAAATGACTTATTGATTTGCTATAACATTTGAAAATGTCCATCTCTATAAAAAATATTCTCCTCTCCTCTAGTCATGCGCATAAATTTCAATCTTGGATAGTATTAGTGTTTTGAATAGGATTTTCTCAGTGTTTTTCTGAGCATACAAGCTACTACCTTATAATGCCCCTTATGTTATTACTATTAGCCATTCACATAAGGCACAACAAATTACAAAAGATGGCAGGAAAAAGAATCAAATTTGCTGAAATATGTTGCAGGAGCTTCGTATCTCCTCGTCAAATATTTGTCACATTATATATCAGAGAAACGTTAGCTTGCATTCATCTGCAAGTCTGGCCATCTTCCTGCCAATGATGTTTTATTTCCAGTTGCTACTATTTACCTACTAGAGACTTAGAGACTGAATAAGCAAATAAGTACTTAAAAGCTTTAGTTTATAACAACACTAATCTCAGAAAATAACTAATATGGCATTTACTTTGTTCCCAATTACCCCAGTTAAGTAAGTCCACCATGTTCAGTTTGCTGCATGCTGGTGTGGTGCTTCTCCTGAAAGAAACAAAAAGTATTTACTAATTTATTCAACTGCCTAAAGAGCTCTAAATTTTCCTGTATTAACATTTTTATCACAAGTATTGTAGTGTAATACTATAAAATACATAATAAAGACCATAACATGTTAATATCATAAGCAGCACAGTTTCTTTGTTCTTACAAAATTTCCTATGTATAAGTCTTTTAGGACTCAAATTGTTTACACAGTCACACAGAAATTGATGATGCGTTTATTGGTATAACTACAGTATAAGAAGAGTTTTAGTGCCCGCCTGGGTAGTGTGGTGGTAGCATGTCTGCCTCATATTCAACAGGTCGTGAGTTTGAATCTCGCTTAGGGTGAGTTTCCTGGATAAGGCTTTTTTTTGGATTTTCCCTTATCCTGAGAAGGCGAATGTCAAGTAACTTTAAGCTCCATGGACTCCGAGATCATTTGAGCACCATTTCACCAATTTCATTCATCGTCTGATGTGACCAACAAGTTAAAGGGTGCTAAGCTACAAAATAAAAAAAGGGTTTTCGTATTCAAAAATTGAAGTTTTGAAAACCAGCTACATATTATGCACTAGAAAACTAAAACTTAGGTATTTTAATTCCAAACATGTGTGAGGATCAACACATTGTGTCAGGTCAGTGTTATATTTTGGTCCCTTTTCATCTCTATTCAATCCTTTAGTTGAATATATTTTCTTCTGATGATTTTATTTCTCACAAATGGCAGGGTTTGCAACAGATAAGGGCAGTATTAAATACTTATGGTAATTATAAACAGAATGAAGTTATTCATAAGTGTTATGAGTATGTCTTAAATTTCTAAATACTGCAAAATGTTTCTAATGTTTTTAGATTAATATATGCTATGCTTATTTCAGATAATTAGACCCTAACTCTTCTGAAACCATTAACATATTACAAAATGATAAATGAGAATGCAAGGAAAATGTTTATCAAACTGAAACATTTCAATGGAAACTAGTAGTTACCAAATCAAGACTAAACTAATTACAAGACTAAGCCCAACTTTCTAGCCTACTTGTGTAGTGAGTATCTGCCTTCCCAAGTTCAAATTTCATTCAGGGTGAGTTGCCCAGATAAGTTTTTTTTTTTTTCCTGCAGTTGTCCTAATGCTGAGAAGATGAACATCAAGTGACTTTAAGTTACATGAACCTCAGGCTCATTTGAACACCATTTCACCAATTTCAATCATCATCATAATTAGTAACTCATAAATGATAAGGTAGAAAGCAAACAGCCAACTAAAACTTTAGCTTAAGAGGAAGGGTTTGTTTAGTATAGTGTACAAAGATATCCTTTGAAACTGCTTATGTGATTTGGAAAACCCTGGGCAAACAAAGTATTATATTACCGAAAATCTATATCACAATTTGGTCTCACAGCATTGTTTCATTGTATCTGACAGTTTATAACTTTAATTCATTTTGAATTGTCTCATTATAGCTGCGTATTTTAATTGTATCATTTAAAAGCTTTACCTGTATTTTCTCATTCTTCACAATCTCTATAGAATAGGAAATTATATTCCAAAAAGTCAATCCCAAGTTTGTCCTTAGGAAGCAAACAAAGATTCTGTAAGCAAATAAAAAACAGAGCAAAATTGTTAGAATAAAAGCTTCTGGTAGATTTTTAAAATCTTTTTATTCAAACAAATAATACAATTTAAAATTATAATAACCATATTCAAACTAAATATAACGAGCATGCAAACATAAAAAATTAAAAAAAAACAACTAAAAAGTTAATATATATATTTTTTGATAGTGATAATTTGTATTTGAGCTAATGTGTATGTTATTCTACAATCCCCCTACATTTTTATTTTGTTTAAGAAAGTAGGCCACAATGTCCATCTGGACAAAATAAACCTAAATGAGGAGAGAATGCATCCTTTATGTCAGTTTGAAGCAATTCAATATGCTTAATCATCTACCCTGTAATGTAACTGCATAGACAATATTGTATGCAGATTCAACATTTGTTTGACCCATGATAACATTGATACTCTTAATGACATCTCTTGATGTTGTCAATGATATTAAAAATGGTTTTCAAGTAATGGATTCTTAGAACTTAGACTCAAAGAATACTGTTTACACTTAAATATTCCTAAAAATATACAACTTCAGATGTTAAATTATTAGATATGTATTTGGATCCAGAGCTGACTTGGCATTCTCATATAGGACATGTCTGTAAAAAAACTATCAAAAGCGATATACTCCTAAGAAGTATAGTTAACAATTTTGTAGATATTGTATGAAACAGATATACCATACTTTATTTGAAAGTGTTTTTTACTTATGGATTGCTATTGTATGGTAAAAGTAGTAAACTTAATACAATTTTACTTTTACAGAAACATCTCTACATATTATATGCATTATTATTATTATTGTTATTGTTTTTATTTTCCTTGATTTTCATTTAACAGCATTTACATTAATAAAATTCCACTCTTTTTGCTTCACATAAATTCTCTGGCTCAAATAATATTCATATTGCAAGTCTGAAGTACACAAGTGTTGGAGGGAGAGTGTGTGAGTGTGTGCGTGTGCATGCGTAATTTGCAGTATTTTAATCAAAATCATTAGAGCCATTTCTAAGAAACTCAAACTTTTCAAAATTTCTTTCCATCTAAGGCATAGTTGGGGGTGAGGGATTTTCTTGAAAATTTTTGTATCGCAACCTTGGAACTTAAATTCCAAATGTGGCATTTTAGAGACTTTTCATTTTTTAGCTATGCTGCCCCCCCCCCCCCAAACTGAATGTTTATGAAAATGCCTTGTTTTGGATTCAGGGGGTGTCTAAACATGTATTTCTGGTGAAATCTTGGTATCAAATTTTTGGGTGGAATACAATACCTTTTCTATCCACTATGTACATTGTACTTAAGTGCAACGGTGAGATGCTCTGGTTACCGAGTGGAGAAGTCGTAATGTACATGAGCTCCGTTTTAAATGTGTTTTTGTAGTGAATTAGTGAGTATTTTTAAATAAGTTAAGTTGTTAAGTGAAAGAAACTGTAAGTACCATTATAATCAGTACATATAAGCATCCGTAGGATTAGCAGTTATCACATAACAACTAATAAATGAGCGAAATCATGTGTAACTAGACGTGGCATTACACCTGATATACGCGCAGTGTTTGCTGTAGTAGCGTCAATCTGACGTCACGCACACGTGCTGCCATTTACATGATTTCCTGTGTGAATAACCTTTGCAACTATTTGGATTGTTACTGTTATATAGGATTGTAAGTTGTATACTACCTTATTTCTGTTGAGTTAATCTGGCATTATATTTAATTAAAAACCTCTAAATTTAATATTATAATAAGAATTATTTTCGGAGGGTACATTCCCCTCGTTAAAATATATGGAAGAGGATTCAGCTTTTAAGCCGAAAAATTCCCTGAGTAGGTCACCATCGAAAAGAGAAGGAAATGTGGAGAACGTGCAGAAGGATGTGAATTTTAAAGAAAGCAATGTTGAACGAGGTAGGAAAGGTTCCATGGCAGAGATAAATGCAGGAAAGGCACAATTTAATGAAAGTATGAAGATAAATGAGCAGTTTGAAGATGCCATTTTGGAATTAAATTCCATTATTGGTAGTGAGAGATTTAAGTCGAAGGAAAAAGCCTTTACCTTATTATCCTCAATACAAAGAATGTACCAACATGTAAATATTGAGAAGGAGAAAGCCATAGCTGAAGCAAATGTATTTAAACAACTATATGAAAAGAAATCCCAACAAACACCTGTGAAAACATTTGCCCAAGCAACTGCGACACCCATAATAACAGGAAGAACCCTACAACTACAGAAAACCGTAGAGATGAAGAGCCATACTTTTTATATCATCTACATCTAATGCAGACATTAAAGAGTTCCAAAAGACCGTAACTCAAAATCTCAAACCAGCGCAGGAGAAAATAAAAATACTCAGCCTGAGAACTGCGGGAAAGAATTTGATTGTTGAGGTAGATTCTGCTGACGATGCAAAGAGAATTATAGACAGAGTTTAAAGGACAAAAATCTGAAGGTTGAACTACCAAAAAGACGAAATCCTCTAGTTATATTGTATGATGTACTAGCAGGAACTAAAGAAGAGGAGTTGAAAAATAACATTTATGAACAGAATTTTGGGGGATTAATAATAAAGCAAGAATTTGATGACGGATTTAAACTAAGATTCAAAACTGGTCCCAGAAATCGTGCTACTGTATATCACGTGGCAGAGGTTTCCGCTAAAATAAGAAAACTTATAATCCAAAACAACAGGATTTATATTGGCTTCCAAGCAGTGACAGTAAAAGATTTTGTGTCGGTGGCAAGATGTTTAAAATGCTACGATTTTGGGCATGTTTCCAAATTTTGTAATAAAGGTAAATTAATTTGTGGAAATTGTGGTGAAGAAGATCACGAAAGAAAAGATTGCATGAAAACTAATCAGCAACCTATTTGTATACCATGCAAGAAAAGGAATAAAACCTGCAAGGGGAAGCAAGATTGTCCCACCTATAAAATGATGTGGGAAAGAGTTGTTTTCAGAACAGACTATGGCGAATAATTCCACGGAGGAGTATATATGGACGAAACAAAAGAAGAGGAATACTCCTTGTAGAATAAGGCATAATATGGCAAGAGTAATTGCACATAAACTTTGGTTAGAAAAGCAAAAGATAAAGAAGGATATTCCTATTCAGACAAATGAGGAAGAAATATTTAAAATACAAAACTCGCAGTTGGCGGCCGATTATATAATTAAAAAAGGAAATGAAAAGGTAGATGATACGACAAAACCGGATTTGCCACCTAAATTAAGAATCCATAATATAAATCATGAACTAGGGATTGGAAATAAAAAGAAAATTGAAGTTGATTACGACACAATTACAATGGCGGAATTAAGCACCGAATCAGAAGAAGAAAGAGAAGAACATGCAGAAATAATTACAAAAGCGAACCTAAAGCAGCGTACTAGTGGCTTTCTTAATAAATTATGGAGAGGAAGAAAACTGTTAAGAATGACCTCGAAACTACAAAACACGACCAAAATCGATGAAGGGCGAGTGATGATAGCAGAAGCTGAATCGGATGAGAAGTAGATGAAATATGGAGATGACAATAACACAGCAGCAGAACAGGAGACGATGGCGACCTTGCCCAACACTAAGTAGATATATGAGAACTTTAATCTCTCTCTTCAGCTAAGCAGACTGGAAAACCAACGAACTTTGCTCGCAGCCTTGAGACACGTAATTCGCAAGCTTCACGCAAATGGCGAAACTATCATTTTTCAAGTACCGGATGCTGCCGATAGAATTGAATTGAAATCACAGAATATAACCACAGAACCAAAAGATTTACTTAATCTATTAGAACTAGCATTTAAGAGAGGAAATGACGAACTGGATATTAACGAGGTGTATAAACAATTCGTGTTATGTTACGGTAGAATTGTATTTGACCTTAACCAACTTATCCACACTGTTATGTACAAACCCGGCATGACGGAGCATATTATTCTAAAGTAGCAACAGTTAAAACACATACTAGCCAACCTATAAATCATCATACCATGAGCACCTCGTTTAATAATAAAAAACAAGTTGTACAGAAACCCAATATTAATAAAACTACCAAAAATTATAATAAAAATGGTAATATTTTTGCTACAGTTCTTAATCAACTAAGTAATAATACCAAAAACCAGACAAGTGAAAAAGTAAATAAAAAACTGAAGCCACCTTTGACACGACAGAGAAATAATAATGAACAGCTAATTCGAGTGCATAAGTTATCTAGAGAATTAACTGAACAAGAACTCAAATCAGGCAGTAAACAGCACTCATATGCAAATATGGGATATGTTCTTTATAGAAAGCAAAATGGGAGATTGCGAAGACTATAACGTTATTAAAATTGGGCAAATAAATGCGCAAAGATGTAGACTAGTGATGTCAGAACTTAAAAAGGTATCAGAAGAATTAAATCTAGATATCTTATGCATTCAGGAACCTTATTCGATAAACGGAAAAATGGCATATGCACCACTTAAGGCAAGAATGATTAGTATTGGAGAAAATCCAATGGCTGGTATTATAATTTTAACCCAAATCTACAGGTTGTTAACATCGCGCAGTTTAATGATACATACACCAACTGCCTAGAAATCACTCATGCAAACGGTAAATTTATTTTGGCAAATTATTGCTTTCAATTCAGCCTTCCCATTCAACCATTTATAGATAAAATTAAAAACATTACCAGAACCTATCCAGACTTAGAAATAGTGCATACCTGTGACGCAAACGCAAAATCATTCTGGTGGTTTAGCAGATATAAAGATGAAATAGGGGAGAAATTAGAAGAAGCCATTGCGGAATTAAATTTAGTAATAAAAAATGAACCAAACAATCCACCCACCTATGAAAGCAGAGCAGGAGCGTCATCCAACATCGACATTACTTTTTGTAGCATTAAATCGGAAGCCAAACTGATAGATTAGAAAGTAGGACAAGATTATACCTCTAGTGATCATAGACTGATTTATTTCAGCTATTGTATTGGAAATCAACGGAGGCAGTATAATAAAAGAGGAAAATTGCTATATAATTATAAACAAGCAAACTGGCATGAGACGAGAAGTAAATATGAAGCTAAATGCCCCACGTACATTGGAAAATCTGTGGATCAAGAGGCTTATAAAGTAACCAACACTATAAAAACGGTTATTTCAGAAACGGTACCAAAAACCAATCCTAAGAAGTATTTTGACAATGTTTGGACTGACACTCTACAGAAAGCTCGAAGACAAATGCGAAAACTACGTAGAATATATCAAAAATCTATAATAGCTACAGAAAGAGAAATAAATCTAAGGAACTATCGAGAAGCTAAAGAGAGATTTAAAAATTGTTTAGAAGAAACGAGGCAACATTCTTGGAAGAATTTTGTTGAAAATAAATTAGACACGAACATTTGGGGAATGCTGTATAAGATTATAATGGACAAAGTGAAGAAACCTGAAGTATTGACAACGTTATATAAAAGAGACGGTAACATGACCACTGACTGGAAGGAGTCAGCAAAGGCTTTATTAGAGAAATTACTTCCAGATGACGACCATATGTCAGATGATAACATACACACACTCAAACGAATAAGCATGAATCTTCCATATCCAAATACAAGAGTGATATATCCTTTAGATATAACAGAAATCAAGTCAACAATAAAAAGGCTGAAGAGTAAAAAAGCTGCCGGACCTGACGGAATTATAAATGAAATTTTGATTAATTTGGAAGAAATAATTTCACCTTTTTTACATAAATTGTTTAATGATTGCATATGGAAAGGCCGCTTTCCAAATTGCTGGAAGGAAGCAAAAGTAATTATATTAAAAAAGAGTGCCGATAAAGACCCAAAGGATCCCAAATCCTACCAACCCATTTGTCTGTTAAACGTAATTGGCAAACTTTTTGAAGAGTTACTTTGTAAGAGAATAAAAGAATTTCGACTTATGGTTGGAATGAATGATAAACAATTTGGATTCAGAAAAGGCTTATCTACCGAAGACGCGATAAATTTAGCATTGGCAACAGTCAAAAACTCACAATTATAGGAATTTTAATTTTTATATCCGGGGCATTTGACAATTTGTGGTGGTCATACCTCTTTGAGAGATTACGTCAAAAAGATTACCCAAAATGAGAGAACGTAGGCTTTCACGGCCGGAGTCTCTCTATGAAATATGTCTCTATGAAATATTACGAGATTATTGTAACAACAGAAAGGTCTTTATGGAAGGTGTAAATGGCATAGTATATAAAACAAGTACCAAGGGATGTCCACAGGGATCGGTATTAGGACCATTGTTTTGGGACATTGTATTGGAGACCTTATTAGATGACTTGAATGAGGATGTAAACATCACAAATACTATCGCATATGCCGACAATCTTTTAATCATTATTGAGGGTAAAAACAGGAACGACTTGGAAAGTAAAGCAAATAATCTAACACAGAAACTAAGCAATTGGTGCACAAAATCAAAACTACAAATATCACCGAATAAATCAAATTATATGCTTTTGAGGGGTAGTTTAAAAAGTGATCCAAGCATAAAGTTTAATAATCAAATCATAAGAAGACAAAAGGAGGCCAAATACCTTGGAATATATTTAGATGAGAAATTAAACTTTAGGAAGCATACAGAGTATATAAGAAATAAATCCGAAATCGTGATGATGAAATTGGCCCGAATTATGCAATCAAATTTTAAAACACCGTTAACCACAATCTCAACATATCATAACAGTATTTTCGTATCCATTATAGCATATGGCGCTAGTGTTTGGGCCACTCGGATGCAGGACTTTCATATAAGGAGCTTACTAAGGAGAACTCAAAGAAAAATCTTGCTACGATTTACTGGACTATGGCCCTCCTAGTTACGACAGGAATTTGGCCAATAGACCTTTTAATGAAACTTAAGGGAGCAAAATTTTGGTTGAAGAAGAATAAATTTGGAATGATAACACAAATTATTGGAAGAAGATGCGAAAATATAGCTGAAATTAAGAGGTTTTTGAAAATAAGCTGGCAACAAGAATGGGACATAACAGAAGCGGGAAGGAGAGTGTATAATTTATTTACTGATATCAACGAAAGACTTAGACTTAAACATATTCAGCCTACTAGAGGACTAATCCATTACATCACCGGACATGGACCTTACAAAACATATTGGAAAAAGATTAATAAAACCTTAAACGATAATTGTGCTATTTGTAACAAACAAGATACACCCCAACATGTCCTGTTTGAATGTCCGCGATATGGTGAACAAATAACTCAATTACGAACTGAACTAACTGGGCACAAAATAGTGGACATATTAAGAAATGAAGACTTATATATCCACCTAGAGAAGTTAGCGAATATAATTAGTAAAATTTCCTGGGAAGAGAGAATTGAACAAGTGGAAATACTAACCCATGCACCAGCCAGAGACGAATTAAGAAGATCCAATAGAATTCGAAATCAGCAATTCTAAATGGAGACTGGAGACTAATGGAAGATGGAGAGCCAAGCATAGTAGAAGGAGGCGAAGAAGAAGGAACCGGTGTAGACCAGAGTGATAAGAGGGATGCAGAAGGCATATGAGAGCAGGAATGGTGGATTATGGGCTTTTGGCGGTAGACAGTACGAGGCAAGGGGAGATGACGTTGAGGAGGAAGTGTTAGTGAAGTGTTAAATAGTGTTAAAAATTTAAATATAGTGAGTTTAGTGTAATGATGATGTAAAAGATTAGGTATAATTAGTAACAGATACTAGCCAAAGGAAGTAAAAGACAATTTACTACAGTTTACTATAATGTAAAGAAATTATTGTATAATATAATTATTTAGTTGCGTTGGTAACCAGTGCATATTCTGCTGGATACCAGTAGTACAGGATTAGTTTTCATTTATCTTAATAATCTAGAGCATAGTTTTATGGATAAACAGCTGGTTACCAGTTATTTGGTTACTGGTTTCCAGTAATTAATAATAGATGGTATAGTGTTAGTGAAAGTTGATTTATGGTTGGAATTTATTTTATTTCAGTCTATATTAATTTGTTTTGTTTTAAATTAAATTTTGAGTTATTAGTATATAAGTATTATCTGTAAAATAATGATGTATATCAATAATTTAAAAGTGGGAAATAAATTATAACATTTGCAATATACATCCTGGTATAGGGAACAAGATGCCAGGATGTTGTATTACAGATTTTATCTTATTTTATTTTATTTTTTATTTTGTACTTAAGTGCTAGAGAAAGTGAAAGGTCCATGAAAGCATTTATGCAGTTTTGCTCTATTTATGCATTAAGCTAATTTTGTGTTATGACTGGCGAGTAGGTATACAACAACAATAATAATATTCATAAATAATAATTAAATCAAACTATAATATCATAATATTATTATTAAATAAAATAATAATAACAATAATAATAGTAATATATCATCATCATCATCATCATCATCATCATCATCATTATTATTTATTAATGTAGGACTATGAGATAATACTTTCAGAATGAAATATCTCCAATCTAAAGAACGATGAATTTTATTTGTTGAATCTGGGTTTATTTCTTGAAGGAAGGTTTCTTTTGATTAAAACCAGGATGTTGGCATTCAACGTTTCAGCAAATTCAATTTTACTTTCTCTGCTTTGGTCCATAGGCAGAGGAAGCGTTACATTCATTCAAAATTTAATGTCAAAATTTTAACAGACGTATACATTTTGGGACACTCTGGTTAAAAAAGCAAAGCATTTTTGCAAAAAGGACTATGTCTGCCTGTCTGAATATGTGTTAACAGTATGACTCAAAAACTAAAAGTCACAGAAATGCAAGAAAATGTAATGCAAAGATTTCCAGATATATCTTCCCAACCAAAACTGCCCTTTTCAGAAGAACATTTTCAAAAGTCACAAGAATACCACATTTCATACTTTTACATAGAAAAGAATATTTTTATACCATACACAATTTGTATTAAATTATGATATATTACAAGTATTAAGACCACAAACAAAATGCATATCTTAAGATTTCTGGAGATATAAACCTTTTTCACTGGTAATAATTCTGTATAATATAGAAAGGTATATGATAAGGGAAATCTTACTGAAGGAAAAATGTAGAGCTCCGTAAAATACACAATAATATATTATGTTAGTTTTTTGTAAAATACATACATACGAACATTGTAAAATACCATAAGCTGAATGGATGTATTAAGAAATATTTTGGAAGGAGCATGAGAACTGAAATAAAACAGAGATTATATAATGTAGTAACTAAGCCAGTTCTGAGATATGGAAGTGAAACCTGGACACTGAGAAGCCAAGATAGATGAGAACAAGAAGCAGCACAATTGTATTTTATGTGTTTTCTGGTAGGGAAGACTAGAAGAGACAGAGTTAGAAATCAAGACTGAAGAGCACATTTGGGTGTTGAGAATATAGTAGATGAAATATGTAACTACCGGAAGCAATGGAAAGAGCATGTTATGAGAATGCCCCCCTTATAGACTACCTAAGCTAGTAATGTTTTATAAACCTAAGGGACAAGAAACTTGGGAAGACCAAGAAGACGATGGAGTGATCAACATAAGTAACTGAAATTTAATTAGCCTTGGAGCAGGTCATCAGCCTACACCTTGGAAGGAAGAAGAAGAAGAAGAAGTGAGTTTTTTTGTAGTGTTAATAATTTCTGAGATATTAGCTTTTGTGTTTTAAAGTTTTTATCTATTTCAAAAACAGTAAATGATAGAGCAAATCATATTTAAGTAAATGGCACACCTCTGTAAATTTATAAAGCTACTTATTTATGCAACTTCATAGCATGAACTTTTCCAAAATATTCACTTTTGTTTGTTTAAATGTTAATGATTATTTGCAGAATGGATACCTATTAGGCTTCAAGTTTTGATTTACCTCAATACCTTTATGTCCCCCCTAGATATGTTAGAAGCAATGGTATAACAATTCACGATGTTGAAAGCAAGGTTTTGATTAGTAGCTGTATATCATTCATTCACTGCCTTCCAGTTCCATGGGTTTAACCTTAAATCTGTGAAATTTTGGTGTTATCTATGGATGTATAGATTTTAAAACAGAATATATGAATTTCTTTACAATAGAGACAACATACAGATCTGGGAAGTGTATGGAAAGGTTCCTGAGAGTTGATCATTCTCCATGCCCCCACTGGAGATCAAACCTGGGACCTCAAATTAATGTTAGTGACAGGCACTGTACATTGAATTTATATTGAACATTTATAGTGTTGAAAATGAGATGGCAAGAAAGAAGAGCAAGAGGATAGCTATCTATGGAGATAGCCACGGAAGAGGACTCGCGCAGAAAATACGTGAAAGTGTTGGAGATGGTGAAGTTTAGTTATGTGAAACCAAATGCAAAACTCATGGACATTACAGCAAATATATCTAGCAACAATGAAAAAAGTGCAATGAAAATGATTGTGGCAGGCGCAAATGATGTGTATAAGAACAAAGCAAACAATGCTATAAATATGCTAAATCAAACCTTACAAAGAGAGGACATCAGAAGGATGGACGTAATAGTAGTGAACATCCCAAACAGGTACGATTTGAACTATAATTCATGTGTCAACAAAGAAATAAGAAAAACAAATAAAAGGTTGAAATTAGTGTGTTCAGTGAACCCAAATGTAAATGTAGTTGATATCAGTAACCTTAAACATGAGTACCGTACAAGGCATGGTTTACATCTAAACGATAAAGGAAAGATGCACTTAAGCTCACTACTCTCAGAGAAAATTAAAAAATCTTGTCAGCAAAAAGCCCTTTGCACTTAACTCAGATGGAAATGTAGAAAATGCCCGATGATAGATTGTAAATTTGTGTTCATCCTATGATAAAAGTAGCATGCATAATTCTACCCTAAGAGTATACCACCAAAATTCACAGTATGTCTCCAATAAAGTTGAAATTTTAGAAACAGTTTTAAATGACACAAATCCTCAGATAATAGTACTTTCGGAACACAGCTTAAGGAGGGAGCAATTACACTCTGTGAATTTAATAAATTATGAACTAGTTTCTCAATATTGCCGTAAGATACACAGAAGTGGCAGAGTCCTAATATATGCTAGGAAAGATATCACTGTAAACAGGGTAGAATGGGTAGAAGACTTAAACATAGAAATGTTATATGAGGTAGCTGCAGTAAAAGTATACACAGAAATAGGCCCAATACTCATTATTGGTATCTATAAGTCCCCAAACTCAAATATACAAGATTTCTAGTCAACTTGGGAAATATGTTGCCCAAAATTATATCCAAACAGCAAATAGTAATCTTAGGCAATTTTAATATACATGCAGAAAATGCAGATCTTTGGGATATCCTTGATAGCTTTAATCTAAAAATCTTATCTCAAGGTGTCACTAGAATCACAGATCATTCAACTAGCACAATAGATCACATAATAATGAGTCTAAAAGAGAGCGGTTTTTCCACAATAAATAATGAATTCCATGTGTCAGATCATAGGGGGCAAATTATTGATATCTATAACAGTTATAGCCAGAAAAAAAGAAAATATATAGATACGCCAGGGATACACGAAAACGTAACAAAGATAAACTAAAGGAATTGCTCGTCAAAGAGGAATGGGCAGCAGTGTATACTGCATGTAACACTCACATTAAATGGATGGTTTTTATACAAAAATTTACACTCCTCTTCAATAAAACATGCCCTCAGTTAAAAAGATCTGTAAATCAAGAAACAACTGAAAAACTAATTTTACCACCTGAACTTATACATTTAAAAAATAAAATGAAAGCTATGTACGAATTCTTCCAAACCACCACACTAAATACTTACGCTAGTGCTTATAATAAGCTTAAAAGTCAATACAGAAAAGCACTTCTTAAATTAAAGGCAGAACAAATAGGGAGAAAAATAGTGAATTCTGATAATACTATAAAAACAGTGTGGAATATAATAAATAAGCAACGTAAACCCCAATCAAATGATCATTCAAACATAAGCCTGAGTCAAGTTGGGCATATATTACAGGACCCTCTGGAAATCTGTAAATTATTTAACAACTTCTTTCTAGATGCAAATGACCACTCTGTAATCAGCATGAATAAATCTATTATGAATAGCATATATTTGCACAAAACAAATGCGGAAGAAATATATAACATAATAAGTAGTTTCAACCCTCTGGGTGGGACAACGTATCACCGATAGTCTTGAAACATGCAAACATGAGTTACTAAATGTACTAGTGTATCTAATAAATTACTCAATGAACGAAGTTATACTCCCAGAAATAATAAAGATAAGTGTAGTACGACCAATTTATAAAAAAGGTTTGAACACAAAAGTTAGCAATTACAGACCAATAACACTGACATCGGCATTCAGCAAAGTATACAAGAAAGTGCTTATAGTTAGAATTAATAGTTTCTTAAAATCAAACAATATTCTGAGCCACTTTCAACACGGATTTAGAAATAAACTGTCAATCATTACGGCTATAGCTGAATATATACATAAACTATTGGAATTGAAGGATACCCATATAAATGCAGCAGGAATCTATCTAGATCTCTCTAAAGCTTTTGATTCTGTGAGTCATGATCACCACATCTCAAAATTAGAGAACTATGGGCTTAGAGGACAAATAAATGAACTATTAGCCACATATCTTAAAAGCCGTGTGCAATGCACAGAAATAAACTGGAAAAAAGGTGACACTATACACAAAATTAAATCAGAGTTTAACTTAGTAAAATCAGGGGTTCTAAATCAGAGTTTAACTTAGTAAAATCAGGGGTTCCGCAGGGATCAGTAATGGGACCAGCACTCTTTTTGCTACATATAAATGACTTACCGGAACCAGAAAATAGCAAGGTGGTTTCTTATGCAGATGACACATCTATAATATGTTGGAATGAAGACAGAGAAAACGACAAATGCAGTTTCCGAAATATCACAGTACTTTCTAAACAACGGGCTGAAGTTAAATATAGGAAAAACAAAATTCATGACATTTCAAAATGATAATCTAAATATAAACATTGATAATATTCCTCTAGAACAGGTAACAGAATTCACATTTTTGGGCGTTCACATTGAAGAAAACTTAACTTACAACAGACACGTAGAAATGGTGTGTAACAAAATGAATTCAGGATTATATCAACTAAGACAATTAGCAAAATATGGGAACATTAATGCACTTAAAACAGCATATTATGGCATTATATACCCACATCTAATGTATGGCATAGAAATTTTGGGGGGAACAAGTAAAACCAATATGAACAGATTGCTAAAAATACAAAAAAAGTGTATAAGAAGTATGTACAACCTTCGGTTTCGACAATCTTGTCAGGAAACATCTGTAAACCAAAATATCCTAACTGTAGTCTCGCTATATGTGTTTAAAACTATTATGCTTGTTAAAAAAAAGAAGCAATTTAACATACTTAATAAAGACTGTCATTCATATCATACAGGGAGAGCAAATGATTATCATAGGGTAAGCACAAATAAAACTCAAACTGATAAAAACCCATATAAAAAAGGAGCTGTACTGTACAATAGATTACCATTAGCAATTAAGAACACAAATGAATCAAAATTTAAATCTGTCTTAAAATCATTCTTAATATGTAAATGTTTGTATGACATCAGTGAATTAAGATACATATAATGTAAATATTTTATGTATTCAGATTCTAAATTCTGTGAGAAAAAATTGACAAGCAAGCTATTATTATCATCATCATCATCATCATCATCATCATCATCATCATCATCATCATCATCATCATCATCATCATCATCATCATCATCATCATCATCATCATCATCATCATCATCATCATCATCATCATCATCATCATCATCATCATCATCATCATCATCATCATCATCATCATCATCATCATCATCATCATCATCATCATCATCATCATCATCATCATCATCATCATCATCATCATCATCATCATCATCATCATCAATTATTATTATTATTATTATTATTATTATTATTATTATTATTATTATTATTATTATTATTAGTATTATTATTATTAATAGTATTATTAGTATTATTATTATGATTATTATTAGTATTATTATTAGTATTATTATTAGTATTATTACTATTACTATTACTATTACTATTATTGTTACTATTATTGTTATTGTTATTATTATTATTATTATTATTATTATTATTGTTATTATTAATGTTTCTCTGCTCCTTTTTCTGTATGATACTTCACTGTAGTTGACTTCTGAAAAATCTGTTTATTGGGCAGAAAGTCGGTAGATTTAATACATGTCCAGGGTTTTTAACTGTGATTCAAGAGGGACAAAGTAGGAAAGGAAGATGAGATATGTAAAATGAGTTCATTTTATTTTGTATGCTCTTGGCATATGCAATATTAAGAATAAGAATAATGTAATTGGAGCAAGTTGACCACCCAAATGTATTATGCAGCCTGTTTGCACATTAATCCAGTTACTGACTTGTTTTATTTAAATGTGTAATCTTATGTGAATTGTCTTGGCAGATTAATAGACAGCCCAATCGAAAGCATTGTTAAAGATCTTCATTAGTATATGCACCATCTAAGAAATTTACTATTGGCTGCCACTGCATGAGAGTATTTCTTGGGTATCAATAAACATAAAGATAAGGCAGGAATTTTTGGGCATATTCTTACACAAGATATTTCTAACAGTAATCTCTAAGTATTTGAATTGAATTTATTTATGCCACTTTTGTTTACATATTGTTTATGTGCTAATGCTCTAAACTACAAGGGCTGTCTCAGAAGTACCCGACCTAACAAAGAAAGCACACAAATTTTGGGGAACAACATCTTTATTTCTCTGCACAGTCTCCTTTCAGCTCGATACACTTTTCCCAGCATGTTCAACAGCTTCGATACCCTGTTTGTCGTGAGAACTATCGAGGTCTGCAAAATAGCCATCAACTGCAGACTCCTCCTCTTCATTATTGGCAAATCTTCTACCACCAAGCCATTTCTTCAAGTTAGGAAACAGAAAATAATCAGAGGGGGCAAAATCTGGTAAATAAGATGCCTGAGGAGCAATTCAAACTTTAACTCATTGATTTTAGCCATGGTGATAATGGATGTGTGAACTGATGCATTGTCTTGATGAAACAAAACTTTCTTTATCACTAAATGCAGCCATTTTTGCTCGATTTCATCACTCAAATGCTGAAACAAGTTCACATAATATTAGCTATTGATTACTTTTCCTTTTTTGAGATAATCAATGAAAATTATCCTCCGTGTGTCCCAGAAAATGATGCCATGATCTTGCCTGCAGCTGGAACTGTATTTGCCTTCTTTGAAGCTGATTGTCCCCTTTTAATCCACTGCTTTGATTGTTCCTTCATCTTAGGTGTGAAGTGATGGACCCAGGTTTAATCCATTGTTATGAATCAATGCAAAAACTCAGCTTTATTGCAGCAAAACAATGCTTAACACTCAACTGAAACATCCACATGATGCTGTTTTTGTTTTATTGTGAACAAATACAGCACCCACCTTGCACACAACTTTCTCATATCCAAATTTTCAGTCAGTATACGATGTACAGAACTTTTTGAAATGCCTGCAATATCTGCTAGCTTGTGCACTTTCAGTTGACGGTCATGCAATATCATTTTGTAGATTTTCTTTACAGCTTCTGGATTGGTAACCTCATTTGGTTAACCATGCAATATTTGTCTTGGCAGCTCATACGGCCGCACTTAAACTCTGCCACCCAATATTTCACTGCTATAAATGAAGGAGCAGACTCCCCCAAAGTAGAATCTAGCTCAGCTTTAATATTAGTTGGATTAAGACCTTTCAAATGAAAGTATTGTATCACATAAAATGACCAGTTTACAAATTTGCTGAGAGCATTCACTAATGATGGCTACCAAACAAATGCAGAGAATGTAAAATCGTCCAAACTTAGGCTTTCTAAGGCTGGTACTTTTTACCTTTGTTATAGTTTGACACAAAAATTGCTATCTATAGTCAGGTCGGGTACTTCTGGGACAGCTTACGTATGTATAAATTTGCTGCTGACCCCAATAGGTTAATTACCTCTGTTTGCCTGGTTCCATTGATACCCATCATTAACTGCTGTTTCTTTCATACTTCCCTAGTGATCTTCTCTATTTCTGTTTCCATTACCTGCCTAATCCATTTCTCTTTCATCCTGCTCAAAAATTCCTCTCTGCTTCAATTTATCTTTTCTTCTTTCCTGTTAGCATTTTTATTGCCATTATTCTTTTATTTATTTTATCCCATTATTTTTCCCAATTTTTTCCTTCCAACTAGGAATTCTAAACATCCAGTTAGGTTAAGTGTTATACTCTCGTTCCCTCCACTTCCTTCTCATTTGCTCTTAAATCTTTTAACTAAGCCACTCCCATCCTCTTCCATACTTTCTCTTTCGAACCTTCCACTCTGATCTATGTACTTTTCCCTTTCCCAATCCAATTTTAATTGCCTGCAATGATTTCTTGTTTTGTAAACTTCCCAAATTTCTTGCCTTTCTATCTTGCATTCTGTTTTCACTTCTTTACAAAATCTGTTTGTTTTTTTCTAACTTCCATGTATCTCCCATTTCTATATTTTCCATTATTTTTTTAAATCCTTACCACTATTTAGACTCTTCAACATCTTTTGCTGTATTATACACTACTTTAGCACTTCTTCTTCTTCTTCTGCTACTTCTTCTTCCATTTTTACACATTTATACTCTCTCTAATAGTATTCTCAACTCCACTAATGCTACCTCTCCTGGTGCTGATTTTAGCAATCCTAATAGTCCTTTGCAGAATATTTTATGCATGTGTAAATTTTTCTGCTTAATTTTGTTGCCCTCCATATTTCCACTGCATATAACATTTTTGATTTCCTAGTGCTTCATACATTCTTTCCAGTCATATAGTTGTCTCTAGTTTGTATTATACCCTTATTCTCTTGGCTTTTGCTATTACCTTCTGGCTGTGAACTTCCCACTCATTGCTACTCCTCTTTACTCCTAAATAGTAAAATTTCCTTACCACTTCTATATTTTTTTACCTCCATATGCCATCCTTCTTCCTTCCTCAAATTTATTCCTTCCTTATCACTTTGATTTAGTTTTATTTAACTTTATAACTATTGTTTACAAACATTCTGTATTTCATTTATTGTACTTTGAACCCTACTACTGATATTGCCCCTACCATTATATCATGTGCATAAATTAATCCTGGTATGACTTTGCTATTAAAACTGAACAATGTGATTATTACTTTTCATGCTGTCTATTACTTCATCAATAAACAGATTAAATAAGATCAAACTGAGTTTGCAGCCTTGTTGTAGTCCTAGCTTTAGCTCTAATGACTCTGTTATTTCTTTCCTTTCACATTTTATGCTGATTTTTATCACTTTTTAGACTTTTTCAAATTGCTTTATAAATTTCTCTGTCATTCCCTTTCTCCTTAATTTCCATACCAATGCTACTATGTTTATTGCAGAAAATGGTTTTTCAAAATCTGTGAAGAACATATATACCCTTCCTCTTTTCCTATTTAAGTATTTATCAATAATTATTGTTTTTACTTTTCTGAAACATGTTGTACATCTCATATTTTTTTCTCCTCTTCAACCGAGTCCCTTAAACAGTCTTTTAATATCCCAGTGTACATTTTTCATTGTGTAGATAGTAAGCTTATCCCCTCTATAGTTCTCTGGTTTCTTAAAGTATTTATGACAGCACTTATTTTTACTTTCTCTACACGTACTATGTACATAGTGTATAGAGAAGGTATTGTATTCCACCCAAAAATTCAATACTGAGATTTCACCGAAAGTACACATTTTGGGTTCCCCTGAATCCAAAAAAAAAAAAGCATTTTTGGAAAAAGGTCCATGTGTGTGTGTGTGTGTCTGTGGACAGCATAGCTCAAAAACAAAAAGACCATTAAATACCAAACTTGGTATTTAAGTTTGGTACCTTCCAAGGATGCAATACGAAGATTTGCAAGAAAATCCCCCCATCCCCAACTGCCCTTTACTTAGAACTTTTTTCGAAAATTTTGATTTTCTCAAAAATGGCTCTAAAAATTTTAATTAAAATATTGTATATTAAAGATATTTACCTGACAAATAATATGTATATCTTGAATTTTCTGGGAATACCCTCTTAAGACTACTTTATTCTGGAGGAATTTTGCATAACTGCTAAACCGTAAGAAATGGACAAAAACTTACCACATAAAAAATGTAGAGCACATTAAAACACACAATTTATGTTATATCAAACTTTTTCGAGGAGTTGATCGTTTTTGAGATATTCCTTGTTTTTGGTTTCAGGTTTAAAAAACTTGTACTTTTCTCATACAGGAATTTGTCAACTAGTGTCCATACAAACAAAGGAACTTCAGTCACCTAGTAACCAGCTTTTGACTTCACTTTAACCTATGATACTCCCATATTTCGCTTCTACTTACAAGGAAGCAAGTAATAAGGCTATTTCTGCTAATTTTTTCTTGATTAGCTTGAAATAAATAGAAGAATAAGCTTATTAACAATAATTTGTTACACAGAAGTAGAGAAAGTCATGTGAATGGAACACATCAGATTTTTATATAAAAAAAAAAGTATTAATAACAATTCTTACTTTCAACAACAGCAGGCTAAATTATTTAATTTAAACATAGAAAATATATGATTAACTATGACAACAAAAGTTACGATTAATCATCAATTTTCAGTAATATCTAATATTTTACTCTATTTATAGAGAAATGTTGCCTGCAAGAAGTTACGATAAACATGAATTTTGTCTTTATGTCATTTACCTAAATTTTCATTAGCTCATTAACGATGATGATGATGATGATGATGATGATGATGATGTTGTTGATGATGATGATGATGATGATGATGATGAAGATGATTGAACATATTTTCCTAGCATTATTGCTAATTTATCATTTTTAAATACTAAATATTGTTTTTCACAATTATCTTGCATGCAACTTTCTAACCTATCATTTTTAAATACTAAATATTGCTTTTCACAAAAATTTTGCATGCAACTTCATTTGTCAAAGTTGTCAGTTGTGTGGTCACTCTGAGGAAATATTACCTACTCCCAGCTCAGCATTGCCTCACAATTATGTGTATTGTATTCAAAACTGACGCAGGTGCCTGTTATTAGTGGCATCATAAATGTTGGCTGAGAATGAATTATCACATGCTTGCAAGATTACTTAAAGAAGAGTAAACTCTTTATGCTTCCAGATGCTAAAAATAATTAAGGACAGTAAACAGAATGTACATCTTTTTTTTTTCTTTTAAAAAAAGGTATAAAAGATGAAGAAACTCACTGTCACAGTCTGTATAAGTTGCACTCTGTAGCGTAGTGCCATTCTGGTATGTATACCAACTTCTACAGTGAAGGTGGCATGTCCATTCTGTGGTCTGTGATTATGGTTGTCGGCATTAACATTTGAAGACCACCTCTCCCTGTTTGTGTGGCCATTCCACTCACAGAAAGGTTGAACAAATTGTGTTTGACAGTGCTCTGCTAGCTGTGTTCTTGCAACATTTTTAAAGCTGCAACAAGCAAATTTAGAATAAACACTGTTAATTATAATTTTATATTAGAATATTACGAGATCGTAATCAAATATTTTCATACTATAGTTAACCATATAATTAGAGGAACATCAATTTTACTGTCGGAAAAATTTATAAAATTGATCTTAGTTTCTTGCCCAAGGGGAGAGATCCTTTATTGAAAATCCAAACTTTCTTTTTTTCCCATTTTCTTTGATGTTTCCACATGAACTATATGAACATTATCTTATTATTGTCTACCATATATTATGCCAACTCTTTACAGAAATTGTTACTAATCTGCAATTCTTTCTGCTCTCAATTCTTGTCTAACAGTTTGTTCCTGGACAATACTTATGCAATTTACATTCACCTTCTATCAAGTTACTTTCTTGAGCTGTGGAACTGCTAAGCCAAGCATTATTTTTTAATGAAATCTATCATCAGACTGATCTATAGAATTATTATTTTGATTGTTTAAATGTTGTGACATATTACTAAATCATACCTGTACACAAACTCTTTATTTAAAACTTTGATTTTAATACAAAACAAATCATCAATCATAGTCAGTAGCATTGAATATATTAGGCAAGTTCTATCACAGGGTACAAGTCTTAAAACTTGCAGAAAATTTGTGTTAACTGCATTTCTGAATGCAAAGACTTTTTGCATTAGGAACTAGTCATCACATTAATATTCGATTCTCAGAAAACTGTGTCAGATAATTTAGCTCTGCATATATCACATTAAAAAGTATAAAATATTCAACTAGTGTTAATAATGTAATATAAATATACCATGACATATTTTTTATTGAATTGAAATAACTAATAATATAATACAGTTAGCTTACTTACATCATGAAAATGTTATTAATATTTGATTTATGTGATTATGTAAAAGAAGTATTACAAAACAAGTATTTGACTAAACTAATATTTATTATCTGATTAATATTTAATTAATTAACATAATTATTGTCATAATAGTTTTATTATACATGCATGCATATGCGCACACATACACTACTACAGAAAAAAAAAATGTAATACTTAAATGAGCAAGCACCTTTGTTGATGATGGAGAACTATATTATTAAATTACTTTTCAAAATCAACATTTCAAATCCTTCACTGTTTTGCAGTTACACACCCATGCCACACTTTACATTTGCTTGATTCTTTCTTCAGGGGTTTTACAAAATAGAAAAGGAAATTTCCACTCAAAATTTTGAAACAGATCATACCAAAAATACACGTTTTGAGACTATCTGAAGCCAAAAAACATTTTTTGAAAAAGTTGTGTGTGTGTGTGTGTGTGTGCACGTGCGTGGGTAGGTGAGGGTGTGGGTGTGTGTGAGAGAAAGACTTTGAAAATAGACCAGTATTGAAGATAATCTACCCCAGGTCCAGGATGGCCAGGAGCAGGTAACAGCCTTACTATAGGAAGACATTCTCCAAGGCAAAAAGGAACTACTGCATTACTGGCAAGAACTTCTGGTAATAATATAGGCACTGGAACACTTCCACAAATACCCATATGGTTAGCCATTCCACCTGAGGACTGACCCCCATATTTGGTTATTGAATTTCAAGAACCTGGAGGGCCCAACAGATCTTTGGGTCCAGAGGCTCTAAGAATACAACTTAACATCGGAAAGGAGGGAGCCACTTCAATGTGAATGCCATATCAAAAAGACCTTATACAGAGGAGTGTGGTGACTGTTCCAAGGTGGAGGAAAAGGAGAGGTTACAATTGTCCAAGTGATTTTGACAGTGCATGTTATAGTGCAGGCCTGAGGATGGAGCAGCTGGCAGACACCAACTTGAGGCCACTCCTCAGAGAAGTGGAGGCAGGCACCAGACTACTTGGGAAGACAGGGCCCACTGAGGCTCACTGAAGACCAAGGAAGGTGCACTTTTAGAGTTTATGAATCACATGGTGGAAAGATCCAGACAGAGCAGTTGATCTTCCCTAAGAGAAAGGTGATGGAAGTTCTGGGTCTTCAGGTGACCCAAATAAAAAACTGACAAACTCTGACAATGATACTACTGGCTGAGGCTATGGGCAGGTGCTGAGAGGTGTTGTCACCAATGTCATGTGTGTGTGGCAAATTGAGGACCACAGATCAGGAGCTGGGGTCGAATGCAACAGTATAATGTGGAAGCAACCTTCAAACATACAGCCATCAAACTAAACATAGCTGAACCATTCCCTATGTCAGACAAGGCTAACATATTTGTTGTAGTTATGGTTTACTTCACCAAGTGGCTGGAGGTATATGCCAATTCTAATCAGGAGGCCAAAACAATCACAAACTGCCTCATAAAAGAACTGCTTTGTTGTTTTGGAATACTGTTGGAACTACACAGCAATAAGGGCTCCAACTTCAAGTTGAACCTGATGATGGAAATACTAGAATGACTTGGACTGCACAAGATGTACACACCTCTCCACCCTCAATCAGATGACATGTTTAGTAGTATCTCAAGATTCTAGCAATGGTGGCCGGCCTTAAGGGGCACAGGGGCATATGCCCTGTCTACAAAAATCAGACAATAATTTCCCCATTATGTCATCAGGTAAAATGCTATAATCTAAAACAAATTTTTGTATAAATTTAAACCTACTGTGAATTCTTTAAGCACTGCACAGTTGTAGTGAAGATGGTTGTTGGAAATAGTAACCAGCTGCATTTTTTGGACACAGGAGATTTTGTGGTCATCCTGAGCACATACGCAGAAGAACTCAGTAGTTTCAGATGTAATTAATTTATAGGTGTGGGATACAAGAGGCTAGGAGGGGAAGCTTCTCTTAGAGCATGAGAGCTTCTATGGTCATTTGCCATGCATGCACAAAGAGAAAATAACCAACAACAAGCAAAACTTAAAGTTTGAGTCAAACCCCTGACAAAAAATTTTAGACATACATCTTTTCATGTGCAAGATTAAATGACAGGATACAAATCTTAAGTTTCAACGTCTTCTTATTTGGAAACAAAGTTGATATAGAAAACCTCCTGAAAAAAATATACAATGTTGGTACTTGTTAAACCTAGCAGAAGATATTGAATGCTCACATACCATCGCTCAGAGTGTAGAAGCAATGTTGTTTGTAGCTACCATAGATCTAGAGGCAAAATAGATTCATGGATTTTTTTAATGGTTCTATTATACAAAATCTGTAAGAGTAATTAGGATTAATGTTTCCTTCCTAAATTTCTACATTTTAAGTTTCATTGGAAAACAGAAATACCCAAATAACAAATAATTGAGTAGTTATTAAAATTATGGGCGTCAAAAAACAATAAAATGGAACCTTATGTGTTATGAAAATGAGTGCTGAGAGCTACAAATTCCACCTTGAATGTATTTCATGTGAATATGAAACAAAATTGAAATGTGTGAACATTTTGCTGAAACTAACTGCAGAATAATATGCTGATTTATTAGTTGTGAGCGTTCAAAAATGGCAGTGTTAAAACTCACCACAAGAGGGGAAATCCTAAACACTGTTAAGAAAGGTAGACAATGGTTTGTAAACTGTACAATCTATATATATATATATAAAAATGAATCGCTGAAATGTATGCATGTGTATCACTTCCGAACTACTACATCAAATTGAACAATTATTTTTTTGTTGTGTTCATTATTGTCACAACAAGGTTTGTGGGAAAGAAAATGATTAAAAATAGTAGGGAAAGTATTTAAAATCTCATAAAACGAATAAAAACCGTGCCAAACAAATGCATTTCGGTTAATAGCCACCAGATGGCAGTGGTATCACAGTAATTTTTTGCTAAATGGTCGTAATACTGCTATATTTTTCCCTTCCCATTCAATGTTAAGGTGATGCACAGTTTATCGACACAATGACGCAACGCAGCAGTGAAATTTAAATACAATTTCATATATTAACTGTCATTTCCTTATTCCTGTTGTTTAAAATAAAGAAACTTTCCTGGTGACTTACAGCTAGAGTAAGTACTTATTTATTTTCCACTAGATGGGCATAGTGGTATTTTCCCTCCCCATCCAATGTTAAGGTAACGAAACAGTTTATTGTGATGACACAACGCAGCAGTGAAATTCTAATACATTTTTAAGTATTCACTGTCCTTTCCATACTCCTATCATTTAAAATAAAGCAGCTTTCCTGGTGACAAACACGTTAAATATGTACTTATTATTTTCCACCAGGTGGCCGTATTACCTTCTGCTCTATTTTTCTTCCTCAATGCTAAGGGAATGCACCCGGTTATGGAGACAATGACGCAAGATAACTGTGAAAATTAAATATATTTCTTATGTATTAACTATCGTTCCCTTGATCATATCATATAAATAAAGGAATAAGTATATTTTTGTTGTAATTCTTTAAAACGAACAAGTTATAAACAATGCACAGAACCATTAACCCTTCTTGGAATCTGAAAATGGTGGAGAAA
The DNA here is from genome assembly GCA_030762935.1 of Hymenopus coronatus. Lineage (NCBI taxonomy): Eukaryota > Metazoa > Arthropoda > Insecta > Mantodea > Hymenopodidae > Hymenopus > Hymenopus coronatus. The sequence goes on from CM060892.1 coordinate 162,490,147, forward strand.
TGACAGGACCCATTTTAGGTTTAACGTCCTATTGCAGATGTTGGTTATTTGACGTCATGTGGTACATGAGCCAGCTAAAGAACATGAAGTCACCATCACATTGCAATTTTTTTTCTTTTACTTTTCGTTTTTTTCTTTTGAGGTTTAACATCCTTTAACCTGGTTGGTCATATCGGACGACAAATGAAATTGGTGAAATGATGCTCAAATGATCTTGGGGTCCATGGAGCTTAAAGTTACTCGACATTCATCTTCTCAGGATAAGAGACAACCCCGAAAAAACTTTATCCGGGTAACTAACCCTAAGCAAGATTCGAACTCACGACCTTTTGAATGTGAGGCAGACACGCTACCACCACACTACCCAGGCAGGCACATTGCACATTGGTGCTCTTAATACATTTGATCAAGTAATATTTTGGGTTAAATGAAGAAATCACACAAATCTATCTAATAAAAGCTTATCAATTGCCCTACCAGATCTACTTGCTCTTTAGTTATGTCATTGTTAGCCTTAAAAATGGGTATTCTGACATAGGTGAACATAGAGAAAGAGGTGGAAAACATTAGGAGTAAAGGAAAGAAATAGGTTCGGAAGAGGCATGAATGTTATTGGGACTGTCTCCTTAATGTCATTTATTACCTATGCCAGCATTTACCCGCTACACTATGAAAGGGCTACCATTACTGTTATGCCAATGACATCCTTGCTTACCCACGCTGTTAACTGTATGTCATCCTTTCCACAATACCTTATGAGTGCGCTGAGTTCGCCCTTTTCGCAATACCAACTATATATGCTACATTGCGCAGATTATAGCGCTTCATTGCACTTTTCAGATTCTTTAAAGGCATTATTAGACATTTGCAATGGTAAATTTCTGTTGACACTTCTACTGGCCTGATTTCATTTCCATCACATTTTTGTCACTTCACAATGTCAAAGGAAGAATTAATATGGAACGTGTTTCCAAATATTTGTGCAAATTACCACAACTATGCTTGGTTGAGTGAACAAGCCATTTTAGCAGCCACTAATAAGAATGTAGATTATTTGAATATAAAAATTGAGGTTAAAATTGATGGACAAATGCATTCATTTAAGTCGATTGATTCCATTACCAACCCAAATGAAGTCATCAGCTATCTTACTGAATTCCTAAATTCATTGGATTTACCAGGAATACCGCCACACAATTTACAGCTGAAGGTTGACTCAGTAATAATTAAGCTACACAATCTCAATCAGCCAAAATTATGCAGTGGAACAAAACTCACTGTTAAAAAAATTATGAAAAATTTGATTTAAGCTACTATAACATAGGAAAGCTCAAAGGTGAGGATGTACTTATTCCAAGAATAACACTAATGTCAACTGACTTTCCTTTTGAATTTAAGCGTGTTGCCTTGCATTAGCAATGACAATAAACCCCAAGGTCAATCATTAGAAGTATGTGGAATATACCTTCAATTGTCATGTTTTTCGCATGGATAGTTCTACTTAGCGTGCTTGAGAGTCGGTAAAACATCGCCGCTATTTGTTTTCTCTCCAGAAGCAAAATTGTACATTACAAGGCATTACAATAAAGTATTGTCAAATTATGTAATTGAAATTTTACTACATTGCAGATTCGTACTGTAAACGGAAGATTTTGACTGAGTTTTTTTAATTGGTTACAGCACCCGTGCGAAGCCGGGGCGGGCAGTTAGTTTGTTATAAAGAAAATGCTTAAGACAGTTATTACCACAATTACAATTTAATTTACACTGAGGGTGCCTGCCATAAGTTTCTGAGAGAAAGGGGAGCTTTGTTTGTGGAGAAAAAAAAAAAAAAAAAAAAATAGTAAACATTGCAATTGACATGCATAAGCTCTTAAGATTGTGTGGAGTAGTATTGAAGGCTGGAATTTTTTAAACTGAAGCATATAAGCTATAAAGACCAGTTATGTGTTAATTTCAATAGAACCGCCTCTCTCATATTGTTGTTGACAAGTGATAAACATATAAGGTGATGGCTCAAGGTCAAATTGCTGGGAATGTGTAAAGTTAAGTTTCTGACTTCAACCAAAGAGTTGTCAAAGTATTTGCTCAAGATCAAGTTCGAAGGATGTACTTCATCTACAAATATAAAAGGTTAGTGTCTGTACTACAAATTAGCATTGCATTTCCACTGAGTTTTTGGTATCCACTAATTTTATTTTGTCGTCACCCATGGTCTAGGAGTAATATGCTAGCCTCTGGTTCCCAAGGTCGCAGGTCCAAACCCAGCTGATTTTTTCAGGCGTAAAAGTCCCATACTTTGGAAGCGAGGTAAAGTTGTTGGTGCAGTGTCATAAATTTATGGCATATAAAAAACTCAAACCTGATAAATTGACTAATGAGTAATATTAAGTAGTCTTTCTTACCCAAAACAGAATGGGACACTTAGAACCATAGTAGTCAAACAGAATCCATAAATTACACTCAATTTAATTTTAATTTTAGTCACTCTTAAAATTATTCCCCACCAGATAATTTGGCTATGAGCCGCCATCGGACTCTAGAAGAACATTTGAGGAAGGTGATGGCTAATTACAGGAAACTGGGATGTCAGAGTGCTATTTTTCTTACTAGCCTACTGCTTTTTAACCCATGACACCAGCAGGTTGACACCAGCCAGTGTAGTCTTTGACAGGGAGCTGCATTTACTATGCAACCTATGTTTGGGAGTTCCCCAGGGACAGAACAGCCAGCAGTTGACCAGTGGCGAATCTCATAGACTGACTTCACAACATGCTTAAGATGGCCCATCAACATATCCAATTAATGAGTGACTGGGTGAAAACCCATTATGACCACAAGACATCAGCTGAGGTTTCCAGCAGGGTGATCTAGTGTGGCTATACTGTCCTACCTGGACCCAAGGGGCACTACCTCAAGCTTCAACAACCATGACAAGAGCCATAACTTGTGATGAAGAGGATTATGATGTCATCTATTGCATCTAAATTCTACTCTGAGGGAAGATGCTAGTAGAACACTTGGATTGTCTAGCCTGCTACAATACTGCTGGCCAAGACAAACAGCCTCAAGGAGGGAGCAGTATGCATATACCTATCTCTATATCTTTTCACCTTGAATTGTTGTGTGTGCTTTCCTTAGCTCCATGCATTGTAATGTACACATCCAATAAATACCCCTGCTTCCTAAAGTTTCTTGTTACACAATTGGAACTTGTAAAAGGGGAGCTGCCAGGCCCACAGAGTTTCAATTTGGCGAGAGAGCTTCAAGAGTACAGTTGAATTAGAGAGAGCAGTTGTCAACTGTGTACTGTGTCCAAGCGATGAGAGATAATATTGTGCTACAGCACTGAATTAAAGACATTTATTGTAATCAATTTATTGTAATTATAATAAAAGAGATTTTATTACAATACACTTCTTACTACCCTTGGTTTGGAAGTAATTCTGCACCAAATCTTCCTGAAAATATTGAACAATGAGTGATAAAGCTCTCTCTTATCATCATTCCTCTGATGTATCTTCTCCTATTCTGACTCTGACTGGTTGTTTTTTTTAGCAAGATTTCTTTTTCCAGGCTACACCAGTTTTCTTGAAACTTCTGAATCCTTCTCTAAGCAGTGTTTGCTGATTGTATCTAGCAGTCCAATTGCATCCCTTATTCCCTTACCCTTCATGAAGCTGAAGGCTTTTATTATGTTTTCTTAATTCTTCTTTTTTTAATTTTAATTTTTATTTCCTAATTCACTTCCTATTTTTGTCATCAATTTAGTATTTTCAGTAGAGTCTTGGTAAATTAAAAGTATGCCTAACAATCACATAAACATTCTTGGAATTATTTTTCTTCACAATTAGCAGCATCACTGTCACAAAATTTTTAAACATATATTTGTAAAAATTGTAAAATTATTTATAATCTTAATTTTGTAAATAATGTTTGTATATATATATATATATATATATATATATATATATGAGACAATGTATAAACCACAAATTATAACACATATTATTCATTGAGACATGTAACTCATGTCTACAGGTAAATAAACCAAATGTATTTATTTGTTTATTATTCCATTCATTATTCTCATATGCCTTTGCTTAAAGAAAAATGTTATTGTTTGCTTCACTTTCATTTAACTAGCACAATACCTTTTATTTTACCTCCTTTCATATTCTTAAACTCCAGCTCTAATTCTTCCAAAAAATCATCCTTTGATATGCTGTTTCATCTTCTATTGCTAAGCTGTTGTTTTATTTGATTAAACACAGAATGAATGTCTAAAAGAGAAATTAGATGGATGTTAAAGTTTTTTTATTAATAAATAGCTTTACTACTTACTTAAATTGCAGAAGAAGTGTGTCATCAGGCATATATCTACTAAGTGGTACAGTGTAAGTGTAGTTATAAGCGTGATCCATGCAACTCCCAAAATCTGTTCCATCTGATACAGAGCAGAACTCAGCACCTAGTGTTTGATTAAAATGTCGTCCTTTGATGCAAATAGAAACCCCCAGTTGATCAGGATCTGTATAGAGAGGCACAAAATAATTATTTCTGAGCTTATGAATATATCACATTATAACTAATTATACTACTAGGTGATCCATTTAGAAAATCTTAAAATAAACATTTCTGTATAGCATGCAATTCAATTCTGTTTAATTTTCTTTACTTTATTAAATTATTCCCTAGATTAGACCACCAGTTGTTATTGTTGTTGAATATGCAATTTATATGATTAAAGGCATTAGTGGCCTGGGAGTGTACATTTTGGATGTTCACAAAGTTTAAGAGTTGGATAGCCTTAAAAATGTGTTGTAACATCTGCTAAATAATAGTTCTGATCATGAACAAATTGGAATCAACTATAGTCATTCCCAAAAACAATAATTTGTGGTGGACAATGGGATGGGATTTCTCCAGGTTCTCTAGTTTCCCCCACCATCACATTCCAGCAGTGCTCCATCTTCATTGTCATCATCTGCGGTGCCATAGTAGTAAAAGTGGGCATCAAACAATTAAAAATAAACAGTAATGATAATGAGATGATAATAATGACGGCGATGCACAGTTTTTGGTGCATGTTGCTGTACATAATTAAGTACAGCATTTCAAGGCAAAAATGAAGTGGTCTGTAAATTAAATTACATTGGTAATATGGATGGTGTGTCTGCAGTGGGGCAGCTCTGGATTGGCTTAGCGGATAGCAAGCCTTTCACACTGGACCGTGAGTGTTTACTAGATGCTTTGGCAGATGGAGGATAGCCAGGACCTGAATAGCAGAGTTAGTTGATCACTGATTCTCCAGCCAGGCCTATCTCTGAATAACCAATAGGAGGCTATGAACCAACTCCCAAACCCTAAGTTGTTAGGCGACCTGTGCTGATGGGGTGTATGGTACATAGGAGAGTCCTTATCAGAGCCCCTGGGGTACCTGATGATTTCCCAGAATATTTAGTCTTACCCAGACACGGGAAACTCTGTCTAGGTGGACTGTAGGTATCCTAGCTAGTTATGGGAACAACACTGGGATATGTAGTTCCAAACAACTAGAGGTCCTTCTAGGGACCCCCAGAGGCCTTCTGAAGCTATTGTAGAAGCCAGGCCCTCAAAAGAGGGAACTCCATCCCTGCAGCAAAGTATGGAGGTGGGGTCTGTAAGTCCCAGAGACATGGAAGAGCAGGCTAAAGCACCCTATGCTAGAACAATATGGACAGCTTGGGTAGTCAGTAGCCTAAACTAAAGAAAATGAAGGTTCCTGGCAGAGCTGGAGAAAGGCTAGGCTCTAGTCCAGCAGATAGTGGAAGAAGAGGTCCCTATTTTGAGGGATCCTCCAGAAACTACAATGGGGGTTATGCCCAGTCCATCAAATTATTGATAGTTGCCAGTTGCATACTAACAATAAGTATAATTACTGGTCACAATCAAAGAGCAATAAAATTGAAGTGTGTGAGATTATGTGTCATTAGCTTGCATGAGTTCTAGAGAGTGAGTGTGAACATTTTGCTCTGTTTTTGCAGTGATCCAAACTTCACTATCATATATCATAATTTGTATTCTGTTATATTTTTTTTTGATTATACAGTTTACCTCTGCTCCCACCTAGTTAAGATAAATAATGTTCTTTTTTATATTAATAATAGTTCCCTTTAATGTCTATGTTATGTTGCAGGCTTTGCTTTAGAAACAACTGCTGTTGTTTTGTTCGCAGAACTATTGAGTTTCTTGTCATTGATGTTTTCAGTATTATAATATTAAACACATGCTCATTCACTCCAACATTCACACATCCGAACTCTATGGGGGATAGGAAATTTATTCTGGGTTGAGAAGCCAGAATACTGAACACTCGACCAGAGGCAGTCGCAATGTTCTTGTGCACATTCTGTAATGCTCAATGCCTGCGTGTTTGCTATTGGTTTGAAGACACTCATAGCCAAGCCAAAAATTAAGCGGAATTACATTTTAAAACAATTTGTATAAATGATACATTTGAATTAACCCTGAGTTGAAATATTACAAAATATGAAATATTTAGCAATAATTGGAATTAAAATTAGATTTTGCTATTATTTCATATGTTTTTTAGCAAGGGGAGATTTTCAACACCCAACCTTACCATTCTATGGCTCTGATAACCATCATTCTCATATGTGCATGTGAAAAACAATGAATTGCTCTTTGCTTTTCAACTTTTTTATGTATCTTATTTCCCTTTAAATTCTACAAACATTGAATGAAGTTGATATTAGTTATCTAACTTTCATTACTGTCTATTACATTGTAATTTTATTACATAACTGTCAATTCACTACTCACCAGAAGAAGCATCAAGGTTAGTATTAGCATTTTCTGCATCATTCCAATCATCTGTGTCTCGTCGCTTTCGAAGCAACATATCCACAGGCTTTTTAAGAGTATGAGGTTTTACCCATGTGGTAGGCTGGAATGGAAACATAAACATATATCTATTATTTCTGTCAAAAAGGAATACATTCAGGCATCTCTAGGGTACAAAACTGCAGCAATTGTTAACCCCATACCAAAACCAAGTATTTGTTGATTTTCTCAATTTTGATTTATTTTCACTTTTAGTATACATTTTGATCACTTCAACCATGTCAAAGTTGTGAAGGTATAATTATAAAGTAATGATTGTAATTCTATATACTTTTTAATGTATCTGTAAAAAATGTTGCAACATAGTCATACATTTGCTACCATAATTTTGGATATACTATTTACTGTTTCTGAGACCTTCACAAAACTGCCACTCTTATATTCTTTACTTTTTCAACCATAGATGTTCAATGGACATAGTAGGTATAGAAGGTATTGAATTCCACCTAAAACTTCAATACCGAAATTTCACAAGAAATAAATCCAGCTGAATCCAAAAAACTCCCACATTTTTAGAAAAGTAAGTGTGTGTGTGCATGCATGTGTGTGAGTGGGGAGGCAGCAAAACTCAAAAATGAAAAACCTGCCAAATACCAAATTTGGTATATAATCTTCCAAAGATGTAATATAAAGATTTTTGGAAAATTCCCCCACTCCCAACTACCCTTTTCATAGAACATTTTTTGAACATTTTGATTTTCTCAAAAATAGCTCTAACAGTTATGATTGAAATAATCATATGTTTAAGACATTTTCATGACAAATGAAATATATATCTTGAATTTTCTGGAATTAGCCTCAGAAGCTCTCTTGATTTCTGATGACTTTTGTGTAACTGGTAAACTGTAAGAGATAGAAAAAACTTACAGCACAAAAGATGTAGATCTTGTAATAACACATAATTTATGTCATATGTGTGTGTGTATATATATATATATTTTTTTTTTGTAGAGTTGATCATTTCTGAATGGGAATGGCATCATTTGTTTCATATTTCTAAAGATTTGACTATTACTTTAGACTAGTGCATTCCGTTATTTCCTTTCTACTTAAAGGAAGGATACAATAAAGCCATTTCTAATAGTATTTATCTTGATTAACATGATGCAGATAAAAGAATAATGCTTTGTAAAAAAATAGTTTGTTGCATAACAGCCAGAGAAAATCATATGAATGGAACACATTAGAACTTTTAACTTCAAAGTGGAACTTATAATTATTGCTGGTCTGGAGTTTCTAAGATCTATTTTAGGACCAGACCTAGGGGAATGTTAAATATCAGATCAATAGAAAGTAATGGGGAAGAAATGTATATATAATAGATTGACTAAAAAATAAAACAATTTAACTTTAAGGTTATAAAAATACAGCTAATAGAACAAGTTTTTTACAGTATTGATGAGCATAAAAATGTAATGATGTGTAATATATTAGATTTCCAGTGTTGGGGAGTAATTGAGTAAAAGTAATTGAATTACTTGCAAAGATTACATTTTGGGTAATTTTTACTTGTAATCATTAAGCTTTACAAAATATATTTTTACTTGTAATTTACTCCAGGAAATAAAATTGTAATCATTTCATCTCAGTAATCATTACAGTAAAGTAATGCTTTCAATTTTCATGAAAGGAGATTAAAACTATTGTTTGTTACTAAGCAAGTGCTCGACCTAATTGCTTAGGACATTTGGCAACATTGTAGCGCAGCAAGGTAAGCAACCCTATAAAACTGGTTGCAGCCCTAAAACTCTTCCATTTACTTGCTGGTGACAGAGGACGATGGAACTATGTGAGAAAAAATGGAGTCGAAACAAAGAGCACGTGCTGAGCTTTCTGCAATCTCTTGAAATGGATTCGCTATCGACATGTAATGGGGAAAATGCAAAAATGTTTCCATTCCCGTGTTTTCAAACTATTTTGAGTTGGTTGGACCATAAAACGACGATAATATGTGCGTAAAGTGTAAACTGAAGTCTCCATGGAGCACAGTATCCAATTTAAAGAAGCATGTGATGTAAAGAACATTACATTTCTGTAGTGTTGTTTGCAAAACTCGCATGAAAATTCTCATTTAGCTTTACCAACATCAATCAAGTAAGACAGTTTCTTAATTCAAACTGTATCAAAATCATGTTCAATACAGAGTGAAAGATAGCTGTAAATGTGGATCATATTCAATACATATTGAGTTCCCATGTCAACAAATATTATATTTACGCATTAAAGTTAATACAAAACAAATAATGATTTTGCGAAAACTAAACCAATGCTTGCATTGCAATAGAGCAGTTTCCAACTTAAGAAACCTAAAAATCAATACAGAGATGCGATAAACAGTAAAAAAAAAAAAAAAAAAAAAAAAGAGTCTAATTTTGCTAATATTTACTCAATGACACACTAACCTAGAGCTAACCTAACCTAAATTCTCTTTTACATTAATGTTTAGTTAAGTTTGGATGGATTACATTCTGTTAGGTTTGATTATGTTGCTTTACTCTGGAGAATGTAAGAATGGTGGATCAATAATTTCATTTATTGCAGTTGTTATTAAGGTCCCAGCTTCTTCACTACAGCCAATTAATCTAACATTACATAATGTAATCCATCCAAACTTAGCTAAACATTAATACCAAAGCGAGGATAGATAAGATTATGTTTAGGTCACGTGTTAGCATGAGTTAAATTGAAACAGCTTTGGTTCTTTCCAGAGTTGTTTTTACTGGCATGCCATGTGTTTTTACCAAGAATTTCCAGTATTTTGTTATTTTCATTAAGTGGATGGACCAAATTCCAGCATGCTGGCAGCACTAATATAAATGCATTGATAACTATCATAATTATATTATTATTTCCTTTAAGGAAGATTCATAAAGTGATGAAACTATTTGACTTCATTTCAGAGGATTCATCCTGCAAAAGTGCAGAGATGGAACAATTGCAGCAATCAAAGAAAAGAAAGTTTGAAGAATCCAATAACCAGACTCAGACGGTAAAAGAAAGCCACCAACATTTTCCTTCACAAACAATGCAATTATGCAGCATACTGTTGATAAGTTGATTGTAAAGTTTGTCTGCAACTCAGTGCAGCCATTTTCAGTTGTGGAAGAAGATTTCTTCATGAAATTAATTAAAGTACTAGGCCCAGGTACAGCAGTTATATGTAGGATGACACTATCTTTGAGAATTAAAGACAAATATGACAATTTAAGAAAACACCTCATTACTGAGTTATGGAAACAAAATTTAGTATGTACCACAGCAGACTGCTGGAGTCATTTTAATAAATCCTATCTGGGCATTACTGTTCATTGGATTGATACACAAATACTGCAGAGGAGGTCAGCAATGCTGACAGTCGAGTGGCTAAAGTGTGGCGCCACACGTATGATTCCTAGCTCCACTATTGAGAGAGTACACCAGGAGTATAATATTCATAATAAAGTGGTGTTTTGTGTAACAGATAATGGCAGCAACTTTGATAAAGCTTTAACGTAAGTTCTTTTATCTAATTAGCTTACATTATATATATATTATATGTTATTTTAAAGGATTTCTAAATGCAGCCCTGTTTCAATTGCTTATATTGCTATTTGCTTCAGAATGTTTGGCTCAAAACCAGAGGAAGAAGTAGAGAAACATGCTGAAACAGATGTGCAGTTCATTGAGGTGGCACCCATACTTGATGAAGATGGCAATGAGGTTGAATTCAGCCTACCTCAGCATCAGATAGCAGTAAAGGTAAACTATTTATTTTATTAATTTATTCCACAAATTTTCCTATCATTCATTTCCTCCTATCATCTTCTTCACACACCCTGCGGAATGCAAATGGCAAAACAAAAAAACAACTGCATTTATGATCAGACAATGGTTCTTAAGCAAGCACTATGTTTAGAGAAGTTACAGGTTTATTTGTTCTAACAAAAGTAATTGGAAACGGTTTAAAAGAAACCAAATCTGAAAATGCATTTAATTTTGAGCACCATATTATACACCAGGTGTTAACCTAAAATCATAGTATTTGTCATTAACATTATAGGAAAAAACAAAATTAAAATGTGACATAATGAATCACAGTAGGGCTTTGCAGTTCCATCTTATGACATATGTTGAAATTACAATACTGAATTTGCATATCAGAAGTACAGTATAGCAACCACATGCGGCCTAATTAGAAAATTTGTGCTTCCACTTGCTGCAAATGCTTTAACCAGCTGCATGCATCCATTGTGTTAAATATGTTGTTAAATTTTAATGTATTGTTTTTAGGATGGTCAGGAAGCAGAGCATGATGGGTTATTTAAGAAGAGTGCACGTTCCTCCTTTGTTCATTATCAGGCTCTTTAGAGCAAACAAAGGAGCACTGTTGTTGCAGACTCTGTCCATGAAAGGTTCCAAAAGTTACTTTTTTTTTTTTTGGTAGTGTTTAATGCCCGCTTTAACTACTAATGGCACAGCAGGCGGTGACACTGATGATACATGAATGATGATGGAGCACTGGTGGAATGCAATGGTGGGGGAAACCGGAGTACCCGGAGAAAACCCGCCCCAGTGCTGCTTTGTCCACCACAAATCTCACATGCAGTCGCTTGGGATCGAACCCCGGCCGTCTAGGTGAGAGGCTAGTGGTCTAACCACTCGGCCATGGCGCGGCCCCAAAAGTTACTGGTAACCCCAAATGCAATGAGATGGAATTATTTGTACAACAGCGTGAAATGTCTGGCTTCAGTTGTTGAGGCTTTTGGCACAGCAGAGCTGGATAAACTGATGGGCAGTATAGGCTTACCACACTTCCGACCTGCTGAATTGACATTTTTGAAAGAGTATATTTTGGTAAGTTAGTAGTAGTAAGTACTCTGCCTTTCATACTATATATGGCCTGAATTAATACTTTAATCTTGCTATATTTCACTGCAGCAATGCTGGTTGTTGCAGCTGTTGTGAACATGTGTTACCCTCTTCATATAATACCTTTCATATATAACCTTTATTTACAATGTTTAATGTTTCAGGTCATGAAACCTGTAGCAGTGGCACTAAATATTTTGCAGGCAGAAAAAACATGTATATAGAGTACTTATTGCCCACAATAAATGCCTGCTAAGGGAGCTGAACAAGAAGTCCAAAGATCCCTGATGTATTGCAGCCTTTGGCAAAAGCCTTAGAGCAAGGTACGAAAAACAGGTTTGGTCCAGCCATGAAAGACAGGCAATTAATAATTGCAGCAGGCTTGATACCTGCATTGAGATTTTTATGGTTGGATGGAGAAGAAAAGGCAGAAGCATTGGTCTCCTTAAGCAGGAAGTATTATCCAGATACAAAATGGCAGAGACAGTAAATTCTGTAGGCACAAGGGAACTGAAGCATAAAAAAGGCCTCTATAAGCGCTCGTCAAATGTTGAATTAAAAATCTACTCGTGCTTATGTTTGATTATAAGTAGCAATTGACTCTTTTCAGGGCGTTTTATCGGGCTTGTTGGGCTTCACAGACCCACACTACCTGGCAGCTTCTTAAATAATAAGTCACTAGGATCTTTGTAGAATCGCAGTTTATTTTGTAGTTTTTTTTTACAATTACAAAGAGAAACTGTAATCGCTCGATGCAATTTGGCATCCCAACCAGAAAAATCAACACGTAACTATAGATACTGTTGAAAAAACAAAATCGCATCGAGACAATCAAAACACTTATATGCGATGAAAGCACAAGGAATAATAAAAATTTGCATCCAATGACTCCAACTTTGGAAGCAAAGGAATAAAAACAATTGAACATCAAATGTTACAAACATGCCATAAAACTCATAAAATGTTGGCAGATTTTGTGAATAATATATAAATATTGCCTCAGAACTTAGTGATGAAGATAATTTTTTCAATACTGGTCCAGCATTAAAGGCATCCCCAGTTCTGGATGAGATACTTTCATATTTTTTCAGTGCTTCAAAAGATGCAAAGTCAGTGTTGCAGTATAAGTCGTTACTGGGGATGTTCTTGAATTTTAACTCTGGCATTCCTTCAAGTGCAACAGTTGAGAGACTGTTCAGTCAATCCAAAGATGTGCTTTCACCTAAACGATCAAAGCTTACTGATCAGAATTTTAAGATGCAATTGTTTTGCAAGGTTAATGGAGATCAGTAACTCTTTTACAAGACTATAACAATTCTGTCGAATATGTATGTATATGTATATATGCATATATTCTTTCTTTTTGTAAATTGCATGATTAGTTAACAAAAATTGTTAAATTTCATATGTGAATCATACATGTAGGCAGTACCTTAGCCAGAAACAATTTTCAGGGGGAGGATGTATTGCACTCGAACTTAAAAGGCAATAACTTCACCTTGATTTGTATTTGGTTAAATTTCGTCAAAGAATTTTCCTGGGGTGCCACTTATCTAGAGTGATTCCAAATGCGAGATAACTTCACCTCTACTGTCTCAGATTAGTGAGGCTCAACTGTATTTAGAATGAATAGAAAGTTGTACTTACTTATCTAGATATTTTACATTATGCTGAACATGATAATTTTGCATATAATAATTAAAGTGATGTATAATGCAATAGTTTCATTATTAAATCTTAAGTGGTTCTAGCAAAAGTGATATGACTATATTTTGCAATTTCAGCAGAGAGTATATACCGGGTCCCATGTAATCAGTAAAAATACAATTACAATTAATTTATTGTAATTTTATTTTTGCTGATTACATTTGGAAAAAGTAATTTGTAATTGTAATTGATTACAACATTTCTAAAGTAATTGTAATTGAGCCCAATTTCTTTTTTGCTGTACTCTTCCCATCACTGTAGATTTCTAAGCAATATAAGTTATTATCTAATTGTTTATTCAATGACAATATGTCAGTGGATTACCTCTTTGATAAGTGCTTGATTGCTTGAAGATTCAGCTGAGGTTACATATGTATGTTGTTGAGATTTTACATGCTTTTTATGATCATCCAAGACATTAGTTGCAGGAGTCATACGCTGGTTAAGAGAGCTACTGCTATGATGAGCTGAGGCAACACAAAACACACAATATTAAACAGTTAGATTATTTGAAGGGCTTAATTTATATACTGGTACAGATTACTTAGTGATGTTTAATGCTTAAAATTCCAACTCATGTTTACAATTATCAATGCATCACCGTTTCTAATATTCCACTCAAGTGTAATGTTTGAAAAGATATTTAAGATGATGGAATAAAAAAAAAAAAAATCCACTGTTTTCTTTTAACTAGATAATTTTTTCCACATTTGGAGAATACAAAACCAGTGAAATATAAACAACTTTAATCAGCTATTTCAAACTATTTTTTATAATTTTAATTTTTTTTATTTACAATTAATTAGTTTGTATCAAACAGTTTATTATGTATGTTCTAAAACATTATTTAGACTTAATAAATTATTATAAAGAAACTGTTTTGCCGACACTGATTACCTTCATTCAGCATACTAGAAGGAATTGTTTTGTGTAAAGTTATGGAATTATTCAGTTTTAACTATGTAGTTTTTGGATAATGTTAATTGAAATGAGCTGCTTAAATTTCTTTTAAAAAAGTACACAAGAGTTATTAAATCCTTAACATCTGAAGCTCTCTGGAAAAAGATCTAAAGAAAATAAACTTGAAATTTCACTCTGTGCTTAGATCTGGCACAATTTAAATGAATGTTTGGAGCTCAAAAAACAGTGTAGCGTGAAAACATAGGCTACAATAATGATTGCAGAGGTTGGTTGAGGTGAACTCTTAAATTTTTATATACTTTTGAAATTTATTTGTTTGTTTTGGCATTCATTGAGATACATGTGCATCTTAGTATTTCTTTAACATAATATGGAAAAATCCTTCCTTATGCAACAGCATTACAGCTGCTTCAAATTTGTAGAATATGTAAAATTACCAATGAATTTAATGCGCTCTGATTTTCATTATGATAATTATTTTAATGAAAACTAATATTATATTTTCATTTTGGAGAATGTTTGCAACAATAAATGCATCTAATTTTACATCAGTATGTTTATTTCTTTGTTTTTCTTGAAGTATTAATCTAACATTTAGTTTTTCAAAAATCCACAAAATAATTATTTTTTCCCACAAATTGCTTTTATGGTCAGAGGTTTTTTCTTATGTGGTGGAACTGCAAAAATATTTTAGTATAAAGCAGTGGGTTAGAATACTTATAAAAAATAATGCACCACTAATGATTTATTGCTGAATATAAAGTTGTGTCAATGTTATGTCTATGTTTTATGTGACCACAAGTTGACGCTAAAACAAACAACATAACAGAATGATAACTGAATCTAGAAGATTTTGGCTAAACTTAAAAAGCTGTATTGCCTAGGATAAATGTACCTACACAATGTACATATCATATTCTTGTTTATATTCTTTGACAATACCTACCTATATCTCTTGTATAATCGATGATAATAAATAAATAAGTAAATAAGTACATTAACATGTAAACACACAAATAAGTAAATAAATGAAAATGCAGAAAGCACCAAATAAAGGCTTAAGCTTTAAGGAGCGTTTTAAGAATTATGTTCCAATCTTCTGCCATATGATAATTGATATTAAAATATTATTTCAAGTTTTTGTATAAGATTGTAAGTTATATAAGTTTCTTAACATTCTTTCTCTTCTGAAATGAGTCATTATTATTTTATCTTGCTTACAGAATTGCCTGGATGCTCTGTTGTCAGATGCAGCAAGACGGGATGGTGTAGTAACTAAAAGAGTGTGCGGATCCTGATGCTCTTCAAAGTGAGGTAGTTCCACTGGGCAGCAAAATATCTGCAATAAAATTGTTATTTTTATTTATCTTGCATTGAGGTAAGACTAATATTCTTAAAATAGAATACTACTTGCTTAATATTTTAATAAGAAAATATTTTTTCTATGGCCAAGCTTAATTTTTTTAATTCAACTGATGATTCAGATCACAAACTTGATTTTTATGGAATCTACGTGCAAAGAAGTGCAGCAAGCATAACATGAAAGTGTAAAGTAATTTTGTTCCAACTTTATGCTGGCCAAAATAAACAGATATGGACCATACATTTATCATTACTAAGAATTCAAATTATAGCAATCTGAGACAAACCAATATTATTGTTGTTCTGTGATGTATTTTGAGATTTATATCCTTAGAGCTTCAAAAGAAGTAGAATCAAATTTACTACCTACTACATCCCAAAAAGTTTATGAGGCGCAATATGAGAAATTTATGAAGTTTTGTTTAGAAAAGAATGAACTGTAAGCCTTGGAGAATGGCTCAAACTTAACCTCAAATTTATTTTATCTTTCGTTGCTTTTCTTTTAATATCTGAAAATTCTCCTAGAAAAACATTGTGTGATATGCGAGCATAAAATTTCTTTTTGATTCTTGCGTGGTTGTGTCTCATTTCACAATATTCCCTCTCAAATCATAAACCATAACTTTGGTCTTTTACTTCATAAATAATATTAAGCTTAATATTAAATAAAATTTTAGGGTATTATTATCAGACATTTGTTTCCACATATGGAATTTGTTTGAAGTATATTCAAATATGGCACATGCTTTGTGATTAATCAATTGAATCATCATGCTCTCCTGTTCATGTTTACTCTCTGTTGATTTCATATTAAGGATGCCATAAGGTAAGCAACTGTTTGGAGTATTAGAGTTATCTGGTGGAAGCATAATTTATTTATAGTATTATTTGGTGATAACACATGATTTATTTTATTGTAATAAATATACTCCCTCAATTAATTAATTCTAAAGATCCATTTATTGTTTTAATAATTTAACTCCATGATTAAATATGATTTACTACTGTTGATTTATCATTTGCTTATATGTAGTATTTCTAAATTTCTCTTTAAGCTATGTTCCAAATTATGTTTAGTTGTTCCAATGTATGTGGTTATAATCTGTGCCATTAATTGATAAATGCTAGCTTATTTATTTTTGGAAACAGTATCTATTTTAAAAATTCTTTGCAATGTTATTAAGCTGTGTTTATTTGAGGAATTATTATTGCTATGTTTTACAAATATCTTTAAATTTCGCAATATATTTATGAAAACAATACTGAAATCATTGATCAAAGGAGTGTTGATAATATGCTTGTACTCTTTTTAAAAGTAATATTTACTTACAGATTCTATAACTGTAGTAAGTATTCACTGTGCTTTTTCCCCATGCTTAAGTGTAGGTATTCCAGAAAAATTTTATAACAATCAATGTATTACTGTGCTCATTACAATTGAGGATTTAAAATATCAAGAATTTTAATACTTTATGTGTAATTTTTCTGGGCTTCATGTCAGATATCCTACAAACCTGGCATATACTGTTATCAGTTTCCAGATATGGATGAAGACCTCCATTGCTGCCTCCTGGAGTGTTTCCATTTCTATTTGTGATTGGTGAACACTCTTGTGGTCTTCCTACTACCGGTGGAGACACTTTTGTAACACCTCTGTAAGTTACAGATGGAGAACCAAACAGGTCTGCTTCTGGAATTCCATCACTCAATGGACTGCTTTCCGAAGCAGATGACTGAGAGCTTCTACTGCTGGATACTAGTGGAATACTGCTACCTGTTGGCTTCATATATAGTCTTTGTGAAGGGGTCTCTGCACGATGCCATGAAGGGAGATCTTTTGTATGATGTGTATGCTTAGATGGGGCTTTTGACGTTGGTGTGTTTAGTGGATTTGGTGGGAGATACATTGTACTTGCCATCTGAGTTGCATTGAAATTATGAGGTGAATTGATCAGTGGTACTGAAGACTGAAAAGATCTTGATGATGTTCTGAAATGACAAACAAAACTACTATTAAGTCCTTTGCTTTCATAATTATTTAAAATTAAAGAACTGTTAAATATCTTTTATCCGTTTGCTTGGTTGTCCTCCATGGTGTAGTAGTTATCATGCTATCCTCTAAAACTCAAGATTGCAGGTTTAACCTGGTGGAGGGTGATGAATTTTTTGGGATGCAAAATCCTTAGCATGGCTTCCTTTGGAAGGGAAGTAAAGCCAGTGGTCCCATGTAATGTTTATTTGCATGTAAAAGAATCCTTTACCTTGAAAGAAGAAAATAACTGGGCAAAATTCTGCCATTTTGTGTAAGTTGTGATTTTGTCCTACAGTGCCATCTGTGGATGACAAGCTGATATCACCATGGCATATAGTGGCAAACTCATGAATTAGAAATTCAAATATGGAAACATCTAACAATACCTTGTTCCACTTAGAAGCTACAGGAAATTAATAAACTTTTGCTTGAAAATTTTAATTAACAAATCTTCTCTTGCTCATATGTAAAATCCAAGGGTTTATCAGAAGCTCCACCACTATTGTTACTGAATGTTGCTTTGCTGACTTTCCACCAGTAAACAAAATCAACAGCTTAGACTGCTTCTGAAGTCCCGGGCTCGATTCCCGGCTGGGTCATGGAAGTTTTCTTTAACTAGAATTATTTCCTAGGCCACACAGGGTCTAGAAGTGAGTGAATGATATAAACTGATTAACCTAATGTCAATAACCTAGAGTTAACATATGAGGTCTCTTCAAAAAATTCGGAACTTTTTCCACAACATTTTTTTATGTTTACCTTTTACTTGTTGTGCATGATCTCCTTCGAAATGCTTTCCTCCACAATTGATACACCACTCATAATGCCATTTCCACTTCTGGAAGCAGTCTTGGTACAACTTTTTCTGGATCGCCTGAAGCCTGTCTGCAAATTTTCTTTTATCTCGTCTATCATTACAAATCTTCGTCCTTTCAATGCGGTTTTCAACTTTGAAATAAAAAAAAAGGCTGCAGGGCTATGGAGGATGAGGCAGCAGAGTGATATCTTTTTTTGTGCAATAGTCATGCACCAATAGGGATGAATGCGCGAGGCCATTATCGTGATGCAAGAGCCATTAATTGTCTCGCCACATTTCAGACCCTTTCTTTTCACATTTTCTCTCAGGCATTGCAACATGTCCTGAGAGTACCGTCGATTAACAGCTTGTCCCTGTGAATGAATTCATGATGAACTAATCCTTCAAAATCAAAGAAAACTATCAGTATGGCTTTGACATTTGACCTGACCTGATGAGCTTTTTTGGTCTTGGAGAACCTTTCCCAGCCCTTTGTGAGGATTGAACCTTGGTCTCAACATCATAACCATACACCCATATCTTATCACAGTTAGAGTCTCTTAAGGAATATCACTTTCTCATTTGCGCGATCCAAAAGCTCTGCACAAATTGTGAGGTTTCTGGTCTTGACTCATGAGCCATGAGACGAACTTGGCTGGGTCAGGATTTTATGACATGGTCCAACTGAAATGTTACACTCTCTCGGATAGTCAGTCTTTGATTGGCATGCAAAATTTCATTGACATTCCTGACATGAACATCGTCGGTATATGTCGAAAGGCATCCTAAACGAGGGCCATCTTTAACTTCCATCCAGTCATTTTTAAATGCATGAACCATTCATAGCACTGGATACAGCTTAGGCACTCATCACTGTAGACTTCTTGCATCATTTGGTGTATCTCTGTAAAGGTTTTCTTAAGTTTCATGCAAAATTTAATGCAGATGCGTAAGTCTGCCATCTCTGCGACACAATATTCTACTCATATAGCACTGAACAATAACTGACAGACTAGAATAATGAAACATTCGGCAGTTACACATTAATCACAGGCATATGTAGGGATCCTAACCACTTTTCACTCCAACAGTCCATTGGTGTGAAGTTATGAATGCCCGGAATTTTTTGAACAGACCTCATAGAGTTGTTCCACAAGTTAAAAGCCCCAATATGACCATCAATTAAAGGGGACTATACAAATGAAACCATTAAAATAATAAAAAAAAAGTTTTGTTCTCTTCTTATAAATGAACAAGGAAATAAGCCAATGCAGATATTGCATAAATAAATTTTCCAAGGCTAAATTTCAAAACTTCAACACAAAAAATAATAAATTAGATTACCCAAGATGCAGATTAGCTTTGAGCTCAATACAATGACATTAAGACAATGACAATAATATGTTCAACAAACTATCTGATGCGGCTAAAAATATTTCTCTCAATACCTAGATTAAAAGATTGTATTTATTGGCTGATAAATAGACTGTTTTATTCAGTTGAGTATTAATAGTGCTGTAAATATAATGTGTAATTTAATATCTGTAAATGAGTAAATATGTAATACATATTATTTAGTCCAATGATGGCTAAGAAAACAACTTCATTCACAATACTGGTTTCAATTTTTATAATGTAATAATCAGCTAAGTTCTTGTCAGTGTCATTCCTGGATGTATATGCTATTCTCTGACAAAATGATGATGGTGATGATGATCATTTCATCCAGTCTATCAAACCATTGTTTTTGAACATATTACAAAATAAGCAAATAAACAAATAAGCCTGCGCGCACATGCACGCATGCACACACATATTTTTAATTACATTATATCTATAATAGTTCATGTTGTTTCATGTATTGTATTCCTATATTTGTTAATTTTTTATTGGTTGATACTTATCTATTAAAAACATTATTGCTCTATAAATATGAGAGTAAATGGTGAACATCCTTTTATTAATGAATATTTCCTTGCATGATTTCCTAGCTTTTAAATTAAACACAATTCTTTTGAATATAAATAGCCTGTCTGTATGTGTTTTTGCAGCAGCTGTCATTTTATTTTAATACCATTAATAAATACATTTTAAAAGTGTTAGGATTCTTATGATTCCTACAATATCTTATTAGGCAGACTGACTTGCTAATTTTATTGCATATGTTGTGCCCAATTAACTGATTATCTACATAATATGTAAGGATATTTATACTTTTACTTCTTCTATATTATTGTTATTAACTTTTAGAGTTAAATTTCTACTGTTATTCAACATACTATAATGCTTAATTTGCTTAAATTAACTTTAAAAAAGATTCTTAGATTTAGGTACCTACTTATCTAATGCATTTGGAATACTTACATGTCATGGTAGTTGTTATAATCTCTTCTATTTCCTTTCAGACACTCAAGAAAATATAGTGCAGCTATTGTTGCCAAACTAAAATAAAATGAATTAGAAAATAAGTAAAGTATGATATGAATTTATTGTTCAGAATATGCATCTCAATATAAAAATAAAAAGCAGTATAAATTATTCATTGAGCTGCATAACTACAGTAATTTGACATAAACCTCTTCAAAGTTGAGCCTACATATATTCATTATGGCACATATGATGGCCAGAGGAAGTGTGCAAGCAACTTAGGATATTAAACTATATTTTTTACTTTAACTCCTATTTTGACTTAAAATGTTTTACATCGCTAGTGAAAAATTGTTATTGTCATGTTAAAACAATGCATAATTAATTACTAAAACATAAAAGTTTATAAAGTTTATTAATACCAAATAATATGCTAAGATAATAGTGGAAAAACTCTTGTAGAAGTGAGACAAACTATCTTGCAAAAGAGTTGACACATTTTTCATTACCTATTATATGAATTAAATAGCTTCAAAACTCAGTTGTCATCAAAATTATTTGAGACTTTCAGAAAATGTTAACATCCTCTATTTCAGAAGCAATACTAGAGTATAATTATTTTTAAAAATGCAATGACTTCTGTTTAAAACCCTTAACTCATACCTAATAATGCTTTATAGTTTTAATACTTATAGAGAGTAAGATTTGCAGTTTTTTTTCTGTTTATAATTATCCTTTGGAACAGTACTCAGAAAGATTGATAGTATAAAAAACTACATAAAAACTACATCATGTTTATCATAATAATCACCAGTATTCAGTATGAATACATTAATGTGCATAGTAGCTATATTAGCTGTTTGATATTTACCTAAGGGATGCTGGGAAAAATATTTATAAAAATCTGATGTATTCCATTCACATGACTTTCTCTATAACGAATTATTGTTAAAAAGGTTACTCTTTTATCTAATCCATGCTAATCGAGACATTAGCAGAAATGATCTTATTACTCGCTTCCTTGTAAGTAAAAGGGAAATAAGGGAATACACTAGGTTAAAGCGATAGTCAAATCTTCTAAAAGGTGGTTGCCATGTGATTGAAATCCATTTCTTTGCATGACATAACTGGACATGATTGTCTGAATACCATCTCTAAAGGATTGGCCTTTCAAACTCATCAAACTCTCTACTATGTACCAAAGAAGAAATTATGAATATGGAACATCTAGAATCGTGCCCAGCTTTGAAGATGTACCCTAACATTGTTGCTAATTACTGGGAAAATAGAAGGAAAATTACTTCATCATCAATTTCTGAGCATCAATTCTCACTCCCCCCTCTCTCTCTCTCTCTCTCTCTCTCTCTCTCTCTCTCTCTCTCTCTCTCTCTCTCTTTCACACACACACACACACACACATTTTTTGTGTAGTGAGTTTTTGGTTATCTCTTACAGTTTACCAGTTATGCAAAATTGAGCAAAATTCATCCAGAATAAAGAGGTCTTCTGAGGCTATTCCCAGAAAATTCAAGATATACATTTTATTTGTTATTTAAATATCTTTAATATATGGTATTTTAGTCAAAATCGTTAGAACCATTTTTGAGAAAATCAAAATGTTCTATATCCAACTAAAGCATAGTTTGGGGTGTGGGGATTTTGCTCTTAATTTTCAAGTCACATCCTTGGAAGATACTTAAATTCAAGTTTGGTATTTTACCATCTTTTCGTTTTTGAGTTATTGTGCTCACTCATGGACCCAACAGATACATGGATTTTTTTTTCTAAAAATGCTTTTTTTTTGTAAACAGGGAACCCTAAAACATGTATTTCTGGTGAAATCTCAGTATCAAAATTTTTGGTGGAGTGCGATACTTTCTCTACATATGTACCATGTACTATGTAGAGAAAGTAAAAATTAATAACAAACTTAGCAATGAAACTTAATTCAACATGACTCAAAGCTGGGCCTAGAACATTAAAGGGAGGGTGTAACACCTACATCACCACATTTGCACATTTTGTTTCAAATCTATCAGCAGTGAAATGCCACATACTCTAATATAAATAAATCATTACTTGATATAGGAAATGATTAGAGGTTGTGAATAGACACAAACTTAAATTGTTGAACTTCATTTTAATAGACTTTATATCACGAAAAATCCTCACTCCACCACCATTCTCATCATCATACCAAAGGGGTCTTCAGCTGAAGAATGGCTTGGTGAAAGGAGGTTTACCTGAAGGTAACAGACCACATGGGGGGTATTGAAACAGACAAGCAGCTCTAAAAAATCTAACAATGACAAAAGTATTTAAAACATACGTACCATAAGGCCATCACTAGAACCAACATTACAATTGTAATTTGGATTGCTCTGTTAGAACAGCAGTCACTATTTTCTTGGCATGAATGCTGATGTTTCTTATGTTTCAGTCTGCTTCCTGATGACTTAGTGTTCACTGAAATAGAATAAAAGAAAATAAGTAAATAAAAAACAGCAACAATAGCAATAACAATAATAATAATAATAATAACAATAACAAGAACAACAACAACAATAATAATAATTTATCAGTTGTAAGATTACAATAGACTTCATCCTATATCCTAGAACTTAAAATGTAATTACTTATAGACAATGTACAAGATTAATAATTTCTTCTCGGGATGTCAGCCAGGTAAGTGTTGGACTTACCTGGCTGACTTCCTGAGAAGAAATCATTAGTAACCAGTGCCGGGAAAGTTTCAAGTCCTTGATGTACAAGATATTTTACACATTTCATTTTGACATTCCTTTAGACTATAGCATGGATGTTTTATCAACCACTAACTGACCCGGCGAACTTTGTTCCGCCTTAGAGGCAATAAATGAGCAGATTTTGGATTTTATTAAGTTCAATTTTTTATTAGGATAATAAATATAAATAAAAAAATCAAGTATTTTAATGATTCTTTATTGGCCATGTATTTTGGTGCATGGGCTGCAATCTTCAGTGAAGCACCTGGTGATAGACGACATTTCTTATTTTATTATCAGGTGCAAGAATGAATAATGCAGATGGTCTTCCGACCCATGAACATGCCACATATAATTGACCATGGGAAAAACATGGATTTTCTAGATTCAGACCACAAACTTTCAAGGATTGGCCTTGTGATTTGTTAATGGTAATGGCAAATGCAAGACGGATAGGAAATTGAAGTCGTTTAAACTCAAACGGCAAATCGGTTGGGATCATCGGGATCCTCGGAAGGAGAACTTCCTCACCTTCGAATTTTCCTTTGAGTATCGTCGCGTAAATCACATTGTTCATCAATTTACCACCAAACGTAATATGTAAGAAATCTGATGTGTTCCATTCACATGACTTTCTCTACAACTCTGTAACAAATTATTGTTAAAAAGCTTATGCTTCTATATTCTTCATGCTAATTGAGAAATAATTAGCAGATTACTTGCTTCCTTGTAAGTAGAAGTGAATAAGGAGTACCATAGTCAAAAGCTGGTTGCTATGTGACTGAATTTCTTTTCTTTCTAAGGACACGAGTTGACAAATTCCTGTATGAGAAAAGTAAGTTTTTCAAAGCTGAAACCAAAAACAAGGAATATCTAAAAAACGATCAACTCCACGAAAAAAATTATATATATAACATAAAAAGTGTGTTTTAATGTACTTTACATTTTTTGTGTGGTAAGTTTTTGTCCATCTCTTACGGTTTAGCAGTTATGCAAAATTCCATAAAATTCATCCAGAATAAAGTAGTCTTCAGAGGCTATTCCTAGAAAATTAAAGATATACATTTTATTTGTCATGTAAATATCTTTAATATATGATATTTTAATCAAAATCGTTAGAGCCATTTTTAAGAAAATTACAAATTTTGAAAAAAGTTTCATGTAAAGGGTAGTTGGCGTGGGGGGATTTTTTTGAAAATCTTTGTGTCGCATCCTTGGAAGATATAAAACTTAAAATACCAAGTTTGGTATTCAACGGTCTTTTTGTTTTTGAGCTATGCTGTCCACAGACACACAGACAGACAGACAGACAGTCAGTCAGACAGACAGACAGATGGACAGACAGGTGGGTAGACAGATGGAGGGGTGGGCGGGCGTGCGGGCAGGCAGGCAGGCAGGCAGGCAGGCAGACAGACAGACAGACAGACAGACAGACAGACAGACCTTTTTGTAAAAACGCTTTTTTTTTGTATTCAGGGGGTCCTAAAACATGTATTTCCGGTGAAATCTTGGTGTCAAATTTTTGAGTGGAATACAATACTTCCTCTGTACACTATATACATAGTAAGTGTAGAGAAAGTAAAAATAAAGCTAGAAACAGTAAAGCAACACAAATATTAATATAAGAATTAATAATTTGTAACAAAACTTCACTTAAATTTATAAGTTGAGGTATAGACAGTTATTGCTTCACTTACTGTTTTTTCAAACATTGCATGTTTCAAAAGCCATTGCTTTTATCTTCAACTGTAGTTTTCAATTGGCTTGGATAGCATTGTCTTCTCTATATCTATGATTTGTAGGTGGCATAATGTACTTGTCAAATACTTCTGGTGGCAGTATTTAAAAATTCATTACCTTGTGCAAGTTCTTCTCGATAAATATTTTTTCCCAAACATATGCATATGAACCATCCCATAGACCTATATGTTTGGGAAAAAATATTTATTAAAGAGAACTTGCACTAGGTGATGAATTTTAAAATACTGCCACCAGACGTATTTGACAAGTACATAGACCATAGATATGGAGAAAACAATGCCATCCACACCAGTCAAAAAATTCAGCTGAAGATAAAAGAAACAGCTTTAAAAACATATCCTGTTTTAAAAAACAGTAAGAGAAGCAATATGTGTCTACATCTCAACTCAATCAAATTTAATACACTGCCTTTAAGCTTCTACAATATTACTATATAAAACCCTTAACTTATTTTTTCAAATTCAAAGAACTAGTTTTGCAATCACAAGAAGTTAAGATAGTGATGCAATGGAATTGTGATTGCAAAACTATTCCTTAAATTTGAAAAAGATAAGTGAAGCTTTGTGACAAATTATTAATTCTTACGTTAATATTACCTTAAATTCAAATGATAACTATGCAATCTTTTATCTTCTTATATATTCTTATCATGAGATCACTGTGGCACATGTAAGGTACTAATATTAATGTTTCTAAACATTTATAATGACCAATCTAAATTTTTGAACCCTCCTGCCCCCCCCCGCCCAAAACCACCCTAAAAATGCATTATGCTATTAATTAGAATGTATTAAATCAGGCTTGAAAGAAACCAATCATTAAATGTTAAAGTAGATAAGTACCTTAATTTAAGAGACGGTTTGGTCAGATTAGAAACACTTGCATCCTTACTTTTTTTTTTTTTTTTGTCTGATTGATTTCGAGAACTATTTGTTCATCTTCACAAACCACTATTGTTGGCCTGTGTGTGTGTGTGTATGTGTGTCTGTGTGTTAGTCTGTGTGTGTGTGTGTGTCTGTGTGTGTGTGTGTCTGTGCGTGTGCCTGTGTGTGTCTCTGTGTGTGTCTGTGTATGTGTCTGTGCGTGTGTGTGTGTGGGTGAGGGTGGGGGTGGGTGTGTGGTGTGTGTTGTGTGTATGCATGTGCAGGTGCGCGCGCGCACGTGTGTGTGTGTGTGTCCCCTTCCTCCCAACTACCCTTTATATGGAACTTTTTTAAAAAATTTTGATTTTCTCAAAAATGGCTCTAATACGTTTGTTTAAAATATCATATATAAAAATAAAATGAAATGCAAATCCTGAATTTTCGGGAATAGCTGCTAAAGACTACTTTATTCTGGATGAATTTTGCGGAATTTTGCATAACTGCTAAACTGTAAGTGAAGGACAAAAACTTACTACACAGAAATAGAACACATTAAAACACACAATTTATGTTATATACATTTTGTGGAGTTGATCTTTTTAAGATATTTCTTGTTTTTAGTTTCAGCTTTGAAAAACTTACTTTTCTCATACAGGAATTTGTCAACTCCAGTAATACAAACAAAGGAACTTCATGAGAGAACGTAGGCTTTCATGGCCGGAGTCAGTGTAACTAAGAAATGTTTGCCGTGTTCTGCTGGTGTTAGAAGTCCCAGACGTTTCGTCCATAACTACGGTGGACATCTTCAGTGGCGCGGTCGAAGTTTTCTTGGTGAAGGTTTCGCTGCGTCTGAAGCGTTGACCCAGAGCAATTGGCAGGCTGAGGGCAGCCCGAGGTGTGTTAGACGTGTCCCTGTTCTCGGAGAGAACTTAACCACGTACTGACGGGATTGTGGTGTTTGCAGGATGGCGGGTGAGGTTTGGGGTTGTGGGGTGACAGGAGGAGGCAAGTATTGCTCCTCGACGGATGCCTGTTATGGTGCAACAGCCCTTGTGCACCGCTGGTGAGAAGTTTATTCAAAAAGTTTATTTTGGGTATTTTAATTTTGATATCCAAGCAACTCTTGAAGGACTGTAAGGAGGTTAGCCGTAGCAGCTGTTGGAGGTGCTCCTTCGTTACCGGGGATGCCCGCAAGCCATGTGGGCAAGCCGGTATCGCCTGAAGCGGCGGTTTGTGGGATCGTAATCCCCAAGAGACCTTACGAGGGCGCTCCGATGGAATGGTAACCCTTCATTGAATTTTGTTGCCCGACGCCTAATCTCGTCCTCCAGGTATGGTAGACCAGAGGCTTCGTGCAGGAAATCGTCGAGGCACAGAATAGATGACCTGAAGGCATTCTGTACCCGCTGCCGCCATGCCCCAGATCTCACAGGCGTAGATTAGTAAGGGGACTATAAGGGCCCTCAAAAGGCGCAACTTAAGGAGAACCGGCATCGTGGACTTCAGCATCGGGTACAGTGAGGCCGCAGCCCCGTTGCCCCGACACTTCAGTTCCCTGATGTGCTCCCCAAAAGTGACGCCCTTGTCAAGCTTCACCCCCAAGTAGGTAATGGTGTTTGTCCATTGTATCCTTCGTCTGAGGTGAATGTAGGGAAGTTTGCGGGAAAGCGGCGCTTGGTGAAGAGAATAGCGTGGCTTTTCTCCGGACTGATGGACAACCGCCAACCGCCAACGCTCACACCCCTCTTGGATGAGGCGGAGGTGTCTCTGAATGGGGTTGAAGGCTCTGCGTGGGTGTTTGTTTGAACCGCACGTCATCAGCATACTGGGCTATGTTGACTTGCTGCACTGTTGGTAGGTCGGCCATGTAGACGCTAAAGAGCGTGGGGGGAAAGTACAGAGCCTCTTATTGGCCTAGGTGTTGATTTGTGTCCCGCAACTGAAACTACAAAATATCTGTGTTTAAGGTATGAGTGTAGTAGGTGTATGATGTGTGTCGGGAGCTCCAGTCGGATGAGTTTGAGGAGCAGATCCGCGTGCCAGGTCGTAGAGAAGGCCTTCTCCACGTCCAGCGACTCTGCCGCAGTGTAGGCTCTGTCCTGGAAACCCAGGGCAGCGGCCTCCACCACTCTCAGGAGTTGCTGGGGTGTAGAATGCCCAGGACGAAAACCAAATTGGTGGTCTGGGATGGCTCGAATGTCGCCCAAAAGAGAGGACAAGCGGACAAGTAGTAGCCTCTCGAAAACCTTCGAGAGAACTGATAGGAGGCTGATAGATCGGTCAAGAGAAATATCGACGGATCTCATGGGCATACGGTATACCGGAAGCCCACCCACACTGACCGTTACCTAAACAAGGGCTCAAACCATCATCCCAGACAAAAACGAGCAATGATCCAGACACTTAAACATCGGGCTACCCGCATCTGTGAACCGGAACAGCTACAAGATGAACTCAGCACCTAAGACAGACATTACATTCAAATGGTTATTCCGTCCGAGAAATCAATAGAGCTTTCCGCCCTGCCAAGTTTCAGTCCATATCTCAAAAGCCAGACCAACCAAAAAGTAAGGGCACGGTGTTTCTGCCATACTTCAATAATATCACCGACCGGATCGAGCACATATTGCGACGTCACAATGTCAAAATGGTTTTCAAGCCCACGAGGCAATTAAATAATTTACTACGCTCATCCAAAGATCCCCGGCAGCCGCTGTCATCAGCCGGTGTGTACCGCATTCCCTGTTCCTGCGGCTCGGTATACATCGGAACCACACAACGCAGTGTTACTACCAGAATCAAGGAACACAAAGCAAACTGTCGACTGGGCCACACAGAAAAGTCCGCGGTCACCCTACACGCTATTGAGGCAGAGGGCGAGCATATTATACATTTCCAAGACACCTCCATCTTCTCATCTACAACACACTACCATGCACGACTACAGCGAGAGGCCATAGAGAGTTATAAGCATCCGAGCAATTTTAATAAAAAAGAAGAGGCATTAAACCTCAACGGAAATTGGCATCCCGTCATTGAAAGCAGGAAACGTCATCAAACGAGAAGCAACGAAGCGATCCAATCAGAAGCCACGTACGCCGGAGAGTCCAAGCCCCATCCCCCACTTGCCAGTATAAAAATAGCGATCCCGACAGTCAACTCCGGGGCGCCACAATAGACAGCGTGGCGGCGCCGAGCAATCCTCCATTGCATGCCCATACAGGCAACAACGGCGGCACGGCGGAGTCCAAGACGTTCTGCTGGCTTCGAAGCGCAGCGTGAAACCGAAAAGGTCCACGCGCGCATGGAGAGCAGCGTTGTAATGTGCTTTGTCCCGAAAGACTAGTCGCACAAGTGGAGTAGGTCCGCTCCTGGTAACAATCCTAGTGGCCTTCAAGAGTGAGGGCCAGTGATGTCGAAGTTGTTCCAGGAGCAGCTGTGGGGCCTGGTGTCTATGTACTCTTGTCGCGACGGCACTGTAGTGGCCGTGGCATTTGGATGTTTTGGCTGCATTTTGGCTTGACGTGTCGGTAGCTGCACTGCTGTCCGACGTCTGCCTGCCAGCACCACAACCTGACCAGGCGCAAGAGATTTTGTGCCACCTGTTGCAGGTCTGATCACTACACTGGACAGTCTCGCTGTCCACTGTACCCAAAGCCAGCTCCAACGGAAACGCAAGCAAGTCAACACGTAGGTAACTACCGTCTACCAGGGAGCTTGCGCGCCAACTCTGCAACACACGCCTCATCTAAACAGCCAACTCCGCAGCCCAGCCGGGCCTACATACATCAGCGCTCATCTCCAGGACAACCAGCATCATCATCGCAGCAAGCCTGGAGACCAACGCTGAAAATGAACTCAACAGCAACGCAGACAGAAACCACGCCGCCGCAACAACCAACACAGCAGCAGACAGAGGAGCTTCTTCTTGAGCTCAATGTCATATACACACTGCTACAGGAGACCGCAGATACCAACGCCAAGATCGTGGAGGCAATTCAGGACCTTCATGCCAAAATCCTGAACCTGCCGACACGAATCACAACCCTTGAAGACACACTCACAAACCAGATCAAGCTGCACGCCGCAGAAGCTGCAGAAAACCACCTTGCCAGCCTTGATGCTCAGGAGAAGGCAAAAAATCAGATCACAACATATATCATAGAAGGCCAGAACATTCTAATCAATGCATTAGATGCACACAATCCTCCGCCTTATAAAGGAGATACCACACGCTACAAACAGGGAAGGCCACATCGTAATTAATTATGGCCACCCCTGCACAATACCCATCCACACCACAGTACTATCACCAACTAAAACTAAAGTTACACCTCAAGATATAGGTCTACGTCTGGGCTTAGGTCAAGGCGTAATACCTACCCTCCACTGTTGGAATTCTGACCAACCCAAGTAAGCACCCACGGATACATGGTTTGCTTAGGTGGTACCGAGCCCCATTACACCAATGTTATCCCAATAAATAGAGACACCACAGAATCAAATCCTTTCTCTCCCATATTCCCTTTTCCTTCCCAAATACCTTATTGACCTGTTATCCTTATAACCTTTATTCCTGTTATCCCAAAAAAAAAAAAAAAGTCAACAGGCATCCGCCGAGGAGCAATACTTGCCTCCTCCTGTCACCCCACAACCCCAAACCTCACCCGCCATCCTGCAAACACCACAATCCCGTCAGTACGTGGTTAAGTTCTCTCCGAGAACAGGGACACGTCTAACACACCTCGGGCTGCCCTCAGCCTGCCAATTGCTCTGGGTCAATGCTTCAGACGCAGCGAAACCTTCTCCAAGAAAACTTCGACTGCGCCACTGAAGATGTCCACCGTAGTTGTGGACGAAACGTCTGGGACTTCCAACACCAGTAGACCACGGCAAAACAGCCCGGAAACGTTTCTTAGTTACAAAGGAACTTCAGTCACGTAGCAATCAGCTTTTGGCTATCAGTTTAACCTATGATACTTCCTTATTTCACTTCTACTTACAAGGTAGCAAGTAATAAGGCTATTTCTGCTAATTTTTTCTCCATTAGCATGAAGTAAATAGAAGCATAAGCTTTTTAACAATAAGTTGTTGCAGAGATGTAGAGAAAGTCATGTGAATGGAACACATCAGATTTTTTTGGCATTCTGCTCTGATTAAATTCTTATGGTTTTTTGGTAGATCAAAGATTACCGTTTCTATATCTGCAACGTATTCGTCAACATCAACATGAGTGTGTTGCTGTGTTTTTACTCTTAATTAATTACCAAATGAATTACTTTAATGTTTGAGCAAATTGTTTTTAGTTTATGGATCCTTACCTGTTGAGATACTTGAAGATGATTTACAACTGTCTACCCTATTTAACTTTGCAAGTTTTCTGCTTATTCTTTCTAACTCCTCAATCCTTGTCTCTAAATTGTGGGTTACTCTACATAATTCTTTCACTGCTCCAACATTTTCCATGTAAATTCTGTCCTATAAATAACAATAACAATATTGAATAAATAAATACAAACTAATCATAAAAATAATAATTATAAAAAATTAATTTCAGCAGAACTACTTTAATGCTTCATGGCATCATAATTTAAAAATTAAAACTAGGTAAATTACAATAGGTGAAACATTCAACTGAACAGTGCAATACATCAAGTGAGAAACAATACCCAAGGTAGATAATAGTTAGAGATTTTTTCAGTGGCCTGTACTGAGGGGAAATGAGATTTTAATCCCACAATGTGCATAATAATAATGCTGTCCCAAAAATAATGTTTTTATTAAGTATACTTTGTTGACATTAACTATGAAACTCAATACAGGAAGTCCTGAATGTAAAGGCCATTAGATTCAATGATCTTAAGCCAGGTTTCAGTTAGTGCAATAATTCCATGATGGTACATGCCTATATATTTTTGATTCACTAATTTTGTGGGTACTGCCTTCCACTTTTTTGAGATTCTTGAAGCTTTTCCTCTCTAGAAAATAGCCACAAATCTGCAAATGCTAATCAAAGGTGAAAGGTGCATAGTAACTGTGGTAGCAGTTCTATATCACCCAGGTCCTGGATTTTTTTCTGTAATAATTTGAATTATATATGTTCTTGCATTGTCTGCTGTTTTATCAATGCTGGGTATCTTTCATCCAAACAAATTCATTCAAGTTGTTTAGAATACAACAAAGCATTATTGCTCCTTCATAATGCCACCAGACACACAACACTGTTTTCTTTTTTTCTTTTTTTTTAATTCAAGCCTGCTACATTTAACAGTGACTTTAGGGATGCTGTGCAGTGCAATGGTTTTATTTGCAGACATTGGTGAGGGTCTATAGTTTGATTTCTGGCTCTGGGAATGTAATTTTAAATTAACCTTATCCTTGCCTCTACCTCTGACTAGTATCCCAAAAGCCCAATATGGTTCAGAGTCCAGTAAAAGCTGTAGGTCCTCTCAAACTGCTATCATCTGCTTCATCACACTTCCATCAGAGGTAATAGAAACTGTTTGGTGGATACCTCACTGGTCAGTCAGCACTTCGTGGAATGAAGTATCCCTGAAGGTGGATCAGATCAAGTGGGGAGCATTGGAAAACCAACCAAACCAAACAATAGCTTTAATACCAGCCACTGTTTCTGGATATCAGAATTATGGAAGCATACTCATTTTGCTTATTAAAGCTTATCTCCAAAGGGTTGTTGTGAAGTTGGCAGCAAATATCCATCCAATATTGAGGCTGTTTTTGGCTTTATTTTGAGATGCTAATATATGGAAGCCAAGAGTTTTTATATCAATTACAGTGAGTCATCAATTAGCTTGCCAATTCACAGATTTATTAATAATTTGTAATAATTTTACTAGGTAGAGTCTGGTAAATTTTTGTGGCATTTTAAGAGTGTTCATGTTTTTTTGACAATTTTTTTATGCTGGTGGATGGAACTTTCATACAAAGCTCTGAGGATATTCCCAATATACCATACAGCAGACCTTTCAGGATGTGGCATATCTTTTATGTTCATATCCCTTATTGAATCACTGGAAAGATTGTTGAACTATCTGCTAATGAACACTCCATCAACTTTCACTTCACATATTTTCTGGGCTGTAGCAGCTGCTTTATAGTGTTGTGCGCTGATGCACAGGAAACGAAATACCATCACCACATTGCTTTGTTTATATTGATTGCATTGCTAAGATTGGTTGAAAATGGATATATCTGAAGAGTCCAAAGAAGTAACTGAGTGTAGTGAAGTCCTAATGAACAAACTGCAGAATGAGTTATTAACATCTGTAAGATTTAATGTCAGGTTGGCTCTGTCCTTGTATTATGGAACTCTACCTGCTCTGCCTGAATTCTTAGGAAGCCTAAGTCCCTGTCACCGTAAAGAAAGAGACACCAAGAGAGTAAGAGATTCTATCTCTTTCTTTTTGGACCTGACAAGTAATAACTCACAGACTATAACAATGTCCTGGAAATTACATGTTAGAGGCACTTGGTTTAAGGTTAATACTTTACAAATCTGCTCAAAAACATCATGTTCTCTCTTTTAGGGAGACAAAGATAACATTTTCTTTCTAAGGAGAAAATGTCATAGTTTTCTGCTGATTTTGGTAACCAACAAACTGAATTTTAATCCTCATTGCAGAAGAAATTACTTATTTTGTGATTTATGTAGTTACCATGCCCCATTCTTTCTTTCTGCAAACTCAATTTTTCTGTTTTCTGCAGCTAATTTAAGTTAAAGTTAGGAACAAATTTCTTTAAAATGATTAAGAAAAATTATTTGTTTTTAAACTATTATAATGAATAATATAAAACTTAAATAAAACATAAAAGAATTTGAGTTGGTTTTTGTAACACAAACATCACTTATTTTTACTTACTGAGGTAACAGTTTCGGGTAACAGTTGTTCTCATTTTCAACCCTTAATTCCGACTAAATCTTTCTTCGTTGGCATTAACGATGGGGGTGGTGGTGTATTAATTGTTGAGGCATTTGTTGCTGGAACTATGAACTTCCAGAGGTTGCTGTATGGTGGCAAATCAAAATTCATGATATGGCTCTTTTTCTGCTTCCAGACATCTAATTCTGTGGGTTTATAAACTGGTTTTAATAGTTTTATATTCAGTGTGATTTCGTGTCTTGATGTCCAAAAATGATGGGCAACTGCTGATTTTTCTATTTGTTTGTATTTTAGGTTTCTCATGTGTTCCTTTAATCTGGTCTCCAAACTTCTCTTTGTACTTCCAATATACACCAGATTACAGTCTGAGCATTCCTGCTCATTTTTCTGCTTAAGATCGGCAGGAAATTTGCACGCAAATTATTCCAAAGAGCGTGGCTTAACTTTTGCGGTAACACTAAGTGTAGCTCACATTTGAAGTTCTAAACTATGTAATCTCGCATAGTGTTTGTTCTTTTCGGTTTCTATTACCTTTTTATCTGCGAGTCTTTGATAACAACAGTAAATATCAGAGCAGAAAAATGAGCAGGAAAACGCTTACCCTAAAGAAAAAATTAGATCATCTTTGCAAAAAGCAGAATAAAAATAGACCAATCAGACACAAGAGACCTCCCAAAAACCATGTTATAAACTTAATCAAAAAGGAAACTTTCAACAAATCTCAGTTAGCCATTCTCAACAAAGGCCTAAAAACGTGTGTAGATTATTGTAAAAAAACAGAAAACTTAGTAGCAGATATAGAAATAGCCACAAGCCATTTAAAAGAAATTGACCAAAAAGCAATTAAGAAGCAATGTGAACCAATTTTGGTTCATAAAATCCTTAACTCAAAAACCAGTTGTTTACACAAAATCAGACAAAGGCAACCAAATAGTAATACTGAACCAAGAAGACTACAACCAAAGAATAGAATCCTTGCTAAACAATCCGGAATATCAAGAAATATCCAATCCACTAAATAAAAGTATAAAGATTTTGCAAGAAACTTTAGCAAATTGCAAAACAATAACAGAAAAAGAGAAATCCAAATTAAAGCTAGATTTACCAACCTTACCCAGATTGTATGCCCTACCAAAAACACACAAACCTGGCAACAAAATGAGACCCATAGTAGATAATATCAATGCACCCACATATAAACTCTCCAATGGCTCACACAAAAATTCAACTCCTTCTCAAAATTAAATAGTTAGAGTGTATCAAATTCATTGGACCTGATTAATCACCTGAAAGATTTCAGTGTTTCACCTAAAGATAAGATAGTATCCTTTAATGTCACCTCCCTATTCCCCAGCATACCCATAGACAAACTACAAAAGCCTCTGAAAACCTGGCTACAAAGCATAAACATACCAACAGAAGAAATAGAAGATCTTGTCCAGTTAACCAATTTATGTGTCAAACAGAACTACTTCACATTCCAGAATAAATGCTACCAACAAACATCAGGACTTGCAATGGGGAATCCTCTATCACCATTCCTAGCCGACCTATACATGAGTAATTTTGAAATAGACATCACTGACTCATTCCCACATATATACAAAAAATGGTATAGGTATGTAGATGATATCATTGCCATAGTTCCAGAAAAACTCGTAAACGAAGCACTCAAACTTCTTAACTTGCAAAACAAGTCCATTCAGTTCACTATTGAGACTGAACAGGAAGGAGTCCTGCCATTCCTAGACATTAGAATAATAAGAAGAAAAAAAAACATAGCCCGACATTTGGAATATATAGAAAATCCACCAATACAGATAACCACATAAAGTTTGATAGCTACAACCCTACAACACACAAATATGCAGTCCTGAACAGTTTAACATATAGACAAGTACACATCCCCATGGAGAAGAATGAATACCAAAAAGAATACCAACAGATACTCCGAACAGCTACCAACAACAGTTTCCAACAAAGTGCAGTAGACAAGAGAATACATAAATACAAAAAACTGAATCGCATAACACACACAACCACCCTACAGAACCCCAGTGACCAACCTCAATTCAGAAAATTCACCTATCATCATCCTTGGGCACACAACAAACTTCAGAAAATATTCAGGAATCATAACATCACCTTAGCTCCAAAAAACAACTACAGCATTCAGAAACTGCTGTGCAGAAATTTAAAATATCCTATCCCTGCAGACAAAATACCGGGAATTTATGAAATTAAATGCTGTATATTGGAAGGACAAAGAGAAGTTTATGGACCAGATTAAAGGAACACATGAGAAACCTAAAATACAAACAAATAGAAAAATCAGCAGTTGCCCATCATTTTTGGACATCAGGACACGAAATCACACCGAATATAAAACTATTAAAACCAGTTTATAAACCCACAGAATTAGATGTCTGGAAGCAGAAAAAGAGCCATATCATGAATTTTGATTTGCCACCATACAGCAACCTCTGGAAGTTCATAGATCCAGCAACAGATGCCTCCACAATTAATACACCACCACCCCCATCGTTAATGCCAACGAAGAAAGATTTAGTCGGAATTAAGGGTTGAAAATGAGAACAACTGTTACCCGAAACTGTTACCTCAGTAAGTAAAAATAAGTGATGTTTGTGTTACAAAAACCAACTCAAATTCTTTTATTTTTTATTTAATCACATCACTGTCACATGCTTCTATGCATATTTGCAAGTTTTGAACATAAAACTTATTAATTATTTTAATTTATCAATCAGAATTATGTTTCCTTCATCTGTAACTATTAAATAGCAGAAAGGCTAGAATACCAAAAAACAATTGAATATGAAGATAACAAAGCAAAGTCAAACACAACTTCTAGAATAATGTTACATGCAATCGTAAATAAGGTATCATAATTAAGTTATTTTGCTATAATCTTACAAATTAGCTGTCTATGTGAAATTCTGCAGTATGGTCTTTTATCTTGTTTTACATTGAAGTTATATTATGAACAAAATGCATTTATACATGGTATTAATGATATACAGGCTAAAACAAAATTATTCACGTGATATTCATATGCCTTTCTTTCTATCAGATTTGTTTCTGTTTCATTAATAAAGAATAAAGTGAAATATTAGTATTTTCAACATGCTCGTGTTCTCTTTTCTGCCCTGTGAACTGGCATAGGTTTGCAGATAGAAACACACATTGTAAGTATGTTCTGAAAATGTAAACAGATGAACTGAATGTTATTTTTGGATAGAAGAATATGTATAGTTAACTACAAGATCATAGGAAGTTTTATTTAAAGGTTCTTAAAAAGAGCATATAGTTATACCTAAAATGCCTGAGTTATCACTCAGTTATCAGCTAATTTTTACATTATTATTATTTTAGTAGCAAAATATCAGAAAAAGCGAAATCTTACTTTATTAACCAATAAGAGGTTATTTATTCTGTGTCCATTTGGAAGTGTAATGTCTCCTGCAGAATGGACAGCTTCAGGGATGATTCTCTGGACATCCTGAGCAATAACCCCAGTGTCTGATGCCAGATTCGTGTCTGTAGTGAGACCGGCATGGAGAGCAAAACCAGGTGCATATCGATACCTCACTACACGCAGCTGCTGGACATTTTGAAGTTGCTCCTTTGGATCACACTAAAACATCATTTTATAAAGTTTAGTGACAAGATATACTCATGTGTAAAGAGAACTTGACAAAAATGTATCAAAATTGATAAATAAAACAATAATTAATAATATTCTTGGTTTTATATAATCATTTGGAATCAATTAAAGTGTATATTTTATTGTGTGCTTTGCATTACTTTTTTTTTGACATAATTTTTCTTATACAAAGAGAAAAATGGTTGAGAATTAAATTTACAGGTTATCATACATTTGAACTCTTTTTTTCTTCTTAGAAGGAAGTGGTGGGTAACAACAGTTTAATAGGACCAAATCATTTAGAAATTATCTCACATCACAGTAGCTTGTAAACTGGAATAATATTGTTGGTGCTTTTTATTTGATAAAATTAACCTTTTTTTAAATTTATTTTTTATTTATTTAATTTTTTACAATGTGCTTTGAACTAAATTTAAAAGGTCAACTTGACTATAGTTGGGAGCACACACAAACACAGGTGAGTGCAAGGTATGTGGTAATATTGCTCTGAGTAACATGACTTTCCAATGCAGATCATGTGAGAATGAAACAGCAGTACAGTGTCTCTCTGTGCAGTGTCTTCTCTCATCTGCCTTCATGTGTGCTCTTGGCTAGAGCTTTTATCCACACTTAGGTTCACTCATTCTCTTTGCCTATGCAACAGCTTCAAAGTATAAATTTATAGTTCCACTACTATTTATGAGTTCCACTACTATTTATGAATTCCACTGCTGTTTCTACATTTTCACTTCAATATTCTCCAGCTTTTCTTAGATGTGGGAGATCATATAAATCAGTTATTTTCAACTCACTGAATCTTTGCCATAAAAAGCACCCAATATGGTTACATGTGTCTGTTTAGCTTGCTCGCTTACAGGATTTTTAGAATTTATTAAAAAAGAAAAAGAACAGGGGTATAATGATTGTGAGTCCCTGTTTGTGGACCTAAACTTCAACAGTTTGTATATAACTTGATCATGTCACTCTCTGAGAATACAAATATTGCCTTAAAAATAATTAAAAGAACATCTATTTAAATGCCTACCTCTTGAATGATTTCCTTTGCACGTTGATCACTGGGCTGTACAATATGTCCAGTTACCTTCAGATTTCCATGAATAACCAGTGCTTCATCAGGTCTGTCGGTATTAATTCCAACTCGTCCAGCATGGAATATTGATTCAGGAGTGTGGCCTTTCTGCCAGCAAAGCTCAACATCACTTTCAAACTGCCCAGGGTTTGATGCCTGAAACAGGAAAGCCTGGTGTCTTCAGGTATACTGCTCTATGTTTTAATTAATATTAATTATTTTTAGTTACATATCATTGATGTGCATATAAACCAGAAAGTGCATATTGACCACAAAGAGTGCATCAACTAATAGACTGTTTATTTTCAGAAGTCTTTTTTTCTCTCTCCAGAACAGTGATTTCAAATCTCTAAAATGAATGTTAGCTGCATGCCTGCAAAAGATTTGTTCTGCTTTTGGGTGAAGAGTACCTTCTATTATTAAAATTACCTATGAAAAGTACAAAATCCAAAACATTCCAGCTGGAGGAACCATAGTGCTGATATCATCATCTCCTATATCAGTTGGATTATCATCTGCCTCTTCCATGATATAGGTATGAGACCGGCAACTGGGTTAGTATAAATATAATGCCCACAAGAATATAGTGCCACATATTTGACTTTAATTTTTGAAAGTTAAATATGCTCATACTTTTTGATGTAGAAGCTTTAACATGTGCTTTCATTATAGTGTTGTATTCTATTTTCAGATCATTGCCTTTCTGAAGAAGATCTGCATTACAACCAATTTAAATGGACTTGCACCTATTAATTAGCTATGTACCTATTCTGAATATCACATTGTCCATGTAGCAAACAGCTATCTAATTTAACAATTACAAAATAATTAAAATAGAATTACCTATTGTAAGACATAAATATCTGTGGTTAATTAAAGAAATACACTTTTGAAAATAATTTCAAGTTCTGTTGGCAACAAACAATGCAGTTCTCATTACAAATGCGTGTTGAGTAGCATTAATATACTAACATGGCTAACATTTTCATTCAGAAGACCAGATTTCAAACAGTGGTATTCTGACCTGTTAAATAATAATTTCAGTCATAAGTGAAAAGTCTTAATCAAAACCATTAATTAGCATTATTTTAATGGAGTTGTAATACTTACCCTGACTATTATCCTCTCTGAAGCATGAGATACAATGGGATAGTTGTTTGCATCAGCACAATGCGCATGTAGCCCCACCACCAGATAGAAGTAACGCTGATCTGGATTTGGCTTTCCTTTTTTGCGCATATTGTTGGATGTTGTTTCGCTGAAGTGTAGTCGACCAACTGTGACTTTTGTAACTTGTTCCCCCTGAAGATCCACACTGCTTCCACAGTATCATGAAAAATATTTGCTATTAGTACTTCACTATCATAAACTTATTGCAGTTAAAGTTCACCATTTTCTGCTCATTATAAGAACTATCAATCATACAAAACAAGATAACTTACAGTTTTATTACTCTAATTATTATGATTCTTTTTCATTTTTATCCTTCCTACGATTGTGTTCTATATATTAACCCTCTACAGCATAAATTATTTTGCCATGTATGCCTCTTGTCTTCTAATTCTTAAAACTAGTTTAGATATAAATGTAAAAAGAAGCTAGTAACAGTGAAAAAATGCAAATATTAATATAATAATTAATAGGTGTAACAAATCTTCACTTATCTTTTGGAATCCTTGGATTAGTTTTGCATCCTCAGCATTAATTTCCTTTGGTCTCAGTTTTGGTCTGGTATTTGATGTTGTTTATTTACACTGTTATGGTTACTGCTACTAGGTGGTTGTGTGCTAATGTACTGCTAACTATTGGAATCAAAACAAATTTGGTGAGAGAGTCAATTGGAGGTATATCAAAATTCATTGCATGATATTTATACTTTAATATAAATATTTTCTCCCAAACCATTAAATCTATGGGTCCATTTAAGTGTTTTAATAATTTAACATCTGGATTTATTTCATAATTAAATTTCCAAAAATGTTCTGCCACAGCTGATTTATCAATTTGTTTTTATTTAATATTCCTAAAGTGTTCTTTTACTCTGGTTTCCAAATGATGTTTAGTCTTACCAATATAAACAAGATCACAATTTAAACAATTTAATTGATAAATGCCAGAATTTTTATTTTTTTGAAATTTCATCCTTTTTAGAAAAGCCTAACAAAATTTTTATACTGTATTTATTTTGAGGAATGAATATTATATCATGCTCTTTGAAAATATCTGTGAATTTCTTATTTGCCCAAAGGTGGTAGGTAAATTTTTTAAAAATGTAATTATCTTTTATTTTCTTAAGTGTAGAAATATCTTTAATAGCTTTTTAATATTTAAACTTCTCAATTTTTTTATTTATAAAGTCAGTATTAAAACCATTAATTAAAGCAGTGTTGATAATGTGTTTATATTCTTTATAGAATTCATGCTTATTAAGGGTAAATTAATTAACCTATAAATTAAACTATTATAAACAGCAAATTTGTGTGAAAAAGGGTTAAAACCATTATTTTTTATATAATTATCAGTATGGGTTTGTTTTCTGTATATTATAATACTTATAGGTTTAATTATATATAATTACTAGCTGCCCACCTCGGCTACGCACGGGTGATGTAACTAATGAAGAAAACTCAGACAAAATCTTCTGTTTACGGTACGACCATGCAATGAAATGAAATTAAAATTTAATAATTTGACAAACACTTTGTTGTAATGCACAATTTTGCTTCCGAAGAGAAAAAAATAGTGCCGATAATTTGCCGACTCTCGAGTGCGCAATGTACAACATGGAAAAACACAATTTAAGGTATACTACACACACCTCTAATGATTGACCTTGGGATTTATTGTCATTGTGGATGCAAGGCGCCCCTAAATTCAATCAGAAAGTCGGTCGACATTAGTTGTATTCTTGGAATAAGTATATTCTTGCCTTTGAACTTTCCTATGTTATACTCCCAACTACCCTTTACATGGAACTTTTTTAAAAAATTTTGATTTTCTCAAAAATGGCTGTAACGATTTTGATTAAAATGTCAAATATTAAAGATATTTATCTGACAAACAAAATGTATATCTTGAATTTTCTGGGTATAGCCTCTGAAGACTACTTTATTCTGGATGAATTTTACGGAATTTTGCATAACTGCTAAAGAATAAGAGATGGGCAAAAACGAAACACACAAAAAAATGTAGAGCATATTAAAACACAATTTATGTTATATGCGTTTTTTTCGTGGAGTTGATCATTTTTGAATATACCTTGTTTTTGGTTTCAGCTAGGAAAAACTTATAGTTTTCTGATACAGGAATTTGTCAACTCTTGTCCATACAAACAAAGAAACTTCAGTCATATAGCAACCAGCTTTTAACTATCACTTTAACCTACACTACTCCCTTATTTCACTTCTACTTACAAGGAAGCAAGTAATAAGTCTATTCTGCTAACTTTTTTTTAGATAAGTATGAAGTAAATAGAAGCATAAGCTTTTTAACAATAAGTTGTTGCAGAGATGTAGAGAAAGTCATATGAATGGAACACACCAGATTTTTTTAACAGTGAATTTTGTTCTGCTGCATAATTTCGGCTGATGCATATTGCATAATATAATTATCACCGAGTCAACCTTGAGCTGTAAATTGTGTGACGGGAATCTTGGCAAATCCAATGAATTTAGTTAGATAATTGATGACTTCATTTGGATTGGTAATGGAATAGATCAACTTAAATGAATGCATTTGTCCATCAATTTTACCCTGAATTTTTACATTCGAGTCATCTACATCTACAAGTTGCTGCTAAAATGGCTCATTCGCTCAACCAAGCATAATTTTTGTATTTTGCACCAATATTTAGAAACACTTTCGATATTAATTCTTCCTTTGACGTTGTGAAGTGACAAAGATTTGATGGAAACGAAATGAGGTCAATGGAAGTGTCAACAGGAATTTTCCCATTGTCAATGTCTAATAAGACCTTTGCATCTGAAAAGCGCAATGAAGCGCAATGTAGCATAAATAGTTGGTATTGCAAAAAGGACGAAGTCAGAGCACCCATAAGGTAGTGTGGAAAGGATGACATATGACTAACAACGTGGCAACCAAGATGTTCTTGGCATAATAACAGTTATGGCAGTGCATCCATAGTGTGGCAGGTATATACTGGAATTGGTAATGAATTACATTAAGGAGAAAGTCACAAAGTAATATTCCTGCTTCTTCCGAATCTCTTTCTTTCCTTTACTCCTAATCTTTTCCACCTCTTTCTTTATTTTCTTCTATGTCAAAACAGCAATTTCTAAGGCTAACAATGACGTAACTAAAGATCAAGTAGATCTGGTTGGTCAATTGATAAGCTTTTATGTGATGATAACTTTGTGTATTAAATTTCTCCATTTAACCCAAAATATTACTTGATCAAATGTATTAAGAGCACTGTTGTATTTTCATGTTTTTTAGCTAGCACATGTATCACTTAACGTCAAATAAACAACATCTGCAAAAGGAAGTTAAACCTAAAAGGGATCCCGTTATTTTCAGATTCCAAGAAGGGTTAATGCTTATGTGCATTGTTTATAACTTGTTCATTTTAAAGAATTACAACAAAAATATATTTATTTATTTATTTAAACAATGTGACCAAGGGAACGATAGTTAATACATAAGAAGTATATTTGATTTTCACAGTTATCTTGCATCATTGCCTCCATAACCGGGTGAATTCCTTTAGCATTGAATGGAGAAGAAAAATAGAGCAGTAGGTACTACGGTCATCTGGTGGCAAATGATAAGTATGTATTTCAGGTGTTCGTTACTAGGAAAGCTTCTTTATTTAAAACGATAGGAGTAAGGAAAGGGCAGTTAATACATACAAATGTGTTTGAATTTCACTACTGCGTCGTGTCATCTCGATAAACTGTTGGATGGGGAAGAAAGTAAGTAAGTATGTACTGTAGGTGTTCTTTGATTCTTTATTTTAAACGAGAGGAGTAAGGAAAGGACAGTTAATATATAAAAATGTATTTGAATTTCACTGCTGCATTGCATCATTGTGTCGATAAACTGGTGCTCTACCTTAACATTGAATGGGGAGGGAAAAATATAGCACTACTACGACCATTTAGCAACAAATAACCATGATACCATTGCCAATTGGTGGCTATTAACTGAAATGCATTCGCTTGGCACAGTTTTTATTCACATTATGGGATTTTAAATACTTTCCCATACTATTTTAAAACATTTTCTTTTCCACAAACCTTGTTGTGACAATAACGAACACAACAAAAAAAGAATTATCCTGATATATATGGTGGACTTTGAGACAGTGATGTGTTTTAACAATTAAAATTTAAGTTGAGTCGATTTTGTAACACTACATCA
Organism: Hymenopus coronatus; assembly: GCA_030762935.1. NCBI lineage: Eukaryota > Metazoa > Arthropoda > Insecta > Mantodea > Hymenopodidae > Hymenopus > Hymenopus coronatus. The sequence continues at coordinate 162,534,488 of CM060892.1, forward strand.
CTTACTTTTTTATTTCGGAAAACATGTTTCAGAAGCTATGTGCTTCCATTGTCAATTCCTTTGGTCGACTGCCGGCATTGCTTGCTGTGGTGGTTGTCTCTGTCCCTGGTGGTGGTTTGATGAACTTCTGAATGAGTAGATCGCCTGGCGGGATTTCAAAATTGAAAACCCGGTTCTTGTTTTTCCAAATATATATGTTTTCCCAAACTTTTAATTCTGTCTTAAACATCACAAGGAAGACAGAATTAAAAGTTTGGGAAAACATATATATTTGGAAAAACAAGAACCAGGTTTTCAATTTTGAAATCCCGCCAGGTGATCTACTCATTCAGAAGTTCATCAAACCACCACCAGGGACAGAGACAACCACCACAGCAAGCAATGCCGGCAGTCGACCAAAGGAATTGACAATGGAAGCACATGGCTTCTGAAATATGTTTTCCGAAATAAAAAAGTAAGTGATGTAGTGTTACAAAATCGACTCAACTTAAATTTTAATTTTTAAAAAAAAGAATTGTTCAATTTGATGCAGTCGTTAGGAAGTGATATGCATACAAACATTTCAGCAATTCATTTTTATATACCTATAGATATATAATAATTATACACACCCACACATACACCCACCACACATCCACACATGTGCATGCGCGCACGCACACGCACACACACACAGACCTTTTTGTAATAATGCTTTTTTTGGATTCAGGAGGACCCAAAACATGTATTACCGTGAAATCTTGTTATCGTATTTTTGGGTGGAATGCAATACCTTCTCTATACACTATGTTTATATTACGTGTAGAGAAAGTAAAAAGCATGAAAAATTTGATTTATGTTACTATAACATAGGAAAGTTCAAAGGCAAGAATATACTTATCCCAAGAATACAACTAACGTCAACTGATTTTCCGATTGAATTTAGACACACCTTGCATCCGCAATGACAATAAATCCCAAGGTCAATCATTAGAGGTGTGTGTAATATACCTTGAATTGTGTTTTTCCATGTTGTACGTTGCGTGCTCGAGAGTCGGCAAATTATCGGCAGTATTTTTTTCTCTTCGGAAGGAAAATTGTGTATTACAAGGCATTACAATAAAGTGTCAAATTATTTAATTTTAACCTCATTTCATTGCATGGTCATACTGTAAATGGAAGATTTTGTCTGAATTTTCTTCATTAGTTACATCACCCGTGCAAAGCTGGGGTGGGCAGCTAGTAATCATATATAATTAAACCTATAAGTACTATAATATACAGAAAACAAACCCACACTGAAGATTATATAAAAAATAATGGCTTTAATCCTTTTTCACATAAATTTGCTGTTTTTAATAGTTTAATACATAAATTGATTAATTTACCCCTTAATAAACATGAATTCTGTAAAGAATATAAACACATTATCAACACTGCTTTAATTAATGGTTTTAATACTGATTTTATAAATAAAAAATTGAGAAATTTAAATATTAAAAAGCTATTAAAGATATTTCTACACTTAAGAAAATAAAAGATAATTACATTTTTAAAAAATTTACCTATCACCTTTGGGCAAATAAGAAATTCACAAATATTTTCAAAGAGCATGATATAATATTCATTCCTCAAAATAAATACAGTATAAAAATTTGTTGGGCTTTTCTAAAAGGGATGAAATTTCAAAAAATAAAAAATCTGGCATTTATCAATTAAATTGTTTAAATTGTGATCTTGTTTATATTGGTAAGACTAAACGTCATTTGGAAACCAGAGTAAAAGAACACTTTAGGAATATTAAATATAAACAAATTGATAAATCAGCTGTGGCAGAATATTTTTGGAAATTTAATCATGAAATAAATCCAGATGTTAAATTATTAAAACACTTAAATGGACCCATAGATTTAATGGTTTGGGAGAAAATATTTATATTAAAGTATAAATATCATGCAATGAATTTTGATATACCTCCAATTGACTCTCTCACTCTTGTTTTGATTCCAATAGTTAGCAATACATTAGTACACAACCACCTAGTAGCAGTAACCATAACAGTGTAAATAAACAACATCAAATACCAGACCAAAACTGAGACCAAAGGAAATTAATGCTGAAGATGCAATAGATACATTTATTGCAAAACTAGTCCAAGGATTCCAAAAGATAAGTGAAGATTTGTTACAACTATTAATCATTATATTAATAGTTTATATATCCCTGTCACAGATACCTTAACTCTTTTAATGTCGATCATGATCTAATCGTGATCCAAAAATTCGTGGGAATTGCCAATCACGATCTAATTGTGATGCCATTGCAGCGGGAAAGTCTGTGTACTTGCTATGTCAGAGCCACAGAGAATGGTTTTCTGAAGCATTTCAGGACCTTTTCTTCCCTCCAAAGTGCTAACTTAGCTCCAAATTTAATTTCTTTGGCTGGTATTTGTTTAAATTGTTTGAGACATGGTATCATATAGCCAAAGGTTATGAACTGAAGAGGAAATAAGAACTGCAGTTCACGATGTATTAGAAGAAAGTGAGTGATTTTGAATTTTCAGACCTATTGAAACATTTTCCAACATCGACGTAAGAGAGGAAGATATATGTTTTAGCTTCATCGATGAAAATGCATCCAATAACACTGGCCCTCGTACACATGTAGATAATCGGTGTACTTATCAAAATGAATTTATGGAGGTGTAACACAAGTGCTAAGTTGTACAGCAATCTACTGTACTGTACTGTTTTCATTAACAGTGGTATTACACTTATTTTTGGGTGTGTTTTTGGTGACTTTTTTTCAGTTATCGGCCTTCAGGTTATGTGAATTCATACTTTGTATTTTAAAAAAAAAAAACACTGACTAAAACAAGATGGTGTGTTAATAAAGAAGTATCTGTAATTTCATTTAATTAACCTGAACTTTCTGTGTAGTAAGGTTCTGTATGCTTAATTATTGATTATTTTGGGATTTTTAATTTTGTTTCTTAATTTTTCTTTTAATTTTTTAAAAATATTGAAGAGACTATAATATAATGCATATATTATATGTAGACAAAAGGGTTTACTAAAAACGAAAAAAAGATTTATCTCTCTATTTCATTTGGTACTCATTTTATTACTGATAATTAAAAACCCTGCATCTCCTCTAAAATTGCTTGGCACTTTATAGACAGCATTTTGTTATTTGGGCTGGAACTAAAAGGGTTAATATAGTGATTCAAATAGTCATGATTGTTAAGCTGAAACGTAATGGACTGGGCATTCATTCAAAGGCAGACATCATGAGTTCAAATTTCAACAATCGCAGTCAAATGTGCCTGTAAAGAAGCACAGGGAGGTACCACATAAAATAACTGGTATGATGGCACACCTGGATGATGAAGGGATAGATTTGTTGTATTGATTTTGCTTTTTGTTCTAAAATAAACCACTATTTATTGAAATAAATTAATATATTCAAATATATGAATACAAATCATCTTTGTTGTCAATGACTACATTGAGCACGTGAGTTAAATTATATTGGTCATAACTTTTTCAGTTCATTAATAATTTTAATATCAGTGATGATAGATTACTTCCTCCCCCCCCCCCCCCTCCAAGAAAAAAGTTGAAAAGAAACATGCAAAATATGTAATATACTTAAATACAGAAAGATAAAATTATTAAAAATGAGGCTGAAAGAGGACTTTTAAACTTACAGTACAGGATGAAAGGGTTTCTTGCTTCTGTCACTTTGTGATTGTTCCACTTTGATTGTTTGGGTTGGAGATTCCACTTTTACACCATAGAAATGTAAGTGGAAGCTGGATATTTTTTTTAATCCCTCTGGGGTTTTCACAAATTGGGCATCTCCTTGTAGTTGGGCATGACAAGTAATCTAAAAATAAATGTAAATTGTCTATAAAAAGACAAACTATGATACAAAATAGGCTGTAAAATAATTTCATGAGCTTAATAGTTATCAGGCATTATTAATGAGCTGTGCAATAATGCTTTCTAATCTACTGTTAAACTTTAAAACTTAAAATGGATTAAAAACAGATTAATGGAATCTAAAGGAGAATAAAATACCTGTTTTACATTTGTAAATAAATAATTAAATTATGATGGAACACTTTTAATTTCCCTTTGCAAAGTAATAACTATTCATACTGGTACAGTCTTTATTATTACAATTGTTATTTTTACTTTATTTATTCACCAATAATAAAATTCTTTCTATTCAGCAAACAATAGGCATGGTCTATAATCTCACTGAGAAGTAGATTTAATAATTTAACTGTACATTCTTAGCCTTTTACCATCATAAACAATTTGACTCAGCTCTGAAAACTAACCTGAAAATGATTTTTCTTCTGGCAAACAAATGCATCATCAGCATTTGAGAAGTTGAAACCTTTATCTGCATCAACTCTATAGTGTGGAACTGGCCTAAAAGCATAAAACATCATCATATTTGGATACACATACATTTACAAGTAGTAAATAGTTGGCAAACATATTATCTTTCATCATGTTACTAAATACTAAATGAATGGCAACTACTGGTATGTTGTTACAATTTATTTCTGTTTTATTCCCAAAACATTCTCTCTCAATTAAATATACATGATACATTATCTAAATCTTCATGATGCATAATTATTTGAATGAAAATCTATTTCTGCTTTAAATGCACCAATAAAGTTTCCTTTTTTAAATAACAATTAGGTAATTATATATTATTAGTAATAGTCATAATCTCACAAATTTACAATTAGAATAGGTACATGACCATATTTTAAAATATTGATGTTCTTGAGCATTCAGTCTCTGTAAATAAAGTTGCCCTCTGTGGTGTAATGGTTACCACGCTAACTTCATACACCCAAAGTTGTGGGTTCAAACCCAGCGGAGGACAATGGATTTTTTCGGTGTAAAAATCCTTAGCATAGCTTCCTTCAGAAGGGAAGCAAAGCTGCTGGTCCTGTGTTATAGATTTACGGCATGTAAAAGAACCTCAAGCCTAATAGAGAGGCCTCTGAGCAAAATTAAGTGGTCTTTCACACCCAATTTAGAATGGGACGCTGAGAACCATAGTAGTTAAAGAGTGTCTATAAATAACACACCATTTTTTTTTATGTGAATAAAATTTCATCATTGGTAGTGGTATAATTCATAAAAAGTGAGCCTACAGAAGAATTTTCATTTTTAGATAAAACAGAACACATAATTTGGATACATATATAATTCACATGTATGAACTTAAAACTTAAAATGTTCAGAAATGCTGTGCTCACATTGCACATGAAATGATTGGGTATGTTCTTCGCCAGTGAAAGTGCTGTTCATACACAAAAGAAACTGGAAAGAACAAAATGTGTAATGTTACTAAGGTTGAATGACTTACTCTTCTTCATAAGCTCCAGGATTCAAATCCCACACCTTATTTTTTAAAATTTTTTATTAGGTATCAGGTTCAGAAGTATAAAATGTGTGGAACATATGTTGTCTAAATTTCACATTATCTTTAACATGTCTTTTAAAATATATAGCATTTCCTATATACACACTAAAATGCAATCAGAAATTACATATTCTTTAAAAATACCAAAAAAATACACCAATAGAAATCTTTAAAACCTTCTTAATGAAATCCCAGAAATAAGCAAAAATTAATATTGGGTGAACCTTTAGCATTTACAATGCCTTCAGTCTTTGGGACATAGATGATATCAAATTTCAGCTCTAGTGTGAATTAAAGGCTACAACACTGCAAGCTTTTTGAATCCATGCCCAAAACTATAAAATCATAATATGAAGTATGTTAACATTAAAGATTGCTCTATATGGTAAACAATGTTGTAAGGTATCTGATATGGTAATTTCAAATAATTATATTTTATTTAGCAAGAGGTAAGGTTGCACCAGCTTCAGCATTAATTTTGGTGACAAAATGTTGAAATGCTGACACAACTGTGTCCTCTTAGAGCAAGGCTGACATAGGCATGGGTTTAACTATAAAAACTCCAGTAACTAGGTCACAAGACCCTTTTTGCATTGCATCTGAGTTGCTGATGTTATAGGACATATTCTGGACCTGCATCCACCAAAAGCGCCTAGTTTTATTTAAAAGGTGTAAACTTGAAGATTCACAATGAATCAGGTGAGTTAAATGCAGTTTGGGTAACCTCTTGTTTCTCTTCTATTTGAATTCTTAACCATACATTCATCATTTTGATAGTAAAAGTCTTGTGACTCCTCGCACCCTTGGTGTATTTATTTATAACTCCTGATCTTTCTCCCTAAATGTACACCCTCCTGCACTTCAAAACCTAAGGCCACCTGCTTCTCTCTTGCAGCCGTGACCAGCTTTTACCTCTAAGCCACTACCTCCTAGGATGCACAATGTAGGAATGACTCCTACCCCATACTGGGTATCCTACAATATTATGCAACTAATTTGCATTGTATGCTACAAAGTAAAGACAAAGAGCTTCATGTTAGGAGACAAACCTGTGATCTTAAGTATGGCAGCATCCTATATTCAGAGAGAACTAAGGAACATCACTAGTGCATGTCATACATTGAGAACTGCATGCTGTATGGAATATGAGTTTAAGAGATAACATTAATTTTTTTTTGTCACTATTAGGGAACAAGACCAAAAGTGGTTTTCTCTTTTAATTGAAATATTTTTTAGGAAACATTTTATTCTTAATCATGGTTTTTATTCATTATTTGCTTATTACCAGCTGCTCACCTGTCAAATAAACTTGTATTATATAAATAGGGAATTGAATTTTAATTCTCCTGTATACCTTAAGTAAATAAAATAAGAAAAACAAAAGGCAAGACATTATCCTTAAACAGAATTATTCTTCTACGTACACCATGCAAATAAGATAAATATTAACAGAAAAAGTCAAATTATTTATTTCCAAGAGAAATAAAGGAATTACATAAGGATAAAACAATAATTAAATTTTAAAGAGTTGGCCACTAAGTGATTCTGTACTTTTTGCTTGGTCATGAGTTAAAAATAATATCTGATGTATTTCATTCACATGACTTTCTCTACATCTCTGTAACAAATTATTGTTAAAAGGCTTATTCTTCTCTTCTACTTCATGATAATCGAGATAAACATTAGCAAAAATTGTCCTTATTACTTGGTTCTTTGTAAGTAGAGGGGAAAAAATCTGATGTGTTCCATTCACATGATGTCCTCTAGCTCTTCGGCAAACAGAACTTTTATTCAAAAGATTATTCTTTTATCTATTTCATGCTAAACAAGATAAACATTAGCAGAATTAGTCCTATTACTAGATTCCTTGTAAATAGAAATGAAATAAGAAAATGCAAGGGTTAATGCAATAGTCTCATCCTTTAAAAGCCTGCCACTATATGAAACAATTGAAATTCCAATCTCTTTGCTTTCCAGGAGCAAGCAAACGAGAAATGAGAAGAAAAAGATGTCTTCCTGTTCGAGAAAAGTTTAAGTGGCTAAAATTGAAACTAATAATCCGGAATATCTTGAAAACGGTTAACTCTAAAAAAAGAAAAAAAAAAAAAAAAAATTAAAATTTTTGTATATCTCTATGGTTTACCAATACAAAAGTCATCCAAAAGGAAGGAAGAGGTCTTCAGATGCTATTCACAGAAAATCCAAGATGTACATTTCATTTGCCATAAAAACATCTTAAACATAAGGTATTTTAATTAAAATTGTTAAGAGCCATTTTTGAGGAAATCAAAAATTTTGAAAAATGTTCCATGTAAAGAGTAGTTTGGGGTGGGGGGATTTTCTTAAAAATCTTTGTGTCACATCTTTGGAAGATACCAAACCTAAATACCAAGTACGGTATTTAACAGCCTTTTGTTTTTTAGCTATGCACATGTGCGCACTTGCATGCACACATGCACACTTGCATGCACACATGCACACACACACACACACACACATGGACATTTTTCTGAAAATACTTTTTTGGATTCAGGATGTCTCAAAATATGTATTTTCAGTGAAATCTTGGTATCACCTTTCCAAGTTACACATTTTATTTGTGTGGTAAATATCTTTAATATATAGCATTTTAATCAAAATCATTAGAGCCATTTTTGAGAAATCTCAAAGTTTCAAAAATCTTCCTTGTAAAAGGTAATTTAGAGTGAGAGGATTTTGTTATAAATCTTTGTGTCACATCTTTGGAACTGAACTTAAATACCAAGTTTGTTATTTAATCAATTTTTGAGTTATGCTGTTTACAGACATTCATGGATCTTTATATAAAAATTCTTTTTTGGATTCAGGTGTCCTTAAAACATGGTGAAATCTTGGTAACAAATTTTTTAGTAGAATGCAATACCTTCTAAAGCCTCTATGCATTGTACACGGAAGAGAAAATAAAAATAGACAGCTTATTTTACTCTGCAGCAAAGATGAATATTCTAACTACCAAATTATGCCTTAAATCTTTATAATAGCAGGAAAGAATACAAGTGAAATATCTATTATATACTCATAGAATGTTTTATATTTAAACTAGAATGTGTTAGTACTGCCATGTTCTGTATCCCATTAACAAACAACATTTCCTTTTATTTGCAATTTAATAATGGGAAATAAAACTGAGAATTCACTTAAACAAGTGGAATTAAACAGAGCGAAGCATTGTACATTTATATTGATGAGATAACTTTAAGCTCTTCTTGCTTCACTTACCATAAAATATGCTTCTTGAACCACTGTCCTCATCACCAGGTATTTGTTTACTGCCACTATTGAATAAATCTATAGTGTGGGACTTGGATGCATCTTTGATGAAAGCTCGATTAACTTAAAGATCCTCATTATATCCTAGAGGACAACCTAATCTTCATGTTCATCAAGTCTGCACCACAAGTGCACCCAAGACTAAGTTGACAAAGAGGTGATGTTAAGGAAAATGATTCATGAAACATGCCTAAATCTATCTTAGGTAAGTAAAGCAAAAGGAGTGTTAAGGTCATTTCATGAAATTTGCAGCCTATGAATTATATAATTAATTGAGTATTCAAGTAAAGTTACACTGTCATATTATTTTTTACTATCTTAAATTTATAATTACCTCACTTGCATTTGAATGCTTCTAAATGTTCCAACCATAATCATGGAACCTTACAGTTCTCTTAAGAACAAACTTTAAAAAAAAAGTCTTTAATTTATTAATGACATTTTTTGAAATCTAACAAAATAAAGAAGAAACAAATAGATATACTTAAATGATAAAACAGAATATAACAAGGTATCAAAATAGATTAAGAATAAGAGTCTGAAGTACACTTACAGTTCTTTCAAATTTTGATCACATAAGACATGCCATGATGTTTGTTGGAATGGCTGAAATCGTATACACTGATAGCTAGATTCCAAATACATTCCTGATTCCCCAGGAATTTCAAAGCCATAATCATCATCTAAAACACCAGTCTGGTTGGAATTGGAATCTGGGGACAGTTCTGAGGAAATAGAAAACATTTTTGTCCTGGTAATCAATCATCTCTTAACTTATAAACCTGACATTTAAAGAAAACACTTAGCTAACCTAACTACTAGAAATTTTGTAAAAATAATGCATATTTCAATATTGAAAGTATTTGTTTTACTTTAAGTCTTATATATCATAATGCATTTTTACACTCCAGCAAGGGGCAAGCAGGGAAGCAAAGGAAAAGCAAAATGAGAAGAAAATAAAAAATGGATGCTAAAAAGGAGTACAAAGCCCCCTTAATATACTTATATTTCTTTTATCATTTATAATAGGTTTTCACTGCTCATTGTTAATATGAATAATTTTTGTAGATTGGCTTGCCACACACATTATTGTTCTGCCATGGTTAGTTTCATTTGCTTACCTGGTTCTTGTTTCACATGAACAACATTGTTAAGATTCTGTGGTTGGCCAGCAGTTGGCCCATTTGAGGCAGCATTGTTGCCCTGTGCTGGAGTTCCACCATCTTGAGATAGCTTACGTTTTTTGGAGCCTCCTTGTAATGAAGAATACAATGTTGTTATGCTGGTGTGTTCATTTGTGAGACCTGCATGTGCTGCTGCCAATGCTAGCGGATTTGGCACTAAACCTTGGGAAATGAAAATAAGATATTAGTTTTAATAATTTTTTTATTAAAGAACAGAATAAGATAATCCTAAGGTGATAGGTGTGCATCATGCTTGAGTTCAAGAATTGAATTAACTTTACAGATTTCAGTATAATGCATGTACACAATTGCACTTGAAACCAAAATGATGTAAAATGAATAAAGAAGCAGCATATAGGAAAATGTTTTATAGAGAGATAAATAGTCCAATCATTAGAAGAGCGTTTGTGTGAAGTTTAAAATAAAAGATAAATTAAATTAATAATTTAAAACAATTGTTTAACTCATAACTAGTTTGTAGCTTGGTACAAATAACAAATAAATAAATAAACAACTAATTATTACAAGTATGCCTCCCTTGGGCACTAGATTTAATAGGAAGCAAGGGCTGGGGAAAGAAGAGAGAGCTCTTCTACCTGTCTTTCTGCAATGTTGTCAACCAAAGAACATTTCTTTCTTTGAGGCCCTTAACCATTATGGTGAATAAGTTATCTAATTTACTGCAAATTACCCAAATTTGCGAACTAACACATAAAGCAAATATGTATGTGCATGAACTCTGGAATCTACAGACAGAATGAAACCTTAGCAGTGAAGCCAGTAGATAACGGTGTGTATAACATACTTCATGTTTCGATATTGTTGCTCTGCTCTGCTTCTGAAATTGTGAGAAACCTACCACATGAAGACCAGGGAGCCAAGGATCCAAGAAAACGTGTGTGCATAGTAAATAAGTTAATAAATAAATAAGTAACACTTTTAGAGAGATACGAATATAATCAAACTTACTTCCTTGAAGATCAATTTTTAAATATACAATTATTTTAGAAAATAATTCAGAAGTTTGAGAAAGTAAGGTAGAGTAAGTATACTAGTGTGAGTAGGGATAATGGCATTCACCTCACTTAATTGCACTTAATTGCATTGGAATTGTCTTGTGTAATTGCATTTTAAGCTAGGTAAGTGTCACTATCCCGACTCTTACCAATATATAATTATTTATTATAGCATTAATAAGAATACATGTGAAATATTTCAGAATAATCAAGAAGAAAAGAACTGGTACCACACACTAACTTCACGATCTCAAAAAATGTTTATTCATACTTGTTTCAGAGGCTCTTGCTTGGCAGCTGTCAACCACCTTTCAATCAGATTGGTAAAAACTATCATTAAGAGTATGAGTATGATAGGGGGCAACTTCCCCTCACCTTTACAGAGCTATTGCATATCCCCAGTCTTATTTTTATTAATTCAGAAGCCTGAACTGAATCAGACTCTGGAGTGTGGGGTTTGAAAGCTCCTCCAATTTTGGAAATTGATTCCTAAAAATGAGAGACCTTAGGTGAGAAAATGCTGGGCACTCCACAATAACTGGGTGCCTGTTGACATCATCATTTGCTGCCCCATTCTGTGCAAGTGACCTCTAAGGGCACAGATGCCCATTGCTCACAAGAGCTTCTCCCTGCTTAAATTTAGCAATTCTTGCGACCTGCTTCTGTTCAATCTCCATTTGAGATCCTTGAAGTGCCAGAACTCTCATGTTTGCTGAGCTACCAGTATATGACAGTCAGCTTAACTGGTCCTGATGTGAGCCTAGAGCTGGATCAGGTCCAATAAGAGGCTGCTTAGCTCTCCTCTTGGCAGCTTCATCTGCTTTTTCATTGCCCAGAATATCCACCTGTCCCAGTACGCACTTCAGCTGAACTGCATTGTGGGCAGTTAGGTCATAAGGGACTCTTGGCATTTTAAGACCAACTGTGATATAACCAAGTGGTTTTTGAGGGCATTCAGGCCTGCCTGATTATCTGAGAGTATAGGAATCTATCTATTGCTATAGCATTTTTCTGCACTCTCCCAAATACTAGCCAAAATAGCAAATATCTCTGCCTGAATGACTGTGGCATGTTCGCTCAAGCTAAATGATAGCTTGGTATCATTGCTATAGAGTCTAGTGCCAGTCCCACATCAAATGTTAAAACTATTAGTATACCAGATTGGGCCATTATTTTCATCAGATTTAACCTGTCCTTCCCTCATAACAAACAATGAAAGTTATGTCACACAAAATCTTAGGTTTCTTAATGTTGGTATTCATAATGAGTATCCTAAACAAATTTTTGTCCCAGGCAGTTTTAAGTGCCCATCAAGAGAAACTTCAATTTGATGCTTTAATTTATGGAATCCCCCAAAGGCCTCTGTCTCAACCCAGATGCATAAGGGGGTGAGTTCCAGTTGCATTTCCACAGATGCAGTGGGGGTTATTCTCAATGCCCCTGTGACAGTAGTGCAAAATACTCTTTGCAACTTGGTATGTTCATTTTTGCACTGCCTTAATTTAACGCTTTGCCACTGCAACATAAGAGAAGAGGGATCTAACCATTGTGGTGTATATATCCAATACATCACTTTGGATTTTAGTCCCCATGTCATGCTAAATAGTCTTCTAAAGGTCCAAAAGACTCTATAACCTTTGGCAACTAAATTACCTAAATGATCTTTCCAGTCAGTTTCTCTAAAGAAGTCTAAAAGAAGACCAAGGTATTTGATTTGGGAAGGATGTGATATAGTTTTATCTGATAAGAGCAGGTTCCTTTAAAGTCCCAATATTCCTTATTCTGGTGAGAATTGATAGAAAGGTTGATTCTGTTGCATCATGTCTCAACTATCCTGAGTGCAGATTGAAGCAACTCAGCAACAGTGTTTACAGATTTCCCTCTGATGATAATAGTAATATCATCTGCAAATCCAATGATGAGAAAAACAGCGCCACTGAATTGAAACGGTTATCCAACCATTGTTTGGTTCCAAAGCTTGACACTCCTCCTTGTGGGCAGCAGATAGACCAAGTGTCTCCCTAAAGAAATCTGGTTCAGTTCCCTATTGTTAACATGAAATCTATTCACCTACAAATAATTGGTGATACAACATGCACTTGAAGGTTTTTTAAAACTAAAAAGAATACAAATTAGAACTCAAACATGTCATTAAAATTGCACAGAAGCACATCTGTACAGAACATCTGATACAGAAGAAAATTAAAAAAAAATTATAAAACAAATGCAAATAAAAAGCTGGCCCCATAGCTCAGTTGGCAGAGCACCTTGTGTGTCATGTGAAGGGTGCCTGTTCAATTCCTGGCTGGAAGTAGAAATTTTTCTCAAACCAAGATAGGGAATTTTGTCCCACAGGAGGTCTTTTATATACCAGTAAATCTACTGATGTGGGACTTTTGCTTTTAAGCATACTTAAAAAACAATCAATCTGGACTGGGTATGGTCCCTTAACTTTGTTACAGTTGTAGGCATATTTAAAGATTTAAGTGCTCTTGTCCTCATATGCAAACTGGCTACTTTCAACTGGTACACTGTTTTAATAAAGTATGTCCATACACAATATACAAAGCAGTTCGATCAGAGTTTTAAGAGAGATAGAGAGAGAGAGAGAGAGAGAGAGAGAGAGAGACAGAGAATGCAACATACAAGAACATTGATTTGATTAACAAATAAGACACAAAATACCAAAATTCAAACAAATGTAAATTGTCTCAACCTGCCCCACAGTGGGGTGCACTGAGACATTCTATGGTCCACACTAAGACAACCTACATAAGATTGAGATTACCAAATTTTACTTAAAAAATCATGTAACTGTTCTGTCTTTTTATTTTACCAAACAAACTTGGTTGTCTCAACAACATTTTGATATCTGTTTCACTCACTGAAGCTACATCCAGAACCTCTGGAAATACAAACTGTCTGTATTTTTCTCTCTCCGTAGGAATGACATTTCCATATCTCCATCTGCATCTTTCCCCTTAATGACCTATCCAATGTAATATGTCACTTTTGATTTTCCTGAAAATTCAGTCACTACAAAGTCACCCACAGCAGGTTCTCTTTCCAGCTCTTCAAAACCAGAAAATATCTCTTCTTCGTCCATAACTGATGATCCAGAAGATATTTCTATATCATCTTCTGATGTTTCTGGTTCTCTGAATAATTTTTTCCCTTTAAATTTCTTTTGTTCGCCTACAGGTTTATTTAGTTTATGCTTTAATGCCCTCTTTTCCAGTTCTTTTTTCTCGGGTGTGTCTGTGGCTATAATGGTTCTCCCCTTTCTCCTCACAGTTGGTTTTCTGGCTGCAGCTTTAGGAAACCCTCTAAATTCATGAGGGCTTACTATGTCACTATTGTTTTTATCTCTTTTTGCAGATGCTAAGTCTGTCAAATCCCCCTGAAACCTAGAGCTTCCTTCTCTTGGATTATTCTCAACTTCTCTGCAAGTGTTTACTGAGGCTTCATCTACTCCCATGACAGTGCCAGAATTTCCATTTCTGGTGACATGTGCTCCAATTTTATTAATTGTTGAATCACTTGAGCCTATAGCCATGTCTGATAGGTTTCTGTCAGTTACACTACTGGGTAGGAAATCATCATCTGTGAACATGTTCTTATCAAATGGGAAAATTCCAAACTTACGAAAACCTGAAGTTTATATTTGTTGGGTCATGCTTCATTGGAAGGCAACATTTACACAGCCAGAGATATCATATATTGTGAGAGGTGTTCCTGGATGATTCATAAGCCAGGAATTTACAGTTGCATTGTAATGAGCCTTGAAGGAATAATAAACTCCAACATCTAGAGGCTGGAGCTTGTGGCTGCAGCGCGGAGGGATTGTCAACATTGTAACTCCATTTTCTTTTGCTAAATCTAAACAAGCAATGGAAAGATGACATTCATGATTGTCCAATAAAAGGAGTTGCATTTGTTATGGAAGAGCAAGTGTGCTTAATAAAATGCTTCAATACCTCAACAAACAAATCAGCATTCATCCAACCAGAAGCTGCTGCTTAACCAAGTGTTCCAGTTGGAGCATCTCTCGTCATGTGTGATTTGAAGTGCATTCGAGGAAATACCATTGCTGAGGAATGATACAGCCTAAAGTATTATGAAGCAGCAAGTGGCTACAAGAACTCCTTTTTCAGCACTTGTTATCTGGCTAACTTGCTTTGTCATTTTGCCTGCAACAATTTTCTTAGTTTTCTGCAGAGTAGTTGCCCAGTTTCATCAACATTCCACACACGAGTCCCATCAGCAAAAGAATCATTTCTTCCCAAGACGTTTTCCAGTTTGCTGAAAAAACTGTCAATTTTGAAACGATTGAATGATGTAGCCCTGGATAAACTGCAGACCTCAGGTTTCCTTATACTGAGTCTAGTATGCATTTTTATAAAGCCCCTAAACCACTCTAAACCTGCAATATTATTTTCCTTCCATTGCTCTGGAATTCTTATATTATTCTTTGGGGCTATCTCATAAGCCAATTTATGACAATCCATTGGTTCTAATGGGTAATTCATCTTAGAACATGTTAAAATGTAATCTGCAAGAGGAGATTCCTCAGCATTCGATATCACTTGATGGCAAGCATAATTTGGAGTCATCTGAATGGGTTTCTCTGGATTTTCATTTTGCTTTTTCTTCACATATCTAAAAATGAAAGAGACAAAATGCATTAAACTGGGTTACATAGGTGTATAAGAAGATGCAACATTATGTAGGTATAATAACTTAAATAGTTCAAATAGACTGTTTCAAAAATAGATGTAGGTGCTATAGTACCCACATTGCCAGGGTTTGAAATGCAAGATTCTTCGGAAATGCAGCTTGCCGAACACTATAACCATATTTCAGGACAAGATCCACTGCTTCTCTCACACTATCAGATGAGAATATACCATTCTGAGTCTTTCTCTGCCTGTTTCTAGCCATTCTGAATGTAAACCTCTGAGGAGGATTGTGGACCATGTGCTCATAAAGACATATTTACATAACCTTAAACTTAAACCCTACTGTACATTATTCATTTAATTCTGCAGAGGAAAACCATATTTTTAAGCAAACTAAGATTTATAAAGATACAAAGAAAGAATAGAACCATGTGATCTATTAAATGCATCTAGAAAATGTTACTTTACTCACCTGAAAACAAAGATTTATTTGTAATCATAAATATTCCTTACAGCACTGTATTTTAACAGGATTGCCAGCTGCAATTTTAGTTCCTCTATCCACCACCAAAGTGCAGTACTTCATAACATAAGCTATTCACATACTTAAAATTAACAGTGTTTCACTGTGGATCATGTCTCACTGTGGACCACCCTCCCCTACTAATAATTGTAAGATGCCAATTTTTATTCTGATTTAATAGTGATATCACAAGTTGTTAAACCTTTCATTTGCACAAATTTGCTTGTATTTCAAACTTATGAAAGTAAGATAAAACATTTCTCTTACTCAGTGGCGGCTGGTGACTTAACACCACTTTTACTGATTAATGAAGTTTACCTTTCCAAATTATTTGATTTTCTGAATTATTTAAAATATATCTATAGTTCTAAAATTACATTAAAATGATCCTGAAGACGTTGATAGGTTTGAATCTCCTATAGAGGTATGTTTATAGAGAAAATGCATCCTCCTTTCCTTTTTCGTGGCGAATCTGTCTATGACTGTCGTTGAAATGTGGAAGCTTGTGGATCATTTCCTTTTCAATAGATAACATGGTAAGAACAGACAACCTATCTTCATCCATGGTGCTTCTAAGAAACGTTTTGATCTGCTTCAAAGTGGAGAAACACCTCTCTGCTTCACACATTGCCATTGGGACAGTAGCTACCAATTTCAGTAATTTCATAACATCTCCAAAGGGTTCTTGAGGCTATTTTCAATTAAAAACTTCAGAAGTGCTACTGAACTTTTCATTTCCTGAAAATCATCTCGAGAATAAATGACCTGAA
The DNA here is from genome assembly GCA_030762935.1 of Hymenopus coronatus. Lineage (NCBI taxonomy): Eukaryota > Metazoa > Arthropoda > Insecta > Mantodea > Hymenopodidae > Hymenopus > Hymenopus coronatus. The sequence goes on from CM060892.1 coordinate 162,551,405, forward strand.
GTTCTGTTTTTAACTTAGGTTTATTTAAAACTGGATAAGACTGCACAACAGCAGAAAGCATTTTTTCAGGAAATTTATTCTTCAGTGCAGGGAAGAAGTGCTGGTCAAGTAAATTAGAGGTCAGTAATTGGCTGGAGAATTCAAACATTTGTTTGCTCTGTTGAATTATTATGCCACATACTTCTTTAGCTGCTGCATTCCTTGTTATGTACACGTCCTGGCAACTTCTTTTTGCTACATTTGGTTCTTCCTTGATTTTGACACTATCAACATTGTCTCTAATTTTTGAAATTTCATATTCGAATGCTGCTATTGCTTGCTTTATTGATACAGGATCAGCGGTACGCTTTTGTAATTGACTGTACAAGATATCCACGTAGGGCATTATTTTATAAAATACCTCTAACCAAAAGGAAAATATGGCTGTTGCAGTTTCAACCTTAGACCAGAGGTTTGATTCACAGTTGTCGTTTGGTTGCTGGTGTCTTCAATTTGTTGGAGCATTCCAGAATGTCCTCTTTATTTTCATGAATTGTAAGAACTGATCTGGATTTAAAGTTGCATCTTGTGGCTGATCCCTGAGGGACTCTTCGCTTCATTATTGCATCTAGAACAGCCACTCTTTGAGGTGAATGAGAGAAGAATATTGGCACTTCTGCAATAGTATTGAAAAACAGTTTTACATGTTTATTTTGACTGGTAGCTTGGGCAAGAATTAAGTTCAATTGGTGAGCATAACAATGCACATAAACGTGAAATGATGCTCTTCTCTTACGATTGTTTGCACCCCTGCATGTTGACCGCGCATGACGGTAGCACCATCATAACTTTGAGATATTGCTTTTTCTTTCTGTTCTTGTACAACATCGGCAAGGACATTTTTAATGCAAGCTGCTAAGGAGGAAGCATCATTACCAGGTGGATTTAAAAATGTCCAAAATCTTTCAACAGGCTCTCCAGAGGATAACAGATAACGAAATACTATAACCAATTGAAATTTAGATGTTTCATCTGCTATCACAGACACGAAATCTGCCTTGGCTATTTCAACATTAATTTCCTCACAACACACATGTAACATACATTCTAGTAAATCATTTTGTATATCCTTGGATGTGCCCTTAAAGACTATAACATTGCTCATGTGCTCTTTTACAACTGCATCTAAAGCTGAAGTAAAATGTATTAGCCCTCTCTGGGCCACGTTGTGGCCAAGTGGTTAGACCACTAGCCTCTCACCTAGATGGCTGGGGTTTGATCCCAAGCGACCACATGTGAGATTTGTGGTGGACAAAGCCGCACTGGGGCGGTTTTTTTCTGGGTACTCCGGTTTTCCCCGCCATCGCATTCCACCGGTGCTCCATTATCATTCATGTATCATCAGTGCCATTGCCTGTGGTGCCTTAAGTAGTTAAAGTGGGCTTTAAATACTACCAAAAAAAAATTAGCCTTCTGAATATTCCAGGATTGTTAGATTCTGCTGTTTCATCATGTCCACGTAGGGCAAGTTCAAACTCACCGCTGAACTTAGTACAATCAATTATTTTGGAAAGAACATAGCGATTTTTCCTTACATTGTCATTGTGACTTTCTATGTTCTGTCTAAAAGCCGAGCTAAGTTGCCGCCTAATTTCCGTTTTTCCAAGGACTGATAAATCTAAATAAGCATTCTTATGTGCAATAGATTCCTCTTGCTTTTTAATTTTCTGTGTTAGATGACTTAGATCTGACACGCCATGGCATGTCCAGTTTGTATCTTTGCCCTTAGCAAACAGTAAGCACGGAAAACAAAATAGCTTATTTGCAGTAATGCAACTGCAAATCCAACTATTTCTTTTGTATATATTTACATTGAAAGACTGCAAAATGTCTTACCTCACTGACTTGTGCTTGTTTTAATTCGAGCTGAGGTACTGGCCTGTCAAGCTTCTTAACTTTATACTTCTCTTCCAAGCTTAAAGCTGTGAAGTTTGTTTTTAAAGGGAATTGAACGTTGTTCATTCTTCTTTGAAAACAAACTCGAACAGATGAATATGCATATGAACACCAAAGCACAAGTATATAACCGAATGCACTGTGACATGTATATTATTCAGTAAATAATTGTTTACTGAATCACTCTATTGCAACGAAAACACACGTGCTATTTGTTACAGTCATTTCGGATTAATTCGTGCGTTTCCGCCAGAGCCGACTCGCAGCAGAGCTGGTCATCACTCCAGCTCAAATCCAGTATTGTTAGCGACGTTTCCCCTTACCCCTCTTCACCGAAGAAGCACCAACAAACTTATTCTCGGAGGTTCAGAAGAGAGATTGAACCCGGCAGTGGAACGTATGCGGCTATTGCAAAGACTTGAAGGCTTTTCATACAATAAAATAGTTTGAAAATGCAAATAAAATGAATAATACGAGAAAGAATAATTATGTAAATTATAAATTTACATATTTTAAATTGCAACTTTTTTTTTCGGGGGTTCACTGAACCAGTGAACAATAGGACGCGCCGTCCCTGCTCTTACTGAAAGTGCCTAAGCATTTTGTTTGCAAGTCAAAATAATGCCAAAACTGTGCAACACAGAAATGCAGGAGATTTTGTAAATCTCTTAACAGGCATAAATAGAGTGATAGAAATAGAGAACATTTATTATTTTATTGTCCTTTTCAAAGTCCACATTAAATAGGTACTTTATTTGTCTAGGAGGATAATGCATATTTGGAAAAGCTAGTATAATAGTCACTTCTCTATGGAAGGAATAGTCACTCGTTTTTGGAAAGAAAAAAAAAAAAAAAAAAAACAACAACTTAACAAACATTGAAATAAGAAAATATTAAGATATTAAACTTGGAATTTAACCAGTGAAGTATAATTTAATAATTTTTAAATAATGAGTCATTCTTTGCATATTAACCTCACTTATTTAGATTTCTTAGCTAGAAAATGTTTTCACTGGCTGTTGCCAGCAACTTCAGTTATTTGTGACTTCCTAAATAAGTGAAGTTAGAATGTAACGGGCAACTTATTATTTCACAAATTGTTAATTTATACCTTCAGATTTCTCATTTTTTTAAAGTTCTATTTACATAAAGAACACATTGAAAATAGTAAGTTATTGGCATGATTTTAACAATTTGTCTAAAGAAATATATCACTGACATCAAGTGAAATATATTTACCTAGGTTCTGTATGGTGGGACCAGCAGAAGTGGCTGTCACACTTAAACTAATTGGAGTTTGAGCCTGTGGAGGATTTGTACTAGGTGGGGGTGGAGTGCCCTGGGAGAGTAAGGGCGTAAGTACTGGATGCTGAATGAGTAAGGTCTCGGGCATATGCTGCTGCTGTGGCTGCTGTGGCTGTTTCATGTGATGTGCTGGATGATATAAATGATGTGGTTGCTGAATGTGTCCATGATGCAAGATCATTTCCTGCTGCACAGACTTTTGATCTGAAAGTGCAATCAAAACAATAGAGAAATATTCATTACTGCTTTTATTTGTATGTTTTTTGCAAATATTTCAGAAGGCAAAGAAGAAAAAATAAGAAATAAAGTACTATTTCAAAACTGAATTTCATAAATTAGCAAGGAATCTATACACATTATAAATTATTTTTAATTTACACAAAGTATTTTATTGAAAATGAGCAGCAGGTTTAGAGGAAAAGTATACAAATTAAGATATTCTAAAAATTCCAATATGAAAACCAAAGTACCTAAGGGTTCCTATAATTTAATTGGCAAAGATTCTTTATCTATTTTAATCTAGAAACTTTTGAGAATTGTAATAGAAATGCTTGCAATACCTTTCTATATGAATCAGTTGCAGTTCTTGATACTTTGAAAGTCTTTAGCACACTCATCCACCCCAAATGGAATGCTATTTTATAGGAAAACTGAGAGCAGCAAGCCAAGGGGGAAAAAAAACATATCATCGTTTTGTTTGGAATTCTTTGTCAACTTAAAGTCAGTATTGAAAGCTAAATTTATGGGATGTTTCTTTGGTTATGCTCTGGATCATTAGGGTTTTAGTTGTGCAGGTCCCTCAACTATGCTCTGTTATTGTTCTGCAGTTGCAGCTGCTCTAATTAAAAATATTATTGGGTTATACTTTGTGGCTTAGAACCCAGAATTTTGGCAATGCAAAACAGTTGAAACAACACCATGTGCTGTGAGCATGGCACCCTGTATGGGAGAATGTGCTCTAGACTATGATAGATGCAGAACTTTGTTGGTTTAATGACCCAAAGACAATAGAAATCTCAAAATCAATAATTGCTCTGCTAATATTGTGTTAAAAGTACAATAAAAGTACACTTACTATAATATACAAAATAAAGAACATATTAAATTTTACTTACGAGGAGAATGAGCACTAGGTTCCTGTGGTGAATATGGTGGTTCAGAGCCTGAGTCAGGTGGGCTATCTGGAAGATTGTGCCTGAAAATTTCAGAGAAATATTTTAAATTCTCTGAGGTGATTTCACACCTGAATTTGTTCCTTTTACACAATTATAAAATCAAGAGCATGAAATCTTACTTCTTGAAGTATATGCTTTAGATGTATTTATTTTATTTTTTATATTTTGCTTACCACCTCTCTAAAGGGCAGTTCCTACCTAGAGCAATATGCTCATTGGGACATTCTATGTAAATAAATAAATAAATAAATGAATAAATAAATGTACTTTGGTTTTCAGTATACATTGTTCCTCTTGCTACTAAACAACTTATATCAGAAAGTTAATTTTTAATGGTGATAAAATCAAAATATAAGTTTTACCTAAGCTTTGAGAGTGCAGACTTCTTCACTTTTTTCACCAAATTTCTGAAACCAGCAAGTCACATCTGTGCAATCAAAGATTTGTATTGCCACAAATTTTGGGAGATAAGATTATATTTTTTTTAGTTGGATAATATAATAAATGATTATGAACTATATATAATTTAATTTTTAATTGTTTTAGCAGGGATAGAAAAAGTGCCCAAATTCTTTTTTCAGCACGATTAGGTACCCACAAATATTATAAAGAATCAGCCTTTTAGTCAATTTGAATTAAGGAATAATGCAGTATATAATGCATACCAATATCTGGAAATATGAGATTTTCATTTTATTCATATAAAAATTTAATAAATCCAATTATTGCAATAATGATTTTTTTGGAGTGCAGAAGTAGTTTTGTTATTGTATTTAATTTTTCTACCTTCCAAAGTTCAAAGATTTGATGAACAGTGCATTTTCATTTTCATTTCTGCATTATGCAGAATTTCAGGAATTTTTTCTTGGGGTTCATTCATCTGACAGATCTATAGTTTATATATTGGCATTTAAATTCAAAACAACAAGGTCAGTGTTGGACAAAAAATATAAGACACAGGCATGCATTAATATTGCTTAACTAGATGAAACTGCTATGTGAATAGAACAATCAGTGCTAAAATCTCTTACAAATTAGCCAATAAATGAGGATCAGCCATATCAGCAAATCTAAAGTGGTGAAGTTAATCTTCCTTGAAAGCAATAAGCACATTTTCAGCACTTCTGGAAAACATTTCAAAATATTCCAAATTTTAAGATTTGGTTTAAAAATGTAAACTTTTTTAAAACATGTTTCTGCCACTAGTATCCTTTGCTGTTTATCATAATGCATTCATATGCTCTGTTTTTATACTTTAACAAAATGCTGATACTGTAAGAAATAATGTTGTTGTAAGCCACTTCCAGATCTTTCATTTGACAGGGGGTGAAGAACTTCCCAGAAAGTGCAGCAGTTGGCAAATGATCCTGGAAACATTAAGAGCAAATTGATTCCAAATGTTCTATATCAGAACGTTTTATAATTTTGAAAAATCTATGAAAGCCCTATATGATGATGGGGGTAGCTGGTGGGCAGGTGTTCAGTTGATCAATCAGTTGAGTTTCAGTCCAGGCAATCCTAAATGAATGATAGAACCAAGAGAACTAACAGCTGTCATTACAATGTTTTGACAACCAGCCATTTAGAAAGTTTTGGATGTGGGGAACTGTTGTTTTTAGTTTTTATGGAAGAGGCAAAGTGAGCTACACAAATGCTTTGATAACAGAATAACCAAATAAGGTAATTACCATCCTGTAGAAGACAGTATTTAGCCACCAGGCAACAAGACAAATTTTTCCAGACTTACCATGTAGTAAATCATTGTTCCAATAATTGTTCTCTGATAATGGTTTACTTCTTAAATTCATGAAAGAATTGCAGCTATGCATTTTGTACATCCTTGACTAAGGGTAGGGTTGTATCATCTGCCAAGCCAAGCCACATACATTAATGACATATAAAACAAGCAGTATAATCTCAGTATTAACAAATAATCAAACATGATGGAGTAAACAACTATGTTTACAATATATCAATAAAACCTAAAGGAAGAACCGAATTAAGCATCCTGACAAGGGAGGGAACTATAGGGAAGGGGGGAAAAGTCTGATGTGTTACCTTTGCAGGACTTTCTCTACTTAATTGCAACTAACTATTCTTACAAAAACTTATTCTTCTATCTGTTTCATGCTAATCGAGATAAACATTAGCAGAAATAATCTTATTACTTACTTCCTTATAAGTACAAGGGAAATAAGAGAATACACTAAGTTAAAGCAATAGTTAAAAAAGCTTCTGTAAGCTCTTCTTTTGGTTTACCTGTTATGCAAAACTCATCCAGAATGAAGAGGACCTCAGAGGCTATTCCCATAAAATTAAAGATATGCATTTATTTTGTCATGAAAATATCTTAAACATTTGGTACTTTAATCATAATAATCATTAGATCCATTTTGATACATCTAAATTTTTAAAAATTGTTCCATGTAAAAGATAGTTGGGGTTGAGGGGATTTTCCTGAAAATCTTCATGTTGCATCCTTGGAAGACACAGAACTTAAATATCAAATTTGGTATATAACTGACTTTTCGATTTTGAGTGATACATACACACACATACATATATATGACACACTCATGCACGCATGCATGCACACACGCACGCACACACACATGCACATGTACTTTTTTCTAAAAATCTTTTATGGATTCAAGGGTGCTCAAAAGGTATTTCCAGTGCAATCTCAACATCAAATTTTTGGTTGAACACAATACTTTCCCTAGTTACTATATGAAGTGTAGAAAGTAAAAATGAAGGTTTATTAGGTATGATAAAACTTAGGGTTAAACCTTATATATAATCAAAACCTGTAAGTTCCTTTTCCATCTGTGGCCTTTAAAGAGCAATGGTTTAGTCTTGTTCTTATTTTATTTATTACTTTCTCTACATGTACTATGTACATAGTGTATAGAGAAGGTATTGTATTGCACCCCAAATTTTGAAACCAAGATTTCACTGGAAATATATGTTTTGGGACCCCCGGAATCATAAAAAGGCATTTTTAGTAAGTTTTTTCTGCATGCTTGGCTGGGAGTGTGGGTGCGTGCGTGCATGCATGTATGCGTGTATGTGTGCGTGTGTGCTGCATGCTGCATGTGGCATGTTGTGTGTTTGGTATGTTGTGTTGTGTGTGTGTATTGTGTTGTGTGTGTGTTGTGTTGTGTGGTGTTGTGTGTGTTGTGTTGTGTTGTGTGTGTTGTGTGTGTTGTGTGTGTGTCTGTTGTATTGTGTGTGTGTGTGTTGTGTGTGTGTGTGTATGTGTGTTGTGTGTGTGTGTGTGCAGCATAGCTCAAAAATGAAGTCCATTAAATACCAAATTTAGTATTTGAGTTGAATATCTTCCAAGGATGGGACACAAAGATTTTAAAGAAGATCCCCCCATCCCCAGCTACCCTTTACATGGAACAATTTCAAAAATTTTGATTTTCTCAAAAAGGGCTCTAACAATTTTAATTAAAATATTGTATATTAAAGATAATTGCATGACAAATAAAATGTATATCTTGAATTTTCTAGGAATAGCCCCTTATTTTGGATGAGTTTTGCGGAATTGATAAACCGTAAGAGATAGACAAAAACTTACTGAACAAAAAATATATACAGCTCGTTAAACTGCACTAGTGTATTCCCTTATTTCCCTTCTACTTATAAGGAATAAATAATAAGACTGTTTCTGCTGATGTTTATCTCGATTGCATGAAGTAAATAGAAAAAAAAAAGCTTATTAACAATAATTTGTTACAGAGTTGTAGAGAAAGTCATGTGAATGGAACACATCAGATTTTTTTTCTATTCTTTATTTTGTTAAATTTATTTTTTATATATCTTATACAAATGTTGTTTTCTTATAATTTGTTTTGTGTTTGTTGTTTAACACACTTCATATGATGCAGTTTCAAGATACTTTCTGTTTTCTTATATATCTTTCTTTCACTATAAGAAAATAATACATCATATAGATTTGACACTATTTGTTGAATTCATTACTTAATTTTTAAAATTATGCTAATTTGAAAAAAACTGCAATATAAAATATAGTACTTCAGTAATTTATTTCTCCGAAGTAAAACTTTTAAGAGAAAAAATATACAATCTTTATTTAATTTTATACTTTTAAATGTATATTAAAGTAAGTATTTTTAAATATTTTGTTATGAAATCCCTATTCAGTTCAAGAATTTATTTTCTTAACTAATTGAATAATAGCTTAGAAATTAGTTGAGCAGTGGAAATTAAATGTTACTACTTAAGATCAAAGTAAAAATATGATTAAAACTTCAACTTAATTTGTTAAAAGCATTGCATTAGAGAGTTTTTCTACTAGCAGAATTTATTCATAATTGCACTTTGTAACTTATATTTTTTTTCTCATGCCTTAAAGCTTTATATGTGACAAGGAGGAACCTTGTTATGAACCTTGTTGAGAGAATAAATTCCCAGCTCACATACCCCTTATAAATTTTAAGCCTACAAGGAATAGATGTTGGTATCCAGGAAGATGTGACTCTTTTGTAGTGAAAATAATAGAGAAAAAATGTTGCAATGCATTTGGTTCCCTGTAGTGTTTTTCTTTATTTGATGTTGGCAGAATCCCCTTATCAGTTATGTTACACATCTACTGGGCCACTTATTGGATAAACAAGGTGAGTGCGAAGGGGATGGGAAATGGAATCATTTCACCTTAGTGGCTGAAAGACTAGAGTGCCAGCTTCTAGCAAAGAACATAGGTTAATACTGGGTCAGGACTGAAGGAAAGAGGGACTTCAGACATAATGTGGAATGGTTGCGTGAAATTTCCTTGTAAACAGTGCCTTCTTTATTCCATGTGTCATTTGAAAGGAACAAAGGACATGGCAACAAATAGAAAATTACTGTTCTTATTGAGCAAGACAATATGGCTGCAGAGTTATATGGAGTATTTCCAAGAAAAAATAGTATGAATGGGGTTAGCTGATAAATTTTATGTTACAAACAAAAGTAGAAAATCATGGTAAGGAACTGAGTTACACACAAGTGAATCATATAAAACAAAAAAGTATTTAAAAATCTCACAATTTTACATGATTTGAAGAGAGTTGGTAATTTTACCCAATTTGCTTAAAATTCCTGTAGTAAAATTTATTAAAACTCCTATGTAATTTTGGAAAGGTAGAATGAGAATATAACAGAGTCATAGTCAGGATCTGAAACACCAATATTCAGTTTTCCAGGCTACTGCTCTTCCATCTGAGCTACAAAATTGATGCTGACAGGGCAGGAAATTTTCGATGTGACTAAAATTTTACTGGTAAAACACAAGGTACTCTACATTTCTCTTGAGATAACATTTGTCATTGTCAACTTACCACTTTTTCATTCTGATTCTACTTTTCCTGTCTATGGAAGAACAGTCAATGGACCTAAATTTAATATGTTTTCACAATGAGTCTAAAACTGTCTTGGAACCTAGCCTCTGGTGCACATTCACCATCACAAACAAACAAGCCAATCATCTTTGTAGCTAGAACCAGGTGGAGCTATGAATATGGAGGAGCTGCTATACTAAAGATCTCCAACTGAACACACAGTTTCTTATGCTTGCACAATTTTTTTGTTCTCAAGAGTATAAATGTATATGAAGACAAGTAGGTCTAATGGTATAAATAATATTCTTTATGACAATCATTATACGAGGGCCGTTCAGAAAGTAACCTCCGATCGGTCACAGTGCGGGTAGTGGGGGGAGTAGCGACGCCATCTGTGCATTCACGCACTCAGCAGGTCAGTCGGCATCAAGCCGTGGTCGAGTGAAAGTCGTACCTGTGCTAGTTTAGTGTTTGTGGCCGTTTGAAATGTGTACTGCAATAGAAAACCCCGCCAAATGTGAAGTGCGTGCTGTTATAAGGTTTTTTACAGCCAAAGGATATTCTGCAGCAGCTATTCATCGTGGGCTTTGTGCCGTGTATGGACCAAGAGTTATGAGTGAAGGAGTGGTCCGTGAATGGGTACGTTTATTTAAAAGTGGACGAGAAAACGTTCATGATGAAGAGAGGAGTGGTAGACCATCATTGGTCACGGACGAACTCGTTCAGACAGTTGATGCAAAAGTTCGTGAAAACCGACGTTTCACAATGTCGGAGTTGTCTACTGATTTTCCACAGATTTCTAAGACTCTCTTGTACGAGATAGTGACAGCAAGATTGGGTTACCGTAAGTTCTGTGCACGATGGGTGCCCAAAATTCTTACCGACCACCACAAAACTCAAAGAATGGCCTCTGCATTAGACTTTCTGTCACGTTATGAGGCGAAGGTGAACCATTGTTAAACAGAATCGTGACCGGGGACGAAACCTGGATTAAGTACGTGAACCCTGAGGCAAAAGAACAATCAAAGATGTGGGCACATTCAAATTCTCCTTCCAAACCAATAAAAGCCCGGCAAGATTTTTCTGCCCGAAAATTGATGGCAACGGTGTTTTGGGATGCAAAAGGGGTGTTGTTGGTTGAATTCATGGAACGTGGGACGACCATTAATCAAGACGTGTACTGTGAAACACTAAAACAATTACGACGGGCTATACAGAACAAACGCCGTGGTATGCTGACTTCCGGTATCGTTTTTTTGCACGATAACGCCCGTCCTCACTGTGCTCGCAGAACAACAGCCCTTCTTGAGTCCTTCAAGTGGGACGTTGTCAACCATCCACCTTACAGCCCAGATCTGGCGCCAAGCGATTATCACCTCTTCATGCATATGAAGAAATGGCTCGGGTCCCATCGGTTTGATGACGACGAAGAGCTCAAAGATGCGGTCACAGGCTGGCTCCAGGCACAAGCGGGTGATTTTTATGCAGAAGGAATTTCAAAGCTTGTGAACAGATACGATAAGTGCCTCAATCGTTATGGAAACTATGTAGAAAAATAGTGCAAAGATGTAGTTGTAAGATGTATATATTAAAATATTTTTATTTAACTTGGTGAATTTCTTGCAATCAACCGGAGGCTACTTTCTGAACGGCCCTCGTATTATAACATGTATAAATCTGAATATCCATTAATGGCACTTGCTCCACTAGATTTGGTGTTGGTGATCTGACGCGTTTTGACAAACTTCATGTCTTTTCTTGCAGGTTAGCAGATGTCTAGATTTGTACAACAAGTGTACTGTATGTAACAGCTTTTTTAAAGTATTTTAAATCTTATACTTACGGATTATATGCAGTGCCATCAGTAGTACCAGCCTTGTAAGGAACAGATGTACCAATAACGGGTGCTGGTATTCGCACAGTTTTATTGTTGGAACTGATGACACTGGTGATGTGATGATTAGGACTCCCTCCAGGTTCCACCACCACATTAACTATTGTGGCTGCAGGGGGTGGTGGAGGTGGTGGTGCAGCCACTGCAGGAGTACCACCCCCAGAATGAGTGCGAGGTGCCTCATTATGTGCAAGAGTGTCAGCAAAATATCTGAAATAAAACAATTCAGTATTTCAATTCTCTCATATGTAGTATAAGTAATACTGTTGTTGAGCTTATCACAACTCAAAATTAATGACATTATGACAAATTCTAATCTTCTATTTTTGATCAACAAATGAAAATATTAGTATTACCCAAAATTTTGGATAAGCAAAAGCGGATTCTCTGAGCATTCAGTGTTAAAATGTTATTCATTCAACCATTTTCTATTTACTGTACAATTAAAAAATATATTTGATAATCAGTTATTCACACATTAAAGAAGACAGAGGATGTGCTGATATTAAAAGGTCAATGAAATAGTATCCAAAAGGTGGAAGAAAAGATATATAGCACATATAGTTTGAATACAGAGAAACTGAGATTTGGAGAAAAGAGCACATATGGTTAAGAAAAATAAAAATATGTGGAACGAACTGTTAAAAGAACAACAATTTATATGTATATAGTGTCTAATATAATGTATAATGCAGATTGTAACATAAGATAGATTGCTCACAATAGCTGGTGCACAATCCAAAACATACAGTGTATAATCATCAACACCATCACCATCATCATCAACATTGGCAGCATCATCGTCATTGCTATAGACCTTTTGAGAAATAATTATTTTTTATTATTGCTATCTGCTACCTTGAAGTGCTTAGAGTGTACTCTGTTACAAAATATAATTGTAATAATAATTCCATTGAAGTGCCTCTCAAAATTTATGTGTACTTCATTATGTTTATTAGACTCCTTTTATCAACTATACTAGTAACACATTAGTAAATATTGTAAGTAATTCTAAAAATTAGATCTCAAAATTAAATTCAATTAATTTGTTAGCTCAAGGCTTCAATAACCAGGCTTCATTGATTATATCAAAATTTTAATTATAAATTTACTACATTCTTTTTTCATAAATCATCAATATTGTAAAATGGTCTATAAAGAGGTCAAGATAAATGCTTTCTTTAAGTTTATATATTAAGGTTCTTGACACTTTACTGGAAATCAAATCCAAACAAGATAATAAATAAACTTGATATTTTCCCAAATCTGCACCTGGTTAACAGTAACTGTTACATTAAATGAACAAGAAAATTAATATTTATTGGGTGTATTTTAGCACTAAATTTGCATATGTAGTTTTGAACAATTTAGAAAGGACATTGAAACATTTTTATGTACATATTTAATATCTTAACATTAAATTAGGACAGCTTTACATATGAGCATGTAAGCACTGTGTAGTCACAATGGCTGTAAAAGTCAAGTGATATAAGTTTTAACATTTAATAACTGCCTCAAGTTTTAATGCAGTTGAAAGCTTAAGATGTTTACTATTGATTTTTTTTTTTTTTTTTTCTTTTTTTGCCATAGCTTAAGGCCCTTTAACCTGGTTGGTCAAATTGGATGATGAATGAAATTGGTGAAATGATGCTCAAATGATCTCAGGGTCCATAGAGCTTAAAGTTACTTGACATTCGTCTTCTCAGGATAAGGAAAACCGAGAAAAAACCTTATGTGAGATATGTGAGATTCAAACTCACGACCTTTAGAATGTGAAGCAGACACGCTACCACCACACTACCAAGCTACTATTGATTATAATACAAGAACTTTAAATGTTGTATACTTGGTGATTTAATTTTGTATGTTTTGACATGTTAGATGTTCAAAGCCTGCTTGGCCATCATGAACCTACAAAATAGAATCTAATGTTATCTAATCTAATAGTTAAAAATTTATTTCTAGAGCCACATTTTGAACATGTTTCTCTAGTCATATGCTTATTGAGATTTTGCTTAACATATAAGTAGTAATATTAATTTACATATGCATATACACAAATTAAGCACTGTCATTATTTTAAACTATATAAACAAATGTCTACATGACATCTGATTACTTTTCTGTAATACTCTCCTTGCAATTTTCTTCTAGTATTACAATATTTAGAAATATGAATTCAATGTTCCCACAAATATAAAACAATAGGCTATATGCAATTGAAATAATAGAAAATATAGCCCGCCTGGGTAGTGTGGTGGTAGCATGTCTGCCTCATGTTCAAAAGGTCGTGAGTTTGAATCTTGCTTAGGGTGAGTTACCCGGGTAAGGTTTTTTTTTCGGGGTTTTCCCTTATCCTGAGAAGACGAATGTCGAGTAACTTTAAGCTCCATGGACCCTGAGATCATTTGAGCATCATATCATCAATTGCATTCATCGTCCGATATGACCAAACCAGGTTAAAGGACGTTAAGCTAAAAAAAAAATATAGAAAATATGTTTCCTAGTAAATAACTTGCGATAAGAAATTATCAAGCTTTTTTTGTTATAAAAGTTACTCTAAATAATTGCTGCAGAAGTTTTTTATGTAAGCCATCAAGTAAAATAAAATGGATTTCTCAAGTTTTGTTAAGAATAATGAATGGCTTATAAAGAGTTTAAACTATAGATAAGGATAGCTTTTTTGAAAATTGTATAGTAGACTATAATTTTCACTGGCTCTAATGTCTTAAATTTGTAATGTTTAGTTATCATGGCTCAGAGTAGATTCATATGTAGGCTGAAAATAAAAACACAGAATAGCTCTTAAAACAGCCTATAAATATTCAAAGTTATTGTTCTGCTAAATAGTATAGTTTTGCTTATAAGAAGTTGAATATAAAAGATGGATTTAAAAGTCATAGAGTAGGCCATGACTCTGGTAAAAGTTAAGGTTATAAAAGCTGTTCACTTTTAAGTAATTATAACAAAATAAGCTTACCAGCAGCTTTCAAAATATCTTCAGGTGTTCGTAAACCATATATTTAGTTCATCTGGTAATTATTCATATATTATTTCATGCTAAACAGTGCAAATAACTTTAAATTTAATTGAGGTTAGAAGCCTACATTGTTGGTCAAATACCAACACAAGAAACGAAGATGGAAAACTACAGAAGAATTAACACCATTAAAATTCAGTTTCTACAAACTGCACCAAGACCATCGGCACAGCAAATACATCAATGGATCGTAAAGGAAATGGAAATCAATGCAGATCAAGTGCACACATTGCAGCTTCATACCAGGGAACGAGCCATATATTTGAAGGTAAACACACCAGTATTATATAATACATTACTAGATAAGCATCGGGGAGAATCAGAATTTTTATATGATTCAGGGGAAATAACTAAAGTGGGAATAGAAGCAGCAGATGCACGAATAGTAACAGTACGTGTATTCGATGTTCCTCCTGAAATCCCTAATTCAGTTGTAAGATTAGCTCTTAGTAAATACGGCACTATACAGGATGTGAGAAATGAAACTTGGAGCACACAACAAATGCTTCCAAGTGTAAACAATGGCATTAAAGCAGCACGCATGGACCTGAAAACTGATATCCCTGTTGCAATTCAAATAGCTTATAGTACAGCAGTAGTAACATACCCTGGTCAGCTGCAGAGCTGTTTCGTGTGTGGAGATACAAGTCACATGAAACAGAACTGCCCACGGCGAACTTCAACACTAAAATTGCAGCCCCACCATACCTCTAGACTGCTAAGTGATGTAGTAAAAGGCAACGAAGACAACCAAATAAACGCCCCTCTAGGAAATGCAATGCAGGAAAACATTAATGAACAAAATGAAAACAAAGTTGAAACCAATTCACAGGTCACCATGGAAACAAACATACAAACTCCATCTAAAAGCAAACCAACAGGGAATAAAAGACCAATTCCAAGTGAATCCTCCAGCAGTACTTGTACTGTGTCTGAGGATAATCACTCTGAAACCTCAGCTTACAATACTGAGGATGAAGCTCCTGTAATCTCTAATGATTGCAAAAAGAAAAATCCTCCAGCAAAGAAATCCAAAAAAGAGCCATCTTACACCTTAGACGAGCAAATGGAGCCAGTTAAGCATCTGCTAGAGGAATCTCCATCCGACTTTCCACTGAACTACATACAACTTAAAAGCTTGTATGAAAATTCAGTAGGCACATCTGATATACTGAAAGTAGCGTATACACATACAGACAACATTCAGGGCTTTGCTGAAATGCTTAGAAAGCTTCAGCCCCACTATAAGAATAAATCAATTAAGAACAGAACCACCAGAATTGAAAAAGCTTTAGTCGATAAGTCTAATATAGAACATAGCACTAAACCAACATGATTCAATAGGCAACACTCAAATTCAAATTGTTTTCTAAATTTATGGGATCTATTTTACTTCAGTGGAATCTAAATGGATTTAAAACCCAGTATGAATTTCTACAGAAGTTAATTTCTATACACCACCCTAAAATAATCTGCTTGCAGGAAACAAATTTTAAAAATAACTCTGCAATAAATATAAGACAATATTCTGTATACAATAAGAACCGAAACGCTCCTCTCCGTGCTAGTGGAGGGGTAACCACCTACGTTTGTAACAATATAGTTAGCAAAGAAGTACCAATTACAACAAAATTCGAAGCAGTAGCAGTTACCATTTTACTATGTATTACAATATGTATTTGTAATATCTACATACCAAACAGCCAACCCATTGACCTCCAACATTTGAAGGAATTAACTGATCAGTTACCTAAGCCTTATATTTTGTTAGGCAACTTTAACGCCCACAGTGGCTTATGGGGATCCCGGAATACCGACTCAAGGGGGAAAATTATTGAATCTCTCTTAGAAACAGAAGATGTAGTACTTCTAAATTCGAAGAAGCCTACGCATTACAATATATCCCATAACACCTTCAGCAGATATATCTCTGTATATGCTCTCCAGATATAGCTCCAATAATTAATTGGTCAGTTAGTGACGCTCCTTCTGGAAGCGATCACTTCGCAATTCTAATTGAAATTGCAACAGGAAGCCTAAACAATTCACATAAAAACAAATGGAACTTGAAACA
Source organism: Hymenopus coronatus (assembly GCA_030762935.1). Taxonomy (NCBI): domain Eukaryota; kingdom Metazoa; phylum Arthropoda; class Insecta; order Mantodea; family Hymenopodidae; genus Hymenopus; species Hymenopus coronatus. The sequence goes on from CM060892.1 coordinate 162,568,173, forward strand.
CGCTAACTGGACAGCTTTCAGAGAAACTATAGATGATCATATAACTACACTTATACCTGCAAACCAATTTCATACCACTTCTATTAACAGCATCATTAATGATTTCACTTCATTAATAATTAACTCTGCAGAAAATAATGTAACCAGAACCGCAATACAACTTGATAAGAAATCTGTTCCTTGGTGGAATAACACCTGCAAACTAGCAATTAAAAACAAAAATAAGGCTTTCTACCAATATGAAAGACGACCTACCTTAGAAAATAAATTAGTATTTCAGCAACTTAGGGCAACAGCTAGGAAGATTATTAAAGAGAGCAAAAAAACGTCATGGTTAACATTTCTGTCGTACATGACTCACCAAACACCACAACAGATTATATGGGATCGCATAAGAAAGATTAGAGGTGTTTATAAGAATAACGAAATAACAGCGTTGTGTCGAGGTACCACCATTTTAACCGAGTCTCGAGCCATCGCAGATTCACTAGCTGATACCTTTTCACAAATATCAAGTGACAGCAACTACGAACAGGAATTCATAACATTCAGAAACAACGTTCCTAGCTTAGATTTTAACAAAATAGATTACCATACAAAACATAGATATAACGACAAAATTACTCTAAAAGAAGTACAAGAAACATTAAAATACTGCAAAAGCAATAGCCCTGGGCCAGATAATATTCCATACGAATTCTTAAAACAACTTTCATCTGATGGAATTTTATATCTATGCGAAATATACAATTATATCTGGTGTGAACAAGTATTCCCAGACCAGTGGCGAAATTCTATAGTAATACCAATCCACAAACCTGATACTGACAGAAGTAAACCAGAAAACTACCAACCGATTGCTTTAATCTGTACAATGTGTAAACTGCTTGAAAAAATAATAAACAAACGCCTAAGGTGGATCCTTGAACAACAAAAATTCTTCAGTGCTGAGCAAAGTGGTTTCAGGCAATTTCACTCGACAAATGACACCTTGATCACACTAGAAACAGAAATATCAGACGCATTCCATAACAGGCAGCATCTACTGGCTGTTAGCTTAGATATTCATAAAGCCTATGACACGATATGGCGAATGGGCATTATAAAAACACTAGCAGAACATGGCATCACAGGAAACATGATTCATTTTATCCACAATCTTTTAAAGACGCGAACAATACAAGTGCGAGTAAATAATATAATATCAAAAATAGTAAAAACAGAGAATGGAGTCCTCCAAGGTTCTGCTATCAGCGTTACTCTCTTCCTGATGGCAATTAATAGCATTACCTGCCATGTAAAAGCACCAGCTAAATGTTGTCTCTTCGCAGATGATCTCACTATATTTTGCAAAGGTAAAAATATATTAACTACACAATCTATTATTCAGTCCAGTATACAAGAACTACAGCATTAGACCAAGGAAACTGGATTTAAATTCTCAACTTCTAAAAGTAAATGCATATTATTTTCAAAGCAGAGGAAATTCAATTTTCAGCCAAAAATTTACTTAAGTGCTAACATTTTAACAGTAGTAAAAACAATGAAGGTTTTGGGCGTTATATTCGACCAACAGTTAACATGGGCTCCTCAAATAACTGCCCTGAAACAAAATTGCATAAGACGAATAGCGATCTTGAAAACAATTGCAGCAAAGAACTGGGGAGCAGATTTTAAAATCTTACTAAATACTTACAGAAGCATTATTCGATCTAAACTGGATTACGGCAGTATAATATTTAATTTGGCAAAGCCACCTGTATTAAATAAACTCAACACAATTCAGACAACAGCACTTCGAATTATTTTAGGAGCATATCGAACTAGCCCGAGTGCTAGTTTACAAATAGAGGCAAATGAACCACCCCTTAGTATACGAAGAAAACAGCTGAGTACGTCTTATGCACTTAATATAGTAGCCTCGCCTAGTTCAAAAATGAAAACCTGTATATTTCCGAAAGAACATTTACAGAAGAAAAATCCAATGCCTTTTGCACTAAGACAGAAACAGTACTTTCAAGAAATACATTTACCATTTTCTAATATTGCTACAATTAATCAAACCACAGACATCCCTCCTTGGAGAATTACACTTCCTGAAATTAATATGGAAATATCCTACCTTGTTAAAAGCCAAACAAATAAACTGATATACCAGCAACTACTGAAAGAACAATGGCAGCAATACCCAAATTATATTCACCTATATACCGATGGATCGCAGACGGAGAACGGGTGTGGTTGTGCTGTGGTTTATCCTGATCACACTATGCTGTACACATTACCACATTTCTACTCCATATTTAGTTGTGAGCTATATGCCATCAAGAAAGCATTACTGTACTTATTCGAGACAAACAAAACTGAAGCTTAGCTAATACACATTGATTCTAAATCCAGCATACAGGCGCTACAAGATCTGTTCTCTATAAATACATTAGTCCAAGAAATTCAAAAATTATCTACACTTCTAATGAAACAAGGAAGGAAAATAGCCATAATGTGGATACGCTCACATCAGAACATTTTAGGTAATGAGCAGGCAGACTCTGCAGCAAAGGAAGCCACAAGACTCCCAATACATGAAGAGACACCTTTACCCCACAAAGATGTTGCAAAATATGCATCCAGAAAATTTTACAACCTCTGGCAAACAGCATGGGCACAATCACCTACTAGCAAACTACACGAAATTAAACAGAACTCCGGAACATTATATCCACTGCAGAAACTGAGAGGGAAAGATCAAGCTGTCATCACCAGGCTACGTATCAGACACACCAAGTTAACCCATTCCCATCTACTGAATAAAACAGACCAACCTAAATGCAACATTTGTCACACTACCATCACTGTACCATCACTACTCTCAGAGTGTCCTCAGTATCAACAGCAGCGAGCAGAACGCAAACTACCAGACATCCAAGAAGCACTCAACAATTCATCATACAGCAAAATACTACTTAAATACTTAAAACTAACACATATGTATAATGAAATATAATATTATTCATGAAATTGTATTTACCAATGTCAATTTTTTGTAAATGGTACCATTAAAACATGTTGTCACGATATGACTACTTTGTAAGTTAAGGCGACATAAAATAAATAAATTAAAAAAAAAGATGGATTTAAAAAAAATCTGATATGTTCCATTCACATGACTTTCTCTACATTTCTGCAACAAATTATTGTTAAAAAGCTCTTCTACTTTTTCATGCTAATCAAGATGAAATTAACAATAATGGATTTATTACTTGCTTCCTGTAAGTAGAAAGGAAATAATGGAGTACCATAGGTTAAAATGATAGTCAAACCTTTTAAAAGCTGGTTGCTATATGATTGATACTCTTTTGTTTGTATGATCAGGAGTTGACAAATTCCGTAATAGGAAAAGTTTAAGTATTTTAAAGTTGAAACCAATGATGAGGAAAATATCACAGAAATGGTCATCTACAAAAATAAATAAGTAAAAACAAAAGTTATGCAAAATCAAGCAAAATTCATCCAGAATAAAGATGTCTTCAGACACTATTCCCCGAAAATTCAAGACACATTAAATATTTTTAATATATGTTATTTTAATCAAAATTGTTAAGAGCTTTATTTAGGAAAATAAAAAAATTCAAACATTTTTCCATGTAAAGGATAGTTTGGGGTGGGGGATTTTCTTGAAGATCTTCGTGTCATATCCTTGGGTGTTACTAAACTTAAATACAAAATTTTGAGCTATGCTGTCCACAGACACACACAGAGACCTTTTTCTAAAAATTCACTTTTTGGATTCAGGAGGTCTCAAAACATGTATTTCCGGTGAAATCTCGATGTCAGGCGCAATATAATATCTTCTCTATTCACTGTGTGCATAGTGGGTGTAGAGAAAATAAAAATGTAACAATAAATGCAACAATTATTTCTTCCACTGATTACAAATCAAAATCTGTTGCAAATAAATGTCTTCATTCAATGCTTTCACAACAATTCTGAGTATAGTTTCCTTTTGCCACTAACTGCGGCAGCTACTACTGCATGCTACAAATTTCCAGTTGAAAACTGACTCAACTGCTGCACGCTATGCATTCCCAGTTGAAACTGCCCTGTCTGCGGGGCTCGTTCTGTCCTTTTGTATCTGTCGATGACATGGCAACAAATTTCCAGAAACAGCCACATGTGCAAACCACTGTAGATATTACAAAGTCATGCAGATGTAACAATATTAGCTTTGATATGAAAGAGCTTGCCAACGGCACGTGTGTCTACTCACGCAGGTGTAACATGAACGGCAACAGTCAGACATGACTTCTGAAGCAAGCCGCTCATACAAGTGCTGCGATTACAGCCGCAATGTGTAGTCACAATAACCTATAACAGGCATCCGCAAGTCGTGTCAAGGTCGCTTGAGGGCGCACGGGGCTGAACATTACACTGACTGCGGGCCGCATAACTTTACAGTATATAAGTGCAGTGGCGGTGTAACGCTACACATTAGTACTGTGGTGTCCCACTTAGGAGGCTGGTACATCCGCGTTGGGAAGAGGGTCGCCCACACCTGCGTTGTTTCGTGCAGAATGGGAAGAAAACTTTCTGTTTATGGAAGAAAATGACACGGCAAAATGTTTAGCGTGTTGCACACATCTAAACAAAATAACTAAATATAATTTGCAATGATTATGATAAATACAGACACTAAACGCAGGTGTGTCGTTGCAGATCTGAAACGTAAAATGAACAAGGAAGATGTAAATACTCGTGCTAGTGTTGTTAGAGTGAGTTACAAAATAGCGTCACATATTGCCAGGAACATGCGATCCTTCAGCGAAGGTGAGATGGTAAAACAATATTTAATTGATGCAGCTGAAGAATTGAGCCCAGAGTATGTACACGATTATCAATCAGTCAGTTTATCCGTCTCCACGATAACACGTCATATGGAGGACCTTGCACACGATATTCGGAGTCAGTTGTCTGAGAAAACTACAACATTCATTGCGTTTTCTCTTGCAATAGATGAGAGCAATGTTATAACCGACACTTCACAACTTGTCATCTACATCAGAGGGTGAATAAAGTTTTTCTACACCTCTGTAAGAAGCGAAAGATTTCCTAAACTCCACAATCTAGCAGGAAGAATTTGTTGTATGTTCGGGACAACCCATGTTTGCGAATCACTGTTTACCTTAATGAAGTTTACAAAGTCACGTCACAGAAACCAATTAAGTGAACACTGAAAGCATGTTTGCGATTGGGTAGCTCGAACAATATTAAACAGCTGGTTGAAAACAGACAACTGCAAAAAATCACAGCGATTGTCTGATGGCTAAGAAAGAATAGCTTTCATAGACATTTATTTGAAGAATATTATGTTTATTTGTATTGTTTACTTCATTGAATTGCGTAGTACCAACAAGAAGAACTTTATTTATTTAGTTTATTAGTTTTATACGAGTGTTTGTATTTCGTTAATTGAATTTCCTGCCAATTAGATTTTATTTTGTATTATATTAGCTATCAGTATTAAAGTGTATAAAATACTGCAATCATTATTATGTAATTGACAGTGAAACTGTAAGTTAATTTACACAATCGTAGTTCCGCCACTGCAACACCTTCATTTCATGCCCGCAACCGGACGGTCAGGGCTTGAGGGCTCTTACTGCCGCCCGAGCGAGCGGACTGTTGGGGACGCCTGACCTATAACGTTGCTCATTCTAAAGCACAAGTGAGCATACTTTTGTATAGATAGGACAAATTTACAGATTTACCAAAGGAAAACAACCTCATGTGTTACATTTACATTACTTTCTCTATATATACTTTAACATATCACTATTACAAAAGCTTATTCATATATCTAAAGATAACCATTTGTCACTTATTTCTTCTAGGTACAAGAGGCTTAGGGGAATACACAGGGTTAAACAATCGTCAAAATTTTTAGGAGTGGGTTGCTGTGTGATGGTTTTGAAATTCAATTTTCTTTGATTATGAGAGAAAGAAACTATAACTAAAAATATAGCAATATTGTAATTAAGAAAAGAATAGCTAATATTGGACATAAATTTTGTACTTTAACAAGATGTACATTTTTCCGTGGTAACATTTTGTCTATTTGTTACGGCTTACCAATTAGCTAGTCTTTCAGAATGAAGAAAAATCTTAAACTTGACATATTTTATTGACATTTGTTAGAAAAATCGTTTTAAAAATGAAAAATAAGGAACCATTTTCCATGTAAAGGGTAGTTTGGTTTTTAAAAATCTTTGTATCACATCTTTGGAACATACATTTCCTAAATATGAAGATTGATATTATAATACAATTTCTTTTGTTACAATTTATGTTGGTGTTACAAACTGTGTTTATTCCAATGCTGTAACACAATTTTATCTCTCGTTACTGCCTGGCAGCTCCATTTTTATACCTATCGACTGATAAGCAAGAAACTTCCAGAAGCAGGGGTCATTATTGCACATGCGCATTACATGCAGATGTGAATTGCAGGGTTTTGATGTCATGCGCCTGCTCGCTCACGTTTTAAGTCTGCCCTGTGACATTGAGAGGCAGACTATCTATATAAAGGAGGGATCGCACATGTGCAACAATCACAATGACCATGGCACTCTTCATTTTTGAGTAATCACACGCGCGGTTTTTTTTTTTTTTTTTTTTTTTACTCAGTGAAATCTCGGCATTAAATGCTTGATTGGAATACAATATATTCTCTACCTACTATACATTGTGCATGGTAGAGAAAATAAAAGATATTTATCGCTGTACACTGTATCTTTATAGCTGCAACACAGAGGCGGTTTATCCATATAAACTGCAACACTCCCATTTTAACAGACAACTATATATTTTACTTCAACATACATAGTAGCTAGAGAAGCATAGAAACTATCTAAAAATTCGAAACTGAAATTTCACCACAAATACATGTTATATAAGTGTATATAAACCGCTGCTGCTGCATCGAAATGTGTAATGAAAGTCAAGAGAATTAGAAATGCTTAGAATGGCTCTAATTGTTGATACTGTTGATCTCGATTAACAAGAAGAATATATTTCACCACAAATACATGCTTATAGGGTATACTTATAAACTTATATATTTATAAACATGTATTTGCGGTGAAATTTATTCTTCTTGTTAATCGAGATCAACAGCTAGAACCCTTCTATTTCTAATTCTCTTGAGTTTCATTGCAAATTTCGTTGCAGCAGTGGCGGTTTGTGGGTGTATGGATTGGGAATGGTGCAGTGGTTATATAAACATGTATTTGTGGTGAAACCTAGGTTTCGAATTTTTAGGCGAACGCACGCACGCACGCACCACACACACACACAGAAATGTATGTATATATATATATATCTTTTATAAGAATATTTTGTTGAAGAGTAAGTAGAGTTACGTGAATGGAGCACATCAAAATTTTACTTTCTTCTACCAAGCACAACAGACATAGCAGGAAGAGTTGGTATTGTATTACACCCAAAAATTCAATATCGAGATTTTACAGGAAATGTTTAGAGGGTCCCTGAATCCAAAAAGGCATGTTAGAAAAACGTCCATGTGTGTCCATCTGCCAATGTCTATGAACAGTATAAATTCAAAAGCAAAAAGTCTGTTAGGCACCAAATTTGATATTTAAGTTCAGTATCTTCCAAGGATGGAACGACGTGGAAGACTTTTTATTATTTATTTGGCGTGAGATTTTAGACAGTTCAGCTGTGTAGAAAAATCTGTGTGTTTCATTTACACGTTTTCTACACAACAAACTATTCTTATAAAAGATTATTATTGTATTTGTATAATGTTAATCGAGATAAACACTAGCAAAAATAGTATTATCACATAGTTTCTTGTAAGTAGAAGGGAAATAAGAGAATATACTAGGCTAAAGCGATAGTCAAATGCTTTAAAAACTGTTGCTATACGATTGACCTTGAAGTGCGGTACTCTTCCCAAGACCAGGAGTAAATAAAACGAGATAGGAAACGAAAGAGGACTTCCGTTTTAGAATTTTAAATTTAAATACTGAAACCATAACAAGGAATATCTCGGAAATCGTTAACTCTACAATACATATTGCATACACACATAGATGATAACATCATGATGATGATGATGATGATGATGGTTGTTGATCTTTAATGGCGCTCAACTACTAAGGTCATTAGCGCCCTACACACATACACACACACACACCACACACACACACACACACACATACACACACGCGCGCGCGCGACATTAAATGTCTGTTTTAATGAATCTACATTTTTTGTGTAAAACTTTTAGTCTATCTCTTATGATTTATCAGTTAGTCCAAAGTCCTCTAGAAGAGGCTATTCCCAGAAAATTTAAGATATACCTACATTTCTTGCCATGATGAGATGATGAACATTTACGATTTTTTTTTCTCCATATATAGCGTAGTTTTGAGTGCAGGAAATTTTCTTGAAAATGTTTGAGTCGCATCATTGGAAGATATAAATTTTGGTAATTTGTAATTCTTTTTTACTTTCTCTAGCACATATGTACATTGTACATAGTAGTAGGTAAAGAAAGCATTGTATTCCACACAAAAATTCGATACCGAGATTTTACCGAATTAATATATATTTTGAGACCTTTGAATCAAAAAAAAAAAAAAAAACTTTTTAAGAAAAAATCTACGTGTGGACAGCAAAACTTGAAAACGAAAAACCCGTTAAATACCAAACTTGGTATTTAGCTTAGCATCTCCCAATGATGCGACACGAAGGTTTTCAAGAAAATTTCCCACCCCAAACTACCCTTTACATGGACAAATTTTCGAAATCTTTGAGTTTATAACAAATGGCTCTAACAATTTTAGTTAAAATATCCTATATTAAAGATATTTACATGACAAATAAACTATATTTTTTTAAGTTCCTGGGAATAGCCTCTGAAGACCTCTTCATTCTGAATCACTATTGTATAAATAGTAAACCGTTGTTTAGAGATAGACACAAACGTACTACACAAAAAATGTAGATTCTGTCCAAACATACAATCTGTTCTTTACACTTTTGTTGTAGAGCTAACAGTTTTCCTTGTTATTGGTTTCAATTTTAAAATAATTACACTTTTTTCAAATAGGAACTCGTCCGTGTTTTTGTTCTACTCCGGGCCTTGCAAAGAAGCTGAATTTCAATGACAATCGCATAACGACAGCTTTTAAAACTGTCGCATAGAACATTACCTTAGTTCCATTTTAATTGTAAGGAACTAAGTAATAAGACCGTTCTGCTAATGCTTATTTCGATTAGCTTGGAGTAGAAGCAAGAATAATCTTTTATAAGAAGTTTGTTCGTAAATAGGTGGAGAAAGTCATGTGAATGGAACACATCAGCATTTTTATGCACGGGAGCGTGAAACGTGTATTTCCAGTGAAATCTCGGTATTGAATATTTGGGTGGAATGGAATATCTTGTATATTTATGCAGTCAGCAGGGAAAGAACATAAAAAGAAAATACTTTAATTTAGGTTATATTTAGATATAGAAAGTTCACTTAGATTTTTACTCCTACTAAAAACTCGAGTTAAACAAATGCCTTTGTAGGGATTTTTACAGGCAAGACACTTGGAATTAAAATGTATGTCTGACAGCTGGAAAGGCACACAAGTAATTTCTTGTAGTAAGAGTAGAAAGACAAGAAGAAGTTGTGCACATCTGGCCTAACACAGAATGAAAGGGGAAGAGGTAAGTCAAGCGACTAAAGGAGGCGTCTAACGTTAACTTATCAAAGTCATGGAAAGATATATGCAACAGTAGGGCCGTCTCTACTGTAGCCAGAAAACTTTTCCCACACAAAATCGATAACTAATTTCAAGGGAAATGCCTTTTTTAACGTTCAAGCTGGGAGGAAAATGGGAGAGAGAGAGAGAGAGAGAGAGAGAGAGAGAGAGAGAGAGAGAGAGAGAAAACAGGGTAGGAAGGGATGAAAGGCTCGGAAATTAACCGATATTACTCTGTATAGCATGTCCAATGTAGTTAGTTACCAACGCATTGTCCACTGTATGGCTGGCTGATCGGAAAGTCACACGTTTCTTAAGGCCTTCTCGGCTACTGTAATATTTTTTCCCAATTGTTTTAACTCTGAAAGTACAGATTGCTTTCATAGCTATTCAGAAGTTCCGCCCACTCATTCCTCAGAATTATACCCTAGAATAAATCTCATATGGGTTATAAAAAAATATTATGTATTAATTTCATATGGCTTTCTCTACGTCTCGGTAACAAATTCTTGTTAAAAAGCTTATTCTTCTAATTCATGCTAATCGAGATAAACATTAGCAGAAATGGTCTTACATTTTTTTCTGCAGGAAGTTGCGGTGTTAAGATCGTGGTGACGTTGGGTGCTATATGCAGTGCTATCTTTTGCACCACATTTGAAACGCCTTACGCGGTGAGTGCAGATTGAAAGCGTTGGCAAGACTCACTCCACTATCTATGAATAGACCCACTTACCTGGTAAAGTGAATCTACTACCGTTGAATTACCTTCTTTCGAATAGTCGCCCTCCGTGGTGTAATGGTTACCATGCTAACTTCATATACCCAAGGTCGCGGGTTAGATGGATTTTTTTCGGGCGTAAAAATCCTTAGCATGACTTCCCTCGGAAGGGAAGTAAAACCGTGGGTTGTAGATTTACGGCACGTAAAAGAACCTCAAACCTGATAGAGAGGCCTCTGAGCAAAATTAAGCGGTCTTTCAGCCCAGTATAGAATGGGACGCTGAGAACCATAGCAGTTAAAGAGCGTCCATAAATAACACGCCATTTCCATTTTTTTTTGTCTTCCGAATTTTACGGTTCACCCCCGTTGTAACTCGATGGTACTTGACTGGACAAAAGACACTTTTCTAACAAAAGCACTTCTCATCTCCTTTGACTCTCTTGGCGTCAGCTTTCTTCTCCAGCTGAATTTTCTCAGTTAAATACATATATTTGTACTCTTTTAGTTTTACATTGATAAATAATTAATAACTAATAATAATTTTGATAGGGAAGCTAATTAACGGTCTCAAAGTTTTTGTCTCTCTCTAATGGTTTTACCAGTTATGGTGAAATTCAGCAAAATTCGTCCAAAATGCAGAGATCTTTAAGAGGCTATTCCCAGAAAATTCAAAATGTACATTTTATTTGTCTATAAATATCTCAATCAAAATCGTTGGCCATTTTTGAGAAAAACAAAACTTTCGAATTTTTTTCCATGTAAAGGATGGTTTGGAGTGGAGGATTTTCCTCAAAATCTTCGTGTCGCATCCTTGGAAGACATTAAACTTAAATATCAAGTTAAGCATTTTACCGACTCTTCATTTTTGAGTTACCTATCTAGTTCACGGACACATATACACGGATCTTTTTCTAACTTTTTTGGATACAGGGGACCCTAAAACGTGTTTTTCCAGTGAAATCTCGGTATCGAACTTTTGGGTGGAATGCAATACGTTCTCTACCTATGTACCATGTACTATGTAGAGAAACTAAAAATTAAATATTTTCGATTACTGTCTGTACTTCTTAAGCTATTAGCCAATAAAGCATGTATTACACGGAGTGAATACCTACATACAATTGCCTGTTAATTCGATGAATAAGAGAAAGGATAAAAACACTGTCTAATACATTAAATTCTTTTGCACTAGCGTTTTAGCGAAATCAGAAAAGAGTTGGCTTTTATGTTTTGGCACAACGGTAACATAATAACAAAAGACGAAGTTAGTTTATACCAGGTTTGAATATTTTTGGAAATAGGTAGATGCGAGTGGAACGGAGGCAGATAAGACTTAAGCTAAGATTAAGTAAAGATTATGTCAGTGCCAATCTTCTCTCCGTATTACGGTGTTTTTACCTTCTCTGTTGCGTATAGTAAACAGGGGAAGTAATATATTCCATCCGAAATTCCACACCGGTTATTTCACTGGAAATGTACGTTTTGAGATTCCTGAATCCCCCAAAAACATTTTTAAAATAGGTCCGTAAGTGTGTATGTCTATGAACAATTTAATATATAAGTTCAGCATTTTCTAAGAAAGTGACGAAAAAAAAAATCTACGCTTTACATGGAAACAAATTCGGATACTTGGATCATGTCAAAAATGGTCCCAACGATTCTGATTAAGACATTTTCATGTCAAGTAAAATGTATATGATGAATTTTCAGGGAAGAGCCTCTGAAGTCCTCTTCATCGTGGATGACTTTGGTATAACAGGTAAACGATAAAGTATAAACAAAAGCTTGCCATATAAAATGGAAATCTCGGTGAAAAACACACAATTAAGGTCAAATACATTTCTTGATATTGGTTTCAATTGTAACATTCTTATACTTTCCTTAGTTATTCCGTAATATTTAAATACATTAAAATAATAACTTAAACTATGTTTAAATAAAATTCTTCCCAACCATAATTCCTGATAATGATGGTTAAGAACTGAATAAAGTATAAATAACAATTAAATATCATCCTGTAAACGCTAAGTATTTCTTGCTCCTGGCCAAGCAAAGAAAATTTAATTTTAAAGACATGACAGAGCGGCCAGCTCTTAAAGATTTTCTATCACTGTAGCCTTGTGTAGTGGCTTATTTTCATTCTAATTACAATAAGGACATATGTAATAATATACATTTTAATACAAATCTTTAGTCATTTTTGAGAAAATCATAATTTTCGGAAAATGTTCCGTGTAAAAACTGTTTTACAAATGTTTATATGAATTAATGTGACATAGATAGAAGAATAAGCATTTTAAAGCATAGTTTGTTGAAGAATGGGCAGAGAAAGTCATGTGAATATGACGCATCCTATTTTTGTTTCATCCTCTATCATTATAATTAACGCTCCAAAGTCCTCTGAAGTGGCATGGTTAGCAGTATTATTTTCCAAGGACCACTGCCTCAACAGGATTGCAGAAGCACTATGATGCACATTTACCCAAACCATCGCTTTTTCTTATTATAAAAATACAGTTCCGGAGACTTGTTGGGACTACGACGCTGTATCCCCCCCCCCCAGTTTCCCTACATTTCCTTCGTTCATCTATTTGTTTTATCGTTTGCTTTTTCTTACAAATACGTTTACACATTTGCAAAGACACAAACACCCATGCCCAAGACGGGACTCGAACCCACGATCCGTCATACATATACACATTTTCAAACACACCCATGTCCAAGGCGGGACTCGAACCCACGATCCGTGCGCCACGAAGCACCAGCGCTGGGCACTTCAGCGAGCGCGGCAGGGGACCGGCAGCTTAAACATTCGCTTTTCTTGGCTTTTCTATTTTGTGGAGTTATTTATCTATGAATAATCGTGAGAAAACACTCGGAATAATTAATTTTGTGTGTTTCTCACTATATAGAACGTACAGCAATACTAGGAGTGTCAAGAACGGATAATTTTAAACGCTTATAGGTTACTTTACATAGGATTCGGACTTATTATAGCGTTGTCTACGTTTTATGAAAGAAAACGTTTTTAAGTGTGAAACTCTGCAGACTTATGATTGCTAACGTTGAAAACATACAGAAGCAATCGAAGGGTTCAATTAAAGCATTCAAAATACTTTTTATAATAAACAACATTTTTGGAAAATTTTAAAGGACGTAGAAAAGTTTTAAAAACTTTATAAAAGTTCCTGTTAAAGTAAAAACATGACTGCTACTAGAAGAAATCTGATGTGTTCCATTCACATAACTTTCTCTAGCTGTTCTATTTACAAGCTATTCGTATAAACGATTATTCTTTTACATCATGCTAATCGAGATAAACATAGGCAGAAATTACTTGTTTCCTTGTAAGTATAAGGGAAATAAGAGAATACACTAGATTAAAGCGATAGTCAACTCTTTTAAAAACCAGTCGCTATGTGAAACAATTGGGCTTAGCAAGCTTTCAGAAAAGTTAAGGTAGTTTAAAATTAAAAACAATAACAAGGCATATCTCGAAAACGGTCAACTCTACAAGAAAAACAACGTATATAACATAAATTATGCGTTTTAACGGGACCTACATTTTGTGTAGCAAGGTTTTGTCTATCTCTTACGGTTTAAACGTTATCCAAAATTCTATAAAACTCATCCAGAATAAAACCGTCTTCAGAGGCTATTTCCAGAACATGTAAAATATACATTTTATTTGTCATATAAATATCTTTAACATACGGCATTTTAATTAAAATCATTATAGATATGTTTGAGAAAAACAAAATTTTCAATAACTTTTCCATGTAAAGGGAAGGGGGAATTTTCTTGAAAATCTTCGTGTCGCATCCATGGAAGATACTAAATTTAAATACCAAGTTTGGCATTCAACGATATTTTACTTTTTGAGTTAAGCTGCCCACAGAACGTACCTTTTTCTAATTTTTTTCAGACTCAGGGGGCCTCAAAACTTATATTTTCGGTGAAATCTCAAAATCGATTTTTTGTGTGGAATACGATACCTTCTTTAAGTACTATCATTATATGCACATGTGCTAAAGAAAGTAAAAATTTGATGTGTTCTATTTACATGACTCTCTCTACATCTCTGTAACACATTATTGTTAAAAATCTTATTCTTCTATCTACTTCATGCAAATCGAAATAATTGACAGAATTGTCTACTTTCTTAAAAGTAGAAGGGAAATAACGGCATACACTAAACCAAAGCGATATTCAAATATTTTAAAAGTTAACTGCTATGTGATTGAAATCCGTTTCTTTGCATGGCCAAGAGATGAAAAATCCCGTGTGAGAAAAGCATTTTAAAATTGAAACCAATAACAAGTAATATCTCAACAATGGTTAAACCAACAAAAAATGTGTTACTTAAACTGTGTGTTTTAACGAGATCTACATTTTTTATGTAGTAAGTTTTGTATATCTACTACGGTTTACCAGATATGCAAAATTCAGTAAAATTCGTCCAGAATAAAGAGGTCTTCAGAGGCTATTCCCAGAAAATTCAAGATATACATTTTATTTGCCATTAAATATCTTAAATGTACGGTATTTTAATCAAAAAGTCAACATTTTCTAATTTTTTCCCATGTAAAGAGTAGTTTGGGGTAGGGGAATTTTCCTCAAAATATTCGTGTGGCATCCTTGGAAGATATTAAACTTAAATACCAAGTTTGGTACTTTATTGACTTCATTTCTGAGTTATCGAATTTACACACACGGACCTTTTTCTAAATACAGGGGATCCCAAATTGATATTTCGGGTGAAATCTCGGTCTCGAATTTTTGGGTGGAAAAACGAAAAGTCGGTAAAATACCAAACTTGGTATTTAAGTTTAGTATCTTCCAGGGATGCGACACGAAGATTTTGAGAAAAATCCCCCACCCCCAACTACCCTTTACATGGAATTTTTTTCGAAAATTTTGATTTTCTCAAAAATGGCTCTAACGGTTTTGATTAAAATTTCGTATATTAACATTTTTACCTGACAAATAAAATGTATATCTTGAATTTTCTAGGAAGAGTAGTTTATTCTGGATGAATTTTACGGAATTTTGAATAACTGCTAAACCGTAAGAGGTGGACAAAAACTTCTACACAAAAAATGTAGAGCACGTTAGAGCACACGATTTATGTTATATAAATTTTTTTCATAGAGTTCGTCGTTTTTGAGACATTCCTTATTTTTGGTTTCTGCTATGAAAAACATATTTTTCTCATACAGGAACTTATCAACTCCGATCCATATAAACAAAGGAACTTCATTGACATAGCAACCAAGTTTTGACAATCAGTTTAACCTATGGTAGTCCCTTATTTCGCTTCTACTTACAAGGAAGCAAGTAATAAGACTTTCTGCTAATTTTTTCTGATTAGCATAAAGTGATTAGAAGTATAAGCTATTTAAGAATAATTTATTGCAGGGATATAGAGAAAGTCATGTGAATGGTACACCTCAGATTTTTAAAAAAATGTCCGTGTGTGTCTGTCTGTCTGTGTGCCTGTGTGTGTCTGTGGGCAGCATAGCTCAAAAACAAAAAGACTGTTAAATACCAAACTTGGTATTTATGATTGGTATTTTCCAAGGATGTGACAAGAAGATTTTCAAGGGAATCACCCCACCACAAACTACCCTTTACATGGAAAAAGCTTCGAATATTTTGATTTTCTCAAAAATGGCTCTAACAATTTTGTTTGAAATGTCATATATGTAAGATATTTACACGCAAAATAAAATGTATATCTTGAATTTTCTGGATGATTTTTATTGAATTTTGCATAACTGGTAAACCGTAAGAGATACTGCATAAAAATCTAGATCACGATAAAACAGCATTTATTTCATACATATTTTTTTCGTGGAGTAGATCGGTTTTGAGATATACCTTGTTATTAGTTTCATCTTAAAAGGCTTATACCTTTCTCTTATTGGATTTTTTCAACTCCTGTCCATACAAACAAAGGAACTTCAGGCACATAGCAACCAGCTTTTGACTATCACTTTAACCTATGATACTCCATTATTTCGCTTCTAGTTATAAGGAAGCAAGTAATAAGACTATTTCTGCTAGTTTTTCTCCATTAGTATGAAGTAAATAAAAGCATAAGCTTTCTTAACAATAATTTGTTGCAGAGATGTAGAGAAATGTCATGTGAATGAAACATACACGATTTTTACTTTCTCTAGCCCCATATAAACAATTTACATAGGGATAGAGAAGGTATTGTAATGCACCCAAAAATTCGATACCGAGATTTCATCGGAAATATGTTTTGGGGTCCCCCGAGTCCGAAAAGAGCATTTTTAAAAAAAGGTCCGTGTATGTGTCTGTGGACAGCATAGCCCCAAAAGAAAAAGACCGTTTAATACCAAACTTGTATTTAGGTGTAGTATCTTCCAAGGATGCGACACGAAGATTTTCAAAAATCCCCCCACCACAAACTACCCTCTACATTGAAGAAATTTCGAAAATTTTGATTTTCTTAAAAATAGCTTTACGATTGTTATTAAAATCCCGTATACTAAAGCTATTTATGTCAGAAATAAAATGTATATCTCGAATTTTTTGGGAATGGCCTCTGAAGACCTCTTTATTATGGATGAATTTTGCTGAATTTTGCTTAACCGCTAAACCGTAAGAGATAGAAAAAAAACGTACTACACAAAAAATATTCCTCATGACAAAACACACAATGTTTGTCCTTTACGTTTTTGTTGTGGAGATAACCGTTTTCGAGATATTCCTTGTTATTGGTTTCAATTGTGCAGTACTTAAACTTTTCTCACACAGGAAGTGTCTGATTTTCTTTTGTTCTACTCTTGGCCAAGCAAAGAAGTGATTTGCAATGACAATCGCATAACGATAGCTTTTAAAGCATTTGACAATCACTTTAGTATAGCGCATTCCCTTATTCCCTTCTACTTATAAGGAACTAAGTAATAACGTTCTGCTAACATTTATCTTGATTAGCATTGTGTACAAAGAAGAATAATCTTTTGTAGGAGGTTTGTAGAGCAGGTAGAGAAAGTCATGTGAGTGTAACACATCAGATTTTTATTATTAGTACTGAACATATTTAGGAAGAATTAAGCTGTATTTCAGAATCTGTTCGCTTCTTTGTACCTGAAATCTATTCTCTTCTGTGAGTAGGTGTAGCATTTGGTCAATAATGGTTACTTTCCCATCCAACATAGTAACGTCCCATTCTGCAAATATAATTTTCAGGTTTAATTTGCTGCTGCATTCGTCAGTTCCTATTTACATCATAAGCGGTAAGCGTCATACTTGTCATGAAAAAATTATGACATCACGCAAGGACGATGCGTGGTCAGCCATGCGTGTCCGTTTGTTTTCCTGCTAGTTCACTTTACACAGAGTTAAACGCTTTTACTTTCAAAGCGAAACCCTGCATTTACAGTTATTATCAATGGAAAATACCTGAAACTCTTGCAGTTTTAAGAAAAATGTATATGTTCAAAGACAGTTTTATTAATTTATGCGTATTTATTTAAGTGTGCAGGCTAACAAGGGCGGATCCAGGATTTCTGTAAAAGAGGGGCAGAGAGGTGGTTTAAGGGTGCTCCCTAGAACGCTTTTAAACATTTAGCTTAATAAATTTGGACCAACATATCCTAAAACTCGGATGTGTTTCGTTCACATAACTTTCTCTACCTGTTCTACAAACCAACTATAGTTATAAAAGATTATTCTCTTACCTATACCTTCTAATAGAAATCACCTTATTTCTTAGTTCCTTGTAAGTAGAAGGGAAATAAGGGAGTACACTAAGCTATATGATTGAAATTCGATTCTCTTTGCGTGGCTAAGAGAAAAACAAGAGACATGGGACGAATGACAATATCCCGTTTGAGAAATGTTTAAGTATTTTAAAATTGAAACGAATAACATGGAATATATATGAAATTATTACCTCTACAAAAATGCACATATAAATAAATGAGTATGACACTGTATTTTAATGAGAATTACATTTTTGGTGTAGTAAATTTTATCTCTTTCTTACAGTTTATCAGTTACACAAAAATACATCCAGAATGAAGAAGTCTTCAAATGCTATTTCAGAAAATCCAAGTTAAACATTTATTTGTGATAATATCTTTAATACCTATATGGTATTTTAATCAAAATCATTAGAGCCGTTTTTGTGAAAATAAAAGTTTTCAAAAAATATTCCAAGTAAAGAGTAGTTGAGGGAGGAAGGATTTTCCTGAGAATCTTCGAATTGCATACTTGAAAGATACTTAACTTAAATACCAAGCGTGGTATTTAAAACGGATTTTTCGTTTTTCAGTTATACTGTTCACACACATAAATTTTTCTAATTTTTTCAGGGAATCTCTAAACATCATTTCCGGTGAAATCTCCACACAGAATTTTGGGTGGAATGCAATACCTTCTCTATATACTATAGATGTTGTATATTGTAAGAAAGGAAAAATTATACTATATCTGGTATTAATACTGTTTATGACCATTTGAACAACTAAATGGAAAATATAAGAAAAGGATAAATACACTAAATTGAAAATTGCAGTGTACGAGTAAATAGTCCCAGAATTTCTACTTGGATTAAAATAAAAAAGAAGACTACTTAACTTATGGGAAAAATAGCACTCATGTAAAGAATGAAAAAGAACTTCCTTTCTACACATATTTTACTTAAATGTTAAAGTCATATTTCAATGTTTTGCACAGAAAATTTATTTAGAGGTCGATGACGATGACAGTAACCTCAACTTGTGTTGGCTCTTGTACTGAAGTTGATGTTTTGTTGCTTAGTTCCTTTGTGGACAAAAATCATTATTTAACCTCTTCTTAATTAAGAAACGATGTATTTTGTAAAACACTCACCACAAAAAAAAAAAAAAAAAAAAAAAAAATCGTCACGTAATGGCAGAAGAGCAAAACCATCACAACCATAGAACATTGTTTTAACTGTTGCCCTCGCTACTGCACACGCGTCTTAATCCCCACTCCCCCTCAAGGTTCGGCAAGCATACTACAGTATTTATTTTCCTTCATCCACCATGAGTAAATCAGTAAAGCAGTTAAATTTATATTTAACAAATATTATGTTGCGTTTTTAAGCTTTATTTTAGAATTTATGATGCAGCCTGTAGTTTTTTAAATCAATGTTTTGTTTGGTCTGTATCTGCCCTTGCAGGCTAATTAATTCTGTTCTTCTATATCTTTCGTCCATTTAAATTTCTTTTATTTCCTGTGGTTTGGGTTTATATGGCATATAAAACATTTGTAAATGGGGTTGAAGGATTGTGGTAGTTAATATTTGCGATTTCCAGTTAGATTCTAATGAAAGTTTGTTTGAATATTCTTTGGGTTCTTAAACCATATATTTTTGAGATTTTACTGTATTAGCTCTAAAGGGGGGGGAAAGAAAAAAAAAAGGAAAGCGATTTAAAATTTAAAAATTACAATTTAGTTTAGAAACGACTGATTTGAATAATTGCATAGCGAATCAGGAGTCGGATTATATTGGCAAAACGTATATTCTTTCTCTGCTTTTGATGAGAAAAACTTGCTACACTTAAAGCGATACCAATCCCAAACGTCTATCGGTGCAAATTGCAAGATGTAGGAAAGTTAATGGTGTTACATGGTACATACATATGGGTAACTACAGTCGCCGAATCTTTTCATACTGAAGGCATTCTCAAAATTGAATGATAGAGGGAACGTCATCAAGCAATCGTCCTAAGTGAAACCCATATTTATCAATGCGATGGTCCTTCACCGCATTACGTGATTGCTTAAAAAGCTCCCCAGAAGGCAAGCATATTCATCATAAACAATATGGACCTCTAATTAAGGGACCTCTTAAAGGTCTTAAATATTAATAACTTGGTTCATAGTAAAGAAACGATCTCTTAATCAGCCTCATAACTCACTTCTACTATACTGGCAGATTTAATTACATCATTAACAATAACACACCTCTAACTTGGTTTCAATTAATAAATAAGAATACAATATACAGCTTACTATTAGGTCAAAACTGATTACAAGGAATTTTCTTCTTCTTAATTTATTTTATATTTTATTTTTTAATTCAGGTCGAATTTTCCCGTAAAAGCGAGGAAGGATCCGAAATATGCTATTAAGCAGTTGGTTCTCATATTCAACAAATTATATAGCTTTAAGTTTTATGTAATCTGATCCTCCCGGTATGTTTCCGGTAAAACGTTACCTTCTCTTCTCTATGGTTACGAATCTTCGGGATAGCAACCATGTTGAAATGTGGATGTTTTTATCTACTAATTTAACTCTTATTTTATTGAAAAATTCTGCCACAATTTTTAATCTAATATTTTGTGATTTTATGACATTCAAAATCACAAGTAGCCATAGGAGAATCTTGAAATTTAAAAACAAAATCTGATGTGTTACACTCATGTAACTTTCTATATTTGCGATTGTACAAACTATTCTTAAAAACGTTTACTATTCTGTAAATGGAGATAACATTTGCAGAAATTGTTTTATTATATGTTTCCTCGTAGGAAGAAGGGAATTAGGATGATATAATAGGCTTTAAACGATAATAAAATATTTAAAATCGGGTCTCTTTGTGATAGTTTTCAAATTCCGTTCTTTTTGAACGCCCAAGAAAAAAGAAAGAACAAAAATAAATTACGACTTCCCGTTTGATAAAAGTATAAGTGATTCAAAATTCAAATGAATAGCAAAGAATATATCGAAAGTGGTTAACTTCATCCACCCCTAAATGTGTTTGACAAATTGTGTGCTCTAATGAGATCTGCATTTTTTGTAATCAGTTATTGTCTATCTCTTACCGTTTACCAGTTATGCAAGCATCTTAGGGGCTTCCAGAAAATTTACAATATACATTTAATTTATTATGAAAATACGCGTTCAATAAGTCCTTAGAAAATCCAAGAACACTCATAGCATCGAAAAACTAGTAAGCATCGTCTCTTACTAGATGGCAGCTAAAGTTTCAGCTATACCTACCATGTGCTTTCGTTGCCATAGGCGATTGATCAACAAGCTTGTGATTCTTTAGAAAAATGGAAATAAACGAGTTTCGTGCGGTGATTAAACACTTATATTTAAAAAAAAACTTAACATAGAAAGAGATAAAAGCCGAGTTGGGCGAAGTTTATGGCATATCTGTTCCTGCGTTTGCAAGCATTTACAGTTGGATACTATTTAAACGTGGTCGTACATCAACAAATGATAAACATCGTTCGGGACGTCCAGTAGAGGTGACTTCCTCCGAGATTATTGACAACATCCAGGATATTGTTTTGAGCGATCGACGAATCAAAGATCGGAAATAGTTGAAGCCACAAGCATATCATAGGCAAACCCCTTTACGCCTAGCTGCGCAGACCAGATTATGCGTCGTAATATGAAGTCTGGTGGAGGGCAAGAGACTCTCTAGGTCACGCGCATTTCGTTGGTTGTAATGGGAAAACAGTGAAATTTAAAACAGCTATAATTACGTCATAAGGGTACCTGAGTAGGAAATAACTGCGTCTACACGTTCTTACTGATCGTCAGCATCTATGCACAGAGATTAGACCTTGAATGTCCTTTTGGAAGTTGAATAAAATCACTTCATTGACTAGACGGAATTTCATCCCACAATTGAACAAAACAGAAGTAAATATTATTATTCAACTTGAATATCACATACCTGTATTTAATGTGTTTGACGAACAGGTTGTATCATAGAGAGCATGATTCAGCATTAATTCCCATTTCTCAGTTTCTTCTCAGTGATTCCAAGTATACTTTCTCCTTTTTACTTTAATACACAAAGTCGTCAATAAGAATTAATAAGAGGGTTTGTTACAAGTGTCTCTTCAGTTAAGTGGTCAAAATGCTGAATTAAAAATGAAAAATATGCTGGGTTCGATTCTAGGCTGATGAAGCTATTCTTATTTCCCGCCTTTAGGGAAATATAAATGCGATACTGAATGTGTGTTAAATTAATCGGGAAGTACAGTTTTAATGTACCCCTCAAATTTAAGCAGTCGTTATAGAAGGTTAAAGTGGTAATACGACGATATTACCTAAGGCGGTATGTAAATAAATAAAAACAAACAATAAATAACATGATTTAGCAGAAAAAACAAAACATATGCGATATTGGATTTTCCGAGATTGTATGAACAGTATAAAAATAAAATAAACGTGAAATTATGTACCTGTATTCCTCTTCGGTAAAGTATATTCAGACATTAAGTAAACATTTTCTATCAGTATTTGTGGTATATTTGAGTTAGATAAGATAGGTATATAAATATGAGCACAACAGGAGAGTATCGTCTGTGCTTCCTGAAATAATTTATAAACAAATCTAAACTTAGAATCGATCATTACTTAATATTCTTTGTTCTTGCACTTTTGCAAAATTCCTTTTTGCACACTGTGTTTCAGTCTGAAATTACAAATTTGAGATTTTGGGGTATTTTTTTTTTTTATTTAGGACAAATTACAATATTGCATCTAATATTTTGCACAGCCTTCTAATGCTAATAAAACATACACAAAATAGTTATAAGAATGAGATTAGCGTTCTCGTTACCTTTGTCATAAGAAGGGAAACTAAATACTGAAGGAACTGTGTGAGGGTTTAAAATCATCTTGCCTTTATTCTCATGGAAACAATTTTTCGCAAAATGCACTGAGTATAGCCTGTGATATTTCGATGGCACAATTTTGTTACGTCTCGGAGCAGCTGACGACTTACTCAATAATTCTAGTTTATGTATTAGGAGCCTAAAATAAATTATCATTCGCTTAGTGACCGAGGAAACCCTCGAGAATAAATCGGAATGAATTCGGAAAACAAATGTTACAATTTATTCTTACCGATGGAAAGTGATCTCGGAACCATTTTTCCGGTGGTTGGTACAGTTATGCAGCATAGAAGTGCACCATGTTAATTATTAAACCCCAATACCCTTAAACCACCTCACGTTTAAAGCCTTTTAAGCGTATGAACATGCGGCAAAAAACACGTTTGCTCTTCACCTACCGATGCGCGAGAGGTTTCAATTAGCGACAACACACCAGCACCAGCGGTGAGTCTAGGTGATATAATTCCCAGGGCTTTCATCACAGGTAAGGTGTTCTCAACTTTGCACCAAAAATTAGCTCTGACAAACGTCTCGCCAAGATGAGTGCCGCGTTTGCTCTCAATGGAGAATAAACGTAATCGTGTGATCGATTCGGAATCTGGTTTGGCACGTTTACGTCGCAATCCTGAAGAGTTTCTACGTCGATACATAACTGTAGATGAAACATGGATACACTACTACACTCCAAAGATAAAAGTACAGTCGAAACAGTGGGTGTTTAAAGGCGAACCGACTCCGAAGAAGACAAAGGTGATTGCTTCGGTGTTTTGGGATGCACGCGGAATCATTTACATTGATTACTTGCAGAAAGGAAGAACGATTCTATGTATCGTTATTGCACCTGTTGAACGGAGAAATCAAGGGGGAAAATGCCCTAATTTGGCAAAAAACAAGATTCTCTTCCATCAAGACAATGCAAGGATGCACACCTGCGCAGTTCCGATGGCAAAACTTGTAGAATTAAGATTCGAAACAACATATACCGCATTCACCTTTTTTCTATTTACAAACTTGAAAAGAATGGCTTGGCGGAAAAGATTCACGTTTAACGAAGAGGTTATCTCCCAAACATACCTATTTTGAGGACCTTCCGAAATCCTAATTTGTTGAAGGATTAAAACAGTTGGAGAAACGCTGGAAAAAGTGTATCGAACTAAAAGGAGATAATGTTGAAAGAAAAGTCTTCCAAAAGTAATTTGTTTTTGTATATTTTCTAAGAACTTATTGAAACCCCCACATATCATAAATATATGCTTTTTTAATCAAAATCGTCAAGAGCCATTTTTGAAAGAATCTAGATTTTGAAAAAGTTTTCCATGTAAAGGATAGTTCTGGTGAGAGGTTTTCTTGAACATCTTTGTGTCGCACCCGCGCTATTTTCTATATTTAACCGATTTTTAGTGTTTGAGTAATGCTGCTCATAGATTGACATACACATATGAGCGCGCGCACCCGTTTCTAAAGTGTTTTCTTTTTATTTATTTATTTAAAACATGCACTTTCGGTGAAATCTTGATCGAATTTCTGGGCGGAATACAATATTTCTCCTAATTTTAATATGCGTAGTAGAGAAAGTAAAAAATTAACAATTCCTTCAATTTGCCTTTCCCTTTTTACTCAACAACATTGATGGCACTCTTAACATTTTTAAGCTGACTTTTTGACGTAGAATAGGCATGTCCCACATCAGCCATTTGCGTTCCTATTTTTGGTGCTAATAACAAGGGAGTATATAAGCACCATAACTAAAATATTTTTTGTGGTTTTATAATGAATACCTAACGACTAAAAGGTGGGACTTAAAACCTTAGAAACAGTACTCAATCAAGTTTTATAAAAACATTACTAATAGACACCCATTTCTTCCTAATGAGTGCAGGAAAGGAAGATAGTGAGGGCCTCTCAAACACCTAAAATCGCATCCTTGCAAACTGAGGTGCAGAGATTCTATGCACTGTGCATCAATCAGATACGGCTCAGTTCGGGATAATTCGCAGTGAAGAAGAACAAGGGGAAGATGAGATAGTCCCCAATAGTCGCAAAACTAGTGCGACACACGAAGGAAAAAGGAAGACAGCGCTATTGATACAAATTGAATTGGGGTTTGCACTGCCGTCAATCTTGCCAAGTCGTATTTTGCACCTTGTGTCGTGCAATGCAGTGGTGCATACGCCCTAAAAAGCCCTGTTTTAAGTACCCTATTTCGAGAAATATTCATATAGATATAGTATTTTTCCTCCTTATATGAACAATAGGAGAATTTCACGAATTCCACTGCAGGGAAAATCGTGGAGGGACAAGGATATGTAAAAAAAAAAAAAAAAAAAAAAAATACAGAAAGCAACTACTAAGAAAAGAAGCCGGGGTGAAATCGATAAGGAAAGATTAGAAATTGTGGATTCTATGGCGAGAGACCCTATTTAGGACCAAGGACTACTGCTGTATCCTTTGCCCCGATAACAAAGCAGTTCATGGAGCAGTACATTAGCACAGTTCAAGTGTGATTCGCCAGGATATTTCTCAACTGATCCTCAAGGAGCTCACGAGGATGAGCGTGTACATAACAGTCCTCTCATCATCAGAACACTTCCGTCGCTCCGTAATTCTGCATTTAAGGCGATTCATCTGGATTAATCATTTGGATTTTTTTTTCATAATTAAATAATGATAATGATAATTTATTTCACCATTTGGCATACATACAATGCAATAGGTTTCGTCAGCAAGTCGTTAAAATGCATCTATATTTAAATATTCTTGTATGCTGTAAAAAGTAAGTTCCTTAATTCTGTTTTTTACATTAATTTTAAAAGAATTTGCATTTGCAATTTGTCTTATATTTAAAGGTAGTTTATTATACAATTTCACTCCAAGATAGAGATGAGAGTTAAAAGATTTCTGTAACCGAAATTTAGGAGGTAACATTATTTTTACACCTTGTATAATGGTTATGTATATCAGAAAAAAGTAACTTATCTGTCTTTTGGAGACGAATAAAATTCAAGCATGCAAATACATACAAAGATGCTACAGTTAAAATTCCAAATTCTTTAAAAATAGGTGCACAATGTTGCCGAAAATTACAATTTTTTATTATTCTGAGAGCCTTCTTCTGTAGCAAAAATACCTGATTGGCTTCCCCACTGCTACCCCAGAGCAAAATACCATAGTCCAAATGGAAATGAAATAAACTATAATAAACAGCCAATAAAGTGCTAATGGAAACACACATCCTAAGCCTTCTTAAAATAAATAAAACATTTGACAACTTTTTGCATATTTCCATTATGCGGAATTTCCAGGAAAGCTTGTTGCCCAACCATATTCCAAGAAGTTTAACCTTTTGCTCTGTACTTTGTTTATCTTTTAAACTTAATAAAATAGTTTGTGTTTTTTCTTTATTCCTGTGCAAGCCATTTGCGTCAAACCAAACAGAAATTTGATCTGAAGTATTGGACCAATCAAAAGTATTTGTAGAAATAATATTTAGCACAGTGGTGTCATGTGCATAAGAGATCACTTTACCTGGAGTAGCAGCGGGCAAGTCATTAACAGCAACAATGAACAGAAAAGGACCCAGAATAGATATTTGAGGCACTCCCGTAGTTACATCTCGAAAAGTAGACATTTGGTCATTAATTGAGACTGGTTGCTTTCTATTGCTAATGTATGATTGAATTAGGGACAGTTCTTTACTTTTTATTCCATAATATTCTAATTTTTTTTAGCAGAAATCGTGGGGAAAACAGTCAAAAGCTTTACTAAGGTCACATAAACACGCTGCTACATTCTGCCTGTTTTCATAAGAAAAAAGTACTTCATTTATAAGGGATTCAATACCCAAAATAGTAGATCTATTGGGCCTAAAACCATATTGCTCATCACATAATATTCTGTTAGTTTCAAAATGTGAAACTAACTGTTCTAAAATTACAGTTTCAATTACTTTAGATAAAACTGGCACCAAGGATACCGGCCTATAGTTAGAGACTTCTTGTCTGTTTCCCTTTTTGTGAACAGGAATAACTTTAGATATTTTCAAGGGGTCAGGAAACTTGCCTTGGTTAAAGCATAGATTAACAATAACTACCAAGGGATCCAATAAATAAGAAACACTTAATTTTAATAAATAGTTAGAAAAACCGTAGTAATTCTGACTCCTTGAGTTACTAAATTTCATAATTTTTTTTTGTAAACTTCATCATACGTCACTTCCTTCCAAGTAAAACTTTCAGAGTGATCTGTCATATTTTTTAAAAAATCAATAGCAAACTTATCAGTACTTTTTGTCTTTTTATTATTTCAGAAACAGATTGAACAAAGTAGGTGTTAAATTGCTCTACTGTTATCTTAATTTCGGATATATTAATATTCTTCCCTGCCGCCTTATTAATTATGTCCCATGTGAATATTAAAACTGCAAGAAAATATATCGGCTTCTACACTCTATGCATTTAACTACCAATTAACTGAGGCTATAACTGGATATGCGCATGCTTATTCACGCCCATGTTTAAATCTTGTTATCAGCGGGATGGTTCAGGCGATTTCGTCAGCAGTACGTATTCGGGTGGTCACGGGTTTCATCTCCGTGACCACCTGACCCTACCTGACCCATGGGTTTCTTTGGTGGTTTTCCCAGGTTGCCAGACGAATGCAGGATAGATTTCTTCCATCTCCCGAATTTTTGTTCTCCCATGTCATTTCCATTGTCATTTCATTCATCCTTAATTCCATTGATTTCTTTCAAGGTTGAAAGTGTCGGCGATGGTCCTCGGTGCAGCATGGCAGGGGAAAAGGATGTTCATTATGAATCTCTCCCGACTTCGGCTGATTGCCGAGATGACAGCCGCCCCTGACGTTAGACCTTGTTTCCCTGGCCTGCTTGTCCGACTGTCGGAGTACTTCAATCTGGAAACTGTGGGGACCCTGTCTTTGCGGTGCCGTCGCTCCCGGCGTATCCTTTCACACCATCCCTCC
Source organism: Hymenopus coronatus (assembly GCA_030762935.1). NCBI lineage: Eukaryota > Metazoa > Arthropoda > Insecta > Mantodea > Hymenopodidae > Hymenopus > Hymenopus coronatus. Next base: position 162,596,287 of record CM060892.1, read on the forward strand.
CTCCCTCCCTCCCTCCCGGGGACGCCCCCTGTGGGACATAGGTACAATAACTGCATTGGTTCGGTGCCGAGTTCCCTCCGGCGTATCCTAATCCTAAAAACCTTGTTTTCTCACAAACTTTTTTTTCCAACATTTTTTTTGACATCTAAAATGCTCCATACGATGCATTCTTTTTTAATACATTTGTTTCAAAATAGTTCTACTTCCTCTAAAAAGCACATAAAAGGCAATAGTTATATACCTTTTGGAATAATGCTCCAATTTTTGAGAAATAAATTATATTCTTAAAATTTAAGAGATTTACAATAAGGAGTAATTTTCCCATAATAATTAAAGCTTTATATAAGAATTTGACGTGTTCCATTTACATACTTTCTCTTGCTGTTCCACAAACAAACTTTTCTTACAAAATATTATTCTTTTGTATAATTCATACTAATCGAGATAAACATTACCAGAGTTGGTGTTATTACTTAATTTCTTTGTAAGTAGCAGGGAAATAAGAGAATACGCTAGTCTAAAGCGATACCTTGTCAAATCTCTTAAAAGCTGATTGCTATGTTGACATTCGGCTCTCTTTGCTTGCCAGGAGTGAAACAAAAGAGTGATGAAATGAAAGATGACTTTCTCTTTGAGACAAGTTTAAATAGTTTAAAATTGACACCAATAACAAGGAATAGCTTGGAAAACGGTTAACTCTACAAACGAAAAAAAAAAATATCCATGTCATAAATTGTGTGTTTTAATGAGATCAATATTTTTGTACAGTAAGTTTCAGTGCATATGTTACAGTTTACCAGTTACACAAAATTCATCCAGAATGAAGAGCTCTTCATATGCCATTCCCAGAAAATTCAAGATATACATTTCGTTTGTCATGAAAATATCTTAAACACGTGATATTTTAATCAAAATCTTTAGAGCCATTTTTGAGAAAATCAAAACTTTCGAAAGTTATTACAATTAAAGGGTAGTTGGGGTGGGAATTTTCTTGAACATTTTCGTGTCACATCCTTGGAATATACTGAACTAATACCAATGAGATCAATTGGTCTCAAAACATGTATTTCCGGTGAAATCTCGGTATTGAAATGGTGGAATACAATACCTTCTCTGTCTAGTGCAGATGTGCTAGAGGAAGTAATATGATACGATTTACTTTAAAACTTGAATTTTTGATGCTAATATTTTTGAAAACGCAGGTGAAGCAATTATTAGAACAATGAATTTGGACAATATTTTTATTTAAATAATCATGCAAGAATTCCGAAACATGTCCGCTATTGTGTGTAATAGATGTATGAATTTCAATACTGTATGTTCATACTGTAGATTCTCCAAATTTCGCAGATGCATTGCCTTGGGGACGAGAGGAGAGGTAGTGATTAGTCGTGGGCAGGGGATCGTGGGTTCGAGTCCCGCCTTGGGCATGGGTGTTATATGTTTGTGCAATGTGTATATGTTTGTGTAAAGGAACAGTAAAACCAGAAATCATACAGTAAACTTAGGGGGGGGATGTAAACGGGGATACAGCGCCGGACTCCTGATCAGACTCCTGTACTGTTTAAAAAAAAAAAAATTAGATGTGCCTTACTCATCCCACACTCTCTTGCTGAATGACAAGGTTGTTTCGATACAATAATCGCAGTACCCCTGCGCGGTAATAATAATTTCTACGCTAGTACCTATTAACTATTTTGTTTATGTTAAAGATATTTTGCTTACAATAATTATTACAGCCTCCTACTGTAGTTAGGTAAATGACAAACTTCAACCTTTATCTTATGCACGTAATATTCGTACGCTGTCTTATGTTAGCACACTAAATTGTTTTTCTTTCACAAGAAATAAAGCAGTGAAGTCCCATTGCTATTTAGTCTTAAAACACAATTAAACTATTTGATCTACATAATAAATCATTTTGTTTTAAACTCAATGTTCTATAACCTACGGGTAATATCTTCTCTCCGGAGATTTCATTCAGAGGTGCTTATGACTTCAGTTTCTGTTCGTTCTGTCTCCAACCCTAAAAGAAATAAGTATATACACTTTTGATGTAGTATTAATAAGTATATATACTTTCGATGAAGTATTAATAAGTATTATATATTATTATGTATTAAATTGCACCAAATAGGTCTAATATGCACTCAACTCTTTAGATATTCCGAATACCTAATAAATTAATAAGAAACTATACTCCTAAAAAGTGGAATCGTATCGTCCCTTTGATATGTTTACAAAAATGAGCATTCAGAAAGTGCCTTTTGAAATTTTAACTAAATACCTGTAAGCTCATAAAATGTTGCTCTATGCTTCTGATCATAGTGGCGTTTGATATTGTAACGCTATATATTTACAAATTGAAAACCGCATATTAAACAGCAAACTCTCCTGCAAAATTCTCTCTGCCATTCTTCATGAAGCATGTCCCGACGAAGCCATACTCACCACTGAATGAGGGGTGTCGGAAGCAAACAGCAGTGAAGGGATGGCCGGTGGTGTGAGGCAAGAACGCGTTTCAGTGAAGTGGCCCTTTTGAGCCGATTTTGCCCATGCCCGCCTGACACCTACAGCGCTCTAATTCTCCGCGAAATAACTAGCATAAGTACTTACGTGTTGCTGGCATCATTTTCATCATTGATGAAGTCCTCCAGCTGACTGAAGTCCAGTGCTTCATTGTCTATACCGCCTACGAAATCTCCCCGGCCTGTAACAAAAGGCAGCATACTATAAAACACTGAACCTAATTTAACAACATATTCGTTCAATAGTTCCCAAATCTTTTGGACCTTTCCCTCTTCAGTTTCATAAATTCATTATCAGCGCCCGCTGTCTTACTTGATTTCACTCAAAAAGGCGACTCAATGTTATATTTTAAGCCAACATATTTATAATTGTTATAAATAAAAATATTTAACTAACATCTTTACATAGATATTAACGAAAAACTGTTTAATGTACTTCACAGAGTGATATCAGTTTCCCAATCTCTGATTTAAGGCAATACATCTGTGACATTTGGAAAACCCTCGTCATGTAAGATATCCTACAAAGTTTATACCTTTTATTATACAAAATGATAGTGATACTTTTATCATGTATCGATATTCTAATTTACATGACTATTCGAATAATTATTGTTTATTGTCTAACTTCATTATCTTAATAAAAATGAGTCACGTGATGATTTTTTAAAACATTCACATAAAAATCCACTTTTACAGCAAAAAAGTTTTATGAGATATGTCATATGATATTTTATATTATCCTTAATTAGTGCAGAAAAATTGTTACTTTTCGCACTCTCCAAAAGTCTTCATGTTTTTTTTTTAATTTAATCATTTATTTATCAAAGCTGGAGCATTATTTCGAAAAAGTGACATACCCAATTTCTTTAATGTGCTTTTGAGAGATATTATAAAAGTTGTGAAACAAATTAATGAAAAATTGCATCGTGTGGAACATTTTGAGCATGGACAAATGTTGGGAAAAATGTTTGCGAGGCACATTAATGAGCATGTGCCTACCCTTCTATACCTTCAGTTAGTTAATAGTTGAAGTATGAAAAGTCAAAAAAACGATTTATTTTCTTAAAATTCAGAATTGATATTCATTTATTTTAAAGTAAAGTGTATTTTTTTAGTTTTTCACAATTTTTGGTAAAATTTCACAGACACATCTCCGTAATATCGCTGGACAGAAATATTAATATTAACAGATCTATCTAGGATTTGGTTATTTGGTTCCGAGGATAATTTCACATCCACTATGAAAATGCATAGTAATAAATTTTCAGTACTATCTATAGTTAGGTATATTCAAAGTACAGTGACAAAACTGACACTTTATCAAAGCTTAATCAGTTTGTCAACGTTTCTATACATGCTACAAAGTAAGATACTGAATTGGAGCCATTTATTTGTAACGGAAGTTGCAAATAGAATGCTTAACCTGTGTTAAAATAATTAAACGTTACGGAAATACATGATTAAATACGAGTTTTACGTAAGTAATTAATGTAAATATATTAATGCATTTTTCACAATAAAATGGAATTTAGGTTTGGAATAAAACTAGTAGCAATGGATTAAGTTCTTTTCATACCTACAAGGGTAATGAGCTAATTACAACATTTTCCATGATACTATGTTAGAATTTTAGCTAAAAGGATGCGCCGCAAAAAAAAAACAAAAAAAAAAAAAAAACAAAAAAAAAAACAACATAACAAAGAGAAAATTAGGATGAAAATTTTAGTTTCATTAAATAAGACAGTAACAAGCATTATAATAAACTTTAACTGTTATAAAAATACGCCCTTTACTAACATTTTTCTTCACTTTCATTGAATGACTCATGAAGATTTTAAATAATTTAAACAGTATTATTCAACTTCAATATAAAATGAATGCTTATATAGTTAATATAATAACGACATTACACATTCAGAAGCTTCATGGGGCAAAATAACATCATCAATGCTTATTTCTTCCATCTTTACATGGAAAATACTTTACGTAGAAAATACTTTCAAGTTTAATATTAGTGTTTCATATTAATATATTTTCAGTGTTAGTAACTGCGAAATGCAGGATTCATGCATTGAGCTCGGTGTTCATTAAGTAAATATTAGAATTAGAACATTCAGGATATCTTAGCGATTAGAAAAGAAATTCACACTGAATTTATACTTTCAATAATAGTAACAGCAGTAGGTAATATATTCATAAAACAGAATAGGCAAGGTGATGGAAATTTATTTTTAGCTTCAATGTAGTCATAAGTGCAGTCAAGAACCCTGAAAAATACTAAAGTCCATCAACATACACCCACCATTTGTATGATCTTATCTTTGCTATTCCCCTCTAATTATGAGACAACCAAATTTACAGCAACCACCATTTTTCCGGTTGACAGAGCAAGGAGGGTGCTTATGCACGTGTCCAGGTGACGATAGTTATCGGCTATTTCAGGTTTAACCGCACCAGTGCTCAGGCAAAAGGCTGGCTACTGTTTTAATGCTCGCTAATGCTGTCACAATTGTTGACAGACGTTTTAGGGGAAATACACAGGAAGTTAGAGTGACATTTATAATATAATGACCAATAGAATACAAATAAAATAAATAGATACTGTTGCACACATAAATCTCTTATTCTGCGCCCACAGTTGTTGCTCATGCAGCATTTTAAGATTCAGTTTGCTTAACAGAAGGACAAAATATCATAGACTTATTACCGGCTGTCAAAATACTAGCTTTTCAATTTTTACTTTCTCTAGCATATATGTACAAGATAAATAGAGGAGGTATTTTAATCTACCCACAAATTCGATGCTTATATCTCCCCGGAAATACATGTTTTGAGACCCCGTGAATAAAACATTTTTAGAAACGTGTGTGTACATATGTGTGTGTGTGTGTGTGTGTGTGTGTGTGTGTCTGAGTGTCTGTGAGCAGCAAGGCTCAAAAAACACAAAGTATTTAAGTTCAGTATCTTCCAAGGATGAGACACGAAGTTTTTCAAGAAAATTCCCCCATCCCCAACTACCCTTTACATAAAACATTTTTCGAAAAATTTTATTTCCTCAAAAATGAATAACGATTTTTATTAAAATGCTATATGTTTAAAATATTTTTAGACAAAAGAAATGTGTAACTTGAATTTTCGGGAATAACGTCTTCATTCTGCATAAATTTTGTACAATTAGTAAACAGCAAGAGATAACAAAAGCTTACCACGCAAACAATATAGATCTCGTTAAAACACGCAATTTATATAATATAATTTGTTTACAAGATAGCAAGAGATAACAAAAGCTTACCACACAAACAATGTAGATCTCGTTAAAACACACACTTTATATAATATAATTTTTTTTTTTTTTTTTTTTTGTAGAGATAACCGTTTTCGAGATATTCTGATATTGGTTTCAGTTTTAAGCTACTTAAATTTTTCTCAAATGGAAAGTCGATCTTTCTATTCGCATCTCTTTTGTTTACTTCTAGCAAGAAAAGAGAACCGAATTTCAATTGTTTCACATAACGACAGCTTTTAAAAGATTTGAATATCGATTTAGCCTAAGCATTCCCTTATTACCCTTCTAACTACAAGAAGAAAACAATAAGACAATTCTGCTAATGTTTATCTCGATTAATATTATGTAGAAAAAAAATATACTTTGTAAGAAAAGTTGTTTCTGGAATAACTAAAGAAAGTCATGTGAATGGAACACATCAGGTTTGTTAAAATTGTTTCATTTATATAGCTCCCTTTATACATATATGATCATATTGGGGGCAATGATATAAGAAATAACTGCTCATAGTTTCCTCGTTGAATTGTAGGGTTTCTTAACAATGTTTTTTTCAGTTTTAAACTATTAAATACAGTACATTCCCTCCCACATTCATACTTCCAAACCCTGTAGGGCAGGGAATGATACTTTTGCGGAAAAGCTCCCAATCTCAACCGAGAATCGAACCCGTTACCTCTGGATCAGAAGTCAAAACGCTGCTCACTCGACCGCAGAGGCAGTCTCTCAATTTTTGATAAGGAATGAGAGCAAGTTTTAGAGTCCATTAAAGGAATGTCCTAACATATCGTATTTTAATACCATGGTTTTTCTTTTATCATTCTTCGGCCTAATCTTGAAACTGGGTGGCATTTTAATAAAGTATGTATTTGTTGAATGTTGCTGATATTTAATTTCCTAGTTTTAGATCGTTAAGCGCCTATTTTTAGTGACTTTTGTTATCTGCTTTACAGATTTTAATGATTATAAATATGCGTTCTACTAATAACTAACTCATCATTCCTATCCTTTTTGGTTCAAGTAACCTGTTATAGGTTCTTATGTAGCAATATTTTCCTAACAGAAGAATAAACAATGCATTTATATATTATGAAAGCTAACTCATAACTGCAGACATACAGTTCAAAATTTGTCAGAAAAGAGTAGGTAGTATAAGTAGATCTTACCTGTTTGGTTACCATGAGATTTTATTACTTGAAAACATAGTTTCATTGTTTATACTGTAAAACATTGCACCCTAACTCAGACTAGGCACTTGAAAGAACGCAATGCGCCTCACGCCCAGTATTTAGGCGAACACTTGCGCTTTGAATACGTAAACAAAACTAAATCCCTGCGTGCAACCCTTTACACCTTTAGCTTGGTTGCCATTATAGAACAACAGAAATGCACAAACATGGCTACAAAAACCGTAACGGTGTTTGCACGTTTATTGATCCAAATGCTGCAGACGTCATTCGTCACAATATTGCGGCATAACAATGCTCTTCCTATGGGCAAAGCTTCGAAAACGTTTTGCAAGCCTTGTTTCGTCTATATTAAAAATTTTGGGGTTAATTGCGTGGTTTCTAATGGTTTATGAATCATTTCTGCCACGTGTCTATCTATGTTTTATTTTTCTCATATAATTTTAAACTATGTCATTTTCTTTAGAAATCCTATTACTTTCTCTAGCACATATGTGTATATTTAGCGCATATATTAGATAAAGAGGGTATTGCATTCCAACAAAATATCCAATGTGGAGATTTCACCAGAAAATATGTTTTGAAAAAAGCACTTCGAGATAAAGGTTCGCGCGCACGCGCGCATGTGTGTATCTGTGGACAGCTTAGCTCAAAAAGTAAAAAACCGTTAAACATCAATCTTGGTATTTATGTTTGGTATCTTCCTAGGATGCGACACGAAGATTTTCAAGCAAATCCCTCCACTCCAAACATGGAACAATTTATGAAAATGTTATTTTTCACATAAATGGCTCTAACGATTTTGATTACAATACCATATACTAAATACACTTACATAGCAAATATATTGTATATCTTGAATTTTCTGGAAATAGCCTTTGGCTGAATTTTGCATAACTGGTAAACCGCAAGAGGTGGACAAAAGCTTACTGCAGAAAAAATGTAGATCTTGTCAAAATACGTAATTTATGTCGTATACGATTTTTATACAGTTGACCGTTTCCGAGATATTCCTTGTTATTGGTTTCACTTTTAAACTACCTAACTTTTCTCAAACGGAAAGTCACCTTTCGTTTCATCTCTCTTATTTTACTGTTGGCCATACAAAGCGAACCGAACTTCAATTGTTTCACAACCGACCATCTTTTAAAAGATTTGACTATAGCTTTAGCCTAGTGTATTCTCTTATTTATCTTCTACTTACAAGGAAGCAACTAATAAGACCAACCTGGTTAACGTTTATCTCGATTAGCATAATGCAAATAAAGAATAATCTTTTGTAAGGATAGTTAGTATGTGGAACAGCTAGAGAAAGTCATGTGAATGGAACACGTGAAATATTTTATAGTAACAAAGGCAACATTTTATTTAAATATAACGAAACTTTGAAAATATTTATAGAAACTATTCATATTTTAAGAAACATTTGTAATTTGTAGTTTTTGTTCAAAAGTTTATATTTACACATATACACGTATATTATATATATAATATTTTTCTGTTAAACCATAGAATACACAAAATTAATACATCGTTTAGAGGAACTCATCTTTAAAAGTCTGTTCTTATAGCTAGATTAGATTTATGCCAAATAAGCTATGTCATTAAAAATGCCAATCGCAGAGTAATATCATAGAGAACTGCTGTAGCCAACAATGCAGTTATGACCTTGCATTTAAATATAATACGTATATGGCAAATGTTTAACTTAAGGAGAAAATATAAAGATGCCTATATAAAAACTTTGTTTTTTGTTTTGCATGTAGATATTTATATTTATATTTCGTGTAAAATTCTTTTTGAGTCAGCAGTTATAAACTCCCTTAGACTTTTTGATTTGGGGAGGGGAGGCTCATACAACAGACGAGCAAGAAGGACACTGGGGGAAGTGTAAGTATATTGGATTTAACAAAAAGTCGTTTATAATGGTTAGCTGTGAGGATCCTGGTTTAAAGTAGTTACATATATTCAATGTTTATTTCTTCTTAGTTCTTACCAAAATATTCCAAAATTAATTTAAAAATAATATCTCGGAAAGATGTTGAACCGAAATTTAAACACCTTTAAGAGAAAAGGATTACCAAGTGTATAAAGAGATCCATGGTATAGCCTCAAATGGGAGCAACAGAAGAATGGATATTATTGTCTTCAAAGATAAGACGGATTATATTATTGACCCCACTATTAGATTTGAGAACCATATTACTCAACCTGAAAAAGTCAATGTAGAAAAGCAGTCAATATATAACTCTACCATACCTTACTTTCTAAATAAATACCAACTGAAAAGTCTAGAGGGTTGCCGGTCGATGCACCTGGGACAATTCCTCATTTCTTCGTTGACTTTTGCAAAAACATTTTCATTAAAAACTTCATTTATTTATGAAATAGTAGCTCTTAAGGGATAACTTGTAATTTTTAGAAATCACTGTTGTCCACACTCTTGTGTATAATGTATTGTGCACATTTACCATTTAATAGTTTTTCATATGCATATATATGTTGTTATAATGACTTTTATTGTTAACTCTAAATTTATTTATGTAATTTCAATTTATATTTATACTGTTTTGGTATACAATTAATGGCAACTCATTAATTGTATTGGGAGCTGTTATACTATTGAATAAAAGACTATTCTGTGGAGTAATTATATACGTCAGATAAAGTTGTGATATTCAGTTTAATTATATATTTCAGATTTTGAAGCTAGCGTTCTCAGTGGAGAAAGAAAGAAATTGAATTTTATTAATGGGCGCTTTTTAATTGCTAGGATTCTCAGGGTCCCATTCTATTATGGCCGTGAAAGACCGCTTAATTGCTCTCAGAGATCTCTTTATTAGGCTTGAGGTTCTTTTACGTACCGCAAATCTACGATAAAGAACCAACGGTTTTAAATCCCTCCCGAAGGAAGGGATTCTGAGGATTTTTACGCCCAAAAATCATTTGTCCTTCGCTGGGTTTGAACCCACGAACGTGGGAACTAAACCACCGAGGACGACTCTCTCAGTGGAGGGTTCTCTTAAAAACTGAAACAAGTGATTTAAGCAATTACTTATGATAACGTTTTCTCATTGCGTTTGGAGCATCACGCACGTAGACTACACACTACCGGTAGGAAAATGAACACCGTGACGAACTAGAATGCATCCAGAGCAGCCAAGTATGATTTACACCCGATGTAGGTTTCACTACGTGTCAAGTGTAGAGGAAGGAAAGCTGTCGGCTGTAGGGTAGTCAGTCTTGTTACTCGAGGGAAACCTCATAGTCATGAACCATTCAGCGTGTTGTTTTAATGCCACTAAAATGGGTTGCAAAATGCTTCACAAACTCTACCGCACACAGTGGGAACAAGGAAATGTGTATGAACAAGGTGGGAGGCAAATAAGTGCAATTATTTGTATCAGCGTTTGAAAACCATCTGATGATTCAGTATTTGCAGTTTTCTCGCAATTTTCTAAAGTTATTTGCGTTATAAAATTATTGCCCTATCCGACTATAGGTGGAGTGATGTATGTAAACATAACAGAGAACAGAGTCATTCAAAACACATTATACCCTGAAATTTGTGCTTCATTTATGAAAATGCTATTAGTAAGTGGACAAAATGATATACACTTATGTGTTATATATATTATTCTCTACTAAAAATCAAATTATTTGCACTTATTCTTCCCCCCTCCTATACAGTATATTAATTAAGGAAATAAGCTATTTTAACTAATTACAAGTTCATTACTCCGTCAGTATTATACTTGGAAGTTGTTGATAGCTCTTGAAGAGTGGCTGGAGTAGCTAATGCTTTAGCACGTAACAATATTCTATAAGGAATCCAGTGAACTACACAAGATTTATCATCTATTCATAACGATCAACTCAGCAATCTGCAATTAAATTTTTGGTTCCTTTATTTTAGCGTGGCATTAGATTTCTTTCTTTCTTTCTTTTTCTTTCTTTCTCTCCCTCTCTCTCTCTCCTTTCTTCTTAGTTTCAATATTCTTTGACCTGTTCGGTTATATCGGACGAATGAAATGGGTGAAGATATGCTTAAAAGAACCCGGATCCATAGAGCTTAGAGTTATAGGAGCTTTTCTTCCCAAGATAAAGGAAAGCCCTGAACAAAGCCTTATCCGGATAACCCACCCCAACCGAAATTTGAACTCGGAAATCTTAAATGTGAGGAAGGTCGCTACCAACACGCTATAGAGGCGGGCATCTGGTCTTTCTCCCTCTCTTAACTCTGTTTTTTTTTCTTGGAATTGAAGATGGTGAATGAAGTTGTTGTCATCGACATTGTCTTCTTAATACCATTTTCTTTTACATGCTCTGTGTTTTGTTTTGAAAAGGTAGGATCAAAGGAAAATTCATTGCCATAGCCGAGATTTGAACCACAGATTTTCTGTTTTGTGTGCCGTTTTCTACCCATTTTGAGCTATGTTGAAAAAATGCCCGTACAGCATAATTTCATTTTCCCTAATGAACTTTGAAATACACCCAACGGCGACTACAATATTCGTGAACATTGTTATATCCGGGGCTCCATAGCTAATCACTATTAGGTCAACTGGGAATATCATTCCAGATGTTGCCATGGTAGCTCAATTGGTTAGAGCACGACACGGGAAGTCAAAGTTCCGAGGTAAAATTCTGAGTATGTCGTTGCATTTTTCAGTTTGACTCTCTTTCAAAGACAGAGAGAAATGAATCCGCGGTAACCTGCCATGTTCACAATCGGAAGATAGGACCTGGGTTCGGCCATGTGAATTTTTTCGTGGTTTCTCCGGGTTGGTAGATGAATGCTGGGATAGTTCCTCTTCTACTACGAATTTTCTGTCCATTATGTCTTTGTTTTATTCTCTTTCTTTTATTTCAGTTGAAGGACCAGGCGACGGTGTTGAGTGTATTGCGGCAGGGCGGTGGATTATGCCCTTTAGAAAGGCTTCTGCCTAGAGCTTGGTTGAACTGGTTGGCTACTTCCTGGAGCGTGTCTCGAGCCAGTATGACGCCAAAAACGCACAGGGATAAGGCATGGGTAGTCGGCGTTAGGATGCATGCTTTATATGGAATTGTTAGGTACTCATTCCATGTTAGTACATGTAGTAGACCAGATCTGGTCTCACCCTTATCTCCCCAGGGTTCCATTAGAAGCCACTGTGGCCTGTTTGCGGTGCTGTGCTGCAGTTTCTGGAGGCCCTCCCTGTAAAATACCTCCAACTCCTACTTTCCAACCTTAGCCCACAGATGGTATGTGCGAAAGAACATTTTTATCTTCTCTAATTAATACATATACATAGGTAGAGAAGGTATTACATTCCACCTAAAAATTCGATATCAAGGTTTCTCTGAAAATGCAAGTTTTAGGGCAGGCTATATTAAAATAATACTTTAGGAAAAGTTCCCCCAACTACCCTTTACATGAAAACAATTTTTGAAAATTTTGCTTTTCTCAAAAATGTATCGAACGGTTGCGACTAAATTCCGTATATTAATGACATTTTCAAGGTAAATAAAATGTGTATCTTAAATAGCCTCTGAAGTCCTCTTTATTCTGAATGACTTTTGCATAGCTGGTAAACCGTAAGAGACAGACAAAAATATAATATTTAAAAAATGTAGTTCAATTCATGGCATATACTTTTTAATTTCTCTACCAGGTATGTGGCATGTACATAGTGGATTGAGAAGGTATTGTATGCCACCCAAAATTCGATACCGAAATTTCATCGGAAATATAGGTGTTGAGAACCCCTAAATCCACAAAAATCATTTTAGAAACATGTCCGTATGTGTCTGTGTGTGTAGCATAGTTCAAAAACGGAAAGTCTGTTAAATACCAAACCCAATAGTTAGATTCAGTTTCTTCCAAAAATGCGACACGAAGAGTTTTAGGAAAATCTCCACCCCCCCTTCCCCAACTACCCTTTACATGGTACATTTTCCAAAATGTTGATTTTCTCGAAAATATCTAATAATTTTAATTAAAATGTAATATGTTTAAGGTATTTTCATGACAAACGAAAGGTATATCTTGAATTTTATGGGAATATGGGAATAACCTCTTCATTCTGGATAAATTTTGTATAACTCGTAGACCGTAAGAGATAGACAAACCTTTCTACAGAAAAATGTAGATCTCATTAAAACGTACCATTATTGTCATATAGGCATTTTGAGGATTAAACCGTTTCCAAGATATTTTAATTGGTTTCAATTTTAAACTACTTAAACTTTTCTCAAGCGAGAAATCAACTTATGTTACACCTCTTTTGTTATACTCCCAGCAATGCACTAGAGAACCGACTTGAAATTGTTTCATATAGCAATTGATTTTAAAATAAATAAATATTGCTTTAAGCTATTGCATTCACTTATTTCCTTTCTACTTACAAGATTCCTGCAACTTCCACATAATTGATCGACTGCTTTGCCGATTTTGTAAGATGTCCACACAATTGACAGTGTCCTGTCACTTAAAATGACCATTACAGTGAAACTCAACTCCTTTCACAACAATGTTATTGAGATTACAAACAATAAATAATAATTATAATGATAATGATGATGATGATAATAATAATAATAATAATAATAATAATAATAATAATAATGAAATTTAATTCTTGCAGAGGTTTTTCTCCAGCCTAACATACAGTTTTAATTCTAATTTATATATTAATTTATGTGTTTTCCTTTTTTACTTTCTATACGCGTACTATGCACATAGTAGATAGAGATTCCACCCAAAAATTCGATAATGATATTACACCAGAAATACATGTTTTGAGGTGGTCACCTGATTCAGATAAAAGCATGTTTAGAAAACAGGCCAGTGTGTGCATGTCTGTCTGCTTATGCTTATAAATTATTCAAGTGGTTTAAACCCATTTGCATCTTATTAATTTCTCTACACGTACTGTGTATATAGTGTATAGAGAAGATATTGTATTCCACCCAAAAATTCGGCACTGTGATTTCATCGAAAATGTGTGTTTTGATGCGTCGTGAATCCAAAACAAAGCATTTTAAGAAAAGTCTTTATGTATTCCTGTGTGTGTATGTGTGTGTGTGTGTGTGTGTGTCTATAACAACACAGCTGAGAAACGAAAATACCGTTAAATACCAAATTTGGAAAAATGGGGAAAAATATACTTTTTCCTCAAAAATGGCTCTAACGACTTCGATTAAAATGTCTTGTATTAAAGATATTTGCATGATAAAAAAAATATATATACCTTAATTTTCTAGGAATAGCCTCTGAAGACCTCTTCATTATGGGTGACTTCTGCATAACTGGTAAATCGTAGGAAGTAGACAAAAATTTACTACACAATAAATGCAGATCTTGTCTAAACATATATTTAGGGTACTATACATTTTTGATATAGAACTAACCGTTTCCGAGAAATTCCTTGTTATTGGTTTCAATTTTAAAATACTTAGACTTTTCTCAAACAGGAAATCGTCGATGTTTCTTTGGTTTTACTCTGGGCCATGTAAAGAAGCAAACTTTAATGACAATTGTATAGCCAAAGCTTTAAAACTTGACTATCACTCACTTTAATAGTTTCTCAACACTTATAATAAATAGCCTTCTAGTTATAAGCAACTATATACTGCCAATGATTATCTTAATTAATATAGAGCATACAGAAGAATAAACGTTTATAAGAAGTTTGTTTTTAAATCAGATAGAGAAATAAATATGAATGGAAGACATACGATTTTATTTAATTTATGCATTTTAAATAAAACGTGTGTGTCTTTGGACAGCACAGCTCAGAAACGAAAAGACCGTTAAGTACCAAATTTTGCATTTAAGTTTCATATCTTCCAAGAATGCGACACGAAGATTTTCAAGAAAATCCCCACACCCTAAACGAACCTTTACATGGATTTTTTGTTGTTTGAAAAGTTAGTTTTGTTCAAAAACGACACTGACGACTTTGATTAAAATACCGAATATTAAAGGTGTTTATATTGCAAATAAAACGTATACCTTGGATTTTCTGGGAATAGTCTCTGAAGATATTTTTATTCTGAATGAATTTTTCATAACTGGTAAAACGCAAGAAATAGACAAAACTTATTGCACAAAAAATGTAGCTATCGTTTAAACAATCAGTTTATGGCATATACACTTTTTTGTAGAGTTAACCATTCCGAGAGATTCCTTTTCCTTTTTACTGATTTTAGTTTTGAAGTAATTAAACTTTTTTTCAAATGGGAGGTCATCTTTCGCTTCATCTCTCTTTTTTTATTGTTTCGTTTATATAGCCCCCTTTAACATCTAAGGTCATATCGGGGACTTTGCACTTGAAACCACTGGTCTGTAGGTTCATTTTTTTACGTTTGGTTTAAATCATTTTATTTTCCTCACACATTCACTCTTACATACATACTTCCAGACTCTGTAGGGGATAGGGAATAATTCTGGCTAAAGAAAAATTCCCCGCCCCGTCGGGAATCAAACCCAGTACTTCGGGTGAGAAGTAAGCTCGCTGTCCACTCAACCACGTAGGCATCTCATCTCTCTTTTGTTTTAATTCTAATCGTGCAAAGCGAACCGAATTTCATTACTTTACATAGCTGCCGGCTTTTTATAAGATTTGACTATCACTTTAGCTTAGTGTATTACCTTATTTCCCTTCCATATAAGGAACTAACACAAGCAGTTCTGCTAATGTTTATCTCGATTCCCACGATATAGATAAAGGAATCCTTTTTTGTAACAATAGTTTGTAGAGAAAGGCATGTGAATGAAACACATCAGATTTTTCTCTGTCTAGGGCATCACTAGTCGAAATACCAAATTTTCACATTGACATCTGCAGGTTGTGTACTCAAGAAGTCTGTAGTCATCCTCTTCCTCTTCTTCCTTCATATTCCCATTCGTAGATCATTTTAGGAATCTGTACCATCTTTTCTTTCTTTTGGATAGTGTTTAACGCCCGCTTTTACTGCCTATGGCACCGCAGACGAAATATGTAAAATCCATTCTAAGCAATGACCTTAGCATTTTAATCTTATTTTCTCAATGGTGTCTACTATTTTTCCTTAAACACACACCAGCCTTTATCTGCAAATTCCTGACCTAGTCTAGACGTAGGCCACGGGGTACCCGAGTGGTTTAGAGCACTCGCCTCTCGTTAAGGTGATTCAATTCTAAGCGACCACATGTGGGATTTGTGGTGGACAAAGCGACGCAGGGGCGGGTTTCCTGCGGGTTCTTCGGTTTCCCCCGCCATCACCTTCCACCGCTGCTCCATCTTCATTCCTCGTATCATCAGTGTCATCGCCTGGGGTGCCAGAGTAATAAAAGCGGGGATTATACACTATCAAAAAAAAAAAAATCTAGATGTGATTTTCTTGCAGATCTTCTCCAGAAGTCCACCTCAACTGCAGCCAGTTTATTCCAGTGTATCTTTCATGTTTCTGCCCCGAACAGGATCACAGGACTGTTTTATAAATGTCTATATATCTATAGATATATAAATCTTTTAGTTCTATTAATGATATTCCTGCTCCAAAGTATAGAGTTCAGCATTCCTAGAACTTTTCTACTACTAATTACTCACCATTATCTTCATTTCTGAAGAGCCCTTAATATGTACTACTGAGCCAAGGCAGGTGAAGTTATTAATCTTCTTTTACTTTTACATTCTCTACTATGTACATAGTGTATAGAGAAGGTATTGTATTCCAGCGAAATATTCGATACCAAAATTTCCCCAGAAATATATGTTTTGAGATATCCTGAGTCCAAAGAAAAACATGTTTTAAAAAAAAGTGGGTGTGTATGTGTGCATGTGTCTGTGGACAGCATAGCTCAAAAGCGAAAAGGTCGTTAAATACCAAACTTGAAAAGTTTATTATGTTCAAAGGATGCGATGCGAAGATTTTCAAGAAAACTCCCCAAACCAAGTACGCTTTACGTGGAAACATTTTTGGAAATGTTGCTGTCTCCAAAAAGTGGCCTTAACGATTTTGATTGAAATACCGTATATTAAAGATATTTACAATACAAATAAAATGTATGGTTTGAATTTTCTGGGAGTAGCCTCAGAAAACCTTCTCATTTTGAATTAATTTTGCATAACTGATAAACTATAAGGGATAAACAAAAACTTACTGCACAAAAATGTAGATCTCATTAAAATACACAATTTATTTCATATTATACTTTTTTTTTTTTGTAGGCTTGACCGTTTCTGAGATTTTGCTTGTTATTAGTTTCAATTTTAAATTATATCTTTTATCAAATGGGACGTCATCTTTCGTTTCATGTCTCTTTTATTTTACTGCTTACCGTGCAAAGAGAAGAAACTTTAGTTGTTCACATAACTATAGCTATGCTCAATAATGTTCAATATTATATGCTGTCAACAAATCAGTGCAGGGTGTTGTATTTTCGAAATAGCTGTAATGCCATTCAATATTCTGATCCAAAGAATAATGTTTTCGGAATAGTTTTTTTCTTAGGATTCCTTCCAGCCTATGTACACATCTAATTACGTTAGTTTTAGTCAGTAGGTGCACGCTTTGTGTAGAAAGCAGAAGATCCGATTTTGGTGTAGCGTAAAGTTTTTTTCACCTACTAATTATGTTCTGAATATTGTATGTGTAGATATTATCAAGTGAATTTTACTAGTGAAAGTTAAGAACAAAAGAAGTAAAAGCATCGCATGCATATCTTCAGAGGCAATTTCATTAAATTCATAATACGCACTATGTACATAGTGTATAGAGAAGGTATTGCACTCCACCCAAAAATTCCATACCGAGATTTCACCGGAAATATATGTTTTAGGGTCCCCAATATCCAAAAAAAGCATTTTCACAAAAAGGTCCGTGTGTGTGTGTGTCCGTGTGTCAGTGTATCAGTGTGTCCGTGTGTCCGTGTGTCTGTGAACACGATAACTCAAAAACGAAAAGTCGGTAAACTACCAAACTTGGTATTTAAGTTTAGCATCTTCCAGGGATGCGACACGAAGATTTTGAGAAAAATCTCCCACCCCCAACTACCCTTTACATGGAACTTTTTTCGAACATTTTGATTTTCTCAAAAATGGCTCTAACGATTTTGATTAAAATTTCGTATATTAAACATATTCACCTGACAAATAAAATGTATATCTTGAATTTTCTGTGAATAGCTTCTGAAGAGTAGTTTATTCTGGATGAATTTTACTGAATTTTGAATAACTGCTAAACCGTAAGAGATGGACAAAAACTTACTACACAAAAAATAGAGAGCACTTTAAAACACAATTTATGCTATATACATTTTTTTCGTGGATTTCGTCGTTTTTGAGACATTCCTTATTTTTGGTTTCTGCTATGAAAAACTTATATTTTTCTCATACAGGAGCTTGTCAATCCCGATCCACATAAACAAAGAAACTTCATTGACATAGCAACCAGCTTTTGATTATACTTTAACCTATGGTAGTCCCTTATTTCGCTTCTACTTACAAGGAAGCAAGTAAAAAGACTATTTCTGCTAATTATTTCTGATTAGCATCAACTAAATAGAAGTATATGCTTTTTAAGAATAATTTGTTGCAGTGATATAGAGAAAGTCATGTGAATGGTACACATCAGATTTTTATCCTATTTCACTGCTTAAATAGAATGCATTGCGTAGCATTTACACTGAGTGATATTTATGGACGCTCTTTAGCAGCTGTGGTTCTCAGTGTCCTATTCTATACTGGGCGTAATAGACTGCTTAATTTTGCTCAGAGGCCTCTCTATCAGACTTGAGGTTCTTTAGTGCGTAAATATACGACACGGGACCAACGGCAGGAAGTCGGTCTGGGTAGCTAGTTGGTTAGGCGCTGGCATTCTGAACTCAAGGTTGCGGGTTTTTTTTTTTCTTTTTTTAAAAAAATACAGTTCCGGAGGCTTGTCAGGACTCCGGCGCTGTATTTCCTTTTTCTCCATTTTTTCCAGTTTCCTATATTTCCTTAGTAGACCTTATTATTCTTAACGTTTTCCTTTTACACATACATACACAAACATAGACACATTTACAAACACAGAAACACCCA
This sequence comes from Hymenopus coronatus, assembly GCA_030762935.1. Lineage (NCBI taxonomy): Eukaryota > Metazoa > Arthropoda > Insecta > Mantodea > Hymenopodidae > Hymenopus > Hymenopus coronatus. The sequence continues at coordinate 162,615,338 of CM060892.1, forward strand.
TGCCCCAGGCGGGACTCGAACCCAGGATCCTATGCACCACGAAGCGCCAAAGCGAGTCACTTTAGTGAGCGCGGCCACCGGGATCGGCATAGGGTTCAAACCCTGCCAACACCGACGCTTTTAAGTGCACTTAAAAGTGACAACCTCACGTCAATAAATTTAGCATGTTAAAGAACTCCTGCGGGACGAAATTCCGGCACACCGGCGACGCTGAAAGTATCCTGACAATTGACATCGTCGTTAACGAATAACATCATTTAATTTTAATTCTGAAGGAGGCCATGCTAAGGATTTTTACGCCTAAAAAATCCACCGCCCTCAGCCGGGTTTGAACCCACCACCTCGAGAACCAGAGGCTAAGATGTTGCGCCTAGACAACGGAGGATGACACAAACGCTTATGGTTTTCTGGTACATCAACGTACTTAATCAATATTTGTTTTAATTTATGGCTTGAAATCAGCAAACATTTTGATCCAGTATACAACATTTAGCTTTAAAGGTATCGAAGTTAGTTTTGGCTAGACCGAGCCAGGAGGCCATAGACACAAGTCCCGTGGGAAACGATAACACTGGAAAAGCATCTTTAAGAATCTTAATTCGAAATGAATTAGGTCAACCTAAATCCTTAATAGGAGATAATCAATCTATGATATCACTGTAACACTGCCTGAGCACTGGGTTTTCCGGAAGTCTAGGCGAGCGCTTTTTCTGAATATTTTCTCTGTACCTCTCCTCAGACAGGGCCAGGTAGCTCAGATATACTGGAATTTGGGCGGTCCTAAGATCGATTCTCGCGGCCGACCGTGTTTGGGGGGGGGGGGGGTTCCCGGGTCACTAAGCAAATTCTGGGGAGATTTCTTCATTCCCCGTACTTCCTGTCTCTTCATTTCATCTCCATTTCATCCAACCGGTCTGTTTCAGGATTTTAAATGTCGGCAAGGACTTCGGTGGTGGCGACTCCGCTCTAGAAATACAACTTTCGACGGCGGGATGGTGTTAAAACTCGTCTGTAGACCTTGGGAGTTCGGTTAGACCTGGGCGCAGAGTACTAGCGCTCCCCGCGTGGGGACGAAGGTTTGCTTGGAATATGTTAGAGACCCTCCTCAGTGGCTCTTCCCCCGTCTGGTTTCGGCTATTGCTCTCATCTCATCCTATCCTCCTGGGGTCTGACTTACAATAAGCCAATGGCTGCAGTGTGCAAATCCCCTCCCTCATCACACACTCACACTACACACACACACACACACTCACACATACAAACACTTTTTCTCAGGATTAAAGGTTTCAGCGACTTGGATGGCTATATGGGCATATGACGGTGAAAAGTGCTTTGAGAAAAACTAACTTTCTATGCTGCCATCAAGCTTCGCCAGAATCAGTAGTGGACTTTTAAGACGAAATATGTCCCTACTTTCATTATTTAAGTTTTAAACGTCACTTCTGCTTGTAAAGACTGCAAACCACATTTCAGCTTCCTTTAATACTTAGCATAATCTACTAAAATTAACTATCATTTTGTACTTCGAAGTGAAGAACTTCATGTATCATTCATTCTTCTTAAATATAAATTCCTAATTTACTTCATTCTCTCTTTATTGTTCTCTAAATGTTCTGTTTAGTTTTGAATTTTAAAATATTCTCATTCAATCATGGTTAAGACGGAATTAAAAGTCCAGCCTCGAACACCTTTTATTAAAGAAATGCTATTTTAAAAGTGTCTGTGACTGTTGCACATCGGATCTCATTTACGCTTTCTTTCTGAAAGTTTATAAGGTATTTGTGAAATTCCGGGTGGAAACTCTAATTTGTTCTTAAACAAAACTATGCACCAGTGGTTTATCATGCCACTCTAGCTTAGGGCAGATTAGATGCACTATCCCTCCAATGTTAAATGTGCTAAATTGATTTTATATGAACTCAGAAATACATTATATTGACATTTTTACGGATATAAATGCATGAATTCTTAATTCACTGATCTACTTTTATGTAATATTGTGGTTTACTAAGGAAGATGGGAAGTTTTTCTTATTTACAGGTTTTGGATTAAAATTTGTTGGCAACTAATTATTTTCTCTATACGTACAGTGAACATAAGGGACATAGAAAGTATATTGTATTCCATCCAAAAACTCTATACCGTGATTTCACCCCATCTATGTATGTTTTGAGGTCCCCTGTGTGTATGTGCGCGCCGGTGAAAAGCTTAGCTCAAAAGCGAAAAAAACCGTTAAAACTAAACTTGGTATTTAAGTTTATAATCTTCCAAAGATGCGATAAAAATTTAAATAAAATCACCCCACCCCAAACTATACTTTGCAAAGAAAAATGTTTGAAAATGTTGTTTTTCTCAAAAATAGCTTTAGGGATTTGATTATTTACATCACAAATAAAATGTATATTTTAAATTTTCTGGGAATAGCCTCTGAAGACCTCTTCACTCTTAATGAATTTTGCTGCATTTTGCTTAACTGGTAAACCGTAAAATATAGGCAGAACTTATTATACACAAAACGTTGAACTCTTTTAAAATCATAATTTATGTTATATAATTACATTGTCTACACGTACTATGTACATAATGAATACAGAAGGTATTCTTATACGCAAAAATTCGATACCGAGATTTCACGGTAATACATGTTTTGGGACCCCCTGAATAAAAAAGCATTTAAGACAAATGTTGATTAGTGTGTCTGGCAGTGTGTGTATGTGTGTGTGTGTCTATGTCTATGGGCAGCATAGCTCAAAACGAAAAGTCCATTAAACATCAAACTTTATATTTAAGTTCAGTATCTTCCAAGGATGCGAAAACATCCACACCTCAACTAATCTTTACATGGAAAACATTTCGAAAATTTTGATTTTCTCAAAAATTTCTCTAACGCTTTTGATTAAAATATCTTATATTTAAGATAGTTAGGTGGCAAATAAAATGTATATCTTGAATTTGCTGGGAATAGCCTCTGAACACTTCTTTATTCTGGATGACCTTTCCTGAATTTTACATACCTGGTAAACCATAGGAGATAGACAAAATTTACTACAAAAAAAATGTAGATCTCATTAAAGCACACACTTTTGTCATATATATTGGAGTTGACCGTTGACGGTTTTCGAGATATCTTTGTTCTTGGTTTCAGTTTTAAAATATTTAAACTTTCTCATACGGGAATTTGTCAACGCCTGGTCACGCAAAGAAAGGGGTTTCAGTCCCATAGCTACCACAGTTTTAAACATTTGACTGTCAGTTTAGCCAAGTATATTCTCTTATTTCCCTTCTATTTATAAGAAACTAGTAATAAGAGCATTTCTGCTGTTTACCTCAATTACCAACAAGTTGATAAAAAAATAAGCTTATTAGCAATAATTTGTTACAGATGCAGAGAAAGTCATGTGAATGGAGCACATTAGAATTTTTTATGTTTTACAGATTGACCGTTTACGAGTTATTCTTTGTTATTGATTTCAAACTACGTGATTTCTTTTTTCAAACGGGAAGTCACCTTTCGTTTCATCTCTTTTGTTTTGCTTCAAATGTTTACATAACGACCAGCTTTTAAAAGCTTTGGCTATCACCTTAGCTTGGCGTACTGCCCTATTTTCCTTCAGCTTAGAAGGAAGCATTTAATAAGACAATTACTGCTAATACTTACTTCGATTAGCATAATGTAGATAAATGGATAATCCTTTATAAGAATATTTGCAGAATACGTCGAGAAAGTCATGTGAATGGAACACAAATTTCTTTTACTATATTTAGCATGTATGTACCATGTACATAGTAGATAGAGAAGGTATTGTACTCCATAAAAAACTCGAGGGCGAAATTTCACCGAAAATATATATTTTGAGACCCCCTGAATATAAAAAAAATCATTTTTGAAAAAGGTCAGTGTTTGTGTAGTCTGTGTGTCTGTGGACAGCATAGCAAAAAAACGAAAAGTCCATTAAATATCAAACTCCTTGATATTTAAGTTATCTCACAAGGGTGGAACAAGAAGCTTTTCAAAAAATTCCAACTACCCTACCAGGAAATTTTTTCAAAAATCTTGATTTTTTAAAAATGTTTCTAACGATTTTGATTATATTAAAAATATTTGCATGAGGAATAAAATGTATATCTTAAATTTCTTGAAATAGCCTATGAAGTCCATGAATATTGCATAATAGTAAAGAGTTATACAAAAACTTACTACACAAAAGTTGTAGATCTTGTCAAAACACACAATTTATATCCTTTATATTTTTGTTGTGGAGTTAGCCATTTCAGAGATATTTTGTGTTATTGATTTCAATTTTAACATTTTAAAACTTTTCTCAGACGAAAAGCCCTCACCCGTTTCATATCTTTTTTACTTTCTCTAGTCCCGTATGTAAATGTACATAGGGATAGAGAAGTATTGTATTCCACCCAAAAATTCGATGTCGAGATTTCACCAGAAATACATGTTTAAGGATCCAAAAAAGCATTTTCAGAAACAGGTCCGTGCGCGCGCGTGTGTGTGTGTCTGTGGACAACATAGTTCAAAAACGAAAAGACAGTTAAATACCAAAATTTGGTATTTAAGTTTGGTATATTCCAAGGATGCGACACGAAGATTTTCAAGAAAATCCCTACACCATTAACTACCCTTTACATGGAAAATTTTTCGAAAATGTTGTTTTTCTTAAAAATGGCTCCAACAATTTTAATTAAAATACCACACATTAAAGTAATTTCTATCACAAATAAAATGTATATCTTGAATTTTCAGGGATTAGCTTCTAAAGACCTGTTTATTCTGGATGAATTTTACTTAATTTGGCATAACTAGTAAACCGTAAGAGATAGACAAAAGCTTACTATACAAAAATGTAGATCTTGTTAAAATACACAAGTTATGCAATATACATTTTTTTCGTAGAGCTTACCATTTTCGAGGTATTCCTTGTTATTAGTTTCAGTTGTGAAGTACTTATACTTTTCTCAGACTAGAGTGTCCGTTTTTCTTTTGTTCTACTCCTGGTCAAGCAAAGAGGCGATTTGCAATGACAGTCGTATAACGACAGCCTTTTAAACATTTAACTATCACTTTAGCCTAGTGCATTCCCTTAATTCCAGTCTACTTGTAAGGAAATAAGTAATAACATTCTGTTAATATTTATCTCGAATATCATGGTGTTGAAAGAAGAATTATCTTTTGTAAAAGTTTATTTGTAGAGTAGCTAGAGAGAGTCATGTGAGTGTAACACATCAGATTTTTGTTTTACTGCTAGCCTTGGAAATATAACCGATTTGATTAACAATCGCATCAGACAGCTTTTAAAATATTTGACTATCATTTAACCTAGTTTATTCCCTTATTCCTCTTCTACTTATAAGGAACAAAGTAGTAGGAACATTTCTGGTAATGCTAATGGTATATAAAATAATGAACTTTTGAAAGAATTGTACGTTTGCAAAACAGATAGAGAAAGATGTGAGTGAACACATTAGATGTTTTAAAAACGCAAGTAACCAACTTATGAACACTAAAGCAGATCAGTAACAGAATTAAGTTATTGTTTTTATCATATCAAAATATAATTTAGCTGTCCTCATAATACCTGAGCAAATTGATGTAAAGCAAATGTTGAAAGTAAAATTGGAAGGAAAAAAAACTCATATTTAGAAATCTTTCCCTAAATCTCTCTACTCCAGAATATAGAACTTATGATTATTTCTGTGAAGTGATGCAGAATAATACAGTACTAAATGGCAAATGCAGTCCAATTTTTAAAAATCTGATGTGTTACATTCACATGACTTTCTCCAGCTGTTCTGCAAACGACCTTTTCTGACAGAAGATTATTCTTAAATCTACATCATACTAATTGAAATAAACACCAACAGAATTGGTATCATTACTTGCTTTCTGTAAGTAGATGGGAAATAAGGGAATGAACTAGGCTAAACGATAGTCTGAGCTTTTAAAATCGGTCGCTATGTGAATTGAAGCTCGATTCTCTTAGCTTGACAGGGGTAAACCAAACGAGAGCCGAAATAAAAATTACTTTCCGTTTGAGAAAAGAAATAGCAAGGACATATGTTACTGAAACTTTGAAATTCAAAAATAACAATGCCAACTTTTTGAAGTGTATACTACAAGTTAATGTAATGCAAATAAGTTACATTGCAAATTTCATTCATTCTGCTCTAATGGTTTGGAAGCTATGTCAAATTTATTTATGTTTTTGTTACGTGACTAAAAATTCCCTTGCGAAAAAAATTGGCCTAATATTTTATCCCTAGGTTCACAAAATATCTATTTTTGGAAATTACCCTGTTTTCTTGTGTGTCTCCTTTGGTTTAGACTATAAAAATGTTCAAAGTTATGAATATGCTTTTTTTGGTCATAAAATGTACTTTTTGTGTTTGAAAATTCAAAACATAACACAACTGACAGTTAAATATAGAACAATTCTTATTTATTGTACCTCTGTAAACATCTACATCAGATTTTTCTTGTCCATACAGATAATACTTTATCTCACGTTGTATGTATGAGAAATTTCACTGTCATGTACAACCTGCAGCTCTATGAGACAGTTTACATTCAACATTCCTAGCATAGTCCACAAATTCGGTTGGGAGAACAATGTCTAAGAACGTAGATGCAGGCAAAAGTGTGCGTAACACAGAGAGTTTAAAATCGGCATGCTATTTAAATTAACAAAACAGCATTTAAAACTGGCGTTTGTTGGCCAATTATACGTTTTTTGTTTTCAGAAATGTGTAAATTTATTTTATGGTATTAAAATTAAAAGAGTCAATTTTTTGTGATTCTTTATGAAATTTCAGTCATACAATTATGTGGAAAATCTCGGAAACGATTAGCTCTACAAAAACAATAATAAAATGTATTTCATATAAATTGTGTGTTTTAACGAGATGTATAATTTTTGTGTAGTAGCTTTTTGTCCATTTCTTACGATTTGTCAGTTATACACAATTATACAAAAGTCATCCATGATGAAGAAGTCTTCAGAGACTATTCCCAGAAAATTAAATTTTGTCACAAAGATATATTTAATACTTTTTTTTACAATATTTTTAAGCAAAATCACTAGCACCATTTTTGAGAACATTAACATTTTCGTATAAAATGTTCCTTGTAAATGGTAGATTTTCCTGAAAATCTACATGTCGTATCCTTTGGAGATAATGAATTTAAGTACCAAATTTGGTATGTAACCGATTTTTCGTTTGTGAGTTATGCTGTCAGTAGACACGCACACACACGAAATTTTTCCAAAAATGTTTTTTTTTTTTTGGAAACATCTTTTTCTGGTGAAAGAGAAAGTAGAAACTTATTAACGTGTATGTATTCTGCTCACAGTGATATAATAACAAATGAAAGAGGATATTTCAATTTACATATATTATTACACAATAGCTAATATGTAATTTTCCGGCAATTTTAGCCAATTAGTTTCCCCCTTATCTCCAGTTATATCTCGAAATATTTTTTTAATTCCAATAACATTTTATTAACCATTATATTTTTGAATTGTTAGACATAATCCTAAAAGAAACCAAAACTTCATCAAGGTGTTAGTAGATCAACTAAAGCATTATTAAAAAGTCTGATGTGATCCATTCACATGACTTTCTCTACTTCTCTGCAACAAATTATTGTTAAAAAGCTTATGCTTCTATTTACTTAATGCTAATCGAGAAAAATAGTCAAAATCTGGTTGCTATGTGAATTACGTTCCTTTGTCTGTATGGATAGGAATTGACAAATTCCTGTGTGAGAAAAGTATGTTTTTCATAGCTGAAACCGCAAAAAAGGAATATCCAAAAACGATCAACACCACGATAAAGTTGTATATTACATAAATTATGTATTTTAACCTGCTCTACATTTTTTGTGTGGTAAGTTGTTTAGCAGTTATGCAAACTTCCGTAAAATTCATGCAGAATAGAGTAGTCTACAGAGGCTATTCCCAGAAAAGTCAAGATATACATTTTATTTGTCAGGTAAATATCTTTAATATATGACATTTTAATCAAAATCGTTAGAGCCATTTTTAAGAAAATAAAAATTTTCGAAAAAAGTTCCATGTAAAGGGTAGTTAGGGGTGGGGGATTTTCTTGAAAATCTTTTTGTAGCATCCTTGGAAGAAAGCAAACTTAAATACCAAGTTTGGTATTCAACGGTCTTTTCGTTTTTGAGCTGCTATGCTGTCCACAGACACACAGACACACTCACACACAGACACACACACGCGCGCACACACACGGATCTTTTTCTGAAAATACTTTTTTTGGATTCAGGGGGACCCAAAACATGTATTTCCGGTGAAATCTCGGTATCAAATTTTTGAGTGGAGTGCAATACCTTCTCTATACACTATGTACATAGTACGTGTAGAGAAAGTAAATATCTGATGTGTTCCATTCACATAACTTTCTCTACATCTCTGCAAAAAAAAATATTAAAAACTTTATGCTTCTATTTACTTCATTCTAAACGAGAAAAAACTAGCGAAAATAGTCTTATTATTTGCTTCCGTGTAAGAAGAAGCGAAATAAGGGAGTAACATAGGTTAAAGTGATAGTGAAAAGCTATGTGACTGAAGTTCCTCTGTTTGAGAAAAGTATGCTTTACAAAGCTGAAAACAAAAACAAGGAATATCATAAAAACGATGAACTCCACGAAAAAATGTACATAACATAAATTGTTTGCTTTAACGTGCTCTATATTTTCTGTGTGGTAAATTTTTGTCCATCTCTTACGGTTTAGTAGTTATGCAAAAATTCGTAAAATTCATCCAGAATAAAGCAGTCTTCGTAGGCTATCCCCTGAAATTCAAGATATACATTTTATTTGTCAAGTAAATATCTTAAATATACGAGATTTTAATAAAAATCGTTAGACGTTTTTAAGAAAATCAAAATTTTCGGAATTTTTTCCATGTAAAGGGTGGTTTAGGGTGGGGGATTTCCTTGAAAATCTTCGAGTCGCATCCTTGGAAGATACCAAACTTAAATACCAAGTTTTGTTTTTAACGGTTCTTTCATTTTGAGCTATGCTGCCCACATACATACACACACACAGATAGACAGACACACACACGGACATTTTTATAAAAATGCTTTTTTTTGGGATTCAGGGGGTCTCAAAACATATATTTCCAGTAAAATCTCGGTATCGAATTTTTGGATGCATTACAATACCTTCTCAATACACTATGTACATAGTACGTGTAGAGAAAGTAAACATTTAATTAAGGAATGCATTTTGTTATTAATTGACACTCCAGAAATAATAATAAAAGAGGAGATATATGCTCCTTACCATTTTTGACACAAAAACACCTGTTAATCAACGGTTAGATTTCTCCAAGAACAGAGAATGCGTAGGTATAACGAGTTAAATCAGGGAACCGTGGCAACTATAATGTTCCATGTGAAACTTTCCTTCTTCTCGGTTTCGGGAGGATCATTATCTAAAGGCATTCATTAGTTGCCGACTGAAATGAGTTTTGTTAGTCCAGTCTAATTTTCTGCACGGCGTTCCGTAGCATTCTATGGGTATAGATACATTTTTTTTTTTTTTTTTTTACTTTTTCTACTGCGGATCTTTATATAAAATGCTTTCTTTATACAGAGGACTCTAAAACGTGTATTTCTGGTGATATATCTGTATCAATTTTTATTGAAGTGCAATACATTCTCTACCTATTTTCTGCGTACTAAGAAGAGAAAGTAAAAGCGAAAAATCAGATAAATACCAAAATTGACATTTAAGTTCAGCTTTTTCCAAGGATGCGATATGAAGATATTAAAGAAAATCTCCCCACCCCCAATTACCCTTTACATGAAGAAATTTTCGGAAATTTGTGATAAAAATACCATATATTAAAGATATTTACATGACAAATAAAATATCTTGAATTTCTTGGGAATACCCCTGAAGTCCTCTTCATTCTGAATTACTTCTGCATAACTGGTAAACCGTGAGAGATGGACAAAGCTCACTACACAAGAAAGTAGATCTCGAAACACATAGCTTATGTATGTCAAAAACATTTTTGTTGTGGGGCTAACAATTTCTGAGATATTGCTTGTTATAGATTTAAATTTTCAAATACAGATATTTTTCTTAAAAGGGAAATCGCTATTCAGAGAACAAGAAAACTAAATTTCTATACCATCATATAGCTAAAGCGATAGATTTGACTATCACTAACTTATTATATTTCCTTATTTCCTTTGTACCAGGAACTTACGTCGTAAGTATATTACGTCTGATATAGTTTATCTTGATAAGCGGTAAGTAGAGAGAAGCTCTGTAAGAATGTTTTGTTACAACATAGGTAGATAAAGTTATGAGAATTTTGCACATAATATGATTGTAGTTATTTATTTTTACAATTAAAGGACACTTAACAGCTGCTCTCTTTTTACTTGGAATATTCTGTAGATAGGTTTTCTAGATAAAGCAGAAGGATAGAAAATGTATTTTATTTTGCGTATTTAATAAGCTTGTTAAAAGCGAAACCACAAGTTAAGATAAAAATTATACGAGTACCTTTGAATGACTGTGCGAGAATATGCGTAACATTGAGGCTCATATTCGGAGATGCAAAGTTCGATTCTCATCTGACCAAGAGTTTTTCCTCTGGTTTCCCTGTGCTAGAGGACAAATGCTGAGGTGGTGATCATGTGATCATTCCATTAAATCTGTTTCTCCTCATTTGTTTCAGGGTTGTAGGGCCAGGCAAAGGCGCTTGGTGGGATAATTGGGCCCCCCTTCCTTTCTTAGAGTCTCTCTTCTATTTCCGAGACTCCAGTGGCTAACGTAGGGTCAGGAGTGATCTCATGTTGGGGAATTGTTAGCGATCCCATCCTTGCTAGCATACATCGTCCTCTGGATATGGTCGTCTTTCCTTTCTTTCTGGAGTCACTTTGAAAATAGTGTGATGTACGTGCGTTTCAGTTATTGAAAACCTCTCCGTCTAATTACTTCTAACTTCTACTCTAGAGTGGGAAATATAATTCAGGGGCAAAAGTATCCAAGAGCAAAACTAACGGCTCGTTAACCTGGAAATCCAAACCCCGTTGCATCTGCTGGCCTTGGTGGATCTGTCATGCTATAATTATAGCGAGTTTATAGTAGATTAAGGATATAAAAAAGTGTCATATCAAGAATAAAAGACAGGCAATATGTTCTTAACGTAAGTTCACTGCAAAAATGCCCGTGAACAGAAAACGATCGAGTTTCACAATCCCCTTTTCGTAACAATATTTACGACATTCCTTTCTCCAAGGATATATCTTAAAAGGGGCAATAAAATGGTATACATGTATCGAAGTTTCATACTTGGTTCCGAGAATCATTCCTTTAAAATAATCTTGTATACGGAAAAAAATATTTACCCGTATTAAGTTGAGTGATGTTTTCGCATTAATTAAATGTAATGTGAGGGCCTCCTTATAGATGTTACCGGGCCCAGAAATCAGAGAAAGCTATTCTATAAAAAATGTGTGTAATGAGGAGGCAATCATATAAATGGTAAATGATACATGATAGTCCGAAAACTTAAAACTAAGCGGTAGTTGGAGAAAATAGCATTATAGCAGAGATATATTTTTGTAACACTCACACTCCAAAAACATGAATGAATGAATAAGTGTATTTATTAACATAGCAATATCATACATAGAATTTCAACAGTCGCACTGGTCCACAGACCGTACGTGCTTTTGTAATACACATTACAAGCAATATTAAAACAACCACAACAAAGAATTAAAAGAGTAAACACGAAAATAAAAAGACAAAGGAAATACACAGTCAAAAGCAATATTAAACAACAATAAAAATTAAGAGTGAATCCGAAAATAAAGATACAATGATATTCAAATATAGCAATTTAAATTTACAGCACAGAATACACCTTCATAAATGCACCCTCTTATAATAGATAATTACACTTAAAAGACATATATACACATAATATATACAACCCTAGCACAACAGTGACCTAAGTATGACATAATATATATGTATGTAGAACATTGTAGTCACTTTTGTTTAGTTGATTTTATCCCCCCCCCTTCTCTATTGGCAGCCTCCTCAGATCTCAGCTGTCTTGCCTTAAGTATAAATTTACCTAGCCCGTCCATGTTTTCCGTGCCTGCCAGTAGCGTCCAACATGCTTCTATCCCTACATTCGCAGTGGTAAAAAATCGCGGCAAATATTTTTCCCGCCATTCCTCCGTACCCCTACATCTTGCCAAGATGTGAGTCCACGACTCTTCCTCCTCGCAAATGGGACAGATTCTCGTACCATTCTCGTCAGAAATTTTCGTGCTCCTCCATGCTCCTAGTCTAATCCACGCGAGCCCCTCTCTAATGAGTTTGGTACCTGTTTTGATGTATTGCTCCATACCCCACTCCGATTTCAGCCCAGACTGTACTTCTAATGACACCTTCTCTGTGCATTGCGCAATTATTTTCTGTCTGTCAATATCACAGAGACGTTTCTTAATTTTTCTCCAAATGCAACGCCTGTTTTCCTGCCCCGCCATCCAAATGTCTCCCATCCCAATGGTTTCCAACCCTTTCTTTAATTTTGATGCCCACGTCAAATTACCTTCCATTCGCAACTGTTCACGGTAGCAGACTGCCCTAATTAGAGATTGGTTTCCGTGAACGATTCTCATCCAATATTTAACTGCTCTGATTTTGCACTCTATCGTTTCACTATGTACCCCGAATTCCCTCATTGTTCCGCAGTTTGCCGTACCCCTCCCTACACCCAGAATTCCTTTCAAAAATTGGGTCCTCACTTGATCCAGATTCCCTGTTTGTTCCCACCCCCATATTTCTCCTCCGTATGTCATGTAGATCTAACTGTCGCTCCGTATACAGTTTCCATTAAGGTTATGGAGATATTCGGAATTCTGCAGCGTATCCGGACTCCAAAAACATACCTAGTGGGATCGAGGCGCGGGTATCCCGACGGTACTTCAGAACTTAGACATTTTCAGAGCTTAGGAGCCAGCGTAGTGAGGACTACATTTCCGCTGAGATATTAAATGGTGGCGAAGCGAAGATGAACATATGGGAAAATAAAATGAATGTTAAACCATCGGTGAGTGTTTCTATTTAATTATATCCAGACGCAATCACACCCTGATGAACTAGCAGAAAAGTTACACGCAAAACAACAGCCACGGAGGAACATCCGGATAAAATCCACAAGTGTCATAACCCACTTTCCTACATCCAGTACCATTAAACACTTATCACTATTATTTCATTATACCGTAAGCTGTTGAGAATGTCACTACTCAACAGAGCCGGGCAACCTCTCCTTCCTCCCCTCTGTTCACATTCAATCATTTGTAGTCGCAAGGAAAAAACGCTTACAACGCTCAGATAAGGCTAACACTGTGGAAAATAATATTTTTAACAATTAGTTGGAAATAAAATATCATCACCATTTGCATGTTTGGGTCCGCGATTGAGATATTCGGACGTGCCATCATTTACATTCTGCTTAGTAAGCGTCAAAATATCTTGATATTTTATGAAATGTAGCTTAATGTTTGTAGATTGTTTTTGGTTATTCCACTTTAATAAAATGCAGTTTTAAGCTAATTATATAATTCTAATGATTTATGCATCACATGAATAGATGACCATTTAGCAAGAAGAGTGTCAGGAAAAGAGCCTTTCATCTATCAAAGAGATAAGACCAGTAAAGTTACGGCATTTCTAACTAGGTAATAATATCTCAAGAAATTATAACAGCATTAAAAATCTGATTTATTTAATTCATGTGACCGTCTCTACAAACAAAATATACAAAATATTATTCCTTTATCTAAATCGTGGTAGTCGAGATAAACATTAGCGGGAGTGGTAGTCTTAGTTCGTTGTAGGTAGAAAGGCAATAAGGTATTACAGCATGCTAAAGCGTACTTAAAATTGACACTAACAGCAAGGAATATCTCGGAAAGGTTAACTCTACAAAAATGTAAATGACATTAATTGCATGCGAGATCTACATTTTTGTACTCTAAGATTTTGTCCGAGATGGACGTTTACGAGTTATCAGAATGAAGAGGTCTTCAGAGACTATTCCCAGAAAATTCAAAAAATACATTTCGTTTGTCATGAAAATATCTTTAAAATATGACATTTTAAATCAAAATCGTTAGAGCTATTTTTGAGCAAATCAAAATATTCGAAAAAGTTCCATTTAAAGGGTAGTTGGGGATGACAAATTTCTTGCAAATTTTCATATTGCATCCTTGAAAAATTCTGAACTTAAATACCAATTTTTATATTCAACCAAATTTTCATTTTTGAGCTATGCTGCCCTAAGACACACACCACACATACACACATGGACATTGTTTTAAAATTTAATTCTGTAGGTCTGAAAACATGTTTTGTCGGTGAAATTTCAAAATCGAATTGTTTAGGTGGAATACAATACCTTCTTTATGTACTACGTACATCGTACATAGGTGCTAGAGAAAGTAATACGCCTGTTGAAAAATTAAACGAATTATGTGACAATATTCAGTTTCTAAAGAACGACTCTTAAATGTTTGGAAGGGAAATACGGAGTGCCTATCAACTCCGATTCCTATACCTACCAGTTTCATTCAAGAATGTCTACGGTCCCATCAAGCGCTATTTCGCAATCCAAAAGTGCTTTATGTAAACGAAAGTCAGAATTTAGACTTCAGTAACTTCTATTATCATACATGTTAAAAAATCTAAATGAAAGGGTTACTCTTAAGGAATCATCAATACATCTTGAGACTAATCCCTTTTCTTTGACATTACGACAGTTTTCAGTTTCGTAGGTCACTGAACTGATCTCACATAACGCTTCACTGAGCAAGAGACACGCTTTTCTTTCTGAAAAGAAACAAAACTTTTTCAATCTCAATTTCTTTGAAAGAAATTGGGGCATCCTTAACGGCCCAAGGAGTAAAGTAAAGACAAAACATACATACACAAAGTCTTTTCACTTCAAGCGCAAACCAAAAGTCAAGGTAATCCGCATAGTAAAGCATAAAAAAGGAATATTTCTTCTCTACAACCGGCAGAGCTCTGGTCTTCCTCTATTCAAACAAGGAAATCAAAGTTTTAATTAAATGGCAACATTTACGTTACCCATAGTATTGCTTCGACCTTTTAATTTACTTTGAGACATATTTTACATAGATGATTATTTTATACTGCACTGTAAATGTATTCATTAATCCTGTGGAAGGTTAACGCAAAATAAATAAAGAATAAAAACTTATTCAGCCAATAATATACATTTTAATGTTGCATACTAGTAATATTTTTACTAATTAGATTAAATAGTTTCTTAGTATCTTTTCTGTCTTTAATTTTATTTTCATAAACTAACTTTAATAGCATAATAACAGAGCCCACCTCTGTAGTGTGTAAATAGCGTGTCTGTCTCACATTTAAGAGATTCCCGAATTCGAATCTCGCTAAGGGTGAGTTACCAGGATAAGCCTCTTTCGGGGTTCCTTTATTCTGAGAAGATAAACATCGAGTAACTTTAAACTTCATAAACTTCGAGATCATTTGAGCACCATTTCACAGATTTCATTCATCGTCCGTTATGAACAACCAGGTTAAAAGACGTCAAATAATAACAAAAGCAAAACAAAAAACACTATAATGCTTCAGTGTCATGTAAACATTCTTGGAAAAAAATAAAATGGTTTCCGCTGTTTTGGATCTTTTTCCATGGCATTATTATATAAAAAACACGAGAACGTAATTCTGAAACTCACATTGCATTCATAGACTTCAAAAAAGCTTTTCATCGAATTAAACAGAAACAAATTATTTCGAGATTTTGGCACTGATAACATACCACAGCAGTCAGTGTATACAACATATACTCAAACTTTACAAAACAAATTTGATTGTAATTATATGTAACAACAGATTATCAGTCTGGCATAAAATTTATTCAGCAGTGAATAATGAAAAGTGTATTTATTGACATAACAGTATCATACATTGAGCTTCATCAATCGCAAGGGTCCACAGACCTTACGTGATTTTGCAATACAGAAAATGTTAAGTAATATTAAAAAAAAACAACAACAACAGAGAATTAAAGGAGTAAACACGAAAATAAAAAGTCAAAGATATTCAAATACAGCAACTTAAATTTACAACAGAGTACACTTTATTCAGATACTTTAATGTACCCTATTATAATAGACAAATAAATTTAAGAGAAATATATACACACAATATTAACACCACAACACAACAATGACATAAGCATAACATTAGTATGACATAAAATATATGTATGTAAAATATTATACATATTATAATCACCCCTCCCCCTTCTTCAATAATATTGTGAACCTTCTCAGATCTCAGCTTTCATGTAAGTATAAATTTACCTAGCCCGACCACGTCTTCCGTGTCTGTCAGTAGCGTCCAACATGCTTCTAACTCTACATTTGCGGTGGTAAATGATATTTTTCCCTCCATTCCTCCGTTCCTCTACATCTTGCCTAGATATGGGTTCACGACTCTTTCTCCTCGCAAATGGGGCAGATTCTCATACCATTCTCGTCAGCAATTTTTATGCTCCACCATGCTCCTAGTCTAATCCACGTAAGCCCCTCTCTAGACAGGGTTGTTGGCTTGCATTACTTTTATTTACAATGTATGAATATTTTAATTAAAGAACAGAGAAAAACATGTCATGGACACACATCTATACTAATGGATGCTCTTTCATTTGCGGATGATTTAGTTGTAATACCTAATACTGAGGATATCTTACGTATTTTGTTAATATTTAAATATAAATACAAATATGAGATAGAAATTAATGAACATTAACTAAAAGCAATCGTGTTTTCGAAAAGAAAATCAAGTGAGAAACTCACTTTGTATTTGGATGACTTTTTCTGGGTACCGGAGACCCTAAAACTTGTATTTCCAGTGAAATTGGTATCACATTTTGGGTACAATTTAATACCTTCTCTACCTACATATGTACTATATACGTAGTAGGGAAAGTAAAAACGTGAAACTTACTCTTTAAAATTAGTGTATTCGAAATATACCGTGTTTTTAGGTGCTAGGAAAATTCTTAGAGTGAAGTAGCAAACTTTCTTTATTTGCTAAATTATGTTTGCTTCTTCTCTCGCCTCTCAGGCAATATGCATGGTATTTATTTGTAGTGACTATTTCTTTTTCTCACACCGGTGACAACATAAATAACCGAATAAATATCTGCCATCAAATCACTTATTAGCTGATTGCAGATGTTAAGAACGAAATCCTGTTTTCTGAGGTCAAAACCGGTTTCTATTTATTATCTCACCTCTGAAAATATCTGACTGCGCAATTTTCAACAGCAATACAGTTGGCTAAGTCGTTAATTATCTATGTACAGAAATTACAGAACGTTATTGGTCTCTCAAATCACTTTTGCACAGTTTCCATTGATAGCTACGACGTATTTGCAACTAACAGTCAGTACACTAATTATGCTTTAGAAAATATAACAGAAAAAAATCTAATGTGTTCCATTCACATGTCTTCCTCTACATCTCTGTAACAAATTATTGTTAATAAGCTTATTCTTCTATCTACTTCATGCTAAGCGAGTCTTATTACTTTGTTCCTTATAAGTAGAAGGAAAATTTGGGAATATACTGGGCTAAACCGACAGTCAAATGTTTTAAAATGCAGTTGTTATGGGACTGAATCCGTTTCTTTGCGTGGCCAGGAGTTGATAAGTTTCTGTATGAGAAAAGTATTTTAAAACTGAAAGTAATAACAAGGAATATCTTAAAAATGGTCATCTCCACGAAAAACAAATCACATGAATAAATTGCGTACTTTAACGAGCTCTATATTTTTTGTTCAATAAGTTTTTGTCTCTCTCTCTCTTACGGTTTATCGGTTAAGCAAAATTCCGCAAAATTCATGCAGAATAAAGATGTTTTCAGGGGCTATTCCCAGAAAATTCAAAATATATTCTTTATTTGTATTGCAAATATCTTTAATATACACCATTTTAATCAAAATCATTACAGTCCTTTTTAAGAAAATAAAAAATTTCGAAAAGTTTTCCATATACAGGGGATTTTCTTGAAAATCTTCGTGTCGCATCCTTGGAAAATACTCAACTCAAAAACTAAGTTTGCTATTTAACGGACTGTTCATTTTTTAGTTATGCTGCCCCAAGATACACACAGACACACACATATACGGTCATTTTTCTAAAAATTCGTTTTTTTTAAGATTCAGGGGGTCTCAAAACATATAACTCCATGGCACGACAGCTCACGGGGAACCTTGGCCTACAGCCCGGCCGCTGCGTCCCCCATCTCGGTCCACTACAGACGTCATGGATGGGGTGCAGTATTGGAGGGTGAGACGTGGTCAGCGCCTCGAGCCCCTCCCGGCCGGTTAATGCGGTCCTCACGACCTGGAGCCGCTACTTCTCCATCAAGTAGCTCCTCAATTGGCCCCCCAGGGACCTCACGAGGCTGAGTGCATCCCGGTCCAGGTCTCCCAGCGGGGGAAAAATCCCCACGCCGGTACTGGGTATCGAACCCAGGTCTCCCGCTTGGTAGGCAGCTGCCCTACCACCGCGCTAAGGAGACGACCCTCAAAACATATATTTCTGGTGAAATCTAGGTAAGAATTTTTGGGTGCAATATAATAATTTCTATATACACTATGCACATAGTACGTGTACAGAAAGTAAAAAAAAAATATTCTTCTATCTGTTGAATGATAAAACAGCAGAAATGGTCTTATTACTTAATTCCTTATAAGTAAAAGGGAAATAAGGGAATACACTAAACTAAACCGACAGTCACATGTTTTAAAATGTGGTTGCTTTGGCATTGAAATTCGTTTCTCTGTGCGGCCAAGCATTGAAAGTTCCTGTATGAGAAAAGTTTAAGTATTTTAAAACTGGAATCAATAACAAGGAATATCTTGAAAACAGCCAACTCCATGAACAAAATGAATATGACATAAATTGTGAGTTTTTTCGACATCTCCATTTTCTGTATTTTAAGTTTTTGTCTATTTCTTATGGCTAACAGCTATGCAAAATTCAGTAAAATCATCCAGAATAAAGAGGTCTTCAGAGGCTATTCCCAGAAAACTCAAGATATACATTTTATTTTTCATGTAAATATCTTAAATATAAGAGATTTTAATCAATATCGTTTGAGCCGTTCTTGAGAAAATCAAAATTTTCGAAACTTTTTCCATTTAAAGGGTAGTTTGAGGTTGGGGGAATTTTCTTGAAAATCTTCGTGTCGCATCCTTGGAAGATACGGAACTTAAATATCAAGTTTAGTATTTAACGGACTTTCGGTGTTTGAGTTATGCTGCCCACAGACACACACGCACACAAACACACACACATTTTTCTAAAAATACTTTTTTTTTGTATTCGGAGGGTTCCAAAACATGTATTTCTGGTGAAATCTAGGTATCGATTTTTGGGTGCAATACAATACCTTCTCTACATAGTTCGTGTAGAGAAAGTAATATACGTAAAAGTGCTTTGACTGTAAGTGTAAACAGAACAAGGATGTAAGCCCGCCTGGGTAGTGTGGTGGTAGCGTGTCTGTCTCACGTTCAAAAGGTTGTGAGTTCGAATCTCGCTTAGGGCGTGCTATCCGGATAAGGTTTTTTCTCGGGGTTTTCCCTTATCCTGAGAGGACAAATGTCAAATAACTTTAAGCTCTCAGGATCCCGAATTCATTTGAGCATCATTTCATCAATTCCATTCATCGTCCGATATGACCAACCAGGTTAAAGGACGTTAAGCTTTAAAAAAAAAAAGAAGAAAAAAAAGTATTACAAATGGGCAAATAGACACATTAAAATGTAATGTGTTCCACTCACATGACTTTCTCTATATATCTGTAACAAGTTGTTCCTAAAAAGCTTACTCTTCTGTCTACTTAATGCTAATCAAGATAAACTTTAGCGGAAATAGTCTTATTACTTGCTTTCTTGTAAGTAGAAGGGAAATAAAGGAATATATTATGTTAAAGCGATACTCAACTCTTTTAAAACTGTTGTTATATGATTAAAATTCGTTTCTTTGCATGGCCAAGAGTTGACATATCCCCATATCAGTTCAAAACTGAAACCAATAATAAGAATATCATAGAAATGGTCCACAAAAATAAAAAACAATATTAAATTCATATATTGTACGAGATCTACAAAATATGCAAAAGTTATCCAGAATGAAGTGGTCTCAGAAAATTCAAGAAATATGTACATTTTATTTTTCAAGTAAATGTCTTTAATTTATGATATTTTAATCAAAATCGTTATAGCCATTTATGAGATAGTAAAAGATTTTCCTCGAATTCTTGGACTCAACCTTGGAAGATACTAACCTTAAATACCAAGTTGGTATTTTACCGACTTTTCGTTTTTGGGTTATCAATTCATAGATGCACGGACACAGTCACTCAAACACATGTACACGGATCTTTTTCTATGTTTATATAAGGGTCCTTAAAACGTCCTTAAAACGTCCTTCCGCTGAAATTCAGGTATCCAATTTTTGGGTGGAGTGCAATACCTTCTATAACTATGTACTAAGTAAAGAAATAAAAATAAAAATGGGAACATCTGAAAGTAGAACATTGCAGCTTAGTCGGGCCAATTGATTCTGCTGGCTGACTCGGCAAACGCCGCAAGTGTCGAGTTTTGGGGCAATTGTGAAGATTCTAGAACAGGCATGTTCTAAGATAGCTTTGCAATTTCCCCCGACTCCAATCAAGGTGGGGAAATGTTGTTGAGTCACACATACTGGAAATATATGTACGTATTCGGCAGCGTTGGTACATGCTATTTTTAAGCAAATATAAACAGAATGTCAGCTTCCAAACGCGGGAAGTATCATTTTCATAACATTTTCAGAGACTCCACACGAACTGCAAATGAAATTACTTGCTCAACAAAATGGTACGAATATAACATTTTCGAAAGAAAGAGGTTGGAACTTATTTAAATAATTGTAAAAGTGTTTATTTTCCTAATTGCGATTATTTGCATTCCAATCTTTACACAGAGTGGAATGACTTACTGCACCTTCCTCTCTGCTCCTTTAAACGGGACATGCTGTTCTATAAGAAGAAGTTACTCGGGAATATTTTGTTTGTTTTTTTATTTTCTAGAAGTTTAACGGAAAGTGAAATGACGAAATGACTGCAAATGCTCGGAGTTACCCGACATTTGTCTACTAAGATTGACAGAACACCTGAAATAGCTTATCCGGTTAATTCACTCTAACGAAGATTCGAGCTCGAATGTGATACGCTACCCCTCACACCAATCTTTTTACTGATTAAGTGAACAGAAGTTAAACAGTGCAACACAACTATGCAACTAGGGTCATCCGTTCACATATATCAATAATAAATATGCTGTGAGGTAATCAAATCCACTTATCCGTCTATAAAAAACAAAAAAACAGGAAAAAAAACAACTGACGTGTTACACTCACATTACTTTCTTTTCATTTCTCTAACAAATTATTGTTAAAAAGCTTATTCTTCTATTACTTCATGATAATTGAGATAAACATTAGCAGAAATTGTTTTATTACTTGCTTCCTTGTAGATAAAACGGAAATAAGGGAGTGAAAACGATAGTCAAATCTTTTAAAGTATAGTTGCTATGTGATTGAAATTCCTTTGGCCTATATTTGACAAATTACCGCATGAGAAAAGTGTACATATTTTAAAGCTAAGAACAATAACAATGAATATCTCAGAAAAGTCAGCTCTATCAAAGAAAATGTATACTACATAAGTTAAGTATTTTAATATGATCTGGTTGTGTCGTAAGTTTTTGCCTATCTTTTACGATTTGCTGTTATGCAAAATTCAGCAAACGTCGTCCAG
This sequence comes from Hymenopus coronatus, assembly GCA_030762935.1. Lineage (NCBI taxonomy): Eukaryota > Metazoa > Arthropoda > Insecta > Mantodea > Hymenopodidae > Hymenopus > Hymenopus coronatus. The sequence goes on from CM060892.1 coordinate 162,637,295, forward strand.
AATAAAGAGGTCTTCAGAGGCTACTCCCAGAAAATTCAATATATGCATTTTATTTGTCATGTAAATATCTTTAATACACGGTATTTTAATCGACAATCCTTAGAGTCATTTTTGTAAAAATCAACATTTTCAAAAATTTGTCAATGCAAAGGGTAGTTTGAGGCGGGGGGATTTTCTCAAAAATTTTCATGTCCTATTCTTGGGAGATACTAAACTTAAATATCAAATTTGGTATTTAACGGAGTTTTCGTTGTTGATTTATGCTGTCCAAAGGCACACATGCACAAACAGACTGACCTTTTTCTAAAAATGTTTATTTTTGCATTCAGGGGTCTCAAAACATGTATTTTCAGTGATACCTCCGTATCAAAGTTTTGGGTGGAATACAATACCTTCTCTATACACTATATATAGTGTGTGTGGAGAAAATAAAAATATTAGGTCATAGTTAAGTGATGCATGTTTTCTAAACATTACGAGAGTGGTATACATATCAATATTCTTAAAAATTGAAACTTGAGAGTGAGGGTACGTATAATTCCAGACAGGGATTAGCTATGTGGGCGAGGTTTTCTTTTCGAAGTTTTCTCTCATCATGGAAAGACGAATGTGTTAATTTCGGCTTTAAAGAGTATGGGCTCATCTGTGCCATAATCAATCCCCACTCTATTTATCATCGGCGGTTTCATAGTAATAAACACGCAAACTATATGTAGATCACTAGTGAGCGCAAACGGGATATCGTTGTGGGATTGCAGATTAACAACGCTGGCGTGTTCCACAGGGGCGGTGTCTGTACACTCATTGCTCCCTCACGATTAGGAGTGTTGCTTGCCTCTATAAGTAAATGTGGAGTGAGCTTCAGTCTTTACTTACCCAAATGTGCTCCCTTGATGCTAGCAACTCGAGTGATGCAAACCCGCTTAACATTTAATCACAGAAGCAAGATTTCTGGTTTACACTCTGAGATCAACAGCGCTGTCATGAAATTATCAAAAGTGATGTTTGCAGGAGAAGGTGTTTGGTTCCTTTCTACTCTCTGTTGTTATACACCCAAAAGACTGATGCAATGTCAATGCTCATTTTTCCTCTGCTTGCCTTCCAGACCTTCATGTGAGGTTTACGCTTCAGAATTTCAGGTATTTTATATCAACACCTAGTGCGAACAGTATAATTTCACGTGAACTATAACGAAATAATTCCTGGAGCTATCAAACATAGCTAAACAACAAGAATGTGATATTTTGAAAACTATAGTTACCAGTGGTGCAGCGGTGGTGGACCTGACATAAAAAAAAATTCAGACGCGTTATATTCATTTGACTTTTCCTGCATATTCTTCAACAACCTATTTCTACATAAGCTTATTTTCTATATTCGCTCTAATTGAGATAAACAGGTGTTAGCAGAAGTGATATTATTACTTACTTTCTTGTAGTAGAAGGAAAATAAGAGAATACTCTAGGCTAAACTGAGAGCCAAATCTTTTAAACCTTGTCTCTATGCGATGGGATTCGGTTTTTTTTTTGCAGCCAGGAAAAAAACGGCTTTCCGTTTGAGAAAATTGAAATCAATAAAATAGAATATTTTGGAAATGATTTACTCCACACAAAAGTGTGACTGGCATAAATTGTGTATTTTAACGATATCCTACATGTTTTGTGGAGTAAGATTTTGCCATCTTATGGTTTACAGATTACGCAAAATTGCTTCAAAATTAATAGGGTTTCAGACTCTATTCCCCCCAAAATACACACATTTTATTTGCTAAGCAAATGCCATTCAAATATGGCAAACCATCAGAGACATTTCTGAAAAAAAGAAACAAAAAAAAAAACATTAACATTTCGAAAAATATTCCATGTAAAGGGTAGTTATGGATGAGAAGATTTTATTGAAAACCTTTTTATTGCATGCTTTGAACTTAAATACCAGGTTTGGTGTTTAACGAACTTTTTGTTTTTGAATTATGTTGTTCACAGATACACATATACACACCTCTTAACATGTATTTGTGGTGAAATCTCGGTATCGGAATTTTATTGTGGAATGCAATATCTTCTCAGCCAATGTACAATATACATAATAGGTTAATAGGGAAAATAACAAATATGAGATAAAAAGTGCAAACGCTCAACCTAAGCTCTAAATCGAATAGTAGCAAACAAAGTTTTTCACCGTATTCAAGTGAAGCCTTCTGATAGACACGGCTCCGCGAGAGAGCGACTGCTGACGCACAAATATCAATTTAATTATTGCCCTTATCCGCATGTTTTATTATATTTCGGTATCCTATGTACATTTCCCACACAATGCCAACACCAATGTTGTGAAACGGTCATGGAGTATTCAAATTTTCGACTGTTTCTCCAGGGATGCCAAGCAAGGAGACTTTGGAAACTGTGTTAGTGTTGCTGCACTTGTCATGTTATTGTTAAGGGCACAAGAGAACATTTTCTGACCCCGGTATCGTTGTAACGAATAAATGTGAATATGCCTTAGATGCACCCCTAGCACTGAATTCTAACTGCATTAATTTTGTGGCAGCACTTTAATATTCGCGTGTCTTAATTTGCCTGCACTGCAAATAAACTATTGTTATAACCTTAGTAATTTTCCTTTTATGTATATCATGCTAATCGCAATAAAACATTAGCAGCATTGGTCTTATTATTTAGTTCCTTCTAGAAGGAAGTTAGAAGGGAAATAAACGAATGTACTAGAGCTAAAGTATGACTTTTAAAAGACGTCGTTATATGATTGAAATTCGGCTCTCTTTGCATGGCTAGGAGTAAAGAAAAAGAATGACTTATTCCCGTTTGAGAAAAGTTTGTATTTTAAAATTGAAACAGATATCAAGGAGTATCTCGGAAATGGTCAACTCCACAAAAGAATATAACATAAAGAATATTTGACATAAATTATATATTTTAACGATATCTACATTTATGTAATGCGTTTTTGTCTATCTTTTATGATTTGCCAGTTCTTCAGAGATTGTTCTGATAAATATAATGATGATTATGATGATGATGACAATAATAATAGTAATAATAATAATAATATTTTAATTTACTTTGATAAAAAATCGATGGAGTCATTTTTGTGAAAATAAATGTTATCTAAAACTTTTTCATATAAAGGGTGGTTTGGGGTGGATGGATTTTCCTGAAAATCTTTGTTCACATCCTTGTAAGATGCTAGACTTAAATATCGAGTTTGGTTTTTAATCAGCTTTTCGTTTTTGAGCTAACGCGTTCACGGTCACACACACGTACACACACACATTCACACACATACGATATTTTATTAAAATGTTTATATAGGTATGTATGTATACTGGGGACCCTAAACTATGTATTTGGTATCAAATTTTGGGGTGAAAACTTTCTCTTACGTACGAGAATGTATAATTTTTAAGAGGCTCTTCAAGCAAACTACCCTTACTTTTGTATATACTTAACTAAAGCTGAAGTCAATCAATAAATTTTATTATCTTATATATATCTGTAGTGTAATTCCAAATTTTAGCAGTCTCACCATATTACCTAAACTTAATCTCATCCATACATTTTAATCAAACTTGAAATACCTAACAATTCTTATCAAACTCTTATAGTCGATAAAATCGTATACAAGCAATGCTACACGCTGTCTCCCATTTCCTGAAGCCAGACAACTCGAAGCATAAGAGAAAGAGCGAATGCTTATAACATTGTTAAACATTTCCAGAAGCAAATCACATATACACACAAATACAAGCGTGGATAAAAAGAGGGGTAACTTTGTAACACCAAAGAGCTTTTCAAAAGTTCAGTTGGTACATTCACTCGCGTAAAGCTAGGATGCACAAACTAAAAAAAATCAGAAATCACCGAAACAAAGAAAGCGAAAAAAAAAGTAACAGAATAGGAAGGCAGTCAAATGGTGTCTCTTCTTGCTGTATCTTGAAATTTACTCTAAGACCTAATATTCTTATTTTGTTTTACGGTCTGCATCTATATAAAAAAGCACAATGCAACAGCTGCATTCTAGAACAAGTAAAAGCCAAGGAAAAGTGCATCTTATTTTTTTGGAGAAAAAAGTTATACAAAACTGGAACGGCTGCTCAAGAATCCCCTTATTTTACTGTAAAACAAAAAGTCAGACACAAACCATTTAGCACTTCCGTATAGAAAATTGTGGGAGGTACAGAATCACGTACATTAACCAAGATGTACTTTAATATTAGGCTAATAGAAGTCACAAAAATGGTCATGAAATATAGTATTTCAAAAATTAAACCACTATACAAATATTATAACATTTGAGATTTGATAAAAAAAAGCCACATACTGGGCAAGCAATGGAGGTTGGTTCTCTTTTGTTTATTTTTTTAGTTCACCGTTGCCATGGGTACAGTTTTGTTGATTAAAACATTAGTAATTTTATTATACTCTATAATAATTTGTAAGATACATATCATGGCCCTATTACTAAATGACAGAATAACACTAATTCAGTGCTATTATGAAAGTAAGAGGAGTTTTTCTGAAGGAACTCTTAATTTAAGTGCAAGCCCATGTTTCATTCGTAATTATGGGAATTTAATCTAGAAACTAAAGGAAATGGTTCTGTTGCATATAAGAAAAAATCTGGAAGGCCAAAGGTAATCAATGATGCCACTGTGCTGACTTGCTCGTGCAAAAAATGAAGTAAGTAGAAATAATAATTATGTAATTAGTAATATTGCACATGTTACGAGGCAGCTTCAGATGATTAACACACAGTTTGGAGAATTCTAAGAAAATTCTTAGCCTGTATCCACATAAACTGAATGCAAGTTTGCACTCAAAGTGATAAGCGGGACAGAGATGCTTTTGCTTTATTTGTGGTAGCAGAGATTCAAATAATGATTGGTTGGACAACATTTTTTAAACAGACGGAGTAAAGGTAGAGTTAAGACACATAATTGCAGAATTTGATCAGAAAATGACTTTCAAATTTTAATTCAAGAGGGTCTTTATGATTTAAAATATATCTACTACTTGGTGGGACTTCAATTCACAATTCATCATTTACACCCTACAAAACAATGAATTATACAGATCTTTGGTGATCGTGTCATCAGTAAACATTTTATAAGAAACAGGCTGCCGCGATCTCTAGGTCTCAATGTAAAATATATTTTTACTTTCTCTTTTATTTTACCCCTATACCTGGTATTTTAATCAAAATACAGCCATTTTTGAAAAAAAATAAAAAATGTTGAAAATTTTTCTATGCAAAGGGTAGTTTGTGATGAGGGGATTTTCTTAAAAATCTTCGTGTCACATCATTGGAAGATACTAAACTAAATACTAAGTTTGGTATTTAATGGTCTTTTCGTTTTTGAGCTATGCTGGACACAGACACACACAGACAGCCAGATAGACACACTCACACATTTTTTTTTTTTGGGATTCAGGGGGTTTTAGAACATGTATTTCCGGTGAAATTTCGGTATCGACTTTTTGGGTGAAATACAATATCTTCTCCATCCACTATGTACATTGTACATACGGGGCTAGAGAAAGTAAAAAAAAATCTAATGTGTTCCATTCACATGAGTTTCTCTACATCTGTGCAACGAATTATTGTTAAAAAGCTTATGCTTCTATTTAATTCATGCTAATCGTGAAAAAATTAGCAGAAATAGTTTTATTACTTGCTTCCTTGAAAGTAGAAGAGAAATAAGGGAGTACCATAGGCTAAAGTGATAGTCAAAAGCTGGTTGCTGTGTGACTGAAGCTCCTTTGTTTGTATGGACAAGAGTTGAGAAATTCTCGTATGAGAAAAGTATAAGTATTTTAAAGATGAAACCAACAACAAGGCATATCTCAAAAACGATCAACTCCACGAAAAAAATGTAGAAATATAGCGCTCATAAATTGTATGTTTTATCGTGATCTACATTTTTTGTGCAATAAATTTTTGTCTATCTCTTATGGTTTACAAGTTATGCAAAATTCCATAAAATTCATCCAGAATGAAGTAGTCTTCAGAGGATATTCCCAGAAAATTCAAGATATACATTTCGTTTGTCATAAGAATATCTTTAATACACGACATTTTAATCAAATCGTTGGAGCCATTTTTGAGAAAATTAAAAATATCGAATTTTTTTCCATATAAAGGGTAGTTAGGGTGGGGGATTTTCTTGAAAATCTTGGAAGATACCAACCTTAAATACCAAGTTTGGTATTTAACGGTCTTTTCGTTTATGAGCTATACTGCCCACAACCAGACAGACAGACACACACACATACACACACATAAACAGACAGGTAGACACACACTGACATGTTTCTAAAAAAATATTTTTTTTTGGATTCAGGAGATCTCAAAACATGTATCTTCGGTGAAATCTGGTATTGAATTTTTGAGTGCAATACAATACCTTCTCTGTACACTACGAGGGTCAGCTGATAAGTCCCGGGCCTCTCAATGAAAACAGAATTTAATTTTTTGTTTTTGTTTTTAATTCTCAACATAACCTCCAGAAAGACTAATACATTTTCATGTCGATGTTCTAATTTAATTAAACTATCTCTGTAGTGCGATTTATCAAGGTCATCAAAATAGCTGTTTACCGCACCAATGACCTCGTTGCTGTGAAATCTTCGTCCTCCAAGACATTTTTTGAGGTTTGGGATCAGGTGGTAGTCACTGGGTGCTAGATCTGGCAAATAGGATGGATGTTCAAGCAATTCGAAGTTGTGATGAAATAAGACTTTTGTTGTTGTTGTTGCCAAATGAGGCCTTTTTATTTTCACCTCATCACTCAAACGTTGCAATAATCTTGCGTAGTAGTCTCCAGTGATACTTTTACCCTTTTCCAAGTAATCAATTAAAATAATTCCCTGAGCATCCCAGAAAACACTCGCCATAACCTTGTTAGCTGACAAAATTGACTTTGTCTTTTTTGGAGCTGGTTCACCTGGCGCAATCCTCTGTTTTGATTGTGATTTACTTTATGGAGTGAAGTGATGTATCCAAGTTTCATCCATGGTAATAAACAACGTAAAAATTCACTGAGATTTTTACGGTAGAGCTCCACATAGTTTTTCTTTGCAACTTTTGATCAGGTGTCAAGAAACGCGGCACCCATCTTGCAGAGACCTTGTGAAAGTATAAAACTTTACTTAAAATATTACCTGATATGTTTACAGCCTCTGCTATCTCAAACAACTTTAATCTGCAGTACTAAACGATGGTTTTTTTCAATTATCTCTGGAGTTGTCACTTCTACAGGGTGTCCAGAGCGAGGCTCATCACTAGTGCTCGTACATTCCATTTTAAACTCAGCCACCCATAATTTAATCATTGAATATAAAGGTGCAGAGTCTTTCAATGCACCGTCCATTTCCTCCTTGATTTCTTTAGGCATTAAGCCTTTCAAATAGAATATATAATCACCGTTCGCTTTTCCAAATTCTCGTTTTTCCTTTAAAGTTGTCTTATTTAAAATGCTGTCATTCGAAAACTAAACAAGCTATTGATCTGCAACTATGGATAAAGCTAGTCTAGAGTTGAATTTTACGGGACTTATCAGCCAACCCTAGTATGTACATAGTACGTATAGAGAAAGTAAAAAGCTTGCGACATACGTAGCTTCAATATGTCTACACGTTGAGAACGATGGCAGAGCTATCGTCCATTGAAAACTTAGAAAACTTACTTAATAGCACGAGAAGAATACATCGATAATTCCAAACTTCTATGCATAAGATCTGCTCCAAGAAGAAAACAGGAAGAAGTGTAAGTGGGTCTGGAAAAGGCATTTTATGGAAGCATTGGCAGAAACTTTAGGACATAAATGATTTGGATAGAAACTTGCACTTGAAGCAACTAAATCTGATTCTTCATAGAAGATGTCAAGAGGAAAGTACACCTGTAAAGCCATTGAGTTACATCCTTGGACGTCTATATACAAAATTTGGCGTTTCCAGAACAAGGAAGAAATAGCACTAGCAGAATAATTTGGTATTATATACAGTAGCAATTGCAGTGGAGGGAGATGAGAAACATCTTGTGGGAATAAATAAAAATGCTGAGGAAAGGATGGACAGAACTGAAAAAACTTTATTTGTCCCACACTACGAACAAACTTCTTACAAAAGATTATTCTTCTTTCTACTCCATGCTAATCTAGATAAACATTAGCAGAAATGACCTTATTACTTGTTCTTTGTAAGAAGAAGAGAAATAAGGGAACACACTAGGCTAAACCGATAGTCAAATATTTTACAAGCAGTTGCTATGCGATTTTCATTGAAATTCGTTTCTTTGCATGGCCAGGAGTTAATAAATAAATAAATAAAACAGACGATTCTCTGTTGAAGAGAAACACAAATATTTTAAATTTTAAAATTGAAACCAATAACAAAGAATATCTCGGAAACGGTTAGGTCCATAACAAAAATGTAAAGAACAAATTGTATGTTTTGACGAGATCTACTCGTACATTTTTGAACAGTAAGTTTTTGACCATCTCTTACGGTTTATGAAAATGTTATTCAGAATGACAGGGGTGTTCCCAGGAAATTCAAGATATAAATTTTTATTTGTCATATAAATATCTTCAATATAAGGTATTTTAATCAAAATCGTTAGAGCCATTGTTGATAAAATAATTTTCGATAATTTTTCCTGTAAAGAGTGGTTTGGGGTGAGAGGATTGTTTTGAAAATTTTCATGTCCCATCCTTGGAAGATATTAAACTTAAATACCAAGTTTGGTAATTAACTGTCTTTTCGTTTTTGAGTTATATTGTCCACAAACACACACACACACATTAACGCATACTCACATAGACAGACACACATTGCCGTTTTTCCAAAAATGAATGGAAGTTTTACGTGGAATTCAATACCTCCTCTTCCTGTTGTAATTGTACATACATACTAGAGAAAGTAAAATGGCAAAGACAATGGTCATTGGAAAAAAACCAAAAACAAGGGAGCATTTGCGAAATTGATATGAGATAGAGGAGCAACTAGGTGATGTAAATACTTGGGAGAAAATAATGCTCTTATCAAAATAGGAAACAAAGTGTCAAATTCAAACGAAAATTTTAATAAAAACACATAACTTGCTGTAGAAAGTACTGATAAATACACTATTAAAGTGGTTTTTATGGAGTATGGCATTCTACAGTGCGGAAACTGAACGTTGCGATGAAATGAGAAAAAACATTGGATGTCCTTTGAGGTATGTGGAAAAAATTGAGTTTGTGAAATGCATAGACAATTGCAATTTTAAAACATCAAGAGTTGTTTTATTTTAATAGTGTTTTATATAATGTTTAATGCCGGCTTTAACTACTTGTGACACCGCAGGCGATGATGATACATGAATGAAGATGGAGCACCGGTGGAATGCTATGGCGGGGGAAACCGAAGAACCTGAGAAAACACGCCCCTGCGCCGCTTTGTCCACCACAAATCTACATAGACCGCTTGGGATCGAACCCAGGCCATCTAGGTGAGAGGCGAGTGGTCGGCCACGGCGCGGCCAAGAGATGTTTTAGAGGAAGTGGACTAAGTAAGAGCAGTACTGAAACAGGGAAGTTTGGCTATGGCTTTGGACGAGAAGAAACTCCTTGTTAAGAGAGACATTTGAAGAAATAGTGAATGAGAGAGAGGTACGGGGTAGAAGAATCTGTCAGACGCTAGTCAATAAATAAATGAATCACTTTAACTTTAACCTGTGATACTCCCTTATTTCGTTTCTAATTACAAGGAAGCAAGTAATAATACTTCTGATAATTTTTTCTCGATTAGCATGAAGTAAATAGAAGCATAAGCTTTCTAACAATAATTTGTTGCAGAGATGTAGAGAAATTCATGTGAATGGAACACATCGGATTTTTACTTTCTCTATACGTAGTATATATAGTTATAGAGAAGATATTGTATAGCACCATAAAATTCGATACCGAGATTTCACCGGAAATATATGTTTTGACCCTCTGAATCCAGAAAAAGTGTTTTTAGAAAAATGTCCATATGTGTGTGTGTGTGTGTGTGTCTGTGTGTATATGTGTGTGTATCTGTGGGCAGCATAGCTCAAAAACGAAAAGACCGTTAAATACCAAACTTGGTGTTTAAGTTTGGTGTCGTCCAAGGATGCGACACGAAGATTTTTAAAAAAATCCCTCACCCCAAACTACCCTTTACATGGAAAAAAGTTCGAAAAGTTTGATTTTTTTAAAAATGACTAACGATTTTGGTTAAAATATCGTATATTAAAAATATTTACCTGACAAATAAAATGTATATCTTGAATTTTCTAGAAATTGCCTTTGAAGACTACTTTATTCTGGATGAATTTTAGGGAATTTTGCATAACTGCTAAACCGTAGAGCACATTACAACATACAATTTATGTTATACACATTTTTTGGAATCGATCGTCTTTGAGATGTTCCTTGTTTTTGGTTTCAGCTTTGAAAAACTTATTCTTTTCTCATACAGGAATTTGTCAACTGCTGTCCATACAAACAAAGGGACTTCAGTCACAAAGCAACCAGCTTTTGACTATCAATTTAACTTATGGTACTCCCTTATTGCTCTTCTACTAATAAGGAAGCAAGTAATAAGACTATTTCTGCTAATTCTTTCTCGATTAGATGAAGTAAATAGAATACTTTGTTGCAGAGATGTAGAGAAAGTCATGTGAATGGAAGACATAAAATATTTTGTTTAATATCTCATTTTAGTAACTACTTTGGAAATGACAAGATATTTAGATACCTAGTAGATAATAGATATTTACTATTTTATCTGCTTAATCCTCCTCCCCCCCAAACTAGTTTTTAAAAATTCATACAATCTATAAGTATTTTTATCAGCGAAACAAGTCGTCCTACATAGTTTAGGTGTAATATGCCAGCCTCTGATTCCCAAGTTCGTGAGTTCAAACTCGGCGGAGGGCAATGCACTTTTTCTTTTAGATGTAAAAATCCTTAGCTTGATTTCCTTCGAAACGAAAGTAAAATCGGTCGTTCCGTGTCTCATATTTACGGTACCTATGTGAAAGAATCTCAAACCTGATAAAGAGGTCTCTGAGCAAAATTTAAGCAAACTTTCACACCCAATATAGAATGGGGTGCTAAGAAGCACAACAGTTAAAGAGTGTCCATAAATTAAACTGAATTTCAATTTAAGCGAACTAATTTTCTAAACGAGATAGATATTTCTTAGACAGATAAGACCTTTCTTTTTGTAAGTCAGTTATTCAACAATCTTAAAGCTACTAATTTCAGGTGAGGTGAGAGGGGGGAAATTGGATCCACTATCGACAAAATAGAAGCGAAAGTGACAACTATAATTACTACAACGTCTAATTCCTGACTATGTGCGAGAACTTTGCACTAGGCATGGTGAGATAATATTTATGGTGATTCCCTATTTATACATATCGTATACATGCAAAACAAGGAGGTAGAGCGCACCACTCCTGAAAACTTAACAGTATCAAATGTCAATAAAGAAATTAGCACACAGTAAGGCGTCATCTTTAATGAGATCATCGACAGGAGCTGGCGATGCTATACTTAGCTACAACTATTGGAAATATTACATTTTTAGCGCCGTTATGACATGTTCTGTTCTAACCAAATATGTCATCCTTTGCAATATTTAGATAAGATTGTCATAAACCAGAGGATGTTAGTTACAGGGTTCGAATGTCTAAGATCTTAAGTGTAGAAGTTTAATGAGGAAAACATTCAGGTCCGAATTGTTCTAAAATAATAAACTAATTAACTTTGGAATTCATATAACACGTGTTTTTAGTGTAATTGCTACGCTTTCTGATTAAAGTATTTCCATGTTCCTTAATAGGATATCGTAACCCACATACCGTGAATTTTTGCACTGGATTGAATTGTTCTGAAGATCTGAAAGCTTTTAGTCCCTAGGTGCAGATCCATTAAATAAATATTTCATTTATACTTTTAACACAAGGAGGATCACGCTATCTTTTTGGCAGATACACTGTCATCTAAGACTAATTGCTCCTAAGTAGGTTATTGTGAAATATCCATGTTCTATGGCATTTACTAAAGCTTTATGAAGCATGTAACGAGTGCGTCAAAAAAGCACGAACCGGCTGCGCAATGCTTTGCCTGTCCGGGTCCACGGCACTAGTTGGCATCTGCCGCTATCATATAAAAGCGCGGATGAAACCATAAAACATTTTAAAACTACTTTTAAAGACTTTACTTATCAACTCTATGAAAGGAGATGACACCGTCGTTGTCCATATATTTTTGGGAGCTCTTTAGGAAACTATCCATCACTCGTCATAGTTCACCTTGAGAAATGCTGTCAACTTCCTGGCTGATATTTTATTTTAATTCTTCTGATGTCTTCTAATGTTCCTTCGCTAAAAACTGTATGCCGTCTTTTAGATTTCTTAGCCTGAATACTTCCTGTGGCCTGAAATTTATTGTAAAGTTTCTGGATTGTTGTATGGCTTGGAACTTTTACAGCTGGAAATATATGCTGTGCAGTAGAAAACATATACTGAGCCATAATACACTCTGTGACTAAGAACAGGACCAAATAATAAATAACTCGTAATAATTTAACTACACCATATCACTGTCTACTCAATACTGCACTTCCAGAGCAGAGCAAAACTTCGACAGAAGCTTGCCTTGTTTACAGCAGCAGTGTGGAATCATGTGTCCACACGCCCATGGAAAAACACCGCGTAGCCGTTCGAAGGTTTTTGACTCACTGTATATGCAAACAAGTACCCGTTTAGGATCCATCTGAATGCATTATAGGAATTCCCATTAAAATACCGATTCCCATCATAAAGACGGGTGTAGCTTTTGTAAGCTTATCTATCTGTACTCTATTACGATATTTTCTTCCTGACTGCTTCTGATATGCAGGACTCTTCAACAGAAGTTATAAATAAAGCTTTGTAGCATGTTTGATTGTACGTACTTAAAAACTATTATGTTTTTGTTTTTTACTTGCTGTACTACATGCATAGGAGGCAGAGAATACATTGCATTCCACCCAAAAATTTGATATAGAAATTTCATCGAAGATACGTTGTGAGACCCATAATTTTAAAAAAAACATTATTAGAAAAAGATCCATGTGTATGTGCGCGCACGTGTTTAGTGGTCATTGACTATGTAGTGTTGTATATAGTAGCTTCTTGTGTGCAAGCTCATGTCACAGTGTCTTGCGTTCAAAACTGTGTTGGCGGAAGACCTCGAAGAGGAAGCTGGGCTTGTCATGGTTGTCATTTTTATTTGCTATTATTGGAAGAATATGAATGATTCCTCACTTAAGAAAAAACGACTATAAGTTTATTTAACAAAATGGGGGGAAAGAAATTGTCCGTGGTTATTGCCCGTCAAAAATAATAGTTTCAAACCATTTTCTGTTGCATTTTGAGTCATACATACCTTTACTATCTATTATTTTAGCCTTCTTATTCGCAGAAAATAAAAACTTAACTTTGTGAGAAACAGCAGTAATGAGAAACCATATTTCAGTTACTGAAATCTCAGGAAATTACCACAATAAAAACAGAATCTGAATAAGCACTTCCTTTGCCATGTATTTGGTCACGATTCCAGCAGCATAACTAAACTGCCTTTGGCAGAACCAAAGTACAAACTTTAGTAGAGAATATGGAATCAAAAAATAAAAGGGATTTTTTTCCCGAGGAATTTAGCGTGCTTAGAGCTAATTTGTGGTTACTGAATAATAGTCCGAAATTTGAAAATTTAGCACAGAGTATACCTTATAAAGGATTCTATAATTTTAAAACACCTACTCAGCCATTTTATAGTAAATATGATTTTATTCCTGTATACGTACTCCTGTCGTCAACAGGTATACACATAAGCGGATCCGGCGGAGAATAATTGTCGACTGTCTACGAGCATAGAAATGACAAGAGATAAAATATAATAAAGGCAATTTATTGTTGACAATTTTAAGTAATAAAGGGCTTTCTTTACAGTATCTTAACACTTGGATAAAAATATCTATACATCCGTATAAGTCATTGACTGATTTTTTATTATGATATGCTTATAAAATTTAAATGTAATTAGTTGTGCTCAATCTGTATATTATTTACGAGTTCTAGGAATCCAATATCTTAATGGAATACATGAAAATGTCTTGATAACGCTTGCTTTACACGGAAGTAACTTGTCTAAAGGAACTAGGTCATGACTATAAGTAGCTTCGTAGTTCGCTTGCAACTTAAGATAAATAATTCGTTTCGTTTCGTAATCGGCTTACCCTCCCCGGAATTGTAGGACTGATACCCCCTAGGACTTACAAGCCAATGCCTAGGGATCAGAAGCCCGTCGGGGAGTCTACGGCACGAAACCACAGAACGGAGAACCTGTTACGAGGGGTGGGCCCATAGCCAGGCATGAACACGAGGAAGTGAATGATTTGAAATGTAAGCGAAATTAGTGATTGGAAAGGCAATGATGAAGACATTTGTGGAATGAGTGACGGGGGAAACCGGAGGATCTGGAGAAAATCCACCCAGACGCCGCTTCGTCCACCACAAATCCCACATGCGGGAGCTTGGGATCTTACCCGGGCCGCCTAGATGGGAGACGAGCGGTCTAAGCACTCAACCACGGCGCCGCCATGTCAAATAATAACATACCAATTTCATATGCCTGAAATTAAAAATAATATTGGAGAAAGGAAACTAATGCTATAAGGTTCTTCAAAATGAATGTTAAGGTCCCCAAAATATATATATATATATATATATATATATATATATATATATATATATTTTAAGTTCCCTTTAACTTCTATGGTCGTATCGGGACTTTGTGTCGTCCTCCGTGGATTTTTTTTTTCAAACAGTACCGGAGTCTAATCAGGACTCCGGCGCTGTATCCCCTATATGATTACTAGTTTTATTGTTCCTTTACACAAAAATATATACATTGCACAAACATATAACACCCATGCCCAAGGCGGCTCTCGAACCCACGATCCTCTGCCCACGAAGCACCAAAGTGAGCGTAGCCATGGGGACCGGCCCGTGGATTCGGGGTAACATGCTAGTGGGTTCAAACTCTGGGGAGGACGATGGACTTTTCTTTTTCGGATGTAGTAAAGCCACGTTGTCCCGCGTCGAAGATTTTACGGTACATAAAAGAACCTCAAGTCTAACAAAGAGGCCTCTGAGCAAAATTAAGCGGTCTTTCACGCCCTATATAGAATGGCACACTGAGAACCACAGCAGTTAAAGAGCGTCCATAAACAAAACTCAATTTTAATTTCGAGACTTTGACTATGAAACTACTACAGGTGTTTTGCTTGCTGAATTGTAGGGTTTCTTAAACATGGTTTATGAATTGTATACTATTAATCTCTCTCTCTCTCTCTCTCTCTCTCTCACTCACACACACACACATTCACTCGCATATTATTATTTCCGGACCATGTAAAGGATAAAGAATGATTTTAGTTAAAGAAAACTTCTGCGCCCCAGCCGAGAATCAAACCTAGGACATGTGAAGGAGGAGCACCCAGAACTCTGACTACTCGACCGCAGAGGCAATGAAAACCAGTATTGTTAGAAGAACCCCGTTAAATCCACGTGTATTGTTTGATCAATTAACATTTAGACAGGCCTGGTTTAAGGCCAAGATTTGCAACCAACGACAATAGGCAACAAGTTCCGTTCCCTGATATTTGAAAAGCCAAGGTCTCATAGCAAGGTCACATCAAATGAGCAAGCAAAACTGCGGAGGTTACGGAAGAAAGACTCTTAATCCAAAAACATTTTATGCCTTGATGATGCGGAGGCCAGATTTCGCTAATCCCTTTAAATCACGCGTCTGGAACTGCTAACCAAAACCGCAATGAAAAGTTTGGAGCATCCCAACAGCTCTTTACTGACCTCAATGATATGCTTGATGAGCAACTGTTCAGCCACGCTTTCTTATAAAAAAGAAATGCGCTTTCATCAAGTTAAATTTTGCTTAAAACATGTCTACCAACGGTGCTAGTTTTATATTACTAAACAGAAGCACTGACAAGTTTCAAAGAAAACAGGTATTTGCTAAAGTTATAATTATAGTTTAAGAAACCTTTCAAACGTTCATATATTATTCTTGGAAACTATCTTCAATGAAATGACCCAAAATATATTTTACTTTGTCTAGTTCTTGCCTATAGTATGCAAAGAAAGTATTGCATTCCGTCCAAAAAATGGAATACCGAGGTTTCAGCAAAAATATGTTTCGAGATATCCTAAACAAAAAGAAAAACATTTTTAGAAAAAGGCTTGTGTTTGCGTCTAAGTATGCGTGCGTGTCTGTCTGTCTACAAACAGCAGAACTAAAACAATCCGATCTGTTCCAATCACATGACTTTCTCTACCTGTTCTGTAAACAACTGTTCTTACAAAATATTATTTTATCTATATTATCGATTAAACATTAGCAGAAACTCTTCACTACTTGCTTCCTTGTAATTAGAAGGGAAATAAAGGAATACACTAGGCTAAAGCGATAATAAAATATTTTAGAAGCTGGTCGTTCTGTGAAAAATTGAACTTCGGTTCACTTTGCACGGTCAGCAATAATAAAGGGATAAATGAAACGAAAGGTGAGTTTCAATTTGAAAAAATCTGATGTGTACCATTCACATGACTTTCTCCATATCCCTGCAACAAATAATTCTTAAAAAACTTATACTTCTATTTACTCTATGCTAATCAGAAAAAAATTAGCAGAAATAGTCTAATTACTCGCTTCCTTGTAAGTAGAAGAGAAATAAGGGACAACCGTAGGTTAAAGTGATAGTCAAAAGCTAGTTGCTATGTCAATGAAGTTCCTTTGTTTATATGGATAGGAGTAGACAAGTTCCTGTATGAGAAAAGTATACGTTTTTCATAGCAGAAACCAAAAATAAGGAATGTCACAAAAACGACGAACTCCACGAAAAAAATGTATATAACGTAAATTGTGTGCTTTAATGTGCTCTACATATTTTGTGTAGTAAGTTTTTGTCCATCAATTACAGTTTAGCAGTTATTCAAAATTTAGTAAAATTCATCCAGAATAACTACTCTTCCCAGGCTATTCCCAGAAAATTCAAAATATACATTTTATTTGTCAGGTGAATGTGTTTAATATACAAAATTTTAATCAAAATCGTTAGAGCCATTTTTGAGAAAATCAAAATTTTCGAAAAAAGTTCCATGTAAAGGTTAGTTTGGGGTGGGGGGATTTTTCTCAAAATCTTCGTGTCGCATCCCTGGAAGATACTAAACTTAAATACCAAGTTTGGTATTTTACCGACTTTTCGTTTTTGAGTTATCGTGTTCACAGACACACGGACACACACACACACACACACACACACACACAAACACACACATACGGACCTTTTTGTGAAAATGCTTTTTTTGGATATTGGGGACCCTAAAACATATATTTCCGGTAAAATCTCGGTATCGAATTTTTGGGTGGAGTGCAATACTTTCTCTATACACTATGTACATAGTGCGTATGGAGAAAGTAAAAAAGGTTATATAAATTAAAATTGAAACCAATAACAACCAATACCTTGGAAATGGTCAACTCAAAAAGAATATATATATATATATATATATATATATATATATATATATATATGTGTGTGTGTGTGTGTGTGTGTGTGTGTGTGAATGAGACACAATGTTTTGTGTAGTAACTTTTTGTCTATCTCTTAGGGTTTACTAGTTATGCAAAATTAAAGGTTTCCGAGAGTATTTCCAAAATTTTTAAGATATGCATTTTATTTGTAATGTAAAGACAGCTAATATACAGTATTTTAATCAACATCATTACAGTCATATTTGAGAAAAAACAAAATTATTCGCGTAGCATCCTTGGAATATACTAAACGTAAATACCAAGTTTGGTATTTAGCAGTCTCTTCATTTTGAGCTAGTTGTTCACTAGCACACACATTTTTTCTAAAAACGCATTTTAGGACTCAGGGGATTTCAAAACACATATTTCCGCTGAAATCATGGTATCGAATTTTTGGGTGCAATACAATGACTTCTCTACACACTATGTACATAGTACGTGTAGATAAAGTAAAAAAGTCGGTTAAATATTGTGATAGTTCCATATGCGGCCGCTCTCAAGTTCGTTTTGGTATGCGAGGCGATGGAGTTGGAAACCTTGCAACGCTATAAACAGAAAGTGCGGCGCGACGGTAACCGGAGGCTTTGGAACGCGAAACATGACAGAATCGTCAGAAACTTTGACAAGCTTACAGAAAGTTCTGTGACGTCATTTTCTAGTTATAAAGGAGGTATAAGTGCAAGTCAGAGTATGTACAGTGTGTTGTGAGTTGTATGCCGTTAGTCAAACTTCGGTAGGAGTGTTAGCGCGCAGATGCGCGCGAGCCTTGAATGGAGAAGGCCGTCAACTGTCTACACGTCGAAGCATCGAGTGAATTTTTAATAGCAGTGAATTAAAGACTTTATTTGTAACTAATTGTTGAGTCAATAAAGACATTTGTTACAATGCCATACTTGATATTGTCTTCCACAAACAGTTTCAAGAAAACCTTCCCAACCCAAATCATCCTTTGGATGGGAACTATTTCGTTATTTTTAACTTTCTTACAAATTAGTCTTAACGATGTTCATTAAAATACTTAATGTTTAAGATGTTTGAAGATAGATAAAAGAATATCTTGAATTTTTTGGGAATATCGTGTAAAGTCCTCTTCATTCTGAATTACTTTTTACAGCCCGTAAACTGGCGAGATAGACGAAAACTTACTACACAAAAATGTAGGTATCGTTTAAACACACCATTTACGTCATATACATTTTTTCGTAGAGTTAACAACTTCCAAGTCATTTCTTGTTATTGGTCTTTATGTTCCAATTCTAAGAGTTTTCTCATATGGGAAGTTATTCCCTTTTATCATCCTGGTTATACAAAGAGAAAGTAATTTCAATACCATCGTAGAGCGACTAGCTTTTAAAAGATTTTCCTGTCGCTTGAGCCTAGGTATTTCCTTATTTGTCTTCAACTTACAATCAGAAGTCATACTTGGGTGAAATCAGAATGTTTGTCTCGACTAGCATGAAGTATTAAAATAAGCTGTTCTAAGAACAGATAGAGAAAGTCACTTGAATGGAACGCATCAGATTTCTTTCTTTATGGTATCATGGTACAGGACGTATTGCATTTCATTCCAATACTCTGAACTCCCTCAACATAAAGAAGCATTAAAAACAAGTGTGTGTGTGTGTGTGTGTGTGAGTGTGTGTGTGTGTTTGTGTGTCTATCTGTCTATCAATAACACAATTAAAAAGCAAAAAGCCCATTTATCACCCCAGGAAGTGAGAAGTTACTCTTTACCGGGAAAAGTTTTTCTTGTTTTTTATTTTGTCACCAGTTTGATTAAAATCTATACTTTGAATACCGACAGAAAAATAAAAATATTGAAAATGCTGTGACTAACTTCCGAAGTGCTCTTCATTTTGATTGAATTTTGTACAGTAAGACGTAAAAACCACTTTTAGGGGAAAATAATATCTCGGTAAAACATGCAATCTATGTCAAAAAAAATTATGAGGAATTAACTATTTGCGAGTGTTCATTGCTATTGGACTGAATTGTTGGTACTTTTATAACAATTTTGAGGTGCTAAAGTATCATATATTCAGCTTTCTGGTGTTATCTGAGGAGAGTGTAATTTTCGTAGTCGCCTTAGCCTCCCCACATGTAGGACTGGCACCTACCTAGGACTTACAAGTGGACCTAGGGGTAAGCCTGTCGGGGAGCCCACTGCACGAAACCACAGAATGGGGAACCTGGAATGAGTGGTCGTACCGTAGCCAGCCATAAACGAGAGGAAGTGGATGATAGGAAATTTAAGCAAAATGGATAATAGGAAAGGTGAATATGGAGCAATTGGTGGAATGAGTGGCGGGGGAAAGCCGAGGACCCGGAGAAAACCCGCCGCTTCGCCCACCACAAATCCCACAAGCGGGATTGAACTCGGGCCGCCTAGGTGGGAGGCGAGTGGTCTAGCCACTCAGCTACGGCGCCGCCGAGTAGTGAAATTTCAGAGCCGAAATATAGGGGCTTAACTCTTCGGACTTCTTATCCTCTTGTTCTTATAAAAATAAAATATTTTATGTAAGCTTAACTTTTAAATAGAAAAATGAGCTTGTGTAAGAATTGTAATTCAAATTATTTCACACAAGTCGCCTGTAGAATAAAATAGGAAAGCTATAATTAGACTGAAAACTTTAATGTCAAAGCTAGATTTTGAACTACTAATCTTACGGTTTTCTTCCGGTTGTTCTAGCTAACTCAGCTATTATGCCAATATTCAGGAATAATATTAAATTTCCCAACTAATTCACATTTGCATGAAATGAAGTTAAAGTTGTTTGCCTTATTTTGAAAGGCGTTTGTTTTATTGTTTTATCTTGAATAGTCTGGAAGGAACTATGGTAACGTATGAAATAAATAGCTTCAGAGACGGAAGTAAAGCAAAACTCATATTTGACATATCGGACAATCAAACTTCTGCCATTTCCATTAGTTCGATATCACCGCCCCAGGACAATCTCAACAAGACGAGTTATAAGATCTTTATGCTTCCCAGAGTACAAACTAACGAAATTAAGATCAGGTGCTGAGCGTTACCGCAACAAAACAACACCTTTCTAAATCACTGGAGCGTGTACTGAACAATTAAAGCTCAACACCAGAATAATTTTGTCATTTTGTTGAGATAAAACCACTACCAGGTATCTATATAATTTCTTTGTTGCTGCGGTTCTTTGATACTTTCTTTTTAAAGCTAATTTAACATCTTCCCTCCCCCCATTAGATTATAATGGTATACATCATATCTGAATTACATAAAAGATTAAATAAAATCATTACTGATACGATATTGATACTTCTACATATAAATGATATTCTAAAATCGATTTTCTTGCTTTTTAACTTTGACGAGTTGCCTGATTCCTGCGCGGAACTGCGAGCAATACTAATTTCACTTACTGCTAGTCTCGTCTTAAGTGGGTGCAATTTTGGGGTTTTCCTTCGCCTAGAACTGAAGAGTATTACAGAAAGTTTCTACTCTGATGGAGCAGAAAAAGGTCAAACCAGCAAAACTAAAGAGTTACCCAGAATAACAGAAATGATACATTAAGAGCTAGATATAAGAAGAAAATGTGATATAACCGATATAATAATATTTTTAAAGTAAAGAGAGATAATCTGATGTGTTCTATTTACATGGATTTCTTTCAATCTCTGTAACAAATTATTATTATTATTATTATTATTATTATTATTATTAAAACGCCTATTCTTCAATCTACTTCATGCTAATCGCGATAAACATTAGCAGAAATTACCTATTACTTGCTTTCGTAAAAGAGAAGGGAAATAAGGGATTACACTAGGCTAAAACGATAGTAAAATCGTTGAATAGGTAGAGTCAGGCTGAATAATGCAATGTCATAGCCGGAATTTGAACCACGGATCTCCCGATCTGCCGGTTGCTCTGCCTCTGAGCTACCATGGCAACATGCCGGCATAGCATTGAATTTCTCAACTGACTCGCATGTTTCCCGGTAAACCACAAGGTGATCTCAAATTATTTTGAGATGATAACCCCAATGGCGACTTACAATGTTGTAAGTACTTTAGACACAGGATTCATAGTATAGCTGTTATGGTCAATTGATATTGGTTAATTGTTTTTTCACACAAGCCGTGTGTAGGACAGGAGTTGAATAGGTAGAGTCAGACTGTAAAATTCAATGCCATAGCCGGGATTTGAACCACGGATCTCCCGATCTCTAGCTACCATGGCAACATGCCGACATAGCATTGAATTTCTCAACCGACTCGCACGTTTCCAGGTAAACCACAATTTACCATAATAGTTGGCTATACTATGAATCCTGGTAAGTCGCCATTGGGGTTGTCATCTCAAAATAATTTGAGATCGCCTTTTGGTTCACCGGGAAACATGCGAGTGGGTACGTGTAAAGAAAGTAAAACTGTATTGACATAAATTGTGCATTTTAACGAGATCTACATTTTTGTGTAGTAAGGTTTTATCTATCTCTTGCGATTTATCAGTTACATGTGTAAAATTCAGCAAAATTCATCCAGAATAAAGCGCTCTTCAGAGGCTATTCCTTGAAAATTCAAATATACATTTTATTTGCCTTTAATGTAAGGTATTTTAATCAAAATCGTTGGAGCGATTTTTGAGAAACAACATTTTTCGAAAATATTTGCATATAAAAGGTAGTTTGGGATGGGGGGATTTTTCTAAAAATCTTCGTGTCGCATCATTGGGCGATATTCAGCTTAAATATAAAATTTGGTATTTTTCTGACTTTTCGTTTTTGAGTAATCATGTTCACGGACAAACGAACACACACGCACATACATACACACAGGCGGACCGTTTTCTAAAAATACTTTTTAGGATACAGAGGACCCTAAAACGTGTATTTTCGGTGAAGTCTCGGTATCGATAGCTTTTAAAAGAGTTGACTAATGCTTTATCCTAGTATATTTCCTTATTTCTCTTCTACTTACAAGGAAACAAGTAATAAGACCATTTCTGTTAATGTTTATCTCGATTAGCAGGACGTAGATAAAAAACAAATATCATATGAATGGAACACATCAGATTACTTTTATTCATGTTGTTACTAAGGACTTTTTCAATCAGATATCGCGTGTTTTATATGACCAATAACGTTTAGCAACACCTCGGATAACGGTTAACTAATGATGTACTTGCAAGAAAGCAATTTTATCCGATAAAGAGAAAATAAAAATGTATTTTACATTCACAGATTAAGGTACACAAATTGGAATTAAAATCAGGATTTTGCTACCGATTTTACAGTCTTTTAGGAAGGGAATTGCAACCTTTCTAGCTATGCCTCTGCTTTCCACTATCAAAAACAAAATTCCTTCAACTTTGGATTTTAGGGAATCAAAATTTTGAGCTTAATTATTTTCTTTTTCTTGCTGTTGGTAGCATTGGTTAGTATATCCTAACACTTTAGATTGCTCATTCATTTAGCATGCTGTGATATAACAGCTGATACAATGTTGATTTGATTTTAAATAACACAAATAAGAAAGTAGTTATTTATATAAAATTACATTTTAGTAATGGAATAGTTTCAATAAATTCCATTTGACGTTACAAGTTTCACCAGATATAATCGTAATCTCTCTCAAGGCAAATTAAAGGAATAACCTAAAATAAAGCAATGCAAATTGCTATATACTTGATGTGGAACAAACTTCACTGCTTTCGTTATCCTAGGCCGTTTTGGTCACTAGTGCACCCATGGTGAAAAAAGAGAGAAATTGCATAAAATGCTTTAAAGATGCTGCATGACAGTTAACGTTATAAATTGGTCATTAATATGTAACAATGAATGTTTTAAAAATAGTTAATACTACAGACGTAAATTGTATATTCTAATGAACTTTGGATTTATTTTTACAGTGAGATTTTATTCTATCTATTTATACAAAATTAATTTAGAATGAATAAATTCACAAACATTTCACAAAAGAATTCAACCACACGTTTTAATACTCAAACAAACATCTTAACATAGTGTATTTTAGTAAAATTATTAAAACCACTTTGAGAATATAAATAAGTACAAACAATTTTTCATGTAAAATTGAGTGGCGGTAATTTTGTGTAAATCTTCTTGTTGCGTTCTTGAAAGATATATAATTAAATATAAACCTAGGCATTAAACTAACTAATCATTGTTGAGTTATCTGTCAAATACATACGCGCTAGAGCGCATAGTTTGTCTGCAAATATCTTTGAGTTGAGAGGACCTAAAAATGTATACTTCGATGAACCCTCAAAATCTAAAAGTTTTTCAATATCTCCTTTATCTACTTAAAGGTAGACAATAAAATAAGTTAAAATTAAGGATACTACATTTTATAGCTGGACATATTTTAAAAGTTTATTTTCTTACAGACGTTTCACTATCAGTGGATTTTCTCTTGCTGTGTTTAGGCAACTGGAACTATACAGGCGACCACATATTAAAAAATTATCGACAAACACATTACATAAGCTTGAAAAGAAACTAGGAAATACTTTTGAACAGGTACTAAAAATGTTTTGAAACTGAAAGTTGGTAATTTCAGCATTACTTTACTTAATTTGAGTGCAATTTGATAAAACAACTGAGATTATTCTTGATTACATTTAATAATTACTTGGAAACAGGTTGCGCCCTTTCTAAATACTCACTGTGTGCGGTCCCAAACTCTAATTATTGCTGCTTTACGGTTAAATGATGATGGATCTCCCCGGATGTTGACGTTGAATAATGATTAGTAAAATTCAATAGTAATTGGTGAAATTCATCAACAACTCCATTACTCTTCGATGTCCGTGTGGAATTCACAGCTACCCTTATAAGCAGAGCCCCGATTTGTATGCAAAATGCTTAGAGTTTTTGAATAGTCTAAATGTATGCAGTAACAGTATTCTTTACCATTCTCTGCTTTAAGAGATCACTAGTGCAGTTTTAAAATGCATATAATTGCACATTTTGGGAAAAACTGATTTTGCATGCATATTTATTAAAAGTTAACAGATAATGGTATATTTTTTCTAGCCTAAATACAAGCTATAGTTGGTCCACACATGCAACAGTTTTTTTATGTTCTTGAAATGACGACTAGTTATCCGATTTCGTTTTATTAGCTAATTATTTACTCGTGTTGCAACAGGAGCTAGCGTTCCCCTTCAAGCGTGATGTCATCTGAGGTATGTTGTAACATCATATCTGCCGAATGTGTTTGGTCACGTTTACTTGCAGTTGCAATCATAGTTCAGAAGTAACGGTAAGGGGCGAAAAACACTTTGCTTCGTTATGGCACCGGTAAAATTGCCACGTTCGTCTGTGTTACGTAAATATGTTACAGAGTTCGGGAGTGATAATTTTACTATTATTTTGTTTGTCTTGTGAAGGAAGTATTGCTTCTGACAAAAAGTTCCAAGTAGTACAGCATCTTAAAACTGTGAATCAAAAAAAAATTACAGCCAGAAAATCTGCTTTACGTAAACAATTTGTAAGTACGTCATTTAGTGAGCATTTTTGTACCCGGAGGTTCCCGTGAATTATTTGCCAATGAATTGTGTTCAGCATTTATAGGTACAAACATTCCTCTCTGGAAAATAAATAATATCCATATTAAAGTTTTTTTAGAACAGCACACTAATAAAATAGTGCCTGACAATCTGCCCTTCGAAAACGTGTGTGCCCGAGTGCTTCAACGAAGTTATTCGAGAAATTCGGGAAGCGTTAAAACATGAAAAGATCTGGATTTTGGTGGACGAGACCACAGACGCTGCAGGCCACTGTGTGTGTGTGTGTGTGTGTGTGTGTGTGTGTGTGTGTGTGTGTGTGTGTGTGTGTAGTGCAGTAGTGAATGCAATAAACCGGGAAGTAAAACTTTCCTGTTAAATGTGCAAATATTAGAAAGGGTA
The DNA here is from genome assembly GCA_030762935.1 of Hymenopus coronatus. NCBI lineage: Eukaryota > Metazoa > Arthropoda > Insecta > Mantodea > Hymenopodidae > Hymenopus > Hymenopus coronatus. Next base: position 162,662,887 of record CM060892.1, read on the forward strand.
AACCATTCTACAACTGCAAAATTCTTCAACGATTCACTAGCCTTTTTGTGACCAGATGCTATAAAATACGACAGTGTCCTGCTATTTCTTACAGGTGCTGATCCATACATTGTAAAAGCAGCAAATGCATTAAAAGTTCTCTAACCAGAACTAGTACATTTGACATGTTTAGCCCATGGGCTACACCGCGTAGTAGAGACGGTTAGATCCCAATATCCAGAGTTGATTCTCTTGTTTCCAATGTCAAGAAAATGTTCATTAAAGCACCTGCTAGAGTTTCAATTTTCAGGGAATTGGCTCCAAAGTTAGCATTACCTCCTCAACCTGTTTTAACACGGTGGGGTTCGTGGTTGGAGGCTGCATGTTACTATGCTAAATATGTCAATGATGTGAAAAGAACAGTAGATAGTTTAGATCCGGAAGATGCAGCTTCTATAAAGATAGCTCAAGAGTGCTTCAACTCAGTTGATATAGAAAATAAATTGAAGTACATATGTAGCCGCTTTTCAGTTCTACCTGATATCATAAAGGAACTGCAGGCTAAGAATAATTCATTACAACACTCAATGTCTCTGTGAATCAGGTATTACAAGTAGTGTTCATCGAAACACACAGAGTTGCAAAAATTGCTTTTGATAATTTGAGCGCAGTTCTTGGTAAAAATTCAGGCTATAAAACAATTTTTGAAATTGCAAAACAGCTGGCCGGGGAAACGTGTAAAGCACAAGAAGAACTCGCTAAAGAAGAGATTTGGAATTTCTCTCATGTACCGGTGATATCTTATGATGTAGAGATTTCTTTTTCACTATACAAAACCTTCTTTAGTGACAAACGAAGTTTCACCGCAGGGAACCTCAGGATAACATTTCTCGTCTATTGCAACAGCAGTATTGGACAATAGGGTGAGTCGCTAATATAACACATTCTTTCATTCTTTCTTAAAATAGAAACAGCGCAATACAAATAAGTAATAATAATAATAAAATGTAATAACTAACAGTTATTATTAATTAATTAATAATAATTAATAACTTCAAAACTTAATTAATAATTAATTAATACTTTAAACTATAATTACATTGTGAACTTCTGAGAATAGTTATCAAGCATACCATTTTTATTTGGTATATCGTTTATGCATATTTTACGAGTTTTTAGTGCATATTTGCAGGCACATTTTGGCATTCGTTTTTGCATACAAATCCGGACTCTGCTTATAAAATTTGTGCGGTGACATATGGACACCTAATCTGCACAGGCTGTATGGAAACGACATCCAACAAACATAACAATGTCATAGCTTATACTTGAAATAGCCTGAAATTTGATGTCGCAGCTTCCTTGAGCTATGTTTTATGTAACATTAAAAATTAGATCAATATATATTTTGAAATTAGGCAGCGTACGAAGCACTTGTGCGTCTTAGTTACATATTCACACCTTAGAGGACATTCTTGGGAAGGACGTGTCATGATAAAAATGGGGTTCTCCTTATGCGTTATGAGCAAAATTGTCGTAATTTTCAAGCAAGGGAGCAAAGGGAAGTTACATACTAAAAATTTCTGAGTCGGTCTGTTTCGAGGTTGCAAAATGGGCAGCATATATATATTTCGTCCTAGACACGAGTATCTTGTACTTATCATCGTAATCATTTTATAATTAGTTTAATAGGAAACTTTCAACAACTTACTGTACTCAACGAGAACTTCGTTAAATGTAAACACGTGCCATTTAGTATTACGAATAGAACACACTAAACTAAATTTCCTTTCTCACTGCAAAAGTGATTTATATTTGTTTAACTTTGTCTACAATTCTATTATACTGGTAGCATTCTTGCATCTACTTTTTTTTTTAACAAATTTCTTGCCTCCATCATTAATATTAAATTGCGTCTAAAACATAGTATTAGTGGTGTATGTATCCCCGTTTATTTTTCCAGACATTCCCTTTCATTCATTGTCTATTACGATATGTTGGAAGATTAAACAAATAACTAAAGGTATGCGTTCTTAAGCGGAGTTTCGTAAAACAAGGAATCCCTTAATGTTAACTAACCACTATGCAACATGTTAGTATATTTGTAAAAGCATTAAAAAAAGTATGCAACCGGAGCTTCCCAAGCTATCTGTGTACTTCCGGCAGCGGGGACAGGCGCGCAGCTTTGCTCCTGGCTAACTGCCTAAACTACGCTGAGGCGCTGTGTTGGTATATCTCTATGGTGGATTCGTATCACTAACGTCCACATCCTGGTATGGTGTGTTTCGAAACACCTTGTATACCTTCACAGGTTTTCAGGTTGGGTCGCGGATTGCGGAATGCATACCCCACGCACTATCTGTTAACTGGGGATTTTCCGTTCTAAAATTTCCGCGTTACTGACTCAAGAGCACACTACAATATTTCCAAACGTTAAAGCCAGGATGAAAGGAAACTGAGTTGAATTGTTACCGGACTTAACACCGTGACGTCATAGATAACAAAATCAGCTCCATCACTGGCGTGTACAAACCAATAAGGAGATAGCGTTTTACTTCCATCAGTGACTCATGGTCACTGCTTTGCACATTGTATATGCTGATAATGGTTTAAGTTAGCTAATTGAAACCAAGTACTTGAGAATTCCTTAACCTGTCACGATGGTAGTAGCATGCACTGTAATGACTACTGTTGACCTTGTACGTTGTGTTGAAATTGGTGTCCATCTGCATTGAGGTATTCCTGGCATATTCGGATGAAATTTCCGTTCATAAGTTCTTCTTACCTAATTTTCGTAATTTTTAATCTGATGTTGTCCTTAAGTTTGTTTATGGTGTGGGAATTGCTCCTATGAATTGTTATAAGTTTCTCTTCATGTACGTAAATGAATATAGTAGATAGTGAAGATATTGTATTCCACTCAAAAACTCGATATCGAGATTTCAACAGAAATATATGTTTTGAGACTCCCTAAATAAAAAAAACTCATTCCCCAACTATCCTTTACAGAATATATTGATTTTCTCAAAAATAGCTCTCACGATTTTGATTAAAATACGTGTATTAAAGGCATTTTCCTGACAAATTGAGACCGTTAATTAGCTTCTCTATAAAACTAATGTTATTAATTATTTAGCACTGAATAATTAAAGATTACAAATGCTTATTAATGTATGTATTTAACAGAGTAAATTCAGCTTGGAGCAGAAATAGAAACTGACGCCAAAATAGTAGAAGGGTGTGAGAAGCGCTTTGTTAGAAAGGTTTCTTTTGTCCAGTCACGTACAACCGGGTTACGACGGGGGTAAACCTTAAAATTCGGAAGCCAGTAATTTTCCATTGTACAGAACGTGTCACGTGAGGGTTGAAGTGCACCCTGGGATGAGAAAACTGACTTTTTGGTAATATTTACGTCAAATGCGCGGCCTTTCTGTCCAATCAGAAAGAAGCCGTCATGACGGTATTTTTAGTATATAAAGAGCCCAAGAAGGCACAGCGGGGCTGTCTGCTATCATGCCATCATGCTGTCTACTATCGGTGGCTATCGGTTAACTGTACGTTGCTGTATGACGCTGTCATGCTGGTCTTGTAATACTGCCATGCTGTCAGTTGTCGGGCTGAACGTCACTTCTTCGCACAAAGTTAAACACGGTAACTTGTAACGAAAACTTAGTAGTTTCCAGCGCTCTAAGTGCATTTAAAGTCAGTGACGTGTGTTAAATTATATTGTATAAAGCAGAATCAAGGAAGAAGTAAATATAATTACATGTGGTTAGCCAAGTATTTAACAAGTGTTTAAGTTAGCAGAATTGTAAAGTAAAGTGCTTATCTCACATCTCCTAGTAAGAAATAAACCCCAGGAAAGTTACGCAAGTCTTCATTACTATACGATCATACCCTGAACTACCCCCATTAGCTGCACCACCCCGAGAGATTCAACCATCGTGCAGACTGAGTAACGCCGAGGCGAATTCAACGGTAGTAGATTCATATCACCAGGTACGTGGGTCTACTCATAAGTAGTGGAGTGAGTCTTGCCAACGTCATCAATCTGGGCTCGAAGCCGAGCACTCAGCATCTGGTGTTTTGAATGCCGGAATAAGGCCACCGCACAGGGCACCCAACTTCTGATTCCACCGCATATGACGACCAACGTATGAGTACACAGCAAAATATTAATGTATATGCTGAACTTTCTGGGAATAATCGCCTCTAAAGACCTCTTCATTCTGGATAAATGACACATCCTGCAAGATAGACAAAATCTCCTACATAACACATTTAAATCCCATTAATAAACACAATTTATATAACATACATTTTTTATGGAATTAAGGGGAAGAGTTTTTGTAATATGAAAAATCCGCAATGTTAAGATATCTTATTATTATATATCCATTATTAGATACAGCGATCATGATATTTTTGCTATTTATCAATATTATAGGTTGCATAGTTATTTATATAATACTTTTTGTCTAAATTCATTGCTGTAATACATCTGAACCAGGTGATGTATTATTAAGATATTCACATACAAAAACCCAGTTTAACAGCAAATGAGTTTAGGGTTTAATCTGCCATATTATATTCTTTTATGTTAGGTCCAATTGTAGAGAAAAATTATTACTTTTCGAAGTCTTCAAAACTCTTGATTTCTCAAAACTTAATATTTTATTTTTAAAAATAGGAGCATTAACTTATATAATCTGCTTCTGAAAGATAGTATACACTTTTGAAACAAAACAAAAAAAATCTGATGTGTACCATTCACATGACTTTCTCCATATCCCTGCAACAAAAAATTCTTAAAAATTTTATACTTCTATTTACTTTATGCTAATCAGAAAAAATTAGCAGAAATAGTCTTATTACTCGCATCCTTGTAAGTAGAAGCGAAGTAAGGGACAACCGTAGGTTAAAGTGATAGTCAAAAGCTGGTTGCTATGTCAATGAAGTTCTTTTGTTTATATGGATAGGAATTGACAAGTTCCTGTATGAGAAAAGTATACGTTTTTCATAGCAGAAACCAAAAATAAGGGAATGTCACAAAAATGACAAATTCCACGAAAAAAATGTATATAACATAAATTGTGTGTTTTAATGTGCTCTACATTTTTTGTGTAGTAAGTTTTTGTCCATCTCTTACGGTTTAGCAGTTATTCAAAATTTAGTAAAATGCATCCAGAATAAACTACTCTTCAGAGGCTATTCTCAGAAAATTCAAGATATACATTTCATTTGCAAGGTAAATATGTTTAATATCCGAAATTTTAATCAAAATCGTTAAGAGCCATTTTTGAGAAAATCAAAATTTTCGAAAAAAGTTCCATGTAAAGGGTAGTTGGGGGTGGGGGGATTTTTCTCAAAATCTTCGTGTCGCATCCCTGGAAGATACTAAACTTAAATACCAAGTTTGGTATTTTACCGACTTTTCGTTTTTGAGTTATCGTGTTCACAGACACACGGACACACACACACACACACACACACACACACACAGACCTTTTTGTGAAAATGTTTTTTTTTTGGATATTGGGGACCCTAAAACATATTTCCGGTGAAATCTCGATATCGAATTTTTGGTGCAGTGCAATACTTTCTCTATACACTATGTACATAGTGCGTGTGGAGAAAGTAAAAAGTGAAAAATTGCATCGTTTGGCACATTTTCAATATGTGAAAGCGTTGGACAAAATTTGCGAGAAAATAAAGTTTAAAGTTGGGAGTCCTTTTAATAACTTCAGTTAATTGGTAGTTAAAGTACGCCAAGTAGTCAAAACGATATATTTTCTTAAAGTTTAGAATCCATATCATTTTTATGAAACAAAATAATGTTTTAATTTTTCAGAACTTTTGGTCAAATTTCAGGGATGCATTAGCTTAACCATTTCCGAGATATTCGTTATTATTGGTTTAAATTTTCACATTCTTGTACCTTTCTCAACTGGGAACTCGTCATTGGTTTTTCTTTTGTTTCTTTTACCTCGCCATACAAGCGAAGCTAATTTCCACATAATTTCATGGCGACCAGCTCTTCAAGTTGACTACTGCTTCAGCCTAATTTATTTCCTTAATCCCCTTGTCGCTACAAGGAAATACAAAATAAAACAATTTCTGCTAATGTTTATATGGATTTACATGAAATATATGGAAGATATAGCTTTTGTAGGAACATATTTTTACAAAATAGATAGCGAAAGTCATGTGAGCGCAACACAGTTGTTTTTTTTAATTGCCTACAAATAAAATTCGCACAGAGTAAGATACGGGGACTAACTTATCCGAGTAACTTATGCTCCTCTATTCCCGTGTACCTATAACGAATTGTGTAATGAAACTATTTGTGCAAATGCTTTATATCGATTTACTTGAAGGAGAAAGAAAAACAAGTTTTATTAAGAATAGCCTATACAACTACATAAAAATAAACGATAATGGGCAGAGGAAGTAATATGACTTTAACACATCAATGTTACATTTGAGTAAATCTTTCCGTTTCCAATATCACAAATCAAATGCATTTTCTCTAGTCGAAACAATATAAAGTGTTTTTTTATGAAAATAAAATATAACATATTTTAGAAATGTTTTTAAGAACTGATACCATAAAAAGTTAATGTGAAAGTAAGTAGTGGTATAGTGTTAGTAATTTGGTGTAATATTGGAAGTCAGGACCATTGTTAACAAGGCGTAGCACGATGGAATGTGATATCTCACACGTGAAGAGTGAAAACAGTTCGCATGCTTACTTCGTCATGGCCGAGCGCTTACAAGACAAACACTTACTGGACGAACTTTCAAAATGACGTGATAATTACGCACGCACCAGCTTATTCGAAAATACACCCTGCCGTTATTTTCAACCTCAAGCAGGTGTGAAAAACTCCACACTCGTTAAGCGCAATATGCTTTTTGTACCTACGGTTCCAGCATCACATTAGATCCTTTAGCCGGTTTATATCGCTAGCTGTTAGTGCCTTATTTACATTCCCTTGCTTTATGTATTACTCGGAATTAGTGCAAACAAATATAATTGATTTAAAATTGCTGCAGGAGAATTTGAAATTCTGCAATCAGTCGAGTTAACTACGATTATCTCAAAAATACTTTTTTTAAAACATATTTTCCTTTTTCTTAAAAACTATAAAAGCTACATGGCTCAAATTTGTGGGATAATCTATCACATACACTGAACTAGAGTTTTATTTTTTAAGCTTTTTAAAAAAATGAAGAAATTGCTTCGAAAATGTCGGTATAAATTTTGTTACTTACAATAATTTTTTTCAAATCAGAATTATCATAGGTATCCTAATTACTCTAGTTCAATAGTATAAGGCAGAATATCTTTATATGTAGTAACATTTTCAGCTTCTCATAAAATTATGTTTTTATGGAAAATTTAGGTATATGTATATATTGTTTCAGACAATAACATATTTCAAATCAGAAATATCATAGGTAGCTTCATTTACCTAGTTCAGTGGTATCAGGTTCTTTATATGTAGTAAAAGTTTTTTTCAGCTTTCTGTTACTACTAGTTTCTCAGAAAAGGGAACTCAAAATGTCCAATTTTTTCCATTTATTTAGTAAACGATTTTTTAAGTTAATTTTTTCCCCGACAAACTACAAAATATATGATCATAAAAGTTTAAAGACACATTCGTGCATATATCCAGATTATACAGTAATTTTGTTACATTGATCTATAAATTATGGGCAGAGAAATTCACATATCTTGGGTCCATATAATGCTCACACTACCCACTCCCCTTCAAAGAAATAAAAACACAGTCGATTATACATATTTATTTATCTAATATATTCACACGACTTTCACGGTCTATTCTTCCACAAGTTATTCCTTAAAATGCGTATTCTTCAAACTACCTCGCGTTAATCCAGATAAATGTTTGCATACATGCTTTTACCACATATTTTCTTGCAGATACCCCAGGTTAACGGAAATTAAACTTAGGCACAAAAAAAAATTACAACTCATCGGTTTGTGATTTGCTTGAACTGCAGCAAGAAAAACGAATAACCACATCCCATTTGAGGAAAGTGTAAGTATTTTAAAATTGAAATAAAAAATAAGGGGTATCTCACAAATATTCAACTTACAAAAATCCATATAACAAAAATTATGTGGTTTAACAAGATCTAAAAATTTTGGGATATCTCTCTACTTTATGGAAACGCCATCGAGAATGAAGAGTTCAGAGGATATTCCAAGAAAATTCAAGACATAATTTTGTCATTTTTAATATATGGGATTTTAATCAAAATCGTTAACAGCTACTTTTGAGGCTCAAAAATCTGAAAAAATCGTCCAAATTTGGAATTGGAGAATTTTCCTATGTTCATGTCACATTCTTGCAAGATATTGACTTAAATAAAAGAAATATATATTTAACGGACTATTCGTATTTGAGCAGGCAAAAAACGCTTGGCACACGCAAATGCGGATTTTTTTCCAAAAATGTCCTTTTTTGGAATCAAGGATCCTCAAAACATGTATTTCCGTTGAGATCTCGGTATGGAATTTTCGGTGGAGTACAACCTTCTCCACTACTATATACATTGTACATGATAGAGAAATAAAAACCTTAACTGTTACATTTACATGACAATAAACTTTTGATGGTACAGAGAGGATAGAGTAAACCGTATCAATAGTCAAATGTTTAAAAGCTTTCAAACTGACCTGTACTGGAAAAAAGAGAATCGAAAACTTTCAAACATGTCTATCGGTTGTACTAAGGGAAATTGAAACATGAAATGTTTAAAAACGCTAACGCCACAAAAATTATTTGACAAAAGTTGTGTGTTTTAATAAATTCTACATTCATCCTGTAGTAAGTTTTTATGTACCCCTTATGATTCACAATCATATAAAATTATAAAAAAATCAGTCAATATGAACAGGATTCCCACGCTTTTCATAGAAATTAATTAGGCATGGAAATATTTTACATAGTATTTTAATGCAAATCGATAGAACCATTTTTGAGAAAATAAAAAATTACCAACATTTTTTCATGGAGAGCAGGCTATTCCAGCTCTGCTCGTTTGAGAGTACTTGTGTGTACTCTACAGTAAACCCCGGAGCACGGCTACAGAGGAAGATGATAGCCAATCGTCGCAGGGCGAAAGCCGCAGCACAATGCTTGCCATGACGATAAGCTGCCCTCAATGCTGAGACGTCGGCAGGATTTTCTTGAAAATCTACACGATGCATTCATGAATATTCTGAACTTGAAATATCATTTTTTGTATTTATTTGTGTATTTTATTTATTTGTGTTAAGCCAATACATATGATGAGTGTTCAGCTCAAGCTCTTAGCTGGCCATACCCATTCTTATATATACATTTATGCACATTTTAGTTCTTAGAGAAATTCTTTCCTCCATTCCTTCACATTCAAATACTACATACTCTAGATCTTCCTATCCTCCACAAATGGGACACCGACTCTGTGGGATACATTTTGTTATTCCTCTTAATCTCCAAACGCCCGTTCTTAACCATACTATTCCCTCCCTTTGTTCGCTATTTACCTTATCAACGTATGCCTCTCTTTCCCGTTTCCTTCATTGATATCTAATATACCACAGACTTTTTTCTATTATCCCATTAAAAAGTTTTTGGATTTGTAAGCCTTCAAACCTCTTCTCTATTATTGTTTTATATTTATCATGAATTTTAATAAGAGTGTTTTGTTGCTCCTATAAAATGATGTTACAAGGATTGCTTAGAATGATAATATTATGTTTTTCAATAGTTTAAATAATTGCTTTATCAATGAAAATAATTAGTTACTTCAATTGTCTGTATTGTAAATAATAAAATTACGGTATAAGAAGAACCCGGAGTAGCCAGATTAAGTTTATTTTATTTTCAAATTAACAGTATTCTGTTTCACATCAATATTAATGTTTAGCTACTTCCTTTGTTTTCTAATGCAATACTTGTCACCCTGGGTTGATGCCATTATACGTGCACCAACACGGAATTGTTCATCGGTCTTCATTTTAATGTACTAATAGCATGTCTTTCAGTCTTCCTCATGAAACAGTAACCATTTTCAGTATCTACTCTACGATGTATATTTGGATATGAGGCCCCTTTTAAGTCTGAAGATTCGCATGAACTCGCAGAATGCTGAAACTTCATGGCGTTATATCGCTTCATTAAGCTTTGAGGGACATTTATTTTGTTTATTTTTCTTAATTTTGGAGGACGTTAATTTGCTTTATGTTCATAAATTGAAATTTGATTACTAAGAATGCACGCTTAAAGTAATTTATTCTCAGTATGTCACAACGTTAAAGTTTTCGTACTATGCTGATTGCCTCCAGTTCTTTCTTCAAGGCCGCACAGAAACCCTCTACTAAAAGAATTACTTTTCTTTCCAGACAAGAGTTGTTCTGTCCCATTTCAATGAACCTCTGAATTTTCTTAAATTTGTCGCATACCCAAAGTGGCGTAAGCATATACTAGAAGTCATTTTCTAAAGTATTAGATCTAGAGTTTTGATATTTTACACATGAATTACTAGCAACAAAAGAAGTATATGTACCTATTTTTAGCATAATATGTAAGGAAGGTAATTTCTATCAATTTTATTAGCAAAATTCAAAATCTATCTTCTCAGAAGATATTGTACCCAAAGTGTCTTTCTTTAAAACTAAATTGCTTAATGCCTTTGTAACCAAATGTTTGATTGGAATTTTTCTATATTTGAAAGACTTTTTTTTAAATATGTTATACTACAAAGTGAAGAAACGAGAAAAAATATAATATGATTATGTATTAATTATTTTTTAAAAGCTAAACTAACTGAGAAAAAACATAGCATGATTATATATTAATTATCTTTTAAAAACTAAACTATCTCCAATATCAAATTTCAAGTTCAAAATTTTACTACATATATTCTGAAGTTCGTTCAGGAAAATTATCGGACCTGTAGCAGCATTTTTGTGAGAGAAGATAGATTTTGAAATGAAAATAATGAACTTGAGAAAAAGTTTGAAATAATGAGTCATTTAACTAGCTAAACGCTTTAAAATGGTGTTCAGATCGTGTTACATACATCCTAGGAGAATCGAACATTGAAAATATATACTTCACAGTATGGTGAATCTTTTGCACCAAACTTAAAAAATCAACATTTTTACCAAAATCACTAAATAGAACTCTGTGTTCCGTTAGTAACAATCTCAATTCATTTATCGCTGCCATGAATTTGACTACATAATTCCACCTGAACGCAACAGGATCTCTTCGAGTATATTAGGATGTTCACAAGTTAACCTCTAGCCTTTAACATGCCAACAGGCAGCTGCTAACTGCTTATAGGCAAATACAGAAGTCATATTGGGGCAATATGAAGTGTAATTATTTTTCTTTCGAGCCAAACGAAGCGCCTGCTCTAAGTGACCGTGAGCAGTGGCGAAAACACACAAATTAGCACTCTATATGAAAAGAACACATTGCGTACGTCACGAATAAAGGTGAGGTTCCCTTGACAACAGCGAATTTCTGCCGGACGCTTAGTTTGCTTTCAAATGTTGCTTGTTTAGCTGTCAAATGGTTTTTACATGTTCATTACTGAGAAAAACAAGTAGACAGCTTACGTGGTTCGCGTACACTATGACTGAATAAAACCCTGAGATTCAGGAATGAACAATATCTCAGTCCTAATAACATTTGAAAATGTTCACGTTTTAGAAGGTGACATATTCATTTGAGACAAACGATAAAACTTCAGGACGGAAATTATAATTTAAAGAGTATTAAAAATCTGATGTGTACCATTCACATGTCTTTCTCTACAAATCATTGTTACAAAATATTATTGTTTTGTATAATATTAAATATAATATAATAATTATTATTTTATATAAATGATACTAGTCGAGATAAAAACTAGCAGAAACGGTCTTATTACTTGCTTCCTACAAGTAGAAGGGAAATAAGGGAATACACTAGGCTAAAGTGATAGTCAAATCTTTTAAAAGCTGGTTGCTAAGTGCAACAGTTGAAATTAGGTTCTCCTTACACGACCGAAAATAATACAAAAGATGACTTCCCGTTTGAGAATAGTTTAAGCAAGAAGTATCTGGGAAACGGCTAACTCTACAAAAAAATCTCCATGACATAAATAAATTGTTTGACGAGATCTAATTCCATTTTTGTGAAGTAAGTTTTTGTGTATCTCTGACAGTTTACCAGTATTACAAAATTCATCTAGAATGAAGATGACGTCACACTATGCTCCTATAAAATTCAAGTTATATATTTTATTTGACATGTAAATGTCTTTAATTTACAGCATTTAAATAAAAATCGTTTGAGTCATTTTTGAGAGAAATACAATTTTGAAAACATTTTCCATATCAAGGGTAGTTTAGGGTGGAGGAATTTTGTTGAAAATCGCATCCTTAGAAAGCATTGATATTTGGTTATTAACAGTCTTCTCCTTTTGGAGCTATGTTGTCCTCACTCACTCACACACATAAACACAAACATACCTTTTTATAAAACTGCATTTTTATTCATGGGGCCTCAAAACATACATTTACCTTGAAATCTTGACTTAGAATTTTTCAGCAGAATACAATACCTAATGGTGCGTGTAGAAAAAGTAAAAAGGAAAATAAAGATTATGGCTTTTAAAGGAAGAAATCCAATGCGATCTAAAATTGTTATTGAACAACATTTAATTTAAAATTAGGATGTGATAACAGTTTTAGCGGTGTCCTAGCCACTTGGGTAGGCCGCTCACCTCTCACCAAGGTTCGAGACAAGGGGACCGCAAATGAGAATTGTGCGTCTGAGTGGTTTTCGCCAAATTCTCCGGTTTCCCCCGCCATTCCTCCAATCAGCTGTTCCATAATCAACTTTTCTTTCATCCATTTCGTATCATCCTCCTCATTCTCATAACAGGCATCGGTCTGCTCATCTATCCTAGCTATTTTCTCTGATCCGAATCCGTTTGTTCAACGGGCAAAAAACCTCAGGCGTTCGTTTGTAAATCCTGGGGGGTGTTAAGTTCTCCATATGAGAAGGATAAATAGCTACACAATAAAAACATTAAAACCTTATGGTCATAAATATCTATACTGACTCTATGAATATATAAGAACAAATGTCGGAAATATATTTTAATTGATGTTTTAGTTTTTGAGAAAAGATTACAAACTTATTAGAAACAATATTTTTCACTAATTTTAGTGTAGTATCTAGATATTCTAATTAATATTCCTCCAATGAATAGCCGATAAAGCAAAATTACTACCAACATTTCAATACCTATAGTTTTTTGTGTAGCTATAAAAATTGAATAAAATTAAACAAAAATTGCATCGTGTGGAGCATTTTGAACGCGTAAAAAGGCAGAAAACAAAACAGAAAGTAAGAAAAACAATGTTGGAATTCTAAAAGAGTATCTGGCCCAGTGCGCAGGAACATTTAAAAATCGTGTAAAATTACTTCTAAAGATTAATGATAAGCGTAAAATACGGATTATGAAATTAGATGATTCATTCTTAATAACAAACCAATAAACAAAACTGGGACTTACTCAAGGATTTCGCTCAATTTTCACTTAATATTTCCCTAAATATATAAATGGTCTCGCTCTATGTGAATATTAAACGATGGAACTCAGCGATAACGAAAGAAATATTTTAAAATGCATGGGAAGCAATTGATAGTTAAACTATAAAATATACATGTACTTCTTAAAATCGTAAAAATAAAAAGGAATTTATACACGAAAAACGTTTTCTGCAATACAAATTACAGGACAGCATGGTTCAGGAAAATTGCGCTGATTGTTTTATTTCCGTTGCTCGGATGATAAATACAGACAGAGAAGCGCCATTCAGAGGAAGAACATTATACTTATGATGAATGATGATCCACAATCATAGAGCTACTTTGTTATCTCACTCCAGTTCGCATGCAGAACGATCCGTCGCTCCATTCAGCAACAGAAATAACCCAGTATCATTTGTACTGTGTGGTTATCGATGTAACAACCTACGGCGGTATTGATTCCTGCAGGAAAATGCCTTTAGTCTTCCAGCTCTTATCTCAATACGGATTTTATATTCTTGTAGCTGCACAACAGAGAAAAAGTATTCTGTAGCTTCAACTTCATGACATTCACGATACGAGTTTAAAAGTAAAAAAATAGTTATTTATGATTAGCGGATTTTAAAGTTAAAGCCTGTTATTTTTCAGAGTTCTGGTTGAAGATAAAACTGCACAATGTTACAAATTAAACTTCCTTTTATAGCCTAAAGTAGATGATAACTAAAACGCCTATGTATTTTTTGACTATTTTATTTTTAAAATACTAAAACATTACTATATCACTTAAAATTAAATTTTTATTTAAAACATTCTAAATATTAGAATTGCTTCTAAGAACAAGAAACTTCTTTACTGGAGGTGGTTAAAAAGCAAATTAATGGGACATCACGTATTCGAAAGAAATAATCCGTGTAAAAATACAAAAGTGTATTTTGCACTTTTTTTAAAATATGCCAACAGCACATTTACACTACAATTATTTAATCATGTTCACTTTCTCTACTTAGTAGATCACATAGATTAAAAGGGTATTGCATTGCACCGAAAATTCTATGCCGGAATTTCACTGGAAAATCCCGTTTTAGGATCCCTGTGTGTAAATGTATGTGTTTGTGAACATAATTAAAAAACGAAAGGTCGGTTAAGTAACAAGTTTCATAATTATATTCAGTATCTTCCAAGGATACTACTCCAAGATGTTCAAGAAAATCCCCCCAAACCAAACTACCATTTAAATGGAAACATTTTTCGAAAATGCTGATTTTCTCAAAAATGCTTCTAACGATTTTGGGTAAAAGATATTTAGAGGGCGCATAAAATGCATGTCTTAATTTTCTGGGCTTATACTCTGAAACCCACTGTATTTTAGATGACTTTTGCACAACTGTAAACCGTAAGAGCAAGTAAAAACTTACTACTCAAAAATGTAGATCACAGAACATACAATTTAGGCTTTATATATTTTTTGTGAAGTGACTGTTTCCGGAATGTGCTTGTTATTGATTTAAATTTTTCACAAATAGAAATTTTCCATTCCTTTTTATTTTGTTTTACTCTTGGGCATGCAAAAACAATCGAATTTTAATCACATAGCAACCAGCTCTTAAAACACTTGACTATTACTTTAGCCTTGTGTATTCCCTTATTTCCCTTCTACATACAAGGAAGCAAATAATAAGACCATTTCTGCTAAAGTTTATCTCGATTAGTATGAAGTAAATGTTTGTAAGAATAGCTTGTTAGAGAAGAGACAGAGAAACCTATGTGGATGGATGGAATTGCCTTCTGGTTCTATCGTTTTAATAATCCGCTTATTGAACGCCTCAGCACAATATTCACATAATTTCAATAGCAATAAACAAAAAGAGTAACAATGGAATTATCATTCCACCAAGTGTTATAACTTATACGGCTCGAGTTAAAAGTTCTGCTTTCAGTGCCTGTTGTGGAGTAAAAACTAGCATCGGTTTAAAGATTATTTGTGAAAGGCTTCGAATACTTAGGACTGGATAAGCATTAAGACAATAAAAAATGTCATTAAAATTATTTATCCTAAAATAACTTCTTTATTGATATAAGAAAATATTCACCCTCACAGTTAATCTTAATATATAAACTAATGACTTTTTTTAAATTAATTTTCTTCCACTCCAGTCATGTGTAAGAAAGGAGTTGGAGACATAGAGTCAGACCGAAAGATTCAATGCCGTCTCGGGTATGGCATTGCATTTGTCGGTCGGCCTTTATGTCTCCAACTAATGAGATTTTGTTTTAATCTTTTATTTGCACAACTTAGAGACTAGGAAAATTCATACATATGGTGCCCTGAAATTTATTAATAGCTAAGGAGAAATTTCTGCAGTCAAACTACAAAATTCCTAAGCAATTTGAAAAAATTACTCCTCAGTAAGGGAATATTTTTAATACGGCATTAGAGAAACTATTTTATATACCTATTGCACGATAAAGAAATATTTGCTAATGCCAGCTCTTTTATATCACTGGCATTAACAGAAATAGAAGGCGTTATGAAGACATCATTAAACGTATCATTTAAGACAAGATGTTCTCCAACTTATTAATGTTAAAAACAGTATTTTACACTTTTAGGGTTATCTTTTAAATGTAGGGTCAAATAAAACTGATTAATAGCAACATCAATAATAATAATAATAATAATAATAATAATAATAATGTTTATTATAACAACGAATTGGCCCTTTTCGTGGCTTGTAAACATAAGGAGATTTCAAATGTTTCGAAAGATAGGCGCTTTAAGCCCTACATACTTTACATGATATTAGAAAAAGAGTTGTTCCAAGAATTGATTTGAGCCTAATCTCATTATGCAAATATCCAAGTAAATGTAAAAATAGCTAAAGTTTGGTTAAGAGTAGTCCCACACACGCAAACGTTTGTAAATCACGAATCAGAGGAATAAGAAGTATGATTCGAACTATTTCTCGTTCTTTTCAATATAATACTAGCCGCTGTTACACCTCATTTCTGGTCTCGCAAACCGCTCAGTCTTCAGTCTTTGACTTTAATAAATAAAGCTGTGGCATTAATTCTGGGCACATAATTTGTTAAGTTAGCTTTCAATTTGAATATTCCACTCATTTCTTATTCAGGATCATTCTTGACTGATAAATTATAGCCAGGGAGTGTTACCTTAACATAGTATTGAACATTTTACTATAAACTTGGAGGTAATTTGCTCCTTAATGGGCTACTTTGACCCAGCTTTGGAAGATATATTAGTTTATAAATATTCACACACACATATATAAATGGAAGATTTTTTCCAATTTTGAGCCCCCTCTCACTATGAGAGTAATAATGTATGGTATTTGATACTGGATGCACAATAAAATGAAACGTAAAGTTGGGCATTATACTTTTATTTTACGCTGTTTTATGTGTAAGCTTTTCACACAATCCGGTAACGCAGTGAAAGCGCACCTGCCTCTACCGGGAGAGACGCGTGTTCGATTCTCGGTGGGGGCATGGGGATTTTTTCATGACCAGGGTTCTTTCCCACTGCTTTTCAGGTCTGGGTGTTGTGTTCCTTTACATCCATACCGTAGAAGGCACTGGTAAACCACCGTCGTCGGGTTGTGGTCTCTCCCATGATTTTGTCCCGGTTCCAACCAACCTTCGGATTATTCATCATCATCATCATCATCATCATCATCTCGTCTTGTGTTTTTCAGCAAACTTTACACAGTGCTTCAATACACGCATTAATAATTCAGAATATATCCCTAAGTGTATGATTTTTATCACTTTTCTACGTTGTTTATTTTGTTACTAATGTATTTAAAAATTAGACCAGTTGTTATATAACCGTATTTAGTGACAATGCAAGCGGCGATAATTTTGGGTAGCAAAACAAGTCCTTCTATAAGCCTATTTGCAAGCATATGAATTTTGAAAATTTATGTTATGGTTGTTTTATGTTTTGAAATACATAATGTGTGTATGTGTGTGTGTGTGTGTGTGTGTGTGTGTGTGTGTGTGTGTGTGTGTGTGTGGACACTGAAGGAAGCAGATGGGTGAAGTGAAACTTAAAGAAGAGCAGGATCCATAGAGGTCGGAGTTGACTTGGCAATGGTCTTTTACTTCATCGGACATTTATTGGCCATCCTAACTCACTACTCAATGAAATCCCAGGACACCTGCCACCTCCTAGAGAAGATAGAAGATTAAAGCGGAAGAAAGACACTGATCTCCTATGTAAATAACAAAAGAAGAAGATCTTCATTGGAAGACAACCTCTACACATGTTTTATTTGATTGTGTGTATGTGTATATATATTAGTATCACAACTGTAATACAATTTGTTGCAATTAAGTTACCTAATAAATGAAAAAAGTCGTCTTTTGATGGAAACCCCCAGAAAAAAGTCAGATTTTTGTGTTCGTTCTTGAATGTGAAGCGAGCGAAAGGAAGAAATCGTTATTAATATAAGTACTAGACTAGTGTTACATAGTACACGTCTAGAATTTACCCGAGCAATTCACCGCATTACACACCAACCCATAACAATTATAAAGTCACTTTTAACTACAAAAGTCACATTATTCGGTTGTCCTATTCATACACACTTCAATTTGTGTTTAACATTCCATAAAATGTTTCCAACAATTCTCAGTTTCAACTGTACTTTAAAATATTTTCTCAACGTTAATCCTTTATTTCTAATTAATCATTTCCTACAAATTAATTGTTTCCTCCAATGAACTGTACCTGAATATTATAATAAATATATCTCTTCCTATATTGGGCATTTTCCTTCAAGGCATTCTTCCTTTCATTCTCAATATCCATTTTTTGATAGTGTTTACGTTCGCTTTTACTACACCTCAGCCGATGACACAGATGATGCATGGAATGAAGATGGAGCACCGGTGGAATGCGATGGCGTGGGAAATCGGAGAACCGGAAAAAACCCGTCCCTGCGCCGCTTTGTCCATCACAAATCCCATATGCGGTCACTTGGGATCGAACCTGGCCGCTCAATATTCATATTCCAGACAAAATCAAGCATTCTTGCATTCTTTTCAAAACCTTACGAAAAACTCTCTCCCTAGTTCACATTTTCATTCATTGTAAAAACTAAATGACATCTTATCCTTGATTTGTGTATACAACGTTTGTTCATTCATGTTTTATAGTCTTTGTCCTATTATTTTCCAAATTCCCTTCATTAATCTGTATCTTAGGACCCATCTATTCCCTAACCCATTTATCATTATCAGTTTTCTGTTTCTTCCAAACTACGTTCTGGTGTGCTTCTGGGTATTTTAAACATTCAAACACACGTTTAACAACTCCTCTCTGCTAACTTCTGCATTATAAAAAGTATTTTTATATCAGAAAGGTAGGGTCAGACTGAAAAATTCAATGCCACAGCCGGTATTTCAGTCATGCATCTTCTGGTCTCCATTTAGTTGCCTTAATCACTGAGTTACCATGGAAACATGCCAACATGACCTTAAATTGCCAAATTAACTCACGTTTTCCCAGTAAATACAAGGTGACCTCAAATTATTTTGAGATAAATACTCCAATGGTGACATATAACCGTAAGTACTTTAAGTCCCGTGCTTCACATTTTAACCAATTATTTGGTCAATTAATTGACCATTTTAATATTCTTTCCCTAGCTTACACCAGAAAGGGAGACATTTGCCATATCGGAGGAAAGGGGCATACTTGCAAAACTTTAATTTTTCAGTATGCAATTTCAGACAAACAGTTTTCACATTTCAGTAACTTTACTGGCGCCAAGGTTTAGGTTAACCTTCTGTGGATGTGTAAATTGTAAATTTTGAACTTATACCTACCCCTTTTCTCAGACATCGGCGAATTAAGCATTTCTTAGAAATTAGCAGCGTGTGCTTCACGTCTGTCGTTAACGCTTTATAAAATATTCAGCTTACAGTACGCCCTATAAATATACATTTAATAATAAACTTCTCTCGAATTTCAGTCACTGAATGATCACAAAACCACGAAAGGAAGCAGAGCATTCAAAGTTAATCTAGTCAAGTCCCGTTGTACAACAAGGTAATGGAACCTTACCTGGGGGCGGTGGAGGAAGTCGCCTCTGAACGCGGTGAGTCGGGTCAGTGATGCCGCCACCATCTTCTGTCAAGCCCCATGCGTAGTCCATCCTAGCTGAGGTCCGCCATGTGCTCACAATAATATCAGTCCACCAATTCTGCTGCTCAGCATTGCATACTTCTCACTGTTTTCACTCGTATTTATAAATTCGCATGGTCGGTACAAACATTTTAAATCAATATAAGATTGTTCGCAAATGGCTCCGTGATATTTTAATGTCTAGAAACGCAGTACATACGTACATTTACACGAAAAAAGTTAAGAAATGTTAAGTTTTTCATATTGTCTTACACTGGTACTGTCCACACGGTGAAGAATCTTCACTTTCGGTGTTTACCTCTATGAAAGTTGTTTCGCTTGTATTTATGTTGTCAACCTAGCTGTACTTTTGTTAGTATATTTCATATTGAATGCTTTATGCACTGGCAGACGGTTTTCTTCAATTAGGAAGCTGCTGATGCACAACTATTTTACGATAATAATTCAGAATTACCATAAATGTTATAAACTATAATAGAAAAGCAAAATAAAATGTAACTTCAACCTATTGAACCTTCCAAAAACACATATCATGTGTATTAAGTTAAGCCAAGAGGGAAAAATGGTTAGTTCTATAAGCCTGAGGTTTTGTAACTAAAAATAAATAGTAGAAACGTTTCATAAAAGAATGTTATATTTAATGTTCAGTTAAAATCTGTTGCAGTTTTGAAGTAAACATATTTTGCATAAGGTTACGTTAATCATCAGAAAAAGTTTTCTTTCCTGTGTTTTTTTTTTTTATTTAAAATTGTAGCCTATCTTTACAATAGTATTATAAAAAATACGCCACAAATCATATCAAATCATTTTGAAGAAAAGATTAATATGAAAGAATAAGCCATAATTCCACAATCTTTAAATTTATTTCGATGTAAATAAATTTAATTTGTCTTAAGAAGTGCGTATTAACAATTGTGTATCACTAAACATAACGGAATCTGAAAAAGAAGGCGATGATATACTTCGTAAGTTCCAATCTTAGCCATTAATGTTTGAAAGGATCGTTAAGTTAAGAATTGAGGAATGAATTTTCTCTTTTAGTAAGTATTTGTACAGTGACATATACATACAAATCGATATGTCAGTATTATTGTATGCGACACAGGTTTATTTTAAATCTGAATGCGCAGACGCTTACAAGTAATTCATTGTAGTTGATTTAGTAATGTTATAAATTTAAAAAAAAAAGTATTTAAAACTCCTTGTTTACCACTTTAATCACTTTGAATAACGAATGACAGTTGAAGTTCGCAGTGATTTACATAAATCAATGTCACAAAGCAGCACGAGTCGCCCAGTCTGAGCACTAAATCTCACAACACAAGGACCGGGCTGCTTCTCAAATCAGTTTTAGTAATCAACTGTACAGAGAGTTTTCTTCTCTTTCACTCGGTCAGGTATTGCACTATTTCACTTGCACTTGCCGGTAGAGGCGCTAGTTATGTACTGCTCCAACTCATTCATTCGCTTTATTTCTCCATGTACGGGAGAAGTTCGCACGCCATGCTACGATGAGGACCAATCACAAACCGCCGCACAGCGGGCAGACCAATCGCATGTTGCTTTGCGACCAATTTAGGCCAGCTTTGAGGTAAAGCGCTTTAACCTGCTATTTAATTCCACAGCTGAGCGAACAGGTGTCTACATGCACTTTGCCTTAAATTGGCTCAGAGTCAACTGCGTTATTTTATCCGTAATGAATTGCAGTTCATATGCAACTCCAAAAACACTGTAATTACTCTTCTTTATTTAAGTACTTTTTCTTGGAAAATTCTAAAGCACGATCTGTGATAAACAACCACATTTCTCTCTCTCTCTCTCTCTCTCTCTCTCTCTCTCTCTCTCTCTCTCTCTCTCCCTCTCTCTCAGCTCTGTTTCCTTCTTTCTTCCGATTCGAGCAAACGTAACAGAGACATATGTTTAAAGACCAATCCTCTAGTATTCAGTCCAAACATCCTATTTCGAAGTTTTACAATACATATTTTGAAGTCCATCTAACTCAAACGCCAAGATGCGTGTTTCAGTCAGACGCTATTTAATCATACGATTACGACAGTATATAAGACATTGTGCGGAACTGTTATGAGTACAAAAAGTCGTGACTCTTTCTTTCTTTCTTTCTTTCTTTAGTAATAAATCCAAAACTATGCCACAAACAGAAACAATTGTAGTATTCAAATTCTGATCTTATAACATTTTAATTTACTTCGCATTACTACTTGTAATGTATTTTTATATAGATTAAAGCTAATCTGTTGATGACTGCTTTAATCATAATTTTACTTTCTCTACCATGTAAGTAATCACAATGTGCATAGTAGGTAGAAAGTAAGTATTGTATTCCTTCCAAAAATTTGATACCGAGATTTCAACGGAAATATAAGTTTTGAGACCACCCAAATCCAATAAAAGCATTTTTGGAAAAAAATAATTGTGTGTGTGACTATGTGAACAGCATAATTAAAAAGAACCAAAAGGTCCGTTAAATACGAAACTTGGTAGTTAAGATCAGCGTCTTCCAAGGATATAATATGAAGATTTTAAAGGAAATCCCCCAACTGACCTTACGACACTTTACATGGAACATTTTTCGAAAATGTTGATTTTCTCAAAAATATCTATAACGATTATGATTAAAATAGTACAATTTTTGAGACACATAAAATATATATCTTGAATTTTATGGAATTAGCCACTAAAGATCTGTTAATTATGGATGGCGTTTGTATAATTGGTGAACCTAAGAGAAAGGCAAAATCTTACTAAAATTTAGATCTGGTTAAAACTCACAAGGCTCTTTTGTGGAGTTAACTATTTTCGAGATATTCCTTATTATTGATTTAAATTTTAAAATACTGTTAATTTTCTTAAACGGGAAGTCGTCATTCATTTTAATTTTGTTTTACTCCTGGCCATACAAAGAGAACCCAGTATGTAATATAACCACCATCTTTTAAATGATCTGATCATCGCTTTAGCCTGGCGTATTCCCTAATTTCCCTCCTACTTATAAGGAGCTAAATAATAAGAACATTTCTATTGATGTCAATCTCGATTAGCATGAAGTATATAGATGAATACATTTTAATAAGAATAACTTGTTGTAGAATAGGTAGAGAAATCATGTGAATGGAACACATACGAATTTTCTAAAAGGATACAAAGATACATTAGAAATGGAAAGATAGAATCCCATGCACGGCATTTGAGCCACGGATCTTCGTGTTTCTGTCCGGTATTCTAACCAACATGGCTACTATGATAACATACCGGCAACATATTTAATTCCCCAAATGAGTGTCATTTTCGCGATGAATCATAAGAAGAACTCAAATATATATATAGAGATCACATACCCGTATGGCGATGATATATGCCCCCAATGCAAACCGGCCACAATTCAGAAGAAGATAAAAAAACACAGATAACTTTACATTGCAACTGTGTTCGCTGTATTCTGTCTTGCATTCTGGCAGTATTTAGTGAAGATTTTGGAAACATCGTATAGGACGCTCACCAAATAAACTCCTCTTAACTTTGTGTACAGCCATTTTGTATGCGTTCAATATCCAAAAATGTTCCTTCCGCATCAATTTCTCTACTTGCTCTACCAACAACTATTCTCACAAAAGATTATTTTATCCAGATCATGCTAATCGATATAAACATTAGCAGAACTTCTGCTATTATTTGCTTGTTTCTAAGCAGAAGGGAAATAAGAGGATACGCCAAACTAAAGCGATAATCAATTATTTTAAAAGCTACTGCTATGTGAAACAATTGAATTTCGGTTTGCTTTGCACAACCAGGAGTAAAATAAAAGAGAGATTAAAGAAAGGCGACTTTCCATTTGAGAAAAATTACGTAGTTTAAAACTGAAACCAATAACAAGGAACGATCAACTCCATTGAAAAATATATATGGATAAGCTGTGCTTTTAACGAAATCTAAATCTTTTGTGCAATAAGTTTTTGTATTTTCTCTTACGGTTTACCAGCTATATAAAATTCATCCAGCATGAAGTGATCTTCAGAGTCTATTCCAAGAAAATTGAAGATATTTATTCTATCTGTGATGTAAATGTATTTAATATACGGTATTTAAATCAAAATCGTTAGAGCCATTTTTGAGAAAACAAAATGTTCGATGTGTGTGTGTGTGTGTGTGCGTGTGTGGTCTGTAGACAGCATAAGTCAAAAACGAAAAGACTGTTAAGTACTAAATGTGGTATAAGTTTAGTGTCTTCCAAGGATGCGACATGAAGTCTTACCCCAAACAACTCTTGACATGGAACATTTTTCGAAATTTTCCATTTTCTAAAAAAAAATAGCACTAGCGATTTTGATTAAAATTCCATATATTAAAGATAAAATTCATTACAAATAAAATATATATCCTGAATTTCTTGTGAATAGCCCTTGAAATCCTCTTCACTCTAAATGACTTTTACATAACTAGTAATAGTAAGATGCAGTTAAAAAAATTACAATACAAAGAAATGTAGATCTCGTTAAAACACACAATTTCTGTAATACAGAGTGTTTTTTGTAGAGCTACCATTTAAGATATGTTCCAAAGTTTTATCAAACGGCTAGTCCTCATCTGTTTCATCTCTCTTTTATTTTACTCCTGTCCATTGAAAGAGAACGGAGCAGGTTTTAAAAGAGTTGTCTGTGCTTTAGCCTAGTGTACTCTATTTCCTTTCTACTTACAAGGAACTAAGTAATAAGGCCATTTCTGCTAATGTTTATCTCGATTAGCACTATGTAAATAACAGAATAAAGGGTTCTAAAAGGGTTGTCTGCGCTTTAGCCTAGTGTACACTATTTCCTTTCTACTTACAAGGAACTAAGTAATAAGGCCATTTCTGCTAATGTTTATCTCGATTAGCACTAGGTAAATAACAGAATAAATTTTTGTAAGAACAGCTGTTTGCAGAACAGATGAAGAACGTCATATCACTGGAGCTCATCAGATTTTTTTTTTTTCAATTAAGTTGTCTGTGTATCGTGTCATTACTCCGTCCCAAAATGTTGTACATTCCGATTATACATGATTCGAAAGAAAATGTTTTCAAACTAAATTCTGGACAGAAATGTTGCGCTGTTGGAAAAGACTCTGTATTAACTATATATGCTTTGAAATCAATTATCTTTTATATACTGGTTTATATGGAAAATTCCACCACACTTTTATGGATCAAGTACTCCTTTCGGAGTAATCATTTATTTTTCTCGTTTTTCGCATATGGCAGAGTCGGTTGCTATTACAGAAATCTCAGTGTTCCATTCAAATGACTTTCTCTAGCTGTTCTGCAATAAGCTATTCTTACAGAAGCTTGTTCTATCTACTGCATACCAATCAGGATACACATTAGCAGAAAACCATATTAATTTTATTTCATTTAATGGTTTTATTATACAATTTCATGTAGATACAATAGAAATAAGGAAAGCTAAAGTGATAGTCAACCTTTTAAAGAGGTAGGCACTATGTGAATGACATTAAAATTCGGTTCTCTTTACGTCAGCAGGAGACAAAAAAAAAAAAAAAAAAAAAAAAGGAATAGCGACTTTTCGTTTGAGAAAAGTAAAAGTAGGTATTTTAACATTGAAACCAATAACAAAACCAGTAACAAAGAATATATCGAAAATGGTCAAACTCACAAAAATGCATCTCACAATAATTATGTAGGTACTCAAACGATATGTATAGTATTTCTGTAATACGTTTTTACCTATCTCCTATAGTGAACCGGTTATACAAAATCCATCCAGATTAAATAGAACTTCAGAGACTGTTCCAGTACAACCTAATGTATGAATTGTATATGAATATATATGATGTATATGAAAATATCTTAAACTGTACATTCTAATCAAAATCGTTTGTGTCATTTAAGAAAGATCAAAATGTAACAAGAATGGTCCATGTAAAGGATAGTTTGAGCTGAGGGGGATTTTATTGAAAATCTTGTGTTGCATCCGTGGAAGATGTTGAACTTAAATATCAAGTTTGGTATTTTTCGTTTTTGAGTTATGTTGTTCACACACACACACACACACACACACACACACACACACACACACACACACACACACACACGTACATATAGATGTGGAACAGTTTTCTTTTCTTTTATCTAGCGGTACTCAAACATGTATTTTCGATGAAATCTTGGTATCGAGTTTTGGTGAAATGCAATATCTTCTGTAGCTACTACATACGTGATTAGAGAAAGTAAAAATTAAGCTGCTATTTTTTCCACATATTTAAATTGCCTGCAATTATTAGGAGTGTTTATCAACATATAGTCGGGTTCCTGCACCTGTTTGATATTTGGTACTAATACAATTCTCAGAAACTTTAATTGCACTACGAGTTGTTTTCAGCAAGAGGAAGGAGCTTTTTACCAATAATATTTAAGTTCTGATCACGTGCACTAAACGGAGAAAGTTACATCGTCACAAACTAAATCTGAAACGACAAACCTTGCAAAAGGTTTCGCATTTTTGTTTCCCTGTTCAGCGTTTCGGCGGTCACACAATAGCAAATCTAAGTCAGTGGAGCACGGATCACAACCGCAACATTTCAAGTAGCAGCTTGTCCAATTTCTCTTCTCCTTACAACTGTTCTAAAGGTAATACTCCTCGTCTAGTTCTTGTTGAGTCTGATAGCAAAAGTTATATCCATAAAACGGATGTGTCGAGAGGATTTAACCACGCCTCTTACGCTTTTATAGGAGGTTGTGAAAATAAAATATAAATTAACGTGTAAAAGCTTGTTATAAAAAACAAAACGCTCGTGGCCAATCACCTATTACAGTGTAAAAAAAAAAAAAAAAAAAAAAAAAGATTCATTCGTTTCAGACAACAATAAAAATAATACAACCTAAAATTCTGTACACATACCGAACTGGGCCTCGCCGTGGCAGGTTGGTTAAACCACTCGCCTCTAACCTAAGGGTTCGATCCCTTGCTTACCGCATGTGAGATTTGTGGTGGACAAAGCGGTGCAGGGGTGGATTTTCTTCGGGTTCTCCGGTTTCCCCCGCTATCGCATTCCAACGGTGCTCCATCTTCATTCCATGTATCACCAGTGTCATTGCCTGAGGTGCCACAAGTAGTAAAAACGGGCGTTAAAACACTATCAAAAAAAAAAAAAAACTTACCAAATTTCTCTACTCCGTACAAATTCACTCATATAGCTTTGATCATTTTTTTAATATACTGTTTAAACATACTTATAAAATAATGTGTCTTAAACACTAGGGTTTCACTGATTTGCAACCGAAGCCCCAAGCGGTACTGTCAATCAGTTAACCTTCTGCAATACAACGTTAATTTCTTAAACCTTTAAATCTAGAAACATGAAAACCTTGGGAGAGCTAATAAATGTCAAAGTATACTTTGTATCAGGCACAGAATACATTAAAAAGTTAATAACATTAAAACTGTATATCACTGAACCTTTAATTGATCATAGCGAAAATTATAACACAAAACATCAGTTTTCTAGTCAAATGCAAAACGTTCCTTATCTTGTTAATAGAATTTTACGGGTGTAATTATATTATAATCATATAATATACGAACAAAATTGCAATACAATTTTAGGTCTGGTGTTATTATTTAATTATTTAAAATATGCAATTCAACAGATTCAATATACACGAGATTCCATGCACAATAAAAACCAAATAACACAGAGAATTAAATTAAAATCTTATACAGCATAAGTCGTTCTTCTTTTGACATATCTTTTTTAAACCGACCAGCGAAAAGATAGATAATTCTTAATGAGGTTCCTCTCAAGAATATTTCACAATTACGCGTTTAGTATTTCAGATAGGACCATTCTGAAGCTACATATAGTACATAGCATTATATATATATATATATATATATATATATATATATATATATATATATAGTATTTATTAAGTGCAACGTGTTACATCAATAACATCACACCGTTGCATTTGCATGGGTCAGAATCGTATTGCTCTCTAGAATAATATTTGAACTTAAAATATTACCTACCCTATTTTATATTAACGACACTAAATTTGCCCGCCTGGATAGTGTGATGATAGCGTGTCTGCCTCACATTCAACATATCGTGAATTCGAATCTCGCTTAGGGTGAGTTGCCCGGATAAGGAGTTTTGGGGGTTTTTCCCTTATCCTAAGAAGACGAATGTCAAGTAGCTCCGAGATAATTTGAGCATCATTTAACCCGATATGACCAACAAGGTTAAAGGGCGTTAAGTTACAAAAAAAAATCGCTGTAAACACATATTGATACACACACACAAACGCGCGCGCGCGCGCTCAGCAGCAAAACAAACAAAACAAACAACACACTGATATCACGCATCTACGCACCCACACCTATACCTACGTATTTACACATACAGATATTCATATACAAAATATGTCACAAGCACCTTATTTCAGTACACTACTTCCATAAAGTATGCGCCCGACTGGCTTGCTGAGCCCAAGGCCCTGGGTTCAAACCCGGCCCAGACCGACGTTTTTAAATATGCTTAAAAGCTACAGCCCCATGTCAGTAAATTTGCCGGCATGTAAAAGAAATACGTAATACGGGACGAAATTCCGGCGCCAGCGATGCTGATATAATTCTGGCAATTGAAAGAGTCTTTAACAAATAAATAATGTTTTTAAACATGACCTTCTCTACCGTCTATTGTTAATTGTTAGTGGTTATAAAATGTAGTAATCTTATAACTCTGCTATACTCAATCCTTTCATTTGCGAGAAATAATTGAATGTCGACCGGACTTTGCTATTGCTTTAAAGTATTGAACAAATCTTACCATTAATAGCGGATATATAGAGAAAAAACTGAGCCACTTTTTCCATCAAATTGGGCCCAATAATCCTTTAGGTGTTAATAGAAATATTGGTAAAATTCCTTTTCAACCTTACTTTGATTTTAAAAAAGAATGTTTAGGATTTATTGCAATATGTATTACTTTACCCCTTTTACCTTTTAAGGTACCTTACATGCTGGGAAGTTATTTTAAATAACCTATGAGATTTAAGCAGTTCTACATTTTTGGTGCTTAACAATTACCAATTATGGAATATTAATGTAAGTGGCATTTGGAATGAAGTGAACTTCATAGTCTATCAATAAAGTATATATTTTATTTGTAATGTAAATATATTTAATATAACAGGTGGCCTCACTGCCGGGTATTTGACGTGTGCAGATAAACCTTTGTGCGTTAAACGAGTTGCAGAACTCAACGGAAGTATTTCAAGTTAGAACCCGCCGCTGGATAACTGCTGAGGGCGACCTTTGCTTTACGCGTCTTGCTAATTGGCGGTTACGGTGAGTGATGTCACGATATTTATGAGGGGTAAAACAAAAGTCACTGGCGCCATCACGCCACTGGCAGGTTTTAACTTGAAATACCTCTGAGTTCTGCAATTCTTTTACGCATTAAGGTATATTTGCACATATCAAATACAGGGCAGTTCGGCCACCTGGAATGGTATTTTGATCAAACCTTACCCATTTTTGAGAAAATAAAACATATCTAAAAAGTTTCACGCAGCTTTTTAAGATTCGTATCGTCAGACCATTCGCCTCTCGCGACCGCATGTGAGATTTGTGGTGGACAAAGCGGCGCATGGGCGGGTTTTTTGCGGGTTCTCCGGTTTCCCCCACCATCACATTCCAGTGGGGCTCCATCTTCATGCATCACCAGTGTCATCACCTGCGGTGCCATTATAGTAAAAGCGGGCGTTTACAAAAAAAACTCCCTTAATTGTAGGACCCCCCTAGGACTTACAAGCCAATGCATAGGGGCCAGCAACCTGTCGGGGAGCCAACGGCACGAAACCACAGAATGGAGAACCTGTTACGAGGGTTCGAAGCGCAGCCGGGCATGAACATGAGGAAGTGGATGATATGAATTGTAAGCGAAAGTGATTAGAAAAGTGATGATGGAGCAATTGGTGAAATGAGCGGTGGGAGGACCCGGAGAAAATCTGCTCAGGAGCCGCTTATTCCACCACGAATCCCACATGCGGGCGTTTGGGATCGAACCACTATATATAAAAAATCTGATGCTTTCCATTCACATGACTTTCTCTACATCTCTGCAACAAATTATTGTTCAAAAGCTTATGCTTCTTTTTACTTCATGCTAATCGAGAAAAAAATAGCAGAAATAGTCTTATTACTTGATTCAGGCAAGTATAAGGGAAATAAGGGAGTAGCATAGGCTAAAGTATGTATTAGTCAAAAGCTGGTTGCTATGTGCCTGAAGTACCTTTGTTTTTATGAATAGCAGTTGATAAATTCCTGTAAGAGAAAAGTATACGTTCTTTAAGGCTGAAACCAATAACAAGGAATATCTCAAAACGATCAACTCCACGAAAAAAAAAAATATATATGATATACATTGTGTGTTTTATCGTGATATACATTTTTTGTGTAAAAGGTTTTGTCTATCTCTTACGATTTACCAGCTATGCAAAATTCAATAAAAAACGTCCATAATAAAGAGATCTTTAGAGGCTATTTCCAGAAAATTCAAGATATACATTTTATTTGTCATGTAAATGTCATAAATATAAGAGATTTTAATCAAAATCGTTACAACCATTTTGAGAAAATAAAAAAATTCGACTTTTTTCCATTTAAAGGGTAATTTGGGTTGGGGGATGTTCTTGAAAATCTTCGTGTCGCATCCTTGGAAGATATCAAACTTAAATATCAAGTTTGGTATTTAACGGTCTTTTCGTTTTTAAGTTATGCTGTCCAGACAGAGACACACACACACACATACACACGCACAATACACACGGATCTTTTCCGAAAAAAAAACATTTTGGATTCAGGGGGGCCCAAAACATGTATTTCCTGTGAAAAATTATGTATGGGAAGTAAAAGGTCTTCGTTTCGGCGCAGAGAGAGGGACTTCTTTTAAATTTAGAATCCGCTCCTCTGGAACTAAAATTTAATATATTCCTAAAAATTTTGACAGAGTTTTTATGTATTATTCATAACATTTTATTTAGGTTGACATTGGCTTTATAACCTACTTATAAGCTTTATATTGATTTACTTTGTTTTTCGCATTCTTTCTTTGGTTCGTTTTAGTATGCAGTTCGAGATTTAATTTGTTTATTCTGATGTGTTTGTGTTCTTTTTGCTTGTGTTGTTCTGATTGTATTATGGGCCAATGTGGTCAGCCGTAGATATCGGTAAGATGTTCATATTTTTGGAAATACATAAAAAATGATATGCAAACGAAATGGATGATAGGAAATGTGACGATGGAGCAATTGGTGGAATGCATGGGGGGAAACCGGAGAAAACCCGCACAGGCGTTACTTTGTCCACCAAAATCCCACATGCGGTCTTCTGGAACTGAACTTGGGCCGACCAAGAGAGGCGAGCGATCGAATCACTCGTCTGCGGCGCCGCCGTTTGGTACCAACATACAAGGTCAATAATGGTTAACGAGTTGCTAAAAAGTATTAAACTCTGCACTACGAGGACAAAGACGCGAGGAAAGGACTAGATAATGGCGGAGAGATGATTTAAGGTTAACCCCAGAATTTACACATAAATTCGAAACATTACGACTAAATTTATTTATCATATTTTAGTTGATTTGATAAGGTATTCGACGTTCTGTTTCTTGCTTAAAACTTTGCCACTGTGTAAGAATTTGCATTAGTTATTCATGATACTCATCTATAATACCACTAAGAAAGCCTTTAAAGCTCTATTTAAATTGGCAGGAAACACAGAGGCTGTATAACATTCATACTTTCGATAAAAAATGTTCATAAACAGGTATAGTTTTTCTGAAGCCATAAGTTAGTTTCACTGCTCATTCTGTATTTTTTTCATAACATTAACCATTTAAATGGCGTTATTAACAATTTATATTAGATTAGATGGTTTATACACGAACATTTTATAGATAAACACCCATAATCTGTAGTCCTATAGTCCAATCATCCTCTATCTAACAATCCTATTTCTAAGTTTGAGGTTAAAATCGCGCCAAATTAATCTTAGATCTGGTCCTTGAAAGTTTATGCTAAGGCATTACAGTGCATTCTAGAAAATGGGGAAATATAATGCTTTAAGAAAATTTGTTTGAAACATTTACAGTGAGTGTAAAAAGTCGTACACCTATACTGTTTTGCATTAGAGTGTATGTTACAAAATAGCTGGTTTTCAAGGAATATCTTAACATACAAGACGCGAATACGTAATGCTACCTTCCATAAGTACACCGGTAAAATTGCAATACAAGATTGTAATCTTAACTATTAAATAAAATGCATCAAAAGCTGTCTAAAACAGCGCAAAAAGTGATCGTACACCTGAGGTATAAACTCTAAAGGCAGTACTAGCTAACATTCACTTGTCTGCTTACCTGTGGACAACGGTGACAAGAAACGGAATGGGGGTCGTCAGTAAACAGAGAGCAAAGCACACAGGAAAGTTTAAATGGGGAAACCAGCGAAGAAGCCAGGAAATTAATTATTAAACTGCATAACTAATGCAAATCGCTGCGAGAAATATCGCAACTTGTTGACTGGCCTTATTCCACAGTGCAGACAATACTAATTTATAGGCTTTGTGTTTTAAAAACGGTGCAAAACAGGCCAATAAGTGGAAGACCAAAATTGTTGACACGGCACATAGGGCAAAAACAAAGGATTCGAAAATCAGTGCTATGAAGGTGGCTGCAGATCTGGAAACACATGGTGATAACGTTTCAACCAGTACAATGAGCAGTGTTTATCGAGAAGCCGGGTATCATGGAAGAAGTTCTGGGTCAATAAATTAAATCAAATAAAGCGATTAAATTTCGCAAAATAGCACCTAAATAAAGCACCAGACTTCTGGAAAAGGGTAATTTTTTTCCGATTAAAGTAAGCTCAACATTTTTGATTCCGATGGGAGACGTAAGATCTGACACAAGAAGAATATGGAAAGATATCCAAATCATCTAGTAACAACAGATAAACGTGGAGGTGACTCAGTGATGGTCTGAGCGCTTCAGGTGTGGGTCAACTCACTTTATCGACGGAGTGATGGATCATAAAATGTATATGAGTATTTTCAAGTAAAATCTTCATTAGAGACTAGGTCTTGTGAACAACTTTATTTTTCAGCAGGAATACTCGCTTCTGCCTGCTTTACAATACACCAAAACAACTTCATACACCAGCTCAATCACCAGATCTCAACCCTATTGAGCATTTGTGGTCTATTTTGGAGCAGAAAATCAGAAATCACACCTTTTCCATTAAGAGGGCTTGAAAGAGGCACTTCAAATCGAATGGGACCTAACTGACAAAAAGACAACTAGAGAGCTAGTGAAATGAATGCCTGGAAGACTGGAGGCAGTTATAAACGCAAAAGAGAAGCCTATCAAATATTGAAGCGGCATATTTTTATTAAATATGTTACTAAAATTGTAGTTGTACGATCACTTTCTGTGAGAAATAATGACATTTTTATATTAAGAGGCTATTGTTAGTTAGTTTATTCGTTTATGATATAAAATACTTACTTTACTGAACATTATTAAGCATTTACATATTTGCCCAACAGCCCATTCTTATTTCTCCAGGTATTTTAATATAATTTTTTTTTTTGTGTATGAACATTTTTTACACTCGGTATATTTATTTTGTGTTTAAATGTAGTAAATTTTAGATTTTGTTAACTTTCTACGGCAACAAAGTGCTTTAAAACGAAATGTATATTCTAAAAACGTCACTGTCACAATATGATTTTACTCAGATTAGAGAATTACACACGTGAGTGGAATAAAATAACTTCTCTACCTATGATTATGGACATAGTACTTGAAGAGAAAGTAAAAATAAAAACAGAAGAAATGGAGAAGGCACATCAGTAGAAAATACGAACATTCTATATCAAAAATTGATGTGGAGTTTAATGTATCAAAAAAGACGATTTCTAACTCATTTATGTGCGAAAAATGTTTTAAGAGTCAGAATAATAATATGAGGTGTTGTAGAAATCATATAGTCACACAGAATAGTTTGGTAGTAGAAGCTTTACAAAGTAGAAAGAAACATTATGTGGATCCTTGAAGCAGGAATGAAGAAAAGGATTAAAGCAGCCCTTTGTGCAAATTGTGACACTATACTCGTATACAGAGGAGACTTTAATGCTGTGACGAGGTGAGAGAAAATTGAACGCATTTGAAATGTACATAAACAGCTATTAACATTTTTAGTCAAAATATAAAATGATAATGTTTAAGAAACAGTGTTGTTGAAACTTAGAAGGAACAGGAAAGGTAGTTTGCTGCTAGGATGAGAAAAAACTGTTTCAAACACTAAAGAAAAGATGATTAGAATAAGGCTCAGTAGGAAGAAAATATCAGACAATAGTAAATATTAAGATTTGCTATACATATAACAAAATATATTTGTATAGCCACAGAACCTGTAAGGTGAGAGTTAGAAATCATCGAATAAGTACATTTGGGATAACTGTATAAAATTATCGAAGTATAATTAGAGAAGATAGACATCAAGTTCATATAGCAGCAAGAATATCAAATTAATTATGAGATTATAACTGGAAGAGTAACTGTTTGAACACTGAAAGTAAAATTAATATTTATAATACTACAGTAAGACCTGTATAAAGCATGGAAAAGAAACAAAAGCGGAAAACAGCAAAATTAAACAGTTTCCAGAACAACAGAGATGAGTACATTAAGAGTTATAAAACAGGCATCTATGTTTATTTCTAGGAATAAAATGCAAACTGTTTTTGTTTTTAATAATATTATATGGGGACTATAGCAACGAACTGTCTTTTGTTTCTTTACTCATTCCTGTGTGGGATACAGCAACTATTTTCCACTTCTTGGCATCTTTAAACACCTATTAGTCTATTAGTAACGTATACATTTATATTAGAAAGTGTTTATAGTTCATATCCATCAGTATTAAAGCACGAGAAAACAAGAGTGCACAGCATTAAGTCTGAAGATATAAGAAAAGAATATGAAATAAAGGATTTATACAATTTACAAAAGAAAGAAAAATGGAATGAACAGGTTAGCAAAGTAAAATAAATCAGCCTGATTGAAATAATATACGATGAGTGGGAAATAGAAATGTTGGAAGACACCTAAAAGTTGACGAGAAGGATTATGTAAAGACAACTTAGCATAAATAAAGGAAGAATGCATTGGTGAAGACGTATAGAAAAGAGGTAAGGAAGAATGGAGGAGGAGGAGGGAAATTGACCTTGTACAGAAAACTGTGGCTGATGATTAGTATATACAAACGTTTACTTCGATTACATTTTCACACATCAAACTACTTCTGAACTGTGACACGCGATTAACTACAGTATGAAATAAGTTAGTATGTAACAAGCATTTAAAAACGACAAGAATAGCCCTTTTTATATACTGAAATCACTGTTATAAACAGCGTCACAACTGCGTAGAAAGTTTCTTCCCTGAAGCTTTCTCAGTTGGAAACAGAACCATAGCCTGAGAACTAATATGCGATGCTGTGACGCGTGGGTCTCGATTGTAGATTCACGAAACTCCCAGCAGTATCGGTTATTGCCAATGTTTTCTGCACCTACAGATCCCAGCGTCACGAGTTCGATCTTGTTAATATTAAAGCTTCTCGTGAGGGAAACCTACAGTTTAGGAAAATGAACTCGTATAAACCTTACAAGATATTTAAAAATGTTGATCGTCAAAAACTTGTGGGTTCTATTAATGTCTTATCTGTAGCACTTTGGTAGTGTTACCTGGATTCAATTCCTCGTGTTGTCTCTGAAGTGTGGTATAGCTTGTACTCGCCTCGTGAGGTCCTTGGGGGTTCAGTTGAGGCTGAAACAGCATGCCAACCAAATGTCACTCTGCTGCACTCTACCCATGAAGTCATTTATCGGCGGATGCAGCGGTCGTACGGCAGACCTTGCCAAGATTTTAACTTTTAACTAATTGTCTTATAGGTCGGTGTAATGGGCCAAAATATTTGTTTGAACTGGTACCAAAACCTTAAAAAGTAATGTAAACAAGTGAGTTTCAATTTAGTGTTTCAATTGTTGAAAATGATTTTATTTAAACGTTCAAAATAAAGTCCCCATTATTACTTCCTTACCTTCTCTACCTACCATGTACTACACTGTACATAGTACGTAGAGAAGGTATTGTGTACCACTCAAAATTCGATACCGAGATTTGACCGGAAATACAAGTTTTGAGACCCCTGAATCCAAAGAAAGATCATATTTAGAAAAAATTCCAGTTTGTGGGTGTGTAGGTAGGTGTGTGTGTGTGTGTGTGTGTGTGTATGTATGTGCAGCATAACTAAAAATCGAAAAGTCCGTGCAAAACCAAACTTGGTATTTAAGTTAAGCAACTTCCAAGGATGTTTAACGAAGACTTTCAGGTAAATCCTCTCACTCCCAGTTACCCTTTTACATGAAACATGTTTGGAAAACTTTGCTTGTCTCAAAAATGGCTGTGATGACTTTAATTAAAATAACACATGTTTAAGATAATTTTATGATAAATGAAATGTATATATCTTGAATTCTCTGGGAGTAGCTTTAGAAGTACTCTGTATTCTGGATGACTTTTGTATAACAGCAAAATCGTAAGAATAGATAAAACTTGCAACACAAAAAATGTATATCTTATTAAAATAGAAACTTTTTTTTATCTTTTTACTTTCTCTACCAGTACTGTGTACATAGTGTATAGAGAAGATATGGTATTCCATCCAAAAATTTGATACCGAGATTTCACCGGAAATAAATATTTTGAGGTTCCCTGATTGTGAGTCCAAAAACAGTATATTTAGAAAAAGGTTAATGTGCGTGTGTGTCTCTATGGATAGCAAAGCTCAAAAATGAAACGCCCGTTAAATAAAACTTAAATACCAATTTAAATAAATTTCGTATTTAATTTTACCAAGGATGAAACACGAATATTTTCAAGAAAACCTCCCCCACCTCACCAAACTATCCTTTGCATGGAAATGTTTTTAATTTTTTTCTCAGAAATGGTTATAACGGGTTTGATTAAATACTGCATATTAATGATATTCACAGAACAAATAAAATTAATATTTTGAATTTCCTGGGAACAACTTCTAAAATCCTCTTCATTCTGAATGACTTATGCATAACTAGTAAACCGTAAGAGATAGACAAAGAGTTATTATACAAAAAATGTAGTTCTCGTCAAAACACACAATTTATGTCCTTTACATTTTTGTTGTATAGCAAACCGTTTCCGAGATATTCCTTGTTGGTTTCAATTTCGATATACTTTTCTAAAACAGGAAGTCATCCGTGTTTCTTTTGTTTTACTCTGGGCCATAAAAAGGAGCGAATTTCAATGAAAATCGCATAGTGACATCTTTTAAAACATTTGACTATCGCTTTAGCATAGTGTTTTCCCATAGTTCCCTTCTATCTATAGGGGACTAAGCAATGTGACCTTTCTGCTAAAGTTTATTTCGATTAACATGAAGTAGAAAGAAGAATAATCTTTTGTAAGAAGCTTTTTGGAGAACAAGTAGCCATGCCAATAGAACACATCACAATTTCTTTTGAAGTAAATCGAAAATGGGTTTTGGCTGAATATTCTCTTTCATGTCCTTTGCTTGGCAGGAGCTGCATTCTCAGTGCGTGGTGCCCTATTGCAAAAACGTGAAGTGATGCAGAACAATAACTCTTCATACCGAGTGGCAAAGCGCACAATGTAAATTGATACCTTAAGTCTGAAACTTCTTAACTTCAGAAAAAAACTGTTCACAGATCACAGAAATTATTTATTTTGAAAAGTGATTCAAAGTTAATTTTTAAATAAAGATTAGGCCAAATTCTTTTTATTTGGAGTAACTTTGCATTATGTTTGTCCTCTATTATAGTAGTCCATTGATTAGTCACATTATTTCTAAGCTAAACGTTAAAGTAGACAAGCTACATGCTTTTGTAACTGCCTTCTATCTGTACTATCAAGGAGTTGTTACGCTAAACTGCTCAGTCCAGCAGTGATGAAAATGCATTTTGTTTGTCCTCTATTATAGTAGTCCATTGATTAGTCAAATTATTTCTAAGCTAAACGTTAAAGTAGACAAGCGACATGCTTTTGTAACTGCCTTCTATCTGTACTATCAAGGAGTTGTTACGCTAAACATCTCAGTCCAACAGTGATGAAAAGCTGCTTCACGCAAAATTTAGAATCCTTCTGCCACTTTTTCTCTGAACTGCCGAACCCTGGATTAATATTTGTAGTTTACATGCTGGGAAGTTATGCCAAAAAAAGGATCAAGTCATAAGGTTCTGAATAACAAAATATGCAATCAGAAGCGTTCAATTTCCTTCATATTTTTGTGTGAAATATATTTTTATGCTTTCATCCAGTGACTCTATGACCTATACCTTCATGAACACATAGTTGATTCATCAGCTGTGTTAACGTGCAATTTCGTTTGATAACTGGATATAAATTAAATTCGAGTTTTTATTTATGAACATCATTTAACTGCCGTGGTTCTTAGCACGCCATTCTATATTGGGCGTGAAAGAGTGCTTTATTTTGCACCGAGTCCTCTTTATTAGGTATGGGACCAGCGACCAGGAAGCCATGCTAAGGGTGTTTACGCCCCCCCCCCCAAAACATCGCCCTCTGCCAGGTTTTAGCCCGCGATCTATGGAACCAGAGGCCAACATGTTATCCCTAGACCACGGAGAACGATATTAACTGAAATCGCGCATGATAGCAGCGGTTTGACAGGCAGTAACTTCATGTGGAGTTTAAACGAAACTGTCTCTGCATAGTAGATACGCCACAGTAGGTTACAAGAGGGACGCCTTTGGACAAGTACTAAATGCGGCCACACATGTGAGACAGTTGTTCATCAATTGATCAAGAGAATAGAAAACTCACTGAACCATCAAAGCATTGTTCTAAGATGGACTACAACGGTGGCAACATTTAGATTCTCTCTTATAGGCAGCCTTAAAAGAAATTGAAAGCTGTCAGATAACCTCTAAGTTACTCTGGAATTGCCTAATAAACGTTGTACAGCTTGCAAAATACAAAGGTTATTCATGTGTAGGTGCTAGACACAATGGCATTTCAGGCAATGAAAAAGCAGATGCCTTCGCAAGGAAAGGCTCTGCCCAATCATTCACTGGTTCTGAACCAGATTTTTGGTATCCCTAAAAATTCTGTTCGAAAAACCACTGATGACTGGGCTAATTATTACCACCAACAAAAATGGGTGCAAGCATTGTAAGAGAATGGGTAGAACATCTTCCTTATTAACTGAAGATGTACTTAAATTCAACAGATCCCAAATAAACCTGACAAAACGGTTATTGGCGGCATGATGTGGATTGAGGATACATCTACTGGGTGGAAGGGAAGTCATTACATTAATTTAAACCAGTGATAGATCTCGACATTTGGCACACATTTTGTATCTTAAGTTTTTGTTTCCGACCATTTCCTACGGAAATAATGTTTTTTTTTTTTTTTTTTTGGAAAACAAGAGACAGACAAGTTTGCAACGCTGAAGGTTGTGTGAGTGTCACTTGCACTAGGTCAGTACATAAAAAACACGCCTCACTACTGCTACCACATCAGTACGGGCCAATCAGAATGTCAGTTGCATTCGTTATCTTCCAAAACATTACACAACCCTGAATCGAGTTTGCAAGCGACCGACGTGTTTACATCCAGAAGCCGGTTCGGAAACCTGACCAACCTCAACGCAACGTTGCCGAGTTACTTCACGTCCGAAAAGGCTGCTCGGAATATTCGTTTGATGCTTTTAAATGATCAATTATTTAGAAACTCTGTGTGATGTTCCATAATTGCTACCACAACTAATGTCAGAAATACGTTACTCTACGCATCTTACAAGTAACAAACTATTATCTTCGTACTTCTTGTGAAATTACCCATCCCATTTTGACAAAAACCATTTATTTTTTCGAAATCGACTGATCAAAGAACAAAATGACATTAGACTCTTTTCTTTGTAATACTTCTATGAATCGCATATTAGAAGGAATGTAATAAGTTCCCTTACACCCGGTATACATAAGGGAATCTCCAAAGAATAAACAGTATGTAGATTGTGCAATGTAGAGGGAAAAAAACCTCTCTTATAATCTTCGTTTGCGAAGCTTTGGGTAGGAATAGGATTGAAATAACGGCTTAATAGATGAAGATGATCTTCCATAAGAAAATTTAGTTAATAACCTGCTGTCTCAATACAAGTCAAGTGCGAACTCTGATGCTTTCCCCTATTTTGCACTACTTCTGAAACTGGGCTAGGTGCAGCTCCACGTTGAGTCAAAGAGCAACTGTCTCATAACAGGTACGCTACCATTGGTTATAAGAGTAGCACCATTAGACAAACATTAAATGATTCGCTGATACCACCTACTGCCCCATCAGGACAGGACTTCCGAAACAGTGACTGAGTTGGCATGGCTTCGTTCTCATTAACTTGTGTTAATTTTTCTTTCTTTCTTCTTCTGTTTTTAATTAATGTTTAACGCTCGCTCTTCATACGGCACCACAGTCAGTGACAGTGCTGCTGTATGAAATGAAATGATGATTTGGAAAGGAAATTTGGGAAGGACACGTTTCAGACAAAAGATATTTGCCAGCTATGAAGACTGAGAAAAACCTAGGAAAAAACCTCAGTCAGCGGAGACGGTCCTCCCGTTTCCGACTTCGTACCTAAATGATCTTGGTTACTAGTGTCAGTTCTCCGTGTAAGAATTTAAAAGATTCTTTCATTCCTTTTTTTTTTTTTTTTTCTTTGCTCTGTCTTTGCAGTGTCTCCTTTCATCTTCTCGACCTTCCCATGTCTCTCTTTCCTTTAAAAGTATATTGGAAAGTAATTTTTTGTAGTCTGGTGTCTTCTATCCTTCTAATATATAACCATCTTGTTCTGCATAATTTGGCCAAAGTGAGTGAAATCCTGCCCTGGGAACAGAAAGTCAGTGAACTGTAATTATAACACAATACAAACGTCATAAAATGTACAGTCTGATGTACTCTTCAGCGCGTCGCCAAGTATTGACATTGTTGGTGATGGAACGTAAATAAAATAAAGAGTTGTTCATTAGGTGCTATTTATAATGTTATTACATTTTGTGATGAACTGAAGAAAGAAGGTCCGAAAATACCTATTACGAATACCATTGAACGCAGCTGTTGCTTCTACTGGCTTTAGTAAGACCAGGGATATTTAAGATTAGGAAGGAACACCAGCTTGAAGAAAGTGCGGTGAGCGTAAACTAAACAACCTCGAAAGATTGCATAATATGGACAAGTGGATGACTAGAAGAGCATTTCAGGACTATTAGGAGGTTAAAACAATCTGATTGTTACATTCAAATGACTTTTTATGTAAAGGATAGTTTGAGTTGGGGAGATTTTCTTGAAAATGTTTATGTTGCATCCCCAGAAGATACTGTACGTAAATACAAGCTTGGTATTTAACGGGCTTTCCGTTGTTAAGTTATGTCTACAACATATAGGAAGCTTTTTCTGAAAATGTTGTTCTATCTACTCAGAGGTCCTCAAAACATGTATTTCCGTGAAATATTGGTATCTACCTCACTATGTGTGTGGTAGAGAAAGTAAAAAGAAATCCCTAACAGCGAAACTTATTAACATTTTGTTTGAAAGATTTACATTACGGAGGCAGAAAATAATAAAATCCATTAGATTTCGATTTAAAAAGTGTAAAAATAAGAGTTTACCGAGCAAATGTTCTGACGTTGTTACTCAAAGCGTATCATTTCATTTCTTAGAACTCTTAGTAGAAATGAATGCATTGAAAAGGTATAATACAAAAGTCACTGCTGAACGCTTATCATCGTTCATGCTGGTTGGGTGATGAGATTTATTTCAGGTTTTTGCTTCATTTACGATTCCAAGCCACATACATTTTACTATCGAGAGAGAGAATCAGAGAGAGAGAGAGAGCTTTTCAAATGCATTATTGTATTTTAAATATATATATATATATATATATGTGTGTGTGTGTGTGTATATATATATATAAATACAGGAAAAGTGGCATGCAAGTAGATACCGATCGAGCTGCTGTGCGTATACAGCGTTTTAATCGCTCGCGGTATTCTA
This sequence comes from Hymenopus coronatus, assembly GCA_030762935.1. Taxonomy (NCBI): domain Eukaryota; kingdom Metazoa; phylum Arthropoda; class Insecta; order Mantodea; family Hymenopodidae; genus Hymenopus; species Hymenopus coronatus. The sequence continues at coordinate 162,704,851 of CM060892.1, forward strand.
ATTAGACTGTACAGAGGGAAGGGGAGGGCAAGCCGGTACGCGAACAAGTGGCGCTCTCCAATTTTTTTTTTTGTAGTGTTTAACGCCCGCTTTAACTACTTATGGCACCACAGGCGATGACCTGATGATACATGAATGAAGATGGAGCACCGGTGGAATGCGATGGCGGGGGAAACCGGAGAACCCGGAGAAAACCCGCCCCAGGGCCTCTTTGTCCACCTCAAATCTCACATGCGGTCGCGCGCTCTCCAATGCAGGACTATAATCGCCCTGGTTGTGTTATACCTATTCATTCTTCAGTTAACATCCTCTACTTCTAATTCTTATTTCTCTATTCCTAATTCTGTCTTGTACATCCTTTCGTTTTCCTAAAAAATGCCATCTCACAATTTTGTATTCTACTGATCTTTAATATCCAGTTTTCACATTCATAGAGTAACGTAGGAATTGCTGAAGTAATGCGGCACTATTAAAAAGATAACCACCAGAGAAACATTTACTGTATTTTACATAAATTAATATTTTGTTATTCTGTGAAAAAGAGAAAAGGAGCCTAAAGACATTGAAGCGATGTCTTATAAGGAAATAAGGCTCAAATATTCGTAATGACGGGCGTCAATAGTTTAATACATTCACAAATTTTGTGAATGAATAGAACATATGTGAAAATGAAAATTAATTTTGCATCAATGCAAAATATTGCGAGTATTTATCATTTTATAGTTCAGAAACTGTAATAGGATTATATTGAAATATGTTGAATTTATTTTGTAATGAAAACGAGCATGATAACAGAGTCTTGGTGCGATTACAAACTAAGCCTTGCGCGTTATGCGCATACTCGATAACAAAGCATTGTAAAACGCGTTGAAAAATTAAGATGTGTATTTTAACTTGGATGTGTATAGCACACGGCTATGTGTAAAAAAACAGTTATTTCATGTGTATAACTCTTTATCGGAGTCATCAGTTTCGATGGCTATACTTTACCTAAAATACATCAGTGGCTAAAACAGTAAAATATTGTTATTATCTACTCAAATAGTAATAAGAATTTCTATCTCCGCGGCCGTGACTTGAGAACGGCGTGGCAGATACTACGTTGATCTTGGCCATTGATGTTAGCGGAGACAGGCCTTAGGAAATAACAAGCGCTATACCCAAAATACAATTAAAGTTTGCAAAACATTTATTGTTATAGTGTTATGTCATTTTATGCTTGTTTCGGGTTTTGTTCTATCATTTAAGGTATTATGTATTGTTCCTCAAATTGTTTCACAATCATATATTACAAACGAATCATCATCGTCATCAATAACGACAACAACAATGGGGCTTAACTAGTGTGTGGCTCATAAGCTTAAACCAATTGTGGTTTCTTCGAACTTTTGAGAGCCCGCAAGAGGGATGAAAAAAAAAAAAAAAAAAAAAAACAACTGAGAGGAAGACGGGACAAGGAAGTGGCCATGAACGCGCCTAATGCTGCACAATGAGTACGTTTACTTTTGATCCATTGCAAAACGGGACATGCAAATGCGACCCAATAACAACCCTCTTGGTTACCGGTGTCATGGCAACCAAACATACTGGGGATATTGTTTTAATCAACTTACAGGTGTTTTCATCGCCTGGGGTCAACCGTTCACCTTTTCTGGGGAAGGGAGAAGAAGGGTTTTCCCACATTCAAAGGCAACAGAGTGTAGCGTTTACACAATAGACGTCAATGACAGACAGGGATGACTTTGTTGCCTGCTCGTAATAAGCAACATTATGTAATGCCCACCATAATATCACATATTCTGGGAGTGCATAAAAGTTCTAAGCGGGGCAGTCAGAGGTTGTGAGGCTGTCTTAATTCCCAACCATCAGTTACAGTTAGGCATTTCTAGTTCAAGTTGTTTTAATTATGAAATGGACAACGCACTGGTTGCTTGAAATTTCTCTGCCGCTCCTTTTTTTTTTTTTTTTTTTTTTCATACCCTGTGTGTATGTGTATGTGAACAGCATCATTCGAAAATAAAGTCAATTAAAAATACCAGACATGTTTTTAAGTTCTTATCTTTCAAGGATACAACTCGAAGATTTTCAAGAAATTCCTTCCACCCCATGGAACATTTTCCGAACTTATCGTTTACTCAAAAATGGTTCAAAAGATTTTGATTTAAATACCAATGCTAATATATTTTATGAGAAATGGAACGTGCAGCTTGGCTTTTCAGGGAATAGCCTCTTAATCTTCTTAATCCGGATGGCTTTTACATGAGCGGTAAACCGTAAGAGATAGACAAAATCTTACTACATAAAACATGTTGATCTCATTAGAACACACACCTTATGTTGGATACATTTGTTAGACATTTACGTTGATATATCCGAACGGAATTGCAAACTCACAATTTTATAACCACACGAATCAAATATATTATGTTACAAAGTTAATGCATCTAAAATACGCGCACAATAGGGACAAATAAGAAGATTCTTTGCTTTAAACCTGCCTCTCGGTTGATGAAAGCACACACATCTGTCATGAAAGTGTTTATATCGTTTTTATCGCCTGACCTTGTATTGCATAGGGTTTGTATATTGGCACGCAAATGTGTACTTAGCCAATCAGGGGAAAGGGGTCAGGAATTGTGCGGGGAAGGAACATATCAGTGAGACAATCTTATAATAAACAAGGATTAAATTAGGGGCGGCTCTAAAGTCAGAGAACTAACTATGCACTTCACAGCCACTTGGCACCATGTGACTCACTCATCTGCAAAGGAGGCTCTCCTCATCTTGTCCAATGTTGTCATAAACACAGCTTGCAAAGAGAGGTGTTTTGTCAGCCTTGTTGTACTATTATTACAGCATACCTCGGTGTACACCGGGTTTCGGCTTTCATAGTCACAGAGTACCCTACAGGTACAGATGGAAACGTATTACCATTATGCAACAGTACAGCCTTTAGACTTGTCTTGGAAGCGTCAATAAACAAGCGCCATTCAGCAGCATCGTATGGTATGTTTAACTGTTTCATTAATCCTACTACATCACTACAAGCACAAACGTATGTCCCCCATACGGTAATATGTCACCAGATCTTTATTATGTCGCTTAAAGTGAGTAATTTTTGTGTCTTCATGAAGTAAGTTCCATTCCTTAAGGCATGAAGATAAATTTTCTGCATGCTCCTTGGATAAGTATAAATCACAAACTAGGTCATTCAAGTCTGCTTGTGTAATTAAATGTTGTCTTTGTTCTCGAAAGTGCTCCTCTTCACTTAATGACATTGTGCTTCCTCAGAGTTTGTAGATTCATGATCTGAATTAGGAATTTCTTCCCACATTGGGGGAGGAGTTGGAACTGGCAGATCTTCACCGTGGGGAGCAGGTCTAATTGCTGAGGGTATGTTAGGGTACTTAATATTCTTCTTATTCTTTGATGAAAAGCTAGTTACATTAGTCAAACAGAAGTAGCAATCCTCAACATGATTTTGAGGCACTCGCCCAGATCATTGGTATGCCAAATGGTAGGTGCTCTTTTTTTTCCTTTCAGCCATTTTGTTAGTTTTTTAATTGCACCCAGTGCAAGTTATGTGAGGTGTACAAGTATTAACCTGATCTCTCAGATGGCATTTGAAGTATAAATGATGCGACGTTTTCAGTAAGTTAGAAATTGGTCGTCTTTGTTTCCTTGTCACATATACAACAAAATGAATCGGGATGGTTTGTGCATCCACGTTTTTATTTATTCATGTTGTATTTTCAATGCCTACAAAACACTTTTCTGTCGAATGAACTTAGCCAAATCAATTCCTAAAAATAGAAGGAAGAGTAAGCAAATGAATGTGATTGGAGGGTTAAATACACTAATGTTACTTAAAATGTAGTTCACATTAAAGTTAGGAACAAAAAAGATCGCTGCACTAACTTTTATCACACTCCTTTCAAACACAAAGCACTTAAAAATTATACAATAAACTCAACTATGTTATATAACTTGCAAGTCATAATGTTTAATCCTGACGTGATGGACAATTTCTAATTTCACATTTTATGTCACATTACAATATAAAATTAAGTTTTATATGTACTTTGTCTAAACCAAAACCACTCTTGACTAGTGCACGTTGCCTGGAACGTACCTCGGCAAGCAGGCTTAGGAGGACGATAAGTATCAGTTGGAGCAGCCACTAAGTGTCTTCGCTCCCTCCAGAACGTTTTCTGTTAACCAAATCTCTTTAATCGATGCCTCATATGGAGCGGCAAAAAAGTTTACAATGATATAAAACTATTATAATTGTACTGACACGTTAAAGGTTATAGTTATATATATATATATATATATATATATATATATATATATATATATATATATATATTTTTTTTTTTTTTTTTAATGGACTACTTTGGGAGGGAGTCAGTATTACGGAATGCCCATGTACTTTGAAAATGAATGTTACACTTATTATGAAAATGTTCGATGTTTTATTTAATTATGAACTTTATAAACTTTAATATTACACTTGTAGTAAAATATTGTTACTTAAAAAAGCTAACTTTAAACTTGAAGTTGAAAAGTGGCAATTTAATTTTAATGTGTTTTTACGTTGGTTACTCCATTCGAATTTTAAATATCTATGCGAACGATTCTATGTAACTCATTGGGCATAGCTGGCATAATGAAAAGTCTGCTATCATGAGAGGATAAGCGAAGGCAAACATCTGTGTACCATGTTGAAGTAACATTTTTCTGATTTTCGGACATAACTATTACCAAGTGGAGAAGGAAGAAGCAACTATTTTTTTCCTGTACACCTTACACCTTTGACCTTGACGGGTGGTAATTGGTCATCTGAAAACACCCAGATATCTGGGTTAAACTATCATATCCATGTTTCGTCACCCGTAGTAATATCTGAGGCGAAACTTTCTGCAGCATTTTTTGGCGCCATTTCACCCAATGGAACTTCTGTACTTCAGATAAATTATGGGGAAGCCTAATTGAAAACATTTTTTTCTACACAAAGGTGTTCATAAAGGATAGTTAAAACACTCGGCGAACTAATAGTTAATGCAGGCTAAATACCCCTGTAGGTTAGTCTTGGATTTTCCTTATCATTGTTTCCACAATGGTGAAGTTTTTCTCAGTCACCACTGTTGTTGGTCTTCCACATTCTGTTTATCTTTAAGAGTTTGCCGCCTCCTCTTGAATTCTCCAAATCAGCGGAACAAAGTGGCACATGACGAAGAGCAGCTCCCAAACGTCCCGCTCAAACCCGCAAGTGACTGTGTTTCATTTAAGCCACATTTTTTTTTTTTTTAATGATTTATTGATCGATCAGCGCATGTGCGCTCTACAGATCATTGATTTTAGACATTATTTACATGCATGATACTGAATAACATTGAAATGAGGTAAGCCCCATTGGGCCCCTCATAAGTAGGTACATTTTTTTGTTTTTATTTTACAGAAAGACTTGCTGTGAGAGCTGGTCCAGTGGTAGGCCACTCTTGATGCGAGTTGGATAGCTAGATTTTCTGCCAAGAGAATAGTGAATGGCTCCTGAGACGTCTTTTAGCTTGCAGTAAAACTGTTCGGCTTGTGAAGAAATTGACTGTTGAATGATGCTGATTCCAGTTTCTCTATGTAGTTGACTATTTCTGACAAACCATGGTGCATTCGTTGAGATTTGCAATATTTTGTTTTGAAATGTCTGGATACGTTTGATTTCAGAAGGACTAGTTCCTCCCCAAACTGGACAAGCGTATAGTAGCAGTGGTCTTAATAGAGTCGTGTAAACTAGTGTGCAGTTTTTTAGTTTGAGTGAAGATCTTTTGCCAGTCTTGCTCGGGCTAGTTTAAGTTTGTTGCTTATATGTGGTTTCCATGTGAGTCGTCGATCCAGGAGTACACCGAGATATTTCACTGTTTCTGTATTAGTTTTCCAGGGTATCTGTTTCGCTGGGAGCGTTACTGGTGGTGGACAGTTTTGTCTGCATAGTGTAAAGACCATTGCTTCACATTTTTGCTGATTGAGCGAAATACGCCAGTTGTCTAGCCAGGGTATAATTAAGTTTAAGGTCTCTTGAAGGTGATTTCTGGCGGTGTGGATATTGCGATGTGTTGAGAAGATTGCAGTATCGTTCGCATACATAGCGATTTGAGCTGTAGGCGTTGCAGGCATATCAGAGGTGTACAGGTTGAACAGGATAGATCCTTGAGGAACTCCGGCTGTTATAGGTTTTGTAGAAGAGTGACAACTACCTATGCGGACTGAGAATGTTCGTTGTGACAGAAAGGAGGAAATTATTTTATAGAGGTAGTCTGGAATGCCGTTGATGAACAGTTTGTATAGAAGACCCTGATGCCAAACCCTGTCGAATGCCTGAGTGAAGTCAAGGAAAGCTGCAGTTGTGTGTTCTTTCTTCTCGAAGCCTTGTGCCACTTGCTCTGTAATCCGGAGAATTTGATGGGTGGTTGAATGTTTACGACGAAAACCGAATTGAAAGGGAGGTAATACTGATGCTTCATTGAGAAATTTTGTTAAACGCTGCAGTATAATCTTTTCATACACTTTGGACAGAGTTGGTAGCAGACTTATAGGACGATACTTTTTTGGGTCTGAGGAGCTTTTCCCAGGTTTATGAATAACAATAATTATAGCGTGTTTCCAGATTCTGGGGAAGTAGCCCATACGTATCAAACTATTGAAGAGTGAGGCTAGAATAGGAAGTGCTTTGCGAGTCAGATGTTTTAATACAGAATTTAGAATTAGGTCATGACCAGGCGATTTTCTTGCTGGTAGTTGCTGGATTATGAACAAGATTTCTTTTGGCGAAGTGAAGTCAATGGGAAGTGGAGCAGTGGTATAAGAACCAGGAAAACGTTCAATTTCGTGGTTGAATTCTTCGTTTATCACTGGGTTTGGGTTGAAGATACATTGTAGAGTATTTGCGAATAGTTCCGACTTCTCAAAGTCGATTATGTAGTGTTTTCCATCTTGTATTAAGGGTGGAATAAGCGTCGGTTCTTTTAATATTCTTTTGGTTTCTTTCCACAAGGATGAATCTTCTGGTGAAATGCTGGAGAGGTGCCGTTGGTAAGTCGAGTACCGGTACTCATCCATTTGTTTTTTTACCTTTCTTGTGAGTTGGTTCAAGCGATGAAGTTGCCAGGTTTCTCTGTACTTCTGCCAAAGCCGGCGCATTTTGTGTTTTTTTTTTCAAGAGAGATCTGATGTTAGAGGGCAAAGTTTCGTGATAGGGTTTTCTTTGTTGCTGAGGTCTAGCTGGAGCTGTGGATTTGTCTATGACTGAAGTTATGACTTTTGTGCCTCAAGAATTGCTGCTTCTGCATCACTGGGACTTTTCAGGTTGCATGCAGATTTTAGCTCGTTATCAATTACATGTTGGAAGGTTTCCCAATGTATGAAACCTCTGCTGAGTCTCCTAGTGGACTGTGGACGTAAAATCAGATTGTTGTCAAATGATATCAAGACTGGGGAGTGGTCGGAGTCCATTTCAGGTAGAACAGCCATGTTGGGAAAGCCTAATACATTTTTGTAAAGTACTATGTCTAGTATGTCAGGTGCTACATTTTGCCTAAAGAAAGTAGGACCAGGTGGGGCTAAGATGTTAACTGCATTGCGTTCAGCTGCTGTTAATAGTCGTCTTCCGTTTGGAGTTGTCACACGGCATCCCCATGTTTCATGCTTACTATTTAGATCTCCCAAGAGAAGGGTTGGCACTGTGTCAGAGAATATAGTAGTAATATCCCGGTCATTGAGGCAGAGTCCTGGTGGCTTGTATAACTCCAAGGCACGACAGCTCACGGGGAGCCTTGGCCTACCGCCCAGCCGCTGCGTCCCCCATCTCGGTCCACTACAGACGTCATGGATGGGGTGCAGTATTGGAGGGTGAGACGTGGTCAGCGCCTCGAGCCTGGTGGCTTGTATGCTGAGATTATTGTCGTTTTAGTGGAGTTTTGCATGGATATTTGAACTGCGCAAGCTACGAGGCTAGTTAGTTGGGGTAGTAGGACCGAGTAGTGGTGTATTTCCTTTCGAATGAAGATGGCCACTCCACCTAAGCCACATTTGAAGTCGTACAAGATCATTGCGCGAAAATACCCCCCCCCCTCTCTCTCTCTCTCTCTCTGAAACTCCATTCCACTTGTAAGAACGTTCACACTTATCATACTTCAAAGATAAAGTGGGGGGGGGATGTATGATGCAACAATACTCTGCCTGCTACCATTGCAATACCAATAAGCATCCCCGTCCAACTCCCTTGACCGAATTGGACACGTATACGTTTCCGCTGGCTGCCGTGTGAGAACAGTTGGTGGCGCTAGTGTGCCTGAGAGAACGTCCCATTATTACCCGCGCGCATTCTCATCATTCTTCGTCATTGTTTTCTGTTATTCTATGGATGCTTCGCCATATTTGAAATTATATGTGATATAAACTTTCATTGTTAAACTGCTTCGTTTGTTTCTTGACATTTCTGTTAATTTCTAATTCTTTTTTATTAGATTTCAAGTTTCTTTATATAATTGTAGTAGTTGTATATTCCCCAAAGCTCAGAAACTACAAGAACGATCCCAAAAATGACAATAAATGACGAGAATGCAACCTCTATCACAAAATGGCGAGAAAGATCTTGTAAGCACCAAAGAAATATGGGAATATTATCAAGATTAGCCCTAAGGTAAGTGACTACTAATATAATCTTACATTAATTGCATATTAATACATATTTAAAAGCAGAAGTGTCAGTGCAAATATATTTTGTAAAATAAAAGTACATGTGCATATGTCCACATAATCACGATTACTGTCAATCTCTAAACATGTTAAAGCTCACGTGAAACCGTATTTATATTAAAAGTGTAAGCCACAATGTGTTCATTCAGTATAGATTGATGCTGACACTACCTGCTTTGTTCACCATTATGTATAAGCCACATCAAAATTGAGTACCTTTGCTGCTGTTATAACAATGTAAATAAAGTCAGACAATGTAAACGTTTATAACCTGAATTATCTTTTGAATACACAGCTCAATAATCAATACCTATTTATCATTACATACTTAAAAAGTTGCACTCATTAATTAATGCAAAAGATGCTGAAAGTGGTATATCAGATGAACAAACATAACCTACATCACTGCCTTCCTTTATATTGCAAATTGATTAAAATAAGGACATACTCTTAAAATAATGGGCAAAAAATTAAGACTGAAATCAAGAGTCTGTAGCAAGAGAATTTGTTAATATAATATTTTTCATACTAACCGAATTTAAGGGCCTACCACACAGCATCAGGCAAATTAAATATTTTTCTTAATAAACCAATGAGAACCAATAATAGTTACACTGTCTAAAATAGCGTAAAGCTTTTAGAATTTTAAATATGGCTTAAAGAATACAAAATATTATGCACAAAACCCCTAAATGTAATTCCTCAGCTGTATGTGAACTAATTTTCTCTATCATTACAATAATAATTAATGGAACAATTTACATGTGTATGGAATAGTGAAGCTGATGCGAGTGTTATGTAGGGATTAATTTTTTCTAAACTGTATAAAGTCAAATGCTAAATTTTAACTAATCATGAAGGTAGCAAATAAACATGAAATATGTTTTAAACTCTTGTTTTATATTCACAAATCTTGTGGCAATAATTGGAATTACAATAAGGAAATTTCCATTATTTTATTTATTATTATTTATTACTTTTTTATTTGAAAGGATGCTTTCAATCCTAAAACCCTTCTCTCATTACTACCATGTGTGTATGAGAGAAAAAAACAGTGGAAGGGTACGTGCAATGTAGTGCACTATTTGATCAACGCAATTATTTTGTAAAATTTATAGTATAAAGAGATATATACCTAAATATTACATTGAATAGATGCATCCATTTTTATTTAATTATTGTTTGAAATATTACCAACATGATAACTGTTTCATATTCATATAGCTTTAAAATCCAGGTGTTTATTCTGTTAGAAAGAAACCGAATGTCACCTAATTAAAATCCTTTACATGTTGCGTAGAAAATATTGAATTATTATCCTTTTTATATATTTAAAGATTTTATGATTAATTTTTCAGGCTCTGTGTGATGTATGCCATTAATCTGATGCGTAATATTCATTACGAAAAATTAATGCAATGATTCTTAGGAGCCTTATCACAATGCAATGTGAGTATCTCAATTTGCGTTTCAAGTATCTCAATTTGCGTTTAATCAAAATAGAACTGATAGCGTAAAACTTTGTGTGGTTTAAGTTTTTCAATACATTTGCAATTTTGGTTTCAGAACTAAAGATTTTCAGGAAATATTGACATTAGCACTTAATGATTAATAAAAATCAAGAAAAATTATTGACTAATGTTTAATTTTTCTCTGCATAAAAATGAATGGTTCAGAAGAACTAGTACTTCATAAATGTAGCATTTTCATAAATGTTTATTTGCTACCTTCATTCATTTCCTTCTTACTTTACTCCATGTTCTTGTATTTTTTCTGTAGTTATTTAGTTATTATTTGTATGAGGTGTGGTATTTCTTACTCTCTGAACTTTGGTTGTGAATATATCTCTGTTATTTTAACACACTAATCACCTCAGCCTAAAATATTTTTTGTGTGGCTCCTTAGCTGTTATAGGTTTAGTTCAGCCCGTCCAGTGACCCAATTATTTGCCTTACAAGTTCATAGGAATGCTGAGTTCTGAGGAATGCTTAAACATTTCAAAGATGAGGTATCTCTTTTCTAGAGCTTCACACTCCAACAGAAGATGCTTTAACACTGAAAATAATTGCTACAGATGCAACAGAAGAAGTAATAAAATATGCCCTGAATATTAATATTTCAGTTCACAATTCATGTATTTGCACGTAACATGCCTATTAATGTGCTAAGGTTGTCAATATATATTTTTAATTGTATTGCAAAAATTCTAGCAAAATAAACACCAATTTATGGTTCATAAATTTATAGTGTTTTACTTTGTATTTAGCAAAAGTCGCTAATGATTGATTAAAATTTCACACCATAATCATTTCAACAGTTAATGTGATAATTTTATATTGAAGCTAGGAATTGACAAGCACCCTACATAAACAAAGTTTTTCTGAATTAAATGTACAGGCACTTTAAATTCCCCAATTCAAATGATAAAATGAGAGTGTATGATTCGTAAATGTATTTTATTAATATAAAGATATCTGCAGATTAAACCATAAGTGGTTGCATTAATTTTATTTTGTTTTTAAACTGTTCGTTTGATATTATCTGTGCTGTGAGCAGGTAATTTATATTCCTTTCTTGTTATATTTTACAAGATATCTGTAATTCCTAACGTTTTATTCTTTATGTAGCCCCATTTAACGTCTACAGTGATATCGGGGGCTTTAACTTATGAAACACTTCGTTGATTGTAAGTCCATTAACGTTGGATCTTTTAAACATTTTATTTTCTTCAAAAACACACACATACTTTCAGAATCCGGGGGATAGGGAATGATTCCGGTTAAAGAAAAATGTCCTGCCTCAGCCGGGAATCGTACCTGGGACCTCTGGGTGAGGAGTCAGCTCGCTGTCCACTCGACCTTGGAAACAGTCAATTCCTAAAGTTGTATTACTTTCCCTTGGATTTAGTCATGCATAGCTTTAAAGTAATATTGTATAGTTCTGTCAAATTAGAAATTCAGTTGATGAAATCATTAGCAGAAGTGGATTCAATTACAATAGGTATAAATTTCTGGTTAGCACCACAGATTTCTGAGCATTGCCCATAAGATACCCCAGGACGATTAAATCAAGCTCATTAACTTTCGAAATATATTGTTTTATCATTACAGTACAGTGTAATTTATTTTGGTAAATTTTCCTTCCATGTACTCTCCATTTTTATGGATAAACAAATAAGGAAAGAAAACGAAGAACAAATGCGTAGGAATGTCTATTTGTTAAATAGGCTCTCGTCACCAGTGATGGCCGTTGTATATATTTTGTACGTAAGAATAAAAGGCAACCGGCAAACAAACGAAGAATTCTCAATTAAGCAATGAAATAACGGCATATAAAGTTTTTCTCGAGGCAGCAGTTAGATCAGAAGCTTTAGAGTGGTACATAGACTTCTTGAGAAAAAGCTAGAACCGCTCGAAAGATTTCTGATCTGGCTGTAAATTCGAGAAAACTGACCGAAATCCTGGAGAGGATGGTTTGGTGGGTGGGCGGGGCAGGACGCTACTTTGGTGATTGAGCTACCGTAGTCGGTCAGTTTCTGTGCCCTGCCGTGTGAGAACACTTGGAGTCGCGTCGATCGCCGGAAGTGGAATGCGAATCCAATTTTTACTTTCTCTATATGTACTATGTACATAGTGTATAGAGGAAGTATTATATTCCACCCAAAAATTCGATACCGAGATTTCACCGGAAATACATGTTTAGGACCCCCTGAATCAAAAAAAAAAAAAAAAAAAAAAGCATTCTCAGAAAAAGGTCCGTGTGTATGTGTGTGCGTCTGTGGACAGCATAGCTCAAAAATGAAAATTCCGTTAAATACTAAACTTGGTATTTAGGTTTGGTATCTTCCAAGGATGCGACACGAAGATTTTCAGGAAAATTCCCCTACCCCAAACTACCCTTTACATGGAACTTTTTTCGAAAATTTTGATTTTCTAAAAATGGCTCTAATACTTTTGATTAAAATCCCGTATATTACTGACATTTACATATCAAATAAAATATCTATATCTTGAATTTTCTGGGAATAGTCTCTGAAAACCTCTTTATTCTGGATGAATTTTGCCGAATTTTGCTTAACTGCTAAAAGGTAAGAGATAGACAAAAGATTACTACACAGAAAATGTAGAGCACGTTAAAACACACAATTTATGTTATACACATTTTTTTCGTGGAGTTTTAGCTATTCATTGTTTTTAATTTCATCTTTCACCTTCTCATACAGGGATTTGTCAACTCCTGTCCATGCAAACAAAGGAACTTCCGTCACATAGCAACCAGCCTTTGACTATCACTTTAACCTATGGTCACAGAATAGAGAGTATAGAGAAAGGAAACTCGAGGGGGGCTCCTCTGCGCTAGACGCCATATTGGGACCTAGTAAACCCAAAGCGAACGCTGTTTATTACATACCGTTTTAAGCAAATTATAAAACGTGTAGAATAAAAAAGCACAAACATTTTTAATAACATTTTCATGTGTAGCATACACATGAGCTTCTCTGCTTGCTCTCCTATTTACCTATGCGGTTGCTTATTCTTCTGTTTCTTGTTAATAGAGATACATTTTAATTGCGCATTTCGTTATAGGTATAAACAATAGTCAAATCTTTTCGATGCCAGCAGCTATGTGATGCTTTGAAATCCCATTCTATTTGCAAGAACTTGAAAAAAGAAAAGAAAAACAACTTGACTGTAATTTCCACGAAAGAAAATGCGTATGTATTTGAAAATAAATTAATCAATAACGGGTAATTTCGAAAATGGCTAACACTTTAAAAATGTACATGACAAATTGTGGGCTTTAACAGGATTTACATTCTCTGTTAAGTGAGATTTTATCTATCTCTTACAGTTTTGATTAAAATGTCGCAGGTTTAAGATATTTTTATGACAAACGAAATGTGTAACTTGAATTTTCTGGGAAGAGCCTCGGAAGACCTCTTTATTCTAGATTACGTTTATATAACTTTTGTATAACTGGTAAACTGTAAGAGATAGACAAACACGTAGTGCATAAAAATCATGTGTGTCATTCACATAACGTTCTCTAGCTGTTCCAAAAACATTTTTTTCTTATAAAAGGTTATTATTTTATCTACGCCATGCGAATCAAGATAAACATTAGCAAAAATGGTCTATTACTTGCTTCCTTGTAAGTAGAAGGGAAATAAGATAATACATTAGGCCAAAGTGATGGTCAAATCTTTTAAAAGCTGGTTGTTATGTGAAACAATTGATGTTCGGTTCGCTTTTATGGTCCTGTTGGAGAAACGTTAATTAGTTTAAAATTGAAACTAATAACAAGCAATATCTTAGAAACCGTCAGCTCTACATAAAAAAACGCATATCACATAAATTCTGTGTTTTAACGAGATCTGCATATAACTTACTACATAAAGTAGTAAGTTTTTGTCTATATCTTACGGTTTATCTGTTATGCAAAATTTTGCAAACCTCAACCAGAATAAAGAGCTCTTCAGAGGCTATTCCCAGAGAATTCAAAATATACACTTTACTTGTAAGAATAAAAATACGGTATTTTAATCAAAATTGTTAGAGCCATTTTTGAGAAAATAAAAAATTTCGAAAAATCTTCTGTGTAAAGGGTAGTTGGGGGTGAGGGGATATGCTTGAAAATCTTCTTGTCGCATTCTTCGAAGATACTAAGCTTAAAAATCAGAGTCACTGGCTTTTATAAGATTTGACTAACGCATTCTCTTATTTCTCTTCTACTTATAAAGAAGCAAGTATTAAGACAAATTCTGGTAATTTTTATCTTCATTAGTATGATGTAGATAAAAGAATCATCTTTTGTAAGAACATTTTGTTTGTGGAACAGCTAGAACAAGTCATGGGAATGGAACACATCAGATTTTTGAGACTGTTTTGTTTGCTGTGCATATCTAAAAAAAAAAAAAAAAAAAATAGCAACATGAAATTAAGGTTAGGAAAGTATATGGATAAGAGTAAATAACCAAGTGATTCAATGTGCTGCCAAGTTTTATTTAATAAAACAATTAAAAAAAAAAGCCTAATACGTTGAATTAGAGTGGACAGTAACCATGATTAGGCAGCAGGAATCAGTCCTATCATAGAAAAAACAACAACAAAAATCAAACTGAAGCTTGATGCAAACACATGATAAACCACATTACTAACTTTACAGAAGACATTCCATGTTTCTTTGTCATATTAATTGTATTTGAATTATTTTTGCTTCAGAGTCTGAGCACCATTGTCCGCCTTTTCTCTTACTACTGCTCATAAGAGCAGTAAAGCTTTAAGAGTCAACAAATATTCTAACTTGTACAGTGTATAATATAACAATTGAGTAGAGTATAATCCCAGGAGCTAAAAATACACAATTAATAACATTAATAAAATGTATATTACGAAGTGTGTAACTTCAACAACATAGCTGTTTAATCGGTCCAAGTATGGCGAAATTCGCGCATGCGCACTAATTTTGGCGCACGGATTACAGCGGAGTTTCCTTTCTGTATAGTCTCTATTCTGTGCTTTGGTATTCCCTTATTTCGCTTCCACTTAAAAGAAAGCAAGTAATAAGACTATTTCTGACATTTTTTTTCTCGGTTAGCATGAAGTAAATAGTAAATAGAAGCATAAGCTTTTTAACAATAATTTGTTGCAGAGATACAGAGAAAGTCATGTGAATAGAACACATTATATTTTATTTTTTTCAGACGGGAGTGTCCGTTTTTCTTTTATTCTACTCCTGGCCAAATAAAGAAGCGATTTGCAATGACAATCGCATAACGACAGCTTTTAAAAAATTGATTATCACTTTAGCCTAGTGCAATCCCTTAGTTCCAAACTACCTATAAGGAACTAAGTAATAACATTCTGCTAATGTTTATCTCGATTAGTGTGATGTTGAAAAAAGAATTATCTTTTGTAAGAAGTTTGTTTGTAGAGTAGATAGAGAAAGCCATCAGATTTTTTAACATTTTTAACATTCGTTTATAGTTATCTATGCCAATGAGTCAGCTATTTCAATACAGCAACTCTTTTCCTGAAGGTGGCCAATATCTAGTGACTTATCTAGTGACCCTCGTATTGCAGCTTTTTACATTGTCATTTTGGGAATTCAGTGTAAGAGACCATTATTTATATGCAAACCCAAATATTTTTAGTCACCGGCCTCCACTATTTACATAATCCAGAAATTAGTAGTATTTAGTTCATTGTGTAGTACGTGTTCAAATTAAAACCATTTGCATTTTGCTCCAGTTCTTCGAGACTAATTTCTGGAGACTACTGTTGGTCTGTGGAAACAAAAGTATAAAACTGGAGCTATTCACCTGATCACATCTCGAATCTGTGTCATTTCCCAGTCACCTCAGAAGGTCACGCTGACATGACGCTATCGCCTCATGAATCACGCATTTCTCTCTGCAAGTACCATTTAAATGCTCTAATGGATCGGGGAGACGCGGAAACGTGCCCGGCCGGCATCTTTGGCGAAGAAATTTTGCTACAGGGCCAGTGAAAGGTTTCACAAAATCCCCGCATCAACGTTACGATTACATCATCCATATGATTTATTCACTTATCATTTGTAGAATGTGCTGCTTCATATTTCCGGATAGTGAATAAAAATTAAACCAGCACTTGGACCAGAAAGACAAGAAAGGGCTCAAAAACATCGAAATAATCTTAAAATGAGAGTATAATATCGTAATATAGAATGGGCCGCTAAAAATCATAGTATTTAAAGAGAGTTCATAAATAAAACTGAATTTTAATTTTCATGTAGAGTTGAAATACAGCTGCCTCTGCGTATCAGGCACATTACTACTGGTTATTAAAAGAATGTTGTTGAACAAACACTATGTGAGGTGGCTAGTGCCACTCCCTACTTTCCATAAGAGAGTAGCTACTTCTGAAATAGTGACTAAGTTGGCATGCATTTGCTCTCAGACGATAACGAAGCTTTGGAACAAAATGTGACATTATTCAGTCACATTATACTAGTACCAAAATGACACTAAAACATTTCATCCACTTCACAGTTATTTGGAACAGATATTATGAGAAACCCAATCTGGCATTTACAGCTTACCTAGGGGGCCAGGAGACACCTAAAGGAGTTTGATCAAAACACGGGACACGTGAATAGGCGATAGTGATTACCTGTGTCCGTTTACCAGACTTCACCTAGTACTGAAATAGTTCTTGGTAAACATGAGAGAAAGTTGAGGTTTCCTCAAGAAACTGAGGAGCCTCTCACCAGCAGCAGTTCCTGCCAGGGATGTCAGTTACTCTAAGCGACTAAACCAAAGAATCCGATGTGTCATTCACATGACTTTCACTACATCTCTGTAACAAATTATTGTTAAAAAGCTACTTCATACTAATTTAGACGAACATTTGTAGAAATGACTTTATTAGTTGCTTCCTTGTAAGTGGCAGGGAAATAAGGGAGTACACAAGACTAAACTGACAGTCAAGTGTTTTAAAGGCGTGGTTGCTATGGGTTTGAAATCCGTTTCTTAGCATGGCCAGGAGTCGACAAGTTCCCGTATGAGAAAAGTAAGTATTTTAAAACTGAAACCAATAACAAGGGATATCTCGGAAACGGTCAACTCCACGAAAAAAAATACATGACATAATTTGATTGTTTTAACAAGATTTAAGTTTTTGTAGAGGTAAGTTTTTTGTCTATTCGTACGGTTTTCTAGGTATGCAAAAGTCATCCAGAGCGAAGAGGTGTTCAGAGGCTTTTCCCAGAAAATGCAAGATATTCATGTTATTTGTCATACAAATAACTGAGAAAATCAATATTTTCGAAATATTTTCTATGTAAAGGGAAGTTGGGTGTGGGTTCTTTTCTTGCAAATCTTCGTGTCGAATCCTTGGAAGATACTCAACTTAAATACCAAGTTTGTAATTTAATGGGGCTTCCGTTTTGAGGTATGCTTCCTACACACACACCCACACACACACACACACACACACACACACCCACAAACAAATACACACACGAACATTTTTATAAAAATATTTTTTTCTGGATTGAGTTGGTGCCCAAAATCTTCAAAAAAGCCAAAAAGTAAAACAAAAAGTTCTGAAGCTACAATAATGCTATGTGTGTCATCATTTGTCTAGAAAAATCTATAAACTGTTTTCAAAAGTATCCCGCCTACCTTACAAGAAAGGCTTACAATTTTGTTTTCGTAGCCGGCTTACCCTCTCCGTACGTAGAATTGACACCCCCTAGGACCTGCAAGCGGGTGCCTAGGGGTCAAGAGCTTGTTGGGGAACCAACGGCACGTAACCACAGAAAGAAGAACCTGGAACGAGTGGCCGACCCATGAGGAAATGGATGATATGAAATAAAAGCGAAATGGATAATAGGAAAGGTGATGAAGGAGCAATTGGTGGGGGAAACCGGAGGACCCAAAAAAAACCGCCCAGACGTCTGTCGTCCTCCACAAATCCCACATGCGGGCGCTTGGAACTGAACCCGGGCCTGGCCGCCTAGCTGGGAGGCGAGCGGTCTAACCACGCGTTTGCTAATTTGCAGGTGGAAACGCATTTACCTCATAAAAGGTTAACGCAGAGAAGAGTAATTCATCAGCTTGGATTTAAATATGGGACTATGAACTAAATAGAACCGAATCATTATGGAGTCCCACGAATAGTGTGGTAGCGATAGATTTTTAAAGATAATCAGTTTCAATCTCCTGAGTGTTTAGTGATTTACTTGTAAGACCTGTGTTTAGAGACCATAATGATATGAAAAACGATTGGACAATGGCACATGTAGATGTGCTCTCATCTAGAGGCAAACATTGAAAACAAATTGGTGATTGACGAAATAGGAATTTCTCAACATCTGTACGTCTTCCACCTCACCACTGATTTTAAGGCTATTAAACTCATGTGGGCATACTAAAAGCAGTATTAAAGAAATCACATGTGACGCCATGTTTAGGTGTGTAAGCCAAACTCTTCAAAAATGTGTAAATAAAACTGGACAGTTTATTGGGATAGGCGTGTCAAATGTATGGAGAAAAAATATATGTTCCATTCACATAACTTTCTCTAGCTGTTCCAATATAAACTATTTTTAGAAAGTAGTATTTTGTTTTATCTAAATCATACTAATCGAGATAAATATTAGCATAATTGGTCTTCTTACTGCTTCCTTTTAAGTAGAAGGGAAATAAAGGAATGCATTGGCCTAAAGCGATAGTCAAATTCTTTAAAAGCTGTCGTCATGTGAAACAATTGAGGTTCGGATCGCCTGGTATATATTTGTTTTAAAAAATGTATTTTAAAGCTGAAACCAATAACAAATAGTATCTAAGAAACGGTTAGTTCTGCAGAATAAGCGTATACGGCATAAATTATGTGTTTTAACCAGGTACACATGTTTACTTTCTCTACACATACTATGTACATAGTGTATAGGAAGGTATTGCATTCCATCCAAAAATTCCATACCGAGATGTCGCCGGAAATAAATGTTTTGGGTCCCCCGGAATTACAAACAAACGCGTTTTGGAAAAAGGTCCGTGTGTACGTGTGTGTGTCTGTGTGTCTGTGGACAGCAGTAGGTATAAATTAAGGGGATTGGCTCAG
This sequence comes from Hymenopus coronatus, assembly GCA_030762935.1. Classification (NCBI taxonomy): domain Eukaryota; kingdom Metazoa; phylum Arthropoda; class Insecta; order Mantodea; family Hymenopodidae; genus Hymenopus; species Hymenopus coronatus. Next base: position 162,724,212 of record CM060892.1, read on the forward strand.
GCAAATATATGTTTCTAAGCCCTCAAATTTGTAAGACGACGGTATATTGCAGAGAGTGTACTATGACATCACGTGACGGGGCGGGGCGCGGGCGTAATTTAAATTCAGAAGTGGGAATGGATCAAAAAGAAGAAGCATGTAGGTAGGGGAGAAAATAGGAGAATCATAAATAAAATAAAATAAAAAGATTGAAAAAAAAACAAAAAAAAAGTTAAAATACTGTACGCTGTTGAGTCTAACACAATTACAGAGAGAGAGAGAGAGGGAGAGAAAATAACGTTAGACGGTTCTATAATAACCTACAAAGAATGAAGTAGAATAAAAAAAACAATAAAAAAGATATTAAGCACGATTTGTTGTTAAAGAAAATAGGATATGCATAAAAAAAATAAAAAGATTGAAAAAATGTTAAAATACCGTACGCTGTTGAGTATAACGCAATTACAGAGAGAGAGAGAGAGAATAACGTGAGACGGTTCAATAATAATCTACAAAGAATGAAGTAGAATAAAGAATAACAAAAAAGATGTTAAGCACGATTTGTTGTTGAGTAGGTATGTAATGACTAGACAGAGAGATACCTCGAGAGGTTATTATAATAAAGGTAGAATGAAAAATTATCAAAAAAAGTCTGTTAAGCAGTGAACATGACAAAGCAGAAAAAAAAACATCATAACAATATATGAGGAAGCGTAAGTCATTATTTCTTACAAGCAAGACGTGAGAGCCCTGCGGCTAATTTAAATGATAGTTGTGACCGTATTATCTTGACCATGAAGGTAAAGTCTTCCGGCGAGGAATGCATGGTAAGAGTCATGAAGGTAATTTAAAACGAAAAAAGTCGTGACCTTAGTATCCTAAAGCATAAAGTTAAAGACTTCTGGCTAACGGTACAATTGGAAAATAAATAAATAAACTTACATACACAGCTGACTAGGAGAAGACTCTGACCACGCCATACGGTAAAAAGGTTGAACGATGCCGTTAAATTTAACCAATCACGAAACATATGCGTGCGCAGCATATGTATGTCTCCCACCAACAAACTTTTGAATGAAAAAAGATGCTATATAAGCTAGTGTTAATATTTAAAATCTTTATTCTTCAAAAACAGTGAACTTATAATGTATTGAATAATGTGAGAAGAAATTGTGTGGGAGGGGGGGAGCGGATGTGTGTGACGGTGGGAGGAAGATGAAACTAGGTCATCAGTCACCGACATTATAAAAAGCGTGGAGAATAGCAAAGCAGTACAGATTACGACATGTCACAGCAGGAGAAACGTACCACAGGCAGAATGAGGGTAAGTTATAAGTTTAACTTAATACAATTGCATTAATTTTTTTTTCAGTAATAAAACAACATAATTTAATCAGAAAATTATACAAGTTGCATGAATTATTCTGCTTTCAGAGGCACGAGTCGTAGCAGAGTTAAATGACATAGCTGCTGGAACAAAAATCCTACCCACGAAAGCATTGGCTGATATGGAACAAGAAATTGCCCACAACATAAAATCGTTAAAGACGATAAAAACCAAATATGGACCAAAGGTGGTCCTATCTATGGAAGAATATCAAGTATTTCTCCCTGACCGTTTTAGCAGGATGTCCGACGAGCAGAAGGCCGCCATCAACGCCGGAGGATTTCAGATGATATACTAAGGACAGGATTCATTGAGTGGAGGATTCAAAAGACATAACATCACTTTTTTACAGGTACAGCCAAAAATATATCTCTGAGGGGGAGAGGGATTAGTATTTTAATTTACAATCATACAGCATCGGTTATTTTGTTCTAACTTGTAAAAAGTCATATATTTGATTCTTTCTATATGAAGAATAATATCAATATTTTTCATATGATACTTTTTGCAAAAGAATTATAATTGTTGATTTTAAAAAAATGTGATTTTCAAAAAATATATTTAAAAATGATATAACAAAAGAAATATTCTAAAACACATGATTCTTGATTCTCATCATAAGAAAAAATTAATTTACTCATTAATTACACACTTGATTCCAGGAAGCAAACTGATATTAATATTCTGCTAAAGTAACTGAATTCTTTTTTCCACAAACAATAAATTTTGATGGTGCGATGTCTCACAAAGCAGATACTGAACTCACAAAAATTACAGGTAAAAAAACTTGTTTTTTAACGGATTTTGTTTTCGTGGATAGTAATTGTATTATTAATAAAAAAAGTATTTTACTTCAGCATAAGTATAAAAAAGCAGGTGAAAAAATATAACTTTTTAACTGTAGAAATCGTTTGAGAGAAACAAATAGATTTTAGTATTGTTATTATTGCTATAATCACATTAATTTTTTCAGTATTACAATAAATTATCAATAGTATTGTTGATGTTATTATTATTTATAATAATATTTTTACAGAAAATCATCTGCGACCATTAGACATGCGTTTTTTTAATATACATAAACTAACATTTTTTTTTCAGGATTGCAAATTACAGTTATTATCTATAACAATAATAATATTTTTGCTAGCACTATTTTTAATACATACATATGTCTAATATTTTTCTCAAATAACAGTTATTATCTACAAAAAATAATATTATTTTTTAGTACCATGATTATTAGTAATATTATTATTATAATAGTAATAACATCACTAGCTTGAATGTTAATTATTATTATTATTATTATTATTATTATTATTATTATTATTAAAAAGGTCTATAGGAAAAAGTGCTTCTTCACAGCTCACTGGAGACAAATAAAAAGTGTTAAAAGCAATTAATTCACTGATATATCATATTTCCAGGTGAATACATCCAGACCGTTCAAAGTAAAGCTGGCAAGAGACGAATCGAGTGTGAATCTACCGAAGAGAACATCCTTCCCACAAAAAGGAATAGAAGAGAGTTCGACAAAAGTGTTGAGGATACTTCCGGGACTGAAAATTTGGTGAATTGTGCTCAGATAAACCGTCAGGAATTGGCATGTAAAACAATAGATTCAGCTTTCAAAAACAGAATTTATACAAAGCAAATTGAAAATACTTTTGAAATAATAGATCCCACAATATTTCTAGACGAATGTAAACTCTTGGTTTGTGACGAAATTTGGAATAATTTGATTCAATACAAATCAGGTATTAAATTAAACGGTACATTGATATGCAAATATATAATAGTCTCCTGAAAATGAAAGAATTGAGACGTTTAATTTCAATAGCAAAATGGATTCAATTATTCAGGCTACAAACATTGCTGAATGGTATGAGAATAAAATGAAAGATCCTATACTTGCATGTATCGATAATTTCGAATCGAAATGCAGTTCAAAATCTCTATATCAAATATGTGGTTTAATTTTAAATGCTTGTCAGTATGATGTGTTAAATGCAGGATGTTATAAGGAGCTCCCCAATTTCATGAAAAACAAACATGCTGTAACTAATATAAGAAATTCAGATAGTAAATGTTTTGCATATTGTCTGTTAGCGTCAAAATATCCGGGAAAAAAAAAAAAACAAAAGTCGAGTGAGTTCATATACCAAACGCGACATGTTTCAAAAATTTGATTTTAGAGGGATAAGCTTTCCCGTTTCACTCGACCAAATAGAACAATTTGAAAATCAGAAAGAAAGTATATCAGTTACGATATATGGCATAGATCACGAATCAATTATTCTGTTATATCAAGCTTCTGAACGTAAAGAGCATCATGGGAATCTGTTACGTGTCACAAAAATCAAACTATTGTCTAATAAATGATCTATCCAGGCTATTGAACAAACAGATCACTCGATGCAAGAGCAAAATCACATTTTGTGAAACGTGTTTAAAGCACTTTTCATCTAAAAATGAATTAGAAAAACATAAGGTCAAGTGTTCAAAAACACAGATTGTAACAATGCCCGAAATTGGTGTAAATGATACAATCGAATTTAATGCATATAGCAAATGTACTCCTGTCCCGTATGTTATTTATGCAGATATAGAATCTGTACTTACCAAAGTTCACTCGTGTAACCATCCGTGGAAAGCAGTTGGACACGTCAAATACAAAAACATGAGGCTGCGTCAATTGCATTAAAACTTGTCTGTCATTATGACAATTCATTGTCATAATTTAAAATCTTTAGAGGTCAAAATGCTATTCAGGATTTTTTCAAAGAATTGCAGCTAATCGGTGACCGAGTAATTGATATATATTCAAAGATTGCGGAGATAAAAATGACCGATGAAGATAATATAAATTTTACAAATGCCAAACGCTGCTATCTATGTGAAAAAGATTTCAGTATTGACAAGTCACGAGTGAGAGATCATTGTCCCATCTCATCCCGCTATTTGGGTTCAAGCCACAACTCGTGTAATTTAAATAGGAAATTACCAAATTTCATACCATTTTTTTTTCATTGCTTATCAAGCTATGATGCGCATTTCCTTGTAAAAATCTTGCTTATGACAATGAAGTCATAAATTGTATTTCACAGACATCTGAAAATTATTTATCTTTTAGTAAGAGATATACATCCAATGGAAAGAGTATATATTTCAGATTCTTAGACAGTTATCGATTTCTAGACGATAAATTAAGTAATTTAGCTGATATGCTAAATCCTGAGGACTTTAAAATCATAAACATGGAGTATCAAAAACATGAACTCCAGCAATTAATGACACGCAAAGGCGTTTTCCCCTATACATATCTAGACAGTGTAGATAAATTAGAAGAACGTAAATTGCCTGATATAGCAGAGTTTGATGATATAACACAAGAAGATTATTTGCATGCGCAAACTGTATGGAAAGCTTTCAGTATTAGAAGTCTGGGTGAATACAGTGATTTGTATCTTAAAACGGATACTTTGTTATTGGCCGATATATTTGAAAAATTCAGAGAGTTATGTATGAATTTATATAAATTAGATCCGTGTCATTATTACACAATACCGGGTTTAGCATTCGATGCAATGCTAAGAACTACACAAGCAAAAATATCTTTAATCACTGACAAGGAAATGCTTGAATTTTTTGAATCTGGAATCAGAGGTGGACTTTGTACTGTATCTAATCGATATGCGAAGGCGAATAATAAATATATGCAGGATTTTAATGAGTCATTACCCATTAAGTACTTATCATATATTGACTCCAATAATTTATATGGGTTTGTTCAATCTGATTATATACCTTATGGAGATCTTCGATGGTTAACCAGAGATGAAATTAACGCAATTGATTTCCTAAATATTCCGCCAGACGCAGAAATAGGATATGCGATCGAAGCAGACCTTGATTATCCCGCAGACCTGCATGATTCACACAATGACTTCCCGCTATGTCCAAAGAATGAAACCCCCCCTAATGACAAGTTTAAAAAACTGCTCGCTACATTGACAAATAAGCGAAAGTATGTATTGCATTACCGTAACCTTCAGCAATGTATTAATTTAGGAATGAAATTGAAACATGTTCATAGAGTTGTAAGTTTCAGGAAATCGCAATGTTTAAAACCGTATATAGACTTGAATGCAAAAAAACGTTTTCAAGAGAAATCAAAATTCGGACAGAATCTATGGAAAATGTTTAATAATTCAGTTTATGGGAAATTTATAGAGAATGTACGTAAATATAATGACTTTCGGCTTTGTACAAATTGGAAGCAAGCACGCAAATTAATATCGCGACATACGTTCAAACGTGTTGTAATATTTGAAGAAAATCTTGACGGAATTGAATTGACAAGAGAAGAAATTAAGATGAATAAACCCATTTACATAGGGCAGGCAATCCTTGATCTTTCCAAATTTGTAATGTATGATTTTTATTATAATGTTCTAAAAAAAGAATCTTACAGACATAACTTTAAATTATACTGATACACATGCATTTCTCTTTGAAACCAGTACCGATATTTACGAATTTATGAAAGCTAACATACAGTACTTTGACACTTGCAATTATCCTTCAGATAACAAATATTGAATACCATTGTTGAATGGCAAAAAAATGGGTGTTTATAAGGATGAATTATCTGGGAGGGTAATGACAGAATATGTGGGGTTGCGTTCCAAATTATATGCTTATCGATACGATGGTCAGGTAGTTAAGAAATCGAAAGGCGTTGCAAAGTGTGCAATGCGTTCAATAACTTTTGACGATTACTTATCATGCTTCAGGGATGTGAATGCATTGCATTATACTAAACAGACAACTTTCAGGAGCTATAAACATAACGTTCACACAGTGGAAATTAACAAGCTTTCTTTAACTGGTGTTGATACAAAACGTTATATTTCAGAGAAATCACATCCAACTCTTGCTTGGGGTCATTATGCAGCACCTGACACCTCTGAGCATAACTCCTGAAAAAGGTTTATGTCTTATGCTCTTTGTGCAGATTATGATTTTAAAATTATATATGCTTAAAATGATTTCATGCTGAATATGTTATAAAATGCTACTACAGGTTAAAATCATGTTTCAGCTCATTTTTAAGTAATACAGAAAATATTTGAGGCTGTATATAGCAGCTTATGATTTTTAAACTATGTATGCTTAAAATGAAACATGTGAGATTTCATGTTGAATATGTTATAAATTAAAAATTATTTGAGGCTATATATAACAGCTTATGCTTTTTTAAACTATGCATGCTTAAAATGAACCATTTGAGATTTCATGCTGAATATGTTATAAATTAAAAAATATTTGAGGCAACTTATAATTTTAAAAACTATGTATGCTTAAAATGAAACATGTGAGATTTCATGCTGAATATGTTGTAAATTAAAAAATATTTGTGGCTATATGTAACAGCTTATAATTTTTAAACTATATATGCTTAAAATGAAACATTTGAGATTTCATGTCAAATACGTTATAAATGCGATGTTTTCAGCTCATTATTTTTTAAGTAATAAAAAATAATTGAGGCTATTTATATAAGATAGCTATGACATGGTTTTAGGATAAAAATATCTGAAATTATTTGTGTAAAATGTAACTTGCAGCTATTCTCAACGTTATTTCATTCATTGTTACATTTTTGTTTTAAAAAAAATTAACTTGCATTATTCATTATATTATAAGTTCACTGTTTTTGATTACTCAATGGCGATGGAAAATGAGAAAAAATGATTGAATAAATAAAAAAACAAATTTTTTGTAAAATGTAACAACTAATTTTTTCAGTGTGATCTCACCCATTGTTGTATTTTTGTTTAAAAAATATATCTGAAAAGGTAACTTGCATTATTCATAGCAGCTTATTATGTTTAAACTATGTATGCTTAAAATGAAATATGTGAGATTTCATGTATGCATTATTCATTATATTATAAGCTCAGTGTTTTTGATTACTCAATGGCGATGGAAGGTGAGAAAAAATGAGTGAATAAAATAAAAGAAACAAATGTGTATAAAATGTAACTTGCACTATTCATAAGTTCACTGTTTTTTAATTGTTCAATAATAATGGAAAATGAGAAAAAATGATTGAATTATTCATTATAAGTTCACTGTTTTTTTTTGTATACTTAATGATGGTGGAAAGTGAGAAAAAATGAGTGAATAAAATAAAAAAAAAAAACAAATGTGTATAAAATGTAACTTGCACTATTCATAAGTTCACTGTTTTTTAATTGTTCAATAATGATGGAAAGTGAGAAAAAAGGATTGAATTATTCATCATATTATAAGTTCACTGTTTTTTTTTTGTATATTTAATGATGATGGAAAGTGAGAAAAAATTAGTGAATAAAATAAAAGAAACAAATGTGTGTAAAATGTGACTTGCACTATTCATAAGTTCACTGTTTTTAATTGTTAAAATGGTGGTGGAAAGTGAGAAAAAATGATTGAATTATTCATTATATTATAAGTTCATTTTTGTATACTTAATGATGATGGAAAGGGAGAAAAAATGAGTGAATAAAATAAAATAAACAAATGTGTGTAAAATGTAGTTTGCACTATTCATAAGTTCACTGTTTTTAATTGTTAAAATGGTGGTGGAAAGTGAGAAAAAAGGATTGAATTCATTATATTATAAGTTCATTTTGTATACTTAATGATGATGGAAAGTGAGAAAAAATGAGTGAATAAAATAAAAGAAACAAATGTGTGTAAAATGTAACTTGTACTATTCATAAGTTCACTGTTTTTAATTGTTAAAATGGTGGTGGAAATTGAGAAAAAATGATTGAATTATTCATTATATTATAAGTTCACTGTTTTTGTATACTTAATGATGGTGGAAAGTGAGAAAATATGAGTGAATAAAATAAAAGAAACAAATGTGTGTAAAATGTAACTTGCACTATTCATAAGTCCACTGTTCTTAAATTGTTAAAATGGTGGTGGAAAGTGAGAAAAAATGAGTGAATAAATAAAAAAAAAGCATTTTTTTTCATTGGAATCCCTTCTGTTTCGTTTATTACGCTCACCCCCCTCCAAAGAAAACACATCCTGTATCCTTTGACTGAGGCTAGGAGAGAATTTGTTAAAACAGTTGTAAAACAAATAATATAAATAAAGTAAACAAATAAATAAATAAAATAAAAATAAGAAAACAGCGGTGGAGGATATATTTTTAACAAAAAAAAAATTCGTCTACATCTTAACTTACTTTGATCTTTATCTTACACAATTATGTCTCTAGTAAAATCCTTGAATCTTTTTTTTTCCCCTTCTTTTTTTTTTTTTTGGAAGGATAGGAGATAAATTTTAAACAAATGATAAAAGAAAAATAATCATTTTAATGACATTTATTTTTATTTATGATTAAAAAAAATACATTCTGAATCTGTACATTTTTTTATATTATTTTTTTTACACTATAGCGTCTAATGCTATCCATTCACTCTTCGGGAAACCTAGCCACTTCACAAGAGCTTTATCACCTCTACGACGCAGCACTTTTTCCACAAGGTAAGTATCTGAATATTGTGTTTTCAATAACTCGTGAGCATAAAATCCTCCTTGTATATCACGTCCTTCAACATCTTGCAGATGGTATGTAGGTGGAAATGTAGCTCTCACAGTGACGATGCGGAATATCTCAGTCCCCCAGTTTGGTGTGAATCCCTTTTCAAGTATGCTTTTATGTCTAGAGACTCTCACAAAGTCTCCAACACTAAACCTCCTGGCATTCCTCTTCTCCCTGCCATGACGATCTCGGCTGTAGATGGAAAGTAACAAAGAATTGTCACTGACATCACTAGGTTTCATACGAATGGTAGAGTGATACTTATTATTATAATTATTTATTATTTTAGGCAATAGATTCAACCATCTGTAGGAACCTACAGCTGAAAACCCTCTATGCATCATACTTTTAAGCGTTCTTATTAAACGTTCAACTCCTGCAGCCTTAACAGTGCTAAATGTACTGTAGTGATTAATTCCATACTTAAGCATTAACTGTCTGAATTGCTTATTATAAAATTCCTTGCCATTGTCAGACTGGATATTCTTAGGCAGAGTATTCAGATCAGAGAGTATTTCACTCATTGCTTTTGTCACACTGACTGCAGTCTTGTTTTTCAATGGTCTCGCGTAAGCCTTTTTTGAATAAAAATTAACAGCAATAAGAATGCACTTGTAGGTTTTATTTTCTTTTGCATATGGTATCATCTCGATTAGATCTATTTGTAATAAGTCATTTAATCCTTTACTAACTATTTTTCTGCGAAGAAATTTTCTTCTGGCTGGAGCGTGTAACTCTGCAGCAATGTTACGTCTGATCATGCTATGATGTTTGAAGTTTTCAGCTCTGTCACTATCTCTCTACTTTCAGAATTATGGTTCAAATTGCCTGCGTCCCTAGATGCGATAAGCAATCTGAGTCTGTTAATTAAAACGTTCGGGTCGGACCAGTATACGTAATCGGTTTTTTTTATAGGGCACGTGTTCCTTCCACTCGAGACCTGAACCTGTTTTACTCTCAATTAAACCTCGTATAATATTTTTATATTTGAAACCCCTGCTCGATCTCAGACGTCCGTTTCTGATGTAACCATGTCGATAAACTAGAGGTTTTCTCAAAATTTCCGAATAAGTATCCAGATCATCTTCAGTATATGAAGCACTCTGAAGCACACGCTTAAAAAGAAGTTCATATACACCAGGACTGCCTATGTATGTATCTTCACCTATCCGGACATTGTTACCGACGAATGAAATATTTTTGTTCCCTAACTTATAGGAACCATCTTCGTAACGTATACCATAAGCAGTGTCCAGATCACTGTCACTGGCTGTGCGTACCTTTTCCAGATATTTTGCAAGTGAGTCAGCTGTTTCTTCTTCTTCTTCTTCTTCTTCTTCTTCGTCGATGCGAGAAAGAGGTTCCTTCCTCTGCTGGTTTTTTATTATATCCTTCAGTGGCACAGTTACTGGTTGGAGAACCTCAGACATTGCACGTTTGGTCTCGAACCTGAGACCTTTTAGGGAACGTAATTTTTCCCTAATGGCCTTACTATGTCGAGCGATGGATTGTTTGAGTCGTATACCTTCAACATCCATCATCAAAATGACTGTGTATTTAAGCTATTGATGTCAATTTATAGGAGATGTTTAATTCGATGCATAGAATATGGTCATCTTTCACTCGATTGGCTGGGGCTGTGAAACTAATTTTATCGCCTATCAGAATGGGTGCAGGATAATTTTCAATTTGTTTATCATTTATCATAACTGTAGTATCTGCTTTGGTATTAGGGATCACAGAGCAGGCAATTACCTTTCCGTTTACGGGAGACGTATAATATTCGAGTCCAGAGGTTAACATGTACCTTATGGAGTTTCCTCTATACGGTTTTGTTTGCAATGGAATAACAAGCATCCCCCTCATTTGATCTAATATAGCGTTGACGACATTCACCTGTGATTTTAAAATATTAACACTATCGTTTGTTGATGTTATGTATTTATCCAGCGAGATTTGACGACTTAACACAGTTTCCATATTTTTCTCCACTGTTGTAGCAATATCCGAGGCCATAGAAGCTAGAGCTCTGTTTAAGGCTGGCTGCGCTTGATTTTGTTTCTTTGCAACAAAATGTTTAACAAATTTTTTACTTGCTGCATCGCTATCGTCTACGGGATCTGCTATCTCCTTTATTCTTTTTTTTTTTTTTTCGAAAAGAAACATTTCCGTTTGAATCATGAAGCGGTGTCCGTGCATTAACGTAATCTAATATATATATTTTTATTCGGAACGTCGTGATCGTGAACTGGAGGCAATACTACCTTCAGTCTTATCGTTTCCAGAAGAATATTATTTTCCGCATCACGCTTGAAGGCATATTTACTTAGATATGTCATTACATTCTCGTATTGTGTATCTATTGATGTTTGCACATGATTCCTAAGCAATGCTTCAAAGTCACCCATGTGCTGATATGAAGTCTTTTCGGCAAACGTTTGCATTCGATTCTCAACGACGGTCGTAAGCGTATCAACATAACGTTTATTTGTTGCATCATTCTCCTCTTCAGGATCCTGAACATTACACAGACGCTTCTTCCTGAATTGATAATTTCCCATGCCATCTCGATTCATAATATAACGGTCAATTACAGCTCTGGAGGGGGCGATTCTCCTGGACCCGAACCTATCGATACTCATAGTTGAAGTGAATAATGTCATCTAGTTGTTCACTCTGATAAAGGTATCGAAACAGTTTCTGTATCGTCTTTATTCAGAGGGAATTCAGGTGCTATGACAACAAAGGGTCTCGGGTTCGATTCTTCATTGCTCTCCGACACTTGCTTATACAACTCCTTGAATTCTACATAATTCATATCCGTATTTACATAATCATCGTATATATGTTTTAAATTTAGGTTATCTTGCCTGAACAGTACAATCATATTTGCATTATCTCTAATTAAATGTTTCGGTTCTTTTGCATACGACTGTGCTAAGTATACTGCATCAACGTTACGGTGTCTACCCATGCTATAATACGATGCTATCTCTCCTTGCTTCTCATTAATGACGTCATCAAAGATGAATATTGAATTTTCTCTTGCTTCGCTGGGTTGCATCACCTTTTCATCATCTTCAAACGTATACACTCCTATATCAGGTATAGTTTTTAATACTTTAAGTAGATATTGGTATTTTGGCTTATGTAACGATTTTGAATAAATGTACAGATTCTCAAACCTCAGACCGTTCTCGTGTATTAGTAGGTTGAGTAGTACGTTTGTCTTCCCAGCATTCGAGCTGCCCAGAATGAGAGCTCTGACATTACTCGGGAAGAGAGATCCGTGTCTTCCTTCACGAATATCATTATCAAAGTCTAGCACTTGTATCGGTAGAGAACACTTTTGCTTCACTACTTCCATCTCGTGACTAAGGTTATAAGGTAAATATTTGTTCTTTTTATTTCCTAGTGTGCCATGGGCTCTGGAAGCGTTCGGAAGTCTTCCAAGAAGGAATCTGGATTTATTGATTCTTTAATTAATTCTCTTCCGTTTGAGGCTCATCTGCCGGGTTACAGATTCCGTGGACCTGGAATGAAACTACATAAACGTCTGCAAAGAGGAGACTTGCCTATACACGAATTGGACCGTGCGTGTCGAGATCACGATATTGCCTACGCTATGCATCAGGACACTGCTTCGAGACATTTGGCTGACAGGGTTCTCGTGTGGAATAGGGTACAGTCTGCCGACGCTGCTTTTGGTGAAAAGCTTGCTGCTAGACTTGTAACTGCTCTCATGAAGGGGAAGCTCGCCGTAGGTGGTGGTTTGCGCAAGAGGCGTACAACAGCCAAGAGGAGGATCCTGCCGCCTGCTGCGAGGGGAGGTTTCTTACCTTTGATACCACTGTTGGCTGCATTGGGTGCAGCAGGTAGTTTGGCAGGGGGAGCTGCTCACATTGCTACTTCAGTGAATAGGAAGCATGCTGCCGAACGACAATTGAAGGAGCTGGCCCGTCACAATCAACATATGGAAGCCTTAGCTGCCGGCAAAGGTCTTGGAGGGAAGCGCAGGAAGCGAAAGAGTAAAGGTTTATATCTACGTCCAAAAATCTCGGGGCGAGGCCTGTATATATCCCGGAAAAAGCCTTAAATGGTATCGAGATCGAAACGTATGCTAGACGGCTACATATACCTAAATTTAGAGGTGTGTACATGCTCGACAAACTACCTCGAAAACCTAGACGTGTCGAGAGGATTGTAATAAACTTGGATAGTTCTCACAATCCTGGAACCCATTGGGTTGCTATACGCAAGGATGAAAATGTAGCCTTTTATTTTGATAGTTTTGGCAATTTGAAACCTCCAGGAGAAATTGAGTCTTACCTTTCAGGCGTTAAAATTCTGTATAACAAACGCAGGTATCAGAACTTTGATTCTGTAATTTGCGGTCACTTGTGCTTGCAGTTTCTGTTATAAAACAGTTTCATTGATCAGTTTGAATCGTCAAAATGAGTTACACTATCACCGTGAGCGGGTCTGATTCCAGCTTCTCTACTCATCTGAATCCGCCACTCCATCTAGATCCTAATGGATTTTACGAGATTACTTTATTGAATTTCAAGACATTTTATTCAATACCCAATGTTGACCAAAGCAATAACCTTTTCCATTACATTCGCGATGGAAGGCTTGAAACAATTGGGATTCCACCCGGCACTTATGAAATTGACGATATAAGCAATTTCATAAAGAATAGACTCGACGTTGATGACAAGTTTTTTCTACGACCTAATAATAACACGATGAAGGCCGAGATCCTGTGTCCCTATGTCATCGATTTTACTCAAGAAAGATCGGTTGGTTCTCTTCTCGGTTTCACAGGCAAGCGCACAGTGAAGTCTAATGAACTGACAGAGTCTGACGAACTGGTGAATATCTTTAAAGTGAACATTATACGCGTCGAGTGTAGCCTTGCAACAGGATCCTTCGTAAATGGTAAGAGCAGTCATTCTCTTTACGATTTTTTTCCATCGGTTCCTCCTGGCTATCACATCTCTCAGGAACCATCCAGTCCTATATATCTACCAACCATCGATACGAATCTCATAGAGCAGCTTAGTATTCGGGTGGTGGACCAGAACGGAGAAACGCTTGACTTCAGAAACGAAGCTATCACTGTGAGACTACACATACGGCGAAATGGGTATAAGTTTTAAAAGACATTACTATAATAAAAAGATTCTCTCAAAATTAAGACCTACTCTGTCTTCGACACGCAACCTGCTAACATCATCCAATCGGAAGTTTCTAGAGGGACTGGGCTTCAAGGCTCTGTAATGGACGTATTAGACGTGACAGGGGTTCCAACGTTTGATGATAAGATCAGTAAAGAGGAAGAGCATGTGTTCCTATCTTACAACACATCAGCTCTCGATGCGAACGATGAAATTAGAATACCATGCCAAGCTGAGGATCTGTATACGCTTCCTAGCAGAAGTTATCTCTACATAGAAGGTTCTCTTACTAAACCCAATGGAGAACCAACGTCCTCAAAGCTGACCAACAATGCCATGGCGTTTCTGTTTGACGAGATTCGATTGGATATGAACGGTATTACTATAGATAGAACACGGAATCCAGGAATTTCTTCAACTATGCGAAACTATGCTTCTCTCAACACTTTGGACTCCAATCGCCTACAGAACGCCGGTTGGACCTATCCGGGAGAGGATGTCGAAATTGTCAACCCCACGAATGGTATATTCAACGCTATCGTTCCTCTCTCGATGCTTTTAGGTTTCGCAGACGATCACAAGGAGCTCATTCTTAATAGCAAGTTTGAACTTGTTCTCATTAGATCTAAAAATTCTAATAATTGTGTATTAGGCAATGATCTATCAGTCATTAAACTAACCAGAATCGAATGGAGGATGCCCGCACTTCGACTTTCCGATGCCGAGAAGGTGGAGAAACTTAAACTAGTCAAGTCGGATCAGCCTCTGCACATTGCCTTTCGAACCTGGGACCTTCACACTCAACCTGCTGTACCGCAGACCAAAGGCTTCACATGGAACGTTGCCACGACATCCAAACTTGAAAAGCCTCGTTTTGTCATAGTGGGTGCACAAACCGACAGACTGAATTATCTTTCTAAAGATAGCTCTCTCTTTGATCATTGCAATATCACAAATCTCAAACTTTATCTCAACAGTGAATGTTATCCCTATCATGACATGAATTTGGATTTTGCAAATTCAAGATTCGCATCTTTATATGATCATTACTCTAAGTTTCAATATTCTTATTATGGAAAGGACAATTATCCACTTTTGAAGAGAAATGATTTCGTCAAGTATGCACCTCTATTTGTCATCGACTGTTCTCATCAGCCCGAGGAGATTGTGACCGGTGCCGTTAATATCAGATTGGAAGTTCAAGCATCAGCAAACTTTCCCACACATACATCTTTATTTTGTTTAATTATTCATGATAAAATGTTCACTTACAAACCATTAACTCATATTGTTCAATCTATTATTTAGAAAAAGGAAAATGTATTGTTATATGAATAAAGATAAACAAAGTTAATCATAATATCTTTTTATTGAGTTTAGCATACATCTCCTCAACCCTTCTCCTGATACTCCTACCACCAACTTCGAATGAACTCATTGACTTATGAACATTGCACAATTGAAATAAATGCCTTTCAATATATGGAATTAGTTTCTTTAATCCTATTAAAGCAGCTATATCCAGATTTATAACATATTCGTTTAGACATGTATTCACAAGAGCTATTTCATGACATTTGTTCATTTGCAATATTACATTATATGCATAGATTATATTCTCACTGTACAACACTCTGGGAAGCGTACCTTCTTTAATATACGTTTCTAGCACAAGCATGTTTTGAACTATTATCTGCCAGTCTTGCTTTGTTATGTATGCATACGCATCGTCTGCTGCTATGATGATAGCGAGGGGATTTCGTAATGCAATCCTATATTCACTCGATGGTAGGGGCTAATTGAGATGTCGTTGAGCATAAACACACTATTTGGATTCATCTTTCTCCATCTTTTCAGGGATTGGATCGAAAATGATTACTATAACGTCTTCCATTCTCTTCTTCTTGATGTCTACCTTTGTCTTGTTCCTCTTCTTCTCAGATTTCTTATCAGACCTAGAAACATACATACGCAAAATAGTCAGAAATAATATTATAATAATTATAATCTCTTCTTTATTGACAATAATTATACTCACTTTTCTTCTTCACCTGCCTCCACGGTCTGGACGCTTCGATCCACATCCCTATACGGAGGCACATCTTCACCTTCGAATATTCTGTAAAAATATACACAATTGTTTTAACACTTACACATAACCAATTTTGTTTATTCTAAGTGTTTCACATATGGCTCATGCACTTACCTAGTCAACTTGCGATACATATCGCAATAGTCACCGCAACGGAAGGATGTAGTCATTTCGTCATGCTGCGATGGATCCTTACAGACAATGCTATGCGTATCTCCATTACACGTTTCCTTTTGCTTATCAAGACAGTTTCATTTGCTCGTACTCTCCCATGTTCACCCAGTGCGCGTTGTCACTCTCGACTACACTTCTGATTATTTCACTGTTCATGGTGACGGCTCACAGACATCTGTACATGCACAATCATTTCACCGATGTAGATGGGAAGAGTGGAGGGGATTTGAATGTGTTCATTCTTTTCATGATGACCTCATCACACACACGTGCTACCTTTTTCTGAAGCTTTGAACATGTTCTGTCTTGCTCGATGACGTCATACGATATCCTCCTGCGAGTTTTTGAAAGTCGTGATACAGCAACAATTATTTTACCAATGTAGATGGAGGACGGGATACAGGTTTGAACGTGTTCATTACTGATCTCCCCACATTACACACGTGCTGCTTTTTTTCAAAGTTTTATACATGTTCTATCTTGTTTTGCTCAATGACCTCATTACTCACACGTTAACCTCCAGCGAGTTTTGAAAGTCTTATGCTCCCAGACGGCTATGCATGTGATACAGCGGCAATTATTTTACCAATGTAGATAGATGGAGGAGAGGATGCAAGTTTGAACGTGTTCATTACTGACCCACATTACACACTTGCTGCTTTGGATGCAGGTTTGAACGTGTTCATTACTGATCCCACATTACACACGTGCTGCTTTTTTCAAAGTTTTAAACATGTTCTATCTTGTTCGATGACCTCGTTACTCTTGCATCGCATGTCCATATACATACACGTACACTCATTTTGTAGATTATTATAGAACCGTCTAACGTTATTTTCTCTCTCTCTCTCTCTCTCTCTCTCTCTCTCTCTCTGTAATTGTGTTAGACTCAACAGCGTACAGTATTTTAACTTTTTTTTGTTTTTTTTTTTCAAACTTTTTATTTTATTTTATTTATGCATCTCCTATTTTCTCCCCTACCTACATGCTTCTTCTTTTTGATCCATTCCCACTTCTGAATTTAAATCACGCCCGCGCATCGCCCCGTCACGTGATGTCATAGTACACTCTCTGCAATATACCGTCGTCTTACAAATTTGAGGGCTTAGAAACATATATTTGCCTGAGCCAATCCTCTTAATTTACACCTACTGACAGCATAGCTCAAAAACGAAAAGACCGTTAAATACCAAATTTGGTATATAGGTTTGGTATCTTGCAAGGATGCGACACGAAAATTTTCAAGAAAATTCCCCCACCACAGACTACCTTTCACATTAAAAAAAATTCGAAAATTTTGATTTTCTCAAAAATGCTCTAACGATTTTCATTAAAATCTCTTATATTTAAGATATTTACATGCCAAATAAAATGTATATCTTGAATTTTCTGGGAATAACCTCTAAAGACCTCTTTATTCGGGATGCTTTTTATTAAATTTTGCATAACTAGTAAACTATAAGAGATAGACAAAAACTTACACCACAAAAAATGTAGATCAGGACAAAACACACAATTTATGCCATATACATATTTTTCGTGGAGTTGGTCGTTTTTTAGGTATTCCTTGTTATTGGTTTTAGCTTTAAAAAAACTTATACTCTTCTCATTCAGGAATTTGTCAACTCCGTCCATACAAACAAAGGAACTTTGGTCATATAGCAACCAGCTTTTGACTATCACTTTAAGCTTATTTCGGTTCTACTTACAAGGGATCAAATAATAAGACTATTTCTGCCAATTTTTCTCAATTAGCATGAAGTGAATGGAAGCATAAGCTTTTTAACAATAGTTTGTTGCAGAGATGTAGAGAAAGTCATTTGAATGTAACATTCATTGATTAAATTACTCTTACGGTTTACTAGTAATATTCATCCAGAATAAAGTGGTCTTCAGAGGTTATTCCTAGAAAATTGAAGACATACATATCATTTATGTTGTAAATATCTTTAATATATGAGATTTTAATCAAAATCGTTACATCAATTTTTGAGTAAATCAAAATTTTCGAATTTTTTCCCATGTAGTTAGGGTGGAGGGATTTTCTTGAAAACCTTCGTTTCGTATCCATGTAGGATACTGAACTTAAATATCAAGTTTGGTATTTAACGAATATTTTCGTTTTTGAGCTATGCTACCCACAAACATACAGACACATACGCCGACATTTTTCTAAAAATGCTTCTTACTTTCTGTATACGTACCATGTACATAGTATATAGAGAAGGTATGGTATTGCATCCAAAAATGTATTCCAGATTTCTCCGGAAATATATGTATTGGGACTCCCTGATTCAAAAAAAAAAATCTGATGTGCTCCATTCACATGACCTTCTCTACCTCTCTGTAACAAATTATTGTTAATAAGCTTATTCTTCTATCTACTTCATGCTTATCGAGATAAAAATTAGCAGAAACAATTTTATTAGTTAGTTCCTTATAGGCAGAAGGGAAATAAGAGGATACTCTAGACCAAATCGACAGTCAAATGCTTTAAAATGTGTTTGCTATGGTATAGAAAGCCAATTCTTTGCATGGTCAGGTGTTAAGTTCCCGTACGAGAACAGCGTTAAGTATTTTAAAACTGAAATCAATAACGAGGAATATATTTAAACGGTCAACTCCAGGGGGGGGGGGGGGAATTCATATAATATAAATTGTGTGTTTTAACGAGCTCTACATTTTTTTCCAGTAATTTTTTGTCTATCTCTTACGGTTTATTTGTTAAAAAATTCATTCAGAACAAAGATGCCTTCAGAGGCTATTCACAGAAAATGAAAAATATACATTTTATTTGTCATGTAAATAAAAAATTCAAAGTTTGGTATTTAACGGACTTTTTTCAGCTATGCTGACCACAGATACACAGATACACACACAGACACACACACGCACACACGCTCCTTTTTCTAGAAATATTTTTTTTTATTTAGGAGGTCCCAAAACATGTATTTCTGGTGATCTCAGTATCGAATTTTTGGGTGCAATAAAATACCTTCTCTATACACAATGTACATAGTACATGTAGAGAAAGTAATATGCATTTTTAGAAAAAGTTCCATATATGTCTTTCACTATGTGTATGTGTGTGTGTTTTTTTTTTTGTGCGTATGTGTGTCTGTGGACAGCATATCTCAAAAATGAAAAGTCCGTTAAATACCAAACTTGATATTTTAAGTTCAGTATCTCCCAAGGAGGCGACACCAAGATTTACAAGAATATCTCCCCATTCCCAACTATCCTTTGCATATAAAATTTCGAAAATGTTGATTTTCTCAAAAATGGCTCTAACGATTTTGATTAAAGTCTGTTAATACAGACATTTGACATTTACATGACGAATAAAATGTATAGCTTGAATTTTCTGGGAATAGCCTTTAAAGACCTCCTTTCCCTATGAATTGTTTTGAATTTTGTATAATTAGTAAACTGTAAGACCTATACAAAAAGCTTACGACATAAAAAAGTAGAGCTCCTTAAAACACACATTTTATGTCAGATATATTTGTTGACCGTTTTCGATATCTTCCTTTTTATAGGTTTCAGTTTTAAAATACTTACAATTTTTTTTTACATATAGGATCTTGTCAACACCTGGCCCCGCAAAGAAATGGATGTCAATCCCAAAGCAACCACATTTTAAAACATGGTATGCTCTTATTTCCCTTCTACGAGCGTGGTCTGAAAAGTTCTCGGCTTGATAGTAAAAACGACAGTTCATGCTTTCAAAGTATGTCATTATCCCCTCTCTGTAGCGTTTCTCTGGAAGTGCTGCAAGGTACCCATTTACAGCCGCAATTGCTTCTTCAGACGAAAAGCGCCTACCAGCGAGGAATTTCTTCAGTTTTGGAAATAGATGGAAGTCCGAGGGAGCCAAATCTGTGGAATAGGGTGCATGTTCAGCACTTCATTGCCAAAACACTTTTGTGGGCAGTTACATTGTCCTGATGGAAAACAATTCATTCAGTTTGGTTAGAAGTTGAGAGTAGTATTATCCAGTAATGATTTTACCTTTTTTCCAGATAGTCAATCAACAAAATTCTTTTGGCATCCCAAAACACTGACGCCATGATCTTTCTCTCCTATGACACCATCCTCGCCTTCTTTGGAGCTGAAGAACCAGCTTCCATCCACTGCCTCGATTGCTGCTTGGATTCGGCTGTGAAGTGGTGAATCCATGTTTCATCCATTGTGACGTATCGGCGCAAAAAGTCACTTCTGTTCTACTGAAAATGCGCCAAGCACTTTTCAGAAAGTGTGCGAATGCGTTTGTTACCACAGTGAGGATACGCGGCACCCATCTTGCGCAAAGATTTTTCATGTTTAATTCCTGATGCAAGATGTGACCAATACGTTCCTTTGAATGCCGATCTTCCAAAATCATTTCATGCACTTTTTCAATGATTTCCGGTGTGGTTAGAGTTTTTGGACGTCAATCGCGTGGATCGTCTTGGACGCTTTCACGGCCACGTTTAAAATCGGCCGCCCATTTCTTCGCAGTGGAAACTGAAAGTAAGAGTCACCATACACATTTACAATCGGCAAATGCGTTTCTGTAGGGTTAAACGTTCGTTTACGAATAATTTTATCACAGCACGATACTCGAATTTTTCCATTTTCAAAGCAATGTGCAGTTCCAGTACTTTAAAGAATTGCCTACATTCAACTATTGCTTGGAATGACTTGTAATTTTACATAGGGTCTATTAACATGTGAACCAACGTAAGGAAAGAAATCATGCAAGTAGTGCTGCGATCTCTGGGTGAAGCCGAGAACTTTTCCGATCACCCTCGTACTTATAAGGAACTAATTAATAAGACCGTTTCTGCCAATGTTTATCTCGATTGGCATGAAATGGATAGAAGAATACGTTTATTAACACTAATCTGTCATGTGAATGGAATACATCAGATTTTTTTTGGATTCAGAGAGTCCCAAAACGTGTATTTCCGGTGAAATCTCGGGATCAAATTTTTAGCTTTACCTGGTTGGTAGGGGAATGCTGAATTGATTCACCTTCTACCATTATTTGTCTGTCCATCATTAATTTCATCTATTTGATCACATATATTGCGGTAGAACTTGCGCTATAGAAAGGTTTCTCCTTGACGTTTGGGGGAACTACTGGGGGCCCTTTCCCGCGTACAGCCGGAATTCTCAGGGCTAGTCAACTTCAGGATTGGTGAAATGTCAAAATCGTTAGTGAACCCTTCCTTACTAGCGCATATCGTCGTCTGTGTTGGGATCTCCCCATCATCCCTTCCTCCCAGCATCATACTGAAATCACAGAGGGCCCCGAAATGCCCTACATAGTATTGTGCTCCAGTTATTGGTCTCACTACTCCTAACTCCATATTCTTAAAGTTATTTGTGTCTAACACATTGCCTCCCAATATTTTACATAACTAGGTCACAATTCTAAGCACCACTACAACGAACCTATCTTTTTGAATGACAGATGCTTTCTTGAGCTTTATGAGCATGAGCGCAAGCCGAAGTAGGGAAATTGTTTAAAAAGCAACGGTTTCCTCCTATGAAATATATTGCATTGCAATTCCCTTTGTGTTATACGCTGGAATTAAAATTACTGACTGTAGAGTATGCTATTGTGCATTATTTCACTCGTTTGAGGGCATATAATGCCACTGAAGCACTGCGTATGATTTTCAATCACTTTTTTCTAACATGCAGGGTTTTACTTTTTCTACCGAGTACTGTGTACAATGCACAGAGAACGTATTGTATTCTACCCTAAAATTCGATACCGATATTTCACCGGAAATACATGTTTTGAGGACCACTGAATACAAAAAATCTTATAAAATGGTCCGTGTGTGTATGTGCGCGCATGGACAGCATTGCTAAAAAATAAAGTCCGTTAAGTACCAATCTTGATATTTAAATCTAGTATATTCCTGGGACGCAACACGAAGATTTTCAAGAAAATTCTCCCACGCCAAATTACCGTTTACTAATGGAAGATTTTCATAATTTTCGATTTTCTCAAAAAAATAAATGTTTATTAAAATACTGTATATTAAATATATTTATATGTAAAATAAAATGTAAACCTTGAATTTCTTGCGAATAGTCTCTGAAGTCCTGTTCATTCTGGAAGAGTTTTATATGGCTGGTAAACCAAAGAGCTACACAAAAGCTTATTATACAAAATATGTAGATCTCGTTAAAACACCCGTTTAGAACGTATACATTTTTTGTAGATCTAAGCATTTCCGAGATATTCCTTTTTATTGGTTTTAAAATTCACAATACTTAGATTTTCTGCAATGGGAAGTCTTTGTTCAGCTTTTTCATCCTAGCCATGCAAATAGAAGGGAATTTGAATTAGCGACCATCGCTTTAATCTAATGTATTTCCCTTTTTTCTATTCTAATTAGGAGAAACTAAGTAATATAACGATTTCTACTAAAATAAATATTAGTAGAAATCGTTATATTATTTAAATTAGCACGAAGTAGACAGAAGAATATTTTTTAATAATATTTTGTTACAATATAATTAGAGAAAGTTATGTGACTGGAACACTTCAGATTTTTTTCACTCACCTTTTCCCATTATGCGTTTTCTAACGTTGAAATATTATTTGTTAGAGTATTTCTACTGCTTCAGAAGGGCTTGTTTGTTTTGATTCTATCTAGTAGATTTTCCTCAATAAAAAAATGAACATTTCATGCAATATTAACACATAGAGGGCGCTGTGTAATATAGAGGTCTTGCAAATGTTATCTCTTCCCTTGTACAGGGAAGGTTGGATCGATATCCGTTGACTGCAGCACAAATCATTGCCCTGGCCTTCGATAGGATACCTATTCCATCATTACGCCTTATCGAGAAGAACATGTGTAAAATTCACAGAGAGGAAAGCAGATTTCAATGCTACTTATCAAAACACCACCCATACATCGACTACTATTTATTACCTTCCTAATGGAGACATCTGGATAATTGCACCTATTAAATAGTAATGTATGAGAAGAATAGCGTCCGTTCACAATCACATCGCGGAAGAATAGATACGTAAAAGGTAGAGGAATACAGTCTGTCACAAAAGCTACGTAAGTGCTTGTTTCCACCGGCTGATAAGATTTTCCTTACAATGTTCAATAAAAATACACAGTTTCATATGAAATGATTGTAGTTTCCTTGTTATACCCAGTGGTCCATCAGTGCCTTATAATACGAACTCATGCAACCTGCGGTTTACAAACAACCAACAAAATCCATCTTGGATTAGGGGAATAGTAATCTTGAGTTGACATTGCTAATGACAGTATTGGCTGAATAAATTCAATTGCTATAATCGTTTAATTTTTTAAATCGGTTACAAATCAACTGTAACTATTGTAAACTGCTTGCTGGTCCACATGGCCGAGCTCGCTAAAGTGTCTAGCTTTGGTGCTTCATGGCGCAGGAAATAATGAGTTCGAGTCCCGCTGTCAGAATGGGTGTTTGTAATTTAAAGGCAAACGCCAAACAAATAGGAAAACAACAGAAATGTAGGGAAAAAGTAGAGAAAATAATAAAAAAGTCTGATGTGCTCCACTCACATGACTTTCTCTACATTTCTGCAAAAAATTATTGTTAAAAAGCTTATGCTTTTATTTACTTCATGCTAATCGAGAAAAAATTAGCAGAAATAGTCTTAATACTCGCTTCCTCGTAAGTAGAAGCGAAATGAGGGAGTACCATAGGATAAAGTGATAGTGATAAGCTGGTTGCTATGTAACTGAAGTTCCTTTGTATGGACAGGAGTTGACAAATTCCTGTACTAGCAAAGTATATGTTTCAAACCTGAAACCAAAAACAAGGAATGTCTCAAAAACGATCAACTCCACGAAAAAAATGTATATAATATAAATTGCGTATTTTACCGTACTCTAAATTTTTTGGGTAGTAAGTTTTTTTCCATCTCTTATAGTTTAGCAGTTAAGTAAAACTCCGTAAAATTCAACCAGAATAAAGTAGTCTTCAGAGGCTATCCCCAGAAAAGTCAAGATATACCTTTTATTTGTTAGGTACATATCTTTAATATACCATATCTTAATCAAAACTGTTAGAGCCGTTTTTGAGAAAATCAAACTTTTCGAAAAAGTTCTATGCAAAAGGTATTTGGGGATGGGGCCATTTTCTTGAAAATCTTCATGACGCATCCTTGGAAGATACCAAATTTAAATACAAAGTTTGGTATTCAACGGTATTTTCGTTTTTGTGTTATGCAGTCCACAGACAAACAGCAGACAGACAGACAGACAGACAGACTGACAGACAGATACACACTGGCACAGACCTTTTTCCAAAAATGCTTTTCCTGGAATCAGAAGGACCCAAAACATCTATTTCTTATGATATCTCGGTATCGAATTTTTGGGTGCATTACAATACCTTCTCTATACACTAGGTGTAGTTAAAGCGGGCGTTAAACATTACCAAAAAAAAAATATATATATATATACACTAGGTACATAGTACGTGTAGAGAAAGTTAACAAACAAAAACATTGCTCTACATACTTTAAGTAGTCAATTTTGGATAAAACATCGAAGCATGGTGCAGGGGCCGAGGCAGTTAAGGAATACCAATTGCAGGATAAGTTTATATCTATTATCATTCTTCCCCTTTAAAGCAATCCTCTTCAGATCGTAAGAATCATAAAGACAGGTTGCGAAATCCAGATATTTATTTTGTGTATTTATTTTCTTTTAGTTTTCCCTATTATTTTCTTTTCCTTTTTATGGCTATTGAAAATTAATTACAATAAAATATTATGTTGAAAGGAATAATATTCGAAACGATCAATAGGCATACAAAGAAAGCTGAAAAAAGATGTTCAGCGAGAAGGGGAGTTCGATTCATAAAATATCAGAAGTATTCACTGACAAGGTGTTCACAAAACACAAAACCACCCAACTTCCGTCTTCAAGATATGCTTGGGAAAACACATGCCCTCTACTAATGCCTTCTGTTGGTTATGCGCTCAAATAGGGGTCTGAAAAATTAGGAGCCTCAGTGTAGAAAGATATATTTTGTTTAGAGGTCCAACCAAACCGTGGTTTATATCCTTAATTCTTCAGGAGGATGATTATAGGCAAACAACTCATAGACTCTGAGACAAACAGTAAACGTGATGCTCGACAACAATGTTTATCTCCACTTTTAATTTAATTTCCGTTTTAAGCCCATTTTTGTATTTTAAAACACACATTTTTTGTTCTGCCATTGTGGATCGCGTCGCAGACCAGTTATCTTCAAAATCTTATAATATTAAGCAGTAATTCCAGAGTTTGAAAATGGATAAGTTACTAAACGGCCGGGGTTCGATCCCAAGCGACCGCATGTGAGATTTGTGGTGGACAAAGCGGCGCTGGGGCGGGTTTTCTCCGGGTACTCCGGTTTCCCCTGCCATCGCATTCCACCGGTGCCCCATCATCATTCATGTATCATCAGTGTCACCGCGTGCGGTGCCATAAGTAGTTAAAGTAGGCGTTAAAACACTACAAAAAAAAAAAAAAAAGGAAAGCGGATTCATTTGTTGATGGGAACGCAGATCATTCGACCAGATGACGTTGAGGAAGCTACAGTCTTTAATAATAACAAGGGAGCTGCAAACCACAAAGTATAAATTATAAGCTACGCATGAACGAAAATTTATAAATATGAGATGCCACATTTCAGTCACACATTTATCTTTATAGGTCGAACTTATAGTGTTACTCCTCTGGTTCTAACAATAGGTATTTATTGTAAGTTAATGTCTCTTCTTTCTACAGAACCAAACCTCTTGAATCCTTAGTTATTGATTTACACTTTGCTTATAAAGATATATGTGTACATAATATTGGAGAATTCAACCAACACACTTGCAGGTTTTACAGAGGAGTATTGAATGAGTATTTGTTTGTGTGGGAATTGAATTCAATACCACCTGATTAAAAATCGAGCACCCAAATGACTGCGTTATTACTACAGCTTAGTTTGTCTCCCTGATACACGAGATTCTACACGTGAAAGTCGAGATATAAGTGGTACAATAGCCTTTTCTGATTGAGTATTTTTGATAAAAACAAAGCTCATACTCTCACCCGGAGGTCTCGGGTTCGATTCCCGGCTGGGGCGGGGAATTTTTCTTTAACCAGAATTATTCTCTATCCCCAACAGAGTCGAAGTATGCATGTGAGAGTGAATGTGTGTGTGTGTGTGTGTGTGTGTGTGTGTTTAAGGAAAATAAAACGATTTAAACCCAAAGTAAAGAACCTACAGACAATAAGTTGTTTCTAATGCAAAGCCCTCGACATGACCTTAGATGTTAAAGGGAGCTATATAAATTAAACAATAAACAAAAAGAAAGTTTATAGTTTGAAAATATCGCAGTTTTATTCATGCTCGTCCTTGTGGAAAAGAAATTAATTATTTTACAGTGAAGATCTGTATTGCACGTGTACCATTCATTTGCACTTATTAGTAGGAATATCAAAATGATGATCAATTCGTCCTTTCAAAGTTTATCGGCACAAAAAATAGTTGTCTCCTTTATCAGGGCATACCATCTCTCTATGGACCCCATAATATTGTAACATCCAATATATTGTATTACTTTTGCGTAATTTTTTGTACGGATACTAAATTTGTGTATTCTTCTATTATGATTTATAAGAAATCCGAATGGAAAGGTCGTACCATTCCTGTTTCACGAGTTATACAGATAAATGTCTTCGTGCAGCGTAATTTAATGAGACCAGAAAGTAAATTAATCCATATTTCTATTTCGTCGCTGAAGTAACACCACTTATAAGCTAGTTCTTTCATAACAAACAGTTCCCCCTCCAAGTCACAGTTACATACAGCCTATAATTTTGTGGTTCAGTTATGATAAATGGATGAATCACCTTGTTCCTCAAGCATGACAAAGGTCGTGATCATGGCTGACTTAAACCGCAGAGTTCTATTACTTGAAAAACTTCCACACAACCTTGTGTGATTATTACTTCTCCAAAGGAAGAAAAAATAATGGAGCAATCTTTATAGGCCGCGAAATTGTACTGAAATCCCTATGAGTGATTTAAAGGATGACACAAGCGGATGCAATCGAATATCCTGTTGCGCAATTTTATTGCACGTCACATTCAGCCACAAGTCGCGAGATATATATATATATATATATATATATATATATATATATATATATATATATATAAGAATCCCCCCCCCCAAAGAGCTACAGAGTCAAGCAGCACCAAGTAAGTTAGCTTACGAAAGTAGCTTTCATTTCACTAAAACTGTATATGGGTAACAAGCTAAAGCAATTTACATGATTATAAATGCTGCATTTGAAGAGAAGAGCACGATATCATGTACGAAGTAGGTTCAACCTAAAATTATCTAAAAAGTTCACAAAAAGTATATGTTTTAAGGGTATAAACCAAGACTGTTTTTATTAATATTGAGCTTGATATTTAAGTTCTATATCTTTCAAAGATGGGACACGAACATTACCAATAAATTCCCACCCAAATACCATTATTAGTATTTCAAGTGGGGAACTGGCCGAGCGACCTTCGTTTGACCGCTCTTGCTTATAGGGGAGATGGTGAAGGCATCTCTCGCTTGTTCCCCACTGCGCGGTTTTAACTTGAAATAGCTCCGTTGATTTTTGCAACTCATTTAACGCACGAAGGAACATTTGCACACGCCAAATAGGATGCAGTAGGGTATTCTGATGTATCCTTAAAATGGGATTATATTGAGAATTAAATAATTTGTTTTTGAAAAAATCTGATGTGTTCAATTCCCATAACTTTCTCTAGCTCTTCTATATACAATCTATCCTTAAAAAAGATTATTATTTTATCTACATCATCCTAAACGAGATAAAACATTACCAGAATTGGTCTTATCATTTCCTTGTAAGAAGAAGGGAAACAAGGGACTATACTAGGCTAAAGCGATAGTCAATCTTTTGAAAGCTGGTGGCAATGTGAAACAATTGAGTTTCAGTTCGCTTTTCATGGTAACTTCCCGTCTGAGAAAAGTTGGGTAGTTTAAAATTTAAATCATAAACAAGGAATATCACGAAATCATTAAAATCTACAAGAAAAAGTATGACAAAAATGATATGTTTTAGTGATATCTACAATGTTTGTGCAGTAAGATTTTGACTATTTCTTACAGTTTAATAGTCATACAAAATTCTGTAAAAATCGTCCAGAATAAAGAGGTCTTTAGAGGTTATTCCCAGAAAATTCAAAATATACACTTTATTTGTGATGTAAATATATTTAATATACGGTGTCTTAATCAAAATCGTTTGAGCCATTTTTGAGAAAAACAAACTGTTCAAAAAGGTGTCCATATAAAGGGTAGTTTGTGATGAAATTTTCTTAAAAATATTTTTTTTAAGTAGCTTAACGTCCTTTAACCTGGCTGGTCATATCGGACGATGAATGGAATATGTGAAATGATGCTCAAATTATCTCGGGGTCCATGGAGCCTAAAATTATTTCACAATCATCTTCTCAGGATAAGGGAAAACACAAAAAAAAAAAAAAAAATGTGAGGCAGATATGCTACCACCAGACTACCCAGGCGTGCTTGAAAATCTTTGTGTTGCATCCTTGGAAGATACTAAATATCAAGTTTGGTATTTAATGGTATTTTCGTTTTTGAGCTATGCTGACCAAGAATACACACACGGACCTTTTTATAAAACTCTGATGTGTTCCATTCACATGAATTTCTCTAGCTGTTCCACAAACAAAGTTCCTTGCAAAAGATTATTCTTTTATTTACATCATGATAATCAAGATAAACGTTGCCAGAATTGGTCTTATTACTTGCTTCTTTGTAAGTAGTCGGAAAATAAGGGAATACACTAGAATAAAATGATAGTTTTTTTCATTTAGTCGCTAAATGAAACAATTTAAATTCGGTTCTCTTTGCTTGCTTGACGTGAACAAAAGGGAGACGTTTGAGAAAAGTTACTTTACATTAAAATTGAAACCAAAAACTCGAAATATCTCAAAAAATTAACTGTACAAAAATATATATGACATAAATTGAGGGTTTTAATAAGATGTGTTTTTTTGTGTAATAAGTTTTTTGTCTATCTCTTACCATTTACCAGTTACATAAATGTTAAACAAAAGACATCTAAAATGAAAAGATCTTCAGAGGCCATTCCCAGAAAATTCAAATTATACATTTCATTTGCCATAAAAATATCTTAAACATACGGTATGTTAATCAACATTGTTAGAGGCATTTCTGAGAAAATCTAAATTTTTGAAAAAAATTCCATGTAAAGGGTAATTGGGTAATGGGGGAATTTTCTTGAAAAACTTCGTGTTGCATCTTGGAAGATACTGAACATAAACACCAAGATTTGTATTTAACCGAATATTTCCCTCAGACACACACATATGAACATGTTTCTAAATATACTTTTTTGGAATCAGGGGGTCTCTAAACGTGTATTTCCAGTGAAATATCCATATCGAATTTTTGGGTGGAATATAATCTCTCTCGATCCACAATGTACATTGTACATACAGACTAGACCGAGAGTAAAAATGTTCTTTTGGACTCATGGGACATCAAAACATATTTCCGGTGAAATATGGACGTCGAATTTTGGACGGAATACAACACCTTCTCTATTTACTATGTACATTGTATTCCATGCGTCGATCGAAGAACTTCGTTTATCTTCGTAAAAGTTGTGTTCTCGATGCGCACGAAAGAACTGTATAATGGCCGTAACTGGCAGCGCAATGGTTAACTTATGAAGACTACATTACAGAACAACGTTACGATGGCCGAGAGGTTAAGAAGGCTAGGTTCAAATCTCGCTCTGCTTAGCATTTTTTTATATTTGTTAATTTTATGGCTGAATGTGCAAAACCTCATATTGCATTAACATAACTTTGGCATTTGAAGTAATGGGCCTATCTATGCACACAAAAAGTAATTCTATTAACATTTGTGTTAAATAACTAAAAAAAAAAAAAAAAAATGTGTGAATGAACTATCGTCTTCTGAAACTGAAACACAAAAAGTAAACATAATATCGGTTATTTGAAGCCTCAGCCCGTATAATTTGCCTTCAATCTTCGGGGCAAAGACAAAATTAAATGCCTACAGTAATGTGGATAAGAAAGCTATAAGTTCCCAGGCTTCTTGAATCTTTTGCCCTTTGCCCATCTACAGGTAAATTGGAGCGCAGCTCTCTTTTTACCTCAGTTCACACATCTTCAATAGGAATCAAATTTGGTATACAGGGAGGCCAGCCTACGACTCTGATATCCTGCCTCTCCGAAAACCAATTTGAAAGCCTTCGAGATGTGTGAACAGGATGATTATCCTGTACAAATTCAACTATTCCATCAGGATACCTCATCGTCACAGAGGGAATAAAATATTATCGAGCTTTACAGTATACTGCAAACCATTCGGTGTATCGTCAGGCTGTCACACCACACCCAGATTGCCCTTTTATATCCAACGCCAACACGATACAAATACGCGACCATGATGTAATTTTGAAGCCATGTATTTTGCATCGTATCGGAGGGATACGAGCAGAATTTGGACGATAGACAATCACTTTTCCCTTACCTGTGAAAAAAAAGTCACCTCGACTGAAAACATCACGTTATTCCAGTTGTAGTTGGCTTTTCCTAATGGATCGTTTGTGAAGGGTGTGTTGAATTAAAATAGAAAATAAAAAACAAAAAAAATCAGAAAAAACAAAACAAAGTTGCTACCTCCCTAAAAATTAAATTTGCCCAAAATTAGATTTCTAAAAATGTGACAAAACATCGGTTTTCTTAATAATACTCTTAGTCTTTTTCATACTATACAGTATTTTTCATACTTTTTTCATAAAGATTCCATTTTCTTCTTTCTTTGAAAGTTCTGTTCGTGCCTGGTGCGTTTGTGCACCATTCTGCCGACCACATGCTTTCGTGTGCAGTGCCCTGTGCCGTGTAGGACAAACGAATTTGGTGTTATAGACATGACTCATTTTTTTATCCACGGGTGTATGTACTTGCTAGAGAAAGTAAAAATCTTAACATGGGTACCTACTTAGTGAGCCGCTTCATATCTATCTCCATTGTAAACTCCATCTGGCGTATCTTCAAGAACTACGGCTTCAGTTCAAAATTATTTTAATGGTGTATAATGTCCATTTTACTGCGTACGACACCACAGGCGGTAGACCTTAAGGGTGCTTAAAACTAAATGATAGTTAAGAAAGAAAATTTAGGAAGAAAACTTTCCAGGAATAAGTTTAGTGTCCCTCCCCGGCATTTTCCTGTTTTGAGGAATGAGGAAATTCTAGAAAAAAACTTCAGGCAGGAAGGGAATGTCTCTTGAGGCTTGAAGCTTCCGTACGGCATCATTTTGATCATCCTGTGTGGATGATCAAACTGATGCTATGGAACGCATAAGAGGAAAATTTGGTCCATCTAGGGAAAAGAGGATTTAAAGCTGGTATTTTAAGTGTACCGATTATTACCTTTCTGCATAAGTCGAGCTAATTACTGCTCATGCCATAGCAGGAGAAGGCAACAATATCAACCAAATTCCATATTCCTGCTTCTTTGTTATAGGTGTAGTTCATTTAGTAACAAACATGAAAATTGATGGTTAGATTTTCGTTAAGACCTTTATGCAAATTTTGAACATTTAAACAATATTATTATTCGAAGGTAATCTCCCTGTATAGTCTACCTCATGCAACATTCGTCTCGGAGTAAAAAAAAATAAGTTCCATTTACATGGCTTTCTCTAACTGTTCTGCAAACTATTATTACAAAATATCATTCTTTTATTTATTTCATGCTAATGTAGATAAATATTATCAGAAATTGTCTTATTACTTAATCCCTAAGTAGAAGGGAAATAAGGGGGTACTCTAGGCTAAAGCGATAGTCAAATCTTTTAAAAGTTAGTTGCTATGTGATTGTCATTGAAATCTGGGTCAATTAAAGAAAATACATGAAACCGATGAGGACTTCTCGTTAGGACCTGAAATATTTTGAAATGAAACCAATAACAGACAATACCTCTAAAATGGTTGGTCTACCAAAAAAATATGTATACGACATAAATTGTGTCTTTTACCGAGTTCTACATTTTTTGTGCAGTAAGCTTTTGCCCATCTCTTACGGTTTACCATTTGTGAAA
Source organism: Hymenopus coronatus (assembly GCA_030762935.1). Classification (NCBI taxonomy): domain Eukaryota; kingdom Metazoa; phylum Arthropoda; class Insecta; order Mantodea; family Hymenopodidae; genus Hymenopus; species Hymenopus coronatus. Next base: position 162,756,836 of record CM060892.1, read on the forward strand.
AAATCATTTAGAATGAAGAGATCTTCAGGAGCTATTCCCAAGATATTAAGGATATACTACGTAAACATCTTTAATATTCGGCATTTTTAACCAAAAATTTTAGAGCCATTTTCTAGAAATTCGAAAATTTCGAAAAAATGTTCCATGTAAAGGGTGGTTTGCATTGGGGGGATTTTTTCTGAAAATCGTCGTTGGAAGATACTAAACATAAGTACCAAGTTTGGTTTTTAACTGAATTTTCATTTTTGAGTATACTGTCCTCAGACACACACCGGGTCTATTTCTAAATATGATTTTTTTTTTTTTTTTGGATTCACGGAGTCTCAAAACTATATTTCCGGGGAAATCTCGGTATCGAATCTTTGGATGGAATACAATACCTTCTCTACCTACTATGTAGGTACATTGTTCAAGCGTGCTAGAGAATAGGAAAACAATAGACAAATGTAATACTTCTATTGTTTAGTATAATTTGGTGAGACATTTCTTTGAGCCGCCCATCGAGTTTTGATCAGTAATTTGTATCAATCATGCCTTCGGAACTAAGCTGATGCAAACGGGCGAGTTGGATACCCTGGAGTTCGAACGCTGTCCCGCTCTCAACCTGTTCCATTCGGTGTATCATTTCCTTTTCGGACGCCCTGTGTGATCAGAACATGAGGTGAAGGTTGCGTATGTTTCATTCACTGGCATTGTTCTCGCACAGTTCCAATGCCCAACTTAAGTTCGCATGCTATTCTCATATAAAATCGAATGATACAACTAAAGATTTGATGTGTTCCTTTCACATTACTTTCTCTACCTATTTGGTAACGAACTGTTTTTAAGAAAAGCTCATTTTTCTATCTAATTTATGCTAATCGAGATAAACCTTAACAGAAATGGTATTATTAAAGTTATTACTTAGTTCCTTATTAGGAATCCTTTAAAAGCTGGTAACGATGTGAAACGATTGAATTTAAGTTTTCTTTGCATGACCAGGAGTAAAACAAGAGAGATATGAAACGAAAGATGACTTTCCGTTTGAGAATAGCTTAGGCAGTTTAAAACTGAACAAAGTAATATCTCGAAAACGGCTAACTCCGCAAAATAAAAAAAAAATACATAACCTCTAAATTGTGTGTATTAACGAGATTTATATCTCTGTGAAGTTTTTGTTTATAGCTTACGGTTTACCAGTTATGCAAAAGTCATCCAAAATAAATAGGTCTTCAGAGGCAATTCTCAGAAAATTCCAGATATACATTTTATTTTTCATAAGAATATCTTTAATTTACGGTATTTTAATAAAAATCGTTAGTCTTTTTTTTTTTTTTTATAGAAAATTAAATTTTAGATTTTTTTCCATGTAAAGAGTAGATTGGGGTGGACGGATTTTCTTGAAAATCTTCGTGTTACATCTTTGAAACATGTTTAACTTAAATGTCAAGTTTGATATTAAACCGACTTTTCATTTTTGAGTTATCGAGCTCACATACACACGCACACACAAACACTTACACATACAAACAATACGCGGATATTTTTCTATTTTTTTATTTTTGGATTTAGGGAACCCTAAACCGTGTATTTCCAGTGAAATCTCGCTATTTACTTTTTTAATTTAATGCATTAATTATTATTATTATTATTATTATTATTATTATTATTTCCGTCCTCCAGATAGGGTCTGACCGAACTTAGGGGATACCACATTCCACCAAGCGATGACTGAGTCCATGTGTGAGCTGCAGGCACCTTATGTCCGTTAGCTCCGATGACCTGAGGGATACTCCACATGATCTAGATATGGGTAGAGCATGAATAGAGTCGACTTAAATCGTCACTCCAGAGCCGGGAAATGAACCTTATAGCCTCAGGCATGAAAGCTGCAAACGAAAGAACTGCGTTTACCCAGCACCCCATAATAATTTAAATACACGACATGTATTTACTTCTAATGGAATTTTTATTGGGTTTGTTTTTATAGAATTGGAGATTTAGTATTGAAAAATATTAAGATCCTCACAAGTATCCTTTAGTTTTCCATTAGATAGGAATTTTTTCAGCACCAAATTTATTCTCCAGTTTGTTAATTTGTATCTCATTAAAACAAAACGCAATTTTTAGTACAACAATCATTTTTGTTTCTTCAGAAAAGGATATAATTGTATAGGTGCTTTAACAACTTTTGATTGAATTAATTTTAATTGCTTCAAAATTGATAGAGAAATCATTTACATTAATGCTAGATTAAAGAATAACAAATGTATTTATTTATTGCTTTATATATAATTTGTATTGTTTAATAATGTTTTATGTACTCGAATGAATAAATGTTACATAAAACTTGCACCATATTTATCTTGGGAATATTTTGTTAATGTTTTGCCAACAAAATGGAATTTATGTATCCTAATAAAAGGTATTTTGACCGTAGTAGTACGTAGGTAGCAACTGAGTCGAAAGCGCAGTAACTTGGTATCGCATTTGCCTTAACCCACTGAGGCAATGCGCATGACATATAATGTAAATTTTCCAACGAGCGAATACTCCAATGAGTAAATGCTCATTTCCAATGAGAGCGCTTATACATCAGAAGCTCAATCATAGTTCCGTATATTCGTGACTACTTATCGACCTGCTGGACTCGAAGAAACGCCCGCTTTTAGCACAAATGGCACCGCAGTCGACGACACTGATGAAATATGGAATGAAGATGAAGCACCGGTGGAATGCGATGGCGGCAGAAACCGGAGAAACCGCCCCTGCGCCGCCCGGGCCGCCTAGGTGAGTGTCGAGTGGTTTAAGCACTCGACCACGGCGTGGCCCGAGTGAGTCTCGTTATGTGCCATATAAAATGAGCGAGTAAAACCTATATCCCTGACAGCTCTAAGCAGATGTTCACACTAATATTTACAATTAACATCAACACATCTCTGAACAATCTTTATACCAATAACATGTATATAGTAGAATTTCTGCATGCTGAAAACCTTTAATGACCATTATGAGTAATTTTCCTTCCTTAGTATTTTTATCTCTATCTCACTCTCTCTCTTATTCTGACTCTCTCTTTGCATTTAGGATCATTGTCAATGAAATAATTTATAGCACTAAAGATATATACAAAGTGTGAAAAGGTTAATCTCCGAAACTACTTAACCAATTTTGCTAACTCTCAACCGATGTGATTGCTTCTTCTCAATAATTAAGAATATTATGAGATAGGGGAATATGACATAAATTGTGCGCTATAAAGAGATATTTTTACTTTCTCTACACGTACTATGTACATAGTGTATAGAGAAGGTATTGCACTCCACCCAAAAATTCGATACCGATATTTCACCGAAATACACGTTTTAGAGTCCCCTGTATACAAAAACAAATTTGGAAAAACTCCGTGTGTCTATGAACACGATAACTCAAAAAACGAAATATCGATAAAAGTTGGTATTTAAGTTTAGTACCTTCCAGGGATACGACACGAATATTTTGAGAAAAATCACTGAAATACACGTTTTAGAGTCACCTGTCTCCAAAAACAAAGTTGGAAAAAGTCCGTGTGTCTGTGAACACGATAATTCAAAAAACGAAAAATCTATAAAACTTGGCATTTAAGTTTAGTACCTTCCAGGGATACGACACGAAGATTTTGAGAAAAATCCCCCAACCCAAACTCCCTTTACATATAAAGAATTTCGAAAATTTTGAGGTTCTCAAAAATGGCTCTACCGATTTTGATTAACATACCTTATATTAAATATATTTTACTGGCAATTAAAATGTATATTTTGAATTTTCTGGAAATAGCCTGTAAAGAACACTTTATTCTGAATGAATTCTGCCGAATTTTGCGTAACTGGTAAGCCCTAGAAATAGACAAACACTTAGTATACAAAAATTTAAATCACTTTTAAACGACAATTTATGTCATATACGTTTTTTCGTGGAAATGACCATTTCTAAGAAATTCCTTCTTATTTGTTTCAGATTCAAAATTCTTAAACTTTTCGCACACGGAAAGTTGTAATCTCCTGATCCTGCATAGAAACAGATTTCAACCACAAGGTAACCAGCATTTAAAAGATTTTACTATCGTTTTAGCCTAGTGTATTCCCTTATTTTCCTTCTACTTACAAGGAAACAAGTAATTAAGATGATTTTTGCTAATGTTTAGCTCGATAAGATAGAGGGATATGCTTTTTAACTATAATTTGTTACAGCGATGTAGAGAAAGTCATGTGAATGAAACACGTCAGATTTTTGTCTATCTTTTACTGTTTACAGTTATGCAAAAGTAATTCAGAATGAAGAGGACTTCAGAGGCTATTCCCAGAAAATCCATACATTTTATTTGTCATATAAGTATCTCTAATATATGGTATTTCAATCAAAATCATTAGACCCATTTTTAAGATACTAAACATGTTCAATTTTGTTTTTCATGTAAAGAATAGTTTGGGGAGAAAGATTTCCTTGAAAATATTTGTTTCGCATCCTTGGAAGAAGTTGAATGTTGAATTTAGTACTGAATTTGGCATTTAACCGGTTTTTCGTTTCTGTGTTATGGTTCACAGACACATGGACACAAACACGCACACATTTTTCTAAAAATATTTTATTATTATTATTATTATTATTATTATTATTATTATTATTAATTTCATTATTTCAGGGGAGCCTAAAACGTGAGCTTTCGGCGACATCTTGATATCGAACTTTTGAGTGGATTGCAATACCTTGCCTACCTATGTATGAATCACTAAGTGGAAAAAACAATAAAAGAAGACAAAGAACTCTTAAAAGAATAAAAGAGAGGTATAAAAACAGTAAAATAAAATAATAAGTATTATTAGCTTTATTATAAACGAAAGCTGCAGAAATTAAAGAACAATATAGTATAAAACAAGAAAAGCAATCCGTAGTCATGGGAATCATTTATTTCGGGAACAAAGAATGCATATGTACTGTAGCTAAGCATTAGCATATAAACATTGTATTATTCCAACAATAGAGATTCCAAGTCTAAACAGTACAGATATATGGAGCTAAAAAGCGCCATGTCTTTCTGTAAAACTCCACAGTTTTAAATGTCAAAGAAACTAACATGAACACAACACATTTTCCCACAGAGTTAAAAGAAGAATAAATAGCGGTCATTTCCAAAAGAATACCACGTTAAATATTTGTACAGAAGGATTACAATTGGAATTTCTTCTTTAATTTGATATACATTTTCTCACTAAGCAAAATACTTATTATATATAACTAAAATGCTACTGTATTTGTTATGTCGCCTGTGATTTTTGTTGCACTTCACAAGAACAAATAAAAAATAATGTCTCCTACACACTTCTGAGTAGAGTAATAAATTCAGGCTATCTATATGGAAAAAGTTGACCTAAAAATTTTATTTTGAATATGTCAGCTTCTGTTTGTTCAAGATATTTGGGTTCTTTCTTCACAAATATATGCGAGTTTGTTTTACCCATTTTTGCTGTTAACCCCTTTTTAGTAAAATACTTTTATGGTATACATGGCCCATTTTCTTATAAACTATTTAAGTAACCTGAATTGAATATTAGGATAATAAACGCAGGTCCTAAATGTTGTTTCGGATCTATATTGGTGGTCACAACATGGTTGGCTCATGTTTATGAAAATAATTTGTGATAAACTTGAATCAAAATGTGGTGCGATTAAGAAAATAATCCTATCTTCCTTAATAAACAAACTTATTGGACTAAATAACCAGTCTGCTGTCATAAATAATCTGTAAGATAGTCACAACCAGCTCACTTGCTGCGGTGCACGTGCTGGAATACGGCACTGTGCGTGCTGCGCAGTGGAATCGGTCGGTTTGTAATGCAAGGACCTGTTAAAGCGAAGAGCAATAAATAATTTCAATCCTGAATGGGAAGCTACCTAATTTTTCATAGAATATAGTGGTGGTGGCATTCGTTTAAGCTGATACATCTGTGAAATTTGAGCAAAAATTGAATACAATTAAAAAAGGATTTTGTTTCATATTAAAATGATATAAATTCTAAAATTTAAGAAAATATATTGTATTTCCCAACTAACTGAAGGCATAGATGAATAGGTGCATGATTAATAATAGGCACTCCCCTACTTTAAATATTATTTTCTTGCAAACTTTTTTCCAACACCTTTTCCATACTGTACAAATGTTCTACTCGGTGCAATTTTACACTAGTTTGATTGAACATTTTATACTGTCTCTGAAAAGCATACTAAAGAACATGGTTATATTATTTTTTGAAACAATACTCCAAATTAAATTATTAAACTTTGGAAAATAAAAAAATTTGGTGCGTACCTTAACTAATACTTTTTCTTCTCTAATTAGTGCTAAAATAAAAATATACAATTGGATCTATTTTTAAACTATTACTTTAAAACTGGACTTTTTATGTATATATTTAAAACACATCACGGCCTATTTTTATTACAACAATGAATTTAGATAGCAAAACCACCTATAATTTTGATAATTGGTAGAAATGTTACTATTTTTCTTTACAGTGTCTGGTATTAATGCCAATAAGATATCCTACACACAGTGGATTTTCCAGGTTTCACAGATGCAATCACATAAATTTGTCACAAAACGGCAAGTGCTGAAACGTCATTTTAATGCAATGCATGCCAACGATGAATTCTTGAAAACAAGTTCAATATACAGTTTATATTCGTTTTTAATTTCAAGGCCTCTTTGTAATATTATCGCGTGTTTATACTATCATATACACATAGACTGTAAGATTATCAAGTATTATTTTACCATTTTATATTTTTGCAACTTTTACAGAATCTACATTAATGTCAGAACTTTTTCTTTCTTGTATTAAACATTATTGGATGTATATATTTAGTTGTATACGACTAAGGCTATAATTGCTTTATTTTGGGTTGTCTTGGCTATAATTTAATACCAAGCACAAGAGGAATATAACACCATATATAATACCGTTTGTGACATTCCTTCTCTGTTATCCTATCCATTACATTTTAATGGCAACGCAAATACAGAATACCTCGCCACTGCGAGAAGTAGTGCGTGCGTGCGTGCGTGTCTGGTAGGCTCGTGGTGAGCCTAGGTGTTGTTGCTGTGTACCTACCCTGGTAAGGGTTTAACCACAGAAATGAGGTGAAAGTTGAGGTTTTAATTTTGGAGTTTTCGAGTGTTGGTGTTAAGGAGGTAGCGCTGGTAGGCTCCTCGAGCGGTTGCATTTTCAGAAGCAGCATCCTTTCCTCTGCTCCGCTGGTATTTATTTTTTTATTTAATTATGGTGGCGAAATTTTGATAGACCTCTCCCAATGGGAGGGGGGAGTACTTTGTTCAGCTATTACGCTGTTGGCTGGTTTAAAGCCGTTGTTACCGGGGGTGCCCACAAGCCATGCGGGGAACCCGGAACCGCCTCTTTCGGCGTTCAGAGGGTAAGTACTCCCCCAGACATCTGACAAGTGCGTTCTCATGGTCGCCCAATCTGACGTAGAACTTTTGAGTCCGGCGCCTAATAACATCTTTCACATATGGGAGGGCCGAATCTACATGTAGTAGCCTCAAAGGGAAACATCGACATACAGAATATATGGACCGGAGTCCTCTATTCTGTACTCGCTGTAACCAGAGAAACCAGGAGTCTGCTGCCATACCCCACAGTTCGCAGGCATAGAGCATCAGGGGGACTACAAGCGCCTTGAAAAGGCATAACTTTAAGTGAACCGGCATCTGGGAGGCCAGTACAGGGTAAAGGGAGGCTACCACCCCCTTCGCTCTGTCCGACGTTCCCCGCACGTGTTCACGAAAAGTTAGGCCCTTATCAAGAATGACACCCAGGTATTTGATGGAATTCCTCCACTCTATCCTTTGGCCCTGATAGGAAAAGTTGGGTATCTGGTTTATTGCGGGGCGTTTTCTGGAGAACAGAACAGCATGATTTTTGCCCGGGTTAACGGACATCCGCCACTGTCTGCACCAGTCCTGGACGAGGCGGGGTGTCTCTGTATGAAGTAGTGATTGACTCATAGGCGTATATACCTCGCCGTCACGGACCAGTGGTCTTCAGCACCTCGCACACATTACAGATACACGGAGTGCTTACGAGTTTGTTCTCCCTGCTCTAGGATATGAAATTAGGAGATGTAACATTGGCAGAATAGGGTGTTTGATCTCCCATTAATTAAGAAATTAATTACTAAAACATGTAACACAAAAAAGTGAAACATTGTTTAATTAACACATTTTTCCAAAAGGCTATTCTATGTTGCATATCCTTCACGATAACTGCGTTCGTTCTCTACAAATATTACAAAAAGTATACCAAGCTTAAAATAGTTTTATAGGCACACGTTTTATTTTGTCTCTTCAGTGATGAACAGAGAAACTTATTTTAACATCATTGTTTGTTTACCGTGTGGATTGCTTTCTTTTTTTTTCTTCCAGATCTTTCCTTGTTATTGGAAGTTTGTGCCGGAGATAAAAGAAGGGAGAGATGCTATTTTCTATTAATCTTGATTATTTTAGCATATTCTGCATTTTAAGTCATCCAATAAATAGTGTCTTTATTTGACAAAAGATTATGTATACCAATAAATGATTACGCAAGTTCTATTAAAATATTTTTTCAAAATTTGCATTTCATAATTAATTTCTTAAAAACTTATAAGTTTACTGATGCGGCTTTCATTTTCATTTGTTTTCTTAACAACAATATTTATATTCCCATCCTGAATTATACGTATTTTTATCCATGAACATAGAAATCTTTCGGATAACTGAACAAGGAAATTATCCCACTGAGGACTAACATACGTCACATTTGCTTATCTGAGGTTTTGGAAAATCCACAAAAAGAAGCTTTATGTGACCACATGGGGGAAAATACGCGGAGCTGAAAATGATGATGAATGAAATGATTTAATCATTTTAATGCTACTAACACCCGACTCGCTTTCTGTTTTGTTGGGTTTACTTGATCAGATCCTTAATTTCTTCTGTCCATATATTAAAAGCTTTTCCATTCACATCTACCTCGTCGTGTGAAATAAAAATTATACTTCTTAAAATATGTTCTTTCCATAATTTTTTTATGTATTAAAGTTAGTTACAACATCATTCATCCTCTCCCTTCAGGCTCTCAAGAATAATGTTTATTGTAGGTTAATGTTGCTTCTCACCCAGAAGATTTCCGGCTAGGTATGCGAATTAATTTTAATTATGATTATTCTCTACCAATCATACAGTCCAGAAGTACTCATTTATGAATAAATGTATGTTTCAAAGTAAACTTTACATACAGTAAGTTATATGCTACAACTCAACGATTTCTAAGTTGTTTCTCAGGTCATAGCTCTCGATATAGCCACAGAGTTATAGGGAATAATACAAACGAAATATTTAAAAGCAATATAGAAAAATCTGATGTCTTCCATTTACATGACTTTCTCTACAACTCTCCAATAAATAATTGTTAAAAAGCTTATGCTTCTATTTACTTCCTGCTAATCGAAAAAAAAATAGCAGAAATAGTTCTATTACTTGCTTCCTTGTAAGTAGAAGCGAAATAAGCGAGTATCATAGGTTAAAGTGATAGTCAAAAGCTGGTTGCTATGTGACTGAAGTTCATTTGTTTGTATGGACACGAGTTCACAAAGACCTGTATGAGAAGTATGTTTTTTATAGCTGAAACCAAAAACAAGGAATATCTCAAAAACAATCAACTCCACGAAAAAAATGTATTTAACATAAATTGTATGTTTTAAAGTGCTCTACATTTGTTGTGTGGTAAGTTTTTATCCATCTCTTACAGTTTAGCAGCTATGCAAAACTCCATAAAATTGACCCAGAATAAAGCAGTCTTCAGAGGCTATTCCCAGAAAATTCAAGATGTACATTTTATTTGTCAGATAAATATCTTTAATATAAGATATTTTAATCAAAACCAATAGAGCCATTTTTTAGAAAATCAAAATTTTCGAAAAAAATTCCATGTAAATGGTAGTTTGGGGTGGCGGATTTTTCTCAAAATCTTCGTGTCGCATCCCTGGAACATACTAAACTTAAATGCCAAGTTTGGTATTTTACCGACTTTTAAATTTTGAGTTATTGTGTTCACAGACACACGGACACACTGACACATGGACACACATGAACCTTTTTCTAAAATACCCTTTTTGGATACAGGGGACCCTAAAACATATATTTCCGGTGAAATCTCGGAATCGAATTTTTGGTGGAGTGCAATACCTTCTCTATACACTATGTACATAATACGTATAGAGAAAGTAAAAATCTGATGTGTACAATTCACATGACTTTCTCTACATCTATGCAACAAACTATTCTTAAAAACCTATACTTTCTATTTACTTCATGCTAATCATAAAAAAAATTTGCAGAAATGGTCTTATTACTTGCTTCCTTGTTAGCAGAAGCGAAATAAGGGAGTGCCTTGGGTAAAGTGATAGTTAAAAGCTGGTTGCTATGTTCCTTTAATATACGAAATTTTAATCAAAATCGTTAGAGCCATTTTTGAGAAATTCAACATTTTCGAAAAAAGTACCATGTAAGGGTAGCTGGGGGGTGGGGAGATTTTTCTCAAAAACTTCGTGTCGCATCCCTGGAAGATACTAAACTTAAATGCCAAGTTTGGTACTTTACCGACTTTTCGTTTTTGAGTTATCGTGTTCACAGACACACGGACACACTGACACACGAACACACGGACGCAAATACTTTTTTGGATAAAGGGGACCCTAAAACATATATTTCCGGTGAAATCTCGGTATCGAATTTTTTGGTGGAGTTCAATACCTTCTCTATACACTATGCACATATTGCGTGTAGAGAAAGTAGAAAGTGATATAGCTTTACATTTCCGATGCGTTAGCAACATGTTGTGCCTAATATTTTGCTGTTTATTGGAAATTCGGAAACCACTTAATTATACACAGTTTAGAAAGATTAGATTAGGAACATTCAATTAGATTTAAATTTATTTCAATCAAGAAACATCCATGAACGATTACTTGACGTTTTGTAATATTTTTAGCACCAATAGTTGTATTTTCGTAAATTCATAAAAAGGAACATAATTTAAGTCGTTAACTGTCCCCGTAGCACTGTCAGTTGATTACCTAACTGCTGCACGAGAAGTCCCGGGTTGAATTCTCGGCTGGGTTCCAGAAAGTTTTCTCTAAACAAAAATGTTTCTTGTTATTCTCAGATGCTGATGTGTCAATATGCTCTTATGTATGTGTTTTACAGATTAATTATTTAATAACTAAATTATCCATTATAAACATGACCAGTTTGCCCTGTATGTATGCACGTATGTACGTGTGCGCGTGTGCGCGTGAGTACGCATGTACGTATGTATGGATGGATGGATGGATGGATGCATGTATGTACGCACGTACGTACGTACGTACGTACGTACATGTATGTTTCTTTAGCTTTAATGGTACTTTAAATGGGTTTTATTTCTAAAAAACTTTTTAAGGTGTGCCAGAAAAACTTAGCATTTCCGGACATTCATCGATGTATCTGGAGTTTTAATGTCTTAATTCATAGAGGCATATTTAAAATGGAGAACTTAATTATTTCCTCCGACAAAGTGTTAATACGTGCCACCCATTTAAAGATTATGAAACACACTGGCAGGCGCATACACAGACCATTATACTATTAAGATGCTGACTAAGAAGGATGCGTATTAATGTTTTAACGCCGCTTCGGCTACTGCGCTGGATTGCATCTAGGTCGTATTCCGATTCAAATGGCAATAAAATAAAAATGACATTCTTAATTATCCCTTACAAAGATTCAGTCAAATAAATGGACATATGTATATTTGTAAATAGCAAAGCAAACTTTTGACCTCGATTTTTTAAACTTCGGCTAGCCATAGTTTGCTAGGGTTCAACTATGTCATTAATAAACTATTACAGACATTTTGGAGGATGTATTTTTATACCTCAATAACATTTGAGATGTGTCTACACATTTTATTAAAATCCTGAGTAGAAAACTATACTTTTATCTGCAGCCATCTGCCTAAAAGTTGGAAACGCTTAATGCTCTTACCGATTCCCTAGGTAATCTCTACCACGTACTATGTAGATAGTAGTGTGTGTCTGTAGACAGCATAGCTCAAATACGAAAAGACCGTTAAATACCAAACTTGATATTTAAGTTTAGTGTCTTCCTGGGATGCGACACGAAGATTTTCAAGAAAATTCCTCCACCCCAAACTACCCTTATATGGAAAAAATTGCAAAATTTTTGATTTTCTTAAAAATGACTAACGATTTTGATTAAAATAACTTATATTTAAGGTGTTTACATGATAAATGAAATGTATATCTTAAATTTTCTGGGAATAGCCTCTGAAGACCTCTTTATTCTGGATGATTTTTATTTAATTTTGTATACCTTCTAAATCGTAAGAGATAGACGAAAACTTATTCCAAAAACGACGTAGATCGCGATAAAACAAACAATTTATGTCATATACATTTTTTTCGTAGAGTTGGCCGTTTTCAAGATATTTCTTGATATTGATTTCAGTTTTAAAATACTTACTTTTTTCATAGGGGAACTTGTCAACTCCTGGCCACGCGAAGAAAAGAATTTCAATCCCACAGAAACCACATTTTAAAACATTTGACTATCTGTTTAGCCTAGTGTATTACCTTATTTTCCTTCTACTTACAAGAAACTAAATAGTAAGACCCGTTTCTGCTAATGTTTTAGAATGAAATGGATAGAAGAATAGGCTTATTAACAATAATTTGTTACAGAGATGTAGAGAAAGTCATGTGAATTGAACGAATCAGATTTTTAAAAAGGGGGTCCTTTGTGTGTGCCTGTGTGAATGTATGTGGGCAACATAACTAATTAACGAAAAGTCATATACTAAAGTTGGTATTTATGTTTAATATCTTCCAAGGACGAGACACTAAGATTTTTAGGAAAGTTCCCAACCCCAAACTACCGTTTTATATGGAGCATTGTTCGAAATTTTCGATTAATATCTCCCAAGGACGAGACATTAAGATTTTTAGGAAAGTTCCCAACCCCAAACTACCGTTTATATGGAGCATTGTTCGAAATTTTCGATTTTGTAAATATGGTTCTAACAATTTTGATTAAAATATCATACGTTTAAAATATTTTCATGACAAACGAAATGTATATCTTGAATTTTTTGGGAATAGCCTCTGAAGACCTCTTCATTATGGATGACTTTAGCATAAGCGGTAGACCGTAAGAGATAGACAAAACTTTGTTTATATATGTATATTTCCCAGTGGAATAGGCTATTTACGAGATATTCCCTGGTATTTTTGATAGTGTTTAACGCTCGCTTTTACTAAAAATGGCACCGCAGGAAATGACACCGATGTCACATGAAAAGAAGATGGAGCATCGGTGGAAAGCATTGGCGGAGGAAACCGGAGAATCCGGAGAAAAACCCGCCCCTGCGCCGCTTTGTTCCCCTAAGCGGTCGCTTAGGAACCGGGTGAGAAGCAAGTGGTCTAGCCAATCGGCCAATTGGTTTCAGTTTTTAAATTTTTAAACTTTTCCCATAAGAATATTTGTGAACTCCTAGCCATACAAAGAAATGAATTTGAATCACATAGCAACCGATTTTTAAAAGATTTGAGTATCGATCTGTGTGTACTAGCTTATTTCCCTTCAACTTATACAGAAGCAAGTAAAAAGATAACCTCTGGCAAACAACGTGGGCACAATGACCTCCTAGCAAACTACATGAAATTAAACAGAACTCCAGAACATTATATCCACTGCAGAAATTGAGACGGAAAGATCAAGCTGTCACCACCAGGCTACGCATCGGACACACCAAGTTAACCCATTCCCATCTACTGAATAAAACAGACCAACCTAAATGCAACATTTGTCACACTACCATTACTGTACGCCACTTACTCTCAGAGTGTCCTCAGTATCAACAGCAGCGAGCAGAATGTAAACTACCAGACATCCAAGAAGCACTCAACAATTCATCACACAGCAAAATACTACTTAAATACTTAAAACTAACAAATATGTATAATGAAATATAATATTATTCATGAAATTGTATTTACCAATGTCAATTTTTTGTAAATGGTACCACTAAAACATGTTGTCACGATATGACTACTTTGTAAGTTAAAGCGACATAAAATAAATAAATTAAAAAAAAAGATAATTTTGCTAATGTTTATCTCGATTATCATGAAGCATTTCAGTGTTTCTGTTTTTAAGTCTATTATTTAATAAAGTTTTTGGGCCTTTTCTAGGGGTTTGCTGACTAAATTTAGTTACACTCTGTATCTGGAAATGGTTGCACCATAATTTCCATCCATCTCCATTACCTGGAGCTACAGTAAGTCGTAAAGTACAATTGGTGCAAAATATCTTGCACACAGAATTCACTCATGCCTAGGACTCATTACGGTCACATGGCTATCTTCACGCTAAGAGATCGTGCTGGGATCGTGGGAAAGGCCCGGATGTGTTTGTTGCATATACATGTAGGAGGTAAACGTGTGTATATTAAGGGTTGATAGTGCAGTAATTCATATCCCCTAACCCTTCCTTTGCCTTTCATTATGATACCTTCCTTTCCCTCCATCCTGTTGACAGCCAGCTGTGCGCTCCGCACTAGAAACGGTCACGCGCTCAAACCATTTATATTTCTAAACACACCCTCGGAGCTAAACTGATCTAAAATGTATCACTGGGGAAGTCAGCTCGGAACGACATTAAATGTTACGTCTATTATTGTGCTCAAGGGGTACATTCCTTTCCCGATTCATCTAATATACAGATCTGTTAAGTGCAAATATGTACAAAATAAGTAAATTTAAGTAAGTGATATTGCTTACATGTTAATCTAAAAAGCATACATTTTATGAATATTTTTATTTACTTCACAGATTAAACCCTATTTTGCAAATTGAACATTATGGTTATAGGTATATAATTTAGAAATAATTCATTTCTTTACATAGGTGCATTTTACAATGATAGGTAAATAAATTTTACAACATATTTATAACATCTTCTACTAAAAATGTTATACAAGGGTTTGTAAATTAAATATTGCAATCATTTTTATGGAGTTTCAAACACTGTCTTCTGTACACGAACCGAGGAGATTTCCTCTGGAAATAATCAGAAAATCGATTATTTAAATATATCTACTGATGCATATTATATCTACACTCGTTAGCGAAGTTCTCTTGGACATTCAATAGTCTAACGTTGTTACATGTTTGCTGTATTAATAGTTATTTATGATACATTTGTTAAAAATGGTGTTTTATATTTTGAGGAAGAAGCTTGCGAAACGAGTTTCGTAAGCCAGCGAACAATATAAAAATATTTTAACACGTGTGTCATACAATATTTTTTTGGCAGTTCTCAATATTTATAGACATATTACAATTACAAATAGATTGTTTTACCTATTTCACGGAGTTCATGTTTAATGGTCTGCTACATTATGCCATGCTTACAACAACATGCTGACAACATGATGACTTACTCGTACAGAACGAAAACTTTCTCTATAACGGAGGCAGTGTAGCAGCCGTAATTTTGCTGTCTCGGTTGCTTGCATAATATCCTTTAGTTCAGCAGATTCCATGTTCACTACATTGAAATCATTCGCCATTTTATGGATCGATACGAGCTTTTAGAGTCATAGCCTACTTTAATGAGGTCGTGGGCGCATAAACCAAAGTTGGCTACATTGGACTGTTATAATTTTATAACATTGAGTCACAGAAATTTCTACTTTTTACACTACTGACATCTAGTTAAGGACCCACTTTTAGAATCAACTGTCTAAACACATATATTATCTATTTTTACGAAAGTGCACACTTATTTTATTGCGTCCAGACAACAAAGGCTTATCATTTTATCTACTGTCTTCAAATCGTCTTTTACATTTTATGTATTGAACTGCACATCATTTGAGGAAATACCTTTTTTTTGTAAAAAATGTAGATAAATATTGTATTGTAACAAAACTGCTCTTTATTAATCATATCTGGTTGCAATCACAAGTGTTTATTCCATTACTTTCACAATTCTGCAGAAATATTTTTCTCCTCGCCTCGACGTATCGCAATTCTTGTCGCTTCGACGCAATTGCTGCACGCTGTGCATTCTCAGTTGAAACTAAAGTCCCCGGGACTTCTTTTTATACCTGTAGATGACATCAACACAAGCTTCCAGAAAAGCGAATATTCTGGTAATGTCCATTGGGCCCAGATTTCGCATTCCAAGGCTTTGAAGTAGTGCCGTGGCTCTGCCCGTGTTAATTTTTCGATGTGGCTACTTAAACAAATCCGAACGATCATGTGCAACAATACTAAACGTTTGAAAGCAAGTAGCTTACACACTTGCGGCAGTCACAGGTCGATAGGGCACAGTCACACTATTACCACTTTACAAAATATAGTACCTATTATAAAATAAATACAACTTTTATAATAAACGAACTCAATGCAGGAATAAAGGCCACCTATATGTTGTTTGTGATAAGTTATCCGCATGAGTTGTGTTTCTTTTTCAAGTTTTCCTGCGAAGAGAAATGTCGGAAACTTCAAGCTCTATGAGCTCCAGACACATTAGAGCAACATTGCACCCATTTCATACACACTCGGATATGAGCCACATGATTATAAAACTTTAAACTTAAAACAATCTGATGTGTTCCATTTATATAACATTCTCTGGATGTTCCGTAAACAAACTTTTTTCTAAAAAAGACTATTATTTTATTTACGGCATGCTAATCGGAATAAACATTAACAGATATTGTTTCATAACTTGTTTTCTTGTAAGTAGAAGAGAAGTATGGGACTACACTAGGCTAAAGCAATAGCCAAATCTTTTAAAAGTCGGTCGCTATGTGAAACAATGGAAATTAAGTTCTCTTTGCTTGCCAGGAGTAAAACAAAAGAGAAACGAAAAGAAAGATGACTTTCTGTTAGAGAAAAGCAAAATGCTTAAAATTAGAACCAATAATGCGGAATATCACAGAAACGGTTAACTCAGCAAAAAAAAAAAAAAAAAAAAAAAAGTATATTTTGCATAAATTGGGTGTTTTAACGAGGTTTTGTGTAGTAGATTTTTGTCTATCTCTTAGGTTCACCGATTACACAAAGGTATACACGTCATCTGAAATGGGAAGGTCTTCAGAGCCTATTCCCAGAAAAAGTCAGGATAAACATTTCGTCTGTCATAAACATGTGTTGAATTTCTGGTATTTTAATAAAAATTGTAAGAACCATTTTAACAAAATACTTTTTTTCGAAAAATGTTCAATGCAAAAACTAATTGGGGGTGGGGAAATTTTTCTAAAGATCTTAGTGTCGCATCCTTGGAAGTCACTGAACTTAAATGCCGAGTTTGGTATTCCGACTTTTATTTTTTGTGTTATGCTGTCCACGAGCGCGCGCACAAACACACACACACACACACACAAAACATTTTTCTAAAAATGCTGCTTTTATATTCAGGGTGTCTCAAAACCTGTATTTCAGACAAAATCTCGGTATAGAGTTTATGGGTGAAATACAATGCTTTCTCTCTCTACTATGTACGTTGTGCATACGTGCTAGAGAAATTAAAAAAACTGGAAGAAATAAAACCTGATATCGTATATAAAAATTGCCAACACATCTAATATTTTCTTTAACATAGCTCCTGAGACACAAATTTTAACTGAAAAAAAAAAAAAAACGAAAAAGACAACCCAAGTTCAACCGCTCTCAGGAAAATTATTAAAACCATATTAAAGAGCCTTAATCAACCAAACGTAATAGAATATACACCAATCAATTAGGAATTTTTAAAGAATAATCTGACATAACAATAGGATAAATGCACTTTCAAATTACTGTCTATGGTGGTGCAGATGAATGTTAGAACAAAATGATGGAATAGTTTTGCCGTTAAATTTATATACCGTAGGTATCCTAATGTTATTAGACACCATATCCATCTAATTTAATTTTTAACGTTTGTCTTTCTAACTATAAGAGTAGATACTCACTATTTCTTTAGAATTTTCTCAGCTCATTTTTGGCTCTTAATTAAGGCACATATAATTATAAGCATTGTAAAAAATAAAATTTTGTAGTAATTTACTCGTGTAAAATGTTACGTTTTTGTATTTTATGTACTCGGTAGCTCGAAACCCCGAAATGTACTCTCTCCGTCTATTTCATCAGGTCTAATGTTAAGGTTCGTGTATATGCAGTTTCGGTCACCACGAGCCACTATTTTCGATCAGTTCGAGGTCCACAAGAACCTTGAATATAGAACTATCAAGGTTTCCCAGCTTGAGAAAAATCGCTGGATTCAGGCTCCATAAGCAGCAACGTTGCCGTATCTCTATGGAATGGTATTTTATACATGCTTTATTTATAAACCAACATGTATCAAAGGTACCAGGAAATCGAAGTAACAAAATCTTACCCTATAATAGCATTATTGAAAGTCTGATTATTGCTTCCAATTTTCAAATATTCCAAATACCTTTTTTTTTCTTTTTTTTTTTTCAGAAACTAGGTTAAAACGTTTACTTTCATAAAAACGCTTACCAAATTGTAATATAGAAGATCGTGGTCTAAAAGAATTGTGGACTGAAATCAAAGGAAAATTAAATTAAAGTTTGTTTATGGATGCTCTTTAACTGCAATGGCTCTCAGTATTCCATTCTAGATTGGGCGTGAAAGCCGCTTATTTTGCTCAGAGGCCTTTCAATTAGCTTTAAGGACAGACAGATTTACTTTAGAAGGAAGCCATGCTAAGGATTTTTACGCTCTAAATAAAAAAAATCCCTCGCCGTCCGCCATGTTTGAACCTGCGACCTTGGAAACTAGAGACTAGCACGTTACACAATGACCATGGAGGACGACTGTAATCAAAGAAGCTTCATATGTAGATAGAGTAAGCAGAAAGCAATTTCGATTGAGTGTCTAGAAAACCACTGTGTAATATTCTGTTAATTTATGCAATTTATGTTTAGAAGTACTTGCAGTGATTTGAGAATATCTAGACATTTAAGTTTTAAAGGCAATTATTTATATAGGCTTATTCTATAAAATACTACAAATTATAAAACACAATTAAAATTTTAAACCAGGTTTGGAAAATCCAATGCTACGCCACTAAATTTTTCAAGTCTAACTAAAACTTTCCCACTTGCTGTCTATACATCGCTAGTGTGAATGAACAACTTTCCTTTTAACTTAGCCACAAACAACTTAGTTACTCAAGTACTTCGCAGTAATAGTACCATGTTCTCAAAATTATAATGCTATGGGACGATAATAGATCCTAAAAAACAGGCGTTATTCATGTGAAATTTCGCTTTTTAACGAAAGTGAAAAATATCCAAATGACTCCAGCCGTTTCCAAAATATGTCGAATGATACTTGCTATAAATGCTGGAAAAATAAAGAACATAATACGACAAAGAGTTATAAATAAACAGAATAATCGATCTGGGTGGCTCTGGGTTACTGTCATGAACTCCTACGAAGCGAAATTCCGGCACCCTGGTGCTGCTGATATAACCGTGACATTTGACAGCGTCGTTAACGAAAATGTGTATTAATTATTACAAACAGAATAAACGCTGTAAATCTCACTGTGCAACTGTACCATACTTGGCGGACACGTTCGACCAAACCATGCGTGGGGTCATCCGTAACGCTCAGCTGTAATTCTAAGCAAACAGCAGTGCAGGCTGGCTGCAGTAATTTGCTCAAAAGTTGCAGTACTGAGATGTTTTAATAATTACCTAAAAGGAAACGAAGTTTATGTCATATAAAAAAGACAAATGCTTTGGCCAATATAGAAAAAATAGATCTCTGTTTCAAAAGTTTGAGTAAGAGTGAAGAAAAAAAATGAGCGTAAATAATAACAATTCCAAGTTGGAAATAAAGCGAATACTGGTGTTATTTAAGGAAATGAACAATTTAGGCTGTCATTTATGACAGTAAAATACACATTACATTTTATTTCAATGTAACTATATTGCTCTGATTTGCAATGTGGATAGAAAGTTACGTATTTCATCCAAAAATTCTGTGTTGAGATTTCACCGGAAATATTTGTTTTGAGGTCTCCTGAGCCCGAAAAAGCATTTTTAGAAAAATATCAGTGTGGTGAGTGTATGTCTGTGTTTCTGTGGGCAGCATAGATGAAAAACGAAAAGTCCATTAAATACCAAACTAGGTATTTAAGTTTTGCATCTCCCAAGGATCAGCGCCCACCAGACACAATGGTTCCAAAAGAGGACGATCGGGTGAAAAAGGTAAAAAATAATCATGCAATGGAATCTTAAAAACGACTAAAATGCCATTTAAAATTCAAATAAATAAAACTTCCCATGGTAGAAACCAAAGGGAGCTTAAAACAAGGGAGCTAAAAGGTGCGACTAAAAGCAAAGTCCTAAAGCAATACGTAGTAAATGGAAAAGGTTAAAAGAACTGCAGCTACCACACCAACAGCGTATCAGAAGAAATAAAAGAAAACTAAATCTATATAACAATTCTAAACGTAGGGATGATAAAAATTTAAAACTCTGATGTGTTCCATTCATATGACTTTCTCTATATCTTTGTAATAAATTATTGTTAAAAAGCTTATGTTTCTATTTACTTCATACTAATGGAGAAAAAATCAGCAGAATTAATCTTATTACTTGCTTCCTTGTAAGTAGAAGCGAAATAAGGTAGTGATGTTGGTTAAAGTGATAGATAAAAGTTGGTTGCTATATGACTGAAGTTCTTTTGTTTGCATGGACAGGAATTTAACAATGAGAAAAGTATGTTTTTTAAAGCTGAAACCAAAAACAAGGAGTATCTAAAAATCGATCAACTCCAGGAAAAAAATGTATATGAAATAAATTGTGTGTTTTAAGGTGCTCTACATTTCTTGTGTTGTAAGTTTTTGTCCATCTCTTACGGTTTATGTACAAACTGAGGCTTTCACGGCCGGCGTCTTGAATAAAGAAAGTATTTTCCGGGCTTGTAGACCGTGGTCCATTGGGTCTTGAAGTTCCCGACGTTTCGCTAAGGGCTGCGATTGGCATCTACATAGGCGATCCGGTGGCTGGTCAGAGTCGGGAACTTCAAGATCCAATGGACCACAGCCTACAAGCCCGGAAAGGACTTTCTTTATTCTTACGGTTTAGCAATTATGCACAATTCCGTAAAATTCATCCAGAATAAAGTACTCTTCAGAGGTTATCCCCAGAAAATTCAAGATATACATTTTATTTGTCAAGTAAACATCTTTAACATACGGGTAGCTTGGGGTGGGGGAATTTTCTCAAAATCTTCGAGTCGCATCCCTGGAAGATACTAAACTTAAATACCAATATTGGTATTTTACCGACTTTTCGTCTTTGAGCTATCGTGTTCACAGACACATGGACCTTTTTCCGAAAATGCTTTTTTTCGGATACAGGGGACCCTAAAACACATATTTCCGGTGAAATCTCGGTATCGAATATTTGGGTGAAGTGCAATATTTCTCTATACACTTTGTACATAGTAGGTATAGAGAAAGTAAAAAACCGATCTACCGCTCCGATATCATCTGCCAGAATCTCTTTGGTACTCGCCGGTAGTTGCAGAGTGGTATATTAATTATATTAATTGCAAATAAAATATATTTATTTTGATTTCTAGGAATAGCCTCTGAAGCCCTCTTTATTCTGGATGTATGTTGCTGAATTTTGCATTACTGGTAAACCGTAAGACATGGATAAAAACTTACCACACAAAAATGTAGATCTCATTAAAACACACAATTTATGTCATAGGCTTTTTTATGTAGAACCGACCGTTTCTGAAATATTACTTGTTACTCGTTTCAGCTTTCAAAAACTTATAGTTTTCTCAAACGGGACCATACAAATCAAACCGAACCTCAAATGTTTCATATAGCGAAGAGGTTTTAAAGAATTTGACTGTCGCTTTATGCTAATGTATTCCCTACTACTTAAAAGGAAGTAGTAATAAGACCCATTATGCTAATATTTATCTTGGTTTGCATGATATGATCGTATATAAAAGAATAATCTTTTGTAAGAATAGTTTGTACTTGAAACAGAGAATGTTATGTGAATAGATCACATCAGATTTTGTGTTCCATTTATAACTCGCCTTTAACTGCATAGTCTTTTAGGCGGCATTTCCCTGTGGAACACTTTGTCATTCCGCAATAGCGTTAACTTGTGTACTGATGTCGTTAGGTTTCTCCCTCGTTTTAAATGAATTCATTAGATCAGACTCACATTATACATCCAAAGTCTGGTCAGGATAGGGAATAATCTGGGGCTAGAAAAAAGTCTCTACATCCCATTCAGAAATCGAACCTGAGACCCTTCGCATAGCAGACACGTGTTCTACTGACTGAGCTACGGGGATCAGCGTTAGATCTCATCAACTACACTTTTAAACAGATAAACAACTTAATTATTTTTAAAACGTATAACAAACTAAACATTGTCCGAATATACATACATATGTGCGCAGAAAAATTAATTATTTGAAACATTATTTCATGATAAACATTAGCAGAAATGCTTTTACGACTTGCTCCCTTGTACGCAGAAGTGAAACAAGTATATACACTAAGTTAAAGTGACAGTCAAATCTTTTAAAAATTGTCACTATGTGAAACAATTGACATTCGGTTCTCTTTCCATAGGCAAGAGTAAAACAAAAAAATCTTATATATTCCATTCACATGACTTTCTCTACACCTCTGTAACAAAGTAGTGTTTTTTTTTTTTTTTTAACGGAGTCTGATCAGGACTCCGATACTGTATCCCTATTTACATTTCCCCCCGTAGGTTTTACTGATTACTGGTTTACTGGTTTTACTGTTTCTTTTTTTACAAACATATACACATTGCAAAAACATATAACACCCATGCCCAAGGCGGGACTCGAACCCACGATGCCCTGCCCACGAAGCACCAAAGCGAGACGCTTTAGCGAGCGTGGCCATGGGGACCGGCTGTGTTAAAAAGCTTACTGTTCTATCTACTTCATGATCATCGAGATAAACATTAGCAGAAATTGTCCTTACTACTTAGTTCTTGTAAGTAGAAGGGAAAAAAATCTAATGTGTTCTATTCACATGATGTCCTCTAGCTGTTTGGTAAATAAGCGTTTTATTCAAAGCATTAATATGTTATCTACATCATGCTAATCAATATAAACATAAGCAGAATTAGTCTTATTGCTAAGTTCCTTATAAATAGAAGCAAAATAAGAAAATACATAGGTTAAAGTGAAAGTCTCGTACTTTAAAAACCAGTCACAATGTGAAACGATTGAGGTTCAGTCAACAATAAGAAACGAGAAAAAAATATGTCATCCCGTTTGAGAAAAGTTTAAGTGGCTTAAAATTGAAACTAATAATCCGGAATATCTCGAAAACGGTTAACTCTAAATAAATAAGAAAAAGAAAAGAAAAAGACATAAATTGTGTGTTAAATATTTTTGAATACTAAGGCTGTTGTACATCTCCTACGGTTTGCCAGTTATATAAGTCATCCAGAATGAAGAGATCTTCAGAGGCTTTTCCCATAAATTTCAAGATGTAAATTTTATTTGTCAGGTAAATTTCTTTAATATACGATATTTTAACCAAAATCGTTAGAACCATTTTTGAGAAAACAAAAATTATCGACACCTTTTCCATGTAAAGGGCAGTTGGGGGTGGAGGGATTTTCTTCAAAATCTTCGTGTCGCATCCTTGGAAGATACTGAACTTAAATACCAAGTTTGGTATTTAACGGGCTTTTCGCTTTTGAGCTATGCTGCCCAAAGATACACACAAACATATACACATATATACACACACACACGAACATTTATCTAAAATGCTTTTTTTTTGGATTCAGGGAGTCTGAAAACATATATTTTCGGTGAAATCTCGGTATCGAATTTTTGGTTGCAATGCAATACCTTCTCTATACACTATGTACATAGTACGTGTAAAGAAAGTAATTTTTTTGGGGGGGGGGATTCAGGGGAACCCAAAACATATATTTCCGGTGAAATCTTGGTATCGACTTTTTGGGTGCATAACAATACCTTCGCTATACACTATGTACATAGTACGTGTAAAGAAAGTAATAATGCATAAACTATGTGTTTTAATGTGATTTACTTTATTTGAGAGCAAGTTTTTGTATATTTTTTACGGCTTGGCAGTTATATAAAAGTCATCCAGAATGAAGAGTTCTTCAGAAGCTGTTACCAGAAAATTCAAGACATATATTTCGTTAGTCATAAAAATAATACATAAGGTATTTTAATCAAAATCGGTATAGCCATTTTTGAGAACATCAAAATTTTCGAAAAATTTTCCATGTAAAGGGTAGTTGTGGTGCGGGGGATTATGTTGAAAATCTTCGTTTCGCATTCTCGGAAGATACTCAACATAAGTCCAAGTTTGGTATTTAACCGACACTTTTGGGCTATGCTGCCCACAGACACACACACACACACACACACACACACACACACACACACACACACACACACCCACGGACCTTTTTTCTAAAAATGATATTTTGGACTAAGGGTGCATCAAAACATATATTTCCGGTGAAATCTCGATATCGAATTTTTGGTAGGAATACAATACCTCCTCTGTACACTATGTACATAGTACATGTAGAGAAAGTAAAAATGCAATTAACTTAAATGGAGTGTTGGAGCAAACTTTACAGTGTTTGTTAAGCAGGTTTCTGCCTATTTCTTACGGTTTACCAGTTATGCTAAATTCCGCAAAATTAATCCAGAATAAAGACGTCTTCAAAGACTATTCCCAGAAAATTCAAGATATACATTTTAGTTGTCAGATA
The DNA here is from genome assembly GCA_030762935.1 of Hymenopus coronatus. Lineage (NCBI taxonomy): Eukaryota > Metazoa > Arthropoda > Insecta > Mantodea > Hymenopodidae > Hymenopus > Hymenopus coronatus. Next base: position 162,781,780 of record CM060892.1, read on the forward strand.
AATATATTTCATAATGATATTTTTATCAAAATCGCTACAGCTATTTTTGAGGAAATCAAAATTTTATAAAATATTTCCATGTAACCGGTATTTGGTGGTGCGGGGATTTTCTTCAAAATCTTCGTGTTCCATCCTTGGAAGATACTGAACTTAAACACCAAGTTGCTTCGTTTTTGAGCTATGCTGACCACACACAATATACACATACATACACACGCCCATGCGCGCCATAAGAGACAGATAGACAGACATACACGGACATTTTTCTAATTTTTTTTTTTTATTCAGAGTGTCCCAAAACATATATTTCCAGTGAAATCTCGGTATCGAATTTTTGGGTGCTATACAATACTTTTTCTATAACTATGTACATAGTACGTGTAGAGAAAGTAAAAAACTTAAGCGTATAATTTAAATTTAAAATCAAAAACAAGGAATATCTTGGAAATGGTTAACTCTAGGAAAAGCGTATATAACAAAGTGTATATTTCAATACGATCTACGTTTTTATGTAATAAGTTTTTGTCTATCTCTTACAGGTTATATGAAGTCATCCGAAATGAAGAACTCTTCTAAGGCTATTCCAAGAAAATTCAAGATATATGTTTCGTTTGTAATAAAAATATCCTAAAATATGATATTTTAATAAAAATTGTAAGTCATGTTTGAGAAAATAAAACTTTTCGAGATGTGTTCAATACAAACGGTATTTGGGGTGGGGGTTTTTCCTGAAAAATTGTCGTGTTGCAATCTTGGAAAATACTGAACTTAAACGCTTTTCGTTTTAGAGCTCTACTGTTCGCACACACACGCACCCACACATACACAAAACACGCGCGCGCGCACACACACACACACACACACACACACACACACAGCTGGGACCTTTTTCGACATCACGTTTTTGGGTTGAACACAATACCTTCTCTATCTACTATGCAAATAGTACTTGTAGAGAAACTAAAAGACACAATGTCATAATAAGCCAGCCAGGAATGTTCAGTATGACTGCCTCCGTGGTCGAGTGGTTAGCGAGTTGATTGGTCTAGGGTTTGATTTACGGGAGTAGGAAATTTTTCTTCCGCCGGAATCCCTATCCCCATAGGTTCTGGAAAGTATGAATGTGAGAGTGAATATGCGTGTGTTTAATTCTATAAAATAATTAACCTAATATATAACCGGCAGTTAATATACAGTTGTTTAACATATGCCCCCAATACAACTATAGCAGTTAAAAGGGTCTATACAAATTAAAACAATCTGTATTCCACACATCACTTTTTCTACATCTCTACAATAAATTATTATTGAAAATCTTATTCTTCTTTTACCTAATGCTAATCAAGAAAAAAATAGCAGAAAGAGTCTTATTACTTACTTTCTTGTAAGTAGAAGGGAAATAACGGAGTACCATAGGCTAAATCGATAGTCAAATCTTTTAAAAGCTGGTTGCTATGTATTTGAAGTACCTTTGTTTGTATGTACAGGAGTTGACAAATTCCCGTATGAGAAAATGATAAGTATTTTAAACCTGAAACTAATAACAAGGAATATCTCAAAAACGATGAACTCTACGAAAAAAAAAATGTATATAACGTAAGTTGATTGTTTTAACGAGATCTATTTTTATGTAAGTTATTGCGTATCTCTTACGGTTTACCAGTTATGCAAAATTCCGCAAAATTCACAATAAACATGTCTTCAGAGGTTATTCCCAGAAAATAGAAGATATAAATGTTATTTGTCATGTAAATATCTTAACTATAAGAGATTTTAATTAAAATCATTAAAGCCATTTTTGAGAAGATCAACATTTTCTAATTTTTCCCTGTAAAGGGTAGTTGGGGGTGGGGGGATTTTATTGAAAAATATTAGTCTTGCATCCTTGGAAGATACCGAACTTAAATACGAAGTTTAACGGTCTTCTCGTTTTTGAGCTATGCTGCCCACAGACGCACGCTCACACACATACACACTGACAGACAGAAAGACAGACAGACACACAGTCTGATAGACAGACACACCCGAACTTTTTGCTAAAAATGTGTTTATTTTTTATTCATAAGTTCTCAAAACATGTATTTACGGTGAGATCTGGGTATCAAATTTTTGGATGCGTTACAATACCTTCTCTATACACTGTGTACATAGTACGTATACAAAAAGTAAACTCTGATGTGTTTCATTCCATTCACATGACTTTCTCTACATCTCTGCAAGAATTATTATTAAAATATATTTTCTTCATGCTAATCGAGAAGAAATTAGCAGAAATAGTCTTATTATTTTCTTCCTTGTAAGTAGAAGCGAAATAAGGGAGTACCATAGGTTAAAATGATAGTCAAAAGCTGGTTGCTATGTGACTGAAGTTCCTTGGTTTGTATGGACAGGAGTTGACAAACTCCTGTATGAGAAAAATATGTTTTTTAAAGCTGAAACCAAAGACAAGGAATATTTCAAAAACGATCAAGTTCACAAAAAAAATATTATATGACATAAATTTTGTGTTCTAACATGCTCTAAATTTTTTGTTGGGTAAGTTTTTGTCCATCTCCTACGGTATAGCAGTTATGCTAAATTCCGTAAAATTCATCCAGAATAAATTAGTCTTCAGAGGGTATTCCCAGAAAATTCAAGATATACATTTTATTTGTCAGGTAAATATTTTTAATATACGATATTTTAATCAAAATCGTTAGAGCCATTTTTGAAAAAAATCAAAATTTTCGAAAAAAATTTCCATGTAAAGAGTAGTTTGTGGTGGGGGGGATTTTCTCAAAATCTTCGTGTCGCATCCCTGGAAGATACTAAACTTAAATGCCAAGTTTAGTATTTTACCGACTTTTCGTTATTGAGTTATCGTGTTCACAGACACACTGACACATGGACACACACATACGGACCTTTTTCTGAAAATGCTTTTTTTTTTTGGATACAGGGGACCCTAAAACATACATTTCTGGTGAAATTTCGGTATTGAATTTTTGGGTGGAGTGCAATACCTTCTCTATACATTATGTACATATTACGTATAGAGAAAGTAAAAAAGGATCTCTTATTTCAGAAATATGAATAGTCCGCTTTGGTTTTGAGTGGCTAATAACATTGAGAAAGTCTGGACTTTGCGTTTTCAGAGAATAATGGGTTCCACTACAACACCTGCTGCACGCAAATTAGAAAGCCACCCTCTGGCTTTTGTCCTCGCCCTAAACGACATCCCCAGACATAACGGTCAGGTGTACTCAACCCTTAACTTTTCTCAAGCTGGCTTTCAAGTCCATCACGAACTGTGACACCACTGTGTCAAATAAAAGGTACTAATGGCAACAAACCGGCATTGTTAAAGGTAAATACCTATTGAAAGCTATCTTCTTCGCTGAAGCGAAAACTTTATGTGTACCATTCACATGGCTTTCTCTATTGTGCAAAAAACTATTCTTACAAAAGATTATTCTTTCATCTGCAAGCTGATAATTGAGATAAACATGAGCAAATATGGTCTTATTACTTAGTTCTTTGTAGTTTAAGAAAAATAGGAGATTTCACTAGGCTGAAGCGATAGCAACTCCTTTAAAATTTGGTTGCTATGGGAAACATCGTTACATGGCTAGCAGAGATAAAACAAAAGAGATATAAAATGAACTAAGGTTTTACCTTTGGGGAATATTTTAAAATTGAAGCAAATAACAAAGAATATCTCGGAAATGGTCAATTCTATAGAAAACTTATATGACGTATAGCTTTCAGAAATAGTGCTATAATTTTTAGAAATAAACTAATACATTTTGAAAATCAAGAGTTTTGGAGAATACAAAAGGTAAAAAAAATACTACCTTTAATTATTGTAGAAACAATAATTAGAGATAATATAAAATGAATATAATGACAGATTTATTTGTAAACTCATTTACCTACTGTAAAATTTTAATTTTAATGGGACGGTCATTAAAATGCATCATGTGGCTTATTACTTTCTATGCACGTACTATAACATAGTGTATAGAGAAAGTATTGCACTCCACCCAAAAATTCGATAGCGAGTTTTCACCAGAAATATATGTTTTAGGGTCCCCTGTATTCTAAAAAAGCATTTTCAGAAAAAGGTCCGTGTGTGTGTGTGCGTGCGTGTCCGTGTGTCTTTGAACACGATAACTCAACAACCAAAAGTTCATAAAATACCAAACTTTGTATTTAAGTTAAGTATGTTTCAGGGATGCGACACGAAGACTTTGAGAAAAATCCTCCCACCCCAAACTACCCTTTACATGGAATTTTTTTCGAAAATTTTGATTTTCACGAAAATGGCTCTAACAATTTTGATTAAAATATCGTATATTAAAGATATGTACCTGATAAATAAAATGTATATCTTGAATTTTCTGGGAATAGCCTCTGAAGACTACTTTATTCTGGATGAATTTTACAGAATTTTGCATAACTGCTAAACCGTAAGAGATGGACAAAAACTTACCGCACAAAAAAATGTATAGTATGATAAAACACACAATATATGTTATATACATTTTTTTCGTGGAGTTGATCGTTTTTCAGATATACCTTGTTTTTTGGTTTCATCTTTAAAAACTTAATTTTCTCATACAGGAATTTGTCAAACCCTGTCCATACAAACAAAGGAACTTCAGTCACATAGCAACCAGCTGTTGACTATCACTTTAGCCTATGGCACTCCCTTATTTCGCTTCTACGTACAAGGAAGCAAGTAAAAAGACTATTTCTGCTAATGTTTCTCAATTAGCATGAAATAAATGGAAGCATAAGCTTTTTAGCAATAATTTGTTATAGAAATGTGGAGACAGTCATGTGAATGGAACACAAATGATTTTTGTTATAACAATGAATTTAGGCAATAAAATGTTATTTTAATAACCATGCAAGCCAGAATTATTGATATGTGACAAAAATAGCACTCTTATTACGTACGATAATTTTCATAACTGTCAATAAGATATCTTATGTACTACGGAATTTACAAATTTCACAGATGTATCACGTTAATATATTTTAAGTAATTTTAACTGCCCCAACCTCATTACTTAACGCTTTCTCTACAAAATAAAAATGCCACAATTTGCAATAAGTATTTTATCAGCACAACAGTGAATTAACTTTTTGTTCCGCACTTTCGGGTTCTGATACAAAGGTTTACAGCCTGTTGGCTATTGAGTTGGTTTCTGCTTCCGTTTTTTATTTTTTTTTTACTGGCTACTTAATTATCTGAAAGACCATCACGTGTGGAACATGCACCTCTAATACTTTAAAGGAAATAAGGGTAAAATATTCAAATAAATCTTGGTATCGCACTTTAACGGTGTCGTAGGGACAATGTCACAAGATAATCGCCACCAGAACAAAATAACTCTCTAATCAAGGCTGAAAAAGACCATTCATATACTCGTACAGGTGTATGCTTAATGAATTATTTCAGGACTCATCTCTCGTTAAAGGCAAGTGAGTGCAATTAAGTGATTCCCTGTATTTGAAACACATGTTAGCCCTAATTATTAAAGTTTTGTTCTTTTTATCAGCAAGCATAGGAATTTCTAAGCATTAAAGCCAGGACGAAATGAAATAAGTTTGAGTTGTCGCTAAACTATAAGCAAGCAAGGGCATCGCAATTAAACGCCCTCCACCCATCGTACATTCCTTTGGCGTTTGCAGACAGCATCTGTCTTTTAAGCGCCTATCTGGGCCCAGCCGCTCTTTCTTTGCATTCTTTGTAGTACAAATGTTCGATATAGATACTTTGAAGCCAACTGCTTAATAATTTCTTTATCTGTTTGTTAATATTCAGATTATTAAGGAGGTCGTAAAGTCCTAACTCATATTTTATTTTATACTTTTAAACCATTAGCTCAAAATTTCGACACTTTATTTCCAAATTTCATACCTCAAACTGCTTGTACAAGAATACCATACAGAGCAATCTCAATGGAAACACTTAAAAATCTGATATGTTACACTCACATTACTTTCTCTAGCTCTTCTACAATCTTCTTACACCTTGCTAATCAAGGTACTCATTAGCACAATGCTCTTATTACTTAGTTCCGTAGAAGTAGGAAGAAAATAAGGGAATACACTAGACTAAACCAATAGTCAAATGTTTTAAAAGCTGTCGTTAGGTGATTGTCATTACAAATCGCTTCTTTTCTTGGCCAGGAGTAGAACAAAAGAAAAACGGACACTCCCGTCTGAGAAAAGTATAAGTACTTCACACCTGAAACTAATAACAATTAATACCTTAAAAACGGTAAGCTCCACGAAAAAAAAATGTATATGACGTAAATTGTGTATTTTAACAAGGCCTACATTTTTTAAATAGTAAGTTTTTGTCTATCTCTTACGGTTTACTAGTTATGCCAAGTTAAGCAAAAATCATCCAATATAAACAGGCCTTCAGAAGCTATTCCCAAAAAATTCAAGATATTCATTTTATTTGTCAGGTAAATTATCTTTAATATACGATATTTTAATCAAAATGGTTAGAGCCATTTTTAAGAAAATCAAAGTTTTCGAAAAAAGTTCCATGAAAAGGGTAGTTTGGGGTGGGGGGGTTTTTCTCAGAATCTTCGTGTCGCATCCCTGGAAGATACTAAACTTAAATACCAGGTTTGGTATTTTAGCTACTATTCGCTTTTGAGTTATCGTGTTCACAGACACACGGACACACACACACACACACACACACACACACACGGACCTTTTCCTGAAAATGCTTTTTATGGATACAGGGGGTCCTAAAACATGTATTTCCGGTGAAATCTCGACATCGAATTTTTGGGTGGAATGCAATAGTTAGTATATATATTTCATAAATTTGCAAAATAATTTTATGAAAAATACCTAATAGCCAAATAGTCCCGTGCCTGGGGCTTACAGCTCGTCAGCGGGGTCGTCCTCCATTGTCTAGTAGTAACATGCTATCCTCTGGTTTCCAAGGTCTCGGGTTCAAACCCGGCAGAGGGTAAAGAATTTTTTTCGCGCGTAAAACATTCTTAGCATGGTTTCCTTCGGAAGGGAAGTAAAGCCGTTGATCCCGTGTCGTATATTTATGCCCATAAAAGAATCTGAGCCTGATAAAGAGACCCCTGAGCTAAATTAAGCGGTCTTTCGCGCTCTATATAGAATGGGACGCTGAGGACCACAGCAGCCAAAGAGTGTTCATAAAAAATCAATTTAATATAATTTCGACAGCCGACCTCATACTCACGTATGCAAGGCACAAGTGTGCGATCATCACTCTGGTACGGGAAGGTGATGTCAACATTGCGCATGTCCCAGACAGAATGTTGGCTTTCATGGCAGCTGCCTATTGTATCTCCTACTTTTCTTATGATGCTGAGCGAGCACCGATGCTACTCGTATGCCCGCGACTTGAAATTTGCATCCCCATGGGATCGAACCCGGACGCATTCCTGGCCGGAAACCAGAGCATCACTCTTTAGCTCACTGCATCACAGCACACCACATATTATGAAAAATTCTGATGTGTTCCACTTATATAACTTTCTCTACCCTCTTCTTAATAACAAATTATTATTATTAACGGATTATTCTTTTATCTACTTTATGCTAATCAGAATAAAAATCAACAGAATGGTCATATTACTTGCTTTCTTTAAAGAAAAAGGGAACTAGAGTAATACATTAGGCTAAAGCAACAGTAAAATATGTTTTAAAAGCTTGAAAGTTGTCGCTATTCGATTGTCATTGAAGTTCTTTTTTTGTAGCCTTGAGTAAAACAAAAGAAGCATTGATGAGTTCAGTTCGTGAAAAGACTGGGTATTTTAAAATACAAACCAATAAGTAATATCTCGGAAACGGTTAGCTGCACAACAAATGGTGTACAACATAAATTCTGTGTTTTGACTAGATCTACAATTTTTGTTTAATAAGTTTTGTCTAACTCTTACGGTTTATCAATTATGCAAATGGCATCCAGAATGGAGAACATTTCAGAGGTAATTCTCAGAAAATTCAAGATATACAATTTATTTGCCATGTAAATATCTTTAATATGCGGTATCCTTAAGAGCCATTTTTGAGAATATCGAACATTTTGCAAAAATTTCTACTTAAAAGGCAGTTTGGGATGGAGGATTTTCTTTAAAATCTTCATATCGCATCCTTGGAAGACACTAACTTAAGTACCAAATTTGATACTTAACCGAATTTTGCTTTTTGAGTTATACTGTCCACAGATACTCAACATACAGACATACACGCAGACACTAACACGGACTTTTTTACTTTCTCTAGCCCATATTTACAACGTCTATAGTGGATAGAGAAGGTTTTGCATTAAACCCAAAATGCGATGTCGAGATTTCACTGGAAATACATGTTCTCATATCCGCTGAATCAAAAAAAAAAAAGTCCGTTTGTGTGTGTGTGTGTGGGGGGGGGGTTAGTATAGCTCAAAAACATAAAGGCGCTTTAATACCAAACTTAGTATTTAAATTTAGTATGTTCCAAGAATGAGACACGAAGATTTTTAAACCCAACTACCCTCTATGTGAAACGTTTGTCACAAATATTTCTCTCAAAAGTGGCTCTTAACAATTTTTATTAAATGTCATATGTTTAAGATGTTTTCATAATAAACGAAATTATATTACTTACTGTATAGCTTATTACACAAAAAAATAGATATCATTAAAACACACAATTTATGCCACATACATTTTTGTAGGTTTAACCGTTTTCGAGATAATCCGAGTTTTTGGATTCAGTTTTTAAGGTACTTAAACTTTTATCAAACTTGAGACATCTTTCCTCTCGTCTCTTTTGTTTAGCAAAGAGAACCGAATTTATATTGTTTCACTTAACGACCGGCTGATAAAAGATCTGACTCTCGCTTTAGCCTACTTACAAGAAAGCAAGTAATAAGATAATGGCAATATTTATCTTGATTAGCATAGCGCAGATAAAAGAATACTTTTGTAAGGAGTAAATTTTGTTTTGGAACAGGTAGAGATAGTCATGTGAATGGAACACAGCAGAATTTGTAAAAATGCTTTTTTTTTTACTTAGGCACACATATTTCTTGTTTAATCTCGGTATTGAATTTTTGGATGGAATACATTACCTTCTCTGCCTACTATGTACATAGAACGTGTAGAGAAGGTAAAGAACTGCTACTTAATTATAAACCAATGGACAAAGCAAACATTTAATTCATGAGACTACCGAGCGTTTTCGTCTGTGAGCCACATTCGGGACATCCCGGGTTGGATTCCCGTAGCCATAATTTCCCAATCAGCTCTCTCGCTGGGTTGAAGAACCAAGTGATGGTATTCGGTTGGAGGATGCGTATTGTAAAAGGTTATCGTTGTCAGGACTCACCGGGAGGCTCGGGTTCCTTGAGTAGGGCCTAAGGTGGCGTCGGAAGAGTTAGGGACCACATCCATCTCGTCATTCAGATCTAGTTGCCCTTGGGGTTTCTCCCCTCTTCATTTCCTCCTTCTCTGAGGTCACGTAGGAGACAAAGGGTAACAAGGGCTTACGTCTGGTGCTCTGCCCCGTCTATTCTAAACTTAATCCTAATTCATGAGGCCTGAAACAAGTCCATGATGATGATGATGATGATGATGATGATGATGACATTTCAATTTTGTCTCTGCAGCGGTTCGTGATTAGTTTCATGCAGACATACAGATGTATAAAATCCGTAACTAAAAGAGAAGGCCCACGTGCACTTTATTGTTAAGAGTAAAATAATACTGTCACTCTCAAGCTTATAAATTGTTCTCGAAAACCAAACTATGTGTTTATTATTAAAACACAACGCAACTTTGTACTTTCTTCCTTACCATACTTAATTCCCTTTTAAAATACCATGTTTTCAAGAAGAGGAGCACTTTTACCGCTCTTCCTGACAACCACAAAAAAGTCTGGTGTAAGAAATGAGATCAATCGATTTCCTTTTCGATCTCGCGATCTACTTGTGCTGAATTTTCTTATTGACCGTTGATTAAAGAAACGGCTCTCACCATTTTTTGACATCCTCCTGCTTTCCAAGATTCACCACGGAATCTGCTGCACAAGGAAAAGTGTCTCCATTACGCGCTTCATCAGTCATTTGTTTCAGTGAATTTTCAACCTAGATAACGAATGTTCCATTATAAAAAGCCACATGCGAGTTCGCTTTCAAAATCATTCCCCGAATGCGATTATGTTAGACCACGATCATGTATCATCTGCTTTGCTAGTTAAGCTGGGTGCATGTTTGCTGTAAGAATTGTTTGAACTTTATCATGTATCATCTTCTTTGTTAGTTAAGGTGGGTGCATGTTTGCTGTAAGAATTGTTTGAACTTTCCGGAGAGAAAGTACCCTTTAAAAAATGTGATGTGTTCCATCCATATAACTTTCAGTGCCCGTTCTGCAACAAATATACTTACAAAAGATTCTTCATTCATTTATATCATGCTAATCCAGATAAACATTACCAGAAACTGTCTTATTTCTTGCTTCCTTAATGGGAAGTGAAATGAAATACACTAGGCTAACATGATACTCAAGTGTTTTAAATGTATTGCTATGTGAAAAAATTGAAATTCGGTTCTCTTTACATGGCTGGGAGTAAAACAAAAGAGGTATGAAACGAAAAATAAGGTATGTTTGAGAAAAGTTTAATTAGTTTAAAATTTAAACAAATAAGAAGGAATATCTTCGAAATAGTTAACGCTACAAAAATGACTATGGTATAAATTGTGTATTTTAACACGTCTATAATTTTTGTGTAGTAAATTTTTGTCTATCTCTTACGGTTTACCAGTTACACAAAAGCCATTCAGGATGAAGAGGTCTTCAGAGGCTACTCGCATAGAAATTAAGACACACGTTTCATTTGTTCATGAAAATCTCTTAAACAGATACTATTTTAATCAAAATCATTAATTATCATTTGAGAAAATCGAAATGTTCAAAACATGCTGTTCCATATAAAGAGTAGTTGGAAATGGGGGATCTTTTTTGAAAATCTTCGTCGTATCCTTGGAAGATATTAAACCTAAATACCAAGTTTGGTATTTAACGGACTTCTCGGTTTTGAGCTGAGCTATCCACAGACACACAAAAACATTTTTTTTCTAAAATGTTCTAAAAATGCTTATTCTTTGGATTCAGGAGTCCTCAAAATAGGTACAATTTCCGGTGAAATTTCGATGTCCAATCTTTAAGTGGAGTGTACCTTCTCATCTGTGTAGTTTGTACTAAGCGGAGAAAGTAATACGATGGAATCAGTTAGTAGTGGGGTGTTTCCTAAATTAGATGATCCTGCTAGCTGTCACGTGGCTTTTGAGAAAATTAATGCAATTAAATGAAAAAAAAAATCGATGTGCTGAGAAGCTACGAGAAAACTTGAAAAGGTATTTATCCAAACATAAATAACGGAAATAAAAGTTAGTTCAGCCCTTTAGGTGAAACTCAGAATGCTTGCCCCTTACTTCAAAAGACTTTTTCACATCTACTGATATAAAATCGTCTTTAAAATATATCATACACGTAATACACTTTCTTCGAATTTGAAACAGGTTTTTTTTCTTTCTTTTTTTTTTTTCTTTCTGTGTTGATGAGAATCTAAATGTTATGTATTAAATTATTTCTAAATTTGATGTCTCATTTACCAGGTTCAACATCCCATGATACATTAAACGTGCCTAATAAAGTAATACACAGGCGAATCATATGCCAAAATGGAGCCCGTGCCATGCCATTGCCATGCCGATGTTTTATATGAGCTCTCGTATCCTATACAAGCACAACCGCAAAATATCTCTCAACTTACATTGAGTAACATGACCAAAGGCGGTGGCTGAGTGCTCTAAAAACTATTTTATAGAGTAATGGATTAGGGTATACCTATATGGAGGAAAAAAGCTTCAAATGTTTAGAGAATTTTGAAAAAAGAGGCAAGAAGACGTTTTGAACATATAAGGGATTCAACAACTATTTAGAAATTTAACTGGGAACACTTCATTGGAATTTTTGTCAAGATTAAATGGACATGGGAAAGGGAAAATTATATACATAAAACTAATAAGGAGGAAAGAGAGGGTTCAGCATGGGCGAGAACAGAGGTTTGAAAATTAAAAGGTGAAAGGTAGGAATGCCTATAAGTGAAGGGAAGGAAGACTTGGGACATAAAGTGTTTAATTCTAAGGAAAGTGAAAACTGGAGAAATGAACTCATTATGTTAAAGTTTAAAAAAGACAAAATAAGATCGAAGGTCCGTATAGGAGAACAGAAATGTTGGACTGCATTTATTTAACATCTAATGTCTTCCATTCACATGACTTTCTCTACATGTTATACAAACAAACTTCTTAAAGAAGCTAATTCTTCTTTCTACTCCATGGTAATCAAATAAGCATTAGCATGCTTGTCATATCATTTAGTTCATTAAAGATAAGTAAAAGCGAAATAAGGAAATACACTAGACCAAAGCGATAGTCAAACGTTTTAAAAGCTGTCGCTGTGCGATTGTTATTGAAATTCGCATCTTTGCAGGGCCAGGTGTAAAAAGAAACTCGGAAGGTTTCCTGCTTGAAAAAGGTATTTTAACAATGAAACCAATAAAAAGGGAGTACATTAGTTCCACAGCAAAAATATAAAGGATATAATTTGTATGTTTTAACAATATCTTCATTTTTATACAGCAAGTATTTGTCAATCTCTTAAGGTTTACCAGTTATGCAAAAGTCATTCAGAATTATAAAGACTTGAGAGGCTGTTTCCAAGAAATTCAAGATGTACATTTTATTTGCCATGTAATTAATATACCGTATTTTAATGAAAATCGTTAGAGCAGTGAGCAAATCAAGATTTAACGAGCATTTTACATGTAAACGGTAGTTTGGGTTGGGGAGATTTTCTTGAAATTCGTGTTGCATCCTTGGGTGATATGAAACTTAAATACCAAGTTTGGTATTTAATGACTTTTCGTTTTTGAGTTATGCTGACCACACACACACACACATACACACACATACACACTGATTTTTTCTACAAATGCTTTTTTTTTTATTCCGAGTCCTCAAAACATTATTATTATTATTATTATTATTATTATTATTATTATTATTATTATTATTATTATTATTATTATTGGGGAAATCTCGGTATCGAATTTTTGAGTGGAATAAAATTCCTTCTCTATCTATTATGTACATTGTACATACGTGATAGAGAAAGGAAAACAAATAGAAATGGAGTGAAGAAATAAGAAGAAAATATAAACGAATAATGGTTTACAAAATATTGTATGTGGTGTGGATATCTACTGAATGAGGAGCCAGGGCCAATTTCAGTAGGTAACCGTATATACTGTAAATTTCTTAGCACTAAATAAATCATATCATAACATGACCAGAATAGCATTCTTTTCACAATCCTTCTGAGCCGTAGTGTACCGAGATCTTGTGTTGGTAATGGCTTTCCTTGAATATATTTCGATATAATAGGTTGCCATGCCAGGTCAACAACCCGTGCTCGTCAAGTGCACAGGTAACAGCGGTTGTGATACTGCTAGTATGATATACCGTAACAAAACAACTGGCAAACTGCCTACTAAATGTCATCCTATTTTCCCAAACTGTGAAATACGAACGTATTTTGTGGGTAAAGCACTACAAATATATAAAATTATTCCACTAAATCACAAAATATTCGTATTATTTTATATAAAAATGTCATTTTTCTCTCTTGCGGTTCTAAGAATACAGTCACAGAAGGAACAGGACTTTTGGAAAATGTTTTTCCTACATGACAATCGCAGCCTCAATCAAAACAAATTACAATGTTCCCCCAAAAATTATCTTTCTGTCAACAACAGTCATTTCATTCCACCGCTGCTATCACGCAACTTCCCTACTATTACAAAATGAATGTCGTTAAGGGTTGGGTAGATAATGCTAGACCCTTCTCTTGTTTCGTTTTTCGGGTGTCTTGCTGTGTACGCAGCATGCATATTGTTTTGTTAACTATGAAACACGTGATAGACGGAGATAATGATAAGCAACGCGTTATTCCGTGGAATAAATCTTTCTGGTTTTCCACTACAGAGGTAATGGGAACCATTGCTACGATTGATTCTTGGAATGAAAAAACCACTGCTTGTGTTAAGCTCCCGTCTGATTGGTAACTGATTCCTTACTTATTAAGAGAAAGACAAGATTTTAATCAATTTTTATGATTTACAAGCTGTTCAAAATAATACAAATTCATTTGGAATGAAGAACACTTCAGAAATGGTTCACACAAACTTCAACATACACATTCAATTAGTTAAAATATCTAAAACATTTTAGATAATGCATGAAATTTGTCCAAAAATGTGAAAATTAAAAACATATATTTTGTTTCGAAATAAAAAGACGTGGTTTCTAAACTTCCTGAAATTTATAATTTTTCCTACATGACGAAATTTGACTACCAATTAACTGAAGCCATAAATGGATAAGTGCATGCTTATTAATAGTCATCCTCAACTTAAACCTTATTTCCCACAAGCTTTTTTCCAACAAATTTCCGTTCTGCGTCTTCCAAGGATGAGATATGAAGATTTTCAAGAAAATTCCCCCACCTTCAACTATCTCCACATGGAACATTTTTAGACAAATCTGATTGTCTCAAAATTAGCTCTAACGATTTTCATTCAAATTACATATGTTTAAGATATTTTCATTTTCATGACATGAAATGTGCTTCATGAATTTTCTGGCAATAGCCTCTCAAGTCTTCTTTATTTTGTATATATTTATATAACTGGCAAACCATAAGAGATAGACAAAACACTTCCTAAACAAAAATGTAGATATTCTTAAGACACATTTATGTCATATACTTTTTTTTTTTGTAGAGTTAACCATTTCAAGAGATATTCCTTGTTATTTGTTTAAAATTTAAATTACTTAAACTTTTCTCAAACGGGAGTCATCATTCGTTTTATATCTCTTTTGTTTTACTCCTGGGCATGCCAAGAGAACCTAATTTCAACTATATCACATAGCGACCCGCTTGTAACATATTTTAGTTTCGCTTTATCCTAGTGTATTTTCTTGTTGCCCTTCTACTTATAAGGAGGCAAGTAATAAGATCATTTCTGTTAATGTTTATTTCGATTAGCATGATAGGTAAAAGAATAATCTTTTGTATGAATAGTTTGTTTGCAGAACAGGTAGAGAAATTCTTGTGAATGGAACACATCAGATGTTTTTGGGCTTAACCCTTTCCGAGATAAGCATTGTTATTGGTTTCAAATTTACCGTACTTTCACTTTTATCAACTGGGAAGTCATTATTCGTTTTTATCTCCTCTGGTCAAGCAAAGAAAACGAAATTTCAAAAACACATCAATCAGCTCTTTAAAGAACTGACTATTGCATAATCCTACTCTATTCCCCTAATTCTGTTATATCACTAAGGGAAAATGTAGGTAATAAGACCATTTCTATTAATGGTCCTTTTCGGTAAACAAAAACTGTTCTCCTCACGAAATATCACTAGGTTTTGTATACGGTAGCGTTTGGTTGCAATCTGACTGGAAAATGATTACCGTACACTCAGGATTTCACTGGGACCTCCCCCTCTCCAAGTACTGCTAGACATTCCTCTAAGCAAGCGAACAGACACAAACAGCGTATTCTGAAGTTAAGAAGTTCAATAGAAAACGTTTTTACTACTTTTGACATATTCAGAAAATATATACCTATTGGAATTCATTGTAATAATTTTCCGCGCATGTAAATCACATTTGAGACTGATTATTTCATCTGCCACAATACAGATTTATTATACTGTTCATATTATTTATAATTTGTAATAAAAAGTATGCTCAGTACAAAACTTTTAAATTATTTCTGTGCACATCTATAACTATACCAAAAACTCAGTAACGCACGGGACTTCTGCCTTTCTCCTCTCCGCTCGCTTGTAACAACATACTAGTATACTAGAAGTTAACTTAACCAGACGTCATGTCCAAAGCCTAGCTACAGCAAACTATATAATCTCAAGCCTGGAGTGAAGCGTAAGCACTTGTGCTATGATCTTCGCCCAGTGATGTATTATCCATCACGCTTCCTCTACAGCCGGGCTTTAAGCACTGTTAAGGCACAAGTTAGGGTACTCTGACTCAGCTGAACAGAGCTGGAACAGGCTGCTCTAGTTTCTGATTCTATCGAAATAAGTCACTTGTTTCCTTCACTCTGTCCTGTTGTTAGGAATAGGCGCTGGTAATAATCATAGGCTATTTCTATGCAAATATTGATAATACTGCCATAGAAACATAAATATGTGTAAGAATCTATACATCCAGGGTTTTCATTTTAAAATTGCGCATTTTAAACAATAGTCATTTCCATTTAGATATCGAGAGGAAAATTTAAAAACAGGGTGAGTTGCATTTAATGTTTCTATCCCTCTTTGAAATTTCAAGGATCTGTGTTTGGGCATTTATTCTTGAGAGAGAATGTAAGATATTAAAACCTAATATTCAATTAAACATTGAACTCCCCCCTCAGTATTTCAATTGAAGTGTCGGTTGTTTTAAATGCATTCAATTACATATTTATCCAGATTGGAAAGCTTCAGAATGAAAACCTAGTATAACAAACCTTTAATCGAAAATGTTCGGTAATTTTCAATTTTTAAAGAACATTAACATGTATAGTGAATTAAAATAATGAACCCAAGGCATGTGTATATGATTAGTTTAGTTTTATTTAACGTCCTTTCTTACTGCATATGGCAACATAGGTGGCGAAACTGATACACCTATCAAAAGGAATGATAATTGAAGAATTTGTAAAGGAAACTTTGTACCTTCCCGACAGCTGCCAGTTATGAGGATTGAGAAACATTTGGAAAAATACCAATTAATGAGGATTTTGAGCCGCAAATCTCCGGTTCTCTAATCCGGGGCGTAACATTCCAGCTATGCTCTGTTAAGGTTCGATGAAACGAGTGTTCAGGCTCAGGTCCACCACAGCAAACGATGAATGTCGTGCGAATGTTTTATCTCATGCGGCAACGCGCTTTAGAATTAACTTGAGTATGCCAAACAGATAATGAGTAAAGCCGAAATGGATGACCTGAAACTGACGTCAAGAAACTGAGCGTGAAGAAAAACGATCAATACTTGCTTTAAGGAAGTTAAAGGTGTTCCCCCAACTAGAGTCTAGGAGGAGAAACCTGGGGTTTGTACGTTGTTTAAAAATCCATAGATCTCAAAGTATTAGCTTCTATGTAAGTGTATTTATAGATATTTTTATTTGGAAATGTTCTACACTACAGTAGTTTTTCATTCGACCCAAGGTAGTTTTATCCTTCCTAAAATTTCTGTCTTTTCTTCTTCTTCCATCAGTTTTATTCTATTCATATTCCTCCTTATCCCATCCATCTATTGTTTCTGTGGTTTTCGCTTCTCTTTCTGTCTTCAGCGTTCCATTCCAATTTCATTTTCAAAATTCTGTCTTCTAGAATTCTTCTCACGTGTCCATACCGACTCATTGTTCTTTTTTCAATTACTTCATGAATATTCTTATCTACTTTCATCAATACACATTATTTTATGTCTACAATGTATAAAACGCATATACACTATACAGGATGGGAGGTGAATAAGAAAAACTAATTTGATATTTAATAGAGAATAAAATGTATAACACATACGTGTACGATATTTTCTCGTTTACTAATAGCATTGTCATAAATGAAGCACACATTTCAGGGTCTAATGTGTTTTTAGCGTTAGGTATTTCTTGTATTTATACACACACACACACACACACACACACACACACACACACACACACACACACACACACACACACACACACACACGCAAAGGCTAGCTCCTGTGCTTAGTACAACTCGCACACCGCCGATCCTCTATTCACATGACTCACAATATGAAAACGAGGAACCGATTCCTTTACTCAATAAATGGTTTTACATATGCTGAAGTAGCAGATATCCATTTAATTTACGACATAACTGGGGAATCTGACAATGCTGCGAGGAATGATTTTTAAAGACGAGCGTTATCTGTAATGTATCAAAGGATCTGTAACGCAGGGCATTTGAATTCCCAATTTGAAGGTTTTTAAACTGTTAAGGTTTAATTATACACTTTCTCATATTTGAGGAGCAATGAGAGGATTTGTCATCTTAAGATCAGAAGTGCAAATGCTTAGTTTCAGCCAGGTATTTGTTCAATAAAACCAAACATAAATAGGGCATAATAATGTCACTGTGTTCATTATTTTTAAGTTAAACCCTGAGTATATTGTGAATCCTAATCAGATAATGTATAAAGACGAAAACATGGTTACGCAAGTTGAAGTTTCAGTATGTTCGATTTTTTCCCTCACATCACACCAGTTATATTCGGGCAGGGAAAAAGGCAGAGGAGGGTCAACCAAGTTAGTTGTTACGTAAACAAACACTAAGCATCTGATATAGGTAATAATATCCATCCAAGCGTCTTAAAAGTTTGCTCATGTACATAACTTTAGCAATAGTGAAAAACCTGCAAATACTCGAGCATCATACCTTCCTCAACGCTGATACAAATAGTTACACTTACTCCACTTCCTACCCAATAGAATATAATAGTTCCTTAAATAAATGTTAACAAACTAGACAAACTACTCAAGATAAGCATTTCTAAATGACTTTAATATTCCTCTTACTTTCTCCACTATCTTCCTATGTTACATGACCCAAAAATCCGGAATAGAGGTTTACCAGAAACATATGCTTTGAAGTTCCCAAACCTCAAAAACCATGTTATATATATATGTCATACTGGCATTTAAATCCTACTTCTTCCAATGATGTGACATTTAGATTTTAAAGAAATTTCTCCCACCGTAAAGTGTGCTTTCCACGAGAAAATGCTCTGTGTGTGTGTTTTTTCCCTCAACAAACGCTATAACGATTTTGGCTAGAATCCCACGTTTAGCCTGATTATAAGGAAAATAATATATACATTACATTAAATACAATACATACAGACATATAGATGCACACACACAGACACATACATACATAACTCCATGGCACGACAGCTCACGGGGAACCTTGGCCTACCGCCCGGCCGCTGCGTCCCCCATCTCGGTCCACTACAGACGTCATGGATGGGGTGCAGTATTGGAGGGTGAGACGTGGTCAGCGCCTAGAGTCCCCCCGGCCGGTTAATGCGGTCCTCATGACCTGGAGGCGCTACTTCTCCATCAAGTAGCTCCTCAATTGGCCCCCCAGGGACCTTATGAGGCTGAGTGCACCCCGGGCCAGGTCTCCCAGCGGGGGAAAAATCCCCACGCCGGTACTGGGGATAGAACCCAGGTCTCCCGCTTGGTAAGCAGCAACGCTACCACCGCGCTAAGGAGACGACCACATACATACATACATACATACATAATTTGAATTTTATTGAATAGCATATTGCGAAAATATCCTCTTCATTCTAAATTAATTTTGTATAATTTTGCACAACTATGAACATAAAAATAAGATATAGACAAAAACTTAGCACATGAGAGCTATAGATGATTATTTGTCTTTTTATGGCATTAACCATTTCCGAGATACCTGTTCGTTGTTTTGGTTTTAAAGTTACAATAGAATTTAGCTTTCAAAGAGATTAGTTACGAATCCTTTGTTCCTCGTGTTATCGGAAACTTCAAACCATCTAATGAAGGGCAGCACAGCCTGCGGAATGAATAATAGTGGTTCGCTCTCTTATATATAGTGATAATTCACGTTTCAAGAAGATTTTGAGGCAACATTCATAGTTTAAATAACCAGTTTTTATAAGTGCAAACATTAGTGTTTAATTTTAACTGTATTGCTGTGTTATAATACTTAACTTCAGTTTTAAGTGCGAATGCTACGAGAGAAATCTTGGGCATGGACACTGAAGTTGTAAACATACATTTCATCAGTATCATTTCATAATCTAAGGAAATGACTTCGCTTTTATGATACTGTAAGTAAAACATTTGATTCTAATTTCACAGTTATGAATAGATTTTCAAATGTTAATAGCAAAAGTAAACAAATAAAAGCAAGAAAAGAAACAAGTGAACAACTAAGAAATCGAAACATTTGAAGTTATCGCTAAACAAAACAAATGAATACATAACCACACTTCCTTCTACAAGCCAGTTGGCAGCAATGCAAAATAAACAAAAGCCTGCTAACTCTGTTATTAATGCTATTCCTACAAAGAACAGATTTCAAATATTAGAAACAGAAGATACCGAGGTTGAACCAGAAGACTCCTCTATAAATCCTGTACTTAAAATACCACCTTTATGCTTACCTAATATAGAGAATTATCAATTATTCATGCAAGCTATAAAGAGCAAAATAAAATATAGATTTCATACCGACATGAAAGGTTCTACTACCAAAGTATTTACTTCGACACCTGATGATTTTAGGGAACTGACTGCATATTTTGACTCTATTCATCACTTATAAAAATCCAGCTGACAAGGAATTTTCAGTAATTATACGGAATCTCCCATGCTCAATCAGTAATGAAGTAGTATACAGGAACTGCAAGAATTGCATTTTCCTGTTCAAAAGGTAGCACGCCTCTTAGGTAGGAACAAAATTCCAATTCCCTTATGCGCAGTAGATCTGGAATACAATGAGCAAGGTAAATCAATTTTGAATCTAAACCGTTTACTCTATTGTGTGGTCAAAGTAGAGCCACGCAGGCAAAACAGGGACATACTTCAATGCACACGTTGCCAAAATGTTGGACATACAAAAAAATTATTGCCAACTTCAACCACGTTGTATGCGATGCACGCGAACACATCATTATTCTAAATACCCAAACCCAAAAACCACGCCACCAAAGTGCGTTAATTGTCATGAGGAACACTCGGCAAACTATAGAGGCTGTCGAAATTATTTGCAAATGAAAGATCGATTATTTGCGTCCCGCAATAATCAGGCTCAACAACAAAGGGAAGCTACTCCAACACCATCTCAATTAGCAAGAACAAATCAAGCAGATAGCAAGCAGAACAGCACACAAATACTACTCCTAAGAAACCCTCGACTTCTCAAGCATATGCAAATGCAATAAGAAACACCGAAACTCACAAACCACAACATCGACAACAGATGATAAGCTCATTCTCTTTTTTTCTCACCAGTCTGTTAACTAATGCTATTCCTCACATTCTTTCCTTTGTAACACAGCACTTGCCAGCAGTTCAACAATTCATAATATCTTGTCTATCTTCTATTATTTCTCAAAATGGCAACCCTTAAACATTTATCAGTTCATCAGTTTACAATAGTTAACTGGAATGCAAATGGTCTTCGCTCTAAACGAGCATCATTTATTTCCTTCTTAACAATTCACAATATTGATATAGCTTGTGTTACTGAAACTAATATTTTACCAAACGAAAATTTTAAAATATCAGGATATAAAATCCACAGGAACGATAGAAGTGCCTCAACTGCCTCCGGAGGAGTAGCTATAATAATAAAAAATAATATTAGTCACAATGCAGTACTAATACCAACTTTAAAGGAACTAGAAACTGCTGGCGTTCAAGTAAATTGTCGTGAAAGTGATTTTGTGTTAGACTGCGCCTATAAACCGCCGTCTTATCTGCTCAATGTAACCTACCTTTCCTTACTGTTTCCAGCGACTGCTTCAACTTTGCTTCTAGGTGATTTAAACTGCAAACATGTTTCTTGGGGTTGCAGAACCACAAACCCAAATGGTTTCGTCTCTATGAGTGCATCAGCAATAATAATCTACATATTTTAGCTCCAGATGAACCAACCTTCTACTCATATAATGCAAGTAGTCCTCCAGATATACTTGATATTGGAATTCATAAAAATATGCAACTACTCACATCACAAGTTTAACAGCACTTGATTCCGATCACTGCCCAGTTCTAGTTACCTTTCATTTAAGAACCCACATTTCAGTGTACACGCCCAGACTTATTAACTCTTATGTGCAATGGAATACATTTCAAACAGCACTAGATTTGAAACTTCAATCTGCATTTCATCCTGAAACAGTCAACGATATTGATAGCGCTGTTAAGGCATTTACTGAAAAAAATCTGCCTATCTGTAAATGAATCAACGATAATTTTTAACAGACAAAAACCAAATTTCTAGATGAGCTAGATCAATTTCGTCTTCAGATATACCAAAATTATTTATTATCGCTCTCCAACTGTGATAATACTCTATGGTAAGTGACCAAACGAATACTTAAAGAACCAAATCTAATTCCTTCATTACGTGAAAATAACCATATTGTAACTGACACACAACCAAAATGCAGCCTGCTAGCTTCATTTAATGAAACTATGTTTAAGCCAAATAATAGTGACAATGAACAGACTACCAAGGAGATTACAGATGAACTTCAACAGCATATGAAGAAGCCAAAGGTACCGGACAGAATTATCCCTGCCTCTACAAAAGAATTGAAACGATTTATACATCAACTTCCACTCAAAAAGTCACCTGGACATGACTTAATACCAAATATAATATTAAAAAAGCTGACTAATAAAGCATTTACATATCTAGTTACAATTTACAACGCATCATTGAGGCTTGGTTATTTTCCACAAACATGGAAACTTGCAGAGATCATCGTTTTTCACAAACCTAATAAACCGAAGTATCAACCATCTAGCTACCGACCAATTAGTCTACTACCAACTCTGTCTAAACTGTTTGAAACAATTATTCAAAAATGTCTTTCAACATTTTTAACCTCTAATCACACAATTCCAGTTTTCAGTTTCATTTTTGACCTAAACATTCCATTACACATCAGTTATTAAGAGTCATAAATGCTATTGCAACAGGGTTTGAAAAGAAACAGTTTGCTGCTGCTATCCTCCTTGACGTTGATCAAGCCTTCGATAGAGTATGGCACGAAGGCTTACTAGTAAAATTATATAGAGTAGGAATACCAGATTATCTTATACAGATAATAAGGAGCTTTTTACAGGACCGAATTTTTCTAGTCCGCATAGATGCCTTCAAATCAACTGTACGAACAATCGCCGCTAGAGTACCACAAGGATCAGTTCTCGCACCGCTACTGTTTAATATATTCACTCGCGATATACCTGATTTACGACCAGCTTCCATCGCCATGTATGCAGACGACACTGTCCTGTTTTATTCACACTCCAAACTAAATAAAGCAAAACTAGACATCTGCAAGCATCATTTTCACATTAGCTGAATGGCTTACATTATGGCGCATTTTACTTAACATCAACATGACAGAAGCAAAAATATTTTCTCTAAGACCTTATCGATACCTTGATTATTTATATTTACAGAATAAACAGCTAACCTGGTTGCATCTCAAACCTCAGTTAAATATCTTGGCGTTCTACTTGACATAAAAATGACATGGAATGATCACATTACACGCATCACAACACTTGCTAACTCAAGGCTCATCAAACTTTATCCATTAATTAATAAACGCTCCAAGATTGGCCTGGACTGCTCCATTCTGCTTTACAAATATATAATTCGACTTCTTCTCACTTATGCAGCTCCTATATGGTCCACAACAAATAAAACTAATATTCATAAACTGCAAGTTGTACTAAATAAGTTTCTCCGCAGAGCTACAAATGCACCATGGTTTGTAAGAAATGCGCAACTTCAACACGAGCTTAACATCCTTCCAATACAGCACTATATGAAACACCTCTCCAAGACATTCTTCAACAAATTAAGCAACGTTACTGGTGCCCAAGCATTTAACCTGCATATCAAAACTCAACACAAAGGGCTGAAAAGAAAACTACAACATTTTTTACCAGTGAAACAGAGGACTCCTATTAATATTTATTCATAAATTTCATTATCTTGTAGTTTCATTTTTTGTAATTTATTATTGTTATTACTTTTACTTTCATTCAATTGTAACATTTATTTGTAAAGTTATATTATCATTTCTGTACTAATAATCTACTTTTGTTTATGTTAGAGGAGCCAATATGGTTAACCTCAAATGCTAATGTATTTAATGTTTTTATCTAGTTGTTATCTATGGCCTGTATAGCATGTACGCTGATCTGCCAAAAATAACATTTAAAAAAAATCTAATAAATTTGACTCAGTACAGTATCCTGTATTCATCTTGTACTTAGAGTGAATAATTAATGAAAACGTTTCTGCAGAGCTTCTCTCAGCATGGAGTAGGTAGAAAATAAAATTTTATAATGCTACTTTATAAAACTGATATAAAATTACGGAAAATGCCTGTCTCGGGGTAGCATGGCTGCCTCACATTCTCGCCTGCGATGCCACAAGTAATAAAAGCGGACGTCAAACACTACAAAAAAAATGCTCACATTCAAGAGGTCATGCGTTCGAATCTTGGTTAGGGTGAGCTACCCGCATTAAGCTTTTTCAGAGTTTTCCCTTTTCATGAGAAGACGAATGCCGAGTAACTTAAAGCTCCGTGGATCCCGAGATCATTTGTGCACCATTTCACCGTTTTAATTCTTCGTTCGATAACACCAACCAGGTTAAAGGACGATAAGCTACAAAAAACAAACATAAAAAATTTTGCTTGTAACGGATGTTTAGTAAGTGTATTTGATCTTGGAAATTTCGTGTTGTGTTCTTGGAAGATACTGAACTTAAATACCAAAGGATAGGGTAGTTTGAATTGTTGGGAATTTTCTGTACCGTTCTTGCAAAACATTGAACTTAAATACCACACGAGAAGATAGTTTAGAATGAGTCTATTGAAAATTTCGTGTCGAGTTCTTGGAAGAAACTGCAGTTTAATGTCACAGACATGATACTTTGGAATGGGTGTATTTTCTTGATAATTTCGTATCATTTTCTTGGAAAATATTGAACTTAAATACTAAACGACAGCAATAGTTTGGGATTGGTATTTGCTCTTGGGAACCTCATGTCGTGTTTTTGGAAAATGTTGAGCTTGAATTTCAAACAATAGGCTAATTGGGATGGCTGATTTTGTATTTGTTTTATTAAACTTCGTGTCGCGTTCTTGAAGGATGCTGAATGTAAATACCAAACGATAGAGAATATAATGTGAGTGAAAGGCATCAGACTTTTAAGTAGAATATTTATTTCTATGATAAAACTCTAAGGTTCAAACCATGAGCTTAAAAATCTTTGTTTACAAATATGGCGTAACGATCCGAAAATGAATGCGAAGTTAACACGACAAGCTTTAATGTGTAATATATTAAACAAGCTGACAAGTAATTTGTTTGCGTTATATGACGCAGTAGAATTCACGTTTATAATGTCAGTTACATACAAACCCACAAATGTTAGAACGGATGTTCTTAAGAGCGTTCTTAACAAAATTATTTTTCATGGACCTTAAGAATCAATACTCTGAAATGGAACCAGGCCATTGTATATGTTGGAGAAGAAAAATAAAAGAATCCTAGTATATAAACATTATTTGATACATAAAAACAAGGACGAGAAAGGGGAGAGGGTAATGGGCATCGATTAAAAGGGGCCTATCAGAAATCAGGTAACATTCACAACCCCACCAATGAGGATAAACTGAAAGGGCGTGGTCTAATGTGGAGATAAAAATATAGGATGTCTACGGCACGGCGCATGTTGAGAAACGACGCAGGCGTCGTACGATGTTTCTGAATCAGAGGCGGCGTTGCACAGTAGCAGTACAGACGTTAACATGTGGTTTGCAGCAGTAATGGACTACCTGTGTATTCCACGAATGCTATTCTTCCATTAAGATCTTACAATGTTCTGCTACAATTAGCAAGTTTTATGAAAAAATCATATTTTTCAAACGCATCTCGTTAATTAAGATAATTATCAACTGAAAATATTTTGTTTGGTTGTTTTGGTCGATATTACGCAGAGTTTACAAGGAACAAGAGGATTGCCACTTTTCACTTAAAATACCTGACATTTTACACACCACAACAAATATTTTACGTAACGGCTAGTTCCAAAATATGATGTCACTCACACTCATACGACATTCTCCACCTTTACAACCTCACACCATTCTTACATTAGATATTGTATTTTCATTTCTAAATCTGATGTATTCCATCCTCTGACTAATCTGTAACAAGCTATTCTTACAAACGTTTATTAGTCTGTCTCTTTAGTGTGAGGGTAGCATGTCTGCCTCACATTCAAGAGGTCGCGAGTTTGAATCTTGTTTAGGGTGAGTTACTCGAATAAGGCCACTTTCGGGGTTTTCACTCTTCCTGAGAATACGAATGTCTATTAACTTTAAGCTCCATGGACCCCGAGATCATTTGAACATCATTTCACCGATTTCATTCATCGCCCGATATGAAAAACCAGGTTAAGGACGCCAAGCCGTGTAAAAAAATCTTATTCTTTTATCCACGTTATACTCATCAAGATAAAACATTAGCAGAAATGATAGAATTACTTAGTTTCTTATAAGCATATGGGAAATAAGGGAGTAAGCGATAGTGAAATCTTAAAAGCTGCTTACTGTGTGATTCAAATTCGGTTCTCTTTGCATTCCTAGGGGTAAAACAAAAGAAAAACGAATGACAAATTTCCATTTAAGAAAAGTTTAATCATTTTAAAATTGAAACCAATAACAAAGAATATCTCATAAAAGGTTAGCTTATATATATAACATTGGTTATAATTTTAAAATGCTCATACTTTTCTCAAGTACATATGTTATTTTATAATATAATATTTGTTGTAATTTTAAAATACTCAAACTTTTCTCATATGAAAAATTGATTTATACTCTTGTTTAGTAAATTTTTGTCTACTTCTTATTGTTTACCAGTAATGCAAAATTGATACAGCATGAAGAGGTCTTCAGAGGCTATTCCCAGAAAATTCAAGATATACTTTTTATTTTCATGTACATATCTTTAATATACGATATTTTAATACAAACGTCAGAGCCATTTTTGAGAAAAACAAAATCTTCAAAAATGTTTCCATTTTAGAGTAGGGGAATTTTCTTGAAAATCTTCAAGTTGCATCCCTGGACGATACTCAACTTACGTATCAAGTTTGGTATTTAATAGTCTTTTCGTTTTTGAGTAATGCTGTCGGCAGACAGATAGACACACACACACACATACACACACAGATAATTTTTATAAAATATCCTTTTCATATTCAGGGTACGAAAAAGTATATATTTCTGGCGAAATCTAGATATGAAGCTTCTGGGTGGAATACAATACTTTTTCTATCTACTATGTGCACACGTACATACTAACGGTAGTAATGGTAGAGGAAGTTCAACTTTACTTTTCTATTCGCATTGCGTGACTCATGATGCATTTTTGACTGGAAATTATCTCCAAACAAGGTTGAGTATGCATTATGGACAAAACAAATCTACGATGTTGCAATTGATAATTCGAAAACGATTAATGCCGCAGAAAACTTTGTTTTATTTACGCTGTATATTTCAATGCTCTAAATATTTTCTCTAGTAATATAATGCCTATCTTTTAAATATTACCAGCTATTCAAAATAATACAAAATTCATTCTGATTGAAGAAGATTTCGCAAATTATTCAGAGACACTTCAACATATACATTTTATTAGTTATCAAAATACCTAAAGTATATGATATTTTAATCAAAACCTTTAAACCCAATTTTAGAAAAGTGAAAAACAACGAATATATTTTCATAACGAGTAGTTTAGAGTGTAACAAGTTTTATGATCTGTCTATAAGCTTAAATGGTGTAATACTCATATATAGAATTTTTAATTAAGACAGTTTATAGGTAAAGTATATTTTATAGGTAGAAGCGTGCGCACACACATGCGAATTCTGTCCTTGTTTAATTTTTCTACCATGTACAATGTACTCGTACGTTATAAGGCATGTGCGCGTGTGTATAGGTGTGTAAGAATATAACTCAACAAGAAAACTCTTCCAAGGATTGACACATAGACTTTCAAGAATATCCTCTCACCCCAGGCCGCGCTTTAATGAAGCATTTTTCAAAAATACTGATTTTTTTCAAAAATAGTTTTAAAGATTTTGATTAAAATACCATATGTTTATACCAAATCTCTATACTTTCATTTTCTGGGATAGCATTTGAAGCCCTCTTCATTCTGGATGACGTTTGCATAACTGGTAAACCGTAGAGAAAGATAAAATATTACAACACAAAAATATAGATCTCGTTAAATCACACAACTTTTGTCAAATACGTATATTTTGTGAAGTTATTCATCTCCATTTCTGGTCATTTGGTATAAATTTTCTAACATATAAGGGGAGATTAAAACCTCAACGTTATAATTTCTAATAAAAATTATTGTAAATATTAAGATAATGTTATGGGCGTTTAGAGCACATGTTGCGCGTTCTCTGATCTGTTTTTATATCAAAACATTTTTAATTAACCACTCTATGACTTTCCATATTTGTATACATATATATTTTTAATTAAAAAAGTTCAGTAAGTTTTTTCAGGACTCAGCTACTCCTCAGCTACAAATCAGAATAGATTCTTATAATCACCATTGTGTTGCTTCCATGCAATTAAGATTTCATTAGCTCCTCTTATAGTTCTGCAGAAAAAGAAACATGTTAAACAATGTGTTTTTGAGAAAAACAGCTTAAGCTTAAAACTTATCAGAAACTCAATTTCCCGAAGAAACATGTTAAAATCATATTTTAATACAGTGATGGACCTCCTCTATCTCTTCTTTTTCTTCTTCTTCTTCTTCTTCTTCTTCTTCTTCTTCAAGCCTAGCACTTCTTTTTCTTTTAGATTTTGTCTGTTTAGTCATATTTTTTATCACAGTTTCAGCTTTGGAAATTGGCACTTGGAAAAAATGTTGTACGAATGCTA
Source organism: Hymenopus coronatus (assembly GCA_030762935.1). Taxonomy (NCBI): domain Eukaryota; kingdom Metazoa; phylum Arthropoda; class Insecta; order Mantodea; family Hymenopodidae; genus Hymenopus; species Hymenopus coronatus. Next base: position 162,810,699 of record CM060892.1, read on the forward strand.
TTCCCACTATTCAGTCCAAATTGTTCTAGCACTTAATTAGTCTTATACTTCTTAACAAAAGATCGAAACAGCATCATGTAAACCAAAGGGAAAGTTTTTTTATTTTTTTCCCCAAAAAAGTGTATTTTGAAATCCTCTGCCAGTTTGTGTTGTTAAAATTTCTTCATCATGAAGATATTTTTCTAAAACTGCAAAAATACAAGATTATTTTATATATATGCACTAATGCTTCCATTACAAAACAAATAAATTGTAGCGCTGTAGCCCAGAAAGTAACTGGATAAGGATTTGTTCCTGAAATGAGGCAGATTAAGGATAATGAAATAACTGTTACAGTAATGCTTTTAAAATCAGATGTGTTCCATTCACATGACTTTCTCCAGCTGTTGTACATATAAATTATTCTTATAAAAGATTATTCTTTTATCTGCATCATGCTAATTAAGATAAACAGCAGAGTTAGTCTTATTACTTGCTTCCTTATAGGTATAAGGGAAATGTTCACTCCACAAGAAAAACGTATATGACATAAATTATATGTTTTAACGAGATCTACATTTTTTGTTTGTGTGCTTTGTCTATCTCTTACGGTTTACTAGTTGTGCAAAGTTCCACAAAGATCTTCCAGAGTAAAGGGGTCTTCAGAGGCTACTCCCAGGAATATCAAAATATATATTTTATTTTTCATGTAAATATCTTTAATATACGGTATTTTAATCAAAATCGTTATAGCCAATTTTGAGAAAACAAAAACTTTTTGAAATTTTTTCCATTTAAAAAGTAGTTGGGGAATTTTCCTCAAAGTCTTCGTGTCACATCTTTGGAAGATACTCAACCAAAATACCAAGTTTGGTATTTTACCGACTTTTTGTTTTTGAGTTATTGAGCTCACAGACATGACACACACACAGACACACACACATACAGGCCCAGAGGTCTCTTTTAAAATGCTTTTTCTGGATACATGGTACCCTAGAACGTGTATTTAAAATGAAACCGATATCAAATTTTTGGGTGGAATGCAGTAGTTTCTCTACCTATGTACTAAGTAGAGAAAGTAAAAATAAAGAAAAATATACACACACAAAAACAATGCAATGGAACGGATGTGTAGTAATTGTATTTTTGTAGCTTCAATTTATGACGGTTCCCTTTAAAAAGTTTGCGTATTTCATGGAGTACTTTTACATTCGAAGTATGTAAGTTGTTTAATTGGCATTGAATAAATTCTCAACATTTCAATTAAAATCACTAGAGCTATATGGGAAAACATATTGTGAGGCAGCAACTATGTTTCATGTACCTCTGTCATGCAGTCGCAGAGATAAAGGATATATGCCCACCATGACTTGAAGCTTTCCTGACGGCGGTATGAAAATAACTTTTCTCGGGCTGTCAGCCAGGTGAATTCTGGAATAATTTCCAAACAGATGGAGTGGCCATGGGCTCTCCTCTCTCACCAGCCATAGCTAATTTTTACATGGAAGCGTTTGAACATCAGGCCTTAGATTCAGCAACTCTTAAGTCGGCTGCCTTCTACAGATACGTGGACGACACCTTCGTCATCTGGCCTCATGGAGAAGACACGCTACAGGGCTTCTTAAACCATCTAAATCCAAACATCAAGTTTGCTATGAAAATTGAACAGGAAGGGAAGTTACCATTCCTGGACATATTAATACGCCGGAAGCCCGATGGTTCCCTGGGCCTCAGTGTGTACCGGAAGCCCACACATACCGATCTATATTTAAACGCAAACAGTTGCCACCACCCTGCTCAACGAAACACAGTTCTATCCACGCTTGCACACAGAGCAATAGCCATCTCAGACAGTGAAAACCTCGCTAAAGAATTTCAATATCTCAGAACCAGCCTAGAGAAAAACGGATATAGCAAGAGCAGCATCAACAAGGCACTAAAACGGGCTTCAAACTGTGCACAGCGTAATGCATCCCAGCTAGATGAGTCACAAGACACGAAGAAACAACGTAAAGCCTACCTCCCATACACAGGTCATTTGTCTGGTAAACTGAGTAGAATTATGGGCAAACACAAAATCAAGACTATACACAAGCCGCCCAATAAAATTCGAAATATGTCAAAGATTCCATCGGCCTCAAGACTCCCGGGGTATACCGCATTCCATGTGAATGTGGCAGAGCCTACATCGGACAGACAGGGAGAACGATAGAACAAAGATGCAAAGAGCATGAGAATTACATCCGCCTGATGTACCCAGAAAAATCTGGTCTTGCGGAGCACTGCATCCAAGAAGGACACAGACCGAGACTGGGCGATACAACCACCATGTTTAAGTCTTCAAGCTATTGGGACCGCTCCATCAAAGAAGCCATAGCTATTAAATACGAAGAAAATAACATCAACAGAGACAGCGGCTTGCAGGTGAATGGTATTTGGAGTTCGGTGCTCAACAAACACTCACAAAGATTTGTGAAACTGCCAAAAGCTAGTCCTAGTTTTTAATACAGGCTCACATCTGGCAGCGGGCCAATCAGAGCAGTCCGTCCCGGCAACGGAGACCATTGGTCCCTAGTCAACGCCTCCCATGCCGGACCCGGGCCAATCACAGAGCGGTATCTGGCCGGTCCCCCACCGGACTACTATATATAAGGCGAATCAGGAGTCTGTACATCATTCCCTGAAGATGAGAGCGACGTTAGCTCTTGAAAGCTTGGAAATTATTCCAGAATTCACCTGGCTGATAGCCCGAGAAAAGTTATTTTGATATATGCCCAGCGTAATCACTAGTCTGTGGAAACTTCAATCGAATAAGCGAGAGTTCTCGCGAGTGAGCCAGATGTGCGTTTCCGGTGAGAGAAAAAGTTCTGTTCTCCGAGCCATTATGGATCTAGTGATGCTGTAGGTAATTAGAGAGCTCTTATGTTAGATTCCTCAGCAAGTGAGTCATCCGAAGAAGAGGCTGTCACACTGCCACGTTACGAGAAAAATGAAGCGACAGCGGGAACTAAGTGAAATGGCAGTGAAAATTGGAATTGTATCACATTAGTGAAGTCACAACGAGAATTTTGTGGGGTGTCAGTGAAAACAGGATAAATTCACACAAATAAATATAAATTATTTTTTAAACGAAGAGTTGGTCCTATTACGTTCTCAAAAGTCACGATACTTTAACACAAATTCATTTTACACGAACTAAATATGTTCCGTCAAAACAAAAGTACTAACTCCACCATAAACGACGTCGTTATCATCAAGGTTTCGTTCAATAGGATTTCGAACAGTAGGCTTATTCAGAATAAATGGATGACCGCTTTGTATAATACTTGCATTGATAAAAATATCCATTTCTTATGCATGTACCTTTTGCACATCTATGTAGTTTTATGTGTACCTAGTTTATTTATGTCACTGAAGTTCCTTTATTTGTATGGACAGGGGTTGAATAACTCCTGTAAATTTAAATGGCGTGTTATGTATGGACCCTCTTTTAACTACTGTGGTTCTCAGCGTCCCATTCTAAATTGGGTGTGAAAGACCACTTAATTTTGCTCAGAGGCCTCTCTATCAGGCTTGAGATTCTTTTATGTGCCGTAAATCTACGACACGGGACCAACGGCTTTACTTCCCTTCCGAAGGAAGCCACGCTAAGGAGTTTTACACCCGAAAAAATCCATGGTCCTCCACCAGGTTAGAACCCGCGACCTTGGGTATATGAAGTTAGCATGGTAACCATTACACTATGGAGGGCAATAGAAATTCCTGTATGAGAAAAGTATAAATTTCTTAAAGCTGAAACAAAAAGCAAGGAATATACATTTAAAAAAAAACTCCATGAAAAAAAATTATATAACATAAATTGTGTGTTTTAACGTGCTCTACATTTCTTGTGTGGTAAGTTTTTATCTATCTCTTACGGTTTAGTAGTTATGCAAAATTCCGTAAAATTCACTCAGAATAAAGTAGTCTTCAGAGGCTATTCCCAGAAAATTCAAAATATACATTTTATTTGTCAGGTAAATATCTGAAATATACGATATTTTAATCAAAATCGTTAGAGTCATTGTTTAGAAAATCAAAATTTTCGAAAAAAGTTCCATGAAAGGGTAGTTTGGGGTGGGGGACTTTTCTCAAAATCTTCATGTCGCATCCCTGGAAGGTACTAAACTTAATTACCAAGTTTGGTATTTTAGCGAGTTTTCGTTTTTGAGTTATCGTATTCACAGACACACGGACACACACACACATACACACATGGACCTTTTTCTGAAAATATTTTTTTTTTTTGGATAAAGGGGACCCTAAAACATATATTTCAGGTGAAACCTCGGTATCGAATTTTTTGTGGAGTGCAATACCTTCTCTATACACCACGTACATAGTACTTGTAGAGAAAGTGAATATTAAAATTTTCGAAAATTTGTTAATGTAATGGGATAGTATGAATGGGGGATTTTCTTGAAAATCCGTGTCGCTTCCTTGAAAAATGCTAAACTTTAGTGTAATTTTCAAGTTTGGTATTTAATGAATTTTCGTTTTTGAATTATGTTGTTCAAAGACACATATACGGACCTTTTTCTAAAAATATGATGCGTTGCATTCACATGACTTTCTGTATTTCTTCTGCAAAAATTATTGTTACAAAAGATTACTCTTCTACATACATAATGCTAAATGAGATAAACATTAACAGAATTGGTCTAACCACTAGTTCCTTATAAGCAGAAGGGAAATAGGAGGATTCACTAGGCTAGAGCAATAGTCAAATCTTTTAAAAGACGGTCGAAATGTGAACAATCTAAGTTCGGTTCGCATTTCCAGAAAAACAATAGAGAGATGAAACGAAAGGTGGCCCAGTTTGAGAAGGTGCATAGTTTAAAAGTGAAACCAATAAGGATATTTCGAAAACGGTCAACTCTGCAACAAAAATGTATATGACATAAATTATGTGTTTTAACGATATCTACATTTTATATCCAGTAAGTTTTATGTATAGTGAGTTTATCTCTTACTATACAGATCTGCAAAATTCAGCAAAATTCATCCAGAATGAGCAGCACTCTAGAAGCTATTCCATAGATATTTCAGGATATACATTTTATTTGTGAGGTAAATAGCCTAAATATAGAGTATTTTAATCAAAATATGAGAGCCATTTTTAAGAAAAACATTTTTTTAAACATTTTCCAAGTTAAGAGTAGTTTGGGATGTGTGATCTTCTTAAAAATCTTCGTGACGCATTCTTGGAAGATACCAAACTTAAATACCAAGTTTGATATTTAATGGCCTTTTAATTTTTTTACTTATACTGCTCACAGACACAGGGGCCCTTTTTCTAAAACTGCTATTTTGGATTCAGAGAGCTCAAAACATATATTTCCTGTGAGATCTCGGTATCGAATTTTGGGTGGAATAGAAAATTACTCTATGAATAGTAATAGGTGTAAAGAAAGTAAACGTGTTTTTTGGACTCAGTGCCTTTTACAACATCGGGTGAAATTTCTACATCGAAATTTTGGTGGTATACAGTTTCTACATAAAATGAAAAAGGAAAATTGATATGTGCTGTCAGGGACGGAAGATGGTAAACTCGAGTCAGAAAATTAGAATTACCTAGTTTCGAATCCTTGTTGAAGCCCAATTTTCTAAGTAAATCGTTGTTCACATATGGCAGTATCGTACGAATTAAATGAACGACATATATTTTAATGACAAAGCACACAAACTTAAATACATAGAGCTCCATTCTTATCCTGGTTTACACACAAAATATTCAATTAATTTATATTTGTATTGACATTCCACTTAATATTTAAATTGTACGTTAATTTTGAAGTCAAAGGGCATTTCAGTTTTTGTGTGTGAGCATGTTTTCTTGGGCCTAGTTTTACGGGGAAGCGAAGGTCGGGGAAAAGGAGAGTATCGCATGCCTGTCTTTCCGCAGTTTATTCCTTTGAGACCCTCAGCCATTATATTGAATAGGTTATCTATTTACCGCGAACTAGCTGAATTATTAAACGAAACATAGCGCAAGTGCGTGTGCGTGAAATCTGGGCTCTACAGACGAATCAAACTTTGAATGTAGCATTGAAGCCACCAGATATCAAGGCATACTTCATGTCTCAATGTTGTCGCCTTGCTCTTCATCTGAAAATGAGCGAAACCTATTGTTTGACGACTACGGAGGCCGAGCGCCTAAGAAAATGAGCGCGCATGGTATATAAATTTGCACTTCAATGTTTGCTGCACCCCCTCGTAAAGGTAAGATTCGTTAAGGATAGGGGTTTATAAATCAATTAGTACTCTTTGGCGAGAATATTTTGAAACAGTGGAAAGGGCTAAGGTACGAAACATGAAAAAAAAATGAAATGTAAATGACGCGTTATTTATGGACAAATAACAAGGAATATCTTTTTTTTCTCGTAGTGCAGGCGATGACACTGATGATACATGAAGATGTAGCCCCGGTGAAATGAGGTGGCGGGGGAAACCGGAGAACCCGGAGAAAACTCGCCTCTGCGCCGCTTTGTTCACCACAAATCTCACATACAGTCGCTTGGGATCGAACCCTGGCCATCTAGGTGAGAGGCGAATGGTCTGACCACTCGGCCACGGCGCGGCCTAGGAATATCTTGGAAATAGTTAACTCTAAAAACAATGTAACGTACATTGTGTGTTTTAACGAGCTTATGTAGAGGACTTCATAAGCTGATACCAGAAAATTTAATATATACATTTTATTAATTCAAGTACATTTAATATAAGGCAATTTAATCAAAATCGTTATAAAATCAAAATTTTGCGATGATTCCACGTAAAGGGTAGTTTGGGTTGGGGAATTTTCTTTAAAATCTTCGTGTCACATCTTTGGAAGGTGCTAAAGTTAATATAAAGTTGGGTATTTAGCTGACTTTTCGGTTTTGAGTTATCGTGCTCACAGACCATATACACACATGGATCTTTTTCTAAAAATATTTTTTGGGGAGATTAAGAGGAATCTATAACGTGTACTTCTAGTGAAATGGCGGTATCGAATTTTAGGTGGAATGCAATACTCTCTCTACCTATATATTATCGAGAAAGTAAAAATCACTAGTTTAACTGCATCTTTTCGACGAATTTCTTTGTGTAGAAATATATTAGGTAACTATAATTTTACTTCATCGGGCCATGATTGGATAGAAGAGTCGCGTGCTTTCAGTTCGTGCCCTCTATCTGGTTAGCCTAGGCCCTAATTCCAACCCATGCCTGTCGTGAGCCTATCTAAATTTGTAGATGTACATACGATGCAGAAAAGATTTATGTGGGTCTTACCAAAGCCATATTTACACTTTGGAATCTAGGTTTTGGATCTTCTGAAATTATGTTAACCTTTATTTATGCAAACAAATTCTCGGCATTTAAAGATTATTATTTCTCAGAACAACAAAGAAATTGCCCTAGAAGAAGAGTTGTCGTGAAGCTTGTTACTTCATTTAGAATTCCAGAGAACAAGCTTCTTCTCATTCTTTCTCTTACACTCTAAACTTTCAACTTTTAAACTCCGTTTATCGTATCATTAATTATTGCAGCGAGGACTTCCTTCATCCCTTCCTACCCCTCTCCTTTCAGAAGTCGTGAAGAACTTTATGTCTAAAGGACACGGAAGAAAGTCATTTCCGTGATTTTTAAGCTCCTCCTATTCGCTTCTTACCCGGAACGTATTTCATTAACTGCGAGACAGAATTTCATATATCTTCCCACATCGGACATAAAAGATCGGTAGGAGTGGCCTTCATATTTTTTAGACTTCCATTCCGTTTACAAAAACTGCTCGATCAATAAGAAAAATGCACCTGTGAGCACCCATCGCCTTTGTTTCTTTATCGCTTTTCTTGAGCCGCTGAAATGCAAACCCTCACGTCAGAAATATCACAAGAAATGGATCTCTGTTCCCATTGTGAAGGCACTGGACAACTGTGACAAAAATTATATGTTACAATCACACTACTTTCTCTACCTATTCTGCAACAACTTCTACAAAATCTTATCCTTATGTCTGTTACTTCTCGCTAATCAAGATAAACAAAAACAGAAATTGGTTTATTAAATATGTTATTATATGTACGTTCAAGAGAATTAAGACAATACACTGGCGTAAAGCATTAGTCAAAGCTGGTTGCTATGTGATGCATTGATATTCTATTTATTTACACGACCAGGATTAAAAAAAGTAAAAGAAAAATGAATACGATATCCATTTGAGAAAGTATAATTATTGGAAAATCTAAACTCAGAAACCAGGAATGTCTCAGAACTGATCAATTCCATAAATTTGATACTTTTTAGTACAACATGACTTCAGAGGCTATTCCCTGAAAACTCAAGATGCACACTTTATTTGCTATGCAAACATCTTTAATGTATGGAACCTTAATAAAAATCGTTAGTCATTTTTGAGAAATGTTCAAATTTCTCAAAATCTTCCATGTAAAGTACTGTTTCAGGTAGAGGATTTTCCTAAAAATCTTCTTGTCGCTAGCTTGGAAAATGCGTATCTTAAATACAAGTTTGTTACTCTTTTGAGTTATGGTCTTCAAACACACATACACACACACACACACACACACAAATACTGGTGCAAACCAGCGTAGGGGAATGGGTTTTTTCGCTGAGAATCACAACCGTTAAAGAGAGATCATAAATAAAACCGTGTTTCATTTTTAAACACACACGGATCTTTTTCTATTTTTTTATTCAAGGAACCTCAAAACATGTATTTCTAGTGAAATATCTGGATCAAATTTTGGGTGATCTGGAATTCTTTCTCTACGTGCTGGAGAGAGAGAGAGAGTAGTACAATCACATGATCATATCTTACGTACAAAACCTAATTTTAAACATGGCATACGTATCTTTAAAATAGTTTAAGAGACGCAGGAGGATGGCACAGCAGCCAACTAACTGTTCATTCACCAAACTGACCTCGAGCATACAAGAAAAGAATTAGTAATCTGTGAAAAGCTTTTATCCTTATTCATTTCCCTGCTAGATCTGGTATACCTCAAGGACAACTGACAAATTTACTCCAGAAATGGGGCCGTGATGCGGCTTTCAATTTTACTCCGCTCTGGCTCGAGGATTCCTTACTTTCTCTTTTACCTAGCAAATAAGTATTGTATCTATTCCATCCAAGATTTCAATTTTGATATTTATCGCAAATACCTATTTTGATGAAATGGCTCTCATTATTTTGATTGAAATACCATTTGTTTAAGATAATTTCATGGCAAATTATTTTCATATCCTTAATTTTCTGAGAAGAGCATCTATTGATTTCATAACTGGTAAACCATAATCAAATTCTTACTGCATAAAAAGTCTTATGTATTCTCGTGCATTTTCTAGCGTTCCACATACAAACTAGTCTTGTAAAATATTCTTCTTTTACCTAATCATAATAATCGAAATAAACATTAGAAAAATTGTCTCATTACTAGCTTCCCTATAAATAGAAGGGAAATAAGACAATATACTAGGGTAAAACGATAGTCAAATATTTTAAAATCTGGTCGCTATATTTAAGTTCGGTTCGCATTGCACGGCCAGCAGTAAACAAATGGTAGATGAAACGAAAGATGAAATCCCGTTTGAGAAAAGTTATGTACTTTAAAATTGAAACCAAGAAAAGGAATACCTCGAAAACTCTCAACTCTACGGAAAAAGTATAACACAAATTATGTGTTTTAACGAGATCTACATTTTTTGTACAGTAAGTCTTTATCTCTCTCTTACGGTTTACCAGTTATGCAAAATTCATCCAGGATAAAGAGATATTCCCAGAAAGTTCAAGATGCACATTTTATTTATGATGTAAATATCTTTAAGACACGGTATTTGAATCAAAATCCTTAGAGCCATTTTTGAGCAAAACAAAATTGTCAAAAAGTTTTCTTTGTAGTTCGGGGTGGCGCCTTTTTTTTTTGTTTTTGTTTTTAATCTTTGTGTCATATCCTTGGAAGATATAAATATAAATACCAATCTTGGTATTTAACAACCTTTTCGTTGTTGAGCTGTGCTGTCTATAGACCATACACATATACGAAAATTTTTCAATAGCTGCTTTTAGATGCATGGGACCTCAAAACATACATATTTCCGGTGAAATCTCGACATGGATTTTTAGGTGCTTCTCTAGCTACTATGTACATGTTATGTACATACGTGGTAGAGAAAGTAAAATGTTTTTCTTTTTTTCCTTTCCCCACTCACCTGATCTCGTAAAGAGAATGGAATTTCAAAGGTCCACATTGCAGTCCGCTCTTAAAGTATTTCACAATCGCTTAAGGTCTACAGGCAAATAGGGTGTTAATGAGTTACACTGAAATAATTTGCGAGATTGTGCACCTGACTGATGTAAGTAATTTGAGATAGGTGATGCATGGTCCCCTGATAAACATAACGCAACTACATAGCGTTCAACGTGTGGGTATCAGGTGCTGATAAGTCGGTGTTAATGCAAAGCAGGTTGAAAAATGGCTTAGAATGTCTTTACAACTGCTGCCCGAATATAGAAATATCAATTTTTAACAGTTTGTTGCTAGCGTTCTCAAGATTTATGTCGCAAAACTCTATAACATCTCGAACTAATCACTTGACAGTGCGACACTGAGCATTCATTAACTATGTTCTTGAGTTATGTAGTTTTTTTCAACTGTTCTGGTGGTTTAATGCGTAACGCGGTAAGCTACTATCCCAAAAGTCATGAGCTCGATTCCTGTCATAGAGTAAATGTTTTTTATTATTGTTATTTTTTTTTCATTCCAGACGAAGTGCCGCGATACGTGAATGAGACCCGAACTAGGAAAGTATCTTTCACTTGAAAGCCAATATTCTAACCACTACGCTAGAGAGGTACGCTGTAATACCTACAGTTATGGAAATAAGTATTCATACAGTACTGTAATTGAAATTGACCACTGATATTTCCATATTAAATTAAATGACAGCGCTACGATTCTGAGTAGGAAGCCACCCCATTAAACAAACATGTCATGATAACAAAGATTTGAGTATTAAACAAACGTACCTCAAGGAAATAAACGATACCCCAATTTTGGTTGTATTTGACAGTGAAAAAAGTATTCATACACCACTAGAAATGAAAACACAGGAACCATCAACGAACCGTTTGCAGCAATCAAGGCCTTCAGTGGTAAGCTACACCTCCTGCTTGTTGGTTTTGTTACGTAGTGAACGCCGTGCGACAGAAATATGGGCCGCAAAGGTAAAGAAACAACTGTAGAGGAAAGACAGTTATCTCTCAATATCAAAAGGGATAATCATTTTCAAACATTGCTGATGTTGTTGGAAGAAGCCGGGCAACTGTGCAGTCCATAATAAGACGATATAGAGAGAGAAATTCTATCATTAACAGCGAAAGATGAGGACGACCACAGAAGCTAACGCAAAGGGAAAAGGATATGTAAATAAGAATGATAAAAAAAAAAAAAAAAGATCCTAAATTGACGCCTCTGCATTGTCTGCCTATGCTAACGATCAGTTCGGAAAGGAAATAACACCAAGGGCTGTTCGCTATGTTCTAAGTAGTGTAGGCTATGGAGCTAGGGTACCTAGAAAGAAACCATACATCAGCAAGAAGGACAAGAAAGTCAGACTTGAATTTGCTCGAGAGCATCTAAGCAAGAACGCGAGTTTCTGGGACAGGGTACTGTTCACAGATGAAAGTAAATTTAATGTATTTGTAAATGATAGCAGAATTTTGGTGTGGAGAAGACCAAACACTGAGCTTGAACCCAAGCACCTTCAAGCCACAGTGAAGCATGATGGAGGAGGAATTATGATATGGGGATGTATGGCTACATCTGGTGTTCGGGAACTTGTTTTTGTTGAAGGTAACATGGATAGATTTCAATATTTAAACATCCTAAAGAATAATCTGCAAAAGAATGTTAATAAATTGAGTTTAGGCACAGATTACTACTTTCAACAAGACAATGGTCCTAAGCATGCGGCGGAAATTGTTCGTTTGTGGTTGTACCATACTCCCCATGTTCTCAAGTTTCCAGCACAGAGTATAGACCTTAATCCAATTGAATATCTTTGGGATACCCTTGAAAGAATGGTCCGAAAGCATGACACGAAGTAAGGCAGCTCTGAAACAATGTCTTCAACAAGAATGGCAAAATAGTACCTCAGAGACTACAAAAAAACTGATTCATTCCATGCCAAAGAGGTTAACAGAAGTAATACGTAGAAGAGGAATGCCTAAAAAGTATTCATTTTGTTATTACGAGGTACGTCCAGAAAGTAAGTTCCGTTTGGTAATAAAATTAAATTGTGTACAGATACAGAATAATTATTTATTGCACAAAATTCTACAGCTCTTAAACTACTTTTCCACACAACTGCCGAAATTTTGCAGGCATTTGTCATAGTGTGGCACAAGTTTTTGTATACCTTCTTCATAGAATTTTGCCGCCTGTGTCTTCAAAAAGTAGGAAACATTTTCTTTCAGTTTTTCGGTAACAATTTCATGAATTAGTGATCGTGAGCTTTGGAGAAATTCCATAGCGAGAGCACTAATTGTAAACTTGCGGTTTTCCTGGATCTTGTCATCAATCACGTGAACCAGTTCTTTTGTAACCAAAGATGGACGCCCCCTTCATTCTTCATTGTGCACTTCACTACGTCCTTCATTGAACTGTCGGACCTATATTCTCACCATTGAATCACTCATCGCATTTAGTCCGTAAACTTCGCAAATTTGCCGATAAATTTCAATTGGTTTCACTTTCCTAGCATTCAGAAAACGAATCACAGATCTGGTTTCACAAGCGGCGGGATTTTCAATCAACACCGACATTGTAAACAAGCACAACAAAGCGTATGTGGCTCACAGCGATCTCAAAATGGCGCACGTTTCTTCTCCTTGATACTGAGCATCTACCGTGCATGTGCGGAGCTGCGATCGCAGCGCTGCAGCGGAGATAAATTGTAACGGAACTTACTTTCTGGACGTACCTCGTATATTGTATTTAAACTGTCATTTTCTTTGAGTGTATGAATACTTTTTTCTTTGTTGTGAAAAGCCAGCTGGTACAAATGTTTTATTCACTTTTTGAAGAGGAGTAATTTAGGTCACGCGTTTATATGTATAGATTCAGAAGGAAATATCATACTGTTAGCTTACCATATAACCTCTCTGGATGTTAACTTTAGTTATAATAAATCAAGTTTCTCTACATAAACACTGGTGTATGAATTTCGTTTTTCGTGTTATGCTCTGGAATCGTTGATAAATTAGCCAGTGACGTACTGACACTTCAGAAACTTATAGCCGTTACTTCGAAATTTCAATAAACAAGCCATAAGTCTCCTATCTCAAACTACTTATTTAAGTAATCTACATATTTTGTGAAAATATTTCGGTATAGTTCATTAACACCTGTATATATACACCCACACAAGCCGTATGTAAGATAAGCGTTCGAAAGTTAGATTGAGAAATCCAATGCTATAGCCAGGATTTAAATCAGGTTTTTTTTTTTTTTTGTTTTTTGTTTTTTTTTTCGTCTGGTTGCATGCCGACAAACCATTAAATTCATCAATTGACTTTCATTTTTCCAATAACTTAAAGTCACCCGAATCTTTAAGTAATTACACGTGAGTCACCATTGCAGATGATACGTATCTTCAAAGTGAATTTCAAATCTCCTTGTGCTTTACCAATAATTATCAAAAGTCTGGCTCATAAAAGCTTATAATTTCTATTTATAAACAAATGATTTTGGTTTTTAACTTTGGTATAATAATAATAATAATAATAATAATAATAATAATAATAATAATAATAATAATAATAATAATAATAATAATAATGCTACTGCGGCTGCTACCACGACGACGACGACGACGACTACTCCTACTACTGACGACGACGACTACTCCTACTACTACTCCTACTCCTACTCCTCCTACTGCTATTAGTACTACTACTACTACTACTACTACTACTACTACTACTACTACTACTACTACTACTACTACTACTACTACTACTATTACTACTACAACTATTATTGCCTTTATTGTTATTATTATTATTATTATTATTATTATTATTATTATTATTATACTTATTCACTTTGTTGACGTAAGCAATAGCAAAATAATTTTAAATAAGTTTAATGTACAAGCATTCACACCAATAAATAGAAATAACGTAATTTAGGAATAATAAGTATAGGTATTATTAAAGACTGTATTTATAAACTAGCCAGTTCTTAATTGGTTAGTCGTTGGCCTTCTGAACTCAAGGTAGCGAACTCAAACCGGTCCAAACCGATGGCTTTTAAATGTCCTTAAAAGCGACAGCCCCATGTAGGTATATTTGCTGGCACGTTAAAGAATTCCTGCGGGACTAATTTCGGCACACTGGCGAAGCTGATATGATCCTGTTGGTTGATAGCGTCGTTAACAAACAAAATATTTAATATTATTTTTAAAATTAAAGTTTTAGCTTAAGGAAGTAACGCTGGAATATTTAAGAGAAATATCAACTCACGGTAAGCGCGTAGACACGACTGTAGAAATCTTGAACACAAAAAGTAATACAGCCAATTGGAACCAGCCGAAATACATTTTTATTTATTTTTATCTGAGAGAGCATGAACTCTGGATATCTAATGAAGTAAGTTCAACATTACGAAAACGGGTAACGGACACACTTTTGCTCGTCTCTGTTAGGTAGAACACCAAGTGGCCCAAGTGCCCCTTATTTGAAGAGTGCAGATATCCCTTCGTGTGTTAAAAGAGTTGCAGAACTCAACGGGTCTGTTTCAAGTTAAAATTGTTCAGTGGGGAAGTTACATGAGAAACGTTTCCCCCTATTTACTTCAGCAGAAACGGTGAGCGACCCGCGCCTTCACTGGCCGGTTTTAACTGAAACAGCTCCGTTAAGTTCTGCAACTCTTTTAACACACGAAGTGTCATCTACACATGTCAAAATGCTGGGTACTTGGCCCTACTGGTATTTTAATTACAATAAATATGAAAATAGTCATTACAAAAATGTTATTCATGCTTTTATGCGAGAACCACAATGAACAAAAAATGGAACACGATGCGTGAATATTAATTTTAAGCATTAGATGCCGTACTTTGCTTTGGGAACAGTGACTTATATATGCAAGAAGCTCATTTCAGAATTTTATCATCCACAACAGTATTTTTACTGTCAGGTTTTAGGTAAACGGATGCTGCCCTATTTCTACTGTGACAGAAACTGCAAACTTCTATGTTAAACATGACGGATAGCACTTGGTTGATGTTTGCTTTCTCGGTGATAAATTCGGCGAGATCACGGAAAACTATACAATGTCCATCACGTCAAAGAATCTGTCACGCCGTTAGCACGTCACTGTGATGATATTTCATACGGAACAACGATACATAATAACCTGGAAACGGTACACAAAGAGAGATCGATAAAAGAGAAACAATAGCTCACAAATTCGGTAACTACCAGAGGGAAACGCTTTCCTAAAGAGCATTAGCGTTCGTGAAATATCCACAAGTGCGCATGCGAGGCACTTTGAATCGCTGAGTTGCCAACTCTTTATCTTAGCATAGGTCACAAATGACTGGCACATATTCCTCCTCGAATTATATGAATATTTCACATACTGCTTCTTCAAGTACACCTTGCCCACCTCTGAAGTGTGGCGGTAGCCTGTTTGCCTAACACTCAAGAGATCCCGAGTTCGAATCTTGTTGGGGTGGGATACCTGGATAAGATTTTTCTGGGCTTTTCCGTTATCTAAGTCATGTCACCCATTTCATTCATTGACCGATATGATCTGCCAGGTGTAAATGTGTTAAGCTAAAACAGTATATCTCTCCACCTAGACAAGACAATGCCAAACTCATTCCACTCCGCATGCCACTATACGATGTGAAGGAATGTTTGTACACATAAGGCCTTCCTCATCTGCATCAAGTGCTGTTTTGAAAGCAAGAAAGAAACAAAGAAAGGCGAATGACGACTTCCCATTTGTGAAAAGTTTAAGTATTACAAAATTTAAACTAATATCAAGGAATATTTCGAAAACGGTTAACTCCACAAATAAATAAAAAAAACTGTAAAAACTAATGTGGAAGATTTGCTTCCAAAAGTTGAACCAATGTTTACTAACCAAATCAACGAAGCTTACTAGTTTCACAAATATTAAAACTTCTTGTTTGTCTGGGATTTTATGGACGTTTCCAGCAATTTGCTACCATTAAAATTAACTGTCATAAAATTATCAGATATGGATGTCATATATATTTATGATTCGGTTATTTAGAGACAAATGCGAAACTAAGCTTTTCGGTCTTTATTCCTTTGCCGATCCAGATTTCATAGTATATTATTCGGTCGTTAGGATCGCTCATGTAGTTGTTTACAAGTTTTTCGTTGTTTTCGTCTCTATAATTCATCATGGCAGTCCTGCCAACATTGATAAAGATAATACCGCGAGATAATGTGAACGCCAGGCTTCGAGATTTCGTTGAGGTTAGGCTACGTTAGGTTAGGCGTATGTAAATGAACTGGATCGAAATAAAGGGTGTAAAATGGACTTTCTGAAAATCGGTTCTGCTTTCCAATGCAAAATGCACAGTCTTCCGTTCGTTTTGTCTACTTGTGCATGGGTAGCTTTGTTGGTCAATTGACCAATAGCAGAGTTAAATCTAAAACTAAATTAGAATCTGCAATGTCTCTATTAAGGACAGATGCCTCGCGGATTTCGTGAAAAATATAGGTTGGCAGTATGGTTAGTGCGTTTGTAAAATTACAAAATGAAGTGTGTTGTTTACATTTTGCGACGAGTTTTATACATAAGAAACTGGCTCAAGTAGAGAGGGTGGTTGGGTCACAGCAACTCAAAGTGACCACATCTATTACAAGACACACTTTCCATGTGCATTTCTAGTGCTCAGGTTTGTATTTTCAACATTTTCAATCTGGACGTCCTGCGGAACCTTTAATCTTGTTTTACTTATGAAGTAATTACTAACCTCACTTTTCCAATTGTAAAATGTTTAACTTCCTTCTTCTTTTAAGGCCAGTATTCATAACGCACATTGCCGTCTTGATGTCTTTATTTCGTAGCGAAATACATGTATAGGCGCTTTTGTTATAAATAAAAGCGAGGAAAAAAACTTAAATACGATTCATTGTTACAATCGTTTGGGCAATGAGCTTGTAACTTGTCATACTATTAAGTTTAACTTTATTTTGTAGAAAAATACTCCTTTTTAACCTAAAACTAAAGAAAATATTACTTTAAAAACTATATAAGAACACCAAAAACATTTAAGTTAATCTTTTTATGAAGTATAACCCACTATGAATAACGACCTTAGTGTCAGTCTTGGGAAGCATTACCATGTCTTCAAATAGTTACGTTTGCGATCTTAATATGCGCTCAAAGTGCAATCGAAATATGCTACAAAGTAAACAAATCTACAGGATGTTTCTAAACTAAACCGACAAATTTTGGGAGTAGATAGATACCCTTCTTTTAAGCATTTTTTGGTTAAGGAACATATGAGCTGCGGCGCTTTGTTTCAGTACAAGAAGGATATTAGTGGAAGGAGTGGACGTAAGTAGGCTAGCCATTCAGTTTTACATACATTTTCGTGTATTGTACAGGCAAGAAGAAACTAAACATAACGATAAAACGAAAGTTCACTCACCCACTGTTAAAAAAATGGTCTAATTGGTTATGTTATCAGATCAACAAGTGTTGGAACACACGCCCATTGACTTCCAGACAATACATGTATTGCCATACCTTGTATTACCCTTCCAAATATGCCAGGGATTTTCCTGATTTCAGCTGTTGCGCCGTCAATTCGCGCTACAATTATTTCCTCCGTGTCAACAGCAGTTTCATAAGCCATTGCCTTCATGTGGCCCCACAAAAAGAAATTCATTGGCGTCAAATCAGGAGAGCGTGGTGGCCAGGCAGTGGATCCACCTTGACCTATCCAACGATTGCTGAATGTAGATGTTTGCGTAAGTGATTCCCAAAATGAGCTGGTGCTCCATCATGCTGATACCACATGTTCATGCTGATCTTGAGAGGAAGCGGATGCAATAACTCAGGCAGAACATGTTGAAGAAATACTAAATAATTATTGCGTTCAGTCGATTGGGCAAAATGTATGGTCCCAAATGGAAGTCATCTACATTAACACTAAATCGCTGTTGATATGATTGCACAATCGTGGTTTGGGGGTTTTCGAAGCACCATACATGAGAATTGCGAGAATTGAATATCCTCTCATCCGCGAACAATACACGGCTTGCAAACTGATTGGAGTATGCATTTGTTCAAATACCAATTACAGAGGTTCACTCGGAGTGGTTAGACACCTGGTGTAAGAGCATGGACTCTCAAGATATCGCCCTCCGCGGTGTAATGGCTACCATACTGACTTCATATACCCAAGGTCGCGGGTTCAAGCCCGGCGGAGGACGATGGATTTTGTCGGGCGTAAAAATCCTTAGTATGCCTTCCTTAGGAAGGGAAGTAAAGCCGTTGGTTCCGTCAGGTAGATTTATGGCACGTAAAAGAACCTCAAGCCTGATAAAGAGGCCTCTGAGCAAAATTAAGCGGTCTTTCACGCTCAGTATAGAATGGGACGCTGAGAACCACAGCAGTTAAAGAGCGTCCATAAATAACACGCCATTTTTATTTTTCTCTCAAGATGATATGGATGCAATAGTATTTCCTGCAAAATTCTCCAGATTGTGACATGGCCAGTATGAAAGTGTCGTGCGATCTTTCGAGTACTCAGCGAAGGATTATTCGCTACTCACTGCAGCACGGCTTCCTCGAGTTCAGGTGTTCGCACAGGCCAGAGGGTTTTTTTGTTTGTTTTTTTTTTCGCACAACACACCTACGTCCTTGCCCATCTGCTCGTCTTAGTAATGACCCCCATTCGCTTAGTCTCTGATGAATATTGGCAAATGTCGTTTGGTGAGGACACTGGCGGTTTGGAAATCTTTCCCGGTAAAGCCTCTGCGCCAAACGACCACATGTTAATGCTTCACCGTATACCAAATGCATATCCGCCAAATCATGTCTGCCGTACTTCCCAAACGTCACTGTTCTGTTCACAATGAAAGACGCATTACAACTGAAGCAGTACGTAGAGTAACAGTTAGAAAGGGCAGGCTGGGAAGTAAACATACATGCTGCTAACAGTACCGAATGCTAGTGAGCTCTGGAAGTAAACAAACCTAGTGATAGTAGTAATAACAAACGTCTCTTGGACTGACACGAGTGTATGTTTTCTCCAATTCCTTCCTATTAATATTCCATCTTGCACTGAAACGCAGCGTCGCAGCCCATAAGTTACTTAACAAAATATGATTCACATATGTTTATCTATCCACTGCCAAGGTTTGTCGGTTTAATTTAGAAACACCCTATATATCATCTCTTATAATCAAGCTGTTGTGAGAATGAATACCTTCAAAATCTACTGCTATGGTCACAACACAACTATTTGGTGTCTTTTATGGGTTCCTGGTCACCACGCAAACCAAAGAAATGAAAAAGATGAAAAACGACAAGAAAAAGCCGCCTAGTTCCATTCATTATTCCCGAATCAATTTGTGAAATCAGTAAATCATGTATTGCCGTGGTCC
The DNA here is from genome assembly GCA_030762935.1 of Hymenopus coronatus. Taxonomy (NCBI): domain Eukaryota; kingdom Metazoa; phylum Arthropoda; class Insecta; order Mantodea; family Hymenopodidae; genus Hymenopus; species Hymenopus coronatus. Next base: position 162,830,383 of record CM060892.1, read on the forward strand.
AGACTCTATTGCCCACATATCCTGGACAATCAGGCGATCTATGCCTTTACAAGGATGCTTCTAAAACTTAGTACAGGAATGCTTAGGAGAATAATTGTACTTATCCCTGGATATGATCAGTCCACAAAACACACGTTTTATAAGAATTGTCATTCCTGCTAAAACAACTAAAATGAAACTAAACACAGTTCATAATAAGTTATTATACCATCAAATAAAAGTGTAATGACATTTCCCAAGGTTTAATATTCACGGAATATTTATTAATAAAGCATTCCCTCTGGTTAATAAAGAAGTTAATATAACAATATTATAAGACGAATCATTTTAATAATAAATAAGTAAACAGTGAGTTACTAATCCTATTCCATCCCAATCTAATACAATTCTATTCAAGATAGGACTAATAAATTAAAACATTATGGATAATGCAAAAATTAAGATTTAATAATTTGATGTGTTCCGTCATACGACTTCCTCTATCTGTTCTGCAAACAATTTTTCCTAAAAAAGATTCTTTTATATACATCATGCTAATCGAGTTAACAAGAGCAGGAATTGTCTTATTTGAGACGTTAATATATGGAAGCCAAGCGTTTTCTAAGTGTTTATTTTATGTTAATGAAAGGAAATTTATGCCATATTGATTTATTGATTATGTGGTAAAGAACCCATATTTAAATACTCACTAAGCGCAAATAGCTTATGAAATAAATATTATACGTACCAAAAGTAACTCATTTATAAATAAAAGGAAGTATGTATTATATACTTCCTTAAAGAATGTTTAATAAGGAGAAACATATAAAATAAGTTTCGAGCCTATATAAGAGCTGAATAGACGCTCAACTGTGTGCATTCGTTATTGGTCAGTCTTCATGTGATCGTTGCTCGGCACAAGGGTAAGAACACATCATTTGGCGGAAACGCGTGCTGTAGAATACAATCTTAATTTATCTGTGCCATCCTACAGTTTTAATAATTATTGTATCCAGTGATATTGAAGAATATACAAGAATATCTTACCAGTGAAACCAGTGGATTATTTACAAATATTATATCACCGATAATGCAGTATCTCCCTCGAGGCCACGACCCTGAGACGTAATAATAATAATAGTAATAGTAATAATAATACCTATTACAGTGAGTAACGATGGAAAAAAGAAGCTCAATTAGCTCGCCAATTTGCCGGCATATTAATAATTCGTAACATATTGCCTGCCTTCTTGCAAATAGAAGGGAAATAAAGAAACATACTAGGCTAAAACGATAGTCAAATATTTTAAAAGCTGGCCGCTATATGAAGAACAATGAAATTTAGTTCTCTTTACATGATCAGGAGTAAAACAAAAGAGATATGAAATGAAAGTTGACTTTCCGTTTGACAAACGTTTAAGTAGTTTAAAACTGAAGTCAATAACACGGAATATCTCGGAAACGGTAATAAGTTAACGCATCAACAATCAAGCCGAAATAAAGTGATAAATAACATTGTGGTTACACTTGGAGCATCCATTAGGTAAAGAGGTTAGCTAATTTACGTGAACTAGCTGAATTATTAAACATAATATAGTTCACGTGCATGTGCGTCAACTTTGCAATCTACAGAGAAAATGAAACCTTAGCATTGAAGCCACTAACTGTCAGGGTGTATAGTACATTCCTCAATCAATGTTGTCGCTCTGGTCTGCTCCCAAAATTGCGCGAAACCTATCGAATGAAGACTAGCTGAGTGCCTAACAGTTTTTGCTATCAGAACACTTTTAAAGGGGTTGAACAATTTTGTTGCCAACATCCACCACTTAGACTAAAAGTAAAGGCAACATCCGGTCAGCAAGCGAGACACGCGCGCGGCAGGAGTTTGATCGGCAAGCCTATTAGTTTGATTCGCTCACCTTTATGGGAATTGATTTCTGTTCCCCAGACATCATCATGATACGCTTCCTTTTATCCTTACGAACCATGGAAAATATCCATCACGCCACCTTGACAGCTTCAATTGAAAGGGAGGATAACCCTATTGGTGAAATGGATATCGCTTTCCTATCATGTCAAAAATATATGCTTGAATGGTCCTTGTCTCAGTCATCATTATGATAATTCTGTCCAACGTCTGAATGTCTGCGCATAACTGGATAACGGAACATTCAGTAGCGTTTGTAAAATCACCTAATCTCTAGAATCCAAAATAATCAGATATTTACCTATACTACCTTAATTTTACTATTTAGTTATTAGCTCACCAAGCGGGAGAGGAATGAGCATAGAAGACCATTACCGTAGCCAGAAAAGTATAATTATTGAGATCCATTTTTATCTTCTCTTCTAGGCCTATTATTAGGGGGAATGTTATATTCCACCCAAAAGTTTGATGTCGTGGTTTCACCGTAAATATATGTTTTGAGGCATCCTGAATCCAAAACCACAATTTTTAAAAGAAAGGTAAATGGTAAATGGAGTTTTATTTATGGAAGCTCTTTAACTACTATGGTTCTCAGCGTCCCATTCTAAATTGGGCGTGAGACCGCTTAATTTTGCTGAGAGGCCTCTCTATCAGGCTTGAGGTTCTTTTGCTTGCCGTAAATCTACCAACACGAGACCAACGGCTTTACTTCCCTTCCGAAGGAAGCCATGCTAAGAAGTTTTACACCCGAAAAAATCCACCGTTCTCCGCCAGGTTTGAACACGCGACCTTAGGTATATGAAGTTAGCATGGTAACCATTACACCACGGAGGGCGACTAAAATAAGGATATTATGTATGTGGTATGAACAAAATTACTCAAAAACGAAAAGTCGATTAGATAACCAAACCTGATATTTTACATCTTCCAAAAAAGCGGCGTGAACATTTTCGAAGATAACCCCAACTTAAAGTACCCTTTATATGGAACATTTTTCGAAAATTTTGATGCTATAAAATGCTTTAGCACTTTTGAGTAAAATGCTATGTGTTAAAGATATTTTCACGACGAATGAAATGCATTTCATGAATTTTCTGGGAATAGCCTCTGAAGTCTCTTAATTTTGGACGACTTTTATATAACTAGTAAACCGTAAGAGACACAAAACTGTAGATCTCGTTAAAACACTCAATTTTGTATTCTTTCCTCCTTTGTGGAGTTAATCATCTCCGAGATATTCCTTGTTATTGGTTTAAATTTTCCAAAACTTCTACTTTTCTAAATGAGAAGTTTTTCTCATTCGGTCGTGCAAACAGCCAAATTTCTGGTAATCACATAGAGATCAGCTCTTAAAAGATTTCATAACGCTTTGGCCTGGTATATTAGTCTAGATCCGATCCTTTTATTTACAAGGATGTATGTAATTTAACCATTTCCAAAAACGTTTTTCTCAATTAGCATGAAATACAAGAGTAAAGTTTCGCATGAACAGTTTGTTACAGAAGAGGTTGAGAAAGTCATGCAAATTTAACACATCAGATTTTTTTTAAAACAATTTGTTAAAATGAAACTGATAAATACGAAGTAATCCTGAGTTTAAATATTAAACAAAAATTGATGTTATATTTATAGTGCAAGGTGCAGCAATTGGAATTAAAATTGGTATTACTTTTATATATTTTAGCAAGAGTGGTTTGAACCCCCAAACTCTCTGTTAGGGCTATGCAATGTACCGAGTCTTTGAGTTTTTCATACTCTGCTTTGGCGCATCATTTTTTCTGCGAGATTCTCGTACCGAAAATCCACATGTCCAATGAATTCCACAAAGTCAGAGCACACCAAAAACCTGTCTCAGGACCAAAATGTCTTGAGATATATAGCGTAAATAATACGTGCTATTGTGGTTACTAACTTTGGGTAAGCTAATAGACTAACTATAAACGCAATTGAAATTCACGATTTATGTTACACAAGCCTTTTAGAGAGTACCTACAGTTCATCTGTTTAAATTGCATTCGTATATCAATTATCGTAGATAAATTAGATAAAATAGGTAGTACAAAATGTGGAAAAGTATGCCCCTATTTCAGTATCTCTCTTTTTTTTAATTTCTATTTTCTCTACACGTACTAAGTACAGTGTATAGAGAAGGTATTGCATTCCATCCAAAAATTCGATACCAATTCGATAAAATTTATGTAATATACGTTTTTTTTTCGTTAAATTTATCATTTCTGAGATATCCCTTGTTATTAGATTCAGATTTAAAATACTTAACCTTTTCTCACACGGAAAGTTATAAGCTCCTGGCACTGCATAGAAACGGATTTCAACCATACGTCAACCAGATTTTAAAAGATTTGACTATCACTTCAGCCTAGTGTACTCTCTATTTCCCTTCTACTTACTTCTACTTCTCTTACTTCTCAAGTAATTAAGAAAGTTTCTGGTAATGCTTATCTCGATTATCGTAAAGTAGATAGAATAATATGGTTTTAACAATAATTTGTTACAGCAATGCAGAGAAAGTCATGTGAATGGAACACATTAGATTTTTCCCATTTATATGCCGCCTTTAATATGTAAAATCTTAATCCACGGCTATGTCTTTGGAGCTATCGACATACGGCAATGATGTTCACTCATTTACCATTGTGTATCTTTGGTGTTTGTTTTACGTTGGGTTTTCTTTATTAACATTAAAATAGCATACGCACATAAACCTGCAATTCCAATCACAGTTCCAGATTCCAGGGACGATCGGAACTAATATTGGCTAAAGAACACTTTTTAACCTTCAGCCGGGGACCGAACCCAGAACCACTGGCAAACACGCTACCCACCAGAAACAGTCTCTCTTGTATTGTTACACTTATGTAGCTCTCTTTAGCTTCTACTGCCATCTCGAGGACTTTGATTTGAAAAACCATTCTTGACTGTACGTTCTGAACCTGGGTTCCTGAATTCTAAGATAAAAACACTCATATTCACTCCCCGTGCTTACTTATCGTACATACTCTGAGGAGGATGTCGGGTATTCAACCCAAAGATTAGTCAATGGCCGGGACGGTATTGTGGGAGACACCACAACCTGATTTCGGCGTTCAGATATGGGATGATACCACGATAGAATTGTTATTTCCATTCCACGAAATGGTGATGACGAAAGGCACACGCTCAGTCCTCCCTGAGGGGAAGAAATTCCCCACACAGCTACAGAGAATCGAACCCAGGTTCCCCACGCCAGAAGCAGGCGCGGTACCATGTCATAACTTTATGGAGGGCTGAGTATTTACCCAGCTCAATTTAGAAACCAGAACGTTGACCACTAGACCACAGGGGTATTCTTCTCTTGTTACTTTCTCTACAAGTATTATGTACATATTGTATAGGAAGATATTGTATTCCACCGAAAATTCTATATAGAGATTCACTGAAAATACGTGTTTTGAGGTCCCTGCGCCCACAAAAAGCGTTTTGGAAAAGGTCCGTGAGTGTCTCTCGACAGCATAGCTCAAAAACGAAAAGATCGTTAAATATCAAAGTTGGTATTTAAGATTAGTATCTTCCAAAGATGCAACACGAAGATTGATGAAATTCTTCCACCCCAAACTGCCCTTTACACAGAAAAAAGTTCCAAAAATGCTGATTCTCTCAAGAATAGCTCTAAATTTTTTTGTTAAACATGTATGTTTACATGGCAAACAAAATGTATATCTTAATTTTTTTGGGAACAGACTCTGAAGACCTCTTCATTCTAGATAACTTTTTCATATGTGGTAAACATATACTTTATGTCAGTACGGGGTAGTGGAGAGAATAAGGACTCAAAAGAAATGCCGCCTTGTAAGTACATGTGTTAACAAGATAACATCTGCCGACAGACCACCCACAGAGCTCTGCTTCTTTGCCAAGACAACAGCCTAAAAGCTTCCCCATGTACCTGTCAATCAAAGTACGTGCTGCCGGCTACAACCCCCCCTCCCCCTTTGCCAAGCAACCTGTCTAAAAGGTTTCACTTGTCCCTTGTCAATCGTTTGAACAATCATATTTCACATTCCCAAATCAATTTCAATTTAATCGATTGACCACGCCCAACGCGAAAAACGCGACTTGCTAATTTTTCGAGCTACAAGGCACATCTACGTATCAGTTCGATGTAGTTTTTCACGAGGAATCTGAATCTCTAATCATAAATGCAAAATTCTATATGATTTCAATTCGATAACCTCTTTTAATTAAACATCTGCCAGATTTCTTTATCTCTGGCAATTTCGAGAGCTACAAGGCTCATTTGCATGACAAATCGGTCTAATTTTTCACAAGGAATGAGAATATACAAACACAGTTAAACTATTATTTTTAAATAAAGAAACTCGATATAATTACTGTGTAGAATATTTTATATAAATTATTTGATATGGGTTGTATAGGCGTTTGCAGTAATATTTTTTGCAAAGAATTATAACACTCTCACGATTGAACATGTTAAAAGCTTTAGTATGCAATACCAACACATTAAATGAAAATAGCAAGAGAGAATTGCTTTTCTAAAACCTACTAATTCATCATATCAAAACCAATATGGCGGCGAAGTAATTGAGTTTCCAACGAGCAGAATACACTCCCACAGGGAATTAAACCTGAGACCTCTCGAACACTGAGAATGCCAATATCATCATTACAATTCCAAACATCTATAAATCCTAATATCAGCTCTTACATGAAAACCTCCAATTAGTTTTAGTGTTGTTGCAACCACGTGGCTTTACGGCTATGTATAATTAAACAACCGCAAAAGGATTGAATGTAGAACACAATTATAAAAGTCGCTATAAATAAAATCCATTCATAGTCCCTTATAATTCCCTTTCAAGTACAAGAATTAACTTCGCGAATAATCAAGAAACTTTAATTACAATTACACTAATTAAAATGACAATAACGCTTAAAGAATTGAGGTTACAATAAAACGCCATAACGCCTTTCTTATTCCTTTATCAGCCCATACCCAGCACAAATATAAGATACACGATTGGTTAATTTAAGAAATTTTAATTACAATTACGCTAGTTAAAATATCAATAACGCTTAAAGAATTGAAGTTACAATGAAACGCTATTAGACTTTTCTGGTTCATTTATTAACCCTCATCCAGTTCAAGAATTAAATTCGCGCTAACACGCATTCAAGATAGTTTAATTACAGTTACGCTAGTTAAAATGCCAATAACACTTAGAGAATTGAAGTTACAATAAAACACTATTAAACTTTTCTGGTTCATTTATCACCCTTCGTCCAGTACAAGAATTAAATTCGCGCTATTCCGCATCCAAGAAAGTTTAATTACAATTACGCTAATTAAAATGCCAGTAACACTTGGAGAACTGAAGTTACGATAAAACGCTATTGGCCTTTTCTCAATCCTTTACCATCCCCTGTTCAGTACGAGTATTAGATTCGCGATTAATTAATTCAATCAGTTTTAATTACAATTACGTTAATTAAAGTGGTAACAACGCTTAGAGAATTGAAGTTACAATAAAACGCTATTAGACTTTTCTCAATCCTTTAGCCATCCCCTATTCAGTACTAGTATTAGATTGGCGATTAATTCAATACACTTTAATCACAATTATGCCTTTACTGTAATTAGAAATGCAAATAACAACTTCATTTGCATCGCTATAGCGAAATGAGTGATACTAATTCTTCATGAAATTGCATCTACATGTCAAGTACTACTTGGATTATACGTCTAGTGTGTTCAAACATTATTCGTATAACTATCACAAGACTTATATAAAATGCTTTTATTTACGCAAATGTCAGTCCTATACCAAAAATCTGATGTGTTCCATTCACATGTCTTTCTCTACTTCTCTGCAACAAAGTATTGTTAAAAAACTTGTGCGTCTATTTACTTCATGCTAATCGAGTAAAAATTAGTAGAAATATCCTTCATACTTGCTTCCTTGTAAGTAGAAGCGAAATATGGGAGTTAAAGTGATAGGCATAGTCAAAAGCTGGTTGCTATTTTCACTGAAGTTCCTTTATTGGTATGGACAGCAGTTGAGAAACTCCTGTATGAGAAAAGTATAAGCTTTAAAGCTGAAACAAAAAACAAGGAATATCTAAAAACAACCAACTCCACGAAAAAAATGTATGTAACATAAACTGTGGGTTTTAACGTGCTCTACATTTTTGTGTGGTAAGGTTTTATCTACCTCTTACAGTTTAGCAGTTATGCAAAATTCAGTAAAATTCACAACGAACAAAGTAGTCTTCAGAAGCTATTCCCAAAAATTTTAAAATATACATTTTATTTGTCAGGTAAATACCTTTAGTATACGATATTTTAATCAAAATCATTAGAGCCATTTTTTATAAAATCAAAATTTTCAAAAAAGTTCCATGTAAAAGGTAGTTTTGGGTGGGGAGACTTTTTTCAAAATCTTTGTGTCGCATCCCTGGAAGACACTAAACTTAAATACCAAGTTTGGTATTTTACAGACTTTTCGTTTTTGAGTTATGTTCACACACACATGGACACACACGGACTTTTTTCTGAAAATATTTTTTGTTGGATAAGGGGGACCCTAAAACATATATTTCCGGTAAAATGTCGTATCGAATTTTTGGTGGGGTGCAATACCTTCTGTATACACTATGTACATAGTTCGTGTAGAGAAAGTAAAAACAGCAGCTAACATTGCTTGAAAGCACTTAGACAGCCTACAACTGATTCAGTAGTATTCTCTAATTTCAGCGCTGAAATAATAGCTATAACTTGAAACGCTCATCACATAAACATTTTCAACAGGGGAATACCATAGCAAAAACAACAGCTAACATTGCTTGAAATCACTTAAACATCCTACAACTGACTCAGTAGTATTCTCTAATTTCAACACTGAAGTATAAGCTATAACTTGAAGCGCTCATCACATCAACATTTTCAAAAAGGGAATACCATACCAAAAACAACAGCTAACATTGCTTGAAATCGCTTAGACAGCCTACAACCGACTCAGTAGTATTCTCTAATTTAAGTACTGAAGTATAAGCTATAACTTGAAGCGCTCATCACATAATTTGACGATTGTGCATAAATAAATATTTTCATAAAAGGGGGTATATTTAGTAGCCACTTACCACAATCGCTATGGATAAAAAACACGCATGGCTGTTCCCCTCTTGGCTAGCATATACAGCTAGGGAAACTGAGTCATACTCTTACAACAACGAAGCAAGACCCAACCAATTTCAGATGATGAAGAATCCTGGTGACATTTTTGGAGCATAACATCCTAACCTCTCCCCTTCAGAGCTATATGTTAGAAAAACATCCTCAATCGGACCCTCCAGGCAAAGAACACGCAGATACATGCATTCCCCTCCCTTAGGTATACACTGAAAAAAAATGTTTTTATATGAGCAGCTATATAAGCAGCAGGTCTGCAATGTAGTGCTACTTATTCGATATAACCGCCATCAAAAAACATTCTTGAAAATAGACGTCAAAACCTTTGATGATATGAATGAATAGTACAGGAGAGAGTGTGCTGAAAATTAGCAACATTATACATACTTTCTGAAAGAATCGTGCAATGGACGAATGCATAGGATTACATGCACTTCCTTTGTTTACCATACACAGGGAACCTTCAGGGAACCCCTGCACCTATGAATGCCCTGTCTACGGGCGAAATATATTATTAGTATAACACATTCACATCTTTCTACTATTATTAGTTCTACATCTGTATTCGAGTAATGTTGACTAATTCCAATACATTTTTACTTTCTCCATATGCACTATGTACATAGTGTATAGAGAAAGTATTGCACTCCACCAAAAATTCGATACCGAGATTTCACCGGAAATATATGTTTTAAAGTCCCCAATATCCAAAAAAAGCATTTTCAGAAAAAGGTCCGTGTGTGTGTGTCCATGTGTCCGTGTGCCCGTGTTTCTGTGAACACGATAATTCAAAAACGAAAAGTCGGTAAAATACCAAACTTGATATTTAAGTTTAGTATCTTCCAGGAATGCGACACGAAGATTTTGAGAAACATCCCCCCACCCCTAACATGGAACTTTTTTCGAAAATTTTGATTTTCTAAAAAATGGCTGTAACGATTTTGATTAAAATTTCGGATATTAAACATATTTTCCTGACGAATGAAATGTATATCTTGAATTTTCTGGGAATAGCCTCTGAAGAGTAGTTTATTCTGGATGAATTTTACTATATTTTGAATAACTGCTAAACCGTAAGAGATGGACAAAAACTTACTACACAAAAACTGTAGAGCACATTAAAACACACAATTTATGTTATATATATATATTTTTTTTTCGTGGAGTTCGTCGTTTTTGTGACATTCCTTATTTTTGGTTTCTCCTATGAAAAACGTATACTTTTCTCATACTGGAACTTGTCAACTCCTATCCATATAAATAAAGGAACTTCATTGACATATCAACCAGCTTTTGACTATCACTTTAACCTACGGTTGTCCCTTATTTCGCTTCTACTTACAAGGATGCGTGAAATAAGACTTTTTCTGCTAATTTTTTATCTGATTAGCATAAAGTAAATAGAATTATAAGCTTTTTAAGAATCATTTGTTGGAGGGATATGGAGAAAGTCATGTGAATGGTACACATCAGATTTTTTCTGATTAGCATAAAGTAAATAGAAGTATAAGCCTTTTAAGAATTATTTGTTGCAGGGATATGGAGAAAGTCATGTGAATGGTACACACCAGATTTTTACTTTCTCTATACGCACTATGTACATAGTGTATAGAGAATGTATTGCACTCCACCCAAAAATTCGATACAGAGATTTCACCGGAAATGTATGTTTTAGGGTCCCCAATATCCAAAAAAAAAAAGCATTTTCACAAAGAGGTCCGTGTGTGTGTGTGTGTGTGTGTGTGTGTGTGTGTGTGTGTGTGTGTGTGTGTGTGTGTGTCCGTGTGTCAGTGTGTCCGTGTGTCTGTGAACACGATAACTCAAAAACGAAAAGTCGGTAAAATACCAAACTTGGTATTTAAGTTTAGTATCTTACAGGGATGCAACACGAAGATTTTGAGAAAAATCCCCCCACCCCAAACTACCCTTTACATAGAACTTTTTTCGAAAATTTTGATTTTCTCAAAAATCGCTCTAAAGATTTTGATTAAAATTTCGTATATCAAAGATATTTACCTGACAAATAAAATGTATATCTTGAATTTTCTGGAAATAGCCTCTGAAGAGTACTTTATTCTGGATGAATTTTGCGTAACTACTAAACCGTAAGAGATGGACAAAAACTTACTGCACAAAAAAGAAAAATGTAGAGCACATTAAAACACACAATTTATGTTATAAACATTTTTTCCCTGGAGGTCGTCGTTTTTGAGATATTCCTTATTTTTGGTTTCTGTTATGAAAAACGTATACCTTTCTCATACAGGAACTTGGCAACTCCTATTCATATAAACAAAGGAACCTCATTGACATAGCAACCAGGTTTTGACCATCACTTTAACCTATGGTAGTCCCTTATGGCGCTTCTACTTACCAGGAAGCAAGTAATAAGTCTGTTTCTGCTATTTTTCTTTTTTTTTTTGATTAGCATAAAGTAAATAGAAGTATAAGCTTTTTACTTTCTCTATACTCACTATGTACATTAGAATAGAGGATGTATTGCACTCCACCAAAAAATTCGATACCGAGATTTCACCGAAAATATATGTTTTAGGGTCCCCTGTAACCAAAAAAAGAATTTTCACAAAAAGGTACGTGTGTGTGTGTGTGTGTGTGTGTGTGTGTGTGTGTGAACACGATAACTCAAAAACAAAAAGTCGGTAAAATACCAAACTTGGTATTTAGGTTTAGTATCTTCCAGGGATGTGACACAAAGATTTTGAGAAAAATCCCCCCACCCCCAACTACCCTTTACATGGAACTTTTTTCGAAAATTTTGATTTTCTCAAAAATGGCTGTAACGATTTTGATTAAAATTTTGTATATAAAAGATATTTATCTGACAAATGAAATGTATATCTTGAATTTTTTTGGGAATAGCCTCAGAAGACTACTTTATTGTGGATGAATTTTTCATAACTACTAAACCGTAAGAGATGGACAAAAACTTAACCCACAAAAAATGTAGAGCACGTTAAAACACACAATTTTTGTTATATACACTTTTTTCGTGGAGTTCGTCGTTTTTTAGACATTTCTTATTTTTGGTTTCTGCTATGAAAAACATACTTTTCTCATACAGGAACTTGTCAACTCCTATTAATATAAACAAAGGAACTCCATTGACATAGCAACCAGCTTTTGACTATCACTTTAACCTACGGTTGTCCTTTATTTCGCTTCTACTTACAAGGAAGCAAGTAATTAGACTATTTCTGCTATTTTTTTCTGATTAGCATAAAGTAAATAGATGTATTAGCTTTTTAAGAATTATTTGTTGCAGGGATATGGAGAAAGTCATGTGAATGGTACACATCAGATTTTTACTTTCTCTATAGGCACTATGTACATAGTGTAAAGAGAATGTATTGCACTCCACCAAAAAATTCGATACCGAGATTTCACCGGAAATATGTTTTAGGGTCCCCTTTATCTAAAAAAAGCATTTTCACAAAAAGGTCCGTGTGTGTGTGTGTGTGTGTGTGTGTGTGTGTGTGTTCGTGTGTCTGTGAACACGATAACTCAAAAACGAAAAGTCGGTAAAATACCAAACTTGGTATTTAAGTTTAGTATCTTCCAGGGATGCGACACGAAGATTTTGAGAAAAATCCCCCCACCCCAAACTATCCTTTACATGGAACTTTTTTCGAAAATTTTGATTTTCTCAAAAATGGCTCTAACGATTTTGATTAAAATTTCGAATATTAAAGATATTTACCTGACAAATAAAATGTTTATCTTGAATTTTCTGAGAGTAGCCGCTGAAGAGTAGTTTATCCTGAATGAATTTTACTAAATTTTAAATAAGTGCTAAACCGTAAGAGATGGACAAAAACTTACTACACAAAAGCACGTTAAAGCACACAATTTATGTTATATACATTTTTTTGTTGGAGTTCGTCATTTTTGTGACATTCCTTATTTTTGGTTTCTGCTATGAAAAACTTTGCATTTCTCATACAGGAATGTGTCAACTGCTGTCCATACAAACAAAGGAACTTCAGTGACAAAGCAACCAGCTTTTGATTATTACTTTAACCTATGGTACTCCCTTATTTCACCTCTACTTGCAAGGAAGCAAGTAATAAGGCCAATTCTGCTAATGTTTTACTGATTAGCATGAAGTTAATAGAAGTACAAGCTTTTTAAGAATAATTTGGTGCAGGGATATAGAGAAAGTCATGTGAATGGTACACATTAGGTTTTTTTTGTAGTGTTTAGCGCCCGCTTTAGCTATTTATGGCACCGCAGGCGGTAATGAAGCGATGATAATGTGCTCATAACACAGAAAAACAAAAGCGATAATGTTTTTACAGTTTTTGCTATTGTTAATAGTGCATTAAAAGTGTTTTGCATTGCAAGTTATTTTCTTAACAAAGAATAATGCTATGTTTTAGTATTTTTTCCTACCGAATGATATATGTTCAGATGCAAGATGTATATAAGGCAAACTTGATGAAGACTTTGAGATTCTATTCTCTATGCATGACTAGGGTGAAAAAACCACAACAATAGTAACATCCCCACTAAAAAGGCATTAATATTGGTAGATTTAAACCTAAAAATCTGATGCGTTCCATTCACATGACTTTCTCTATCTCTCTGTAACAAATACTTGTTAATAAGCTTATCTTTTATTTATTTCATGTTAATCGAGGGAAAATAGCAGAAATAGTCTTATTCATTGCTTTATTGTAAATACCAGCGAAATAAGGGAGTACCATAGGTTAAAGTGAAAGCCAAAAGCTGGTTGCTATGTGACTGATGTTCCTTTGTTTGTGTGGATAGGAGTTGTAAAACTCCTGTATAAGAAAAGTATAAGTTTTTCAAAGCTGAAACCAAGAAAAAGGAATATCTCAAAAACGATCAACTCAACGAAAAAAATGTATATAACATAAATTGTGTATTTTAACGTGCTCTACATTATTTGTGTGATAGTTTTTGTCCATCTCTTACGGTTTAGTAGTTATGCAAAATTCATCCAGACTAAAGTAGTCTTCAGAGGCTATTCCCAGAAAATTCAAAACATACATTTTATTTGTCAGGTAAATATCTTTAATATATGATATTTTAATCAAAATCGTTAGACCCGCTTTTTAGAAAATCAAAATTTTCGAAAAAAGTTCCATGTAAAGGGTAGTTTGGGGTGGGGGGATTTTTCTCAAAATCTTCGTGTCGTATCCCTGAAAGATACTTAACTTAAATACCAAGTTTGGTATTTTACCGACTTTTCGTTTTTGAGTTATCGTGTTCACAGGCACACGGACACACACACACACACACACACACACACACACACGGACCTTTTTGTGAAAATGCTTTTTTTTAGATAAAGGGGACCCTAAAACATTTATTTCCACAGAAATCTCGGTATCGAATTTTTTGGTGGAGTGCAATACTTTCTCTATTCACTATGTCCATAGTGCGTATAGAGAAAGTAAAAATCTGATGTGTACCATTCACATGGCTTTCTCCATATCCCAGCAACAAATAATTCTTAAAAAGCTTATACTTCTATTTACTTCATGCTAATCAGAAAAAATTAGCAGATATAGTCTTATTACTCGCTCCCTTGTAAGTAGAAGCGAAATAAGGGACAACCGTAGTTTAAAGTGATAGTCAAAAGCTGGTTGCTATGTCAATGAAGTTCCTTTGTTTATATGGATAGGAGTTGACAAGTTCCTGCATGAGAAAAGTATACGTTTTTCATAGCGGAAACCAAAAATAACGAATGTCACAAAAACGACGAACTCCACGAAAAAAATGTATATAACATATATTGTGTGTTTTAAAGTGCTCTACATTTTTTGTGTAGTAAGTTTTTGTCCATCTCTTACGGTTTAGCAGTCATTCACAATTTAGTAAAATTCATCCAGAATAAAGTACTCTTCAGAGGCTATTCCCAGAAAATTCAAGATATACATTTCATTTGTAAGGTAAATATGTTTAATATCCGAAATTTTAATCAAAATCGTTAGAGCCATTTTTGAGAAAATCAAAATTTTCGAAAAAAATGCAATGTAAAGGGTAGTTTGGGGTGGGGGGATTTTTCTCAAAATCTTCGTGTCGCATCCCTGGAAGATACTAAACTTAAATACCAAGTTTGAAATTGTACCGACTTTTCGTTTTTGAGTTATCGTGTTCACAGGCACACGGACACACGGACACACACACACACGCACATACACACACACGGACCTTTTTGTGAAAATGCTTTCTTTGGATATTGGGGACCCTAAAACATATATTTCCGGTGAAATCTCGGTATCGAATTTTTGGTGGAGTGCAATACTTTCTCTATACACTATGTACATAGTGCGTATGGAGAAAGTAAAAATGGTTAAGCCCACAAATCAGAAATGTATTTGGCATAAAGATCGTTTTAACATCTACTTTTTTGTGCAGTAAGATTTTGTCTATTTCTTAGGGTTTACGATTATGCAAAAGTCGTCCTAAAAGAGCAGGACTTCAGAGTATTGCCAGAAAATTCAAGAAATACATTTCACTTAAAATAAATATGTCTTAAGCATACGACATTTTAAATAATATCGTTAGTCATTTTTAAGAAAATTAAAATTTTAGAAGAAATGTTCCATGTAAAGGATAGTTTGTGTTGGAGGATTATCTGAAAATGTTCGTGTAGTAAACTTGGAAAATTTTGAACTTATATAACAAGTTTGTTATTCAAGGTATTTTTGCTTTTTAAGGTATGCTGTTTATGATCACACAAGGAACCTCAAAATATGTATTTCTGTTGAAATACCCAGATTAAATTTTTGGGTGAAATACCACACTGTCTATACCTATTATGTGCATTGTACGTACTTGGTATAGAAAGTAAAAATATAAACTCAATTAAACAGTACACGAGTTAACACCGCTGCCAATAGCCAACTTGTTCCAAAGGGAAATGCCGCCAACAGCTGATTAAAGGCGGGCATAAATGAAATAGTTAAAAATATATACAATGTCATAAAGAATGGCTGGTTTAAGTATATGACCATTTTCTTTAATGTGCTTTTAAATAACAGTAGAAAACTTCTGAAACAAATTAGTGAAAAAATGGCATCGTATGGAATATTTTAAGTGTGTAAAAATGTTGGAAAAACTTTACAAGAATTGTGTATATGTTTAGCGAGTGAGCTTACGCACGTGTTTCATATAACGTTTTATGCAATTTTAACATTAAATACGTAAAAATAATTAATACACTTGTTAAATGAAAAACAGAGGTCATAAATGTATGACAAAATATGTTGCTTTATTTGTTTCAATAGTTTATAATGAAAGGTAATGATAAAGCTATTAAAAATATGGATTGTATTCCGCTTAACATTTTGAATGAAGCTGAGTGCTGAGAGTTTATTAATTCCAGAAAAATCAGTGTGTAGTGTAGTTGGTTTTAGTTTTAAAATAATTGTAATGAGATAATTTTTGTGTTAGAATGTTGCTGCACTTGCGAAAGTGAAGATTTCAGGTTTTCCTACAGGCACGTTGGAGAAAATTAGATTGCCGTGGTGATGACGTATTTCTGTCTTGTTGCCATGGTAATTACGTCATTCATTTTCTGTCACTGGTGCCAGAAATAGGGTAATTTCGCACGATTTATGCCGTCATAATAAGGCGTTTTAATGCTAGAATTGCATAAAATAAGGTCTAAAGTTAGAAGTGTCTATTAATGAGCATGCACCTGCCAATTTATAGCTCGAGTTAATTGGTAATTAAAGTGCGCTAAGCAGAAAAAAAAATATTTTTCTTAAAATTTAGAATTCATATCACTTGTTGTGAAAACATCATTTTTTTTATTTTTCAAAATTTTGGTCAAATTTCACAGATGCCACCTTAAGGTACAACTGAAGAAAAATGAAATGGAATGGTGTTTTATTTGTGGACGCTCTTTAACTGCTGCGGTTCTCATCGTCCCATTCTACACTGGGCGTGAAAGACCGGTTACTTTTGCTCAGAGGCCTCTCTATCAGGCTTGAGGTTCTTTTAAGTGCCGTAAATCTACGACACGGGACCAACGGCTGTACTTCCCTTCCAAAGGAATCCATGCTAAGGATTTTTACGCCCGAAAACATCCATCGTCCTCCGCCGGGCTTGAACTCGCGACTTTGGGTATAACTGAAGAGATGAAACTATTGCACTGTAGCCATTAGTAGCCATTATCATAATCATGATCATGCATGGTGCTTTATTATACAAAATGTAGCGGTGTAGTAGCTACTGAACAAAGACAAGAAGGCCTTAGAAAAGCGAGCACTAATTCTACTACCGGAATTTCACGCTCCATTTTTTTTGTTGCATTTCCTTAGAGAATTCAATAGAGTGGGTTTTTTTTTGTTTCTTTTTTTTTTGTTTTTTGTTTTTTTTTTTTGAGAAAGAGTTATCTGTTTTTAATAGCGCTTCAGATCAGCACTTTCACCGCTGACCCACATCTTTGTGTGTGCTTGCCAGATCGAATCCCGATGCAAGACTCGTCACACCTAATTGGACTTTAACAGGTTTTATGTGGTTTGGTTTCCGTATCGTGATCCGCACAAGCAGTGACTTGAATTTATGGAGACACATGAGTGAAATTACGAAACTTTGAAAAGTTTATCAAAGAGCTTAAATATTCTCTAAACATTTTAATCTTGCTTTTGGCATATCTGTTTTCCTTGTCAAGTTTACTGTTCACAAGTTACATTATTTAATTTTTATTATTATTTTTTAAATCAGGTGATTTTCTCTACCTCCTATCGTTTAATACTGAGTATGCAGATTATCCATACGAAAGCATATTACTTTCTATACAGTACATAGTACATAGGTAGAGAAGGGATTGCATCCCATCCAAAAAATTCACTGGAAATACACGTTAAAACGGTTCCCCTGAATCCAGCAGAAAAAAGAAAAAAGTCCGTGTGTGTGTGTGTGTGTGTGTGTGTGTGTGTGTGTGCGCGCTATCCGTGTGTGTGTGAGCACAACTGTAAAACAAAAACTCTCTTAAACAGCAAACTTTATGCCGAAGATCAGTATCTTCCAATGATGCGACACGAAGCTTTTCAAGAAAATCCCTCCCCCCCCCAAACTTCTCTTCACATGTAAAATGTTTTGAAAAGTTGTTTTTCTCAAAAATTGTCATAATTTTGATTAAAGATATTTATATTAAAGATATTTACATGGCAAATAAAATGTATGTCTTAAACTTTCTGGGAATAGCCTCTGAGCACCTCTTCATTTTCTGGATGAATTTTGCATAAATGGTGAACCGTAAGAGAGACAAAATCTTAATAAGAAAAAATGCAGCTCTCATTAAAACATACAATACAAGCTTTTATTTTTGTAGAGTAAACCGAAATATTCATTATTATGGGTTTCAGTTTTGAGCTTCTGAAATTTTTCTCCAACGGGAGGTCATCTTTCGTTTCATTCTCTCTTTGGTTTTACTCCCAGCCGTGCAAAGCGAACCGAATTCAACTGTTTCAGATAGTAACCGGTTACTTTATAAGATATTGCTATGGCTTTAGCCTAATGTATTGCCTATTTTCCTTTTATTTATAAGGAGCATATATAACCATTTCTGCTAATGTGTATCTCGTTTACCACTATTTAGAAAAAGGAATAATCCTTGTGACAATAGTTTGCAGAGAAAGTTATGTGAATGTAACAATAAAAAAAGAACCTTCGACTATGGCTCCAAAGGTTATCGTTACATATCGAAAAATGTCATGTCTTCCATTCAACTCACTTTCTCTGCAAACTATTGCTACAAAAGATTATTCTTTTATCTACGTCATGCTAATCGAAATAAACATTACTAGAAATGATTTTATTATTTGCTTCCTTGTATGTAGAAGGGGAATAAGGGAATACACTGGTTAAACTCATTCAAAAATTATAAAAGCTGCCGCTATGTGTTTGCCATTGAAATCAGGTTCACTAAGATGAAACGAAAGAAAGGCTTTCACGGCGATGATTATTGATTAGACTTCTCGGGTTACTAGTCGTGTGATATTGATAAAATAGCTCGAGATTTCGACCATGATAACTCTATGGCCTTCTTCCTGAAGAAGGTAACCCGAGAAGCTCTAATCAAAAGTTTAGTTATTTAAAGCCGAAACCAATGACAAGGAGTACTTTGAAAACGGTTAACTCTTCAAAAAATCAATAATGAGTGTGACAGAACTTGCGTGTTTCAACGAGACCAATATTTTTATCTTCTCTACACTTAAAATACACATAGCGTATAGAGAAGCTATTATATTCTACCAAAAATCAATACTGAGATTTCACCGGTAATACAGGTTTTGAGACTACCTGAATCTAAGGAAAAAAAGAAAAAAAAAAAAAAAAAAAAAAGGTCAGTGAATGTGCGTGGATGTGTATCTGTGGATAGCATAGCTAGAAACCGATGCAACACCAAATTTTGAGGAAAATTCCCCCACCCCAAACTTCCCATGGCTCAACGGTTTAGACTAAAGTACTTATATTAAAGATATATTACATGACGAATAAAATGTATATCTTGAATTTTCTTGGAACAGCTTCTGAAGACCTCATTCGGGATCACTTTTTGCATAACTGGTAAACCGTAAGAAATAGATAAAAACTTGCTGCACAAAAATGTGGATCTCCTTAAAACAATTTATATCACATACATTTATTCGTGGAGTTGACCATTTGCAAGATATTTCTTGTTATAGGTTTCAGTTTTAAATTACTTAAAATTCATACGGGAATTTGTCAATTTTTGGCCGTGCAAAGAAACGGATTTCAATCGCATAGAAATCAGTTTTTAAAAGATTTGATTATCGCTTTAACCTAGTGTTCTACCTTATTTCCCTTCTACTTGCAGGAAAGCAAGTAATAGGACCAATTCTGCTAATATTTATCAGGACTAGCATGAAGTAGATAGAAAAATCTGCTTGATAACAATAATTACTGTGTTGAGGAAGTCATGTGAATAGAACACATCAGATTTTTGTTTAGTAACTTTTATTCATTTCTTACGATTTACCAGTTATGCATGTCATGAGAATGCAGGGGTCCTCAGAGTCTATTCCCAGAAAATTCAAGATAAGTACATTTCGTTTGTCTTAAACATATGGGATATTAATCAAAATCGTAGAGTCATTTTAGAGAAAATCAAAACTTTTTAAATCCTTCCATGAAAAGAGAGTTAGGGGTGAGGAAGCTTTGTGAAAGTTTTCGTGTCGCATCCTTGAAAGATGCTTAAATTAAAAACCGAGTTTGGTGTCTAACGGACTATTCGCTTTTTAAGTTACCTATCTGTCCACAAGCGCGTGCGCGCGCACACACCACACACACACAGACCCACACAGGACCTTTTTCTAAACAATTTTTGTTTTATTTATTTTGCATTCAGAGCACTCTAAGACATGTATTGTCGGTGAAATCCCTGTGCATTTAACATGCATACATGCTAGGGAAAGTAAAAACACCACATACCTAATCAAGAGGTTGTTTATTATTATTATTATTATTATTATTATTATTATTATTATATGTGCAAAAACAATTATGGTTGTTTAAACTTATTCTAAACTTATGCTAAAACTAAGCTTCGCTAATATTTCGAATTTAAAGTTCACTTTACGTGATAAAATGTGTCATTTGAACCTCTTGAACAAATATGTATAATCTTCAGTTTGTTGATTGTCAGTCACCGAGAGTGAAAACCTGTGGCAAACCATTTAAAAGGATGCAATCAAGCACGTTCGGGAAAACAGAAAGTTTGCTTTTGCTTGCGGTGCATAAGAATTTAACAAAAGAAAGGGAAAGAAGTCATAAACGCTTTGAAGGTGGACGTGCTTTTCCTACAAACTGCACGGTCTGTTACAATGGCAGATAATAAACTGAAACATCCAGTTTACTTGATAGTTTGTCAAATACATGGTAAGAATATAATCATGAAATTAATATTATAAAATGCTTAGTAAATAGATGAAAAACATGAAAGATTCTTAGTAACTGAGTTTTACTTTTTCTAGCACGTATGCGTGATGTACTTACATAGTAGATAGAGAAGGTATTGTATTCCAAACAAAAATTAGATACCGACTTTTAATCGGATAGGCATGTTTTGAGACTTCCTGAATCCAAAAAAAAGCAGTTTTAGAAACATATCCGTGTGGGTGTGTGTGTAGGTGTGTGTGTGTGTGTGTGTGTGTGTGTGTGTGTGTGACTGTGTGCCTGAGGTCATGAAAATTCGGTTAAATATCAAACTTGGTATTTAAGTTCAGTATCTTGCAAAGATACTATTAGAAGATTTTCAATATTATCAATATTTATTTGCTAATATTTATCTGGATTAGCATGTGGCGAACCGGATTTCAAGCACATACCAAAATAAAACATAGACCTGGCCGCAAACCAAAACAAAATGATTCGGCAATTAAGTCCTACTCTGTTGGCAGACTGTGCAGATAATGTATTCAATAATGTTCAGTTATCTCCGCTATCTTTCAAGATAGATGAAATTAT
Source organism: Hymenopus coronatus (assembly GCA_030762935.1). NCBI lineage: Eukaryota > Metazoa > Arthropoda > Insecta > Mantodea > Hymenopodidae > Hymenopus > Hymenopus coronatus. The sequence goes on from CM060892.1 coordinate 162,851,982, forward strand.
TAATGGACTTGATTATTCATCATATTTGTATTTCTCAGCACGCGAACTCTGCGCATCATACCCCTAACACCCTGTACCCGTGGCGGTGTCGTAATCTAGTGGTTAGACCATCTCTCGCCTAGGCGATCCGGGTTCAATCCCAGGAGAACGAATGCGAGATTTGTGGAAGACGAAGCGGCGTCTAGGCAGATTTTCGCCTGTTTCCCGCGTTTTTCAGTTCACCATATACTCCATCATCTCCTTTCCTATCATTCATTTCGCCGTCATTTCATATCATCTACTTCCTCTGTCTCATGTCTGGCTATGGGTCGATCCTTCGTTCTGGGTTTTTCATTCTATGATTTAATGTCAGTGGCTCCTCGATTGACTTGTGACCCTAGGCAAACATGTACTAGTTCTCTTCACGAGGAAGGTAAACCGACTAAGAAGTTCTGAGTGTATACAACTTTAACCAGTAATATATTTGTTGCAGCATTGTAATTCCAAACTAATTTGATATACCTACTTCTTCGTTAGCCTGTTAAATAAAATATATTCTGCTACGTGAAAGATGTCCACAGATGCAGCTTTTCTGGTCTTCTAGCCACGCACCACGGAAATACAGCCCAGCCTTAATGGTTATCTATAGGTTATATATCAATTTATTATTCTTGTTCGTGTCTCCATTTCCTACATCAATACCCTCTGAGATTCTTAACTTAAGGAAGCGAGAGTGGTTCGACAGATAAAAGTAATATGGTTAACGTTTTCCTCTCTAAATTCAACCGGCAACCTTTTATTCGGCATTGGAACCAAGCATACGTAAACGCTGCTCGAAATATTAATTCCATACTAACTTTGGTTACTATATGCAAGCATTTAAACACATGCTCAGTAACCTGTTACCAAAAAATAAGAAAACAATAGTACATATATTGAGATATACGTGTGAGAACTATGCTATTACATAATCGAAAACTTTGAAAAACGAAACGAGTTTGAGTCTTTTCAATTTACGAGATTCTGCAATACACTTAACACGTGTGCAATGCATAATAGTTTTTGAAAGATGAGTATTAATACTAATTAAAATATAGAAATAAGTAAATTAAAATATTGGCTGGAGGCAAACTATGAGAAAGAAACATTTGGTAGTCATTATTGTGTCATTTTTTATTGTTTTTTTTTTACTTTCTCTATATGTACCAAGTACATAATGTATAGAAAGTTTTGAGACTACCTGAATGAAAAAAAAAACAAAAAAAAACAACATTTTTAGAAAAACGACCGTCTGTGTGTGTATGTGTGTGCGTGTGTGTTGTGTGTGTGTGTGTGTGTGGGGAGCATCGCTCAAAAAGGAAAAAAACTGTTAAATACCAAATTTGGTATTTAAGCTCGGTATCTTCCAAGGATGCGACATTAAGATTTTCAAGAAAATTCCCCCACCCCCAACTACTGTTTGCATGGAAAAAAATCGAAAATTTTGATTTTCTCAAAAATGTCTCTAACGATTTTGATTAAAATCACTTATGTTTAAGATATTCATATTGGAAATAAGATGTATATCTTCAATTTTCTGGGAATAGCATCTGACGACATGTTGATTCTGGACGAATTTTGCAGAATTTTGCATAACTGATAAACCGTAAGAGATAGACAAAAACTTACTAAACAAAATTTAGATCTCGTTAAAACACACAATTTATGTTATATTTTTTTTTTCATGGAGTTGGCCGTTTTTGAAATATTCCTTGTTATTAGTTTCAGCTTTAAAATACTTATACTTTTCTCATACGGGAATATATCAACTCCTGTCCATAAAAACAAAGGTACTTGAATCACTTAGCAACCAGCTTTTAAAATATTTGACTATCGCTTTAGCCTATTGTGCTCCCTTATTTCCGTTTTACTTACAAGGAAGCAAGTAATAAGACCCTTTCTGCTTCTTTTTACTCGATTAGTAAGTAGAAGAATAAGCTTTTTAACAATAATATATTATACAGATGTAGAGAAAGTAATGTGAATGGAACACATTAGATTTTTTATAAACAAAGTTTTTTTTGGCCGAGGTGATATTTTAACCTGTAGTAGCTTAATTAGAATCAATTTGACAATTTTATTATGGAGAAAGTTATGGTAGAGGACAGAGAAAGACAAGAAGCCTGGAGAGTGGGATGTTCTACACTAATTCCGGAGAAGTCTAAACATGGTACGAGTTAGTGCACAATACATTGAAAAATCTGATGTGTTCCATACACGTGACTTTCTCTACATCGTTGTAACAAATTATTGTTAAAAAGCATATTCTTCTATCTACTATATCTTAATCGAGAAAAAAAATTAGCACACATTTTCTTAATTCCTTGTAAGTAGAAGGGAAATAAGGAAATACACTAGGCTAAAACGAGTACTAAATCTTTTAAAAATTGGTTGCCATGTGGTTGAAATCCGTTTCTATGCAGGACCAGGAGTTTACAACTTTCCGTGGGAGTAAAGTTTAAATATTTTAAATCTGAAACAAATAATAAGGAATATCTCAGAAATGGTCAATTTCACCAAAAAAAAAAAAAGAAAAAAAAAAAGAAAACAACGTATATGATATAAATTGTGTGTTTTGATGTGACCTACATTATCTGTGTAGCAGGTAAGTTTCTGTCTATCTCTTACACAGTTTACCAGATACGCAAAATTCAGCAAAATTCATCCAGAATAGATAGGTAGATAGATAGATAGATAGACAGACAGACAGACAGACAGACAGATAGATAGATAGATAGATTGTTTATTTGCCAGAACAATACAGAGTTTGTGTAGCAACGTCAACAAATGCATAAATAACAAAACAAATTACAAAAACATATTACTTTTACAATTATAAAACTCTGAAACAATGTACAATGGATTGGAGAGTAGAACAGTCTTCAGTTTTCTTTTGAATAATGATAAGGGCAAGGTTTTTACTTTATTAGGAAGGCTATTAAATAGGTTTAAAGATATGGTTTCAAATGAGTTTTGGACTTTGCTATACTTACATTTTGTAATATAAATGTTTTTAGTATTTCTTGTAGAATAATTCTGAACAGAGGAGCACAATGTATAAGAATTTATATTCATTTTGACAAATAGTAAACAATTAAGAACATATAAAGATACCATCGTCAATATACCCAATTTAATAAAAAGAAGGTTTGAGATGTGTCCTAGGGCATACATCACTCATAAGTCTAATGGCCTTCTTTTGAAGCACAAAAACTTTATTGGCAGAAACATGGTTGCCCCAGAATAAAATACCATAATTCATATGGCTATTTATGCACCCATAATATATGTTTTTCAAGGCATTCAAAGTTAAATACTTTTTTTAAAATTCTTAATAAAAAGAGTCCTCTGTTTATTTTACTTGCAACACTGTTGATATGGCTATGCCAGCCTAAACACGGTTGGATATTAGTTCCTAAAAATTTAACAGAGTTAGCAACAGAATCTGAGCTAGATAAATTAACATTAAAAGCTAAATCAACAGTTTTGTTATAATTAACAATAAGGCTATTGTGTGTACACCAGTTTTCAATTATATTGGATAACATTGCAATTTTAGTGTCCATAAGAGTTCCATCTTTAAGAGAAATATTGATTGCCAAATCATCAGCATAGACGTAGGTCTTTACACAATTGTCTTGAACATTATAAGGGAGATCACTGATATAAATGAAATAATAAAAAAACAGGGGTCCAAGTATGGAGCCCTGTGGAACACCATGTTCTACCAATTTGAATTGTGAATGTTTATCATTTACATAAACAGGCTGATACCTATTTAATAAATAAGATCTAACCAGTTTCCAACTGTTATCATCAAAACCATAAAATTTAAGTCTTTTAAGCAAGGTATCATGCGAAATAGTATCAAATGCTTTGGTCAGATCAAAAAACCTACTATGAACGGTGTCTATGTTTAGTTCTAAAACCAAACTGACTCTGAAAATAGCGAGTTCTCTTGAAAATATTTAGTAATTTGTTTACTTAACAGAATTGCAAACATCTTAGACATTCCAACTGTTATCATCAAAACCATAAAATTTAAGTCTTTTAAGCAAGGTATCATGCGAAATAGTATCAAATGCTTTGGTCAGATCAAAAAACCTACTATGAACGGTGTCTACGTTTAGTTCTAAAACCAAACTGACTCTGAAAATAGCGAGTTCTCTTGAAAATATTTGGTAATTTGTTTACTTAACAGAATTGCAAACATCTTAGACATTATTGGTAATATACAAATAGGTGTATAATTAATTGTTTCCCTTTTTATGTATGGGTATAACCTTGGCATATTTAAACACATAAGGATACTCGCCCGTCTCTAAACAAATGTAATAAATATAGGTCAGCGGCTCAGAAATAAATGCAGAGGCATGTTTAAGAATTTTTTAATTGAGCCCAAAAACATCAAGACAGGCACTGTTATTTAATGCTAGAATAGCTGAATAAACATTTTCTACACTCAAACTCTGAAATTTAAAGCTGCATTTAATTTTAGGAATATTATTCATAAATAAAAGGGCCTCATTATTACTGCTAGGTAGGGTTTTTACAATATCTTTCACCTTATCGATAAAAAGAGAGTTAAAAGTATTAGCAGTCAAGTCAGATGGGATATTATTAGCCTTAGAATTCTTATTTGTATAAGTGGATGCCACGACCAGATACATTTTTATTTATTCCTGCTGTTCTCAATTAATGATGAATAATGTTGCATTTTTTTTTTTTTTTTAGATTTAAGCATATTTATGTATTTCTTCTTAGTTGCAATATACTTACTTTTCAGTTCAATGAAACCAAAATGTATATACATGTCATAAAGATATAAGCACCCAAATTTTAAATTTCTAAGTTCAAGAGTGTACCATTTATTTATAGGTTTCTTTTTAAGTTTAATAAAATGACGTGAGTAGGGAGTAAAGGGGGTTTTGAGGACTCAAAGGATGCCGCCTTGTAAGTACATATGTTAACAAGATAACACTTAAGATAAACATCAACTGACAGACCACCCACACAGCGCTGCCTCTTTGCCAAGACAACAGTCTAAAAGCTTTCCCATGTACCTGTCAATCAAAGTATGTGCTGCCGGCTACTTTACCAAGAAACCTGTCTAAAAGGTTTTACTTGCAGGTCTCTTAATCACTTGAACAATCATCTTTCACATTCACAGATCAAATTCAATTTAATTGATTGACCACACCCACGCGGAAAAAGTCGCGAATTGCCATTTTTGAGCTACAAGGCTTATCTGCATATCAAATCCATCTAGTTTTTCACGAGGAATCTGAATCTCTAACCATAAATGCAAAATTCTATTGATTTCAATTCGATAGTCTCTTTTAATTAAAAAAAAACACGTATGATTTCTCTATCTCTGGCAATTCGAGAGCTACAAGGCTTATTTGCATGACAAATCAGTCTAACTTTTCACAAGGAATCTGAATATACAAACATAGTTCAACTGTCATGGCGAAAAACACTCGATAAAATTACTGAGGGGAATATTTGATATAAATTATTTGATATCGCTTGAATATGCGTTAGCGGTAATATTTTTGCAAGGAATTATAACACTCACACGATTGAACATTTTAAAAGCTTTATTATACAATACCAACATATGAAATGAAAAATAGCAAGAGAGAATTGCTTTTATAGAACATACTAACTTATCACATCAAAAACCAATATGGCAGCGAAGTGATTGTGATTCCAATGAGCAGAGTGCAGCCCAACGGGGAATTGAACCTGATACCTCTCGAACACTGAGAATGCCATCATTACAACACTAGACATTATAAATTTTAATAACGGTTCTTACACGGAGACCTACAATCAACTTTCAGTGGGGGGGGACCTACTAATTCATCATATCAAAACCAATATGGCGGTGAAGTGATTGTGTTTCCAACGAGCAGAGGGCACCCAACAGGGAATTGAACCTGGGACCTCTCGAACACTGAGAATGCCAACATCATTACAACTCCAAACATTATAAATCTTAATATCCGTTCTTAAACGAGGACCTACATTCGACTTTCAGTGAGGATGCAATCACATGACTTTATGAGTATGTATAATTAAACAACTGCAAAAAGGATTGAATGTAGAATGCAATTTTAACACTCGCTATAAATAAAAGCTGTTCTTATTCCCTTATAATCCCTTATCCAGTACAAGAATTAACTTCACGAATAATCAATAAACTTTAATTACAATTACACTAATTAAAATGACTATAACCAAGAAACACGACACTCTCTTCGGGAAAGTAATTGCCAGATAGTGGTAGGTACTTCGGTTCCTTTAGGAAAGTGTATACCTCATTTGAAGAGTTCTCCAGGACTTAAACATATTAGAAGATAAAGATGTACCTATTGTCTGTCATTATTAATAAATACATAACGGATTTCCTTCATTTAAGCATACCGTTATTGCTTGCGTTATGTTGAATATGATGACTGAGGTTAGGTTGTCCTTAGGATATCATACATTGATTTGTTAAATTAGCATTGTGCAACTATTTTTGTAATTTTCTGATAGAATTCTATGTTATGTTTTGCACAATGCTGTGCAAGTATCTCATTGCAATTGTGTTTGCCTGTGCTGTGATTTGCCTTCCTGATGCAACATGCATGGCAACATCATTTAATGATGTATATAATTCAAAGTCACGAGTCTTGTGTTAGCCATGATTATTACTATTCAAGATTAAAAAGAAGATACATGTCTCAGCAATGAAGTGGTTGGACCAAGTCAGCGGTGTAGATAAAACATCTTCTTATGATGTAAATTCTCTGGTAGATCGGCTGCGATTGCTAATGTACTCGCAAGCAGCTTACAAAGGGAAGCAGTCAAAAGAAATCTTCTTGAATATGAGTGAGATGAAAGATTCTGCTGTAATAGAGCGAAAAATTGACAAATGAGGTCATATGATGTTGTAATGTATTTCTATAATGAATGTGGTGTGTCTGATGTTTATTATTGGCTATGATGTTAGATTAGTTTAGGAAGGTTAGGTTAATTTAGGTTATTTAGGTTAGGGTGGGTCAACTAATTAAATGTTACTTATTAAGAAAATTATTGTGTGCATTGTGAAAATCGCAGGCTTTTTAGTATAAGCTTGTGACTCCCTTGCACAGCTAAGAGCCTTGGACTGCTGCTGTGTCCCCCATCTCGCTCCGTTACAGACGTCATGGATGGGGTGCACTATTGAGGAGGTGAGACGTGGACTGCGCTTCGATCTCCCTCCCCCCCTGACCAGTTAATGCTGTCCTCATGACCTGGAGCCGCTACTTCTCCATCAAGTAGCTCCTCAATTGGCCCCCTCCAGGGACCTCGCGAGGCTGAGTGCACCCCGGTCCATGTATCCTAGCTGGGGAAAAAAATTCCTATGCTTGTACTATGAATCGATCGCAGATCTACCGCTTGGCAAGCAACAACTAAGTTTGTAACGTTATATAATAAAATCCGCATGGGTTTATCCTTAAGTTATTTTACCAGTTCTCATACAAACCAAAACTGCTAGCATCCGATTTTTAATTTTGTACTTGAGTTACAGTCGTGTTTTTTCCCAGAAATGTGACAAACTAATAATATTAATAATAATAATAATAAAAAAAGAAGAAATTGAAGATGCTAAAATATTTTCCATGCTATAAAGAGAGCATATAAGAAACTAATATTTGTGAAACCTGGATGCTGAGTGAGCTTGAGAAAAACCTTGAGATATATGAATGTGTAATTATATCTCTTTAGGGACCTGTTGCAATACAATGGTCACATAGGGGCTTTGAGTTATGAAGCAACCCGTATTAGTGTAGGTTTAGAACTTTATGGTAATTAATTTTTTATATTACTAAACACATGCCCATTTATACCTTCCAGACTCTGTGGGGATAGGGAGTAATTGCGGTTAAAGAAAAATTCGCCGTCCTAGCCGTGGATCGAACCCGGTATCTGCACGTGAGAAGTCAGCTCACTTACCCGTTTGACCACGGAGACAGTCTTATTTTCTGATATTATAACTAAGTGCATTGAATGTTTAACCTTGTTTTTGTATTGATTGCAGATCTGATTAGAAGCAGTGATTGTAGGAGTGACCATTTAAAACTGCGTGTTCGGTTTAGTTCTATCAACATAAATGGATTTTCATTTCCTTCACTTTATAAGAGTTTTAATGTAATAAAGAACTAGACATGAAATTCTGTAGTGAAACCATGAGTTCACCCGTAGTATTCTTTTCGGCGTGATGTAGGTGTAAGGAAACATTCTTTAGCAGAAGCGTGCACAAGGGTTGAGATTTCATGATAGACAATATTAAAATAATTATATTCTTCTGTTACTTCATGCTATTCAAGATAAACATTTTCCAGAAAAAAAAATGTTCTTATTCAATTGTTCCCCTTATAATTAGGGACATTAGCGGAAATTACTAGGTTAGTTGGATCTTTTATAATGTTTAGCCCTGCGATTCTCGTTGAAATTCGTTCACTTTTTTATGTGTTTAACGCCTGCTTTTACTACTTGTGGCACCGCAGGCGATGACACTACTGATATATGGAATGAACGTGGAGCACCGGTGGAATGTGATGGCAGGGGGAAACCTGAGAAAACCCACCCCCTGCGCCGCTTTGTCCATTACAAATCCCACATGCTGTTGCCTGGGGTCGACTCCGGACCTCCTTGGTGAGAGGAGAGTAGTCTAACCACTCGACCATGGCGCGGCCTCACGATTTGCATTGACATGAGTAAACCAATAAAGATGAAACGAAACATCACTTTCGGTTTAAGAGAGTTGAAGTAGTATAAATCTTAAGTCAATAAAAATTGAATGTTTAAGTTATACTGTACATACAATACTAATATTTATCTGAAAATGCTCAATTGGTATTTTCAACCGATTAGTGTCCTTGTGCTCCTGCACCCATGACTTGAACGAATCGCCCATCATTAATATGAGATTTTCTTTTATATATAATTCACGCTTATAATTCTAAATAATAGCAGAATGTTTTCATTACATGTTACTCCGTTGTACATTAGAAATAAGAAATTTAATGTGCCAAAGCACTTCAATTGTCACTTCGAATTTGTGTATTTTTAGAGGTACGCTGCTTCACATGTACTCACTCGCACACTATACTTTGTCTAAAACTTGCTTTTTAAGTGTTCGGTTGCCCTCAAATGGTGCATTCAGTGTGAAAAACCTTTTAGTATCGAACTTACTTGTACAAATTCTCTTTTGTAGAAATATATGAAGTTCTTATGTAATGCAATTTTTTTCTAAATCACCTGTAAAGTTTCTGAAAAAGCATTATAAGTAAATTAAGCTGTCGCTGTATATTATACATTTAAGAACAAGGAGAGCGAATTTTTTTAAAAATCCTACCAGCCGTTTCAAGGTTCTTGATTGATTAGGTATTTTCTTTTTTGCGAATTAGCTCGTAGTTTTTCAGATGATTCCTACCAATCACTGCGCTGAGACCTTTTCTCTAAATTGAGTTATCTGATATCTGCCTGTTCCACTTTTATAGATGGGCTTCTACCGTAAACTTGATTGGGTTTTTAGCATTGAAACTGTTTTTCATTGGTCGAGCTATGTATTACTTACACTCTTGTTAGAGAAGTGTGTGATAAAAGTAAAGCTGAAGAAACGGACTATTTCCTGTATGAATGCTAGTAAACAGAAGTGCCCTCTAGATATTTGCGACTCAGCCTGGTGTTCCTGTTTTGCTGGTGTAAAGGGGTATTTTCGCTCTCAACCTTAAAGCATGCAGGACGTCTATCACCAGAAATTACAATATTAAATTGTCTGATTATACACAATGAGGTATTTACCTACAAGCCCTTATCACCTGTCATGTAATCGACAATTTAAATGCCTAATTATGCAAAGGAATAGGATGTTGAAAATTTGTATTTGTTTTTGTGGAATAAAAACATTAGTGGGATTATATGTACATAATAGTTTTATTTATAAATATTTTCATTACATTCCTTCTCCACGTCCGTGCCTCTTCAAAATGTTTTATTTTCATTAGTTAGATTAAATAAATGTTTGCTTCTTTACATCTTCATTTCTTTTTAAATCCTACTCATCCTTTGTTTTATTTTATTAAAAGAGTCTAGCGGCTTCGTTTTTTTCATGAATGCAATTATATATTGTAGCACTATATTTTTCAATATATTCACAATGTGCGCACTTTGTCTTTTGTGCACATGCAGAATTTAGGGAGTCATAGGCGCGCTTTCTATATGTCATGTATATACAAAGCCATTAGGATCACTGCTGTTGAGAAGCACTGGTAGTTCATAACAAAGCGCTACACTAGAACTATTTGTTTTGGATATGTAGAATTGGATGGATACGTTCAGTTGGTCTGCTCTGGGTTTCTCTATGCTTGCCTCTCGTTTACAAATGTTGTGCATGCGGTTTTCCAGCAATCTCAGCTTCCTGAGATGACTAGCAAAAGGGTCTTTCTCCTCTTATATCTCCTTGGATCTGGAACATTAGAATTATTGAAAATTAGTAAATGTTATTAATTTTCCTTTGACTCGATCACTGCAATGGAAATAAGGTTAGTTTCTTTCTTGATGTAATAGCAATATATTATACTCACATTGATGCTTGATTCGACGTACTCGTATTCGGAATGTCATCATAATCTTGTACAGGGCAGGTGTTCCATGGGTTTGAAATGCAGACATCCACCTCGTCAACGTCAGTCCTAGCAGGGTCTATGAGCTTTGGCGGTATGGGGATTGACTCTCGAACTCTGGAAAGAACAATGAGGGTTATTAACTTTTTCAAGAAATAAATGTGTGATGTGCTGGTCACTCATCGTATTTTTAGTTTGTAATTACCTTTGTCTCATATGCCTTGACCAATACACGCTACAGGTCAAGTTGCAGAGGAAGTATGATGTTATTCTATCATGCACTGCGGGTTTTGAACAAATCACCACATGAGTGCGACCGTTGCATAATTCTAAGTGATCTTCAATCTCATGTGCTGATCTAAACATATCCGTTGCATCTATGGTATCTGAATCATGAAACTCTTGTGTGTTCCGACCTCTTGATATATAAAAATGTATTGGAATTAGCCATCATTACTCGAATACATTTGTAGTACTTATAATAGTAGAAAGACGTGAATGTATTGTACTTACAATATATCTCTCTTGTAGACAGAGCAGTCTTCGGTACAGGGATTCCTTGAAGGTATCTGATTATGGTAAGCAGGGTATATGTATGTAATCGTATGCATTCGTCCATTGCACGATTCTTTGTGAAAGTATGTATAATGATGCGAATCTGCAGCACACTCTCTCCTGTATTCGTTCATATCATCAAAAGCTTTGACGTTTGTTTTCAAGAATGCTTTTTCACGGCGGTTATATCGAATAAGTAGCTCTATATTGCAGACCTCAGGCTTATATAGTTGCTCACATAAAAACATGTTTTCTTCAGTGTCTAAGGAAGGGGAATGCGTGTATCTGCCTGTTCTTAGCCTAGAGGGGCCGAGTGAGGATGTTTTTCTAACAGAAAGCTCTGAAGGGGAGAGCTAGGATGTTTTGTTCAAAATGTCGCCAGCCTTCTTTATCGTCTGAAACTGGTCGGATCATGCTTCGCTTTTTGTAATAGGTAGTATGTTTCCGTTTTCCCTTGTGTTATATGTTAGCCAAGAGGTGAGCAGCCTTGCGCGGCTTTCTTTCATAGCGATTGTGATAAGTGGCTACTAAATATCCCCCCCCCTTTATGAAAATGTTTATTTATGCTCAATCCTCAAGTTATGTGATGAGTGCTTCGAGTTATAAATTATACTTCTCTTTTGAAGTTAGAGAATACTGCTGTGTCAGTTGTAGGCTGTCTAAGTGATTTCAAGCAATGTTAGCTGTTATTTTTGGTATGGTATTTATTTTTTGTAGATGTCTATTTATGCATAATTGTCAAGTTATGTGGAGAGTACTTCAAGTTATAGCTTATACTTCAGTGTTAAAATTAGAGAATACTGCTGTGTCAGTTGTAGTCCGTCTAAGTGATTTCAAGCAATGTTAGCTGTTATTTTGGTATGGTATTTCATTTGAAGGTATTTATTTATGCATAATCGTCAAGGTACGTGATGCTTCAAGCTATAGTTTATACTACAGTGTTGAAATTAGAGAATACTTCTGAGTCATTTGTAGGCTGTCTAAGTGATTTCAAGCCATGTTAGCTGGTGGTTTTACTATGGTATCCCCTTGTTGAAAATGTACAGTGTTGAAAATTAGAGAATACAGCTCAGTTAGTTGTAGGCAGTCTAAGTGATTTCAAATTGTGTTAGCTGTTGTTTTTACTTTCTCTACACGTACTTTGTACATAGTGTATAGAGAAGGTATTGTATTCCACCCAAAATCGGATGCTGATTTTTCACTGGGAATATATATGTTTTTAGGGTCCCCTGTATCCAAAATAATCCATTTTAGAAAAATATTCGTGTGCGTCTGCATGTCTGTGTGTTTGCGTGTGTTGGTGTGTATATGTGTGTGACTGGGCAGCATAGCTCAAAAACGCAAATTCGGTTTGGTATTTAAGTTTAGTATCTTCCAGGTATGCGACACGAAGATTTTTGAGAAAAGCCCCCCCCCCCAAACTACCCTTTAAATGGAACTTTTTTTCGAAAATTTTTATTTCTAAAAATGGTTCTAACGATTTTGATTAGAATATCGCATATTAAAGATATTTACCGGACAAATAAAATGTATAACTTGAATTTTCTGAGTATAATCTCTGAAGACCTTTTTTATTCTGAATAAATTGTTATAACTAGTAAACCATAAGAGATAGATAAAAGCTTACCACACAAAAATGTAGGGCACGTTAAAACACACGATTTATGTTAAATACATGATATTTGTGGAGTGAACCCTTTTTTTTTTTCGATATAATCCTTGTTATTTGTTTCAGCTTTAAAAACATATACTTTTCTCTTACAGGAGAGTGACATGGCAGCCAACTTTTGACTATGACTATCACTTTAACCTATGGTACTCCCTTAGTTAGCTTCTACTTACAAGGAAGCAAGCATGAAGACTATTTCTACTAGTTTTTACTCGATTAGCATGAAGTAAAAAGACGTACAAGCTTTTTAACAATAATTTGTTTCAGAGAGGTATAGAAGGTCACGTGAATGGAACACACCATATTTTGGTATAGGTCTGACATTTGCGTAAATAAAAACATTTTATATGTCTTGTGATAGTTACGAATAATGTTTGAATACACTGGGCGTATAATCCAAGTAGTAGTTGACATGTAGATGTAATTTCGTGAAGAATTTGTATCACTCATTTCGCTATAGCGTTGCAAATTGGGTTGTTATTTGCATTTTTAAACTTAAAGTAAAGGTATAATTGTAATTAAAATTTATTGAATTAATCCCGAATCTAATACTCGTACTGAATAGGGGATGGTAAAGAATTGAGAAAAGTCTAATAGCGTTTTATTGTAAGTTCAATTCTCAAAGCGTTATTGGCATTTTAACTGGCGTAATTATAATTAAAATTTCTTAAATTAGCCAATCACAAATGGGTATGGGCTGATAAAGGAATAAGGAAAGTGTTACGGCGTTTTATTGTAGCTTCAATTCTCTAAGTGTTATTGACATTTTAATTTGCGTAATTGTAATTAAAGTTTCTCGAGTGTTGGATAGCTGGAATTCATTCTTGTACTGGATGAAGGGTGATAAATGAGCAAGAAAAGTCTCATAGTATTTTATCGTAATCTCAATTATTTAACCGTTATTAACATTTTAATTAGCGTAATTGTAATTCAAATTTCTTAAAATTAACCAATCGTGTGTCTTGTACTTGTGCTGGGTATGGGTTGATAAAGGAATAAGAAAAGTGTTATGGCGTCTTATTGTAACCTCAATTCTTTAAGCATTATTGTCATTTTAATTAGTGTAATTGTAATTAAAGTTTATTGATTATTCGTGAAGTTAATTCTTGTACTGGATAGGGGATTATAAGGGAATAAGAACAGCTTTTATTTATAGCGAGTGTTATAATTGCATTCTACATTCAATCCTTTTTGCAGTTGTTTAATTATACATAGTCGTAAAGTCATGTGATTGCATCCTCACTGAAAGTCGAATGTAGGTCCTCGTTTAAGAACGGATATTAAGATTTATAATGTTTGGAGTTGTAATGATGTTGGCATTCTCAGTGTTCGAGAGGTCCCAGGTTCAATTCCCTGTTGGGTGCCCTCTGCTCGTTGGAAACACAATCACTTCGCCGCCATATTGGTTTTTGATGTGATAAGTTAGTATGTTTTATAAAAGCAATTCTCTCTTGCTATTTTTCATTTCATATGTTGGTATTGAATAATAAAGCTTTTAACATGTTCAATCGTGTGAGTGTTATAATTCCTTGCAAAAATATTACCGCTAACGCATGTTCGAGCGATATCAAATAATTTATATCAAATATTCCACTCAGTAATTTTATCGAGTTTTTTTTTCGCCATGACAGTTGAACTATGTTTGTATATTCAGATTGCTTGTAAAAAGTTAGACTGATTTGTCATGCAAATAAGCCTTTTAGCTCTCGAATTGCCAGAGATAGAGAAATCATACGCGTTTTTTTTTTTTAATTAAAAGAGACTATCGAATTGAAATCAACAGAATTTTGCATTTATGATTAGAGATTCAGATTCGTGAAAAACTGGATCGATTTGATATGCAGATGAGCCTTGTAGCTCAAAATGGCAATTCGCGACTTTTTCCGCGTGGGTGTGGTCAATCAATTAAATTGAATTTGACCTGTGAATGTGAAAGATGATTGTTCAAGTGATTAAGAGGCCTGCAAGTAAAGCCTTTTAGACAGGTTGTTTGGCAAAGAGGCAGTGCTGTGTGGGTGGTCTGTCGGCTGATGTTTATCTTAAGTGTTATCTTGTTAACATATGTACTTACAAGGCGGCATTCTTTGAGTCCTCAAAACCCCCTTTACGCTCTACTGACGTGTTAGAGGAAAGTATGTTTCAACTACCTTTAAAAAAGTATTTAGAAAAAAATTAACCTTATCACTAAGTTTAATAATGCTGTAATGCTGTACTGCCCAATCCAATTTATATGTATCAGATAAAGAATAAAATTATGTAGATTAAATTCATTGATCGGACGTATGAATTCTCTGTTCGGCGCTTTTAAGACTACGCTTGTTGTAGTAAAAAACAAGAGCATCATGTTCGGACGGGACAGTGTTATATATGTTAGCCTTATATTTGTCATCCTGAATGGAAGTTATAATATTATCTAGACAGGATCCAGTACTACCATTTCTGCCAGGCCTGGTAGGCTGGTGAATAGTCAAGTGTAAACCAAAGCTATTTAAAATATTAGTAAAATCGATAACCTCATTGGAGTGTTCAAGGAAGTCCAAGTTAAAATCACCAGAACTAGTACCAGATTTGTACACAGAATTTAAAAAAGCGTTTAAACTTCTAAATAAATCCTCAATTGTAGACCTTTTAGTATCAGGTGCTCTATAGAAGGACAAACATAACAAATTAAGAGAACTGATAAAACTAGTACATATTTCAAAGACAACTTCTTGTGCTAGGTTGGATACGTCACAAATACTTTCTCCAATCAAGCCATCTTTAATAAAAGTAGCGGAGCCACTGTATTCAATATTAGATCTACAATAGCAACTAGATAAATAATAACCAGGTATTTTAATAAAGAGGTCTTAAGGGGCTATTCCCAGAAAATTCAAGATATACATCTTATTTTCCGTACGAACATACTTAATCAAAATTTTAATCAAAATCGTTAGAGCCATTTTTGAGAAAATCAACATTTTGGAAATGTTTTTCATGTAAAGGATAGTTTGGGGTGGAGGGATTTTTCTCAAAATCTTCGTGTCACATCCCTGGAAAATACTAAACTTAAATACCAAGTTTGGTATTTACTGACTTTTCGTTTTTGAATTATCGTGTTCACAAACACACGGGCACATGGACACACACACACGGACCTTTTTCCAAAAATGCTTTTTTTGGTATACAGGGACCCTAAAACGTGTATTTCTGGTAAAATCTCGGTACGGAGATTTTGGTTGGAATACTGCGTATATAGTAAGTGTAGAGAATGTAAAAAATGGTTGCAGATTAATGAAAAGAATTTGTTGGCGTATTTTGTTCTGAGGAGAAATTAAAGTCTGCAGGCAGTTTATAGTCAGAATATTTAATGTTGAAAGCAACTATAAAGTTGAATGGTGGCATTGATATTTGATTATTTAGTAAATGTTGCAACATTTTTATTTGCCGCAAATGTGCTTTTTGAGTATATATCACTTTTACGATTTCTGTTTTTTTATAGCAACCGGGTTCGATATGGGCATATTAACTTACATTCAGTAATAAGAATATTGGTAGGTAGTAGAAACTGGTCCAATCGTTAAAAAAAGTTAATATCGAACTTTCTAACCATCATCCAGACATGATTTGTGTCACAGAACGATTACGATGATTAAATGTTTAAAATTATTAATCGCATAATTTACATAAAATAATGCTTCACTAAAAGAACGTTCTTCTACAAATTACCATTTTATCACTTTTTACCAGAAATATCTTTAAATTTCTCCGTAAGGGGAGTATTGAATAAAAAAAAAAAGAATGGCCTATCCTTCAATCAAGTCAAACTTTAGCCCAACATCTGATTTAAAGAATATCTTAAAAAAGTTGTTTACTTTATTTACCTAGAATATCTATTATATATATATATATATATATATATATATATATATATATAAAAGAAAGTCAAGTTAGTTACACTAGTTATAACTCAAGAACGGCTGAACCGATTTGGCTGAAAATCAGTGGGGAGGTAGTTTAGAACCAGGAGACGGACATAGGATACTTTTTATCCAGTTTCCGTGAGACGTGACATAAAACGTGGTATAACAAAACGCAACAGACAGAAAAACGAAAAAGGTATCAGTCAAAACATCAGTCTTGCCGTTCATTTGTTAAAAATGATATTACAAAACGCAACTGACAGCTAAACGTAATGGTGTCTATGGTTAAGTATGGTTGAAAATTTGACAGTTAGAAATTTTGAAATTGACCGGTTGATGTGTTTGTTTGGAGTTTCTATTAGCTTATTGTGCCGACATTATCAATAAGAATGCCGCGATCAATACGATCGAATCTTTCCCGACAAAGCCGTAATGCAACTAAGATTTCAAACATTGCGAATGAAAGGACTGAAGAAGAACAAGAAATTGCAGTTCAAGTTGGTATGGCTCGACTTCGTGCTTCTCATCACAAGAGCAAATCACGGTTGGCAATGGGAAAATTCGAAACATTGCGAATGAAAGGACTGAAGAAGAACAAGAAATTGCATGTGAAGAGTGCCGCGTTAGTATGGCTCGACTTCGTGCTTCTCAATCACAAGAGCAAAGCGAGGCAGCCCGTGAAACGGCTCGGTTGGTAATGCGAAATCGTCGAGCAAACCTCAGAGATCAACAACTAGATAATTTTCGACGCACAAGAAGAAATTTATCAAGTACTGGTTTGAATCGAGTAGCATTTCGATACGATTGCAGCACTGATTACGGCTTGCATACTAACTGTCTGGCGATTTCCGCAAACACTGCCAGTAATTCCAAGATCAACTGCCGCCGACGAAATAAACGCTTGCCTCAAATCATCGAATCTACGGCGCTATGTGAAGAATCTTCAGCTGACAAGAAACATGAGAGTTGCATTGCTGAACGATACATCTGCTGAAGATTCCTCTGAGAAATTGCTGACAATCGGTAATGGTCGAGTACCTGTCGACGAATCGAGCGGATTGATTTCATTTCCTCAGAATTTCTGTAACTTTGTCTCATCGAAAGACGAACTCAGCAACAAAGTATTCCCAAACATCATTACTAACCACATAAATAATGAATGGTTGAGGGAGCGACCAATTTTGGTGGCTAAGAATAAAGATGTAGATGACTTAAACTACATAATTCAGAATGAGATCATTGGTGCATTGCATTCATTCAATTCTATTGACTGTGTAACAAATGAAGATGAAGCCACTAACTATCCAATTGAATTTTTAAACTCCTTGGATGTGCCTGACTTACCACCACACAATTTACGACTAAAGGTTGGCTCCGTAGTAATCATGCTTCGAAACATAAATCAACCAAAACTGTGCAACGGGACGCGTTTGATGGTAAGTAAATTGATGAACAATGTGATTTACGCGACGATACTCAAAGGAAAATTCGAAGGTGAAGAAGTTCTCATTCCGAGGATCCCAATGATCCCAACCGATTTGCCGTTTGCGTTTAAGCGACTTCCGTCTTGCATTCGCCATGACCATTAACAAATCACAAGGCCAATCCTTGAAAGTTTGTGGTTTGAATCTAGAAAATCCATGTTTTTCCCATGGTCAATTATATGTGGCATGTTCACGGGTCGGAAGACCATCCGCGTTATTTGTTCTTGCGCCTGATAATAAAACAAGAAATGTCGTCTATCACAAGGTGCTTCACTGAAGAGTGTAATCCATACACCAAAATACATGGCCAATAAAGAATCATTAAAATGCTTGATTTTTTTTATTTATATTTGTTATCCTAATAAAAAATTGAACTTAATAAAATCCAAAATCTGCTCATTTATTGCCTCTAAGGCGGAACAAAGTTCGCCGGGTCAGCTAGTTATCTATATAACTACACAGATTCCATTCTTAGCGGGGCTTAGAACTATTCAAGACCCTATTCAGACTCCAATTATTTCTCTAAGTATATCTTTTAGTCTTCCTGAATTATTTCTTCCTTGAAATCGATAATTCAACCTTGCTTTGGGTGTTTCTTCCAGCTTTCCGCGTAATTTTCTGTGGAAGTATTTACATTTTCAATATTTTACTATTTTATTTTGTTACTTGTTTTCTATCCACTCGTGTATATACTCCTACTGGCCTAAGAAATCTCATTTCTATTGACTGTATTTTAGTTTTGTGTTAGTAGTCATCGTGGCTCCGTATGTAATAATCAGGACTCGGAAGTTGATAACCAAAAATTACTGCAACATTGCCTATACGATTACCTCAAATTTATGAAAATATGACCCAAAGTTACCGAAAATAACCTAAAAACTACATTAAATGTAAATCTCTTAATTGAAAACTGTAGGCGTACCTTATTCAGCATTATAGGTATAACCTGTATGTCTCAGAAAAAAGATGATATTTCATCAACTTCTGAGTCATAGTAATCATGCAATATATAGGTTAGAATGAGTTAGAGGGTAAGTTCTTTTCCGGAGTCTTTCCTTATTGAACATATGTATGCCGGATAATGTTAAGCTATATGGATTCAGGACCTTTTTGAGCATCATTTCAACCATTTCATCATTCTTGGTCCAAATATGACCTAATGCATTAAAGGACGCTTAAACAAAAACAAAAAAACTGATGTGTTACACTCACATGACTTTCTCTAGCCGTTCTACAAACTTCTTACATAAGATTATTCTTCTTTCTGTACCTTGTTAATTGAGGTATTCAGCAATGTTCTTATTACTTAGTTTCTTATAAGTAGGAAGAAAATAAGGGAATACACTAGGCTAAATCGATAGACAAATGTTTTAAAAGCTGTCGTTATGCGATTGTCATTACAAATCGCTTCTTTTCTTGGCCAGGAGTAGAAGAAAAGAAAAACTGACGCTCCCGTCTGAGAAAAGTATAAGTACTTCACAACTGAAACTAATAACAATGAATACCTCGAAAACGGTAAGCTCCACGAAAAAATGTATATGACATAAATTGTGTATTTTAACAAGGCCTACATTTTTATATAGTAAGTCCTTGTCTATCTCTGACGGTTTATTAGTTATGCCAAATTAAGCAAAATTCATTCAGAATAAACAGGTCTTTAAAAGCTATTCCCAGAAAATTCAAGATATACATTTTATTTGTCAGGTAAATATCTTTAATATACGATATTTTAATCAAAATCGTTAGGGCCATTTTTAAGAAAGTCAAACATTTCGAAAAAAGCTTCCATTTAAAGGGTAGTTTGGGGTGGGGGGATTTTTCTCAAAATCTTCGTGTCGCATCCCTGGAAGATACTGAGCTTAAATACCAAGTTTGGTATTTTAGCTACTTTTCGTTTTCGAGTTATCGTGTTCACAGACACACGGACCTTTTTCTGGGAATGCTTTTTTTGGATTCAGGGGGTCCTAAAACATATATTTCCGGAGAAATCTCGACATCGAATTTTTGGGCGGAATGCAATACTTCTCTATCCCTATGTACATTGTACATACGGGGCAAGAGAAAGTAAAAAATGTTAAAAAAAAAAAAAAAAAAAAAAAAAGCCTCAGATATTCAGCTGTAATTGTTCTTGTGTGGAAAAATAATTACCACTAAATACTTTTCTTGCTTCCTATATTTAGAAGTAACATGTAGAAAATAAAACCTTTAAATTTATACACATAATTGGAAGGATAAAAAAGCACTAATTATAAAAGTACCGAACTAGCACTGTAGAAACCTATGGCCATCCCAGTATTAGCATACGGATCATATTCAGATACTGAATAAAAATAAAATAAATAAAATAGAGGCAGCTGAAATTAAATTATTAAGAACATTGAATATAAGATCTAAGAAGAAACATGTATACCCGAATTAAAAAAAAAATCAGATGTGTTCCATTCACATGACTTTCTCTACATCTCTGCAACAAATTATTGTTAAAAAGCTTATGCTTCTATTTATTTCATGCTATTCGAGAAAAAATTAGCAGAAGTAGTCTTATTACTTGCTTCCCTGTAAGTAGAAGCGAAATAAGGAATAGCATAGGTTAAAGTGATAGTCAAAAGCTGGTTGCTATGTGACTGACGTTCCTTTGTTTGTATGGACAGGAGTTGACAAATTCCTGTATGAGAAAAACATAAGCTTTTCCTGGTTGAAACAAAAACAAGGAATATCTAAAAAATGATCAACTCCACGAAAAAAATGTATATAACATAAGTTGTGAGTTTTAACGTCTTCTACATTTTTTGTTTGATAAGTTTTTGTCCATCTCTTATGGTTTAGCAGTTTTGCAAAATTCTGTAAAATTCATCCAGATTAAAGTAGCCTTCAGAGGCTATTCCCAGAAAATTCAAGATATACATTTTATTTGTCAGGTAAATGTCTTTAATATGTAATATTTTAATCAAAATCAATAGAGCCATTTTTTGAGAAAATAAAAATTTACGAAAAAAGTTCCATGTAAAGGGTAGTTGGGGGTGGGGGGATTTTCTTGAAAATCTTCGTGTCACATTCTTGGAAGATATCAAACTTAAATACCAAGTTTGGTATTAAACGGTCTTTTCTTTTTTGAGCTACGCTGTCCAAAGACACACAGACATACTGACAGACCTACACGGGCCTTTTTCCAAAAATGTTTTTTTTTAATTCAGGGGAAACCAACACATGTGTTTCCGGTAAAATCTCGGTATCAAATTTTTGGGTGCATTACAATACCTTCTCTTTACACTATGTACATAGTACGTGTAGAGAATGTAAAAAAGAAAGCTTAATTTAAATTATACGAGCAGTAGTTATAGATAGCAATGGCACAACATGTATTAAGAATGAAAAACAATAGAATTCGTGTGAAAGTCTTTAACACGAGTACAAGCTAATGGGAAGAAGAAATGTCCGATGCCTATAGAAACACTGGAAGAAATAGATTCTGAATTCTGGAGAATCTAATGATCTAATCTTGAAAGTTGCCGGTGATGACGTTTAATGCTAGAGTTTTATTACATGTACCTATGTTTAATACACATTTCCAATTCTTTAGAGCACAAGGAGAACATCAGTAATGAAAATAATAAAATCCTATATGTTCCATTCACATTATCTTCTCTACCTGATCTGCAAACAAACTATTATTGCAAAATTAATTCGGTTCTACTTTACATTCCGGGAGTAAAATAAAGGAAATGAAACGAAGGTTGGTTTCTCACTTGAGAAGAGTTTAAAATTAAAACCAAATAATAAGGGATTAATTGCAAACGGTTAACTCTTCCGAAAAAAATGTATATGACATACATTGTTGTATTAACGAGGCATAAAAAAGGATCAGAATGAAGAGGCTATTCCCTGAAAATTCCAATACACATTTCAATTGTCATGAAACTATCTTAAACATAAGCAATTTAATCAAACTTTTAGAGCCATTTTTGAGAAAATAAAATTTTCGAAAAATGTTCCATGTAAAGTGTAATTGGGGGGGGGGGGGGAGGGGACATTTTCCTGAAAATCTTCGTGTCACATCCTTGAAAGAAACTGAACTTAAATACTAAGTTTGGTGTTTAAACGACTTTTCGTTTTTTAGCTATGCTGCCCACAGACGCACCTATACGTACACAGAGACATACATGGGCATGTTTGTAAATTTTTTATGCAGGGGTCTAAAAACATCTATTTCCACTGAAAGCTCCGTATAGAATTTTTGGGTGAAATACAATACTTTCTCTATCTACTATGTACATTGTACATACATGCTAGGGAAGGTAAAATTGCTTTTTTTTTTTTATTTATTCAGGGGTCCACAGAATATGAATTGCCTGTAAAATTTCGGTTGAAGTTCCGGGTGAAATAATGCAACTGTCTAATCTGTTGATTCATTTCAAGAAGTCTTTTTGATATAAACTACACTCAGCTGCAGATTGTGTTACTTCATTTGAGTTTAAGATTATTTTTCGCTAGATAATATATTAACTACGCAGTATACCTAGAGTAGATATGGGCTGTAACGCCTCCTTTATTCTAAAGTAAATCTGATAGATGAGCCGCTTACTTTCTCTATACGTACTGTGTACATTGTGTATACAGAAGGTACTATATTCCACCAAAAAAATTCGATACTGAGATTTCACCGGAAATACATATTTTGAGACTCTCTGAATTTTAAAAAATAAATAAATAAATAAATAAAATACTGATATATTTCTTTCATATGCCTTTCTCTGCATCTCTATTACAATTTTTGTTAAAAACCTTATTCTTCAATCTTGTTCATGATAATCGCGATAAATATTAGCAAAAATTGTCCTTATTACTTAGTTCCTTGTAAGTAGAAAGGTAAAAATCTAATGTGTTCCATTACCGTGATATCCTTCAGCTGTTTGGCAGATAAACCATTTGTTCAAAATATTAATCTGTTATCTATCATGCTAATCAAGATAAACATGAAAAGAATTAGTCTTAGCACTTGCTTCCTTGAAAGTAGAATGGAAATAAAATGCACAGGCTAAAGTGCTAGCCTCGTCCCTTAAAGGCCGGTCGCTATGTGAAGCAATTAAAATTCCAACTCTTGCTTGACAAGAGTGAACAACAAATTAATGAGAAAAAGATGTCTTCCCCTTTGAGAAAAGTTTAAGTGGCTTAAAATTGAAATATCTCGAAAACGGTTAACTCTACAGCAAAAAATGTATATGACATAAATTGTGGTTTAATGGGATCGGCATTGCTTGTGTAGTAAGTTTTTGCTTATGTCATTAGCACGAAGTAGAGAAATAAGCTTTTTAAAAATAATTTGTTATAGACACGTAGAGAAAGTCATGTGAATGGAACACGTTGCATGTTTTACTTTCACTGCATAGTACATGGTACGTACGTAGGTAGAGCACTCCAGCCAAAACTTCGATACTCAGATTTAACCAGAAAAACACGTTTTCAGTCTCATGTATCCACAAAAAGAAAGTATTTATAAAAAAAGGTCCGTGAGTATGTGTGTGTTTGTGTGTGTGTGTGAGTGTGTGTGTGTGTGTGGTGACTGTGTGTCACCGTGTGAATATGATAATTCAAAAACAAAAACCGATAAAATATCCAACTTAGTATTTAACTTAGTATCTTCCAATGATGCGACACGAAAATTTTAAGGAAAATCTCACCACACTAAACCTTTACCCGCAAAAAATTAAAATTTTTTGATTTTCTCAAAAATGGCTCTAACAATTTTGATTAAATCACCTATATCAAGGTATTTACATTAAAAAAATGTATATCTTGAATTTTCTGGGAATAGTCTCTGAGACTTCTTTATTCTGGATGAATTTTGCTGAATTTTGCATAACTGGTAAACTGTAAGCGACGGACAAAAGCTTACTACACAAAAAATGTAGATCCCATTAAAACTCACAAATTATGGCATATACATATTTTCGTGGAGTTTGCCATTTCCGAGATATCATTTCAGAGGTTTCAGTTTTAAAAATAGTTAAACTTTTCTCATATGAGAATGTGTAATCTTCTGGCCATGCAAAGAAACAGATTTCAACCACATGGGAACCAGCTGTAAAAATTATTGCTTTAGCCTAGTAATTTCCCTTATTTCTGAGAATGTTTATATCGATTAGCATGAAGAAGATAGAATAATAAGCTTTTCTACAGTAATTTGTTACAAAATGTGTAATGCAAGTCGTGTGATTGTTACAAAACACAATTTTTAGTATGGTTTTAAGAGTGTAATGGATAGTTTACCGCAGTTATTTCTGCATGATAACATGGACTTAGCAACACCTTAAGTTTTCGGTTAGATAGGGAAGGTTTTATATATGTATTTGTCTTTACTGTTAAATTAGAAAATGTGGACATGTTGCTTTTATGCAGAAAGCTG
Source organism: Hymenopus coronatus (assembly GCA_030762935.1). NCBI lineage: Eukaryota > Metazoa > Arthropoda > Insecta > Mantodea > Hymenopodidae > Hymenopus > Hymenopus coronatus. The sequence continues at coordinate 162,876,674 of CM060892.1, forward strand.
TTAAAAGTTAAAGTCCTCGCTTGTGCACAAGAATTCTGATAGTCACAAGAGTTTTACCTTACTTTGCACATAGGGAAATTATCTGTGAGCTTTGAGATGAAAAAAGAAGTCTAGACAACAAAATATTTAACGGGATTTGACATATTGAGATCAACTCAATAAGGTAAGGCAAATATGAAAATGGATTCCCAACAATTTCCGAATGTGTCTCTTTAAATCACAATTTTCTCAAGGACTGCTTATTTAGAGCCAAAAGCTGTTGATACTAATTTTATGATCATCCTGTTTACTGCCCTTATTAAATGTTCATTAAAAGCTTAATGTGTTTACCTGCTATTAACCTGCACAGACTCAATCCACGCACCTAAACACTCCTCATAGAAGGAGCACTCACCTGAAAAAATTAAAAAAAAAATAATTGTTTTATATTGGCGCATGAAATATTTAGAAAAGACAAAATGTGTAATTACTCCCCTTGAACACCAATAATGACAGCGTAAATTATTAGGAGTATTAAAATTAATATGTATCCATTTTTCCTTTTTTAGCATCTACATGTTAATGTCGCAGTGTCTTCATGGAAATATATGTTTTGAGGTCCCCTGAATTAAAAAAATTGGAAACAGTTCCTATGTAAATGTGTGTAGACAGTACAGCTCAAAAAATAAAAGCGCATTAAATTAAAAACATTTAAATGTATTTAGTGTATACTATGGATGCAAAACGAAGATTTTACTATTTACATGTAATTTTTTTTTAGAAAATTTTGTTTTTCTCAAAAATGGCTCTAACAATTTTGAATGAAATGTTGTATATTAAATATGTTTATATGACAAATAAAATGTATATTTTGAATTTTTTAAGAATAGCCTCTGAAGACCTCTTCATTCTGGACGACCTTTATGCAATCGGTAAATAGATGAAAACTTACTACACAAAACATGTACATGTTATGTTAAAATACACAATACAAATATACATTTTTTTCATATCTTATCGTTATCCGTTTCCGAGATATTCGTTGTTACTTGTTTCAATTTTAAGCTGCTTGAACTTTTGTCAAACATAATATCATCTTACGTTGCAGCTCTCTTTTATTTTACGGCTGACCTTTTCAAAGCGAACTGAATTTCATTCATTCAATTGTTTTACAATTACAGCAACAGTTTTTAAAAGATTGACGCCTTTAACCTCTTATTCCCCAACTTATAAAGAACCAACTGTATGAATTTTTCTGTTAATGTTTATCTTAATTAGAATGAAGTAGATGGAAGAATAATAAGCTTAGTTTGTGAATGAAGGCATGTGAATGTACTATAATTTTTTGTGGTAGTCGGATTAACGGGGAAACTAAACCAAAATTCTTGATTCCGTTTCGACTATTTTTAATAATGATCCCAGAGTCACTAAATATAATTACTGTTTATTAGGTAATCCATTAATGTTCATTTTCTTTTTAAAAGCTAATGTAATTTCATAGAATAATTTTATTGAAATGTATTATTTTACTTAGTCGTTTTTGACAGGCTATAAACATGGGAAGTTTTTATTTTCAAATCTATATAATAAAACTGAATCGCCGAAATGTATGTACGCGTATCACTTCCGAACACTGCACCAAACTGAACAATTCTTCTTTTGCTGTTTGTGGAAAAGAAAATGTTTAAAAATAATACGGTAGTAGTAGTAGTAGTAGTAGTAGTAGTAGTAGTAGTAGTAGTAGTAGTAGTAGTAGTAGTAGTAGTAGTAGTAGTATTTTTCCTCCCCATCTAATGCTAGGTTAACGCAACAGTTTATCGAGATGACACAACGCAGCATTGAAATTCAAATTCATTTTTATATATTAACTGTCCTTTCTTTACTCCTATAGTTTAAAATAAAGAAGCTTTCCTGGCGACGAACACTTAAAATACGTACCTATTTATTTGCCACGAGATGGCCGTAGTACCTACTGCTCTATGTTCCCTCCCCATTCAATGATAAGGGAATACACCCGGTTATGGAGACAATGACGCAAGTTAACTGAAAATCAAATCTATTTCTTATGCATTAACTATCGTTCCCTTGGTAAAATCGTTTAAATAAAGAAATTAGTATATTTTTGTTGTAATTCTTTAAAAAGTAACAAATTATAAACTTTGCACAAAACCAATAACGCTTCCTGGAATCTGAAAATGGCGGAGAAATGACGGATCCGGTTTAGGTCAACTTCCTATTGCAGATGTTGATTATTTGACGTTATGTGGTACATGATCTGGCTAAAGAGCACGAAGATACCCTTGTCACCATCACACTACAGTTGCGGTGCTCTTAATACATTTGATCAAGTAATATTTTGGGTTAGATGGAGAAATTTAATATTCATAGCTATCATCAAATAAAAGTCTATCAATTGCCCAACCACATCTACTTTCTCTTTAGTTATGTCATTGTTAGCCTCAAAAATGGAAGTTTCGACATCGGAGAAAATAAAGAAAGAGATGGAAAACATTAGGAGTAAAGGAAAGAAAGAGATTCGGAAGAAGCAGGAATGTTACTTTGTGACTTTCTCCTTAATGTAATTCATTACCTATTTCAGCATTTACCCGCCACACTATGAAAGTGCTGTCATTACTGTTATACCAACGACATCCTTGGTTGCCCACGCTGTTAACTGCATGTTATCCTTTCCACAATACCTTATGGGTGCGCTGATTTCGTCCTTTCCGCAATACTAACTATATATGCTATATTGCGCAGATCATTGCGCTTCATTGCGCTTTTCAGATGCAAAGGTATTATTAGACGTTGGCAATGGGCAAATTCTTGTTGACACTTCTACTGGCCCCATTTCGTTTCCATCAAATTTTTGTCACTTCCCAAACGTCCAAGGAAGAATTAATATCGAGGGTGCTCCCCAATTTTGGTGCAAATTACAAAAACCATGCTTGGTTGGGCGAACAAGCCATTTTAGCAGCAACTAATGAGAATGTATATGATTTGAATATAAAAATTCAGAGAAAAATTGATGGAAAAATGCATTAATTTAAGTCAATCGATTCCATTACCAATCCAAATGAAGTCCTCAATTATCTAACTGAATTCCTAAATCCATTGGATTTGTAAGGATTGCTACCACACAATTTACAGCTCAAGGATGATTAGGTGATAATTATGCTACGCAATCCCAATCAGCCGAAATTATGCAGTGGAACAAAACTCGCTGTTAAAAAAATTATGAACATTTTGATTTAAGCTACTATAACATAGAAAAGCTCAAAGGCAAGGATATACTTATTCCAAGAATACCACTAATGTCAACCGATTTTCCTTTTGAATTTAAGCGTGTTCAGTTTCCAGCGCACCTATCATTCGCAGTGACAATAAATCCCAAGGTCAATCGTTAGAAGAGTGTGAAATATACCTTAAATTGTCGCATGGGAGAAAAACACGACAATTGCGTGCTTAAGAGTCGGCAAACCATCGGCCTTATTTGTTTTCCCTCTGGAAGGAAAATTGTACATTACAATGCATTGCAATAAAGTATTGTCAAATTATTTAATTTTAATTTTATTTCATTGCATGGTCGTATTGTAAACGGAAGATTTTGTCTACGTTGTTTTCATTAGGTACACCACCCGTAGTTGTAAACGCTTCATCATCTATAGACTAAGTCTATTAGACTTGCAAACATTTCGTACGGAAAGATAATTAGCAGCTTGCCAAATTCAAGCCCAATAAAACTATTTTGAGTTTCTGTGTTTGAATAATAATAATAATAATAACAATAATAACAACAACAACAATAATAATAATAATAATAATAATAATAATAATATACATTTCTAAGCGAGAAATTATACAATTGAAACAACAAAGTATGAAATAAAAATTTCATAATAGTTTTATTTGGAATATTTTGATCTTTAAGTCAAAACAATTTGATGCAACTCGCAACTCACTATTAGCCCGGGTTCGATCCCCGACTGGGGGGAAGAATTTTTCTTTAACCAGAATTATTCCCCCACAGGGTCTGGACGTATGTGTGTGAGAGTGAATGTGTGTGAGAGTGAATGTGTGTGAGAGTGAATGTGTGGGTGTGTGTGTGTGTTTGTGTGTGTTTGTATGTTTGTTAGAGGAAAATAAAAACTATTGAAACCCAACGTAGAGAATCTTTAGACGAGTTTGTTTCTAATGCAAAGCCCCCGATTAAAGGAATCTACAAAATGAAACAAGAAAACAAGTACAATATTTAGAAAGTATGAAAATTAAATTTAAAACTTTTATTTAAATGTATAAAACTAAAATGAAGCTACTAGTGCGACAGCCTTGGTGTATTACGGCCTCCATCATGGCATCTTCATCCTCTGCCTTCGTCCATATAGTATGAAAAAAGTGCGGTAATAAGGGCAGCATTGATCAATACCTAGTTTATGAACCAAGAAGTACAACTAAAACGGCTGTTATTTTTATAGTTTAGGTGCGTTCCTTCTGTTTACTCAGTATACAATCTTTCTAAGTTATTTAGCTTTCGTTTAATAACATTATTATATCCACATGCAATACTGCGTGCTTTAGCATTAAACATATAGCTATCTCAAATGAAATATTCATGTCATCTTATCTTATTAACTTTTGGACAAAAGAACACATATATCTGACCCTATGAGCCTCCACCGAAGCCTCCATCCATCTAAGTGACTGGTTTTCTTGGTAAGATATATCATATCCTTTGTCTTAAAATGCAGTTTAAATAGTCTCAATTATTGGAAATTTACAAATAGATATCTTCAACTTTAGTGTTTAGGCAAGTTACCAGGGCGGTTCAATAAGTACCCATGGAGTGAAGGTGCCATTTTTACCTTCTCTAGCACGTATATACAATGCAGATGGTAGGTAGAGAAGGTATTGTACTCCACCCAAAATATTCGATACTAAGAATTCACCGGAAACACATATTTTGAGAACCAATGAATAAAAAAGACTATTTTTTTTAAAAAATGTCCATGTGTGTATGTGTACCCATATGCCTGTGAACACGATAGCTCAAAAACGGAAAATCCGTTAAATACCAAACTTGGTATTTAAGTCGAGTATCTTCCAAGGATACGACAGGAAGATTTTCAGGAAAATCCCCCATACTCAACTGCCCTTTACATGTAGCATTTTTCAAAAAAATTGATTTTTTCAAAAATTGCTCGAACAATTTTGATTAAAATAGCATATCTTTAAGATATTTTCATTAAAAAGGAAATATGTATCTTAAGTTTTCTGTGAATAACCTTAAATAAACTTTAATCTGGGTAACTGTTGTGTAACTGGTAAACCGTTGGCCGTATACAAAAGCTTACTGTACAAAAATTGTAGATCTCGTTAAGACAAACAACTGTCATATACTGTATATGACATCATATATGTTTTATATTGTAGAGATACTGTTTCCAAGATCTTCTTTATATTAATTTACTTTGAAACTATTTAAACTTTTCTCAAACGGGAAGTCCTCTTTCGTTTCATACTTTTTTGTTATAATCCTAGCCACGCAAAGAGAACAAATTTTAAATGTTTCCATAAAGATAGCTTTTAAAAGAGATAGCTTTAGGCTAATGTATTCCCTTGTTTTCCTTCTACTAACAAGGAAGCAAGCAATAGCACAATTTCTGATAATATTTATCTCGATTAGCATGATGCAAATAAAGGTATAGTCTTTTATAAGAATTGCTGGTTTCTATAACAGGTAGAAAAAGTCATGTGAATGGAAGACACCACATTACTTTCAAACGCAAATTATTTATTTTTCAATATATTCCCATATTAGGGATATAAACCTTTTCCAAGGTTTCTGTCATTTTTTAAGTGGGGTTGTTATGCTCTGCAAAATACGCCACTATCTCAGCGATGGCTTCCTCATTAAAGGTAAATTTTGCTCCCCGCGAGACATTTTTTTCGTGCTTGACAACAAGAAGAAATTGCAAGGAGCCAGGCCGGGCGAATATGGGCGGTGCTGCAGCAATGAATAACCCAATTCATGCAGTTTTGTGGGGACAACTCCGGGTGACTATGCTGGTTCATTGACGTGGTGAAACAGATCTTTGTTCTTCGCCAAATTGGATCGTGTCTCCTTCACTTCCTGTCGAATCGGAGCCAATAAAGCACTGTAGTATTGTCCAGTAATAGTTTCTCCTTTTTCTAAGAGGTTAATGAGTGTGATAACCCTCACATCCCAAAGAATCGTAAACATCACTCTTCCGGTCGATGGGACTGTCTTTGTCTTCTTTTGAGCAGACAATCCATTGTTATAATTGTATCTTGATTTGCGCTCTATAGTAATGAATCCAGCTTTCTTCGACGGTAGCAACTCACGCAAACGGTCCTTCGATTAAATAACTAGAAATACAGCTTCGAATTTGAAAGTATTCAATTCTCATTATTGTCTATGTGCAATGAAGCACTCATCGTGCCCATACATTTATTTTCCTACTCCAGCCTATTTGACGTCATCGCCGACACACCTTTGCTCTCTGCAATTTCGGGAACTTTTGTTCGACAATCAGTGTGAAACATATCGTGGACATTTTTAAAATAATCTGTCGGCCATCCTAAACATTCCTCATCAAAAATGGATGTTCCATCACGTTTAAAGTCGCTGAGCCAATATCTAGCTTGTCATAGATGGCGAAAGGTGGACCCAATTACATTTTTATCTCCTTACAAATTTCCCCATCCAAAAGTAAAAAGGAAATCACTGATCGATATTGCACGTTTTCCATTTTAGTGAAAACACGTTTAACGACTAACTGAAATGCCTGTAAAATCCAAACTAACCTATGAAATAGTGCCAAATTTGCTTAAGCATCGTTTAACAAGTGGCAGCACAGATTGCACCATTAGCAGATCTTAACAACTACAAACTTCATCTATTTTTGAAATGCAGGTACTTGCTGAACCACTCTGGTATATTTGAGATATTTCATAATCAATTATATTGCTTATTATTTGAGGCCCTCTAATCTTAATAACCTAAAGTGACTGAAATGATAAAAACAGGCGAAAACGGTCAAAAGAAGGCTAATAGGTGGCCATCACCAACTTGAATCACATTAAAATTGAGATGTCCCTAGTTGTAGTGAATGAAATAAAATTGAATTGGGATAAATAGAAGAAAAGAGAAAAAGGAGAAGAGAAAAGAAAAAGAAGGAGGAGGAAAGGAGAAGAGAAAAAGAAGGAGAAAAAGGTGAAGAGTAGAGATGCGAAAAAGAAGAAGGAAGAGAAGAGAAAAAGAGAAAAGAGGAAGAGAGAAGAGATGAGAGGAGAAAGGAAGATAAGTGAAGAGAAGAGAAGAAGAAGAAAGATGAGAAGGGAAGAGAAAACAAGGAGAAGGAGGTGAAGGGAAGTGAAGAGAAGAGAAAAAGACGGAGAAGGGGGAGAAGAAAAGAGAAAAAGCAGAAGGAAGAGAAGATAAGCGAAAAAGGAGGAGGAGAGGAGAAGAGAAGAGAAGAGAAGCGAAGAAAAGAGGACATCAGGGTTTTAGCCTGGGCACACAAAATGGCTGACGTTCCTGGAGGAGAATCTTACCGTTTTGTGGCGGGAAAAAAGACTGGATACATATTTTGGCGAAATGTGCAGAAGGGAGGGGGAATTTATATTTAAAAAAAATGCCTAAGCTCACTAAGAGGAGGTTGGCAAGTTGAGGTCTATTGGCTCAGAAGAGAGACTGGCAAAACAAGGGCGACTTCCTTTCTAAAGTGTGCTGAGTCAGATCAAATTCGATCAGTTAAGCAAAGGCAGGCAATTCATTTCTATTTTTGAACCCAAAAATTCGATACCGAGATTGCACCATAAAAGTGTTTTGAGGTCCCCTAAGCTTAAAAAAACATTTTTTTTAAAAAGTTGTGTGTGTGTGTGTGTGAGAGAGAGAGAGAGAGAGAAAGAGAGAGAGCGTATGTGTGTGTGTCTGTCTGTCTTTGGACAGCTCAAGAACGAAAGGACTGTTAAATACTAGCCTTAGTATTTAAGTATAGCGTATTCCAAGGATGCAACGGGAACATTTTCAAGATGTCCCCCGCCTCAAACTACCCTTTACATGAACATTTTACTGAACAATTTGTATTTCTGAAAAATGACTCTAATGATTTTGTTTATCATATCGTATATTAAAGATATTAACATTAAAATAAAATGTATATATTGAGTTTCCTGAGCTACCCTCTAACCCTTTCATTCTGGACGAATTCTGAATAAATGGTAAGCCGTGAAAGATAGACAAACATTTACTTCATAAAAGATGTAAATCTGATTAAAATACACAGTTTATGTCGTCTACGTTTATTTGTAGAGTTAATCGTATCAGAGATATTCCTTGTTGTTGGTTTCAATTTTAAGCTATTTATAACTTTACTCAAACAGAAGGTGATCTTTTGTTTCACTTCCCTTTTGTTTTATTCCTAGTCGTCCAAAGCGAACCGAATTTCAATTGTTACGCATAGCGACAGCCTCTTTAAAAGATTTAACTATCGCCTTCACCTAAGAGAACAGAAAAAGATGGAGAAGGAAGATGTTTATCTCGATTGCCACGATGTAGCACAACAAATGCTCTTTTGTAACAATAGTTTGTAGAAAAAGTCATGTGAATGAAACACTTAGATTTTTTTCTTTTTTTCGCTCTAACTTTGTATCTTAAATATGTATTCTTCGTCAGTAAACAACGTACTATTTCGATAAGAACTTTAATATTTGGACACCAATAAAGATATTTTTTCCTTTTTCTAACAACATCAAAAGGATAAAAATGCTTATGTGTTACACTCACATGGCTTTCCTAGCTGTTCTACAAACGTCTTACAAAAGATTATTCTTCTTTCTACATCATGCTAATCGAGATAAGTATTTGTAGAATGTTCTTATTATTTCGTTCCTTATAAGTAGAAGGAAACTAAAGGACTGCACTAGGTTAACGCGAAGTTTAAAATCATCGATATGAGATTGTCATTGCAATTCTCGTCTTTGCATGGCTAGGATTAGAGCAAAAGAAAATCTGATGTGTTCCATTCACATGACTTTCTCTACATCTCTGCAACAAATTATACTACTCGAGAAATAATTAGCAGAAATAGTTTTAATACGTGCTTCCTTGTAAGTAGAAGCGAAATAAGAGAGTACCGTAGGTCAAAGTGATAGTCAAAAGCTGGTTGTTCTGTGACTGAAGTTCCTTTATTTGTATGGACACGGGATTGACAAATTCCTGTATGAGAAAAGTGTAAGTTTTATAAGTATGAAACCAAAAACAAGGAATATCTAAAAAACGATCAACTACATGGAAAAAAAATTATATAACATAAATTGTGTGCTTTAATGTGCTCTATATTTGTTGTATGGTACGTTTATTTGTCTATCTCTTAAGATTTAGCAGTCATGCAAAACTCCGTACAATTCATCCAGAATAAAGTAGTCTTCAGAGGTTATTTCCAGAAAATTCAAGATATAAATATTATTTGTGAGGTAAATATCTTTAATATACGATATTTTAATCAAAACTATTAGAGCCATTTATGAGAATTTCAAAATTTTCGAAAAATGTTCCATGTAAAGGGTAGTTGGTGTGGGGGTATTTTCTTGAGAATCTTTGTGTCGCATCCTTGCAAGATACCATACTTAAATAAAAAGTTTGGTATTTAACGGTCTTTTCGTTTTTGAGCTATGCTGTCCACACACACACGCACACACACACACACACACGCAACACGGACCTTTATTCAGAAATGCTTTTTATGGATTCAGGGGGACCCAAAACATGTATTTCCTGCAAAATCTCGGTATGGAATTTTTGGGGTGTATTACAATACTTTCTCTATACATTATGTACATAGTACGCGTAGAGAAAGTAAAAAGAACAGTTCCTGTCTGATAAAAGTATAAGTATTTAAAACTTGAAACCAATGATAAGGAATATCTCGGAAACGGTTGCCTCCAAAACAAAAATGTAAATTACATAAATTGTGTGTTTTGACGAGATCTACATTTTTTGTGTAGTAAGTGTTTGTCTATCTCTTACGGTTTACCAGTTATGCAAAATTGGGTAGAAAGAAGAGGTCGTTAGAGGCTATTCCCTGAAAACTTTTCCCCAAATAAATAATAAAAGCTTTTGGCTTTTATTCCCTTCCATTATCTTAAATTTTCAGAACATATGTTTTATAGGAAATTTATCAAATTTTATACACTTAACTTGTGCATGCTTTATGGTATCAAATTTTACATAATGTGCAATACCAATAGGTATTATTTTATAATAAATGGTACACAAATAAAATAAGGAGTTAAAATTTTCAATTTAATAATCTCAAGATATGCATTCTATTTCGGATGTAGATATCTTTAATATACGGTATTTTAATCAAAATTATTAGCCATTCTTCAGAAAATCAAAATGTTCAAAAAATGTACCATGCAAAGTGTAGTTTATGGTGGAAATACTTTTTTAAATCCTCGTGTCGCATTCTTGGAATATAGTTAACGTAAATCCTGAGTTTGGTATTTAACGGTCTTTTCGTTTTTGAGCTATACTGACCACAGAATCACATACGCAGATCTTTTTCTAAAAAATGCTTTTTTGGACTGAGGGCAACGCAAAACTTACTTTCCGGTGAAATCTCTACATAAAATTTTTGGGTGGAATACAATATCTCCTCTAGCTACTATGTACATTATCGGTACGACGCGCCAGAGAAAGTAAAAACAGATATTAAAGCGAAACTTACACACAAATATAAGAATATGTAGAACGAGAATTATTCCTTATCCCCCACAGAGTCTGGAGGTATGCATTTGAGGGTGAATGTATGTATGAATGAATGAATGAATGTATATGTGTGTGTGTGTCTGTGCGTGTGTGTATAATACAATGATTAATCTAATGACAATACTCTACCGGAGCATATGAGTTGTTTCTCAAGTCAACGTCCTCGATATGCCCGTGGAAGTTAAAGTGAGCTGTACAAAGGTAACAATAAAAAAATCTGATGTGTTCCATTTACACGACTTTCTCCACATCTTTAACAAATTATTATTAAAAAGCTTATTGTTCTATCTACTTCATGCTAATCGAAATTAGCATTAACAGAAATGCTTTCTTGTAAGTAGAAAGACAACAATGAAATACACTAGGCTGAAACGATAGGCAAATGTTTTAAAAACTGGTTGCTATGAGGATGAAATCCGTTTCTTTGCATTGCCAGAAGTTGACAAATTCCCATATGTGAAAAGTTTAAGTATTTTAAAACTGAAACCAATAACAAGGAATGTCTCAAAAATGGCCAACTACACGAAAAAAATGTAGAGGACATAAGTTGTGTGTTTGAACGAGATCTACATATTTTGTGTAGTGGGTTGTTTCTGTCTCTTACGGTTTACTGGTTATGCAAAATCCAACAAAATTCATCCAGAATAAAGAGGTCTTCAGAGGTTATTTCCAGAAAATTCAAGATATACATTTTATTTTTCGTGTAAATATCTTTAATATGCGGTATTTTAATCAAAATCGTTAGAGCCATTTTTCAGAAAATCAAAATTTTCGAAAATTCTTCCATGTAAAGGGTAGTTTGGGGTTGGGGTATTTAATATCTTTGGAAGACTTATATATCAAGTTTTGTATTTTACCGACTTTTCGTTTTGAGTTATAGTGTTCTCAGACACGTGGACACACGGACCCAAGGACACACACACACGCGCGGATCTTTTTCTAGGAATCATTTTTTTTGTATTTAGAGGATCCTAAAACGCCTATTTCCGGTGAAATCTCGGTATCGAATTGTTGGGCGGAATGCAATATCTTCTCTATACACTATGTGCACAGTGCGTGTAGAGAAAGTAAAAAGAATATCTGTGAAAGAAGCATTTTCGGTTTTTCTAAAAATTGAAATCACGACTTGAGAATCATTTCACTTGATAAAACAGAGGATCCGAAATCAGCTTCAATAGATTTCGTCAGTTTAAGGAAACATGATTCTCAGCACAGTCTCTCTTCCTGGGTGAAACGTATGGAAATCGCGGTAGGTATATTCGTACTCGTGACGAAAGTTTCTGATGAATAAAAGCGGTCGGTCATGTTCAGGCGAACTCCACCCCGACTCTATCATGCCACGACATGAACAGTTATATAACCATGCCACTCTCACATTCATAAAAATGCACTTTTTATAAATTCCCTTAGGTTAGGCCTAACAAAGCTTCTGTGAGGCAAATGTTGAGACAATATTAAATGGTGACATAAAATGCTCACTACCGTCATTTCTGTACTGAAATTGACTGAGGAGAAAAGTGTATACATAACCCTTGATGGTTATTATTACTTTTTCTACCACGTACCTAGTAGTATAGCAAGTATTGCATTTCATCAACAAAGTTGATATCGAGATTTCACTCAAAAAAATCTCTGCTGCTATGGAAAATGAGCAGAGTATGCGTTCTTAAAAATCTGATGTGTTCCACTCACTTTATCTACAAACTATTGTTACAAAAAATTCTTTCTCTTATCATACTACGTACATAGAGTATGAGAAGGTATTGTATTCTATTTCGATATCGAGATGTCACCGAAAGTACATGTTTTGGGAGCTTCTGAATCTTAAAAAAGGAATTTTTAGAAAAATGTCCGTGTATGTCTATCTGTGTGCGTGTTTGTGGACAGCATAACTGAAAAAAGAAAATACCCTTAAATATCAAACTTGGTATTTAAGTTTAGTATCTTCCAAGGATGTAAACGAAGATTTTCAAGAAAAGCCCCTTACCCACATCTACTCTTTACAAGGAAAAACTTTTTTCTCAAAAATTAGCTCAACGACTTTGGTTAAAATCTCTTATACTTAAGATATTTACATGACAAATGAAATGTATATTTTCAATTTTCTGGGAATAACCTCTGAATGTCTCTTTATTCAAAACGAATTTTTCTGAGTTTTGCATAACTGATAAACCGTAAAAGAAATAAGCAAAAGTTCTTACACAAAAAAGTAGACCTCCTTAAAACACAAAGTGAAGTGGACATTTTTTTCTTTTTTTCGTGAAGCAGACCGTTTTCGGGATATTCCTTGTTATTTGTTTTAGTTTTAAAATACTTAAAAACGTTTTTCTCATACGGGAAATTGTCACCTACTGGCCACTCAAAGTGGCCACATTTTAAAATGTTTGATTGTCGGTTTAGCCTAGCGTATTCTCTTATTTCCCTACTATTTACAAGGAAGCAAATAATAAGACCGTTTCTGCTAATGTTTATCTTGATTAGCATGACGCAGATAGCAAAATAAGCTTATTAAGAATAATTTGTTACAGAGATGTAGAGAAGGTTACGTGAATGGAAATACATCAGAGTTTTTAACCGCATTGGTAACCGAGAAAAATATTAGTAGAAATGGTCGTATTACTTACTTCCTCCTAACTAAAAGGGAAATAGGATTTGATTTGTAATGTAAAATATTTAATATGCGATAATTTAATAAGCATAATAATGATGCTTATTAAATAAGCAAAAAGAAATAATAATAGCCACATTTTAGAAAAAAAACAAAATTTTCAATAAATTTTCCATGTACAGATTAGTTATCCTGAATATGATTGTGTCGTATCCTAGGAATTGGAACACCAGGTTCGGTATTCAACCGAGTATTCGTTTTTGAGCTATGCTGTCAAAACATGCACACAATATACATAAACAGACACCCCCATGGACCTTTTTCTAAAACGGCTTTTTTTGAATTCAGAAGTTCACTAAACATGTATATCCGTGAAATCTCAGTATGGAATTTTTGGGTGGAATATAATGCCTTATCTACAAACATGAGATGATGCAGAAAATAGGAAAGAAGATGCCTAAATTTACGGCATCTCGCTGGCATTTGTCATTGATGGGATGACGAAAACCTAAAAATTCCTGATGCAATGCCTCAGTCAGAGAATAATCCTGCGGGATTTGAAGCTCAGACCTCTCATTTAGGAGTCCATGCCTTAACCACCTCAGCTATCTTTGTTGGTTTCATAGTTCTATTCAGAGAAAATGAATACCACAAATGCTCTCTCCTTAATTTATGTTGCAAGAGATCAGGATCAGTTATATCCTTCCCTCTCTCTCTCTCTCTCTCTCTCTCTCTCTCTCTCTCCCTCTCTCTCTCCCCTCTCGACAGTGTGTCACGAAGTTCCGGTATCTTGTAAACACAATCAATGTTCTACAACGGGAGAAATAATTGTGGCAAGCCGCATCGAAAAGAAAGTTAACATTACTTTCATAATTTTCACTTCTGTTTGTTCAGCGGTGAGGTAACAACACACGTTACTTTCCACGGGGTTGCAGAATATCTAGAATTCAACGGTTCCCAACCGGTGTGCCCCGGCACCCTAGGGTGCCGTGTGATTGGCTTAGGGGTTCCGCGAGATATTGAGATAAACAAAAAAAAAATACCTTCTACTGAAGCCTTAAGTCTTGTAAGGTCTTGAAATAAAATAAGTCAAATCAATTACTCTCATGCACGGCAGATGGTGATAGTGGTCGATTCATTTCAATAATTCAGTTATACTAGTATCCCACAGATGGCATTACAGCTATTCCCTGGCGAACATTCCCGAGACTACTCGCTTCCTCACGAACATTCCCGAGACTTCGACAGATGAATATATAAAAGTGTACGCCGCTTGGCGCTTTCAGTTGTCTTCCTCGCGTTGATTCACAGTGTTTAGCTATGGATAAGTTCATTGTTAAACGTAAACGCCAGGACAGTGAAAGTGAACAGTCGGCTCCTACTGCTTGCTTTAAGAAGCCAAATCTTACAGTTTCTCCCGGACCGTCGAATTCACCACATAAAGAAGACAAACGAAAGAAAAGAACATACCAGGACAGTTACTTAGCGTATGGATTTAAGTGGAATAACGAGGAAAACCCTATCCCTGTGTGTTTAGTTTGTGGCGAAACACTTAGCAACGAGGCCATGGTACCTAGCAAACTGAAGCGGCATCTTACAACAAAGCATCCTAGTGTGTCACAGAAAAGCGTAATGTATTTTTCACATATATTAGAAGGGGAGAAGAAAACAGCTGTGCGAATGGTAAAGAGAATGACCATAGGTGATACTGCTCTTGAAGCCTCATTTAAAGTAGCAGAACTGATAGCTAAAAAAAACCTCATATTCTTGGAGAGGAAATCATTGGCTCTGCATGTCAAGTTATAGTTTCAGCAATACTTGGCGAAGGAGCAGCTAATCAAATTTCAAAAGTTCCTCTGTCCAACAACACCATCAGCCGCAGGATATCTGAAATGTCATGCAATATCAACGAACAAGTCACGGAGAAAATAAAAACTTAGATGAGAGTCTCGATATTGGTGACAAACCGCAACTCCTTGGTTTTATCAGATATATTGATGAAAAAGATGTTAGTGAACAGTTTCTGTTCATTAGACCGCTGGAGACTACAACCACCGGACATGATATTTTCGTTTCTATTAAATCCTATCTCAATGACCATGATCTTTCATGGAAATACTGTTGTGGTATATGTACAGATGGTGCACCATCTATGTGTGGGAAAATTAAAGGTTTTACTGCCAGAGCTCCCAATGAAAATCCATCCATTATTATAACTCACTGTTTTCTGCATAGAGACGCATTAGTCGTGAAAGCGTGTAATGAAGATTTTGTTGAAGTGTTTAACCAAGTTGTGAAAATGGTGTACTATATGAAGTCTCGACCTTTAAAGTGCAGAATTTTTGAACAGTTACGGCGCGCAACGGATGCAGCTCATATCTCTTTGTTACTTCACACAGAAGTAAGGTGGTTGTCGCGGAGTCGTGTATTGAACCGGTTTCTCGAACTTAAAAACAGTTAAAAACTTTTTTTAAGGATGAAAATCAAGACACATGTCATGAGCTCTTACTAAGTGATTCTTGGTGTTTTGAACTGTCGTATCTGGCAGATATTTTTCATAAGCTGAATGAACTGAATGTTTCGATGCAGGGTCGACATGAAACAATAATCTCCTCAACCAATAAAATGAAAGGTTTTAATAGAAAACTTAGTTCTTGGAAGTCTGCAGTTGAAAAAGGAGATTTGTCGAACTTTCCATCTCTTCTTAATGTGGCAGGAGATAAAGATCTGGGTAAGCTGAAAAACCGCATTTGTGATCACTTATCAAGATTGCAAGATGCAATAGATGCGTACCTTCCAACTATTTCCGCTACGAATCTCGACTGGGTTGTCTCACCATTTGATTTCGTAGATATTGCAGAGGAAATAGATTTCACTGCTTGCGAACGAGATGAATTTATTGATCTTTGCACTGATTCCACACTCAAAGGTAAGTTCACCAAGAGTGAGGCGTCGGTGGCTAGCTTTTGGCTTCAATGGAGAGAGGAGTACCCTAACCTAATGAAGAAAGCAATTAACGCACTTTTGCCCTTTTCAACATCCTATCTATGCGAGCAAGCCTTCTCTGCTATGGTGACAATAAAATGCAAAGCAAGAAATAGTCTGAATAACCTTGAGGATGATTTGCGTGTTTCACTGTCAACTGTAAGACCCGACATCACATATCTGTGCTCTGAGCATCAATCACAAGTTTCACATTAATCATTAATCGAACAAAATTTATTGGTGTATTTTTACTCAGTGATTGTAGTAAAGTTTACTGTATTATGTTATGGTGTACGTTATTATTATATAATACTTCAATAAATTAACGTAATAAGCTTAATTTTCTTTTAATTCAAGGAAGGGTGCCCCTAGTGTTTAGTGGTATTCCCAAGGGTGTCGTGAACTTCAAAAGGTTGGGAAACACTGATCCAGATCATAGCTTGGCGTCTGTCGAGACGTACCAGAATATATGGCATTTGCAAAAGGCACTGGTCTGCCTTACTGCATTGGCTTTAGGATGTTGCAACTCTTATATGCTGTGCAGTGGTACTGGTGGTACTGGTACTACTACTAGTAGCAGCAACAGTAGTAGCAGTAGTAGTAGTAATTATTATTATTATTATTATTATTATTATTAGTAGTAGTAGTAGTAGTAGTAGTAGGAGAAGTAGTAGTAGTAATAGTTGTTGTAATAGTATTATTATTATTATTAATAATAATAATGATAATAATAACATGTTTTCAGAGTTTGATCTATTCATTGTTTTTACTTTCTCTACTTAGCGCTTATTTCCCCCCCCCCATTTTGTGTATTCGGTTTTTTTCTATCTCTTACGGTTTTTACTTTCTCTACACGCAATATGTGCATAGTGTATAGAAAAAGTATTGCACTCCATCCAAAAATTGATACCGAGATTTCACCGGAAATATATGTTTTAGGGTCCCTTATATCCAAAAAAAGCATTTTCACAAAAAGGTCCGTGTGTGTGTGTGTGTGTGTCCGTGTCCGTGTGTGCGTGTGTCCGTGTGACTGTGAACACGATAACTCAAAACGAAAAGTCGGTAAAATACCAAACTTAGTATTTAAGTTTAATATCTTCCAGGGATGCGACACGAAGGTTTTGAGAAGAATCCCCCCACCCCAAACTACCCTTTACACGGAACTTTTTCGAAAAATTTGATTTTCCGAAAAATGGCTCTAACGATTTTGATTAAAATATCAAATATTAAAGAGAGAGAGAGAAAAAAAAAGAAAAGAAAAGGACAATCTTGAATTTTCTGGGAATAGCCTCTGAAGACTACTTTATTCTGGACGAGTATACGAAATTTTGCATAACTGCTAAACCGTAAAACTTAGATAAAAACTTACTACACAAAAAATGTAGAGCACGTTAAAACACACAATTTATGTAATACACATTTACATCGTTTTTAAAAAAATCATTGTTTTTGGTTTCAGCTATGAAAAACTTACTTTTCTCATATAGGAATTTGTCAACTTCTTTCAAAATAAACAGAGGAATTTGTCACATACCAACCAGCTTTTGACTATCACTTTAACCTGTAGTACTTTCTTATTTCTCTTCTACTTACAAGGAAACAGGTAATAAGACTATTTCTACTAATTTGTTCTCGAGTAGCATGAAGTAAATAGAGGCATAAGCTTTTTAACAATAATTTGTTACACAGATGTAGAGAAAGTCATGTGAATGGTACACAATGCTTCCCTGTAAGTAGAAGCGAAATAAGCGAGTACCATAGGTTAAAGTGATAATCAAAAGCTGGCTGCTATGTCACTGAAGTTCCTTTGTTTATATGGACAGCAGTTGACAAGTTCCTGTATGAGAAAACTATAAGCTTTTCATAGCAGAAACCAAAAATAAGGAATGTGTCAAAAACCACGAACTACACAAAAAATGTATATAACATAAATTGTGTGTTTTAACGTGCACTACATTTTTTGTGTAGTAAGTTTTTGTCTATCTCTTACGGTTTAGCAGTTATTCAAAATTCAGTAAAACTCATCCAGAATAAAGTACTCTTCAGAGGCTATTTCCAGAAAATTCAAGATATAGATTTTATTTGTCAGGTAAATATCTTTAATATACGAAATTTTAATCAAAATCGTTAGAGCCATTTTTGATAAAATAAAAAATTTCGAAAAGAACGTTCCATGTAAAGGGTAGTTGGAGGTGCGGAGATTTTTCTCAAAATCTTCCTGTCGCATCCCTGGAAGCTTAAATACCAAGTTTGGTATTTTACCTACTTTTCGTTTTTGAGTTATCGTTTTCACAGACACACACACACACACACACACACACACACACACACACACACACGGACCTTTTTCCAAAAATGCTCTTTTCGATAAAGGGGACCCTAAAACATATATTTCCGGTGAAATCTCGGTATCGAATTTTTTTCTATATACACTGTACATAGTGCGTATAGAGAAAGTAAAAAAAAAAAATTAAAAAGTGCGTGTGCACGCGCGTGCTTATGGTGTTCCATGTGTCTGTAAATACGATAGCTAAAAATTCTGATGTGTTCCATTCACATGACTTTCTCTACTTCTGTGTAACAAATTATTGTTAATAAGCTTATTCTTCTATTTATTTCAAGCTAATCGAAAAAACATTAGCAGAAATAGTATTATTACTTGTCACCTTGTAAGTAGAAGCAAAATATGGGAGTATCATAGGTTAAAGTGATAGTCAAAAGCTGGTTACTAGGTGACTGAAGTTCCTTTGTTTGTATGGGCATGAATTGACAAATTCCTGTATGAGAAAAGTATAGGTGTTTCAAAACTGAAACCAAAAACAAGGAATATCTCAAAAACGATAAAATCCTCGAAAAAAAATCTTATAACATAAATTGTGTGTTTTAATGTGCTCTACATTTCTTCTGTGGTAAGTTTTTGTCCATTTCTTACGGTTTAGCAGTTATGCAAAATTCCTCCAGAATCAAGTAGTCTTCAGAGGCTATTCCCAGAACATTCGGGATGTACATATTATTTGTCAGGTAAATATCTTTAATATACGATATTTTAATCAGAATCGTTAGAGCCATTTTTGAAAAAATCAAAAATTTTTGAAAAAAACGTTCCATGTAAAGAGTAATTGGGGTGCGGGGATTTTCTTGCAAATCTTCTTGTCGCATCCTTGGAAGATACCAAACTTAAATACCAAGTTTAGTTTTTAACGGTCTCTTCATTTTTGAGCTATGCTGACCACAGACACACACACACACACACACACACACAGACGGACCTTTTTCCAAAAAAGGTCTTTTTGGATTCAGGGAGACCCAAAACGTGCATTTCCGGTGAAATCTCGGTATCGAATTTTTGGGTGGAATACAATACCTTAGTACGTGTAGAGAAAGTAAAAAGGAAAAAATTATATTTACTTTCAGCATCTTCCAAGCATCCGAAACTACCCTTTACATGGGAAAATTCGAAAAACTTTATTTTCCTCAAAAACAGTTCTAATAATTTTGATTAAAACAGCGTATATTATTCTTACATGACAAATAAAATATAATTATGAATTTTCTGGGAATAGCCTTTTAATTCTCTTCATTTTGAATGACTTTTGCTTAGCTGGTGAACCGTAAGAAGTATACAAAAAGTTGCTATAAAACACAATTTATGTCATTTAAATTTTTTATCATGGATTTGACAATATTTGGCTTCTGTTTTAAGATTTTATTCTCACCTGTGAAGCCATATGTTGAAAAAGTGGGCGTTAAACACTATAAAAAAAACTTTTCTCATATTAGAATTTGTCAACTCTTAGCCAGGTAAACAAACAGATTTCAATCACATGGCAACCAGCTTTTAAAAGATTTGAATATCCCTTTAGCGTAATGTAGTGTCTTATTTCCCTTCTACTTACAAGGAAGCAAGTAATTTCTAAGACTATTTCTTCTTATATTTATCTCGATTAGTATGAAGTAGACATTAACATTTTTTTTTACAATAATTTGTTACAGAGATGTTGAGAAAGTTGTGTGAATGTAACACATCAGATTTTTTCCTTTGTGAAACGTTCCAATTTATTAATTTTGATAGCGAAATAAATGTTTACCAACCTTTTATACACTAATAAATACTAAATCACTCCAACTTGCGCCATTTTCAAACTAAATACACACTTGCCTTATCTTCAACAATAATTAATAATGCTGCTAATTGCTGTGTCCGATTCTATTTCCATCTGGGGGTTGCGGAATTTTCTCTACCCCGGATTATTCCATATCCTCCCCGAATCTGGAGGTATAAACGTGTGTGTGTGTAATATAATGAATACAATTAAAGTAAATTGAAATACAACATAAAATAGTACACGAGTTAACACCATTGTCAATAGGCAATATGTTCCATAGGGAAATGTCGCCGATAGGACCATACAGTTAAAGGCAACAGTAAAAAAATGCTACTAAGCTTGCTGCCCAAATTGTACGTACTAAATGTTAAGCCTTAAGCCATCGATGAATTAGTATCACGGCTTCTTGTATTTTAATTTTTCATACAGTGTTTAATCCAGAACAATAGCTTCAACGACACGAAATTAACCAGAGTTGGGCTATATACAGCACCAAGAGTGCCGGTCCCCATGGCCACGCTCGCTAAAGCGTCTCGCTTTGGTGCTTCGTGGGCAGGGAATCGTGGGTTCGAGTCCCGCCTTGGGCATGGGTGTTATATGTTTGTGCAATGTGTATATGTTTGTAAAACCAGTAATCAGTAAAACCTACGGGGGGAAATGTAAATGGGGATACAGCGCCGGAATCCTGATCAGACTCCGGTACTGTTTAAAAACAGAAGAAAAAAAAACATATTGCCTTGGAAGTACCTAACTCCTCAAACAGATTCGCGACAGTAGTTGTCTGGTAAAGCAGATTGAATCCTTCGAAGAAAAGGAATTAACAACCTTTTGAACAATAACCCTTATGGAAATTACTTTCTACGTTCTTTATAATATGATTGCAAAGGATTATGGCTATATATAAAAATATTGTTAAAAGTGAAGAAACAAAAACTGAGACCAAATCGAACCGGGTGGTTTAAGCTGTAGGCAACACGTAACAATGCTAGATCACTGTAAAGCCCAAAGGGGATGTTGCCAATTAACAAGATACTGTTTCACGAATGTCTGAATTTTTATAAGCATTAGTGGTTCGTGACAGAGCACAGCCTTGCTTAATATTTAAACAGCCTAGCACGCTAATCAATTTCGTTTAGTGGTTACGCGGATGTTTACTCTAGTCCACAAGGGGTTAGCCATTAACGCCAAAATGTTTACATAAATCCTTTTTCTAAAAATCTGATGTGTTCCACTCACATGACCCTCTCTACATCTCCTTAGCAAATTATTGTTAAAAAGCTTATTCTTTTATGTACTTCATGCTAATCGAGAAACAATTAGCATAAATGGTCTTATCACTTGCTTCTTTATAAGTAGAAGAGAAATAAGGGATTACACTAGGCTACAATGATAGTCAAATTTTTTAAAAGCTGATTTCCAT
Organism: Hymenopus coronatus; assembly: GCA_030762935.1. NCBI lineage: Eukaryota > Metazoa > Arthropoda > Insecta > Mantodea > Hymenopodidae > Hymenopus > Hymenopus coronatus. The sequence continues at coordinate 162,898,567 of CM060892.1, forward strand.
GTGATTGAAGTTCCTTTGTTTGTTTGGCTAGGAGTTGACAAATTCCCATATGAGAAAAATATAAGTATTTAAAAACTGAAACCAATAACAAGGAATATCTCAAAAACGGTCAACACCACGAAATATGTATATAACATAAATTGCGTGTTTTATCCTGATCTAGATTTTGTATCCAGTAAGTTTTTGTCTATCTCTTAAGGTTTACAATTATGCAAAATTCCGCAAAATACGTTCAGAGTAAAATGTCTTCAGGGCCTACTCCCATAAAATTCAAGATATACATATTAGTTGTCATGCAAATATCTTTAATATACGATATTCTAATCTAAATCTTAGAACCATTTTTGAGAAAATTAAAATTTTTGAAATTTTTTCCATGTAAAGGAGCGTGAGATTTTCTTGCTAATTTTCGTGTCGCATCCTTGGAAGATACTAAACTTAAATACCAAGTTTTGGTATTTAACAGAATCTTCATTTTTTTAACTATGATGTACACAGACACAAATTGGCGTTTTTCTAAAAATTCCTTCTTTTTTTTTGGATTCAGGGGAGACTAAAAACATTTATTTCCGGTGAAATCTCGGTATCGAATTTTTGGGTGCATTACAATATCATCTCTATACACTATGTACAGAGTCCGTGTAGAGAAAGTAAAAATAGAATTTTCTCGTTAATTTTTGCTTCATATAAGTTTGTTTCTTAAAGCAATGAATTATTATAAAAAAAAACAAATGCGAAAACTTAAATTTTTCTTTTCTTTTTTTTTTTTTTTTGTTTGTTTTGTTTTTTCCATTTCCATGTTCCATAATATTTTAATATCAAAACTTTTAAAGCCAAAAGTGGCTATATAACTGGTTTTGCACCATTTAGGTAAACCACCGCGTTGAACTTAAGTTCTATTTTTCTCAATTTGCTTTTATCAGTATTTAAAGTATTCAAAATATTCCTTTGATAATGTTTATAACTTTCAGGAGAGCTCCAGGAATTATAGCTTAAATTTGTTACGTAACACTAGTTAAAATATTTAACATCCCAGTTAAAATTAATTATTTTTCGTAACGTCCAATTTATATGAGAATCGTTTAAATCCTATTACTTGGTCGTGCCTCTCATCTAGGTGGCCCGAGTTCGATTCCAGGCAACGACACGTGGTATTTGTGGTGGATAAAGCGGCGCAGGGGCGGGATTTCTCCGAGTTTCCCGGTTTCTCCCAACATTGCATTCCACCGCTACTCCATCTTCATTTCATGTATCATCAGTGTCATCGTCTATGGTGGCATATGTAGTTAAACACAGTATATGGGCTCTCAAATATCGATCTACTCACGATGACGTAAGGGATTTTCTGGTGTTTTGAGTTCTTTTGCCACACTTTTATTACATTTTCGAGAAAACCCGGAAGGAAATGAAGATAAATACCATTCTACCATCTTTTATTACCACAATGTGTAGAATTCAATTTGATGTATTCCATTGAAGCCATTACATTTTTCAAGAATCATTTCTGAAGCCAACATAGCTTATTGAAAATTTAACAAAACCAAAAACATGGTTTTATTTCTTAGTCGTGGATCGTCTGGAAGTCTTTTGATTTCATTTATACCCTCCTTAATATACGGTCCTATCGACAGCATTTCCCTAAACAGCGCATTATATATCGGCAAATGTGTTAACTCGTCTACCGACGTTATTAAGTTTCTGCTTCTACTTTATGTACATATTATTTAGAGGAGGTATTATATTCCACACAAAAACTCAATACCGAGATGTTACTGGAAATAAATGTTTTGAGGACACCTGAATCCAAAAAAAGCATTTTAAAAAAAGGTATGTCTGTGTGTGTGTGTGAGACAGAGAGAGAGAGAGAGAGAGAGAGAGTGTGTGTTGTGTGTGTGTGTGTGTGTGTGTGGACAGCATAGCTCAAAAATCTGATGTGTACCATTCACATGACTTTCTCCATATCCCTGCAACAAATAATTCTTAAAAAGCTTATACTTCTATTTACTTTATGCTAATCAGAAAAAAATTAGCAGAAATAGCCTTATTACTCGCTTCCTTGTAAGTAGAAGCGAAATAAGGGACAACCGTAGGTTAAAGTGATAGTCAAAAGCTGGTTGCTATGTCAATGAAGTTCCTTTGTTTATATGGATAGGAGCTGACAAGTTCCTGTATGAGAAAAGTATACGTTTTTCACAGCGGAAACCAAAAATAAGGAATGTCACAAAAACGACGAACTCCACGAAAAAAATGTACAAAACATAAATTGTGTGTTTTAAATTTCTCTACATTTTTTGTGTAGTAAGTTTTTGTCCATCTCTTACGGTTTAGCAGTTATTCAAAATTTAGTAAAATTGATCCAGAATAAACTACTCTTCATAAGCTATTCCCAGAAAATTCAAGATATACATTTCATTTGTCAGGTAAATATGTTTAATATCCGAAATTTTAATAGAAATCGTTAGAGCCATTTTTGAGAAAATCAATTTTTTCGCAAAAAGTTCCATGTAAAGGGTAGTTGGGGGGTGGAGGGATTTTTCTCAAAATCTTCGTGTCGCATCCCTGGATGATACTAAACTTAAATACCAAGTTTGGTATTTTACCGACTTTTCGTTTTGAGTTATCGTGTTCACAGACACACGGACACACACACACACACACACACACACGGACCTTTTTGTGAAAATGCTTTTTTTGGATATTGGGAACCCTAAAACATATATTTCCGGTGAAATCTCGGTATCGAATTTTTGGTGGAGTGCAATACTTTCTCTATACACTATGTACATAGTGCGTATGGAGAAAGTAAAAACGAAAAGACCGTTAAATACCAACTTGGGTATTTAAGTTTAGTATTTTCCAAGAATTACGGCACGGAGATTTTCAAAAGAATCCCTCCACCTCAAACTACACTTTACAAGGAAAGTGACTCTATCTCTTACAGTTTACCAGTTATGCAAAGTTATTCAGAATGAAGAAATAGAGACTATTTCCAGAAAATTCAAGGTATACATTTCATTTTTCATGAAAATACCTTAAACATATGGCATTTTAACCAAAATCGTTAGTCATTTTTGTTAAGATCAACATTTTCAAAAAATATTCCATGTAAAGGATGATTTAGGGTGGGATATTCTCTTGAAAAAAAAACCTTCCTGTCGCACGCTTGGAAGATACTAAACTTAAATACTAACATTAGTATTTAAATGACTCTTCATTTTTTACTTATATTGTTCTCATATATACACATACACACAAACACAAAACACACATTGATTGATATGTTTCTAAAAATGCTTTTATTATTATTATTATTATTATTATTATTATTCAGGAAGCCTCAAAACATGACTTTCGGAGAAATTCCAGTATCGAATTTTCTCCTACATTGTAAGTATATGCTAGAGAAAGTACCTTAAGTTTTTCAGGCTACGCTTTCGCAATGCAGCATGGACTGCGGCTACTGCTTCCGGCTGGAGAGTGCACGTGATGGAGAGGGTTTCCTAAGAAAACTGAACCTCAGGTATTGTGATCTTTACTCGTAACACGAACGAAAAGAAAAAAGGCCGGAAAATACAGAAGGCAAAGTTAGCGTGCCCTTCCAACAAGGAAACAGAAAGAACTGCCAAGTAAACTTTTGCCATGCTACAGAATTACTAAATTTTCTGCAGATTCAAGACAGCTCTTGACAATTAACTGTTATTACTACCGCTACCGTATGATTAGCGGAAGTGATTACTCAACATCATTATGCCAACATACACAGCTACAAGCTTGGGCCAAAACTATACAAAACGGAAATCATAAGGTGAACGTAAGGTGTTTTACATTAACTTTATCTACTATTCGTACAAAATCTTATTCTTCAATCTACGAGGGGCGTCCAGAAGCTAATGAAGCATTTGGCATATATAAACAATAACAGAAGATATCAACACAAAACTTTATATAAAAATCTGATGTGTACATTCACATAATTTTCTCTACATCTCTGTAACAAATTATTGTTAAAAACATCTATTTAATGCTAATCAAGATAAGCATTAGTAGAAATAGCCTTATTACTTCCCTTACTGTACGTAGAAGGGAAATAAGGGAGTACACTACGCTAAGCCGATAGTCAAAGTTTGTTGCCATGTCGTTAAAATTCGTTTTTTTTTTTTGTTTTTTTTTTTGCATTGCCAGGAGTTGACAAATAATACTCGTATGAGAAGAGTTTTAAGCTTTTTAAAACTAAAACCAACAACAACGAATATCTAAAACATTGACAGCTCCATGAATAAATGTATATAACATAAATTGTGTGTTTTAACGAGATCTATATATTTTGCGTAGTAAGTCTTTGTCTATCTCTTACAGTTTATTAGTTATACAAAATTCAGCAAAATTTATTCAGAAAGAAGAGGCTATTTCCAGAAATTTCAAAATATACAATTTAAATTTTTTTCATGTAAATATCTTTAATATACGGTATTTTAATAAGCCGTTAGAGTCAGTTTGAGAAAATCAAACTTTGCTCCATGTATACTGATACACGGATACACACATGAACCTTTTTCTAAAATTTCCGGCAGCATCAAAATATATATTTTCCGGCGAAATTTCTATATCGAATTTTCGGGTGGAATGTAATACCATCTCTATACACTGCGCATATAGAATGTGTAGAGAAAGTAAGAAGTTAACAGTACCTTATCTATTTGTCAATGTTATCGCCATTGCTGCACACTTGTAAAAGCATTTATTGTAACCTGATTATTAATTCTTCAATACCAATATTATATTCTTCTATGGCCAAAATCTGGCACTTTGAGGTCCTCATCGGCTGGGAACTCATTTGCACCCAAAAAGTGATTTAACGTGTCCAAAATGAAATATCGGATATCTTTGTATCTTTCGTAAATAATCAATAATAGCTGTTCCATACTGTGGATAAACTCCCAGTGCGGACTTCATCGTGCACACTGGTTCTTCTTTGATTAAGCATTTTGACTGTTTCTTCTCTGAAGACACTTTCACTGTATTATCACCATACACTTGCTTTATTTGACTATAGAATTCGATTGACCGAACATTTTGTGCATTCAAAAAACGCAATAGGTCTTTGGCAGCATCAGAGTATAACATGGCATTGAAAAACCAATGCCACGTGACAATAAATGCCTTCACAGCAATGACGGTAACTTTAAGAAATTGAGTAACCTACTGTAAATTTGTAAATAAAGTTTTGTGTTTACATCTTTGGTTATTATTTAGTTATGCCAAGTCGCTAATTACTTTCTAGACGACCTTTGAACTTCACCTTTCTTCAAGATTAAACGTTAACAGAAATGCTGTCATTACATGTTAGTTTCTTGTACCAGCAGAAAAAGAGAGTTACTTAAAGTGATAGTCAAATGTTTTAAAATTGCCGGTACCCGTGGCCGCGCTCGCTAAAGTGTCTAGCTTCAGTGCTTTGTAGCGCAGGGGATCGTGGGTTCAAGCCCGCCTTGGACATGGGTGTTAGTGTGTTTGTAAATGTTTGTGTATTTGTGGGTAAAACAGAAAACGGTAAACAAATAGGTCAACAAAGGAATGTAGAGAAAGTGGAAAAATCTTATGTGTTACACTCACATTACTTTCTCTAGCCGTTCTAAAAGCTTCTTACATAAGATTATTCTTCTTTCTGCACCTTGTTATTCGAGACATTTCAGCACAATGTTCTTATTACTTAGTTCCTTATAAGTAGGAAGAAAATAAGGGAATACACTAGGCTAAATCGATAGATAAATGTTTTAAAAGCTGTCGTTATGCGATTGTCATTACAAATCGCTTCTTTTCTTGGCCAGGAGTAGAACAAAAGAAAAACAGACACTCCCATCTGAGAAAAGTATAAGTACTTCACAACTGAAACTAATAACAATTAATACCTTAAAAACGGTAGGCTCCACGAAAAAAATGTATTTGACGTAAATTGTGTATTTTAACAAGGCCTACATTTTTTAAATAGTAAGTTTTTGTCTATCTCTGACGGTTTATTAGTTATGCCAAATTAAGCAAAATTCACCCAGAATAAACATGTCTTTACAAGTTATTCCCAGAAAATTCAAGATATACATTTTATTTGTCAGGTAAATATCTTTAATATGCGATATTTTAATCAAAATCCTTATAGCCATTTTTAAGAAAATCAAAATTTTCGAAAAAAGTTCCATGTAAAGGGTAGTTTGGGGTGGGGGACTTTTTTCAAAATCTTGTGTCGCATCCCCGGAAGATACTGAACTTAAATACCAAGTTTGGTATTTTAACTACTTTTCGTTTAGCAGTTATCATGTTCACAGACACACAGACACACACGGACCTTTTCCCAGAAATGCTTTTTTTGGATTCAAGGGGTCCTAAAACATGTATTTCCGCTGAAATCTCGATATCGAATTTTTGAGTGGAATGCAATACTTCTCTATCCCTATGTGCATTGTAAATACGGGGCAAGAGAAAGTAAAAAATCTGATGTGTACCATTCACATGACTTTCTCTATATCCCTGTAACAGATTATTCTTAAAAAGCTTATACTTCTATTTACTTTATGCTAATCAGAAAAACTTAGCAGAAATAGTCTTATTACTTGCTTCCTTTTAAGTAGAAGCGTAATGAGGGAGTACCATAGGTTAAAGTGATGGTCAAAACCCGGTCGCTATGTCAATGAAGTTCCTTTGTTTATATGGATAGGAGTTGACAAGTTCCTGTATGAGAAAAGCATACGTTTTTCATAGCAGAAACCAAAAATAAGGAATGTCTAAAAAATGACGAACTCCACGAAAAAAATGTATATAACATAAGTTGTGTGTTTTAATGTGCTCTACATTTTTGTGTAGTAAGATTTTGTCTATCCCTTACAGTTTAGCAGTTATTCAAAATTCCGTAAAATTCATCCAATATAAGGCAGTCTTCAGAGGCTATTCCCAGAAAATTCAAGATATACATTTTATTTGTCAGGTAAATGTCTTCAAAATTCCGTAAAATTCATCCAATATAAGGCAGTCTTCAGAGGCTATTCCCAGAAAATTCAAGATATACATTTTATTTGTCAGGTAAATGTCTTAGTATACGAAATTTTAATCAAAATCGTTAGAGCCATTTTTGAGAAAATCGAAATTTTTGAAAAAGTTCCATGTAAAGGGTAATTTGAGGTGGGGGGATTTTTCTCAAAATCTTCGTGTCGCATCCCTGGAAGATATTAAACTTAAATATCTAGTTTGGTATTTTACCGACTTTTCGTTTTTGAGTTATCGTGTTCACAGACACACGGGCACACGGACACACGGACACATGGACACACACACACACACATACACACACACATGGACCTTTTTGTGAAAATGCTTTTTTTGGATATTGGGGACCCTAAAACATATATTTCCGGTGAAATCTCGGTATCGAATTTTTGGGTGGAGTGCAATACCTGCTCTATACACTATGTACATACTGCGTATAGAGAAAGTAAAAGGAAGCAAAAGGAAAAACGAATACAGCGCCGGAGTCCCAAAGCCGGTCACTAAGTGGTGGTATTGAAACTCTTTGCTTGACTAGGATGAATAAATACGAAGAACGACTTCCCATTTGAGAAAAGTATAGCTATTTGAAAATGTAAGCTTATGACAAGCAATATCTTGGGAATGGCGAGCTCCACAACAAGAAATTTTTGACATAAATTGTGTTTTTAAGGAGATCAACATTTTTTATTGTGTAGTAAGTTTTTGAATATCTCTTACAGTTTACCACTCCATAATGAAGAAGACTTCAGGGGCTATTTGTAGAAAATAGACATTTATTTAATTTTTTATGAAACTATATTAATAATATGGTACCTTGTAAGACTTGAAGCTTTCACGGCGAATGTTCTTCATTATGGCTTCATGGGTGATCAGCCGTGTCAGGTGTATAAAATCCAAGCTTTCGACCATTGCACATTCCATGGTCTTCATCAGGGACTGCATGGAGTGTGCAATGGTCGAAAGCTTGGATTTTATACATCTGACACGGCTGATCACCCGTGAAGCCATAATGAATATGGTACCTATTTTAATAAAAATCATCATAGCCATTTTTGTGAAAGTCAGAACTTTTGGAGAAGTGTTCCTCCATAGGGCAGTTTGCAGTGCGGATTTTCTTGAAAATCTTACTGTTCCATACTTGGAAGATACTGAACTTAAATATAAAGTTTGGTATTTAACTGAGTTTTCGTTTTTAAATTGCACTGTTCACACACACACAAAACACACACACACACACACACACACACACACACACACACATAGCACATACATGTGGACGCGAGCGCGCTTTTCAATAAAAATCTGATGTGTTCCATTCACATGACTTTCTCTACATCTCTGCAAAAATTATTGTTAAAAAGGTTATGTTTCTATATATTTACTTCATGCTAATCGAGAAAAAATTAGCAGAAATAGTTTTATTACTTGCTTCCTTATAAGTAGAAACGAAATAAGGGAGTACCATAGGTTAAAGTGATAGTCAAAATCTGGTTGCCATGAGACTGAACTTCCTTTGTTTATATGAACAAGAATTGATAAGTTTCTGTATGAGAAAAATATAATTTTTTTAAAGCTGAAACCAAAAACAATGAATATCTCAAAAACGATCAAATCCAAGAAAAAAATTTTAATAACATAAATTGTGTGTTTAAACGTGCTCTACATTTTTGTGTGGTAGGATTTTGTCCATTATTTACGGTTTAGCAGTTATGCAAAATTCCGTAAAATTCATCCAGAATAAACCAGTCTTCAGAGGCTATTCCCAGAAAATTTAAGATATAAATTGTATTTGTCAGGTAGGTATTTTTAATATACGATGTTTTAATCAAAATCGTTAGAGCCGTTTTTGAGAAAATCAAAATTTTCGAAAAAAGTCCCATGTAGTTTAGGGTGGGGAGATATCTATCAAAATCTTCGTATTGCATCTCTGGAAGTTACTAAACTTAAATACCAAGTTTGGTATTTTACCGACTTTTCGTTTTTGAGTTACTATCGTGTTCACAGACACACGGACACACACACACACACGCAGACCTTTTTTCTGAAAATGTTTTTTTTTGGATGCAGGGGACCCTAAAACATATATTTTCGGTGAATTATCTGTATTAAATTTTTGATTGGAGTGCAATACCTTCTTTATAAAGTATGTACATAGTACGTGTAGAGAAAGTAAAAATGTATTCTTTTTATTTATTCAGAGGACCCTAGAACGAGTATTTTCAGTGAAATTTCGGTATCGAATTCGTAGGTGAAATGCAATATGTTCTCTACCTATGTACATGTACTAAGAAACTAAAAAGTAAGGGAATTTTGAAACCAGGGCTTTTTTACACTTTTATTATTTATACTTAAATCACGCGCAAATCAAATGTAAATCTAAATTATTTATAGAAAATGTCGTTAGTACATTCTATTAAAATGACTACAAAAACGCTTGATTGGTATTTCAACGGCCTTCAGAAATTGGTGCAAATACTTCACGTGGGTCATAGTGTGCTTCCAACGTGACTCCAGGAAGGAAGGGAAGATCCGAGACCAGATGCGGATGACGATATCCACTATCAAGGATGGGGTCCCTAACGGCTCCAGCACGACCCCAATTCTGACGCTGTCTAACCTGCCTTAGCCAACCGTAACCCCTGCTGTTATAACACATTTTGTTGAAGGTATAAGGAGACTGATGGCGAGATCTTTAAAAGTGGATCGTTATGTAATCGCTTTGAATGTACTCTTTTCATGGCGAGAAGACAATTAAGAATAAATACAGATTCGTAGATTATTACCAGAAAACGAAACATGCACATGTAAACTTAACAATACAGACACTTTTGAGAAAATAAATAATAATAAAACATTTTCCATTTAAAGGTGCCTTGAGGTAGGGGGATTTTTCATGAAAATCTTCATGTGCATCCTTGGAATATGCTGAACATTAATAGTTTTGCATTTGACAATTTTTTTATTTTGAATTCTGGTGCTCACTGATAGAAAAGCCACACGAATAGGCGGGCGGGCTGACGACGAGAGAGTTGTTGATTTTTAGTGTTTAAGGCCCGCTTTTACTACCATGGCACCGCAGGCGATATCACTGATGATATATGAAATGAAGATGGACACCGGTGGAATGTGACGGGGGAAAACGGAGAACCCAGAGAAAACCCGCCCTCCACCGCTTTATCCACCTCAAATCCCACATGTGGTCTCCTGGGATTGAACCCGGGCTGCTACGGTGAAAGGAAGGAAAGAGATAGAGCGAGAGAGAGACAGAGAAAGAAAGAGAGATACAACGCATACACAGACAACACAAACGTACAGCCAATTTTTTTTTTTTTTTTTTTCTAAATCTTGTTCAGGAAAACTAGATAGGTTATTTCAACTAAAATCTTGAAGTAGACTTTTTGGGTGGATCACAATACTTTCTCTGCATACTTAAATGATTGATGGAAAAATGTAAATGTAAATGGAGTGTTATTTATGGACGATCTTTAACTGCTGTGGTTCTCAGCCGCCCATTCTATACTGGGCTCAGACGCCTCTCTATCAGACTTGAGAAAAGTTTACGTGCCGTAAATCTACGACACGGGACCAACGGCTTTACTTCCCTTCCGAAGGAAGCCATGATTGGTGGAGAACGTAAAAGTGTTTTGCTTTCTCTACCATGTATGCACTGTGTACATAGTAGGTAGGGAAAGTATTACAATCTATCCAAAAATTCGATACCGAGATTTCACCGGAAATACGTGTTTTCAGGACTGCTGGATCAAAAACAAGCATTTTTAGAAAAAAATCTGTGTGAACCCATTAAGTACCAAACTTAATGTGTAAGATCAGTGTCCTCCCAGCAGCAGTGGGCTCTCTCACATTTGCCACCAACCTGCGATGAATTGAAGGATGACTGCCACACGAAGTTTTCAGGAACGCTCCCCCACACAACTACTAACCTTCATATGTAAATCTTTCCGAAAATAATGACTTTCTACAAAAATGGCTGTACCGATTTTGATTAATATTACAGATATTTACATTAACTTGTTTGAGGTACTAAATGTATTTACATCACAAATAAAATGTATATATTGAATTTCCTATGAATTGCTTCTAAAATCCTCTTCATTCTGCATGACTTTTGCATAACTGTAAACCGCAAGAGATTGATAAAAATATATTATACAAAAATGTAGATCTTATCAAAATTCACAATTTATGTCACATTTACCTTTGTGGTGGAGCTATTTCCGAAATACTGCTTGTTATACATTTAAATTTTCCAGCACAGTAGTAGGTAATGACGCAAATGGGGACAAAGAAAAGCCGCCTCTTGTAAAACAAGTTGTTCACAAGATTAATCACTTAAGGTAACATCTGCCGACAGACCACCCATGAGTACCGTCTTCTCCCTGTTTGCCAAGATACCTGTCTAAAATCTTTACATGTACCTGTCGATCAAAGAGGGTCTGCCGGATGCCGCCCCTCACTCTTTACCAAGCCACGTGTCTAAAAGGTTTTCACTTGTCGCTTATCGATCATTTGAACAATCATCTTTCACATTCCCAAATCAAATCCAATTTAATCGATTGACCACGCCTATGCGAAAAACGCGACTTGCTCATTTTCGAGCTCCAAGGTCCATCTGCATATCAAATCGATCTAGGTTTTCACGAGGAATCTGAATGTCTAATTATAAATGCAAAATTCTATATGATTTCAATTCGATGGCCTCTTTTAATTAATACTGTGCTAGAGTCCTTTATCTCTGGTAATTCGAGAGCTACAAGTCTCATTTGCATGACAAATCGGTCTAACTTTTCACAAGGAACATGAATATACATAGTTCAACTAACATGGCGAAATAAAAAAAACTCGATATAATTACTGTGAAGAATATCTGATATAAATTATTTGATATTGCTTGAATATGCGTTTGCGGGTAATATTTTCGCAAGGAATTATAACACTCACATGGTTGAACATGTTAAAAGCTTTATTATGCCATACCAACACATGAAATGAAAAATAGTAAGCCTTTAGAGAGAATTGCTTTTATAAAAACTACTAATTTATCATATCAAAAACCAATATGGCGGTGAAGTGATTGAGTTTCCAAGTGTAGGACTTTCAAACACTACATCCAGAGCAGAGGACGTGATTGTTTCAATACTTAAAATAGAATACATGCGCACGAAAGGAAAAGAACTTCGAACTTATTTCACATAATTATATGCCCTAAATACTGCAAACTAAGACAAATTTCGCTAATGATGAAACGAGCAGAGTGCACCCCAACAGGGAATTGAACCTGAGATCTCTCGAACACTGAGAATGCCAACATCATTACAACTCCAAACATTTATAAATGTTAATATCGGCAATTACATGGAGACCACCAATCAACTTTCAGTGATGTTGCAATCACGTGAATTCATGTCTATGCATAATAAAACAGCTGCAAAAAGGATTGAATGTAGAACACAATTATAACACTCGCTATAAATAACTCCATTCTTAATCCCTTATAATTTCCTTTCCAGTAGAAGAATTAACTTCGTAGAATAATCAAAAAACTTTAATAACAATTACACTAATTAAAAGGGCAATAACCAGTGGCGAATTCTCCTATATACCGCATACACTTCCGGTGTACTAAACTTGAGAATGTTCAAAACGACTCTTAATAAACATGTAACATAACCAGAATGTTTTGTATGTCATTCCAACTAAATACGAAATGATCCCAAATGTGTGTGGTTAAATTTTCCTTTTATATATATGCAGTAGTGTGCGCGTGTACATCTATCTCACCGCAAGTTGAAACAATAACCATGCTCTCAGCAAGGCCAGCGCTGGTATGCGCGCGCATCTACTCCACCGCAAGGTGAAGTGATAGACACTCACTCCTACTTCGCCACTAAAGAGGCGAGGGGGAAGGAAGCTTAGATGCCAGCCGTTAGCTGTAAAAATGCACCGCTAAATTTTGCGATTGACAATCATTTTTACTCTGTACTAGTGTTGTTTTGCTTGTAAATGTTTGTAAAAATACCGATGTAAGTGTTACTGAAGCTAGTGGTGCTTATGACTGTGTAGTAGAACATGTTTTAAAGACTGGATTACGAACTTTTGAATTTTCTGAAAAACTTAAAATAAAGAAAACGGCAGGCTCAATCCTGAACTACCAGGACCGATTGTAAAACGTTAAGACAGAAAACGAGAGTATAACAAACATGTCTGCATTAGCAATTATTCTAGGTACAAATGATTGCCCCAAATCATACAAACTCTATTGTTGGCCATCTTCTTTTTAGTAACGACAAAAGCAGTACCACATGGTCACAAGAAGGATTCGACAATATAGTTTCTCTAACAGATTCATTAAGTAAGCATGAAAAAACAAAATGTCACATATTTTGTGCATTCACTCTTTGTAATTTTGGCAATACGCAAGTACACCTGCAACTATATGCTCAGAAATCATTACAAATTTCAAAGCATAATGAAACGGTAACAAAGAACTGAGAACTATCGAATAGACTCATTGATGTTCGTCACTTAGGGAACCAGGAATTAGCTTTTAGAGGACGCGAGGAGTCAGAAAGTTTCATTAGTAGAGGCAATTACGCAGAAACACTGGGTTTACTCAGTATGTATGATCAACTTTTAAATAATCGTTTAAAAAATGCTACAGTTTTCCGGGGCACTTCGTCATCCATTTATAATATTTAATCGAAGCTGATAAGGGTTTGATTAACTGTATAACAAAAGAACTTGCATCCGCTAATTTTTGGGCTATTCTTCCAGACATAGTGAACAAATCCCAACTCTCTATCATTTTACGCTATGTGGACAAATCGAGGAAATCTAAAGAAAGGTTCATGGGCTTTACAGACGTCAGTGCAGACAGATCTGCTGAGGCACTTTACAACCATTTACTTACTACAGTTAAAGAAATTAATATTTATAAGAAAATTGTCGCTCAGACACATGATGGTGCGTCCGTAATGTCTGGTCAATTAGATGGTCTGCAATCTAAAGTAAAAGTGGCATTTTTGCAGTGGCATTATTTTTTCACAGTTACTGTCAAATCCTGAATTTGGTTCTGCAATAGGCAGAATGTATTGCGATATGTATTGATAGTTGCAGATATTTTTATTTTCTTATTCCACTAAAAGAAAGGAAACTTTACGTGCTTTTATGAATAAAAAGTTACCAAAAGCGGCTCCAACGCGCTGGAACTTCAATTCGCGCCTTGTCAACACTGTACAAGAGCAATGAGATAACCTGATTTTATTCCTTGAATTCATGACAGGATCCGGAAAACAATGTTGATTGAAAACCTGTTACATTGGTTAATGCACAAGGTTTTCTTTAGTTTTGACGATTAGGTACTCTCTTCCTCCTCAATACGTTTTCGGCAATATGTGCTCATACCGACGTTCTCTTCAACATATTTCAATATTGCATATTGCCGTACAAAAGTAATCCAGATAAAAACACTTTAGAAAAACTAAGAAGAGAAGGGTTCCAAAATATTTGGCGAAGCATTTCTACTGAAATGATAAATGAAAATGCACAAAAGAAAAGGAAGAACAATGGACCAAGTGAAGTTCCTGAAGTTATGTTCAGGAGGATATTCTATGAAATGTTGGATAATGTGCTCTATCAAATACAAAATAGGTTTTCAGATTAAGAAAGTTTTCATTTCTTTGCTCTTCTTGATTCCTCAAAATTCAAGAATTACAGAACGTCTTTTCCTGATCACTATTGCTCAAAATTAATGGACACCTATGGCTCAGATTTTGATTCGGTACGTCGGAAAAATGAGCTTAGTGTTGTGTACTCTTCTGAAAGTTTTGAGGGAAAGTCAGTAGGTGAAATAGTGAAAATGATGAACGAAAAAGATCTGCTGTAGGTTGTGCCTGAAGTTTACAAATTAGCTTGTATAATTCTAACTGTACCAGCAACTGCACCTTCTGTTGAACGGTCATTTTCCATTTTAAATCGAGTAAAATTTCACTGTAGATCTACAATGAGCCAAGAAATATTATCATGTCTATCAATGATGTTCATAGAAAAGCAGTTACTTTATGTGCTTTGGAAGGATGTTGATGAAAATTTCATTCAAGCTATTATGGAACTATTTCTGAAGAAATCTCGTCGGTTGGAGCTAACATTCCGGTAAACTTGCAAGTATTACCACTAAAATAAACAATAATTTACGTATACAGGTATCCCTGGCATTACGCAATCCCATGAATTATCACATAACACAAAAAACGCGTTAAGTGAATGTGATAATGATATGAGCTATTTCACGATAATCATGAAAATTAAATACATGCATGTATTTGTCATTTGTATAATGTTAAAATTAGCATTTTTTAAAAATCACTTTAACCGAAAACATGTAAAGTGAGATGGCGTATAACTAGTTATGACTATATTTTATAGACTAAGAAAAACAATGACAAAGGGCGCGGTGTACCTAAATTACTGACCACAAATCGCCACTGGCAATAACACTTAGAGAATTGAAGTTACAATAAAACGCTATTAGGTTTTCCTTCTTCCTTTATCATCCCTTACCCAGCGCACAAGTATAAAATTCATGATTGGTTAATTTAAGAAATTTTAATTAAAATTGCGCTAAGTAAAATGGCAATAACGCTTAAAGAGTTGATGTTACAATAACACGCCAAGCCATTTTTCTTATTCATTTATCAGCCTATGCCCAGCACAAGATTCATGATTGGTTAATTCAAAAATTTTTAATTACAATTACGCTAATTAAAATGCCAATAACGCTTAAAGAAGTGATGTTACAATACAACGCTATTAGACTTTTCTTATTCCTTTATTATCCCCTACCCCGCACAGGTATAAGATTCGTGATTAATTACGCTAATTAAAATGCCAATAACGCTTAAAGAATTGAGGTTACAATAAAACGCCATAACACTTTTCTTATTCATTTATCATCCCCTATCCAGCACAAGTATAAGATTCGCGACTGGCTAATTTAAGAACATTTTAATTACAATTACGCCAATTAAAATGGTAATAACGCCTAGAGAATTGAAGTTACAATAAAACGCTTTAAGAGTTTTCTCAATCCTTTACCATCCCCTATATAGTACGAGTTTAGGATTCGCGATCAATTAATTTTAATTACAATTACATCCCTTACTTTAATTAAAAAGAACTACATTCTCAACGTTACAGCGAAATGGGTGATACAAATTCTTCACGAAATTACATCTACATGTCAATTACATACTATGATTATACGCCCTAGTGTATACAAGCATTATTCGTATAAGTATCACAAGACTTATATAAAACAATTTATTTACGCAAATGTCGGTCCCATACCGAAAAACGACAGCTAACATCGCTTGAAATCACTTAGACAGCCTACAACTGACTCAGTAATATTCTCTTATTTCAACACTGAAGTATAAGCTATAACTTGAAGCGCTCATCACATAACTTGACGATTATGCATAAATAAATATATTCAAAAAATAAAGAAATACCATAACAAAAACAACAGCTAACATTGCTTGAAATCACTTAGAGAGCCTACAATGACTCAGTAGTACTCTCTCATTTCAGCTTACACAGTTTTAGCTTGAAGCGCTCATCACATGAACATTTTCAACAAGCGAATACCATACCATTGCTTGAAATAACTTAGACAGCCTACAATGACCCAGCAGTATTCTCTCATTTCAGCACTGAGGTGTAAGCTATAACTTGAAGCACTCATCACATGAACATTTTCAACAAGGGAACACCATACCAAAAACATCAGTTAACATTGCTTGAAAATACTTGGACAGTCTACAACTGACTCAGAAGTATTCTCTAATTTCAACACTGAACTATAAGTTATAACTCGAAGCACTCATCACATAACTTAACGAGTGTGCATAAATAACTATTTTCACAAAAGGGGGAATATTTAATTGCAGGTTATCACTGTGCTGTGAATAAAAACCACGCACGACTGCTAATCTCTTGATTAACATATACGACCAGGGAAACTGAGTCATACTCTTACAACAGCGAAGCATGACTCGAGCAGTTTCAGATGATGAAGAATGCTGGCGACATTTTTTGAACATAACATCCTACCCTCTCCCCTTCGAAGCTTTCTGTTATAAAAAAGATCCTCACTCGGACACTCCAGGCAAAGAACATGCATATACATGCATTCCCTCGCTGTGGTATACACTGAAAACCAACAGCATGTTTTATATGAGCAGCTATATAATATAACGCTACTTATTCGTTATCACCACCGTGAAAGCATTCTTGAAAACAGCCGTCAAAACTGTTAATGATATGGATGACTACAGGAGAGTGTATGCTGAAGATTCGCATCATTATGCATAATTTCACAAAAAATCGTGCAATGGACGAATGCATGCGATTACATGCACATAACATAATCAGATGCCTTCAAGGAATCCCTGCACCGATGACTGCACTGAATACGAATTAATTAATCACGAATCCAAAACTCGTACTGAATAGGGGATGGTAAAGAATTGAGAAAAACCTAATAGCGTTCTATTGTAACTTCAATTATCTAGGCATTATTACCATTTTAATTGGCGTAATTGTAATTAAATTTTTCTTAAATTGGCCAATCGTGAATCTTATACCTGTGCCGGATAGGGGACAATAAATGAATTAGAAAATTGTTATGGCGTTTTATTGTAACTTCAATTCTTTAAGCGTTATTGGCATTTTAATTAGCGTAATTGTAATTAAAATTTCTTGAATTAACCAATTGCGAATCTTATAAGTGTGCTGGGTAGGGGACGATGAAGGAATAAGAAAAGTCTAATAGCGTTTTATTGTAACATCATTTCATTAAGCGTTATTGGCATTTTAATTAGCGTAATTGTAATTAAAATTTCTTGAAGTAACCAATCGTGAATTTTATACTTGTGCTGGGTATGGGCTGATAAATGAATAAGAAAAGTGTGATGGCGTGTTATTGTAACCTCAGCTCTTTAAGCGTTATTGCCATTTTAATTAGCGTAATTGTAATTAAAATTTCTTGAATTAACCAATCGTGAATCCTATACTTGTGCTGGGTATTGGATGATAAAGGAATAAGACAAATATAATAGTGTTTTATTGAAACTTCAATTCTCTAAGTGCTATTGCCATTTTGATTAGTGTAATTGTTATTAAACATTTTTGATTATTCCACGAAGTGAATTCTTCTACTGGAAAGGAAATTATAAGGGATTAAGAATGGATGCTTCCTTTTTGCAGCTGTTTTATTATGCATAGACATGAATTCACGTGATTGCAACATCACTGAAAGTTGATTGGTGGTCTCCATGTAATTGCCGATATTAACATTTATAAATGTTTGGAGTTGTAATGATGTTGGCATTCTCAGTGTTCGAGAGATCTCAGGTTCAATTTCCTGTTGGGGTGCATTCTGCTCGTTTCATCATTAGCGAAATTTGTCTTAATTTGCAGTGTTTATGGCATATAATTATGTGAAATAAGTTCGAAGTTCCTTTCCTTTCGTGCGCATGTATTCTATTTTAAGTATTGAAACAATCACGTCCTCTGCTCTGGATGTAGTGTTTGAAAGTCCTACACTTGGAAACTCAATCACTTCACCGCCATATTGGTTTTTGATATGATGAATTAGTAGTTTTTATAAAAGCAATTCTCTCTAAAGGCTTACTATTTTTCATTTCATGTTTTGGTATGGCATAATAAAGCTTTTAACATGTTCAACCATGTGAGTGTTATAATTCCTTGCGAAAATATTACCCGCAAACGCTTATTCAAGCAATATCAAATAATTTATATCAGATATTCTTCACAGTAATTATATCGAGCTTTTTTATTTCGCCATGTTAGTTGAACTATGTTTGTATATTCATATTCCTTGTGAAAAGTTAGACCGATTTGTCATGCAAATGAGACTTGTAGCTCTCGAATCGCCAGAGATAAAAAAATCTGGCACATTTTAATTAAAAGAGGCCATCGAATTGAAATCATATAGAATTTTGCATTAATGATTAGACATTCAGATTCCTCGTGAAAACCTAGATCGATTTGATATGCAGATGGACCTTGGAGCTCGAAAATGAGCAAGTCGCGTTTTTCGCATGGGCGTGGTCAATTGATTAAATTGGATTTGATTTGGGAATGTGAAAGACGATTGTTTAAATGATTGACAAGCGACAAGTGAAAACTTTTTAGACAGGCGGCTTAGCAAAGGGCAGACCCTCTTTGATTGACAGGTATATGTAAAGCTTTTATACAGGCTTCTTGGCAAAGAGGGAGGAGGTGGCACTCATGGGTGGTTTGTCGGCAGATGTTACCTTAAGTGGTGAATCTTGTTAACAAATTGTTATACAAGAGGCGGCATCTCTTTTTCCCCATTTGCCCCATAACGTACTACTCAGCACCTATAATTTTCAGAAATGGGAAGTTGTTATTTATAGTTTTTCATCCGGTGAAGAAAAGACAGCAAATTTTAGTAACTCACATAGCAACTGGTTTTTAAATGTTTTGCACTATCACTTAAACCTATTGTATATCATTATTCCCCTTATACAAGAAAATGATACTGTAATAAAGTCATTTCTGCTAATGTTTAGCTTGATAAGCAAGAAATAGAAAAATATAGCAGCATAAGTAGAGAAAGTGATGTGGACGTAACACATCAGATTTTTTTTTTTTTTTATTCGAGAATTTCAAAACAACAGCATTTCATATAAATTTCCGTTCGGATTCTGGATGAAAATTCCTCTAACGCAGATCTGGAGAACTAAAGCTATAAATAATCCCAGAACATTCTAGAATATGAGCTCTCTGAGAGTGTTGGAGGTCGAAAAACACAACTACTGTAAGTAAATAACAAGTTCATTAGTTAGCGTGCAGGCCACTTCTGAATGACTGTTTTCAGTGACGGCAGTACATATGCAAATGAATGCAAATCAATGCACTTGTTCGCTGAGTATATTTATAAGAGACGACAGTCGTCAGTAACGCACCTTTGCGTGTTTTGGCTGCACACGTATGAAAACTTTGCAGCCCAAATCTGGTGAGTAGGGGTGAGTTAATTGTTATAGCAGGATCAGTGCACGCTCTGGCGGCCAGCAGCAGTGGGCTCTCTCACGTTTGTCACTCACCTGGGTTGAATTGATGGCTGGGATGACTGCCCTTTTGTTACGGTTAACAAACTACACGAATATAATTACTAGTATCACGAGGAGAGCAGAGTCTATATCCCTTCAAGTTTGAGCTGGCACTTCTCATAAGCAAATACTTGTAACTATTTGTAGTACATGCTCAAATGAAATGAAATAGTGCTTTATTTATGGACGCACTTTAACTAATGTCGTTCTCAGCATCCCGTTCTATATTAGGTGTATAAGACCACTGAATTTTGCTCAGATTCCTCTTTATCGTGCTTGAATTATTTTACGTGCCCAAAAATTTCCATCGCTTTCTGCCGGGTTTGAATCCGCGACCTTGGGTACAAGACATGGTATCCACTACAACAGGGAAGGCGACTTTATGGTCAAAGCAAACATGCTCGTAGGGTTAGTGCCTCAAACGAACAACAATTCATCAATAAAGGAAGTCTACAGTGAATTAAGTGAAATTTCTCTTTTATTTGAGTCTACCAAAAGTGTTACACACCTTTGTTATTCCTTCGCCCCTGAGCAAGAGACAACTGCTGGTGTACTAGAACGAGCTTAGCCAGTGCAACAAAGGGAATCTTCAAGGTATGTACACTCTTAATGTAGAGAATTTCACGAGCATTAACCCTCGACCAACTCCAAGTAGACTCACCTGATAGCGTCATACTGTCACAACGACGCCACAACAAACAATACTACGACAAAGTTCTTCCAAGGATGCGAAAAGAAGATTTTGGAACCCCTGTTCTAAATAAGCACTTTGTGCTGTATCTGAAAGCATTCCTTGGATAAAAACATATTAGAATGAAAAAAAATTTGTAAGAAGAATTATTTTATTTATTTATTTATTACTTTCTCTACACGTTCTATATACATAGTGTATAGAGAAAGTATTGTAATGCACCCAAAAATTTGATACCGAGATTTCACCGGAAATACATGTTAGGTCCCCCTGAATCCCCCCCCAAAAAATATTTTGGAAAACGGTCCCTGTGCGCGCGCACGTGTGTGTGAGTTCGTGTGTCTGTGGACAGCATAGTTCAAAAACGAAAAATCCTTTAAATACCAAACTTGGCACTTAAGGTCAGTATCTTCCAAGGATGTGACATGAAGACTTTCAAGAAAATCCCCCCATTCCCAATTACCCTTTATATGGACGATTTTTCGAAAATGTTGATTTTCTCAAAAATAGCTGTAAAGATTTTTATTAAAATATCGTATATTAAAGATAACCTGATAAATAAAATGTATATCCTGAATTTTCTTTGAATAGCCTCTGAAGACTATTCTGGATGAATTTTACGGAATTTTGTATAACTGGCAAACCGTAAGAGATAGACAAAAACTTACTTAACAGAAAATGTAGAGCTCGTTAAAACACACCATTTATGTTATATACATACTTTCATGGAGTTGATCATTTTTGAGATATTTTGTTATTGGTTTCAACTTTAAAAACATTCTTTTCTCATACGGAAATTTGTCAACACCTGTCGATAGAAACAATGGAACTTCAGTCACATAGCAACCAGCTTTAGACTAATACTTTAGCCTATGCTACTCCCTTATTTCCCTTCTACTTGCATGGGAGCAAATAATAAGACTAATTTTTTTTTCTCGATTAACATGAAGGAAAAAGAAGCATAACCTTTTTAAGATTAATTTGTTGCAGAGATGTACAGAAAGTCATGGGAATGGAACACATCACATTTTTATAGTGTTTAACGCCCGCCTTTACTACCATGGCACCGCAAGCGATAACACTGGTGATACATGGAATGAAAATGGAGAACCGGTGGAATGCGATGGCGGGGGAAACCAGGGAACCCGGAGAAAACGCGCTTTGTCCACGACAAATCTCACAAGCGATTGAACCCGGGCCTTCTAGGTAAGAGGTGGATGATCTAACCACTCGTCCACGGAGCAGTCAGAATTATTTTATAAGAACATAGGAGTTACAATAGGTATTTGTAAATTAGTCGTTGATAGAAAAAGTTATATGGATGTATCACATCCCATATTTTTTTTATTACCGCCTAGATTTTACCCGTAGCTTCACCTGCCCCCATTTTGGTTGTCTTTGAAGTAACACTTTGTGGTGTTTAAAAGCATCCTTGGCGAACTCTAATATCTTCAGGTTTCAACTGCGTTTCAAATTTCCTTCTTTGATACTATTGATCATAGTTCACTTTTGATAGCTGAAGAAAGATGCTGGAGGATCACGGTTTTATTTAAGAAAGTATTCAGCACTGAGATTAAATAACAGAAACAGTGATTAACATAATCGACTATCTCATGAATAGTATGGTATTCATAATTGAAAGTCCCCATTTGCACTTTCGTAAATGTCCAATTTGTTCAGGATCGAAGTTCTTCTGTCGTTTGTGCAGGTTTTCATTTTTAGTTGTAAATAGAAGAAGTTTGCTGCAGGATCGATACATGTATTGTTTAGTTGTAAAAAAGTAACTTTGTTAATTTATCATTATTTATTACACCACTTGTTCCATAGTCATTTTGGCCGCGCATGACCGACTGGTTAAACCACTCGACTCCCACCAAGGGTGGTTCCATCCCAGGCGAATGCATTTGTGATTTGTCGTGGACAAAGCGGCGCAGGGGCGGGTTTTTACGGGATCTCCGATTTCCCCCGCATCACATTCACGTTGCCCCATCTTCTTTCCAAGGATCATCATTGTCATCGCCTGCAGTGACACATGTAGTAAAAGCGAGAGTTAAACAAACACTATAAAAAAGCTACTACGTGCGCTTCCTCTTAAGGTGACCCATTCGTGAAATTTATCCAAAACTGTGAAAAAAGCAAATGTTTCGCAATAAAATAATACGAATTCTAAACTTTAAGAAAACATATCGTTTTCCCCACCTGTCGCACTTTAATGCCAATTATCTGAAGCTTTAAATTAGCCGATGCATACTTATTAACAGACAATCCCGACTTTAAACCTTGATTTTTTCACAATTTTGGACAAAGTTCACGGGTGGATCAGCTTAAGAGGAAGCGCGTGCAGTAGCTTTTTTTGTGGTGTTTGTTTAACGTCCACTTTTACTACATATTCCACCGCAGACGATGACAACTGATATGTGGAATGAAGATGGAGCACCGGTGGAATGCGATGGCGGGGAAAACCGGAGAACGCGGAGAAAACCCACCCTTGCGCGCTTTGTCCACAACAAATCCCACATACGGTTGCCTGAATGACAGACGAGTGGTCTAACCGCTCGGCCACGACGCGGCCCACATGTTTCGAAACATCCTGTTAGGTACACGTACAAGATACACGTGATTAGGGCA
Source organism: Hymenopus coronatus (assembly GCA_030762935.1). Taxonomy (NCBI): domain Eukaryota; kingdom Metazoa; phylum Arthropoda; class Insecta; order Mantodea; family Hymenopodidae; genus Hymenopus; species Hymenopus coronatus. The sequence goes on from CM060892.1 coordinate 162,922,093, forward strand.
AAATACGTATATTTCGCATTCATGACCAACCTCGAAATGTCATACCCTTTTGAGTAGGTAACTGCCATTTACCCCTTTAATTGAAAGATATGACAAGATTGCTAATAAAAATCAAGGAGGAACCCGTTTGTTTTCTTGACTAGTGCCCGCCAAGAACATCCCCGCCCCCAAGGTTTGTACGTGGGCGTTACAGACTAGTGCTTCGCGCGTTTGTTCTCATTGTTAAATAAAACTTATATAAAAGAGTTTTAAACCTGCGACATTAAACTTCGGACTAGTTCAAATGTCAGTTATAAAACTTTCGTTGTTTGGAAAGCTCCTTTATAACCTCAATTACTCGTAATTTATTTATTTACTTATTTTTTGTTCACTTTTCCTTTTTACTTTCTGCAGTACGTATGCACAGTGTGTATAGTAGGTAGAAAAGGTATTGTATTCCACCTAAAAATTCAATACTGAGATTTTACCAGTAATATATGTTTTGAGATCCGCTGAATAAAAAAAATATTTTTAGAAAAAGGCCAGCGTGTATTTGTGCATGAGTGTGTCTGTGGATGGCATAACTCAAAACCCAGAAAAGTCCGTTAAGTACCAATTTTGGCAATTAAGTTTAGTATCTCCTAAGGATGTGATAAGAATATTCTCAGCAAAAGCCCCCATCCCAAACTGCCCTTTACATGAAAAAGATTTCGAAGGGTTTGATTATTTAAAAAATGGCTCTAACCAATTTTGTTAAAATACGGTATTTTAAAACTATTTTACATAACAATTAAATGCCTTTCACCTAGGCGGCTCGGATTCGATCCCAAGCGGCCGCATGTAAGTTTTGTGATGGACAAAGCGGCGCGGGGGCGGGTTTTTATGGGTTCTCGGTTTCACCTGCCATCTTGTTCCACCGGTACTCCATCTTCATTCCGTGTATCATCAGTGTCATCGCCTGCGGGACCAGTAAAACCGGGTGTTAAACACTATTAAAATTTAATAAATAAAATGTATATGTTGAATTTCCTGAGAAATGCCCCTGAAGACCTCTTCATTCTGAATTACGTTTGCATAATTGGTAAACCGCAAGAGTTGGACAAAAGCTTACTACACAAAAAATATATAGATCTCGCCAAAACACACACTTTATATCATTTATATGTTTGTAATTTCCAAGATATTCCTTGATATATGCTTCTTTTTTTTTCCTTTCGGTTAACTCCGGGCCATGCAAAGAAGCGAATTTCTTAACGATTGCATAGTGGTAGCCTTTAAGACATTTGACTTTCACTTTAGTGTATTTCTTAGTTCCCTTCTCCTTTTTGAAGAACTAAGTAAAAAGAACTTCTGTTAATGCTTATTTCGATTATCATGGAGTAAACGGAAGAATAAGCTTTTGTTAGAAGTTTGTTTGTAGAGCAGATAGAGAAGATGTGTGTATGGAACATTTCAGATTTTTTAAAATGTCCGTTGTACTCTCGCCGCCCACCATTTGACAAAAAATACATATTGTCTTAAGTGTAGTTCGGTCAATAATTTAAGGTATGTAGGATCAGTTAAACCAAGTATTTCTTATCTGATTTTAACTGTAGATAATTTTAATTTTAAAGTCCTCAACTTCGTAAGTGGTGATATTCTAGGCCCTAGTCCTGTGATCAGTCATGCTCTGCCATTGAGGAAAGGTCTTTCACCGCGTTGCATAAGACCGCGTGGTCAGAAATACGATACCTGCATTGATCTCGTTACGCCAATGGAAAACAAGAATCACTCTGGGGCCATTGCACTGTTGTAGACGAATGTTGCTGCGACTTGTAAAGACCTTGCAGCAGCTGCTCTCTGGCGGACGTTGGCCTTCCGGTTCTTGCTCATCGTCCTTGGCCTCGTTTCGTGAACTAATGACCCGGGTGTGGTCTCACCGTAACACGGAAGGTAATATTCCACTATTCCACTGCGAAGATCTGCTGTCTCTGTTTTTCACTATGCACTATCCATCGCTTTTGTTACAGAGCACAGGAGGGCAAGGTACTTCTGGAAGTCCTCTTAGCTCCCTCGAATAGTTTTGGGAAAATATGATGTAGCACAGTCACATGAATTTAGCTACCCATTCTTCAGCAAAGTGCAAGCTTATTCATCTACCTACCTCACGTGAATCTAGATAAACATCTGCAGAAACATTTTTATTACACATTTCCTCGTAGATACACGGCATTTTCTCAAAAATGGCTTTAACGATTTTTATTAAAATACCTTATGTTAAAGATAAAATGGATATCTTCTATTTTCTAGGAATAGCCTCTAAAGATCTCTTTATTCTGAATGGCTTTTGTATAACTGGTAACCGTAACAGATAGACAGAAACTTACCACACAAAGAATCTGATGTGTTCCATTCACGTGACTTTCTCTTCAAACTATTGTTAGCTATAAAATACTATTTATACCTTTATCTACACTGTGGTAATCAAAATAAACATTAGCAGAAAGTGTATTAGTTCCTTTTAAGTAGAAGGGAAATAAAACATTTCACTAGGCTAAAGGATAGGCAAATCCGGTCGTTATGTGAAATAATTAAAATTCGGTTCCCTTTGTATGACCAGGAGTAAACAAAAGAGAGATGAACGAAATATGATCTCCCGTTTGAGAAAAGTTTAGTAGCTTAAAACTGAAGCCAATAACAAGGAATATCTGGAAGCGGCCAACCCCACAAAAATAGTATATGAAATGAATTGTGTCTTTTGACGTGATCAACATTTTTGTGTAGTAATTTTGGTCTATCTCTTACGGTTTATCAGTTATGCAAAATTCATTCAGAATGAAGAGGTCTTCAGAGCATTTTCACACACAATCAAGATATACATATTATTTGTCATGCAAATCTTTAATGTACGATATTTTAATCAAAATCATTTGAGTCATTTTTAACAGCATTTTCTAACAAGTTCCATTTATGGGTAGTTAGGGGTGGGGTATATTTTATGAAAATATTCGTGTCATATTCTTGGGAGATACTAAATTTCACTTCCTTTCACTTTTGAACTATGCTTTACACACAGACCTTTTTCTAAAAATGCTTTTTTGATCCAGGTGACCTCAAATCATATATTTCCGGTGAAATCTCGATATCGAAATTTTTGGTGGAATACATTACAGTAGAGAAAGTAAAAAATGCTGGGATCGTTAAAACAAGTTATATTACATTCAATTTTATGTGAAATTAATGATTTTGGAGATGTTCCTTGTTATTGATTAAAATACTTATCGCTTTCTCATACGGGAATGTGGCAACTCCTGGCCGTGCAAAGATAACACATTTCAGTTACGTAGCAACCGGCGTTTAAAAGATAACTTCGCTCATTTCGGTTCTACTTGTAAGGAATCAAGTAATAAGAGCATCTCTGTTAACGATTATCTCGATTGTCAGTAAATATGGAAGAATAAGGTTAACCTGTTTCAGAAACGTAGAAAAAGCCAAAGAATGGAACATTTCAGACTATTTACTGCAATTACTGAGGCAGTTTATTTTAGAAATTAACGAAATTGGTTGACATATAAAAGTAAAGGTTCTCTTTCAGCTATTATAGACATTCACGTTGATACATCTCATTAATAGACATCTCATTTGAAACTCAGAAACGAAAGGGTATAACAGTCCATATTAGTATTAATTATTGGCGTTAGAATTATTGAAGAGTTCCAGCAGTGAGCTTGCTAGAAAATTTATGTAATGAAGCTTAAAATTCGAATTCCTTCAAACTGAACATGGGATATTAAGCAGTCTATTAACCTGAATTTTGTTTAATCAAAGTTGTGTCATTTAACATTGAGTTTCAAGGCACGTGCAGTTGGCGAAACTTTCTGTATATCTTCTTACTCCCGTGATACTTTTAGTTAATTTAGTTCTATTTCCAGTATTTATGATCAGATACCAGGTTTGATGATATTAAATACTAATTATTATCTATTGAGGAAACTCACTATTATGTTCCGAGAGCATACACATTACTTTCCATGATCACTCTATTTGAAGCTATTCTTACATCATCCTTTACCTGCCAAGCTATTATGGCATAGTATTGCTCAAAACTGCCAGCCCTAAGCATGGCGAAATGTAAGGTTTTACACAAAGATTTCCAATCATCTCAATTTTGGAGCTATTGAATTGAGACGTTTTCCAATGGCTCTTGATATACTGTTTCACATTTCCATACACTTTTAATTCATGTTACTCGTACATTAAAGATTTCAATTATTAAATTCTAACTTTTATACTTCCATTTTCAATTTCGAGTTCATTTTACTCTTAAAATAATATAAAATCCTGATTTGGCTTTGCTGGTCAATTTTACGTTTTATATTGTGTTAAATTCCAAATGTTTAGCTTCTATGTTTAAAATTGCCGAAAAGGAGAGGGTTGTTTGTTTGCACGTAACTTACGAGTTTTTTCCTTGGAGAAAACCATTGGACCTATCACAATTTTTTCACATTGTTCTAGTCATGTTTCTGTTCCCAATCCTACTAAAGCATGCACATCTTTCCTCGGCTCCCCAAGCTTCAGTGCCCGTATCACTCACTCCTTGTTCCATTATTACCATTATCGGCATCATTATTAAGAGAAATGTCACTATAGCTATCCCTTTCCAGCAATGCTGCCTCAGTTTCATCCTCTGTCAATGGCTTTCTATTCAGTAAGTCATTCTATGATTACAGTAGCTAAAGACCACAATAAATCACTATAAATACACTAAATAAACAAGTTCAGCGCAGAATAAACGCCACATGTGTACCACTGGCTACTGCTCGAGCGCTACAATGGCCGACGTGTGACAGCCTGAGAATGAGGAAATTAAATTAATCGAAATACATATATTAACAAATAGACAATCCTACCAACATGCAGTTTAAATATTGTAGATTGCATAGAGGTAGGCACTAATAGCATCTGTTTCGTGAATTGTAAGTTATTTGCATGTGAAAACTAACCTCCGCGAATCAAATCAGATTGGATCTTACAGCCAAAGGGATAAACCTTTTCTTCTGCCTACTTCTTGTTAGTGCAGATAAAGTTTTATTACACATTTTTTGACTTGGTTGTAGGTATAATAGAAATACAGGAAACTAAACCAGGAGTCCGCAAACCTATACCGGCAAATAATATGATGTAATATAACCACTTGGGACGAAAGAATACCGTCCATCTGTATGGCGGACTGCGTTTTCCGACGTTATCATTCCTGCAACTGCGATTAACAATTTTCCGAATCCTGAGCTGAACCATACTAAAATATTTTCAAAGTCGGCCGCTATATGGTTTTTAATGGCCTTTTGGACTTCAAGGACCAATTAGCCATCAGGATGTCATATTTCAATTAAATTCACACATATACTCACTCACTCATTCACTCATACATTTACTCTCTCAATTTACCTCGTGGTACTATGGGGATATGGCAAGGAATAATCCTGACCAAGGAAAAGATCAAATTCCCTAGCCAGGAATTGAATCCGGCAGTTAGCCTGCTACCCACCGAAATTCAGTTCTTCTTGCATGAAAACGAGAAAACAAGGGATAGCTATTTTCAATTGAGAAATCATAATTATTTTAAAATTCAACCGATACCATAAAATACTTCCGAAATGGTTAACAATAAATTTTGTCATAAATTGTCTGTTTTAACGAGACCTATATTTTTGTCTATTAAGATTTTGTCTATCTCCTATAGTTTACAAATTAAAAACAATTAAAAATAAGCACATCAATTTCCAGGAAATCAAGATATATACTTTATTTGCTCTGCAAATATCATTAAATATAGGTATTTTAATAACATCGTTTAAGCCATTTTTGTCAATTTTGGGTAAATCATAAATAATGAAATCAATGCAAAAAGCAGTTTGGGGTGGGAGAAGATTCTTGAACATTTTGGTGTCCCATACTTGGAAAATGCTGGATTTAAATTCTAATTTTGGTATTTAACCGACTTTTCGTTTTTAGTTATGGTGTTTACATACCCATAGGGACCTTTTTCTAAAAATTATATTAAATGTGTAGGTATTCTGATGAAATCTTAGTATCAAATTTTTAGGTTGACACCGATGTCATTGTCTTCTTAATCTAATGATTATTTTATAAAGAAATAATGGGTAAAATAAAGACGTAATTGCTATGTATAACCTCTATACATTATTAAAATTAAAATATACGGGCAATGCAAAACGCACATCTTATAATTGTGTTAGTTAGCAAGGTATGTTAAGGACTGGAGCATATTAATCAGGTTGAAGGAGAGTAGCTGCTAAATTCAGTATACGAAAACCCCAAAGGCTCAAGACTCAATTCGTGAAAATTCAGTATGTTCAGAAATCTATGTATGAAGCGATATATGCTAAATAGAATGGGTGGGCTTCCTTGATTTAGTGACGTTTCAAACGATGCAGTTCATTCACAGCTGAGTAAATCATTGTTTACAAAATACAGAGACGATTTGTTGGTAGTAGGGTATACTAGCAGCTTGCAAATCAGAAACATAGGCGGTTTCTAAAACAACTACAGGAGGTCGGTTCTGAAACACTGTTAGGAAATGCCTTATGAAGAACAAAGACTTCTTTGTTTACAAAATAGCAAGCATGTCGGTTAGGAAAGATAGTAACCCTGAAAAGGGGCAAGACCTGGAACACTGAGTGAAAATATCAACAGTTGATGAACACTTATCTCTAAAATGACTTTGCATCATAGCTGACAATCATGCGGCCCTCCTTGCTGAAAAACAATATGGCGGGCAACAGAACAGCTGCCTGGGAGCTTGTACAGAAATAAAAAGTACTTATCTCAGCAGAAAAATTGAGATAAAAAGCCTGCCCCATAATGAATAATCTTTTCAATACATGCCCCAGATTTGTGCTAATTATAATTAAGAAAGGTCGAATTGCAACTACCACAATCCTGTGTTAGATAGAATACTAATAATTGCAATACGCTTAAATGACCATACACTGATCTCTTGTATTCTTTTTTTTTTTTTTTTTTTTTTTTTTCAGTCGAAAGGAACAGACCAGCTAATATCATGATTCCTGGCTACAATAACCATGCATCTCTTTAACATTTACAATAAAATACTGATCAGAGACCTTAACGAGAAATAACAATGAATATTTAGAAACAAAACCTTGACCAACATTACCTTGACCAACATAATTGCACACGTGAAAATAAGACATGTAGGCTTCAGTCTGAAACAATACAACGGTTTTAGACTAAACTCGAAATAGCACATTTTGAAAGTGTAATTAAAAGGAATGCCCACATGCTACAGATTATTACGAGGGAATAGAACTCACTAAGTATAGCAAACTGGAAAAACAGATGTATATTTAGTAATGGCCAATGACCCCGGAAACAACAACCCGTGCAATTATGATAGGTGAAGGCCGGAATCATAAATAGATTATCCTGCTTCCTCTTTCCCATATAAACAAAATTAAAAAATATTTAATACTATTAAAAACAGTCTAATAACATTATAAAAGAACAGAGCTTCGCTCATCGTCCTTTCATGAGAGGACTCTTAAGGAATTCTTATACAACGTAACTTTAAAAAAACCAAATAATCTTTGGAATGTGTGTATATAAATGTCGCCCTCCGTGGGGTAATGGTTACAATGCTAACTTCATATACCCAAGGTCGCGGGTTCAAACCTGGCGGAGGACGAGGGACTTTTTCGAGCGTAAAACTCCTTAGCATGGCTTCCTTCGGAAGGGAAGTAAAGCCGTTGGTCCCGTGTCGTGGATTTACGGCACGTAAAAAAACCTCAAGCCTGATAGAGAGGCCTCTGAGCAAAATTAAGTGATCTTTCACGCCCAATTTATAATGGGACTATGAGAACCACAGTAGTTAAAAAGTGTCCATAAATAACACGCCATTTTGTACATATAAATAACATATCATTAACAGATCTCACACGCAGAGAAATGTAGCTGCGGTTTGATACACTGAACACACACGCGCCACATACACACACACACTCACATTTAAGATTCTAAGTATTTCTTGCCCTAGCTTACCTTTGAAGAGGTCCAACTCAATTGACTATCCATTCACATAACTTTCCCTTCAACTAACTTATTGCAAAGCTTATTCCTCTGAAAACTCAGAAGGTATATAGCATCTAATAAAATGTACAAATGAAGAGTGAATCATTGATCATAGATGTATTAAAACCAGCTAATAATGTTATAAGAGAACACAGATGTGATCCCCCGTCCTTTCATGAGAGGGTTTTGGTTCTTGAAATACCCTCCAGAAAATATGAAGGAGATTTCATTGATGTTTTCGCAAAACAATATACTTTACACTACAATCTCATTAACGGTTAAGCGGCATGTTGTGTACAGGAAAACAGAACACTGCCATTTACATGAAAGAATAGTTATTAATGAATCACGTTTACTAAAATAACTAAGAGCTGACAAGGATTCACAGATGTTTTCCGCGAAGAGAGGTGTTATCGGTAAAAGACGCATTCCATCTCGCACCAAGCTGACGGGTATATATACAAAACAACTTGACCGGTTATATATATATATATATATATATATATATATATATATATATATATATATATACAAAACAACTATTTTCAACATTGTGCAGCGCATGATTACTGAAAATCATATTACAATATAAATTATTTCATAGACCTATTTGACACATTTCCCGCACGTAAGGTACGAGGAACTTGCTGACTATAAGATAAAAAAGTAGAATACTTATATCAGTGGACTATACGACAATCATTAGCGGTAGGTATATCGGATTATATTATTTTTAAAATGCAAATATTCAAGTAAGTGCACTACTTATTATACATGAATAGTGGCTAAATGATGGCTTCAATTGAGAACAATAGTTAAATGAATTAGCTGCTAAATGAATTACAGGGAAACTTACAGGCATACTCTTCAAAGTGAATTGCATACATTAAAAATGCAGATATTTTATAACGCATACCAACGATTAAAGCGCAAAAATTAGAACTTAACAACTATTGGATTATATTTCAACATATATACAATAAAGGCATTAGATTCTTGGACTATTAAGAATTTGAAAATATACACTGAAAAAAAGGGCAACGTTTCTTTAGTTACAATCTCATTAATATATGGGCTATCTCTTAGTTAATTTTACTTTAAAAACGTCATAGCTTTTAATCGGGTATAGTAATGGAAGAAACAAGAGGACTTACCGCAAAAAAGGAGGGAAAGCATGCATACACATACACACATACATGAACACATACTTACATACTTACACACATACATACTAACACACGTACATACTAACACACGTACATACTAATACACATACATACATACATACATACATACATACATACATACATACATACATACATACATACATACATACATATATACATACATACATACATACATACATACATATACGTGCACCCATACACGCATACATACACACATCAATACATACACATACATAAGTACATAATACTTAAATTTATAAATACATACTTACATAAATACATATACATACCTGCATACTTACAAGCAAGCCTTTGCTTAATCTAACTAATGATAGTAATGAAAACGTCGAAGGAGGAAGGACATGGAGAAGGAATGCAATGAAAATACTTTGTAAATAAAACAAACCTATACGTACGCGTTTTACTGGTGTTTTATTAATGAAACCCAATACATAATTCCACATCCATTTCATAAGTGCAACTTTAAACTATCGATTGCATGACATGTGATAAGGGACTGTAGGTAAATACCTTATCATATATAATGAGGTCTGAGCACTTGCTTGTATTTCAAGTCTAATATTAACTGCACCATTAACATTCTCCTCTGGTCGATTAGGACAGTCAATGAGGAATAAAGGAGCATATTAAAAATATTTTATTTGCAATAAAGGATAATTCTCCTTGTTATAATATGGAGTTATGTAACTTTGAATATATTTCATATAATGAGGCGAATTTAGAATTTCCAAAGTCCAAATTCATGTCATGGTAAGGATAACACTCGCTATTCAGATAAAGTTTCAAATTGGTGATATAACAATGATGAAACCAGCGAGATGACTTTTCACCCGGAGGTCCCGGTTTCGATTCCCGGCTGGGGCGGGGAATTTTTCTTTAACCGGAATTATTCCCTATCCCCCATAGAGTCTGGAAGTATGAATGTGAGAGTGAATGTGCGTGTGTTTAGTAATATAAAGTTTAACCAAATGTTCTGAACCTACAGTTTGACAAGTGAAAGCCCCCGATAGGACCATTTATGTTAAAGGGGGCTATACAAATGAAGCAATAACAAAAAACAAAAACAACAAATGATCAAACTTGGAGCAATTCTTTTTTGCATCACTAATTCTTGCTGTTTGAGCACCAACTATAACAAATCTCAGGCTTGGACGTTGTTGCCACATTCCATGTAAACGATTTAGTTTGTGGCACAGCTGGCTGGGTATGAAGATCTAAGGTTCGAAAGGCGATGTGCAGTTTTTTTGTCGGCCTTAACGATCTTGAGAAATCCAGCTTTTTCACAATCTGCAAGGCGCATCACAGGCATTCTCCATTCAATGCGATGCATTTAACGATAGCATCCTCTGTTTCTGCAGGAGCCACAATACAATTTCTAGAATCCTTGCTTCGAATCATCACCAGCTCAAACTTGCTATTTAGGATAAGATCATTATGATCATCAGCAAATCCCAACAGCATCGATAGAGGTACCGTAAATTGCTAATATGCATGCTACATGATTGATACGCCGGTCAAACTCTTTTTAATTTTACAGATCATTAGTTATTTTGCTGTTTCACGACACATTTTCGTTATCGAGCAAGTGTATTTATTATACAAAGTTACAAGCTGAACCTAAGAAAAATACTGTACTATCACAATGCAAAGCATAAATTATTGTCTCATATATAGTATAGTAGAATTTTCCACGTTTGTGTTCTTTCATATATGTATAGCGTTTTGTTTCAAATATCATTGTAAAAATGAGGAAATATGGTGTTGTAAGGGTGATAAATATGAACATCAGCTTAAATTGAAACAGTCTCTTTTATTTAAGTATTTCTCACAAGTCATTCTTGTCAATCCATTGAATATTTGGAAATCCATACCACTTCACAAAGATCCTATTTCCTTGCCTATGAATCACCTCAACTAAACAAGCGTCGGGGAACAATGTAGACTGGAGTTTATGGTCGTAGAAATCGCCTTTAACCTCCCCTCCGACCTTATCTTTTAATAAGTAGGTCATAGGGTTGGTTCTCTTCACACTGTCTATTTTGAAGATTTCAACACTCCAGTTAGCTTCATAACCCTTTTCAGAGTGTCCTTTATGCTTAGATATTCTCACATAATCGCAAACTCTAAGCTGTCTTGCATTCTTCTTCTCCCTTCGATGCCGGTTATTTTGTAGACTGTTAGAAGAAGACTGTTAACCTTGACTTTGCTAGGTTTCATACGAATGGTGGAATGGAAGGTGTTATTATACTTTGAGATAAGTTGTGGCAGAAGATCAATCCACTTAATGAGCCTTGGGGTAAAATTTCTTATACATCATATTCTTCAAGCTTCTTATCGAACGTTCAACAGCTGCTGCTTTCACATTGTTCTAGGTAATGTAATGGTTAATGTTGTTATTGATCATGAGTCTTTTAAAATTATTGTTGTAGAACCCCTTTCCATTATCACTCTGGATGTTTTCGGGAGTAACACTCATTTGCTGAAGTATCTCTTCCATAGCCTTTGCAACAGAAGGTCTTGGATTTTAGGGATCTTGCATATGCCATTTTAGAGTAGAAGTTGACAGCGATGAGGATATACTTATAGTTTTTGTTGAGTTTAACATGAGGAATCATTTCAACCAGATCTATCTGTACAAGGTCATTGATTCCTTTGCTGAATATCTTTCGGCGTAAAAAAATTCTCCTTGCTGGGGCATGGAACTCTGCTGTTATATGTTTCTTAACTTCCATTATGCAATAATTTTAGAATCCTTTCATTCTTGAATAATTTAATTTATTTCCTGTGATTGATTAGTATTTCCAGCGTCTCTAGTTGCAATGAGTAGTCTCAGACGATTCACCAATGTATTTGGATAATTCCAGTCATGCTTTCTCTCTGGATGATGTTTATTTCCATTCCAAGCCCAAACCTTTGTTTTCTGATGAGCGGTCGTATGATTTTTAAATATTTGTAGGTATTGTTATGTCTCAGGCGTCCATGCCTTACATTCTTCTGACGATGAAGCTGTGTTGATTCTAGAATTGTCGTGTAAGTATTCAGATCCTCCTCTTTAAAGACATTCATTTCAGGAATCTTCTCAATCCAGGTGTTGCATCGAATTTTTCTTGTCCTACTCTTCCTTGGTGTAGCTTCCATCTTCATATCAAACAACATATAATGTATCTACTTCATCTTTCTTTCTAACACGTTTCAGGTAGGTAGAGATATTCTTGTCTTTCTCTTATTTTAGTGGTGCAGCATTCTTTTTCTGGATATCTAAGATGTCAAGAAGCGGTTCTGATACTGGCTGAAGAGCTTCGCTCACAATCCTTTGAGTTTAAAACTTGTGTCCCTTGAGCTCTCGTAGCTTTTCTCTTATTGGTTTTGTATGTTTAGCTACAGATTCCTTAAGACTTATACTTTGGCTATCCATTGTGGAAATGACGATTAATTAGGGCTTGCAATCAATTTATAGTTTCCGATGAACTTGAAGCCTCAAAGTGTCTACAGCCTTAGCTAGCATTTCAATGATTATTTCAACTGATGAGTGACATTCTTGTTTCGCGTATTCTTCTCTGAAAATATCAGAAAATATTGCCGTATTGGTAGAATGGCTTTTGATTGACTCTTCAATAGCAGTCATTTGCTCTCCATGCTTCTTTTGACTATTCGTCAATGCGCTTACGTGTATTCTAATGTCTTCAGCTTCTCATCCAAACGTTTGGTATTGAGCTCATTTAAAGTCTCTGTCTTTAGCTTATTGATTGCTTATTGGTGCTCTACTTTGTTGGCTTGCTTCGGCATCTGATTCTCAATATTATTCATTTTCTCAGCCCATATTCACTGAAGATTTTTTTCTCACTATCAAAGGTCTCAGAAAATGGTCTTATAGAATCCAGTAGTGAATCCGTAGTGTCTTTTGAAGATTTTGTTAGAGCATCCACTGAAGTTATAGTTTTATTCATATTTGCAGTACGGTTTTGGAGTTTGTTGTTTATTTGCGTTTCAATTTCCTTTGGTAAATATCTGGATAGCTGTTGGCGTGTCTCATTCGTTTTTCTTATAATCGAGATACTAACGCACCTTTTATTTGCAGCATCCGTATCATTAAGAGGATCCGTTATATCAATGATTCCCTTTTTCCCAAATATAATGCTACCATTACCGTCTCGCCCTTGTGTTCGAGAATTGAGGTTTTCAATAAGGAATTTTCTATTCACTACATAGTGATCATGTATCGGTTTCAGTAACGTTCTCAATCTAGCTTTGTCAATTAAAATGTTATTTTCATCATCTCTCTTAAGAATATATTGTGCAATTAACCATGTCCTCAATTTCCTTTGAATTTTCCTCTATGAAGACTCACATCCTTTTCTCGATAGCGTCCGTATACCTCTTATTACTGGCGTCAATATCGCTCATAGGCTCAGCTATCTCTGTTAATCTTTTCTTTCTAAATGAAAAATTTCCAGTCGCGTCTATTCGCGCCGTTGTTGCATTTATATAGTCTTGTATGTATTTTGTGTTAGGCACATCTGTGCCATCCTTGGGTGGTAATAATACTTTCATTCTTATAGACCGAAGCAATATATTGTTTTCGGTATCTCTTTTCAAACTAATTTTGTTTATATATGCCATTACACTATCATACTGTGCTTCAAGGGATTTCTTTATATGATTCCTAAGCATAGTCTCAAATTCTCCTATTCGTCCATGTGATGCTTTTTCAGTAATCTCTTGCAAACGATTTGTTATAGAAGTTGCAAGTGTATCCACATATAATTTAGTTGTAGCATCAGATCCATCTTGCCGTTCTTGAATATTGCACAGCCGTCTTTTCTTGAACTGATAGTTGCCATCCCCATCTCTGTTAATGCTGAAATGATTAAGCGTTTTTAACTGCAGGAGCTCTCTGCGATCCCAACCTGTCGACGCTCATTCTGATCTACAGATGATTTGATTCTTTCATATCCATCTTAATATATTGATCAAATCCGTTCCTATATCACCCGCTGCTCATTGGGAATTCGGGAACTATAGTAACAAACGGACTTCCTTCTGAAGAGCTCTCCCAAACATTTTTGCACAAATCTTTAAATTCATTGAGTGTCATGTCAGTGTTTACATAAGCATCGTATATATGTTTCAGGTTTAAATTGTCTTGCCGGAAAAGTGTAATCATATTTGTATTATTTCGAATTAAATGCTTAGGGATCTTTACATAAGATTGCGCTAAATATAAAGAGTCGACGTTTCTATGTCTACCAATGCTATAAAATGCTGCAATCTTTCCTTACTTTTCAGTGATGACATCATCAAATGTAAATGTTGAATTTTCTTTAACTTCGGATGGATGCAAGACACCTTCTCCCTCTTGAAACGTATTAACCTCAATACTTTCAATGTTTTCAAGAAGTTGGATGAGATACTTGTACTTTGGCTGATATAGTGACTTGGAGTAGAAATACAGGCTTTGAAAGCGAAGTCCATTCTCGTGTAGCAGCATATTGAGTACTATATTTGTCTTTCCTGCACTCGAGCTTCCCAAAATTAGAGTTTTAATGTTGCAGGGAAATAGTTTTCCATGACGTTCACATTTAAGATCGCTTTCAAAGTCTAATGCTTGAATAGGTAGCCCCAGTCTTGCTTGACAAACTCCATCTTATCAACTAAGATATAATTACTTAGGTGAATGAATATATACTGTTGTGTTATAATTCTGTCTGAAATCTTATAGTATAAAAAGATACTTACCAGGGAATTGCTACCAGTGTGCAATAAACGCTAGAAGCATCAAGGTCAAGAGAGGATCCGGTATCCTCAAAAAGATCATTAATTGAGGCACACTTGCCTGGATATAGATTATATGGCGGTCCTGGAACGAAACTTGAAAAAGGTTAAAGAGGGGGAATCGCGGTATTAATCCATTGGATCAGACTTGTAAAGATAGCCTACACTGAGTCCCAAGACGAGGCCTCAAGAGACATTGCAGACAAGATTCTAGCTGAGAAGGCCTGGAGGAGAGTTCAATCATCAGATTCTTCGATAGGAGAGAAGCTAGCTACAAAACTAGTAACATCCATCATGAAAGGGAACGTTCTCTTGGAGTCGGCACAAGAAAGAGGAAACATGGCTGAATTTTGCCTCTCATCCCTATTATTGCTGCATTAGGAGCTGCTGCAGGAGGAGCTGCACAAATAGCATCGGCTGTAAATAGTAAGAAAGCTGCAGACAGACGAAATGCAGAAATGATTCGTCATAAGAGATCTATGGAGGCAAAAGGAAAGCGTCTTCGCAAGACAAAAAGGAGTAGAGGAGGATTACTACCAATTCTCCCACTAGCAGCGTCTTTAGCTGCTGCTTCTAAAATCGCCAATATATTGAAACGAAGGTAATGGTCTAAAATCAAAGAGTAGGACTTGTCAGAGCAGCAAAACGTCAAAAAACTCTGGGCGAGGTCTATACTTATCCCGGAAAAAAACCCTAAGCAATGTTGATATAGAGACCTATGCTAGACGCTTGAAGATTCCTCATTTTCGAGGTGTATACATGAGCGATAATCTTCCTTCAAAACCACGTTTCAATGAAAGAATTGTTGTCAATCTAGACTCGAGTAAAAACGAAGGAACGCATTGGGTTCCTGTAAAGAAGATTGGAAATACATCGTTTTATTTAGATGGTTTCGGAGATTTGAAACCGCCAAAAGTGATAGAGAGATATTTAAAAGGAGTTAAAGTATAGTATAACATGAAGAGGTTTCAGGATTTTCGCTCAGTCATCTGTGGTCACCTCTTGTGCTTGCAATTTCTTTCGCAATGAGTTACACTATTACTACTAGCGGCACTGATTCAGTGTTTACTACATATTTAAATCCTCCTCTAGATCTAGCTCCTAAAGGATTTTAAGAGATTGCTCTGTTGAATTTTGAGACCTTCTATTCAATTCCTAATGTTGACGATAGGAATAATTTCGCTTTCATATATGTTTAATGATGAGTTAAGTGTCATCCGTATTCCTTCTGGAACGTATGGGATTGCAGATCTTCATGCATTCATCAAGAATAAGCTAGAATTGGGAAGTGATGCCTTCTTTATTCGACCTAATAATAATAATAATAATAATAATAATAATAATACAATGAAGGCTGAGATTAAATGTCCTTACACTGTTGATTTCTCAGAAGAGTGATTTAATGGCTCTCTTTTAGGAATCTCAACTATCTCTGTTATACCTCCTGGAAAGTTGGTAGAGCCTGATTACCTCGTAAACATATTTAAGGTTAGCTCATTAGAATTGAGTGTAGTATTGCAACAGGCTCCTTCATTAATGGTAAGAGCGGCCACTCGATATACGAGTTCTTTCCCTCTGTTGCTCCTGGGTTTCACATTTCGCAAGAGCCATCAAATCCTACATACCTACCAATCATTGATTCCAACTATATAGATCAAATCACACTGAGGATTGTTGATCAAGACGGGAGCATACTGAATTCAGAAATGAAGATATAAGCACAAGGCTTCGCCTATGATGAAATGGGGATCGATTTTAAGCGTCGACATCAAGTATATAATAAGCATCTGGTTCATCGGTTTGGTCATACTTCACCTCCTGTCATCAGACAGTTAACATCAAGCAATCGCATACTCCTTGAGGCATTGGGATATAAACTTCTGTGATGGATATGTACAACGAGATTGCCACGCCTAGCTTCGACAACAAGATTGCCAAAGAAGAGGAACATGTTTTTCTGCCGTATAACACTTCAGCTTTGGAAACTAATGACGAGATCAGAATTCCTTGTCAAACTGAGGATTTATATACATTACCTAGCAGGAGTTATCTCGACATTGAAGGAATCATTGCTAAACCTGCTGGTGCTACTACTGAAGCAAAGCTCGCTAATAATGCTATTGCTTTCATGTTTGAGAAGATTCGACTGGATATGAATGGAACTACTATTGATAGAACAAATAATCCTGGAATTCCAACAACTATGTGGAACTATGCTGCCCTCAACTGTACGGAATTAACGCGTTTGCTAAATGCTGGTTGGACTTACCCTGGAAATGAGGTTGCCATTGTGCATCCTGGAAGCGGTGTATTCAACGCTATGGTAGCTCTGTCGATGCTGCTGGGATTTGCTGATGATCATAAGGATCTTAACCTAAATAGCAAGTTTGAGCTGGTGATGGTTTGAAGCAAGGATTCTAGAAGCTATATTGTGGCTCCTGCAGAATCAGAAGATCCTATCGTTAAACTGTATGGCATCGAATGGAGAATGCCTGTGATGCGCCTTGCAGATTGTGAAAAAGTTGAATTTCTCAAGATCGTTAAGGCCGACAAAAAAACTGTACATCGCCTTTCGAACCTTGGATCTTCATGCGCAGCCAGCTGTGCCACAAACTAAATCGTTTACATGGAATGTGGCAACAACGTCCAAGACTGAGAAACGAAGATTTGTTATAGTTGGTGCTCAAACTGGAAGAATTAATGATGCAAAAAAGAATTACTTCGAGTCCGATCATTGTTAAATCACCAATTTGAGACTTCATCTGAATAGCGAGTGTTATCCTTACCATGACATGAATTTGGACTTTGGAAATTCTAAATTCGCCTCATTATTTGAAATATATTCAAAGTTTCATAACTCATATTATAACAAGGAGAATTATCCTTCATTGCAAAGAAAAGATTTTTGAATATGCTCCTTTATTCCTCATTGACTGTTCTAATCAACCAGAGGAGACTGTTAATGGAGCAGTTAATAATAGACTTGAAATACAAGCAAGTGCTAATATACCTCATCAGACCTCATTATACTGTCTGATTATATATGATAAGGTATTTACCTACAGTCCCTTATCACATGTCCTGCAATCGATAATTTAAAGTTGTACTTATGAAATGAATAGGATGTGGAAATATGCAATGGGTTTAATTAATAAAACACTAGTAAAACGTGTACATATAAGTTCTTTTTATTTACAAATTATTTTCATTATATTCCTTTTCCATGTCCTTGCTCCTTCGACGTTTTCATTACTTTCATTATTTAGATTAAGCAAATGCCTGCTTGTAAGTATGCTTGTAAGTATGTATGTATTTAAGTATGTATTTATGCATTTAAGTATTATGCACTTATGTATGAGTACGTATAGATGTGTGTATGTATGCGTGTATGAGTGCACGTATATGTATGTGTGTACCTGTATGTGTGTATGTATGTATGTATGTATGTATGTATGCGTGTATGGGTGCATGTATATATGTATGTATGTGTAAGCATGTGTGTACATGTATGTGTGCATGTAAGTGTGCATGTATGTATGCGTCTATGTGTGCATGTATGTGTGTAAGTATGTGTGCATGTATGTATGTGCATGTATGTGTGTATGTATGTGTGTGTATGTATGTATGTATATATGTATGTATGTGTGTAAGTATGTGTGTACGTATGTGTTCATGTATGTGTGCATGTATGTGTGTATGCGTATGCATATTTTCCCTCCTTTTTGCGGTAAGCTCTTTTGTTTCTTTCATTACTATAGCCGATTAAAATCTATAAAGTTTTTAAAGTATAATTAACTTAGAGATAGCCCATTTATTAACGAGATTATAACTAAAGAAAAGTTGCCCTTTTTTTGGTGAATATTTTTAAATTCTAAACAATCGAAGAATTTAGTGCCTTTATTGTATATATGTTGAAACGTGTTCTTATTTTTGCGCTGTAATTGTTGATATACGTTATAAAAAATCAGTATTTTCAATGTATGTAGTTCACTTTGAAGTGTATGCCTGTAAGCTTCCCTATAATTCATTTAGCAGCTAATTCATTTAACTATTCTTCGCAATTAAAGCCATCATTTAGCCACTATTCATGTATAATAAGTAGTGCACTTAATTGAATATTTGCATTTTAAAAAGAATATAATCTGATATACCTACCACTCATGATTGTCGTATAACCCACTGACATAAAAATTCCACATTTTTATCTTATAGTCAGCAAGTTCCTTGTAGCATAGTTACCTCACGTACGGGAAATGTGTCAAGTAGGTCTATGAAATAGTAATTTATATAATAATATGATTTTAAGTGATCATGCGCTGTACAATGTTGAAAACAGTGTAGAACCGGTTAAGAAGTTTTGTATGAAATATATACCCTTCAGCTCGGTGCGAGATGGAATATGTGTTTTTCCGATAACATCTCTCTTCGCGAAAAACATCTGCGAATCCTTGGCAGCTCTTAGTTATTTTAGTAAACGTGATTCATTAATAACTATTCTTTCATGTAAATGGCAGTGCTCTGTTTTCATGTACACAACTTGCCGCTTAACCGTTAATGAGATTGTAGTGTAGAGTATATTTGTTTTGCGAAAACATAAATGAAATGTCTGTCATATTTTCTGGAGGGTATTTCAAGAACTAAAACCCTCTCATGAAAGGACGCGGGATCACACTTGTGTTCTCTTATACCATTATTAGCTGGTGTTAATACATCTATGATCAATGATTCACTCTTCATTTGTACATTTTATTTGATGCTATATACCTGCTTAGTTTTCAGAGAACTAAGCTTTGCAATAATAGTTGAAGAATGGCCAGGGAAAGTCATGTGAATGGATAGTCAATTGAGTTGAGAGGGCAAGAAGTACTTAGAATCTTAAATGTGTGTGTGTGTGGGTATGTGTGTGTGTGTAGGGGGGTGTGCGTGTGTATGTGCACGCGTGTGTGTCAAGTGTATCAAACCGCAGCTACATTTCTCTGCGTTTGAGATCTGTTAATGGTATGTTTTTTATATATACACACATTCCAAAGATTATTTTTTTTTTAAAGTTACATTGTATAAGAATTCCTTAAAAATCCTCTCATGAAAGGATGATAGTTGAAGCTCTGTTCTTTTATAATGTTATTAGAGCGTTTTTAATATTATTGATATATTTTTTATTTTTTTTATTTGGGAAAGAAGAAGCAGGATAATCTATTTATGATTCCGGTCTTTATCTATCATAATTGTATGAGTTGTTGTTTCCGGGATAGTAAATATACATCTCTTTTTCCATTTTGCTATACTTAGCGAGTTCACGTTCCCTCGTAATGGTGTGGGCATTCCTCTTAATTGCACTTGCAAAAGGTGTTATTTCGAGTTTAGTCTAAATCCGTTGTATTGTTTCAGACCAAGCCTACATGTCTGATTTTCACGTGTTCACCGATTTACATAGTTATCTTTGTAGTGTTGGTCAAAGTTTTGTTTCTAAATATTTATTGTTATTTCTCGTTAAGGTCTCTGATCAGTATTTATTGTAAATGTTAAAGAGATGCATGGTTATTGTAGCCAGGAATCATGATATTAACTGGTCTGTTCCCTTCAAATGAAAAAAAAAAAAATGCAAGAGTTCAGTGTATGGTCATGTAAGCGTATTGCAATTATTAGTATTCTATTTAACACAAGATTGTGGTAGTTCCTTGCTCCGGTGCTACGATATAAAGTAATTACAAACATATTTTTACTTGGTCTAGGCGTATAGATGTCATGCCAATAGCTAAATATTTAGCGGTTTTTTATCTTCTATTGTGTGATGTGTTCTACGTTCTGTTTTTCTTTTTTTTTTTCTTTTCGTTTTTATCTATTCTCATTTCCCATTTTTTTTACCCGCATGAGAAGTTCAAATCATCGGTAGTTGTCTCTTTAGAATGATTTGTGTTAATTAGGAATGTTCACAAGTTTCATTGTAGTATGTCTATTTATTGTCATGTTCCGTTATTAAAGCCACGTTTTGTCTCTGACGGTTTTTGTTGAAGTCCAGATATTTTATGACTAGTTATAATGATTATTTCTTGAAATCAATTCTTGTAAATTATATGTATTTCTGAAAAAATAAATGATATGATTCGCTTTTCTAAAGAGGCTGATTTAATGTAGGCATTATTGCTGATTTCATAAGCTGAGACTGTAAATGGGAGTTTAAAAGTTATGGGTTATAACATAGTATTTATCTGTAATTATTTCCCAATTAAATATATGCATTACTTGTTTCGCCAGTATCGAGTGTAATGTTTGTCTCACAGTATAATAGCCATTGTATTTGAACAACAATATGGAATCAGAAGACCAGTTTTATTTAGTATATCACGATATTGCAATTCGAGCTTTCTTAGTTATAATTAGCACAAAGCTAGGGCATGTATTGGAAAGATTATTCATTATGAGGCAGGCTTGTTATCTGAAGTTTTTCCTGCTCAGATAAGTATTTCTTATTTCTATACAAGCTCCAAGGCAGCTGTTCTGTTACCCGCCATATTTGTTTTTTCAGCAAGGAGGGCTGCATGATCGTCAGCTATGGTGCAAAGTAATTTTAGAGATAAGTGTTTACCAACTATTGATATTTTCACTCAGTGTTTATCTTTCCTATCCAACATACTTTCTATTTTGTAAACAAAGAAGTCGTTTGTTCTGCATAAGGCATTTCCTAAGAGTGTTTCAGAACCGACCTCCTATATTTGTTTTAGAAACCACCTCCTATTCTAGAAACCGCCCTATTCTAGAAACCTATTCTGTTTTACAAGCCGTTAGTATACTCTACTGCTGGTATATGAGGATGATGGATTCGTGTAACTCAGACCAAGTCATGGGAAGTTTTATTATTTATAACTTTGCGATAGCAATCAATAGTTAATTTTTAAATTTGTTTCAGTTTGGAGGTAGCTCTCCTCTAGTTATTTTCCTTTGATAAGATCCTGAACAAGGAAATCGCTTATTATTATTATTATTATTATTATTATTATTATTATTAGTTTTGAGATGTTCATGTTTATGCTTATAACAACCTGATTCATTTTATCTAATTATTTCAGGGTGTA
Organism: Hymenopus coronatus; assembly: GCA_030762935.1. Classification (NCBI taxonomy): domain Eukaryota; kingdom Metazoa; phylum Arthropoda; class Insecta; order Mantodea; family Hymenopodidae; genus Hymenopus; species Hymenopus coronatus. The sequence goes on from CM060892.1 coordinate 162,944,216, forward strand.
TAATTAGTAGTTATTTTTCAGAAATATAGTTGTATTATTTTATGAATTTATTTATATAAAATACAATTTTGACAGTATATAACTTATACATATACGAGTATGACTTAATAGTTTGTATTTATTTCCCATATATGGAAATAATAAAGTATCTTATCCAACAAAAATGTGCATGGTAGTGCATAAGATTGGCTTCCAACTACCCGTAAGCCGTAGACTTTTTACCTTGACTGTTATCGTGTAAAGGAGTTCATCTAGTAAACAAGGAGCAAAGTCAAACGAATGTAGTTTGCCTCGCTCCAAAAAGTAAATTTCGGTAGCAATAACATTAGACAAACATGAACCGCGTTTTGTAATATATAAGTAGGAGAAAAAATAATAATTATTTCGAGCTAGTATTAACTTTCTTAGTCACTAATATTCATACCAAAATAGTGAAAATAGACACAGCATTGGAGATAATGGTTAAAGAGGTTTTATATATAAGCAGGTCCTATACTCCCTGAAATCAGTGAAACACAGAAAACAAGAAACCCGATCTGATCACTGATAGTGGAAATAAAAACGTTGCTTCAGCAATGATGATAAAACAGCTATGCGATAACTCAAATTAGAGAGGACCTACACATGGTGCCTTATTATACACAATCAACACTTGTTTGTCTAAAGTAACAGAAAAACCAAAAAATCTGATATTCCATTCACATGACATCCTCCAGCTGTTCCGCAAACAGACGTTTCCTACAAAACATTATTCTTTTATCTTTATCACGCTTATTGAGATAAACATTAGAGAAATTGCCTTATTACTTGCTTCTTTTTAAGCAGAAGGGAAATAAGGGAATACGCAGGATAAAGCGAGTCAAATCTTTTAAAAGCTGATCGCTCTATGAAACACTGAAATTCGGTTCTCTTTTACTAGGAGTAAACAAAAGAGACGAAAAAAGATAGGGACCTCCGGTTCAGTAAAGTTTAAGCAGCTTAAAACTGAAACGAGTAACAAGAAATATCTCGAAAATTATTTGCTCCACAATAAAACTGTACATGACATAAATTGTGTGTTTTAACGAGATCTACACTTTTATATAGTAAGCTTTTGTCTATCTCTTACGATTTACCAGATTTCAGATTTACATCATTTCATTTACGATTTCATGCAGAATGAAAAGATCTTCAGAGGCTATTCTCAGAAAATTCAAGACATACATTTTGTTTGTCATAAAAATATAGCAACTCATTGTATGTTATTTAAAGTCGTTACAGCCATTTTTGAGAACATTAAACATTTTCGAAAAATCTTGCATTGAAAGTGTAGTTGAGGGGACTTTCCTAAAAACCTTCGTGTTGCATTCCTGGAAGGTCCTGAACTTAAATACCAAATTTGGTATTTAACCAGCATTTCGCGTGGAGTTGTGCTGATCACATACACACACACACTCACACACATTATCTAAAAGTGCGTTTTATTTTATTCAGAGGACCCTAAAACACGTATTTCCGGTGAAATTTCGGTATCGAATTTTTGGATGGAATGCAATACTTTATTTATCCCTGTACATACATGCTATAGAAAATAAAAGTTATCCAGGAAAATAAAAACATATATTTTACATGACGCACGCCAGTTACAACAGTGACTGCTCAATTCATTTTAATGTTATCAGATATAAGCAATTATAAATGAGAATGTTTGTATTAACGGTTAGAACCTTGAATCACTGAAATTTGAAACTTTTTACTTTCTCTAGTACATACGTACAGTGTACATAGCAATGGTAGGTAGAGAAGGCATTCAATTCTACTCATATATTCCATATCGAGATTTCACAGGAAGTACATATTTTGAGGCTCATTAAATCCATTTTTAAGCATTTTTAGAAAAAGTTTCCAAAATTACCCTTTAGATGTTACACTTTTTGAAAATGTAGCTTTCTGAGAAAAGGCTCATTACGATTTTGATTAAATTACCTATATTAAAGATATACCTTTAAATACATACCTTTAATTTTTTCAAATTAAATCTGGATTATTTTTGCATAACTGATAAACCGCAAACCATATGAAAGAGCTAACTACACAAAAATTATATATATTGGATATAACCATTTTTGAGATACTTCTTGTTGTTGGTTTCAATTTTAAAATACTTAAAAATTTTCTCAAACGGAAAGTTATCATTTCTGATTAGTTTGTTTTACTCTTGGTCATGCATAGAGAACAAATTCCAATCACATAAAAACCAGCATTTCTAAGATTTGACTATTGCTTTAGCCTAGTGCACTAAGTGTTAAGACCATTTCTGCTAATATTTATCTTGACTAGCATGAAGAAGACAGAAGCATAAGGTTTTCTAAGAATAGTTTATTACAGAAATATGTAGAGAAACCCATGTGAATGAAACAGATCGATTTTCTTTTATGGTTTCATTTATATAGCTCCTTTAACTTGTATAGTTCATATCGGGGGCTTTGACTTGACAAACAACTTGGTGTTTTCTCGCTGAACTATAGGGTTTATTAACAATTGCTATTTTTTCAGAATTATACTATTAAGCACACTCACATCTACTACTACACATATTTTTAGACTCTGTGGGAGCATAGGACCTGATTCTACGAGTTCTTGTAGTTAAAGAAATATTACCGGGCCCCAGATGAGGCGTCTGGGTGAGAAGTCAGAATGTTGACCAATCAATCGCAAAGGCTGTCTAATTTTGAAACTGCTTCTAAAATTATTATAAAATCATCTTTTTCTCTAATCTCTAATTAAGTTGGTGAATTTCTTTATAAATTATTTATTGCCTTTCCGTTGTAATAGAAACGTTTGTGTTTGCGATTAATAAGCCTTTACTCACTGCATTTATTTCAAAGTGTCGTTATTGAAGTGCTAGGTGTTGCTATTAGTTTATATTCCTATTGTAATATTTTTAGTTCCTCCGAATTGAAATTTAACATTTTGAAGCCCTGAAACTAATGGCTTAAAATGCTCAGATATTCATGTTTTATAGATTTATTTGCCAATTTTTCGCTATTCATTGAGACATTCATTCAATTTTGGGTCGGATTTAATGCTATTATTAAAAAATCTGACGTGTTACCCTCACATGCCTTTCTCTATCTATTCTATAAACTTCTTACATAAGATTATTCTTCTTTCTCCACCCTACTAATCGAGGTGCTCATTAGCACAATGTTCGTATTTCTCAGTTCCTTATAATGTTGGAAGGAAATAAGGGAATACACTAGGCTAAACTCATAGTCAAATGTTTTAAAAGCTGTCGTTATGCGATTGTCATTACAAATCGCTTCTTTTCTTGGCGAGGAGTAGAAGAAAAGAAAAACGGACACCCCCATCTGAGAAAAGTATAAGCACTTCACAACTGAAACTATTACCAATGAATGCCACGAAAATGGTAAGCTCCACGAACAAAATGTATATGGCATAACTTGTGTATTTTAACAAGACCTACATTTTTTGTACAGTAAGTTTTTGTCTATCTCTTACGGTTTACTAGTTATGCTGAATTAAGCAAAATTCATTCAGAATAAACAGGTCTTTAGAAGCTATTCCCAGAAAATTCAAGATATACATTTTATTTGCCAGGTAAATATCTTTAATATACGATATTTTAATCAAAATCGTTAAGAGTCATTTTTAAGAAAATGAAAATTTTTGAAAAAGTTCCATGTAAAGGGTAGTTTGGGGTGAGGGGATTTTTCTCAAAATCTTTGTGTCGCATCCCTGGAAGATACTAAATTTAAATACCAAGTTTGGTATTTTAGCTACTTTTCGTTTTTGAGTTATCGTGTTCACAGACACACGGACACACACATACGCACACACGGACCTTTTTCTGAAAATGCTTTTTTTGTATATAGATGGTCCTAAAACATATATTTCCGGTGAAATATCGGTATCGAATTTTTGGGTGGAGTGCAATACCTTCTCTATACACTATGTACATAGTGCGTATAGAGAAAGTAAAAACGTATCTTCTTCCAGATTGTTCTTCAATTTGTTAAGAACCATAAAAACAAATTAATATTCAGTGGAGAATTCTATATAAATCAAGAACAGATAAAATTAGAAGTAAAAGAAACAAGAAGTCAGCTGGATATTTTAGTAATAGGCTATTGGGTAGATAACATGGAACCAGCATGTGTCTCGCATGAAATCAGATAGAATCGTGCATAGAGCAAGAAACAATTTGTCAGTGGATACAAGAGTACCTGGTATATTAAGAGGGACTCTTAATTCTGAATGGAACAGCACACAGACCAATAAAAAAAGAAGAAGAGCAGTGAAGAATTAGAATTCACAAATTCTATTGAGCTAGATTGAGGTCCGTTTTTTATCATTCGTAAGTATTCTGCTGAAGTTTATGAGCTCTCTGCCTATTAAGATGCCCCTCAATTCCTTAAATTTACAGCTGTTTATTTTTACTTTCAAAGTCGTAGAGTTTATTAGGTATACGCAGATGAGGTAAAGGAAAGAGTGAACTTCGAGAAAACGATAAAAGTGAAAAACATTAAGGAATTTTCTACTCGCCACATTTAATAGAGTTTTACTAAGAGAAATCCACAGTACACTTTGACATCATGGATCTATACAGTGTGAGAACGAACAATATGCTTCCCGGCCACCTCCCCCCCCCCCCCCCAATAACATCTTCAAATCTAATGGACTGGCTGGATACTGTGAAAAAGGAAATTCTGTTTCACTTGCGTAACCTTGGCTTTTCAATTACAGTCTCACTCCTTTAATTTCGAGGGTTCTTGCAGCTTTTGCACTAGACTGAAGTTAAAAAATCTGATGTGTTCCATTCACAAGACGTTCTTTGCATCTATGTTACAATTATTGTTAAAAGATATTCTTCTATCTACTTCATGTTAATCGAGATAAAATTAGCAGAAATGGTCTTATTACTTGCTTCTTCGTAAGTAAAGGGGAAACAAGGGAATACACACTAGCCTAAGTAATAGTCAAATCTTTTAAAAGCTGTTTGCCATGAAATTGAATCCCTTTGTTTGTATAGCTAGGAGTAGACAAACGTCCCGTATGAGACAAGTATTTTAAAGCTGAAACCAATAATAAGGAGTATCTCAAAAACGATCAGCTCTACAAAAAAATGTATACAATATAAATTAGGTGTCAGATCTTCAGTTTTTGTGCAGTAAGCTTCTGTCTATCTCTTACCAATTATGCAAAATCCAGCAAAATATATCCAGTATAAAGTGCTCTTTAGAAAATTCAAGATATACTTTTATTTGCCATGTAAATATCTTTAATAGGTATAAGTTATTTTAATCAAAATCGTTACAGACATTTTTGGGAAAATCAACATTTTAGAGTAGTTTTTCATGAACCTAGGGTGTAGTTGGGGTTGAGGGATATTCTTGAAAATCTTGGTGTCACATCCTTAGGAAATACTAAATTTAAATACCAAGTTTGGTATTTAATAAACTTTTCATTTTTGAGCTATGCTATCCACAGACACACTGTGTTTTTTTCTAAAAGTGTTTTTTTTATTCAGGGGTCTCAAAACATGTATTTCCGATGAAATCTCGGAATCGAATCGAATTTTGGATGCAATACAATATATTCTTTATACACTGTGTAGAGAAAGTAAAAATATTGTTAAAGTTTTTTCAACACAAGCCGTGTGTAGGACAAGAGTTGGATAGGTAGAGTCAGATTGAAAAATCCAATATCATAGCCGAGATTTGAACCACGGACCTCCCGATCTCCAGTCAACGTGCCGGAATAGCACTAAACTCCTAAAGTGACTCGCATGTTTCCACAAGGTTCTCTCAAATTATGCTGAGATGACATACCTTAAAGGAGATTTACAACGTCGTAGTTTTCATAATGATTCTTTGGGCGACCTAAATATATCTTCCCATTTGGACGATTGTGAAGCAGGGTTTTAGACATTCTATTTGTGAATAATAAAAACAACAATAATAATAATAATAGAAATAATAATAGAAAATAATAAAACAAATAAATTAATGTGTAAACCCTACATAAAACTCATCCCTTAATTAAAATTTCTAATAACGCTTTAGAGTATCGTTCATAATCTATTAAACTTAAAACTCTATAATGACTTAAAAAACCTACGACATTGTAAGTCACTAATGGGGTATATGTGAAGTTAAAATAATTTGAGATCTCCTTGAGGTTTACCTGAAAATCACAAATCAGTTGGCATATTTAATATCGTTTCGGCATGTTGCCAGGATGGCTCAGACGAAAACTAGGATTTTTGTGATTCAGATCTCGGCTGTGACACTGAATTTTTCAGGACTATTACGTTACGTTGGAAAGTTGAGAAAAGAGGGGAGCAGCCTCTTTCCGTAACGAAGAATCATCGATTCCTGCAAACAGCACTGAAACAAGAGTATTTTGCTATCACTTTTACGCGTGAATACTGGTGAACGCACTTGACTGTTCATTTAGAAATATTTATTTTTGAAATTGGAACTACTTTCCCACCTAATATGTACAGCTGCACAGCGAAGACAGGAGTAAGGGAAATTGAATGTAGAGAGGAAAGCGGGAGGAAGAAAGAGGAATGTATAGTAAGTGAAGGAGAGTGAGAGATAGGAGAAGGTGAAATATTGAGAAGAGAGAGGAGGAAGAAAATGAAGACGATGATGAAGAAAGAGATTATTCTTCGTATCTCATATAGTTATATGCACTTTAATTTATCCTCATTTTACTTTCTCTACAAGTACTATGTACATAGTGTATAGAGAAGGTATTGCATTCTACCCAAACATTTGATACCGAGATTTCACCGCGAATAAACGTTTTAGGGTCCGCGGTATCCAAAAAAAAAAAAAGAAGGTCCGTGTGTGTATGTGTGTGTCCTTCCGTGTGTCCGTGAACACGCTAACTCAAAAACGAAAAGTCGGTAAAATAACAAACTTGATATTTAGTTTAGTATCTTCCAGGGATACGACACGAAGATTTTGAGAAAGCTTAAACTACTCCTTTCATGGAAAAAATCCGAAAATTTTGATTTTTTCAAAAATGGCTCTAACAATTTTGATTAAAATACCGTATATTAAGCATATTTATATGGAAAATAAAATGTATATCTTGAATTTTCTGGGAAGAGTCTCTAAAGACCTTTATTCTGAATGAATTTTGCTGGATTTTGCTTAACTGCTAAGCCGTAAGAGATAGACAAAAACTTACAACACAAAAAATGTAGATCAAGTTAAAACACACAACTTATGTCATACACATTTTTTACTTGGAATTGAACATTTCTGAGATATTGCTTGTTATTTGTTTCAGATTTGAAATACTTTTTTTCACACAATCCTTGGCCCTGCATAGAAACGGATTTCAACCACTTAGCAACCAGTTTTTAAAAGATTTCACTATCGTTTTAACCTAGTGCATTCCCTATTTTTCTGCTACTTACAAGGAGGCAAATAATTCAGACAATTTCTGCTAATGTTTATCTTGATTATCATAAAGTAGATAGAAGAATAAGTTTGTTTGACAATAATTTGTTACAGAGATGTAGAAAAAGTCATGTGAATGGATCATATCCGCGTTTGTGTGTCCGTGTATCTGAGAACACGATCACTCAAAAACGAAAAGTCGGTAAAATATCAACCTTGGTATAAAAGTTTAGTATCTTCCAAGGATACGATCGAAGGTTTTGAGGAAAGTTCCTCCCATCCTAAACGACCCTTCATATGGATAGTTTTCAAAAATGTTTATTTCTTAAAAAGTGGCTCTAACGATTTTGATTAAAATACCGTATATTAAAGATTGCAAATACAACCACTATCTTGAATTTTCTGGGAACATCTCTGAAGACCTTTATTCTGGTTAGATTTTGCATAATAGTAAACTGTAAGAGATATACAAATACTTACTACACAAAAAATGTAGATCTCGTTATAACACACAATTTATGTCATATACATTTATTTCGTCGAGCTGACCATTTTTACTTTCTCTATACGCACTAGGTACATAGTGAATAGAGAAATTATTGTACTCCACCAAAAAATTCGATACCAAGATTTCACCGGAAATATATGTTTTAGGGTCCCCTTTATCTAAAAAAAAGAACTTTCACAAAAAGGTCGGTGTGTGTGTGTGTGTGTGTGAGTGTGTGTGTGTGTGTGTCCGTATGTCTGTGAACACGATAACTCAAAAACGAAAAGTCGGTAAAATACCAAACTTGATATTTAAGTTTAGTATCTTCCAGGGAGGCGACACGAAGATTTTGAGAAAAATCCCCCACCCCAAACTACCCTTTACGTGGAACTTTTTTCGAAAGTTTTGATTTTCTCAAAAATGGCTCAAACGATTTTGATTAAAATTTCGTATATTAAAGATATTTACATGACAAATAAAATGTATATCTTGAATTTTCTGGAAATAGCCTCTGAAGAGCAGTTTATTCTGGATGAATTTTACTGAATTTTGAATAACAGCTAAACCGTAAGAGATGGACAAAAGTTTACTGCACCAAAACTGTAGAGCACATCATTAAACCACACAATTTATGTTGTATACACTTTTTTCGTGGAGTTCGTCGTTTTTGAGACATTCCTTATTTTTGATTTCTGCTATGAAAAACGTATACTTTTCTCATACAGGAACTTGTCAACTCCTATCCATATAAACAAAGGAACTTCAGTCACATAACAACCAGCTTTTGACTATCACTTTAACCTACGGTAGTCCCTTATTTCGCTTCTACTTACAAGGAAGCAAGTAATAAAACTATTTCTGCTATTTTTACTTTCTCTATACGCACTATGTACATAGTGAATAGAGAAAGTATTGCACTCCACCAAAAAATTCGATACTGAGATTTCACCGGAAATATATGTTTTAGGATCCCCTTTATCTAAAAAAAAGCATTTTCACAAAAAGGTCCGTGTGTGTGTGTGTGTGTGTGTGTGTGTGTGTGTGTGTGTGTCCGTGTAACTCAAAAACGAAAAGTCGGTAAAATACCAAACTTGGTATTTAAGTTTAGCATCTTCCAGGGATGCGACACAAAGATTTTGAAAAAAATCTCACCACCCCAAACTACCGTTTACATGGAACTTTTTTCGAAAAGTTTGATTTTCTAAAAAATGGCTCTAACGATTTTGGTTAAAACATCATATATTAAAGATATTTACCTGATAAATAAAATGTATATTTTGAATTTTCTGGAAATAGCCTCTATAGACAACTTTATTCTGGATGAATTTTGCATAACTGCTAAACCATAAGAGATTGATAAAAACTTAGCACACAAAAAATGTAGAGCACGTTAAAACACACAATTTATGTTATATACAATTTTTTCGTGGAGTTGATCGTTTTTGAGATATTCCTTTTTCTTGGTTTCAGCTTTGAAAAACGTATACTTTTCTCATACAGCAATTTGTCAACTCCTGTCCACACAAACAAAGGAACATCAGTCACATAGCAACCAGCTTTTGGCTTTCACTTTAACTTATGGTACTCCCTTATTTCGCTTGTATTTACAATAAAGCAAGGAGTAAGACTATTTCTGCTAATTTTCCTCGATTAACATGAAATAAATAAAAGGTAAGCTTATTAACAATAATTTGTTACAGAGAGATAGAGAAAGTCATGTGAATGGAACACATCAGATTTTTTTATTATTAGCATAAAGTAAGTAGAAGCTTGTTAAGAATAATTTGTTTCAGAGATATAGAGAAAGTCATGTGAATGGTACACATCAGATTTTTTAGATATTGCTTGATTTTTGTGTAGGTTTAAAAATACCAAAAATTTTACGTAAGGGAATTTGTGAATTCCAGGCAATGCATAAGAACGGATTTCATTCACATGGCAACCAACTTTTAATGTCGTTTTAGCCAAGTGTATTCCCTTGTTTCCCTTCTGCTTACAAGAAAGCATTATTCAGCGATCGCACAAAGTGGACCTAGTAAGGATCAGGCAATCGTTATTACAGCTCATGATGGTATTCCTATCAAAGATTATGTTTACGCCATAGCAAAACTTACTGAACCAACTAATATACGGTTCGTCTCACGAATCTCAAATAACCGTGTATGCATGTACCTCTCTAACAAACGAATAGCGGAAGAAATAGCAGCAAACCATCCCCGGATTACTATCAATGATGTTGTACTAGATCTGCGACCCCTATTGACTAAACACAAGAGAGTCATACTGTCAAACGTCTGTCCAGTTATCCCCAATAGTACCCTAGAAAATTACCTGGCATCCCAAGGTATATATCCGACCTCTGCAATTTCACACGTCAGGGCCGGAATGAGTGCTCCAGGTTTCTCTCATATTTTAAGCTTTCGCCGACAGTTCTACGTTAAGCCTGAGGATATCGATCAACTTCCCTACAGTTTTCAAATCTATCACGATGACACAAACTACTGGGTCTATGTGTCAACTGACACACCTACTTGTTTCATTTGTAAACAAGAAGGCCACTTGGCTAGCCAAAGCAAATCATCAGAAGTGCAACAGACCACCACAACGCCCTCTACCTCCAATTCAGGGGAATTTCCCTCCTTGCCTACCACAACGGTAACTTCTGGTCCATCTACCTAAAAAAAAGACACTCATCATGTCAATGACGACCAAGTAAAGTCCTTGAACACTGAAAAAGGGGAAAATTCTTCTTCTCATACAGTAAACAATACGCCTCAACATCTAAAATACTTAGACGCGCCAGCTTAGCCCTGGTAAGGGAACGAATCAAGCATACCCGACATGAACTGTCTATCGTTGATCAGAAGTTACTGGAAACCTTTTGGCTTCTTTCTAGCAAGTTTTCACCTCTAGATTGGGACAGAGTCGACCACTCCTCTTTTGCACAAGGCAATGCTACTCTACTGCGTTGCACTAAGCGGCAAACTAAGAAATTTGCAAGTCTATCTAAGCAAAATGAACCTGTACCACCATTGGACACCGATCGTATCATCTACAACCTTACCGATATCCAGCTAGACGAACCTACCACCTCGGTTCTAGCTAAAGGGCTCAACTTCGCTCCCACGCCTAGGCAAATATCAGTGGCAGACACCATCAGTTCTATTGAAGCCGCCATTTGTCAACTTCCATCAGCAAGTGCAGAAGAAATACGCCGTGAGGTAGCAAGAGCTTACAAAAAGGCAACCCTACCTACTTCAAACATCAGCCGAGAAGAAAGTAAAGCCTTACATTCCCTTCGAAAAAACGACAACTTGGTTGTTTTACCAGCTGACAAAGGGAACGCCACGGTACTCCTCTCTTCCGTGCAATACCAAGAAAAGGTTCAACAACTGCTGGACGATCCTGCATACAAAACCATTAAAAAGGATCCTACCAACTCTGTAGAAAGACGCACCATCCAGCTAATTAAGAAATCCAGCCTTCCTCCTGATGTTCAGAAGACGGTCTCGCCATCTGCCTCCATACCTCCCAGATTATATGGTCTCCCGAAGATCCATAAGCCTGGGATACCTCTAAGGCCCATAGTGGACGCTATTGGCAGTCCTACCTATCGCCTAGCTCGTCATCTGGCACATCTGCTGCAACCAATAGTAGGTAAGTGTGTACACCATGTGAAGAACTCTATACAATTCGCTGAAGTTCTTGACAGCATCGTGAAGCCATCGGACCTGTTAGTTAGTTTCGATGTGGTATCTCTCTTCACCAGAGTTCCCCTGGCGGAAACAATACAACTATTGTCAGAGCACTTTCCACCTGGTATTACTGCACTGTTTAGTCACACACTTACTTCCACTTATTTTCTGTATAGCAACACCTACTACGAGCAGACAGACGGTGTTGCCATGGGCTCTCCTCTGTCACCAGCTATTACCAACTTCTATATGGAGTTTCTGGAGCATGAGATACTTAACACGGCCCCATTAAAACCTACACATTTTTACAGATATGTAGATGATACATTTGTAATTTGGCCACATGGACTGCACACGCTTCCAGATTTTCTTGCACACCTAAATAGCCTTAGATCACAAATACAGTTCACAATGGAAGTTGAGAAAAATGCTTCCCTCCCATTTCTGGACATTCTGGTTACCAGAAAAGCGGACGGAACTCTTGGTCATGCTGTCTACCGAAAACCTACACACACGGATCTTTATCTCAACGCAAACAGCTTCCACCATAAGTCACAACGAATGGGCATTCTAAACACATTGGCACATAGAGCAGTTTCTGTATCAGACCCAGATAATCTGCAAACGGAATTTCAACACCTAAAATTCACACTCCAACAAAATGGATATTCAGCCAGGGACATCACATCAGCGCTGAAAAGAGCCGGACGAAAAAGAAACCCCAGCAAGAACACTCAACAAAAAGACAAGCCAGCCGCCATAGCCTATATACCGTTTACCGGCAATTTTTGGAAAGATTAGTAGACTACTCTACAAATATAATGTCAAAACCATCCATAAGCCACCACCTAAAATAAAAAATTTGGTCAGGCCAGTTTAAGATAATTTAGCTCTCAGAGTACCTGGTGTCTACCACATTCCTTGCGAATGCAGCGCAGCGTACATTGGCCAAACAGGACGCACTATTGCCACACGCGTTTCTGAACACCAAAGATCAATAAGGCTTATGCAACCCGAAAAATCTGGACTGGCTGAACACTGTATAGAACAGAGCCACAGAGCTAACTTTACTAACACCAAGATAGTGGCAAAGTGTTCGAACTACTGGGAAAGGAGAGTAAAAGAAGCTTTAGCCATATCATCTGAAACAAATAATCTAAATTGCGATTCTGGCCTACAATTAAGTTCAGCATGGACACCGATGTTAAAGAGCCTTAACACCTAATCCTGTACCTGCAGTCTTCCAAGACTTATTTTCTAGCAGGTGCGTGCTCAAACGCAAAACATTAGCCGAATAACTGCTATAAATAGTTTTCTACGGAGTCCGTGCCCATGTCTCAGTCATCTTAAATACCAATAGACAAAGAGGCGAGGACTTCAACAACCACCACCTCGACGCAGACGGAAGACTCCATCACCCATCACCTGCCTGCCGCCACTAACACCCCACAGGCAGATGCGCCATCCGACAGCGCCGTTAAAGACGCCGTGCAGGACCTGCACTCAGAGGTCCTGCTCATTAGCGGCCGATTGAACACGCTGGAAGAAGCCCTCACTACCATGACCGCAGCCATCTCAGACGCCCACACCACTTCTACAGCCAACCGTCAAGACACCGATGCCATAGCCCAGAATAAGGTCACGTCTGAGTTCCTCTTGGAGCTGGACGTCCTCTACACCCTACTACAGGAAATCCACGACGTAAACGCCAGGATCTTGGAGGCCAACCAGGACCTCTATGTTCAAACTTCAAAATTGCCATTACGCCTCACCTTTCTGGATGACCTACTCAAGGGAACCCGAAGGGACGTCAATATAAATGCTATACTGCAGTTCTTGACAGCCAAGAACTGACAGTCAACAATGTAGCCGAGCAAATTTCAAATAGTCACCATCGGATTCTTCAGGACCTTACCACCAAATCATGCCCTCTCACACACACCCGCAACACCAGACATCAGTACTAAAGCTCACCCAAGACTCCCTAGCGCTGTACTCAGGGCCCTCGGGTCATGTTTACAGACTAGATAAGCCATTCCTTGTTGCAGCCCCATGTGCTGCAGCAACATCAACTTTACCAATAATCACGGAGGTGCTATCGCGGAACTCCATCATTCCCCATTCACTGTTCCTTTCCTATCTCACCCGATTTTTCCCTTCTAATCTTCACCCAATGGCGAGATAAGCCATTCTTTCAACCCTCCAACTCTCTCTCTGTCTCCCCTTTCCAAAAAAAAAAAAAAAAAAAAAAAAAAAAAAAACCGGCGTTGGTGGTGACTGCTGGTAGAGATGACGAAGAAAGGTCGCCGAAAGAAGAGGAGTACCGCCGCAACATCACCGGCACCTGAACCGTGTGAGTCGCCGCCGCCATCACCTAGGAATGGCAGCGCGTTTTGTACGGTTTCCCCGGCTTTAGCTCCCGCTCTTGCCGGGCAACCGCCAACGCAATCGCCGGTCGCCGCTGCCGCAAGCTCCCGGCAACTGCTGCCGCAGTTGCCGGCCACAGCGCCGCCTTCACTTCCGTCCAAGCAGAAACGCCGAAACGAAACCGCCTCATACACCGCCGAAGCCACAGCCGAGTGCCAACCGGCCTTCTCGGCTGAGAGCAGTGCCACTCTTCCGCCTCCAGCCGCCGCAGCCACAGCCGAGCACCAACCGGCCCTCTCGGCTGAGAGCAGTGCCACCCTTCCGCCTCCAGCCGCCGCAAAATGCCGGCAGTTGCAGCCGCACCTGCTGGCCAGCAAACCATCCACCGCCGCTGTGACCGAGCCATGTACAACGCAGCCGCCACAGCCCAACCAACCTGTGCTTCCTGCGAGGCACAGCGCGGTGATCCGGGGAGTTCCGCTGGACCTCCCCCACCGCCTCTTCACCGCAGCAGCTCGCCACCAGTGGCCCTCAGTGATACGGGCTTCCCGTATCACTAGTTCGAGGGGTCCAACACCATTGGTGCGCCTCGAATTCTCCGACACAACCGACTACACTGCAGCCTTGACTGACGGTCTGCTCATCTGTGGGCGCCGTCACACAGTTGAGGCCAGCAGAGGTAGTCGCCAGCTTCCATGTCGCCGCTGCTGCGCATTCGGCCACACCGCCGACACCTGCGCTGAGCCCCCACGGTGCCACTACTGTGGGGCGCCCAGATTGACAGCTGAATGCGCAGCTCATGATCTCAGATTTCGACGCCGGTACTGCGCCACCTGTGATGGCCCTGGTCATTTCACAGGACAGGCGCAGTGCCCCTATTACCCACGCAGCCGCCGCCACCTGACACCAGCCTCTGCCGCCACACCCATAGACAAAAAGGCGAGGACTTCAACAACCACCACCTCGACGCAGACGGAAGACTCCATCACCCATCACCTGCCTGCCGCCACTAACACCCCACAGGCAGAAGCGCCATCCGACAGCGCCGTTAAAGACGCCGTGCAGGACCTGCACTCAGAGGTCCTGCTCATTAGCGGCCGATTGAACACGCTGGAAGAAGCCCTCACTACCATGACCGCAGCCATCTCAGACGCCCACACCACTTCTACAGCCAACCGTCAAGACACCGATGCCATAGCCCAGAAAAAGGTCACGTCTGAGTTCCTCTTGGAGCTGGACGTCCTCTATACCCTACTACAGGAAATCCACGACGTAAACGCCAGGATCTTGGAGGCCAACCAGGACCTCTATGTTCAAACTTCAAAATTGCCATTACGCCTCACCTTTCTGGATGACCTACTCAAGGGAACCCGAAAGGACGTCAATAAATGCTATACTGCAGTTCTTGACAGCCAAGAACTGACAGTCAACAATGTGGCCGAGCAAATTGCAAGTAGTCACCAACGGATTCTTCAGGACCTTACCACCAAAACTTCATGCCCTCTCACACACACCCGTTCCACCAGACATCAGTACTAAAGCACACCCAAGACTCCCTAGCGCTGTACTCAGGGCCCTCGGGTCATGTTTACAGACTAGATAAGCCATTCCTTGTTGCAGCCCCATATGCTGCAGCAACATCAACTTTACCAATAATCACGGAGGTGCTACCGCGGAACTCCATCATTCCCCATTCACTGTTCCTTTCCTATCACACCCGATTTTTCCCTTCTAATCTTCACCCAATGGCGAGATAAGCCATTCTTTCAACCCTCCAACTCTCTCTCTGTCTCCCCTTTCCAAAAAAAAAAAGCCCGGCGTTGGGGGTCTTTGTGGTGGTGGTGAGTGATCTTCGAGACGTCGTCGTGCTGTACAACAGAGCGGTGGTCCATGGATCAACGGTTGCTGTAGTAACCACCAGTACTACTTCAGCGGCTTAGATTGGGTAGAGCAACACGGCCACAGCCAACAGTTTTCTTTAACTGGCTCCAAGGCGCCTCTCGGGGTTCGGCCCTCTGTTTCTCGCGCCACAGTGCGCCCACTATCCGCTCTTTACTTCAACTATCCTTCTTATTTCCTGTTTTCTATTAGATTGTAAGTACCCCTGCTAGGTAACCCTTAGGTATAATAAATAAAGAAAAGAAAAGGAAAGAAAGAAAAAGAAAAAAAAATGGTTGGAACCAGGACCAGGCCTGAACCACCTGATCCTCCTAATAAAATTCAAGCACCCAGCGTGCTCAGCAGAAAGGGAAATACCATTGTCAGTCGTAACCTTTTCGACTCTTCCCAACACCAAACAGTTGAGCTAGGTATGGAGGAAATTTTGGAGTCATGCAATCCCCCTCCCGTGGTCTCGCCACTCCCTAAATCCCCAGATGCAAAAAGCCATGAAATGCAGCCTAAACAAACTGCTTTTCCCATTAATGAAAATCCTAGCCAAACTAATTTGACATTGAATACCACACCCACTGACAACTCCGTGGGCCTAACCCGCCCGGGACTCAGCAGTGACAGTGCGCAAAGCAGCATTCCTCCAGCTGGGACGCCTGCCTCAGCCAGTAACCCAAATCCCATAGGAGACGCCAAAGTGCCTGAGCAGGAATCTTCAATATCAAATGACTCAGCAACTAATGTGACCCCCTCCTATGCTGATAAAAGAAAAACAACTGCAGTTGCTAATGGCGCGACTTCTAATGTTTTCCGATTCCAAGGGGATGGTGCGACTCCTAATGTTTTCAGATTCCAGGGGAACACCACCCTGTCCACCAGCAAAGGAATGACCGCCTCTCGCGACAAATCACCTCAGGCACAGCCACCCGCCCTCACAGTAGGAAACACACGTCATGCCTATCTGCCACCCATATACATCTCCAAAAGTGAGACATACCGGCTTGCGGAACTGCTACTTGAGTTCGGCAACCAAAACAATCCCGAGCACTATGTCACCGACGAGGCCGCTTACTCCAAAGATTTTCGGGTCAGAATGACTTCCGAGGTCGACTACGGCCGACTAATAAAATTCTTGAAATTGAAAAAAGCCAACTTCCACATCACAGAGCTCGCCTCGGAGAAATCATTCAGATTTGTGGCCAAGGGACTACGGCTCCCAGCAGTGGAACCACACCTCCGACAAGAGCTCATCCTAAAGCATGACATAACGCCAATACGAGTAGTCCAACTAAGAAAGTTCAATAGGGAAAGAACTTTACTCCCTATGTACATGGTAGAGGTACGACATAGGGAGGACTATGAAAAAGCTCTACGCATACGCCAACTCCAGTATATGACGGTACGCATAGAGCCATACAAAAGACCTGTGGTACCTAAACAATGCAACAGGTGCCAACAACTCACCCACCACGAACGCCAATGCCAGGCAGTGTCGGAGATCTGCTCTAAATGCGCAGGACGGCACTCCTTCCGTGCCTGCACTGTGGCTGACTCACAGCGCCGCTGCGCGCTCTGCCACAGTGCAGGCCACGGCTCCAGGTGGCGCGGCTGCCAGGAATATCGGCGGGCTGTGGAACTGAGGTTAAACCGGTTCCACGCCAACTCCAACACACAACACAGGGCAGAAAACGCCCATACAAACACAAGGCCAGCACACCAGCCCCCTGTGCCAACCACACGCAGCCCCCCAATAGCAAGGGCCAGCACCTCACCCAACCCTGGGGCCACCACAACTAATAATGCCACAGAATGGCGCCAGGTCGGGACAAGGGGCTGACCTCTACCAGCAATTGACTGTCACTCAGGTACTGAATATCAGCGTGACGTAACAACCCTGAGAAAACTCCGCATACTCGGAAGTCCTCATCCACACGCGGAAACCGAAAACCGCAGACAACATATTGTCCGCACATTCCACGAAAATGATGAGACGGCCCGGAGCCTCGCCGAACAGTCGGCAATAATAGCACAAGCCATTAGCACTGGCGACTGTGACTTGCCAAAGCTCCTGGCAATCCATCATGAATACTTCAGGACGATTGCCCACATATTAGACGACCACCATGGCTGAACAAAGGACCAAGATTTTCACCTGGAATGCTAATGGTATCCGCACACGTAGAGGTGAACTCAAACAGCTCCTCTACGAATACAATTACCCAATATTTGCACTTTCTGAAACACATCTTGACACAAATGACCGACTACACTTCCCAGGCTTCAAAACTTACCGTACCGATAGAAACCGCCGGGGAGGGGGCGTTGCCATAATAATAGCCAATCATATTCCTCACCACCAGACGTACATTCCCCCACTCCAAAGACTGGAAGCCGTAGCAATTACCCTCAAAATAGCAAATAGAGAAGTAACTTTAGTATCCACCTATAACCCACCGGACGACATCTCAACACAGGACATCGACACCCTCCTTAACTTAAACAACACAGTAGTGATACTAGGGGATCTCAACGCCAAACACGGTAATTGGAATGCGCCCGCCCAAACCATGCCGGCCTCAGACTAGCCGCCCATGAAGCCATCTCAAATTATATTATTCACGCCCCCACTGAGCCAACATATATCCCATGGCAAGCTAATAACACGCCAGACATACTTGACATAGCACTCGCGCGAAACCTAACCCATCAGCTGTCCATCTCTGTCCTCAATGCCCTCTCATCAGACCATCTGCCGATTCTAGTAATCATTGATGCCACAGTGCTCCACACCCAGCCACAGCCACGCTACAACTTCAACAAAACAAACTGGGACGATTTCCAGAATTACACAAATCTAAACCTAATTGAGTTCCCCATAACCTCTCCTGTAGAACTAGACCAAGCAGTCACACACGTCGAAACCACAATCTCACATGCAATCTCGTCCTCCACTCCCTTTGTCGCTCCAAACCCGGGACCAAGACATTTCCCCGCGGACACCAAACTACTCAAAGCTGAAAGAAACAGAGTCAGACGCCTCTGGCAAACTACCAGACACCCCCAATACCAAACCAGGCTACAACAATTAAACGCGGAACTACGCTCACGCATTGCGCAGCATATCACTGATCAATGGAATAATAAACTCGCGGACCTTAACACCGAACGTGGCGACATCTGGCGTATAACACGCAACCTAACCAAAAAACGCACTGACATTCCTCCTCTGCACCATAACAACAACATAGCGGAGACAGATCTCCAAAAGGCAGA
The DNA here is from genome assembly GCA_030762935.1 of Hymenopus coronatus. Classification (NCBI taxonomy): domain Eukaryota; kingdom Metazoa; phylum Arthropoda; class Insecta; order Mantodea; family Hymenopodidae; genus Hymenopus; species Hymenopus coronatus. The sequence goes on from CM060892.1 coordinate 162,963,346, forward strand.
GGCTTTCGCCGACACTCTCGAACAAACTTTCACAGCAAATCAAGAACCCTCATCCGCCCCTTTCATTCAAGAAACACAACGAATCACGGCCGACATCCAAAACCTACCTGCCCACAACCGACTGCGCAAAACTTGCCACTCCGAAATAGGATGGATCATCCAGCACCTACCTCTTAGGAAAGCCCCGGGACCAGACAAAATCCCTAACACAGTATTAAAACATCTCCCTTTGAAACTACTGAAATACTTGGCCACCATGTATAACTACTCTCTTGAACATGGCATCTATCCCCCCACTTGGAAAACCGCCCACGTACTTCACTTCCCAAAACAACACAAGCCTCTCCACAACCCACACAACTATAGACCCATTAGCTTACTCAACACTCTTAGCAAAGTCCTTGAAAAGATAATACTTAAACGTCTGAATGCACACATCAAACGTAATGGCATACTCATTAACGAACAATTTGGCTTTCGCACACAACACTCCTCAACTCTCCAACTGATCAGAGCCACCGAACACATAACCAACGGCTTCAACAGTAACAGATCAACAGGGGCAATTCTACTGGATCTAGAGCGCGCCTTCGATAAAGTATGGCACGAAGGCCTACTCCGAAAGATGATAGCACTCAACTTTCCCGACTCAGCCATCAAATTAATTGCAAACTACCTAACTTCCCGCTCCTTCCGGTCAACAGTTAACAATGCTACCTCAACGCTCCGACCCATAGGTGCCGGTGTCCCCCAGGGAAGCCTCCTAGGACCCCTATTATTCAACATATACATAAATGACATCCCTATACCGAACTCGGTGAAAACCTTCATCTACGCTGACGATACTGCCATCATGGCCCAATCATCGAAACCCCGCCTTATACACCAGCGCATCCAAAACTGTATTACAAACCTAGAACAATGGCTGACTAACTGGCGCATAAAACCCAACCCCACCAAATGCCAAGCGATCATATTCACCAAGCGACTCGCCCACAGACGACATAATCTCCCACCATTACAACTTTTTGGAAATAACATTTCTTGGAACACCACCGTAAAATACCTCGGAGTCACAATGGACGTTGGCCTAACGTGGCGAGACCACATTAGGCAAATCAGAGGTAAGGCGTGTGGGCGCCTCAGAGAACTCTACCCCCTACTAAATCATTCAAGCCTACTGCCTAAAGAAACCGCTTTGGTCATTTACAAAGCGCTCCTTAGACCCATCATTACCTACGCCTCCACTGCATGGGGCGTGGCCGCCAAAACACATATTCAATCACTTCAAACATTTCAGAATAAGATTTTACGCCTAATCTGCAAACTCCCCAGAACAACCCCTGCTGCACAACTGCACAGAGAACTCAGAATGCACACCATATATGAATTCATTAAAAAACTGGCCTTCGATCTCTACAAAAAGTCCAATGGTCACGCAAACCCACTTATAGACAGCCTCGGCTACGACCCCGTAGCCGACAAGCACAAGCGTCCCCTGTTCCTATTTCACAGACCTACCGACAACGACATCACGCAACAAGACGCCCTTGACCACCTGCAGAACCTAATTCCACTCTAGGCAACACCCCTCTTCCTCTACCATAATTAAACCACCCTTAGCATTCCAACCAAACTGCATGCTATCTCCTATTTTTACACACTAACATCTGTACTATTACTACATGCCAACACTAACTAAGTAACCCCGTTTCCCAACACTAACCCTCCTCACTCCAGCTCATTAACCCTCTGACTCCCACTAATCAATTTAACACATTATGCCTTGCATACTAACATCCAATCACACTAATCAGTCTCCCAATGCATGCATCGCATGCACCGCAATTTGCACTCATCCATACCACCGATGCACCCTGGCAGTCAGGGCATTTCGCCATGTCTGCCACTCAGGATTTCACCCATCACCTCGAGCATATGTTTTGCCTTTTTCACAACCTTTCTCCAATCACCAGAGTGCTTATTGCGGGATCTGCCTAACTAACACCCTAACTTCCCACTCCTAACCCCGCATCCCTGCATGGTAATACTAACAGCATGGGGAGGCGATGTAGATGCATGCCGGAGAATGACGGGCGATCGCCACCGGGGGCGGCGGGTAAGGGGCCGCCCTTAAACAAAAAAAAAAACAAAAAAAAAAAAAAAAAAAAAAAAGCCCGGCGTTTCTTCTTGGCCATGCTGATCGATATTAAATACCAGGCCATAATATCGATCAGCATGGCCAAGAAGAAACGCCGAAATCAAACCGCCTCAAACACCGCCGAGCACCAACCGGCCTTCTCGGCTGAGAGCAGTGCCACCCTTCCGCCTCCAGCCGCCGCAGAATGCTGGCAGATGCAGCCGCACCTGCCGGCCAGCCAGTCATCCACCGCCGAAGAAGCCCGGCAAATGCCGGCTTCTACAGCCAGCACCACCTCAGGACCAGAGCTTCCAGCCAACACCAACGCACCTTCCAAAGCAGCACCGACGCCTCCACAGCATCTGCCGCCACCGCCGCTTCTCATCGAGAGGTACAGTGCTGTGATTAGGGGCGTCCCGCGAGACCTATCCACTAGGCTCATCACCGCCGCAGCACGCCAGAGATGGCCTTCAGTAATGAGGGCCACAAGGATTATGTCCGCCAGAGGGATATCCCCTCTAGTTCGGATTGTATTCGCCGTGGCCGGGGATCTCAATGCTGCCTTGCGCGAGGGCCTGCCCATGTTTGGGCGGCGCCTAAGCATCGAGGCTAGCCGAGAACACCGACCGACACCATGCCGCCGCTGCTGCGCATTCGGCCACACCGCCGACACCTGCGCCGAGCCCCCACGGTGCCACTACTGTGGGGCGCCGAGTTTGACAGCCAAATGCGCAGCCCACGACCTAAGATCTCGACGCCGGTACTGCGCCACCTGTGATGGCCCTGGTCATTTCACAGGACAGGCGCAGTGCCCCTATTACCCACGCAGCCGCCGCCACCTGACACCAGCCTCTGCCGCCACACCCATAGACAAAAAGGCGAGGACCTCAACAACCACCACCTCGACGCAGACGGAAGACTCCATCACCCATCACCTGCCTGCCGCCACTAACACTCCACAGGCAGCAGCGCCATCCGACAGCGCCGTTAAAGACGCCGTGCAGGACCTGCACTCAGAGGTCCTGCTCATTAGCGGCCGATTGAACACGCTGGAAGAAGCCCTGACTACCATGACTGCAGCCATCTCAGACACCCACACCACTTCTACAGCCAACCGTCAAGACACCGATGCCATAGCCCAGAAAAAGGTCACGTCTGAGTTCCTCTTGGAGCTGGACGTCCTCTACACCTTGCTACAGGAAATCCACGACGTCAACGCCAGGATCTTGGAGGCCAACCAGGACCTCTATGTTCAAACTGCAAAATTACCAATACGCCTCACACTTCTGGAAGACCTGCTCAAAGGAAACCGAAAGGACATCAAAAAGTGCTATACTGCAGTTCTTGACAGCCAAGAACTGACAGTCAACAATGTAGCCGAGCAAATTGCAAGTAGTCACCAATGGATTCTTCAGGACCTTACCACCTTACCACCAAAACCTCTCACACACACCCGTAACACCAGACATCAGTACTAAAGCACACCCAAAACTCCCTAGCGCTGTACTCAGGGCCCTCGGGTCATGTTTACAGACTAGATAAGCCATTCCTTGTTGCAGCCCCATGTGCTGCAGCAACATCAACTTCACCACTAATCACGGAGGTGCTATCGCGGAACTCCATCATTCCCCATTCACTCTTCCTTTCCTATCTCACCTGACTTTCCCTTGCACTATTCCCTTCTAATCTTCACCCAATTGCGAAATAAGCCATTCTTTCAACCTTCCAACTCTCTCTCTGTATCCCCTTTCCAAAAAAAAAAAAAAAAAAAAAAAGCCATAATATCTCGCGAACCAATCAGATGTTAGCTTCATCCCAGCTCTTATAAATACCAGTCTCCGCAAGCTCAAACCATCAGTTCACCCTGAAGACGAGGAAGATGCACTTCGTCGAAACGTTGGTGTCAAGCCAAGTTTTTACCTGGCTAGAAGCCCGAGAAGATTTTGAATTGAGCAGGATAATTCTGAACGGTTAACCAAATCACAGGATGAGTCATCTGATGATGACAACATCTTAAAGACCAGTACTAAACCAATGCCTAAAAAACCAAAATCATCAGCGGCAACACAACCACTACGTGAACTGCTGCTACCACTTCAAAACCACATGGAGGCTAACCCGGATGAATACCTTGTCAGTTTCTATGAAAATTCAGTGGGGTCCTCTGATGTCGCCCACTTGGCCACATCATACACCACAGATCATCATGCGTTAGCACAATTGCTTAAAAAGATATATCCTATGTTAACAAACAATAAAATAAAAAACAGAACCACACGGCTTGAAAAGAAATTAATGTTGGGCACTACTAAACCAGAGAACAACTTTGGCACCGTCTCCACAGATGTTGCTGGAGTTAGAGCTCATGACTCTCAGCCATGAACTCTGATACGTTGCTACTACAATGGAACATCAATAGTTATAGATCTCAACTAGAATACTTGCAACTACTTCTTCTTACTCGTAGTCCAGCTATTATTTGCCTACAGGAAACTAATTTTCATACTGAATACGTAGCACCAATACGCCGGTACACCGGATACCATAAAAATCGTCTCAACGCTCACCCGCCACTGAAAACAGCTGCACCCAACTCCTATGCGGAGACCAACACACAAAAAGCGAATGTATTGGCGGACACGCTACAACTAACGTGTAAACCGCATCAGGGCCCTATAGATCATGAGCTATGCGAACAAATGGAGCAAGACCTGAGGGAAACATTAAGTAACCCAGCACATAATCAATGCAGAAAAACATGCCCTAGTGAACTGAGCTGGATCATCAGACATCTAAAGGTAAACAAGGCACCAGGCCCAGACCAAATACCAAATTTGGTACTAAAGCATCTGACGCAAAAAGCACTGCAACGCCTAGCTGACATTTGCAACTATTGCCTCCAAACAGGATATTATCCGAGATGCTGGAAGCAGGCGAACGTCTTAATGTTCCCAAAACCGGGAAAAGACAGAGCCGATCCCAAAAACTACAGGCCCATTAGCCTATTAAAAACCGTCAGCAAGGTAGCGGAGAAAGTAATTCAAAAACGTTTAAATGCCCACATCAAAAAACACAACATAATTATTAATGAACAATTTGGTTTTCGCGCTAACCACTCCACAACCCTTCAGCTAACCAGAAATGTGGAACATATTACAAAAGGCTTCAATAACAACAAATCAACTGGTGTAGTATTCCTTGATGTCCAGAGGGCTTTCGATACAGTCTATCATGCGGGACTGATACGAAAACTAAAAACTATGAATTTCAATGATTCGATGATAAAACTTATAGCGCACTACCTTACTGAAAGGACATTTACCGTTACATTAGAAGACGAGTGCACTGCACAGTACAAACTTGAAGCAGGTGTGCCCCAAGGTAGTTTACTGGGACCCACATTGTTCACGCTTTACATAAATGACATCCCCAAAACACAGGGTACACATCTGTCCATCTACGCAGACGACACCGCAATTTCAGCACAATCCTGGCAACCGAAAGTGATTGGTAGAAACCTACAACAGGCGCTAAAAAATCTAGAACCGTGGCTAACTAGGTGGCGAATCAAAGTCAACACAGATAAGTCACATGCAATACTCTTCACCAAAAGAACCAAACATTACGATAAAACCAGCCGATTAACGATATATGGCAACACAATAAAATGGACCAAAAAAGTCAAGTACCTAGGAGTGACGCTGGACTCCAAGCTCACTTTTGAGGCGCATACAAAAGCAATTAGACAGAAAGCAAACCAAGCACTTGGAGCAATTTACCCGATCCTAAACCGTAAGAGCACCCTAAGCCAGCAGATGGGGCTAACCCTATATAAAAGCCTAATTAGGCCTCTACTGACCTACGCGGCCCCTTGCTGGGGCCACTGCGCAAAGACACACATAAAGAATCTGCAAATCATACAAAACAAAGCACTCCGAATCATCACTAAGGTCCCCAAAACAGTCCCATTGGATTTGCTACACGACGACACCAAGGTACATACCATAGAGCAATTTGTCAAAAAACTGGCGCATAACATGTACAACCAGGCCAGAAAAAGCTATAATCCGGCAATACAAGAACTAGGTCAATATAACACAACCATAGATAAGCACAAGAGACCACTATCGCTGTTCGACCGCACAATTCCAATAAATAGACATACTGCCGACGATGATGTAACTATACGTAACTACCTGAATCACCTCATACCACCCTGATTCAATAGCAAGCACAGGTGCCCAATAAGTCCCCGGGTGGATGACATCCCCTGCCGGGGCGGCTAGGGGTGAGAGGGCAGCCCCAAACTGAGGACGACCAAGCGCTTCATAGGAAACGACAGGCATGTACAGACTCTTTCTAATTTCTCATTTCTCCAGCAGGTGCTGTATTTAGGAAAAAAAAAAAAAAAAAAAAAAACCTATGAAATAAATAATAAAAGGTAAATAATAATAAAAAAATTTATGACATGAAACTGTATTTATCCCCTTATTTTCCCCCTTGTACATACCCATCCCAATCTGTTCTTTTAGGACCATCAGCAACCAGCTGAGGAGCAGATCATATGGAAACCCCCTCTCCGGTTCCAGCCACAAAAGAAGGTAATGTACACCATAATCATTTCTCTTAGCATGATACCTAACCTATCTCCTTTAGCATGAGCATGAAATACCACCATTAACAATAGGTCCTGGTCTGGGCATCAGCAAAGGCCAGCACCTACTCCCCACTCTGTCTGCATACTCCCTTGTATGTAGGCGTCTTTTTAGTAAACACCCACTAATATTCGGTTTGCTTCGGCGGTACCGGACACCACCTTCACCCAATCTTCCCACCCATCACTGTAGTGTAGCTAGTGCATGGTAGGGGAGACGATGTAGATCCCCTTCGGATGATCGTCACCAGGTGTGGCGGAGGCGGGGCCACACCACAAAAAAAAAAAAAAAAAAAAAAAAAAAAAAAAAAAACCATGCTAGTGGTGGTGTTGCAACATACGTACTTGAGAACATTCCACAGAAAGAAATTGTCCTTCAAACCTGTCTGGAAGCTGTGGCTGTCTCTATTTTTCTCACTATTGAGATATGCATTTGCAATCTCTATCTACCAAACAGTGCCAACATTGACCTACAAATGCTCACACATCTTATTCAACAATTACCCACACCTTTCATTTTACTGGGAGACCTTAATAGTCATAATATTCTGTGGGGAAGCCAGCGAAGTGATCGGCGTGGGAAAGTAATTGATTCAGTTCTGAACACATTTCCCTTAGTGGTACTCAATTTCCCATTACCTACCCGTTATGATGTAGCCCATAACTCCACAAGCAGTATTGACTTCTCCATGTGCTCCTCGAGCATTGTGCTTCTGTTCCATTGGTCCATTGAGCATACTCTCTTTGGTAGTGACCATTATCCTATTATTCTGAAGTCTACCTTCAATGCACCCAAACATGCTCGACATCCTACTTGGCAACTCCACAAAGCTAACTGGCCCTTGTTCAAGGTTCTTGCGCAGAATGCTATTGCAGATCTTCCACAACCGGATATTTTCCCACAAATGGATGTAGATGACCTTATTCATATGTTGTCTACAACCATACTTCAGCAAGGACGTCTCAGCATTCCTTTAACGGAAAATGTTTCAGGTAAACGCCGTGTACCATGGTGGAATGATCAGTGCGCCGAAGCAATCCGGAACAAAAACCATTCATATTACAAATACAAACGTCAACCTACACTCGAAAACAAATGCGCCTTCAAGCGTCTCCGAGCTGCGGCTCGTCGGGAGATGAAAGAAAGCAAACAGCGTTCTTGGCTTCAGTGTTCTATCTACACTAAGCTAATGCTCCTCAATCCCAATTGTGGCATAAACTACACACTCTCTGTGGCAACCGCTCCTCACGATATCTCATCTTCGAACACCTACTTCAAGTGCGCCCATTACCGATTCTCTGGTAATAGCTAATACCTTGGCAAGCACATTTTCTGATGCTTCCAGTGACTCCCATTATGATCCTGAATTTCTCCGTACTAAAAATAAGGCTCCGACATTAGATCTGCAGATGATATTTACAAACAGCAATCAAATGTTCAACGAAGAACTCACGATGAAAGAACTACTGTATGAATTAAAGTGTTGCACCAGCAAAATTCCAGGACCAGACAGTATCCCATATGCATTCCTACAGCATCTTTCCTACATATTAGATATTTATAACTACCTATGGGTTAATCAGCTTTTTCCTAATCAATGGCGTAGCTCCATCGTGGTACCTATTCCTAAACCCAATAAAGACCACTCTCTTCCCTACAATTACCGTCCAATTTCACTTACCTGTACCCTATGTAAGCTGCTGGAGAAGATTATCAATCGCCGTTTACGTTGGTATTTAGAATGCAAAACAATTTTTGCAGACATCCAATATGGTTTCAGAAAATACCGTTCCACAACTGATGCATTCCTGCTGCTAGAATCCTACATTGCCGAAGCCTTCTTGAGCAGTCAACATACCATTCCTGTTAGCTTGGATATCGAAAAGGCTTACGATACTGTCTGGCGCGATCACATCATTCGCACATTAATGAAACATGACGTCACAGGAAACATGATTGCATTCATTTACAATTTTCTCCAAAACCGGAAAATCAGCGTTCGTGCTAACGGTGTTCTATCCCAAAGCGTCAACATTGACAACGGAATACCACAAGGATCTGTTCTTAGTGTGACACTCTTCTTAGTAGCCATCAATGATGTGAATTCCTGCCTTCAGCCACCTGTAAGAGCTAGTCTCTTTGCGGATGATCTAACTATATTTTGCAGTGGAAAGAATGTACAGACTACCCAGGAACTAGTGCAAAATACACTCTACAAATTACAGCAATGGAGCAATAGTACCGGATTCAAATTCTCTGCCACTAAGAGCCGATGCATTCTGTTCAGTCGTTCTCGTGGGCAATCATCGCCGCCTCTCCTTTTTCTAGGGAACCAGACAATTCCTATAGTATCCACTGTCCGCATTCTAGGGCTGCATTTTGATCACCGCCTAAACTGGATCACACACTTAAAGCTCTTGAGAGCAGAATGTTTTCGACGTTTAAATGTCATGAAAACAATGGCAGCCAAAACTTGGGGAGCTGACTTCACAGTACTACTTCGAACATATAGAACAATTAAACGTCCCAAGTTGGACTACGGCTGCATTATATATCATTCAGTCAATCCAACAAGCCTGAAAATGCTCGATAGTATTCAATCTTCGGCGCTGAGGATCTGGTTGGGTGCTTTTCACACCAGTCCTGTAAGCAGTCTCCAAATCGAAGCAAATGAACCTCCGCTGAATACGAGGAGGAAGGCCTTAAGTCTCATGTACGCTACACGAACTGCCTCCAGGAGTCCATCAACAGTTTTCAACCATGTTTTTCCTGCCAAGTCCCAAAGCGTATGTGCCCATAGTCAACGTCGTTTTGTACCCTTCTCCCAGAGAATTCTACTTTTTCTGCAAGAGTTCCAATTGGATATTCCGCCAATGGTCTCCTGCTCCTTCACCCTTGACGATATTCCTTGGAAATTACAACTACCTACCATAGATATTTCCATGGCGCGTTACAACAAAGACAGTACAGATACTTCAGTCTATCTCCGTTTATACAGAGCCCTTTGTATCTCACACTCCGCACCACGACAAATTTACACAGATGGCTCCAAATGTGAAAATCGTTACGATTGTGCTGTGATTTTACCACATAAAACCTTGCTATACGGCTTACCTCAATTTCTATCTATATTTTCTTGTGAACTGATAGCTATTCGTCTCGCTTTGGTGTACGTCCTTGAAGCCACTGCTCTCTCCTTCACCATCTACACAGATTCGATGAGTGCTCTTCTCAGTCTTCAACAGCGAACTACAACCAATAACCTGGTGCTTTACATTCGGTTACTCTATCAATGATTATCTATCTCGGGCAAACAGGTCCTGCTTGTGTGGGTACCTTCCCATGCTGGCATACCCAGGAATGAGAACGCCGATGCTGCAGCTAACAGGACACCCTCCCAACTTATTGGACATCAGGATTCCTCACCAAGACTTCAACCGTTTTATGCGTGGTACCATTCTCCGGCAATGGAAGCAACAGTAGTTCAATTCAACTAGAGACAAACTACGTGATGCCTGTCCTCTTTCCACTTCTGTTTATCCTCTCACACATTACAAACGTCGTCATCAAGTTCTTCTATCTCGCCTTCGTCTCGGACACACTGCTCTCACTCATTGTTATCTTCTGTCCGGCGATCTTCCCCCCAAGTGCAACTATTGTCACTCTCCGCTTACAGTCACTCACATTCTCACCAGCTGCCGTTTCTACGATGATGCAAGAACTAGATGCAGTATTCCAGCAAATATGTTAACCACTCTTAGTGATCCAGCCTTCTCGAAGAATGTACTGAACTTTCTAAATGAAACACATTTATGTAAAAAGTTGTAAAAGTTATTGTAGTCGCGATTTGACCTTGTTGTTAAAGCGACATTAAATAAAATAAAATAAAATACATGTTAGGTATTTTCGTAAAAAGGAACTGAGTTTCAGCTCAGTTCTGTTTCAGCGAGTCACCGTGTCGCCTGAAGAATAAAGAAGGCGTGGGCAACTGCGCAACTACAAAGCTTATCCAACTGTCACTACATTCCCCAACTACTAAACGCTTTGCAATGTCAAACGTGTACCAGAGCAAATTAGCTTTTACAATAACAATTTTCATTTTCAATAACGACTAACATAAATAGTTTATGGAAATGAAATGGTGGCCCATAAAAGTGATTATAAAGACAGACTTTCGTGAATATTTATGCATGTAGATTAAATATTCATTTACTTACGCGTTACATTCATAACTCTTTCAGGCCAGCCCCGTAGCTCAGTCGGTTGAGGTCTTATATGCTGTGTGAGGTGCTCCAGGTTCGATTCCCGGATGGATGTAGTTATTTTCTTCTAGTAGATTACTTATTCCCTATCCTCATAGTTTAATGGTATTGTGTGAGAGAGATATACCTAAGGAATAAAATAAAAACCCAAAGGCAGGAAACAATAACCCGAATTAACACCATAGTCATTACGTTCCAAAGAGAAATGCCGCCGTTAGGACCATGCAGTTAAAAGCGGGGTATAAATGGAACAAAATAAACTCTTAGTCTTACAGCGGCCTGCTACTAAATGATACGATGATGTTTTAGGTGATAGTCTGTGAAATGCAGAGATACAGTAATTGAAATACACATTATATTATTTATTATTATAACCCTTTATCTATTTCCCATGCAGGCAATTTATACTAGTGCAATTAAAGTTTTAAAAAATCTAATGTTTTCTATTCACATGACTTTCTCTAGATGTCCCACGAAATCGTTTTACTTGCTTGCTTCCTTGTAAGTAGAAGGGAAATAAGGGAATACACTAGGCTAAAGCGAGTCAAATCTTTTAAAAGCTATCGCATGTGAAACAATTGAAATTTGGCTCCCTTTAGCATTCCCGGGAGTGAAACAAGAGAGGTCAAACGAAAGTTGACTTTACGATTGAGAAAAGTTTAAGTAGTTTAAAATTGAAACCAGTAACAAGAAATATCTCGAAAACGGTTAACTGTACAACAAATGTATTTATACTATAATTTGTGTTTTAACAAGATCTATAATTTTGTGAAGCAAGTTATTGGTTCTCTTTTACCAGTTACACTAAAGTCATACAGATTGAAGAGGTCTTCAAGGTTATTCCCAGAAAATTCGAAATACACCTAAATTTCGTTTGTCAAAAAAAATCTTAAACAAAAAAGTCAAAACTGCCTCCGTGATCGAGTGGTCACGAGTTGACTTCTCACCCGGAGGTCCGGGGTTCGATTTCCGGCTGGGGCGGGGAATCTTTTTTTAATCAGAAATATTCCATATCCCCCATGAGTCCGGAAGTATGCACACATATGTGAGAGAAAACGTGTGTGTGTGTGTGTGTGTGTGTGTGTGTGTGTGTGTGTGTGTGTGTGTGTGTGAGGAAAAAAATATTTAAACACAAACGTAAAGAATTTACAGACAAGTTGTTTGTAACACAAAGACCCGATATGCTCTTAGGTGTTAAAGGGTATATATATATAAATCGTTAGAGCCAGATTTAAGAAAATCAAAATTTGCGAAAATGGTTCCATGTAAAAAGTGGCCGCGCCGTGGCCGAGTGATTAGACCTTTCGCCTTTCACTTAGATGGCCCGGGTTCAATCCTAAGCGACCGCATGTGAGATTTTGGTGGACAAAGCGGCGCAGGGACGGGTTTTCTCCGGGTTCTCCAGTTTCCCCCGCCATCCAACCCACCGGTGCTCCATCTTCATTTCATGTATCACCAGTGTCATCTCGTGCGGCCCCACAAGTAGTAAAAACGGGCGTTAAACACTACCAAAAAAATGTAAAGGGTGTTTGAGGGGTGGGGGAATTTTCTTGAAAATCTTCGTGGCGTAACCTTGAAAGAAACTGAAATTAAATACCAAGTTGGGTATTTAACTTTTCGTTTTTCAGCTCTGCTGCCACACACACTCTCTCTCTCTCTTTCTCTCTCTCTCTCTCTCTCTCCCTCACTCATAAACATAGAGGAACATATTTCTAAAAATGTTTATATTTCGGATTCAGGGTTTCTCGCAACATGTACATCCGGTGAAATCTCGGTACTGAATATTTGGGTGGAATACAATACCTTCTCTCTTTGCTATGTACATTGTATATACATGCTAGAGAAAGTAATAAATATGATGGAATAAGAGTTATAATTATATTGATAGGTTCATTATATATTTTAACTTTATACTAGCACATAGAATAGTCATAAACATTACATATCTAGGAAGATAATTAATTATTCACTATGAATGAATGGAGCCTTTAATGTTCATTAAAAGATAAAGACTTCCCATAGGAGGAAAGGCTCACATAGTGAGCTATTCCACCTAAATGGAGAGTTTATACTGGAATGAAGTATACTCACTTAAAATTACTACGCGTTAAAATACAGCGAACAAATGCCATAAGAATACATTGAAAATTACAATAACTTCAAGCAACGGCGGCTGCTATATAGGAGTAAAGAACACCATAACTTTTGACACCTTGTTGTTTTACAGGATACTAGCTGCTTCGCACGGATGGTGTATCTAATGAAAAAAAGTCAGTCAAAATCTTCCGTTTACAGTGCGAATATGCAATGAAGTAAAATTACAATTAATAATTTGACAATACCTTATTGTAATGCCTTGTAATGTACTATTTTCTTTCCGGAGAGAAAAAATTAGCGTCGATGGTTTGCCGACTCTCGAGAACGCAACCTACAACCACCTATACGAAAACACGCCAATTCAAGGTATAATCCACACACTTCTAACGATTGACTTTGGGAATTATTGTCATTGCGAATGTAAGGCGCGCCGGAAACAACGCGCTTAAATTCAAAAGGAAAGTCGGTTGACATTAGTGGTATTCTTGGAATAAGTATATCCTCGCCTTTGGGCTTTCCTATGTTAAAGTAGCTTAAATCAAATTTTTCATAATTTTTTTAACAGTGAGTTTTGTTCCGCTGCATAATTTTGGCTGATTGAGATTGCGTAGCACAATTATCATCGAGTCAACCTTGAGCTGTAAATTGTGTGGAAGTATTCCTGGCAACAAATCCAATGAATTTAGGAATTCAGTAAAATAATTGACGACTTCATTTGGATTGGTAATGGAATCGATCGACTTAAATGAATGCATTTGTCCATAAATTTTACCCTGAAGTTTTATCTTCAAATAATCTACATTCTTATTAGTTGCTGCTAAAATGGCTCGTTCGCTCAACCAAGCATAGTTTTTATAATTTGCACAAATATTTGGAAACACTTTCCATATTAATTCTTCCTTGGACGTTGTGGAGTGACAAAAATTTGATGGAAACGAAATGAGGCCAGTAGAAGTGTCAACAAATGTCTAATAATGCCTTTGCATCTGAAAAGTGCAATGAAACGCTATGATCTGCGCAATGTAGCATATACAGGATGTTTCAAAAATACGGGGCATAATTTCAGGTATGTATTTCCCACATAAAGACAATCAAAATAGTTCATTATAACATGTGTCCGGAAATGCTTCATTTCCGAGTTATGGCCTTTACAACATTGAAAGTCCCACCTGTAGACAATCAAAATAGTTCATGTCCGGAAATGCTTCATTTCCGAGTTATGGCCTTCACAACATTGGGATTCACTGGAACGTTTTTCTTTCCGCAGGTCTTTGCCGTCAAAGGAGACATTAGGAGGGCGCTCTGATAGTTCATTCTGAGGAAGGTTACATTCAGTGTTCTTTAGGCGTTAAGACTGTGCGACGTGTATTCAAATCAAGAGCTGGCAGAGATACACTTCATGTACGGTAAGGCAGACGACAATGCTGCGCTGGCTCGTCGTTTGTACCAGGAGAGGTACCCACAGCGACAATGTCCAGATCGGAAGACATTTGTACGTCTCCATTCCCGTCTGTGCGAGTATGGAACATCCACCTCTCCTGGTTTGGGAAGGGGACGACCAAGATCTACAACTCCAGAAGTGCAGGAGGAGATTCTGGAGGCTGTGGACAGGACTCCTTCTATCAGCACACGACGGTTAGCGTTGCAAGTCAATGTTCCTCATACGACTGTCTGGAGACTGTTGAACGAGTATCAATTGTATCCTTATCATTTGCAACGTGTACAGGCCCTGTCACCAGCAGATTACCCTGCACGAGTTAGGTTCTGTCAGTGGTTCTTGCAGCAGTGTGGCGTATATCCGAACTTTTCTGCCGTCGTATTATTTACAGATGAAGCACAGTTCACAAGAGATGGCATAACAAATTTCCACAATCAGCATGTATGGTCACATGAAAACCCACGTGCAACTGTTGTATCTCATCACCAGGTGCGGTTCTCCCTCAGCAGGTGGGCCGGTATCATTGGTGATCGATTAGTTGGACCCCATGTACTTGTAAACAGACTTATGGGGCAGGCGTACACAAACTTCCTGGAAAACACCATACCTGACGTTTTCGAAGACACTCCACTGATCAATCATCAACACATTCACTTCTTGCATGATGGCGCTCCTGCACACTTCAGTCTTACGGCTCGCCGGTACTTGGATCGAAGGTTTCCTGATCGATGGATAGGTAGAGGTGGCCCAATTGCTTGGCCTCCACGCTCACCTGATCTGAACCCTCTCGATTTCTACTTGTGGGGCCATTTAAAATCATTGGTTTATTCGTCTCCGGTGCCGGATTTGGAATCCCTTCGGAATCGAATTGTGGCAAGTTGTGAGGACATACGCAATACTCCTGGAGTTTGGGATCGTGTTCGCAGGTCAATGAGACATCGATGTGAGGTCTGTATTCAAGCAGGAGGTGGACATTTGAACATCTTCTGTAATGACAACAACCTGCGGAAAGAAAAACGTTCCAGTGAATTTCAATGTTGTGAAGGCCATAACTCGGAAATGAAGCATTTCCGGACACGTGTTATAATGAACTAATTTGATTGTCTACATGTGGGAAATACTTACCTGAAATTATGCCCCGTATATTTGAAACAGCCTGTATAGTTGGTATTGCGAAAAGGACGATCTCAGCGTACCCATAAGGTATTTTGGAAAGGATGACATGCGGTTAACAGCGTGGGTAAGCAAAGATGTCATTAAAAATAACAGTGATGGCAGCCCTTTCATAGAGTGGCGGGTAAACGCTGACATGAGTAATGAATTACATTAAGGAGACAGTCACATTCATGCTTCATCCGAATCTCTTTCTTTCCTTTACTCCTGTTTTCCACCTCTTTCTCTATTTTCTCGTATGTCAAAGAGCCATTTTTAAGCCTTACAATGACATAACTATAGAGCAAGTAGATCTGGTAGGTCAATTGATAAGTTTTTATTTGATGATAACTTTGTGTAATTTCTCCATTTAACCCAAAATATTACTTGATCAAATGTATTAAGAGCACCACAATTGCAGTGTGATGGTGACGCGGATATCTTCATGTTCTTTAGCTAGCTCCTGTAACACATAACGTCAAATAACCAACATCTGCAATAAGACGTTAAACCTAAAACGGGTCCCGTCATTTCTGCGCCATTTTCAGATTCCAAGAAGCGTTAATGGTTATGTGCATAGTTTATAGCCTGTTCATTTTAAAGAATTACAACAAAAATATACTTATTTCTTTATTTAAACGATGTGACCAAGGAAACCATAGTTACCGCATAAGAAATATGTTTCATTTTCACAGTTATCTTGCGTCATTGTCTCCATAACCGAATGCATTCCCTTAGAATTGAAGAAGAAAAATAAAGCAGTAAGTACTATGGCCATCTGGTGGCAAATAAATAAGTACGTATTTTAGATGTTTGTCACCAGAAAAGAAATGTATTTGATTTTCACAGTTGTCTTGCATCATTATATCCATAAGCGGGTGCATTCCCTTAGCACTGAATGGGGAAGAAAAATAATGCAATAGGCATTACGGCCATCTGGTGGCAAATAAATAAGTATGTATTTTAGGTGTTCGTTGAACAACAAGTAGATCTGGTTGGGAAATTGATAAGCTTTTATTTATTGATAGCTTTATGCATTAAATTTCTCCATTTAACCCAAAATACTACTTGATCAAATGTATTAAGAGCAGCGCAATTGTAGTGTGATGATGACGCGGGTATCTTCATGTTCTTTAGCTAGCTCATGTACCACATAATGTCAAATAACCAACATCTGCAATAGGAAGTTAAACCTAAAACGGATCCCTTTATTTCTCCACCATTTTCAGATTCCAAGAAGGGTTAATGGTTATCTGCGTTGTTTATAACTTGTTCGTTTTAAAGAATTTAAACAAAAATATACTTATTTCTTTACTTAAACGATGTGACCAAGGGAACGATAGTTAATGCATAAGAAATATATTTGATTTTCACAGTTATCTTGCGTCAAAAAAAGATATGGCGTGTTATTTATTTATGGATGCTCTTTAACCACTGTGGTTCTCAGCGTCCCATTCTAAATTGGGCGTGCAAGACCGCTTAATTTTGCTCAGAGGCCTCTCTTTCAGGCTTGAGGATCTTTTACGTGCTGTAAATCTACGACACGGAACCAACGGCTTTACTTCCCTTCCGAAGGAAGCCATGCTAGGAGTTTTACGCCCGAAAAAAATCCATTGTCCTCCACCGGGTTTGAACCCATGACCTTGGGTATATGAAGTTAGCCCATTGAAGAAGAAAAATAGAGCAGGAGATACTACGGCCATCTGGTGGCAAATAATAAGTACGTATTTTAAGTGTTTGTCGCCAGGAAACCTCCTTTATTTTAAACGATAGGAGTACGGAATGAACAGTGAATACATTAAAATGTATTTGAATTTCACTGCTGCGTTGTGTCATCTCGATAAACTGTTGCGTTTCCTTAACATTGGATGGATAGGGAAAATACTACTATGGCATCTAGTGGCAAATAAATATTTACTTTAGCTGTTAGACGCCAGGAAAGCTTCGTTGCTGCTTTATTTTAAACAACAGGAGTAAGGAAAGGACAGTTAATATATAAACATGTAATTGAATTTCACTGCTGCGTTGCGGCATTTTGTCGATAAACTGGTGTGTTACCTTAACATTGAATGGGGAGGGGAGAATATAGCAGTACTACGACCATTTAGCAACAAATAACCGTCATACTACTGCCATCGGGTGGCTATTAACCGAAATGCGTTCGCTTGGCACGGTTTTTATTCGTTTTATGAGATTTTAAATACTTTCCCGTACTATTTTTAATCATTTTCTTTTCCACAAACCTTGTCGTGACAACATGGAACAAAAGAAAGAAAAAAAAAAAAAAAAGAATTGTTCAATTTGAAGCAGTTGTTCGAAAGTGATACGCGTACATACATTTCAGCGATTCATTTTATATATATTTCTGCTTTGAATGCCATTACACGTAACGTATATGCAGCAATTTGAAATCTACTATGTTTAAATCTACCGCGCTACACTTCTGAACTGAATGGGATGTTGCATCAAGTTTGGTAGCACATCTTGACTTGTGTACGTTTTAAGGAACTTTTGCGCATGCGTAACTGCTATGATGTAATTGTCTTAAGAGCCTAATACACAGTATGTATTCGTGCACAGTTTCGGAAGCTTATTCTCCCGCGCTGTTTATACAGAATCATTAAAAATATTGCCATCTAGTAACTATACTTCTTATGGTGTGCATATGTGAAATCTGGAAAATCCACAGTATGTGAGACATCTTATTGAAATGTATACACACTAGGAGCGATATTTTTGCCATTTATCAACATTTTATATTGAATAATTATTTAAATAATAATTTTTATTTTAAATTCATTGTTTTATAAAAATGAACCACTTGATGAATTTTTAAATTTATCCACATAACAAAATCCAGTTTACAATAATTGAGTTCATGGAGTTGATCAATTTTGAGATATTTCTTGTTCTTGATTTCAGCTTTAAAAATTATACTTTTCTCACACAGGACTTGTCAACTTTTGTCCATACAAACAAAGGAACTTCAGTCACCTGTGGTACTCCCTTATTTCGCTCCTACTTACAAGGAAGCAAGTAATAAGACTATTTTTGCCCGCCTGGGTAGTGTGGTGGTAGCGTGTCTGCCTCGCATTCTAAAGGTCGTGAGATCGAATCTCGTTTAGGGTGAGTTACCCGGATAAGGTTTTTTTCGGGGTTTTCCCTTATCCTGAAAGACGAATGTCGAGTAACTTTAACCTCCATGGATCCCGAGATCATTTGAGCATCATTTCACCAATTCCATTCATCGTCTGATATTACCAAACAGGTAAAAAAACAATAAACCACATAAAAAAGACTATTTCTGCTCATTTTTTTCGATTAGCATTAATTAACAGAACAATAAGGTTTTTAACAGTAATTTGTTGCAGAGATGTAGAGAAGGTCATGTGAATGGAACACATAAGATTTTTACTACTGACAAGCAAATGGAGTTAGGTATGTCGTCCAGTGTACTGCTTGCAAGATCTTTGAATAGATGGCAGCGGAATGACAATTACCACCTATGTTCGCTTTTGGTACTGTTTTAGACTGAAGATGTAACTTTGGGTCGTGCTATTAAATATCTAACCCGGTATTTACCTTGGTGACTGAAGGAAACCATGAAAAAAGCCCAGTCAGATTGGCCGACCCATGGGATCTGAACCCATGATCTTGTCGTTATCGCCTCAGCCATCCCGCTTGGTTCTATTGAAGTTGTACGTTATATATGGGAATTTATTTTAAGCATACCAATATGAGTCATAACGAGAGAGCTGGCGCCGCGGTAACGCATGCGACTCGCATTCGGGAAATCACGGGTTCGATCTCCGGTGACCGTCACTTTGACTCATTGGTTTATCGTGGTTTCCATGATCGGTAAGAGAATGAGGGGTAGTTTCTTATCTATTCACAATTTCCATTCCATCATTACTCCTTCTTCCGTTCCTTCTTATCATTCAGGAGGCTTCTGTGTCCGTGTCGCATAGCGGTGTTGACAGATTACGGGATGCATGAAAGAGTAGTCTCGGTGTAGAGTAGAGCTGCCAGGTCATCAGAATGGCACAATCAGATTTTTTTAAATAAAAATGCATCAATTTTGTTTAAAAAGCCTCAGATATTTGTTTATTAGTACTTCCTCTGTCACTATTCAGTTGTATTTCTGTAGCTCTATAGCTTGCTTTAGATGGTTCTTTTTCTATTATAGTTTCGGATAGCTGTAGATAAGATGATCATGTTTCACAGTCTTCCAGTTATTCAAAATGAAGAGAACTTCAGTAGTCATTCCCCGGAAATTCAACATATTTATTATATTTGACACATAAATATCTTTAATATATGGTATTTTAGTCAAAATAGCAATTTTTAGGAAAATTTAAGTTTTAGAAATTTTCCAATGTAAAGGGTAGATTCAAGTGATGGGATTTTCTTGAAAATCTTTACATCGCATACTTGGAAGATGTTGAACTTATATATCAACTGTGGTATTTAACCGGCATATCGTTTTTGAGTTACGCAGTTCAGACTCAGACACGCACACACATACGCACACACACCACACACACACACACATACAGACTTTTTTTGTAAAAATATATATTTTTTTAATTTAGGGATCCTTAAAACACTCATTTCCTATGAATTCTCAGTATCGAATAATAGGTCAACTCAGTACCTTCTCTACCTACTATACACATTGCACGGAACAGTGAAAGTAAAAATACTAATTTAAATGGCTGCGCAGTGTGTTTAAAAACGGCTGACATTTTTCACAACTATCATATGCATTTTGCTTATTTACATAGCGCAGTTCTTGCAAGAAAAAAAGTATCAAAGTGGACATTTTCAACTATTTTGGTTTAAAAATGAGCTCTAGACACTCCTGACTGATATTAAAAGCATCCCATATGACAGCTTTGTTTCTTTATTTCTCTGTTTACCCTCATCGTATGTAGGACTACCCCAGGATTTACAAGACAGGGCCTGAGGTCAGATGCCTGTTGAAAGGCAGAGGCATTGGATCAGAGAGAAGCCAGGATAGATGATCAGCCCGATGCCTGGTAAGATAAGGAACAGGGTGGTATGAAATGATATTGAAATGGATTACAGGACAGGCTATTATGGAGCAGTTGGTGGAATAAAAGCCGGGGGGAACCGGAAAACACTCGCTCGGACGCCGCTTCGTCCACCGTATGAAAGTTTGAGTGGTTTATTTTAAATCAGAATATGGGAAGACGAAACTACGTGAGGTATTTAAGTATATGTATGTTACGACTGACCACGAGGTCCCTTAAAATGCCCATTAATATTTAATTTTTGGAACTCAGAACTGCAGTTTGATATATTGGTTAAAAATTATAATGATGAAACTCAAAGTTATGACAACAGGATAACCCTGCACACAGTGCTAAATACAGTATTGCGACGCATTATGATTTGAACTACAGTTCACCTTCAGTTACTACACGCGGATATTTGACATGTCGCATCACAATGGTTCCACCCACGAGTTCCCGTCCTAACCTGTATGACTCGATTAGTTCGTTGAACTGATTCAAGTAGGCAAATACATCCACCACCAACACCTTGAAAACGTGTTTTGCTAAGGAAAGGTTTTACATAAAGAATACAAATCAGAGGTGCTTGTTTTAAAATAATCCTCTTAAAAACTAATAGGGCTGTCAATTCTGGTTATTAAATTCTTTAGTTATTGCGTTTTAAGTGAGTTGTGTTTCTTTTACATATTTTTTATGTTTTACCTGTTCCTTTAGGCTCCTTTTTCTACACTAACAGATATCAAACATAATTGAAAATGACACGAAATTAGTACAATAAAGTGCTAATTGCCTTAAAAACCATTATAAGAGCGACAAAGTTTTCAAATTCAGGTTGCCCCAATTCTAATGTTA
The DNA here is from genome assembly GCA_030762935.1 of Hymenopus coronatus. NCBI lineage: Eukaryota > Metazoa > Arthropoda > Insecta > Mantodea > Hymenopodidae > Hymenopus > Hymenopus coronatus. The sequence continues at coordinate 162,984,978 of CM060892.1, forward strand.
TTATTATTACTATTATTATTAAATGAGGATCTGATATATCAGATTTCTCTTTAACCTCTGTCGCCCTCCGTGGTGTAACAGTTACATGTAGCCTCTACAATTGCAGGTTCAAATCTGACCGAGGATAATTACTTCTTTTTTTTTTGGAAGCAAAAACCCTTGGTATGGCTTCCTTCGGACAGGAAGTAAAGTGAAATTTGATCCTTTAGAAACATCCTAAAATTGTCCTATGTTCCACTTAGAAGTTACGCGAAACCAACTTAAATTATCTCTTTAACCTCTTTATATCTATAAACAAAATTCAATTACCCACCCCTGTAGTGCGGAGATAGCGTGTCAACTTCACATTCAAGAGGTCCCAAGTTCAAATCTCGGCTAGGGTTAGTTATTCAGATAAGTTTTTTTTTTTTTCCGAGATCTTCGCTTATCCTGAGAAGATAAATTCCGGGTAACTGTAAGCTCTCTGGGTCAAGGTATCATAAATTTAATTCGTCCATTTCATTCATTCATCGTCCGATATGGCCTACCAGGTTAAAGGACCTTAAAGTAAAGTAAAACAAATCAGTTATTCACTAAAATAAACGTTTGTTTATTTTTTAACTTCTGTATCCATATATTTATACACATTATTCACTTCTATTATTATTTTTCCATTTAAGCAATATATGTGTATTGCTTTTTACTTTCTCTATAGGCACTATGTACATAGTGTATAGAGAATGTATTGCACTCCACCAAAAAATTCGATACCGAGATTTCACCGGAAATATATGTTTTAGGGTCCCCTTTATCTAAAAAAAGTATTTTCGGAAAAAGGTCCGTGTGTGTGTGTGTGTGTGTGTGTGTGTGTGTGTGTGTGTCCCTGTGTCCGTGTGTCTGTGAACACGATAACTCAAAAACGAAAAGTAGGTAAAATACCAAACTTGGTATTTAAGTTAAGTATCTTACAGGGATGCGACACGAAGATTTTGATAAAAATCCCCCCACCTCAAACTACCCTTTACATGGAACTTTTTTCGAAAATTTTGATTTTCTCAAAAATGGCTATAACGACTTTCATTAAATTTTCGTACATTAAAGATATTTACATGACAAATAAAATGTATATCTTGAATTTTCTGGGAATAGCCTCTGAAGAGTATTTTATTCTGGAAGAATTTTACTAAATTTTGAATAACAGCTAAACCGTAAGAGATGGACAAAAACTTACTACACAAAAAATGTAGAGCACGTTAAAACGCACACTTTATGCTATATACATTTTTTTCGTGGAGTTGATCGTTTTTGTGACATTCCTTATTTTGGTTTCTGCTATGAAAAACTTAATACATTTCTCATACAGCAATTTGTCAACTGCTGTCCATAGAAACAAAGGAACTTCAGTGACATAGCAACCAGCTTTTGATTATCACTTTAACCTATGGTACTCCCTTATTTCACCTCTACTTACAAGAAAGCAAGTAATATGGCTATTTCTGCTAATGTTTTACTGATTAGCATGAAGTTAATAGAAGTATAAGCTTTTTAAGAATAATTTGTTGCAGGAATATAGAGAAAGTCATGTGAATGGTACACATCAGATTTTTTCATTCACTTTAGCCATTTTTCAGCTACCTTAATTTTAGGAAGTATTATTCTTAAAAAGAAATGCCATTTTTTATTTCTTAAAGTGTTGTTGGTCTCCATTGAGTCAATTTTCATATTTGTTATACATACATATATATATATATATATATATATATATATATATATATATATATTGAAGTTTTAATTGAAATATATATATATATACTTAAACTTAGTAAAAACTTCAATTAAAATTTGAAAAACAAATCGCATAAATATTAAACTTCACATTCACTTCTTTAAGGATTGCTACTCATAGGAAATAAAAACATGTTTAGGAATTTTGGATTTTTACTTTCTCTACACGTACTGTGTACATAGTATGTACAAACGGTATTGAATTTACCCCAAAATTCGATACAAAGATTTCACCGGAAATAGACCTTTTAAGGTCCCTGTATCCAAAAAAAGGATTTTCAGAAAAAGGTCCGTGTGTGTGAACCGATAACTCAAAAACGAAAAGTCGGTAAAATACCAAACTTGGAATTTCAATTTAGTATGCTCCAGGGATGCGACACGAAGATTTTGAGAAAATCGCCCCCAAAACTACCCTTTAGATGGAAAACATTTCGAACATTTTTATTTTCTCAAAAAATGACTAACGATTTTGATTAAAATACGTATATTAAAAATGTTTAGATTGCAAATTAAATGTATATCTTGAATTTTCTCAGAATAGCCTCTAAAGACCTCTTTATTCTGAATGAATTTTGCTGAATTTTACGTAACTGATAAACCGTAAGAGATACACAAAACTTAGTACCTACATAAAAATGTAGATCAAGTTAAAACACACAATTTATGTCACATACGTTTTTTTCTGATATATTCCTTGTTATTTGTTTCAGATTTAAAATACTTAAACTTTTTTTACACGGAAATTTGTAAACTCCTGGCGCTGCATAAAAACAGATTTCATGCATATGGCAACCGGATCTTAAAAGATTTGACAATCGCTTTAGCCTAGTGTACTGCCTTATTTACCTTCTACTTACAAGGAAGCAAGTGATTAAGGCAATTTCTGCTAATGTTTATATCGATTATAATGAAGTAGATAGAAGAATATGCTTTTAAACAATAATTTGTTACAGTGATCTAAAGAAAGCCATGTGAAAGGAACACTCAGATTTTTAAGTTTTCTTTCCGAATCAGTCAATCCTGCATTTATATAAAATACGACTGATTGCTTACCAATTTGGTGTTTAACAGATTTTTGTTGTTGAGTTACGCTGTTCACAGACACACATCAACTTTTTCTAAACATGTATTTCCGGTGAAATCTCTGTCTCGAATTTTTTCTGGAGTACAACACCTTCTCTGTCTACTATGTAAGTACATAGTACTCGGTACAGAAGTAAAAAGGTTAACGTCAATCAGAAAGCGTTGAAATGACTCCTTACAAATGTTGCTGGTTACCACGGAAAGTTAAAGATAGCAATAGTTCCTTAGTTCCAATCTCGCTTAGTAAGAGCTTCCCGGATAAGGATTTTTTCCAGGTTTTCCTTTATCCTGAGAAAACGAATGGGCCCAGAGCTCATATGAGCATTTTATCACAATTTCATTTTATCGTCGATACATCTTGCCAAGTTAAAGGGCGTTAAACTAAAAAAAATAAAAAGTGAACTAAAAGAATCGGATGTGTTCCATTCACATAACTTTCTCTAGTTATTCCATATACAATCTATTCTCACAAAAGATAATATTTTTATCCACTTCACTCTAATCAAGATAAAACATTAGCAGAATTGGTCTTACTACTTACTTCCTTGTAAGTAGAAGGGAAATATGGAAATGCACAAGGCTAAAGCAATAGTCAAATCTTTTAAAATATCATCGCTATATGAAACAATTGAGGTTCAGTTCGCTTTACACTGTCCCATTTGAGAAACGTTGGATAGTTTAAAATTGTAACGAATAACAAGGGATATCTTGAAAGCGATCAACTGTACAAGAAAAACGTATTAATACATAAAGTGTGTATTTGAACATCTATTTTTTTGTAGCAAGTTTTATCTATCTCTTACGGTTTAAGCATTATGCAAGATTTTGCAAAACTCGTCCAGAATAAAGAGGTCTTCCAAGGCTATTCCCAGTAATTTTAAAATATACATTTTAATTGCGATGTAAATATCTTTAATATGTGCTATTTTAATCAAAATCGTTGGAGCTATTTTTGAGAAAAACTTTTCAAAAAATGTTTCCTTGTAAAGGGTGGTTTGTGATTGGAGGATTTTCTTGAAAATCTTCGTGTCGCATCCTTGGAAGATACTATACACAAACACCATGTTTGGTATTTAACGGTCTTTTCGTTTGTGAGCTATACTGCCCCCCCCCCACTCACACAAGACCATTTTATAAAAATGCTTTTTTCGACTCAGGGCACCTCAAAATGTATATTTACGACGAAATCTCATATCAAAATTTTGGGGGAATACAATGCCTTCTCTAGCTACTAGTACATAGTATATGCATACGGGCTAGAGAAAGTAATAACAAAGCATAGATATCCCACAGAAGCTAATAATATTTAATCTTGCATAACAAAAAATTGGAAACAAACACATACAGATTGATAGCAGGAAGACTGCCTAAACTTAAAGCTGGAATGGTTGATTATTTTTAAATTTTGTTTGAAATGCGTGTCATTCTTTTTCTCCATTAAAATGATAAAGACGTTTAAATTAATAATTTCCAGATGTAAGCTTCTAATATTTAAGGTGTGCTTCATCAAAGGACTTTAAAAGTTACTGTACGATGGAACATTGTCATTGCCGTCATCATCATCGATAATCGCTAGGAATTTCCTTAACATTAGTTTTCCATCCACTGTATTCCGCTCTTTAATACAAGTAAAGATATAAACATTAAGTGTCTTTAATGTGTGAAATTACTTACATTTTAATATCTGAAAATGCATATTTAATACCAAAAGTAGACATTCATTGCATGTAAATAAGAATATAAGTGCAAAGTGGTGCTTTTGATTTGGTTTGTTTGTAGCTTAACGTTCTTTAACCTGGTTGGTCATATCGGACGATGAATGAAATTGGTGAAATGATGCTCAAATGAACTCGGGGTCCATGGAGCTTAAAGTTAATCGATATCCGTCTTCCCAGGATAGGGGAAAAAAAATCAACGAAAAAAACCTTATCCGAGATTCGAACTCACGACCTTTTGAATGTGAGGCAAACACACTACCACCACACAACCTAGGCGGATGAAAAACGTTTATGTTTAGTAACTGTTACATTAAATGGAGTAGAAAATTAATGCTTATTGCATGTATTTTAACATGGTGATTGAAAATGTATACATTGCATATGTATTTTTGAGAGCAATAAATAACAATTTAGAAATGACAACGACAAATTTAATGTACATATTTAATATTTTTAGAATTATATATATATATATATATATATATATATGTGTGTGTGTGTGTGTGTGTGTGTATATAAGGATGTTACCAGTGTGTAGTGGCACAGACTGCAAAGGCCAAATGATATCATCTTAAGTTTTAATACACTTGTTTATGATGTTTACAATTAATTGTAATGGTAGAACTTTAAATGTATACTTTGGAATACTCTATGTCCAAGGTTTACTTAGCTTTCATGACCCTAGAGAACGCAATATAATCTAAGCTAATACAATCAGATTCCTTCAATACTGACATTCAACTATAGCAGAGAGCCGGCGAAGGAAATTTTTCTTTTAAGGGTTGTACCGATTACAGAATTTCTCCAGGCTTTTTTATACAGCTGATATTTTAATCCAAAGTAGTTTATTTATTATATAACTAAGATAACACCTGAAGTTTATTTCCGCGCTTTATAACAAAAATAGAAGCGTCTCAAAAAAGCCCAAACGGCGGAAGCAGTAACTCGTTAACTCTGAATAACACTGAAGGGATTTACGTTATCTGAGGGAAAATAGCTTTCTCTTTTCTTCCTCTTTGTAACACGAGCGGAATCATTAAGAGCTGATAAGAAAGCAAAAAAGCGTAAAAATAAAGAATGAACTTTCCAAGCATGTGCGATGACGAACTTAATGTTAATAAATCCAAGCTAACCTGGCTATAAATGTGTTTCCAACTTTGTGAGGTGGAATAAATCCCCAACACGCCTCTTTTCTTCCCTACCTAGTTTTACTGTGATAGACTAATATTAAAACTGCTTAAGTAGAGGAGGAGCCTTGAGGTTGAAACTTTCCGAATTCCAAATGTCATCAGTACTATGTAACGATTTCATAATCCCTAGTATTGATATGGCTCTGCTAGTCAACACTTCACGTTCTTGTTGATACACTCATCCAAAAATTAAAAATAAAGTAATAATTTAAACTCCTTTAAAACAGGTAAAATTTATATTAAATCTATAAAACGTATATTATAATATTATTACTATTAAAATTACAAATAAAACTAATGTGTTCTATTCACATTCCTTTCTCTACAAACTATTGTTACAAAAGATTATTCTTTTATCTACATGGCGGTAATTGAGATAAACATTAGCAGAAATGGTTGTATTAGTTCCTTCTAAGTAGAAAAAATGGCATGTTATTTATGGATGCTCTTTAACTGCTGTGGTTCTTAGCATCCCATTCTAAATTGGGCGTGAAAAACCACTTAATTTTGCTCAGAGGCCTCTCTATCAGGCTTGAGGTTCTTTTCCGTGCCGTAAATCTACGACACGGGACCAACGGCTTTACTTCCCTTCCGAAGGAAGCCATGCTAAGGATTTTTACACTCGAAAAAATCCATCGTCCTCCGCCGAATTTGAACCCGCGACCTTGGGTATATGAAGTCAGCAGGGTAACCATTACACCACGGAGGGCGACTTCTAAGTAAAAGGGAAATAAGGTAAAACGCCAAAGCTAAAGCGATTGTCAAATATTTTAAAAAGCCGGTCGCTATGTGAAACAATTGGAATTCGCTTTCGATTTACAGGGCCAAGAGTAAAACAAAAGAGAGATGAAAGGAAAGATGACCTCCCGTCTGAGAAAAAATTAAATTGCTTAAAATTGAAACCAAAACAAGGAATATCTTGGAAACGGTTAACTCTACAAAAATGTATAGGGACCTAAATGTTGGTGTAGTAAGTTTTGCCTAACTTACGGTTTACCAGTCATACAAAAGTAATTTAGAATGAACAGGTCTTCAAAGACTATTCCTAGAAAATTCAAGATACACATTTTATTTCTCAAGTACATGGCTTTAATATACGGTACTTTAATCAAATTTGTTAGAACTATGTTTGAGAAAAACATTTTGTAAATAAATGGTGGGGGATTTTTAAGAATATGTTCGTTTCGCAAACTTGGAAGATACTAATCTTTAACACGTTTTGAGTTGTTTTTTTTTTTTTTTTCTTTGGTAGTGTTTAACGCCCGCTTTAACTAATTGACACAGGCGGTGACACTGATGATACATGAATGAAGATGGAGCACCAGTGGAGAGCGATGGCGGGGAAACCGGAGAACCCGAAGAAAACCCGCCCCAACGCCGCTTTGTTCACCACAAATCTCATATACGGTCGCTTGGGATCGAAGGTGAGAGGCGAATGGTCTAACCACTCGGCCATGACGCGGCCCGTTTTGAGCTATGCTGTCGACAGACACACCCATACAGACACACTGCCCTTTTTCTAATCTTTTTTTTATTCAGGTGAAATCTCGGTATTGAATTTTTGGGTGAAATACAATAGCTTCTCTATAACAATGTAATAGTACGCTTAGAAGAAGTAAAAATAATGTATTAAAATTTATAACGAATAACAGAAAATGTGCTAAACTCCGTTGCATTTTTTCCCAAATATACATATACAAAATATTTCTGGCTTCTAAATCCTTGCATGATCCCTAACCAACATTAAATGGGACCCGCATAATCAAATACATTAATTCTTAACGTGGAAAATTTTTCACTACATGCTATTTGATCTGCTTTAATTCTTTCAAATTTCTGTTTCGGATTTCTCATTTACATATGCAGTATGCTTATTCGAATAGATTTGTTCTTCTTTACCGGATAATCATCGCTTTTAGTATGACATACACGTCAATTCCTTAAATCAAGCAGTCGAGGAGCTAGCAGTTCATAGCAAATCCAGGATAGGTTATCAGCGGTTAAGAAGGGAATGAAATGGAGTGATAAAAGTAATGAAAGAATAATTTACAAATCAAATTAACCAAAATACCATTCGCCTAACTACGAGGAATCAATCGCGAAAAAGAAAGAAAAAAAACCCTTTCCGAATACGAGTCACAAACGTTCCCGCCTGAACCAACCCGCTCTGTCAGGTACATTTATACAAAGTGTTAATACCAACTATTTTTTAAAAAATGTCATATGCTACATTCACATTACTTCCTATATCCATTCCTCAATAAAATATTCCTGCAAAAACTTATTCCTCTCTACGCCTCATGATGATCGAAATAAATTTTTTACAGAAGTGATTGTATTAATACTTCCTATATACAAGTAGAATGCACTTATGCACCAGACTTAAGTGATAGTCAAGTATTTTAGGACGGATCACTATGTGATGGATTTGAAATTCGATTTTCTTTGTACGTTCGGGACAAAATTACGAATCTTTTATTTCCCCCCCCCCCCCGGTTTGAAAATGTAAAAAGGCCCTGCATTCACCTAACTTTCTCTACCTATGCAGCAATAAACTGTTCTTATAAAACCTTATTCATCTGCTTAATTCATTTATCAAGATAAATATTAGTAGAAATGGTTTTATTGCGAAATTATTTCCTTGTATAAGCGGAATAAGGATATACGAGTAAGCTAAACTAACGACAGTCAAAACCTTAAAAAGCCCGTCGCTGTTTGAAAAATTTGAAATTTCGTTGTTTTTTTTTGTTGTTTTTTTTTTTTTTTTTGTTGTTTGACCAGGAAGAAAATAAATCTGATCTGTTCCATTCACATGAATTTCTCTACATCTCTGCAACAAATTGTAGTTAAAAAGCTTATGCTTCTACTTACTTCATGCTAATTAGCAGAAATAGTCTTATTATTTGTTTCCTTGTAAGTAGAAGCGAAATGAGGGAGTTCCATAGGTTAAAATGATAGCCAAAAGCTGGTTGCTATGTAACTGAAGTTCCTTTGTTTGTACAAAGACCTTGGAATTAATTACCTACACACACCGACGGCGCTAGTGTCGCCGCCACAAATTGAAACCTCTCGCGCATTCTCAACTGGAGGGCAGGTACGCTGAAAGGACTTTCAGTACCTCGAAAACCACATTTTAAGAACCTGGTGGTAAAATTTTATGTAAAACTCAGGTGTTATCATGCAGCAAAATCTTACAGCAGTGTGCTGCACAAGAAAATAGTCAGACAGCATCTCTCTAAATCAATTTTGTTTATGAATCAATGGGTTAGTAGAGTTTAATTATTTTTGCATAAAATTTACTACATTAAGTGGTAATTAATTCTAATTTTATATTTATATATCTTATCCATCTAACACAAATATACCACAAATGCTTACTAACGTATTGAATACAATTTACTGAAGAGGAATACACGTACCTAATTTCCCATTTATTTTAATTTTATACGGTGCATATAGTGTCTCTGTAAATCCAGTATCGTATGTGTTTTTTTTTTTTTGTGCTAAAGCGCTTTATTTACGTTTGTATTTATTTACATACCCGTAGGTAATATGGCCGTATCACCACTTTGACCTTCTATAACAACTGCTTAAATTGTTGAATTATACATTAAAAATGTACTTTTGGATTAACTTAACACACATTAACTATCGCATTCATATTTATAGCCTCTTGGAATAATATTTAAATAAGAATTCTTTCTTCAGCTTAGAATTGAGCGCAGCATATTTTGTATTTTTAATTCAGCATTTTAACCGCTTTACTACAGACACACTCTTAACAACTCATATTTAGAATTCTTGTTGACGACTTTGTGTATTATAGTAAAAATCCGATGTGTTCCATTCATATAAATTTCTCTACATATCTTGACAAATTATTGTTAAAAAGCTTATTCTTCTATCTACTTCATACTAATCGATTAGCAGACATGCTCTTATTACTTGCTTCCTTGTAAGTAGAACGGACAAAAGCTAAAACGATAGTCAAATCTTTTAAAACTGGTTTCATATGTATGAAATGGGTTTCTTTGCAGGGCTAAGTGTTGACCCCTTCCCGTAAGAGTAAATATTTTAAAACAGAAACCAATAACAAGGGATTTCTCAACTCCACGAAAGTGTATATGAAGTAAATTATGGTTCTATCGAGATCTACATTTTTTGTGCAGTGTGTTTTTTTTTTTTTTTTTTAGAATCTCTTACGGTTTACCAGTTATGCAAAATTCATCCAGAATTAACAGGTCTCAAAGTCTATTCCCAGAAAATTCAGCATATACATTTTATTTGGCATGTAAATATATTTAATATACGGTATTTTAATCAAAATCGTTATGCCATTTTTTAGAAAATTTAAATTTTCGAAATTTCTCCACGTAAAGGATAATTTGGGCTGGGGGCTCTTGCCTCAAAATCTTCGTGTCGTATCCTTGGAATATACTAAACTTAAATACCAAGTTAGAGTTTTCATCGACTTTTCATTTTTGAGTTATCGTGTTCATGGACACAAACACCAACACGGACTTTTTTCTAAAAGTTCTTTTTTTATACAGGGGACCCTAAAACGTGTACTTCTGGTAAAATCTGGGTATCTTTTTTGGGTGGAGTACAATACCTTCTCTATACGCTAAGTAGGTACCTACATCACGTGTAGTGAAAGTAAAAAAAAAGTAGACAGTATATATGGAATCAGTGAGAAGAAACTGCGAAAAACAGAATTAAAGTCGAATTATACTTTCGGTGATGCTTACATCCCGTTTTATAAAGCACTTTATACGCAAGTATACAATATTCAACTTCAATTATAATATTTACTTTTGTTTCGTTCAGTTGTGGGATGAAATTCCCTCTAGTCAATTAAGTGATTTTATTCAATCCCCAACCGGACATTCAAGGTCTAATCCCCGTGCATAAATGCTGATGATCATAAGGTCTCTTGGGGATTACGATCCCACGAACCGCCGCTTCAGGCGATACCGGTTTCCCCGCATGGATTGCGGGCATCCCCGGTAACGAAGGAGCACCTCCAACAGCTGCTACGGATAAGCTCCTTACGATCCTTCAAGAGTTGCTTGGATATCAAAAATAAAATACCCAAAATAAAGTTTTGAATAAACTTCACACCAGCGGTGCACAAGGGCTGTTACACCATAACAGGCATCCGTCGAGGAGCAATACTTGCCTCCTATTGTCACTCCACAACCCCAAACCTCACCCGCCATCCTGCAAACTCCACAATCCCGTCAGTACGTGGTTAAGTTCTCTCCGAGAACAGGGACACGTCTAACACACCTCGGGCTACCTTCAGCCTGCCAATTGCTCTGGGAACGTGTTGTCGCAATTATTCCCAACTCAGGTATCTTCATGACGTAATTAAAGCTGTTTTAAATTTCACTGTTTCCCCATTGCAATCAATGTATTGCGCGCGACCTCGCACGCCTCCTGCCCTCCAAGAAAATCTTCTATTTCCGACACGCATTGCTCTCTGTGCAGGCAGAGGTGTAGGGGCTTGGTTTGTATGGACAGAAGTTAAGAAATTCCTGTATGAGAAAAGCATAAGTTTTTCAAAGCTAAAACGAAAAACCAGGAATATCTTAAAAAGATCTACTCCACGAAAAAAATGTATATGACATAAATTGTGTGTTTTATCGTGAGCTACATTTTCTGTGTAGTAAGTTTTCCCCCATCTCTTACGGTTTAGCAGTTATGCACAATTCCGTAAAATTCATCCAGAATAAAGTTGTCTTCAGGGGCTATTCCCAGAAAATTCAAGGTATACATTTTAACTGTTAGGCAAGTATCTTTAATATATCATATTTTAATCAAAATCGTTACATCAATGTTTGGGCTTTAACGGTATTTTCGTTTTAGAGCTATGCTGCCCACAGTCACACACACACGCACACACAGACAGACAGACAGACAGACACACACACACACATACGGATGGACAGACACACACGGACATTTTTCTGAAAATGTTTTTTTTTATTCAGGGAGCCTCAAAACATGTATTTCCGGTGAAATCTAGGTATCGAATTTTTGGGTGCAATGCAACACCTTCTCTATACACTATTTACATAGTTCGTATAGAGAAAGTAAAAATACGAATAACGACTTCCCATTGCTGAAAAATATTATTGGAAAATATTTCGGAAATGATTAGCAATACAACAAAAACCCTCCGCGGTCTAGGAGTTAGCTTCTGTTCCACAAGATCGTAGGTTCAAACCCGGTGGAGCATGATGGGCTTTTTAGGGCGTAAAATTCTTGGCATAGTTTCCTTCGGCAAGGAAGCAAAGCCGATGGCCCCCTGTTTTAGATTTATCGCACGTAAAGCCTAGCAAAGAATCTGAGAAAATTAAGCGGTCTTTCACTCCCAATATAGAGGTACGTCCAGAAAGTAAGTTCCGTTTGGTAATAAAATTAAATTGTGTACAGATACAGAATAATTATTTACTGCACAATTTTCTACAACACTTAAACTACTTTTCCACATAGCTGCCGAAATTTTGCAGGCATTTGTCATAGCGTGACACAAGTTTTTGTATACCTTCCTAATAGAAGTTTGCCGCCTGTGTCTTCAAAAAGTTGGTACCCAAAGTGAGCAAAGTTTACGAAATTTAAGTTTTGCGGTAACAATTTCATGGATTAGTGATCGTGAGCTTTGGGGAAATTCCATAGCGAGAGCACTAATTGTAAACTTGCGGATTTCCTGGATCTTATCATCAATCGCGTGAACCAGTTCTTCTGTAACCAAAGATGGACGCCCACTTCGTTCTTCATCGTGCACTTCACTACGTCCTTCATTTAACTGTCGGACCCATCTTCTCACCATTGAATCACTCATCGTATTTAGTCCGTAAACTTCGCAAATTTGCCGATTTCAATTGGTTTCACTTTCCTAACATTCAGAAAACGAATCACAGATCTGATTTCACAAGCGGCAGGCTTTTCAATCAACACCGACATTGTAAACAAGCACAACAAAGCGTATGTGGCTGACAGAGATCTCAAAATGGCGCACGTTTCCTCTCCTTGATACAGAGCGTCTACCGCGCATGTGCGGAACTGCGATCGCAGCGCTGCAGCGGATATAAATTGAAACGGAACTTACTTTCTGGACGTACCTCGTAGAATGGGGCGCTGAGAACCGCAGCAGGTAAAGAACGACCATAAAGCTAAATTATAATTTACCACAACAAAAATGTAAGTGATATAAATTGTGTTTTTTAAGTTTTTGTCTATCTCTTACGATTTACCAGCTATGCAAAGTCACGGAATGAAGAGGGGCCTCAAACATGTATTTGCGGTGAAGTCTTGGAGTCTAAATATTGAGTGGAAAACAATAACTTCTCTATCGACTATTGTACATTGAGCATACGTGATAGAGAAAATCAACGACTCATTTTTAATTTCTCTAGCCGCATGTACATACAATGTAGAATTGTTGATACATTCGTAACTGGAAAACTTTTATTTATATATATATATATATATATATATATATATATATATATATATGATGCACAGCTATAATTTGAAACGTATCATTTATATTTTCAAAGTAGATAAGTTACTACGATAGATACATAAAATTTGTTAGCCATATAATACGCCATACACCTAAGAGAAAATCTTACACTACATTACCAAAATAGATATGAGTACCGCGTACATTAGGCATCTTACTCATGTGTTTATGGGTTTTCTAGTCTTTCTGTTTACCTTCTCTACACTACTATGCATACAATAGGTAGAGAATGTACTGTATTCTACCCAAAAATTTGATATCGAGATTTCATCGGAAATACTTGTTTGAGGTCCCCTGAAAAAAATATATATGAAAACGATCCTTGTGTGTGTGACATTGTATGTGTGCGGACAGCACAGTTCTAAAAGGAAAGGACCGTTGAATACCAACTTTGGTATTTGAGTAAATTGTCCGCGCCGTGACCGAGTGGTTAGACCACTCGCCTCTCACCTGGGTTCGACCCCAGGTGACTGCATATGGGCTTTGTGGTGGACAAAGCGGCACAGGACGGGTGTTCTCCGGTTTCTCCCGACATCGCATTCCACCGGTGCTCCACCTCCATTCCATGTATCATCAGTGCGATCGTCTGCGGTACCATAGTAGTAAAAGCGGGCGTTAAACACTATCCAAAAGAATGGTACTTAACTTAAGAATCTTCAGAGGATACTACCCCTTACATGAAGCATTTTTTAAAATTTTCGAATTTCTAAAAAAAATCCTCTAACAGTTTTAATTAAAGTGTCGTATATTAAAGATGTAAAATAAAATGTACATCCTAAGTTTCTTGGGAATAGCCCCAGAAGTTTCTTCATTTTGAATGGCTTTTGCATAACTGGTAAACTGTATAATATAACCAAACAATTACTACATGAAAAATGTATGTCACGTTAAGACACACAATTTATGTTATATACATTTTTGTAGATCTAACTATTTCAGAGATAGTGCTGTTATTGGTTTCAGTTTTAAAATATTAAAATTTTCTCAAAGGGAAGCCCTCATCCGAGTTTCAATGACATTCGCATTACGACAGCTTTTAAAAGATTTGACTGTCACTTTAGCCTAATATATTCCCTTATTTCCCTTCCAATTAAAAGGAAATAAGTAATAAGACCATTTCCGATTAGCATTGTGCAGATAAAATAAAGATCTAGAGTAAGAATAGTTTGTTTGCCAAAAAAAAAAAAAAAAAAAAAAAAAAAAGTGAGAAAGTTATCGGAATTGAACACAACAGATTTTTCTCCCTTTTTCCAGAGAGGATTATATCTACATTATTGATGAATCTGCTTTCTAGGGCATGTTTTATCAGTAGTTGAGGTATCCTAAGTAAGAGGTGAATTTCTGCAGTGAATTACAGCTACGATATGCCCCGAGTCAAATCCCATGTGCTCGAAACATTCAGGCAAGTGACTGATAAAGAAACGACAGCTCTGCCAGGAAGGATGATAAAGTTAAACAAGACTCGATAAACATCTGGGTTGCCATTCTCATTTTTAATTTTAAAAAAATCGGATCTGTTCCATTCACTTGACTTTCTCTACCGGTTCTGCACACAAAATATACTTACAAAAGATGGTTATTCTATTTATACCATGCTGATCGAGATAAACACCAGTAGAAATTGTCTTATTACTTGCTTTCTTCCAAGTAGAGGTGAAATAAGGGAATACACTAGGCAAAGCGATAGTCAAGTCTTTTAAAATCTGGTCGATATGTGAACAATTGAAGTTCGGTTCGCTTTTTATTGTTAGCAAAACAAAAGAGAGATGAAAAAAAGGTGACTCCGTTTGAGAAAAATTTGTAGTTTAAAATTGAAACCAATGACAAGGTATGGCTCGTAAACAGTGAACTCTACAGCAAAAATCTGATTTGTTCCATGCACATGACTTTCTCTATATCTCTGCAACAAATTTTTGTTAAAAAGCTTATGCTTCTATTTACTTCATGCTAATCTTGAAAAAATTAGCAGAAATAGTCTTATTGCTTGCTTTCTTGTAAGTAGAAGCGAAATAAGGTTAAAGTGAACCACAGGTTAAAGTGATAGTCAAAAGCTGGTTGCTACGTGATGAAGTTCCTTTGTTGATATGGACAGGAATTGAAAATTACTGTATGAAAAAAGCACAAGTTTTTTAAAGCTGAAACCAAAAACAAGGAATATCTCAAAAACGACCAACTCCACGGAAAAAATGTATATGACATAAATTGTGTGTTTTAACGTGCTCTACATTTTTCATGTGCTAATTTTTGTCCTTCTTTTACGGTTAAAAGTGGTTAGAGCCATTTCCGAGAAAAACAACATTTTCAAATATTGTTCTATATAAAGTGTTGCTTAGGGTGGGGAATTTTCTTGAAATTCTTCGTGTCGCATCCTTGGAGGATATAAGTTTGGTGTTTAACGGTCTTTTAGCTTTTAAGCTATAATGTTAACAGAAACACACCCACCCTGACCTATTTTTTTTTTTTTTTTTTTTTTTTTGTGGACTCGGTGCAGCTCAAAACATCTATTTTCACTGGAATCTCCGTATGGAATTTTTGGGTGGAATAAAATTCCTTCTCTATACACTGTGTGCATAGTACATGTAGAGAAGGTAAAAAGATGAAGATCCCGATATGTATGAAGATAATGATTCGCCTTCACGTAAATAGCACCATGATATTACATTTTAAAAGATTCGCGAGGAATACATAATACTGATAAAATACCAGTCCCGAATATCAATACCAAAGAGTTCATATTATGTAGACTCTTTCGTTCATGACACGTGATCGCAGGCAGTAGCCAATCCAGTACATTGGCGCATAAAATTGCAACAAATTGGTACTCATTATCTCTATATTTAATCGTTTTGTTTATTACATTCACGTGCAATTGTTTTTCTAAATTTATCGCACCCACATGCATTTGATTTCTCTCTGAACTAATGTTCGTCTCATAATAATAATAATAATAATAATAATAGTAATAATAATAATATCAGTGTGCAGCGATATTCCGGTACACAATGGCGGAAGTACCAAAACTTTTTGGGGAAAAGTCTGTCACTGAAATAGACATATTAAGTAAAAACTCAAAGCCGCAGAATACTAAAAGCAACAGAGAGTGTGTTTGGAACCAATTCAAGGAATTCTATATGAAACGAGGCATGATTTATGATATTGACATCAAATTGCAACAAACTGCTCGCGAATTTATCGATAAAAGATGGAGCTCTCGTTATATTACTTATTATAAAAGTCAGAAGCCAGTTAAATTATTATAATAGTTGCACGTATACAGCAAGACTGAAAAATTCAATGCCACAGCTGGGATTTGAATCATGGATCTCCCGGTCTCCGCCCGGCTGCTCTAATCCAGTAATCTCCATTTGGTTGCTCTTTGAGTAAGGCAATTTGCTCGATGCTCCTACAAATCGCCTAGTGTGTATTGCGCGAATAACGGCGCGGAAAGTAGGAGCAGATAATTCCTTGAGTGCTGTGGCAGTATGCAACATTTTGTGTTTGAAATGCCCTATCTAACTTTCAGAGGTTAATACACTTATTGTAGGCTCTGATTGGCGGAATAATTGCTCAATTATGTCTCTTCATTGCTTTTATTTCGAACATGAACATATACATATTTCCATAGTAGGAGGTAACATAAAAGAATTACAAAAAATAATGCCAACTACTAAAGTAACAAATTAATAAAATAATAAGTCTTTAATTTGGTTAACACCATTGTAATTACATTGTATTGCTGACAGTATGGGAATTGATTTGTAACGAATAACTTTCATATTTATATCAGGGAATATGTAGATATAGGCTTCTTGGTATTCAATTGGATTCGAGCACAGTTTCGTTGGTAGTGCCATACTCACTAGCATGAATTGCGTAATGATGCTACAAATTAAAGTATCTGAGTGCAGAATATTGCCGCAAGCTAAACACTTATTCCGCCACTTTCTATAAATAAGAAAAGCTCTCCTATGCAAGCATAAACTTAGGAGTTGGTGGCTCATATACTGGATTGACATAAACTGACACGCGAGCCACTATGCAAGGAAGACTGCTGCAACACAAAATCTGCGAATTAGTGACGTCTGCTCTAACACCTGAGCTACCATAACAACTTGCCTGCCCGACTGACTCGCATTGTTCCCAGTAAATCACAAGCAATCTCAAATTGCTTTTACTCGTAGATGGCATACCTCAATGGCGAAATGCAATCTCGTAACTATAATTTTATAGTTAACCAACTATTAAGCCATTTAGTGTTAAATGTTTTTCCTTACAAACCTACACACGAATTTTGTGGAAAAGAACAATTAATTAGCATTAGCATTATATTTGTTTATATATAATAATGAAATGATTATACTCGAAGGACCACGGTCACCAGGGTATACAAGCTTCCAAGACATAAGCATTTATAATTCTGGTAGTGTATACAATAACTCATGCTGCACTAATCTGTAACACTATAAATAATTTAAACAAAAGCTGTAAATGTTTTGTTGGTTACGTGTCCATTTTCCTAGGGACACTGTTATTAACTCACAAAGCTCATTTGTTTAAAATAAAATATAGTGCAATGCTTGCCACATTAAATGGAGACTTCACAAGTTATTCAAGTAAAATATGTCGAGGAAAAGATATCAAACGCATAATATTTTAATCAAACTCATTATTGACTTTTTTTCGGAAAATAAATACCAGGTGGCCCAGCTGCCTCGTATTTGACGTGAGCAGACATTCCTTAGTGCGTTAAAAGTGCTTCAGAGCGCAAAGGGACTATTTCAAGTTAAAACACAACAGTAGAGTACTGGCGAGTGTGACCTCCACTTTACACTTTTGCCTAACAGCGGAGACTGTGAGCGGACCGCGCTCATTGCGAGGGGCAAAACGAAGGTCGCTCTCCTCAGTTCTCCACTGGCGGGTTTTTATTTGGAATATTCCCGTTGAGTTTTGCAATTCTTTTAACGCACTAAGGGATATCAACACATGTCAAATACGGGGCAGCTGGGTCACCTTATATATGAAAATCTGATTTCTTCCATTCACAATTTTCTCTGACTCTGCAAATAAACTATTCTTACAAAATATAATTCTTCTGTCTACTTTATGGTAATCGAGAAACAGAAATGATCTTATTACTTAGTTCCTTCCAAGTAGCAGGGAAATAAAGAAACACACTACGCTAAAGCGGAGTTAATTTCTTCAATAACTGGCGCTACTGCTATTGAAATTAGGTTGTCTTTGCATGGCCGAGTAAAACAAAAGAAAATTGTATGACGACTATCCGCTTGAAACAGGTATAGGCATTTAAAAACCGAAACCAATAATAAGGAATACCTGGTTGACTCCAGTATATATAATATGAAAAATTGTGTTTTTAAAGAACCCTATATTTTATGAGTAGTAAGATTTTGTCTATCTTTTACAGTTTTCCGAATGTCTTCCAGAAGAGGCCTTCTTAGAAAATTCAGGATATACGTTTTATTTCCCATGTAAATGTATTTAATATATGGAATTTTAATCAAAATCACAAAAGTAATTTTTAGAAAATCGAACATTTCAAAAACGTTCTATGTAACGGTTTTGGCTGTGGATTGTCTTGAAAATCGTGTCGCATTCTTAGAAGATACAAATTTAAATACGAAGTTGGTATTTATCTGACTTTTCATTTTTGAGTTATAAAGTTGAAACATACAGACACAGATTACCTTTTTTTTTTTTTTTTTTTTTTTCTATAATACCTTCTCTATCTACTGGGTAAATTTATATAATTAGTAGAATAAATAAAAGGGTTCCACACAAATAGTAATTTGGGGTTGGTGAATTTCTTGAAAACCTTCGTGTCACGTCCTTGGAAAATTCTGGACTGCACGTCCATACCTTTGCTCTGAAGCTCCTTTTTGGTGACATTCATGAGGCCACAAAACATAAATTTCTAGTGAAATATGGATAGTCATTATTTGGATATCTAACTACCACGCCTAAGCAGTAGCGAAAGAAATTAGGACGCAAGATATAACCTGCATATATAAATCCATACTCTAGTACTTTAGTACTGCATATAACGCATCAATGGGAAATAATCTGTTAAACATAGAAAACAGTTCTCATACTACAAACGAAACGAGGAAATAATTCACAAATCGCGAAATCCATCTTATCAAGGTTTTTCCAAACTGCTGTTGATATTTACATCCAAACCTGGGGACAAGCAGTCCTTCAAATAAAACAGCATTTCATGAGGAATTAAAAATTACTTACTTACTAAAGTATCCAGTTAATTGTATAGTTTAGTAAAAATATTGAATATAGGTGTTATTAAGGTGATATATCTGTGATATTTGATGAAAAATTTTGAAACATTCATAAACTATTTTTTTTTTCGTGATAAAACAATATGAATTCTAAACTTTAAGTTGTTATATCGCTTTTCCCACTTGGCTTTTGTACTACCAATTAACTGATGCTTTAAATGTGCAAGCGCATGCTGATTACCAGGCAGTGCCAAATTTAAGCATTATTTACTCGCAAAGTTTTTCCAACATTTTTCCATGTTTAATTATGCAATTGTTTACTAATTTATTTCACCACTTCTCAAAATTATATTAAACAATATGGTCGTATAGTTTTCCGGAATAGTGCTCCACTTTTGGCAAATAAACTATTACAGTTTGAAAAATCGAGAATTTTGAAAGGTCCGAAAAGTAAAACTTTTTCTATAATACACCTCCGCCGCCACCACCACCACCGCCACCACCACCACTACCACCACCAATAATAATAATAATAATAATGACAACAACTAGGGTTATGTTATGACAGATCCATGCAAACTCATTTATTGTTAAATTTTAATCTATTATGTGAGCATTTTTGAAAAAGTATCACCTGGCTCCTTTTTATTTTCTCTGGTACAATGTACACAGTGGATAGAGAAGGTATTGTATTCGACACAAAAATTCGATACCGAAATTTCACCGGAAATACGGGTTTTGAGACCCCCTAAATAAAAACAATAATTTTTAGAAGCAGGTCCGAGTGTGTGTCTGTGTGTGTGTGTGTGTGTGTGTGTGTGTGTGTGTGTGTGTGTGTGTGTGTGTGTGGAGAGCCTTTGGGCAGCTTAGATGAAACATATGATGTGATTCATTTACATGCCTTTCTCTATGTCTCTGCAACGAATTATTGTTAAAAAGCTTATGCTTCTATTTACTTTATCCTAATCGAGAAAAAATTATAAAAAATGGTATAATTACTTGCTTCCTTGTAAGTAGAAGCGAAACAAGGGAGTATCATAGGTTAAAGTGAAAATCAAAAACTGGTTGTTATGTGACTGAAATTCTTTTGTTTGTATGGACACGAGTTGACAAATTCCTATATGAGAAAAGTATACGTTTTTCATAACTGAAACAAAAAACAAGGAATATCTAAAAAACAATCAACTCTATGAAAAAATGTATATAAAAATTGTGTGTTTTAAAATGATCTACATTTGTTGTGTGGTAAGTTTTTGTCCATTTTTTACGGTTTAGCAGTTATGCAAAATTCCGTAAAATTGACCCGGAATAAAGTAGTCTTTAGAGGCTATTCCCAGAAAATTCAAAATATACATTTTATTTGTCAGGTCAATATCTTTAATGTACGATATTTTAATCAAAATCGTTAGCCAGTTTTTAGAAAATCAAAATTTTCGAAAAAAGTTCCATGCAAAGGGTAGTTTGGGGTAGGGGAGTTTTACTCAAAATCTTCGTGTCGCATCCCTGAAAGATACTTAACTTAAATACCAAGTTTGGTATTTTATCGACTTTTTGTTTTTAAGTTATCGTGTTCACAGACACACGAACACTCTGACTCACAGACACACGGACACACACACGGACCATTTTCTGAAAATACTTTTTTTTGGATACAGGGGTCCCTAAAACATATATTTCCGGTGAAATATCGGTATCCAATTTTTGGATGGAGTGCAGTACCTTCACTATACACTATGTACATAGTACATGTAGAGAAAGTAAAAAGAAAAGTCGTTTAAATACCAAACTAGGTATTTAAATTCAGTATCTTCCAAGGACGTGATACGAAGATTTTCAAGAAAATCCCTCCACCCGCAATTACCTTTTATATGAAATATTTTTCGAAAATTTTGATTTTCTAAAAAAATGGCTCTAACGATGTTTATTAAAATGCACATTTTTAAGATATTTTTATGACAAAACGCATATCTTGAATTTTCTGGGAATACCCTTTGAGGACCCCTTCATTCCAGATGATATTTGTAAAACTCAAAGACCTTGGAATTAATTACCTAGACACACCGCCGGCGCTAGTGTCGCCGTCACAAATTGAAACTTCTCGCGCATTCTCAACTGGAGGGCAGAGCATGCATGCTTTTTGCCGTAAGTTCAGTACGCTGAAAAGGCTTTCAGTACCTCGAAAACCACATTTTAAGAACCTGGTGGTAAACTTTTATGTAAAACTCAGGTGTTATCATGCAGCAAAATCTTACAGCAGTGTGCTGCACAAGAAAATAGTCAGACAGCATCTCTACAAATAAATTTTGTTTATGAATCAATAGGTTAGTAGATTTTAATTATTTTTGCATAAAATTTACTACATTAAGTGGTAATTAATTCTAATTTTATATTTATATATCTTATCCATCTAATACAAATATTCCAGAAATGCTTACTAACGTATTGAATACAATTTACTGAAGAGGAATACAGGTACCTAATTTCCCATTTATTTTAATTTTATACTGTGCATATAGTGTCTCTGTAAATCCAGTATCGCATGTGTTTTTTTATGCTAAAGCGCTTTATTTATGTTTGTATTTATTTACATACGCCTTAGGTAATATGACCGTATCACCACTTTGACCTTCTCTAACAGCTGCTTAAATTGTTGAAATATACATTAAAAATGTACTTTTGGATTAACTTAACACACATTAACTATCGCATTCATATTTATAGCCTCTTGGAATAATATTTAAATAAGAATTCTTTCATCAGCTTAGAATTGAGCGTAGCATATTTTGTATTTTTAATTCAGCATTTTGACCGTTTTACTACAGACACACTCTTAACAACACATGTTTATAACTCTTATTGACGACTTTGTGTAATCAAAGCAAAAATCTGATGTGTTCCATTGATATAAATTTCTCTACACATCTTGACAAATTATTGTTAAAAAGCTTATTCTTCTATCTATTTCATACATCGATTAACAGACATGATCTTATTACTTGCTTCCTTGTACGTAGAACGGAAAAAAACTAAAACGATAGTCAAATCTTTTAAAACTGGTTTTATATGTATGAAATTCGTTTCTTTGCAGGGCTAGGTGTTGATCCATTCCCGTAAAAGTAAATATTTTAAAAAAGAAACCAATAACAAGGGATTTCTCAAATTGTGGTTCTATCAAGACCTGCAGTTTTTGTGCAGTAAGTTGTTTTTTGTTTGTTTGTTTTGTTTTTTTATCTCTTACGGTTTACTAGTTATGCAAAATTCAGCAAAATTCATCCAGAATAAAGAGGTCTCAAAGGCTATTCCCAGAAAATTCAACATATACATTTTATTTGGCACGTAAATATATTTAATATACGGTATTTTAATCAAAATCGTCAAAGCTATTTTTGAGATCTAAATTTTCGAAATTTATCCATGTAAAGGATACTTTGGGCTGGGGGCTCTTGCCTCAAAATCTTCGTGTCGCATCCTTGGAATATACTAAACTTAAATACCAAGTTAGAGTTTTTCTGACTTTTCGTTTTTGAGTTATCATCTTCATGGACACAAACACTAACACGGACTTTTTTCTAAAAGTTCTTTTTTTATACAGGGGACCCTAAAACGTGTACTTCTGGTAAAATCTAGGTATCTTTTTTGGGTGGAGTACAATACCTTCTCTATACGCTAAGTAGGTACCTACATCACGTGTAGAGAAAGTAAAAAAAGCATTCAGTATATATGGAATCAGTGAGAATTAAAGTCGAATTATACTTTCGGTGATGCTTACATCCCGTTTTGTAAAACACTTTATATGCAAGTTTGCGATATTCAACTTCAATTATATTTATTTTTGTTTTGTTCAGTTGTGGGATTAAATTCCCGCTAGTCAATGGAAGTGATTTTATTCAATCCTCAACCGCACATTCAAGGTCTAATCCCCGTGCATAAATGCTGATGATCATAAAGAACGTGTTGTCGCAATTATTCCCAACTCAGGTATCTTCATGAAGTAATTACAGCTGTTTTAAATTTCACTGTTTCCCCATTGTAATCAATGTATTGCGCGCGACCTCACATGCCTTCTGCCCTCCAAGAAAATCTTCTATTTCCGACACGCATAGCTCTCTGCGCAGCCAGAGGTGTGGGGGCTTGGTAAAACTGTTGTAAAACTGGTAAACCGCAAGAGATAGGCAAAATCATACTACAGAAAACATTCTAGATGTGATTAAAACACACAATTTATGTCATGTACATCTTCTTTTTTTTTTTTTTTTTTTTTTTTTTTTTTTTTTTTTTTGTGTGTAGTTAACCGTTTTCGAGATATTCCGAATTATCGGTTTTAGTTTTAAGCTACTTAAACTTTTATCAAATAGCAAGTCACTTTTATTTTCGTCGTTCTTTAATTACTATTAGCAGGCAAAGAGAATTGAATTTCAATTGTTTCACATAGCTACCGGCTTTTAAAATATTTGATTATCTTTTAACCTGTATATTCCGTTAATTCCCAAACACTTACAAAGCAAGTAAGTAGACCAATCCTGGTAATGTTTATCTTGGATAGCAAGATGCAGATCAAAAAATAATTTTTTGTAAGAAAAGTTTATTTGTAGAAATGGAGAGAGCCATGTGAATTTAAAAGATCAGATTTTTATCAGAACAATGATGTTATACTTAAAATTATTATTTATATAACCACACAAGCTGGAATTTTGATACATGATAAAAATATTATTATCACTGGGTAGTAATTATCAATAAGATAATTTACATACTCTGCTTTTTCCAAGTTTCACAGTTGCATTAGCTTAAGTTGTACAGTGGCTTAAATCTCAAAGTTTTTAGCGAAAGAATGTCTCTTCCATATAGAAAACAAATAAAATATCAGCGATTTTGTACCATCCGTAACTTGGAATTCCTGTTAAAATGTGTTTATGCTGAATAGCAAAAGTAATTTTGTTTCATAAGTGGATAAAACATAACGATGACTACAAAAATATTACCTCTTTTGACATTTCGTGAGCATAAGATTAATTTTACTGCCAATAGTGTCACATAAAACCGTGCCTCTAGATATGTTTAAAAGATAAATGCATGTATCATACATAAATTGTATTTAAGTTTCTCTGACAGCGTTATTGAAAGTCCAATACAGCGAAAGAAATAAATCTGTATTGTGCACTGCCGCAGTTGTGATGCGTGTACAACTTCTGCGACATTACTGCACTAGGTCGCTTGGAGATTATAACACACAGCAAGGGGGCATAATATATTGCCCTCAGGTTTAGTCCCTACTGTCGCATCGCTACTAGAAGCAATAAAAAACAAGAAAAATAACCCAAATAAAAAAAAATACAAAACAAGTTGTATAGTGGGAGAGCTGTGGTTCGCCTTATCTCGTGAAATCAGTAGGTCACATCTGAAACACTCCCAATAAATCAAGGGGGTAGGTAGAATCATAACAGAAAGAGGGCGGATCTTTTCCCGAGGGGGATGAAGAATAACTTGCTTTATCTCATATCTCCGTTAAACGGTTCATCAGATCTGAACGGTTCATCAGAAATGTCGACAGGTCACAGGTACAACAAAGATTAGCAATTACGCTAAAACTGTCATATCCGGTAATGAGGAAGAGGTTCATCAATGTGCAGAATATATACTTAATGAAAGGATATAGAATTGTAGTGAATTCTGCTAACTCTCACAGGAGTGAGATATCTCCACGAGCTTGAACCTCCTGCTATGTTTATATGTAATTCTATAGTTACCTAAACACAATGTTGGCATTATATTTGGCCTTTTTTTTTTTTTAATTAGCTTTAAAATTTGCATACTACATTAAACTTTTTCAAAATCATTCTTATTTGACAAATTATAGTCAAGGTGTGTTACTAGAATACACATAATATTGAAGCGTTTACCATTATACATTACATGCCTTTATGTTCTTAATTTAGCCAAACTTTGGAAAATGTATTATTTTATAAAGATATACATATATTTTATTTTATATTGTAACTAATGTGAAAATTAGATTTAATGCTCTCATATTACATAGAGAGGCTCAATAATGGAAGAAATTTATTAACTTTGGGATTATGAATATTCATTTCTATGAACACCATAATCATAAAATATGCCCCAATTTTGGGTCCTCTTTTATATGAGAGTAATAATTTATTATAGAAAAATAAATAGTATAATCCTCAAATATATGTTTCATTTATTGTGCATCCAATATGAAGCATCATACATATTACCTACTCCCAATTAATAGCGAGGCTCAAAGTTCGGGAAATGCGGTATTTATAAGATTATGGTGTTCATGATGTTGCTCGTAGTATGGAAATGTCATAATCCTAAAATTACCAGCTCTATGTAATAATGAGAGCTCCTCTACGTAATAGTTGCGTTTTTCACATTGAATAAAGTAAAAAATAAAATATAAGTGTACATTTATAAAATCACATATTTTTCAAAGTCGGCCAAAGTAATCTTAAGCGCCAAATTAGCTCCAGATTATGGTGAAAAGTTTATTACTGTATTATTATTATTTTTATTATTATTATTATTATTATTATTATCTTTTTTGTAGTTTAACGCCTGCTTTTACTACTTGTGGCACCGCAGGCGATGGCACTGGTATGAAGATGGAGCACCGGTGTAATGCGATGGCGGGGGAAACCGGAGAACCCGGAGAAAACCCGCCCCTGTGCCGCTTTGTCCGCCACAAATCTCACATGCAGTCGCTTGGGATCGAACTCGAGCCGTCTAGGTGAGAGGCGAGGCGAGTGGCGCGGCCTAAATACTGCATTATGGTAGTATTTCCTGACTAAAACAAAATGGGTGCCTAAAGCATTATTTTCATAGAATAAAGGTTAAAAACTAAAAAATATATCATATTGTTATATATAATTATATATACATATATATTTTTTCCCTTTTAAACTTGCCAAAAATTAATAAATAATACTCAGTACTGCCAGATTTTGCAACAAATAAACATCTCTTTTTATGTAGCTTCATTTAACCTGGTAGTCATGTAGGACAATAAATAAAATCAGTGAAATGATGTTCAAATGAATCCGGGGTCCTTAGAGCTTAAGTCTTCCCAGGACAAGGGTAAACCCCAACTCAACCTAACCGAGATTCGGACTCTACACTACAGAGACGTTGTAATGTGATACCATCTTGTTTCTAGTTTCATTCTAAGGTTATGTCCATGAGGAAATTTTCGCGATGTTTTAGGTTGGTTATTATTCTCTATCTCAGACTTCCGGCAAAGAGATTGTAATCACCCATGACGGGTGAGGACGGTGGATGTTCCAGAATCTCCCATGGCAGCGGTGCAAGAGGTACTGGACAGCTGCAGAAGTGTGGCATATTTCATTGTCAATAGATTGCTGTTCCATGAAATGTCGTCGCTTTCCTCTGAGAGCTGGACGAAGGTGGTGTTGCAGGACCGCACAATAGCAGGCAGCGTCTCAATGAATGGAGGTTTCCCGGTTCTCCTCATCCAAAGAAAGTTCGAGCTAGGCGTGCTGTGAAAGTGATGTTCATTGTGGCGTATGGAATTGATGGGGTAATACTGCATCACTTGGTGCTGTAACGCCAAAAGTGACGATAAGCCCTGTCATTATGATCTCTTTGCCAAAGGGAAAGAACCACTGCGAGGGATCCGATACAATACCAGAGATGACATTATCCATGCTCTAGGGTGGTCAATAAAGGACATCAACAGAAATAGACGCGCAGATGGTATACGACGCCTTCTGAACTTTTGGCAAAAGTCAAAATATCGAGGGCGATTATATTGAAGGTGTGAAACTGTAAGCAACTCTGTCAATAAAGTAATTTCAGAGATAAAAATATTTCTCGCTACTTTTTATCCATCCCTTGTAGATAAGTGCCATTTTCATACATATTCGCAGATTATAATTATTTTCAGTAGTACTTTTTATAGTTGCAACTTTTTAAAAATTATTTTTATTGTTTACAATTTCAATTATGCATTTATATCCTTCTGTTGGTTATTAAATATTATGCTTTGTTTAGGCATCCTCTAATTGGGGAAAGATAAATTTGCTAATAAAAAAAAATTGTATGTATAAATTTATTATATACTATTTATTTATTTTACAGATACGCAGTACATTGCAACACATTTGTAGGCTATAAAATATGAAGCAGCCCATTCTGCCCAAAATGTCCGACTAACTAATGTGGCATGAACCTCGTGACTGCATATGAAGTGTTCCATCACTGATTTGGAATTCTGTTGAGTGATGTAAGCAGCAAACGAGAAGGTGAGGATGTGAAGGTCGCTTGATACAGTAACTCGCGGAGTCAGGAATGCCCATACCTGTTCTAAGCAAACTGACTCTTCTGCTCTTAACGTTTGTTCCTTCTATCTGTTTTAGCATTTCTTTCCCTGTAATCATGTCCTATTTTAGGCAATCTGTATATACATTTTATTTTACGCCACTTTAACTTCTGGGTCATATCGCGATGGAAATGTTCCGTAAGATGCCTCGGATTATCCTTTTGGGATTATCGCCCGTTCGCTTCGTGCTAAGCAGATGGCGATGGGGTGATACAGACTGACTGCTTTTACCATCCGTGGTCAGATGGGGGAATATAGTCAGACATCATATCTCTACTCTAACTGCCTTCATCATCTGTAGGCATGTGATAATGTTCAGCCAGCCCTACGAGGCCACATTCCTATATGCCTTAAGTACTACTTCTCTTCGCGACAAGCGTATGGGATTAGGGGTGCCGTTCGGTCCACTACTTACACTATCTATGGATAGATGACAACGGATTTTCAGTTACCATTTATTTTCTGTTTTCTATTGTTTTAGACTGCAGGTGGAACATTGAATCGTGGTATTAATATCCGATATTTACCTTGACGACCGAGGGAAGAAAAAAGAAAGAAAAAAAAAAAAAAACAAATTGGTCAGCCCTCGGGTTTTGTACTCAGGACCACTCGAATGTGGATCATAGACGCTACCACTTGAACCATCCCACTGGGAAGGCAATCTTGTTAACTGCATTAATTCTTAATGTCATTTGAGTTTCCTATTTGCTGATTCCAAGGTTCAATTCTGATTTTATATCTTCAGTATTTATTCTATATTACACTGTATGCATGCATGCAAAGAAGTAACCCATATAGTAATGTGACAGTTTCGGTTTAGAAATGAAATGGTAGCATAGATATCTCGAAGTGTCCCGTTTCCTCCCCCTCCAAATTCTTGCGTAAGTCTTGGCAGTTGATTAGCTGTTTTCTCGCTAACTGAATGTCACTAAGCCAAATCATGAACATTTCATTAAAGCTGACAATAATAGTGCACTCTTGTTTATTTAAAGAACCTACTCGTATTGTCGTATTATGAGCACTCCAGTAACAACACTATGCGACAGTTATTATTATTATTATTATTATTATTATTATTATTATTATTATTATTATTATTATTATTATTATTATTATCATCATTATTATTATTATTATTATTATTATTATTATTATTATTTGTGATGTAATTAAATATCATCATATACAATTCGGGTTAGGCAGTCTTGTCTGTTCCGAAACTACACAATTTACAACTGATCTTTCCATCCCTTTCTAGGACGTCAATTGTTTTCTTCTCCTTTAGGGTTTATATTCATAGCGTTCTTTAGGAAGGCGAACATTCTCTATGCGTATCACATGCTCATGCCACTTATTTCTTTATTGTTTTACTTCTCTATTATTCTCATAACACCTAACTAGTTGCTCTCGAATTTCTTGGTCCTTTTGTGATTAATTACGACGCGTGTCCAGAAAGTACGTACCATTTCATTCTACCGCCTCCGCAATGCTTAATGTCGCATGCGCAATCGTTTCACTGGTTCATGTCCATTGACGCCAATACCGACGGATCGTGTTGTTTACAGTATCATCATTCAAAATGTTTAAGACAATTTCTAATTCCGAGACTGTGAAGCGCGTTCCATAATATGGTTTTTGAACGCAGGGAATGTTAAGCCAGCTAAAATTTATCGTCAACTTATACAGATTTACGGTGAAAATGTAATGCTACATGTAGTACCTAGGGATAATGTGAGTTAGGCAATTCAATAATTAACGACCCAATGCTCATAAAGAAGCATGGAATGGGCGGCCCTCTGGTGTCACTGGCGGTTTGATTGAACACGTGAATGTGGCAACTTGTGAAAACAGACGGTCCTCACTAAGACTTCTTTGTGATGTGTTTTCATAAAACACGGTGTTCAGCAGAGACTGTCTTCACTGGCGACACCTTTCTTTGAAGAGGTCGTACAAAAGCTGACTCCCCGCTATGACAGATGTCTATGCTTCTGTTTACTTCATGCTAATCGAGATAAACATTAACAGAATTGGTCTTATTACTTGCTTCCATGTAAGTAGAAGGAAAATAAGGAAGTAGCATAGGCTAAAGTGATAGTCAAAAGCTGGTTGCTATGTAATTGAAGTTCTTTTGTTTGTATGGACAGGAGTTGACAAATTCCCGTATGAGAAAAGTGTAAGTATTTTATAGCTGAAACCAATAAGAGGGAATATCACAAAAACGATCAACTGCACGAAAAAAAATGTGTATAACATAACTTTTGTGTTTTAACGAAGTCTACATTTTCTATCAAGTAAGTTTTTGTCTATCTCTTACAGTTTACCAGTTACGCAAAATTTAGCAAAATTCATTCAGAATAAAGAGGCCTTTAGAGGCTATTCCCAGAAAAAGATATACATTTTATTTTCTATATAAACATCTGTAATATAAGGTATTTTAATAAAAATCGTCAGGGCAATTTTTGAGAAAATCAAAATTTTCGAAATTTTTTCCATGTAAAGGGTAGTTTAGGTTGGGGGAATTTTTCTCAAAATCTTCGTGTCGTATCCCTGGAAGATATTAACCTTAAATACCAAGTTTGGTAATTTACGAATTTTCGTTTTTGAGTTATCGTGTTCACAGACACACGGACCTTTTTCTGAAAATGCTTTTTTTTTTTTTGGATACGGGGGACCCTAAAACATATATTTCCGGTGTAATCTCGGTATCAAATTTTTGGGTGGAGTGCAATACCTTCTCTATACACTATGCACATAGTACGTGTAGAGAAAGTAAAAATAGATTAAGGGACTTTTTTCATGTACAAATAAATATTAGTGTGAAAACAAAACATGTTATGTTTCAAACGGGTGTTTACTTTTCGGACATGCCTCTATTTATGGACAGAAATTGACTAACACATGGAAACAATGCCCTCTTCCTTGATAGTTTTTTCCAAATTGAGATTCGTTCTTCGAGGTGTGTTAGTACAGTATGGCGAAATGGCCTCGTGATAAATATGAGATTCGCATTCGGATGCTCTCGGGATCGATCATCGTCGACCGCACACTCTAACCTTGAGGTTTTCCGTCGTTTTCCCTGGTGGGCTGGGGTGATTTCTCCTGCAACACAATTTCTTTTCCATGGTTCCCTTTTATATCACGTCCTTCTCATTTTTAGGTGTACTTCTAGGTTTTGTGGCATACGGCAATGTTGGACAGATGGCGCGGAAACTTGTTAAAAGTAAACATGGACACTTTAGGACTGCTTGGTTGCCCTCTATGCTGCAGAACCGAGAAGGGTCTTCGAACCTGCAAATGTTAGGGTTCTGTGCATCTCTGCGGCCTGGGTGTAGCCACAATATAACTGCGGTCCGTTCACCAGTTCAAGAGCCTTAGCAGGAATTCAGGGAGTCACCAGTTCAGTAAACATTTCCAGGTACACCCTGCTTACGCTCAAGGTGGTAGTAGTACCAACTTTGGTATCCGTATGCTCGGTAGAATAATGCGAGGAAGTCGCATACAAGATTGCGAAACAAACGTTACATGGACTGTTTAGTTCATAAAAACAAAGATGCATTCGCCTTAAACAAGCGATGTAGAACTGGTCCCATTTTCGCTGGAGGAGTAGCAGTTACAATCGTTTCTTAACATAGTGACCAGCTCTGACAAGATTTTACTATTTCTTTAGATTATTTATTATGCTTTTGTTTTATCTAGCATGCGTGTACAATATACATAGTAGACGGAGAAGGTATTGTATTCTACCCAAAAGTTCTATACCGACATTTCATCGGAAATCCAGGCTTTGAGACGTCCTGAATCCAAAAACAAGCACTTCTAGAAAAATGTCCGTGTGTATGTATTTATGTGTGTGGGGGGGGGGACAGCATAGCTCAAAACGAAAAGTTGGTTAAATACCAAACTTGGTTTTCATGTTAAATAAAAGTGTATTATGAATTTCTTGGCAATAGCCTCGGAAGTCCTGTTCATTGTGAACGACCTTTGTATAATTGGTAAACCGTAAGCGATACTTAAAAACCGGCCACTCAAAAAAGTAGATCTCGTCCAAAAACAATATTTATGTGAATTATATTTTTGATGTTTCCTATAGGCTTGAATTTTCCAATAGTTATATTTTTGTCAAATGGGAATTGGTTATTCATATTTTTTCATCATAGCTAAGCATAGCGACCGACTTTTAAAGAATTAACTGACGTTTTAGTTATTCTATTTATTTAGACCACTTGCCCGTACCTAGAAACACTCACTTGGGTTCCATCCCAAGAGACCGCATGTGAGATTTTTGGAGGACAAAGCGGCGCAGGGGCGGTTTTTCTCCGGATTCTCCGGTATCCCCCGCCATCGCATTCCACCGGCGCTCCATTTTTAAACCATGTATCACCAGTGCCTTCGCCTGTGGTGTCATTGTAATAAAAGCTGGCGTTAAACACTATAAAAATAAAAAAAATAGGAATCAACGTCGTAAAAAAGCTATTTCTGCTACCGCTTATCTTGATAATCATGAATAGATAGAATACAAAGATTTTGCAAGAATAGTTAGCTATAGCATAGAGAATTTGAAAGTAGCGCATTAGATTTTTTTTTTTTTTTTGTTAAGGAAAGCGTTATCATTTTTCATTTTCTTATTTTAAAAATATATGGTAAGTCCAACTTTAGAACAAGCTTTGGTGTAAAGGGAATCAAAATATCCTATCTTGCCAATATTAAAGTTTGAACCATTATCTCAGCAACTATTTAATATAATGACGTACATTTTTCAAGGCCTATTCAGCAATACCTTTACCCTTGATTGAAGAAAAATAGAATAATTATGTTATTTAGAAGGAAAGATATGGTTTATTTTTATATAAAGCTCTGAAAATTGTATTGAAAAATGATCTTTAAATTTAAAAAAAAAATTAATCCATATACATAAAAACCTTTTCGTTAAAATAAATCCCATTTAGGTGCAAATGTGTGGTAAAAACTCCAGCTCTTAGTGTCAATTGGTTTAAGATAATATGAAATTTGTATAGATAATTTCACTTCTTGCTTTCAAACATTTAAAAAAGTAAAATAGAATTTAAAAAATCTGATGTGTTTCATTCACATGACTTTCTCTACATCTTTGTAAAAAGTATCGTTAGTAAGCTTATTCTTCTGCTTCACGTTAATCGAGATAAGCATTAGCAGAATTGGTCTTATTGCTTGCTTTCTTGTAAGTAGAAGGGAAATGAGAGAACACACCAGGCTAAATCGACACTCAAATTTTTTAAAATGTGGTTTCTATAGGCTTGAAATCCGTTTCTTTTCGTGGCCATGAGTTGACAAGTTCCCGTATGAGAACAGTTTAATTATTTTAAAAGTGAAACCAATAGCAAGGAATATCTCGAAAACAGTCAACTCCATGAAAAAAATGAATATGACGTAAACTTTGTGTTTTAAAGAGATCTACATGTTTTGTGTCGTTAGTTTTTGTCCATTTCTTACGGTTTACCAGTTATGCAAAATTCAGACAGATTCATGCAGGAAATTCAAAATATACAATTCATTTGTCATGTAAATATCTTAAATGTAAGAGATTTTAATAAAATTCGTTAAGGCTATTTTTGAGAAAATCAAAATTTTCGATTTTTTTTTTTCATGTAAAGAGTAGTTGGCGGTGGTTCGCATCCTTGGAAGATACTGAACTTAAATATCAAGTTTGGTATTTAACAGACTTGACGTTTTTGAGATATGCTGTCCACAGACAGAGAGAGAGAGAGAAAGAGAGAGAGAGAGAGAGAGAGAGAGAGAGAGAGAGACAGACAGACACATGTACATTTTTCTAAAAATGCTTTTTTCTTTTTGCATTCGGGGGGGTCCCAAAACATGTATTTCGGGTGAAATCTCGGTATCGAATATTTGGGTGCAATACAATACCTTCTCTATATACTATGCACACAATGACATGTCATTGTTGTGCTGTGATTTTATATATTGCGTTTATATTATGTGTATATATTTCTCTTATGTGTATTTGTCTCTTATAATAGGGGACATTAATGCATCTGCATAAGGTGTGCTCTGTGTTCTAAACTTAAATTCCTGTATTTGAATAGCTTTGTCTTTTTTTTTTTTTTTTTTTTTTTTTCGTATTTACTCCTTTAATTCTTTGTTGTTGGTGCTGTTTTAATATTGCTTAATATTTTGTATATTGCAAAAGCACGTATTTTCGTGTTTACTCTTTTAATTCTTTTTTGCTGCTGTTATTGTTTTAATATTGCTTATTATTTTGTGTTTTGCAAAATCACTTAGGGTCTGTGGACCCGTGCGATTGTTGAAGCTCAATGTATGATACTGTTATGTCAATACACTTATTCATTCATGTACACAGTACGAGTGGAGAAAGTAAAAATACGGCACACAACTTCGCAGTACTTCGAAACTCTCGCATGAAAGAAATATGAGCGCGATGCCAATGCTGCAAATAGCTAAAGCAAAACTTTCCGTTCAAAATAAAAAAATCTCTTCTCTAACACTAATGTTTATAAACTTATTGATGTTTTACCAAGTGAGTGTGCAAAAATGTTCTAAAAATGTACTACGCAGGATCATTTCCAACAATATGTTAAAACTATTTACAATTAGTGTATCTCTGTGAAAGTTATACTAAAATAAGCGGGAGATTTGAAATATTCATACGCAATTAAAACATGCAAATGGAAAAAAATAATAGAAAATCCCATTTTGAATCCCCTTAAACAAAATACTTTGTATCACTGCGTTAGCGTAGTGTTGATTCAACTGTGAGTAACAAACTGCATATAATTATCGAATGTATGCAGAGATGTGAACGACATTCCACAGAATTAAATGTGAGCTATACCTTCTTTGGTTTACTATTTATTTAAATATAGAATATACAAGCATAAAATACTATTTAACCCGAAGGTATATTCTTCCTTAATAGCAAAGAGCTCGCTCTGATTTACAATTTATTGAGCACTCCGTAATTTCACTGCCATTACTGAACACCACAAAATATGCTTCTTTTAATTCGCTTTGGTGTTTAATAATAAAAATCTCGGACTGTGGTTAACATACTTGCTAAAAACCACATATAATCGTACACATCTAAGGTGCAATATATTTTGTGCATTATTTCCCGAGTATCGCGAGTTAGTTAATGACGTCATTGCTTACTAAGTTTCGCTTTAAGAGTGAGCCAATTTTAGTAAACGTCTATTCTACGTAGATTCTGCCAATCGCGTCTTAGAACGGACGTAATGCACTCAATTGAAAATACCGCAAGAATAAAAGCAAAACAATATCCTCTCTTTTCGTGTCCTTATTGATCGTAACTTCAGGATAATTATTTCTCAACCTATACTTTGTTACAGTCTAATAACGCGCTTTGCTTTATGAATCCCTACAAACTGAGCTTCAGGACATTCTTGTCTTGATAACAGTGGCCTTGCACACTTCTATCAGCGAGATTGCTGGCATCTGTCAGTAAGCGATAACAAAGCCGTGTGAGTCTCCACCATAGTATGAGCAGTGTGAAATACCACAACACAAATTTGAAATTAGTTACAGGATTTTTAGCCTTATTATTATCTTTTTTAAATGCAGCTCAAATACCGTGATACCCTAAGGGGAAATGGATATTCACCATCTTTCACCTGAGCGTCGCTAGGCTCAGGAATTCATTGCCTCAGAATGTCAGAGGCTGTCAATCTTTAAATACTTATCGTCATAAATTGAACATTTTAGTTAAAATAATCGTTAATTTAGAGGTAATATCCGGATTTTTGCTTCCTCTAGTTATTTCATAGATAGAGAAGGTATTGCATTCCACATAAAAATTCAATACCGAGTTCTCACTGGAAATGTATGTTTTAGGGTCACCTGTACCCAAAAAAGCACTTGTGTGTGTATGTGTGTGTGTGTCTGTAAACAGGATAACTCAAAACGAAAAATCGCTTAAATACCAAACTTGCCTTGATATTTAAGTTCAGCATATTCCAGAGAAGCTTTTAAAGAAAATGCCCTCACCCCAAACTATCCTTTACATGGAAAACAAATATGGAAAATTGTTATTTTCTCAAAAATAGCTCTAACGATTTTTATTAATGTACCGTATATTAAAGATACTTGTATGGCAAAAAATGTATATCTCAATTTTCAGGGAACAGCCTCTTAAATTCTCTTCATTCTCAATAACTTTTGCGTAACTGGTAAATCGTAAGAGTAGACATAAATTTACGAAAAAAAATTAGAGTTAGTTAAAACACACAATTTATATCAAATATTTTTTTGTGAGTCTAACCATTTCCGAGATATTCTTTGTTATTGGTTTCAATTTTAAAATCTTTATCCTTTCTCATACGGCATTTGTCACTCTTAACAATGCAAAGGAAATAAATTCCAACAAGAGTAACCAGCTTTTAAAATACTTGACCATCGCTTTAGCCTAGTTTATTCCCTTATTTCCTTTCTGCTTATAAGGAAGCAAGTAATAAGATAAATACTTTATGCTAATGTTTATCTCGATTAGCAAGAAGTAGATAGAAGAATAAGCATTTTTAACAATAATTTATTACAGAGATGTTGAGAGAGTTATGTGAATGGAGCACATTAGATTATTATTATTATTATTATTATTATTATTATTATTATTATTATTATTGTTACTATTATTATTATATATTTTAATAATAAAAAATCTCTGACTATGGTTAACATACTTGCTAAAAACCACAAATAATCGTGCGCATCTAAGGTGCAATATATTTTGTGCATTATTTCCCGAGTATCGCGAGTTAGTTAATGGCTCATTGCTTACTAAGTTTCGCTTTAAGAGTGAGCCAATTTTAGTAAACGTCTATTCTACGTAGATTCTGCCAGTCGCGTCTTAGAACGGACGTAATGCATTCAATTGAAAATACCGCAAAAATAAAACCAAAAAACAATCTCCTATCTCTTCGTGTCCTTATTGATCGTAATTTCAGGATAATTATAAGACTATGGCACTACTTTACTACTTTTAACTTAGTTTCTCTATATTTTCACTAATTATTTTGTTCTTTTAATATTTGTGTTATTTCTATTGCATCTGCATTTGGACATTTTTACCGGCACCATTATTTTTTTTCTCTGATGTTGCATTTAGGTTTTTTATATTTCCTTGAACCCATCCAACATAAATGTCCTCATTTAATATCCTTTTGCAAAAAAAAAAAAAAATAAGTGATAAATATTTTGGGCAATTTATTATTTTCAGCAACGCCCATTTATACATTTATATCAGGTAGAGGACATATTGCTCCACCTAAAAACTATATCCAAGTTTCATGGAAAAATACCTATATTTTGAGGAACTCAGAATTTAAAAAAAAATTCTGATGTATTCCATTCACATGACTTTCTCTAATTTCTATTGTTACCAAATATTATTCTTTTATTATTCTTCATGCTAACCAAGATAAACGTCACCAAAAAGTTCTTAGAGGTTAGAACATTTTAACGACGGGGACACCTTGGCAACTGCGTCCAAGTACTGATCTATTGAGACCTACCACACGGGGGAAGGGCTGAAAGGAGGGACACAGAAAACGACAGAGCTAAGCGCTAATACGCACAGAAGTCCCTAACAGTTTCACTAGATGGCAGCCCAGTCGCTCCATGGAGGCTATACAGACGGTGGGAGGTCGGAAGGAGGCTTCTACAACGATACCTAGCCTCATCCAGCACATACAGGGGAAAGAGAATTTTACTCGTAGTAAGCAACTGTACCTTCTGCCTGCAAAGCCTCAAGCCACATCTGCCACCGACCTGAAAGATGAAGAAGGGAAATGAAATAATAGAATGAAAAGAAAGGAACCGTGGTAGATATACAGCACCCCAGCATTCGCCTTAGCGGCGAAAACGTGCTATATAAAACGTGTGGGGACCTCCCGTTTGAGAAAAGTTCAAATATTTTAACACTGAAAATAACAACAGGGAATATCTCGGAAATGGTTAGCCCTACATAAAAACTATATATGACAAAAATTGTGTGTTTAAACAAGATCTACACTTCCTATGTAGTCGTTTGTGTCTATCTCTTACGGTTTTCCAGCTATACAAAAATCATTAACGATGTAGCGGACCTTAAGGACTATTTCCAAGAATTCAGGACATACACATTACTTGACAAGTAATTATATTTAATATACGCCATTTTAATCAAAATCGTTAGAGCTATTTTTTAGAAAATCGAAAACTTCGAAAAATATTCCATTCTAAAGTGCAGTTCTGGGTGTGGAGAATTTTCTGAAAATCTTGGTACCGCACTCTTGGAAGACACTAAACTTAAATACCAAATATGTTATTTAACGAAGTTTCGTTTTTGAGTTATTCTGCCTCCCCCACACACACAGACCCTAACCTTTTTCTAATGCTTTTATTGGATTCAGGCGCCCTCAAATCATATATTTCCAGTGAAATCTTGGCATCGAAATTTTAGATGGAAAACAATATCTACTCTATCTACAATGTACACGACATACGAGCTAGAGTAAGTAAAAACCACCGATATGACCTATATGATAAAGGCGCCATATAAATGGAACAGAAAAACGTACAGCAATATCAATGTATAAGAAATAGACGGTATATGCTGGCCTTAAAGTTCTATGATCCTTCCACTCAATCGCAGAAACAGTTGATTATCGACAGGACTTTATTTTGCGTAAATTGTGTCTTTTAAAGAGATTCACATTTATTTTGTAGTAGATAGTAAGTTTGCGACAATCGCTTAACGTACACCAGTTATACATGATTATAAAGAAAAATCTTCAAAATGAAGTAGACTTCACAGGCTATTCCCATGAAATTCAAGAAATACATGTTATTTACAATATAAATATATAGTATTTTAATAAAAATCGTTAGAGGCATTTTTGAGGAAAAAAAAAACAACAAAAATATCGGGAAAATCTTTAATCACAAAAAGGTATACAATAAATTGTGTTTTAACGAGCTTTTTTTCCAATCTTTTACGACCTACAAGGTATGCAAAACAGGTGAGAATAAGAAAACTTCACTGGTTATTCACAGTGACTAAGTATATAGGGTCACTTCAAACTTGAAAGCATTATAAATATTATAATATCTGAGATAAAAGAATTCATTTACTGGGCAAACAATTGGGTTTTATAAATATTGGGAAGATCCTCCGTTCTCTTTTCAACGTATAGGAGAATGGCGGTAAGTTTAGCATTAATGATCATATAGCTTACCCTATATCAAGGTTCAGCTTCTTAATAAATAGCAAGGAATATATATTTCATCATATTAAATTATTAAAAAAGAATTGAACAAATATAAAGATAAAATGTTATAATTGAATCAATTATTCCTAACCCATGGGGTAGATGCTAACACGAAATTAATAAAAATAACTAACGTTCAATCATTAAGCTCTTGTTATAAACAATCTTGGTCAAAAAGTTTTACTTAAAAAGTTAGTAATGAGATAACAGAATGGGAATTCTAAATTGAGTAATGTATTGAGTAACAATGAATACTCTTCAGCCTAATCGTCTTTGTTATTAGATGAATAAAGTGCAATAGAATTAATTTAACTAACGCACACTATACCATAAGAATAGAAAAAGGATAAAGAAATATTAGTGAAAATCATTAGGTAAGACCAGTGGTACCCAACCTATGGCGGAAGAGGGGAGGGCAGGTTTACCTCCACATATTTGTTTGTTTGCGGCAGGCAAAAACCTCTCTAGCTATGACGGCGCTTTCTATCAGTGGCGGGGGCTTCAGCAATGTTTGTGTTATATTGGATGGTACAAATATTAAGGGAAAAAAAGTTTTTGAACCCCATTTTTGTTAGTGACACAGTTGGCACTGTTTACTTGTAAGCAGTTCATCAATGTTTGCCGACAGGGATGAACAATAGGGTCTTAAAAAACAGACCAAATATTCCTGCCCTCCCTTCCCTACTACATTCATTTTCGAGAACATCTGTTCACAAATATACGTAGAACTAAATATTGATATATGCCCTCCAGCAGAATTTCGCAGTTTGGGAAATGTTTCATTTGGGAACAGAATTAAATAAATCCCAATCTTTTTTCTGAGAATATTTAATGGCTGTTGAATTTTGCAAAGCAACTAGTTTCATAAAATTGCGAGGAGCGTCTTTGCATGGAACATTAATTCAAACTCAAGTGCTGTTACTGATTGCATACATGATAAAAATGTTTGCCATAATCAGTATGATAGTATTGTTCAAAGTGTCGTTTAATATTACATCGGAATCCCAAAATAAGTGATACTTACAAATAAGACATTTCACATTTAACAAAAACATATTCCCCCTCCCATTCTTTCTGGAATACGATATGTTTGGTTCACTTGAGATCTGACATCGTGTCGAGAGTCGAACCGTCAGTTAAAAGCCACAGAATGAATGAACGGGAAGTGCTTCCTACTGGCCATGCAAAAAACGAAGGAGGCGGGGTAACACTACTAGGTGACGCAATTAGCTCATAAGAACAGAGGTTGGGCACCCTAAGGTAAGACACTTATCACGCTGGAATCCTTCAGCAGAGTAGACTGCACTATACAGATAATGAATCCAAATTCTACAGCTGGTACAACGGTACCATTTCTCACCATCCTGACAAAATTCCCACAGAAGAAACTTATCGTCCGATATGACCAACCAGGTTAAATGACGTTCAGCTACCCAAAAAAGGTTCATTTTCATTTTCCAAGCCTGGCGAATCATCCATCTCATTGTCATCACATAGCTGATCATTTTATGTTCATCGGAGTCTGAAGATATTTTCCTGCAGAGGCTGATTTCTCCTTTTTAACTCCACCTTTGTTCACTTTTTTTAGTCAGACTTAAATGACTCTAAACAAATTCTTTGTACTTGCTTTTTTAGATATCGATGTCAGAATTTCTGACTTCTGCTTCTCTCTTTGCTTCCTAAATTTTGTCTGAGTACCTTATCTCAAAATAAGCATTTAACTACGTGTGAGATAGCGCCGGTAGGTACTGCCATTACCCCATCATGACCTACTGGGGCTAACAATTTTTGTCGTTTTGAAAAATGTGTCCTTGAAGCTTAGGTAACTTATTTAAAACACCTATAAAATAGAGTGAAATAAAGCTTATGAAACGCATTTATCATGCTTAAAAACATGTTAAAGTAAATGGTAATTGCAATAGCTAAAAACGGGCGAAACTTAGAACAGAAGCACATTAAAACATTGCCGAAACACAGTAGCTGATTCAATAATGGCGTTGCTTGAGAAATTCGTTTATGAAGATTCTGCGAAGAGCGCAGTACCAATCAGAGGGCTGGTAGAAGGAAATAAAAGTAGATAACCCACCTACCGGGACTACCTCCTACCCCTTTCTCCATTATACAATTCTTTCTGAGACTCCATTTACAGTATTTTGCAGACGATGTCTTGGAATATTAGCAATTTCTTGCGAATTACCATTTTACAGTTGTTGGTTATGTTAGGAAAACTCGTTCTTAACGGTAACCCCACGACCAAAAATCGGTCGGATTGAGATCCACCCACTTTGTTGGAACTTTATGAATGGAACATGAGCATTTTCTTAAATTGTTAAGAGTTCTAAATTTTCTCAGATAAAAACTCCTCTTGCACTCATAAAAGCATAGAATCAGTTGTATTCTACCATTTAGTGATACAGCCATGGTAACGGCGAAC
Source organism: Hymenopus coronatus (assembly GCA_030762935.1). Lineage (NCBI taxonomy): Eukaryota > Metazoa > Arthropoda > Insecta > Mantodea > Hymenopodidae > Hymenopus > Hymenopus coronatus. The sequence continues at coordinate 163,026,587 of CM060892.1, forward strand.
TGAAAAAATTAAAGAAAACCAAGCTCCGCTCTTGCTCACTTTTCTTTTTTATTTCTTTTGTTTTTATGCTATCTTAAATATTATAATATAGTTTGAAGTATAAATTTACATTTGTACTTGCATTGTATTTGTCATTCAAACATTTTATTTGACTAACAAGTAGTGCAATGATTACTGAGAAATTACAAGTTTACTACATTTCCGACACTTCGCTTGTGAATTATGTTTATCGTTCTCTCTGTCTCTCACTCTCTCTCTCTCTCTCTCTCTCTCTCACACACACACACGCATGCGCACGCACACACACTCACACACACACATGTAAACCGGACTTATGCGTTCTTTGATTCAGGAACCTTCAAAAGATATATTTGGCGTGGTTTTGATTTCAAGTGTTTGGAGGAAAACAATATTTCCGCTACTTAATAAAATTAAGTAGTACAGAATGTAAAAGTATTTTCATATTGTGGATTTTGGAAATAATACTTAAACATGTACACTAGCGTGCATTCCCTTAGATCACAATAGTTGATTTAAAGAGCGTCCTTTTATAAAACGCCATTTCATTTAATTTTCCGTAAGGTTTGCACCTTCAGGTAATCAACCTTTGAAACCGCCTAGCCAGTATCAGTTATCTATGTAACTGGCCTGAAAAAGCATTCGGAGAGACAAAAACGAAACAATGAACAATTTTGTAATTAATGTGTGGGGCCTCTAAGAAATTTGCTACACAAGGAAACCTACGTCATTTGACCATCTAGAGCAGTGTTTCCCAACCTTTTGAAGTTCACGGCACCCTTGGGAATAACATTAAACACCAGGGACACCCTTCCTTGAATTAAAAGAAAATTAAGCTTAATATGTTAATTTATTGAAATATTATATAATAATAACGTACACCATAACATAATACAGTAAACTTTACTACAATCACTGAGTAAAAATACATCAATAAATTTTGTTCGATTAATGATAAATGTGAAACTTGTGATTGATGCTTAGAGCACAGATATGTGATGTCGGGTCTTACAGTTGACAGTGAAACACGCAAATCATCCTCAAGGTTATTCAGTCTATTTTTTGTTTTGCATTTTATTGTCACCATAGCAGAGAAGGCTTGCTCGCATAGATAGGATGTTGAAAAGGGCAAAAGTGCGTTAATTGCTTTCTTCATTAGGTTAGGGTACTCCTCTCTCCGTTGAAGCCAAAAACTAGCCACCGACGCCTCACTCTTGGTGAACTTACCTTTGAGTGTGGAATCAGCGCAAAGATCAATAAATTCATCTCGTTCGCAAGCAGTGAAATCTATTTCCTCTGCACTATCTACGAAATCAAATGTGAGACAACCCAGTCGAGATTCGTAGTGGAAATAGTTGGAAAGTACGCATCTATTGCATCTTGCAATCTTGATAAGTGATCACAAATGCGGTTTTTCAGTTTACACAGATCTTTATCTCCTGCCACATTAAGAAGAGATGGAAAGTTCGACAAATCTCCTTTTTGAACTGCAGACTTCCAAGAACTAAGTTTTCTTTTAAAACCTTTCATTTTATTGGTTGACGAGATTATTGTTAAATGTCGACCCTACATCGAAACATTCAGTTCACTCAGCTTATGAAAAATATCTGCCAGATACGACAGTTCAAAACACCAAGAATCACTTAGTAAGAGCCCGTGAAATGTGTCTTGATTTTCATCCTTAAAAAAAGTTTTTAGCTGTTCTTTAAGTTCGAGAAACCGGCTCAATACACGACCCCGCGACAACCACCTTACTTCTGTGTGAAGTAACAAAGAGGTATGAGCTGCATCCGTTGCGCGACATAACTGTTCAAAATTTCTGTACTTTAAAGGTCGAGACTTCATATAGTTCACCATTTTCACAACTTGGTTAAACACTTCAGCAAAATCTTCATTACACGCTTTCACGACTAATGCCTCTCTATGTAGAAAACAGTGAGTTATAATAATGGATGGATTTTCATTGAGAGCTCTGGCAGTAAAACCTTTAATTTTCCCAGACATAGATGGTGCACCATCTATACATATACCACAACAGTCTTTCCATGAAAGATCATGGTCATTGAGATAGGAATTAATAGAAACGAAAATATCATGGCCTGTAGTTGCAGTCTCCAGCGGTCTACAGAACAGAAACTGTTCACTAATATCTTTTTCATCAATATATCTGATAGAACCAAGGAGTTGCGGTTTGTCACCAATATCGAGACTCTTTATCTACTTGCAAAGCAAATGTTCTATAAGTTTTTATTTTCTCCGTGACTTGTTCGTTGATATTGCATGACATTTCAGATGTCCTGCGGCTGATTGTGTTGTTGGACAGAGGAACTTTTGAAATTTGATTAGCTGCTCCTTCGCCAAGTATTGTTGAAAGTATAACTTGACATGCAGGGCCAATGATTTCCTCTCCAAGAGTATAAGGTTTCTTTTTTTTTAGCTATCAGTTCTACTACTTTAAATGAGGCTTCAAGATCAGTATCACCTATGGTCATTCTCTTTACCATTCGCACAGCTGTTTTCTTCTCCCCTTCTAATATATGTGAAAAATACATTACACTTTTCTGTGACACACTAGGATGCTTTGTTGTAAGATGCCGCTTCAGTTTGCTAGGTACCATGGCCTCGTTGCTAAGTGTTTCGCCACGAACAAAACACACAGGGATAGGGGTTTCCTCGTTGTTATTCCACTTAAATCCATACGCTAAGTAACTGTCCTGGTATGTTCTTTTCTTTCGTTTGTCTTCTTCATGTGGTGAATTCGACAGTCCGGGAGAAACTGTAAGATTTGGCTTCTTAAAGCAAGCAGTAGGAGCCGACTGTTCACTTTCACTGTCCTGGCGTTTACGTTTAACAATGAACTTATCCATAGCTAAACACTGTGAATCAACGCGAGGAAGACAACTGAAAGCGCCAAGCGGCGTACACTTTTATATATTCAACTGAAGAAGTCTCGGGAATGTTCTGAGGAAGCGAGTAGTCTCGGGAATGTTCGGCAGGGTATAGCTGTAATGCCATCTGTGGGATACTAGTATAACTGAATTATTGAAATGAATCGACCACTATCACCATCTGCCGTGCATGAGAGTAGGTAATTGATTTGACTTATTTTATTTGAAGACCTTACAAGACTTAAGGCTTCAGTAGAAGGTATTTTTTTTTTTTGTTATCTCAAATTCTCGTGGCACCCCTTAACCAATCACACGGCATCCGAGGGTGCCGGGGCACACCGGTTGGGAACCGTTGCACTAGACGCTTCGACGCATACACAGTTGTTGCTCACACGCCACTGCATACTAACGCTCCGGTCACTTACGACTTACAACTTAGTCCATCGGTTTGCAATTCTTCCTTCCGTTTTACTTTCTCTACACGTACTATGTGAATAGTGTATACAGAAGATATTGTATTGCACCCAACATTTCGATATCGAGATTTCTCCGGAAATACATATTTTAGCGTCCCTTTTATCCAAAAAAAGCATTTTTATACAAAGGTCGAAGTGTGTGTATGTGTGCGTAATGTCCGTATGTCCGTGTGCCTGTGTACACGGTAACTAAAAAATGAAAAGTCAGTTAAATTCCTAATTTGGTATTTCGATTTAGTATCTTCCAAGGATGCGACACGAAGATTTTGAGAAACATCCTCCCCTCCTACAAACTTTAAGTGGAAATAAAAATTCTAACATTTTTATATTCTCAAAACTGGCTCTAATGATTTTGATTAAAATGCTGTATAGGTATTAAAGATCTTTACACGACAAATAAAATGTATATCTTGACTTTTCAGAGAATAGCCCCTGAAGACCTCTTTATCCTGTATGACTATTACTGAATTTTGCATAATTGATGCACCGTAAGAGATAGACAAAAGTTTGCTGCCCAAAAATTGTAGAGCTCGTTAAAACACACTTATTATGTCATGTGCATTTTATTCGTGAAATTTTAGCATTTCAGTGGTATTCCTTGATATTGTTTTCAGCTTTAAAATACTTAAACTTTTCTCATTCGGAAATTTGTAAACTTCTGGTCATGCTAAGAAACGGATTTCAACCACATGGCAATCAGCTTTTAAAAGAGTTGACTGTCGCCTTGCCTAATGTATTCCCTTAATTACGTTCAACTTACACAGTAGTAAGTAATAAGACAATTTCTACTAATATTTATCTCGATTATGATGAAGTAGATAGAAAAATAGGCCTTTTAACAACAATAATCTGTTACAAATAAACAGAGAAAGGCATGTGAATGGAACACATCAGATTTTTATTGTTAGACATGACGTCACAGAACTTTCTGGAAGCTTGTCTAAGCCACGGGAAATCTGGCGTATAGTGGCTGAAGTCTCGCGTTAAAAGGCTTCCGGATACCAGCGCATTACTTGCTGCGTTTATCACATTCTAGCCCAACCGCCGCATACCAGACGAACTTGAGAGCGACCGCATACGGCTGTGGTATAGCATTCTCCGCGTCGAACAAAAAGTGTTTTGTCGGGGAAATCTCAGTCATCGCTATCAATAAAGTTAAAAGTATTTTCCTTCTGTTGAGAATTTTCTTCAAGGAATTAAAGTCACCAGAGTAGGTGACCCAACTTCACATAGTACAGTTGTTTGTCGTGATGGTAGCATTAATGAACGTAATTAGCACAGGAAAATAATAGAGAAAATCAAAATCACAGAACTACAGGGCTCTCGATAGATTTGAATAGGTAAATGTAGAGTGACTGCCGATCATTTCCTAAGGCAAGATAACAACGGAACAACAGGTGGAAGCCCACCTCTTTAGAACATTCGTTGCCTCACATTCAAGAGGTAGCGAGATCGAATCTCGCTTAGGGTCAGGTTAGTTTCTTTTCGGAGGTTTCCCTTATCCTAAGAAGATAAATGCTTGTTGAAGATGAATCTTTTCGCTGCATGGATCCCAAGATTATTTGAGCATCATTTCACCGATTTCTTATATCGTCCGATATGACCAAGTTAAGCTACACTGCACGCTGATATATATTAATTACGGGGATGCGTCGAAGGAGTTCATAGCTTCAATGCTCAAGCAACCTGCAACGATAAGAAAGAATTCACGACTGTGGACGTCTTTTGGCCCGGGTCTGTTCATGCCTTAAGCCATTTCTTAAAACGAAGGTGAGAGCGCATTTTCCTGCTCATCCGCGATGAAAGCTACCATCACGTTATAACGGCTGTATAAAATTAGTAATATAAAAATACCTCGCACAGATTTTAATAAATAAGCTAATTACTTTTATATTGTTTTAAGCACGGAATGCATATTACATTTTTACTTTGCTACTATTATAGTTATTGTTATTGTTTTATTCGTCATCGAAACAGAAGAACTTTAATTACGTACCTGCAACTTTTTAACAGAACAAGGGGTATCCCTTACATTAGAGTTTCTTCTCGCAGTCCTCAATAACAGTTCACTTATTGCCTGTCAGGTGGCGATAATTTTCTTTTTTACTTTCTCTACACGTACTAAGTACATAGTGTATAAAGAAGGTATTGTAATGCACCCAAAAATTCGATAGCGAGATTTCACCGGAAATGCATGTTTTGGGTCCCCCTGAATAAAACAAAGCATTTCTGGAAAAAGATCAGTGAGTTTGTGCGCGTATGTGCGGACAGCATAGCTCAAAAACGAAAAGACCGTTAAATACCAAACTTGGTGTTTAAGTTTGGCATCTTGCAAGGATGCGACACAAAGATTTTCAAGAAAATCCCCCTACTCCCAACCACCCTTCACATGGAACTTTGTTCGAAGATTTTGATTTTCTCAAAAATGGCTCTAACGATTTTGATTCAAATATAGTATATTAAAGATATTTACCTGACAAATAATATGTATATCTTGAATTCTCTGGGAATAGCCTCTGAAGACTACTTTATACCGGATGAATTTTACTGACTTTTGCATAACTGCTAAACCGTATGAGATAGACAAAAACTTACCACACAAAAAAATTAAAGCACATTAAAACACACAATTTATGTTATATCCTTTTTTTTTATGAAGTTGATCGTTTTTGAGATAGTCCTCGTTTTTAGTTTCAGCTTTAAATGCCGTATACTTTTCTCACATAGGAATTTGTCAACTCCTGTCCGTACAAAGAAAGGAACTTCAGTCACATAGCAACCAGCTTTTGACTATCACTTTAACCTATGGTGCTCCCTTATTTCGCTTCTACTTACAAGGAAGCAAGTAATAAGACTATTTCTGCTAATTTTTTCTCGATTAATATTAAGTAAATTAAAGCATTAGCTTTTTAAGAATAATTTGTTGCAGAGATGTGGAGAAAGTTATGTGAATGGAACACATCAGATTTTTAAACGAGTTTTAATATTTTCTAACTTTTTCACAGATGTACCTTTAAAAATTCCAAAAGATTCATCTGGCTGTCTGTCTATCTGTCTGTAGACAACATAGCTCAAAACTACTAAGACTGTAAATTAAGTATTTATGTTAAGTATCTTTCAAGGATGCGACAAAAAGGTTTTCAAGAAAATCCTCTCACCCCCAAACTACTCCTCACATGAAAAAAGTTTGAATATTTTGTTTTTCTTAAAAATGGCAAAAAGATTTTGTTTAAAACAATGTATATTAAAGATATTTGCATCAAAAATAAAATGAAGTTATATCTTGAATTTTCTGGGAATGGCCTCTGAAGACCTCTTTATTCTGGATGAATTTTTCTGAAATTTCCATCGCTGTTAAAGCGTAAGAGATACACAAAAACTTTTACACAAGAAAGGTAGATATCATTTATACCTGGGTGACTGTGAGTGAGAATGAAAGCGAGAATGAGAGAGAGTGTATGCGTGCGTGTGTGTGTGTGTGTGCGCGCGCGCGTGCGTGCATGCATGAGTGTGTGGAGTTGACCGTTTGCGAAATATTCCTTGTTATTTGTTTCAACTTTAAAGTACGCAACTTTTCTCAAACTGGAAGCCATATTTCATTTCATCTATTTTGTTTTACTGTTGATCATACAAAGCGAACCGCATTTAAAATTGTTTCATATAGCTATGAGCTTTTAAAATTTTTGATCAGCGCTTTAGCCTAGTGTGTTCCCTTATTTCCTTTCTATTTACAAGGAAGCAAGTAATAAGACCAGTTCTGCTAATGTTTATCTCGATTAGCATGCAGTAGATAAAAGAAAAATCTTTTGTAATAATAGTTTGCATGTGGAACAACTAGGTAAAGTTATGTGAATGGAATACATTAGACTTGATTTGTTTTTTAATTCTATTTTATTTTACATTGTTTTAACAGCTCAGTCATATCGCGACGGAATTGTTCGGTAAGGTAACTTCGCTTAGTGCCATGCAGATGGTGTTAGATGGCCGTCTAGTCTAGCCGCACTACCACTGTAGTCAGATAGCAAAGTGAAATCTAATTTTCTAAGGTCTCATCTCCTCACTCCATTCTTATCATTAGGCTCTGGTACAGGAAGATAAAGTTAGAGGTGCCGCTCAGTCTACTGCTTGCACTATCTGTGGATAGATGGAGCGCAATCGCAACTACCATCTATTTTCACTTTTGCTACTGTTTTAGACTGAAGGTGGAACTTTGGGTCGTAGCGTTAAATATCCAATTTTTCTTGACGAAAAAACCCATCCAGATTGGTCGCGTCATGGGATTTGAACCCAGGACCTTCCGAATGCGGGCCACAGAAGTTACCGCCTGAGCCATCCCGCTCGGTAACTCCAAACTTACTTTCATACTTTTCCTATATCTCAGCAAAAGCTGTAGATCTTTTCTGCCTCGCAGCAGGTAGCATTACTTTTTGGAACACTGTTGGATACGACTGCAGTACAAGTACAAAATCTAACAAAGATTCGTCTGTTTTGCAGCAAGTTCTGCTTCAGAATCACTCACATCTAACAATCAATTGGACCTCAACAAACATACCAGAATGTACTGCTAGGCGGTCAAGCAGCACGGAGAGAATTTTCTCCGTTTACTTGGAGAAAGACAAAGATGTTTTTACGGATACGATTGTTAACACAATTTTCTCCATGAAATGAATGTGCTCATCTTATAAAATATCTGATTTCTCTACATCTGTGTAACAAATTATTGTCAATTATTCTATCTACTTCATTCTAGTCAAATAAACATTAGCAGAAACGGCCGTATTCCCTAGTTCCTTAATAGTAGGAAGAAAATTAGGGAATACGCTAGACTAAACAGACAGTCGAATGTTTTAAAATGTGGCTGCTATGGGATTAAAATCTGTTTCTTTGCCTGGCCAGGAGTTGACAATTTCCCGAATGAGAACATTTTAAAAATAACACCAATAACAAGGAATATGTAGAAAACGGCCAATTTCACTTATGTATATGACATAAGTTGTGTATTTTAATGAGATCTACATTTTTTGTGTAGCAAGTTTTTTCTACCTCTTACGGTTTATACAAAAGTTTAAAAAATTCATCCAAAATAAAGAGGTCTTCAACGCTATTCCCAGAAAATTCAAGATATGCATTTTATTTGTCTTAATCATAAGAGATTTTAATCAAAATCGTTAGAACTATTTTTGAGAAAATTACAATTTTCGAATCTTTTTCCATGAAAAGGGTAGTTTGGGGTGGGGTCATTTTTTTCAAAATCTTCATGTTGCATCCCTGGAAGATACTAAACTTAAATACCAAGTTTGGTAATTTACCGACTTTTCGTTCTTCAGTTATCGTGCTCACGGGCATACTGACCTTTTTCTATTTTTTGGATATAGGGGACCCTAAAACGTGTATTTACGGTAAAATCTCGGTATATAATTTTTGGGTGCAATACACTACCTTCTCTATACACTGTACATAGTACGTGTAAAGAAAGTAAAAAAAAATTGTTACCGGGGGACCCTAAAACGTGTATTTCCGGTGAAATCTCTGTATGGAATTTTTAGTGGAATGCAATACCTTCTCTATACATTGTGTAATAGTACTTGCAGTGAAAGTAAAAAAGAATATGATCAACTTTATCGACACCACCCCAATGACTTAAACAACTGTAGACTGACAGACCTGAGCATTGGTCCCCAGCACTAGAGACAAGTGTGTTACAATGTACTAACGGGACGGATCGGCTATAGGTATGCATTGTTATTTATAATTACTGACTACACAAATCCTAATGTGTATTCATTTATGCAATGATCCTAATTATAGGTTTACTACTTATAAAGAATGTTTTAGAGGTGAAGCTACCGTTATTGCTTGACGAATGCTTCTCCCACTCTGGCCTCTTCCTCGTGCTGTCCGCTAACCAGTTACTCACCATTGGGCATCGGGTCTGCAATTGGAGTAACAAAGAACGTAGCGGAGGAAACGTTCTCCCTGCATAAAACATCGACATTTCCTCCGTTGTTCAGCTTTAGAATCTTAATTCACCAATCAATACATTGTCATTTACAAAATCCCAGAAGCCAACCAAAAGGTTTTAGTGCACATGTCAGAGATTGGGGTTAGAAGTGGAAGAAGATTTGAGCACTGAGTCTAAGACTAGTCTTATTAAATCTATTGTGTTAATTATCTCCAGGAAGATGGGATAAGTCTAGAGTACAAAGGGCGGCCAGAATTGTTGACAAGAATCAGAATATAAAGAGCGCAGAATGACGGTGCTCTAATGTTTCCATATACAGCATTATCGGCCGCCCCACAGTTCGGGCAGAAGTTTCTCTAACACAGGGAGCAGGGAAGAAACACAGCACATCCTTCGCATACAATGCACATCGCTTTCCATCGCATCTGGCCCTGCAAAATTCCAACCATGAAAGATGAATGAAAATGAAATGTGAGGAAATGGACAAGAAAATTCGCGGTGGTATGTAATACATCACAATATTTATCTATCACATGACGAAACCACGAAAAAAAAGAGAGAAAAAAAAAAGGGAGAATGGGATTCAAAACCAGGACCAATCGATTGCGAACTTTGGACGCTGTCACCTCGGAATGGTACAATTAATCGTTTCTCAATTTTTAAACTTACTCGGGGGGTGCAGACGTATCTAAAATTAACATAACATTTCAAAATTGCTTACATCGTTTATCCTTTGTGAACAGCTGCGGTGCTTGAAAGATAAAATGTCTCTATAGAAGCATTTCCATTGTTGTATTCTCGCCATTAGAAGCATTATCTTTTTACAGCACTGCTTAGTAAGTCAAAAAACGAAACGGAGAGTTACATAACATTATGATTGGTCAATTATTTTGCGGGACTGGTGCCTTCTTGTGGGATACAAGTGAAAAGACGGAATGCATATTAACAATATGTATAGTGAGTAGTGAAACAATCTTGCGTTGCTTCACTAATATAGTTTTGACACGCTTAGTGAGAATTGAATAACGAAGTTCAGAAAACACCATGATCCGTGAAAATAAACTTGTTTGCATAGGGCCCACAAAAATTATCGCAGTATATAAACATACGCTTGTATGTTTATAAATTATTAGAAAGCAAACGAAGATTTCAGCACTAAGTGCAAATCCGTCGAAATTCGGTTTTGGAAGCTTCTATCTAAGGTTTGCTCCTTATTAACTTGCCTGTATCTTTAACTGCCACGTGGCTAATCACCTCCCATTGGCTGCTGTCCTGCGGTACAAAATACTTTCTAATTTAACCAGGAACACTAATTTTGGTCTTTTTTTTTTTTTTTTGCTAAATTAACTTTCAAATTTGAATTTTGCATTCAACTGTCATTCAGGAAAACTTTGATCTGATAAATTATAGATAGAAGTGTTCCATAATACAATATTGAACCTTTTACCATAAACTGAACCAAATTTGATCCTTTATGGGTTACTTTGGCCCACCTTTATAAAATACATTATTTCATAAATATATATACCTAATATATTATTTTATAAATGTTTATATTACATACAGCCAAACTCCGTGACTACGTTCCCGATTATAGCGCCATCCCATTCATTACGCTCTATTTGTAAAGTCCATATTAATGCTGCATAATTTTACCCGTTCTAATATAATTAGCGCTATTAGCGCTTTTAGAGTAAAAATGAATAAAACGATTGTATAAATTTTCGAAAATTACGTTTTAAAAGTATTAGAGTGCTCAAGCGCTCCAGTGCACAATCAAATGAAAAGTATATTTGAGAATTATACTTTTTTATTTTATACTGTTTCCAATACGAAATTATAAAACATCATTAGGGGACTCATAATTGGGGAAATGCGGTATTTTTAAGATTATGGTGTTCGTGGTGTTAAATTTTCATAATTCAAAATTAGTAGATTTCTCCAAATATTGAGCTTAGATAGATAGATAGATAGATAGATAGATAGATAGATAGATAGATAGATAGATAGATAGATAGATAGATAGATAGATAGATAGATAGATAGATAGATAGATAGATAGATAGATAGATAGATAGATAGATAGATAGATAGATAGATAGATAGATAGATAGATAGATAGATAGATAGATAGATAGATAGATAGATAGATAGATAGATAGATAGATAGATAGATAGATAGATAGATAGATAGATAGATAGATAGATAGATAGATAGATAGATAGATAGATAGATAGATAGATAGATAGATAGATAGATAGATAGATAGATAGATAGATAGATAGATAGATAGATAGATAGATAGATAGATAGATAGATAGATAGATAGATAGATAGATAGATAGATAGATAGATAGATAGATAGATAGATAGATAGATAGATAGATAGATAGATAGATAGATAGATAGATAGATAGATAGATAGATAGATAGATAGATAGATAGATAGATAGATAGATAGATAGATAGATAGATAGATAGATAGATAGATAGATAGATAGATAGATAGATAGATAGATAGATAGATAGATAGATAGATAGATAGATAGATAGATAGATAGATAGATAGATAGATAGATAGATAGATAGATAGATAGATAGATAGATAGATAGATAGATAGATAGATAGATAGATAGATAGATAGATAGATAGATAGATAGATAGATAGATAGATAGATAGATAGATAGATAGATAGATAGATAGATAGATAGATAGATAGATAGATAGATAGATAGATAGATAGATAGATAGATAGATAGATAGATAGATAGATAGATAGATAGATAGATAGATAGATAGATAGATAGATAGATAGATAGATAGATAGATAGATAGATAGATAGATAGATAGATAGATAGATAGATAGATAGATAGATAGATAGATAGATAGATAGATAGATAGATAGATAGATAGATAGATAGATAGATAGATAGATAGATAGATAGATAGATAGATAGATAGATAGATAGATAGATAGATAGATAGATAGATAGATAGATAGATAGATAGATAGATAGATAGATAGATAGATAGATAGATAGATAGATAGATAGATAGATAGATAGATAGATAGATAGATAGATAGATAGATAGATAGATAGATAGATAGATAGATAGATAGATAGATAGATAGATAGATAGATAGATAGATAGATAGATAGATAGATAGATAGATAGATAGATAGATAGATAGATAGATAGATAGATAGATAGATAGATAGATAGATAGATAGATAGATAGATAGATAGATAGATAGATAGATAGATAGATAGATAGATAGATAGATAGATAGATAGATAGATAGATAGATAGATAGATAGATAGATAGATAGATAGATAGATAGATAGATAGATAGATAGATAGATAGATAGATAGATAGATAGATAGATAGATAGATAGATAGATAGATAGATAGATAGATAGATAGATAGATAGATAGATAGATAGATAGATAGATAGATAGATAGATAGATAGATAGATAGATAGATAGATAGATAGATAGATAGATAGATAGATAGATAGATAGATAGATAGATAGATAGATAGATAGATAGATAGATAGATAGATAGATAGATAGATAGATAGATAGATAGATAGATAGATAGATAGATAGATAGATAGATAGATAGATAGATAGATAGATAGATAGATAGATAGATAGATAGATAGATAGATAGATAGATAGATAGATAGATAGATAGATAGATAGATAGATAGATAGATAGATAGATAGATAGATAGATAGATAGATAGATAGATAGATAGATAGATAGATAGATAGATAGATAGATAGATAGATAGATAGATAGATAGATAGATAGATAGATAGATAGATAGATAGATAGATAGATAGATAGATAGATAGATAGATAGATAGATAGATAGATAGATAGATAGATAGATAGATAGATAGATAGATAGATAGATAGATAGATAGATAGATAGATAGATAGATAGATAGATAGATAGATAGATAGATAGATAGATAGATAGATAGATAGATAGATAGATAGATAGATAGATAGATAGATAGATAGATAGATAGATAGATAGATAGATAGATAGATAGATAGATAGATAGATAGATAGATAGATAGATAGATAGATAGATAGATAGATAGATAGATAGATAGATAGATAGATAGATAGATAGATAGATAGATAGATAGATAGATAGATAGATAGATAGATAGATAGATAGATAGATAGATAGATAGATAGATAGATAGATAGATAGATAGATAGATAGATAGATAGATAGATAGATAGATAGATAGATAGATAGATAGATAGATAGACAGATAGATACAGACAGACAGACAGACAACCAGACAGACAGACAGGAAGACAGACAGACCGACCGACCGCGACCGACCGACCGACCGACAGACAGATAGACAGACACACAGACAGACAGACAAGTTTATTTGCCAGAACAAAGTACATTGTGTAGCAACGTCAAATACAATAAAAATCAAAAACAATTGACAGTATTATAAAATTCATCCAAACAATAAAATGGATTTAAAATCAAAGAGCACTTCACTGACCTCTTAAAACATTCAATAGAGAGAGCTTTAGTGCTGTTGCTGAGTTTGTTATATAGATTTAATGATATTATTTCAAAGGAATTTTGTATCTTGTTATATTTACATCTATTTATGTAAATATTGGAACTAGTTCTGGTGTGATGAAGATGGATTTCGGAACATAGATTGTATTTATGACTATTTTACTTAGCAAATAAGAGGCAGTGGAACACAAACAATGAAGTCAAAGTTAAAACACCCAACTTAACAAATAAAGGTTTACAATGAGTTCTGGGGGCTACACCACATAAAATTCGAACTGCCTTTTTCTGTAATAAAAGTATCTTTTTAGCTAAAGCATGGTTCCCCCAAAATAAAATACCAGAACTCAAATAGCTATGGATTTGTCCATAATAAACTAATAGTAAAACATTGGAAGACACAGTATTTTTTAAAACACGTAACATAAATATACCTCTGCATACTTTATTAGCGATATAATTAATATGTGAATGCCAACCTAGATCAGGTTCGAAAGGAATGCCTAGAAATTTTGTACTAGTTTCAGTTAAAAAAACAGGACAACTAATATTAAAAGTGAGGTCAATTGTTTTGTTTTCATTGAGAACAAGACTATTGCATTTGCACGATTTATCGATTTTTTCAGTAAGTGCATCAAGTTTATCGTGCAGACTGGCATCAGAATTGACAGAGAGAGTAATAATTCCAATTTCCATATTGGATACATCATAAAGGTAAAAATATATATTTGTATATTTATAAAAGCACATATTTTCCAAAAGTTGGAAAGTAACCTATAAAGTACCAAATTTGCTTCAGTTTATAGTAAAAGATTCAATACTCTATTATAGTAACATTTACTGGCAATAATTTATCATATAGGAATTATCTTAAAACAGTTGACTGAAGTATTTAAGTATGAAAGACAATTTAACCAACAAAAAAATCTCATATATTTCATTCACATGACTTTCACATGACTTTCACTCTTCCCGAAAACAAACTTTTCTTACAAAATATGATGCTTTTATTTACGTCATGCCAATCGAATAAAACATTAATAGAAATGGCCTTATTACTTACTCCCATGTAAGTATAAGGAAACAAGGGAATACACCAGGCTAAAGCAGTAATAAAATGTTATAAAAGCTGGACATTATGCGAAACAATTGAAATTCGGTTGTCATTTGTATTTCCAGAAGTAAAACAAGAGAGATGAAATGAAAGTTGACTTTCCGCTTGAGAAAAGTGTACGTAGTTTGAAAGTGAAACCAATAACAAGGAATATCTCGGGAACGGTTAACTCTTAAAAAACGTAAATGACATGAATTGTGTGTTTTAAAGAGATCCATTCAGAGGCTATTCCCAGAAAATTCAAGATATACGTTTCGTTTGTAATGGAAATATATTAAACATATGGTGTGTGTGTGTGTGTGTGTGTGTGTGTATGTGTGTGGACAGCATAACTCAGAAATGACCATTACCCTTTAGATGGAACATTTTTCGAAAATTTTGATTTTCTCAAAAATGGCTCTAACGATTTTTATTAAAATCTCTTATACTAAGATATTTACATGCCAAATAAGATGTATATCTTGATTTTTTCTAGGAATAGCCTCTAAAGACCTCTTTATTCTGTATGGATTTGCTGAATTTTGCATAACTGGTAAACCGTAAGAGATAGACAAAAACTTAATACACAAAAATGTAGAGCTCGTTAAAACACATAATTGATGTCATATACGCTTTTCTTGTAGAATCCACTGCTTCTGAGATAATACTTGTTATTTGGTTTCAGTTTTAAAATACCTACACAATTCTCAAACAGGACCATACAAAGCGAACCGAGTCTCTATTGTTTCACATAGCAAGGAGCTTTAAAGGATTTGACTATCGTTTTAGGCTAATATATTCCCTTATTTCCTTTCTACTTACAAGGAAATAAGTAATTAAGACCAATTATGCTAATATTTATCTCGATTAGCTAAAAGAATACTTTTTTGTAAGAATAGTCTGTGTTTAGAATAGAGAAAGCTATGTGAATGGAAGATATCAGATTTTTTGGATTCCAGGCTCTCAAAACATGATTTTTTCGGCAAAATCTTGGTATCGATTTTTCGGTGGAATACAATACTTTCTCTGCCTATTATGCAAATTGTACATAGGAGTTAGAGAAAGTAGTAATGTTCCCATACAATTAAAACAATTTAGGAATAAATTGTCTCCGTGGCCGGTTGTCAGCGAGTTGACTTCTCACCCGGAGGTGCCAGGTTCGAATCCCGGCTAGAGCGGGGAATTTGTTTTTAACCGGAATCATTCCCTATCACCCAGTATGTGAATGAGTGTATGGATGTGAGAGTCAATGTGCGTGTGTTTAAAAATGTAAAATGATTAACCCAATGTCAACAACCTAGAGCTAAAATAGAATTGTTTCACAAATTAAAAGTTCCTGATATGATCATATCAGTTAAACAAAGGGCTATACAAATGAAAAAAAAAAGTTTAAGACATTTTGGATGGAATAGACATTCGATAAATAGTGCAAAAAACTGAAAAATATATGATATAAATTATAAAGCGAGAATACAAACATTAACATTTATATAAAGAAAGTAATTAGCAAAAAGTACTCATTGTATGGCTTGATGATTATTATTATATTATTGTTATTATTAATATTATTATTTTGTAATAATCCATAATGACTGTAATTCTTGAACCTAATAGAACAGTTGTATTAAGTTCAGGATCTTCAAGAACATGAAAAAGATAATTCCTCTTCAATAGGACCGATAATTTCCGTTCTTGCTATATTTATATTTTGTGAGAATTTATAAGCGGCCGCGCGATTAGATCATTCGCCTCTCACCTAGACGGCCCACGTTCGATCCCAAGCGACCGCACATGAGATTTGTGGACAAAGCGGCGCAGAGCCGGGTTTTCTCCGGGTTCTCCGGTTCCCCCGCCCATCGAATTCCACCGGTACTCCATTAACATTTCATGTATCACCAGTGTCATCGCCTGCGGTGCTATAAAAAGTAAAAGCGGGCGTTAAGCACTACCAAGAAAAAAAAAAAAAAAAAAGAATATATAAGCTATAATCAAATAGATCTGCTGAATGAACATATGTGACATTCCAGGATAATAAAGATCCCTATAGGAAACCAAGTAAACTAAATTTTAGCCTTTTGATTCGTGCGTTATATTACCTAGTCAACCAGCCGGTATGTCTCATAGCTTCAGGGAACACCTTATTGGTAACTTACTATCGTAAGTACTTAGTATCCGGGAATAGTCACATAGTTATGCCAACTTTTGGCAATTTTTATTAAATTGGTAATATTATATTACGACCCTACCATGTGTATGTGTATCAGCTGGAGGATTAAATGGTATATCGTCCACCTCAATGTTTAGAGCAACCGCATGGAGAGCGGGAGAACTGTGTTCAAATCCCGGCTTTGGTATTTAATTTTTCTGCTGGTTAACAGGAATTGAGTAATTTGTAAACTGCGACGTAATAGTCCAGTAACAGTTCAACTTCATTTCCTTTCGTAAACTCTTTAGAAGCTCCTATGCCTGATTGTGCTTCAGGGGTGAAGGACCAGGTGAGTGGACGGTGGACTTAGCGTGTGACGCTGGAATTTGTTACGAGGAAATGTTCGACGTGTGATGGGTTCTTAGGGATCTCTGCATGAGGAGTGGTAGGCCTATGTGGGAAGGTATCCTGCCAAAATTGTAGAGCAAGTTGTTCCAGCTTGGGTGCATGTCAAAAGAGCAATGAAATAAATACTCACGGCTTATTATAGGAAACACAGGGTTTGCCTGCAATAAGCAACACGCACCTCAGAATTGAGCGCAACTTATCATCACAGCGGAAGGTGTCGGAATGAAAGCTCAAGCATTGTGCTATAACATCGCTCAGTGATGCAGTGATGTACTGGCTATCATCACCTTTCCCTCCAGCTAGCTCCGAGGTCTGTAGTTGAGACTCACGAGAACAATGACTCACCAAATCGAGTTGCAACAGCTGGCGAGCGAACCTGGCGTCTCGGATGCAACCACACTCTATAAGTCTTTGCTTCAAGCTTCCCTCCTGGATTTAGTAATTTAGTAATGTTTATAGCCCGTTCTTTCTACATTTGGCACTGCAGGCGGTGACTCTGATACCATGAAATGAAATATTTACTGGGAACGGAAATTTAGGATGGAAATGTTCCAGTTTAGGATACCTCCCGACATTAGTCATTTTAGAAACGAGAAAAATCTGGAAAATACGATAGGCAATGAGAACGTCCTTCGCGGGATTTGAACCAGAGACCTTCCGTTCACGAGTCGGCGCTCTAACTTCCTCCTATATCTTGTTTCTTATAACCTTACCCTGAAGAGATTGTATAATTCCACGCTGTGTTACCTTCCCCTTTCTGCTGATTGACTAATGTACATCTTTTAACGGTGACAAACAAGCCGTGTGTTGCGCTGGTAAGCCGATAAAAGCGATATAAATAGTCATGATTAGAGCTCGGTTCAGGGTCATAAAATTGCCGGATTGTGGTTCGGTGCACACAGAGTATAACTATGACGTGATGTTGTAGGCGTGTTATCTAGCCTGTTTCGAAACGTTCACTAGCATTGTTCACTGCCTGACCTCGTTCAGTTCCTGCTAGTAGGTAAACTATGGACACTGAAAGAGAGCGCAGGTTGAAAAATGTCGAAAATACGAAAGAGTGGGTATCCACAAGCTTTTTTTTTTTTTTTTTTTTTTTTTGTAATGATTTATTGATCGATCAGCGCATGTGCGCTCTACAGATCATTGATTTGATTTTAGACATTATTTACATGCATGATACTGAATAACATTGAAATGAGGCCCCATTGGGCCCCTCATAAGTAGGTACATTTTTTGTTTTTATTTTACAAAAAGTCTTGCTGTGAGAGCTGGTCCAATGGTAGGCGACTCTTGATGCAAGTTGGATAGCTAGATTTTCTGCCAAGAGAATAGTGAATGGCTCCTGAGACGTCTTTTAGCTTGCTGTAAAACTGTTCGGCTTGTGAAGAAATTGACTGCTGAATGATGCTGATTCCAGTTTCTCTATGTAGTTGACTATTTCTGACAAACCATGGTGCATTCGTTGAGATTCGCAATATTTTGTTTTGAAATGTCTGGATAGTTTGATTTCAGAAGGACTAGTTCCTCCCCAAACTGGACAAGCGTATAGTAGCAGTGGTCTTAATAGAGTCGTGTAAACTAGTGTGCAGTTTTTTAGTTTGAGTGAAGATCTTTTGCCAGTCTTGCTCGGGCTAGTTTAAGTTTGTTGCTTATATGTGGTTTCCATGTGAGTCGTCGATCCAGGAGTACACCGAGATATTTCACTGTTTCTGTATTAGTTTTCCAGGGTATCTGTTTCGCTGGGAGCGTTACTGGTGGTGGATAGTGTTGTCTGCATAGTGTAAAGACCATTGCTTCACATCTTTGCTGGTTGAGCGAAATACGCCAGCTGTCTAGCCAGGGTATAATTAAGTTTAAGGCCTCTTGAAGGTGATTTCCGGCGGTGTGGATATTGCGATGTGTTGAGAAGATTGCAGTATCGTCCGCATACATAGCGATATGAGCTGTAGGCGTTACAGGCATATCAGAGGTGTACAGGTTGAACAGAACTGGTCCCAGGGTAGATCCTTGAGGAACTCCGACTGTTATAGGTTTTGTAGAAGAGTGACAACTACCTATGCGTACTGAGTATGTTCGTTGTGACAGAAAGGAGGAAATTATTTTATAGAGGTAGTCTGGAATGCCGTTGATGAACAGTTTGTATAGAAGACCCTGATGCCAAACCCTGTCGAATGCCTGAGTGAAGTCAAGGAAAGCTGCAGTTGTGTGTTCTTTCTTCTCGAAGCCTTGTGCCACTTGCTCTGTAATCCGGAGAATTTGATGGGTTGTTGAATGTTTACGACGAAAACCGAATTGAAAGGGAGGTAATACTGATGCTTCATTGAGAAATTTTGTTAAACGCTTCAGTATAATCTTTTCATACATTTTGGACAGAGTTGGTAGCAGACTTAAAGGACGATAATTGTTTGGGTCTGAGGAGCTTTTCCCAGGTTTATGAATAACAATAATTATAGCGTGTTTCCAGATTCTGGGGAAGTAGCCCATACGTATCAAACTATTGAAGAGTGAGGCTAGAATAGCAAGTGCTTTGCGAGTCAGATGTTTTAATACAGAATTTGGAATTAGGTCATGACCAGGCGATTTTCCTGCTGGTAGTTGCTGGATTATGAACAAGATTTCTTTTGGCGAAGTGAAGTCAATGGGGAGTGGAGCAGTGGTATAAGAACCAGGAAAACGTTCAATTTCGTGGTTGAATTCTTCGTTTACCACTGGGTTTGGGCTGAAGATACATTGTAGAGTATTTGCGAATAGTTCCGACTTCTCAAAGTCGGTTATGTAGTGTTTTCCATCTTGTATTAAGGGTGGAATAAGCGTCGGTTCTTTTAATATTCTTTTGGTTTCTTTCCACAAGGATGAATCTTTTGGTGAAATGCTGGAGAGGTGCCGTTGGTAAGTCGAGTACCGGTACTCATCCATTTGTTTTTTTACCTTTCTTGTGAGTTGGTTCAAGCGATGAAGTTGCCAGGTTTCTCTGTACTTCTGCCAAAGCCGGCGCATTTTGTGTTTTTTTTTTCAAGAGAAATCTGATGTTAGAGGGCAAAGTTTCGTGATAGGGTTTTCTTTGTTGCTGGGGTCTAGCTGGAGCTGTGGATTTGTCTATGGCTGAAGTTATGACTCTTGTGAACTCAAGAATTGCTGCTTCTGCATCACTGGGACTTTTCAGGTTGCACGCAGGTTTTAGCTGGTTATCAATTACATGTTGGAAGGTTTCCCAAAGTATAAAACCTCTGCTGAGTCTCCTAGTGGACTGTGGACGTAAAATCAGATTGTTGTCAAATGATATCAAGAATGGGGAGTGATCGGAGTCCATTTCAGGTAGAGCAGCCATGGTGGGAAAGCCTAATACATTTTTGTAAAGTACTATGTCTAGTATGTCAGGTGCTACATTTTGCCTAAAGAAAGTAGGACCAGGTGGGGCTAAGATGTTAACTGCATTGCATTCAGCTGCTGTTAATAGTCGTCTTCCGTTTGGAGTTGTCACACGGCATCCCCATGTTTCATGCTTACTATTTAGATCTCCCAAGAGAAGGGTTGGCACTGTGTCAGAGAATATAGTAGTAATATCCTGGTCATTGAGGCAGAGTCCTGGTGGCTTGTATGCTAAGATTATTGTCGTTTTAGTGGAGTTTTGCATGGATATTTGAACTGCGCAAGCTTCGAGGCTAGTTAGTTGGGGTAGTAGGACCGAGTAGTGGTGTATTTCCTTTCGAATGAAGATGGCCACTCCACCCGAGGCGACGAGAGCTTCGCGATCGGACGTATACGCTGCATAACCAGGTACTGAAAACTTTTCCTGTGGTGCTAGATGAGTCTCAGTGACGCAAGCTACTGCGACGTTGAGTCTTGAGATGAATTCCAGAAAGACTTCCCGCTTGGCTTTGATTCCGTTAGCGTTCCAGTTTAATATAGTTAGTTGAGAGAATGTATATGCTTGATTTTTAGTGGCCATTAGCAAAAAAAACTTGCAAAAAGCTGTAATAAGAAGGATTTGATTTTTGGTAGATATGGTGCTAGAAAATTAATAGCTAGCTGAATAAGGTTTCCAGTGTCATCGGAGGAAGAAGCAGAAGAAGAATTTTGTGTAAATGCTTGCTGAGTGGAATGTCGGTAACTTTTATCTTCTGGAGGAACTGAGCGTGGCCACTGAGGAGTTTCAGGAGCAGAACAAGAAGTTGGCGTCAGCTTTGGAAAATTCTCCAGGTTTAACTTTGGTGGTGTAGGTGTTTTTACGGGTTCGGTTACAGTTGCATTGGATTTATTTTTTAATTCCAAGTAAATACGACAACCCTTAATATTTGCGGATGAGCTTCTCCGCAGTTCACGCAGGAGGGCTGAGTAGCTTTGTGTTTTGGGCATTCAAAGAAATGATGGTTAGAGGGACACTTTACACATCGAGGTGCAAGTCGACAGAAGTTTTTAGTATGCCCATAGCGCTGGCATCGTGTGCATTATGGGATGCTTGTGGGTTTCTTACGGTATTCAACTTTTATTAAAGCATGGTGAATGTGTTTGACTTCAAAGATCTTCTTTCCTTGTTCATTGTTTTCTAATTCAACAGCGCATAGTGGCATAGGTTGACGATCTTTGTAAAAGAGTCTTGTAACTTTTATCACTGGTAACTTCAGAGTGGTTAATTCTGTGGTTATGTCGTCGTTTGTAAGAGAGTAGGGAACATTTCTCAAGATAACTTCAAGTCTTTTTAAATTTGGATCACGGAAGGTGTGAAAAGGGAGTTTTGATTCTTCCAGGAATTTTGTAAGGGCTCAGAAGTCATTGACTGAAGTTGTATTTATTTTAAGGACTTTATTTTGCTGTTATGTTGAGTAGTCATCTTTTACAATAGTACCTATGTCGCGGATAATCTGCTGGTAGTTGTTCACTTCATGGAGAAAAATGGGTGGTATCCTGGTTTAGAGGCTGTAGTAAAATTTACTTCAGCGACTGTGTCGTTAGCTTCCTCCATTGTTTCCAAAGGGGAAAATTTATTGTGTATGGAGGTTAAGTCCACAATATATTTAGAGTTTACAGCTGAGGCTGAAGTTATATGCTTTTTGTTAGGAGTGAAAAACCGGTCACTTGACATGGAGGCATTACCTTGATTGAGATCTTCAAGCGGGCGTTTATGAACTAACTTGGGTGTTTGTAAGATTGAACGAGATGTAGTAGAAATTTCCACAGGATTAATAGAATGTGAATCTGAGAATGTTTGTTCTTGTTGATTAGATTGCATGGTGTTGGCAACCAGACAAAAGACAGTCTGCTTTGCAGACAAATAACGATCTGCTTTGCAGATAACTAATGATCTGCTTCGCAGACAACTGACGATCTGCTTCTTTAACAAAAGGCAATTCTGAAGAGAGCTAACCAAATAAAATTAAATATATAATAAATAATGCGTTATGTACAACGATCCACAAGCTTGTGGATGATTCAAACATATTTAGAGTCACAGGAGGAGATCTTTTTCTTTCGATGTAGTAAAGATGTATCTTATAAACAGTGGAGTGAATTCTGAGTGAATTTAATTAATTTTTCTTAATTGCTTTCTCAAAGCTCTGCACATTATTATCCTATTTTTTGTTTTTTTTTGTTTCAAGCTTTACACTTTTATTTGTAAAAGTACAAGGATTATTTATTTGTTAATCACACTATGAAATACTTGTTTTATTGCGCTTCTTCATGACTTAGAACGATGCATATAAGGTAATGAGCTAATTTTAGAACAGATTATACCTCAACGTGTGCATTTTTACGCTGCAAACCCCTCCCCACTGCCTTAATACTGCTAACTGCTCTGTGTGCACTTCGGTACAAAAACCGAGGTCTAGCCATCCTGAGAGGCAGGTTTAAAACGAAGGATTTTCCTATTTATTTGTTGATACAACTATTTGGTTTATACGGCTACTGAAAATAAAATTTTGACAATTTTCTTCGTATATATTAACATTAATTCTGGACACTTTTGCTTTCTGTAGCACTTATGTACAATATACATAGTGTATAGAGAAAGCATTGTATTCCACTAAAAAATTCGATACCAAAATTTCACCGCAAATATATGTTTTGAGATTCCCAGAGCCAAAAAAAAATCTGATGTGCTCCATTTACATGACTTTCACTACATCTCTGTAACAAATTATTGTTAATAAGCTTATAATTCTATCTATTTAATGCTAAAACATTATCAGAAACGGTCTTATTACTTCGTTACTTTATATGTAGAAGGGAAATAAGGGAATACATAGGCTAAACCGACAGTCAAATGTTTTAAAATGTGGTTGCTATAGGATTGCGAGGCCAAGCCATGACAAGTTTCCGTATGAGAAAAGCTTTATTTTAAAACTGAAATCAATAACAAGGAAAATATCTCGAAAACGGCCACGAAAAAACTGTATATGAATAAACTTGTGTTTTATCGTGATCTACATTTTTGTGTATCTCTTACGGTTTACCAGATATGCAAAATTCAATTAAAATCATCCAGAATAAAGAGGTCTATTCCCAGAAAATTCAAGATATGCATTTTATTTGGTGTGTAAATATCTTAAATGTAAAGAGTTCTTCTGAGGTTATTCCAAGAAAATTCAATATATGCATATGTTTTGTGATGTAAATATCTCAAATATGTGATATTTTAATCAAAATCGTTTCAGCTATTTTTGAGAAAATCATTTTCGATTTTTTTTCATGTAAAGGGTAGTTGGGATGAGGGAATTTATTTGAAGATCTTCGTGTCACATTTTTGAAAATATAAAATACCAAGTTTGGTATTTACTATTTCTTATTCAAGACTTTTGGAGAATTTTTGAAACGTATTTAAGACTTTTCGTTTTGAGCTTTGCTACCCATAGACACACACACACGCACACGCACACACACGCACACACATATACACACACAGACACATTAACCTTTTCCTAAAATGCTTCTTTTTATTCAGGGGGTCTCAAAAAATGTATTTCCCCGGTGTAATCTCGGTATTGAATTTTTGGGTGCATTACAATACCTTCTTTATACACTATGTACGTAGCATGTGTAGAGAAAGTAAAATTATTATTAAAGAATCCTGGAGTTATAATTTTGATACGTGGCAAAATATCACAATTGTTGCGTATAATAAAAGTAACCGTCATAAATTTCAATAAGACTTATTACATATTGTGAATTTCCAAATTTCACAGATGCATCTCGTTAAAGCTAAAAGCAGCAAGAAAAAAACGTTTTGTACTGACATGGCAATTGGTGTTTAGGAACTTTACTAATTACACTTTCTCGACTGCCTAAAGACTTTTCTTTGTAGCAAAGATTACGGTATGAAGCGTTGATTAGGCTAATTAAGAGCCCCTCAACCGGTTTTTATACCACGTGGAATCTGGATAGCATATTTGCGTGTCGTGGCAATATTCACCTTACAACCGTTTCTCAGTAGGTTCTAGGTGATGTTGAAAGCTTCATTTTTTGCTGGCTTTAGTCGTCGGTTTGACTCACTTGGTTAATTGCTGTCTTTTGAACGCAGCATTCGTGGATACAGCAATAGAACAACAATTTGATGTCTTCCATTCACATGACTTTCACTGTTTTACAAACAAACTTCTTACAAAATCTTATTCTTTTATCTACATCATGCTAATCAACATAAACATCAGCAGAATTGGTCTTATTACTTAGTTCCTTGTAAGTAGCAGAAAAAGAAAAAAAAAAAAAAAGGAATACACTAGGCTAAAGCGATAGTCAAATCTTTTAAAAGTTGTCGCTATGCGATTGTCATTGAAATTCGCTTCTTTGCATGGTCAGGAGTAAAACAAAACAAACACGGACGACCTCCTCTTTGAGAAAAATATACGTATTTTAATATTGAAACAATTAACAAAGAACATCTCAGAAAGGTAGCTTCACAACAAAAATGTAATGGACATAAATTGTGTGTTTTGATGAGATCTATATTTTGTGTGCAGTAAGTATTTGTCTATCTCTTACGTTTTACCAGTTATGCAAAACTCATTCAGAATGAAGACGACTTAAGAGGCTATTCCCAGGAAATTCAAGATATACATTTTATATGTAACATAAATATTTTAATTAACGGTATATTAATCAAAATTGTTACGAGTAATTTTTGAGAAAATCAAAATTTTCGATTTTTTTTTCATGTAAAGAGTGTTAGGTGAGGAAGTTTTCTTCAAAATATTTGTATCGCAATGTTGGGAGATACTAAACTAAATACCAAGTTTGGTATTTAACGTACTCTTAGTTTTTTAATTATGCTGTACATAAACACCCACCTACACTAATTCTCTTCTGACCTTTTTCTAATTTTTTCGCGTGGTCACAAAATATATATTTCCGGTAAACTCCCGTTATCGAATTTTAGGTGGAATACAATACCTACTCCACCTACCATGTGCACTGTGCACTGTGCATATGTGCTAGAGAAAGTAAACAGCAATAGAATTGTCATTATAATCAAGAGCATTATAGAATAGCGTACAGAATGATAATGTTAAAGGTCATCGTCGTTATGATTAAGATATTTCGCTCGAAATTTCCAATTTCTCGGCCAGGGAAATTAACAAAAATGCTCGGTAGTCGGTATTACGGTGCTATTGACTGCAAGCCCACACATTTTCGATTAGTTATTGCAGTTGCTTGACAAGCCGTGGTAAAAAAAAAAAAAAAAAAAAAAAAAAGTTATAGAATGTCAAATAGAGGTATTATTTACGCCGAAACTCTTAATGGCGATTTTTTTTGTTCTACATGCAGATTCTATTTCCTGCCTGTTTATATCGCTTAGTCATATTTTTACTTTTCTCACGACGTTATATCCATTTTCGTTACCCCTTTGCCAAATATTATTTAAGCCAATTTTTGATAATCCCCATTGTAGCCCCGCCGCCCACCATTTTGAATGCTCTATGTTATTCTATTAATGTCGATAATATATTGCTCTCAGTGTTGTTTGGTCACCTTTAATTTAGCATATAAAACTTCTTCCCAGATTCCTACCTCATAAAGAACATCTCCCCAAACCCAGAATACGTTTCTAGAAACTACACTGTATTTATATTTATGTTACATGTACAGAATCTTAAGAGTCAGACGGATGGACTTTTAGTAATTGGAGCACAGTACCTCACGTAGACCATAATGGGCCCTGGATGCTTCCAACGTGACCATAGGGAGTGGGATCTGCACGACTAGGACTAGCCAAGATGGAGTCCCTTAATGATTCCAACACGGCACTAATCCTGATGCCGGTTAGCCCAGCCTTAGCAACTTACAACTGGGAGCCCTGAGTATAGAAGAGACAGCTCCCAGTAGGGAAGAGGGTCTCCAGGAATTCCGCCAAGTGGCTGGGAGAAATCTGTCTTATTTCTTCACTCAGGGATTGGATATTTCTGCCTGTTCTGTCTTTGCACTCCAACAATTACACCTATCTTGTTCTTGGACACTCTAAACCTCTCCCACAAGGATTGTATATTCTTATTAAAACTGGAATTCTTTCTTCGCTCATTTCATTCATGTGTTCTTTGCAATTCTGTTCATTCTTACTTTCTCTATACGTACTCTATACATAGTGTATAGAGAAGGTATTGCATTGTACCCAAAAATTCGATACCGAGATTTCACCGGAAATACATGCTTTGAGACTACTGAATCAAAAAAAAAAAAAAAAGCATTTTTAGAAAAATGTCCGTATGTGTGTCTGTCTTTGTGTTTCTGTGTGTCTGTGTGTGTGTGTGTCTGTGTGTCTGTGGGCAGCATAGCTCAAAAACGAAAAGACCGTTAAATACCAAACTTGATATTTAATTTCAGTATCTTTCAAGGATTCCACACGAATATTTTCAAGAAAATCCCCCACCCCAACTACCCTTCATATGGAAACATTTTCGAACATTTTGATTTTCTAAAAAATGGCTCTAACGATTTTGATAAAAATATCATATATTAAAGGTATACACTTGACAAATAATATGTATATCTTGAATTTTCTGGGAATAGCCTCTGAAGACTACTTTATTCTGGATGAATTTTACGGAATTTTGTGTAGCTGGTAAACCGTAAGAGATAGGAAAAAAAAATTACAAAAAAAAAATGTGGAGCACATTAAAACACACAAGTTATGTTATATACTTTTTTTCGTGGAGTTGATCGTTTTTTAGATATTCCTTGTTTTTTGTTTCAGCTTTAAAAAAACGTATATACTTTTCTCATACCGGAATTTGTCAACTCCTGTCCATACAAACAAAGGAACTTCAGTCACATAGCAACCATCTTTTGTCTATCACTTTAACCTATGTTACTCCCTTATTTCGCTTCTGCTTACAGGGAAGAAAGTAATAAGACTATTTCTGCTAATTTTTTCTCATTTAGCATAAAGTAAATAGAAGCATCAACTTTTCAACAAAAATTTGTTGCAGAGATATAGAGAAAGTCATGTGAATGGATTACATAAGATTTTTTTCTATTTTATATTGTAATTTGTATATGTCTAATTCCTCACGAATTCTTTCATTTATTATTATGTCTTGTCTGGTGTATTCTTTAACTCTTCTTAAAAACTTTATTTCTGTTTCTTGTGTTTTGCTTTTATCTGTTTATTACTTTCTCTAGCCCCGTATGTACAGTGTACATAGTGGACAGAGAAGGTATTGTATTACGCTCAAAAATTCGATGTTGAGATTTCACTGGAAATATTTCTTTTGGGGTCCCCTGAGTCCAACATTTTTTTTTTAAAAAAAAAAAAGTCTGTGTGTGTGTGTGTGTGTGTGTGTGTGTGTGTCTGTCTGACTGTATGTATGTCTGTGGATAGCATAGCTCAAATACAGAAAGACCGTTAAATACCAAACTTGGTATTCAGGTTTAGTATCTTCCAAAGATGAGCACGACGATTTTCAAGAAAATCCCCCCACCACAAAATTCTCCCTGACTCTTTATATGGAAAAATTTTCGCAAATTTTTATTTTCTCTAAAATGGCTCTAACGATTTTGATTAAAATGCCGTATATTACAGATATTTACCCAAATAAACTTCATATATTGAATTTTCTGGGAATAGCGTCTGAAGATCTCTTTATTCTGAATGAATTCTGCCGAATTTTATTAACTGCTAAACCGTAAAAGATAGACTAAAACTTACTACACAAAAAATGTAGATCTCGTCAAATTACACAATATATGTCGTTTGCATTTTTGTTGTGGAGGTAGCCGTTTCCGAGATGTTCCTCGTTATTGCTTTCACTTGTAAAGTACTTACCTATACCTTTTTCAGTCAGGAAGTGTTCGTTGTTCGTTGTTCGTTTGTTCTACTCCTGACCAAGGAAAGAAGCGATTTGCAATGACAATAGCATAACGACATCTTTTAAAACATTAAACTATCGGTTTAGCCTAGTGTACTCTCTTAGATCCCTTCTACTTATAAGGAACTAAGTAATAAGAACATTCTGCTAATGATTATCTAGATTAGCATTGTGTAGAAAGAAGAATAATCTTATGTAAGAAGTTTGTAGAACAGATAGAGAAAGTCATGTGAGTGTAACACATCAGATTTGTTTAATATCAAGACTCATTTCCATACATGAACAGTGGGACTACCACGTTTTTATAAAATTTCAATTACGTTAATTTACTGCTTTTATGATTGTTATAACAATTTTATTATATTATTATCGTTATTATTATGTTTATTATTATTCAGTGTTCTTACTATGATTTCACATTTCTGTTAAAATTCGTTTATCTTGTTTTCTAAATTCTTATCTATATCAACAACAATACATAATTGAAATTAGAGCTATTCCAGGCATTCATTTTCAACGCTTATTTTTTATCTTACCGGATTTTTTCTTCGATATGCCATTATTTTTGCTTTCTTTTTGGAATGTTTTACTTCTTTCTTAATGCATACATTTTATATACAGAACGTTGCCATGTATTATTATTGCTACCTCATCAGCATAAAGAACCCCATTTAATGTTTTATTTCTGTTCCGTTGTATTCCTTTCATTCACCTCTGTTTCCAAGTCTTAATTAGGTCATACACGTATATATTAAATAGCGTGGTAGAAATCTGCATACCTATCTTACTCCTTGATTCACTTCCTATAGTATAAATTCCACCGTCCTGCCGCATCACACTAACCACCGTCGTCTACTCCTATAACCTAAAACCGATTAGATGAAACAGATGAAAGGATATTATGGGATACTAAATCATGGCTAGAAAACTCGTGGTAGAAGAGGAACCACCCCAGAACTCGTCTAGCCACCCGAGTAAACCATGAATGGATGTCCGATGGGAATCGAACCCGGGATATCCGGAATACGAGCTACATATGTTAGCGGGGAGACACTCGCTCGGTGAACTAGTTTTGATAAGTCGAATTGTATATAATTCCGTTAATAGTGGCTCTAGTCTTGCTACTAATATGTGTGCTTCTCTAGAACACGTCTGTTGAACCCGCGGTCCACGAACCGGATGCTGCCTCCCACGCATGGTTTTCAAGGCATGGACTCTTGTAATATATCATTAAAGCTAAACTTCCATTTTCAACCTAGAACAATTACGAGGTACGTCCATAAAGTAAGTTTCGTTTGGTAATAAAATTAAATTGTGTACAGATACAGAATAATTATTTATTGCACAAAATTCTACAACTCTTAAACTACTTTTCCACATAACTGCTGAAATTTTGTAGGCATTTGTCATAGCGTGGCACAAGTTTTTGTATACCTTCTTCATAGAAGTTTGCCACCTGTGTCTTCAAAAAGTTGGAAACATTTTCTTTCAGCTCTTCGTCATTGTTGAAGTGTTGACCGCCAAGGAAAGACTTGAGATGTAAGTCGCTAGGAGCGAGGTCAGGGCTGTACGGAGGATGGTCAAACCCGTCCCAGCCAAATCCCTGTAGGAGGTTTTTCATCACATTTGCAGTGTGTGGTCGTGCGTTCTCACCATTGAATCACCCATCGCATTTTGTCCGTAAACTTGGCAAATTTCAATTGGTTTCACTTTCTTAGCATTCAGAAAACGAATCACAGATCTGATTTCACAAGCGGCGGGATTTTCAATCAACACCGACATTGTAAACAAGCACAACAAAGCGTATGTGGCTCACAGCGATCTCAAAATGGCGCACGTTTCTTCTCCTTGATACAGAGCGTCTACCGCACATGTGCGGAACTGCGATTCGCAGCACTGCAGCGGAGATAAATTGAAACGGAACTTACTTTCTGGACGTACCTCGTGTATATATATATTAGAACAATTTTCCTGTAACAATTTCAAATTTCACGCTCTGATGAACCCACATGCGACAATAGTAGGTTTTCGTAACAATCACAGCATAAACCATAATCGAATAAGCCGTGTCCATTTCATAGGGATATCTGTTTTTATTGCATTAAGCGCAGGCCAGTTCACTTATTCAGTTTGTTGTTTGTACGTGCAAAGCTGTGTACACTTTTATTTTGGATGTGCATTGAATAATTTTAGAAAGAAGATGAAAATACAAGATAAACATAGAGGTTCTAAAGATACGAGGGAATTTGTTGATTTCATCTCAAATAATAACGGCCAACAGCAATATATTATATGCATGCAAGTAATCCCGTCCTATTTACCTCCTTATGTGATCCGGATTTGATACTT
The DNA here is from genome assembly GCA_030762935.1 of Hymenopus coronatus. NCBI lineage: Eukaryota > Metazoa > Arthropoda > Insecta > Mantodea > Hymenopodidae > Hymenopus > Hymenopus coronatus. The sequence continues at coordinate 163,057,806 of CM060892.1, forward strand.
TTGTTATACTGCCATTAAAGTCATTTTGTAGTTAATTTCTGGTCTGTTGAAACGTTTACAGCCTAAGCCGCCAATTGTATCCGGGGGATTGTTTTATAAGTAGAGTGTTCGCGGTCAACGCGACGACAGGCGTAGTCGAGATGTCTTGTGATCCTAAGAGGAAATTAAAACCTCACCGATCTAGCGAATTTCAAATTTGGAAGATTTCAAAGGCTACTGGCTACGTGATCCATTGATATTCCGTTGTCTTTGGCTCACTAGGAGAAAGAGAAATTTAAAATTGAGAAATGTATAAGTATTTTAAAATTGAAACCATAACTATGAATATGTCGGAAACAACTCCACAATATATATTTAGGTGTGTTTTAATGAGATCTATCTTTTTGCATAGTAAGATTTTCTTCTATGTCTTATAGTTTATCGATCATGCAAAAGTTATCCAGAACAAAGAAAACCACATGCTATTTGTAGCAAGATACATTTTTCATTTGTCATAAAAATATCTTAAACATATGGTATTTTAATCAAAATTGTTAGAGCCATTTTTGAGAAACTGAAAAATTTCCAAACATGTTCCATGTAAAGGAGATTGAGATTGAGATTGAGATTGGGAGATTTGTAAATCTTCGTGTCGCATTCTTGGGAGATGCAGAACATAAATATCAAGTTTAGTATTTAGTGGACTTCTCGTCTTTGAGTTATGCTGTTTTTAGACACGCGGACGCTCGCAGATGTTTCTTTGAAACTTCTTTTTCAGGATTCAGGAACCACTTAAAATATTTTTATGTGAAATTTCTACACCGATTTCTAGTGTGGCACTTTCCCTATCATAAATAGAAGAAAAATTAAAAATAGAAAAGTTTTGTCATTTTCAGCTAAAAACTCGGCCCTTAAATCAGGTTGTATCTAAATGTAAACCTGTACTAAAATTAGGTGTATTTTTACGCTCTAAATAACTGTTTTCAATATAAGAGAGCTCGAAGATACAAGAATTAATCACATCAAAAATTAAACCAATAGAATAAGAAGTCTACGAACACGACGGAATACTTAACCACTCTACTTTTGTTCCTTCTTCCCATCTACTTCTTGCAGTTCTCTTACGTCTTTAGGCGTGAACTCTGTTCCACCTTAACATTTTCTCTACAATTTACGTAGTAGTTAAAGAATTTGGCATATTCCACCCAAAACTCTATTACCTAAATTTCACCGGCTATTCACGTTTTAAGGACTTCTTTAAGAAAAGTATTTTTAGAAAAAGTTCCGTAGGTGTTCCATCAAGAAAACGAAAGGGTGAACACCTGCGCAGTTTCGATGGTGAAAATAGGTCCTCAAAATAGGCATCTATTTCGGAGATGACCTCTTCGTTAAACGTGAATCGCTTTCCGCGAGCCACTTTTTCACTTTCACTGGGGGCCAAACTGGTGAATACGGTGTATGTTGTAATAATTGGAACCTTACTTAAGCTGACAATAAAACGGTATCCTTGCATACCTTGATAGATTTTCAATGTTCAAGGATGTAACATAAATGCCACAAAAGGAAGTGAGTGAGTGAGTGAGTGAGCGGGTCAGGCAGTCAATCAGTTTAAATATTCGTTGACTTCACTTCGTAATTCGTACGAATGCAATGGACCACGCGTAACTTGAGAACACAAATAAAATAACATTTTAAAATATGATTACTAAATATGTAGCATTACAAGAAAAAGGGTAAACATAAATAATGGAAGGAAAACATAGGATATTTTATAGAATTAAAATAATAGAATACAAAATTTATAGGAGATAAAATTCGGGAAAAGGCACACAAAAAACACCGCAAAAGGAATTTGTTTAATTTGGTTCATATTCCCATAATTGCTTATCAGCTGGGCTTGAAAGAATGTTATCTATTCTCCCTCACCAGTTTTCTGCCTGCCAATAACGCCTAACATGCACATCGGATAGATGGTTAGTACAACAGACCAGAATGGTGTAATAAGTTGAATCACCCTGTACTTTAGCAAATAAAAATTATATGTACCTATATCATTATAAGTTTTTATGGTTAGGAACAGTAGATGTTTCTCATTTTAATTTTATATTACTGCAACATTTGTTATAGTCACATTAATTATGATCGCGAATGACGGCGGAGTTCTTCGGGATTTGTAAACTAAAACACCTTGAAATGTATCTACCCTATCCAACCCGACTTTTGTGTTGCGTGCTGCAAAATGTCTTGACTGTTGTTTTACTAACCCCCACCCTGAAATCATGCGTTCCCTAACCACGCCCCCAGTTGAATTCCCCCACCCCTTAGTAATTACACAGGATATACGCAAGCGCCACAATCGGATTATTGATCCTGCTCATTACCAAGCAACCCAGTTCAGGCCATTTTGTACTGCATTACATTACCTCAAAACAACCTTCCTTCAATTGTAAGATGTGTAAGACGCAACCCCTTTATCACCGGTTTAAATTGAACTTCATGTGCGGGAAACCCTGGAACTAAACGCTATTATGGAACCTGTTGTTGACTGAAATGTGCTGAAAAGGCCATAAGGAAATGATGTGGTGCCATTTTTACTTTCTCTACACGTACTATTTACATAGTGTATCGAGCAGGTATTGCACTCCACCAAAACATTCGATACTGAGATTTCACCGGAAATATATGTCTAGGGTCCGCTGTATCCAAAAAAAGTATATTCAGAAAAAGGTCCATGTGTATGTGTGTGTGTGTGTGTGTGTCCATGTGTCTGTGAACACGATAACTCAAAAACGAAAAGTAGCTAAAATACCACGCTTGGTATTTAAGTTTAGTATCTTCCAGGGATGCGACACGAAGATTTTGAGAAAAATCCCCCACCCCAAGCTACCCTTTACATGATTTTCTAAAAAATGGCTCTAACGATTTTGATTAAAATGTCGTAAATTTCAGACATTTGCCTGCCAAATAAAATGAATATTTTGAATTTTCTGGAAAAGCCTCTGAAGACTACTTTATTCTGAGTGAATTTTCCGGAATTTGGTATAACTGCTAATGTAGAGCACATTAAAACACACAATTTATGTTGTATACATTTTTTTCGTGGAGTTGATCGTTTTTTTTTTTTTTTAGATATTCTTTGTTTTTGTTTTCAGGGTCGAAAATCTTACCTTTTCTCATACAGGAATTTATCAACTCATGTCCATACAAACAAAGGAACTTCAGTCACATAGTAACCAGCTTTTGACTATCGCTTTAACCTATGCTACTCCCTTATTTCCTTTCTACTTACAAGGAAGAAGGTAATAAGACTATTTCTGCTAATTTTTCTAGATTAGCATGAAGTAAACAGAAGCATAAGCTTTTTAAGAATAATTTGTTGCAGGGATATACAGAAAGTCATGTGAATGGTGCACATCAGATTTTATTTTTCTCATACAGGAATTTGCCAACTCGTGTTTCATACAAACAAAGGAACTTCAGTCACATAGCAACCAGCTTATGACTTCACTTTAACCTATGATACTCCCTTATTTCGCTTCTATTACAAGGAAGCAAGTAATAAGACTATTAGCATAAAGTAAATAGAATAATAAGCTTACTAACAATAATCTGTTACACAGAAGTAGAGAAAGTCATGTGAATGGAACACATCAGATTTTTTTAATAGTGCTTTACACTGATGATACATGGAATGAAGATGGAACACCGGTTGAATGCGATGGCGGGGGTAGCGTATAGAGAAGGTACCTATTGCATTCCACCCAAACAATCGATTTCTTGATTTCACTGGAAATACAGGTTTAGCATCCCCAGTATCCAAAACAAGATTTTTTATTTTCTCTACACGTATCATGTGCATGGTGTACAGAGAAGATGTTGCACCCTACCCAAAAATTCGATACCGAGATTTCACCGGAAATATATATTTTAGGGTCCCCTGTATCCAAAAAAAAAGCATTTTCAGAAAAAGGTCCGTTTGTCTGTGAACACGATAACTCAAAAACGAAAAGTTGGTAAAATAAAAAACTTGGTATTTAAGTTTAGTATCTTTCAGGGATGCGACACGAAAACTTTTAGATAAAAGCCCAACTCCAAACTACCCTTTAAATGGAACTTTTTTCTAAAATTTTTACTTCCTCAAAAATGGCTCTAACGATTTTGATTAAATATCGAATATTAAAGCTAAAGAACTGTAAGAGATGGACGAAAACTTACCACACAAAAAATGTAGAGCACGTTAAAACACACAGTTTATGTTATACATTTTTTTCGTGGAGTTGATCGTTTTTGAGATATTCCTTGATTTTGGTTTCAGCTTTAAAAAACTTATACTTTTCTCATACAGGAATATGTCAACATCTGTCCATACAAACAAAGGAACTTCAGTTACATAGCAGCCAGCTTTCGACTATCGCTTTAACCTATGGTACTCCCTTATTGCGCTTCTACTTACAAGGAAGCAAGTAATAAGATTATTCCTGCTAATTTTTTTTTTTTTCGATTAGCAGGAAGTGTATAGAAGTAAAAGCTTTTTAACAATAATTTGTTGCAGAGATGTAGATAAAGACAAGATTTTTAGAAAAAGGATCGTGTGTGTGTTCTGGCGTCTTGAACACGATAAGTCAAAAACGAAAAGTCGGTGAAATACCACACTTGGTATTTAAGTAGTAACTTCCAGGGATGCAACACAAATATTTTGAGGAAAATCCCCTCACCCGAAACTACCCTTTATATGGAGAAAATTTCGAAATTTTTGACTTTCTCAAAAATGGCTCTAACGATTTTGATTTAAATGCCCTTTACTAAAGATATTTACATGGAAAACAAAATGCATATCTTGAATTTTCTGGGATCAGCCTCTAAAGATCTCTTTATTCTGGATAAATTTTTTGTGAATTTTGCGAAACTGGAAAACTGTAAGTGATAGAAATTTACTACACAAAAAAATGTAGATCTCGTTAACACACACAATTTATGTCACCCGTATGTGTGTAGGTCATGTCAGAGGTATTCTTTGTTATTGGTTTCAGAATTAAAATATTAAAATTAAAATTATTAAATTCTCAAACTCCAGACCATGCATAAAAACGGATTTCAACCACATGGACCAGCTTTTAAAAGATGTGACTATCGTATTAGCCTAGCGTATTCCTTTATTTACCTTCTACTTACAAGGAAGCAAGCAATTAAGACAATTTATGCTGTTTATCGATTATCATAAAGTAGATAGCAATATAGTAATAACTATATAAAAATAATTCGTCGTGAGCAAGAGAATAATTATTGCCGAAGCTTCTGACGTCCATGTTATGCCTGTTTCCTTTCTTTTCATTTGATCAACTCTGACACATCACAAAAATGTGTTTATCAGTTTTAGTGACTGTAAGTAGGGATATGTGATTGAGACAAATGTGCACCAGGTGTGGGGCAGGTGGCCGAATTTCCCTGCTGAAACGCCTTCATGCATATAATTATTTATCCGCCTCTTAGCAACTTTTAATTTCATTCTGTACGCTCATGTACAGATATAGTTGGACAATATAAACAAGCGAATATATCTCCCTTGGCAGAGGAGATGGTAACAACTCCCAGGATGCATACGAATCAATGACGGACAAGACGGTCTTTGCAAGTTTCATCGCTGCACTATCTTCACTTGTCTATAGGAGATAAGTCATTGTTAAGTACAAGGCAAAATATATCACAGTATGTGATTTAAGGGAGAATACTGCCAAAATACCAAATAAGTTATTACTGTTTGTTAAGCTACCACATATACTAGAGAGAGAGATAAGGATTGCAAGTTAACAGGGCCACGGGAATCGGTGGTCAGAGACAGGGGCGGGGTCGGTATACTAGTGCCGCGACGGAATTTAACTGCTGTTCTTCCTTTTTTTATTTTCTCTGCATGGACTATGTATATAGTAGACAAAGAAGATATTGTACTCTACCCAAAATGTCAATGTCGAGGTTTCGTTGGATGTATATCTTTTAAGGTTCTCTGAATCCCAAAATGTATTTTCAGAAAAACATCGGTGTATGTATGTGTGGGCCTTGGACAGCATAACTCATATACTAAAAATCCATTCATTTTTTAGTTATGATGACCACATACGCACATACACATAAACACACACGACCGACTTTTTCTAAAAATACTTTTTTTTTATTCAGAGGTCTCAAAAATATACTTCCGGTGAAATCTCGGCACGAATTTTCGATGAAATACATTACCTTCCCTACTTATTATGTGCGTTGTGCTGCTAGAGAAAGTAAAAAACGTAAACTCGTGTAAAACAAAATTGTTGTCCTATATCGTTGTTTTTATTTGTTGTTGTTGTTTTTTTTTGCAGAGTTTTCGTTTCCGAGGCATACCTTGTTATTGGCTTTAATATTAAATTACTTAAACTTCTCTCAAATGGAAGTCATCGCTCGTTTCATCTGTCTTTTGTTTTACTCCTGTCCACGGAAAGAGAACCGAATTTCAATTGTTTCACATAGCGAAGACTTTAAAGGATTTGACTGTAGCTTTAGCCTAGAGTATTATCTTATTTCTGTTTCACTTACAAGGAAGCAAGTAATAAGGCAATTTCTGCCAATGCTTATTTCCATTATCATGAAGTAGATAGAAGAATAATCTTTTTTAAGAGTACGGAAGTGTACAGAAAGGCATTTGAATGGAACACATCCGATTTTTTTTTTTTTTTCAATTATGTGCCAAAAAATTGGATATATATTATGCTGAAGCCATCGAAGATACGACATTTGAAAATGTAGTAATCCGATAGTCTTGACATCAAATTTTAAGGAAGAATGTAATTCTTACTCTATTTACTTTAAGTACCTAGCAGAGAGAGTAGCAATGTGCATCAAATTTTATAAAAGTAGTAAGTTGTTGGGCAAAGGTCATAGTTGCTTCTGCCTCTTCATTCCCAACATTTTTAACCGCGACGATAGCTTGCCCTCAAAGCTGCGCTGTATTGCATTTTGCAGGTAGACTTTTGTGAGTACCGCTGATCGTTAGGCGCGCACCCAGGCTGGAACAGCCTACATTAATGTATTCCTTATATTATGAAACTCCACTAAAGTTATATGTTTACTTTCCAATACACAATTTCAACATAATCGACAATGAACGAAAGGAAATGTCTGTGAAAATAAGCTGTGATATATGTGAGGTAATTTAAGTTAGCGATTGTAAGAATGGAGACAAGGAAATGACAAATACAACGCGGCAAGAATACAATCTACCAAGTGTTTGAAGAAAAGTTAAAACAAACAGAAGTCCCTTTTCCAACGTGACAAGATACTCATATTACGGTTTTTATCTTGTAATACGAAATGAAATATTTGTACATTTAACAATTCCTTGTTGCTATTTATATTAAGTTGTAGAGAGTTTACTATTAGAATAATTACAAAATGATTAAGATAACTACAAGATACTCGTGGTACGGCAAAATACACATGTTTCGCATACAAGAGCAACCATGAAACTCTCTGAGTCCTAAGTTTTTAAGTAGGCAACTGCCCTTTACCTCTTTAACTGAAAGCTTACAGGTTTTCTGATAACAAAGGGTAAACCCGTTTATTTTCATGACATGTGCTTGTCAAGAAAATCCTCTAAGATGGATGTGGGCGTCACACACTATGCTACGTGTGCTTCCTACTCTCAAAATAATATTGTAGGATACTCATTGTGGGGTAGGAGTTACCTCTACCACTGTTCATCGTTAGGGGGTAGTAGGTTAAGAATAGAACTATCCCGCGCATGCGTAGAAGGAGACGGTGCTCTCTGGATTTAATGTGTAGGAGGGTGTACACTTGGAGAGAGATCGGAGAGCTATAAATAAGTACACCAAGGTTGTAAGGAGACACGAAGCACTTACTGTCGCTTAGAAGAGTTAATGAGAATACATGTTTAGGGAGTTAAGGGAAGAATCCAATAGATAATTTCACACAACTCACCTGCTGCATTCTGATTTTATGGAAGTTAACACATTTGCATAAATACTTTGCCCTTTCTGTCAACGGCGATCCAGAGTGCGTTCGACACTGACTATAGCTCAGATATAAGGGCTCTTTGTGACCTAGTTGTCGGAACCTTTATAGTTAAGATCATGCTTATGCCAGGTTAAAGAAACTTCACGCATTTTATATAAAAAAATACTGTAGGTGTTGAAAACTATGAGCAAACACTTTTATACGAGTTGTAGGACACAAAACTGGCTTTTACTAATCGAGTTGAATTCAGATCGGGGTACTTTAGAAAATAGATAGCGTGCCTCCACTAAATTTGATTTGAACTTCCTACGAAAGTTTTGTTTTTAAATTTTTTCGTCAATTGCCAATATCTAACCTTGTAATACTTTCATAAAACCAAGTTTCCGTCTATAAAGTAGAATTTCATGAACACTTAGCATTTGCATATAGATACCTTGGATAACCAAATGCACCATCTCTTCTATGCATTTTAAAAGCAGAAGAAAAATTTGGTTGCTCTCTCTTTACTAAGAATGAAGAAGTTAGCTAAACTTTGTCTAAAACCGTGCCTCGTTAAGCGCCATGCCCCAGTTTTCTTCTTGAAGGATTACGAATAACCAGTTACTGCTTCACATTTCCATTCCATTACCTAGTTAGATCAGAAGCAAATTTTCTGTGGATTAACGTTTCAAGGGGCATTTCAATTTTCTTATAAAGCACCTCTATCGTGTACCGTTTGTGATGGTTTTATTTCATTTGTATATCTTGAATCCTGTTCATCAAGCCAAAAGCTTATTTCTATTAATACTGAATTTTAACTCCAGGATTGACAACCAACCATTTTAAGCACTCCAGCGGGGAAAAAAGACGTTTAAAACTTGCTTTAAGAAATCCGTATACATTGCATAGAAGAACGTGTTTCCAAGTACTCAGGCAATTTCACTGTTCACCATTTCACATCACGTGAAATTTCTATAAAACTATTTTATGTGTTGCTTCCACTTTTCTGCACGCTATTTATACTAAAAATTCTGATCGGTTACATTCACATGAGTGTTGCAAAAAATAATCTTAAAAAAGCGTATTCTTCTATGTCCCATTTAACCAAATAAACATTAATTACATAAATGATTTTAAAATATATTTTATTGTATATAGTCGAAAACGACAGTCAAAAAATTTAAAAGCTCATCGCTATGTGAAGACTTTACTATTTGCTTGACCAGGAGCAAGAAAAACGAATGATATCCCAATTGCACAAAGTGTAAGCATTTTAAAACAACAAATATCTCGTAAATGAGATATCGTATTTTTTCTACGACTTAGCGTAATTGAGTAGTTTACGAGCACATTTCAGATCGCAAACTTGATTTTTAGGGAATCCATCTGCAAAGAAGTGCAGCAAGCGTAAAATGCAAGCATAAAGTAATTTTGTTCCAACTTGGCGCTCTCCACATTAATTCACGATATTAGTGTGTACACATTTGTCATAGGAGGCCGTGACAAACTAATATTATTAGCCCACCTGGGTAGTGTGGTGGTAGCGTGTCTGCCTCACACTCAAAAGGTCGTTCGAATCTCGCTTAGGTTGAGTTATCCGGATAAGGTTTTTTTTTTTTTTCGGGATTTTCCCTTATCCTGAGAAGACGAATGTCGAGTAACATTAAGCATCATTTCACCAATTTCATTCATCGTCCGATATGACCAACCAGGTTAAAGGAAGTTAAGCTTCATAAAAAAAAACAATATTATTGCTCTTCTGTGATGTATTTTTGAGAAATAAGGCAGATTTTGAAAATTATGATATTCTAGAGCTGCGAAAGAAGCAGTATCAATTTACTACCTGTCCTAACGCTGCGAAATAAATAATAAACTGTAGCCCTTGGCTCAAAATTAACTTCAAATTTATTTCATCTTTCGTTGCTTTTCTTCTAATATTAGGACATTCTCGTAGAAAAAGCATTGTATGATACGCGAGTTTTAAGTTTCTTTTTGATTCTCGCGTGGTTGAAAACTCAACTGCGTCTCGTTTTGCAACTTTTCCGCTCGAATAAAAACCATAACTTTACGCCCTTACATCATAAATAACTATTACATACAGGTTGTCTTTTAATGAGATCTACATTTTTTGTGTAGTAAGCTTTTGTCTGTTATGGTTTATCAGCTATGTAAAGTTCATCCAGCATGCACAGGGCTTCATAGGCTATTTTCAGAAAATTAAAGATCTATAAATTTGTTTGTCGTCTAACTAGCTTTAATATAAGACATTTTAATCAAAATAGTTCCGGTGAAATCAAGAAATTTTCGAAAAAGTTTCCATAAAAAAAGAGCAACTTTTGGTTGGGAGATTGTTGTGAAAAGCTTCGTGCAGCAACCTAAGAAGATACTTAACTTAAATACCAAATTTGGTAATTAACTGACGTTTCGTTTTTGTGTAAAGCTGTTCACAGAAGAAAAGCACACCATCTACACACACGCGCGCGCACCCTCACACAGATACACACATTTTTTCTAAAACTCTGATGCTCTAGCTACGTTCACATAATTTTCTCTAATATGCTGCAGCAAACAATTCTTACAAAAGCTTATTCTTCTATCTACTCCATGATTATCAACATAAGCATCAGCAGGAATTCTCTATTAGGATATTATTTTCTCGTAAATAAGGAATAAAGGAGATACAATTAAGCTAAAGTGATAATACAAATCTTTAAAAGCTGGTCAATATGTGATGGTATTGATATTCCGTTCTCTTTGCTTAACCAGGATGGGGAAAATATGAATAATGGCTTACCGTTTGAGAAAAGTATAAATATTGGAACAGTTAAACCTAAAACAAACAATAGCTCGAAAATAGGTAGCTCTAAAAAGATTATGTACATCAAAATTGTATGTTTAAACGAGATCTAAAATTTTTGTGTATCTCTTAGAGTTTACCATTTGTGCAAAAGTAGTCTAAAATGAAGAGGATGTCAAACGCTATTCTCATGAAATTTAAAATATTTATTTTGTTTATAGTGTGAATATCTTTAATAGCAAGGTATTTTAATCGAAAACGCTACAGACCTGGACGCAGGATTTAATGCTAAGTAAATCAAGTCAAGAAAAAGTGGAACAATACTGCCCTAAAATAATGTTATAAAATAATAAAATATATTGTTTCGCAATGTAAGCCAAAGAATTGTATGTACAAAAATGGCAGCGTGACGTCATCGCCTCACGATACGCACGAATATAGCCTGAAATGGTATGCTTTTACGAAAATAACATAGCCAAGGTTATGTAATGAATACAACACATTATAATGTATAATGTATTGATAAGAAATGGTGTTTAGAAAAGCATATTTGTAATATAACATAATTAAAAGCAGTAATATGAGAGAAGAAGAAGAATCATAAAAGTGAACGAGATACCGGATGCTATAAATTGTTTATACTGGTAACAAAGCATAAGAATAGAGTTAAACAAATATTTGTTTATGAAATGTTAGCTATTTATAAAAACAATTCATGTAAATTATACAAATGCATTAATTTTATTTATTATGAATGTATAAAAATGTATTATAAATTTGTATTTCACGAAATGTGAATAAGGAAATCTGTCGTTCTCATGGAGATGGACAGATTACATGGTATAAAACATTGATCTTCAACTTTTGTATATATATCAAAATTTTAACAAGCTTCCGGGACGCTGTCAATGACATAGACGCCAGGGATACGGACGCTTAGAGACAATCTCGCAAATCGAGACCTCTTATATGGCTATTCAGTGTGAAATATTGTATTGTATTATTTATCAACAAGAGATTTATTGTAAGTACACATTATAATATATATATATATATATATATATATATATATATATATACATAATTGGCACAGTTTTCTAAAAAAGTGGATTCTGTTCAAATAGCGTACCTAATTCATCATATTGTTTCGACAAGTCAAGGAATAAAATTTCATAAATAACAATAAATCTTCTAAATTAATTTATTTGTTGTCATATCCTACCATCCAAGCATGGAAATTAAGATTCTCGTACTCGCCGACTGAAGCTAACAGAACTAATAGAAAACGTCGCTAAGCTGTGCACAATAAGTAAATTCGCCGCCGATACTAAACTCGCGACTGCTCCAACAACTAAGTCTGGCGCAAATAGTTATTTCCAGTTTCGCCAACAACAAAGGTTACCAACTTCAGATACAGCGGCAAATTTAAACCTGTAAAAAGTTTTAAAATACCACAGCACAGCAACCAGCAGCCCTGAGAACAACAGCTTATACAGCAGACCTACTTTCCGCCCCAACCTTTTGAGAAAAACAAAATTTTCGACAATTTCTCCATGCAAAGAGCAGTTTAGGGTGGAGGATTTTCTAGAAAAGCTTTGTGTCGCATTTTGGAGTATGCTGAACTTAAATATCAGGTTTGGTATTTAACCAAATCTTCGTTTTTCGACTGCTGTTCAAAGACGGACGAACACGATAAGTTTTTATAATCATGTTTTTTTTTTGGATTCAGGGGATCTTAAAACGTGTAATTCCGGTAATATCTTGGTATCAAAATGTTGGGTAGAATGCAATACGTTCTCTATTTATTTACTATGTGCAAGTAGAGAAAGTATGAAAAACATCTATTCATGTAACTTCCTTTATCTATTCGGCAACAAATTATCTTTCAAAAGTTTATACTCCTATCTGAATCATGCTAATCAGGATAAACATTGGGAGAAATGGTTTTATTACTTCCCGTGGAATTAGAAGGAAATGGACTGGGCTAAAGTGTTAGTTAAGTCCTTTAAAAACTATCGCTATGCGATTAAAATTCGGTTCTCTTTGCAGGAATAAAAACAAAAGAAACAGGGATGATAATTTCCCGTTTCAGAAAATGTTTAAGTCTTTGAAAATTAAAACCAATAACAAGGAACATCTCCAACCACAAAAAAATCAAATGTGTTCCAATCTCGTAACTTTCTCCAGCTGTTCCATAAACAAACTTTCCTTAGAAAACATTCTTTTATCTAAATCATGCTAATCGAGATAAACATTAGCATTAACGTAAAGGTTAGCAGAATTGGTCTTATTACGTGCTTCCTTGTAAGTAGAAGATAAATAGCGTAGTATACTTGGCTAAAACAATAGTTAAATCTTTTAAAAGCTCATCGCTATGTGAAAGAAATAAAATACGGTTCTCTTTGATTCCCGGGAGTAAAACAAAAGTGACGAAACAAAATTGACTTAACGATCGAGAAAAGTTTAAGTTGTTAAAAACTGTATATATATATATATTTCTTATGTAGTATGTTTTTGTCTATTTCTTGTGGTTTACCAGTGACACAAAAGTAATCCAAAATAAGAGATCTCCAGAGGTTATTCCCAGAAAATTCAAGTACATTTCGTTTGTCATGAGAATATCTTAAATATATGGTGTTTTAATCAAAATCGTTACAGCATTTTTGAGAAAATCAAAAATGTTGAAAAATGTTCCATGTAAGGGGTAGTTTATGCTGGGGGAATTTGCTTGAAAACCTTCGTGATACAAAGTTTCGTATTTTACGGACTTTTCGTTTTTGAGCTATGCTGTACATACACACACACAAACACACACACACACACACACACACACACACACACTGCACAAGAATTAAGATCTCGTCTAAACATAAAATTTATATCCTATATACATCCGTTTGTTAAAATTGCTACACCAAGTAGGAAACCTATGAATGCAATGAATGTAATACCACAGATTAGGTACATGACAAGTAACAAATGATAAACTTTTCAAATCTATATATGACCTTTGATCCCTCATATTCAGTATTTGGTGTTGCCTTCATGCGCTGCCATTAGAGCTGCTATACGCTGTGGCAATGAATCAAAAAGGTTCTAAATAAGTTCCTGAGGGGGTTTCCTCCACGCAATTTATATTCGAGCCCACAAATCCGAGACAGTGGTTACAGGAAGATCGTGACACACCAGGTGCCGACCAACCATACCCCAGGCATGGACATGTGCAGGCTAGGGAAGCAATGGTACCCGCCGCTCTTCGAAGAAGGTTTGTACATTCTTTGCAATATGTGGCCGGATATTGTCCTGCTGAAATGTGACCTGTGGAGATGCCTGAAGCAGAGGGAATACTCGGGCTCTACAACCACCTGTAGGTACCGGTTTCTGTTCAAAGTGTCTTCAATTCGTAGGCGTCTCAAACCATCTCACCTGGTGTTTGTCCGCTATGCCGCTCAACAATGCAGCCCTCTAGGGTACGCTCACCACGGTACCGCCGGACACGTATGCGGCCATCACTGTAGGACACGTTAAAGCGGGACTTGTCCGAAAACACTACATTTTGCCACTCAGTACCCCAGTGACAGTGTTCATGTGCCCATTGCAGTCGGAGGAGCTTATGGTTTCTGGACAATGGAAGCCCACTTAATGACATGTGTGCAACCAGTCCAATCTGCAGAAGACGGCGACGAACCGTCGAAGCAGTCAAGTTCACATCTGTTGCAGTGCTCCAGCATCGAGCCAACATTGTGGATGAAGCTGCACGGCCCGTTATGGCCATGCGGACAAGATGGCGGTCATCCCGTGCTGTGGTCATCTTCCATGGCCCGGTCATCTTTCACCCTCTCTTTGATGCGTAGACATTCATCTATCCACTGCTTCCACACACGCATCACTGCCATAGCAGCATGCCCTGTACGAGCCGAAATGTCAGGGCATGACAAACCCGCTTGCCGGAAACGTATCAACCTACCCGTTGGAGCTCACTCACATGCCGATATGGCTCCCTTTGATTTCGACGAGGCATACTGAAAGTCACTTTATTATTTCCACCTTGTTTGACACCTCTGCACTGACTACACTTGGTGCAACACTGACATTGTCGGGCCGACACGACAGGGCTCTGCTCGACCTACGTATACCCCATTCTCTGCTAACCTAATCACTTATTGCTTGCACACTCTTCTATAATTCCACCAAGTTTGAAATCATTCGAGAAATTCTTTCTTTGTGTTACAATTTTCACAAATGGCAGCGCATTTGTTGTGAAATTAACCATTTCCGAGATTTTTTTTTAATTTCAGAGTACTCATGCTTTTCTCAAACAGAAAGTCGTCCGTGTTTCTTTTACTCCTGGCTATGCAGAGAAGTGAATGTTAATAGGAATTGCATAGCCACAACTGTTAAAACATTTGACTATCTAGTGCATTCCTTTAGTTCCTTTCTACTTATAAAGGACTATGTAATAAGTCCGTTCTGCTAATGTTTATCGCGATTAGCATGAAATAGAAAGCAGAGCAATCTTTTGTAAGAAGTTCGTTTGCAGAGCAGGAAATGAAAAGACGTGTGAATGGAATACACCAGCTGTTTTTCACACTGTATGTTGCATACCACTAGAATGCTTTACTTTTGAAACATATTCATGAAATATGTGTTTGAAACTGAAATTAATTAATTAATTTGGATCGTACTTTAATGCTCTTTTAAGTTTTAGGTCCCTTTTTAAATGTTTAGTTTCTTTAAATGTCTTTTTAAGCAAGTTATAAGTCGTCAACTTCCTAACCGTAGTTATTGGATGTATTATCAGTTTATAGCCGCAGAAGTTACGCAATCGTTTTATGGAAATTTAACACATTTCTATTTCAGCACACCGCTGAGAGATAAACAAAGCAACAGGAATTAAGGCGTGGTTTTGGGCAATGAGAAGCAAACTCATTCTATGCATGTCTAGAAAATGTCAGCAGGAGTTATAATTGCATCAAAGACCCCTCCTCCCTCCTACCCTGTCTCTCTACCTTGTTTTATCGATGCAATTTAACTAAACGCTACAATTAACCACCCTCGCACACCACACACGTGAGCAGGGCGATCATAATCGCTTCCGGAAATGAATACGTGAGTGCATGTATAGTGTGTGTGAACGTACGTACTATACGCAAGGTGCAAGTGCATATTTCAGTTTCTGTCTAAAGTTCTGCTACAAACTGTCTTCTAGCATTTCCATACAATAAAATAAACTGCTTTAATGTTAATCATCCGTGAAAAATAAAATACACAATTTCATTTCAATTCATTTGATACTTTAATACGGCAATCCACCGTAAATATTAGATATATACGCAACATTTCATGCAGATTTTAAATTTATTCCCGATTCATTAATTTTTACTTACTCTACTGTTTACCCATAGTACTCGTGAGTGGAGGATGTGAATTCGCAAGAATTCGATATCAAGATTTCACCGGAAATATATGCTCTACGAGTCCCTCAATTAAAAAGAGTCCCTGATTGTTATACTCACATCACCTTCTCTACCTATTTTCAACAAGTTATTTTTTAAAAAAGGTTTAATCTTGCATCAATTTCATGAAGATGAGGATAAAAATTAGTAAAATAGTTTTATTACACGGGGGTTGTTTGATAAGTCTGAAAAAAACCAAGAAAATAGTTGTTTCGCAAACATTCACCTCACTTCTCGATATAGTCTCCTTTGAGGGATATGCTTGTTCCAGCGATCCTCCAACTTTTTCATCTCGTCGGAAAAACAAGTTTTATTAAACTCTGCAAAATATTCGTTCACTGCGACTATCACTTCCTCATTTGATGAAAATATCTTTCAACTAAGCCATAGTTTCAAGTTCGAAAACAGAAAGAAGTCACTTGGGGTTGAGTCTTGTGAATAGGGTGGATGAGGAACCACTTCATGCACTTTCGCCATTGTTATCGCTGATGTGTGGGGGGCGGTGCATCATTGTGAAAAAGCATCTTTTGCGAGCCAACGCAAGTTTCAAACGATCCATCGACGAAGCATAATACGGTCCAGTTAGGGTTCTGTCTTTTCCCAAGTAAAATATGAGGATTATTTCTTGGGAATAAAAAAAAACAAAAAAAAAACAGTGGCCATCACCTTATCAACTGACAAATTGGTCTTTGCCTTCTTCGATGCACTTTCACCAGCCTTTGTTCAATGTTTTGACTGTTATTTTGACTCTGGTGTGTAATGATGGAACCCAGTTTCATCAATAGTCACAAATCGGCGCAAAAAGTCTTTTAGATTCCATTAAACATCGCCAGATATTGTGTTGAAATGTTGTTCCAGATGCACTTTTGGTCGACTGTGAGCAATTGCGGCACCACCTCGCAAATAGCTTCTTCATAGACAGTTCTCCGTAAGGATAATATGCACTCGCTCAGTTGAGATAACTATAGTCTATGCAATTTCATGAATTTTTATTCAGCGTCTTGCATTATCATGTCATAGATTTTGTCAATGGTTTCCATCGTGGTGACCTCAATTGAACGCCTGGAGTGCGCTTCGACTTCAGCGCTTATCGAACAACGTTTAATTAGATTAATCAGAAAGTAAATGGTCTTCAATGATGGTACAGAGTCCACGTAAAATTCATCGAATTGTATTTTGATTTATGTGGCAGTCCAACCTTCAACTAAAAATGTTTAATAACAGCACGAAACTCGGTTTTCTCCATTTTCATTCAATTCGCAACAAACATGTCATTCTTTCATGGAAATTTGCCAGATTTTTAATTATCAAACCATCCTCGTACATTTCCTTGTATTTACAAGGGAAATTAGGTAATCAATTAGGCTAAAGCGATAGTAATATCTTTTCAAAGATGGTTTTCATGTGAGAATATTGAAATTAGATTCTCTTTCCATGCCTAGGATTAAAACACAAAGCTGTGGGATTTAACGATTTCTATCAAAATGTCTTATGTATAAGTTTTTGTGTATGTTTATCTTACGATTTACTGGCTAAGCAAAAGTCCTTCAAAATGAGGACTTCAAAGACTATTCTCAGAATAATCAAGCTATATGTACATTTTATTTGCCATGTCTTTAAAATTATGACATTTTCACAACAATCGAAAAACCCTTTTAGAGAAAGTCGAAAAAAATCGGAAAACGTTTCATGTAAAGGGTAGTAGGATTAGGGAAATTTTCATGAAATTCTTCGTATCGCATCCTTGGAAACTAGTTAATTTAAGTACCAAGTTTGATACTTAACCGACTCTTCGTTTTTAAGAGTTCTGCTGTTCACAGGCATAGCACACGGGCCCACAGACACACTTTCTAAAAGTGCTTTTTTGGATTCGGATATCATTAAAACATGCATTTACAGTGAAATCTCAGCATCGAGCTTTTGGGTGGTATCTTTCCTACTTTCTATATACATGTGTGGTAGAGAAAGTAAAAATCTCATTTTAGAAAAAAAAATCCATGGCTGTGTGTGTTCAAAAACGTAAAGTCCTTTAATTATCAAAGTTGATATTTAAGTTCAGCGTTTTCCGGGTATGCGATACGAAGATTTTAAGAATACTCCCCACCTCAATCTATACTTTACATGGAATTTTTTTCCATGTGTTTAGTTTGTCAATAATGGTCAAATGATTTTGAATAAAATGCAATATGTTAAGATAGTTTTATAAAAAATGAAATGTGCAGCTTGAATTTTCCTGGAAATTGGGACTATTTCGTGGAATATTCTTTGAGCTCTTCTTTATTCAGAACAATGTTGTATCAATAGTAAACCGCAAGAGATACACAAAATCCTACTACAAAAAATATAGGTATCGTTATAGCTTCGTGGAATTACTTAACTATTTCTGAGATATTCCTGATATTTGTTTCAATATTAAAATGTTTAACTGGGAAATCGCTATTACCTATCTCGCAGTCATGCAAAGAAGCTAACGCATAGCAATTTGCTCTTTGAAAGCCTGATTATCGCTTTTCCGATGTATCCCTTTATTCTTATAAGGAACTGTACAAGTTGTGAATTGAACGTTTAACTGGATTAACTGGAAGTAGGTAAATAGAATAACAAACTCTTCTAAGACGAGTGAATAGAACATTCATGCGAAACCAAAACATAGCTTTTCTGCCATTTTGTTACTGTTTTTAACAATTGATCCATACAATGGGGGTTTTCCAATATTTTTAAATAAACAAAACTCATATTTCCATGAAATTGGTATGGAGTTTTTAGGTGGAGAGATTCCTTCACACTTTCTGCTTAAGCGTAAGAGAGAAAGAAAAAATGCTAATATTAAAAAAGCAAACTATTCAAGAGAGGTCTTAGGAATCTTCAAATGAATTAGGTGCATAGGAGCAGAAAAAGACGGAGGGCCTGTAATTTCGTTATAAATTTTAAACTCTCGTAATTCATTCATCAAAACATTAATATGTATTTTTGAATTGTTCTACACGAGATACTTTTCTGTTGTAATCAATGAAATGTTGTGTATATTCTTATGAAAACAGGATAAAGTTATTAAAGACATTTTTGTAGCATGTTTGATTAAAAAGTTATTAAACACTAATACTCATATTCTGTAAATTTTAACCCAAAAATCCCCACATTTAACATTTATTTTCTCTCAGACTAATATGATGATTAAAATTCATATCTTCAGTATATAGTATTAAACGGTTTAATATATTAAAGGTTGCGGATTCACACCCGGCGTAGGGTGATGGCTTCCTTTGAAAGGGAAGTAAAGCTGTTGGTCCCGTGTAATGTTTATTAGTACGTAAAAGAATTCCATACCTTGAAACAAAACGCTTCTGTGTTACATTTGCCACGTTTCACTCCACAAGTAGTGACTTTGTCCAATAGTACGTTCTATGGGCGATGAGTTGATCCCTCGTCACCAAGTGCACAACTCGCGAACTAGAAATTCCTTAAAATAAGAACTGAAGCTTTCCTGGCGACGTGTTAATTCAAAATCTTCTCGGGCTTCTAGCCAGGTAAAAACTTGGTTTGACACCAACGTTTCGAAGAAGTGCATCTTCCTCGTCTTCAGGGTGAAGTGATGGTTTGAGCTTGCGGAGACTGATATTTATAAGAGCTGGAATGAAGCTAACATCTGATTGGTTCGCGTGATATTATGTTGCTTTTTTTCGTTTTTTGTTTTTTGTTTTTTTTACCGTGGAGGGGGAAAAATGCATTACGCATTCAACCCCCAGCCGAAGTGCAATGGCTGGGAGGATATGTGGGACTCTCCGCCCTGCTGCGGCATACCCACTAAAAAAACCCTCCACGTTATATCACGTAGTTTGCTGTATTTCATCGAAGCTTTGCGCGGTCCCGCAATTGCACCCGCGGTAGCATGTGGAATTTAGGATGCTGCCGCACTGAGTGCGGGAGCGGGTAAAAGTTTTTTGTAGGCTACAGCCATGAAACCTGACTGCAGCCTAGGGAATTGGGAAGGAATGTAGGTGAAGGTTGTGCAGGAGTTTAGGTGGTGAACTTATATGTGAATCTGACGACTCATGTAGTCATGTGAGAACCTTGACCCCGCTGCCCTGGTGTCCGAACGGAGCTGGACAGGAGCTTTCCGGAGTTCAGTGTTGTGTCTGTGCCCCTCAGCCTGTGCAGGAGGAGGGGCGCTGTTGTGCTGGCGATTTGATCTGAATAACTCGGCGGAGTAGGCAGCCTGCTGCAGGAGAACCTGTTTGAGCTGCGTTGAGATGCCTTCTACACGTGCTGACAAGTCAGCTGCTGTAGACAGCAGTGTTGTGATTGCTGCGGTGGTGGAAGCTTGTAGTTCCTGAAGCTTCTCGTGTATGACGCTGGAGAATGCCTCTTCTAGCGCAACTAAGCGGGCGCCGACTTTCAGGATCTCCGCGTGGAGGTCCTGAATGGCATCCCGCGTCGCTGCGTCAGTTGAGGGTTCAGGCGGTGTGGCGTCGGTGTTGTAGTTCTGCGGTGGTGTCTTCCTAGTCCTCGGGTATTGGGAGCACTGGGATTGTCCCGTGAAGTGACCTGTGCCACGACAGGTGGCACAGAACCGGCGGCGGTGACGAAGATCATGACCTCTACAGTCTGCGGTGGTGGAGTTGGCACCACAATAGTGGCACCGCTGCGGAGAGGTACAGGCGTCGGCCGTGTGACCGTAGGCGCAGCAGCGTCTGCAAGGCTTGTGTCGTTCCCTTTGGCTCGCCTCAACAACAAG
This sequence comes from Hymenopus coronatus, assembly GCA_030762935.1. NCBI lineage: Eukaryota > Metazoa > Arthropoda > Insecta > Mantodea > Hymenopodidae > Hymenopus > Hymenopus coronatus. Next base: position 163,078,756 of record CM060892.1, read on the forward strand.
AAGTTGCCCTAACAAGGGCAACCCTGTCGCTAAGGCATCCTCCAGATCCGCACGATCCAGCAGCTCGACCCTCATCAGTGGTGTTGGTCCCCGGCCATTGACTATGCGAGTAGCCCTCAAGCATGAGGGCCACTGCGACTTCGCTGCGGCGGTGAAGAGCCGGGTGGAAAGGTCCCTAGGGACCCCCCGAACCACGGCGCTGAACCGGGAAGTGGAGCTCTGCGCAGTCGGCGACTGCGGCTGCAATCGCCGAGGTGAAGCGCTGCTAGCGGTCGGTGAAGTAGCGGCGGCTGGGGCGATTCAATCAAGGCAGGAGTTGCCTCGGGTATTGCCGTCGATGTTGAGGCAATACTCTCGGCGGAGGTGGCCTTCCTAGAGGCTGCGGCCCGGCGTTGCTTGTTCTTCCCCATCGAAGCAGAGACGAACTGTGTGTGTCGTGTTATTATGGCTTTTTTTTTTTTTTTTTTTTGAAAGGGGAGACAGTAAGAGAGTTGGAAGGTAGAAAGAATGGCTTATTTCGCCATTGGGTGAAGTGCGGTGTTGGGATGGGAAGTAACGGATTCAAAGGAGATATCAAGGTGTAGGGAGGTTCCGCTGAGCACCCTCGTAAGTGCGGCAGTTAACTGCTGGCCGAATTGGCGGCTCAGCAGAGGTAGCGGTTGTTCCGGGAGACAGCCATGACCGAGGCCCTGACTGCCCCCCGGGGAGTAAAGGAGGGATTTAAGGGAGTTCAGCGTGTCTTTTATTTACGGATTTGTATTTGTTTTGTTTCGCCCAGCCTTAAGAAAGGCTGAGGCTTGGTATGTGTTCGGGGAAGGTCAGTTGGTATGTCGTTAGTACGTCACAGCATGGTTGCTGTAGTCTTTGTTGTTGGCTTCGACATGTGCGTCGAAGAGGGCTAGATTGAGCCTTCTTCTTCTTCTTCTTTTAAGGCTTTGAGGTGTCAGTGGTACACGGTGACTTTCAGTCGAAGAGGGTGGAGGTGTGTGCCTTCGTGGCGTGGTTGCTGTCTGTGTCGAAGTTTCTGATGTTGCGTCTGTGTCTGTGTTATGTGATTGTCGGTCAGTGTGCTCTAGCGTGAGTCGGCTGAGGCCTTCATCCAGGGTCTTGTAAATTTCTGCGGTGGTGTTCAATACGGCCCTTCGGGTGCCGGCTGTGATCTGTTGCAAATCCTGGATTCCTGCCTCAATGGTCTGGAGTTTTTGGTGAAGGGTTTTGGTCGCAGGGGCGGCGGCGGCGATGGCGGCTACAGCTTCCTCCAAGGCCGTCAAGCGGGCGCTAATGTTCAGGACCTCGCAGTGCAGGTCCTGAACGGCATCCCGTGGGGCGACGTCGTTAGTGGCTGCAGTCTCCCTTGGTTGGTGTGTGGTAGTGGTCGGTTTTGGCTTCTTTTGTGATGCTGTTGTGGTTGAAGCAAGGGTCGGTACATCGCGGCTGCAAAGGTACCGTGAAGTCATAGTGGTGCTGGTGGTGGCGGTGGAGATGGTTGGCATCAATGCTGCTGTTGTGTAGGCGGTGTTGGCTGGTGTGGCTGACGGCTGTAAATGTCTGCTGCGTGGGTATTTTGGGCACTGCGCCTGACCCGTAAAGTGGCCGAAGCCTCTACTGGTGGCGCAGTATCTGCGACGGCTCGTCAGTGTATGTGCTGTGCATTCGGCAGTTAATGAAGACGCGCCACAGTAATGGCAGCGTGGTTCAGCTGCGCAGGTTGCTTCGTGGTGGCCGAATGCACAGCAGCGGCGGCATGGACGTTGTTGGGACCCTCGGCTGGCCTCAGCGCTAAGGCGACGCCCAAACATGAGCAGGCCGTCACGCAAGGCCTCTTTGTAGTCTCCAACGTCGGCGAGTTCCAGACGGGCGAGCGGGGTGGGGCCTCTCCCTGATTGTATTCTTGTGGCCCTCAGTACTGAAGGCCAGCAAAGACGGGCGGCGGTGGCTAGCAGGCGCATTGGGAGGTCACGGGGGACTCCCCTGATGACCACGCTATTGCGCTGCAAATTTGGCAAGGTGGCGGTCTGCGGCGGATGAGTCCGTGATAGAGGCCCAGATGTATTGGCACTGTGATCAGCTGTGAGGCGCTGAGTCTGCGGCGACGTCTGGGTGGCTGTGGCAGAATATACAGGAGGCGGTGAGTGAGGTGTCGGTAGTTCTTCGAACAGTTGTCGGCATATGTCGTCGGCGGAGTGGTGTTGAGATACCGGAGATGGTGTTCGGAACTGTCGGAAGTCTGCGTCGTCTGCGTCGTCAGCCTGTTGCGGTCACGGCAGTTGCAGTGACATCTGCCGGGAGATGGAGGCGGCCGCGGCGGTAGTGGGTTGCTGTGCCGGCAGTTGCACCAGCAGCTGCCGGGATTCTGCTGTAGTTGGAGGCGCTGGCCCTTCCGTTGGAGTAGTTACCGGCAGAGCAATGTGCTCTTCCGGAGGGATGGCGGAGCTGGCGGCAGGGGCAGCGGCTGCTCTTGTATTGCGATGTTTCTTCTTCGTCATCCTGCTCCACTCCACAAAATCGCGAACCTGGTTTTTTTTTTTTTTTTTTTGGTTTCAAGTGGAGGGGAAAAATCCACCTTAAGGACTAACCCGAGCTGTAATGCCCGGAGTGTCGGGGTCTCCCAGAATGGGCCTACCGACAAAAAAAAACCCCTCCACCGGTATTAGAAGGTAAGGATGCTGCGGTACCGCTGTTGTACCCGCGCAGTAAAAGGTAAAGGTGAACTGGCCCGCTGTGCGGCCGCCAGGGGAGAGGGTTGTGCTAGTAGACCGGCTTGACCGAGGCCCAGCCGGCCCCCATAGCGAATTATAGGTGAAGAGTTGAGGAAATTGTGGGTGGTTGGGAATTGTTGGTGAAAACAAGGGATTGGGAGTGCCGGGAGAGCTCCCACTCTCTCCCTGTGGTGATGATGTCGGTACTACCGGTTCTTCCTTCCCCTGGGGGCTGGACCGGTAGCGATGTAGGCGAGAATGTCAGTGGTAAGTCCTGTCTGAAGGTCGTGTAGTTGTTTGGATATGGATTGATGAAGTTGGTGCTGCAGCTCTCGGACACCCACGACCGGAGCCTCAAGAGACCCCAGCCGCGGGCACTGGTCGTCGCTGTCCTCGGCAGGTGGATGGACGAGGTGGCTCTCTATGCGGTCCAGCTGGCGCTGGATAGACGCAAGCACCGCGCCATTATCACCTGCAACACGATCAGAGTCCTGGTGCTTGGCCTCCAATGCTGCGAGTCGTTCGTTGGTTTCCCTCTGAAGTTCCTCGAGACGGAGGCCGAGTTGGTGTGTAGCCGCCTGGATGGCGGCGATGTTCTGCTGTATGGAGTCCACGGCGTCCTTTAAAAAGGTGTCCGTCGGTGAAGAGTTGACTGGTGAAGTGTTCAGTGTAGAGTCTGGTGATGGTGATGGTTGGTGGTGCTGCTGTGACTTTTGTGGAGGTGAAGGCCTACTCCGGGGATACAGGGGGCACGTGGCTTGCCCTGTGTAGTGCGAGTTCCCGGAGCAGGTAGCGCAGTAGCGGCGTCGACGGCGCAGATCATGGTTTGAGCAAGTGGCTGTAAGCGAGCTTGCCCCACAGTAGTGGCACTTAGGTGCGGCGTGGCAATCCTCCGAACGATGTCCGTAGGTGCAGCAGCGTCGGCAGCGGACCGGACGTTCGCTTCTGCTAGTCTCGACACGTAGCTGTTGCCCTAACAAGGGCAGGCGTGATGTCAAGGCAGCTTCGGCTTCAGGCGCAGACCCCAGGTGGAGGCGGATCAGCGATGTGGGTCCCCGAGGTGATGTGATGCGGTTGGCCTTTACTGCAGAGGGCCAAAGGCGGCGTGCGGCATCCAGCACGAAGCGGGATGGAAGGTCCCTCGGGACCCCTATGACGACCACTGTAAGGTGGCCATCATGGTGTGTTGAAGGCGGCGAAGAAGGCCGGACTGATTCCCGGGTGGGTTCCGGTACGGCGGTGGAGGCGGTCGGCGGTTGGGGCCGGGCCGGTTCCCGGTTGGGTTTCGGCACGGCGGCGGAGGCAGTCGGCGGTTTGGGCCGGGCCGGTTCCCGGTTGGGTGCCGGCACGGCGGCGGAGGCTGTCGGCGGATGAGGCCGGGCCGGTTTCCTACTGGATACCGGTGCGGCGGCGATGTGTGCTGTCTGCTCCATAACGGTAGGTGGCGTGGCAGGAGGCGGCTTAGTAAGTGGGGCGGAAGGCGTCTCCATGGTCCGCAGCAAGGTGGCACGGCGCGCCAGCGCCCACTGACTACTGGCATGGTTGTTCTTCCGTCGCAGAGCGAGCTCTTCTTTGCTAGCGGTGCGGTAGTAGGCCATGCCTGCGTCGAAAGCTGCCCTTGTCGCTGGATCCATCTTTAAGAGTCGAGGTTATATTTTTTTTTTTTTTTTTTTTTACCGTGGAGGGGAAAAATGCATTACGCATTCAACCCCCAGCCGAAGTGCAATGGCTGGGAGGATATGTGGGCATACCCACTAAAAACCCCTCCACGTTATAACAGTAGTTTGTTGAGAATCTCGTGGCATTGCGCGGTCCCGCTGATGCACCCGCATTAGTAGGTGAAAGATAGGAAGCTGCCGCACGTTGTGCGGGAGCGGCTGAAAGGTTGTTTCTAGGCTAACAGCCATGGAACCTGACTGCAGCCTAGGGAGTAGAGGTGATGTTGGAAAGGAAATAAAGTGTGGAAATTGAGGAGAGAATAGGACGTAGACATTACGGATTATACCTGCTTCGGAATTGCTCCACGAAGCTCCCAGTAGTCTTCCACTGTGTTGGTGGTCGAGTATCCCCGAGCCGTGCGTGCCCCTCAGCCTGTACAGGAGGAGGAGCAGTGTTGGGTTGCTGACGTTTTGATTGAAACAGCGCAGCAGAGTATGCAGCTTGCTGCAGGAGAACCTGCCTCAGAGGCTGCATGAGGGCGTCGATCCTGGTGGACAGGTCGGCGGCTGTAGTCTGCTGGCTGGTGGCTGCTGCGGCGTTAGAAGCTTGCAGTTCCTGCAGCCTCTGTGTGAGGAGGCTGCATGTCTCCTCCAGAGCAGCTAGTCGAGCGCCGACGTTCAGGATCTTCGCGTGGAGGTCCTGAATGGCTTCTCGCGTCGCTGCGTCTGTTGAGAGTACAGGTGGTGAGGCCTCGGTGGTTGATGTCTGCGGTGGAGTGGTGCGGCGCGCAGGAGGTGGTGAAGAAGTGCTGCTCCTTGGGTAGAGAGGGCACTGCGCTTGCCCTGTGAAATGTCCTGTGCCACGACAGGTGGCACAGAACCGGCGGCGACGGCGTAGATTGTGCTCAGTGCACTCAGCGGTGGTGTTGGCGGAGCCACAGTAGTGGCACCGCGGCGACGAGGAGCAGAAGTCGGCTGTATGCCCGAAGGCACAACAGCGACGGCAGGGCCGGTAACGTTCCATCTTGCTGACCTCGACGACCAGGGGTTGCCCTAATAAGGGCAACCCTGACGCCAAGGCAGAGTCGAGGTCCGAACGATCCTGAAGCTCCAGCCTCACAAGTGGTGTAGGTCCCCGGTTGCAAATTATCCTTGTGGCCCTCAAACAAGAAGGCCATTTGGATTTCGCTGCGGCGAGGAGGTGCCTGGTGGAATGGTCCCTAGGGACCCCCCGTACCACGGCACTGAACCGGGGCGGCGGCGACATGGAGCTGGGCGTCGGCGGTGTTGGTGATGGCGGTAACTGCGGCAGCAGTTGCGGCGAGGGTGTGGTGGCGGCCGGCGGCGAAGCAGGGTTTGCCGGGACCGGTAGCAACGGAGGTGCTGCCTCCTCGGCGGCTGCCGAGGAAGAGGCGTCGGGTGCTGCCTTAGCAGCGGCGAGTCTGCGCTGTCTCTTCTTGGCCATCTTGACGAGTCGAAGAAGAAGCTCCGTCCTCCCTTTTTTTTGAAAGGAAAATGTACGTCGAGGTTATCTAGTATCTTAAATACCAGGCCATAATATCGGGAGTGGTCGCCGAGATGACGAAGAAAAAAGGTCGCCGCACGAAGAAGACTACCGCCGCAACCTCACCGGCATCCTCACCGGAACCGGACGAGTCGCCGCCGACATCTTCAAAGAACAATAGCGCGTTTTGGACGGTTTCCCCGGCTTTAGCTCCCGCTCTTGCCGGGCAACCGCCAGTGCAAACGCCGGTCGCCGCTGCCTCATCGCCATCTTCACCATCATCCACCGCCGCATCCTCTGAACCGGATATTGCTCCGACGCCGACGCTGCCTTTGGCTCCATCAGCACAGACACCGCAGCCCACACAAATTTCGACCACAAGCGCAAGTATCATATTGACCACCTCCACACCGGAAGTCCTCACAGCCACACCTAAATTGGATCCACAGCCGCCGGCTCAACTTCTACAAGCCACCGCCGTTCCAACCGATCCGCTGACGCAGTCCACCCAACCTGTGCTTCCTGAGAGGCACAGCGCGGTTCCGAGGGACCTCCCCCACCGCTTCATCACCGCAGCTGCTCGTCACCAATGGCCCTCAGTGATATGGGCTTCCCGTATCACTAGCTCGAGAGGCCCAACACCGTTGGTCCGCCTGGAGCTTGCAGACGCAGCTGACTACACGGCAGCCCTGACTGACGGTTTGCTCATTTATGGGCGCCGTCACATAGTTGAGGCTAGCAGAGTTAGTCGCCAGCTCCCCTGTCGCCGCTGCTGTGCATTCGGCCACACCGCAGAAGCTTGCAGTGCTGCACCGCGCGGCCACTATTGTGGCTACTGCAGCCTCACTGCCGAATGCACACCTTCGTCGCCGCCGCAGGTACTGTGCGACGTGTGATGGCTTCCAAGACCAGTCACCGCCGCATCACCTCCAGCAGACATTTCTAGTTCATCACCAGCCATCATCAACACTCCACCTCAACCAGCACCAGCAGCAACTGACAATGCCATTAAGGACGCCGTGCAGGACCTTCATTCCGAGGTCCTGCACATCAGCACATTACTAAAGGAGGCGTTGTCGGCCGTCACAACCGCTATTGCTGAGACACACGCCACCCTACTCCGGAGACTACACAATATTGAGGCCGGAGTCCAAGACCTCCAACAGACAACCGTTGCCACCGCAACCGCACTAAGGACCTTCGCCGCCAGCTGCACCACACAACTGAATGCAGTTTGCACACAAACATCACTAGACGACGACATTATCAGACGGACTACAGCAGTAAACCACAGACTACTGACCGGTAATCCTGACGCCACCAAAAACCCACGAACTAGCAGACGGACCACGGACACTATCTCACAGACTGCACTGACCTTTTCGCCCTTCATTTCCCCATCACTTACTGATTTACTCACTCCACTTCATCATAAGTACTTCACAACAACCAACCAACGACCTGGACCGACTCAACGAAAACTTCCCTCCCCTACAAGCCACAAAAAATAGCACACCAACACCAAGGCCTTTATTAAGGAAAACTAAATAAACTGAAAATAAAGACACCTTGTATTCCTATCAAACCTTCCTTTACTCCCCGGGTGGCAGCCAGGGCCTCGGTCATGACTGTCACCCAGAACTACCGCTACCTTCTGCTGAGCCGCCAATTCGGCCAGCAGCAACCACCGCACTAACGAGGGTGCTCAGCGGAACCTCCCCATCCCGACTTATCTCCTTCGAACCCGATACTTCCTTCCCAATCCCGCACTTCACCTAATGGCGAGATAAGCCATTCTTTCTACCTTCCAACTCTCTCTCTGTCTCCCCTTTCCACAAAAAAAAAAAAAAAAGCCATAATATCACGCGAACCAATCAGATGTTAGCTTCATCCCAGCTCTTATAAATATCAGTCTCCGCAAGCTCAAACCATCAGTTCACCATCAGATGCACTTCTTCGAAACGTTGGTGTCAAACCAAGTTTTTACTTGGCTAGAAGCCCGAGAAGATTTTGAATTAGAAATTCCTTGATCAAGAAACCACTGTAAAGGTGGCCCATTGTACACGGACATGGAATGATGGAACTTGAAGTGAATACTCATTTTATTTGCATACAATCATTACAAAATTCATTTTTCTCCCTTGATATCTCTCATTTCGCTTATTTTTATTTGTTCCTAACTCACGGCAATAAATTGAAAAGGGTGCGCGGTCAAATTTTGTTCAAAAATTTGCGGCAACTTCACAGAGGAAGCATCATTGCAGACATTTGCGGTATCGCCAAACATTTTTGCACAGAACTGCACATTGAAAGGAATGTATTTCAAATCACAATTTAGAGATTTTTAGAGACGGTTCAAACTTCTCTAGAGAAGGAATGGTTAATAAAGTCGGTTACACATTTAAGGTTTTCAGTAATGGCAGTTAAATGTATTCACAAATGGCTAGAATCTCCGCGGAGTGCCCAATTGCCCAACTAGAGCTCTTTGCTATTAAGGAAGCTGTCATTTGGTCCAAAGCTCAAAATTCTGATTGTTACCATTTCAGTAATTCACAAACTGCACTTGCTGCTATAAAGAATATATACAAATGAAATACTTTGGCAGTATAAATTAGATCTAATATAATCCATATAAGAAGCATACTTATCATGGGTACGAGGCCATGTCGACATAGTAGGGAACGAAAGAGCTGATGAATTGGCAAAAAAATACTGCTATCTCTAAGTTAAATATGAGTTACAATTTATCATTTATATCTTAGGCCAGAAATAAATGTATGGAGTAACATTAGAACGACAGTAGATGTCCAGCTCTAAAGAAACTACCACAGAAGAAATCTTCTTTCCAACAGTTGAATGTCAAAATTGTCACACCAGACCTCATATTCAATCAATTTTTGTCAGGACATAGTACATTTGGTTTTTATTTACAAGGATTCAAATTACAAAGACAATGTTTATTTACTGAACAACAAACAATTGAGATATTTTATTTCGCTGCACAGTGCTAGAGCAAAATTGAAGAATCTTCGATGCACGCCCAAATTTTTGTAATATTAAATTTGATAAAATACTATGTCAAATATTACCAAAAAAAAAAATTGTATGTGTTCCACCTCACATTACTTTCCGTATTTGTTTTGCAAACAAACTATTCTTAAAGAGATTATTCTTTCATAAACATCATAATAATCGAGATAAACATTAGCAGAAATGATCTTATTACTTGCCTCCTTGTAAGCAGAAGGGAAATAAGGGAATACATTAAGTTAATGCGATAGTCAAATGTTTTAAAACCTGTTCGATATGTGAACAACTGAACCTTGGTTCGCTTTGTATTGCCAGTAACGCAAAATAGAGACGAAAGGAAAGTGTGGTATTGTTTGAGAAAGTTTACGTAGTTTAAAATAAAAACAAATAATAAGGAATATCTAGGAAATCGTCAACTCTACAACAAAAATATATGACATAAATTGTGTGTTTTAACGAGATCTACATTTTTGTGTAGAAAGTTTTTGTCTATTTCTTACGGTTTACCAGTTAAGCAAATTTCAGAAAATTCATCCAGAAGTAGATCTTCAGGAGCTATTTCCAGAAAAGTCAATATATACATTTTGTTTTTCATGAATGTATGGTATTTCAATCAAAATCGCTAAAGCCAGTTTTGAGAAAATAAACATTTTCAAAAGACATTCCTTGTAAAAGGTAGTTAGGTGTGAGGGGATTTTCTTGAAAATCCTTGGAAGACACTGACTTGAAATACCAAATTTTGTATTTAATGGACTTTTTGTTTTTGAGCTATGTTGCCCAAAGACAAATTCACAAACGCGTGTTCATTTTTCTATTTTTTTTTTATCAGTCTCAAAATATGGACTTACGGTATATCGAATTTTGGGATGGAATACAATACCTTCTCTATCTAATATGTACTAAGAAAGTTACAGGAAAAGTAAAAATGCTGTAATATGGAATTTAAAAAGTTTTTATGGTATGTTTATAAGATGTGTTAGTATTCTTTTAAAAATATAAACTCATTAGTTATCTTGTTTTCTCTCACCAGCACGACTTGCATCCAGCCTATAGTTAATAAGTTCTAAATAATGTTTTAAGTTCATTTCTATTATAACTATAACCGAATATACCTTCGGGTGAAATTGGGTTTGATGTACTTGTATATTCTATAAAGGTTCTTTGTAAGGAATCCAACTTTTTAGTTTCTCTATAAACACTATGTACATAGTGTACAGAGCAGGTACTGTGTGCCACCCAAAACTCAATATCGATATTTCGCCAGAAATAAATGATTTGAGATCACCTGAGTCCAAAGAAAAAGCATTTTTAGAAAAAAATGTGTGTATGTGTGTGTGTGTGTGTGTGTGTGGGTACAGCATAACTCAAAACTAATAGGCCTATTTTCCAAGGACGCAACATGAAGATTTTCCTCCACTCAAAACTATCCCTTACAAGTAAAAATGTTTTTTCTGATAAACAGTTTTAATATTTTATTAATATAACGAATATTAAAGAGATTTACATCGTAAACAAAATGTATATCTTGCATTTTCTGGGAACAACTTCTGCACACCTGTTCATTTTGGTTGAGTTGTACTGAATTTTATATACTTGGTAAACCGTAAGAAATAGACAAAAAATTACTACACAAAAAATGTAAATCTCGTTAAAACACATGATTTACGTCATATACATTTTTGTTGTAGAGTTGACCTTTTCAAAGATTTTCTTGTTACTGGTTTCAATTTTAAACTACTTTCTCAAACGAGTTCACCTTTTGTTTCATCTCTCTTTTATTTTACTGCTGGCAATGCAGAGCGAACCTAATTTCAATATTGTTCTCATAGCGACCAGCTTTTAAAGAATTTGACTATCACTTTTGCTTACTATATTCTCCATTTCCCTTCTGCTTAGAAAGAAACAAATAATAAAACAATCTCTGCTAATGTTTATCTCGATTAGCATGATTTAAATAAAATAATAAAGTATATGAGCACTTTGTTTGTAGAACAGGTAGGAAAAGACACGCGAATGGAACACATCAGATTTTTTGCATTTTAACAAAGCTTTGCTAATGAAAGGTATTAAAGTCTCACTTAAACGATTAAAGTGCTGCAATCAAAGCATTTATAAATATTTTTACTACGACCCAGCGTAATTGAATAGTTTACAGGCTCATTTCATATCGTAAAATTTATTTTTACGGAATCCACGTACAAAGAAATGCAGCAAGCGTAAAGTAATTTTGTTCCAATTTTACTCTTGCCAAAATAATTCACGATATTAGAGACACCACTTCTTAAATTTCTCATATTATGCCTCGTAAACTTTTCGGGGTTTAGTAGGTAGTAAATTTGATTCTGCTTCTTTCGCAGCTCTAAGGATATCAACATTCTCAAAATACAACAATAATATTAATTTGTCACGGTCGGGTATAACCGCACCATCATCGTATCCAGCAATGCGAAATACATAATGAATTATAACTCTTAGTGAATGGCTCAAGCTTAACCTCAAATTTATTTCATCTTTCGTTGCTTTTATTTTAATATCAGAAAATTCTCATAGACTGCGTCTCGTTTCACATATTCCCGCTCAAATCAAAAACCATAACTTTACGCTCTCACACCATAAATAAATATTATAATAAGTCATATTCTAAATACTATAGCTATATTTTAGCTCCTGATAAGTCTTCAAATATGAAATTAACCGTTTCTTATTTCGACTGATAATATCAAGTAATAATTTTAATAGCATTTCACCGGGTCAAAACTTCTGTAATGAGTGTAAAGTTCTGTATTTAAAGGAGATTAGCAGGTTACGAATAGCTTTTTCGCATTCACACAATGTTTATCTTACGTCATATCGGATAATAGCAGTTACTAATTTTGCATATAATACAAATAACTTCCTGTAAAAATGATTTTCCTCGCTTACAAATTAACTTTTCAACGGACATTTTCTGTTATATAATGGCATAAGTTTATAGCTCTAGGCTAGATTCGTGAAACAGTTAAATCCTTTTCCTTCCCGTCAACAGCAGAACTAAACTGAAGCAAAAATATATTTTATTGCTTACTATTTTATATTAAAATAATATTAAACTGTATTAATTTATATTAAACATTAATATGTTATCCTTTAAATGCGAATTTTAATCACAGAGATTATTGTGTTACCCCGCCTAGTAAAATGCAGCGGTTTGTCCTATGCGTTAAATATCATTCCACTGTTATGGAGGAAGTTGCGCGTTCAAAACTATTCAACCGCTGTAATTTCAAAATATATTTTCATTATTGATATCGGGCCGCCGTGGCCGAGTGGTTAGACCACTCACCCCTCACCTAGATGGCTTGGGTTCGATCCTAAGCGACCGCATATAAGATTTGTGGTGGAAAAAGCGGCGCAGAGTCGGGTTTTCACCGAGTTCTCCGGGTTCCCCTGCCATCGCATTCCACCGGTGCCCCCCACCTTCGTTCCATGTATCACCAGTGTCATTGCCTGCGGTGCTACAAGTAGTAAATGCAGGAGTTAAACACTACAAAACAAAGTTTTGATATCGTGACTGTTGTTGACAAGTAAGGTAACAAACTGGGCGTCAATTTTTTTTTATTTTAAAATTGAGTTTTGGAATTCTTTTGTTCGGTTTTAACTCATTAAAAATTGTTCATATGATGCGGTTTCCATCCAATAATTCTGAAAATGCTCATACGGGTTCTAAAAATATAAACAATTAAAACAGTAATAAATGTGGTATGCTCCTGTACGTTTTTAAGCATTTGAATATTTTTTAAAAGAAAGGAGATGTAGGCATATAAGTTTACAATTAAAAGTTTAAAAGAAATTCTATGTTAAAACTACTGTTATAAAACCAATACAAGTAGTTTTATACGGTATGAAAACTAAACAGCATGGTTATTTAAAATAACGTATTTTAATGTTTATTGTGTGGAACGTTTGGCACAGAATATTAATGTTTCTTTTTTAAACTCAATAATTTTAAAATTAAAGAATACACGAAATTTAAAGCCATTCAATGTTTACACAAGGCAAATTTTATTTAAATTTTAAACCGAATTATCTGAAAACCTTAAAAACAAATAGTTTTCAGTTGTGCATGCCGTTAAACTATCATCAATAAATAGCAATCTGCATTCTTTCGCAATTAACTGCAGGAATCTCATTCTTCCCTCTGCTATATTGTCACTCTTTTCGCTCTTCGCAAAGTAGATCTGATGATTTTATGTTTCTCTACTGATCACATGCATAGTACATAGGTAAAAAAGGTATTGCATTCTACCCGAAATTCGACACCGATATTTCACAGGAAATACATGTTTTAGGGTCCCTTGTATCCCAAAAAGTTAGGAAATGGTCCGTAGGTGTGTGTGTGTGTGTGTTGTGTTGTGTGTCTGTGAACACGATAACTCAAAAATGAGTATTTAACTTTGTATGTAATTTTAGTATCTTCCAAGGATGCGAACACCAAGATTTTCAAACCCCCCTCCTAGCCAAAATACTCTTTACATGGAAAACATTTCGAAAAATTGTTTGAGTTTCTCAAAAATGCCTCTAATGATTTTTATTAAAATAACGTATATTAAAGATATTTACATGACAAATAAAATGAAAATCTTGAATTTTTTTGGAATAGCCTCTGAAGACATCTTCATTCTGGATGACTTCTGCATAACTGGTAAACCGTAAGAAATAGACAAAAACTTACTGCACCAAAATGCAGATCGATACAATTTATGTCATACATATATTTTCATGGAGTTGACCATTTCCGAAATATTCCTTGTGATTGGTTTCAGTTTTAAAATGCTTAAATTTTTCTCATACGGGAATTTGTCAACTTCTGGTCATGCAAAGAAACTAATTTCAATTACATAGCAACCACATTTTAAAAAAGTTGACCATCGCTTTATCCTAGTGTATTCCCATTTTCCTTCTACTTTTAAGGAAGCAAGTAACCAGACCATTTCTGCTAAAGTTTATCTAATTAACATGGAGTAGACAGAAGAATAAGCTTTTAACAATAATCTGTTACAGAGATGTAGAGAAAGTCATGTGAATAGAACACATTAGATTTTTTTTAATTAACTGATCATTTTTCCGGTTCGCAAATAAAACATTTAAAATACATTATGTGTTACTTCACATGACTTTGTCTAGCTGTTAATCTTTATTTTGTATAGCTTTGTATGTACTTTCTTCGTATGAAATGAGGTAAACGTTTGGAAAATGGTTTCATTGTACATTTAGTTGTAGGTATAATGGGAACTCAAGAAGCCGAGACAATAATTATATGCTAGCAATGAAAGTCCGTATTCTTTTCATGTCATCGTGAATAACATCTGAATGGTGACCACTTCAAAAAGTGACAACATATTGAATAAATAGAATCAATGACAACGAATATCTCGTTTAATGGCTAATACCACTAAAACTGTATTTGAAATATACTTTAAATAGGTCTACATTTTGTATGCAATAAAATGTAAATGGCGTGATATTTATGGACGCTCATTACCTGCTGTGGTCTCAGAGTCCCATTCTAAACTGGGCGTGAAAGACCGCTTATTTTTGCTCAGAGGCCTCTCTATCAGGCTTGAGGTTCTTTTACGTGCCGTAAATCTACGACACGGGACCAATGGCTTTACTTCCCTTCCCAAGGAAGCCATCGTCCTCCGCCGGGTTTGAACCCGCGACCTTGGGTATATGAAATTAGCATGGTAACCTATTACACCACGGGGGGCGACTTTTGTATGTAATACGTGTTATGTTTACCAATTGTGCATATTAGACAATATTCAGTTCGAATGGAGAGTACCATAATTATTACTTTCTCTACACGTATTTTGTACATAGTGTATAGAGAAGGTATTGTAATGCACCCAAAAATTCGATACCGAGATTTCACCGAAAAATACATGTTTTGGGACGCCCTGAATCCTAAAAAAAAGCATTTTTATAAAAATGTCCGTGTGTGTCTGTCTGTCTGTCTGTCTGTCTGTCTGTGTACGTGTCTGTATCTGTGGGCAGCATTGCTCAAAAACGAAAATACCGTTAAGTACCAAACTTATTTAAGGTTGGTATCTTCCAAGGATGCGACACGAAGATTTTCAAGAAAATCCCCCCACTCACAACTACCCTTTACATGAAAAAAGTTTCGAAAATTTTGAATTTCTCAAAAATGGCTCTTAACGATTTTGATTAAAATCTCTTACATTTAAGACATTTAAATGCTAAATAAAATGTATATCTTGAATTTTCTGAGAATAGCCGTTAAATACCTCTTTATTTTGGATCATTTTTATAAATTTCCCATAACTGGTAAACCGTATGAGATAGACAAAACGTACTACACAATAAATGTAGAGCAGGATAAAACACACAGTTTACATCATACACATTTTTTTACGTGGAGTTGATCGTTTTTTTAGATATTTCTTGTTTTTTGGTTTCTGCTTTGGAAAACATACTTTTCTCATACAAGAATTTATCAACTCCTCCATACATACAAAGGAACTTAAGTCACATGGCAACCAGCTTTTGACTATCACTTTAACCTGTGGTACTCTCTTATTTCGCTTCTACTTACAAGGAATTAAGTAATAAAACAATTTCTGCTAATTTTTCTCAACTAGTATGAAGTAAATAGAAGCATAAGCTTCGTTGCAGAGATATAGAGAAGTCATGTGAATGGAACACATCCGATTTCTTTTTTAATTTTATTAACACTCTAACAAAAAAAGTTTATCACATATCAATCACATGTATACTGCTCAGAGCAAAACAAATACATGGAGAAAAGACCACTAAACAGGAGAGACTGAGGAAACGGAAAATATAATTGAGAGGGAGAAAAGAAGAGAAGGAAGGAGTGGGAAAAGACGAAGATAAAAAGGGCATGAGAGAGGGATTGACACAGAATAAAATAGTTAAAACAATGTCTCACATTCAAGAGGTCTGGAGTTCTAATCTCTGTTAAGGTAAGTTACCCGGGTAAGTTACTTTTTCCGGGGTTTTCCCTTATCCTAAGAAAAGTAACTTTAGGCTCCAGGGACCCCGGGCTTATTTGAGCGACATTTCACCGATTTCATTTGTTGTCTGATGTGACCTACCAGGTTAAAGGACTTTAAAATACAAACAAACAAAAAAGGCTGATTTCTTTCATTTATATGACTTGCTCTACATCTCTGTAACAAATTATTGTTAAAAGCTTATTCTTCTATCCACTTCATTCTAATCGAATTAAACATTAGCAGAAATTGTCTTATTACTTGCTTCCTTTTAAATGGAAGGGGAATAAGGAAATACACAAGGCTAAAGTGATAGTTGTTGCTATATGATTGAAATTCGCCTCTTTGCATGGCCAGCAGTTAACACATTCCAGTATGAGGAAAAAACTAAGCTTTTTAAAATTGAAACCAATTTCAAGGAAATTCTCGAAAATGGTCAACTCCATGCAAAAAAATATATGACATGAATTGTGTGTTTTAACGAAAGTACATTTTTTGTGCATTAAGTTTTTGTCTTTCTCTTACGGTTTACCAGTTATGTAAAAGACATCCAGAATTAATCGGTTTTCAGAGACTATTCCGAAAAAAATTTAGAAATACATATAAATGTTATTTGTCGTTAACATCTTTTACATTCTGTATTTAAATCAAAATCGTTAGAACCATTTTCGAGAAAATCAAAAGTTTCGGAATGATCTCTATGTAAAGGGTAGTTTGAGGGGGGGGTTTCCTCAAAATCTTCTGTCGTATCCTTGGAAGATACTAAACTTAAATACCAAGTTTGATATTTTACCGGGTTTTCGTTATCGTGATCACAAATACACGGGCACACACCACACACACACGCGCGCGCTCGGACCTTTTTCTAAAGAGGCTATTTTTTAATTCCCATGAGCCTAAAACGTGTATTGCAGGTGAAATATGGGTATAGAATTTTTGGATGAAAGGCAATACCTTCTCTACCTATGCACTAAGTAGAGAGAGAAAAATAGAATAAAACAAAGTATATGTAGGCTTCACTTTTCTGAAAACAAAGTGTGCATTTTGAAATATTATACGAACTCATAAATATCTTTTTATTGAATTTATAAAGAAGGCATCCTGATATAAAGCCACCGAGAAGCTTAAGAAGCAGAAGAATAAAATAGCATAGTTAAAAAATGTACTACAGTAAGGAGGAATAATAGATGTAAATATTTATAATACATTTTAAAAAGTGGTCTGAAACGACCCCAGAATCTACGATACAACTATAAAGGTATTAATCTACAACTAATTTTAATACATAATAAGTGAAAAGCACCATACATAGCCCATGTAACATGTTATGCATTCTATGTGGGTATAAATGAGTTATTAAAAAAAGTTCAGTAATGCTAAAAGAAAAGCCACAAAAATAAAACGCTATTTGCGGCTGGAGAGGAACAAATCCCTAAAATATCTGATGTGTTCTATTCACACAACTGTCTCTACAACGCTGTAATAATTTATTGTTTAAAAGCTTATGCTTCTATCTTTTTTATGCTAATTGAGATAAACATTAGCAGAAATGCTTTCTTGTAAGTAGAAGAGAAGTGAATACACTAAGGGAATCATTAAGCTAAAACGATAGACAAATATAGAAGCTGTTTGCCATGTGGTTTTAATCCGTTTCTTTGCATTGCTAGGAGATAGCAAATTTCCGCATGAGAAAAGTATTTTAAAACTGATACCGATAACGAAGAATATCTTAAAAATGATCAGCTCCACGATAAAAATGTATATGACATAACTTGTGTATTTTAACGAGAACTACATTTTTTGTGTAGTAAGCTTTGTTTAGTATTTCTTACGGTTTATTAACTATGCAAAATCCAGCAACATTCTCCAGAATAAAGAGGTCTTCAGAAACTATTCCCAGAAAATTCAGGATACACATTTTATTTATCATGTAAATATCTTTAATATACTGTATTTTAATCAAAATTGTAAGGACCATTTTTGAGAAAATCAACATTTTCGAAAATTTTTCCACCTGAAGGGTAGTTTAGGGTGGGGGAATTGCCCCCAAAATCTTCGTGTCGGATTCTTGTAAGATGCTAAACTTAAATACCAAGTTTAGTATTTTACAGACTCTTCGTTTTGGAGTTATCGTATACACACGGACACACACACACACACACACACACACACACATACACACACACTGAAAGTTTTTCTAAAAATTTGATGTGTTCCATTTACATGACTTTCTCCACATATCTGTAAAAAATATTTTAATAAGCTTATTCTTCTATATACTTCATGCTAATCGAGATAAACATTAGCAGAAACGGTCTTATCACTTAGTTCCTTATAAGTAGGTATAAGAGAAATAAGGAAATACACTGGCTTAATCCGACAGTTAAAAGTTTTAAAATGTGGTTGCTATAGGATTGATATACGTTTCTTTACGTGGCCAGGTGTCAACAAGTTCCCGTAAGAGAGGTATTTTAAAACTGAAGTCAATAACAAGGAATAATCTCGAAAATTTCACGAAAAAATGCATATTCCATAAATTGTGAGTTTTAACGAGACCTGTACTTTTAATTATAGTAAATTTTTGTCTATCTCTTATGGTTTACCAGTTAGGCAAAATTTAGAATAATTCATCCAAAATGAACAGGTCTTCAGAGGCTATTCCTAGAAAATTAAAGATATACATTTTATTTGCGATGTAAATAGCTTTAAATTACGATACTCTAACCAAAATCGTTAGAGCTATTTTTGAGGAAATCAAAATTTTCGAAAAATGTTCCATATAATGGGTAGTTGGGTAGGGGGGGGTTCTTAAAAATCTTCGTGTCGCATCCTTGGAAGATTCTGAACTTAAATACCAAGTTTGGAATTTAACCCACTTTTTGTTTTTGATCTATGCTGCCCGCGAACACACGTACCTTTTTCTAAAAATTATTTTTTCGGGATCAGGGGAACCGAAAACATATATTTCCGGTGAAATCTTGGTATCTAATGTTTAGTTGGAATACAATATTTCCTCTATATTCTATGTATATAGTACGTGTAGGGAAAGTAAAAATGCTTTTTGGTATACAGGAGACCTTAAAACGTGTATTTCCGGTGAAATCTTGGGATTGAATTTTTGGCTGCTCTACACATTATGTACATAGTACGTGTAGAGCAAGTAAAAAGCTATACGACGAAACAAAGCCACGAGTGAAATAAAGGCCTTAAATGTCCCTAATAGTATGGTTGCTATTTTAGAGCAGAATGTAATTCTTCTTTCTTTACTACGTATAGTAATTAGGGCATCTTTAGAAAAAGCTCCCTGAATATGTATGTGGTATGTATGGTATGTTTGTGTATATGTGTTTGTGTACAGCATTAACTCAAAAACTCGCTGCATCTTCCAAGGATGTGATATAAAGGTTTTAAAGGAAATATCCCCATCCCAAACTATCCTTTATTTGGAACTTTTTTTTTTGTAAACTAATACTTTCAAAAATGACCTAACGATTTTGATTAAAATGCCATATGATTCAAGTATCTTCATGACAAATGCATTATACTTTGAACCTTCTGCGAATAGCCTCTGCAGTCCTCTTCAATGTGGAAGATTAGTGCATAGCTGATAAACCATAAGACATAGACAAAATCTTACTACATGAGATCCCGTTAAAACACACAATTTATATCAGATACATTTTATATGAAATTAATAAGTTCTGAAATATTCCTAGTTATTGTAAATTTTCCAGTATTTATTATTTTCTCAAGCGGAAGTACTCACTCCATACAAAGAATTTCAAGGATACTAAGTCAATACATAGCGACCAGCTTTTAAAATATATGACTATCGCTTTAGCCTAAATTATCCCCTTATTTCTCCTCCACGTTCAAGGAAGTAAGTAACGGGAATATTTCGTTTAATATTTATCTCGATTAGCATGAGGTATATAGAAGAATCAGATCTTCGTCCACAGATGGCACTGTAGGAAGAAATCACCACTTGCGGACGCGAAATTGTGGAATTAAGCCCAGGAACCTTCTTTTTTCAAGATATGCGGTTCTTTTACGTGAAAATAAAAATCACACAGGACCACTGAGTTTATTTTCCTTTCGAAGGAAGCCCTGCTGAGGATTTCTGCAACCGAAAAAATCCATTACCCTTGTGGAGTGACCAGTAGAGGATTAATTTTATGTCAGCATTTACACAGACAAGTCAACATCTTTAGATATAGCAAGGCCTGTGACACTTTATTTTTCCTTTTCGAAATTCAATAGTACCAATACAAAACATGAGAAGAATGAAACAAAGGAAGGTAAACATTATACAAACACAAAAAGTTAGTAAAGCATTAAACATTTTCCACTTTTATTCATTCTGCAACATTCTCCCCACCCTGGGCGATCTCCAGAGGAACGACCAGCTGGACAGGACGTGTGATTGCGCTGCCATCTGCAGTGTGGAGTACAATTGTCCTTACATTTCCATCCCTTCCACGACGGAGGTCCTCTATGCGCGCTTTCTTCCATATTTGGCGTGGGCGCACCTCTGTGTGGATCAAGGCGATGTCTCCAATTTTGAGCTGAGGTGAATTCTTATCAGGTTGACGAGCTTCGTGAAAACGTCTAAGTTCTGTCAAATACTCCTTCGACCAGCGCTTCCACAGGTCATCTACTAGTTCCTGGTGAAGTCTGAATTGTTTTGTTAAACTGTTCTTCACCTCAGGCTCAGCTCCACTAGGTATTGTGGTTAACCTTTGACCACAAAGAAAATGCGATGGTGTCAATGGCTGTGATTCTGCACTACCCGATTGTGAGTTAAGGGCTGCTTCAGTCATGATGACAACTGTATTCATTCCTTCTTCCGTCCCTTGGGCTCGACCCAATAGCCTTCTCAGACATCGCTTTATAGTTCCTACCATCTTCTCCCACCAGCCTCCCCACCAAGCAGCTCTGGGAGCAATGAACTTCCAAGTGATGTTTTCTGCAAGATATTGCTTGGTTTTTGAAGCGGCGAGAGTGTTCCATAACTCTTTTAATTCTCTGTTTGAAGCATGGAAAGTCTGGGCGTTGTCAGAATAAATACTATGAAGCAATCCGCGTCTCCCGGCGAATCGCTGGAGTGCAGAGATAAAAATATCTGTGGTCATAGAAGTGCAAGTCTCTAAGTGGACTGCACGAGTTGTTGCACAGATGAACAGCGTTTTCTTAACTTCGCTTCCCACCTTAATGTATACAGGGCCAGCAAAATCAATTCCCGTTACTTTGAAAGGTTTTAGTGGTGTCACTCTGTCTGAAGAGGAGTTTCAACTGCTTGTGCAAATGGGGATTTTGCCAGTTTACAAAGAAGACACTTTCCTAGTGTCCTTTTTATAGTTTGGCGGGCACGCGGAATCCAAAATTCCTCTCTAAGCTCGGATAGAACAAACCGAACACCCGTATGATGAAGTCTGGTATGTGGGTTTTGGATCATCAAGTGAACAAAGTGTTGCTGCCCATCGAGTAGTATGGGATGACGTTGTGTTGGAGACAGGCTGTTGGCAACTGCAAGCAAACTGAATGACTCCGTTCTTTATGAAAGGGTTGAAACGTGCAATTTAAATTTCTTGGGCAGTGACTGATTGTGCTGGAGTGCGTGAAGTTCATCCGGAAAAGATTTTCTTTGCAAAGTCTTAATCCAATGAATCCGTGCAGTGGAAAATTCCGAAGCAGTGAGTTCTCCAGAAGTTCTGTTCTGTGTACGTGTGTTCCGTATGAATCGTAGAGTCCATGCTGCTATGCGCAATAGTTTACTGTAAGAACTGTACCTTCCAGCGTTAAAAGGGGACTTAAGAGTGTTAACCGTGAATACTTGTTGACTTGTTTTCCGTATTTCAGGACGTATAATTTCGGAGACCTCATTTCGAGGTCACGAATCGAGATGGTTCTTGAGCCATAGTGGACCACTCCACCACAACGTAGAATGAAATAATGCTGTGGCAGTAATTCCCGGAGATAAAAGATCTGCTGGGTTTTCTTGTCCAGGACAGTGTCCACACTTTGCCGGTGAAATAGTAGACTAAATTTCCGTAACACGGTTGCAGACGAAGGTTTTCCACCGATTAGCATAGCTGCGAATCCATCCTAGAGTGAGCATGGAATCACTCCATAGTGTCGTCTTAGTGACGTCATACCCTGTAGAATGGCAGAAGTATTTTAAAAGTCGGACACCTATCAAGGATGCCAGTAATTCAAGACGTGGAAGTGTCTCTTTCTTAAAGGGAGACACCCTAGTCTTGCTGCAAGCTAACTGGACTAAAGCGTTAGTATCATATTCTGTCCTGACATATAGTGCTGCACCGTATGCCCTCTCTGATGCGTCGCAGAACACGTGGACTTGCGAAGTTTCAGGCGTCCAGCTGGATATACCAATCTATCGTGGGATTGTAATGTTTGAGAGGTTAGAATGACTTTAAATCCAGGTGTGCCATTTACATGCGATGTCATGAGGTAGAATCTCGTCCCAATCTATTCCCATCAACCATGTGTCTTGGAACAGAATTTTACCTTCTACTGGCAAAAGTATTCCAAGCGAGTCATTGTTCTCAACATTTGTCGTTTAGTGGCTGGTTCTGTTAGCAAGTCAGCAGAGATATCTTGGTGGTGAAAGAAAAGGGTATATGCTTGTGTTCCAGTTTACCCCTATGACTCCAGTTTCTTTCTTTATTTCGCGTCCCTCAGATCTCCATATGTTATTCAGTACTTCAAAATTAGTAACCCATTTAGCCATTGACATTTTAATTTCCTTCAGTAAGTACAAAGTCACTGCTTGATTGTCATCTTCAACGCTGACAACAGTATCGTCCATGGAGGTACTGCTCTCCAGAATTTTTGTTGCCAGTGGAAATTTATCGTGAGACTTAGAAGCGAGTTCTCGTAGAGCAGCTGACAGTAGAAAGGGGCTACATGTGAGACCGAATGGCAAGCGCTTGAATCTGTAAGTAATAATATCTTCGGTCGTTCTCCAGGATCCATTTTCTTCTGTGACTCGAAACCGTAAGAGCCTTGTGAGGTCCCGATCTTTCTTGTTCAAGCTCAGTTGCAAGAAGGCTTGCGTTACATCTCCAATTAAGGCCTTTCGGTGCAAACAAAAACGAAGTAATATTGACAGAATTTCTGGTAACAAATTGGGCCCAGGTTCAAGGGCATCGTTGAGAGATGGAAAGTTACTCGCGAGTGATGATGTGTTGAACACTAATCTCCATTTGATTTCACCTCGTTTTCCCCTTTTAACAGCATGACGATGCAAGTAGTATGTATTGTAAGAATTGCCACCTACTATAGTTTCTACGTGGCCATTATGAATGTAGTCTAACATCTGTGAGTAATATATCTCCTGAAATGAAGTGTTGTTTGCAAGTTTTTTCTGCAGACTGACAGAACGATTCTCAGCATTGCTTTTGTTAGAGGGTAAAACATCATGCCCCTTTCTAGGCAATGAAACTACTCTCCTACCGTCCTCCGTTTGAAAATTATCGCGAAACTCTTGTAATATGGTAGCATCTTTGGTTGCAAGGGTCCTCTCTTGCTAATCTTGGATTCCCAACGTTTCTAAATCCCAGAAGTGTCTTGCGTCATATTCTGGATTAGTTATGCACTTGAGCGAATGAAGTTAATAGTTACATGGTTAACTGAACTCCAGATCTACTTCCGCCACGAATCCAGCCAAAATGAGACTTGATAAGCGTAGAGGCTGATGATGTTTCATCACCTTCCAGTAGTGGTCTCCTCCTATCAGAATCTCAATAGGTGGGTTGTGTTCGTCTCCTTTAGGATCTGCAAGTTGTATTTGAGGAACACGTGACAATGCTAGGATGTCTTGGGATACTGTCGGATGTGGTGAATATGTATTATCACTTTCAAATGCAGAGAAGTATAGTTTCATTTTTTGTGGAGACTCCGCTGACGACGAATTCGAGTAGCCTGCGCTTGAAGTGTGCAGTTGTCGCTGATTCAAAGGCCGTAACTGCCAGGTCTGTGTGGTCAATGACATTTAGTTGTAAGTGATCTGCCAAGGTTTTGCTTATGAAACTTGACTGACTGCAGCAGTCTAGTACACAGCGTGTTCGTTTTCTTATTCCAGTTGGATCTGTCACTAAGATCTGTGCTGTTTGCAGGTAAGTGAAACTAGAATGATCAGTATCAATCTTGAGTGATGTTGAAGTCGTGGAAGCAGTAAGTGAAGGATGACTGTTCTGTGCAAATGGCTCGGTGGTGACTTTTGTTGCATTTTGAACACGCAACTTTACCCCTTTTCCTACATTCTTGCACAATGTGGCCGCGATTCAGGCATAAGAAGCACCGGCTAATGGTTTTTAGTTTCTGAGTCCTTTCGTAAACGTCTGTAATCGCTTGATAATCTTGTGTCCAATGGCCACGTTTCTCACAAAAGACGAAACAGGGATCTAGAAATCGAAATGCATTATGGTACAAACTAGGCAGAAAGGGGTTATCAAGTAAAATGGTTAGAGCATTGCAGGCAATATATCAAAATGTCGAATTCTGTGTGAAGTACGACAGAAACAGTGTCCGAGAGCTGCCCAAGCTATAGGGGAGTGAGGCAGGGTTGTATTTTATCTCCCTTGCTATTTAATCTCTTTTTGGATGATATTACTGATACAATGATAGCAGAGAATATCCAAGCACCAGTAGTAGCGGATTTGCAGATCCCAACACTTTTATACGCAGATGATTTAGTATTGTGCTCTACGACAGTAAACGGATTGCAACGAGGACTGGACAAACTTAAGAATTATTGCGATGAATGGCTACTTACAGTTAATGTGAATAAGACTAAAGCAATGACTTTCAAAAAGGGATGTGTTTATAGCAGGGAGGAGACTTGGACATATGCAGGACAGATACTGGACAATGTTAAATATTTTGTGTACTTAGGACTCACATTTACAATGAACGGAAAATGGATAAAACACATTGACATCACGAAACACGAAGCAAGGGTGAAAGCGGCGGAAGCTCTCCGGATACGCTGCAGAATTCCGAATATATCCACAACCTTAATGGAAACTGTATACGGAACAACAGTTAGATCCACGATGGCATATGGAGGAGAAATATGGGGGTGGGAACAAACAGGGAATCTGGACCAAGTGAGGACCCAATTTTTGAAACGAAGTCTGGGTGTAGGGAGGGTACGGCAAACTGCAGAATAATGAGGGAATTCGGGGCACATAGTAAAACGATAGAGTGCAAAATCAGAGCAGTTAAATATTGAATGAGAATCGTTCACGGAAACCAATCTCTAATTAGGGCAGTCTGCTACCGTGAACAGTTGCGAATGGAAGGTAATTCGACGTGGGCATCAAAATTAAAGAAAGGGTTGGAAACCATTGCGATGGGATACATTTGGATGGCGGGGCAGGCAAACAGGCGGAGTATTTGGAGAAAAATTAAGAACCGCCTTTGTGATATTGACAGACAGCAGCTGAAATCGGAGTGGGGTATGGAGCAATACATCAAAACAGGTACCAAACTCATTAGAGAGGGGCTCGCGTGGATTAGACTAGGAGCATGGAGGAGCACGAAAATTTCTGACGAGAATGGTACGAGAATCTGTCCCATTTGCGAGGAGGAAGAGTCGTGGACTCACATCTTGGCAAGATGTAGGGGTACGGAGGAATGGCAGGAAAAATATTTGCCGCGATTTTTTACCACTGCGAATGTAGGGCTAGAAGCATGTTGGACGCTACTGGTAGGCACGGAAAACATGGGCGGGCTAGGTAAATTTATACTTAAGGCAAGACAGCTGAGATCTGAGGAGGCTGCCAATAGAGAAGGGGGGGGGGAATAAGATCAACTAAACAAAAGTGACTACATTGTTTCTACATACATATATATTATGTCATACTTAGGTCACTGTTGTGCTATGGTTTTATATATGTTGTATATATTATGTGTATATATGTCTTTTAATATAATTTTCTATTATAAGAGGGTGCATTTATGTAGGTGTACTCTGTGCTGTAAATTTAAATTGCTATATTTGAATATCTTTGTATTCTTAGTTTCGGGTTCACTCTTAATTCTTTATTGTTGTTTAATAATGCTTTGGACTGTGTATTTCCTTTTTCTTTTTATTTTCGTGTTTACTCTTTTAATTCTTTGTTGTTGTTGTATTACAAAAGCACGTACGGTCTGTGAACCCGTGCGATTGTTGAAATTCTATGTATGATATTGCTCTGTCAATAAATACACTTATTCATTCATTCATTCATTCATTCAGAATTCCTTTAGATTTTCTGGTGATTTTGGAACGGACGTGAAGTGTAGCTGCTGTTGGTATGGTACTGGTCATTTGTGACGTATCACCGCGGATCTTCTGACTTATTAGTGTATATATAAGAATATCGCCCTCGGATACTCACTCTCTCTCTCTCTCTCTCTCTCTCTCTCTCTTGGCGTGAATAATCCAGAGTCGATAGATGTCATCGGGGAAGGTGCGAAGTATTTTTGGCGCAAGTACTCGTCCGTATCCATTGATGTCCTCACCTAACGCCCGAAGTGCGTGAATCTTCCGATTACACTCCATAAATGTTGTGTTGAGTTTCTCCGGAGACGTGAAGCGGCTAGGTTTTAATTCTTCCAGGTAGTCAAGATGAGTCTGAATTATTCTACTTTTGTTCCCATACCGATCTCTTAGTATTTTATTCGTCTCTTTGTAAGTAGAGACTGTGATTGCAATGTCGTCTACCAGTGATTTAAGTTCCCCTTCGAGACACCCTCGAAGGAAGACGTGTTTGTTAATCGTCTAAAGAGACGTGTCATTATCTACAGAAACCTCAAACTGCTCCCAGAAGCGCATCCAGTTTTCGATGTCCCCTGAAAACGGTTCTAATTTGATAGGTGGTAGTTTGGTAGTGTGGGAAATCGATGGTACGGGAGCTGCCAAGGAAATTGTGGATGTGGTGTTGGATCCTAAGTCTTTGGAATCTGTTAGAGTGGAATGGCAGTTCAGAATCCCTCGGGAGGCCTTCTGTAAAACTCGGTTAGCAGCGTCAATACACTCCTCGCAAGTGGTTACGTCTGTGTCATATTCATCAGTGAGGAGATCGTGAATTTTGTCATCGAACTTAAGTAATCGTTCCAATGTCTGACAAGCGATTTTTATAATGCTCTGGTTTGGGATCTCGAGCAGTGCGGACGTACCAGTGGGAGGCAGGTAGCAGCAGAACAATGGGTGTGGATCTGGTTGTTTACCGGGCGAGGGTAGGAATGTGGTCGGGCAGGCGACCGCGGAAAGCAGGTAGACAGGCGACTGGAGCTACGGAAACTACGAAGAATTATTATTTTATGGCTTTTGTATTACTAGCCCTGCTTGTGATAGGAGGAGTTGAAATAAATCCAGGACCCGTAGGAGATAAAAGATGTGGAAGCTGCAACAAAGCACTGAGGACCGGACTTCTTTGTATTTCATGCGCGAGATGGTACCATTTTGGCTGTCAAAAAATTAAGAGAGAACAGAACATAGAAGAAAACTGGTCATGTAAGGACTGCAGGAGAGATGTGACCGTCACCGCAAACAATAAAAAATTGGAGCAGCTGCCGAAGGAACTACAAGGCTTACGCGACAAGCTGAAAACAGCGGAAGATATTATTCGGAAGCTTAAAGAAAAAAACCGCTTACTGAGGGAGACACGGGAAGATGGCCTAAAGAAAGAGGAGAAACCATGTTTGATCATCGGCGACTCTATCGTTAGACACGCGGGAACTACAAATGCAAAGGTAGCTTGCTATCCTGGCATAAAGACTGACGGCCTTCTGAGGGAAATTGAGAAGAAGCGAGAGGAGGAAGAAAGCAACTACCGGACCATCGTATTACACGTTGGAAGTAATGACCTACGAAGGAGTTCTGACTATGTGATGGGAGACATGCATGATTTAGTTAAGAAGACAAAGTCACTGTTTCCCTCAGCAAACATTGTCATCAGTGGAGTTTTGAGGCGACGCGAAATCAACTGGAGGAAGGTAATGCAGGTAAACGACGCGTTTTCGTGGGTGGCTGAACGACTGGAAGTGCAGTTTGTGGACTCAAATTCGTGGATTGACGACTGGGACTATGGACGGGATGGTGTTCACCTAAACAGAATAGGAACTTCAAAGTTGGCAGCATTGTTCGCGAGGGTATCCGAGTGGAGCGGTGTCACCGGGCAGCACTGACAACGGCTTCGGGGAAGCGACGATTCTCAGGTAGGGGCACATTCCTTAAGGCTGTTACAGGTAAATTGCCGAAGCATCATAAACAAAACATTAGAATTTTGGAATTTAATGGAAATAAGTAACCCAAGTGTGATTATAGGTACGGAGTCATGGCTCAGTGTTGATATTAATGACGCGGAGATATTTAGATCAGATTACAGGATGTTTAGGAGGGACAGCGAAGGAAGGGGAGGGGGAATTTTTATTTGTACCAAGTTAGAGTTAAGCAGTAAGATATTGTGGGTGGAAGAAGACGTAGAAATGATGGCCATTGAAATTATCGATCACGAAAACGAAGCAAATAACATTACATTAATAGCGTGTTACAGACCACCTGGCGAAACTAACTTTAAAACTCTTCATAAACTAGTGGAAAAATTTTCTTCGGACGGGAAAAAATTTTATTTTAGCAGGAGATCTAAATTTGCCAAATGTAAACTGGAATGGGCAGTTATTAGGAGGCGAAGCTCAATGTGTTGTTAACATTCTGGTTTGGGATCATGGGTTTTCGCAGGTAGTCAAAATAGATACCCGGAAATCGGCTGTACTGGACGTGTTTCTATGCTGACCTGAGTCATTGTTTAGCGCACGTGAGGTTTTTCCAGGTATAAGTGACCACAGCTGTGTACAATTAGACATAAACTGGAAGGTGCGAAACCGGTTTGAAGGAGAGGAAATTATTAGTTTTAACTTCTGCAGAGCAGACGTAGATGGAATTCAAACTTTTCTCAAAAAGCAATTTTGCCTGTTTGTAAAATCTGCAACAAATGTAGATGCAGCATGGGATAATTTCAAAATACTTATTTCGGAATCAATAAAGAAATACGTTCCATACAAAGTTATCAAACAAAATAGTGATCCAGAATATTATACAAGATCCATCAGAATACTTAAACGAAAGTCTAGGCGCGCGTTTCATAAAAGGAAGAAGTCAGATTGGCATTTTAACAGATATAAAGAATTAGCTAAACAATTGAAAGACGAAACGTTGCAAGCCCAGGAGCGGTTCTTAGAACAAATTCTTAGCGGGACCAATAATAGTTGGAAATCTTTTTACAATTATGTAAGTAGACGCAGGGGAAATAAACTTGGCATACCAGAACTCAAGGAAAATGGAATTGCCATATTGAACGATAAGGAAAAAGCGAACGCATTAAATTCACATTTTGTGTCTGTTTTTAACAAAACGGATTATAATTATAAATTGGACATTGAGGATAGTGGAAATTCCGTTTTTCAAATAATGGCACCCAAATTGCGCAGAAGGATCAGAATGTTGCAAAATCGAAAGTCGAGGGGGCCTGATAATATACCGACCGAAATACTAAAAATTGGAGGGGAATCCATGATTCCGTACCTAATGCTTTTATTTAATATGTCAATAAATAACTGTGCCTTACCGGAAGACTGGAAAACCGCGATTGTAGTTCCAATTCATAAAGGGGGAAATAAAACAGAACTAAATAATTATCGACCAGTCAGCCTAACTTCAGTAGTGTGCAACTTGATGGAACATTTAATTGTGGAATACATACGGGAGGAATTAGAAAACAAAAAGTGGTTCAATAAAGCGCAACATGGGTTTAGACCTGGATACTCGTGTGAAAGCCAGATAACGTCATTATTTCAAGATTTAGCAGAGGAGGTGGATGCAGGGGGAAGAACAGATGCAGTGGTGATAGATTTTTCCAAAGCTTTTGATGTTGTATCATATAATTTACTTATCCAGAAGCTAACTGCTACAAGAATTGCTAAACGCGTAGTTCTATGGGTTAAAAATTTTTTGGAAGGAAGATCGCAAAGGGTAAAAGTAGGCAAGGAGCTATCTGAAAGGGGTATGGTAGTCTCGGGAGTACCCCAAGGCTCAGTACTGGGGCCGTTACTTTTTCTTATTTTTGTAAACGACATAACTGTCAATATAAAATGCCAGATAAGGTTGTTTGCAGACGATTGTATTATTTACAATAAAATTAGAAATGTTGAAGATGAGACTGCTCTTCTGGATGATTTAAATGAAATTAGTGATTGGGCTGCTGCAAATAAAATGAAAATTAACGCTGGCAAAAGTAAGTCAGTTGCATTTAATAGATCTAGGGAAAAAAATCTGCATAACTATCACATGGGTGGGGAAAAAATTCCACAGGTGGACAGCTGCAAATACTTGGGAGTTTACTTGGCGAGTAACGCTGGATGGGACGAGCAGGTAAATTCCGTATCTAAGAAAGCGTGGAAAACACTGCACTTCTTAATGAGGATTTTAAAAAAGGGGAGTGCAAAGTCCAGGGAAATCGCGTACAAGTCCTTAGTGCGGCCGGTCATGGAATTTGGAGTAACTTGTTGGGATCCGTATAGAGTAAATCAAATTGATTCGTTAGAAAAGATCCAGAAAAGGGCTATAAAATTCATAAAAAGGGGTAAATATTTTGGGCCTACAAACGCTGAGGAGATAAAATGGGAGCCGTTGAAAGTTAGGCGTGAGAAACAGAGGTTGTGCGCTTTATTTAAAGCTTACGCTGGCTTAAACGCATGGGAGGACGTTACTGACAAACTGGAAAACCCAACTTACTATGCACGAAACGATCATCCGTTCAAAATTAAGGGTAGAAGATACAGAACTGACGTGGGAAAGTTCTCCTTTGTAAATAGAACCATAAAAGACTGGAATGAATTGCCTGGAGCAGCCTTTCGGGGTTGTTCCCTGTCTCTGAAGAAATTTAGGAAAAATCTTGATTTTAATGTTGGATAATTTTTGTAAATATTCCTTAAATGAAATGCTTGTGATTTTATATTGTTGTAAATACGAATGTTAAATTGGTTGGTGATTCTAATTATGAAATTAATTAATCTGAATTGAGAGAAAATTAATGTTTTCATATTTGTGTAAATAACTATTATATCTAGCTTACAAAGCCATAAACTGGCAGCTGTGATTTATTGTTTATATATCTTGTATACATATATAACTCTGCCACCGGGTGATACCTACTTGCAAAGAAATATATACTTCATACATACATACATACATACATACATACATACATACATACATACATACATACATACATACATACATACATACATACATACATACATACATACATACATACATACATACATACATACATACATACATACATACATACATACATACATACATACATACATACATACATACATACATACATACATACATACATACATACATACATACATACATACATACATACATACATACATACATACATACATACATACATACATACATACATACATACATACATACATACATACATACATACATACATACATACATACATACATACATACATACATTCATACATTCATACATACATACATACATACATACATACATACATACATACATACATACATACATACATACATACATACATACATACATACATACATACATACATACATACATACATACATACATACATACATACATACATACATACATACATACATACATACATACATACATACATACATACATACATACATACATACATACATACATACATACATACATACATACATACATACATACATACATACATACATACATACATACATACATACATACATACATACATACATACATACATACATACATACATACATACATACATACATACATACATACATACATACATACATACATACATACATACATACATACATACATACATACATACATACATACATACATACATACATACATACATACATACATACATACATACATACATACATACATACATACATACATACATACATACATAATCCTCTAATGTCGTATTTTCTGTGTAAGAGTTGATTAAGTTTGCGAATCTTGTGATTTTATTTCGTTCGCGGGTGTGTTTTCGTTTTAGGTTGCGCAACGCCGCTGCTGGATCACAATCGGTCATATTTGATTTAAAGAGCTAACGCAATGTGAAAGCTTAAATAATATTTAGCACGTACACAAATTCCTTCTCTGTAAAATGCTTTATCGAAAATGTTATGCGTTGAGCGGCGTTTGTTTTGCAAGAATGCTAGTTTCGTCTTCAGAACTAGTTTTCCTTCTTTGAGTGTAGGAAGAAGTGTAGGCCACACAATTATTAATAAACAAAAATAATCCTTCTCACAGTAGGTCCTTGTTTCCCGGGTTTCGGCACCAATATTTTGTGGATTGACCAGTAGAGGATTAATTTTATGTCTACTTTTATACAGACAAGTCAACACCTTTAGATCTAGTAAGGCCTGTGTCACTTTATTTTTCTTTTTCGAAATTCAATAGTACAAGAACGAAACAAAGGAAGGTAAACAATATACAAACACAAAGAGTAAGTAAAACCTGGAACATTTTCCACTTTTATTCATTCTGCAACAACCCTCCGCCAGGCTTTGACTTGCAATTTTCGGTTTTAGAGGCTAGCATGGTAATCACTACAACACGGAGGGCGACAACAATTATGATGATTAATAATAATAATGATAATAATAATAATAAGAAGAAGAAGAAGAGGAAGAAACCTCGACGATGACGTCGGCCAAGGGAAGAAGACTGTGGAAAATGTTCGACTGTGGTGTGCTATAGTAAACGAAGCGTCAACTGCTCTTAGGTTTGCCAAACCACTGAGAAATAACTTATCACGTTTATTCTATGCTATGAATGGACAACTACTATTAGAAATTTTCTATCTGCAACAGCTATTATTGTCATCAACTTTTTTATTTTCCTGGAGTATAAAAAACGCATTTTAAAAAAGAAAAACGGATTCCATCTCGCTGGAATGTCAACGCACCAACCTTGCAGTCAGGTTACTTGTTTTAACGAGGACAACTGAAGCCACCATTGCTTCGTACCTTACAGAGCTTCTCAGCTATATTGCTTGCTCTTACATTGCACTTTGAAGAAACGTTGGTTTCACTGGAGGCATGAACCAAACTTTCCAACTGTCATATGACCACACTTTAATCGTAGCTTATCAGATACTTTAAATGAATGAGGGTGATACTGAAATGTTTACTTCCTCTTCTGTTAGTACACAGTGCATAGGTAGAAAGGTACCGAACTTCATCCAAAAATCGATATCGAGATTTCACCAGAAATTTACGTTTTAGGATCCCATGTATACAATTTTTTTTTTTTTTTTTATATATACTTTCTCCGCTTAGTAGAATACGTATTACATTCCACCCAAAAGTTCGATACCGAGATGTGAACGGAAGTACACGTTTTGTATAAAACAAATCATTTTTACTTTCTCTCCTTAGTAGATAGTACATGGTAGAGAAAAATTTGCATTCCACCCAAAAGTTCGATACCGAGATTTCATCGCAAATCCACGTTTTAAGCCCCCTGAATCCAAAAACAGCATTTTTATAAAAATATCCGTGTTGTACGCGTATGTATGTGAGTATCTGTGTGTCTGTGAATCGATAACTCAAAAACTAAAAGTCGGTAAATTACCAAACTTGGTACTTAAGTTTAGTATATTCCAGGGATGGGACACAAAGATTTGATTTACATAGAAAAATGTCGAAAAATTTTATTTTATCAAAAAGTTTCTAACGATTTTGATCAAAATATCGTACATTAAAAATATTTACATGATAAATAAAATGTATGTCTTGAATTTTCTGGGAATAGCTTATGAAGACTTCTTCATCCAGGATAACTGTTAAAGCGTAAGACAAACACTTACCTAATACATAAAAATGCAGATCTCGATAAAAACAGACTTTATATTACATTTTTCGTGGAGTTGACCATTTCCGAAATATCTCTTGTTATTGATTTCAATTTTAAAATAATTAAACTTTCCTCATACGGGTCAACTCTTGGCCATGCAAAGAAACACATTTCAATCACATAGCAACCAGTTTTAAAAGATTTTTTCCGCAAACAAACTATTCTTACATAAGATTATTCTGTTACCTACTTCATGCTAAACGAGACAAACAGAAATTGTCTTATTACTTGGTTCCTTGTAAACATAAGGGAAATAAGGGAGTAACTACTCTAGGCTAGCGCGAAAACCAAATATTTTGAAATCTCAAATTCAGTTCTGTTTGCATGTATGAAACGAAATATGACTTCCGTTTCAAAAAAGTTTGAGTAGTATAAAATGGAAAACACCAACAAGGAATATATTTTGTTAATTCTAAAAAAAGTATATGACGTAAATTAGGTATTTTAATGAGATATTTGTGTGTTGTAAGTTTTGTCTATTTCTTACATTGTCGTCCTGCATGGTCTAGGGGTAACATACTGACCTCTGGTTCCAAAGGTCGCGGGTTCAAACCTGGCGGAGGGCAATGAAGTTTTTCGGGCGTAAAAATCCTTGGCATGGCTTCCTTTGGAAGGGAAGTAACGCAGTTGGTAGTGGCGTAGATTTGCGGCAAGTAAAAGAATCTCAAGCCTAATAAAGAGGCCTCTGAGAAAAATTAAGCAGTCTTTCATGCCCAATATAGAATGAGATGCTGAGAATCATAGCAATTAAAGAGCGCTTATAAATAAAAAAACTCATTTCATTTCATCTCTTACGTTTTACAAGTTATACAAAAGTGATGCAGAATGACCAGTTCAGGCTGTTACCTGAAAAGTCAAGATATACATTTGAGATGTCATGAAAATATTTAAAACTTATGGTATTTTAATCAAAATCGTTAGAGCAATTATTGAAAATATTAAAATGTTCAAAAAATGTTTCACGCAAAGAGTAACTGGGGTGTGGAGATTTTCCTGAAAACCTTCGTGTCACATCCTTGGAAGATACTGCACTTAAATACTTTAATAAAAACTTTAAAATGGTATTCAGGAGACTATTCGCTATTTTTCCTATTTTGCCACACAATAGCATGTTGAGCTATTCTGCCTACAGACACACACACGCACACACACGTTTTTCTAAAAATGATTTTTTTTATTCAGGTGGTCTCAAAACATGTATTTATAGTGAAATCTTGGTATCGAATTTTTGGGTGGAATATAATACCTTCTCTTTCTAGCTTGAACATTCCACACAGGAGAGAAAGTAAAACATGTTTATAAAGTGCAACAAAAACTGAGCAGCCACATAGAGGAAAATTCTACAATAAGTTGCTAAGCTTTTTAATTCTGACACTGCTTGCCGAGAATGGACAATATATTCGAAAGCTATATGACAGTGACATGAAGGTATCATTTGTCAAGCTATTAAAAAGTGTTTAAGAGTGTGAATACTTTCACTACAAGCTTTTATAAATGATGCAGATTCCTTTTAAGTGCCATATACTCCAGATTTTCGCAAGCAGTTCTTCATTGATGATAAAATACGAGTTTCAGTAATCACAATTTAAGTAATTGATTAATATGAATTGACAGAACAAAATGTTCAGGGTTGACTAGCCCCGTAGCTCAATCGGTAGAACAAGTAACTCACGTTCGAGGGGTCCCTAGTTCTATTCACGTTTTCGGGGTAGGACTTTTTTTTCTAACCAAGTCTGAGAGTTTGAATGCGTGTGTCAATGTGTGAGTGATCTAGTGTATAAAAACAAACAAATAAAGTCAGTTAAAAGTGTACACGAGTTAGCACCTTTGCTATAGGTAATTTGTTCCAAATGTTAAAGGTCACCGGTATCATGATTCCGGTTAAATGGAATAAAAAAAATCTCATTGTTTCTTTTTACATTATTTTTCTACCTGTTCTTACAAAACCTTATTCTTTTATCTACTTCATGTTAGGCGAGATAAACATTAGCAAAAGTTGTTTGATTACTTAGTCCCTGTAAGTAGAGGGGAAAAAGGAAATCCACTAGGCTATTGCGAGTGTCAAATATATTAAAAGCTGTCGCTGTGCGATTGACTTTAAAATTCGGTTCTCTTTGCAAAACCATAAATAAAACAAAAGAAAAACTGTTGACGACTTCAAAATATTTAAAAATTGAAACCAATAATAAGCAATATCTCGGAAATCGAGTATTCTACGAAAAACATTATAATGTATTCCATTCACATGACTTTCTGTACCTGTTATGCAAAAAAAAAAAAAAAAAAAAAAAAACAACAATTCTTACAAAATATTATTCATTTATCTACATCATGCTAATTAAGATGAAAATTAGCATAAATGGTCTAATTACTTGCTTCCTTGAAAGTAAAAGGGAAATAAGGCAACACACTAGGTGAAAGGGATAATAAAATCTTTCAAAAACTGGCCGATATGTAAGTACGGTTCGTTTTACCAGTAAAACAAAAGAGAGAGAGAGAGAGAGAGAGAGAGAGAGAGAGAGAGAGACAGAGAGAGAGAGAGAGAGAGAGAGAGAGAGAGAGAGAGGAAACGAAAGATCACCCGTTTGAGAAGTTGCATAGTTTAGTATTAGGGTTAGGGGGGGGGCAGGACCAGGTAGTGAGGCACAACCGGGTAGATGGGTTTTTTAAACTGGAAAGTGCTACCATCTACCACTTCTTGAGTAAACTGCATTCTCATATTGGCAGCAGTCAGAAGCAGGAGCTCGAAGAATATAATCGCATTATTGTGTCTGTAATCTTTATGATTGGAAATTTCTGCGTTTTGAAATAATTCAACTGAAATTTGAAGTCGGTAAGAGGTAAGTATCTACAGAAACATATTTTACTTTTACTACATTAAATTGCAAATATTTAAGTATCGTTTTCAATGTCGTTACAATTCGGGAAGCAAGTCGTTATTGTGGTATGCCTTAAGAAGAACAAAATGGCGTGTGGCGGCAGCACTACATACCCAGCCTTGTGAGTCAGTCTCTCTTTTTCCCTCCAAAACTGCAGAGAAAATGGCAAAATCGACTGAACCACAAACATTTGCAGTTTCACCAAAAGATGTGTTGCTAGTTCCCAATGTTAAAAGACTTCCCTCATCGTCAGGAAGACGCCGCGGGAAAGCAGCTGTCCTTACAGAGTCACCATATAAGGTTGAGCTTCAAAAAAAGGCAAATACTCAACCTAAGTCACCAGCAATTTGCAGAAAGTCGCTTCAATCTAAGTTTGGTGAAACAACAAGATAATTCTAGCGATAGCCAGTGCTCTTATTGCAAGGAGAAATATAGTGAAACAAAACGAAATGACGACTGGATTCAGTGTGTGAAGTGCAACAGATGGGCCCATAATTCATTGTTAGATACGCGATACCCTTTCCCCTAAACAAGGAATGTCTCGGAAACGGTCAACTACAACAAAAACGTACTTGACATGCGTGTGTCTAAAATTTTTGTGAAGTAAATTCTTATCTGCTTCTTACAGTTTATCATATATGTAAAATTCAGCTAGATTCATGCAGAATGAACAGGTCTTCCAGAAAATTTAAGATATACATTTTAATTGTA
The DNA here is from genome assembly GCA_030762935.1 of Hymenopus coronatus. NCBI lineage: Eukaryota > Metazoa > Arthropoda > Insecta > Mantodea > Hymenopodidae > Hymenopus > Hymenopus coronatus. The sequence goes on from CM060892.1 coordinate 163,116,248, forward strand.
ATGTAAATATCCTTAACATACGGCATTTTAATCAAAATCGTTACAGCCATTTTGAGAAGAACAACATTTAACAATTTTTCAATGTAAAGAGTACCTTGGGGTAGGGGATTTTCTTGAAAATCTACGTGTCGCATCCTTGAAAGATACCAAATTTAAATACCCAGTATGGTATTTAACATTCTTTCATTGTTTGAGCTATGCTGTGCACAGACGAACAGACACACACACACACACACATACACACACATACGGATCCTTTTCTAAAAATCTGATGCGTTTCACTCACATGCGTTTCTGTAGCTATTCCGCAAACAAATATTTGCTGCAAAAGATTATTCTTTATTCATATCATTCTAATCGAGATAAACATTAGCAGAATTGGTCGTATTAGTTGCTTATTTGTAAGTAGAAAGAAGGTATGGGAATGCACTAGGCTAAAATGAAAGTCACATTTTTCAAAAGCCGGACGCTATATGAAACAATGGAAATTCAGTTCTCTTTGCTTGCTAGGAATAAACAAAAGACAGGAAAATAAACATATCTTCAGTTTGAGAGATGCTTAAGTAGCTTCAAACTAAAACAAATAACTCGGAATATCTCGGTAATGGTTAACTTTGACACAACATATATATATATATATATGTCACATAACATATATGACATAAATGGTATACTTTAACGAGATCTATAACTTTGGTAGTAAGTTTTTCCTATCTCTTACGGTTTATCAGTTAGTGTTTTCAGGCTTTATAGCCCGTTAATTTTAGTGTGTTTGTGCACTATAATGCATTTTAAATTAGTTAAGTTAAACTAGAGCTAACAGTGCAAAATTAAGTTTAGAGAAGGTTAATAACCTCCAAGAGGTAATGCGGCATTACCTCTGTATGGAAAGCTGCAACAAGAACCCTACACGTTCCGGAATCTCACCGCCAAAAGACAACGATGTAGCTTCTACAGTTCCAGTTAAAATGAACCCAGGACTTAAAGGTAATTATGCGCAAAGTTATCCTTCAGTAACACAAATGACACCGTCTAAAGATCAGGCTATTGTTATAGATTCTCCTAGTGAAATCACACTAAAAGAATATGTTTTAGCATAGGTAAACTTACCGACCCAAGTTGCATTAGATTTGTTTCGCGCACTTCAAATGCAAGAATATACATGTACTTGGCTAATAAGACAATAGTACAAGACTTAATGCGTAATCATCCTAAAGTAAACATAAAAAATGTGCCACTAGTATCAGAGCCCTCGTCACAAAAACACAAAGGGTTATTCTTTCTAATGTTTGTCCAACAATTCCTGATCAGCTATTAGAACAGCAAAGCGCAGTACTAGGAGTTAAGCCCACTTCATCTATAGTTCATATTCGTGCAAGAATGAACTAACCAGGTTTTACACACATCCTAAGTTTTATAAGACAAATGTATGTCAATCCTAATGGCCTAGAAAGGCTCCCTGAAAATATGCAGATTAAGTATGAAGGTACAAACTACTGGATATATTTTTCATCAGACAATTTAATTTTTTTACATGTAAACAGGAAGAGCACCTTGCAAGGCAGTGCCAGGCTAACGCTAATGACGAACCCATGGAAAAAATTCAGGATAGTAATTAAAATGCGGCAACAGTTACCGACTTAGATCTGCGTGATGTCAATTTTCCTAACCTGAACAAGAAACAAAACACACTCGAATTAGATTTGTGTGCCGCTGGCTCTCCTAACCTGAACATGAAACAAAACACAAACGAAATCACACAAACAGCTGTATCTGATTCCAACACAAAAATGGTAACCAAGTAAAATTTAGTCGCGGAATCCTTCAATCATGCTAAACATTCGCATGTTATGGATTCCTTTACAACTGAATCATTATACAAGCATACATCGAACGAAAACGCTGAAAACAGATGAGACCTCACCCACTCCCCGTGAACACTCCACAAGTAGTACATCTATAACACAAATAGAACAGGAGTTCTCTTCCTCTGAATCTTCTCGGGAAGACATACATGATAACTATGAAACAAATAACAACAGAGACATCAAACACATAAAGAAAAAACCAAAAACAGATACTAAGAAAACAATAATTAGCGAGGCAATGTCACCGGTGTGAAAATAAATGGAGGCAAACCCAGACGATTATGCTATAACATACTTGCAACTACTTAATTTTCTTGAAAATTTGGTTGGAATTTCAGACTACAATCTTTAGCCCTTAGCTATACTCGTGATATTGAGAGGCTAGTAAACACAATAAAAAAGCTCTCTGCTTGTTTCACATATCGTGCCATCAAAAACAGGTGCACTAGACTAATAAAGAAACTTATGCAAAATGTCAACATCATGGATTCCAATGAGGTTTAAATTTCACTTAAACCAATCAGTTTACAAATGACATTAAAAATATTACAATGGAACCTTAATGGGTTCTGGAAACAATATGAGTATCTTCAACTTATTTTAAACAAAAATAATCCCAACATTATCTGCTTTCAAGAAACCAATTTTAAGCAAAATTACGTAGCATACATGAAAACATACTCCTCATATTACAAGAATCGCATAGGCGCTTCACGTGCTAGTGGTGAAGTTGTCATCTTTATTAAAGACAATATTCCACACAGAGAAGTAGACATAAACACTTCTCTCGAAGCTGTAGCAGTTACAGTAAATCTATCAATAACCATAACAATCTATAATATTTACCTTCCAAAAAGCAATGAAATAGAACTATAGACACTACATAATTTATTGGAGCAACTACCTAAATCGTACATTGTTGTGGGTGACTTTAATAATCACAACACTTTATGGGGTTCAAAATATACTAGTCGACGCGGCAGAAAAATTGAAAAACTATTAGATACAGAAAACTTAGTGTTTTACTCAACAATGGATAACATACGCCATTATGATTTAGCCATTAATTGGTACAGTAACACTTATTTAACTTTCTGCACACCTGATATATGCCATTTTTTCAGCTGGGAAGTAACTAAATCTATATAAGATAATGACCATATTCCCATTATCATCCACAATATATTTAGTATGGCTTCTCAGTTATTTACCAGAATCAAATGGAACCTAAAAAAAGCTGATTGGTTAAAATTTAGAAAGTAATTTAGTGAAAACCTCCAATTGCCTTTCAGTAGAATAATATTGATACAGTTCTAAAAGAATTCACTATCTGTATTATTAGACCTGCAATATTAAATATTCCACAAACATTTATTACACCTGGAAAACGCCCTGTTCTGTGGTAGAATGAAAAGCGCAGGGAAGCTATAGCAAACAAAAATTGTGCTTTTAATCGCTTCAGACGACACCCTAATTTAAGCAATAAGCAGGAATTCCTAAAATATCGTGCAAATGCACGTAGGATCGTTAGATAAAGCAAGAAAGAAACGCGGCTGACCTTCCTCTCTACAGTAACTGACAAGACACCCCATTCAATTTTATGGAACAAAATAAAGAAGATAAAAGGAGGGAATTATTGTGCCCAGATAACGGCTGTTCATAATCATGATTATCGTAGTATCAAAACTAATTCCGAGAAAGTAGCGAATTTTTTGCAAAAGTGTCGAACCCACACCGCAATGATACACCATTGAACCCAATACAAATTGATAATATGAATACAAATACTAGCTACGCTTACAACGATTTAATCAGAATTGAAGAAGTACAAGATGCTCTATTTGGTTTTAAAAGCACGAGTCCTGGCCCTTTTGAATTTCTAAAGCAATTACCTCAAATTGGTGTAGAATATCCACGAAAATATTCAATCACATGTGGGTCAATAATGTATTTCCTTCATCACGGCAATACTCAATAGTAATACCTATTCTTAAACCAAACAAGGAAATACATCCAGAAAACTATAGGCCCATTGCACTAACATCTACTATGTGCAAAGTTATGGAAAAAGATATAGATAAACGTTTACGATGTATGCTGGAGAAGAGCCACTTTTTCAACCAATCTCAAAGAGGCTTTCGCCAGTTTCACTCTACGATTGATAATTTAATTGTTCTTGAAACTGAAATCAAAGAGGTACCTTATGTGTCTCATTTTAGATATAGAAAAGGCCTATGAGACACTTAACAAAAACTACATCTTAAAAGTATTACAAGATATAAATATAAATGTACACTGCTAAGCTTCATCTCTAATTTTCTTCAAAAGCGACAGATCCGAGTCAGAGTGAACGGCAGTCTATCTCTGAGCGTATTAATAAATAATAGCGTTCCTCAAGGGTTAATCTTGAGTGTCACACTATTTATTGTTGCAATGAACAAAATAGTGAATCATGTTTTACCACCAGCTAAAACATGTCTCTTTGCAGATAACGTTTTTATTTTTTGTACAGGAAGAAAACTCATCCACAACTCAAGAAATTTTAGAGAAATCATTGCACTCAGTTCAAGATTGGTCCAGTGAAATAGGGTTCAAATTCTCTGAGCATAAAACTAAATGTATCCATTTTTCAAAAGCAAGACGCGATAGAAATAAACCCAAGTTATTTATAAATGGCAAACGGTTGAAGTTGTCAGTTCTGTGAGAATACTAGGTCTAACATATGACAAAAGAATAACTTGGTCTTCACATATAAAATTACTGGCAACAGATTGCAAAAAAAAAAAAAAAAAAAAAAAAAAAAAAAAAAAAAAAAAAGGAAGGTAAAATATATTAAGAATTCTCTGCGCTAGTAACTGGGGACCCAACATAAAAGTCCTTCACACGACATATAAAGCATTAATAAGATCCAAGCTAGACTACACTTTAATAGTGCATAATTCAGCCAGCCCCTCGCTACTTAATGATCTCGACCGTGAACAATCCGCAGCCTTACCATACTAGTTTGGACTATCGATTATTCGATAGTTTATATATGGAATTAGATGAATCTCCCCTTGAAGTACGCCGAGAATACTTAAATTTAAAGTATGTAATGCAAATAGCTGGATTATCCTACTCAAATGCTTATAACTATGTATTTCCCAAAACATCCAAAAGAGATAAATTCCAGCGTCCATTCAAATCATTACCATTACTGGATCGAATTAATTACTACTTAAAGAAACAACAAACCAGCCTTCCGAAGAAAGGAACAACCGGATGTTCCTCCCTGGAGGCTTAAAAAACCAAGACTTAACCTAGAAATGGAACCCTACAGAAAATGACAAACATCTGCAATTATTTATCAACAACTCTTTAAAGAAGTGTCTAGTTCACACTCTGATTATGAAAAAATATTTACACAAGGTTCAAGATCAGCTCATGGGGTGCAATAATCCTACCAAGACAAGTTCGGACGGTAAAACTTCCTGACTGTTTCTCTATATTCTCCAGTGAACTATATAATCTATAAAAGAAGCCTTCTCGTATATAACAGAGTCTAAGAATCAGTCATTCATAATCTTTTCAGATTCCAAATCGGCTCTAATGGCAACTCAAAATATTTATACAGACAACCAACTTACCCAAAATGTTTAAATTTCCTATAACCAGGCCTTAGAACAAGGAAAACAAGTGATCCTTTGTTGGGTTCCTTCTCACCAACAAATTCCCGGCAACGAAAAAGCAGACGCGCCTGCCAAAATTGCTCTTCGGAAATGTTTGCAACACTGACATTCCAGTGTATCATTCAGATTTCTCCATTTACATCCGTATTAAAATCAACAATGTTTGGAAAACTCAAAGGTGTCTAGAGGATCCTCCACTGCTGTTTGCTGTTTTAAAAACCTAAATAGGAAACATCAAACCATTATCACTCATCTGAGAATTGGCCACACAACAATGACTCATGCCTATTAGATCACCAGAGATGCCCAACCTCAGTGTACAACTTGCAATACTCCTCTTACAGTTTGTCATATACTTTAAGAATGCCGCCGTTTTGATCTCCAGAGGAAAAAGTACAAAATCACTGGTAATATAAAAGTACTAAATAATGAAACCATGTATAAAAACGTTGTTATGTTCTTAAAAGCTATAAATATCTACAGTTTGATCTAAAATTGTAATATAAATTAACACAGCTTTTATTTGCTTTCATTCACAAAAATGTAAGAAATGCATTATAGGTCATTAAAATTAAATATATCTGTACAATTTAATATTACTCTATATTAACTTCATATTATGTCATTTTGTATTCATTGTTACCTGTTTGCCAACATACTGTTAATTAACACAATTTGTAATATATTCCAATGTATCTTTATAACCATCCTGTAATAATTATTGTTATCACAATGTATTAATGTTTCAGTCACGATAAGACTCATAGGACTCAAAGCGACAAAAAATAAATATGAATAAAAAAATTGATGTGATCCATTCACATGACCTTCTCTACATCTCTGCAATACATTATTGTTAAAAAGCTAATGCTTCTATTTACTTCATGTCAATCGAGAAAAAGTTAGCAGAAATAGTCTTGTTACTTGCTTCCTTGTAAGTAGAAGTGAAATAAGACAGTACCATAGGTTTAAGTAATAGTCAAAACATGGTTGCTATGTGACTGAAGTTCCATTGTTTGTACAGACAGGAGTTGACAAATTCCTGTATGAATACTAATAACAAGTAATATCTTAAAAACGATCAACTCCAAGAAAAAAATATATATAAAGTATATTGTGAGTTTTAATGTGCTCTACATTTTCTGTATGGTAGGTTTAGCAGTTATGCAACATTCGGCAAAATTCGTCCAGAATAAAGAGGTCTTCAGAAGTTATTCCCAGAAAATTCAAGAAATACATTTTATTCGGGGTGCAAAAAGCTTTAATATACGTGATTTTACAAAATCGTTAGAGCCAGTTTTAAGAAAATCAAAATTTTCGAAAGGGTAGTTTGTAGTGGGGGGATTTTCTTGAAAAGCTTCGTGTCGCATCCTTGGAAGATACTATATCTAAATACCAAATTTGGTATTTAACGGTATTTTCGTTTTTTTCGTTTGTGGACTATGAAGTCCACAGTCACACACATGTGTGTAAAAATCTGATGTGTTCCATTCACATGACTTTCTCTACATTTCTGCAACAAATTATTGTTAAAAAGCTTACGCTTCTATTTACTTCGTTTTAATCGAGAAAAAAATAGCAGAAATCATCTTATTACTTCCTTCCTTGTGAGTAGAAGGGAAATAAGGGAACACTATAGGCTTAACTGATTACCATAAGGTGGTTGCTATGTGACTGAAGTTCCTTTATTTGTATGGACAGGAATTTGTACGAGAAAAGTATAATTTCTTCAAAGCTGAAACCAAAAACAAGGAATATGTCAAAAACACCAACTTCACGAAAAAAAATATACACATGGCATAAATTGTGTGTTTTACATTTTTATGTGATAAGTTTTTGTCCATCTCTTACGGTTTAGCAGTTATGCAACATTCCGTAAAATTCACACAGAATAAAGTAGTTTTCAGAGGCTCTTCCCAGAAAATTCAAGATATACATTTTATTTGTCAGGTAAATATCTTTAATATTTGACATTTTAATCAAAATCGTTAGAGCCAGTTTTAAGAAAATCAAAATTTTCGAAAAAAGTTCCATGTAAAGGGTAGATGGGGGTGGGGCGATTTTCTTGAAAATCTTCGTGTCAATCCTTGGAAGATAAAAATCTGTAGAGAAAATAAAAATAGATCTCATTAAAACACACAATTTATGTCATATACATTTTTTTCGTGGAGCTGATCATCTTTAAGACATTCTTGATTTTTCGTTTCTGCTTTGAAAAACATACTTTTCTCATACAGGAATTTGTAACTCCTGTCCATACAAACAAAGGAACTTCAGTTACATAGCAACCACCTTTTGGCTACCATTTTAACCTATAGGTACTCCCTCATTTCGCTTCTATTTCAAGGAAGCAAATAATAAGACTATTTCTGCTAATGTTTCTCGATTAGCATGAAGTAAATAGAAGCATAAGCTTGTTAACCAAAATTTGTTGCAGAGATGTAGAGAAAGTCATGTGAATGGAACACATCAGATTATTTTGGATTCAGAGAATCCTAAAATATGTATTTCCGGCGAAATATCGGTATCGAATTTTTGGGTGGAATACAATACTTCCCCTATACACTATGTACATAGTACGTATAGAGAAAGTAAAAAAGAAAAAGAAAGGCGAAAAGAAAGATCGATTTCCCGTTTGAGAAAATTTTTAAGAGCTTAAAATTGAAAATAATATCTTTGAATATCTCGAACACGGTTATCTCCAAAAAAAAAAAAAAAAAAAAAAAAAAAAAAAAAAAAAAATCTGATGTAATCCATTCACATTTTTATTATTTCATTATTATTATTATTATTTCAGTTTAAAATATTTGTAAGGTTTTCAGCTTTGCAAATTAAAGCGTTTGGTATTATTATTATTAGTATTATTATTTCAGTTCAAAATATTTGTAAAGTTTTCAGCTTTGCAAATTAAAGCGTTTGGTATTATTATTATTATTATTATTATTATTATTATTATTATTATTATTATTATTAGCAGTAGTAATACTAGCAGTAATAGTGTGATATACATTTGCTTACAATAGTTCGCAAAGCATGCTCTTAACAAACCGCACCAATTTTTGTACTATATCATATTCACAAGTTATTTTATTATTTCATAACTATTTATTCCCCAAAATTGTCCGCATTTAATTGTCGGTAGTTTAGAAATGCGTACTCCTAATTCCTATAGGAGGTGGTCTTCCTATTAATCTCTATAATCGCAAATTAATTCTTTGAAACTGTATGTAATCTAATAACTCATAAGAATACTTTAAGAAGTATGACGAAGAATGTAAGATTGTCAACATTTATATTCAAGTAAAATTAAAACATCCAGCGTCTTCGAAAACACGTAAAAATGTCGGAATATGCGCAAAATGTGGGAATCAAAAGAAGTGTAAAAGCTTAAAATTGTGGAAAATGATTTAAAAAATTCTAAAGTACTTTCAAAAACAATTTCAAAATAAATCTTTCTCCCTACTAAAGAGTTTTCACAACACATGTCGTATATTAAGAAGGATGAATATATAGCAGGAATGTTTGCGCTTCACTAACTCCTAAAGTATCTCCAAAATAAGCATATGTAAATTCTAACAAAATTTTCAGATGCTATAGACATAACAATAACTGTTAGGTCCGGACCACACTTTTTCAGTATATAGGGGAGGGTTAGAAAAGATAAAATATTGCCTCCCCATCATCCAGATCAAGTTCTCCTGCATGTTGTCTAAACTAGCATGCGTAAGCAGGAGAACCTTTCGAAAACTGTACATCAACGTATTACACAATGTATGTGTCTAATACTTTTTGATGGCGTTTTACATTTACGAGGTATACGTTGTTATTGGTTTGAGTTTTCCAATATTCTGCATCATGTTAACATACTTATGCTTCTTGTGATAGTATGTAAACAACAGTACAGGGCTACTACAAAAGAAATAGACAACTTCAACTGCCTGTAAAACAAAAACTATTAGAGATAGCAACCTAATTATTTTGGAGGCATGTTGAGAAACTCTCAAAGTTTTGTTTGTTACTATTGGTAACGCTGTAGTGTTTTGTTTGTTGTTGCAGAAGCTGAAATGGCGGAAAATCCTGTGGAAAAGGCATATTGCGTGTTGAAATTTGCTAGAACGCAATCAGCAACTGTTGTCCAACGACATTTGAGAACACGTTACCACAAAAATGAAATGATGCGCTCACAAAAACCAGCATCGTCTTCATCATGTCGCAACATGTCGATGCAAACATGTCGTCATACACGCCGTATGACCTTATCTTCTTCACTCAGAAACTGCAACATCTGTAATCTGTAAGGCATCATGTGCAGTCGCTTTCGCAAGATTTTCCATACAGTTTGCTGTGGAATTTGTAATTGCATGCTTGCCCTAGATGTCGATTTCTGTGGGCTTCTTATGTAGGCAGAACGAACACGTTCAACGTTTTCTTCCGAAACTCTTGGTCTTCCCGGGCTCTTCCCTTTGCACAAACATCCCGTTGTCTCGAACCAGTCGTAGATTGACTGTCTAGTCGGTGGCGTTAGAGCCATTTTTGAGAAAATCAAAATTTTCGAAAAGAGTTCCATGTAAAGGGTGGTTGGGGGTGGGGGGATTTTTCTCAAAATCTTCGTGTCGCATCCCTGGAAGATACTAAACTTAAATACCAAGTTTGGTATTTTAGCGACTTTTCGTTTTTGAGTTATCGTGTTCACAGACACACGGACACACACACACACACACACACACACACACACACACACACACACACGGACCTTTTTGTGAAAATGCTTTTTTTGGATATTGGGGACCCTAAAACATATATTTCCGGTGAAATCTCGGTATCGAATTTTTGGTGGAGTGCAATACTTTCTCTATACACTATGTACATAGTGCGTATGGAGAAAGTAAAAAAGGGAGCATCATGGTCGGACGGGACAGTGTGACATATGTTAGCCATATATTTGTCATCCTGAATAGAAGTTACAATATTACCTAGACAGGATCCAGTACTACCATTTCTGCCAGTCCTTGAAGGCTGGTGAATAGTCAAGTGTAAACCAAAGCTATTTAAAATATTAGTAAAATCGATAACCACATTGGAGTGTTCAAGTAAGTCCAAGTTAAAATCGCCAGCTAGCACTATATTAGAACTAGTACCAGATTTGTACACAGAATTTAAAAAAATCGTCTAAACTTCTAAAAAAATCCTCAATTGTAGACCTTTTAGTATCAGGTGCTCTATAAAAGGACACACATAAATTAAGAGAACTGATAAAATTAGTACATATTTCAAAGACAGCTTCTTGTGCTAGGTTGGATACGTCACAAATACTTTCTCCAATCAAGCCATCTTTAATAAAAATAGCAGAGCCACCGTGTTCAATATTAGATCTACAATAGCAACTAGATAAATAATAACCAGGTATTTTAATAATACTGATTTCGTCATATTTCAACCAATGTTCAACAACACACAAAATGTCTACTTCTAGCTCTGTAAGAATAATTAAAATGTAATCAATTTTATTAAATAAACTTTGGACATTCCAATACAAGATTTACGTAACACATTGATATTGGGAACATTTTGAGCGTTAAAGTGCTCTAGGTGACTTGCGCTGGAGGCTGTCTTTTTTTAAAAAACTTAGTAACTAACACATCCTGTGGCCATATATCAGTTTCCATTGCACTGTCTATATTATTATCATTAATAATAATCTTAAATGATGCATATGCATCAGGATATTTAGATTTTAATATCTCACATTTTGCCTCAGGGAAGTTTTCCTTAACATAAGTCTCTAATTGGTCCACTGTTGTGGTAAGGGCAAGTCTTGAAACAGATAAATATCCTTTCTTGGGAACAGTTGTTAAGCCAGAGTCTTTACTAATAGTTTTTATACCAACTATTGTTTGTTTGCGTTGTCTGGGTTTTCTTCTGTTCTTACTTACGACTTCACTCCATGGGGCTTCTTTATCTTGTGGACTATCGTCGGTGTCTTGTTGACTTTCACCTGCAGCAGCACTCTTCACCGTCGTACCGTCAAAATGGGCACTTTCATTGCTTGCTTTTTCAATAGATATTAACATCACATTTTGCCTATCACTTCTGCAAGACTCTGCATTATTAACCACATCATTATTAGCTGAATCTGAAATAAGTACATTTGATGTTTGGACACGATGTTTACTAGAGGTTAACTGTTCAGAGAGTAATTTAACCCTTTCACGCAATTCACCAATTACCATGTCCTTTGATGTATAATGTATTTGATAATGCGAATGTCAATTTTATTTTCAGAATCGGCTATTTCACTTTTAGCTTCGTAAAAAATTTATGATATATTAAATATCCATTCAACTGGATATGTACTCTTATCACATTCACAGCACAGGACACTATTGTCGTCTAGCATTTTAATACTGCTTAATTTAGCACAGTATTGTGATAAAAGCTTTCACAAATATAGCACTGTAAGCCGTTAACTTCTTTGGCTTTACACCGTTTGCAAAATTTACCTTGAACACTAGTCGATCCACCCGCCATTGTTTACTTGTACGAGCGGAGTGGAGCACAAACACGTCCGCTCTGTCCAATGTCTGATTATTAAATTATAAACTTGATGCAGAGATGTAGAGAAAGTCAGGTGAATGGAACACATCAGATTCTTTGTGCAGTGATTGTCTATCTGTTTACGTTTTACGAGTTATAAAAAGTTGTCCAGAAGGAAGAGAGAGGTCTTTAGAGGCTATTCGAGAAAATTCAACATATACATTTGTTTTTCATGAAAATATCTTGTCCAGTAGGAAGAGAGAGGTCTTTAAAGGTTATTCGAGAAAATTCAACATATACATTTATTTTTCATGAAAATATCCGAATATTACATTTTAAACAAAATCTTTAGGGCTATTTTTGATGTTCCATATAAAGGGTAGTAGAAGGTGGGGATTTGCTTTAAAATCTTTGTGTCGCAAACTACTGAACATAAATACCCAGTTTAGTATTTAATAGACTTTTCGTTTTTGAGTATGCTGCTCACAGACACACACGGACATTATTCTAAAAATTTTTGTTTTTTTTTTATTCAAGAGGTCTCAAAACAGTATTTCCGGTGAAATTTCAATATAGAATTTCTGAGTGAAATGCAATACCTTCTCTATCTACTATGAACACCGTAATATGTGCTAGAGAAATTAAAAACTTATCATAGGCAATTCCAAAAGATTTCGATGTTTTATTTATAAGATGTAATAATGTTTTGAAACCCCTGAATCCAAAAAAAAAAAAGTTTTAGAAAAAAGCCGGTGTGTACATGTGTGTCTGTGTGTGTGTGTGTGTGTGTGTGTGTATACAGCATAACTCAAAAACGAAAAGTCGGTTAAATGCCTAACTTGGATAAGTTCAGTATCTCCTAAAGATGCGACACGAAGATTTTCAAGAAAATTTTCGCACCCCAGATTACCTTTTATATGGACAATTTTTCGAAAATTATTATTTTATCAAAAATAGATCAAACGATTTTGATTAAAATACCGTATATTAAAGATATGTTCATGGAAAGCAAAATGCATAACTTGAATTTTATAGGAATAGCCTCTGAAGACCTCTTCATTATGTATGGTTTTTGTTCAACTGGCAAGCCGTAAGAGACAGAAAAAACTTATCACTTAAATCTCGTCAAACACACAATTTATTTCCTTAACGTTTTCGTTGTGGGGTTAGCCGTTTCCGTGGTATTCCTTGTTATTGTTATCAATTTCAACATAATTTTCTCAAACAGGAAGTTGTCCGTGTTTGTCTTTTCCTACAGAAATAAATTAGCTTATATATTTTCAAGATGTTGTCCTCTCAATCGTGTGGCTCCCACCCAATTATTAGAATCGGGTAATGTTCGAACTTGAGACGGCAAACCAAGACATGAGCCTTGTTGCATAGGCAACCATCAAAACTTGTGCGTAGAGCGCGTACTCGAAAATGCCCGAGCGTGGACAAATTCTTCGAAGGAGTACGTTGAAGTGGTATTTGCTGACCAGAATGGATGGTCTTGTTTCGCTTATTGACGTTCCCAGCAGTATAGTTCACTTATAACTGAGCAAACACCTGTTTACAAGATATATAAAATATCAGGAATTTGTTCGTATACAAGGTTGATAGCTTGGTTTACCCCAGACCAAGATGACCTTTCATTAATTCAAATAATAATAAATAGTAATAATATAAATCAGTAATTAATTTGTAATTCGTTCTAGTTATTTCCTTTGATACTCAGAAAGGAGAATATTTTACATAAGTGATATAACGAGAGCTCCAACCTTTATCTAGAGAAAAGTTGTAGCTCGAGTTGTATTTAATAAGACCATTTCGTGAATAAAATAACAATGATTAGCCTATATGAACACGAAAACCAATATTCCTTAAATTCCATTTGTCTTAACGTATATTTCCACCGAAATCAGTGCAATTTGATGTCCATATCATCAAAAATCATGGCCTCGATGCTTACACAATTCGTTGAAATCGTTCCATTCTCTCTTTCTCCTCTCTCTCTCTCTCTCTCTCTCTCTCTCTCTCTCTCTCTCTCTCTCTCTCGCTCGCTCGCTCTGTTGTTTTTAGTATTCTGCGGCTTTGAGTTTTCAATTAATATGTCTTTTCGGCGAAGACCTTTCGCCAAAACATTTCGGAACTTCGGTCATTATGTACGGGAATAACACTGCGCACTGATGCTATTATTAAGAGACGAACATTAGTTCAGAGATAAGAACAAATACACGTGAGTGCGGTAAATTCTCGTTTCGGTTTCACACACTCCCTCCCGAGACTCGAGAGGGCCAACATCTCCTCTGCAACCACGGCACCACCTACCGGCGGATCTGGCAGCAGCGGCAGCAGCGGCAGGAGCCACGGCAGCATTCCCCCAGCGGCAACGCAGTGGGCATTCGTCCCTCTACTAGCTTGCAGCTCCGACGCCTGCGGGTGTTCGGCTTCTACACAGCGGCAACACAGTGGGCTCTGACCCCCTAATAGCTTGCCGTTCCGCCGCCAGTGTGCGAGCGGCCCAGACAGCTTGCTGTCAATTTGTAAAGAGCAGGAACTCCCCTACTTTCCTACTTCTCTTCTACTGTCATCTTTCTTTTCATTGACCTGACTAGACCGACAGACAACGCATACAGCGGGTCCGTAAGGCCAAAGCCAAGGGTGAAGGCCATTGGCCTGAAACCTCGAGCCGATATGGCTCGCACAGGCGCCTTCTCTAAGGAGGTCCGGTCCTCTGCGGACAGCCGTAGGGCAACCGCACCGACTCTGATTAACGATGACGTGCAACAGCCAAGACCCAGCACAAGTCTACCTACTCCCTCACCAGAGACGGCCGAACCTTCGCGCAAGCGAAGCAGGACGTCTATTGGCGGCAGCAACAGGCGCAAGCCATCATCGCCTCAACGCCTCGTAGCGGTTGAGAGTGTTCAAACCGGGCAGGACCCAACCAGTCCTTACACTATTCCTATGCCCGACTCTGACACCGACGTCGAACCTGACGGGCCGTGGATAACTGTCCACGCAGGGGGCCGCAGAAGCGGTCGTTCCTCCCCCAACCCAGCTGCACCACCACAGGGAATTAACCAACCCCCAACCCAAGGGGGGAGAAAAATCCCGCCTATAGTTGCCGACGCTTTCCGCAACTACGTTGTGGTTATGAGAAAGCTGGCAACGAAGCTTAGGGGCCCCTTCGAGGCCCGGCGGAAGCAAAGGAAAGTCCACCTCCATACCTCCTCGGAAAGGGATTTCGAGGCAGCGAAGGCAGTACTACGGGACGAACAAATCCCGTTCTACAGCTACTCGCTGCAGCGGCCCTACGTGGAGCGTAGGATAATTCGGGGCCTTGACTCCGACTGCACCCCTGAGGATGTCAAGGCGGCTCTTCAGGACGAGTACAACATCACCCCTACCACCGTGGCACGTCTCAGTAAGACGGTGGCAACAGACGACGGCACTCAGCGAGTGCCCATGCCCTTATTCCTGGTCGTGGTACCAAGGGAACGCGCCCAGTCAGTTCAGCCGATAGACGCCGTCCGTCGGCTTATCTTCACCGTCGTGCGTATCGAAAGATACCACGGCAAAGAGGGACCTGTGCAGTGCCATAGGTGCATGGGCTTCAACCACTCTAGCAGTGTGTGCGAGCGCAAGCTCGCATGCCTGCGGTGCGGTGAAGCCCATCTACTGAGGGACTGCACAAAGCCCCATGAAGCTCGCCACTGTGTGAACTGTGGTGAGGCGCACGTGGGCTCATACAAAGGATGTAAGGTGCGGAAGCGCCTTGTTGAGAGCCGCCGTGGAGGCCCCCAGGAGCCAGCTAAAGTGCGCCCTGGGGTGTCACTGCAGAGACCGTGCCAGCTCCGTCCTTGACGGAGACTCCAATGCCCCAACCTGGTCCGCCTACTTCAACGGAGGAAGCCGCCCCGACGCCCTCGACAGAGGGCCCACGCCGGACTTCTCCAAAAAAGAAGTCCAGGAGGAGAGGAAAGAAGAACCGTCGGGCGGCCGGCCAGTCGGGCCAAACAGAGGCTCCCACCTCTGTGAGACCCGAGGCCACGCCCCCAGCACTCCAGCAGCTACCAGTGGCAGAAGCTCCAGTAGCGGCCGCCACAGTACCGACTCTAGTAGCAGAGGCTCCCGCTGCACCTACCACCACAGCGGCTTCCTCGGCCTTTACAGCGGCCATCCCACAGGCGGACCTGGATGAACTTCAGGACCTAGCCCTGTGGTTCGGTGACCTCCTAAGTAAGGTCCTACCTGTACTGCGAAACTTCAAGTTGCAGTACAGCAACCCCAGACTCTCCCCTCTCCAGAAACACAGCCTGTTCCTCCAAACCTTGGAGCAGTTGTACCCGGGTTCCGCTAAGTAATGGCCTCTAGATTCGTTCGGAGACCATTGCGACTCGCGTACTGGAACGCGAACGGCATCCGGGGGCAACGCCCAGGCGTCATTGAGTTTGTACAATCGTACGGAATTGACATCCTGATGATTTGCGAAACCCATCTGGATGCTGTTACTGACTTCTCGCTGCCTAGTTACGTCACCCATCGGTCCGATCGGGACGGCCGACAGGGTGGCGGTACAGCTATCTTCATTAAGAACCACATAACCCACACTCCTGTCCAACTCCCAGCACTACAGCACGTGGAGGCCTGTGCAATCCGGCTTGCCGTTGCCGGGCTAGACGCGCTGCTGATAGCTGCATATGACCCATCAAACCACCGCTTCCATGAAGCGGACTACACCACCCTACTCAACCTTCACCCAGTGGTATGCATCGCAGGAGATCTCAACGCGAAACATGCCCTCTGGCACAGCCGCACCAACAACCCCCGAGGCCGCGGGCTCTACCGCCTCATCAGCGGCAACCCCGCCCTCGTCGCGCACGGACCGAGAGGACCTACGTGTCATCCGGCTCGCGGCAGACCGGATGCTCTTGACATCATAATCACCAAGAACACACCATTTCATCTAGACCTCTCGGCGGTCAACGAGTTGGACTCCGACCATGACCCTGTCGTGGTGGATACAACCGAGACCGTATCAGCTCTGGTAACACCAGACTGGATAAATGAGATCGACTGGGACGCAGCCGTCCTAGACCTAAACCAAACCGTGGACCCGCGACCGCGCATCGACTCCATCGAAGCGCTGGAAGCGGCAGCCACGGCCTTCTCCCGCCAACTCCTGAATGTGGTACGCGCGTATACCTACCGCATCCCATCTAACAAACCTAACCCGAGAACCATACCGAATGAACTCCGGCAGCTGCTAAAAGCCAAGGCAACCGTACGGAAGCTATGGCAGCGCTTCCGCCATCCCAGGATCCAAGCAGTGTACCAGCGGTTAAAATCCCTGGCAAGGCGCCTGCTTCGCGCGCACCGCAAAGCGGCCTGGGAACACACAATGGCACATATAAACCTGGAAGAGAAACAGCCCTGGAGGATCATCCGATCCCTCAGGAAAGACAAAAGTCAGTTTCAGCATCCCATCCATGACTCCCGTGGGAGACTCTCTTTTGAGCCCCAGGATAAAGCCACGGATTTCGCAGATTATCTGGAGTCCCAATTCGAACCCCGTGAAGACCCCCAGGATGAGGACTTTACTGAGCTCGTGGAAGCGACGGTAGACTACCTCTATGAGGAGCCCCCGCCGCCCCATGAGGAGATCCGCATTCCTTTAGTCACCCCGAAAGAGGTGGCTTCCCAACTCAACCACCTGAAACCTAACAAAGCCCCTGGACATGACGGCGTTACGGCGCCTATGCTCCAGCACCTACCCAGAAAGGCCGTAATCCACCTGACGCGGATTTACAATGCATGCCTGCACCTACGTCACTTTCCAACGTGTTGGAAGGAGGCGCGGGTGGTATGCATTTTGAAACCCGGCAAGGACCCGGTCTTCCCGTCAAGCTACAGATCTATTAGCTTACTTCCGATCGTCTCGAAAGTATTCGAGCGGTTACTCCTACCTCGCCTCACCCCTCTCTTCGAAGAGAGACTCCTACTCCCGGATCATCAGTTTGGTTTCCGTACTGGAAATTCCACAACCCTGCAGTTGCTGCGACTGGCTGAGAAGGCTGCCCTGGGCTTCCAGGACAACTTCAAAACAGTCGCGGTGCTCTTGGACGTGGAAAAGGCCTTCGCCACCACGTGGCATCAGGGACTCTTGTACAAGCTCAAGAACGCAGAAATTCCTCCCCCCTACCTTCACCTGTTTAGTAGCTTCCTTCGGGACCGCACTTTCAGGGTGAGGGTGGAGGGGAGGCATTCCACAGTCAGACCCATAGCGGCGGGAGTGCCGGAAGGCAGCGTGCTGTCGCCGTTACTCTTTGCTGCCTACATGTCCGACTTCCCCACAGAGCCCAGTACAGTTACGTGCCAGTATGCCGACGATGTCCTCATAATGGCGCGTAACAAGAACGCCCGATATTGCTTCCCCCCGCTACAGAGACAGCTCCAGGCCATAGGCAGATGGAGTGAACAGTGGCGGATGGCCATCAGCCCGCAGAAGAGTTCAGCTCTACTGCTGGCTAAAGTCCGTGGCTGGCGACCGGAGAGGTCGCTGAGGCTGCGGCGGCGGCGGATCCCCTGGGTCCGCTCCGCCAAATACCTCGGAGTCCTCCTCGACCGCGGCCTTACTTTCACTCCACATGTCAGGGAGAAGGTCGGCTTGGGACACGCTGCCCTGCGGCAGTTGTTTCCCATCTTCCGCTCCACCATGCCTACACACCTAAAACTACGGCTGTACCGTAGTACAGTCATCCCGCCCCTGATGCTGTACGGCTGTGAGGTCTGGGGTTCGGTGGCTCGTTCCACCATCCGCAGGCTGCAGGCCGTGCAGAACAGGGCATTGAGGATGATATACGGCACAGACCGCAGATTCCCGTCCCACATTCTCCATTCCCACTCCGGAATCCCTTACATAGTGGACGTTGTGCGAGAAAGAGCTCGCACAATATACACTAAACTTGCTCCCCACCCAAATCCTCAGGTGAACACTCTCGGTCTTTACGACCACACGCTACCAAGGAGACGCGTAAGCTACCGCCTTCCCAAGGACGCCTTGGGATGGTAGTTTTCCGGCCGCCTCTCCCTTTATTGTTCTACCCGCCAAGTTAAGCAGCATCGGGCATGGTCACGACTCGGACGGGTGACCATCCAGTTGTACACCGACCAGATCTGCAACACTGGCTTCCCCCACCCCATACCTATATCCCTTCAGGTCTCCCCGCTAGCCGGCACTGCTTTCCTTGACAGCCCGCAAGCGGCTGGCCAAGGTAAGCAGCATCGGGCCTGGTCCCTCTCTGGGTGGGTGGCCACTCAGATAGGTAAACCAGCCCGCGCCGGCTGCACAGAGGGAACACCCTGCCCAATTACTTTGACATTGACAAAAACGCTTGCATAAGACTACATCTTTTATATCACACGGGTAAATCCGCAAGAAAAGCGGATAGGTACCGTGGCGATTTGCCCCCGCCCGAGTACACTCGGGCGACTAGTTCCTGCTCCTGGCTCCTGGCTCCTGGCGGTAAATTCAGAAAAACAATTGCACGTGCGTGTGATAAAAACAACTATTAAAATGCAGAGATAAGGAATTCCGAATGGCTGGAATGTTACGTGCAAATGTACTGGATTGGCCACCTCCTACGATCACGTGTCATGAACGAAATAGCCTTTTTAATTCATTTTAAGATATCTATTTATATTTATGGTTATAACGGTTTGATAATTTGCTCTGCAAATACTTCAGGGCCCATAACTACCAATTATTTTTCATAAATCAGTTCCTGTACTTTATGCATGTGTTTGCATAAAATACATCTTTGACATGATCAGTAATGAAATGTATAAAGTATACATATATCAGTACAACCTAATAATTTGTATTTATTTACCGTATATAGAAACATTAAAGTTCATTACACATAAAAAATATGCCAGCAGCCTATGAGATTGACTACCCATTGCTCCAAAAGCCGTACAGAGCTTCTACCTGAGGTATCATGTAAAAGAGAGAGTATATCCAATAAACTAGGCCAAAGTCGAACATAGCTCTAAAAAGCAAACTTCGGTAGCAGCGACACTCCACAAACATGAACCGAACATTGAACTTTTCTCATAGGGGAATTTGTAAACTCCTGTTCATACAAAGAAAGGAACTTCAGACACATAGCAACCAGCTTTTGACTATCAAAGTGTGTCTTGCTTAACCTACTAAGTGCCCTTTAATTGAACTTTTTCGGAATATTGGTTTTAACGATTTCTATTATAATAACCTATGATATATATATTACTCTCTCTATTCGTACTATGTACATATTGTATAGAAAAAGTATTGTATTCCACCAAAAAATTCCATACCGATATTTCACCGGAAATGCATGTTTTAGGACCCCCTGAATCCAAAAAAGTTCGTGTGTGTGTCTTTGGACAGCATAGCTCAAAAACGAAAAGACCGTTGAATACCAAACTTGGTATTAAGTTTGGTATCTTCAAAAATGCGACACGAAGATTACCAAGAAAATCCCCCATCCCCAACTACCATTTACATGGAAAAATTTTCGAAAATTTTGATTTTCTCAAAAATGGCTCTAACAATTTTGATATAAATATCGTATATTAAAGATAAAAATAAAATGTATATCTTGAACTTTCTGGGAATAGCCTCTGAAGACTACTTCATTCTAAATGCATTTTGCGGAATGTTGCATAACTGCTAAACCGTAAGAGATGGACAAAAACTTTCCACACAAAAATGTAGAGCACGTTAAAATACACAATTTATGTTATATACATTTTTTCGTGGAGTTGATGGTTTTTGAGATATTCCTTGTATTTGGTTTCAGCTTTGAAAAGCATACTTTTCTCTTACAGGAATTTGTCAACTCCTGTCCATACAAACGAAGGAACTTCAGTCACATTGCAACCAGCTTTTGAATATCAATTTAACCTATGGTACTCCCTTATTTCGCTTCTACTTACAAGAAACAAGTAATAAGACTATTACCTGCTAATTTTTTTTCGATTACCATGAAGTAAGTAGAGGCATAAGCTTTTAAACAATAATTTGTTGCAGATATGTAGAGAAAGTCATGTGAGTGGAACACATCAGATTTTTTTACTTTCTGTACACGTACTATGTACATAGTGCATAGAGAAGGCATTGTAATGCACCCAAATTTCGATACTCAGATTTCACTGGAAATACATGTTTTGGGTCCCCTGAATCCAGAAAAAGCATTTGGAGAAAGGTCCGTATGTGTGCATGTGTGTGCGTGTGTGTTTGCGTGTATGTGTGTGTGCCTGTGGACAGCATAGGTCAAAAACGATAACACCGTTGAATACCAAACTTGGTATTTAAGTTTGGCATCATCCAAGGATGGGACATGAAAATTTTACAAGAAAATCTCCCCATCCCAAACTACCCTTTACATAGAACTTTTTTCGAAAAGTTTAAGTTTCTCAAAAATGGCTCTAACAATTTTGATTCAAATATTATATATTAAATATATTTACATGACAAATGAAATGTATATCTTAAATTTTTTGGGAATATCCTCTGAACACTACTTTATTCTGGAGGAATTTTACGGAATTTTGCATAACTGCTAAACCGTAAGAGATGGACAAAAACTTACCACACAAAAAAATGTAGAGCACGTTAAAACACACAATTTATGTTATATACATTTTTTCGCGGAATTGGTCGTTTTTAGTTTCCTTATTTTAGTTTCAGTTTTGAAAAAATTATACTTTTCTCATACAGGAATTTGTCAACTCCTGTCCATACAAACAATGCAACTTCAGCCACATAACCACCAGCTTTTGACTATCATTTAACATATGGTAGATATTCCCTTATTTCGCTTCTGCTTACAAGGAAGCAAGTAATAGGATTATTTCTGCTAATATTTTCTGGATTAGAATGAAATAATAGAACAATAATTTGTTGCAGAGTTGTAGAGAAAGTCATGTGAATGGAGCACATCATGTTTCTTTTTTTACTTTCTCTTTATGCACTATGTACATAGTGCATAAAGAAGGTATTGTATTGCACCCAAAAATTCGATACCGAGATTTCACCGTTAGTACATATTTTGTGTCCCCCTGAATCCAAAAAAGCACGTTTGTGTACGTGTGTGTGTATGTGTGTGTGTGCGTGGACAGCATAGCTGAAAACGAAAAGACCGTTAAGTACCAAATTTGGTATTTAAGTTTGATATCTTCCAAGGATGCAACACGAAGATTTTCAAGGGAAACAAATGGAAAAAAATTCGAAAAATTTAATTTTCTTAAAAATGGCTCTAACGAATTTGATTAAAATTTCTTATATTTAAGATATTTACATGCCAAATAAAATGTATATTTTTAATTTTATGGGAATAACCTCTAAAGATTCCGGATTATTTTTATTGAATTTTGCATAACTGGTAAGAGATAGATAAAAACTTACTACAGAAAAATGTAGATCACAATAAAGCACACAATTTATGTCATATACATTTTTTCGTGTAGTTGATCATTTTTTAGATATTCCTTGTTATTGGTTTCAGCTTCCTTTTTCTCATACAGGAATTTGTTAACTCCATACAAACAAAGGAAGTTCAATCACATAGCAACATGGAACAATTTTTATGTTTCATTTGTATAGTACCCTTTAATTTCTATGGTCATATCGGGTGTTTTTCTCGCTGAACTGTAGGTTTTTTAACGTTGGTTTTTCGGTTTTATATTATAAACACACACTCATTCCCTCACACATTCATACACATTCATACTTCCATGCTCTGTGGGGAATAAGGAATGATTCTGATTAAAGAAAAATTCCCTGCTCCAGGCGGAAATCGAGCCCGGGACTTCTGAATGAGAAGATAGAGCGCTGACCACTCGAGTTCAACACGGAGTTTAGTTTAGTCTAAATGAAATTAACCAAATCGTTGCAGAGTTTTAATGACAAACTTATTCAGTTTTAATTTTATTTAAATAAAAAAACACCCTGTTTAGGCACTTAAGAAGAGGGATAATTGCATTTCACCTCCTTCACCCGCTCTTTGAAATTTCAAATGACACCCCTAATATTTAATTTTTTAAAATCATTAATTTGTTCTTATATTCTTTGCCTTCACGTTTTGACAGTCTGGAAACGCTAAAATTTTAACAAAGAACGAATATGTCAATGGCTGAAAATGCGTTCATTTTGGAAAATGTCTTGCATATAATTAATTTACTCAAATAAATATTCAAAATGTTTTCTGTTTCAGTATTCTTTGCGAAAATTTTGCTAGATTCTCTCGAAAATAGTTCAACAGATTTATTTTATTCAGCTCATTTCATCAATAACAACAATCTGGGTTACTAAAACGATATAATAAAGGAAAAAAATCCTTTAATAAAGTCATATCTGGATTTAAACTTTTCTAATATCTAAAGTGATGATCGTAACGTCAAATATATAGTAATTTTTCTGGGAAATTTTGAAATGGAAAATCGTGTTAAGAGAATTCATTCAGTAGTACACTACACCTGATGGTCTTGAGCTCGAATCGAACTGTATACCACAATTACGAAATATGTTAAGAAAATTCAAGGATGACATTTTCAAACTCTACTATTTTAAACCAGGGTTTCTCAAATTTGCATTCAAAATTGCTCAATCAGAAACTGATGTGCCAGTAGATACATTGGAAATATGTATAGCTTATGATAAGGCCGATTTTGTTATGCGGAAATGAAATTGGGGTGGAATCAGCAGAGCATGCAAACAAAATGCAGCTAACATTTTGGGAAAGACTTCTTGGAGATTCACAAGGCCATCTAATGCATGATTTCTGCGGGAGATGGAATCTATGAAGATAAAGTGTACTGTAAAGTACCTAAGAACAGTGAAATATTGGTTGAGGCTGATACAGGGACATAACTCCACTCTATGCTCCAGATGTTATAAATTCCAGAGGGAAAACTTGTCTTCCCATTCTTGGGCTGCTGAACTCGAAAAACGTTTGAGAATACTTCAGCATGGCAAGACGCAAAACAAATGACAAGAACCTATGCAAAAGCGTGAAAACAGTCAGCAGTCGGAAGAACATTGAATCGAATAGTAAAATTAAATCCTCTCAACCTCTAGCAAAGAGTGCACTACAATCAATTAAAATGTTGCATACAGAAAGTTGACTTATAATAAATTTATAAAGATAGACGAGCATTTTAAGACAAGAAATAACCATGTCTATATTTAAGATGACAAATAACAGTTATGTCTTAATTTTCTGTGAACAGCAGGAAGACTTATAATACAAAAAATGTAGGTCTCATTAATATACATTCCTTATGCCATATACATTGTTTTTGTAGAACTAACCATTTCCGAAATATTCCTTGGTTTCAATTTAAAATCTTGGATCTTTTCTCAAGCGGATATTTGTAATTCCTTTTTATTTTTTTATTTTTTTTTTTGGGTTGGTTTTGTTTTGTTTTACTCATGGATATGCAAAGAACTGAATTTTCAATCACATAGCAACCAGCTTTTAAAATATTTAACTATCTCTAGTGCCCCTTTTACTTACAAGGAAGCAAATAATAAGACCATTATCACCATTAGCATGTAGAAGATGGAAGAATGCATTTTTTAAGAAAGTTTGTCGCCGAATAGTAGAGAAAGTCATGAGAATACAACAACTCAGATTTTATCAACTTTATGATATTAAATAAACCTTGCACAAATACTTACATTTCACATCTTGTTATAAATATAAGAGAGAGGGAGGAGACGCATCGATAGCCATATCTTTTAAAGCTAGTGTATTTGAAAGTTCGTACGCTTTTCATGAAATCGAGATAAGCAAATAAATATCGACAGCATTTGAAAATAACAAAAAGTATTGTCAAATTTTAACGGATATATTGGATCTAGCAGAAATCACAGATTTAAATAAATAATTGTTTTTTTTTTAGCTAAAATTACATGTTTTGTAAAGTACATGTTGTCAATTTGTTATATTTTACCCGTTATATACAATTTTATAAAATACCCCTCCGAATTTCACAGAGTATTCCCAGAAAATTCAATATACATACGCAGGCACGCGCGCGCGCGCGCGCACACACACACACACACACACACACACACACACATACAGACAGACAGACCAACAGCAAGGAATCAATAGGACCTAACCCTTTCTCTGCGGATTGTCACATGGAACATTGAAGGCTTCAAAAAAAGGTTGGGTAGCGAGAATTTCTTGCATTTCCTTAATGATTTTGACGTTGTATGTTTAACAGAAACTTGGTTGAAACACGGAGAAAATGTAACTCTTGCTAACTTCCATAGCTTTAGTAGGGGAAGGATGACACGGGGAAGGAGGGGAAGGTGGCAAAGTGGGGTATCAGTTTCATTCAGGTGTGAGCTGGAGACCGAGATAACTAAATTGGAAATCAGTTTGGAAGGGGTGATTGCTGTATCTTTGGCACAGAGGGGAGTACATATAATAGTTATAGGATTATACAACCAGCCAGCAATGTCCAAGTATGCAAACAGGAATTTTTTCAGTGACTTAACCGAAAAGTTAGTGCAGTTACAGGAAAATTTTCCAGGCACTGAATTAATTCTCTTAGGAAATTTTGATGCGAGGTTAGGAGGGAAGAATATTTCTCTAACAGGAGGTCATGAATGGGACGAGGAATTCCGCGGAGGTCAACGAAAGAGTAAGGATAGTTTTATTGATGGAGAGAGAAGACAATTACTTGCTTTCTGTGATGCCTTCTCTTTAGAAATAATGAATGGCAAGTACGGTGAGGATCGAGAGGGGGAACTCACTTTCATAAATGAAAATGGGGGTAGTGTAATAGATTTTATTTTAATAAGTCAGGGTTTAATTGGCAGAATTAGAAATTTTTGGGTGGGGGGTGGTATCGAGTCGTATCACTGTCCGGTTACCCTGGAACTGAATATAGAGACGGCCATGGCGAGCATGCACCTGAAGAGGGGCAGGGGAACGAAGAGAGATTAATTAGTAACTTTATATGGAAACCGGTAGAAACAGAAGAATTTGCTGATAAATTGGAAACAAGTTTAAGAGAAAGGAACGCAGACACAGCGGAGGAACTAACACATATAATAGCAACGGCTGCGGGGACAATGAAAGTATAAATGCATGGTAAGATAAAACGAATCAATGGTTGTTATGACCAGCAATGCAGAGCCGTAAAGAAACAAGCAGAGCAGGCTCTGTCAAAATTCAGAAGGGACATTAAGAGATGACATTAGGAGAATTTTTACAAAAAAGCGAAGGGAGTATAAACAGCGCATACGGGAAAAGAGAACTACGTGGCAAGATAAAATGACTCAGAAAATTAGTAATGTTTTTTAACACGGGGGATAACGCTGAGATGTGACAAGTAGTAAAGCATTTAAGAGGCAACCGTCAGGCGCCCAACGAAATTGCACCCAGAACATGGGCAATGCATTTTATGGGAATATACGGGGAAGGGATTTTTATAAGGAAAGTGCAAATTTTGGGAAATCTTGAGATCCCAATACTGGACGAGGGAATATCAGAACGAGAAATAGCCAGGCGCTGAGGAGCCTGAAAGGAGACAAAGCTCCAGGGTTGGACGGGTTGCCCCCGGAAGTTTTTAAAGCCGCAGCCAATGTTAATGAGTTTGGTAGAAGTATGCTCCAGATATGTAACAGATTGTTTATTGAGGGGAATTGCCCTACCTGTTGGGGAAATGGCATTATTCATCCTATTTATAAAGTGAAGGGAACTATTGGGAATCCGAATAACTATAGCGGGTTTACCCTGTTGCCAATTATGGAGAAAATTTATTGTAGAGTGTTATATAACCGGATAAAGGACAGAATCTAAATTTGACAAATTTTGAAAATTTCAAATGGGTTTCAGAGGACACAGTACCATAGACGCCGCATTTATATTAGACACTTTAAGGACGAAACAAACGTTCATTAAGCGGGGAAAGCTTCATTGTGTATTTGTGGACTTTAAGAAGGCATTTGACTCTATCAATCGAAATGCATTATGGTATAAACTAGGTATAAAGTGGTTATCAAGTAAAATGATTAGAGCATTGCAGGCAATCTATCAACATTTTGAATTATGTGTAAAGTACGACAGAAACAGAGTGTCGGAGAGCTGCCCAAACTATAAGGGACTGAGGCAGGGTTGTATTTTATCTCCTTGCTATTTAATCTCTTTGTGGATGATATTACTGATGCAATGATAGCAGAGAATATCCAAGCACTAGTAGTAGCGGATTTGCAGATCCCGGCACTTTTATACGCGGACGATTTAGTATTGTGCTCTACGACAGTTAACGGATTGCAACTAGGACTGGACAAACTTAAGAATTATTGTGATGAATGGCTACTTACAGTTAATGTGAATAAGACTAAGGCAATGACTTTCAAAAATGGTTCTGTTTATAGCAGGGAGGAGACTTGGCCATATGCAGGACAGATACTGGACAATGTTAAATCTTTTGTGTACTTAGGACTCACATTTACAATGAACGGAAAATGGATAAAACACATTGACATCACGAAACACGAAGCAAGGGTGAAAGCGGCGGAAGCTCTCCGGATACGCTGCAGAATTCCGAATATATCCACAACCTTAATGGAAACTGTATACGGAACAACAGTTAGATCCACGATGGCATATGGAGGAGAAATATGGGGGTGGGAACAAACAGGGAATCTGGACCAAGTGAGGACCCAATTTTTGAAACGAAGTCTGGGTGTAGGGAGGGTACGGCAAACTGCAGAATAATGAGGGAATTCGGGGCACATAGTAAAACGATAGAGTGCAAAATCAGAGCAGTTAAATATTGAATGAGAATCGTTCACGGAAACCAATCTCTAATTAGGGCAGTCTGCTACCGTGAACAGTTGCGAATGGAAGGTAATTCGACGTGGGCATCAAAATTAAAGAAAGGGTTGGAAACCATTGCGATGGGATACATTTGGATGGCGGGGCAGGCAAACAGGCGGAGTATTTGGAGAAAAATTAAGAACCGCCTTTGTGATATTGACAGACAGCAAATAATTACGCAATGCACAGAGAATGTTTCATTAGAAGTACAGTCTGGGCTAAAATCGGAGTGGGGTATGGAGCAATACATCAAAACAGGTACCAAACTCATTAGAGAGGGGCTCGCGTGGATTAGACTAGGAGCATGGAGGAGCACGAAAATTTCTGATGAGAATGGTACGAGAAGCTGTCCCATTTGCGCGGATGAAGAGTCGTGGACTCACATCTTGGCAAGATGTAGGGGGTACGGAGGAATGGCGCGGAAAATATTTATCGCGATTCTTTATCACCGCGAATGTGGGGCTAGAAACATGTTGGACACTACTGGCAGGCACGGAACATATGGACGGGCTAGGTAAATTTATACTTAAGGCAAGACAGCTGAGATCTGAGGAGGCTGCCAATAGAGAAGGGTGGGGTGAAGAATAAGATCAACTAAACTAAAGTGACTACAATGTTTTACATACATATATATTATGTCATACTTAGGTCACTGTTGTGTTATGGTTTTATATATTGTGTATATATTATGGGTATATATTTCTTTTAAGTGTAGTTATCTATTATAAGAGTGTGCATTTATGAAGGTGTACTCTGTGCTGTAAATTTAAATTGATATACTTGAGTATCTTTGTATTTTTATTTTCGGGTTTACTCTTAATTCTTTATTGTTGCATTAATATTGCTTTTGATTGTGTATTACCTTTGTCTTTTTATTTTCGAGTATACTATTTTAATTCTGTGTTGTTGTAATATAGCTTTTAGTGTGTATTACAAAGGCACGTACGGTCTGTGGACCCGTGCGATTGTTGAAATTCTATGTATGATATTGTTATGTAAATAAATACACTTATTCATACATACATTACTTACACACATACATAGTCGCCCTCCGTGGTGTAATGGTTACCATGGTATGTTACCACATATACCCAAGGTCGCGGGTTCAAACCTGGCGGAGGACGATGGAGTTTTTCGGGCGTATAAATCCTTAGCATGGCTTCCTTCGGAAGGGAAGTAAAGCCATTGGTCCCATGTCGTAGATTTATGGCACGTAAAAGAACCTCAAGCCTGATAGAGAGGCCTCTGTGCAAAATTAAGCGGTCTTTCACGCCCAGTATAGAATGGGACGCTGAGAACCACTGCAGATAAAGAGCGCCCGTAAATAACACTACGTTTACATTTTTACATACATACATATGTGTATCTGTAAATATAACTTAAAACATACTAAATAATTAGACAATATACTAGACAATAAATATTGTAAATGCTACAAATAACGGTTAATGAAGTTATGGTATGAAACTCAACCTGAAAATAATATTGTATAAATGAAAATAGTCCTATGAATACTGAAATTTGTAATAGAAGGATAAATTAATTTGTGTACCATAGGTATAAATGACTTTTGAATATAGCTAGTATTTCTTCAATAACACCGAGGGTCTCTACCTTAATACATTAATTATTAAATATATATATATATATATATATATATATATATATATTTAAAAAATTCGGTGGGGAGGTAGCTTAGAACAGGAGACGTATATAGGATACTTTTATCCCGTTTCAGTGGGACGTGACATAAAACGTGGTATAACAAAACGCAACAGACAGAAAAACGAAAAAAATGATCAGTCAAAACATCAGTCTAGCCGTTCGTTTGTTAAAAATTATATAACAAAACCCAACTGACGCGGAATAACAAAACGCAACTGACAGCTAAACGTAATGTTGTCTATGGTTAAGTA
Source organism: Hymenopus coronatus (assembly GCA_030762935.1). Lineage (NCBI taxonomy): Eukaryota > Metazoa > Arthropoda > Insecta > Mantodea > Hymenopodidae > Hymenopus > Hymenopus coronatus. Next base: position 163,146,106 of record CM060892.1, read on the forward strand.
TGCTTGAAAATTTGACAGTTAAAAATTTTGAAGTTGACCGGTTGATGTATTTGTTTCGAATTTCCATTAGCTTATTGTGCCGATATTACCATTAACAATGCCAAGACCAAGACGATGGAATCTTTCCCGATAAAGCCGTAATGCAACTAGGATTCGAAACATTGCAAATAAAAAGACTGAAGAAGAACAAGAAATTGCATGTGAAGAGCGCCGCGTTAGTATGGCTCGACTTTGTGCTTCTCAATCACAAGAGCAAAGCGAGGCAGCCCGTGAAACGGCTCGGTTGGCAATGTGAAATCGTCGAGCAAACCTCAGAGATCAACAACTAGATAATTTTCGACGCACAAGAACAAATCTATCAAGTACTGATTTTAATCGAGCAGCATTTCGATACGATTGCAGCACTGATTACTGCTTGCATACTGTCTCGCGATTTCCGCTAAACACTGTCAGTAATTCCAAGATCAACTGCTGCGACGAAATAAACGCCTCAAATCATCGAATCTATGGCGCTATGTGAAGAAACTTCAGCTGACAAGAAACATGAGAGTTGCAGTGCTGAACGATACATCTGCTGAAGATTTCTCTGAGAAATTGCTGACTATCGGTAATGGTCGAGTACTTGTCGACGAATCGAGCGGATTGATTTCATTTCCTCAGAATTTCTGTAACTTTGTCTCATCGAAAGACGAACTCATCAACAAAGCATTCCCAAACATCATTACTAACCACATAAATAATGAATGGTTGAGTGAGCCTGCAATTATGGCGGCTAAGAATAAAGATGTAGATGACTTAAACTACATAATTCAGAATGAGATCATTGGTACACTGCATTCTTTCAATTCTATTGACTGCGTAACAAATAAAGATGAAGCTTCCAACTATCCAATTGAATTTTTAAACTCCTTGGATGTGCCTGGCTTACCACCGCACGATTTACAACTAAAGGTTGACTCCGTAGTAATCATGCTTCGAAACATAAACCAACCAAAACTGTGCAACGGAACGCGTTTGGTGGTAAGTAAATTGACGAACAATGTGATCTGCACGACGATACTCAAAGGAAATTTCGAAGGCGAGGAAGTTCTCATTCCGAGGATCCCAATGATCCCAACCTTTTTGCCGTTTGAGTTTAAACTACTTCAATTTCCGATCCGTCTTGCATTCGCCATGACTATTAATAAATCACAAGGCCAAACCTTGAAAGTTTGTGGTCTGAATCTAGGAAATCCGTGTTTTTCCTATGGTGAGTTATATGTGGCATGTTCACGGGTCGGAAGACAATCTGCGTTGTTTGTTTCTTGCGCCTGATAATAAATCAAGAAATGTCGTCTATCACAAAGTGCTAATAGTGCAACCCATGCACCAAAATACATGGCCAATAAAGAATCATTAAAATAATACTTGATTTTTTTATTTATATTTACTATTCTAATAAAAAAATTAACTTAATAAAATCCAAAATCTGTTCATTTATTGTCTCTAAGGCGAAACAAAGTTCGCCGGGTCAGCTGGTATATATATATATACAAAAAGCAAAGTGTGGTACCCCTTCCTTCATTTTGTAATCCAAAACCAATTGAAGCAAGATGATATTTATTTCATGTAAAAGCTATAAGTATTAAGATTTTTTGTTCATGTTTCCTGCAAGTTTACAAGCCATGTCTTTATTTCCTCAATTTGATAAGAAATGTGAGATATTTTGAGCTTCAAACCTTTTTTGAATGAATGATACTTAATAAACCATTTTGTTTTGTTATTTAATGCATATCTTTCATTTCAAAACAGCTATTTCTATCTTTGCAAAACTAAAAATTGGATGTGTTCCTTTCAATGACTTTCTCCATATCTATTAAGAAAACATTCTTATAAAGAATATACTCCTACCTAATTCATGCTAATTGAGATAAACATTATTAAAATTGTCTTAATATTTTGTTCCCTAAGGGAATACACTAGGTTAAAGCGATAATCAATCTTTTAAAAGCTGTCTTTTAAAATTGAAACAAATGATAAGGAATATCTTGGAAATGTTTAACTCTATAAACAATGCAATAACGTACATTATGTGTTTTAATGAGCTCTACATTTTTTGTGTGGTAACTTATCTATCTCTTACGTTTTACCAGTTATGCAAAAGGAATTCAGAATGCAGAGGACTTCAGAGGCTAATACCAGAACATTTAATATATACATTTTATTAATACAAGTGCGTTTAACATAAGGTAATTTAATCAAAATCGTTATAAAATCAAAATTTTCGCGATGATTCCATGTAAAGGGTAGTTTGGGTTGGGGAATTTTCTTTAAAATCTTTGTGTCACATCCTTGGAAGGTACTAACGTTAAATATAAAGTTGGGTATTGAGCCGACTTTTCGGTTTTGAGTTATCGTGCATGGACACACATGAATCTTTTTCTAAAAATACTTTTTTTGGGATTAAGAGGAATAAATCGCGGTATCGAATTTTAAATGGAATGCAATACTCTCTCTCTATCTATATATTATAGCTTTTCATTAATTGACTTTAACCTCAAACCAAATGGATACATACAATATAATTTATATACCATAACCTATAATTAATGGACCATAACCGTACATAATTCTGAAACAGGTAGATAACCTCCAAAAGATAAATATATTTTTGTTTATCTTTATTTATACACTACACAGTTCCATTTCAGATTGTGCTAGTTATATGTGCTAAACAATTGTGTTTTATTATTGTAGAATAATGTGCATTACCCGAGGGCTAACACGCATATTATATCGTACCATTAAATACATGAAAACTGGTTACTTTAGTTTTACTTATCTATGTTATTGCACACATTTTGCGAAAATAGACGGATTTTAAATCCGAAAGAATAACCGAATCCTTCGATAGTTATTTCTCTCTTTCGTAATACATTCGACATTCACTAGTTCAGAGGCCTCAACACGTGTATTTAGGATGAAATCTTGACATCAAATGTTAGGGGTGAATTATAATAGCTCCTATGCTTACTCTATATAGTAGAGAAGGTAAAAATTATACTACTTTCTCTATCAAGCATGTAGAATACATATCTATAGTAGAAAGAGAAGACATCGTATTCCACCCAAAATTCGATACCGGGATTTCACCGGAAATACGCGTCTTTTAGACTTCCTGAATCCAAATTAAAAAAAAAAAAAAACATTTTTAGGAAAATTTCCGCATGTATGTTGTTTGCGTATGTGTGACTGTGTCTATAGGCAGCATAGTTCAAAAACGAAAAGTAATAAAACAATTTCTGCAAATGTATCTTGATTAGTATGATGCAAATAAATAAATGCTTCTTTGTAAGCATGGTTTGCTTGCAGAACATCTACGGAAACTCATATGAATGGAACATGTCAGAATTTTTTAACATGACATTACTTTTACTACATAGCACATGGTACATGATACGTAGGTAGAGAAGGTATTGCACTCCACCCAAAAATTCGATACTGAGATTTCACCGGAAATATACGTTTTAGGGTCCCATGTATCCAGAAAAATTCATTTTTAGAAAAAGATCCGCGTGCGTGTCCGCGTGCCTATGAACTCGTCAACTCATAAACGAAAAGTCGGTAAAATATCAAACTTGGTATTTAAGAATAGTATCATTCAAAAAGGTGACGCAAAGATTTTGAGGAAAATCTCCCTAATCCAAAAATTTTGAAAATGTTTATTTTATCCAAAATAGCTGTAACAATTTTGAATTAAAATACCATACATTAAAGATATTTACATGACAAATAAAATGTATATTTTGAATCTTCTGAGAATAGCCTCTGAAGAGCTCTTCATTTTGGATGACTTTTGCATAACTGGTTAACCGCAAGAGATAGACAAAGACTTACTACACAAAAAGTGTAGATTTTGTTATAACACACAATTTATGTAATTTACATTTTTCCGTGGATTTTACCATTTTTAGATATTCCTTTCCTTGTTGTTAGCTTCAGTTTGAAATACTTGAACTTTTTTCATTCGGGAATTGGTCAACTCCGGCAACACAAAAAAAAAAACAAAAAAAAAAAACGATTTCAACCACATGACAACCAGCTTTTAAAAGAGATGACTATCCCTCATTTCCCTTCTACTTATAAGGAAGCAAGTAAACAAAAAAAAACAATTTCTGTTAGTTATCTCGATTAATATGAAGTAGATAGAAGAATAAGCATTTTAACAATAATACTGCGACAAACTATGTGATTTTTCACTAGTAATTGTGATGTGCTGAATTCATTTCTGAAATCCAAAATTTTCTATAGCGAACCAATTTTTTTTAATGTTGAAATCCAAAATTTTCTATTACCAACCAATTTTTAATGACACTTTTTAATTGTACAAATTATAATGAGAAGAATAACAATAACAAAGACCATCAAGTAGTGCACCTAATACACCTGTTTTCATAAAAAGGACAAACTTCGGTATCACATCATGTGAATGGAATACCCATATTTGTTATTTAAAATTTAGTATCCATTACTTTTAAAAAATCTGAAGGGTTCCATTCACATGACTTTCTCTAAATCTCTGCAACAAATTATTGTTAAAAAACTTATGCTTCTATTTACTTCATTTTAATCGAGAAAGAAATAGCAGAAATAGTCTTATTACTTGCTTCCTTGTAAGTAGAAGGGAAATAAGGGAGTACTATAGGCCAAACTGATTTCAAAAGCTGGTTGCTATGTGACTGAAGTTCCTTTGTTTGTATGGACAGGAGTTGACAAATTCCTGTAAGAGAAAAGTATAAGTTTTTCATAGCTGAAACCAAAATCTCTGCAACAAATTATTGTTAAAAAACTTATGCTTCTATTTACTTCATTTTAATCGAGAAAGAAATAGCAGAAATAGTCTTATTACTTGCTTCCTTGTAAGTAGAAGGGAAATAAGGGAGTACTATAGGCCAAACTGATTTCAAAAGCTGGTTGCTATGTGACTGAAGTTCCTTTGTTTGTATGGACAGGAGTTGACAAATTCCTGTAAGAGAAAAGTATAAGTTTTTCATAGCTGAAACCAAAAACAAGGAATATGTCACAAACGATCAACTCCACGAAACAAATGTATATAACATAAATTGTGTGTTTTAATGTGCTCTATATTTTTTGTATATTAAGTTTTTGCCCATCTCTTACGGTTTAGCATTATGCAAAATTCCATACATTTCATCCAGAATAAAGTAGAACTTCAGAGGCTATTCCCAGAAAATTCAAGATATTTAATTTGTCAGGTAATTATCTTTAATATTTGACATTTTAATCAAAATCGTTAAACCCATTTTTGAGAAACTCAAAATTTTCGAAAAAAGTTCCATGTAAAGGGTAGTTGGAGGTACGAGGATTTTCTTGAAAATCTTCGTGTCGCATCCTTGGAGGATACCAAACTTAAATACCAAGTTTGGTATTTAACGGTCTTTTCGTTTTTGAGCTATGCTGTCCGCAGACACACACATAGACAGACAGACACACACACACACATACACACGTACACACACGGACCTTTCTGTAAAAAAATCTGATGTGTTCCATTCACATGACTTTCTCTACATCTCTGTAATAAATTATTGTTAAAAGGCTTATGCTTCTATTTACTTCATGCTAATTGAGAAAAAATTAGCAGAAATATTCTTATTACTTACTTCCTTGTAAGTAGAAGGGAAATAAGGGAGTACTATAGGCCAAACTGATTTCAAAAGCTGGTTGCTATGTGACTGAAGTTTCTTTGTTTGTATGGACAGGTTGACAAACTCCTATATAAGAAAAGTAAGTTTTTCAAAGCTGAAACCAAAAACTAGGAATATCTAAAAACGATCAACTCCACGAAAAAAATTAAAATAACATGAAGTGAGTTTTAACGTGCTCTAAATTTTTTGTGGGGTAAGTTTTTGTCTATCTCTTACGGTTTAGCAGTTATGTAAATTTCCGTAAAATTCATCCAGAATAAAGTAGTCTTCAGAGGCTATTCATAGAAAATTCAAGACAGACATTTTATTTGTCAGGTAAATATCTTTAATATACGATATTTTAATCAAAATCGTTAGGGCCATTTTTAAGAAAATAAAACATATCGAAAAAAGTTCTATGTAAAGGGTAGTTGGGGGTGGAGGGATTTTTTTAAAAATCTTCGTGTCACATCCTTGGAAGATACGAAACTTAAATACCAAGTTTGGTATTTCGTTTTTGAGCTATGTTGTCCACAGGCACACACACATACACACACGAGCCTATTTTGTAAAAATGCTTTTTTTGTATTCAGGGGGTCCTAAAACATGCATTTCCGGTGAAATCTCGGTTTCGAATTTTTGGGTGGAATACAATACTTCCTCTATACACTATGTACATAGTACGTGTAGAGAAAGTAATTTTTTTTTTTGATTCAGGAGGACCCAAAACATGTATTTCCGGTGAAATCTCGGTATCGAATTTTTGGGTGGAATGCAATACCTTCTCAATACACTATGTACATAGTAAGTATAGCGAAAGTAAAAATACACCTCCAAATTAAAGAGAGGCTTAGCTAAAGAGCCTGAAAACAAATGCCTTCAACTATGTCTTATATTTCATTTACATAATTTTACTTCCCGTTCCCCACGTTATCATTTTTAAAAAATAATTTATAATGTTGTTGGGATGAGATGTTTGTTTTCAAAAGATGCATTTGTAGTTGTGGAACACCGAGTCATAAATGCAATAAAACTAATCATGCTGACATACTTGCATGGCCACAGGTGGGATAATTATATGCAGCATACAACGAAATATGCTACACTCGCTCAGAAAAAAGTAGAGCATGCTTGGCAAGAAATGCTCATGCCCTGAGTTGGCCATGCAATGGTATTTTTGTTACCTTTTTCTCTACATCTGCACGCAATCTGTAGAGAGTTTCGTGTGGCAGATACCGTCTAGCCTCACTCTTCAGGATAAAACTTCCTAAAAACGCACAAAATCCTGACAGTACTGTAATGAGTGGCAGAAAACCTGCACATAGCGCTTTCTGGGTCGTTAACCTTCTGTATAGATTTTATAAAGTATGACCGCATCCAGTCTACCATGTTGAAATCACTCAAGACGGTTAACAGGTTTTAACCTCAGCCTGGATGTTTGTGATGATCAAGTCAGTGGTTAGTTGAAAGTATCGTCAATAGGGAATTAGTCATTACCAGAGCCTGGATTCATATTTTGTTGCATCACAAACATTGCAATGTGTACGTAAACTCATCCTATGGATCCCAGGTTACATAAATGCGCCTTTATTAGACATCCTTATTTCAATTATGCCATGCATTCTGTTTTTCATTTTAATTCATTATATTGTCAATTACTACTTTTTTCAAGAAAAAAATCGTTATTCGTTTCTCTCTCTCTCTCTTTCTCCCTTAAATTTTTAGGATTATTTCGTTCATGATATGTGATCGTATGAACTGTCCAATCCAGAACATTGGCGCGTAAAATTCCAACCAATCGGAACTTATTATCTCTGCATTTTAATCGTTTTTATCGCACCCACGCGCAATTGTTTTTCTAAATTTATCGCATCCATGTGCACTAATGTTCGTCGCGCAATAATAGTATAAGTGTGCAGTGATATTCCCATACATAATGGCCGAAGTTCCAAAACGTTTTCAGAAAAGATCTATCGCTGAAATACACATTTTAGGCACGAATACTAAAAATAACAGAGAGTGTGTGGAACCAGTTCAACGAATTCTGTAAGCAATGAGGCCATGATTTACGATATGGATATCAAGTTGTGCGTAGTGGCGTTAGAAACATAAGCAATTAGCTTTGGGATATAAGTACGATTATTTGTATTCTAAAGCAGGCGTCACCAATTCGCTTGATTTTGTGTCGAAGCAAACAGGATGCTCCGTGCATGCAGTGATTGTCTCACTTCCTTGTTTAGTGCGTCGTGTCTCTTTAATGTCGGAAACAGAAAGCAATCCAAATGCAAGTCATCGGCTCCTACGTTTATGCCTGCCTAGGAGGAATATCTCTTATTCATAGGCTATGGCGGAATATTTATTTAGTTTTCGGCAAAGCTCTGCACTTAAAAATTTGAATTTGCAGCGTCATTACGCAACCCATGCAAGTGAACAGGACAGTTACCAAGGTGAAGACATTTCTTTCATTTTGTGTTCAGTCCCAATTAATTACCAAGATGTCTGTTCACATTCACTTCCTTAAATGTAAAAGTTTACCGTTACAAATTAATTCTCATACTTTTGACGATACAATGTGATTACAATGGTATTAATACAGTTAAGGAGCTTATTGTTTTATTACGTTAATACTTTAATAAATCTCGTTGTTTTTTTTTTTTTTTGTTTTTTTTTTTTTTTGCAGTTATTTATGTTCCGACTACAAATCATCCCAAACCTATGGAAATATATGTTTGTTCATATCTGAAAAATAAATACTAACAAGAATCATAACAGAGCAATTGTGCTATCAATTATTAATCTACAATATTTGTATTAATCTATGAAAAATGATTACATATTTCAAAAGCAAAATGTTGAATACTGTCACAACACTGAAGATACTATTCTTGCTTTCCGCGTACTTGGTCGTGCGGTGCACAGTAGGCGATTCGCAAGAGCAGCGAGCAAATTTGCTCTCTTTGCTTTATTCAAAGGACAACCAGTTAGTGACCCCTGTTCTAGTACGTAAAATTGCATACAGTATCAATTGTGTATCTAATGCCTTGCTGAAATAAACTATATATATAGTTATTTTCTAAAGTCAAGTTCATGAGGAAACTCTTACGAAGTTTTTAGGATGGCTATGTCAGACGTTCAGTTATTCACATATAATAGGCCAAACGGTTGAAACTCTTCTGCCCTGCCCCACTATAGGTGGTGCGATATATGTAAAACAGCACAGACATAGCATAGGGCAGTTCAAAATTCATTAGGTACTGGTATGTAGATGTAGACACTAGCTTGTCTAAGGGGACGTGGAACAGGCCTAATGACCGAATTCACGTCGCAGAGGAAGAAGTATAAGAAGGTATCAGGCAGCCATATAAGCTTAATTAGATATGCTGGACAGGAAGAGCAAGCTCTGCAAAAGGCAAGAAGTTCCCGTGCCTCTGTGATCAAGAGACGCTACGAGTGTAATGAGCCAGAGGTTACTACGGTGACGCGAAACAATGCTCCGGCAGCTATATAACTTAACATAATTGCAGCCTTGGCTTCCACAATCGAAAATGGTTATATAACAAAATAGTGCACGGTTGGTTTCCTGCTCCAAGCCAGAAACTGAACCTCGTGGAAATAAAAGAATAATAAAAAGCAGTACAGTAATAAAATCAAGAACATTAGAACTTGGCGAAATATCTTCCAATTATCATGCAATGCAATAAAATATGAGCCCATAAACTATTTTAAATTATAGAACTGGAGAAAACAAATTACAAGGAGCTTAAATTCGATCGATAATGACAAATGGTTATTATACGAGTAATGGAAGAAAACCCTTGAATGATTTAATCGAGAGAAACCTGTTCTATTTAATAACAATTCGTTCTGAATTTTTTAAGACAACCTTATTCTAAAATTCCCAATTGCTTTAATTTTTAACAAATGTCCATAAATCTTAACCACAACTATGAAGCTTACTACATAAATAGGTAAGTGTATATTTTTTAAGTTTCTAAAGCAGCAGCAGCAGCAGTAGCAGTAGCAGTAGCAGTAGCAGTACCAGTACCAGTAGCAGTAGCAGTAGTAGTAATATTATGGCTTTAGGGCGCACAACTGCATTGGTTATTAGCGCCCTAGGGTAATTAAAAGAGCTAAAAGTTAAAAGGCATAAAAACCACTAAAACAGAAACACCACACAAAGGTTAAAACCAGAGAGAAAATAAAAATGCTACCAAAGCCAGATTAAAAACAAGGGACTTAAAACACAAGTCGGTAAAGGATAAAACCCAGATAAAAAATTAAACCCTACTGTACATCCCGCAGCGGCGGAGAAAATTAAAAAGTCCGGCACAAGATACAGGGTTGTCGCCGAGAAGGGTGGGGATGTCAGAAGGCAGACATAGGGACGCACGCAGCACAGTATAAAGGTGGCACTCCAATAAAACATGACGCACCGTCAAAGGCTCGTTACACGAAGCACATTGAGGTGCGGGTTCCCCACGTAAAAGATGCTGGTGGCTAAAACGGCAATGTCCGATATGCAGTCGCGCTAAAACCACCTCATCGCGGCGACATGCACGCGAGGAAGTAGGCCAGGGGACAGGAAGGGACTTGACCGCTCTCAGTTTGTTGTCACGCACTCCGGACCATTCCGCGAACCAGCGCGAAAGAATGGCCCGGCGCAGGTAAACACGAATATCACCTGGAGGAACGGTGGCGCTAAAAACTGTAGGCAATAAAACCGCAGACTTGGCAGCTGTGTCCGCTTGTTCGTTTCCGCTCACACCTACGTGACCAGGAACCCAAACAAACGACACGCTGACGCCAGCGTCAGCGAGCGATTGCAGGTAAGTCTGTATACGCTGTATCAACGGATGGCACATTAAATAGAATTAATATAATAGAAAAGAATGAAAATAATAAGAATCAATTTAATGGTATTATTTGGGATGCAGCTCACGCATGCCCTGTAGTGCACTGAGAGAATCGCCACAAATAACAAACTGCCTTAAATCCTGTCCCTAGATAAAAACAAGAGCCTGATAGGTACTAAAAAGTTCGGCGGTAAAAATCGAGCATTGCTCCAAAAGATAAAATGTGTAACTCCGCGAATTAAAAACAAAAGCACATCCCACACCACGGTCTTCCTTGGAAACATCCGTATAAATAAAACAATGATTGGGAAACCTGGCCTGCAGCTCTAAAAATGAGGAGCGGAAGACAGAAGGTGGAGTTGTCGATTTCGGCATGGATGCCAACCCAAGGTGGAACTGGGTGTCGCAACGTAATCAAGGGGGGAAGGAACATTCCCCCAGTGGAAATACAGGCGGTATGCGAACATCCAAGATCCCAAGAAGCAGAATAAAACGAACTCCTGCGGGAAGCAAGACAACCGCGCTGACAGCATATTGACGGTCAGGAGACTCGTCAAAGAATAACTTGAAAGACGCGTGATCTGGCAAGGCAAAGAGGCGGATAGCATAGCTGCAAAGAAGCAGATCACGCCTATGAGATAGCGGAGGTTCAGCAGCCTCCGCAGACAAGCTGATGACCGGGCTAGTCGGAAACGCACCCAGTGCCAGACGAATCCCTCGGTGGTGAACTGGGTTTAAACGTCGTAAACCCGAAGGGCAAGCCGTAGAGTACACAATGCACCCGTAATCAAGTTTAGAGCGAACAAGCAAACGGTAAAGCTGTAATAGCACAGTGCGATCTGCTCCGCAGGATGTGCCACATAAAACACGTAAAATATTAAGTGCACGATCACATCTAGCCTTCAGAGAAGAGACATGGGACGACGAGCTTTCTGTCGAACACCAGGCCGAGAAACTTCACTGTTTCGGCGAAGGGTAGCGGTTCCGGCCCAAGGTGTAGAGAAGGCGGATAGTAACGTTTCCGTCGCCAGACGTTTACACAAACTGTCTTCTCAGAAGAACAACGGAACCCATTTTCTACACTCCAAGCGTGTAGACGATCAAGACATGCCTGCAGGCGATGCTCCAAAAGACAAGTGCGCCGAGAGCTGCAATAAATTGCAAAATCGTCCACGTACAAGGAGGAGGAAATGCCTGCAGGAACACACTCGACAATAGGATTGATGGCAACAGCAAAGAGAGTGACGCTGAGAACCGACCCTTGGGTACTCCGTTCTCCGGATTAAAAACACGAGAGCACACAGAACACACACGCACACGAAACACCCTGTTCATCATGAACTCCCGGAGGAACACTGGAAGGCGGCCACGGCAACCCCACTTGTGCAAGGTACGCAATAAACCAGTCCTCCAGCAAGTGGCATAAGCTTTCTCCAGATCAAAAAAGATGGCCACAGTTTGGCGCTTGCGTAGAAATCCATTCAGGATGTGAGTCGAGAGGGATACGAGATGGTCAGTCGTGGAGCGGTATCGGCGAAAGCCGCACTGGATATTGCAAAGCAGTTTCTCAGACTCGAGCCACCATCGTAACCGTCCATTGATCATGCGCTTCGTCACCTTGCAAACAGCACTGGTGAGGGAGATAGGACGGTAACTGGAAGGAAGTCTACGATCCTTTCCCGGTTTTAAAATGGGAACAACGGTGGCTTCACGCCAAGCCGCAGGAAACACACCATCTTGCCAAACACGGTTATATAGGCTCAGGAGATAGAGTTTACCATCAGAAGAGATGTGCTGCAGCACTGCAATGTGGATACTATCAGGGCCTGGGGCGGAGTGCCGAGAAGATGCTGTTGAGGCAACCAGCTCTCGCACACTAAAAAGTGTGTTATAGCACTCGGTGTCAGAGGATCGGAAAGAGAGACTTTGAGACTCCACCTCCGTCTTAATGGCATGGAACGCCGGGTGATAATTGGCGGAAGTGGACATATTTGCGAAAGTGCTACCAAGGACGTCTGCAACAGCAATCGGATCAACTACGGTGTCGATGCCCACGAGTAGCCCCGGTATCGAAGTACCAGTCTGCTTACCGGCAACAAGGCGGAGCTTCTCCCACACAAGGTGTTGTGCGATTAAAGGTAGACACAAACGAATTCCATGAAACCCTTTTGCTATCCTGAATAATTCGGCGTGCCCGTGCGCGTGTTTGTTTAAAATGGATCAAATGCTCCAACGTAGGGTGATGGTGAAATACCCTAAGAGCCCTCCTATGAGCACGAATGGCATCGTGGCACTCGGCAGTCCACCAAGGGACCGGTAATCGTCTAGGGTAGGCAGACGACCGTGGTATTGATTGCTCGGCAGCGGAGATCACGACAGAGCTGAAATGCTCGACCATCTGATCAACGGAGTCGAACTGGCAGTCGCTGAAAACAGCAAGAGCGGAAAAGAGAGCCCAATTCGACTTAGACAGCTGCCAAGAACTCGCACGCGAGGAGGAAAGGTGGTGTGACATAAGAGTAATGACACAAGGGCAATGATCACTAGAATGAATGTCTGATACTACGTTCCACTGAAAGTGGTGAGCAAGCTGTGCAGAGCAAAAGGAAAGGTCCAGGTGCGATAGCGCGGCAGAAGAATCGGAAATGAAAGTAGGTTCACCGGTGTTCAGAACAGAGAGACTATATTGAACGAAAAGGTCAGCAAGAACATTCCCCCGCGCGCAGGCCCTAGGGGAATCCCATAGGGGATGGTGGGCATTAAAATCACCCAGCAGAAGAAAAGTTGCTGGGAGCTGTGACAAGAGATGGAGTATGTCAGCGGCGCAGAGGATAGATGAGGACGGAACGTAGACATTACATACAGTAAAGGAGAAACCAGGAAGAGGAAGTCGGATAGCAACAGCTTGCGAGACTGGCTGACCCCAGATGTCATTGCACGTGAGGATCATAACACCCCCATGAGCAGGAGAGCCCTCCTCCGGTGTAACATCAAATCGCATGGGAAGGTATTGGTGCAGGGCAAATGCATCGTGGAGCCGAAGCTTTGTCTTCTACAAACACAGAACCAGAGGGTTATAGGACCGTAGTAACAGTCGCAATTCGGCCCTATGAGTACGGACACCGCGGATATTCCACGTCAGGAGAGCCATGGAGCGCAGTTATAGGCGTGAAAGGTTACCGAATAATCATAATATGAGTTTGCAGCTAGGATGCAAACGAATGGTGGAAACGAAGTAGATGAGATTAAGGTGGGCGTTTCTTGTTCTTTACACTCTTGGGACCCACAAAAGTATAGCCACTTTCGTCACCGCTAACCGCTGATGTTCGGGATGCGGAAGATCCCCTACGGCTCGTAGAACGCGAACGGGACTTGGAAGGTTTATCAGTGGCCTGGAGTTTTTTACGACTGCACTCATGAGACGCAGCGACAGGTGGTGTCGGTCGAACAAGCGGCTTACGAGCAGGTTCTGTAGAATTGTACCTTGAGGCAGTGGGTGCTATGGATGTTGACTGTAAGGTTGTTTTGTTCTGCGACTGCTCTGTTTGCGTACACGTGTCGGCTACGGGCACGGTTTGTAGTGCCACTGAAGAAGCAGGAATACGGCGGAGCGCTGATGCATAGCCTGAGATGGTCGCAGGCTGCAATTGTTGGAAGCGACGCCGGGATTCAGGAAAAGTTAGGCGTTCCTTAACCCGCAACTCCTGGATGGCTTTTTCCTCTAGAAAACGCGGACACTGCCGGGAGCTGGAAGGATGGTTCCCTTTACAGTGGACGCAGCAAGGGTCCCGAGTACAAGCACTTTCTCCATGAGCAGGTTGGCCGCAAAGTTCACATGTAGCGTCGAAGGTGCACCGACTTTGAGTATGACCGGATTTCTGACACCGAAAACAACGCATGGGATTCGGTACATACGGTCTCACAGCAGCGCGTTCATAACCCCAGTAAAGTGCCTCAGGTAAGATCGTGCCTTTGAACGTTAGGAGTACCGTTCGCAACGCAACCGACTGACTATCACGTTTACCTAGAAGACATACGCCCTGGTCGGAGAGGTTGGAAACAATGTCTGCATCTGAAAGGCCGTCTAAACAGGCGGTGGTCACCACGCCTCTACAAGTGTTCAAGGATTTGTGCGGAGCCACTGTTATGGGGTAGGAACCTAACAAACTGGCCTTAATGTGCTTCTTTGACTGGTCCTCTGTCTTGGTTTCCACTAGAAGTGTACCGTCTCTCGTTCTGGTAGCACTGATCACTTTACCGCAAATCCGGTCAATTTCTCGTTGGATATAGAAGGGACTAATATCTCGCATTGTTTTCTTTTCGCAGGCCAAGGTCACAACTATAAAGCGGTGAAAAGAAGAGGTTTTGCGCGGAGATAACATAATGGAAAGACCCCCTTCCGGAACCGTCGGCGTCAGCCTGCCATCCGGGGGTAGAGAGAAAAGACACCAAAAAACTTTCCGGTCTGTGCCGCCTGGTAGACACCTACCAGACCGATCTCAAGGAATACCTCAGAAGGAGTTACCTCCAGCCACCACTGCTGGTCCATACGGTAAGCCCTTCACCATGTATAACCCAGCTTTAACCACCTGTGGCTCCCCACTTTAGGCCTTGCTGCATAATAAAGCAGACATGGATTCAGGGGACTTATGGTTGATTACACCGGGTTTCCGTTAGCGGTAACACGACCGGTCCGTAATTCTAACCCAACGAGCAGCGCACATAGGGGCAGTAGGAAGGGTCCACTCAACCTTCACGCCTGAGACCTCCGAAGAGCACACATGTTGGAAGCCGCGCTGTAACCGTGGGACAGGAACCACGGAGATAGAATAAAGAGCCCTTTTGGTGAGACAGGAGTTAATAAATCTAAAATCTTAAAACTAAACATGTAAAGAATAAGCCTAGAAGGGGAAGAAGATGAGGCGAGTAAATTCGCTCTCACAAAACAGAGAAACAAATATGCACACAAACACAAAATGTGGCTCAGTTGGTGACGATGAGGATGATGAGATGACGGCGAGTGGCTCGGGAACCCCCGGGGGCGCCAAACCCGTACCTACCGTAGTAGGCCCCTGGGGGGAAGTTTCTAAAGAGAACAGTTTTGGGATTATTAATTACGATTAGATTGCAATATTACAGACGGTAATAAAAAGGTCCCACCATCAAATTAGGTGACATTTATAACTTTTTTCTGTGAGCAAATCAGAATGTTTAGACTTTATTCAAAGCGAGTTTACCTATATTATTATTATTATTATTATTATTATTATATGTTAATTGGCGTTTTATGACAATTTCTCTTTCCCCACCCCACATTTGATGTTTCAGATGACACGTTCGCATTAAAAGCCGTTTCCATAGAGAGGTATAAAAACACCGCTCTATATATATATATATATATATATATATATATGCTGTGTGAGAGCTGAATAAGTGCAAATAATTTGATATTTAGTGGTGAAAATTGTATATACCACATAAGTTTATTTGTTTTGTCCGCTTAAATGAAGCATAAACTTCAGGGTCTAATGTGTTTTGAATGACTGAGCTATGCCTCTGCGATGTTTACATAGATTACACCGCTTATAACTGAGCAAAGCAAAGGGCAGAGGAGGGCCAAACGTGTGACCTTTACGAAAACAATCGAACGCTTAAGATAGGAAATAATAGCCATCCTAAAATCCTCGTGCAACTTTCCTCGTTAGCATAACCTTAGAAAATAGCGAAACAACCGCAAATACTGAATTATCTTAATGTGCTCGAACTCTTATTCAAATATTTACACTTATTCACCTCCCACTTGTATATGAGGGGAAGGAAGACAGAGAGAGAGAGAGAGAGAGAGAGAGAGAGAGAGAGAGAAAGTAAGCCTATTAGCTTACGCTATCAATCCTTTATTTATTAAAATAAAATTTAAATAGTATTCTGAATGAACAATGTATAATTAATTAGGTGTTTAATAACATTAAATTTTTGAGGATTTTATATAACTTTTGTTTTAATAATAATTGCTCATGGTTTATGTTTTTGTGGTTTAGTTTGTTTAGCAAATGTTAATTATGGAAGTTAAAGGAGCCGAAGATTATTAATTAATAGAGGTTTATTACATGTAATAGCAAGAATGGCGTTATAGTGATTTTTTATTATCTATCTTCTTGTAATATAGTGGTATCTTATTGACCACGACTATCAAACCCGGATGAACTTTTAAACTCGTGATGTACTTTGAGAAACAATTAGAGTTTTCATT
Source organism: Hymenopus coronatus (assembly GCA_030762935.1). Taxonomy (NCBI): domain Eukaryota; kingdom Metazoa; phylum Arthropoda; class Insecta; order Mantodea; family Hymenopodidae; genus Hymenopus; species Hymenopus coronatus. The sequence continues at coordinate 163,162,896 of CM060892.1, forward strand.
GTTTTCGATTGTCAAATAATCAGATGGAGGAGTGGTGCCCTAGTCACTGGAGCTCAACATCGCACGCAGGCCTCTAGTAGGGCTTTTGTGTCTTACGCGACCCCTGGGAAGGACGGAATAGGGTGACCAAATCCGGGCGACAATGCGCGAAAGCAAGGACGGTATCATTAACGATTTCAGATTAATCTAATTCTGACATCGGTGATCTTATCTGCATCATAATCAAGCCGGGGCGAGGCCGTTCCGTGGCCGAGTGGTTTAGACCATTTGTCTCTCACCAAGGCGGCCCAGGTTCGATCCCAGGCGACCGCATGCAGGATTTGTGGTGGACAAAGCGGCTCAGGGGCATGTTTTCTCCGGGTTCTCCGGTTTACTCCCGTCGACGCATTCCACCGGTGCTCTATCTTCATTCCATGATTCATCACTGTCACCGCCTGCGGTGCCATAATTTAATCAAACAGCAGGCCCTAATTTAGTCAAACAGCAGGCCCTAATTTAATCAAACCGGGGGATTCGTTACCAGTCTCCAGCCATCCAAGCGCCAGGAAGAAAATCTTTACACCTACGCAAAAGACCCGCCAAAGCGCACCAGTCGTCGTCGCCTGGTCCAACAACAATGAAACAGATGAAACAAAATGATAGATACAGAAAATTCGTGAAACTAGAGGAATCATTTCAGCATTCAGGCAAAAACCACGAAAATCCCTCGGTGAGTGTGGCCGGCCCAACGAGAATCCAACCCCGGACCTCCAGAATGCGAGGCTCACGCGTTTCAGGCTCGGTAAAACTTCGGGTGCTTATATCTCTTGTGCTATACAGCTGCAGTAATTTTCTTGCTCTGCAGAGTCGCCGTACAATTTATAAAATAAACCAGTTAATTGTACTGCTATTCTTACTGGAACGCCATTACACCGTGATTTATAGGCAGAAGGAGTATTTTGTTGAAAGCAATGCGTGTAGATTACAAACTAGCTCATGAAAAAGTGGTGGTAATCGCAAGGTTGCGGAGATTACAACATACGTAAAAAGTGTAAAAGCAAGGTCAACGCGCATCCCATCCAGAATTGAGCTAAAGGATATGATCAAACCTGTACAACCAGTCAGCATTTTTACTTTCTCTATTTTGTGCATGGTACATAGGTAGAGAAGCTATTGCATTTCACTCTAAACTTCATTACCGAGATTTTACTGGAACTGCGTGTTATGGTCTCCTGAGTCCAAAAAAAGTATTTTTGGAAAAAGGTTCTGTGGGTGTGACAATTTCTGTGAACAGCATACTCAAAAACGAAAAGTTGGTTAAATATCAAACTTGATTTTTAGGTTCAGCATCTCTCAAGGATTCGACACAACTTTCAAGAAAATCCCCAAATACAAACTATCCTTTACATAGAAAATTTTTCGAAAACTTTGTTTTTCTTAAAAATGGCTCTAACGATTGTGATTAAAATTCTGTATATTGAAAATATTTACATAATAAATAAAATATTTATTTTGAATTTTCTGGGAATAGTCTCTGAAGTCCTCTTCGTTCTGAAGACATTTGCATAACTGATAAACCGTAAGTGATAGACAAAAACTGTTGTACAGCTACTTCCGAGATATTGTTTATCATAGATTTAAACTTTCCAATACTTACACCTTTCTTAAATGAGAAGTCCTTATTTTCTTTTTTCATCTTAATCATACAAAGAGAAGGGAATTTCAATTGCATGACATAACGATTGACTATCGTTTTAGCCCAGTGCATTCTCTTGTTTTTCTTCAACTTAGAAGCAACTAAGTAATACAATTTCTGTTAAAGTATCCAAATTAGCATGAAGTGGGGAGAAGAATAAGCTTTTATAAGAATAATTTATTGTAGAATAGTTTGATAAAGTCATGTGAATGGAATTCATCAGATTGTGAAATTCATGATAATGTATGGCATCGATGTCTGATTTTGTTGGAGCTTCTACATTCAGACGGAATTGTCCTTTACAGCGAACTGAAGCACGGTTGGATGATTTGAAGGAGGATTTATGTGAATGAAACGGTTTTATAATATTGGAGAGATTGCTAATGCTGTTTATGAGTTAGTATTAAATTAATGATTTTTTCATTGCATCAAATTTTCAGAGTTCTGTCTCACTTCCAACAAAACGTTGTTCATTACGAAATTTTCTTTAAATTTTGTTTTGAGGTCCCCTGAGTCCGAAAAGAGCATTTTAGAAAGAGGTCCGTGTGTGCATGTGTGTTTGTGTGTTCATAGCTCACAAACGAAAAGACCGTTAAATACGTAACTTCGTATTTATGTTTAGTATCTTTTAGGAATGTGACACGAAGATTTTCAGAAAATTCCTCCACCACAAAATACCCTTTACGCTAAAACTGTTTTTGTTTTTCTCAAAAATGGCTCTATCGATTTTGATTAAAATAACGCATATTTTGAATTTTCTGGAAATATCTTCTGAAAACCTCTTTATTCTGCATGGGTGATGCAGAATTTTGCATAACGGTTAAATCGTAAGAGATAGACAAAAACTCTGCACAAAAATGTAGATCTCGTTAAATATATATATATAAATGATGCCAATTACGTTTTTCTTGTAGAGTTGGCCTTTTCGAGATATTCTTTGTTACTAGTTTCAATTTTAAACTACCTATTTTTTCTGCAACGGGACCTTGCAAAGCGAACCAAATCTCAATTGTTTCACATAGCGATCAACTGTCGCTTTAGCCTAGTGTATTCCCCTTGTTTCCCTTCTGCTTACAAGGAAGCAAGTAATAAGACATTTCTGGTAATGTTTTTCTCAATTAGCATGATGTAGATAAAAGAACAATCTGTTGTAAGAATAGTTTATATACTGAACAGCTAGAGAAAGTTAAGCGAATGGAACACATAAGGGGATTCTAAAACGTGAATTTCCAGTATAATCTTGGTATCGATTTTTTTAATGGAGTGCGATAGCTTCTCTGCCAAGTATTAAGTAAAGAAAGTAAAGAACTATTTCGTGGCTCTGTTTCCTTCACTATTAGCACATCCTGGACATCTCTTAAGAATAAATGGTGAAGTTTCACTGAGGCACGACAGTTAGAGGCCTTTCTCAATTTTGTTTCGTATAAGAAAATTGTTAAAATATTCAGAATTGCCAAAAGGAAGAACGATTGGCGTACCACTAGTGCAGGCAATATACCTTTATTCCTGTAAGGTACTGGCATCATCATCCACTTAATTATTAAGTCATCAGACCTGTTATGATATCACTAAGAACTTTTCCCTCCATCTCTTCTTGAGACAGGAGAGTGATCTCTTTCCCCCAGGAATATACCGTATTACAGCTTTGGAAATTCGATGTGATCAAATCCTATGGAGGACGCAGGTGTGCTCTGGTAATGTGTACTAATTACAGATTCTACCAAAAGTTTAAGGACACCTATTGATATATTTTTTTCTCTATTTATTATTTGACTAATCAACAAGATTAATATACAAGCCAGTGATAAATGTGTTAAGGATTATACATATAAAAACTGAGGACATAGCCTCTAACATGTGCAAAAGATAACAAGAACATACATTAACAATGGGTAATGATTATATGTATATCTATTAACAATTAAATTATCCTGGGTAAGTTAACAAGTTTAGGAAAATTAACAAATGTATTGTCAATAATGTATTGTTGCACCGTATGGAAAGCTTTATTTTAGCATATATGATTCAATTTATACGATTTATACTGTCAAAATGGAGAAGGAAACATTACTTTTTAATCGTGTTTCTCGGATGTTTTAAAAAACTATTTAATAAAATCGAAATTGTCAGAAAGTTAGACGTTTGCAATGGCCGGCTATGAACAATTTAGGAAAAAGTCTTGTCAGGAATTATAATGAAATTTAATTTAGGAAAATAAACAATATGAAAAGCAGAATAAACCAAAAAGCTCATGTCCCATTCAGATGACTTTCTCTAGCTGTTCCACACACAAACCATTCTTTTATCTACATCATGCTGATCGATATAAACATAAGCGGAAGTCTTTTTATTTACTTCTTTGTGAGCAGAACGGAAATTAGGTGGTATACTAGGCTAAAGCATAATCAAAACCTTTAAAAACTGATCGTTATGTGAAACATAAATTCGGTTTGCTTTGCATGGCAAGCAGCAAAACTAGAGAGACGAAACGAAGTAGGCTTCCTGTTTTAGAACAGTTAACGTACTTCAAAATTGAAACCAATAACAAGGAATATCTGGAAAAGGTCAACTTTAAAAGAAAAACGTATATAACATAAATTATTAACCTGCATTTTTTGCGTACTAAGTTTTTGTTTATCTCTTTATCAGTTATGCAAAATTCATCCAGAATAAAGAAGTCTTCAGAGGCTGTTCCCAGAAAATACACGATGCAAATATCTTTAATATACGGTATTTTTAATGAAAATCGTTAGAATAATTTTTGAAAAAAAAATTCAAATATTTTTCCATGTAAACGGTAGTTTGGGGGGAGGATTCTTCAAAAGCTCCGTTTCCCACCCTTGGATGATACTAAACATAAATAAAGTTTGGTATTTGCAATTTTTACTTTAACCTATTTAATTTAATAATTAATACACAAAATTCTTAATTTATTCCAATGAAAAAAAATTCTTGAGCTATGCTGCCCCCCCCCACACATACACACCGACCTATTCAATTTTGGAGGGAATCAAAGGACCTCAAAAGATATTACTGGTGAAATTTCGACATCGAATTTTTGGGTGGAAACAAAACCTTCTCCACCTACTCTGTACTTTATATGTACATACATGCTAGTGAAAGTAAAAAGCATATGCTCAACAAGGGCCTTATACACACGAAAATATAGAAAAGAAGGTCCTCGAACTTGATAGGAGAAACAAATCCTCTGAAAACTGTGAAAGTTAAGAATAAAGCATTAAAAGAGTATTATTTTACATACCTATTATTTATTTAGTTACTTTGTAACAGACATACTTATATAAAAATTCCATTATGTTACGGAGTCAAAAACCTATTTTTGTTGAACATAATAACAAGTATCATATCTCACGTGCCATAAAAGACAAGGATGATGAACGTGAGCAGCACTTTTATATGTATTAATTTGTAACTGTGTCGATGAAACTAATAAAAACTTAATTGAAATAACTCAAAAAATTGTACTTATTGTACCTGCAGTTCCTGTTAAATATATTGTTGTAATATCGCTTTGGTTATAAAAGCCTACTCGAGTAATCACTTTTTATTCTTGCGATTTGGGTACCCTTTCCTAATATACCTACCTGCTTCCTCTCCATCATCACCATAATCAACCTCATGTTCGTGATCAACATTATAAGCTGATCTTCCTGCTGTTACTCCTCTCCACAGTCTTGTACCAAGGATCTCGTAATCATGATCCTGCAAATGTTTATTATGGAGACCCATACAATATACATAACGAAGATAACGTTACTTGTTATTAAATTAGTTTTAAACTCTTTTCATAGTCAAAATATCTGTGTATTATAACACGTTCCTTGGCGAGGTACCTACATAGGGCGTTTGTGATTCCAAAACCCCCATCTTTAAGAAATAGCGCATTCATATTAGCAGCAGGAGCAGCAGTAGCAGTGGTGGTGGTGGTGGTGGCGGAGCAACAACAGGAGGAGCAGGAGTAGTAGTGGTGGCCGCGGCCACGGGAGCGGGAGCGGCAGTGGGGGTCTTGGTGGTGGTGGTGCAATTTTCGAGACGTGTCTCACTTTCGTATGAATAAAACTCGACAACTCAAGATGGAGGTGACCTTGATTGCGACCACGTCTCACGCGCTTACGTAATGAGATGCGTCTCAAGTTTTGGAATGAATAAAAAATAACCGCGTCTCATGATCTTTTAAGTCACCTCCGAAGGTGTCTCAACACTTGAGACGCAGCTTCTTATGAAAAATTATGTTCAGATTTGGTACCACTTTTGCTGTTTTTTGAGCGCAGAAGGAAGCTTTATTAAATCAGGAGGGATTCTGAAGAAATAAATTATAACGAACTTCAAGATTAAAGCAAAATGTGCGGTGGCTTGTACAACATTTTGTTCCCGAAGCAACAGGAACAAGAGATATAGCTTTACGCAAAGGAGCAAAGATTAGAATATTATTGTCGTTATTTTTTTCATTTACATAACCCCCTTTAACTTCTGTAGTCATATCGAGGGCTTTAGTTTAGAAACAACTGCAGGTGACTTTTCGCTGAACTGCAAGGTTCTTAACGGCGTTTTTAAGTTGTACACTCATTGTATTAAACACACACACACACGCGCGCGCGCATACTTACAGACTCTATAGATATAGAAGATGGTTGTAGTTAAAAAAGAATTCCCTCCCACAGCCGAAAATCAAACCCGGGACCATTCGACTGCAGGTAGAGTAAACCCTGTGTTAAGGAGTGCAAAAATCTATTTTGTAGCACATACAAAAGTACTGCTCACGTTCGTCATCTTTGTCATCTTTTTATAGAAGTCTATAACAAAGTAGACTATATGAATAAATATATAAAATAGTACTCTTTTAATGTTTTGTTCTTAACTTTCACTGTTTTTAGAGGATTTGTTTCTCCTATCAAGTTCAAGGATCTTCTTTTCTATTCTTTCGTGTGTACAGGCTTGTTGTTCTTTGTAAGGTATTTGCTTTTTACTTTCGCTAGCATGTATGTACATATAAAGTACGCAGTGGCTGGAGAAGGTATTCTATTCCACCCAAAAATTTGGTGTCGAGATTTCACCGGTAATATGTTTGAGCTCCCCTAATTAAAAAAATAGAAATAGGTCGGTGTGTGTGGGGGGGGAGGCAGCAGAGCTGAAGGAAATTGTTATTCACTGGAATGCAGTTTTATTTATTAATTATTAATTTAAATAGATTAAAGTAAAAATTGTAAATACCAAATTTGGTATTTATGTTTTGTATCTTCCAAGGGTGGGAAACGGAGCTTTTGAAGAAAATCCCCCACCCCAAATTACCGTTTACATGGAAAAATGTGTGAAAATTTTGTTTTTCTGAAAAGTGGCTTTAACGATTTTGATTAAAAATACCGTATATTAAAGTTATATGCATCAGAAATAGAATAAATATCTTGTATTATCTGGGAATTTCCTCTAGAATTATTCTGGATGAATTTTGCATAACTGATAAAGAGATAGACAAAAACTTACTACACAAAAAATGTATATCTCGTTAAAATACATAACTTATGTCATATACGTTTTTCTTTTAAAGTTGACCGTTTTCCAGATATTCCTTTTTATTGGTTTCAATTTTGAAGTACGTTAACTGTTTGAGACCGTTAATTAGCTTCCCTATCAAAACTATTATTAGTTATTAATTATTTATCAATGTAAAGCTAAAAGAGTACAAATGTATGTATTTAACAGAGTAAATTCAGCTTGGAGCAGAAATAGAAAGCTGACGCCAAGAGAGTAGAAGGGGGTGAGAAGTGCTTTTGTTAGAAAGTGCTTTTGTTAGAAATTGCTTTTGTTTCTTTTGTCCAGTCAGTACAACCAAGTTACAACGGGGGTAAACCTTAAAATTCAGAAGACGGTAAATTCTTCATTGTACAAGACATGTCACGTGAGGTTTGCAGTGCACCCTGGGAAGAGAAAATTGACTCTTGGGTAATATTTACGTCAATCGCGCGGCCTTTCTGTCCAATCAGAAAGAGGCCGCCATGACGTATTTTTAGTATATAAAGAGCCCAAGAAGGCACATCGGGGCTGTCTGTTGCGGTCTGTTAATATCTGCTGTCTGTCGCTGCCATGCTGTCGGTTGTCGGGCTGAACGTAACTTCTTCACACAAAGTTCAACACTGTAAATTGTAACGAAAGCTTAGTAGTCTCCCGTGCTCTAAGTATCTTTAAAGTCAGTGACGTGTGTTAAAGTATATTGTATAACACAGAATTAAGGAAGAAGAAGGAGCTATAATTACTTGTGATCAGCCAAGTGTTAAAGTTCATAAAAAGAGTACAAGTTAGCATAATTGTAAAACAAAAGGGCTTATCTCGCCTCTCCTAGTAAGAAATAAACTCCAGGAAAGTTACGTAAGTTTTAATTATTATAAGATCACTCCCTGGACTACCCCCATTAGCTGCACCACCCCGAGAGAATCAATCATCGTGCAGACTAGCAACGCCGAGGCAAAATTTAACGGTAGTAGATTTACCTCACCAGGTATGTGGATCTACTCATAGGTAGTGGAGTGAGTCTTGCCAACGTCTTCAATCTGGGGTCGAAGCAGAGAACTCAGCAACTGGTGTTTTCAGTGTGGGGATAAGGCCACCCAACGTCTGAACTCACCGCATAAGGCGTTCCAAATGTGGTGCTAAACGATAACACCGCATGTTCTAAAACAGGAATCCTACTTCGTTTCGTCTCTCTAGTTTTGCTGCTTACCTTGCAAAGCAAACCGAACTTATGTTTCATATAACGATCAGTTTTTAACGGTTTTGACTATGCTTTAGCCTAGTATATTACCTAATTTCCGTTCTACTCACAAATAAGTAAATAATAAGACTTCTGCTTATGTTTATATCGATTAGTATGATGTAGATAAAAGAAAGGTTTGTGTGTGGAACTGCTAAAGAAAGCCTTGTGAATGGAACATCATATTTTAGTTTTATTCTGCTTTTCACATTGTTTATTTCATTATAATCCCTGACAAGAAATTTTCCTAGAGCTTTTTATTTGTTTTTTTATTTTATTTAGTGTCTCTTTAACAACAAGATCAAATCGCGACTACAATAGATTTTACAATTCTTTACATAAATGAGTTTCATTAAGAAAGTTCGGTGCATACTTCGAGAAGGCTGGATCACTGGAGAAGTTGCTGGAATACTGCATCTAGTTCTTGCATCATCGTAGAAACTGCAGCTCCTGAGAATGTGAGTGACTGTAAGTGGAGAGTGACAGGGTGGTATGAATAAAGATGAGACGCGTCTCAAAAATTGCAAGTTTTGAGACGCGTCGCACTTTCGTATGAATAAAACTCGACGACTCAAGATGGAGGTGACCTTAATCGCGACCAACGTCTCACGCGCTTACGTAATGAGACGCATCTCAGGTTTTGGTATAAATAAAAAGTAGCCGCGTCTCACTTTCATGAGACGTGTCTCATGATTTTTTAAGTCACCTCCATAGGTGTCTCAACACTTGAGACGCAGCTTCTTATAACAAATTATGTGTAGATTTGGTACCAGTTTTGGTGTTTTTTGAGCGCAGAGGGAAGTTTTATTAAATCAGGGGGGATTCTGAAGAACTAAATTATAACGAACTTCAAGATTAAAACAAAATATGCAGTGGCTTGTACAACATTTTCTTCCCGAAGCAAAAGGTGATTTTTCGTTGAACTTTAAGGTTCTTAACGGGACTTTTAGTTGTACACACATTATATTAAACACACAAACACGCACACACACGCGTGCGCGCATATTTAGGGACTCTGTAGGTATAGAAGTTGGTTGTAGTTAAAAAAGAATTCCCTGCCACAGCCGAAAATCAAATCCGGGACCTTTGGGTAAAAAACTAGAATGCTGACCATTCGACTGCAGATAGTAAACCCTGGAATTCAGTGCGACATCCAGAAGATACAGAGGCCTCTCCGCATTCAGTATCCATAACCTTTTAGAAAGTTTGCTGCAACTTCGCAAGGGTGCAATACATTCCGTGATGCAATTATTAGAGCACTAGATTACTCCCTATCATAATAATAAAAAACAGAAATTTTATGTACACGAAATCATTACCAAAAAAGGGGCTGTTTACAACTGACATGGTTCTATTCAGGAGCAAAATTCCGATGTCTGCAGAAATATCCGTAACAATAATAATAATAATAATAATATGTATACGCTATTTCTTAAAGATGGGAGTTATGGACATCATGTAAATATACATAAACATTTGCAAAAACATGATTACGATATCCTTGGTACAAGACTATGGAGAGGAGTAACAGCAGGAAGATCAGCTTATAATGTTGATCATGAACATGAGGTTGATTACGGTGATGATGGAGAGGAAACAGGTATATTAGGACCCAAATAGCAAGAATAAAAATCTGATGTGTTCCATTCACATGACTTTCTCTATATCTCTGTAACAAATTATTGTTAAAAAGCTTAGGCTTCTATTTACTTCATGCTAATCGAGAAAAAATTAGCAGAAATAGTCTTATTACTTGCTTCCTTGTAAGTAGAAGCGAAATAAGGGAGTATCATAGATTAAAGTGACATACAAAAGCATGTTGCTATGTGACTGAAATTCGTTTGTTTGTATGGACAGGAGTTGACAAATTCTCGTATGAGAAAAGTATGTTTTTCAAGGCTGAAACCAAAAACAAGGAATATCTCAAAAACGATCAACTGCAAGAAAAAAATGTATATATCATAAATTGTATGTTTTAATGTGCTTTACGGTTTTTTGTGTGGTAAGTTTTTGTCTATCTCTTACGGTTTAGCAGTTATGCAAAATTCCTCAAGAATAAAGTAGTCTTCAGAGGCTATTCCCAGAAAATTCAAGATATACATTTTATTTGTCAGGTAAATATCTTTAATATACGATATTTTAATCAAAATCGTTAGAGCCATTTTCAAGAAAATCAAAAATTTCGAAAAATGTTCCATATAAAGGCTAGCCAGGAGTGGGGGGATTTTCTTTCAAATCTTCGTGTCGCATCCTTGAAGGATACCAAACTTAAATACCAAGTTTGGTATGTAACGGTCTTTTCGTTTTTGAGTTATGCTGTCCACAGACACACACACACACACACACACACACACACACATACACACACACGGACCTGTTTCTAAAAATGCTTTTTTTAGATTCAGGGGGACCCAAAACTGTATTTCCAGTGAAATCTCGGTATCGAATTTTTGGGTGCATTACAATACCTTCTCTATACACTATGTACATAATACGTGTAGAGAAAGTAAAACGTAATTACACGAGTAGATTTTTATAACTAAAGCAATACACAATAATATATTTAACAGGAACTACAAGTATTTTAATAAGTACAATTTTTGGAGTTATTTCAATTAAGTTATTACGAGGGTTATTAAATTATTGGTTTCATTGACACAGTTACACATTAATACATATAAAAGTACTGCTCACGATCGTCATCTTTGCCTTTTATGGCACATGAGAATATGATACTTGTTAAGTTCTACAAAAATAGGTTTTTGCACTCCGTAACATAGTGGAATTTTTATAGAAGCTTGTCTATTACAAAGTAACTAAATAAACAATAGATATGTAAAATAATACTATTTTAATGTTTTATTCTTAACTTTCTCTATTTTCAGAGGATTTGTTTCTCCTATCAAGTTCAAGGACCTTCTATTCTTTCGTGTGTACAGTCTTGTTGTTCTTTGTAAAGCATTTGCTTTTTACTTTCGCTAGCATGTATGTACATATAAAGTACATAATAGGTGGAGAAGGTATTATATTCCACCCAAAAATTCGATGTCGACATTTCACTGATGATATGTTTTGAGATACCCTGATTAAAAAAATAGAAATATTTCGGTGTGGGGGGGAGGCAGAATAGCTCAAAGAAAATTTTTATTCATTGGAATGCATTTTTTCTTTATTAATTATTAAATTAAATAGATTAAAGTAAAAATTGCAAATACCAAACTTGGTATTTATGTTTTGTATCTTCCAATGGTGGGAAACGGAGTTTTCGAAGAAAATCCCCCCTCCCAAAACTACCGTTTACGTGGAAAAATTTGTGAAAATTTTGTTTTCTCAAAAATGGCTCTAACAATTTTGATTAAAAATACCGTATATTAAAGGTATTTGCATCAGAAATAAAATATATATCTTGTATTTTCTGGGAACAGCCTCCAGAATTATTCTGGATGAATTTTGCATAACTGATAAAGAGATAGACAAAAATTTACTACACAAAAATGAAGATGTCGTTAAAGTACATAATTTATGTCATATACGTTTTTCTTTTAAAGTTGGCCGTTTTCCAGATATTCCTTGTTATTGGTTTCAATTTTGAAGTACGTTAACTGTTCTAAAACAGGAAGCCTACTTCGTTTCGTCTCTCTAGTTTTGCTGCTTGCCATGCAAAGCAAACCGAACTTATGTTTCACATAACGATCAGTTTTTAAATGTATTGACTAAGCTTTAGCCTAGTAAATTACCTTATTTCCCTTCTACTCACAAAGAAGTAAATAATAAGACTTCTGCTAATGTTTATATCGATTAGCATGATGTAGATAAAAGAATGGATTGTGTGTGGAACAGCTAGAGCAAGTCATGTGAATGGAACATAATATTTTTTGTGTTATTCTGCTTTTCGCATTGTTTATTTTCGTAAATAAATATCATTATAATCCCTGACAAGAATTTTTCCTAGATCTTGTTTATGCCTGGTCATTGCAAAGTTCTAATTTTCTGACAACTGCGGTTTTATTCCGCGAAACACGATTAAAAAGTAATGTTTCCTTCTCCATTTTGACAGTATAAATCGTAGAAATTCAAGTGTTGAAATAAACCCTTTTCATTCCTGCAACAATACATTGTTGACCTGTTTACACACAGATAATAGCGGCACGTAAATAAGATGCAGATTGAGCGTCTCACTTCGGAAGGGAAATTTTTATTCAAACGAAATCAGCGAGACGCGTCTAAAGACTAGGTGCGGCTCACGATTTCTGCAAGCGGTGTCTCATAAGACGCGTCTCAAAACTTGCAATTTTTTAGACGCGTCGCACTCTCGTACGAATAAAACTCGACGACTCAAGATGGAGGTGACCTTGATCGCGACCAACGTCTCACGCGTTTACGTAATGAGACGCGCCTCAGGTTTTGGAATGAATAAAAGGTAGCCGCGTCTCACTTTCATGAGACGCATCTCATAAGTTCTTAAGTCACCTCAGTAGGTGTCTCAACACTTGAGACGCAGCTTGTTATAACAAATTATGTTCAGATTTGGTACCCGTTTTGGTGTTTTTTTTTTTTTTTTTTTTTTTTTTTGAGCGCAGAAGGAAGCTTTATTTAATCAGGGGAAATTCTGAAGAACTAAATTATAACGAACTTCAAGATTAAAGCAAAATATGCAGTGGCTTGTACAACATTTTCTTCCCGAAGCAACAGGTGATTTTTCGCTGAACTATAAGGTTCTTAACGGCGTTTTAGTTGTACACACATTATATTAAACATACACACACGCGCGTGCGCGCGCGCGCCCGCGCATACTTAGAGACTCGTAGGTATAGAAGATGGTTGTAGTTAAAAAAGAATTCCCTGCCTCAGCCAAAAATCGAATCCGGGACCTTTGGGTAAAAAACTATAATGCTGACCATTCGACCGCAGATAGTAAACTCTGGAATTCAGTGCGGCATCCAGAAGATACAGAGGCCTCTCCGCATTCAGTATCCATAACCTTTTGGAAAGTTTGCTGCAACTTCGCAAGGGTGCAATACACTCCGTGATGCAATTATTAGAGCATTAGATTACTCCCTAACATAATAATAAAAAACAGAAATTTCATGTAGACGAAATCATTCAAAAAAGGCGTTGTTTACAATTGGCATGGTTTCATTCAGGAGCAAAATTCCGATGTCTGCAGAAATATCCGTAAATAATAATAATAATAATAATAATAATAATAATAAATAATAAAAGTATTATTATTACTATTATTATTATTATGTATGCGCTATTTCTTAAAGATGGGGGTTATGGGCATAATAAACGCCCTATGTAGATATCTCACTAAGGAACGTGTTATAATACACAGATAATTTGGCCAGGAAAAGAGTTTTAAAATAATGTAATAACAAGTAACGTTATCTACAGAGTACCTTTGTTTGTGTATATTGTATGATTGTCCATAATAAACATTTTCAGGAACATGATTACGAGATTCTTAGTACAAGACTGTGGAGAGGAGTAACAGCAGGAAGATCAGCTTATAATGTTGATCATGAACATGAGGTTGATTACGGTGATTATAGAGAGAAAACAGGTATATTAGGGCCCAAATAGCAAGAACAAAAAGTGGTTACACGGGTAGGCTTTTATAACTAAAGCAATATTACAATAATATATTTAACAGGAATTACAGGTATTTTAATAAGTACAAATTTTAGAGTTATTTCAATTAAGTTAATACGAGGGTTTTAAAATTATTGGTTTCATTGACACAGTTACAAATTAATACATATAAAAGTACTGCTCACGATCGTCATCTTTGTCTTTTATGCACATGAGATATACGTGTTGTTATGTTCTACAAAATAGGTTTTTGCAATCCGAAACGCACTCCGTTTTTGCAATTTTTATAGAAGCATGTCTACAACAAAGTAACTAAATAAATAATAGATATGTAAAATAATACCTTTTTAATGTTTTATTCTTAACTTTCACTGTTTGCAGAGGATTTATTTCTCCTATCAAGTTCAAGGAACTTCTTTTCTATTCTTTCGTGTGTACAGGCTTGTTCTTTGTAAAGCATTTGCTTTTTACTTACGCTAGCATGTATGTACATATAAAGTAGATAATAGGTGGAGAAGGTATTATACTCCACCCAAAAATTTAATGTCGAGATTTCACCGGTAATATATTTTGAGGTACCCTGATTAAAAAGAATAGAAATATTTCGGTGTGTGTGGGGGGGGAGGCAGAAGAGCTAAAAGAACATTTTTATTCATTGGAATGAATTTTTTCTTTATTAATTATTAAATTAAATACATTAAAGTAAAAATTGCAAATACCAAACTTGGTATTTATGTTTTGTATCTTTCAATGGTGGGAAACGGAGTTTTCGAAGAAAATCCCCCCACCCCAAACTATCATTTACATGGGAAAATGTGTGAACATTTTGTTTTTCTCAAAAATGGCTCCAACAATTTTGATTAAAAATACCGTATATTAAAGATATTTGCATCAGAAAGAAAATATATATCTTTTATTCTCTGGGAACTGCTTCCAGAATTATTCTGGATGAATAACTGATAAAGAGATAGACAAAAACTTACTACACAATAATGTAGATCTCCTTAGAATACATAATTTATGACATATACGTTTTTCTTTTAAAGTTGGCCGTTTTCCAGATATTCCTTGTTATTGGTTTCAATTTTGAAGTACGTTAACTGTTCTAAAACAGGAAGCCTACTTCGTTTCGTCTCTCTAGTTTTGCTGCTTGCCATGCAAAGCAAACCGAACTTGTGTTTCACATAACGATCAGTTTTTAAATGTATTGACTATGCTTTAGCCTAGTATATTACCTTATTTCCCTTCTACTCACAAAGAAGTAAATAATAAGACTTCTGCTAATGTTTATATCGATTAGAAGGATTTAGATAAAAGAATGGTTTGTGTGTGGAACAGCTAGAGCAAGTCATGTGAATGGAGCATCATATTTTTTGTGTTATTCTGCTTTTCACATTGTTTATTTTCCTAAATAAATTTCATTATAATTCCTGACAAGATTTTTCCTAGATCTTGTTTATACCTGGTCATTGCAAAGTTCTAATTTTCTGACAACTGCGATTTTATTCCGCGAAACACGATTAAAAAGTAATGTTTCCTTCTCCATTTTGACAGTATAAATCGTAGAAATTCATTCATAAGTGGTGAAATAAACCCTTTTCATTCCTGCAACAATACATTGTTGACCTGTTTACACACAGACACGGGTAGCGTGTCTCACTTCAGAGGGGAAATTTGTATTCATACGAAATCAGCGAGTCGCGTCTCAAGACTAGCTACGTCTCGCGTTTTCTGCAAGCGGTGTCTCATAAGATGCGTCTCATTTTTATTCATACCACCCCATAGTTGCACTTGGGGACAGAAGATAAGAATGAGTGAGAGCAGTATGTCTGAGACGTAGGCGAGATAGAGGAACTTGATGACGACGCTTGTAATGGTGAGAGGATAAACAGAAGTGCAAAGAGGACAGGCATCATGTAGTTTGTCTCTAGTTGAGTTGAATCACTGTTGCTTCCATTACCGGAGAATGGTGCCACGCATAAAACGGCTGAAGTCCTGGTGGGGGATTCTGAGGTCCTAGATCCTGTTTATATCCGGTCATTGCAAAGTTCTAATTTTCTAACAACTACGATTTTATTCCGCGAAACACGATTAAAATGATATGATTTCTTCTCCATGTTGACAGTATAAATCGTATAAATTAATTCATAATTAGTGCTGAAATAAACCCTTTCCATTCATGTTACAATATATTGTTGACCTGTTTACACACAGATAACAGGTAGCGCGACACACTTCGGAGGGGAAATTTTTATTCATACAAAATCAGCTAGACATATCTCAAGACTAACTGCGT
Source organism: Hymenopus coronatus (assembly GCA_030762935.1). Classification (NCBI taxonomy): domain Eukaryota; kingdom Metazoa; phylum Arthropoda; class Insecta; order Mantodea; family Hymenopodidae; genus Hymenopus; species Hymenopus coronatus. Next base: position 163,179,228 of record CM060892.1, read on the forward strand.
CTCACATTTTCTGCTAGCAGTGTCTCATAAGACGCGTCTCATTTTTATTCATACCACCCTGTGTTTAGTTGATCACAGTCAATAATTGAGAACAGAGTTTGTATGAGTGACTGCGAAATGTCTTCGGAATCACTGAGGAGGAAGTCTTGAACCAGTTTTCTTTTTAATCCTCTCTTCTGAGGGTTTCTAAGTCCAAGTGATATGTTTTAACTCCTGGTACTTCGGCTAGTATCTTATAAAAATAATTTTTGAGAGTAATTTGAAGTATTGTTGTATGGAGAATTCAAAATTCTGGTGGAGCTGGTGATTTCTTATGAACCTGAAGCCTTGATGATAGTGAGGATAAATTTGTTTTGTATAATCTGAAGGCGATGGATGTGATTTTTGCTGACTGTACACCACGCAGGAGCAGCGAATGAGATTATAGGGCGTTATGAGAGACTTGTATCACATTCCATTCAAAGTGATGATCTCTTGTGTAGTAGAGGGTATAGTTTTGTGATTATGATACTTTTAAAATTCAATTCTAGGAACATGTGCCGTTATATATTATTATGCATTAGAACCTGTTGCTTCAAACATACTTTGCAGATGATTTTTAATACTTGTTTAGGCCTACTTTGATTTTGAAACACAGATTTACTCTTTTGGTCATACTGTTCACAAGATTGCTACTCTCTTGCACGGTATTATTATTCCAAGGTTCTGATAATGCCTCTTGAAGTACTTGTCTGTGCCACACATGTTTTACTCATCTCCAGTTGAGCTGTCATATATGTATCACTCACCAATTACTTGCCATTTTATATCCTGCTTCAGATTTCCCCACCCTTCCCCAATTTTTACCTAAGAAAGCACAAAATGGAAGCTGCAGCATAATTGAATGTCCTGGCATCATAACAGGGTTAACACAGCAGCATTCAATGGTACGATCTGCAGTATGCACGATACACTATAAACAGACACCTCGCAGCTATATTACTTTTCGGTTTTATCCATAACCAAATTGTGCTAATTTCAGACCTTTTATCGCGATTCCCTTTAAAGTAATAATTTAATCAATTCTTCATGAACAAGTACATCATTACAATATTATATTTATAAATGCTCCTTATGCATGAGTGTTTCTCTTCAAAAAATGCTGTATGCTTACTTTCCCAGATCTCAACAAAGATTAAAACATGATAATACTTTTCAGCTACTTAAAAAGTGCAAAAATACCATAATTCATGCAAAATAATGACTTTTACGTAATTCTTTTATTAAGATGTACTTCTCTGTAAGCTATTTCTTCTGAGGAAAAATAAGGCCGCTGGACAATCTAGTTAAGGACAGAATGTATTTCGTTGAAATACGCAGGTGACCATAAACTCATGGCGGCCGTACATCTTCAGCTCTTGCATAACATACTCATTTGTCTTTAAATCCCGTTTAGTGTAACCAATAGTTCTTTGCATGTACTTCATCTCTGCAGCAGTGACTCCACCTCTGTCTCTCTTCTTTAGGGCCCAAGCATCACTACTATAGCATAACCTTACTAAAGTTTTAGACGAATGTGTTTTTTACTAAAGTTAGTTTGAAGGCACTATTAAAATTATTCCCACAGTTTTATCGTTTCTTTATATCAACCTCATCAACAAGCTTATATTTTGTTTGTTAAAGACGCTCTCAGTTGCCAGGATCATATCAGCGCTGCCAGTGTACCGAAAGTTATTCCCGCAAGAGTTCTTTAACATGCTAGTAAATCTACTGATATGGGGCGGTCGCTTTTAAATCTTCGGTCTGGGTCGGGTTTGAACCCGAGACTTGGGCACAGTAGACCAGCGACTAATCAAGTAAACCACCCACACCGACAATGATAGTCTATATCCAAGATAGGTACATTTATTTGTTCCTACTATGTTTGTGGAATTTATAGAATGTTTTACTTTCTCTACACGTACTATGAACATAGTGTATAGAGAAGGTATCGTAATGCAACCAAAAATTCGATACCGAGATTTCACCGGAAATACATGTTTTAGGGCCCCCTGATTCCAACCATTTTTTTTTAGAAAAATGTCCGTATGTGTGTCTGTGTGTGTGTGTGTTTGTCTGTATGTATGTGTGTTTGTGTCTGCGGGCAGCATAGCTTAAAACCGAAAAGTCCGTTAAATACCAAAATTGGTATTTAGGTTTAGAAGATTTTCAAGAAAATTCCATCACAAGCTATCCTTTACATGGAAAAATTTTCGAAATGTTTGATTTTCTCAAAATGGCTGTAACGATTTTAATTAAAATCCCATATATTAAAGATATTTACATGACAAATAAAATGCATATCTTGAATTTTCGGGAATAGCTTCTAAAGACCTCTTTGTTTTGGATGATTTTATTGAACTTTGCATAACTGGTAAGCCGTAAGAGATGGACAAAAACTTACTACACAAGAAACGAAGATCACGATAAAATACACAATTTATGTCATATACATTTTTTCCGTGGAGTTGATCATTTTTTAAATATTTCTTGTTATTAGTTTCAGCTTTAAAAATGTTATACCTTTCTCATACAGGGATTTGCCAACTCCCATCCATACAACGAATGAACTTCAGTCACATAGCAACCAACTTTTGACTATCACTTTAACCTATGGTACTCCCTTATTTCGCTTCTACTTACAAGCAAGCAAGTAATAAGACTATTTCTAATTTTTTCTCCATTAGCGTAAAGTATATAGAAGCATTAGCTTTTTAACAAAACTTTGTTGCAGAGATATAGAAAAAGTCGTGTGAATGAAACACATCAGATTTTTGGAAAAAGGTCCGTGTGTGTCTGTTACAGCATAACTCTAAAACGAAAAGATCGTTAAATACCAAACTTGGTATTTAAGCTTGGTATTTTCCAAGGATGCGACAAGAAGATTTTCAAGAAAATTCCCCCACCCCAACTACCCTTTACATGGAACTTTTTTCGAAAATTGTGCTTTTCTTAAAAATGGCTGTAACGATTTTGATTAAAATATCGTATATTAAAGATATTTACCCGACAAATAAGATGATTATCTTGAATTTTCTGGGGATAGCCTCTAAAGACTACTTTATTCTTGATGCATTTTGTGGAATTTTGTATAACTGCTAAACCGTAAGAGAAGGACAAAAACTTAATGCACAGAAAACGTAGAGCACATTAAAACACACAATTTATGTTATATAATTTTTTTTGTGCAGTTGGTCGTTTTTAAGATATTCCTGGTTTTTCGTTTCAGCTTTGAAAAACTTATACATTTCTCATACAGGAATTTGTCAACTCCTGTCCATACAAACAAACGAACTTCAGTCACACAGCAACCAGCCTTTGACTATCATTTTAACCTATGGTAGTCTCTTATTTCGCTTCTATTTACAAGGAAAACGCAGGATTTAATGCTAAGTAAATCAAGTCAACAGAAAATGGAACAAAACTGCCCTAAAAGAATGGTATAAAATAATAAAACAAATTGTTTCGCAATTTAAGCCAAAAGTAACATGTATAAAAAGGGCAGCGTGACGTCATCGCTACACGATACGCACGAATATAGCCTTAAATGGCGTGCTTCTACAATAATAACAGCCATAGCTATAACACGAATACAACACATTATATTGTACAATGTATAGATAAGAAATGGTAGTTAGAAAAGCACATTTATTATAAAACATAATTAAAAACAGTAATATGAAGGAAGAAGAAGAATCACAAAGATGAACGAGTTTATACCGATAACAAAGCATAGGAACAAAAGTTAAACAATATGTATTTAAGAAATTTTAGCTATTTAAAAGAACATTTTAATGTAAATTACACAAATGTATTGCTTTAAAATTATTAGGAATGTATAAAATGTATTATAAATTTGTATTTCACGAATTGTAAAACTGAAAATCTGCCGTTCTCATGGAGACGGACAGATTACAATGTATAAGACATTGATCTTCAACTATTGTATATAGGTGAAACTTTTAATAAGTTTCCGGGACGCAGTCATTGAGATAGACGCCGGGGATAAGGACGCAAAGAGATAATCTCGCCAATCGAGACCTCTTATGTGGCGATTCAGGTTAAATCCTAGCATTGTATTATTTATCAAGAAGGGATTGACTTTAAGTACACATTGTATTGCATATATGTGGCACAGTTTTATAAAAAGAGGATTCTGTTCTAATAGCGTGCCTTAATGTATCACATTGTTCGAAAAAGTTAACAAATAACAATTCATATATATCAAGAAATCTTTTAAATTAATTTTATTTATTATCACATCCTACCGTCCAAGCATGGAGGTTAAGATTTTCGTACTCACCGACTGAAACTAGCTGAATAAATAGAAAACGTGACTATGCTGTGCACAATAAGTAATTCGCTGCCGACAGTAACTTTAACTGCTTCAACAATTAAGTCTGGCGCAACTAGCTAATTACAGTTTCGCCAACAGCAAGAGTTACCAACTTCTTATACAGCGGCAAATTCAAAACCGTAAAAAGGTTTAAAATACCACAGCGCAGCAATCAGCAGCCCTGAGACCGAACTACAACCTACACAGCAGACCAGACCAGACCAGACCAACCAACCAACCAAACCCACCAACCAACCGTCCATCCATTAAACCGTCCATCAATCCAAACATCCATCCATCCCTCCCTCCGTCCGTCCGTCCATCCATCCATCCATCCACCCATCCTTTCGAAATCCGCCTCACAAGTAATAAGACAATTTCTGCTAATTTTTCTAAATTAGCGTGAAGTAAATAAAAGCATAGACTTTTTAACAATAATTTGCTGCAGAGATGTAGAGAAAGTCATGTGAATGGAACACATCAACTTTTTTTCTTGGAGTTGGGTAACATACTCCCTTAAATGCCATCATTTATGTTTTATCTAATGAAATTTTCATATTGTAATGAAGTGTTATTTTATGTACATTATCGTACATAGACCAGCGTCATTACCTGGAATTAATACTATGCCATTAGCAAAAAGAATGTTGTCTAAGGTTTTCTTCTCTATTCAGTTACTTATCCGTGTGAAAGTTCTTTCCAATTTTTATCATATGATTAATATAGATTATGAAGAGCAATGTAGAAAGCCCACAGCCTTGTCGTAACCCCGCGTTTATATTTATTTACCCATTATGATGTTACCTTTAAATGGAATAGAATTAATCTTGATGTTAAATGTATTTTGAATGATTAGTTGTGAAAGCCTGTTTTCTGCCATCATTTATAACCGTTGTTTCTGTCTACCCTAGCGAATGCTTTTACGAGATATATGAATACTATAGATATGTGTCCGTTTTGAACTCTCTATGTTTTTCAATCAACAACTTGCATTACCTTCCTTTGCGAAATCCCATTTATTCTTCTCCCCCCCCCCCCAAAAAAATCATAATTTGCGTAAAATTTGTTTTAATATATTTCTATATATACAGGTGTCCCAGAATTCAACCGCACAAATAGGAAGGATTGTAGAGGGGTCCTAGATGAAACTTGAGATAGGGAATCTATTGTCCCAGCAATGAAGAGAACTTCAGAGGTGCTTCCCGAAAAATTCGAGATATGCATTTTATTGACATGCAACTATTTTTAAGATACAGTATTTAATCAAAATCGTTAGAGCCATTTTTGAGATAATCAAAATTTTCAAAATGTTTCATTATAAAAGGTAGCTTGCAATAAGGGGGATTTTCTTGAAAATCTTTGTGTCGCAATATCGGTATTGAAGATCTTCGCGTAGGTTAAATATCAAATTTGATATTTTAGGGGATCCGGTAAGGCAAATGTGAGTAAAAATTCATTTTTTTGTTTTGTTTTTATATGTAAAAATACTATAGAATTTTCCGAGGAAAATGTTTCACTTTTTATCTTGATATCACTATTCTAAGGATTTTTATAGAGTAATTACCAAGGGGCTGCATTTAGTGGGCGTGCTCGATCAATTTATTGGCATTTGTTTTGCTATGAACAGAATTAGTATATTTAAAGTTCCCGTATTTTTAGGAAGGAAATGTTGTAGGAAATTTTTGAAAAGGCCATACTGATTTTTGGTAACACGGATTACTGATTTATCATGTCAACCTAACCTAGGCAGTTTGTTTTGTGTAAACCTCTTAGTTTGTTATTGACGTGATTATAAATATTTTGCTGTTGTGTTTGGCTGTTATTTAAATTTGTTTACAGTGCCACGACACAATAATACGGTTTTCAGAAAACGGAAGAATGTTGGAAAACCAAAATATATTACTGTAATAATGTTGATTTTACAGATCCACATAAGGATGTTGAAATAAACACTGATGTAGGTAAAAGAAATATTGGTGATGTGAAGTGTAATAGTTATAAAAAGTAACTGCAGAACTATGGAAATGAATATAATAATTTATTGAAAGATGCTGATGAAAATAGTACCATTGAAATAATAAATATTCAAATGTAAGAAATTCTTCATAACCCCGACAATCCCTCCTATGGTGCCGGAATGTATTGAAAAGATTAGTTCTAATTTTGAAGCTCGATATCTCAAAACTACATTTTTTGATAAATAAGGAACATTTTCTCAGAAACTGTCAGACATATAAAGCTCATACTTTCAGGCATTATGTTTATATAAATGATAAACATTTTAACAGGGCCATTTTTAAAATTAGGTATCTATAGTTTTGAAATGTTGAAGAGATTAGTATGATATTTTTAGTGAAAAAAGTGACTACTGTAAAAAAATCATTTACTCTTCAAATAATTATTCTACAAAAAAAACATGTTTTTTTGGTAGTGTTTAACGCCCGCTTTAACTACTTGTGGCACCGCAGGCGGTGACACTGGTGATATATGAATGATGATGGAGCACCGGTGGAATGCGTTGGCGGGGGAAACCGGAGTACCCGGAGAAAACCCGCCCCAGCGCCGCTTTGTCCACCAAAAATCTCACATGCGGTCGCTTGGGATCGAACCCCGGCCGTCTAGGTGAGAGGTGGGTGGTCCAACCACTCGGCCACAGCGCGGCAAAAAACATGTTAAAATATGTACAAAAGTCCATATAACGTGCTATAAAAATTTGAAGTAGATATAATAAATAGTTTTTGAGAAAATGTTCCTTGAAAGCTTAAATTTTCACGTTGTCATTATATGTATTACCGGGTTGCCTTAACCGACTTTTCGTTTTTGAGTTATCGTGTACTCAGACACAAGGACATACGGGCACATGGGTCTTATATTGAACCTTAAAACGTGTATTTCCAGTGAAATCTCGCTATCGAATTTTTGTGTGAAATGTAATACCTTCTCTACCTATGTACTATGTATTTTACTTAGTAGATTTTTTTTTTTTATAAAGATTTGGCTTCCTTGATCAGTTCAGGTACCAATTATTATTTCCCCTTATTAGTTTCGTGATGTTTAGTTATGAACTTTCTTCACAAACGTTTAGAATGTCAAAGATATCCATAAAAACTGACAGCTAATTGATTTTACTATTTCTTTTGTGTGCTTTGGGGGGGGGACATGAATAAATAACTACATGTGCTCCCAAGTTTTCAGGCGTAAACGTTTTCCTATGATCACGTAACACCTTCTTACTTTCGCTATACGCACTATGTACATAGTGTATACAGAAGGTATTGCACTCCACCAAAAAAATTCGATACGAAGATTTCACCGGAAATATATGTTTTAGGATCCCCTTTAACTAAAAAAATCATTTTCGGAAAAAGATCCATGTGTGTGTGTGTGTGTCCGTGTGTCTGTGAACACGATAACTCAAAAACGAAAAGTCGGTAAAATACCAAACTTGGTATTTAAGTTTAGTATCTTCCAGGGATGCAACACGAAAATTTTGAGAAAAATGCCCCACTCCAACTACATGGCAACTTTTTTCGAAAATTGTGATTTTTTCAACAATGTTTCCAACGATTTTTATTAAAATATCGTATATTAAAGCTATTTCCTGTCAAATAAAATGTATATTTCGAATTTTCTGGGAATAGCCTCTGAAGAGTACTTTATTCAGGATGAATTTTACGGAATTTTGAATAATTGCTAAGCCGTAAGAGATTGTAAAAGCCTTACTACATGAAAAATGTAGAACACGTTAAAACACACAATTTATGTTATATACATTTTTTTCGTGGAGTTCGTCGTTTTTGAGACATTCCTTCTTTTTGGTTTCTGCTTTGAAAAACGTATACTTTTCTCATACAGGAATTTGTCAACTCCTATCCATACAAACAAAGGAACCTCAGTCACATAGCAGCCAGCTTTTGACTATCGCTTTAACCTATGGTAGTCCCTTATTTCGCTTCTACTTACAAGGAAGCAAGTAATAGGACTATTTATGCAAATTTTTTCTGATAAGCATGTATAAGCTCTTTAAGATAAATTTGTTGCAGATATGTAGAGAAAGTCATGTGAATGGTAGGTACACATCAGATTTTTACTTTTCTAACCCGTGTTTACAATGTACATAGTGAAAAGAGAAGGTATTGTAATCTACCCAAAAATTCAATACCGATATTTCAATGGAAATTTATAGTTTGAAATCCCCTGAATAAAAATCATTAGAAGCGTATTCGTGTATGTGTATATGTGTTTGTTTTGTTTTTCGTTCTTTTTTGTAGTGTTTAACGCCCGCTATAACTACTTATGGCACCGCAGCCGGTGACACTGATGATATATGAATGAAGATGGAGCACCGGTAGAATGCGATGGCGGGGGAAACCGGAGAACCCAGAGAAAAACCGCCCCAGCGCCGCTTTGTCCACCACAAACTCACATGCGGTGAGAGGCGAGTGGTCTAACCACTCGGCCACGGCGCGGCCGTGTATGTGTGTGTGTGTGTGTGTGTGTGTGTATGTCTGTATGGGCCGATTGCTAAAACGTGGCATAAACCATGGCTTGGGCTCATGGATTTCAGGACATGATCGGAGACTCAAACTGTGTGATTTGGCGGGAAACCTCGTTTTAACAACTGAACGAGGGTTAAAGCCAAGGTCATGTCTTACGACACGTTTTAGCAATCGGCCCTATGTGTCTGTGGGCAGCATAACTAAAAAACGAAAAGTCAGTTAAATAGCAAGCTTGGTACTTAAGTTCAGTATTTTCCAAGAATACGACACGAAGATTTTCAAGAAAACATCCCCACCCAAACTACCCTTCACATGGAATATTTTTCGAAATTGTTGATTTTCACTAAAATGTTTCTAACGATCTTTATTAAAATGTAATATGTTTAAGATATGTTTATGAAAAACGAAATGTATATCTTTAATTTTTTTGGAAATAACCTCTGAAGACCTCTTTATTCTGGATGACCTTTGTATAACTGGTAAACCGTAAGAAATAGAAAAATCATACACAAAAAATGTAGATCTCATTAAAGCATACAATTTGTCACATACTTTTTTTTTTTTGTAGAGATAACGTTATTTCGAGTTATTGGTTTTAGTTTTAAGTTACTTAAAACTTTTCTCAAGGAGACATCTTTCTTTTCGCCTCTTTATTTGTTTACTGCTAGCAGGCAAAGAGAACCGAATTTCAATTGTTTCACTTAGCTACCAGCTTTCAAAAGATATTAATTACTATGCTTTAGCCTACTGTATATCCTTATTTCCCTCCTACTTAAAAGAAAGCAAGTAATAAGACCAACTCTGGCAATGTTTATCTTGATTAGCATGGCATAGATAAAAGAATAATCTTTTGTACGGAAAGGTTGTTTGTGGAACAGCTAGAGAAAGTCATATGAATGGAACAGGTCAGATTTTTGTGTGAGGGAAAAGTTCTTTCAACGGAAAATGACAACATTGGAGCATACGGGATAAACACGCTAATGCAACATGCCCTAGGGGTAATTTTCCTGTATACTACTCTCGCTGCAATACTAAATTGTTGGCATACATATCTTCAAAGTCAGGGTTACGTTGCAGAATCTTCTGCAGCTTAGATGAATATTTTATGTAAAATCCAACTGGTATTTCTTTTCTGGAAATATCGCCATTTGGATATCGGGTCTCCAACCAGTGAGTAACTTCCGGTGTAAAACAAAAATGCTTCGTAATGCAAGAGAAGCGACAAGAGAGGAGCACTCGAGTGAATACTTGGTGTTGGCGATGCAGGAAACTTTTGGTTCATCCAAGGTTATTGACGACATTTTTATGCCTTTTAGGTGCTAAGCAAAGTAAATAGCAAATGACAAAGTTTCGGCTCAGGTGGAAGAAGTATTGCCGGTAATTTCTCTTTGAACAACCGTCTACGTTTCTTGGTGCAGTAAGCTGAAAAATTGAATGTCATAGACAGGATTTGAACACTGATCTTCAGTTTTCAATGCGGTTATTCTTAACCATTGAGCTACCATGGATACATCCCGGTATGATATTAAATTCTCGACTGACTGCAGTTCTTCCCAAGAAGAACACTAAGCGTCTCACTTCTGAGATAATAATCCTAATGGTCGCTTACAATTAATAAGTACTTTGTTTTCCGAGAACAGAAATCGTATAACCATTATAAGGCCATATAATATATGTTGATTTATCTGCTAAGGTTTTTATTGTTTTTATAGTAGAGTCTGATTAATCGCGTGCTACATTTAGTAAACTCAACTAATTCCATCCTATTGTTTCTGGTCGTGGTGGTGCAGGCGGCGGCGGCGACGGCAGTAGCAGTAGTAGGAGGAGAGTGCCACCACCAACTACTACTACTACTACTACTACTACTACTACTACTACTACTACTACTACTACTACTATTACTACTACTGCTGCTGCTGCTGCTGCTGCTGCTACTACTACTACTAATAACACCACTACTACTACCACGACCACTAATCACCACCACCACTACTACTATTACTACTACTACTACTACTACTACTACTACTACTACTACTACTACTACTACTACTACTACTACTACTACTACTACCACTACTACTACTACTACTACTACTACTACTACTACTACTACTACTACTACTACTACTACTAGTAGTAGTTGGGTTTTTACCTCATTTCTAACTTTTGTGGTACCCTGATTTCTAAACGAAGGTCTTTTTACTTTCTCTAGCCAGTATGTACAATGTACATAGGGATAGAGAAGTATTGTATTCCACCCAAAAATTCGATACCGGGATTTAATCGGAAATACATGTTTTAGGACCCCCTGAATCCAAAAAAAAGCATTTCCAGAAAAAGGTCCGTGTGTGTGTGTCCGTGTGTCTGTGAAAACGATAACTCAAAAACGAAAAGTAGCTAAAATACCAAACTTGGTATTTAAGTTCAGTATCTTCCAGGGATGCGACACGAAGATTTTGAGAAAAATCCCCCCACCCCAAACTACCCTTTACATGGAACTTTTTTCGAAAAGTTTCATTTTCTTAAAACTGGCTCTAACGATTTTTATTAAAATATCGTATATTAAAGATATTTACCTGACAAATAAAATGTATATCTAGAATTTTCTGGGAATAGCTTCTAAAGACCTGTTTATTCTGGATGAATTTTGCTTAATTTGGCATAACTAGTAAACCGTAAGAGATAAATATAAACTTATTATACAAAAAATGTAGGCCTTGTTAAAATGCACAACTTGCGTCATATACATTTTTTCGTGGAGCTTACCATTTTCGGGGTATTCATTGTTATTAGTTTCAGCTGTGAAGTATTTTACTTTTCTCAGACGGGAGTGTCCGTTTTTATTTTGCTCTACTTCTGGCGATTTGTAATGACATTCGCATATTCCATAAATTATTATTCATCTTTCTTCTCTTAATTTATATAGGTACTAAATTGAAATCCCCTGCTTTTAAAACATTTGACTATCGATTTAGCCTAGTGTATTCCCTTATTTTCTTCCTACTTATAAGGAACTAAGTAATAAGAACATTCTGCTGAATACCTCGATTAACAAGGTGCAGAAAGAAGGATAATCTTATATAAGAAGTTTGTAGAACGGCTAGAGAAAGTCGTGTGAGTGTAACACATCAGATTTTTTTACCTGCCTTCAACATGAAACTAATGGCAGCTAGACAGATGAATGTATGAATGAATAAATAATACGGCATTTTTTACAAAACAAGAATAGTGTAAACAAAATGAGATATACATGAGAGGCGTATTTCTGCCTGATGTTTAGCTGTCTTAACTTCCTTCGCAAGTGGTCTTATTGTGGGTATTCCCGCACTGGATGGAACCTGCTTCCAAGCGGAAAATCGTGATGCTTACAATAAAAATAACATGAAGCATTTACCTTGAATAATCTTTTAATATCAAGAATTATAAGTGTAGAGTCACTATTTCGTATGTATAAAGCAACATGGATAAGGAAAATAATACTCTTTATGTTTGTTACTTATGATTCTGATGCAACGTTACATAAATGGGACACCTCCAGGAAAATGATCAATTAACGGCGACTGTTAAATCTGACGCCCTATATTTACTGCATAGTTGAAAATAAAAACCATTTCTGAATCAGTTTAAAATGTGTTATTTTCTTCTCTATACTCGAAGATCTGAGCCGAATAAGAATGTAATCAGCTTTTTTTTTTACTATATCTAGCACGTATGTGCATTGTACATGGTAGATAGAGAATGTATTGCATTCCACCCAAAAAATTCTATACTGAAATTTCACCGGAAATACATGTTTTGAGTTCCCTGATTTAAAAAAGCATTTTTAGAAAAATAGCCGTGTGTGGGGTGGTTCAGCATAGCTCAAAAACAAAAGGTAGGTTATATACAAAAGTAGGTCAAATTCTATATCATACAAGGATGCGATACGAATATTTTCAAGAAAATCCCCCCCCCAACTACTCTTTGCATGAAACATTTTTTGAAAATGTTGATTTTCTTAAAAATTGCTGTTATGATTTTTGTTAAAATGCCATATGTTTAAGATATTTTTATGACAAACGAAATGTATATGTTGAATTTTCTGGGAAGAGCCTCTAAATTCTGTATGACTTTTGTATAACTCGTAAACTATAAGAGATAAACAAAAACTTAGTACACATAACTATATAGATCTCATTAAATCACAGCATTTATGTTATATACATGTGGAGTTCACTTTTTCCGAGATATTCCTTGTTAATGATTTCAGTTTTAAACTACTTAAACTTTTCTCCAGCGGGAGGTCAACTTTCATTTCATCTCTTTTGTTATACCCTGGGGAATGCAAAAGAGAACCGAATTTCCATTGCTTCACAAAACGATAGCTTTTATAAGGTTTGTCTATCGATTTAGCATAATCTATTCCGTTATTTCCCTTCTAATTACAAGGGATCAAGCAATGAGACTATTTCTGCTAATGTTTATCTCGATTAGCATGACGCAGATAAAAGAATAAACTTTTGTAAAGAAGTTTATGGAATAGCTAGAGAAATTTATGTGAATGGAACATAACATTTTTTTAAATAAAATGGCTAACGATTTTGATAAGAATGCCATATATTAAAGATGCTTACATGGCAAATAAAATGTATACCCTGAATTTCTTGTGAATAGCCTCTTAGTCCTCTTCATTCTGAATGACTACCATAAGAAATAGACATAAACTTAGACATACAAAATGTAAATCTTGTTAAAACACACAACTTACGTCATATACATTTTTCTTATTCAACATGTAACTATGTATAGTTTATAGAGAAGGTATCGTATTACATCCAAAAATTCCAAACTGAGATTAAACCGGAAATACACATTTTATGGTCCCCTGAATAGAAAAATCTGATGTGTTACACTCACATGACTTTCTCTAGCCGTTCTACAAACTTCTTACATAAGATTACTCTTCTTTCTGCACCTTGTTAATCGAGGTATTCAGCACAATGTTCGTATTACTTAGTTCCTTATAAGTAGGAAGAAAATAAGGGAATACACTAGGCTAAATCGATAGTCAAATATTTTAAAAGCTGTCGTTATGCGATTGTCATTACAAATAGTTTCTTTTCTTGACCAGGAGTAGAACAAAAGAAATACGGACACGCCCGTCAGAAAGCTATAAGTACTTCACAACTGAAACTAATAACAATGAATACCTCGAAAACGGTAAGCTCCACGAAAAATATGTATATGACGTAAATTGGGTATTTTAACAAGGCCTACATTTTTTTGTATAGTAAATTTTTGTCTGTCTCTTACGGTTTATTAGTTATGCCAAATTAAGCAAAATTCATCCAGAATAAACAGGTCTTTAGAAGCTATTCCCAGAAAATTCAAGATATACATTTTATTTTTCAGGTAAATATCTTTAATATACGATATTTTAATCAAAATCGTTACAGCCATTTTTAAGAAAATCAAAATTTTCGAAAAAAGTTCCATGTAAAGGGTAGTTTGGGGTGGAGGGATTTTTCTCAAAACCTTCGTGTCGCATCCCTGGAAGATACTGAACTTAAATACCAAGTTTGGTATTTTACCGATTTTTCGTTTTTGAGTTATCGTATTCACAGACACACGGACACACACACAGGGACCTTTTTCTTGAAATGCTTGTTTTGGATTCAGGGGGTCCTAAAACATGTATTTCCGTAGAAATCTCGACATCGAATTTTTGGGTGGAATGCAATACTTCTCTATCCCTATGTACATTGTACATACGGGGCAAGAGAAAGTAAAAATTAGAAAAAGGTCGGTGTGTGTGTCTGTGGACAATGTCAAACTAAATGGCCGTTAACCACCAAATTTGTATGCAAGTATGTTTTAAGGAAGAATCTCAAGAAAACCCCTTCACTCAAACTACCCTTTAAATGGAAAATGTTTTGAACATTTTGTTTTTCTTTAAAATGGCTCTAACGATTTTTATTAAAATAGTGCATATTAAAGATACTTATTAATGATTTCTTCTCGGGATGTCAGCCAGGTGAGTGCTGCATTAATTTCCAAGCTTTCAACAACGTACTCTGTCGCCATCATCAGGGAACTGGAGGCAAGAAATCATTAATAATCAGCGCCGGGAAAGTTTCAAGTCCTTAAGGATATTTACATCATAAATAAAATGTCAATCGTGAATTTTCTGGGAATTTTCTAGTACCTCTTCATTCTGGATAGATTTTGATGAATTTTTCTGAATGTTGCATAACTGGAAAACCGCAAGATATAAGAAAAAATCTGATGTGTTACACTCACATGACTTTCTCTAGCTATTCTACAAACTTCTTACATCACATTATTCTTCTTTGTGCACCTTGCTAATCGAGGTACTCCTTAGCACAATATTCTTATTACTTAGTTATTTATAAGTAGGAAGAAAATAAGGGAATACACTAGGCTGAACCGATATTCAAATATTTTAAAAGCTATCGTTATGCGATTGTCATTACAAATCGCTTCTTTTCTTGGCCAGGAGTAGAAAAAAAGAAAAATGGACACTGCCGTCTGAGTAAAGTATAAGTAATTCACAACTGAAACTAATAACAATGAATACCTCGAAAACGGTAAGCTCCACGAAAAAAGGTATATGATGTAAGTTGTGTATTTTAACAAAACATATATTTTTTGTATAGTAAGTTTTTGTCTATCTGTTACAGTTTACTAGTTATGCCAAATTAGGCAAAACTCATCCAGAATAAAGTACTCTTCAGAGGCTATTCCCAGAAAATTCAAGATATACATTTTATTTGTCAGGTAGACATCTTTAATATACGCTATTTTAATCAAAATCGTTAGAGCCATTTTTGAAAAAAATCAAAATTTTCGAAAAAAATTTCCATGTAAAGAGTAGTTTGTGGTGGGGGGGGATTTTTCTCAGAATCTTCGTGTCGCATCCCTGGAAGATACTAAACTTAAATACCAAGTTTGGTATTTTAGCTACTTTTCGTTTTTTAGTTATCGTGTTCACAGACACACGGACACACACACACGGACCTTTTTCTCAAAATGCTTTTTTTTGGATACAAGGGGTCCTAAAACATATATTTCCGGTGAAATCTCGGTATCGAATTTTTGGGTGGAATACAATACTTCTCTAGAGAAAGTAAAAAACGTATTACAGTAAAAATGTAGATCGCGTTAAAACACACAATTTATGTCCTTTACACTTTTTTGTAGAGTTGACCGTATTTTAGATACTTCTTATTATGGGTTTCAATTTTAAATTACGTAAATTTTCTCAAATGGTAAGTTAACTGCGTTCCAAATATTGATACAGTGACCATTTTAAAAGATTTGACTTCACTTTAGTCTAGTGTATTACCTTATTTTCCTTCTGCTTAGAGGGGTGAAAGTAATAAGACAATTTCTGCTAATGTTTAATTCGATTAACGCGATCTAGATAAAAGAATACTCTTGTGTAAGTTTGCTTGCAGAACAGGTAGAGAAAGTCATGTGAATGAAACACATCCGAATTTTTTTAGTAGAGCTAACCATTTCAGAGATATTCCCTGTTATTAGTTTTAATGTTAAAATAATTAAACTTTTTTCCAAAGGTGACGTTTTCTTCCGTTTTATATTTATTTTGTTTTACTCCTGGCCATGGAAAGAAAAGCGTATTTCAATGATAATCGCATAGCTACAGTTTATAAAAGATTAGCCTAGAGTACTATTTCATTTCTACTTATAAGGAACTAAGTAACACGACCATTTCTGGTAATGTTTTTCTTGATAAGCATTAAGTAGATAAAAGAATAATTTTTTGTAAGAATAGTTTGTTTGCAGAGCAGATAGAGAAACATGTGAATGGAAGATATCAGATATTTTTTCTCTTTGTCTAACAGTTTGTTCAGAAACCAATCACATAATTTAGTAACTGATGTATTTTGCTTGGTCTTTACTGAGAGACAACACCTGTCAGTATAGACTATCCGCTTTGCTTCCACGTTTCAAACCTGCCTAGCTTATGGGGGTCATTGGTTTTGCAGAAAGCATTGAAACTCAGTTCCGATACAGCATTCGTTATAGCAAGGCCTGCCCACTTCAGACCCACAAACACGTATGTTTTGAGTGCGCCACGCCTACTTAGCGGTAGCAACCAATCTGAAAACATACTTCTCGTAGTAAATAAAATTATAAATCCGCAAATTAAACAAGCATTGATGTAATGTTGATCAACACTGATCTTAATTACCAACACAAATATGAGCATTTATACCCTCTTCATGGTCCAGAGCTAACATGCTAGCCCCTGGTTCCTAAAGTAGCGGGTTCAAACTCGGCGGAGGGCGTAAAAATTCTTAGGATGGCTTCCTTTGGAAATCAATTAAAGGCTGCTCTATGTCACAGATTTACGGCACGTAAAAATCCTCTGAACAAAATAAATTAATATTTCACGCCTATAATAGAATGGGACCTGAGAACCATATTAATTAAAGAGAATCCATAAATGAAACTCAAATTTTCCAAGTTTTATACAATACATGAACTTGTTTACTCGGCAAGATGTTTTCAAATGCCTCTAGTGACTTACCTCCAGTAAATATTTACGTTCCTAAAACTTACATGCATATAGAAAGTAAAGAAAATATTGCATTCCACCCAAAAATTCTATGTCGAGATTCAAGGGAAATATTTGTTTTGAATTCCCCTAATCCACAAATAATTTTTAGAAACAGATCGTGTGTTTTATAGTGTTTAACGACCACTTTTACTACTATGGCACCGCAGGCGATGACACAGGTGATACATGGAACGAAGATGGAGCACCGGTGGAATGCGATGGCGGGGGTAACCGGAGAACCCGAAGAAAACCCGCCCCTATGCCGCTTTTTCCACCACAAATCTCACATACGGTTACTTGGGATCGAATCCGGGCCGTCTAGGTGAGAGTCCGTGTATGTGAATTTATGTGTGTATGTGTGTTATACGTGAACAGCATAACTCAAAAATGAAACGATCGTTAAATATCAAACTTAGTATTTAAATTTATCATCTTCCAAGGATGCAACACGAAGATTTTCAAGAAAATCCCCCAAATATCCTTGACATGGAACAATTTCCGAAAACTTTAATTTTCTCAAAAACCATTAACAATTTTGATTCAAATTCATATGTTTGACATATTTTTATGACAAATGAAATACATATCCTGAATTTTCTGTGAATAGTCTCTGGAGACTGCTTCATTCTAAATGACCTTTTTTACAACTGATAAACCGTAAGAGATAGACAAACCTTTCTAGCATAAATGTAGATGTCAAAACGCACATTTATGTCAAATGCATTTTTCTTGTGGAGCTAACCATTTCCGAGAGATAGCTTGCTATAATTTAAATTGTGCCATATTTTTCTGAAGTGGGAAGTCCATATTCATATTTTTTTCATCCTTGTCAAGCACAGAAAACAGAGTGTCAATACTATGACATAGCGACCGGGTTTTAGAAGATTTTACTATCGCTTTAACTTATTGTATTTCTTATTGAATTCATCTTATAGAAGGAGATAATATGTAATAAAACCATTTTGCTAATGTTTAGATTGATAAGCATGCAATTGGTAGAAGAATTAAGCTTTTATGAATGGTTTGCTGCAGCATAGGTAGAGAAAGTTGTTTGAATGAAGCACTTCAGATTATTTTACTGTGGAAATTTTACGTAAATGTTTTATTATTATTATTATTATTATTATTAAGTATTACATCAAATGGACAAAACTTTGTCCAACAATTTTGGGGCGTTGTTCATTTATATACAAAAAGTCTTATACAGCCGAAAGTCCCGGGAAATTTTCTTTAATAAAATTAAGATTATTCCCTACACTCGAAAAGACTGAAAATGTGAATGTGCGTGTGAATATAAGTTGAAAACCTATAGTAAACGAACCTAAAAATTCAAAGAGTTAAAACACCACTAAACGTTTCAGTCAACGCCCCAATATGACCATGGCAGTTAAAGGAGAATGTATAAATTACCTCTCCCCCAAAAAACAAACTTACAGTCGTTGTGAAAATATAACCTGATACCACTATCTGCCTTCTTGCTCATTCTTTTAATGCCAATAAAAGTTTATCATCTTTTCTCAGTTCTTTAGTATGCCACATAACTTTGTTCCAAAGATGCATATTATCTGAACGTCTTGGCTATGCTCGGTACTCTCTCGCAGGAGTTTAATAAATGCAGATACTTTACCAGTTACTCCCAACTAATTCCAACTATGTTCTGATGTAGCCTGGGTTTGACCTAAGTTATCTACTTTGCCGCTTACCTTGTTGCCAATAGTAGGTGGAGGAATATAATTCTCATCAATTTGTCGGTCAATATTTACATTTCACCGGAAATACACTTTTTCATGTCCATGAATTGAAAATCTGATGTGTTTTATTCACATGACTTTCTTTACCTATTCTGTAACAAATTATTCTTACAAAATCTTATTCTTCTGTCTACTTAATGCTAATCAAGATAAACATTAGCAGCAATGGTCTTTCTACTTAGTTCCTTATAAGTAGAACTAATGAAATACACTAGGCTAAAGCGACAGTAAAATATTTTTAAAGCTGGTTGCTATGTGATTGAATTTCGCTTCTCTTTGATTGGCCAGGAATAAAACAAAAGAAAAAGAAATGACAAATTCCCATTTGAGAAAAGTTTTAAGTATCCATTTTAAAGTTGAAACCAATAATATGGCATATCTTCGAAATGGTTACCTTCACAAAACAAAATTATATGACAAAGTACGAGTATGTGTTTTAACATTGTAAGTTTTTATCTACCTCTTATGGTTTACCAGTTATGCAAAAGTCATCCAGAATGACTCTTCAGAAATCAATCCCAGAAAATTCAAGATATTCACTTTAATTGTGCCGTAAATATCTTTAATCAACACCGTTAAAGCCATTTTCAAGAAAATAAATGTTTTTGAAAATTCTTCCATATAAAGGGTAGTTTGGGGTGGGGGAATGTTCTTGAAAATCTTCGTATCGCATTCATGGTATCTTCGGAACTTAATTATCAAGTTTTGTATTTAACCAACATTTCGGTTTTGAGACACACACTCACGCACACACGGACGTTTTTCTAAAACTGTTTTTATTTCTGACACAGGGGACCTAAAAATGGTATTTCCAATGAAATCCCGATGTCGAATTTTGGGTGGAATGCAATACCTTATCTACCTATGCACTAAGTAGAGAAAGTAAAAAAAACTTTTTTTATGATTTTATTATGCGCGCGTGTGTGAGAGGAGGGCACATTTCTGCACGTAGGTACCGAGACGTCCGTCCGTCGTGAATATTTTAATTCCAAAACCTAGAGTAGTATTCACCAAAATTGATAAATTAAGTCTAGTAAATTTCAAAAATTGTCCCGATCTCTCTTTCCCAAACAACTTATATTTTTGGAAAATTGTTCATTATTTTTTATTTTTCATTGTGGCTCTAGTGATTTTTATTAAAATCGGGCATATGCCTGAGATATTGGCATAACATATTACGTATAAAATGCATATCTTGCAGCTTCTCTGAATAGCCTCTGAAGTAGTTGTCATTAAATGTTGTGTAACTGGGAAATCATGAGTCAGAAAAAACTTACTATAAGAAAAAACTAATGTTTCCATTCATATGACTTTCTCTAACTATTCTACATCAGATTATTCTTACAAAATCTGATCCTTCTCTCTACTTCGTGCTAATCAAGACAAACAGAAGATAGCAGAAATTATCGTATTAATGTCCTCCTTTTAGGTAGAAGTGAAATAAGGGAACGCACTAATTTCCCCGGAAAAGCGATAATCAAATATTTTAAAAGCTGTGTGATTTAAATGATTTCTTTGCATGGTCCAGAGTGATAAATTTCCGTATAGTATAAGTATTTTAAAACAGAAACCAATAACAAGTAATACCTCGGATAGGTATGACATAAATTTTGCATTTTAATGAGATCTAAATTTCCTGTGTAACTTAAGTTTTTATCTATCTCTTGCGGTTCACCAGTCATCCAGAATGAAGAGGATATTTCCAAAAAATTCAAGATATACATATTATTTGCCGTGCAAATATCTTGAGACATTTTTGAGAAAATCAAAATTTTCGATTTTTTTCCATTCAAAGAGTAGCTGGGAGGAATTTTCTTCAAAATATTCGTGTCGCATCCTTCGAAGAAACTTAAATATCAAGTTTGGTATTTTACCGACTTTTCGTTTTTGAATTATCGTGTTCACACACACACACACACACACACAAACACAAACACACACATAATTTTTCTCTTTCCAATTTTCCAATAAAGTACATAAATTGTAAAAATTGGCATAAATTACGTAACCATTTTGCATATAAATGCTGCATAATAAAGCAATGAAATTCTCTAGTTTTACAATAAAATTTTAGTCATTATGTTAGGTATTCCACCTATTACCAATGCAGCGGTATCAGACATATTCCTTCATTCATAGAGGTATCAAATTTACGTTTTTAAAAATTCTTCCACGCTTTAGTTCCTACAAAGGAACTATGTCACAGTTAAAGACAAAATAAACAAAGACTTGGTGTGAAAAAATCCCAGCAGTAAAACGGGATTAAAAATGTTCGAGAGTTTCGCAAATAATATGAACCATTTTCTTCGGAATCTTGGCATGCCAAATGGGACAACGCAAAATAATATGAAACTACGCTTATTATGTTTCACAACCAAGAGTTGCAACTTTATTAGCAGGTATATTAATATGATAGTTACTACGTTTTAGTCATTTTCTTCATATTCAAAAATTTTAAAGCGGTACTAGCGTTGCACATTTATTGTTTTCTTGTAACTTCGCGAAAAAGTAATTAATAGGTGGTGAGTCAACCACTGATGAAACATCTTAGGTATCTTTGGCCCGTTTGTCGGTCGAATTGAGTATGCATAATGTTAAAATGCTATCGTAAAAACGTCATATGGCGACAACAGACGTAGATAATCTGCATTCTCATACAATAATGCAAAAGTGACAGTTTGTATCGCAATTCTTTTGTTCTATGCAACGATTAACAAAATAGGTTTCTGAGCATAATTTAAAAATTATTTTAAACTTTATGTCATTTAATGCATAATGGCAAATTAATTTCAGGTAACTTGATCAAAATAATTTTCAAAATGTTAACATGTGTTGGCAATGACAAGTTCCGGAAGTTTTCACACGTCCAAATGAAGTTTTCCAAATTTTAAATTACACGTACAATACTTATTAAAGTTTGTTCTTCAATAGATCGCATCCTCATCTACCGCTTGCAGCGGGCAAAAGAAACACAGACTATTAGTTGCGAAGCAACTGTTACGGTCAGATGCCTTCTTGTCATCAACAGCACCGCCTACCAAGGCAAGGTAACGTTTTTAACTTACCTAGGACGGCCTGCAGAGCTTGATCCTCCCCAAGAACGTCCATGGCCGGTTCTGCTCACCTCTCCTGGTACAATTCTTCCAAAAAGTTCATCTTTGAACGATTATTCTGTCCATTATTACATTTAACGCAAAACACACGAAAATGTTCCCGTTATTCCAGTAATGAACTTTCCTCCGAACTCTTTCAGATCACGTGACCTACTCAGTATTCAGCCATGTTGTTACCAGAACCGCCAAAAGATGTCACTAGGTGTAGTCATTACTTAAAACTAGGACATGACAACACAAACAGATTGGAATTAAATGTTCTATATTATGCAATGTATCTTTAAATGTGCTCAAGTAGATGTCTTAACAGTGCTACTAAACACTGCGTGAACAATTTTCATTCATGCTTTATGATCTACGGTAAGGATCAGGTATAAAATACCAAAATCAAACAAATACAATATTGTCATGCGGTTGCCATGGCAACCGAAATTCCAATGCAGTTAACTCGCTAAACATCAAAAGCACGTTGCTTCAGCTGTTCGGTGACATTTCAGATTGGTAGGTGTTACAATTTTTGCTTATAAATGGTAGTTAAGTTGACAGGAAGATACCTTCATCACTAAAAGTCTATAATTTTATAACGTATGTACATGGTATGCGTTTAAAGCAAGTGTGTAGTAGTAATTATAAATTTAAATTCTTTCACCTAGACGCTTTTATTTCGATTGCTTTTTTTGCTAAAAAATGCATCATTTTCTGTTATATTTACTGTCTAGAAAGACTAGGGAACCCAAAGTGTCCTAATGAATAAGCTTATAAGGTATTACAGGGAATTTATAATAAGATCCAATAATTTAAATTTTGTTTAGCCCATAAATAATAAACATCTACGTCCCTCATAGAAAATGCTGAATATGCATTAACAAGCTACAAAATTGATATGCTCTATTTTTTACATTTCCATACGTGATCTGAATTTGTTATATATATTTTTGCGACCTATGCCGCAAAGCGTAGCTGACATGTATTTTATAAAAACAGGAGTGAAGCAGTTGTGAATAGGGAGATCCCCCATCTGTAAAGCTAAAACCCCAATGCTCCAAAGAAGTCACAACCCTTGCAATCTAACAAATTTCAAATCTGGATCACCTGTGGAAGTTATACAAGATTTCCTTATTTTTTCTTTTTTTTTTTTTTTTATCTCCTGTACTAATTCTACCATACATCTTTAAGGTTAGGTACCATTAAAACCACACTTAGAATTGCAACAACTCAGAGAAAATCAAAATCAGTATCTGAAAATCTGATTCAGTATACATAGTGAAGATTTAAATTATGACATTACAGTAATTTTATTCATTACAGAAGCAAAGCTAAGAAATGTTAACTTCAGTAAGTGCTGACTATGTTACAGTTTTTATGAATTTAGTTTAAATTGTGGTAGAGTGAGCATATTTGAAGGGTGATAAAGTTCACTAGTATAACATTGCACGACTGGCACTGCAATCAAGTGGTCAGCAGACTGGCTTCTCACCCAGAGGTTGGATTCCCTGCTAGGGCAGAAAACTGTTCTTTAAATTTCCAATTTTCCACAAAGTCTGGAAGTGTGTGTGTGCGCGTGTGAGTGTGTTTAATGGTATAAAACTGAAAACCCAACATTAACAAACCTACACTTCAAGTAAAACACTAACAGTTGTTTCTAAAATAAAGCCCCAACATGAAGGGGTTATAATTGGAGCAAGTAAAAAAAATCTTATGTGTTCCATTCACATGGCTTTCTCTACATCTCTGCATAAATTACTGTTAAAGAGCTTATTCTTCTATTTACTTAATGCTAATCGAGAACAGATTAGCAGAATGGGTCTTATTACTTGCTTCCTTGTAAGTAGACAGGAAATAAGGGAGTACCATAAGCTAAAATGATAGGCAAGTCTTTTAAAATCTGGTTGCTATGTGATTGAAGTTCCTTTGTTTGTATGGACAGGAGTTGACAAATTCCCCTATGAGAAAAGTAAAAGTATTTAAAGCTGAAACCAATAACAAGGATATCTCAAAAACGGTCAACTCCACAAAAAAAAAATGTATGTAACATTGTATGTCTTCATGAGCTCTACATTTTTTGTGAAGTAAGTTTTTGTCTATCTCTTATGGTTTACTAGTTATGCAAAATTCTGCAAAGTTCATCCAGAATAAAAACATGTCTTCAAAGGCTATTCCCAGAAAATTGAAGATATACATTTTATTTGTCATGTAAATATCTTTAATATACAATATTTTAATGAAAATCATTAGAGCCATTTTTGAGAAAATCAAAATCATCTGCATTTTTTCCATGAAAAGGGTAGTCGGGGGTGGGGGAATGTTCTTGAAAAACTTTGTGCCAATGAACTGTGTGGTGTTTTTCCTGTCTGTGTCATTAGTGCTCATAGAATGGCATGGATCCAACTATATACAATTTTTAAAACTTCCTTTAAAAGTATTTTATGAAAGGAGATGCTGAAACTGGCTAGTGTCATCCACACATATTTGCATCTCTAGGAAACTGTTCATTACTCTCTGTAGTTGACATTGAAAAATGTTGGCAATTTCTTGGTGGAAATATTGTTTTAGTTCTTCTTTGTCTTTTACACTTTATGTTTTATTTTACCCTGGAGATAGAAATCACAGGGGGTTAGGTCTGGAGACTAAGGGGGTCACAAATCTCTACTAAGAACTCTGTTCTCAAACACTTTTAATTGTTCTCATCAAAATATTGGCCTCATGAGCTGTTCCAGAGGCTTGTTGGAAAAAAAGGCAGTATTTTATGTTTCTTAGCCTGAACACTTCCTGTGGCCTGAACTTTATTGTAAAGTTTATGGATTGTTGTATGGCCTGAAATGTTTACATCCAGGAATTTTTTTTGCAAATCATAGTTTCACTTGACAAGCTGACTGAGTTAATACATATCATAAATAAATACATGCTGTGCAGTAGAAAACTATACTGAGCCCTAATGTGTATGTATGTATTTATTCTCTGCAATTGGGTACTGCCCAGTGGTAGAGTTAAATGTACAAAATTCACTTACAACAATAATATTAAGTTAAATTAAGAATAGTAATACAACTAACATACTACATATACATACTTTTGTTTAAATGCCTAATTACTTATTATTCAGAATAGCAATACTTATGTCAATTACCAGCTAGTTAGTAAACAGTTATTATGAAGCCTCAACATTAATACTATACATTATTAATATATACATTAACAATAATGTGCACTAATACAGTTTTTGAGACCCTTAATACTTCACAATATTTACTTAAATTGACTTAACATTTATTCTCTTTAAATTATTCCTAAACTTCTTTAAGGTCAGAGGGTAGCCCTGAAAGGCTGCTACAGGCAATTCATTCCCTTCTTCAATGGTCCTATTAACAAAAGAAAATTTTCCTACGTCGGTTCTGTACCTTCTACCATTAATTTTATACAAATGACCGTTTTGTCTGTAGTATGCTGCATTTTCTAACATCTTTCTAACATCCACCCATGCATTTAAACCAGTATAAGCTTTAAATAGTATGACTAACCTATGTGTTTTACACCTAACTTTTAGTGGCTCCCATTTATTCTCTTCGCCTTTCATAAGCCCAAAATCTTTACCTCTCTTTATGAATTTAACCGCCCGACTCTGTATCTTTTCTAGCGAATCAGTTTGATTAACTCTGTGTGGGTCCCAGCATACTACTCAATAATCCATAACGGGCCGCACTAAGGACTTGTAGGCAATTTCCCTGGACTTTGCGCTCCCCTTCTTCTCCCTACTTTGTGACTAAGTACAGGACAAAATAATTAATACCCCATAATAACTGAACTACACTATATCACTGTCAACTCAAAACTGCACTTCCAGATTAGAGCAAAACTGCATCAGAAGTATGATCTTGTTTGCAGTAGAAGTACAGAATCATATGTCCACACACTCAGTGGAAAAACACTGCGCAACCTGTGCCCAGATCATTGGCTCATCTGGTATAATTATGCACCTTTCAGTAGTGGAACTTACTTCTCAATCAAAGAGCGCAACAGTGTGTCACAAATTTTCTCTCATTTCAGGAGAAGGATGCCTGATATATTGGAACAACTATATTGCTCTCAACAAATTCATATACCACCATCTTTTCCGTCAATATTAAAATTGTATGCTAAAGCTGCCATTCGAACACAGCCATATGATTTACTAAAGTGGTCAGCTGCTTATTTTCGTGCCTTGGCAGAAGGGGAAGAGCCACCTGTTAAGCAAAGAATTGAGTATCCACCAGTTACAACACCATCTGGACTATCACCAGGATTTTTAAAAGTACTAATAAAACAGGTACAGTATACAACACAGAGCCAAGCAGCTTCTTTATTTTTTTTTTTCAGCATGAATATAATTTATTTCTGATAATCACAATCTTTACAAATAATCACTACAATCAGAAAAACTTGATTTTTGATAATCTCCACAACCTTGACAACCAGTGACACAGTAAAGGGAGGTTTTATATTTTAAATTTTTCTCATAGCTCTGTAGAAAACAGTTTTATAATATAACTGGCTGCCCGCCCCGGCTTCGGATGGGTGATGTACCTAACGAAAAAAACTCGGACAAAATCTTTCGTTTACAGTACGACCATGCAATGAAATAAAATTACAATTAAATAATTTGTCAACACTTTACTGTAATGCCTTGTAATGTACAATTTTCCTTCCGGAGAGAAAAAAATAGCGCCGATAGTTTGCCGACTTTCGAGTACGAAATGTACAACATGCGAAAAACACGATTCAAGGTACATTACACACGCTTCTAACGATTGACCTTCGGATTTATTGTCATTGCGAATGCAAGGCGCGCCTAAATTCAAAATGAAAGTCGGTTCACATTATTGGTATCCTTGGAGTAAGTATATCCTCCCTTTTGAGCGTTCCTATGTTATAGTAACTTAAATCAAAATTTTCATATTTTTTTTTAACTTGAGTTTTGTTCCGCTGCATAGTTTCGGCTGATTAATATTGCGTAGTATAATTATCACCGAGTCAACCTTGAGCTGTAAATTGTGTGGCGGGAATCCTGGCAAATCCAATGAATTTAAGAATTCAGTTAGATAACTGATGACTTTATTTGGATTGGTAATGGAATTGGTCGACTTAAATGGATTCATTTGTCCATCAATTTTACCCTGAATTTTTACATTCAAATCATCTACATTCTTATTAGTTGCTGCTAAAATGGCTCGTTCGCTCAACCAAGCTTAGTTTTTGTAATTTGCACCAATATTTGGAAACATTTTCGATATTAATTCTTCCTTTGACATTGTGAAGTGACAAAAATTTGATGGAAACGAAATGAGGCCAGTGGAAGTGTCAAAAAGGAATTTGCTCATGGCCAATGTCTAATAATGCCTTTGCATCTGAAAAGCGCAATGATCTGCGCAATGTAGCATATATAGTTGGTATTGCGAAAAGGATGAAGTCAGAGCACCCATAAGGTATTGTGGAAAGGATGACACACGCAGTTAACAGCGTGGACAACCAAGATCTCGTTGGCATAATAACAGTAATGGCAGTGCTTTCATATTGTGGTGGGTATACACTGGCATAGGTAATGAATTACATTAAGGAAAAAGTCACAAAGTAACATTCATGCTTCTTCCGAATCTTTCTTTCCTTTACTCCTAATGTTTTCCACATCTTTCTTTATTTTCTTTTATGTCAAAACAGTCATTTCTACGGCTATAATTTACATAACTAAAGAGCAAATAGATCTGGTTGGGCAATTGATAAGCTTTTTATTTGATGATAGCCTTCGTGTTTTAAATTTCCCCATTTAACCCAAAATATTACTTGATCAAATGTATTAAGAGCACCACAATTGCAGTGTGATGGTGACGCGGGTATCCTCATGTTCTTTATCCCCCAGGGGCCTACTACGGTAGGTACGGGTTTGGCGCACCCGGGGAACCGAACCAACCCTGACTCCCTCAGTGGTGAGAGAGTCACTAGGTCAAATGCCCACCCACGTGTAGGCCGTGCGTAGAGACCCGTGTCGGTGGAAAGGAATATCCTGGTTGGTTGAGGGTTGCGTATCTGAGTCTGGGCCTTCCGTTTTTTCAGTGACTAGGGAGGGTACGCAACTTAATACACCACTTTGGTTTCTGCTTCATCTAAACGGTAGGCTAGGGACTAACCCACCCCTAGTCAATCGGCCAGGACTAAGTATTATACCTAACTCCAGGGTGAGTGGGACGGCGAGCCTGCTATATCCCCTGTGTAGCCCTGTCATCCCAGTAGGGTGACCCCTTGTTGGACTCCGTGGTGAGTGGGGAGCACCGGGGGATGAAAATTAAAATTTATTTTCATGGCAAAATCCAAAAAAAAAAAAAAAAGCCATTAAATATGGTATTGAGTTTGGAAAAGAAGTAGTCGAGTGTTGTGGTCCTCGCTACTTAATTGTTAATAGAACAGAGGAAAGAAGAAAGTTCTCTAGCGTAAGCCCTTTTGTTATTCAAAAGGGTCTTGATAACATTGCTGGTCCTGTAAAATCTTGTATAAGAGCACGCTTCTGGTAGAAGCAGAATCAGCATCAGCATCCCAGGCTGCAAAAATGCTAAAGGCCAAAATGTTAGCTAGCTATCCAGTAAAGGTCGATGTACACAAAAACTTGAATTCTTCACGCGGTGTGGTAAACACGCGCGCATTGGACGGGTTGACCTGTGAGGAAATTCAAGAAAATCTTGCTCCCCAAGGTGTAATTTCTGTGTATCGGGTTCAAAGAAAAGTAAATGGAGAATTCGTGCCTACCCGTACCCTGTTTATTACCTTTGATCGGGTAGATCTCCCA
This sequence comes from Hymenopus coronatus, assembly GCA_030762935.1. Lineage (NCBI taxonomy): Eukaryota > Metazoa > Arthropoda > Insecta > Mantodea > Hymenopodidae > Hymenopus > Hymenopus coronatus. Next base: position 163,208,343 of record CM060892.1, read on the forward strand.
CAAAGGATAATGGCAGGGTATGAATCCATTGAGGTAAGAAGACCATATATACCGAGCCCGCTCATATGCTATAAATGTCAGCGCTTTGGCCACACCAGTGAATGCTGCAACGGCGAGTCTACCTGTGTGAACTGTGGCAATATCCTGCATGACGGAGAATGCACGTCAGCTCCAACGTGTGTTAACTGTAACGGTGAACATACATCAAGTTCCCGTAGTTGTCCCCGTTTTGCAGAGGAAAATACGGTCCAGGAGATACGGGTTAAAGAGAAGGTGTCCTTCTTGGAAGCCCGGAAACTCTTGCGAATCCGCCAACCCTCTGTCCCGAAGTATGGTACCTATAGCTCAGTTGTAGCTAAATCGGTACAAAGTCGGGAAATCGCAACTCAAACCTGCGATATAAACAGGGTCACGATTTCAGAAAAGATTCTCACAGCCAGCTCACTTCCTAGGCCTTCGACTTCAACATCTAAGTCAGTAGCAACATCACTTACATCTGAAACTGTAAAAAGCGCTAAAATTAAATCGCCGCCAAAGCAATCGACCTCGACCAACAAGTCTGGAAAGCTAATAATATATAAAGAACCAGAAAGAAAGTTCAAGAACACCTATGAGAGAACTGACTTCGTCAAGCAAAGCGTAAAGTCTACTACCAAAGCAACAAAGGAAAACAAGAGTACACGGAGGTCCTATTCTGAGGATTCGTCTGGGAAGAACTCAGGTCGGTGACTATCATCTTTGCCGGTCTCTATTTCCAATCGGTTCGAGGTACTCGAACCGAAATTTTCAATTGGAAAAGGGTCCTTCCAAGTGGAGGAGATGGAGGAAGGTGAAACTGCCCTAACTGCCAGAAGGACAGTGACAAAGAGGCAAGACCATCCTCCCGTAGAAGGTGTCTTCCCGACACCTAAAAAGAATAAACTCAACCGACCTCCGCAAACTTCAAAATAGAAACAACCACAATGTACAACTTATCCCATTATAAAGTACATGGCTATTCTACAATGGAACTTATGTGGAATAAGAACACATCGACCTGAGCTTGAACTGCTGCTTAACCAGAACGATCCTTTGGCAGTATGTTTGCCAGAGACTAAGCTCCATCCACAAGACAGCTTCAAAATCAAACGGTACACCCCGGTAAGGTGTGATCTAACATCGGAAGAGGGTGTACCTGCGCACGGAGGCACTATGATGATCATCAGAGATGATATATTCGCTCAATCTGTATCATTACAGTCCGACATCCAGTCAGTAGATGTAAGGATTAAACGGTCACATACCAGACTCACTATTTGTAATATATACCTTCATCCGAATGACGACCTCTCGCTCACTGACTTAGGGGATCTAGTTTCTCAACTACCAACACATTTTCCTTTTGTAGGTGATATAAATGCCCACCGTCCACTTTGGGGCTCACCTCGGGCTTGTACGAGAGGTAAGTTATTTGCTGATTTCTTGAATAATTCTAACCTAATTCTCCTGAACACCGGAGAACCTACATTTCTTTCTGATGCTTTCCACAGTTTTTCACACTTGGATTTAGCAGTTTGTTCACCACCATTAGCATCTTCCTTACAGTGGAATATCATTTCTGATCTACATTCTAGTGACCACTTTCCATGTCTTATCAGGCTCTTGCCACAAGATACATGTTCCACACGTTTACCTAGATGGCGCATCGATCAAGTCAACTGGAACCTTTACTCCCGGTTGGCTGTCTTTTATTACAACGAGCACGACTCTGTGAATGCCTTAGTGGAGCACCTCACGATAAATATTCTTGATGCTGCCGAGCAGTCCATTCCACGGTCGACGACCCAAACCAGTCGTCGATTTCCGGTACCTTGGTGGACTGATGAATGCCGGAATGCCATTCGTGCTCGCAGGCGTGCTCTCAAGATTTTCCAACGTCGCCCAATACTGGATAACCTGATTGAGTACAAAAAGATGCGTGCCAAATCTAGGCAGGTAGTTAAGGATAGCAAAAAGACATCATGGAGCAAGTTTGTAGCGTCATTCAGTCGACATACACCTTCCTCTATCGTATGGGATAAGTTAAGGCGCGTGGACGGAAAAACGACTCATACGCCAATCGCCGGTCTTAAAACAGCTGTAGGAGATGTTGTTAACAAGCTTGTCGTGGCCAACACTTTTGACAGTGCTTTCGCTGAAGTGTCTAGCTCAGAGAATTATTCGCCTGATTTTCTTCCCGTTAAGGCTCAGGTGGAATCGCAAGGTTTCAACTTTCGTTCTAAAAATTTGAAGATTACAATCGACTCTTCACCATGCACTATCATCTTCGCGAAACTCTGCACCAGGTCCTGATGGAATACAAGTCCAAATGTTGCAACATTTCTCTCATGAAGGTAAGGCCTTCCTGCTCGAGGTCTATAATCGTGTTTGGGTTGACGCTACTTTTCCAGAAAAGTGGCGAGAGGCCACCATCGTACCTATTTTGAAAAGAACCGATTTCTTTCATCCAGCTACCGTCCAATTTCCCTCACCCGTTGCAAGGTGATGGAACGCATGATCAATGAACGGTTGATTTGGTGGCTGGAAACTCACAACCTACCAACCAACACCCAGTGCGGTTTTCGACGACGTCGTTCAGGAGCTGACCACCTTGTCTCGATTTCGACGCAGATAATGAATGGATTCATGAAGAACTGTCAAACTGTTGGGGTGTTCTTTGACCTCGAAAAGGCTTATGATACGTGTTGACGGGTAGGAATAATACGTTCCCTATACAACTGGAACATACGTGGACGCCTCCAGTTATTCATTCAGGAGTTAGTGAGGGACCGCATTTTCCGAGTGAGGGACCGCATTTTCCGAGTAAGGGTCAGCACGGTTTTATCAAATATTTTTGTTCAAGAGAACGGAGTGCCACAGGGATCGGTACTAAGCGTCACGCTATTTGATATAGCAATTGATTCTATCTCGAAATGTATTCTCCCAGGAGTATCGTCTATCGTAGACGACTTTGCCATCTATTGTACTTCTCAGCGCTCACCTTTTTTGGAACGCCGTCTGCAGCGGTGTTTAGACAACCTCTCAGATTGGAGCTCTAAAAATGGCTTTCGCTTCTCTGCTGAGAAACCACTCTGCGTGAACTTCAGGCGCCGCAGGAGGCGATTACCACCTTCGCTGCGGTTTGGCACAGTTCTACTACCATTCGCGGATGAGACGAGATTCCTTGGGTCGATATTCGATAGAAAACTGTGTTGGTCACCACATATAGCACAGCTGAAAGCGCGCTGTAACCGTTCTCTGAATATTCTACGGATACTGAGCGGCGGATCGGACAGTCTTGCTGCGACTTTATCGCGCTCTGATCCAAGCCAAGTTAGATTACGGATGCATAGTTTATTCTTCGGCAGAAGATTAGACACTGTCCATAATCAGGGTATACGTGTGGCTGTTGGAGCTTTTCCAACCAGTCCAGTTATGCTGAATCGGCAGAAGCCCTTCTGCAGTGTAGACGCGATATTCTGTTAACAAAGTATGGCTGTGGGCGAAAGTGCATGCCTTCGCATCCAACTTTCACTCCTTTTTTTAACACCGAGCTGGACGAACGTTATAGAAATATCTCAATTAGTCCACGGCCCCCAGGTGTTCCTTCCGAATGCTTCTTCATAAGCACGATATCGTAATGCCTAGAATGTTTCCCAAGGGGTAAAGGGTGCACCCACCTTGGTTACTTACAACATCCCATGTAAACCTCGGATTGACGGCATACCGAAGGTCTACAATGCCTTTTTGTAGTATCCGTAGATATTTTTTAGAATTTTTGTCAAACTACTGTGACCGAACTTGTATATATACTGACGGAAGTAAGTGCACCGTTGGTGTTGGGTGTGCCTTTGTTTATGATACCGAACAATATACATTCGGTTTTCATAGTGGCACATCTATTTATAGTGCGGAGCTATACGCAATATATCGAGCCATTCTGCATGTTGGCCGCCGAAATTTAAGTGACTGCCTTATATTGAGTGATTCCCTGAGTGTACTTCGGAGCCTTGGTGATCTCTACAACTACCATCCTATCGTGCAGCGTATCCAGGATGCCCTCCACGTTTTATCTACTTCCGGGGTTAATTTGGAATGTGCATGGATTCCTAGTCACATTGGTTTGCCAGGGAATGAACTGGCAGATTTTGCAGCAAAGACGGCAACCACCGAGCCCAGTACAAACATTTATTTTATAACATCGGAAGACTTTAAGCTTGTTGTGCGCAGGGCGATACTTTCGTGCTGGCACGAAGAGTGGTCAGCTCTCCGCGAAAACAAGCTTAGAGTAGTGAAGGACCTTCCAACAAACTGGGTAACTTCCTCTCGTCATTCCCGACGGGAGGAAGTAATTTTGGCTCGTTTCCCACTGCAATTTTACACATAGTTTCCTTTTTAAGAGTGAATCTGCTCCATTGTGTCCGCTTTGTGGAGAAGATTTGTCTGTCCGTCATGTGTTGCTAGATTGTGTTAATCTAGCACATATTCGGGAATCACTGCAACTGCCGGCCAGTCTTGCAGATAGTCGAGCGGTAGCTAAGATTTTTGAATTTTTATCGAAGATACCCTTCAAATTTCGGATTTAGTTGTTTTTATCCTTGTTTTTGTATTAGTTTTGATTTTTTTTCTTTTTCTTTTCTCAAATCACCAATCTGTGGCTTTTTCTATGATTACTTTTTTACATTAATTTTTAGACTAATCTTTCGTTCTTATTAATAATATTTCTTATTGAGCTTTATCTCTGGCTTTTGCCATGATTTGTTTAATAAGGGCGCTGATGACCTTGTAGTTGAGCGCCCATAAACACTAACCATCATCATCATCATCATCATCATCATGTTCTTTAGCTAGCTCATGTAGCTAGTGTCAAATAACCAACATCTGCAATAGGAGGTTAAACCTAAAATGGATCCCGTCATTTCTCCGCCATTTTCGGATGCCAAGAAGGGTTAATGGCTATGTGCATTGTTTATAGCTTATTCATTTTAAAGAATTACAACAAAAATATACTTATTTCTTTATTTAAATGATGTGACCAAGGGAACGATAGTTAATACATAAGAAATATATTTGATTTTACAGTTAGCTTGCGTCATTGTCTCCATAACCGGGTGCATTCCCTTAGAATTGAAGAAGAAAAATAGAGCAGTAGGTACTACGGCCATCTTGTGGCAAATGTATTTTAAGTGTTCGTCGCCAGGAAAGCTTCTTTATTTTAAACGATAGGAGTAAGGAAAGGACAGTTAATAAATAAAAATGTGTTTGAATTTCACTGCTGCGTTATGTCATCTCGATTAACTTTTGCGTTACCTTAACACTGAATGGGGAGGAAAAATGCCACTATTTCCATCTAGTGGCAAATAAATAACTACTTACCTAGCTGTTAGACGGCAGGAAAGCTTCTTTGCTGCTTCTTTTTATACAATAGGAGTAAGGAAAGGACAGTTAATATATGAAAATGTATTTGAATTTCACTGTTGCGTTGCATCATTGTGTCGATAAACTGGTGCATTACCCTAACATTGAATGGGGAGGGAAAATATAGCAGTACTACGACAATTTAGCAACAAATAACTGTAGTGTCACTGCCATCTGGTGGCTATTAAACGAACTGCGTTCGCATGGCACGGTTTTTATTCATATTATGAAATTTTAAATACTTTCTCGTATTATTTTTAAACATTTTCTTTTCCACAAACCTTGTCTTGACAATAACATTTCAGCGATTCATTTTTATATTTTAACTAAATTATTGCAAATTTGACCAATCCCATTATTCTACAGGGCGGCGCACGATAAGTCACCTGATTTGTTTCATGAATAATACATTTGTTGTTGACAAGATTTGTAATTTATTGATGTAGAAGTAAAAGAATGCAACTTGGAAATACGACCTAATGAATCACATGTTCAATATGACCGCCGTTTTGGTTTACATTTTCTGCAAATCGCACACGTGCATTTGTGACGACTCTCCGACACAAACCTTCTGGAATGGCACAGCATAACTCCACAATGATGGCCCTAAGTTGCACTGCATTTTCGGGTTTTCTGCGGTGTTTTAAGGAACCCCCAAAGGAAGAATTCAAATAGGTTAATGTCCGGGTTGCGGGGCGGCCACATTTCTCCTCCATAACAATTCTGGAAATCTGTTTGACAATACCCTAAGGCAAAGTCTCTCGTGTAGGAAATCAAGCACAACCTTGCTCCATCCTGCATGAACCATTGTGTCCGCAATGGAAGGCATGTGTTCATTAGATGAGAAAAATAGTGGTTTCGCAGCATGTCTAAATAGTGTGGACCGGTTACTGTAGCATCGAAGAAGAACAGACTGACGGTTCCACGGTTTGACATTGCGACCCACAGGCACAGTTTCTCCCCGTAGGTGTATTTCATGTAGATTATTCGCGGAGGTTCACGTGCTCAGAATCGAACGTTCTGTTTGTTCACAACACCGTTCACGTAAAAATAAGCTTCGTCAGAAAACCATATGTTGTGTAGCACTGCCTCTTAATCTTGCTCGATTGCCCACATCACAAACTGTAGTCTCCGCTCCCTATCTCTCGCAATATATATACAAGCGAAGCTCGGATTAAATAAATCTTTGTACAGATCGGTGTGAAATCCCAACTCGGCACTGGCTCTTCTTGTTGATTTACTCGGACTACAAGTCAAAGCCACTCGAACTGCTTCAATGTTTTGCGGCGAACGTACGGTACGTGCATGTGGCCGCTTACCTCAAAAACAGAGCCAGTGCCTGCAAATATGCGATGTAATCTGCGTATTGTCTGTGGGCTGGGAGCCCACCGTGTACCGAAATGAGCACGAAACCTTCTCTGTGTCAATGTAACACTGTTCATCGCCGCGAACAGCAACACAATCTTCGTCTTTTGTGCCACGGTCAACCGTCCTTTATCCGCCATCGCGGCAAACTGAAATTGCGGACTCAAAACGGAAGCGATGAACTAGTAACGACATTTGGAGTAATTTCCATGAAACGCACGAAGTTGAGCCCACAATTTGAAAGCTATTGCCCCGATAGTATACTTGTAGGATCAAAATTCAATCGGGTGACTTATCGTGCGCCATCCTGTATTTCACCTAGCACCATAGAAACATTTCTATGTTAAACATTGATTAAAATTTGGCAGTAACTGATCGATTAATTCTAATGACAGGCAACCCTCCCATAAGAGTGGTGTGTGCTCAAGGAATATGTATTTAACTGAATACAAGACGACCTCGAATGCAAGACAACCCCCATTTTTCATAACTAATTTTGGAATGTAGCATATTATCTGCATAAGACATGTTTAAAAGACATAGGTATATAAAAAGAATTTTTAAATGAAATTTAAAGGTCTGCCATATATTTTGAACAAACTAATGGACACTTAAACTGATTAAGTCCCTTAAAATTTTTATATTTAATTTAAATTTTAATTAATTAATTTTTAATTAATTTTTGAGTTGTTGCTGGACAGGTTAAGTATGGAAATGTATAGGTGCGATGGTGGCATAGTTCGCTGGAAGACACCACAAGGAAACACCGTAACATGGGGAAGAACAGAAGAGGAAGAAAGAAAAAAAGAAAAAAAGAAAAAAACACAACAAGTGAAGACACCGGCAACTAATCACAACACTCCGCAGCAGGGAACTCAGCACCTAAACACCTCCTCAAGAGTAACATCACTGACAAATGAAGCAGAAACCTTCACACCAACACCCAGCGAAGAACAGACCACAACACCACGTCAACTATCAACACAGACAAACACCACTTTGAACACCACTACAACACGAGGGACTCTCCCAGCCGTTTCGGGCGCTTTAGCGCAGTTGCGGTCGGTGTGCATCCCCAGCTACCACCTCGGTTCTTTCTGCAGCAGGCTCAGTATATCTAGCCTGCTCTTGTAAAAACAATCCGCATCCACAGTAATAGAGAACCGACACCACTCTTCCGCCTCATCATCCACGACGCCGAACAATACGCCGCAGTACTTCAAACCGGGTTTCATTCCTCGGAAAAGAAGTCCTAATTGAAGAAAGCCACACCACCTGGACTCCACTTTGCAGAAGATGCTGCAAATACGGACACACCGCCGAAAAGTGCTCATCTAGTACACGCTGCCACTACTGTGGAGCACCGAAAACCACAACTAACTGTAGGCAACACGACCTAACCAGACGCCGCCGATACTGCGCCACATGCCACCGAAATGACCACTACACCGGACAAATCTGCTGCCCTAGACCCTAATAGAAAACTACTAACTGCACTACACCAAATCCACACGAGCATCAATGAATTCCAGTTCAAACTACAAGATTTATGGCACGTAAAAGAACCTTAAGCCTGATAGAGAGGTCTCTGAGCAAAATTAAGCGGTCTTTCACGCCCAATTTAGAATGGGACGCTGAGAACCACAATAGTTAAAGAGCGTCCATAAATTAAACGCCATTTTTTTCTCTCATAACTGCCATAAACAAGCTCAACAAGAACATGGAAGCACACGCCGAACAACAGAACAACACCCTTGAACAACTCACGAAAAACACCAAAAGCTTCACAGAACTAAACACCTCAACCACCAATGAAATTACCGACTCCATCCTGGAAATTCAAACAGCCAATAAGGAAAGAGAAGACACCTACGAAGACAGCTCTCCGAAATCAACTTTTCCGGTGAAATCTCGGTATCGAATTTTTGGTGGAGTGCAATACTTTCTCTACACACTATGTACATAGTGCGTATGGGGAAAGTAATAAGACCACCAAAATACTCGCAGAATTTCTACATTGTGAAAAACTATCCAATTATTATGTTTTTTCAATCAAGAAACCAAAAAATAAAAACAAAAAAGGAAGGAAGATGGAAACAACGCTCGGTGGCAAATTCATAAAATAGTTGGCTGAAGAGAGCTAAGTATGCTCTAAAACAGCCCTGGGGGTGAAATAAACCTCCAAATTGCCCAATTGCTTGCTTGTGCGATGGTAAGTGGCGGTATCGTAACTGTAACGACACTATGGATATGATTTTGTGCTTACACGGCATACTTAATATAATACATCGTAAATATTTTTACCTAATTTTAAATTTACACAGAAATTCACATTTGGATCAGGAGAGACGGAGAAAAGAGAACGAAATATATGGTATATTCGATGATAAAATGTGACGGCGGTGGTGGTAGCGTAGTTGTAACGACGATTATTTATGGACGTTATTTTCTGTTAAGACAACATATTTAATATAATATATCGTAAAACGTTTTACCTGGTTAAAATTTGTGTGTAAATTCACAGTGCGATGTATGTATATGCGGCCCAAGGAGGGGAAATGCTCAGCTTTTGTTTGTACGTTGAATCCCAGTACAGCATTACATGCAATCACAGATGTGAAGGAGTCCTGTAATTTTATTTTATCCTCGAAGAGTAATATTTTTTCCAATGAGAATGCTCAAAGGCTCTTTATCAGTTAATTTTCAGCGCGAAATGAAACTTTCAAAATCTACCGCATGCGTCGCGACCTTGGCCGTAATCTATACCACTTCGCTTCCCCGTACGGTATTCGGAAAACAATATCGCGAATGCAAGACGACTATCTGTTCTGAACATTAATATTTTGCAAAAAGACATCGTCTTGTATTTGGAATAAATACGGTATTATTGCCCAAATGCCATTTTCTTTTACCAAGCTTTCCCCTCAGCACCTAGCCGATATCTCCCATCAGGCCTGCTGTGAAACATAACCATGGAACATTCAAAACTTTTGACTACACTTACCACCAGGCAATCTCAGATACATTGGTAATTGGGTAATGTTGCTGTATTTTTCATGTTTTCTTTAGATGGAAGAGATGGCCTTCTGAATTTGCCCTATTTATTGCATTATTACATATAGGTTACATTTTAATTGCATTCATTTTTAATGTAAATAATGCAGCAGCATTGCTATATTGGCTATTGTGTATATTTTGATAAACTATCTTTACTTTTGTACCCATTTTATTCAGATTTTAAACAAATGAGAAATGTTAAAATTCTTGCATATTGTGACGGCTGCTGCCCACCATGTAGGAGCTTACCTGCCTGGTTAGGTAGCTATTGTCCCAGTTGCCAATTCGTTAACAACAGAGCCCCACAAACATAATAACCAGACAAATAAAGGTCATTATGTCACTTCCCCAAGTTGAGTAATACATTTCTTGATACATCAATTTTGTAGTGTCCTGAACAGTCAATTTCTAGAAGCCTCACTCTGGCCTATGGGTCAGAGGGTATATAAAACTCCAGTGAGCAACTGTGAAAAAGTTAAAACAGCGAAGAAGTGTGAACATGGTGAATAAGTGCACAGTGCAGACAATTGTGGGCATTACTCAATGCTTCAGTTATTTTATGTACCAAGTATGTGATATTAGTGTTACAAGTGCAACATGTTGGCTATGTTGAGTGCCTTAGTGGCAAATAAAATAAGTTTAGAGAACTGGTGTTCTCATTTGTTATAGTATTAAATTCAGAATATGCAGCAGTGTCATCTAAAACTGGCATTTTAATTTCAATCTCATAACTATTAAACACCTGCCATGGATCACTTATATAAACTGCTTCATAAATTACCCATAATTTTGTGTAGATTTTAACCAAATTCAAAGTATACTGACAATTGATTCCCAAATGTAAATATTTCAAATCTATAATTGCAGGAATTTGCCCAAAAATTATAAATGCTCTAAAATGTTACCCTTAAACTGGTTAACAATTTTAACCAAAATTGAAACTTCTCAACAGATTATATTCATACCATTTAAACAATTTTGATTTTTATAATTCATAAACTGTGTCATGCTTATAGATGGACAGACAAAACAATGCTAATAATGTTCTAGTTCAAACCCATAGAGCCAAATCAGAACCAAAATCCTAGTTAGCTACTGTTTAAAATGAATATTGTTTGTAATATGCTAAAATATTTATCAGTTGCTAATGAACTATTTTGTATAAATGTTAACAATACATACAGAATGTAACCGAAATAAAGTTCCCCATTTTCATTCTGATAAGAGGAAAAAATTCTGATCAAATTATTTTGGTAACAATTTCCTTTATGCTCAGTGGTTTTAAAGAATATAGATTATACACAGTTCTTTATCCAAGAGATCCAGAGTGCATTCACTCATGCCAGAAGATAAGTATGCTTTTGCAAAGCACATTACTTGAGAGCAGGAGGTAAAAACAAACATAGTCAAGTTCACTCGCTGATTCTAGATAATAACTGATAAACTTTGAGCCTGCCTATATGCCATTTTCTTAATGTAAGTTTGCATTTAAAGATAAAATGTTCTGGTCATCTCCTTGGCGCAGTGATAGCATAGCTGCTTACCAAGTAGGAGACCTGGGTTCAATTCCTGGTATCGGCATGGGGATTTTTCCCCTACTGGGAGACCTGGTCCAGTGCACTCAGCAATGGGTCAACAGGGCCGCATTAACTGGCCTGGAGGAATTGAGTCGCTGACCACATCTCACCCTCCAATACTGCACCCTATCCATGACATCTGTCATGGACCAAAATGGGGAAGCAGAGGCTGGGCAGTAGGCCAAGTTTCCTTGTGAGCTGTCATACCTTGGAGTTATGATAAAATGTTATAAAAATATTCTGAAGCCCACCTCTGTAGTATGGGGGTAGCATATCTGTCTCAACATTCAAGAGGTCATGAGTTTGTATCTTGCTTGGTTACCTGGGTAAAGTTTTCTTTCAGGATTTTTCCTTATCCTGAAGATGAATGCCAAGTAACTTAAAGTTCCATGGACCCTGAGATCATTTAAGCATCATTTTACTAATTTCATTTATCGTCCAACATGACTAACCAGGCTAAAGGATATTACTCCAAAAAACTTTTTACACACACACACACCCACGCACGCACGCACGCACGCACGCACGCACGCACGCACACACACACACACAGGGGGGAGAGAGATTGATTGATTTTAAAGGGGGACTTTATTTCACTTACACTCAAATGTTTTTGGATAAGAGATCCTCAAGTAAAGGGCTTGTATATCATTTGGTAAATTACTTTCCCTATTATAGTGATAATTTAAAGAAAAATTGTTAGATTATTTTGTTGGCAGAATGAGACTGATCAAAAAATGAGATAGATAATATATAATGTTTATTTCTTGTTCAAAAAAAGTTTTTCTTAGTGTTGGTATTAAACTTAACTTATTGTTAAATGTATGTATATAGGAAACCACAATAAATGAATCATTGCATGACAATGGGTGCTATTTCCATTGCTAAATGACTGCCGCATGACAACTGAGAACCATTTTCATTGTTACTGGCCAGTCTGTTTCATGTAAATTGTAAACAACCTTAGTTTTCTGATGTTATTCAGCATGTAAGTGTCCACAAAACAAGTTCAAAGAAATTTGTAAAGGTGATGGCAGAGAAAAAAAAACAACAAAAAATAACAAAAACAAAAAAACAATGACACATTCAAATGAAAATTAGAATTATTTGAAACAATTTGAGAAGGGGAAAACTGCTACAAAACCAGGTACTGATTATGGTATAGTAATGCAGACCGTTTACAACATTAAAAAGAATAAGCAGAAAATACAAGATTTTGTAAGAAACTGTGCTTTTAATTCTGGACTACCTACATGAAAAAGCATGAAGAGATCCAATTCAATGAATGTTGCTCTTTTTCCATGGTTTAGCCAAAAGCGAGCAGAAGGAGTTGTTGTTTCAGGTGCAATGTGTGCTGAAAAGTTTAAATTTTTTCATGAAACTCTAGGGTTAGATGGAGAATTTCCTATTTACATTTGTATATTGTAAATGTACATATTTACATATGTACTATAATAGGATTAATTACAGGTTTCTCTATTATTCATGTTTTTCAATTATGCATGCATCTTCTCCCCCACATCACTCTGAATAATCAGGGGTATACTTCATTTTGTCCAAAATAACAGGAGCAAAGCATGCTACAAAACTTTGAGATTCTCTCTCTTTAACTTGTGTGTTTATAATAACTAAAATTATAAATTAGATGTATACTAAGTGAATATGTGAGTCAACAAGATATATGCATCTTCACTACTATAAGAACAGGAAGTATTTTGTAGCAGAACATGCAATGTGTTCAGACATACATAGAGCTTGTTTGACTGGCACCTGAACAAATTGCAGGATCATGCCACTGCTTATACTATTGCATTGAGACATTTACATAATTTGTCTCAGTTTGCTCGTGTGTTTTATGGTTCAGAGCTATGGAACTTTAATTCAAGTGGTGCACTCAGGGACATCATTTAGGAGGGTCTTCATCAAAAGAAAAATTATGAATACTGTAGTTTTAATAACAATATTTCACATTTAAGGATAAAAAGAAAATTTTTGGGGGGAACTGAAACTGCTTCAGGCAATCTTGCCCCCCCCCCCCAAGCAGAAACTGATGTGATGCTCCTGGGTATGCTAAATTACTTAAGTGTGGTACCTATACTGTTACTAATATAGTGGATTATAAGCTATGAGATAATTTTGAAACATGTATGAACAAAACAATTCTAATTCAAATGACTTTTTATTAAAAAGAACATTTTCATCTTTATCTTATGAGCAAAATTGTTACATGAAAAGTCTAAACCCACTTTAAATTTAAATGTGAATAAAAAGATGATTATATCAACAGGTTCGAAATACACATAGTTGACCTGTAGCACAAATAGAAATAAATAGTTTTTGCTTGTGTTATATTTGAAGGTGAATATGAGTGAAGTAAAGATTGCATCTCAACAATAAAAAATGTTGGGTGTAAATCATGTAAGCATCAAGCTTCACAAAAACATTTAAAGAACAGTGAAAGTTTTCATATTATTCACCTTTACAGAAGAATCCACTAAAAACATATACAGATGACCTCAAGAAAACACTCAAAGAAGTTACCATAATAAATAACAACCAAAAACGAAAAATAAACCCAAAGAATCCAACTCTTCCAAGACTGTATGCCCTCCCCAAAATTCACAAAGCAGACAACAGCATGAGACCCATCATCAACAATATAAGCTCTCCCACATATGAAGTAGCAAAATGGCTAAACAATAAATTCAACTCACTACCTAAATTCAACAACCTAAGTCTAAGAAATTCACTAGAACTAATAGAAAAAATAAAAGACATCACAATATCCAAAGGAGACGAACTAGTATCTTTTGATGTAAAATCATTATTTCCTAGCACTCCCACAGAGAAACTCCCGGAACTTCTCAGAAAATGGCTAAACACCACAGACCTACACATTACAGAAATAGAAGACTTGAACAAACTCTCCAGCCTATGCATAAAACAGTCAGCTTTCACCTTTAACAACTACATATATAGACAAGTCACAGGCCTAGCTATAGGAAACCCACTTTCCCTGTTCCTGGCAGAACTGTTTATGAGTGCATTTGAAACACACATTACTAAAGCCTTTCCACAAATTTTCAAAACTTGGTGCAGATATGTAGACAACATTTTTGCCATAATCCCAGGAAAACTAGCACTAAACGCCTTAAAACTCAACCTACAGGAACCCAAAATAAAATTTACCATAGAAAGAGAAAATGACGACTGCATCCCATCTCTAGTTCTAAATATATTAAAAAAGAATAACAAAATAGAATTTGGAATACACAGGAGAACAACACACACCAACAACTACATAAAAAGAAATAGCTTAAACCCCATTCCAGACCAATTTGCAGTGTTGAATAGTCTAGCTTTCAGACTAGTTAATGTTCCACTCAGTCCCACTGAATATAAAAAAGAATATGACCATATTCTGAGCACAGCAGTAGACAATGGTTTCAATACCTCCACAATCATCAAAAAGATCAATGAATACAAAAGACAGAAACACATCAAAGAAATTACCATCTTAGCCCATAGAGAAAAACCTCCCAAATTTCACAAAAACACATACAACCCACAGCTCCACAACAAGTTCAAAAAGTATTCAAGAAATTCAACATCAAACTAGCACCAACTAATAAATACAGTGTAAAAATCCTCCTGGGCTCCTCTCTAAAGGACAAAATACCCATGGAGAAAAAAATCAGGAATATATGCAATTGAGTGTCAAGACTGCACAGGAAGACGATAAGAAATCTTGAAATATGCAATAAAGAACACAGAAGACACATCAAGTCAAAACAGCTGGACAAATCTGCAGTAGCACGTCACTTTTAGGAAGCACACCACGAAATCAACCCAAACATCAAATTATTGAAAGAACTTTAGAATTTGTTTCAATTATCAGCATGGGAAAAAATCTACATCCATAAATACTGCCACACATTGATGAACATGGAATTCCCCCCTAAGGATTGCTTAACAAGTCTCATCGCCTGCCCATCAGATGTCACCCCAACCAACACACCCACACCCACAACTTGGAATCCAAACCCAAGCAGTAGTGGTTCAACAGCTGAGGATGCGGGCAACGGTCCGCAAAACAATTGTCCTGCACAATAAAAAAGTAAGTGAAGTGTGTGCTAATACGTACCAGTTTAATTAATTCAATTTAAATCTCACCATATTGAGTTAAAGTACACACATATTTAGATGAGAGTTGTATTTCAAAAATTGTTTTAATTTTTAACATACTTTACAAATGCAGAACAAAATGCATTTAAATTCTTGTAGTTATATGTTAAATTGCAATAGGTATTTTAGTAAGATAGAATTTATGGGACCTAAAATATTTGGATATCCACCTTTATTACAAATTTATGGTTCACCACTGCAAAATAAATATCACATTATACAAAAATTAACTATATTTTATTTATATGCAACTCATGCATATAGTTGTTTAATTAATATCTTTAGAGCCTGTTTTAAGAAATCAAAAAATTGACATGTTCCATCCACATGTCTTTCTCTATATCTCTGTTAACACTTTATTGTTGAAGAGCTTATTCTTCTATTTACTTAATGCTAATTGAGCTAAACATCAGCAGAAATGGTCTATTACTTGCTTCACATGTTTTTCTCTACATCTCTGTTAACACTTTATTGATAAAGAGCTTATTCTTCTGTTTAATTAATGTTAATTGAGCTAAACATTAGCAGAAATGGTCTATTATTTGCTTCCTTGTAAGTAAAAGGGAAATAAGGGAAGACATGTGGTTGAAATCCATTTCTTTGCATTGCCAGGAGTTAACAATTTCCCATGTGAGAAAAATTTAAGTATTTTAAAACTGAATCCAATATCTCAAAAATGGTCAACACCATGAAAAAAAAATTATATGACATAAACTGTGTGTTTTAACGTGATCTACACTTTTGTGCAGTAAGTTTTTGTCTATCTTTTGCGGTTTACTAGTTATGTAAAATTCATCCAGAATAAAGAGGTCTTCAGAGGCTATTCTCAGAAAAATCAAAATATACATTTTAGTTTTCATGTAAATCTATTTGATATATAGTATTTGAATCAAAATCGTTAAGAGCCATTTTCAAGAAAATCAAAATTTTTAAATTTTTTCTATGGGGTAGTTTGGGATGGAGAGATTTTCCTCAAACTCTTCATGTCACACCCTTGGAAGATATTAAACTTAAATACCAAGTGTCTTAAGTTTTTTGAATACTAAAACATTTATTCCTGGTGAAATCTCAGTATTGAATTTTTGGGTGGAGTGTAACACCTTCTTTATATACCATATACTATGCAAAGAAATTAAAAATACAATGCCATTTTTTGAACATAAAGATAGTTTGGGATGGGGAAATACTTGTGCAAATATTTGACATACATTCTCAGAACCTCTCTCCTCCCTCTCTCTCTCTCCCTCCCACCCTCTCTCCCTCTCTCTCATTCTGAATTCTAAATGTTGATAAACTCTCTTTCTAGGTAGAAAAAAACTATATTCCCCTTCTGAATATGTAAGCAATTAAGAAAAATAATAAACTTTTGTCAAAATAATTTGTAGGAGAACTAGGAAAATAAATGGTTGTGGTTAGAGACTAGACCAAGACATGTGATTATTATACATTAAACGTTTTGTGTCATATATTAGTACTGTTACTGTTATACTTAACTGATTGCCTGAGATTACATGTTGCGATATGCATGTACTTTTCTCAGTCAGTTATTTCTGTTCCACACACAGAAGCACATTGTATTCTAATATTGGTAACATGTTTCCTTTGCAGCTTGGAAAGACAGGCACTATAAACTATCAGTTACTGCTTAAAAAATGGGAAGGAGTATGTCTTCGTGCGGATGCTCTTCAAGACATGCTAAAGATTGGAGAATTTGACGATGAAATTGACTGGCTGAAGTTTATTGGAATTGCAGCAGGGCATCTTACAAAGGTGACAAATACTTGTATTTGCCAACATTAATAAGAAAATATATTACATAAACATTCACCAAAATTATGACAATTTCAATGTATTTTCATCCTTTTGAGTGCATTTAAAGGACATGTGAGTATAAACTATTTACATGTATATATAAAAGTTTTACATAACTTTTCCATATTTAAATTCTTCAATACTATAAATTGCATTTTGAGTTAAGCATTTTTTATGATTTTCATCATTTCTGTTCTCTGGTTTATGTTCTTTATTTCATTTGGTAATTTATTGAATAATTCCCCTCCTACAATATCTGTTGCTCAGTTATTCAGTATCCCCCTTAGTGTTGTTCTGAAGTATTGGTCATTATTTCTCAAACCATAAGATTGTAAATTACAAATCTTTTGATTTTGTTATGTACCTCGTGATCTAATATTATTAAGATAAAGTTATCAGCTTCTTTAAATGTGAGTAAGGGAGGAAATGCCCTTACTCTGCCTCACGAGCTGGGTAGTACAGGTCCAGAGGCCTAGGTGGCAGCCTCACCACTGCACTTGGGTGATGTTTTGGCTAGTAACCAGCACACTTTAAAGTAATTTTATTAATGAATATTAAGCAAAGAACCAGATGGGCCTACAATGTGTAGTAAAGCAAGAGGAAGACCAACAAATATGTGAAAGAGAACAGTTATTGAAGAAATTGCCGAAGAAGGACAAGCATGGAGTGAAATGAGAGGTTGGCTATAAATAGGGTGGAAACACCTTGTGAATGCCCTATGCTCCTCATGAGGAACAAGAGACCAACCAATTGACCGACCGACTTACTGACTTCTTTTAATGAAACATTTGAGGCTGGTGTTAAAATGTAGGAAATTGTTGAAAAATGTTAAAGTAGAACAATTAAACCCCAAATATAAATTATCATTGAAACATATATACATAAGTTTTATGTTTTCTTTAGTATTCATATAATGAAGCAGTAACAGCAAATATCAAAGAATCTTAATAATCATGCCTGTGTGAAGAACAAAATATCTAGCTTTGATGTATAATCATGACATTCTGTACAAAATAATGTTTAAAATGATATTTTAATAGAACAATACTTTTGACTGAGTCAAAACTATGAACTACTTCTTTCATGTCTCTTCTGTGCTGTGTAATGTGCTATCTTTATTTGCTACCTCATGTCACAGAGGATGGAACACAAAGAGGGTTGAAGGTGAATATTCTGAGCCTGTAATTACAAAAGAAAAGCGTTAGCCAAACTCAACTCTCATTTATTATAACAGTAATAACATTTACATAACACAGCCAAGCGAATCTTTTCTCAAAGTGAAATAAGCCAAACAGAAAGAAAGATTACGATTCACATAAAATATCATAGTGCTTTCAAGTAATTAGAAAATATACAAATATTCAGAATATTCTTGATCAACTTTTAAATCACTTCGCATCATAGTTCCTGATCTTGCCCATGCCACACTCTGCCTTTACATTTTTTCACATATATGAATGTATTTCTCCCTGCCTCAGTCTTTCTTAAAACACATGTAGTATACCAAAGAGCTCTTATCCCTTAAACTCACATATATTTCCTGTTTTTCTATATTAATTCTTGATTTGCCGTATTCCAACCTATACTAAACGTATTGAAATGCAAATGATTGAAGGTTCATTTGAAACACTCTCTTTGGAAAGCACCATGGCATCTGCAGGGTCTGCTTATAGCAGGTATCAGACTGAAAGACAACTACAGCAATAAAAAATATTGATCCTATAGAAGATAGAATATTTCATGAGGTATAGGTATCAGGGTAATCTGATACTCAGCATAATTTTTGCATGAAGCATAAAAGCATCTCAGATTTAAGGATAAAATATGGATGGATGCCTAGGCTTCCATGATCTGTGTCTTGATGTGTATTCTTAGCTTCCGGAGAAGGCCACATCATCTTGAATGGGGTTTCCGACATTTTGCTCATCTTCTTCGGGGCTCTTGAAGCTCTTACCCAAACTGAGCTGTGCATGTTTTGCAATCAATTCATTAATTCAGCACATAAATGAGACTTCTAAGATCAGCTTATTATGCTCATTTTCATTTATTGATGACCTATGGGACAATATTTTGGGGAAATTTGATATATATTTGTATATATATATATATATATATATATATATATATATATATATATATATATATATATATATATACATAAAAAAAAAAAGTAATAAGAATAGTGGATATGATCAACTCACTGGAAACCCAGTTCAAAATGTTTGGAATTTTATCATTAACCTTTAAATACCCATATTTTAGCCATATTGTTACAAGGTGTGTTTGGAAGATAAGTACCATTTTGTTGTACCGCCACAGCAACACTAGTGTTGCAGTTCCATGCATACACACTCGTTTCTCCGGCTCAATATCTGTCCACTGACATAATTTCAGCCAGATCATGTTGTGTTTACAGTTGTTAGTGATCCTTCAAAATGTTTAAGACAATTTCTGATCCTGCCGATGAAATGCGTTCTGTAATATAATATATATATAAAATATATTTTTGAGTGGAATATTAAGCCAGCTGAAATTCATTGTCAGCTTGTAGAGATTTATGGTGAAAATGTAATGACAGATGGAATGGTGAGAAAGTGGGTTAGGCAATTCAACGATGGATGACTGAAGCATGGAGTGGGTGGCCTTCGTTGTCACTCATGGTTTGGTTGAAAAAGTGAATGAGGCAATTCATGAAGACAGACAGTTCACAATAAGAATGCTTTGTGATGCATTTTCACAAATTCCAAAAAACTGTTTTACATGAGACTGTCACAAAGTACTTGAGTTATTGCAAATTGTGTACCCATTGGGTTCTGAAGATGATAACATATGTCCACAAAAAGAAGCCACCGAATAGTATTTGTCATTTCTTATCCAATACAGTCATAAGGGATATGAATTCTTAAGCAAGATGGTGACTAGTGATGAAACTTGGGCTTGTCATTGTCACACCAGAATTAAAATGACAGTCAATGATGTGGATGCACAGAGTATTCTCCAAATGATAAAAGTTCAATACAACAATGTCAGCATGAAAAAGCATGTGCGCTGTGTTTGGGATACATGGAGCATTCTGTTTCTTCAGTTCCTTCCCAAAGGCATGGAATGCTCAGTCAAGGTATTGTGTTGCTGCATGATAATGTATGTACCCATGCTGCAGGTGTCACACAAAACCTTATTCAACAATTCGTTTGAGAGCAGTTCAATCACATGTGCACAGCCGCAATCTCACACCATCTAACTTCCACTTGTTCTTGAACCTGAAGCATGAGTTCGGAGGAAGGTCCTTTGATAGCCATGGTGATGCAAAACACGGGTTCAGAGGTGGCTTTCTTTGTAAAGGGAATACAAAAGTTGATTCCTTGCTATGACAAATGCCTGAAAGAAGGTTACAACTACGTTGAAAAATAAGTTAGGAATGCTCTTTCATGAACAAAGAAATGTTGTGAAAACAAATATTTTATGCCCTTTTTTCCAAACCAGTACTTACTTTCCGGACACACCTTGTAATAAATAACCTAGAAAAGTTTACAAAATGTGCAGATATTCATAACAAAGACACCAGACACAGACCAACAAATAATTTGCAGTCATTCCAAAAAGGGGTTTACTACAACAATGTTTTATTTAATTTTATTTAATTCACTTCCATCCTCTATCAAGAATTGCTTATGAATTAAAACAAATTTAAGTTCGGAATTAAAAATATACCTCATGCCTTACTTGTGCCTTCTACTTTAGAGAAGGAGTTCATTCAATAAAAAATGCTGGAAAAAACTCATGTAGGGTTGTAAATATAATAAACACGAATATTCTAAGAAACAATGCTACACAAGTGAGTTGTTTGGAACAGATTTGTAAGTGTAGATTATGCAAAATTGACACCTCTGAAAAATTCAATATTAGAGCTAATCCTGGTAAATACTATCTAGTAATCTAACATGATCCACATTCTAGAGTTCTACTATTAATTCTAATCTCAAAATAGGATCTACAGTTTGGAGTATTGGGTGTCAGGTCAGGTTGGATTGGGTCGGGCCAGGACAGACAGCTACTAGGTGGGTAGGTAGATAGATGGATAGCAGTAGCATGTGGACTAGGGTATGCATTTTAAAGTCTAATGTTTAAAAGAAAGAAAATGTGTGTATGTGCGTGTGTGCATGCACATGTATGTGTGTGTGGTCAGCGTAACCCAAATACAAAAATTTGGTTAAATATAAAACTTGGTATCTTCAAAAATGGCTCTAATGATTTTGATTAAAATATTGTATGTTTATTGATATTTTTATGACAAACAAAATGTATATCCTGAATTTTCTGAGAATAGCCTCTGAGGACCTCTTCATTCTGTATAACTTTTGTATAACTGGTAAACCATAAGAGATAGCAAAAAACATACCACACAAAAAATGTATCTCTCGTTAAAGCACACAATTTATGTCATATACATTTATTTTCCAGTTAACCATTTCCAAGATATTCTGTGTTATTGGTTTCAGTTTTAATCTACTTAAACTTTTCTCTTTCTTTTTCTCTCTCTTTTGCTTACCCCCAGCAAGCAAAGAGAACTGAATTCCAATTGTTTCACGTAGCAACTTTTAAAAGATTTGCCTATTGCTTTAGCCCAGTGCATTCCCTTATTTCCCTTCTACCTACGAAAAAGAAAATAATAAGTCCAATTATTCTACTAATGTTTTTCCCAATTAGCACGATGTAGGTAAAAGAATAATCTTTTGTAAGAAATGTTTGTTTGCAGAATAGCTAAAGAAAGTCATGTAATAGGAACACATCAGATTTTTACTTTCTCTAGCCCCATATGTACAATGTACATAGGGATAGAGAAGTATTGTATTCCACCCAAAAATTTGATACCGAGATTTCCCCGGAAATACATGTTTTAGGACCCCCTGTATCCAAAAAAAGCATTTTCAGAAAAAAGGTCCATGTGTGTGTGTACGTGTGTCTGTGAACACGATAACTCAAAAACGAAAAGTAGCTAAAATACCAAACTTGGTATTTAAGTTTAGTATCTTCCAGGGATGCGACACGAAGATTTTGAGAAAAATCCCCCTACACCAAACAACCCTTTATATGGAACATTTTTCGAAAAGTTTTATTTTCTTAAAAATGGCTCTAACGATTTTGATTAAAATATCATATTATAGATATTTACCTAACAAATAAAATGTATATCTTGAATTTTCTGGGAATAGCTTCTGAAGACCTGTTTATTCTGGATGAATTTTGCTTAATTTGGCATAACTAGTAAACCGTAAGAGATAGACAAAAACTTACTATACAAAAAATTTAGATCTTGTTAAAATACACAAGTTATGGCATATACATTTTTCTCGTAGAGCTTACTGTTTTTGAGATATTCATTGTTATTAGTTTCAGTTGTGAAGTACTTATACTTTTCTCAGATGGGAGTGTCCGTTTTTCTTATGTTCTACTCCTGGCCAAGAAAAGAAGCGATTTGTAATGACAATCGCATAACGACAGCTTTTAAAACATTTGACTATTGGTTTAGCCTAGTGTATTCCCTTATTTTCTTCCTACTTAAACGAACTAAATAATAAGAACATTGTGCTACTCTCAATACAACAAAATGCAATGTTATCCGCCATGGACTAGGGGTAATATACTAATCTCTTGAGTCTCAAAGTCGCAGGTTCAAATCTGACAGAAAGTGATGGATATTTTCAGGTGCAAAAATTCTTAGTCTTCAGAAAGCAAGTAAAGCGTGTGGTCCCATGTCATAAATTTATGGCACATAGAAGAGGTAGGCAAGCATAATTTGAGGGAGGTAAGTACAGGTAGAGATAGGTGTGTATATGTGTATATATTTATTTTTTATTTCATATTTCTGTTAAGCTATATCAAGTGAATATGACTGGTGTTCAGTCTTTACCAGACATAGGAACAGTTTACAGTAATCCTTTAATATTTTGCCTTAATTTTAGTTGTCTCATTTGTAATTTATTCCTTAACTCTTGTTTACTGTCCATATCCATTTATTTTTCTGCTTGTTCAAATATTGTTTTACTTTCTTACAATCTTTGCGGAACATTTCAATTAGAGTCATATTTCTAACCTAAACCATTTCTTATTGATATATTCTTTCCTCCAAAGTTCAGTTCCTTTGCATTTATGTATAATGTGTTCCAGATCTTCATTTCCACCACATATAGGATATTGGTTTTGTGGGATACCCATCCTTACACCGTTTAGCCTCCATACTTCTGTTCTCACCCATGCAATGCCTTCTCGCTCCTCTTTGTTTGTCATGTCCATGTATTTTTCTCTTCTAAATGAATTTTTCATCAGTATATTGAAGACTAAAGATCTGTTTTCTGCTACCTCACTATAGTTATTTATTATGTAATAACATAAAATTATGGCTTTTGATTTGAGTGGGAATCAAAAAGAAACTTTACACTTGCCTATCATACAATGTGTAGTCTATGAGAATTTTGTAATGTTAAGTTATAGTTCGTTATTTATTTCGCAGCATTAGGATAGGGTGCAATCAGTGGGATAGTTTCGCTTTGTGGTTGCTGGGCGTGATGATGGTACAGTTATAGCAGACCATGACAAACCAATAGTATTCTTGTTCTGTGATGTATTTTGAGAAAATGACAGATTTTGAGAATTATGATATCCTTAGAGCTGCAAAAGAAGCAGAATAAAATTTACTATCTGCTAAATCCCGAAAAGTTTATGAGGCACAATATGAGAAATTTATAAAGTGGTGTTTAGAAAAGGTTGCAAGTACTTACAATGAGAATGTACTTTTTGCTTATTTTAATGAGCAATCGAAGCACATAACATTATATTATGCATTACTAATTTTAATTGTTTGTATGTAGATCAGTGATGTATACACACTAATATCATGAATCATTTTGGCAAGCGTAAAGTTGAAACAAAATTACTTTATGCTTGCATTTTATGCTTGCTGCTCTTCTTTGCACATGGATTCCATAAAATCAAATTTGTGATCTGAAATAAGCTTGTAAATTTCTCAAGGAAAAACATTTTTTTTTTATATTTCTATATCCTCAAATCTCTTTCTTGGTGATTTCCAAAATTATTCTAATTGTTTTCCCTTCTTCTCCATATCTCCTCTAACCCATTACTTTCTAAGTCATTTCTAAGATAATTTACCCTTCATTGTTCTTTAAGCTTTCTCTTGGTATTCTAAACACTTTTTTAACAAATTCCTTTCTTCTAAGTTCTAATTTCAGAACTCTTTTCATTATCTTCCCTTACAAGCCACTCTACCCAATTCTATTTTTGCTACCTGGCTAACAGTTGCATTTGGTGTCCCAATCATTTCTCTATAGAATATCCTATGCAAAATGTAAATGTAAATGGCTTGTTATTTATGGACGCTCTTTAACTACTGTGGTTTTCAGCGTCCCATTCTATACTGGGCATGAAAGACTGCTTAATTTTGCTCAGAGGCCTCTCTATCAGGATATCCTATGCACCTCGTATATAGTTCCCATCCTTCTAATCCCCACACTTTATTTTATACTTTTTCTAACCATTTAATATTTATATTGGGTACATGTGTTTGCGTTCATGCGTAGGTAGGCAGGTATAGGTAGAATTAAGTAAATATAGGAAGACGTAGATAGATATAGGTATGTGGGTATATGTAGTAAATTGTCTAACCAGGATGTCTTATTTATTAAATGCTGTTGCAGTCATTAACACAAACCATGTACATGATTTGTGAACTGCTAACTGAAGAGCCAGAAGGTGGCAGTGACATGGTTCCATTGGAAACATTCGGGGAGCTATACACCTATCTAGCAAGACTGAACTGTGGAACTCCAGAAGATGGAGTACCCAATGATGGCAAAGAAGAAAGTGAAGAAACTGAAGATGTACAGAGTAAGCCAGTAGAAATTGTACATGAGGAAGAAACTACAAAGGAAGCTCAGGAAGAGCAGAAGCAGAGCCAAACTGACAATAAAGAAAGTACTGGTGAAGCAGACTCAGATGACAAAAAGGATGAAGCTGTTCAAATAACAGCCGCAGAACTTGACGCTTTGCGAGGTAAGTAATTTTATGTTCTGATTTACAGTGAATAAGGTAAAATGATGTAATTCTGTACTCCTTAACTAATTCATTGTAATATCTTGGTATGGACAGCAGTAAGAGTTCCAGATTTCTAGATATAGCTATTCTTTGGCCAATATACAAGGTAGGAGGTAAATAAGTGCAAATATTTATATCAGCAAATATTAATATAAAAATAATAGTTGCTACAAATCTTCACTTATCTTTGAAATCCTTGCTTTGGACTAGTTTCGCAATGAATTCATTGCATTATCAACATAAATTTCCTTATGGACAATATGATAATCCAGTATTTGCATATTTTTTTTTTGCTATTTTTACTTTCTCTATACGTACTATGTACGTATCCAAAAAAAGTATTTTCACGAAAAGGTCCGTGTGTGTGTGTGTGTGTGTGTGTCTGTGTGTTCGTGTGTCTGTGAACACGATAACTCAAAAACGAAAAGTCCGTAAATTACCAAAATTGGTATTTAAATTTAGTATCTTCCAGGGATGCGACACAAAGATTTTGAGAAAAATCCCCCCACCCCAAACTACCCTTTACATGGGACTTTTTTTCGAAAATTTTGATTTTCCAAAAAATGGCTCAAACGATTTTGATTAAAATATCATATATTAAACATATTTACCTGACAAATAAAATGTATATTTTGAATTTTCTGAGAATAGCCTCTGAAGACTACTTTATTATGGATGAATTTTGCATAACTACTAAAATGTAAGAGATGGACAAAAACTTAACACACAACAAATGTAGAGCACGTTAAAACACACAATTTATGTTATATACATTTTTTTCCTGGAGTTGATTGTTTTTGAGATATTCCTTTTTCTTGGTTTCAGCTTTGAAAAACTTACTTTTCTCATACAGGAATTTGTCAACTCCTGTCCATACAAACAAAGGAACATCAGTCACATAGCAACCATCTTTTGCCTTTCACTTTAACCTATTAGCATGATTAGCATGAAATAAATAAAAGATAAGCTTATTAACAATAATTTTTACAGAGATATATGGAAAGTCATGTGAATGGAACACATCAGATTTTTTAAAGTTTGTTCATGATGAAAGTTTCGTGATGCTTTTTAGAATGGTTAGTATTCCCTATTTCAGACATTCAGTTGTTTACATAACAGGATGACCCACCTTTGCTCTCTTATTTTGCCCAACTATAGGTGATGTGATATGAAGGAAGAATTATTGATCACATTGGAACTTCAACATGCATAACTATATGATTTTGTTTCATACAATATTATCTGTTTGGATTCACAATGTATTCAGGGTTCAACTTAAAAATATTGAACACAATGACATTATTATGCTTTATTTAAATTTGGTTTCATTGAGCAAACACATAACTGAAACCAACATGTAAGCATTGGCACTTCCATTCTTTAAATGACAAAATCGTTCTCATTGCTCCTACAAAGGTGAGAAATTAAAATTAAACTTCAAAAATTAAAAAAAGCTTCAAATCAGGAATTAAGAGAACCTGTATCACAGATACTTTAATATATTGTCTTTTGGGAAGATGATAATTTAGAAATCACTGATGATACAGTCCCTCGCAGTATTGGCAGATTACTCAGTTGTGACATAAATTAAATGTATATCTGCTAATTCAGCATTTGTAAAAACCATTCGTTGTGTAAGGAAACCTTGCAACTGAATCTGACTTTGTTACCTCACTGTGAGTCATGTGAATGTAGGTCAGCAGTGTGCTAGTTATACTAAACATAGAAGCTGATCCTTGTGTGTATATGTAAGCACAAGAAAGACACAATGCATGGCCATTCAAAACACATTACACCCTGAAATATGTGCTTCATTTATGGTAATGTCATTACTTAGCATACAAAATGAGACACCTTATGTATTATATGCATTGTTCTCAACTAAATATCAAATTATTTGCATTTATTCAACTTCCATTCTGTTTACTGATTGGAGTGGCATAAACCAGGAGTCGCCAACTGCTTGTTTTTGTGCTAGAGCAAGTACTGTGCTGGATTTATTGCATGATTAAATTTCCAAAAGATGTTCTGCCACAGCTGATTTATCAATTTGTTTGTATTTAATATTCCTAAAGAACATCCAATAAATCCATATTTTAAATTATTAAAACACTTAAATGGACCCAGATTTAATGTTTTGGGAGAAAATTTTATATTAAAGTATAAAAATCATGCAATGAATTTTGATATATCATCAATTGACTCTCTCACCAAATTTGTTTTGATTCCAGTAGTTAGCAATGCCTTGGTACACAATCCACCTAGTAGCAGTAACCATAACAATGTAAATAAACAAGATCAAAAAGAAACTGAGCTGACGATGCAATAGACCATTTTATTGCGAAACTAGTCCTTGAATTCCAAAAGATAAGTGAAGAATTGTTACAATTATTAATTATTATATTAATATTTGTATTACTTCACTGTTACTAGCTTCTTTTTACATTTATAAGATAGGAGAATACTTAAATAAACTGAAAAATAAATGGATAAGGACAATAAACAGAGTCAGAGAACAAAATACATACGATATGACAAATTAGAGTTATTATAAAACATGAGTATACTGTTAAAAAGCCACGGTTGAACACTGGTCACATTCATTTGTACCTAAATAAATAAAATACATAGAGCCCATAAATCCCTTCAGGGCAAGGGTCTACTACTTGTGTAGGGATAGCTCGGAATTCGTACTCTAACACTGCTTCAACTTGTTCACTTTTAGCCTGGTGATATGCAATGCTATGATACTAATCTTATGACTATACTTTTTTCTACTCCTATGATTTGTTTTGTCTGCGACATCAGTTTTTATCTCACTTTTCACTATCACCACAGTATTCACTTTCCTGTTATGTGTTGCACTTTCCTATCTCCCTCTCTAGTCTTCTCCATTTCGCTCTGTCCTTAGTGATCCTCATCCAGTCTGTACCAGCTGCGGTCTGAAATATGTCTGCCCATCTACATTTAGGACAGCCTCTCTTCCTTTTTCCCAGTTCAGACGTCTCACACTGTTGTAGTGTAATCCCATCTATCCTGTTGTAGTGTAATGGCATGACCTCCCCACTTCCATTTTAGCTCAAGTGCTTTATTTCCCATGTCCATTATATTCGATCTTGCTCTCAGTTCTGTATTCCATATTCTGTCTGAAACTCTGAAGTTTAGAATCCGCCTTTCCAATTTCTGCTGTCATATTTTCAGGCTTTCTATCTGTTTTTGTGTGCTAGCCCATGTTTGACATCCATATAATAACACTGGTTTACACAGCTTTCCAGTATTTTGAATTTTAGCTTTTTGTTGATATACTTGTCTTGAAGAATAAAATTTAGACTGGGAAATTTGCTCCATGCCTGTGTAATTCTTCTGCATATCTCTTTCTCTCCACTTTTCCTGACTGTTACCAACTGGCCCAAATAAGAGTATTCCTCTACTTGCTCTATTGTTATGCTGTCTAGTGTTGTTGGTTTGAAGATATCCATGGACATCAGTTTCGTTTCATCTGCATTCATTTTTAGGCCAACTTCTTTACTTTTAAGATGTAGTTCATTTAGCATCCGACCCAGTTCTTCTGATGAGTTTACAAATAAGACTATGTCATCAGCGAAGCGGAGGTTCATGAGTTTTCTGCCATTTATATCTATGCTGAATTTACCATTCTCCCAGTTCATTTTTATTTTCTCTACATGTACTATGTACATAATGTATAGAGAAGGTATTGCATTGCACCCAAAAATTTGATACCGAGATTTCACCATAAAGACACATTTTAGGGTCACCTGTATTAAAAAAAAAAATTATTTTCAGAAAAAGGTCCATGTGCATGCGTGCTTGTGAGTGAGAGAGAGAGAACATGATAACTCAGAAACAAAAAGTTGGTAAAATACCAAACTTGGTATTTAAGTTTAGTATCTTCCAGGGATGCGACACAAAGATTTTAAGAAAAATCCTCTCACCCTAAACTATCCTTTACATGGAAAAATTTTTTAAAATTTTTGTTTTCTCAAAAATGGCTCTAACAGTTTTGTTTAAAATACCATATATTAAGGATATTTATATGGCAAATAAAATGTATATCTTGAATTTTCTGAGAACAGCCTCTAAAGACCTCTTTATTCTGAATGAATTTTGCGTAATTTTGCATAACTGGTAAACTGTAAGAGATAGACAAAAACTTAGTACACAAAAAAGTAGATCATGTTAAAACACACAATTTATGCCATATACATTTTTTTCGTCAAATTGACCATTTCTAAGATATTCCTTGTTATTTGTTTCAGATGTAAAATACTTTAACTTTTCACACACGGAAGTTCACACCTGGCCCTGCATAGAAACGAATTTCATCCACATGGCAACTAATTTTTAAAACATTTGACCATCATTTTAGTATAGTGTATTCCCTTATTTTCCTCCTACTTTCAAGGAAGCAAGTAATTAAGAATAATTCTGCTAATGTTTATCTTGATTATCATAAAGCAGATAGAAGAATATGCTTTTTAACAATTTGTTACAGCGATGTAGAGAAAGTTATGTGAATGAAACGCATCAGATTTTCTTCAAAACATTTTCCAGAAGACATGTGAACAGTTTTGGTGATATTTTGTTGCCTTGTTTCATGTCTCTTTCTATCTTGAATGTCCCCTCCTTCCCTGTCCTAACCTTGGCTGTCCTAACCTTGGCATAGCTATTTAGGTATATTTTACCTAATATTCTGACATATTTGTTTTTCACGCCTACCATCTTTAATGCCTTCAGTACCTCTGTATGCTCCACTGAATCAAAGGCTTTACTGTAGTCCACAAAAGCTAATTGGAGCGGTATCTTCGGATTTCTCCAGTATCTGTATTTGTACATAGTATAAATAAACAAATAAATAACTAAATAAATAATTCTTTAAAAAGTCTATTCAAAAGTACAGTGACTTTGGAGTTCCATGCACCTTTTGCCAAAATTGTTTAAAATCTCAAAACATGTTTTCTGTTAAAGGAATCACAGGTTTGGTTTCATTTGAGGAGTTCCAGGTTAAAATACATAGAATTCCAAACCAGGAAACAATATAGGATGTGTTTAATGATGACTACTCCCCTGTAATGCACTGTTAGCCATATGTTTGAACTTAAATAATTCATCTGCAATTATCTCAAAAGTACATTTTTTCAATGCATGTTACTTTTTTTCAAAAACTATAAATGCTTCAAGTCTGAAACTGGCACTCATGTATGAAATAATCTATTACATACATTGAACTAGTTATATTTTTATGTTTAATACATTTAAAATATAAATGATAATTTTGTTTAAACAACTGAGATGTAAAATAGATTCAATTTCTTTACAGAGGGGGGAAGAAAACTTCTACAGCCAGAAATATTACTGGCAGCTTGATTTATTTAGTTCAGTACTATGGGGTAGTATGTATTCATATAGGCGAAGCTACAGCTAAGTAGTTAGACCCTCTTCTCCCACCTAGGCAGCCCAGGTTCGATCCCAAGTGCCCGCATGTGGAATTTGTGGTGGATGAAAGAGCATCTGGACAGATTTTCTCTGGGTACTCTGGTTTTCCCCCCTCATTCCACCAATTACTCTGTCATTCACCTTTTCTATCATCCATTTTGCTTTCATTTCATATCATCCACTTCTACACGCTGACCACTCATTCCAGGTTCTTCATCCTGTGGTCCCATATTGTTGGCTCTCCGACAGACTTCTGACCCCTAGTCACTCGCTTTTAAATCCTAGGGGTTGTCAGTCCTACATATGGGGAGGGTAAGCAAACTACAATAAAAAAAAGCATTCATATATAGTAGACTCTTTGCTTCAACTGTTTTCTGAGGAAAAGGAACTTAAATACATCAAAATTTTGTCCTTTATCTAGAGACTTCTTTTAGAGGTTGAAATTTTTTTAGGCTAACTAAAACACAGGTAATTGCAAACATTTAAAGAGAGATATCACTACATATGCTGACAATTCAGTATTTTTTTTTTTTTTTACATTGATTTGTGAACTACATCTGGATATACCCTTGTTCCTTGGGTAAACTACATGACCACAGAAGTAAATGTAAAAATGTAAATGGCGTGTTATTTATGGACGTTCTTTAACTACAGTGGTTTTCAGCATCCCATTCTAAATTGGGCATGAAAGACCGCTTAATTTTGCTCAGAGGCCTCTCTTATCAGGCTTGAGATTCTTTTATGTGCCGTAAATCTATGACACAGGACCAATGGCTTTACTTTCCTTCCGAAGGAAGCCATGCTAAGGATTTTTACACCTGAAAAAATCCATCGTCCTCTGCCAGGTTTGAGCCCGCGACCTTGTGTATATGAAGCTAGCATGGTAACCACTACACCACGGAGGCCAACAAACCTCAGATGTACAGCCAATAGTGGAACTCTCCTTATTAAAAGGAATTAATAGGTAATAGCCAATTATAATTTTAATTCCAATTTTAATCTATGAATATTAAATTGATTTTTTTAATATTTAAATCCAGGATTAATTCATATTATGATTGATGTTATACAAAACTGATGTGCTCCATTCACATGACTTTCTCTTATTATTCTGCAACAGATTATTCATGCAAAAGCTGATTCTTCTCTCTACTTCGGGGTAATCTAGAAAAACATTAGCAGAAATGGTCTTATTGATTATTTCCTTTTAAGTAGAAGGGAAATAGGCTAAAGCAAATAGTCAATAGTCAAATTTTTAAAAGCTGCTGCTATGTGATTGAAATTTGTCTCTTTGCATGGCCAGGAATTGACAAATTACTGTATGAGAAAATGTATTATATAAAAGCACTTTAAAACTAAACTAATTTACAAGGACTATTTTGGAAATTGTCAACCACACGAAAAAAATGCACATAGCGTAAATTGTGTCTTTTAATTAGATCTACATTTTTTGTGTAGTAAGGTTTTTATCTTCTCTTATAGTTTACCAGTTACACAAAAGTCATCAAGAATGAAGATCTTCAGAGGCTATTCCCAGAAAATTCAAGATAAAAATTTTATTTGCCATGTAAATATATTTAATATATGGTACTTTAATCAAAATTGTTAGTCATTTTTGAGAAAAGCAAAATTTTTGAAATGTTTTCTATGTAAAGGGTAGTTTGGAGTGGGGGATATTTTCCTCAATATGTTTTGTTGCATCCTTGGAAGATATTAACCTTAAATTCCAAGTTTGGTATTTTACCAACTTCTCATTTTTGAGGTAACGTTCTCTCACACACACATACACACATGTACATGCACACACACATCCGTGTAAAGCTTTTTCCAAAAATGCTTTTTATAAATACAGGGGACCTTATAATGTGTATTTCTGGTGGTTTTCGATATCAAATTTTTGGGTGGAATACAATACTTTCTCTACCTAATGTACATTGTATATACGTGCTAGAGAAAGTAAAAATGGATCCATACACATAACCCCCTCCCTTAATAGATTTCTGGCTATGCTACTGCATGTCCATGTACTCACGCATCCCACTCCCTTTAAGCTTACTAATTATTACAATTCAGTGTACATCTGTATTTACTGATTAACATCATCTACATTAGCATGGTTTTGTGCACAAATTTATTGTTCTTATTACATGTGTTTTATGTGTGTATTTACTCATCTTTATAGATACTGTAAGGAACAATCTGTACACACACAACAATGTTAGGTCAGTCATCTAACTGGCCGTAAGTATCCTCCATGGTCTAGCATCTGGTTCCCAAGGTTATGGGTTCAAACCCAGTGAGGGCAATGGGTTTTTTTCCGGCATAAAAATTCTTAGCATGGCTGCCTTCAGAAGGGAAGTAAAGCTATTGGGCCCATGTTAACAACAGAAAAACAAATGCTGTGATGCAAATTAATCTTCTGCCTATTATTTAGAATCACTATGAACATGATTGTTACTACCATCACTTCCATATATATCAGGAGAGAAACTACAAATGTAAGGTTATTAATTAAGTGATTTACTAATGGCTTCAGAATGACTATATAAGAGGAAATGGAGCTGGAATTTACTGAAAACTGTTTAACCTGTATGCTGCAGTAGTGATAAATTCCATTCACTTTCATGGTGAAATTCATGCAGTTGAGATAGCACTAACACAACTTATGTACAAAATAATTCCTTTCAGTACACAGTTTTATTAATTGATTCAATTTTAGCTATACAAGTTATAGCAAAAAATAGGTCTCCAACCACCAGTAAAGTCCACAGAACACTCATCAGAATATTGGCA
The DNA here is from genome assembly GCA_030762935.1 of Hymenopus coronatus. NCBI lineage: Eukaryota > Metazoa > Arthropoda > Insecta > Mantodea > Hymenopodidae > Hymenopus > Hymenopus coronatus. Next base: position 163,242,131 of record CM060892.1, read on the forward strand.
AACAAAGTAAAATTATCAAACAGCAATGGGTACCCTCTCACTTGGGACCCATGGTAATGAGTTTGCTGATTTATTGCCAAAAATGTTACCAAATATTTACAAAAACCAAAACCATCTTTATTCTATCATTCTGAAAAAGAAATAATCAAAAGAAACTTCCAAAAGAACTGAAGGAACATTTCCAAACACAAAATAATGACAAGTCATGGGCAAAGTTTTATACACAATAATCACTTAATTCCTAAACACCCAAGACATGAAATTGTGGCGACATATACACTGCTAACACATCATGACTATTTGGCCACACATCTTTGTAAAATAGGAGTCTTTCAACTCCTCATATTGTGCCCTATATCAAGAACAGAACCCTGTAATGAATAAGGAACACCTCTCTAACTGTTAGCTCTCAAGTTGTCACCTGTAAGCACAATGACAGGACTTTATTGGGAAGTAAGAAAGCAAATAGCATATATCCAACCATTTTGGCATTAGAATAATACTACTACTCAATTAAGTAGAATCTCAGAAGAGCATACTTCCAAGCTTGTTTTTCAGAAAAAGAATCTTGATAAGAATTTACTAGTAATCAGCACTTTCCAGGATACATTTAACACCCCACAAATCTGAAATTCTGGATAAACCTTACACAAAATCCATAATTAAAATATACAGTATTTTAATAAAAATCTAATGTGTTCCATTCACATGACTTTCTCTACATCTCTGCAATAAATTATTCTATTTACTTCATCTAATTGAGAAACAATTAGCAGAAATGGTTAAAATTTAGTTGAGTCGATTTTGTAACACTACATCACTTACTTTTTTATTTCGGAAAACATGTTTCAGAAGCCATGTGCTTCCATTGTCAATTCCTTTATAGCAGAAATAGTCTTATTACTTGCTTCCTTGTTAGTAGAAACGAAATAAGGGGGTACCATAGGTTAAAGTTATAATCAAAAGCTGGTTGCTATGTAACTGAAGTTCCTTTGTTTGTATGGACACGAGTCCACAAAGTCCTGTATGAGAAAAGTATAAGTTTTTTATAGCTGAAACCCAAAAACAATGAATATCTCAAAAACAATCAACTCCACGAAAAAAATGTATAACATATATTGTGTGTTTTAAGGTGCTCTACATTTGTTGTGTGGCAAGTTTTTGTCCATCTCTTATGGTTTAGCAGTTATGCAAAATTCCATAAAATTGACCTAGAATAAAGTAGTCTTCAGAGGCTATTCCCAAAAAATTCTAAATATACATTTTATTTGTCAGGTAAATATCTTTAATATACAATATTTTAATCAAAATCGTTAGAGCCATTTTTTAGAAAATCAAAATTTTTGAAAAAAATTCCATGTAAAGGGTAGTTTGCGTTGGGGGATTGTTCTCAAAACGTTCATGTAGCACATTAAACTTAAATACCAAGTTTGGTATTCTAACGACTTTTCATTTTTGAGTTATCGTGTTCTCTCTCTCTCTCTCTCACACACACACACACACACACATACCCACGCACGCACACACTCTCTCTCTCTCCCCCCCTTCCTCTGAAAATACATTTTTTGAATACAGGGGACCCTGAAACATATATTTCCGGTGAAATCTCGGTATCAAATTTTTTGGTGGAGTGCAATACACTATGTACATAGTACGTGTAGAGAAAGTAAAAATCAGTAGAGCCATTTTTGAGAAAATCAAAATGTTAGAAATTTTTTTCATGTAAAGGGTAGTTTGGGATGGGGGGATTTTTGTCAAAATCTTTGTGTCGCATCCTTGGAAGATACTAAACTTATATACCAAGTTTGGTATTTTACTGACTTTTGGTTTTTGAGTTATCATGTTCACAGACATACGAACACACACACACACACACACTCACACGCATGCATGGGCCTTTTTCTAGAAATACTTTTTTTGGAATCAGGAGACTCTTAAAACGTCTATTTCCGGTGAAATCTTTGTATCAAATTTTTGGGTGTAATAAAATACCTTCTCTATACACTATGTAAAAAGTTATGTGTAGAGAAAGTAAAAAATCTGATGTGTTCTATTCACATAGCTTCCTCTACATCACTAACAAATTATGGTTAAAAAGCATATTCTTCTATCTACTTTATGATAATCAACATAACCGTTAGCAGAAATTGTCTTAATTACTAGCTCCCTTGTAATTAGAAGGGTAAAAGGGAATACACTAGGCTAAAATGATAGTCAAATCTTTTAAAAGCTGGTTGCCATGTAGTTAAAATCTGGGACTTTTCAACTTACCACAAGAGAAAAGTTAAAATATTTTACATCTGAAACAAATAACAAGGAATATCTCAGAAATGGTCAATTCCACATAAAAAAACGTATGTGATATAAATTGTGTGTTTTAACGTGATCTACACTTTTTTGTGTAATAAATTTTTGTCTATCTCTTACAGTTTATCACTTATGCAAAATTCAATCCATTCATTCAGAATAAAGAGATATTTAGAGGCTATCCCCATAAATTCAAGATATACAGCTTATTTGCCATATAAATATCTTTAATATGAGGTACGTCCAGAAAGCAAGTTCCGTTTGGTAATAAAATTAAATTGTGTACAGATACAGAATTATTGTTTTTTGCACAAAATTCTACAACTCTTAAACTACTTTTCCACATAACTGCCGAAATTTTGCAGGCATTTGTCATAGCATGGCACAAGTTTATGTATACCTTCTTCATAGAAGTTTGCCGCCTGTGTCTTCAAAAAGTTGGAAACATTTTTTTTCAGCTCTTCGTCATTGTTGAAGTGTTGATCGCCAAGGAAAGACTTGAGATGTAAGAACAGATGAAAGTTGCTAGGAGCGAGGTCAGGGCTGTGCGGAGGATGGTCAAACATGTCCCAGCCAAATCCCTGTAGGAGGTTTTTCGTCACATTTGCAGTGTGTGGTCGTGCATTGTCGTGAAGAAAAACAACACCTTTTGACAGCAATCCTCGGCAGTTATTCTGTATTGCGCAGCGCAATTTCCTAAGTGTCTCGCAATAAACATCTGCTTTGATTGTTTGACCACGCGGTAAGAAATCAATGAGTAAGATGCCTTTCCAGTCCCAGAACACTGTGCACATCATTTTTCGAGGTGTCAAGATTTGTTTCGGCTTAAGCTTTGCTGGGGATGAATGTGCCTCCATTCCATTGATTGCCGCTTACTTTCAGGGGTGTCGTAAGAAACCCAAGTCTCATCTCCTGTGACTATCTGTGTCAAATTCTTCGCCGTCTTCATCATAATGGGTTAAAAACTGAAGTGCACTACCCATCCGTTTTGTTTTGTGTAGCTCAGTAAGAATCTTTGGTACCCAATGTGAGCAAAGTTTACGAAATTTCAGTTTTTTGGTTACAATTTCATGAATTAGTGATCGTGAGCTTTGGGGAAATTCCATAGCGAGAGCACTAATTGTAAACTTGCGGTTTTCCTGGATCTTGTCATCAATCGCGTGAACCAGTTCTTCTGTAACCAAAGATGGACGCCCACTTCGTTCTTCATCGTGCACTTCACTACGTCCTTCATTGAACTGTTGGACCCATCTTCTCACCATTGAATCACTCATCGCATTTTGTCCGTAAACTTCGCAAATTTGCCGATAAATTTCAATTGGTTTCACTTTCCTAGCATTCAGAAAACGAATCACAGATCTGATTTCACAAGCGGCGGGATTTTCAATCAACACCGACATTGTAAACAAGCACAACAAAGTGTATGTGGCTGACAGTGATCTCAAAATGGTGCACGCTTTTTCTCCTTGATACAGAGCGTCTACCGCGCATGTGCGGAACTGCGATCGCAGCGCTGCAGCAGAGATAAATTTAAACGGAACTTACCTTCTGGACGTACCTCGTATATGGTATTTTAATCAAAATCGTTAGAGCAGTTTTTGGGAAAATCTGAATTTTTGAAATTTTTTCCAACTATAGGGTAGTTTGGGGTGAGGGAATTTTTCTCTAAATCTTCGTGTTGCTTCCCAGGAAGATACTAAACTTAAATATCAATGTTAGTATTTTACAGACTTTTTGTTTTTGAGTTACCATGTACACGCATGCACGCACACACTCACACCTTTTTTTGGATACAGGGGATCCTAAAAAATATATTTCTGGTGAAATCTTAGTATCAAATTTTTGGGTTCTCTATACACTATTACATAGTATGTGTGGAGAAAATAGAAATAACAAAAAGCATATTTGTAGTGTAAAGAAAGGATTTTTATTACAGAACTGACAAACTTATTATTGAAACTACACATATCAGGACAAAACTTTTTTTGCACAAAAATGTTTTGCTGAACTTTGCTTTAGCAAGTGTCTGCACGTATAATGTGATATGCATGCAACACTGGTGCAACATTGCATCTTCAAGCAGGTTTAGTTCTTAACGGCAGAAGAAGATTGCCAATTTTGCAAGTTAAGTGAAAATTACTGCTTCGTAAACATGTAATAATTAGTTACCTAAGTAAATGTGAAAATGTTGTTTTAAGAGTGAAATACAACATGCATACTTTATCTCAGTGGCTGCTTGCTTGTTTTACAATTCTTCAAATTGTGTGAATTCTACGAGAAAAAATCTAATACAAACAAGCATCTGTTCTGTATTAATTTATGAACAAAAAGCATAAATCAATTTATATAGAATAGATACTAACAACAGCAAAACAAGCTGAACTGTACACTGCCTCATATGCGATAAGCTATGTCCACAGGTCAGAAGAATACATTGTCAAGCTATGTCCACAGGTCAGAAGAATACATTGTCATTAGTTATGCATGGTAATCACAATGTTGCCACTCAATGCTACTTTATGTTACCTTGTAGCTGCTAATTCTATAGTTGTTTTTATTTACAATGGCATATCAAAAAGTTACTCACAATTTTTTTTTCTGCCATGCAACATTCCCTGCAGATGGAATGTTCAATTTCACACAGTTATACAAGGATTGGCTGATAAGTCCTGGACCTCTCACAAACATGAAGGCATTAGGCCAGTTAGATGTAACATCATATAATTTAACTCTAGACTAGCTTGTATCATTAGTTACAGGTCAATAAGTTGTTTAGTTTTCAAATCACAGCATTTTAAACAAGAAAACTTTAGAGTTTTCACGAAAATGTAGGATTTGGAAAAGCGAGCAGTGATTAAATACTTTCATTTGAGAGGCTTAACACCTAAGGAAATCAAAGAGGAAATGGACAGTACCTTGAAAGACTCTGCCTCTTCATATTCAATGATTAAAAGGTGAGTTGCAGAGTTTAAAATGGGATGTACAAGCACTAGTGATGAGCCTCGCTCTGGATGCCCTGTAGAAGTGACAACTCCAGAGATCAATGAAAAAATTCATTGTTTAGTACTGGAAGACTGCAGATTAAAGTTGTTTGAGATAGCAGAGGCTGTAAATATATCAAAAGAATGTGCAGGTAATATTTTAAGTAATATTTTGGGCTTTCACAAGGTCTGTGCAAAATGGGTGCCACATTTGTTGACACCTGGTCAAAACTTGGAAAGAAAAACTGTTCTGTTGTTTCTCTACCGTAAAAATCCCAGTGAATTTTGAGATAGCTTATTACCATGGATAAAACTTGAATACATCACTAAACCTCAGAAAGTAAATCACAGGTGAACCAACTCCAAAAAAAAAGGCAAAGTCAATTTTGTCAGCTAACAAGGTTATAGCGAGTGATTTCTGGATACACAGGGAATTATTTTTATTGATTACTTGGAAAAGGGTAAAAGTATCACTGGGTACTACTACGCAAGCTTACTGCAATGCTTGAGTGATGAGGTGAAAAGAAAACACCTCATTTGACAAAAAAAACAAAACAAAAAAAGCTTGTTTTATCTTGACATTCCCATTGCAATGGGAACAATGTGTGAATTAAAGTTTGAATTGCTTGAACATTCACCCTATTTGCCAGATCTAGCACCCACTGAGTACCACCTGTCCCCTAACCTCAAAAAATTTCTTGGAGGACAAAGATTTCACAGCAACGAGAATGTCAATGATGCAGTAAACAGCTATTTTGAGGACCTTGATAAATCACACTAAAGAGATGCTTTAATTAAATTAGAACACCAATATGACAAATCTATTAGCCTTTCTGGAGATTAAGTTCAGAAATAAAACAAAAAAGTCTGATGTGTTACATTCACATGACTTTCTCTATATCTCTGCAACAAATTATTGTTAAAAAGCTTATGCTTCTATTTACTTCATGCTAATCGAGAAAAATTAGCAGAAATAGTCTTATTACTTGCTTACTTGTAAGCAGAAGCGAAATAAGAGACTACCATATGTTAAAGTGTTGTTTGTATGGACATGAGTTGACAAATTCTTGCATGAGAAAAGTGTTTTTTAAAGCTGAAATTAATAACAAGGAATATCTCAAAAACGATCAACTCCACAAAAAAAAAAAATGTATATGACATAAATTGTGTGCTTTATCGTGATCTACTTTTTTTGTGTTTTAAGTTTTTGTCTTATCACTTATGGTTTACCAGTTATGCAAAATTCAATAAAAATCATGCAGAATAAAGAGGTCTTTGGAGGCTATTCCCAGAAAATTCAAGATATACATTTTATTTGACATGTAAATATCTTAAATATAAGAGATTTTAATCAAAATCGTTTGAGCCATTTTTGAGAAAATGAACATTTTTTCCATGTAAAGGGTAGTTTGGGGTGGCATGATTTTCTTGAAAAACTTCATGTTGCATTCTTGGTAGATACCAAACTTAAATACCAGGTTTGGTATTTAACGGCCTTTTCGTTTTTGAGCTATGCTGTCCCATGCTGTCCCCCCCACACACATGTACACATATGCGCGCGTACCTTTTCCAAAAATGCTTTTTTTTTGGATTTAGGAGGACCCAAAACATGAATTTCCAGTGAAATCTTGATATCAACATTTTGGATGCAAGGCAATACCTGCACAATATATAGGTGTATAGTATGTGTAGAAAAAGTATAACATTTTTTTTTTTTAATTACTGTTTTCATTGAGAGCCCCGGGACTTATCAGCCGACCCTCATAGTTTGAAGTTTTCACTACAGAAGCTATTTCTTGTTTCATGTGCAGCTTTAGTGAGAGAAACATGAATTATGCAAAAAATCACCCTCTGTGGTGTAATGGTTACCATGCTAACTTCATATGCCCGCGGGTTCAAACATGGCAGAGGATGATGAATTTTTTTGGGCATAAAAATCCTTGGCATGGCTTCCTTCAGAAGGTAAGTAAAGCTGTTGGTCCTGTGTTGTAGATTTACAGCATGTAAAAGAACCTCAAGTCTGATAGAGATACCTCTGAGCAAAATTAAGCAGACTTTCATTCCCAGTATAGAAGGGACGCTTAGAACCACATCATTAAAGAGTGTCCATAAATAAAACTCCATTTACATTTAGGCAACAAAGATGATGTGCATGCTACTGCCGTCCACGTGTGAAAAGCAGAGAGGTGTGGTTAGATATTTGTGATCCAAAGGGCATAAACTGAGTGAAATTCACAGGGAATGTATAGCATGTATGGGGATGATTGTATGGACCATAGTAATGCCTCCATGTTCATGACACATTGAAATTTCTTAAAGTTAGTGCTCAATGGGTGCCTAAGAACCTAGTAGATAACCACAAGGGCCAGCGAATGATGATAAGTTTGGATCACTTAACGCGGTACACCACAGAAGGGCATGACTTTCTGAAAGAAATCAGCACTGGTGATGAGTTGTGGGCATGCCACTACATGCCCAAAACAAAGCATGCAAGTGTGGAGTGGAAAGATGCTGGTTCCCCAGTAAAGAAAAAATTCAATGACTCAATCTGCTAGGAAAGTGCTTGTGACAGTGTTCTGGAATATGCCTAGTGTTTTATTGGTGGACGTTGCTGAACATGGGACCACTGTAAATGCTGCAGCCTACATTAAAACTTTGGTAAAGTTGCGTCATGCCCTTCATGACAAACACCACAACATTACTGTTGATGATTTCAAACCTCTTCATGACAATTCTCATCCCCATGTTGATGCTGCTGCTGTTCATCAGAAAATCACCAAATTTGGTTGGGAGATGCTCCAGCATCCGCCATACAGTCTAGATCAGACTGTCAGATTCATCTGTTTGGTCTCATGAAGAAAGTCCTGGCAGGCCAACACTTTGCAAGAGATGCGGAAGTGAAATCAGCAAACTGCAGATGACTATATTCCAGGGAAATGGACTTCTAAATATAGGGCATATTGAAACTGGTATCACGATGGGACAAATGTGCTGAGAAAGTTAGTGGCTGTGCTGAAAAGTAGGTAAAAGGTGTAAGTTCATTGGTGATTTTTTTTTTAACTATTGTTTTGTAAAAAAATTATTGTGTGTTACTTTTTGATCTGCCCTCATACATGTTGTTTTGTTTGTTTGGTCTGTCTTTGGATAATCGGAACATTTTCAAACCCATACAGTCTATACCCCCAATTAATTTGGAGGGTTAGTGAGGTTCTATTACTATTAGTATTTCTATTAGTATTACTATTATTACTATATCAATATGAATTATTATGGTTATTATTGTTGTTATTATTATTATCATCATCATCATCATTATTATAATATTTCAATATTAAATGAAAATTACAAAAGTACATTTAAAACACTTAGTGATTTTTGTTCAACTTTATAAAATATCGTTAAAGATAGTTTCAATAATTTGCAGCTAAGAAACCACCACCACACCTGACTCCTCAGAAGGCTATACATATTCCAGGGATAGGACCCATCCTTTCTAAAAAGCATATAAAAGCTGTGTTGGATCACTTGGAATACTGGGCAGAACGGCAGATGGGCATGGTGATGCCACGCAATATACATCATTTCCTTTGTCCACCACTTGACCGAGTGCCTGTGGCAGCTGAGAAACAACAATGAATAAACTGTAACTCTTTTTCTTTGAGTATTGATACAGATGTATTTGCTAGTTAAAAATATATTTGAAGAGCATAAAATGATTTTAGACTGCACATGATCTTTATTCATTGTGCATGTGAATTCAATATAGCAGCCCTAAATTACATTAACAAATAAAATTCAGGTCATCAGCTTGTAAGTTATATCACCAGGTTAATTAAGCACCAAAAACACATCTAATATTTCTTTGTTATTGCAATCATCCGTGAAATGATAAGCTTAAATGATATGAATTAGCAGTATAAAAATCCAAATGAGCAATGAATTTTGGAAATTCACTGTTGATAAGCTCTGTAAATGCTTTCTCAACCATGAAATCTCTCCACATCATCTGTAATCACACCTAGTTAGCTTATACTGTAGGTCAAATATAAAAAGCATAGAATGTATAGGATTTCTTAATGCAGGAATATTAATAAAAAAACAAACAATAATATTTCAATATTAATATTTCAAAATTTTAAAGGTCATAGAAATGGTGGGTAAAATAAACGTATGATTTCAGAATGTAATTCCTAATTAATTAGTTAACTCTTTAAGTTTTATGGACCCTATTTATTCCATAAATCAACAGGAACTATGTATATTACAAAAGTTGACATGTTATAAAAATATGTATTTGATAAAACAAGTCAGTTTTAATTATCTAAAGTTAATATGTAACATGGGTTCTCATCTATCCTCAGCTTGTTTTCATCTCCAGCATTCTATATTACAAGGAGACAAGAGTGGCAATTAGGAATTAGCTGAAGATGGAGTAACAACCCCAAAAAGATGTTACTAGGTTTGAAAATTATTAGTGAAGTTTTATTTTTCAATTCATTACTTCAGTGCAATTAATATCATGAAATAAAACATATTTATTAAGATGTGCAATGTTGATTGTTAAAATATATGTAAAATTTGTTTCCTTTCCATTAAACACTACTGTGATTTAGTCTGGTTTAAACATACTTTAAAAGAGAATTCTGTTACGAAACTTTTCTTTGCATTTCTTAAAAAGTTGAATTCAATACATACTTAATGTTTTCCTATTTGTAAATAAAATTAAATATAGAATGATACTATTATATATTATACATGGCCTGCTTGAAACAGTCTACTAATATTGAAGGTCTGAGAAGTCAATCATGTAAATCTTGTCTTTTACAGTTACCTTTGCATTTTCATATGTAACAATAGCAGAGGGCCATTTATTACAGCAGTGAGATGAAAGCGCAAACATAAGTTTGCTTTAAGTACTGTAACAAATTACTTTATTCATTCAAAAATTGGTTACTAATAAAGTCTTTAATTCACTGCTGCAAACAATCCACCCATCCATTTGACACAGAGAGTTGACAGCTTACATGCTACTGCAAGCTAACATTCCAGTCATTCACAACACCATAGCTCACTACACCTTGCAATTCTTCCTTCCTTTTTATAGCTAGAAATGATGTCAGAACTTTCTGAAGCTTCTAAACACTTTTGGTCTCATATTCCAAAACTGTTGTTTACCATTCCAAGGTTCTCCAATATATTTAGTGCATTTATGATTACCTAAAGCACATGTTGAAGCTCCTGTTTCAGGACAATTCCACAGAATCACATTCCAAGGCGAATATGAGAATGGCTACAGAGGACATCACAGTACTAAGCTTAGATGGGTAAATTGTCTGAAAAATAACCTGAAAAGTACTGGGTTAGGAGAGATATGGAGAAGAAGAGAAAATAATATGAATAATTTCTGGAAATTGGCAAGAATGAAGTTTTAGAATACAGAAATAAAAAAATATTAAGTGAGATAGCCCAAAAGAGATCTTTTGTCTCTGTATAGCTATAAAAAGTTAATGGGCATGGGAAAAATATAGGTGTATAGAAATGACAAAGAGAAGCAACAAGACATTGCATGTGTGAGAACAGGAGTGTGGAGGCTAAACAGTCTTAAGGAAGGGTATTCCACAAACACAATGTCCTATATGTGGTAGAAATAAAGTTCTGGAACACATCATATTTAAAAGAAAGGGAACTGAAACTTGGAGAAAAGAATACATCAATAAGAAATTTAGAGGTTTAGGTTAGAGAGAAATATGGCTATAATTGAAAAGGTTCACAAAGATTCTAACCGCCTGCAGTGCCATTAGTAGTTAAAGCGGGCATTAAACACTACAAAAAAAAAAAAAAAAAAGATTCTAAGAAGAAAAGACAACACTTAAAGTAAAAATAAATGGATATGGACAGTAAACCAGCTTTTGACTATCGCTTTAGCCTGGTGTACTCTCTTATTTTCCTTCTACTTACATGGAAGCAAATAATAAGACCATATCTGCTAATTTTTTCTCAATTAGCATAAAGTAAATCAAAGAATAAGCTTTTTAACAATAATTTGTTGTGGAGATGTAGAGAAAGTCACGTGAATGGAACACATGATTTTTGAGTTAAGCATTTCCAAGATGGAAATTTCTTGTTATTGGTTTCAATTTTAAACTACTTAAACGTTTCTCAAACAGGAAGTCATCTTTCGTTTCATACCTCTTTTGTTTTATTCCAAGCTATGAAAAGAGAACCAAATTTCAATTGTTTCACATAGCAATATCTTTTAAAACATCTGAATATTGTTTTAGCCTAGTGCAGAGATATCCAACTTTCTCGTGTGCTCAGGCACATTTAACTCATACATAATGAGGTGTGAGTGCCACCACCATTGCAACCACTATTTTTTTTTACTATTCCTACAAACATGTATTGGTGTAAAAGTATTTAAAAAATTATAATTAAATTGCTTAGGTTTACAACTTACATAATTAATGTGTAACTTGCCAGTATATGATCCCTGTAAGTGCAGAAAAATCTGGTGTGTAGCTGGAAAAAGCTGCTCTTAATTATCATATAGGTTTGAGTCTGTCAAACTGGATCAGTACTTATTCTTGATGATACTCATAATCGAACATGTGACCTCACAAAGATATTTTGAGCCAAAAAAAGAATAAATTTTCAAAGCGGCCCTACCAATGTTGGTGTATTTATTCCTGTCCACTAGAAATTGCTTGAAATTGATAAGGATGATTTCAAAAGTGTATCTTCTTGAAGGTTTAAAAATTCTATTTCTAATTCTTCAAAATTACAATTTCCAAAGGTCTCACATATCCTATGGCTTCCTTTGGAAGGGAAGTAAAACCATTGGCCCCATGTCATAGATTTACAGCACATTAAAGAACCTCAAGCCTGATAGAGCAAAATTAAGAGGTCTTTCTTGCCCAATGTAGAATGGGACTCTGAGAACCACAGTAGTTAAAGGGCGTCCATAAATAACATTCCATTTCCAAGTTCAGTAATGTCAACTGAAGCTCAAGTTCTCAAAACTGACTAAACCTGGTACTAAATTCTATGACTAGAATTTCAAGATTCTGGGCAAAAGATAGAACATCAGATTTGCTCATATTTAGTATTTCCATAACTGATTTCAAAGTTGGAAGGTGTGATAGAGAACCCATAAGTTTAGTTTCCTTCAAAATGCATTTACAGTACTTATCATGGCTGAAATGTGATTTTTCCCTTGCAATTCAAGGTAGTTCATTTAATTTTGAAGTGATATTTGCCAAGAAACCTAATGCTAGGAGCCATGGTGTCTCATTAAGTTCTTGACAACATTGCCCGGGTGATGATTTCAGAATATCTCTTATCTCACCCAGAAGAATTGCAGAATTATTCCAGAGTTTTCTCCCTCCTAAGACATCTTATGTTTGCATGAATAATTGTTATCATGCCCAGAATCTGTTGTATTCAAAAGATTTCTGAACAGTCGGTTACAGAAAATGTCCTGATGTGATTTACTACAAGAGTTACAATTTTCATGACGTGGTTGAAGTTGAAAATTTTTTTTTTTTTTTTTGTCGCCCTCCGTGGTGTAATGGTTACCATGCTAACTTCATATACCCAAGGTTGCAGGTTCAAACCCGGCTGAGGACGATGGATTTTTTCGGGCGTAAAAATACTTAGCATGGCTTTCTTCGGAAGGGAAGTAAAGCCATGGGTCCTGTGTCGTAGAATTACGCACATAAAAAAACCTCAAGCCTAATAGAGAGGCCTCTGAGCAAAATTAAGTGGTATTTCATGCCCAGGATAGAATAGGGCACTGAGAATCACAGCAGTTAAATTTCATTTTTTTTTTCAAAACTTTTGCACATAAAGCTTCCTGGTGGTTAATATAGGGATAAAAATATTTTGGTAATTAATCGTCTTTAGCACAAAGAGCAACCCAGTCTTAACAGTCATAGAAAACATCCTATCTGTTATAGTAGCAAGTTTAGAGAGTGGAATGTTACTACTTTTTGCAAATTTCAGGAATGTATCAAGTATGCCATCTGCACTAGTACATTACAAAGCCCTCTTTAACTGTCAAGTCATGAAATAGTAAATAAACACAACTGTCTAATATCAGAAATATCAGTGCTTTCACCGAACTGAAGCGAAAAATATTCACACTGTTGCAGGTTCTGACATAATTGGGATTCTAAATTCTTAGAAATCTGTTTCAACACATCTAGCAACAGTTTGGTTAGACAATTGAAGTCCTTTCATAGAAGACAAGTACAGATTTATCTTTGTGACCATTAAACAAAGGGGCTGTGCCATGGCCGAATGAATAGTCAGACCACTCATTTCTGACGTAGGTGGCACAGGTGACTGCATGTGGGATTTGTGGTAGACAAAGCAGTACAGGGGCAGGTTTGCTCCAGTTACCCCCGTCATCACATTCCACCAGTTTTCATCTTCATTCCATGTATCATCAGTGTCGTTGCCTGCAGTGAAAGCGGGCATTAAATAATCTTAAAAAAAAAAAATCGCTCAGAGATTCTGTGGCACTGATTATTGCTTCATAACAGATTTTGTAAGAGACCATTGTCATGTTATTATTTTGCTGAACTGGTTTTGTAAATACACTTTGCTTTTATATTAATTTACATTTTAAGTCTCTAACTATGTAATTTCATAATTCAGAATTAACAGGAAATTTACTATTAAAGTTTGTGTGATTTGTTAATAAATACACACTATTGATATACAATAAACACACAGGTTTTCCTCTTAATATCACAAAAGAATAGTACTCCTCCCAATCATTGTTAAAAATGTAAGTGCTTTGTCTCTTAGCATATTATATTTAGGACATCCATCCAACACAAGACACACAACCAAACCTACATTTACAATCTCTCTAGTTATACTGAAAGTTTATTTAAAAACCTGACTCCTGTGTTCGCTATCAGTAAAAAAGTTAACCCCTTAGCCTGCTATCGCTATAAACAGCAATGTTTAAAGGAGTGAAATTAATGTTTGCAACAAAGCTTTGTTGAGATTAAAAAGACTGTCTCCAATTCCCAACAATTGAGGTCTACTATTTGTAGAGGGAAATAATGAGCACAGCTTTCAGTGTACAAAAACAAGTTTTATGGTCATGGGTGTATACTAGAAAGATGTTCGGAAGGAAGCAATTTTGACCTGAACTTTGATTTAAAATTAGAAATTCTCAAAATAAAAATTTGGCACATGAAGGGTACATGGCACCTAAGGGTGCTGTGTTGGACAGGGTATTCCCTTATTTCCCTTCTGCTTTCAAGGAATCAAGAAATAAAGGAATTTTTGCTATTGTTTATCACGATCGGTGTGAGTAAGAATAGTTTGTATATGAAACAGGTACAGAAAGTCCTGTGAATGGACACATCAGATTTTTACTTTTGGGGTTCTTTGAAAGACAAAGTGTTTATTCTAATCCTCATACACTTAATGATAATAACATGCAAGAAGTTGCAAGGATTCCTGCTTTTGAGGTTAGGCAAATGAGAGAGAACATTTTTACTTTCTCTACATGTGCTATGTATATAGTGTATAGAGATGGCATTGTAATGTACCTAAAAAGTTGATACCGAGATTTCACTGGAAATACATGAGTTGGTCCCCCTGAATCCAAAACAAAGCATTTTTAGAAAAGTTTCATGTATGTGTGTGCATCTGTGGACAGCATAGCTCAAAAACAATAAGATCATTAATTACCAAACTTGGTATTTAAGTTTGGTATCTTCCAAGGATGCGACACAAAGATTTTCAAGAAAATCCCCCCACCCAAAAATATCCTTTACATGGAAAATGTTTAAAAAATTTTGATTTTCTCAAAAATGTCTCTACGGTTTTGTTTAAGATATTTTTATGATATAAGAAATGTGTGCCTTGAATTTTATGGGAATAGCCTCTGAAGGCCTATTCATTCTGGAGCACTTTCATATAACTGAAAAACCGTAAAGGATACACAAAAACTTATCACCAAAAAATATAGATCTCATTAAAAATACATAATTTATATTATATACATTTTTTATGTAGAGTTAAGCTTTTTTAGATATTTTGGATTATTGGTTTCAATTTTACCAGTTAAACTTTTCTCAAATGGGTAGACATCTTTCTTCTCGTTTCTTGTTTGTACACTCCTGGCAAGCAAAGAGATTGGAATTTCAATTGTCTCACGTAATCACCAGCTTTTATAGGACAAGACTATCGCTTTAGCCTGTGTATTTTCTTATTTCTTTTCTACTTACAAGGAAGCTAGCAATAAGACTAATTCTGCATATGCTTATCTTGATTAGCATGATGTAGATAACAGATTATTTTTTTGAACAAATGGTTTGTTTACCAAACAGGTAGAGGACATCTTGTGAGTGGAACACATTAGATTTTTTCCCTTCTCCTTACAAGGAACCAAGTAATAAGGGCAATTTCTGCTAATGTTTATCTCGATTATCATGAAATAGAAGAATAAGCTTTTTAACAATCATTTGTTACAGAGATGTAGAGAGAGTCATGTGAGTGGAACACAACAGATTTTTACAAAATATACTGTTTGTTTGGGAGCAAGGTCAACATTTCCAGCAAGGAATTGCGTACATCTCTGCTGGCACCACTTTCCTGGCGACTCTTGGTTCTCTCGCACTGTGGAGAGAGACACTGCAAGAGGTGTTTCCTGGACGACCCTTTCTCCCTTGGTCTCATTTTGTACATGCTTATATAAAGGAGTTGATGACTAATCTATGGTACTTGCAATTAATAACTTGTAATACTATGCCAGCGATGAATCCAACCCCTTGTTTACTTTCTTCTGAGATCACAGTATTCACTTCTTGCAATTGGCCTGTTCTGAATAACAGAATTCTTACACTAAGGATCAAACTGCTTATAGATAAATTTAAATTTTCACATTGCAAAATGTGTCTTACAGCCTTTTTCCTTAAATGGCATAATTTACTTTTGGTGCTCATCTCAGAATATTGCTGTTTGAATAAAATACTTATAGCATCTATTATCTTTAACCCTATTGCTTTCACTTCCCCATTTTGACATAACGTTGTTCAGCAAGAAACAAATAATTACCTCTCTTGCTTTTGAAATCATCTTTTACCTGTGTGTCTTCTGATTGTGAGAAAGAAGGTGGGAAGGATGTATGGTATTTTTCACCCATGGAGACTAGCAAAATTGACTCCCGGTGTCACAATATGAGACAGCTTTTGCTTCTGCCATTTAATTGTGGTCTTGCAAAGAGGGAGAATATATATAATTTTTAAAAACATTTGGTTGTCTTGAACAACCAAAATTTCATAATGAGAAACTTCAGTATTTGGGGTAAGACAAGTCACTGGCTAATAAAACATCAGCAAATCAAGAATGTGACTGCTACTTCAATCTAGCAAAATTATTTAAATGGAAAGTCACAATTCTTTAAAAATATACTGGAAAAATCCCTTTCAAAGTACTACCAATATTTGTACAGTCTGGTTACTTTAAGTGCAGCAATACTGTGGAAGAAATTTCATTGTCTAAACAAGGAAGATTCACAACTTACCCATCATTTCAGCTTTAGCTTCAAAAGGAAATAATTTATGTTCCAGTCAAGGCAGAGAAATTATATGATACATAAATGGAATATTCAGAGCAACATTACTAGGAGGGGGATGTTGATGAAATGTCATCTTTTTGTTTTTCAAATAAAAATGATGCCCAGTGATATAAATATGCATTTTAAGTTGTAATGAATCAGAGTCACGAATTTTTATGTTGCATTTTTCTCCAATTTGACTTGAAAAGTCATTATTTCTTGTCATTTGTCATTTTTAGGCCATTTTTGCTTCTTTTGGAATTTATATCTTAAATTTAATCTAAATAATATTTTTCATGACTGAACAAAAATGAACCAGCAGTACTGGTAGTTATATAAAAATAGTCTAAGTAGTCGCATGTTCAGGAAACAGAACCAATGCTCTTTGTCCTTCAATATGATACAAGATTAAACTTAGCATAAGAGTAATGTGGATGTATCAGAGATCCCAATAAGGGCAAAGGCTCACTGACCTTATACACACTGCGTTCCTCCCAGGAGAATGTGTCTGGAAGGTAAGCGCTTGCATCAGCAACATGAGCATTATTCTGAGAAAGTTCACGGCTCAACTTCCAACATATCATCCAGGCTTACTAGTTCTTAGAGAACATGAGTTCATGGCTAGCAATGCTAAATGTACCAAGTACTTGCTGGGATACTAATGTTGCGTGATGTATTTAATGTATTTATACCATTCTTTATGAAAATTCTCGGAAATGCAAGTGACATATGGCAGTGGAGTCATAAGTCATATACCATCAGCCTTGGGGTGGAGAAGTTTAGCTTCACTATAGATACGTCTTCCTAAGAAAGTAATCCAATCCAGTAAAATGCTGAAAGTAAAACTGGCTAGTAAACGAGTTTGGAAAATATGTATTTACAACAAATGGAAGTGTTCTATTTTGCAACATTAAAGTAAGTGTAGAAAAAGGCTTTGTTGTGCAGCAGAAACATTGGGCATGAAAAATATACAAAAGCTGAAATCAATGCTAAAAATAAAACATGTTCTCAAGTTCTTTCTAGGCAAACTTATGTGAAGTGATGGTTAGTGTAAATATTCCATTGAAAAAATTTAGTCAACCAAAATTAAGAGATTTTGTAGAGCAATATACTGGCCATAGCATTCCAGATGAATCCACACTGTGTAAGAGCTATTTAAGTCAATGTTATGAAGACACAATGTCAAGAATAAGGAATAATATCGGAGATAAGTCAGTATTTGTTTTGATCAATGAAACTACTGATGCCAAAGGTCGCTATGTTGCAAAAGTTATTTTGGGTACACTGGAAAGATGTTGCTTCTAACAACAGATTTCTTGAGGAAGAGCAACCACTCAACAATTGAAAATTGTTCGACAAAGCCATGCATTTGTTATATCCCTTAGGTGCCCAGCATGACAACATTCTGCTTTTTGTTATGGATGTCGCACCTTACATGGTAAAGGCAGCAAAAGCAATATTGGCTTTTACACCAAAATGGTATACATTATGTTTCTGGCACAGGGTATCAGAAGAAGTGAGGAAACATTTCACTATAGTGAATAAACTTGTTTTGAATAAAAAGAAGGTGTTTCTTAAAGCTCCTTCAAGAGTTCAACATAATCATATGCAAATTCCAGACCTACCCTTGCCAATTCAGCCTGTATTAACAAGATGGGGAACATGGATAAATGCAGCTATCTAATACTGTGACAACTTTAACATGGTCAAGACCGTAATTGATAGTTTTGAAGGAGAAGATGCAGCTGTGATAAGAATCTGTCAAGATGTATTAGGGAAATCTGATTTACAAGGTTCCCTGACCTACATCAAAATCAATTTTGCAACTCTTGCTGTAACAATAAATTATATAGAAAAAGAAGGAGAGCTTATGGTGTCATTATTGACAAAGTCCATCAAGTGGAGCAAGAACTGGAAAACTGTGAAGGACAAGTAGGCAAAGCTGTGTGCAACAAATTGAAACTGGTCCTAGAAAAAAACATTAAGACTATAATACCATGTGCAAAATTTCCAAAATTCTATGAGGTGAACAATTTGATACAAGTGTATGTGAACAACAATTTTCATCAAATGATCTTGTGAACTTCAAGTTTGCATCTGTCACATCATAGACGTAGAACGAAGTTTTTCTATGTACAGGAATGTTCTGACACGTAATCTCAGGAACTTCACAAAGGAAAATCTGCCAATGACCATGGTTGTTTACTGCAATGCAGAATAAGGTAAGCTTTTAAACCGCAGTACAATGCGTTCCCTGAGCGACCGAACCGCCTCGCGGCTGCAGCGTAACGGGTGAGGGCCGGAATTACGCCTAAAAGACCGACAGGTAACGTGTACGAAACTCTAATTACTGTACTAATTTACATTAGGCTTAACTGAAATCACAATAGATGTTGAAATTGATGACCTTCAACGCGAATACATTCCCCATATCTCCGAAAATAGTTCTGGTTCACTTGAAGCTCATCCTGACTGATTGCCCGTATTCCTCTCGTGATGTTGCCCTTCAATTCTTGTAACATGTGCGGGTTGGATGCGTACACTTTATTCTTTAACGTTCCCCATAAATAAAAATCACATGGATGGAGGCCAGGGGAACGAGATGGCCACAATCCTCGACTATCTGTCACCATACCCACTTCGTAATTCATACAGAGAACTCGCAGCAGTGTGCGCTGCAGCCGAGTCCTGCTGAACCACCCACACAATCGTTTACTCTTGTTAGTTGCGGAAAAAATTATTTAAAATGGAATTTACATAAACGTGAGAATCGACTGGTGACTCGAAAAATATAGGATCAATAATTCTACACGCACTTACTACACACCAAACCCTAACTTTTGCAGCGTGGCGAGGAATTTCATGAATAATATAGGGATTTGCCGTAGCCCAGTATCTATTGTTTTGGGTAGATGGTAGATAGTGAACATAATACCACGCTTCATCAGTGAATAACGTTTAAAGTGGGTCCACGTCAGCATTATAAACGGACTGCAAAAGCCAATTGCAATAATTAACCCTAGGTACAGCATCTTGTGGTTGTAAAGCATGAACTACAGTCACCTTGTACGGCTTAAGTTTCAGAAGTTTCGTTGCCCTAAACGCTGACGTCTTGGAAATGCCAACCTCTTGTCCTACACGTCTCAATGATTTTTGCCGCGAGTGTTCTAACCGGGCCCCTCAAGCTTCTCTTCTGATAGCACGCTGCGTTTTTTAACATACCTATTTCGTGTTCATAAACGATCCTGTACGCTTGACTTTATTGGCAAGTTCATGAATATTGTCCTGCTAGGTATTCGAAAACTTGCATTACGCATTGAAATTCTCTACGACACCTTCTTGCAGAAGAGTATTTCACATACCTACGGGTCATACAGGAAAATACGTTATTCTAAAGTGTACTGAGCCATTAGTATTGGACAAATTATCACCAAGAGACAACACAATGTCACGCCCAAATAAGCTGCGCCATGCCTAGCTGCGCAAACCATTTTAAGTGTAAAATGAAGTACGGTGGGCGGCAGAGATCCCAAAGGTCGCGCGCAATACATTGGCTATAATGGGAAAACTGAAATTTAAAACAGCTGTAATTACGTCATAAGGATACCTGAGTAGGAAATAATTGCACAACACGTTCTTTATAATCATCAACATCTGTGCACAGGGATAAGACCTTGAATGTCCTCTTGGGAGTGGAATAAAATCACTTCATTAACTAGACGTAATTTTATCCCACAAATGAACAAAACAGAAATAACATTTTCATTGAACTTGAATATCGCATACCTGCAATCAAAGTGTTTTACAAATAGGATATAAGCATCACACAGAGCATAATTCAGCTTTAATTCCGTTTTCGCAGACGTGGCGGGAACATAGCTTGGCCTCCATGATCTCACGATTTCACACGGCTGGATTTTTGTCTGCGGGGTTACGTTAAAGATAACGTGTACAACCCTCCACTGCCGACCAATCTCGATGAGCTTCGTCAACAAATTAACGTAGCAGTAGCTCGGGTAGATCACGCGTATCTGGGATGAACTGTCGCACAGATGAGATATCTCCGAGTGACAAAAGGGAGTCACATTGAACATTTGTAAACGTTACAAATAAAACTGAATGTTATGTCAATGTATGTAATGGAAATAAACTACGTAAGATAACTATGTATAATTTAGCTTTATTACCAGGTAACCAATTTAGAATAATCCTGTAAATAAATAAAAACAAACAAATAAAAGTATTTAGCAGAAAAAAAACATGCGATACTGGATTTCCAAAGATGGTCTCATATGTACAGTATAAAATAAAATAAATGTGAAATTAGGTATCTGTATTCCACTTTAGTAAACTATATTCAACAGTTAAGTAAACATTTTCTAGCAGTATTTGTGGTATACTTGAGTTAGATAAGATAGGTATATTAATATGTGCACCACAGGAGAGTATGATCTATGCTTCCTGAAATAATTTATAAATAAATCTAAAATTAGAGTCTATTATTACTTAACATTCTTTATGTTCTAACAAGTTTGCAAAACTTTTTTTTGCACCATGTGGGGTTGTGTGTGAGCCTGAAATTATAGATTTGAAAAATTAACTTAATCGAGATTTCGGGTAATTTTTAAAATTTTAGACAAATTATAATATTGAATCTAATATTTTAGCACTGCCTTCTAATGCTAATGAAACATATACAAAATAGTTATAAGAATGAAATTAGTGTTCGCATTACCTTTGTTAGATGGGAAGCGAAACTAAATAGGTTAACTTAGTCTAAAACTGGGCAACAGATTTTAAAACTTTGCTGTTTATACCAAGGTCAAGTGACATATACAACAAGTTACCACCTGCCGGAGAAGACTGCAACTTCTTGCTTACTGAGAACGTTAAAGTCGATGAAAACTGTGTTTTAGTAGTTGTGGTAAATATAAGAATCAAGTCTTGTTAAAGGTAAGGACAGTATTGTTTATTTAAATTAAAACTATGACAATTTTCTTTATTTTGCAACATAAACAACAAGAAATTTTGCTCAGATGAAGTTTATAATCCAGCATAGTCCTTGTATTTGAGGTTAAGGTATCTCAACGCTCATTAATTGCATTCCAGAGCTACCAACTTATGATTATAAATGTTGCTACATTTTGGGTTAATTGGGTCAGTAAATTAAAGGTTAATGCTGCAATGAGTGATTTAAGTTTTTATCGTTAGTTTTGTTATAGATGCCTAATAATGCTTATAAAACGTCTCGTATATGGACTGAGGACGATATGAAGAAAGCCATTAACGCATTTTGACAAGGGAGAAGTCAACGCCATGCCGCTGAACTCTATGGAATTCCGCATTTTTGCGTGAAACGCAGGCTGCAGAGTGGTCATGATGAACCTTTACGCAATAAAGGGCACAACCGATATTTAACAAAGAACAAGAAAGAAAAATAGTTTCCAGACTACTGAAACTCAGTGTCTGCGGATTTGATGTGGATTCTATCAGTGTGGAGGGTAGCGTTTGTTTCTGCCAAATCAAATAAAATTAAGCATAATTTCTCGCAGAGGAAGCAGATGGCCGGCAATGACTGGCTAATCGGATTCCGAAAACGGAATCCAGGAGTGGCATTAAGAATGGCGGAGGGGTTTCTCTTGCTCGTTGTAATGGTCTCGACAGAAAGGATGTAACTGACTACTTCAAACTCTTGAAGACCTTTAAAGACTTATGATTTAATTAATAAGCCTCAACTGATATAGTATGCCGACGAATCTGGTTTGCAGATGAACAATGAACGTACAAGAAAACATTTTGCTCAGAAGGGTGCTAAGGCAGTGTATTCTCAAACTTGTGTTGAGAGACGGGAGCTTGTCATGATATTGGCTGGAACAAATGTAACTGGGAACTTTATTCCTCTATTGGCTATTTTTAAGGGAAAGAAACATCTTCAGGAATTTTCGGATGACTTCCTAAATGGATCTCTTGTGACCATGTCAGATTCTGGATGGATCAATAAAGAAACCTTTTTGCAGTGGGTGCATCACTTCCAGGCCCATCGAGAGCCTGGAACATGTTTGCTGCTCATGGATCTCACAAGAGTTTGTCTGCACTGCAGTTTTGTGAAAAACACATTCATATGAGTAGTTATAGTCCCGAATTATCACATTGGATTAACGTTAATCCTGCCGCTAGAGGCGCTAATGTCGCGGTTAATCCGCCGTAATCCGATGGATTAAGGATGGATAAAGAGTGAGTGAGGTAAGTTTAAAAAAGCGCCGTTAGAGCGGAAGGATTAGCGTAATCGCAATGAGATAATCCGGGACTTTTTTTATTTATTTTGCAATATATGGATGAGATTAACATAGGATTTAATGAAAAGAATACACAAAGGAGATTAACACTAAGAGATACAGTACATACATGAGATTAACACAGGATTTAATGAAAATAATACATAAATGAGATTACCATTATAAGATCCACTCCATAAGAATTGAGATTAACACTATAAGAAAAGCACTGTTTTCGCACAAAGTTTTTGATTGTCTTTTTAAGGCGCATTATTTTCGCGCGCTAGGATGATTTTAAAATGTGGTGCAATGTGACTCCTCGCCATCGGTGCTGCTGCTATCGTTGATGGGTGTGGTGACGCAGGTGAGA
Source organism: Hymenopus coronatus (assembly GCA_030762935.1). Classification (NCBI taxonomy): domain Eukaryota; kingdom Metazoa; phylum Arthropoda; class Insecta; order Mantodea; family Hymenopodidae; genus Hymenopus; species Hymenopus coronatus. The sequence continues at coordinate 163,265,645 of CM060892.1, forward strand.
AAAGCTTTCGTTGACGAACTCGGTGAAGGTGGGTATATAAATGGGGATGGCCAAGTCGTTGATATGACTTGTTGAGAAGCACCCAGAGGAAGTGACTTTGTGGCACAGAACAGGTGTTTTGCCGTTGTTGAGGTATATGGAGCAGAGTGCGTCTTGTTGAATTTCATGGTGGTTTTTGGCAAGGACACATTTGACGTGGACGTCGTTAGCATTTTGTATATCGAGTGAGACTATGATGATTTTGTTGCCGTTGAAATAGGAGGTGGAGCTGAAGAGGACGGTGATATTAGATTGTGCGTTGAATTGCAGTTGAAGGTTGAGGTTGTAGCCAATGTTGACGGGATAGGTAAAGTCTGACATTAGTTTGGGATGTATGGAATGAACTTGACGACGTATCTTTTGAATCCGCTGCAAAGTTTTTCTTCTCCTTGGTATATGATGGAGAAAGAAGTGGAGTTGAGTTTGGTGATGAGTTCCGGAGTGGCTTTTCCGAATCTGATGGGTAGAAATACTTCGGTCTCGTCGAGTTTTGCGACGATTTTTGTTCCGTGTATGGTGTCTAGGGTTTTCACACCGATGACACGGTATGGGACGTTTTGTTGAAGCGAAGACACGCTGACTGTGTCTGCGCTGTGTGATAGCTACAATTTGGCTAAGCACGTCCTGGGCCATGATCACTTTTGGAGCACAAATGGCAGTGCTTCACAAATGGAGGAGGGCCGTCGAAATGAGTGGTTTGGGTGGGGAGGTTATAATGTTGTTTACACCTGCGGAAAGGTGCGCGAACTTGTTGTTGGTCTCTGGGAAGTTGATTCCACACAACGTCTACGTCGTAGGGTGGGTATGATTGGTGTTACCGTTTTGAAGCAATACTTGGCGTTCCCTGGGCAGTAGCACCTGGATTTGACGTCCGTTTTCTAGAAACTTTAACAGCACGGCGAAGCACTGGCAAGTCATGCGTTGTTTCTTGCGGTGTACTTGCGAAGGAATTCTTGGATTTGCTTGTTGAGATGTGCGAGGTCTTCGTAGAATCAGGGATGACAGCGCGTGGACAGGTAGGTAAGACGGTGAGTGAGATTGCAGCTACACGTTTGGTCGAAGCAAAACGAGCAGTGGAAGTCCTTACACGTCGGTTTTGGCATTCCCGCACGACGGCTTAGCACTGACTGAGGCGGTCGTGCTGATACACAAAGCTGATGACCACATCCGTGGGAAGTGTTAATTGGTGTTATCACAGGAAGCAGGATATCCGCAGGAAAACACTTGTGGGAGATGAAGGTTTTATCACAGGGAGTGCTGTGAGTTATCACAGGAAGCAGGATATCCGCAGGAAAACACTGGTGGGAAACAGGAAGATAAGGGTTTATCACATCCGGTTTAGCGAGACAGGAAGCTTGGAATCCGTGGGAAACTCACCACCAACCGTTATTTTTAAAATAGTTGATGCTTTCGTCTTGCTCTTGGACGAGAACTCGGTTTTGATCGACGCTGAACATCCAATCACCGTGTATGTGACCGGGCAGGATGTAGAAGACATCAAGGCCCAGATGCGCTGTTAAGCATTTTCCGTAGCACTGACGGTCTTCGTTTAACATTTGCTGCATTTTAGCAGCGGTGATGTACGGCTGTTCGTAAAAAACGATGTATAGCCCTCTTGCGGGAACAAATTGGAACCATTGATCCGGTGCGTCGTTTTCTTCTTCTTCTTCTTCACTGTCGAGACCTTCATCCCTGGAACGCCCAGGTTCTGTTTTGAAATTGATGTCGTTGAAACTCACGTTGGATGGCACAAAATGAATCTTGTTTTCGCAGCTGTGCACTTTGACGGACATGGATTTGCGTCGTAGGTGCTGTCGATGAAGCGAAGTGCATAAGGAGCATTTTTCTGCGGGTGTATCCTTCCACTTCGTAGTTTTTAAACACCTTGGTGCCTTCGCAGCACACCGAGAGGTAATTTCTGTATCCCATGTCGGAATAAATCGTTGATGGAAGGGCGAGGAATGACTGAGCGAGGTGGGAGCGGAACACGGATAGAAATGCTTGCGCAGTAGGGACTATTTTGTGATATGCGCAATGCGAAATTGGTGTTGAGGAAATGATGAGCCTCGAGGAATGTTCTCAAATTGGGGTATCGTATGTACCTGGTGAATTGTGGGAAATTAAGTTTATGTAAAGGAACGCTGGAGGCGTGGTTGTGAAGCATGTATTTGTAGTATGCCATGATTTGATTTTGCACGTCCGTCTCTTCTTTCTTCTTTAGGTACATGATGTCAGTGATGATGCGTTGCAGGCTATCGAGCATGTGTCACTCTTGAAGGTTGAGCGTGACGGAGACTCCTTGCTGGTCTTTGAACGCTAGTTTTAGGTTTCCGAACACGTTCTTAAACACGATGGTGACGCTGTTGGAGAGCTGATAGGGTTGAAGACGTCCTTCAGGGCAATGCATGCGGTTATGGATGATGGGTATGGCTTCGACGAGTTTCTGCCACTCGGCGGAACTCAGGACAACCGCATTGCGTTGCCCGCATTTTGCAATGGTGACTACCAGCTGATGCGGTGACATGGGTGAAAATCCGACACTCGCGAGTTTGGTCTGTTGTGGGTTGAGGAAGTAGATGTCCGACAGAGGACCAACCACCGTGTTGTGTTGGAGTGGTGGACTGTCAGGCTGCTCTTCGCCATCGGGGATTCGAATCTTCCTATCAGCTCTAGGTTTTGCGGGTGCACTGAAACAGGATACAAAAAAGCATGTGAGGGAAACTGATAAACAGATTGAAAAGACAAAGGGAGCGAATATAGATGTGCACTGACCTGGAAGGCGTGGCTGCCTCCGTGTTCTGCATGGCTCACTGTGAATGAGGCGAGCCGTGACGGTGGTTTTATAGCAGCAGGAGCGTGTTCTGAAACGACAGGCAAGACAGAGAAGGTTAGGTTAGTTATGATGTATGACACAAAATGTCACGTACTCACCTTGAACGGTTGTCAGGTTTGCTGAGTGTCGGAGCACTTTGCGCGGCATGTCTTTGTAGGTTTTGCGAATGACGTCATCGTAACAGTGAAGTTGCTGATGTGAAATTTGGAAAAGAACGGATGCTTAGGCAGACTGGAGCAGCGGTGGTTGAGGTAGTCAATGACGTTATGACCACAAGTGGTGCTGTCTAAACCTTAGTTTTCTGGCGTTGGTTGACCAACGCGTCCCGCACGCTGAATTTAAGAATCGAAGAAAATGGGGCGAACGAGGTCCTATGCCGTAATTGTCGAAATATTCGCCCTGAGAGTTTCTTTCCATAAAGATGCAAACCCAGTGTTGACCCGATTTGGTGCTGGGGTCGGTGTTGGCCACTAGTACCAAGGGAAGGGTTTGAATGCCGTGAAGTGCGGGTAGTCTATCGCAGGGGTAGACGCCTAAAAAGTGGAGCGCGGTAGAGGGGCATGTCGATAGAAACCGTTGGATTTGGAAGGTGTTCATGATACCAAGATGGATCTGTTGGCGTCAATTTCGACGGTTCGGTGTATTTCCGCCAGCACCAGAAGAATAAGGGGTTCTGTCAATTTATCGTCAAAACCGATGCTTATAGACACGGTGCCGTGGTGACCCGAGTTGTGAGATTCGAGTGCCCCTCGTCCTTGAAATGAATAACCTACTCTATCCTGCAGGGTTTGAAAGCATTGCAAATAGTGTCCCTTTGCAAAGTCGGGTTGAAGAGGCTGAGAAGGAACGGGCTGACCGTTCACATAAAGCTGAAAGATGTTCATTTTAAAATGTTGCAAATTGTACATATTTGCGTTAAAATGGCCGGAATAAGCCTTGTCGGTGACCATGGCAACGACCACCCTTCTGGGAATATGTCCGATGAAGACGTCGCTAAACGTCATTGCTCTCGACTCCTTTGGAATACTGAGGGCGTGAAAGCTCACATCCTTGAGATGGTACTTTGCGTTGCTCTTTGCTAGCACGGCCTGTGCGCGAGCTTGATGGTAGTCGAGGGGCGTACGGATTTTAAGCGCAGGGTGGCCGACACGATGTCGACGTAGCCCTTAAACGAGTCTACGTCGGAAAACAGATAAAACTGGGGAGAGGCAGGAGTGAGTTTAACAGTCATGCTGACGTTGTTTAAGAGCAGCTTTTCCTATCTGAACAGAGCGTTGGACAGAGGACCGATGAGTTGAACGACGTTCCCACGTTTGGTGAACCCGTGACGCCACTGGAAACCCGCATTGGCGATAAAAATGTTCATGATGCCGGCCGTATCCTTTCTCTACAGAGAGGATTCTAGTTTGGTGCTCATGGCATCTTCTGAATAATTGAGAAGGGTTTCGAAATAGGTTCTGTAGGGGTAACCAGCCTGTGGCATGGAGACGATGCCGTTATTGAGGGAAACCTCTACCTGTTGAAACAGGGTATTTAAGGCATTGTTGACCAAAGTGGCGTTAACTTCATGCTTTACCGCCTGGCCGTTCTCATCGACAACGCGAACCATGAGTTCAAGTACGACGTAAGTCAAATCCGGTAATCGTCTGCATTTCCGGAATAATGAAAGGTGATGGGGGCATTTTCCATTAACGTGTTTCGAGGGTTTAGGTATAAGAACCGCGACTCCTTGATGTTCATCTGAACGGGAACCTCTTGAAAGAGGTCCAGTTCGGAACTCATGTGTACGGCTGCGTCTGCCATTACGAGAAAACGTCTTGCACCTTGCGCCTACCGCGTTTAGCTTCGACTGTTTGCTCTCTTTGGTTTTTATTCTCTTGAGTCGTCTCGCGCCCGAGCCAAGCATGGCATCGAGCTTTTCGCTGGCCTTTCGCTTCAAGTTGGACCCTGCCTCCTTGAGCCTGTGTTTAAACGCTTCCTTTGGCGTTGTTCCCGCGGTGACCACATCGGAGAGCACGTGAGCACCCACTTTTAGTGCCTCCTTTCCGACCGCTTTAGCCCCGCTGTTTAAAAACGGCAGCACCGTTCGAAAGAGTCCTCCAAAGGCTGAAAACAGTCCACTACCTCTTTGGTAGCGCCTGCCCCTGTAAAGAACGAAATTGCGATCGTCGAATGCGCCACCCGCCTGGTTGAGGTGTGTCACGGCGTGCACGTCCATTATGACGGTTTGGGACGAAAGGTGAGAACTATAGTAGAGGAAAATCCGTCGGCGAATGGCAAGAGATCGCCATAACCGTTCCTTAAATCTATGTTGACCGTCTTGAATCAAGGGTACCTAATTTTGTGGAAAGAACGTCATTTCATTGCTCATGTAAGTGTTGTTGCTTCTTTCGTATTCCACGGCCACGCTCTCTATGACCTGTACGAAGGTGTCGCCCACCACTTGCAGGGCCACTAGATTGCAATAGATGAACATTTCATAAGGAAACCCCATATACGGATCTACAGGGTGTTTAGATCCTTTCTGAAGGATGAAGTTAGTGTAAGGTTCAAACCCCAGCATTTTCGCAGTTTGCAGTGAACATTTGGGCTGGCATTGTGGATGCCACGCTTACAGGACCCTATTTATTACCTCCGTGTTTGACAGGCCACATTTATAACATATTCTGACAGAACTTTTGGAAGATGTTCCTTTAGGAATACACTAATTAATGTGATTCCAAAGTGATGGGGCACCTGCACATTCTGATGATGTAAAGGATCAATTGCTGGATTGGTAGAGGAGCACCAATTTCATGGTCAGCACGTTCACCGGAACTAACTCCTTTGTTCACTCGTGTGTAAGAGACACTGATTAATAGTGAAGAGGCGCTAATAGCCAGGATCTTTGTAGCATTTGATGCTATTTGTGATATGCCAGGTATTTTTTGAAAGAATTCAGCAACCATTATTACGCCACTATCAACTGAGCTCAGAAGTCCAAGATCGACATTTTAACATATTTGATAAAGATTTACACACTTGTTCAATTCTTTTGTTCTTATTTTAACTATGTTTAAAGTCATTTAAAATCACATATGTATTAACACTGTTTCAACTTTTTTGAAGTTGTATAAAAGTGGAGAAAATTGGGCCAACAATAGCAGTATTTGCATAACATGTAGTGTAGATCAGTTAAATGGTTGGACCTATTTCAAATCACATGAACTTAGTTTATTATTAAATAAATATTTACAAGAGACTTTTGTATTATATTGTTTAAGATTAAAGATACCAGCTACTCTTATTTCAGAACTCCTGTAATGCCTTGTAGCAACCTTTTCGGCAGAATTTCATCTAACCCGATGCAGTGTTTCAAAAACTTTCAACTTAGCTTTTACATCTTTTTGCTTCTTTGTTTTCTCCAGTGCAGCTGTCATAGGAGTAGCATTCAAAATTACTGAGTGTTACTGAATGACCTTTAACTTAATAACCAGACATTTACGCACATGCATTCCCAATCAGAAAATGCTCAATTACAACCCCTTAATGTTGACTTAAAATTATTTGTAATTATTCTTACTCACCTGTATAATTAATGTCATCAGCCATTTCAGTGATATTCAATGCTTTCAGCTTGGTTTAGATTTTAAGATGTACATTTTTTGGAAATCTAAGTCTTCATTTTTTGCCTTTCTTGAGGCTAAGCAAAGGGTATGCAATATGAAAGGCTGCATATAGCAACCTGCTTTTTAAACATTTGACTATTACCTCACACTGCTGAATAGGAATGGGCAACAAATGATGCAAAGTTTACAGAAAATATTGTAATGTTACATTGTAAAAGCGTTAATGTTCTTAATGGAGAATAACTTGCTTTACCTGTTACGGATTCCTATCTGTAAAAATTAAAAAATCCACAATTTCATGCCAGTTAATTTGAAACTATAAAACTGCAATGAGGGTACAGTACCAGGCATGTAAGGATGCATGTGCCAGTGCAAAATACAACTTTGCTAGGTTGACGACTGTGCAAACTCCAACTCCTGGATTTTTAGCAAAAATGCCACCTCTCTCTTTTTTCTCAAGCTCATCATGCTCACTCCACTTGTGTCCCCCTTCCTCACCTTCACACTTCCTTTCCCGCTGTGAACTGTCCAGTCCTTGCCAAGTCTGATTGATGCACTATGTACCTTGGGTTGCAAGCATGTGATTTTGTATATTTGAGAGGCCCTGGTATTGTGCATAATATGTACCTATGAAATATTTCATGTATAGGTATTTCTAGATTAGTTCGAGATGTTCATTTTTGAATCCTTTTCTTTTTTCTTTTATGTTGTGAAAAACTACTCATGCAATTATTCTTGAAAAAATAATATTTAAAGATGAGATCTTTAATAGTATATAAATAAATACATTAAATGTCCCAATAGTTTGCAAAAATAAATGTTTCACTACCGAGATTGGTCATTATGTGATGGACAATGTTTCTCTTCTCTAACAGCATCACCTTTCAAACCGTCTTTACTTTATCTAATTTCCTAAGAGAATGTTTAATTTGTTATATGTTTCACTCAATATATGTTGACAGTAATTCCTTTACTATATTTGCATGATGTGATGTCCTAAGTCAGTGAGAAATTTGCTTGATTGACATTTATGGGGTGTGTTGTCAGCTGGCAGGGGCTCATCAGGTTTCTGACTAATCATAGGTAGTAATGCAGTACTGTCAGAGATATGTTATGAGCATTGCAATATCTATGGGTTCAGTGAAAATTTGCCTGCATATTCCCAACATATATTGACTGATTGATTTCATTGTGTGAAAAGTTGGGTTGTGTAAAATTCAGAGATTCCATTAGGATTTGCAATTATAATCATTACTACCTTTTATATCTTGTTGACATAGATAGTTCTAGGATGAGAACAAGAGCAATCTTGAGTGGCACTGTGATTTGAAAATTTCTTACAGGCGTGATAAACAAGTTGAGGTTATGTTAGGCAAAATAATAAAACTTTTACATCTAGTGAATTCCAGTACGCCATGTTGAAAAGATTAATATTCGGTAACTAGTGAGAAATGGGAAACAGTAGTTCAACATATGAGATGTGTGATAGAAAATGCATGGAAAGGAGAAGGCATTTCGAGGAAGCAGTGGAATGTGTGATTATAAACTTAAGTAACAACAGTGGTTCCTGAGAAGATAGTGAAAGTGAATGTGATGTAATTATCAGTGAAGAGGAACTGGAAGATGATTTGAGAGTACATACGCTGCAGATGGACAGCAAGTAAATATGGCAACAGCATACCAAGACAACCATGTGTCAGCAGGAATATCAATTACAACAATTTCTTATCAATAATATTTAGGTTCCCATAGCCAGGCTTACCATCTGTCTGCAATTAGACCACACAGTCCTAGTTTTCTTATACTATCTAGGGTCAAGTCGAGGGTTGAAAATATCTGGCACTTCAAACACAGAAATTATGATACATTTGGAATAGTTATATTTGTCTTAGACAAAAAGAAATAGGGTGGAAATAAATTTTGGAAAATGTTGTTCATGTTGACACTGAAAGTTTCTTTGTTTTGACAAGCTAGAGTTGTCATATCCAGGTAGCATCATTTGTGTCAAAGAATGATCAGCATTCAGTAACTATGGTGAAACAGTAATTCCAGGGTCTTACGTTTTATTAAAAGGAAGAATATTGTAGTCGTATACATCTTCAAATCATCTTGTGTTTGTAACAACGCCAGGAAACAGAAAATGTACTTTAAATGAAGAACTCCAATACGAATGTAAGTTTTTGAAAATGTATATACTTATGATTGCAACATCATACTGCTTCATAAAACAAATATTGCCGCTTACTTTAATACTACAGATTATAGTGTTCTAATATTCCTTCCTCCTTACAATACCCAGTTATATGCCTTCGTGAATAAGGGGTTATCTGCTTCCTTTTATATTTAGGAAGAGTTTCTATTTTACACTTTTACAAAATATCCACTCATTTGTTATTATAAAAGGTTTTTGAATGAATACATTCAAACACTATCAGTTATTTTGGGGAAACACAAAAATGGTAACCAATGAAATATTAATATCCTGGATTTGAGCAAAGGAAAATTTGTCCTGGGTTTAGTCTTCACAAAATGGTAAAGCCTACATACCGCTCACTTCATCTTACTACAAATTGTACATTGTGCAGGAATGAAGATGCAAGAGCAAATTCTTTTTGTTACTATAAACCACTGCAGTATACATAGAGAAACTTATTACTAGATTGTATCAAATAACAAAGCTTGTAACAACAGTTACAGCTAATCAGTACTGGTAACTATTAATGTAATTGAATAACCATGATAACTAATTTATTTGTTACTGATAACCACTAATGCACTGTAACTATGATTGTTATAACTAGGCTTTGGACATGATTGCAGTTAGGTTGCACTCTGGCTGTAACATAGTCATGGGCACACATGGTTTCACTGGGACTTTCTCCTCTCCAAAAAATGCTGGTCATTAAATCTAAGAAAGTTTTCAGTTCATGTACAATCTATTCTGAAGATATGAAGTCCATTAGAAGACCTTTTGTTTTGCTACATTCAGAAAATATTTTATAATCCATTGCAAAAGTTGTTCACACATACGAACCTGCTTTCCTCTGGTACAGTACAGATTTATTATTTTGTCCATATTATTTATACTTTGTGATAAAACTTATGTTTACTACAGAGTTATGTACTTCTGTGCTCACCTATAGCACAAACTCAGTAGCACACGAGACTTCAGAGGCTATTCACAATAAATTCAGGATATACAGTTTATCTGTCATCTAAATATCTTTAATATGCAGAATTTTAATCAAAATCATTAGCCAGTGTTGTTTAAAAAAAAAAAAACAATTGAAAAATCTTTATGCAAAGAGAAGTTTGGTTTAGGGGGCAATTTTCCTGAAAACTTTTGTGCCACAATTTTGGAAAATACTAAATTTAACAAGTTTGGTATTAACAGACTTTTAATGATTAAGTTATGTGCGTGTGTGCCAACACAATACCTTTTTCTAAAACTTTTTTACATTTTGGAGGTCCTCAAAACATGCATATCTGGTTTCATTTTGGTATAATTTTTTTTATGGACAACCATCGTCTCTACCTACTGTGGAGAGAGAGAGAGAGAGAGAGAAATTTTTTTTTTTTTTTTTTTTTTTTTTTTTTTTTTTTTTTTACTCAACACACCCTTCACAAACTGAACACACCCAACTTGGTGTGATGAAACTTAATGATTTTGATTAAAGCACAATATGTTTAACAGATTTTCATAACAAAATATATATTATTGAACTTTCTGGGAACAATCTGCGAGTTGGTCTTCATTCTGACTTGGTAAACCTCAAGAGATTAACAAAATTTTACTGCACAAAAATTTATATCTTGTAAAATTTTCTATTATTAGAGAGAAAATCCACAATGGACATCTGCCTCATATGTAAGGAAAACCATAGGTTCAGCTTACTTGTGAATCTATTATGACAATTTTAATAATATTAAATCGCCAAATATAAATGTTTACATATTATACATTCTTTGTTTTCCCATTTTAAACTTTACTATTATAATTGTTAATTTGCAATCATTACTTATTTTGTACACCTGTTCATTTATTACTATTGTCATTATTATAATTGAAGATGATGCTGTAATCTTATATTTCTTGCTCATACTCTGTATTACATTATATTTGCTGAATAACTGTATAATCTTGTACAAAAATTCACAATAAGGCCTTCAATTTGTATACAAATAAAGTGAATAAAGAATACAATACAATAAAGCAAACAATTTTTGCCAAATGAGTATTTTTGTGGTGTAATTTCCAAGATATTCTTTGTTATGGTTTTAAATTTTCATATACTTAATACTTTTCTCAAGTAGAAAATAATTAGTTTTCTTATTTTCTCATATTCATGCAAATAGAATGGAATTTCAAAGCAAATTATCCACTCTTAAAAGACTGGATTATTGCTCAAGCCTACTGTATTACCCTAATCCCTTTGAGCCTACAAGTATGTAATAAAACCACTTCTGTAAATGTTTTATCTCTTGATTAACATTGAGTACACAAAAGAAAAAGCTTTCGAAATAATAGTTTGTTCAAAGACTGGGAAGAGAAAAGACATATAAAGACAATTAAAGCTTTTTAAAATGAAAAGAATAAAAATATGGATTAATTTCAATAAATTATTAAATTAAACTGTTCAAGGAAAAAGTTTATTCAATATGGAGGTATGGACAAATATCAATCTCTAAATGGTTTAAAAAAAATTCCTTTATTGAATACAAGTGCTTCCTTGTGAAAACAGGTTCCTTTTATCATTATTATTTTCCATACCACTTGCTTACATTATAGTGTATTGCATTAATTCCATGATACTAAACAATCCTAGGAAATACATATTTTAGACACAAATGGTAATAAATAAATAAATAAATAATAATAATAATAATAATAATAGGGGAGGAAACTTTTACATGTTCACCCCAGGACTTTGGTTAACATTTCATCTATACAAAATCTAGCCATGACAAATAAAAATAAATACCTTGAATTCTTTGGCAAACAAGTTGAAAATCCAACTTCTGGATGAAGCTTTGAACAACTGGACAGAATTATATTTGGTGACATCAAGCTAAGTTCCTAATCATTCAATTATTCAAAACTATTTCCTGCAAATGTTTTGGAGATACTAGAGTATATTGATTTCCAGGTAAGAGCTTGGTATTTATAAATTAACTGAAATTTCTCCCTTGTGAGGTGAATGACAATGTTTTAATAAGTCCAGTTTAAATCCAAGCTGTAAATGTAATTGTAAAAATGTATGTTGCTACTCTATCGGATGCCTAACCAGATATGGACAGCACTGAGGAAATAAAAACCCTAGTGGAACAGAATTATCACCTGCTGCCTTGTAAAGTGATAATGGCTTATCAAAGGAGAGAGAAAAAACACCACAAAAATATTATATTTATACACATGACTCTCTCTACCTATTCTGTACCAAATTATTCTTACAAAAGCTTATACTTCTATCTACTTCATACTAACCAAGATTAACATTAGCAGAAATTACTTAGTTCCTGATAAGTAGAAGGGAAATAAGGGAATATACTAGGCTAAAGCGATGGTCAAATTTTTCAGTAGCTGGTTTTTGGTTCTCTTTGCAATACCAGAAATGACAAATTCCTGTTTGAGAAAAGTTTAAGAATTTAAAACTGAAACTAATAACAAGAAATATCTTGGAAATGGTACACTTATATGACTTTCTCTAGTAGCGCTAAAAATAAACTTCTTAGAAAATATTGTTCTCCTTTCTACACCATACTAATTGAGATAAACATTAGCAGAATGTTCTTATTGCTTAGTTCCTTATAAGTAGAAGGGAATCAAAGAAATGCATTATGCTAAAGTGATAGTCAATTGTTTTAAAAGCTGTCGTTATGCTATGGTCATTACAAATCGCTTCTTTGCTTGGTCAGGAGTAGAACAAAAGAAAAAAGGACACTTCCTGTCTCAGAAAAGTATAAGTACTTTACAATTGAAACCAATAACAAGAAATATCTCGGAAATGGTTACCTCCACAACAAAAACATGCAGCAGAGATTTCGAAGCTTGTTAGTAGTGCACTTTATGTGCCACATGCGGGAGTATTTTAGTTTGTTGATTTTACGCCTCCCTTTGGGTGCTTATGTGCAGCGTAACGGTCACTTCCAATCAACTCCACTACACTCACGAACCTGGTAGTGAAGCTCTTCTGGGATGAGTTGCCACGGCGTCGCTCAGTCTTGCATGAACATTGACTGTTCCAGGCGTGGATTTGGCTAGTGGGAGGAGTTGTAGGAGTGATCTTGTAATTGTTAAGAAAACGCTTGTAACCTTTTACTGCTGTTTATTCTAAAGGAGTTTTGAAGACAAGCACCTGGTTATACACTTTATACTGCCGACTGATGTTCTTTAACACTTACTAACAAGTACTTTCAATTACACTGTTTTAGTTGAGTATATGGCACAATTCACTTTCACCTAATCATGAGCCGACTGTTAAATAGTTGAACTTTACTTCACATAGTTTCTTATTATAATAAACGTACTTCGCAAACTTCTTAACAAACGACCTTGCCTCACACATGGGCGAATTCTTAACATAAGACGATGTTGCCTCTCTCATGGGTGAATTCTTAGCAAAACGACTTCAATGTGCCAAACCTTACTTCTTATATACAAAAAACGGCGTCATGGTGGTATCTTTCTGATTGGTTGGAAGGTCCGCCAAAATGACACCATAGTTACCCAAAAACCATTGCAAATCTCCCAGAATGCGTCATAATAATTACGTGATACCAGGATATAAAGAAGAAGTCCCCTTGTGTGCTTTAAACTGTGCGCTTACTAAACTCGAACGTGACTTTCACAAAAGAAGCAACTTCTCATCCCTCTATCCAGTCTGGCATCATGATTCTGAGTAACTTTTAAGTAAACAACTGGCTTCTTGGTTCCTATGCATAGAACTTATTAAATATTAACTTTCTTTACATACATTTAGACAATTAATAAAAATGATTATTATTAGAGGCTCATTAACGGTCTCATACATAAATTGTGTTTTGACGAGATCTACATTTTTTGTGAAGCAAGTTTCTGTCTTTCCTCTTATGGTTTTGCAATTAAGCAAAATTCATCCAGACGTCTTCAGAGGCTATTCCTACAAAATTCAAGATATACATTTTATTTGGGATGTAAATATCCTTAATATACAGGATTTAAATCAAAATCGTTGAGCCATTTTTGAGAAAATCAAAAATTTCAAAAATGTTTCCATGTAAAGGGTAGTTTGTGGTGGGGGGGGATTTTCTTGAAAATCTTTGTGTCGCATCCTTAGAATATACCAAATGTAAATACCAAGTTTGGTATTTAACGGTCTATTTGTTCTTGAGTTATACTGTACACACACACATAGAGAACATAAACTGTGTGTTTAATGATGTAATGGGAAATTAAATGGACTTTTGCCATTTCCTCACTGGAGGGTCGTTCATTGCATTACAACACTTGCATTATTTGTCCATAAAATTTGATTGGCCAAACATTTTGTTCATTCATAAAAATGAATAAGTTTTTTTGCAGTAAAAATGGGTATCATGTCACAATAAACATCTCGACAGAATGGAGATTACGTTGAGTAATAGACTAAGGTGCTGTAACTTTGTAAATGGAGTTTTGTGTTGATATGTTTATTTTTTAGTTTTGCCAAATTGTTAGTTACGTATATACATACTGAGAAAATAGGGACATTTAGCTTTACCTTTATATATAATCTCCCTCAGCAGATTACCCATTATATGCAAAGTTTTATTTTATATTTTCTCAAAAATATATTTGATTCACATAAAAGTCAAATATGTATCTTAGCTTTCTGTGATTCAATCTGTGAATTTTTCATTCAGATTGAATTTGTGGCCTAACTGATACTGTAAGTATGCAAATTATTTTGTAGCGTTGGCCAGTTTTAAAATATTTTTAAATATTCCATATTGACATTTTCCCAAGTACAAGCACATCATCTGGTGGAAAACCTACTTTGGCATTCCAAATCAAAGTGAACCTTAAGGTTAAAAATTAAAAATGATTAATAGTTTACATTATGCCTAATGTTAGCTAAAAGTATCAACTTTTGCATACTTAGTAGTTTTTGAATTTTTCATTTTTTCAATGCTTTCATTACTCTAATACTTTGCATCATTGTGCTGCTCATAGAGTAATACGGGTGGCCGGTTTGGCAACAAAATTTTTATTATTCAACAGCAGCTGCTGTGTATTTTGACTAGTGCTTTGATCTCACCTCGAGAAGATGTCGTTTCTAGACAAGTCTTGAGCTGCCATTTGTGTATGCTGTAAACTGGTGCCATTTATTAAAAATATTTGCTTGAAGCTTCAAAGTATATTGCAGTAGAATGTCTTACAGAGTCTACTAACCTTGTTATGGACTTACATCCGTACATTTAGATTCAAAACTTGTAGTTATATTTTTGCAACTTTTTTACATTTTTACTTCTGTGTGTGGACAGCATAGCTCAACATGGAAAAGGTTGAAACACAAAACTTGGCATTTATCTTTAGTATCTTCAAAGGATGAAATACAAAGATTTTCAAGAAACCCCCCCCCCCCCCCCCCCCCCACCACAAACTACTCTTTACATGGAAAAATTGTTGAAAATTTTTTTCTCTAAAATGATTCTAACGACTTTGATTAAAATATTGTAAAAGATATTTTCATCACAAATAAAATACATATTTTGAATTTTCTGGGAATAGCCTCTAGAGATCTCTTTATTCCTCTTAACTAACAAATAAACACAAACATCACAGTGAAAATATTTATCACATATGCTGAATTTCTTGCTCTTGCGTTGGTGCAAGTGTGCATATTCTAAAATGTCATCTAAGACAAGAGTAGGAACTTTCACATATAGAATATCATTAAATATTTTATACTTTTGCATTAATAATTAATGGTATTACTTTATGGAATAATGTAAGAGTGAAATCAGTAATTTTAATAAAACTATAGAATAGGATAGAATTTATTCACAAGTATTCATATATATGTTTAAGTGGCTTCATCACTAATTTTACATATTTACAAGAATGCACATAATCTTTACAAATTACTTTACAATTTGAGGACCTGGGATGTGACTAAGTTATGATATTTAGAACAATTTAATAAGAAGGAACATATTTCATTTATTAATGGACACTCCAATTTTATAGATTGATTAAAAACCTACATAATCAATAAAACCATGAAATGGCTAACCTTTAAATAAGGATAGTGTTTATTGCTATATGAAAGGAACAAACAAGTGCTTTATATGACTAACATGCCCTTTGAGATATGCAAACTTCTGAGTGTGTTGCGACATACCTGTTTTTACCCCATGATCTAAGTGCTCAAGCAGTCTCAAGACTGTATCAAGACCTGCTATATATTGCACTTGCTCAAACTACGGTATCATTTGCTCAGTCCTAGTTATGTCATTGATCAGCAGTGAAGATTACTTAGCCTTAACATAATTAAAGGGAAAAGTTATTATTTTACTACAATATATCTCAAACTCACTCCTGCTTTTCTGATTTTCTGGAAAAGTGAGGTTATTTTTAAATCAAACATTATAAGCTATAAGAAAATAAAGATGGTTTACATTTAGTTGGAGCAAATGAGGTAATGGATGTTACAAATTTTGCAAAACAAGGACAAGTATTTGTTCTATTGTACGTTTACCTTACCATTCATCAATGGATTGGGTATTTGCTGGAAAGAGAGCTTTAGATTAAGAGGTTTCTTTTTAATAAACTGTTTTATTTGTTTTTATTTTAGATAACTATTTGATTTTAAACTTCATGTACTAGAGTAAAAATTTCTTAATGTAGACTTACATCCTGCAAAAGTTTCTTTTTTTACTTTCTCTATACGTACTATGTACATAAGAAGGTATTGTATTGCAACCAAAAATTTGATACTGAGATTTCAACGGAAATATATGTTTTGAGACCCCTGGAATAAAAAAAAAGCTTTTTTTTGAAAAGTGTCCGTGCGTGCAAGTGTGTGTGGGGGGGGGGGGGGAAGGGAGCAGCATAGCTTAAAAATGAAAAGTCTGTTAAAAACCAAACTTGGTATTTAGGTTTGGTATCTTCCAAGGATGCAACACAAAGATTTTCAAGAAAATCTCCCCCTCCCCAAATACCCTTTACATGGAACTTTTTTCGAACATTTTGATTTTCTTAAAAATAGCTGTAACGATTTTGATTAAAATCTTGTATACCCAAGATATTTACTTGACAAATAAAATGTATATCGTGAATTTTCTGGGAATAGCCTCTGAAGAATACTTTATTCTGGATGAATTTTATGGATTTTTGCATAACTGCTAAACCATGAGATGGACAAAAACTTACCACACAGAAAATATAGAGGACATTAAAACACACAATCTATGTTATATACATTTTTTTCATGGAGTTGGATCGTTTTTAAGATATTCCTTGTTTTTAGTTTCAGCTTTGAAAAACGTATACTTTTCTCATACAGGAATTAGTCAACTCCTGTCCATACAAACAAAGGAACTTCAGTCACGTAGCAACCAGCTTTTGACTATGATTTTAACCTATGGTACTCCCTTATTTAGCTTCTACTTACAAGGAAGCAAGTAATAAGACTATTTCTTCTAATGTTTTCTCAATTAGCAGGGGGTAAATAGAAGCCTAAGCTTTTTAATAATACTTTCTTGCAGAGATGCAGAGAAAGACATGTGAATGGAACACATCAGATTTTTTTCATGGAATTTATCGTTTTTTAGATATTCCTTGTTTTACATTTCAGCTTTGAAAAATGTATACTTTTCTCATACAGGAATTTGTCAACTCCTGTCCATAAAAACAAAGAAACTTCAGTCACATAGCAACCAGCTTTTGACTATCACTTTAACCTATGGTACTCTCTTATTTCACTTCTACTTACGAGGAGGCAAGTAATAAGACTATTTCCGCTAATTTTTTTTTAGTTTAGCATGAAGTAAATAGAAGCATAAGCGTATTAATAATAATTTGTTGCAGAGATATAAGTCATGTGAATGGAACATAATACCTAATTTATTATTATAGATTTATAATGCAATGTTGAATCACTTTGTCCATTTTTCCTTTATCTACTTTCTACATAGCAAGCGCATCGGTAGAGAAGGTATTGCATTCCACCCAAAAATTTAATACCAAGATTTCATTGGAAATATACATTTTAGAGTCCCATGTGTATATGTGCATGCACCTGTGAACACAATAACTGAAACAGCTTATAATGAAAGACTGATGGCCAACATCTAAAATAGAAGCAGCATGACAAGCACAGAAGAGAATTAACAAAATAAAAGACAGAAAATTATCAGTTACTTGAAGGAAAATATAAACAAGTACTAAAAACAGAACTGCTTAATGGAAGCTGATTTTGAAGTGGCCAAGGAGTGGAACTTTCTTGTGTCAAACCATGGCAGATGTGCTGTTGATAGCATTGGCAAAATAAAGAACTATGTATGGATGACAGCAAAAGGAAATATAAATATTCACTTATAATCAGCCAAAAACTTCCACAATCATGCTGTGAATGAAGTTCATGGTGTTAAAAGCCTTTATGTTGACAAAAGTTTTAGAAAATGAGTCAGTTTGTTAAACCTATTGGGAAGATGTTATAGCACTCAACTATTCAATCAAGCCACCATTTTACAGTGAATTTGTGGTTTCTTTCACACCAACTTTGTGAAGGTCATAAGATCCATGATTCAAATCCCACCTATGGCATTGAATTTTTCAGTCTAACTCTACCTCTCCAACATTTTAGAGTCCATGATTAATAATCTCCTGGTCGCTAGAACTTTAACCTATGTTATGAAATGCTACCAATTTT
Organism: Hymenopus coronatus; assembly: GCA_030762935.1. Classification (NCBI taxonomy): domain Eukaryota; kingdom Metazoa; phylum Arthropoda; class Insecta; order Mantodea; family Hymenopodidae; genus Hymenopus; species Hymenopus coronatus. The sequence goes on from CM060892.1 coordinate 163,284,019, forward strand.
TCAAGAGATGCAGAACAAAATAAACTAGAGTGAACTCTCTACTTCTAAATCAGTAGACTGTTGTACATGTGAACAAGAGGTCCTTCAATTAGAAAAGTTATCATAAGTAGTTTTCAAAATCAAAGAGATGTTCACTATGAAATGTACATACTAGAAGAAGTTCCTTGCAAAGAAGTTAAAGGATAAAAGTCTAAGAGGAAAACTGATTTGTTATGCAGCAATTTGCAAGGAAGTATGGATGATAATTATGCTGTCATATTTTTAAAATCCTATGGTTCCAGTAACATATTTTCATATTGATAGTGACATCAAACGTGTTAATTTTAAGCATTTCAACATTAAAAATTTAGATGATTGAGATCAAGAAGAATCGAAAAAAAGGGTCAGGATAATAAATATATAAGAATGTGTATTCCAATTATTTTAGTTATATTTAAATTTTCATTTACACTGAAATTATTTATTGTGCAATTTGATGTAATCTGAAATTTTGGGTAAACTTTCAAACTCTGCAGTAAAAACAAAGTCTTCTTACAATTTTCTATAAAGTTCAGCAGTAAAAAAGACACATAAGAGACAGAGAGTTTCTAAAATTCTTTTACCAGACAAAATATATAAGCTTATAAAGTAAAATTATAACCTGTTAAAGACGCAAGTCCTTATGCTTAATTATATAATATAGGCCTAGTCTTTTTGTACCTTAAACTTTATTAGTAGCTATCTTATCATCAATTTGCGGTACAATTTGACATAACTGTAACAATATAAAAAGTAATTTGGTTATTCATTTGTTTCATTATTCATATCATGTTTGTATTATTATTGCACGCTTTTTTTTTTCTTTTTTTTTATTTAAGTTTTGGTTATAAATTATAGGTATTCCCAACTCTATAACACCTATTACTTTTTAATTGTGGCTAGAAAAACATTTGATATTGGATACGTAGTCAGAATGAAAAATTCACTGCCATAGCCGGGATTTGAACTACAGATCTCCCGGTCTCTCTAGCCGGTTGCTCTACCACTGAGCTACCATGGCAACATGCCTGCATAGCATTGAATTTCTTAACTGACTCACATTATTTTGAGATAACAGCCCCAATGGCGACTTACAATGCTATAAGTAAGTCCTGGGATATATAGAATAGCCAATTATTATAGTCAATTGGTATTGATTCTGTTTTTTCTCCCAAGCTGTGTGTAGTTGGATAGGTAGAGTCAAACTGAAAAATTTAATGCCATAGCCAGGATTTGAACCACAGAGCTCCCAGTCTCTAACCGGTTGTTGTACCACTGAGCTACCATGGTAACATGCTGGCATAGCATTGAATTTCTCAACATGCGAGTCAGTTGCATTGAATTTTTCAATGTCCTACACATGGTTTGCGTGAAAAAATAATTAGATTAAAACATTTAAGGTGTTTTAAAAAAACAAAATTTATGCACTAAAATAGTCATTATTAGTCAGCCTCCGTGGTGTAGTGGTTACCATTCTAACTTGATATACCCAAGGTCGTGGGTTCAAACCCGGCAGAGGACGATGGACTTTTTCAGGTGTAAAAATCTTTAGCATGGCTTCCTTCGGAAGGGAAGTTGGTCCCATGTCGTAGATTTACGGCACGTAAAAGAACCTCAAGCCTGATAGAGAGGCCTCTGAGCAAAATTAGGCGGTCTTTCATGCCCAATTTAGAATGGGACGCTGAGAACCACAGTGGTTAAAGAGCACCCATAAATAACACGCCATTTCCATCTCCAATAGTCATTATTTCTGCTAACAGATTATATATAGAGGAGTTATTAATAGATTTATTAGAAGAAAATTGATATATTTATTATTTAGTTCTACCTGATTTCATATTTGAGAATTTAACTATATTTATTTTGGATTATTTGGACATTGTGTGGTTGAATAAAACACCCCTTAATGTGGAATGCCTGTAGTATATTTTTTACTCTCTACTACATAAGTAGGAGAATATTATGTTGCTCCCAAAGATTTGATGTCCAGATTTCAACAATAAATAAATATATATTTTTTTTGAGGCACCCTAAATCCAAAAAGTAAGTGCCCATGTGTGGTGGCCATGAACAGCATAACTCAAATATGAAAAGTTGGTTAGTTACCAAACTTAAATCTGCATCTTTTGGCATCTTTCAAGGATGTGACATGAAAATGTTCATGAAAATCAGCACATGCCAAACTACCCTTAATATTTATTCTTGAAAATGGCTAACAATTTTGATTAAAATACATATTTGATATTTTACCAATAAATGAAATGTATATATCTTGAATTTTCAAAGGAAGCTTCTGAAGTCCTAACTCTGAATGACTTTCATAACTGGTAAACCAAAAGGGATAAGCAAAACCTTTATTACTCAAAAAAATCTAGATCTCCTTAAAGCACAAAATTTATGCAAGACATTTTTTGTGAAGTTAAACCATTTAAGATATTCTTTTATTGGTTTGAATTTTTTTTTTAATGTATTTATTCTGACAGATTTATTCAGCTTTCCCAAAGGTAGGGATTCTCAAATACACAAAGATTAATATTTTAAAAATGTTTATGACAACAAGAATAACACAAGAAAACAAAATGTAGTTGTCACTGAAGTAAAATCTACATTTTAGCTAACAGGAAAGCATGCTATTTTAAAAGATCAACAGAATAAATATAAGTATGAATCCTCCACTTTTAAACATACACTAAAAATATATTGAGTAATATAAATGATTTTGGAGAATCTTAATTCAACATTGTAGGGCAAAATTTGCAATATTGCACATAACATTGGCTTTAGATTGAATGTTTTGCAAATTGGCTACACATAGTTTCTCTTGCTCCAACAACTGCAATTGAAAATAAGCTGTACTTTTCAAGTTAGTATTTTTCTCAAATGGGAGGCTATTCACTATTATTTCCTCCCATTTTCTGCTCTTTCCCATGCAAAGAGAATGAAATTTCAAAACCATTGTGACTTGCTGTTAAAAGATTTGACTAATGCCTTAGTCTATAATATTATTTTATTCCCCTTGTACCTGCAGGGAAATATATTATATAAATTTCTGCTGATGCTATCTTGATTGGCATGAAGTAAATAGAAGAATAAGTTTTTGTAAGAATAACTTGTTGCCGAATAGTTAGAAAAAGTCACGTGAATGTAAAATCAGATTTGTTTTTTCTTCTTCTTTTTAAGAGTTTGTCATTACCACTTCTGAAATGATTTTTTCTGTCTCTCTGAAATAAATCTTTGAACATAGTTTCCACATGTATCAAACTGCATTTATTGTATGTTATTTCAAGTTATGATTATATTCAAATTATTTTTTCTTTTTCAAAATGAAATATATTTTGAAATATGACTCAAACAGAAGAACCACTTTTTATACAGTAGTGAGCCATAATGCTAATTTGCATGGACAGAGAAAGCCATATGAATCTACCACAAGTGGTTTCTTCTCACTATGAACTGTACCATATGCAATTATGAGAAAAAATTCTGTTCAAATGTATTAAAATCTTAAAAACTTGCTAATCATATGTTGAATTTTTTACTTTTACTACATGCATAGTGGAGGAAGTATTGTATTCCACCAAAACATCTGATGCTGGGATTTCATAAAAAAAAAAAAAAAAAGTTTTACGACACTGAATCAAAAAAAAAAAAAAAAAAAAAATCTTGTGCGAGTGTGTTTAAGCTGCATAACTAAATAATTAGAAATGTATAAGTTCATGACCTTTCAAGAATGCAACAAAGATTTTGAAGAAAATACATGGTTAAAGTGTATTACTGAAATTAGTAGGCATTGGAATGAAAGATAAAATTTGTGCTGGAATATCTGCAACCCATGTTCCATAAACTTTTAACAGAGCTTACCAACATGCAAATTCTCAGCAGCACCCACTTTTATAACCAGTATTCCATTGGTATATATTCGCTACAATTGCACAAAAATGCTATTCCTGCGCATATTTCACATTTAAATATACAGCTTCAGAATGTATCATAATTATTACTATTACTAATAATTCAATTTGTTCTGGCTTAAACTGATAAGGACAAACTTCATTTGCCACCATTAGCACTCTGTATTAACTTGCAGAGTAGAACAATGTCAATTCGCCTGTTTTCAATGCCTACACTCATACACTGTTTGGGCTTGATCCAATTATGTCACACAACAATCAGTATTTCCTTGTAACTTGAGAACTGTTGACAGGAATGTAAAACATTTCATTGTGTTCTGCATTCATTCCTTTAGATTTAGCATCTGATAATGAAAAACGCATTTCTGGCTTTCGACATATTTTTATGACAAAAAATATATCTTAGATTTACTTGGAATATCCAGAATGAATCTCTCTATTCTGATTGAATTTTGTACTTGGTACACCATAAGGGAAACACAAAATCTTACTGCATAAAAACTGTACATGTCGCTGAGATAGGTGCCATTTTTTGTGTTGTTTACCATTTACAAGATATTTTTGTCATGGATTGAATTTTCAAACATTTATATTTTCTTTTCAATTGCAAATTGCTTCATTCAAAGAGAATGGAATTTCAAAGCCTTCACAGATCGACAAGCTTGGATAAAGAGTTGGCTACTGCTTTGAATTACTGTATTCTTCTTAAATTTACAACAAAATGTGTAGCGATGGTTTGTGTTAACAAATGAAAAATAAACTTTTGTAAGAATAGCTTGTAGAAGCGACGAGAGTCACATGAATGCAACACATCAGATTTTTTTTTATGGATATATTCATATACATGTACATTTAAAATATTAAATGTATGTTAAAAAAATCTGTTAACAGCCAACAGTTTCAGTAAATTAATTAACAAAAAAAGTGATAAATACAATAGTATCTAAGGATAAAATATGCAGGGTAAACATTGTTACATAAGGCCATTCAAAAGTATTTTAATCAATCTTAAAACATTTTGTTTATATTAATGATTATTTAATTTTTATAGGTAATAAATACCACAGACAAACTAATTCCCTGAGACAGGTCACTCGCCATCCAAGAAGAGAGGATGAACTTTCTTTTTATTGAGAGACTTACGACACATTGGACACTTTCTGGTAGTTTTCAGAACATGAGTAATGCATGGGTTACAAAATACATGGCCACACATTGTTGAATGTACTCCCCTCACTGATGTTAATTCTTCCCAACATATTGGACACTGCCACAGTCTTCCATTACTAGCTGCATCTTGCTGTGAAGATGATTTGAATGCAGTTCGAAGGTTCAATGCAGGCTGCACACTTGGCTCAACTTCATCATCTGAAACTACTATCACTGGTGGTGTCAGCTGTCCACCTGCATTGACAGATCCTATTTCAATAACACTTCTGCTCAAATTAGTTCCACCAGTTTCTTCACTGCCTGCTTGAGGCATATTATAATCTATAACTAATATATCATCATCATCACCTCTCTGTATTGTACTATTCAGCCTACTGATAAGCGAGGTAAGACGCACATTTGTACAACTACTTGCATCTTGTGAGGTTTGCTCTGAAGCAGCTGGCTCAGGAGTGTCATCTATTTCAAAAATGCATTGATCAGATATACCTGATTCTGTGGAATTTCTGCAATCAACATCTGAGACATTAATTTGCTGTGAATTACTAGGAACATATCCGGTAATTTCACAATCACTATCACTGTCAGATAAAACAGGCGTATTACTTGAAGTATTGTCATCTAATGTGCTAGGAATGCTTGATGCCAAAGCTAAATCTTCATTCACTTTTTTTTGTTTTTTGTTTCGTTTAGAAGCTGTTTTCATGGAGTTTCTTTTACCTCTTTTCTTCCCTGCTGAAGAACTGCCTGTAATCTGTAATCTGGTATTACAAGTGCCTGCAGAAGATGTACTGGGAAGAGGAAAATCTCCAAATGACAAGATATCATTCACAATTGTATTCAACAGTGGAAGACTGTCAGCTGTATCTAAATTCTCTGAACGTTTGTTTGCTCTTTTCTTATTTTGCTTATGTGAGCTACACAATTTTTCATGCAGATCAGCCACAATATTAGAACTGGAAGTCAAAGATTCTGAAATGTTAGATGAATTTTCAACCGTTGCTGTTGTATGTGATAATTCGCGCACATCTGATGAACTAGAAAACACCCCAGAAGGTGGAAAATTATCATAGTCAGCAGGTTCTTCAGTCATACCAATGTTGTCAGATTCTGAATTCTTGGATGGGTCTAATTTTGATGTTGAAGCAGCCTGCTGCTCCATGACTAGCACTTCTTGTTCAAGTTGTTTCATAAGCTTATTTTCTTTTAATAATTGTGCATTTTTAAAACTTTTCTCCAACATGCTCTGGTTACCTGCATCATTTTCAGTACTAGAAAAGGCTGGATTGGATGTTTTGACATCTACCGGTTTCTGCATAGCATCTGAATTCACATTTAATGTCCTTAAGGCTCTACCTCGTGGCATTATGCAAGCTATGCTCTCCTTAGATACTCATCAAACAACCTGAAAAAGAAAATGAATGTTAGCATCACAATAGCCTCAATTTGCTTATGTTAGGAGAGGGATATATTACTGGTTTTGAATTTTATAGAAAACAAAAACTAAATCTGTAATCTACCCTGAAAATGTACATAAATTCATCAGAACATTTTGTTTACCAATATGTTACATACTATATTTATTGGTAAAATATAACATGTCCAGGCTTGTAGGCCATGGTCAAATATTAAAATTAAATTATCAAAATAATTAAAACTTGAAGTTTCGTCCTCAGCTGTGGAGGACATCTTCAGAACTGAAGCTGGGCAGGAACGACTAGCCACTGCAGATTCATGGAGCAGTGGCTGGCAATATATACTGTAGAGATAGTGAGAGGGGAGTAATTGGTCTGATGTGTTCTGATTGGCTGTTGTGCTAGCCGGTAGTCGTTCCTGCCCAGCTTCAGTTCTGAAGATGTCCTCCACAGCTGAGGACGAAACGTCAAGTTTTAATTATTTTAATAATTTTAATATTTGACCATGGCCTACAAGCCCAGACATGTTATATTTTACCAATAATAACACCGGCCATGAAAGCCCACGAGCACACTATATTTATGTTTCCTTAATTATGTCTTTTGCATACATTTCTATTAATTTGATCATTTCAAGAGATGATAATTTTTCTTGGCTTTTACCTTAATTTTCTTCAATTATAGATTATACCTTTTTGTATCGCTTTATTTATCTTTTGCATGAATTCAGGACTAAATTGCATAACATACAGTATTTCATTTAAGAAATATTTTTAAAAAATCAAAATTAATGTTTCTATTATGGAACATAATACCCAATTTATTTTTATAGATTTATAATGCAATGTTGAATCACTTTGTCCATTTTTCCTTTATCTACTTCCTACATAGCAAGCGCATCGGTAGAGAAGGTATTGCATTCCACCCAAAAATGTAATACCAAGATTTCATTGGAAATATACATTTTAGAGTCCCATGTGTATATGCGCATGCACCTGTGAACACAATAACTGAAAAACAAAAAGTTGGTGAAACACCAAACTTGATTTTTAAGTTCAGCTTCTTTCAAGGATGTGACATGAAGATTTTCAAGAAAATCCCCATTTCAAAATATCTTTGCATGGAAAAAATTTCAAAAAATGTTGATTTTCTCAAAAATGGCTAACAATTTTGATAAAAAATAACATAATAAAGATATTTAGGTGACAAACAAAATGTATATCTTGAATTTCCTGGGAATGGTCCCTGAAGCCCTCTTCATTCTGGAATGACTTTTACATAACTGTTGTAAGATATAGACAAAAACTTACAAGACCAAAAAATTAATATCTTGTCAAAATACACACTTGTTCTTTTACATTTTTGTTGTGGAGCTAAACATTTCCAAGATATTCCTTGTTATTGGTTTCCATTTTATAACTCATAAATTTATCAAGAGGAACATATGTTTCTTTTGTTTTACTTCTGGCCAGGCAAATTTCAATGACAATCACAGAGAAACAGCTTTTCAAATATTTGACTATCGCTTAAGCCTTGCACATCCACTTAGTTCCCTTCTACTTATAAAGTAATGACCATTCTGCTAAGGTTTAGAACAACCAATGTGTTCCATTCATATGACTTACTCTACAACTTTGCTACAAATTATTATTCTCTTTACTTCATGCTAATCAAGAAAAAATATTAGAAATGGTCTCATTACTTGTTTCCATTTAAGTAGAAGAGAAATAAGGAGTGCCATAGGCTAAAGTGATAGTCAAAAGCTAACTGCTATGTGACTGAAGTTCCTTTGTTTGTATGGACAGGAGTTGAAAAATTCCTGTATGGCAAAAGTATAAGTATTTTAAAGCTGAAACCAATAACAAGGAATATCCAAAAAATAATCAACTCTATAAAAAATATATACGACATAAATTGTGTGTTTTAACAAGAATTAAATTTTCTATGAAATAAGTTTTTGTCTAGATATTATAATTTACCAATTATGCAAAATTCCACAAAGTTTATCCAGAATAAAAATTTTTTCCGAGAAAATTCAAAATATATATTTTATTTGTCATGTAAAATCTTTAATATAACTATATTTTAATCAAAATCGTTAGAGCCATTTTTGAGAAAAACAAAATTTTTGAAAAATGTCCCATGTAAAGGGTAGTTGGGGTTGGAGGGATTTTCTTAAAAATCTTTGTGTCGCATCCTTGGAAAATAATGAACTTAAATAGCAAGTTTGCTATTTAACAGACTTTTTGTTTTTAAGCTATGCTGCCCACAAACACACACACATGGACATTTTTCTAAAAATACTTTTTTTGGATTCAGGCAGTCTCAGAACATATATTTCTGGTGAAATCCTGGTATCAAATTTTTGGGTACATTACACTACCTTCTCTATACGCTAGGTACATAGTACATGGACAGAAAGAAAAAATAGTTAATTAACCCTGTTTGACCTAATATTTGGTTCAACTAAAATGCCCAGTATTAAAGAACTTATGAGATTGTAAGCTTCCATTGGGGTGTCTCATCTCAAAATAATTTGAGATCCACTTGTGGTTTACTGCGAAAAATGTGAGTCAGTTGGGATTTTTTAATATTGGCATGTTACCATGGTAGCTCAGTAGTACCAAATGTTTCAGTTTGACTCTGCCTTTCAAACTCTTATTGTACACATGGCTAGTGTACAGATAACAGTTAACGGTACAAATATAACCATTGACATGCATTCTGCCAATAATTAGGCATTTTATATATTAGTAGAAACCCTAAAATATTATGTGTTTCGAAACATTTATTTTCAACTTAGGCCCCAATCACTACATTAGATCCACTTTAAGAAACACATTTTTACTTTCTCTATACGCACTATGTACACAGTGTATAGAGAAAGTATTGCACTCCACCCAAAAATTTGATACCGAGATTTCACTGGAAATATATGTTTTAGGGTCCCCAATATCCAAAAAAAAAAAACATTTTCACAAAAAGGTTTGTTTGTGTGTGTGTGTGTGTGTGTGTGTGTGTGTGTGTGTGTGTGTGTCAGTGTGTCCATGTGTCTGTGAACACGATAACTCAAAAACGAAGTCGGTAAAATACTAAACTTGGTATTTAAGTTTAGTATCTTCCAGGGATGCGACACGAAGATTTTGAGAAAAATCCCCCCACCCCCCAACTACCCTTAATATGGAACATTTTTCGAAAATTTTGATTTTCTCAAAAATGGCTCTAACGATGTTGATTAAAATTTTGTATAACAAAGATATTTACCTGACAAATAAAATGTATATCTTGAATTTTCTGGGAATAGCCTCTGAAGAGTAGTTTATTCTGGATGAATTTTACTGAATTTTGAATAACTGCTAAACCGTGAGAGATGGACAAAAACTTACTACACAAAAACATGTAGAGCACATTAAAACACACAATTTATGTTATATACATTTTTTTTGTGGAGTTCGTCGTTTTTGAGACATTCCTTATTTTTGGTTTCTGCTATGAAAAACGAATACTTTTCTCATACAGGAACTTGTCAGCTCCTATCCATATAAACAAAGCAACTTCATTGACATAGCAACCAGCTTTTGACTATCACTTTAACCTATGGTAGTCCCTTATTATGTTTCTACTTACAAGGAAGCAAGTAATAAGACAATTTGTGCTAATTTTTTGTGATTGGCATAAAGTAAATAGAAGTATAAGCTTTTTAAGAATAATTTGTTGCAGGGATATAGAGAAAGTCATGTGAATGGTACACAACAGATTTTTACTTTATCTAGCCCCATATGTACAATGTACATAGGGATAGAGAAGTATTGTATTCCACCAAAAAATTTGATATCAAGATTTCACTGGAAATACATGTTTTAGGACCCCGTGCATCCAAAAAAAAGCATTTTCAGAAAAAGGTCCATGTGTGTGTGTCCGTGTCTCTGTGAACACGATAACTCAAAAACAAAAAGTAGCTAAAATACCAAACTTGGTATTTCAGTTTAGTATCTTCCAGGGATGCGACACAAAGATTTTGAGAAAAATCCCCCCACCCCAAACTACCCTTTACATGGAACTTTTTCCGAAAATTTTGATTTTGTTAAAAATGTCTAACGATTTTGATTAAAATATATATTAAAGATATTTACCTAAGAAATAAAATGTATATCTTGAATTTTCTGGGAATAGCTTCTGAAGACCTGTTTATTCTGGATGAATTTTGCTTAATTTGGCATAACTAGTAAACCGTAAGAGATAGACAAAAACTTACTATACAAAAAATGTAGGTTTTGTTAAAATACACAAGTTATGTGATATACATTTTTCTCGTGGAGCTTACCGTTTTCAAGGTATTCATTGTTATTAGTTTCAGTTATGAAGTACTTATACTTTTCTCAGATGGGAGTGTCTGTTTTTCTTTTGTTCTACTCCTGGCCAAGAAAAGAAGCGATTTGCAATAACAATCGCATAATGACAGCTTTTAAAAATTTGACTATTGGTTTAGCCTAGTGTATTCCATTATTTTCTTCCTACTTATACAGAACTAAATAATAAGAATATTGTGCTAATGAGTACGATTAGCAGGTGCAGAAAGAAGAAGAATCTTATGTATGAAGTTCGTAGAACAGCTAGAGAAAGTCAAGTGAGTGTAACACATCAGATTTTTATTTTACTTCATGCAGCATGTTCAAGCTATATGTATTCCTTATGCAATGCCCACTAAAAATTTAATATGCTGATTGGTTTCTATTTACAAATGACAGTTAAATGTAGTATGTTGTATTGAAATTGTTAAATTTATCCATTAGTGCATTTTAAAAACAATAACACAAAGAAAAGATGGATTATGTTTTCTACTCTTGGGCCTGAATGGGCTAATGAAAGTATTCAATGCGGTAACATGCTGCGCATGCCACTCACCTTTATTTATTTCAAGTGTGTCTTATTTGGGAGAGTATAGTCACATTTTCCTCTTCAGGACTATCATCCAAAATGTCTGGATAGTTTGGATGACAAGGCTATCAAAACATTATGGTAATATGAATGTATACCTTGGATTTTGTTTTTATCTCAACTTACAAAATATTGTACCTTAATAGAGGTTTAAGTGTATCATTAATATGGACTTTTTGACTTCTAGTGTTTCCTTATACAGGAGCTTACCTCCACTTTGATCACTCTAACCCATTGTATATTATTTAAAAAAAAAGTACTGCCCATTATCAAATCCTTAGTTTTCATGTCTTCAAGGAGCTCTTCAGAAGGCTGCAAAATAGAGAGAGAGAGAGAGAGAGAGAGAGAGAAAGACAGCGACTCACAAGAATGCAACAATAAATGATTTTCAAGAAAAATCCCTCTCCTACCCATTTAATATTTGCAGGGAAAATTTATATAATGCTACATTCTCAATTTTGATTTAAGTATAATGTGCTTCATTATCTGCATAAGCAAAATATACAAGGGTTTTTTCCTATAGATATGTGAACAGATCACTATTAACACGCTAATATATGTCGTGTGGAAGTTCTGCAGGCATAGTGTGTATGCAGAACAGATGGCTCTGTGATAGCTGGTAGTAGCGCAGCGAGGGCTGTGAAATCAGTCAGTTGGTGAGTGTCGTGCAAGATGGAAGTAATCTGTGTGGAGCAGTATGCTTACATTAAAAGAGCTGTTCTTAGAGAGAAATGAGATGGAATGTCACAGTGAATTAGTGGAAGCCCTTGGAAATAAAGTCCTACTATACGGTAGCACGGTGGGTAGTAAAGTTTCATCAAGGACGAGTGTCAACCAGTGATTAGCAACGTTCTGAACGACCTGTCAGTGTGCGGACCGATGTGGCACGTGCCGTCATCGAGCAGCTCCTGGATGAAGACAGACGATGGACGCTACTGGAGTTAGGGAGAGCAAGTGGCATCGAGAAACCCTTCGTCCACAGGATATTGCTTAATGAGCTGCAACTACACAAAATTGCATCGGGGTGGGTACCGCATGTACTGACAGAAGCTCAAAGGTGGGTGCGCTATGCAATTTGCTTCGACCACTTTGCACGCTGACAACAGGACGGCAATCAATTCTTGTCACGAATAATCGCCATCGATGAATTTTGGAACAGGGCACACAAACCAGAACTGAAACGTTAGTCCGCGGAAAGGCGACATGCTGGACCACCAAGGAGGCAGAAGTTCATTCCCTCACAATCCTTCCCCAATCAAATTGATGGTGATCGTCACTTATGATGTCAGGGTGTCATTGTTTGCCACTTTGTTCCACATGGCAGAACAGTGACTGCACAGTACTACTGGGACTTCCTGGTGTGGAGAAATGTCTGGATCTTGTGGACAATGCAATAATCCTGCACAATGCGAAACCACATAAAGCAGTGTGTGTAAGGCAGCCACTGCGATGTTGGGGATGTGAAGAATTAGAGAACCTACCATACTCTCCCGACATTTCGTCCTGTGACTTTGATCTCATTCAAAAGATTAAGGAGCCACTACGTGGAAGGCAGTTTGCAACACGAGAGGACATTGCTAATGCTGTGCTCAAACAGATGATTCACACATCCTGCTACAGGTGGTATTCAGCACCTCCCACATCGTTGGCAGCGTGTGGTGACAGTATCAGGGGACTACTTTGAGGGTCTTTAGGCCCAGGTTTGTCATGTCAACTGCATGTGCACTGTGTTGTCATTCTTTTGCACCATGAAGGCCATTTTGCCCTGTATACTACCGTAATAAATTAGTGTGTTACGATATTCAGTGCTATTCAGTTTAGTTAACACCTTGTCCTTTCATCTGTATATGACACATTTTCTAACCAGTCTGGTATGTTCAAGAAAATAAATTAGTTGCCATGACTTTTGCCCCAAACCTTGTATATCTTGAATATTTAAGAATAGCCTCTGAGGTACTCTCTATTCGGAATGAGTTTTGTGTAGTCGGCAAACCGTAAGAAACTGAATATACATTTTATTTTAAAATCTTTTTCTGAATTATTTGTGAATTGGTTTGAATTTTTCATTAGTTTGTCATTTTTTGATGTGCTGATATTTAGTTGTACTTCATGCCATCAGAAGTGTGCAGAATTTCTAGCCAAGCATAAATTGACCTCTTTTTAAAGTTTTAATATAATTTCAAGTTTCTGTAATTACTTTGTGCAACAAAAATCTTTACAGACACTAGTTCTTCAAATGTTAACTGATTAACATTAAGAAGGTAGAAAATTAAACTTTTGCAAGAACAGTTTGTAAAATCTATATTAAAATAAATTACGAAAATAATGAGTCATGTGTTATTATTATTATGCTTATTATTATTAATAGTAATAATAATTCACTTCTAATACAGTTATACATACTACATTCAAAACGTTCCCAGAATGTATAAATAACACAAAAACAAGTTATGAAATGGCAATTTATACAACATTTCCTCCAAAGTAGTTCCCTTCTGCAGTGACACACTTCTGCCACCACATGTAAAGAGACTGGAAGCACTCCTGGAAGCCATTTTCAGATACTTGTCATAGTACTCTTGTTGCATGTACAGCAATTTCTTCAGCATTCAAAAATCTTCACTGCCATTCTTACACCAGAATTTTCTTCTTCGCTGCTTCATCATAAGCTTCTTGAATCATTCTCAATGTCTCTAACGGAGATTTAACAAAATGCAGAACTTTATGTTCCAAGGTTGCTCCATTGCCGATAAATGTGATAAATGAACATGCATACACAACAAAAACTAGTTGCTAAGAAAAGACAATTATTATTAGCAAGCAAATTGAAATGAAATGTCATGGACGTTACCAACATCAAAAGTAAAATATACTGGGACTTTTTGAATCTCGGGTTAATACTAATAACTCAATTAACTTGTTCCATTTAAGACTGCAGAAAACTAAATTTAGCTAGTGTTAATTTAATTGTTTTTTCACAGAAGTCATGTGTAGAACACAAGTTGGATAAATAAGAGTCAGACAAAAAAATCAATGCCATAGCCAGGGTTTGAATTATGGATCTCCCAGTCTTGGGCCAGCCACTCTAACCACTGAGTTACCATGACAACATTCTGACACAACATTAAATTCCTCAACTGACTTGCATGTTTACTAGTGTATCACAACGTGATCTCAAATTATTTTGAGATAACATACCCCAATGGCAACTTACAATGACCTAAGTACTTTAAGTTCCAGACTTCATAATTTAGCCAATTATTACGGTTAATTAGTGTTTCCTAAATCTACCAATCTTGTTGCAGAGAATTTTAACAAACTGCCTAACAATATTAGAAGTCATAACTTGTGTAAATTAAAAACAAAAATCAAATATATTCAATTCACATGACTCTCTCTGCAAACCATTGTTAAAGTCTATTCTTTTATCTACATCATTGTAATCGAGATAAATATTAGCAGAAATGGTTGTATTAATTCCTATGTGCACAGAAAATGAGGTAATATATTAGGCTAAAGAGATACACATCTTTTAAAAAGCTGGTCACTAAGTGAAACAATTGAAATTTTGTTTGTTTTGCGTGGGCATGAAAAGAAAGATGAGTTCCCCTTGGAGAAAGGGAAGTAGCTTAAAATTGAAACCAACAACAAGGAATATTTCAGAAGCACTTATCTCAAGATATATTACAGAAATGTTGACTTTTGCTCATATATGGGCAGCACAATTTGTGAAAATATTCTTGCTCACTCGTCTTAAGTTTAGCAGCAAGAATCTTTGCGATATTTTCTATGATGTTATCACTGTTTCTATCAATTATACAGAGACTTCTGCTGCTGAGCTTATGTGAATGAGCAAGAACATCTTCAACTTATTATACTGCCTGTTTGGGAGCAGATGGTTAATATTTTGCATTAAGGTAAGGGATCCAGTGTGCTTTTGCTAGCATCATCTTCCTGGTGCCTCTCAGATCTCTTGTCCAGTGAAGAAGAGGGATTACCTTATAATTTAATGACTCATATATACATACATATAAAGAGTATGAAAAATTGTGTTTTAACGAGATGTACATTTTTTGTGTAGTAAGTTTTGCCTATCTCTTATGTTTACCAATTATGCAAAATGCATACACAATAAAAAGGTCTTCAGAGGCTATTCCCAGAAAATTCAAGACATATATTTTATTTGTCATATAAATATGTTTGATATGCAATATTTTAATCAAAATCAGACTTTTTTGAGAAAAACCAAATTTTCAAACAATGTTCCATCTAAAGGGTAGTTTGGAGTGGGAGGGGGGAAGATTTTATTGCAACACAAAAGATTTACATTCTTGGATTATCCTAAACTTAAACATCATTTAACAGAATTTTTATTTTTTAATTATGCCGTCACAGACACACACAGACCTTTTTCCAAACATGCTATTTTTTTATTCAGGTGACCTCAAAACACATATTTCTGATGAAATCTGAACAATTTTTGGGTGGAATACAATACCTTCCCTACCACTAAGTACATAATACTTATAGAAAAAGTAATAAAATCAGAAGATGGTTAATAGCCATTCCTTTTACAATATGAATTAATATTTTAGTACTATTTTTGATATCTGTTGATTGTAATTTTTCTTCACAATGCCTATTACTGTATCACAGTTTAACAGAAAATAAAGAATTGTATTATCATTTTCATTTATTTATTTTTTTTTTGTAATTAGTAAGACTGTTAGTTCTGAGTCCCTTAATTAGTTGATTTGCAGCTCCTAATTACATTGCTAGTCAGTTTAAATGTGGACTTGAAATGAAGTAGCAAATATTCTGAATATGTTAGTTGTTTTGTAAATCTAGTTACATTTCATTATGCAACAGCAAAACAGTTAATTATGGATTTTTCTATAATATGATGTATATCTTCATAATTGGGAATTGTTATGCATGCAATCACAACACTCCCCATTAACTGCTTTGCACTTAACATGGAAAATACATTAGCTATGACATGCAAATGAGGCATGCTATTATACTGTCCTCCATTTTGGTGTGTTTGATCTGTTTCCAAGCTTGGCATTTGAGTTAAATTAAAGAGGATGCAACAATGGCTATCTCAGATCACCTTAAAAACTACTGCAAGAATAGCACAATACATGGTTTGAAGTACATTACAGAAAATAAGCATTGGAGTGAAAGGTAAGATCTGGGCTGTAAAATGCATGTTCCATGCTTTATTTACACTTTCAACAGAATAACATGCTAACATACAAATTTATAAGCTTTTGAAGCTCTTTGATTTGTAACTTATTAGCCAAAAATATATTACTCTAAATTTTTTCCTTTAATTTAATAACAAAGAAATTCAAACAATTTATAATTTAATAGAAAACAAGGTTCTTTGACATTGAAGTCTGCATTGTTATACCCGAGTAAGTTTATGGTGTGTTTAGTACCTGCAACTTTCTGGTTACATGATCAACTGGTGATAAAGGGGGAACAAAGCCTTGCCCAGAATTAGTTTTTACTGGGAATGCATCGCGTGCAACTTGAGTTGGTTTTGCGGAAATTTGTAGCAAGCAGTTAACCTTAGTCAGCAGTAATTGCCATTGCAGCAAACAACAAAAAGAAACTACATGGCAGAATAGTTACGAAAGCATTGAAGAAAGCTATTTGTGAGCAGATTGTAATGAGTTTGTGGAAGAAATAAGCAGCTGTTTATTGGAATAAAAGAAAGTTTTTGTTATAGTATGCAAAACTGCTACATTTCTTGGTGTCATTTTTCACGTATTTCTTTAAAATTGACCTATAGGTACCGACTTCCTCTAATCTGAAGAATAATTTAGACATAGTGCTAAATTGTTCATAGTAATGCAAAAACTAAGTGCAGATAAATAAAAAAAAATACGTTGAAGGTGAAGTAAAATCCGAAACCATTTAACTCCAAATGTAATAACATATTGGCAAAACCTTGTATACCCATTTTCATATTATTTAATTTTTACCCATTTAATCTAGAATAGAATTCTGTAACTCTTTAAATATATCATACATAATTTTCTATAAACTCCTTCCAAAATATTAAGTTTAGTAAAAATGTTTCCTCCTGCTGATAACAAAAAAAAAAAATTCTGGAGTTACAATTCAATTTGTGTATATATAGGTATACTTTGCAAGTCTTATATTTGCCTACAATACTACCTCTCATTTTCGGTTTTGGGTTGGGGGGGGGGGGGGGGGAGAAACAAGTGTCTCTTGTTGTCATTCTAAAAATCTGGCAAGTCTAATTTTGATCCTATTTGACACAATGTTTGCTTACAATGTATAGACTAACAACATTTTGAACTCTTGTCACTACAGCACATAATGGACTCACAGGAACATAATTCAAATGAAGGTCTTGTAGAATCTATTCAATAATGCTTATTTGCCTGAAATGTTTAACTTGTGAAAATATTTAATCTTTTGCACTTTTATTATAACTATACTTTTATGCTACATGTTTCACTTTTGATATCAACAATTCTAAGGCTAAAAAGGTTAATGAATTGGTTTGTACCTTTAGATAAAGCATCACGTTGAACCTCAGATTTCCCCCCTGCCCCCAAAATGCTCCTTGAAATACAGCTTGTAACTTATGAACCTCATAATTGCACATTTAAAATATAATCAATTGTTTGGTTGAAATTATTTTCAATTACTCACACTAAAAAAGTTGAAAAATTCAATAAACTTTATACAACATTTTTCGCCTTTAACTAAAACCAAAAAAAACCTACACAACTTCTTTATGTTTGAATACCTAGTTCAAATTTAAAATTTGGGAGCGATTCATTAACGGTAGGCTTCAAGGAGTATTTCATATTACCATATTAAAAATCTGATATGTTCTTTTCACATCATTTTCTGTATACCTGCAGTAGCAGTAGTAGGGCTTAAGGGCACACAGCTGCAGAGGTTATTAGCACCCTGTGGTAAACAAAAGAGCTAAAAATTAAAAGCTAAAAAACCGCTAAAGCTGGAGTACCGCACGGATGTTAAAATCAGGGAGATCATAAAAAGGCTACCATAACCAGATGAAAACCGAGGAACTGAAAAGTCGGTAAAAGGATTAAACCCCGTGATAAAATTAGACCCGACTATACATTCCACAGCGGTGAAGAAAAGTAAAAAGTCCCTCACATGCAGCAGGTGTCACCTAGCAGGTTGGGGAGGTCAGTAGGCAGACACAGGGATGCATGCAGCACAGTAAAAAGGCAGCACTCCAATAAAAAATGACGCACAGTCAAAGGCTCATTACACAGAGCACATTGAGGAGTAGGTTCCCCATGTAAAAGGTACTAATGGCTAAAACGGCAATGTCCAATACGTAGTCGCGCTAAAATCACTTCATCGCGGCGACATACACGCTAGGAACTAGTCCAGAGGACAGGAAGGGACTTGACCTCTCTGAGTTTGTTCCCACGCACCCCGGACCATTCCGCGAACCAGCGCGAAAGAATGGCCCGGCGCAGGTGAACGCGAGCATTATTGGGAGGAACAGTGGAGCTAAAAAGAGTAGGATTTAAAATTGCAGACTTGGCAGCTGCGTCCGCTTGTTCATTCCCGCTCACACCTACGTGGCCAGGAACCCAAACAAACGACATGCTGACGCCAGCATCAGCGAGCGATTGCAGGCAATTCTGAATACGCTGTATAAAAGGATGGTGTGGATGCAGCTCACGCAGGTCCTGTAGTGCACTGAGGGAATCGCTACAGATTGCGAACTGCCTCAAGTCCTGTCCCCGGATAAAAAGCATAGCTTGATACTATAAAGTTCGGCGGTAAAAACGAACACTGCCCCAGAAGATGAAATGTATAACTCCGCGAATTAAAAACAAAAGCACATCCCACACCAGGTCATCCTTTGAAGCACCCGTGAAAATAAAACAATGGTTGGGAAACTCGGCCTGCAACTTTAAAAAAGCGGAGCGGAAGGCCGAGGGCGGAGTAACTGATTTCGGCATAGATGCCAACCGAAGGTGCACCGGGGTGTCGCAGCGTAACCAAGGAGGGGATGAACATTCCTCCAGTGACAACAGATTCGGTAGCTGAACATCTAAGAGCCGAAGCAGCTCACGAAAACGAACCCCGGCAGGAAGCAAGGCCAGCACACTAACAGCATATTGACGGTCAAGAGACTCATCAAAGAATAACTTGAAAGACGGGTGATCTGGCAAGGAATGCAGACGGTGAGCATAGCTGCAAAGAAGCACCTTACGCCTATGGCAAAGCGGAGGTTCAGCAGCCTCCGCAGACAAACTAATAACTGGGCTCATCGGAAACGCACCCAGCGCCAGGTGAATCCTTCGATGATGAACTGAGTTTAAACGACGTAAAACTGAACATGCCGAATAGTACACAATGCACCCGTAATCAAGTTTAGAGCGGACAAGCGAACGGTAAAGCTGTAATAGCACGGTGCCACATAAAACATGTAAAATATTAAGTGCTAGCATTGAGAGAAGAGATATGGGATAACCAGCTAAGCTTCCTGTCGAACATCAAGCCAAGAAACTTCACAGTTTCGGCAAAGGGCAGCGGTACCGGCCCAAGGTGTAGGGAAGGCGGTGCGTAACGTTTCAGACGCCAGAAGTTGACACAAACGGTCTTCTCGGCAGCAAAAGGGAAACCATTTGCAATGCTCCAACTCTGATGACGGTTGAGACAAGCCTGAAGGCGACGCTCCAAAAGGCATGAGCGCAGAGAGCTGCAATAAATTGCAAAGTCGTCAACAAATAAGGATGAGGAAATACCAGCAGGAAGACAATCAACGATAGGATTGATGGCGATAGCGAAGAGAGAACCGACCCTTGAGGTACTCCAT
This sequence comes from Hymenopus coronatus, assembly GCA_030762935.1. NCBI lineage: Eukaryota > Metazoa > Arthropoda > Insecta > Mantodea > Hymenopodidae > Hymenopus > Hymenopus coronatus. Next base: position 163,304,325 of record CM060892.1, read on the forward strand.
TCTCCTGACTAAAAACACGGGAGCAAACAGAGCCCACACGCACACGAAACAACCGCTTCTCCATAAACTCCCGGAGGAACACTGGAAGGCGGCAACGGCAGCCCCACTTATACTCAATAAGCCAGCCCTCCGGCAGGTGTCACAAGCTTCCTCGAGATCGAAAAACATTGCCACAGTTTTATATTTTCGTAGAAATCCTTTAAGGGTGTGAGTCGAGAGAGAGACAAGGTGGTCAGTCGAGGAGCAATATTGGCGAAAGCTGCATTGGATGTTGTACAGAAGTTTCTCAGACTCGAGCCACCATCGTAACCGCCCATTGATCATGAGCTCCATCACCTTACACAGTGCACTGGTGAAGGATCGGATAGCTGGAAGGCAGATGGCGATCCTTACCAGGCTTTAAGATTGGGACGATGGTGGCCTCGCGCCAGACTGCGGGAAGCACTCCATCACACCAGATGCGGTTGTAGAGAAACAAGAGAAAGTTTGCCGGCAGGAGAAAGATGCTGGAGCATGGCGATATGAATACCATTAGTCCGGGAGCAGAGAGCCTAGAGGACAATAGGGAATTCAAGTTCCTGGATACTAAAAATAGTTATAGCACTCATTGTTAAAAGAGAGAAAAGAGGGAGTTTCAGATTCCACCTCAGCCTTGGCAATATGAAAAACTCGATCATAGTTCTCGGAGCTAGTCGCAGAGGCGAACGTACTACCAAGGGCATCAGCAACGGCTACCGGATCGACGACGGTAGCAGATCCCACGTGAAGGCCCGGAATGGAAGAGTTGGGCTGCTTACCGGCAACACGTCTTAGCTTTTTCCAGACAAGCGAGGAAGGCGTTACTCGATTGAAGGTGACAACAAACGCAGCCCAGGAAGCCCGTTTGTTATCCTCAATAACACGACGGGCCCTTGCGCGGGCTTGTTTGGAACAAATCAAATGATCCAGAGTAGGGTGAAGGTGAAATACCCTAAGAGCTCTCCTGCGCGCACGAATAGCCTCTCGGCACTCAGCATTCCACCAAGGAACCGGCAATCGTATGGGATGGGAAGACGACCGAGGAATAGATAAGTCGGCGGCCGAGAGAGCAGCAATAAAATGTTCCAATATCAGATCGACCGTGTCGAACTCGCGGTCCGTGAAAACAGCTTTTGCTGAAAAGAGGGCCCAATTCGCCTTAGCTGCTTGTGACGAAGATATACGGTGTAAGAGCAAACTCAGAACACACGGGCAATGATCGCTGGAATGGGTGTCAAATACCACATTCCATTGTAACCGGTGAGCAACCTGTGCTGAACAAACAGAAAGGTCCAAATAAGAGAGCGTGGCAGAAGAATCGGAAATAAAAGTGGGTTCACCAGTGTTCAAAACAGCAAGTCGAAATTGGTCGAAAAGGTCAACAAGGAGCGTCCCTCGCTCACTTGCCCTAGAGGAACCCCAAAGTGGTTGATGGGCATTGAAATCACCCAACAAAACAAAAGGGGCCGGGAGTTGAGAATGGAGTGTGACCATGTCGGCTGAACTGAAGGTAGCTGAAGGAGGAACGTAAACGTTACAGACTGAAAAGGTGAAACCAGGAAGAACAAGATGGACAGCAACAGCTTGCACGGCAGTGGTAAGCGATATGGGCTTACAATAGACATCATCGCGCGTGAGTATCACGACACCCCCATGAGCAGGAGAGCCCTCCTCCAGAGTAAGATCGAAGCGAGCCGGGTCGTAACGGTGGACTACAAAAGGATCGTGAGTGCGAAGCTTCATCTCCTATAAACAGACGATCAAGGGGCCATAAGACCGCAACAACTGCAGTTCAGCTCTATGGGAGGGAACACCGCGAGTGTTCCATGTCAGCAGAGCCCTGGCGCAAAGGAAAGATGCTAGAAACGTGGGATAAGCGAGGTGGAACAAAGGAAACTCTCAATAGAAGCTGATGGACAGTTAAACGACATGCACTGTTTAAGTGCTCGGTTGAGTTTCACAGACCTCTGGCCCAAAAAAGGACGGCCTGTGCCCCGTCGGACTCCTCTGATGGTCGGGATCCGGAAGACGCTCTACGGCTCGTAGACTTTGGTTTATCCGCCACTTTGTGCTTCTTACGAGAACGCTCATGAGAGGCGGCAACAGGTGGTGGACTAGGTGACGGCTGGCGTACGGATTTTGACGGAGGGTCAGCTGAAATGGAAGGTTTCGAAGCTGGCGGTGCAGGTCGTTCAGGCAAGACGGCAGAGGTCAGCGGCAGTTCCGTTTGAGTGAACGCTTCAGCAACCGGAGGGTGCAGTTTGAAGGGCCCCAGAGTGTGGCGAACAGTGGAGGCGTAGCCTAAGGTGGTCGCAGGCTTAAGATGCTGATAGCGGCGCCGGGCCTCCGGAAAAGTTAGTCGTTTTTTGATTCTTAATTCCCGAATGGCATTTCCCTCCAAAAATCGTGGGCATTGCCGGAAGCTACGGTATGACTCCCGCGGCAGTGGACGCAACAAGCGTCTCGTGAACAGACACCATCATATGCAGACTGGCCGCAGCGTTCACATGTTGCATCAAACGTGCACCGAGTTTGTGTATGACCGAACCGTTGGCACCGAAAACAGCGCATTGGGTTCGGCACATACGGTCGCACAGAGACGCATTCATATCCACAATACAGGGTCTCGGGTATTGTGGTGCCCTTAAAAGTTAGAAATACCGTACGCAATGCCACTGATTCACCATCACGTTTGCTGAGCAGACGGTACGCTTGGTCAGATAAATTGGTGACAATATCTGCTTCGAAAAGACCGTCTAAACAAGAGGTAGTTACGACGCCTCTACAGGTGTTCAAAGACTAAAGGGGGGCCACCTTTATGGGGCAGGAACCCAACAGCTAGCCTTCAGGAGTTTCTTTGACTTCGTTTCAACTAAAAGGTACCGTTTCGCGTTCTGGTGGCATTGGTCACTTTACCGCATATCCTGTCAATCTCGCGTTATATATCTCGCACAATTTTCTTTTCGCAGGCCAAGGTCACAACGAAAATTCGGCCAAATGAAGTAGATTTGCACGGAGATAGCATGATGGAAGGACCCCCTTCGGATTCGCCGGCGTCAGCCTGCCATCCGGGGGGGGGGGGGTAGAGAAAAAGACACTAAAGTACTTCCGGTCTGTGCCGCCTGATAGACCCCTACCACACCGATCTCAGGAATACCTCAGAAGGCGTTACCCTCCAGTCACCACTGCTGGTCCATACGGGTAAGCCCTTCACTATGCACAACCCGGCTTTAAACCCCTACCGCAGGTATAACCCACCTATGGCCCCCCCCCACTTTAAGCCATGCTGAAAATAAAGCAGACATGGATTCAGGGGACTTGTGGTTGATTACACCAGGTTTCCGATAACGGTAACACGACGGGTCCGTGATTCCAACCCAACGAACAGCGTTCATCGGGAAATTACAACGTACCGGGCCCCCAAGGAAGCTATGTGGGTGTACATAACGGTATGGACGGGCTCCACACTTAAGGCTTACACATAGGGGCAGTAGGAAGGATCCACTCAACCTTCACGCCTGAGACCTCCGAAGAGCACACATGTTGGAAGTCGTGCTGGAACCGTGGGACAGGAACCACGGAGATAGAATAAAGATCCCTGTTGGTGAGGCAGGAGTGAATAAATCTAAAGCCTTAAAACTAAATATGTAAAGAATAAGCCTATAAGGGGAAGAAGATGAGATGAGTAAACTCGCTCCCACAAAAATACACAAAACAAATATGCACACAAACACAAAACGTGGCTCAGTTAGTGGTGATGGGGATGAGATGAAGGTGAGTGGCTCAGAAATCCCAGGTGCGCCTAACCTGTATCTGCCGTAGTAGGCCCCTGGGCTCTGCACCTGTAACAATTTTAAAACGCTTATTCTTCTATCTACTTCAGCCAATTGAGATAACCATTAGCAGAATTGCTCTTATTACTTGCTTCCCATAAGTAGAAAGGAAATAAGGGAATACATTGCACTAAAGTGAATCAAATCTTTTAAAAATTGTTGCTATGTGATTAAACTTGGGTTTTTTTCATGGTCAGGAGTTGACAAATTCCTGTATGAAAAAACAAGTAGTTTAAAACTGAAACCAATGACAGGGAGTATTTAAGAAATGGACACATTTAAAAAAAAAAAAAAAAAAAAAAAAAAAACACACCACACCACACACACACCCTCTCTCTCTCTCTCTCTCTCTCTCTCTCTCTCTCTCTCTCTCTCTCTCTCTCTCTCTATGATTTTTAATGAGATCTACATTTTTTGTGAAGCAAGTTTTTGTCTATCTCTTATGGTTTACCAGTTATGTAAAAGATATTCAGAATGATGGGGTCTTCTGAGGCTTTTCCCAGAAAAGTCAAGATATATATTTTGTCACAAAAATAGCTTTATATACAGTATTTTAATAAAATTGTTAACAGCCATTTTTGAGAAAATCAGTTTTGAAAATTTTGTCCACATAAAGGATAGTTTGGTGTGGGGAGATTTTCTTCAAAATATTCAAATTGCAGCCTTGGAAGATATTGAACTTAAATACCAAATTTCGTATTTTACCAACTGTTCTCTCTCTCTCTCTCTCTCTCTCTCTCTCTCTCTCTCATATGTACCACAGACCTTTTTCTAAAATAACTTTTTTGGATTCAGGGGGAGTCTAAAATTGAAGTCCTGATTACATCTCAGTATCAAATTGTTGTGGGGAATGCAATACATTCTCTACTTATGTACTATATACTACGTACAGAAAGTAATAAGTGATTACACCATAAAAAAAAGTTAATTTCTTAAGGGGACCCAAGTAGTATTTTTAGAAAAAAAATGTGATATTTTGTATTGCTCTTAAAAAAGAAAATAAAGTAGAAATCTTCATCTTTAAAATAATATATTTTGTAAGGCTATCTGCACACTTAAGGCTTTAAATATGGTGGAATGCTAGATCATGCCTGCTTAGCATTTCTTTAAACAAGTTTTCGTAATTTGAAATGTTTCAATCTTGAGTGCACTTCCTCAAAACTGCTGAACTTATTTTAATGAAAATTTTACTTTAAAAATCCAAAATATAACATTTAAAAAATGTATTTGTGTAACAATATTTTTACTTTCTCCATACGCACTATGTATATAGTGTACAGAGAAAGTATTGCACTCCACCAAAAAATTTGATACCGAGATTTCACCGGAAATATATGTTTTAGGGTCCCCAATATCCAAAAAAAGCATTTTCACAAAAAGGTCTGTGTGTGTGTGTGTGTGTGTGTGTGTGTGTGTGTGTGTGTGTGTGTGTCTGTGAACACGATAACTCAAAAACGAAAAGTCGGTAAAATAACAAACTTGGTATTTAAGTTTAGTATCTTCCAGGGATGCGACACGAAGATTTTGAGAAAAATCCCCCCACCCCCAACTACCCTTTACATGAAACTTTTTTCGAAAATTTTGATTTTCACAAAAATGGCTCTAATGATTTTGATTAAAATTTCGTATATTAAACATATTTACCTGACAAATAAAATGTATATCTTGAATTTTCTGGGAATAGCCTCTGAAGATTAGTTTATTCTGAATGAATTTTACTAAATTTTGAATAACTGCTAAACCGTAAGAGATGGACAAAAACTTACTACATAAAAAATGTAGAGCACATTAAAACACACAATTTATGTTTCATACATTTTTTTCATGGAGTTCCGTCGTTTTTGTGACATTCCTTATTTTTGGTGTCTGCTATGAAAAACGTATACTTTTCTCATACAGGAACTTGTCAACTCCTATCCATATAGACAAAGGAACTTCATTGACATAGCAACCAGCTTTTGACTATCACTTTAACCTACAGTTGACCCTTATTTCGCTTCTACTTACAAGGAAACGAGTAATTAGACTATTTCTGCTATTTTTTTTCTGATTAGCATAAAGTAAATAAAAGTATAAGCTTTTTAAGAATAATTTGTTGCAGGGATACGGAGAAAGTCATGTGAATGGTACACATCAGATTTTTAAAAATATCTATCAAAGTTCTGAATTTATTCTCTTGAATAAAGTCCAAAAGCGAATTTGGGTTACAGATTAATTAGCCGAGACCACAAATAAACACATTGTTTATCCCAGTTTCTCAAAGTATTCTTCCTGGCGCAGTATGCAACACTCTATCCTTGGGAAGCACTTCTGAAAGCATTCATGCCTCAGTTTCTGGCACTGTAGATAACTCATCTTTATATGTTGCAACAACTTTTTCAGCACTAGAAAATTGGTGATCTTGAAGCCAGTTCTTCACCATAGGGAAGAATCGCATGGTGTTACATGCATACTATAGGGCGGTGAGTCAATAGCTGCCTCAATTCCTTGTAAAACTCCATTATTACATTAGTGGTGTGAGGTTGGCATGATGCAACAGTTTTCTGATTTTTGAGCACAACTGTTGCAAATTAATCATTTGTGGAGAAGAAAGAAACATTTTCTTTCCAGCAGTCCTTGCTCTCGACTTTGACAGGTCATCTGGGAACACCCAAATGGAGGACTGACATTTTGCTTCTGGGTCAATTTCAATTGTTTCACAAGTGACTGGCTATTAAATAGAAGTAATACACCATTTCTGCAAAGGTTTATCTCGATTACCGTAAACAACATCTGTAACAATAGTTTGTAGAGAAAGTCATGTGAATGGAACACAGATTTTTATTGAATGTAATTATTGTTTCTTTCAAAATAAACTTCAATTTTCTTCTCATTATTTGTGTGTATTTATCTAAATGCACAGATACTGTAAAAATTGTCAACAAAGCAACTACCACCAAAATTAAAAGGTCATGATAATAGCCTTACAATTTTTTACATTATAAATGTTCACTTTATTATGCAAACATTTAATGAATAAATAGCATCTAAAGTTGAGTAACATTTCATGAACAACCACAGTACCTGAAACATAATAGGCTAACTTGATCAATAGGTGCAGTTTTAATTCACCACTATTAAATGAATAGCAAGTCTGAATACTGGCCTATGCACACAAACCAAACTTCCTTCTGTTTTTCTCTCCCAGATTATTTTGGATAACTGCAATTATTACATCATTATGGGCTGCAATTAACATCACATATCAATCTTACTTATCATATGTAAGCAATCCTGTCAGCTTTGCAGTTGAGACTTCATATCTTCATTGGAATACATCATTTGCAGCAGTTACAATTTGTGAGGCTCCTAGCGACAAGAAAGTATGGGGATACTATAAAGAGTAAGTATACAATATAACTTTAAAGCACATTTTCTTGTATAATCAGTAAATATTACAAATACGGGTTACACAAAGTGAATTATTGCATCTACCTATGTATGTGTATGCAAGGTAATCTCAAATATATCAACCAATTTTGATATTCTTTCACCATTGAAAAGCTCTATTCTTTTTAACAGACATACAGCTAGAAAATATTAAATTTCAATACATAAATTACTAAAAGACTAAAAAGAATTGATAAAATATTTGTTAAGCATGACATTGAGTAGAAAATAGTTGCTGCATTCAACAGAAACCTAATCACCTTTTATTCTAAGCAATGTACACAGATGCATGGGCAGATCCAGAGGAGGCAGGTATGCATGCTCCCTTCTCACCAGGCAAAACACAAATAAAAATCTAATGTGTTTTATTCACATCTTTTTCTCTACCCTCTGTAACAAATTATTGTTCAAAAGCTTATTCTTCCATCTATTTAATACTAATCCAGATAAACATTAGCAGAATTGCACTTATTACTTGCTTCCCTTTAAGTGGAAGGAAAATATGGGAATATAATAGTCCTACGCTATACTCAAATCTCTTAAAAGCTGGTTGCTATGTGATTGAAATTGTTTATTTTCATGACCAGAAGTTGACAAATTCCCATATGAGAAATTTAAAACTGAAACCAATAAAAAGGAATATCTTGGAAATGGTCAACTGCCATGAAAAAAAAAATGTTTATGACAAATTGTGTTTTAACGATCTTTTATGTGCAGTAAGTTTTTGGTCTATCTCTTAAAGTTTACCAGTTATGCTAAAGTCATCCAGAATGAAGAGGTCTTCAAAGGCTATTCCCAAAAAACTCAAGATATAGATACATTTATTGGACAATTCGATTAATAACACTAAACAACACTTACTTGGGACTTTTGTCAAAACATGTTTCGAAGGATGATGGGAGAGATGCACGCTCCCGAAACGTCGATGACTGTTCATCACTTGACCTGGCTTGAAGCCCGAGAACGTCTAGAGTAAATTATTATAACTCTATTTTCAAACTTCCATGATAAGAAAAGGATATAGGTACATTTTATTTGTCACAAAAATATCTTTACTATACAGTATTTTAATCAAAATATTGGTAATTAAACTGAGTATCTTTTAAAGATGTAACACACTGATTTCAAGAAAAAACCCTACCCCTAACTATACTTGGAACATTTTTCGAAAATTTAGATTTTTTAAAAATGGTTCTCAATGATTTGCATTAAAATACTGTATGTTTAAGATATTTTTATGACAAATGAAATGCATATCTCAATTTTCTGGCAATAGCCTCAGAAGAACTCTGCATTCTGCATATACATTAATTTTTCTAGAGTTAGCCATTTCCGGGATATTCCTTATTATTGGTTTCAATTTTGAAATACTTTACTTTTCTCAATAGGAAGTTGCTCACATTTCTTTTGTTTTACTCCTGCCCATGTAAAAAAGTGAATTATGGCAACTGCATAGCAATAGCTTTTAAAGCATTTGACTATCACTTTAGCTTAGTGTATTCCCTTATTTTTCTTTTATTACAAGGAAGCAAATAATAACACAATTTTTACTAATATTTATCTTGATTAGTAAAATTAATTTGTTTGTAAAACAGGTAGAGAATGCCATGTGAATGGAACACATCAGAATTTTTTTCATGTTTTTCATGTGGAAATGTCAGGATATTTTACCTTTAAATTGTGTGACTCTCAAATATTTTAGTATATTTTTCCTATTGTAATACTTTTTGTTTCTTGGTTTAAAATATAACCTTATTAGCACTGCATAGCATTACTTATTTAGCCTCCTTTAGGTATGTTCCTGCTTTTTTTTTTCCTATTACAAAGCCTAATTTTTTGAAGTTAAATTTTTAAAAATGTTCTAGGAAGGAGCCCCCAAACCACCCAGTGTGCCCCTCCATTACAGAAATCCTGGATTAGCCCCTGCATGTGGTCATGATGAAAAAATAAAAGACAGAGCTTAAAAGCTGTAATTGATCCTGTTTATAATGGTATGAATCATAAATTATATTTATTGAGCTACCATGTTTGTATAATGATATTGCCAAAATCTCCGAATAACCTTTATTCTTCTTCTTTTCCTCTTCCTTATGCCGTTTTGAGTGTCTGGTTTCCTCAGCCAGTCATGATCCATTTCCTAAATTTTGTCCTATCCCTAGTTAGTTGTTTTAACTTCCCTCAAAGTTTCTCCTTTCTTATTCACTATATTTCCTACATAATCTTTTCATTCCTTATCAAGTGACATAATGTTTCATGTGCCCATTCATAACCTTTTCTTGCTATATCGTCTTCTCATGGTCTGTCCAGCTGAATCTTTACAGTGCCTCTGAATTAATTAAATTTCACCAGTGTGGGTTATTAGCCCTACAACCAGCTAGCCTGGTGGAGGGGCTGCCGGCTGCCTCCTGCCTCCAGGCAAGGCTATCCTTTGTGTCAAGGCGGAGGTTAGCCATTTCTTGCTGCCTCAATTGTTCTGGTTATTCTGCCAGTACTTGGAACTCCTCTGGTCTTGAGGCGGAATAACGGCATTCCTCCCTTATTCAAGCATCTTGGTTTTCCTGCCAGTCTCAATTCTTTTGGATATTCCGCCAATATTTGGAACTCCTCTGATCTTGAGGCAAAATAAGGGCATTTCCACCCTTATTCAAGCATCTTGGTTTTCCCGCCAATACTCGGGGTGGCTGACTACAGTGGTCTCCCGCTGGGTGAAGGAGTTGCCATTTCCCTATGTTGAACCTTTATTCTAATTCTTCAAATGTATGCACCAACATTTTTAGATGCCAAACTTTCTAATAACCCTCATGTGAGCTGAATTTCCTTTGTGCATATGTTGCAATCAAGTTTAACATGGATTTAAATAATTGTTTCAAGACAGAAAATAGCTAAGCTTAAAAATCAATGTTTTATATTGACAATTGAGACTATTTTTCCTGCTGGTCACAGAATGTATCGTTTCCATAGAGGTATGTTGGGGCCTGGGAGTGCAGGATCTTCATATTCACCAGCTTCACTTCTACTTTGTAGACTAACCATATTTAGATAAACCTGGCATAAAGTTCCAATATCGATGGCAGCAACTTCACAGTTGATGTCTTTCAGTCCTATAATTGCTGCACAGCCTACACACGATATGGTTTCTAATTACACGTTATTAAAAGGAGACCTGCAATTATATTGCCAGCTAATCAAATTGCCAGAGTACCACTGTTGCACCAAATTACATGTAAACTAATTTGGGGTATGAGTAACTCATTAGCAAACCTCCTCAAAATCTTTTGGAGTGTGAACTGAAAGAACTCTTTCTCATTTTACATCCTCTACAGATTCCAGAACTTGCCAATTTTACTTTCTATACTTAGTACATAGATAGAGAAGGCATTGCAGTCTATACAATAATTCAATACTGAGATTTCACCAGAAATACATATTTTAGGGTTTCTTGAATTAAAAAAAAATCACTTTTCTACAAAGACCTGTGTGTGTCCATGTATCTGTGAGCACGAAAAGTCTGTTAAATACCAAATATGGTATTTAAGTTTAGTGGTTTCAAGGAAGAGACATGATTCTCAGGAAAATCATTTTTTTGCAAGTTGACCATTTTTGAGATATTCCTTATTATTAGTTTCAATTTTAAAATACTTAAACTTTTCTCATACATGAATTTGTCATTCCAGTTTCTTTTATTTTACTCTTGGCCATTCATATAGAACCAAATTTTAAATGCATAGCAACAGCTTTTTAAAATACTTGACTATGGCTTTAACCTAAATATATTCCCTTAGTTTTCTTCTAATTGTAATAAAACAATTTCTGCTAATGTTTATCTCAACTAGCATGAGATACACAGAAGAATAAGCATTTGCAAGAATAGTTAGTTGCAAATTAGGTAGAAAAAATCCTGTGAATAGAATACATCACGTTTTTTTAAACTAATTTCTGTAGTGCACTCTTTGCTAGTAGTCCTCTCCCCAGAAATTTCACTAGTTTCTTTAATTTAATCTGTTTTCACATACACTTCCACAATTTGATTTCTTTCTTGTACTAAGAAAGCCAATTAGCAGAATGCAAATATCAACATGTACACAGTATTGCCATAAGTACTGTCAGTAACATTTAAATGCACTGTAGTATGGAAATTGTGAGTGAAGAAAGTGGCAATGCTGTATATTGTAGTCCACAAGTTCACCTTCACTACTCTGCAAGCAACTGGTTTGCAGTGCACCAATAACAGGCAAGAGAAAATGATGGAGTATGGAGTGTGGAGTGTACGAAAATTGTATCACGATATTGGCATTATTTTGTTGTGAAAAGCGAGCTAAGGACATTTTTTGATACTGAAACCTCTAGGCATCAATGAACGATGTGTGTTTTGGACAACAGCATGGTTTAAAGAAAAGGGTGTAACTGTTAGTTACATCAGAACTGGCCATCCTAGGTGTGCATGTACAGAAGTTGTGAACACTGTTCATGCAAGGATTCAATGCAATCCTTTGTGTTTAACAGTTTTGTCTCATGAAATGAATATCTCTTTGTGAACGTCACATTTTGTTTTTTGAAGGATGATTTAGATGTAAAAGATACACAAGGTATTTGCTAACTGAAAAATTAAAGGAGATGTGCTGCGTTCAATCCCAGGCTTTGTTAACAACCTATCAGGAAAGCAAATTCCCAAAACAAAATCCACGCCTTAGTGGTTGGCAACCAATGTCCCAAAGTTCATTGCTGCTGCTGACTGGCCTAGTAGAAGTCCAGACCATTGGATTATTCTCTCTGGTAGAAGCTCGAGGCAATAGCAAGTCAAAAGTATCTCCACAATATTGAGATGCTAAAAAAATCAATCACATCAGCTGTCAAGAAAATTCCACTGGGCACGATTCGTGAAGTTGTATCATTTTTAGGCTTGTAAATCATAATGTTATGTAAGTGTAAAATCATAGGGGGAGGTGCTGTATGTATGTTGTACATAAGAAGGCTGTGCCTAATGTTACATCTTGTATGTGTCTTAGCTTCCTTCTGCTGTAGGTTGTAACATGCAATATACTGCAATAAAATATGTGCTCCTAAATATTGTCTAATCATTTAGTAGTTTACATATAACAAACACATTAAACAAACATTACAATAAAGAATGCTATATACTAACATGCAAGAACTGGTCAACAAGGCACTATGGCATACAGTCTGGTCTGTGTGCATTAAATACTACCCCATTTTGTGTCTGATGTACCTGTCAAAGTTGGGAGGTAGTAATTGTTGTGCTTATAAAGATCAAAACATTAATTCCAAACCTTAACACAAACTCTTTTTTACACAACAGAAGATAAAGTTGTAGTAATGTTGCTGCTTTATTTCCTAGCTAGTTAACAGCCACTCCAAATATTGTAGCTCCCCATCTGTAGTTTATTAAAATTGAGAAGTACATGCCCACATGGAGCAAAATATCAAAATATCATTTAGCTAAATTTAGGACAGAGTACTGCAAATACAGAATAAAATTTACTACATCAAGACCTCCCCATATTGCAAGGGAATAATCTTTGCCATGTATACTTTAACCTCAAATCAAATGGATACAATATATTCCACATAACCTCAAATTACTGAACCATAACCACACACCTGAAATAGATAATCTTAAAAATGGAAAAATATATCTTTATGCATCTTCATTTAAAAAATACTAGTTGCTCCATTTCAGAGTTACCGTATTTATCCGAATACAAAACAATGTTTTTTCCCCAAAATATTAATGTTCAGAACTGCTGGAGAGGGGGGGGGGGTTCCCTGCCGCCTTACATTTGCAAAATATGTTTTCCAAATAACATGCCAGAAAAAAGTAAGTTTCACACTTCACGTATACGGTAGTATAAATTACAGCCAAGGTCAAGGTGTACCTATACCGCAGATTTTGTGCATTTCATTTTGCACCAAAAAGTATCCGTTAACTGGCCTATGAGCATTCTCATTGGAAAAATTCTGATGTGTACACTCACAAGACTTTCTCTAGCTGCTCTACAAACTAACTTCTTACAAAAGATCATTCTTTCTACACAATGCTAATCAAGAGAAGCATTAGCAGAATCTTATTACTTAGTTTCTTATAAGTAGAAGGGAACTAAGGGGATGCACCAGGCTAAAGCAATAGTAAAATGTTTTAAAAGCTGCCATTATGTGATTGTCATTGCAAATTGCTTCTTTGCTTGGCCAGGAGTAGAACAAAAGCAAAACGGACACTTTCTGTCTAAGAACAGTATAAATACTTCACAACTGAAACCAATAAAAAGGAATATCTCAGAAACAGTTACCTCCACAACAAAAATGTAAAGGACATAAATTCATTCAAAATAATGAGGCCTTCAGAAGCTGTTCCCAGAGAATTGAAGATATACATTTTATCTGGCATATCAATATCTTAAATATAAGAGATTTTAATCAAAATAGTTAGAAGCATTTTTGGGAAAATCAAAATTTTTGGAATTTTTTCCATGTAAAGTGCAGTTTATGGAGGGGAGATTTTCTTGAAAATCTTCATGTTGCATCCTTGGAAGACACCAAACTTGAGTACCAGGTTTGGTTTTTAATAGTCTTTTCGTTTTTGAGCTATGCTGTCCACAGACACACCCACACAGGCTGACACACACATGGACTTTTTTCTAAACATTTTTCTAAACATGACTTTTTTTTTTGGATTCTGGGGGTCTCAAAACGTGTATTTCTGGTGAAATCTCGGTATCAAATTTTTGGGTGCAATACAACACCTTCTCTTACACTATGTACATGGTATGTATAGAGAAGGTAAAAAGATTACTCTCTGATGCTAAAAATTAAGGACTTCCTTTCACATTGGTGACTACCCCTACAGTTGTATTGGAAGCCAACAGTCGAGCAGAAAGCGCATTGAATTAGATAAAATGCTTTACTATATATTAAATATGTTGTCTTAATAAAAAATAGTATCCATTATTGTCCTTACAGCTACATACGGCCACTGCTGCCATCGTCACATTCCATCATTGCACTCATTCCATACATCTTCATAATCCCCTCTCCATCTCTCCCACTGAAAACATGAATTTACATGCAAATTTGAATTAGGCAAAACGTTTTACGATGTATTATATTAAGTTATGTTGTCTAATTTGAGATCAGTATGCATAACCGCCGTTTCAGCTAAGCTGCTGCTGTCATCACCACACATATCAGTTCCTTTCCGTTCTCCCTTCTCTCTTGCAATGCAAATTTCTGCATAAATTCAAATTAGGTAAAAAATGGACAATGTATACTAGTAAGTATGGTTTCTAAATAGAAAACTATCCATCATTGTCATTAAAGTTAGGCTGCAGCCGCCAAAACCACAGTTACATTGCACTATCGGACATTTCCGTACAGCCATCTCTGTCAACCACTCAAAATACCAATTTCTGAGCAAATTCAAATTAAGTTAAATAATAATACTAATAATACTAATATTAATAATAATAATCATAGTTTAAAATGTATGGCAAACCATTCAGTTTTATTTAAAAATTAAGTTATCATACCTTCTTTTTATATATGAAGATGATATGCTAAATTCCAAATTAAGTTCTGAAAAACAGTATGCTTTCACAATCCAATATGCAGAATCCAATACTACAGAATAACTGCAAGCAGTTATATTTTAATATTACAAAATATTGTGCACTAAAGTGATTTTATATTACTCAAGGGTTATAATCCTTATAGCACCTATTTTAAATTCAAATTAAATGATTATTTTAGTAACTCATCCATCCTAGTACTTGACGCATTTGGCAAAAATAAACAGCTTTAAAATTGAAATTATTTGATTGTAATTCTCACTGTTGTAATACATTCAATAGTGCCCATACTTTAAATTACCACATGTATGTTACGTTTAATAGCATTCAAGGAAAAATATCCAATAAATCCACAAAGTGTCAAAAAGGTTAGGGTGTTCACATGCCCATAGCAGTCACCACTGGTGAAATATATAGCTAAGGGCTAACACTATGTTAGCACTTTCCTAAGCTTCTGCCTTACAGGTGTATTTGCCAATTTAATAGTATGCATCCTTATCTAATTATAGATTGCTCATTTGCAACCATAATCCTTCCAGTCTCACATTATGTTCTTTCTCTGAGACTATGGGGCACAAGATTGTACAGATGACAACCAAAAATGTTTGATTATATACCTTAAATTCCTAAGAACATTTGAAGCATTAATTGGGTCAAGATGGCACCTGGAAATGTAACTACTAGGAGTATGGTGAAAAAGAATTTATTAATTACAACTGAATCTCCCAATACTAGTGGTGTAAATGACAAAAATGATAGGAATAAATACATATATATGCAACATAAAAGTGAAACAAGTTATGCAGAAATAATGGCAAGATATAGTGATAAACAAAATAGCGAAAGTGAAGAGGTCGCTGGTAAAAATGGTGATAATGAATCAATTGCGTCATTACATAAAATTATAGAAATACTATACAAGGAGTTACTAGAGGCTTCCAATCAAATAAATGCATTAAAGAAAGAAAATGCAATGTTACAACTGCGACATAAAGAAGAGGATCTTAAGATCAGCACGTGGCAAAAACCTTAGAAAACAGCGAAGATTGCAACTCTACCATTAATCAAACTGCATCAAACCACCGTTCTGAACAAACACATTTAGGCATTTAACTAAAGAAAATGAACCTCTGCATAATATGGAGCATCTTAAGGAAATGGAAACATCACAGAGAGCAAGTAATAGTAAGAAGATCGTAATACATGGGGACAATCATTCAAGAGGGTTAGCAGTGAAGTTGAACAAGAGTGGAATTAGTGCTAAAGTGATAGGTTATGTAAAACCTAGTGCAAATTTAGAGTAAGTGACAAAAGGTTTAACATGTGAGAAATCTGATGTAAGTATAATTATTGCTGGTTCAAATGATGTCTACAAAAACGAAGCTAGAACAATGATTAAAAAAATGGATAATTTATTAACAGGTGATCTAAATGACGCTAATGTTGTAGTTACCAATATTCCGCATAGAGAAGACCTTGATAGAAATTCATGTGTAAACAAGGAAATCAGCAAAACAAATAAGTGGTTAAAACTGTTGTGTGCAAACTTTCCTAAAGTGAAAATGGTAGATGTAGGTAGGCTATCTGGCAATATGCATACTAAACATGGAACGCATCTGAACTCAGCAGGTAAAACATTCCTAGTCAGCAAATTGTGTAAAGCAATTAATATGTTAATGAATAAGCCTACAATAATGTTAGGAGGGGAAGAAATAAATAATTTGGGAAACTACAAACTCAGAGCCCAATAGAAGTAACATAACAGCTAACACTATCTTTAGCATAATTCATCAAAATATTCAGTATATACAGAATAAAATTGAATTAGTTGAGGATATGTTAATGAGAACTGATCCATATGTTGCTATATTTACTGAACATGGTCTAAGTGAACCTTGTCTACAAATAGCTAAGCTGGATAATTATAATATAGCTAGCAGTTTCTGCAGAAAAATGCATAAAGGAGGAGGTGTCTTGATATACGTTAAAAGTTGTATACAGCATAGGTCACTTGATAATATAGTGTGTCAAAGTAAAGAAATTACCTATGAAATAGCTGGTATTAAAATTATATAAACATTGGTGATATTTATGTATTAGGTGTATACAGATCTCCAGCTTCAAGTACGGATGATTTTCTAAATTGTTTTAATAATGTATTGAAAAAAATTTTTTAAAAATATCGTAAGATTGAGATATTGGGAGCCTTGAATATAGACTTGGGAAACTCAACAACATGTATAAACAAGCCTAAAGATTTATTGAATAGCTATCACTTGCATGAAGTAATAAATTACACTAATATACAACACTTTCCCGGTTTTGATGAAAATAGGCTACTTATATGGAAGAAAATGCGCCGATTTAAAAAATGACATTTTTCACATAACACGTACAGTTTTTATGTACTTTGATATCTTATATATGTTTTTAATATATTGGACACTATATATAATTGCGATTATAAATATATTTTTGCAGCAAAGTATGAATAATAAAGTCATATATAAAAAAAATAAACCCCTTGTGGGTTTCCCTGTTCTGTATACCTTTATCTTCCAAATGCAATGAGCTGATGACAGACGAAAAACAGCTTCAGTGCCGAGCGGCTGGGGTTGATTTATCAATGCGTGACCCTGTGCAGGAAATAAAAACTATCAACTATTACAAGATAAACAGCCTCCTGACACTCACCCTTCAGGGGCTTATGCGTCATAAAATCTCAGAACTTTAGTTGCTTTCTACAACTCGTGGTGATCGGTATTGCGGTTTCCAGAAAACATTCGTTGTTATTTTGTATTGTTAGTACGTGTTGTGTAGTTATATACTGTTCACAATGGCTTCTACCTCTTCTAGGAGGAAATGTGTGAACAATCCAAATAACTTTTGTTACATATGTTGCGGAGACAGAAAACCAACATTACACTGTTTTTGAAGAAAGTGTATTTTCCATATTTTAAAGTTAAGCTAGGACAGCAAAGTCAAACATGGGCTCCGCATACTGTTTGCAAAATATGTAGTGAAGGGCTAAGACAGTGGTACCATGGAAAACAGAAATCAATGAAGTTTGGGATTCCTATGATGTGGCGTGAACAAAAAGATCACTATGATGACTGTTACTTCTGCATTTGTGAAGTATTGAGGTACAATAAGACAAAACGAAAATTAAATATCCAGATGGCCTTGCTTCAGCTATTAGACCTGTGCCACATAGAGCAGATGTTCCTATTCTTATTGCACCAGCTCAACTAAAGGATACTGAGAGTTCAGTCTCTGGGTCGACAGAAAATTCCAATACAGATGAGGATTTCTCAGCACACACTGGTGAAGACAAGACACAGCATTTTACACAAAAAGAGTTGGACAACTTAGTAAGAGATTTAGGTCTTACCAAAGAGAAGAGCGAATTACTTGGATCGAGGTTGAAAGAGACACCACATTTTCCTGGTATAGGAATAGAGACGAAGAATTTACAAAGTTCTTTAGGATACAAAATCTACTTGTTTATTGATGTGATATACTAGGTTTAATTCAACTGGGAATACCTACATATGGTAGTAAAGATTGGCATTTATTTATTGATGCTTCGAAAAGAAGTCTAAAAGCGGTTTTATTGCGCAATAGAAGCAAATTTCCCTCAATACCCGTTGCATATTCTGTGTTCCTGAAAGAATCATATGAAAATCTTCAACCATTTTAGAAAGAATTAATTACAAGGAACATCAATGGCTATTGTGTGGAGACTTAGAGGTATCCAGTATCATACTAGGGCAACAAGGAGGATATACAAAACATCCATGCTTTTGGTGCGAATGGGACAGTAGAAACAGGGTTCAACACTGGACAGTGCGAGAATGGTTTAAGAGAAAAAGTTTAACACCAGGAGAAAAAAACGTCACTCGTGCCAGTCTAGTTAATCGAAGAAAATGTTATTGCCTCCTTTACATATAAATTTAGGTATTATGAAACAATTCGTGAAAGTATTGAACAAGAATGGTTTGTGTTTCAAATAGCTGAGCAGTAAATTTTCTGTGATGTCCGAAGCCAAGATAAAAGAGGGGATATTTGATGGACCTTAGATAAGACAGTTAATGAAGGATAACACATTTTTGAACATGAATGATAGAGAACTGCAAGCATGGCGTGCTTTCAAAGAGGTTGTGAATAAATTTCTTGGAAATATAAAAGATCTGCGATACGAAGAAATTGTGCAAGATATGCTACAAAAGCTGCGAGCTCTTGGATGTAAAATGAGTTTAAAGCTTCACTTCTTGAATTCTCACCTACACTATTTTCCTGACAATTTGGGATGTCTCAGTGATGAACAAGGTGAAAGATTTCATCAAGAAATGAAGAGGAGATATCAGGGTCGGTGGAAGATTGCGATGTTGGTGCTTGAAAAGGGAAGTTTCTCAACCACTACATAAACATATATTAATGCAGCCATCCTTCTGGCCAAGGAAAAAGTAACTTCATGACTTCTTTTGCAGGTATGTAGGTGTTTTTATGTATTTATTACAGAGAAATTTTGCATTATGTATTTATTTTATAGCACACATTTTTTACATCGGAAACAGTATTTTCAAAATCCTTAATTTGTGATTTGTGAGAAAACCTTTCGTGATAGAGAAAAACGGAAAGACCATTCAATTTAGCACATTAAAGTTAGTTTAAATCACCTTTCAGATCACAAACCAGGGAACAAAATTTAAATTTTGCAGGACAGTGTTATCCAACCAGAATTACAGATACCTCTGCAACAGTTATTGATCATGTAATAACACATTTAACTCCTGAATATTCTGTTTTTGTACAGGAATTACATATATCAGATCACCGAGCTGAAGTTATTGATATATACGATTGTGAGAATAAAAACAGTGATAATATATTTGTTATAAATAGAGTAATTTCAAATAGCAGGTAATTAAACTTCATAGAAACCTTGTTACAAGAAAATTAGAGTGCTGTCTATGCTGCAGTAAGTACTAATGATAAATGGAATGCCTTTTATGAAAAATTCAAGCATATATTTATCACCAATTTTCCACTAAAATTAGTTAAGAATAGTTATAAAGATAAAAGGGTTAATTAAATTGCCATATGGGTATAAGATATTGAGGGAACAAGTAAAAAGTATGTAGGAGTTTTATAAAATGACAGGCTGTGAGTTCTATAAAGATGGATATAAGAGTTTAAAAAAACAGTATTCTCTCTCTCTCACCCTATTGAAATCCCAAAAATATGGCAAAGAAATTATGAAGTCAGCAAATAAGGTTAAAACGGCTTAGAATATAATAAATAATAAGACAAAAAATAAGATTAAATATGACAATACTATTATATAAGATTAAAACGTTGAAGATCCACACAAAATTTGTAAAATATTAAATACGCATTTTATTGCTACACCCATAGTCAAGTGTATTCCCAAGAAACATAAATAAGTAAATTCAATGTATGCCTACAACAGAGGAAGAAATTAGAAGTATAGCTAAGAGCTTTAAAACTAAAAAAATCCTCTGGGTGGGATGGTATATCTTCCGATCTTTTTAAAAAATGTGTAATTATGATCAACAGTGTTCTTGAACATCTTATAAATAGTTCTATATCTGAAGGTATTTTTCCTGATTGAAGAATAAGTATTTTAAGACCCATTTATAAAAAAGGCGACAAATGTGATAAAAGTAATTATAGGCCTATAACACTTACCTCTATTTTTGCTAAACTATATATAATAAATAATATCTAATCAAATGGTTACATTTTTTAATAAAAATGACATTTTGGTACCTATGCAGCATGGCTTTAGAAAAAACTTATGAACTACAACTGAAATGACAGAACTTATTCATGAAATAATTACACACCTTGAGAAAGGTGAAAAAGTGGCTGGATTATTTCTAGGCTTATCTAAGGCTTTTGATTTAGTATTTCACTCGCTTCTGATTTGTAAATTAGAAAAATATGTTATTCAAGGAAAATTACTTGACATAATAAAATCATACTTGACAAATCAGAAACAATGTACTGTAATAAACTTTAAAACTGGAAATGTAGTTAGTAAAATTTCATCAAAATATGATACTGTTAAGGTAGGAGTGCCACAAGAATCTATTCTTGGACCCCTACTATATTTGCTTTATGTAAGTGACCTACCAGATTATATTAATTATAAAACAATCACATATGCTGATAACATGTCGACAATGTTTTGGAATAAATCAGAAGATCAATTAAAACATAATTTACTAAATCAACCTCCTATAATACTGAATTACATAAAACATAATAAATTAAGTGCTAACATAAACAAGAGTAAATTAATCATTTTTGAATACCAAACAAGTTTAAAATTTGATAATATAGTATTAAATGGTCAAGACATAGTACAGGATGAATCTACAAATTTTTTGGGTATAGAACTAGACAAAAATTTAAAATTTCATAAGCATATTGAATGTGTATGCAATAAAATTAGTAGTGACATATATTTGTTAAATTTGTCTAAATATATAAATATGGAAATGCTAAAGATGGTTTATTATGCATTAATACATAGCCATCTTAGCTATGGTATCGAGATTTGGGGCTGCAGTGGCATCACAAGTATGAATAGAATCTTAAAAATTACAGAAGATGTGGGTAAGAACAATGTTTAAAATAGGACATAGAACATCATGTAGACCAACTTTTATAAAAGAAACAATTTTAACTCTAATTTCATTATATATATACGTCCAGAAAGTAAGTTCCATTTCAATTTATCTCCGCTGCAGCGCTGCGATCTGAGTACCGCACATGCGCGGTAGACGCTCTGTATCAAGGAGAAGAAACGTGTGCAATTTTAAGATCGCTGTCAGCCTCATACGCTTTGCTGTGCTTGTTTACAATGTCAGTGTTGATTGAAAATCCCACCGCTTGTGAAATCAGATCTGTGATTCGTTTTCTGAATGCTAGGAAAGTGAAATCAATTGAAATTTATCGGCAAATTTGCGAAGTTTACGGACAAAATGCGATGAGTGATTCAATGGTAAGAAGATGGGTCCGACAGTTCAATGAAGGACGTAGTGAAGTGCACGATGAAGAACGAAATGGGCGTCCATCTTTGGTTACAGAAGAACTGGTTCACGCGATTGATGACAAGATCCAGGAAAACCGCAAGTTTACAATTAGTGCTCTCGCTATGGAATTTCCCCAAACCTCACGATCACTAATTCATGAAATTGTTACCAAAAAACTGAAATTTCGTAAACTTTGCTCACGTTGGGTACCAAAGATTCTTACTGAGCAGCACAAAACAAAACGGATGGGTAGTGCACTTCAGTTTTTAACCTGTTATGATGAAGACGGTGAAGAATTTCTGACACAGATAGTCACAGGAGATGAGACTTGGGTTTCTTACGACACCCCTGAAAGTAAGCGGCAATCAATGGAATGGAGGCACACTTCATCCCCAGCAAAGGTTAAGCCGAAACAAATCTTGACAGCTCGAAAAATGATGTACACAGTGTTCTGGGACTGGAAAGGCATCTTACTCATTGATTTCTTACAGCGTGGTCAAACAATCAAAGCAGATGTTTATTGCGAGACACTTTGGAAATTGCGCCGCGCAATACAGAATAAGCGCCGAGGATTGCTGTCATAAGGTGTTGTTTTTCTTCACGACAACGCACGACCACACACTGCAAATGTGACGAAAAAGCTCCTACAGGGATTTGGCTGGGACGTGTTTGACCACACTTCAACAATGACGAAGAGCTGAAAGAAAATCGTTTCCAACTTTTTTTACGACACAGGCGGCAAACTTCTATGAAGAAGGTATACCAAAACTTGTGCCACGCTATGACAAATGCCTACAAAATGTCGGCAGTTATGTGGAAAAGTAGTTCAAGAAACGTAGAATTTTATAAATAATTATTCTGTATCTGTACACAATTTAATTTTATTACCAAACGGAACTTACTTTCTGGACGTACCTCGTATATGTATGTATGTATATATTACTCATACAAAAAATGAATTCAATGTAAATAGTGTAAATAGAAATAGTACATTTTATGATTATAATACTAGAGGATGTGATGACTTTCACAGAAACTCAATAAGTAATAAGTCAACTGAAAAAGATCCTTTATTGAAAGGTATTATATTTTATATTAAATTACCAAACTGTTTAAAAATTTTAAAAGGAAATATATTAAAGAATGAACTAAAGAAGTATTTAATTGAGAAATGTATATATAGAATTGATGAATTGTAATGAAAAATCCTTTTTGTGATTATTTGTTGTAAAATTATTGTATTAGTTTATGATGATGCTTGAAACTACAGAATGTATGTCTATAGGCAAATAAATACTTAAACTTTTACAAATTCCATTTTGTGCTATTGAAGTTCAATTGAGAGTGCAGACAACATTATCAACAATCTGATGTATTTTCTAAACACATTTATTAAAATACCCAAAATATTAATAAAAATCAGTTGAAACTTCAGCTTTAATCCAATTGGGTTTACTTTTCATGGAATGATCCTACCACAAAGGACGTTATACAGAGTGGGGCAAAAACAATAAGCAGGTTCAAACTAATCGCCGTTTTGAATCTGGTGGGTTGATTGTTGCAAATGTGTGGCAGAGCTGTAGAGTAGACCTTGGAAATGAGTTTACCATTTTGTTTCCTCTCTGTCAGCAAGTCATGGAGCATTGGTTAGTGAGGAAGTGTATGTGTGCCATAAATTGGTATATCAAAACCAATTCAAACATTCCAACCCAGGGAGCATTTCGATGGGAACTTAATGTGATGCACCATCTAAAGACACTATTCAACTTTGGCTGCAACAATGACTTATAGAAGGTAGTGTCAAAAACCAATCATCACCTGGGTGATCTCGTTTTGTATGCACAGAACAAAATGTTACACGAGTACATGCATCTGTGGAACAGAGTCTGCAACAGTCAACACAATGATGGACATCTAAAAGACATTGTATTCAAAAAGTGTATTAATGTGTTTTTCTCCAAGAACTGCGGTTTAAGATACTGTAAGAGGAATACATTATAAATATAAATATTTTTCATTTGGAAACCTGTCTATTGTTTCTGCCCTGCATTAACAAAACCGAAATCAACTTCACCAAAAAATTTCTTAAAATGCAAGTGTAATAGAAACAAATTAAAGCCTGCATATATTTAACTTAAGAGATTCCACACATCAATATAAAATTTTACTGAAATGCTAATATAAAATTAACATTTTTTGAGCTTTAAATTAATGTAGAGCACCCACAGTTTTGCAAGGATTAAATAAAAGAGTATTGAAAAACATTTTTGTGCAAAAGATGTATGCGAGGAAATTAGGTATATAAAACATTTATCAAAACACCCATTACATACTTTTTCTTAAATCATAAGCATATTTTATGTTTTGATAAAAGGATCACTAAAAAAAATTTTGAGAGTGGACAACAATGAGTTGTGATTAGACAAAACAGCCAACTTTATTTTGAAGTTCATATAGCAACATGTGCAAGTCTGAGTAGCTCCAACAATGTGCATCATCAAACACCATGTGTATGTATAACAGATGTTGCTAAGCCATATGCTAGAATGTATCTCAAGCAAGATTTGTATGATTTTATATGACTTTTAAAGTTGGTTTAAGGGGGAGAGAATGCCTTGAAAGACTGCACATACATTTGGGGTTCTTTGCCCTTTGCTATCCACCATCTGTCGATAGTATGCAGAGTTTAGAAGAGGAAGAGATTCTCCTGAAGATGAAGAGTAGCTGCAGCAACAGTGGTGGAAAATGTTGTGAAAGCATAATACATGTTGCAGGAAGATTATCATTGCACATATGGTCAGATTCAAGAAACCCTAAATATTAGTTTGGCAGCAGTGAAATCAATCCTGAAAGAAAAACTTTATGTCAGGAAGTTCTGCAGTATCTGAATTACCTCACAAACGAATAGATACAATCATATGTAACAGGTGCCAGGAAATGAATGAAAAATACAATTGTAACAGATGATAAAAGATGATCCAGAAACTATATGAGTCATTGTTTTGGGTCTTCCCAAAAGTGATGAAGAGTGTTGGCAAGAAGATGATCTGTTCCTTCTCATCAAGTGGCCATATTGTGAAGATTGCACTTGAAGTACAGAAGACTTACTGACAGATGGTATACCACAAAATGTCTGCCACAAGTGTTCAATGAACTGAAAAAAAGCACCCAAAGACCGGTCTGCATGGAATTTTGTTGTACCATAACAATGCCTCTGTCCACATTGCACAAGGAACCACCCCAATTTCTGCAGGAGCTATTTTTCACATCCTCCCTACAGTCCGGATCTGGCCCCATTCAACTTTTTTCTACTCCTCAAAATGAAAGAAAAAAATTTGAGGTGAACAGAGCTGCAATAGCTGCTTACAATGAGTGTATTTGCATTCTCGCCTAAGAAGAATGGCGTTCAGCATTTGAAAAATGATTTAAAAGGTATATAAAAGGTGTATAGAATGCAGTGTAGAATATTTTGAAACGATGCAATAATCATACCTAAATTTTTAATATTTTACTGTGTCCATTCTCAAAGCTTTTGGAGTGGCCCTCATATATAATTTAAGGTTGCAGAGCAGCTGGGATTTGTTTAATCATGTGTATTTCAAATACTCTATTCCAGGAAACATAATGGTGAAAGTACTAACTTAATACCACTTATTACATCTTTGATGTATCCTGAAGAAAGGTGTCCACTGTGTACCCAATGCCATCTGAATAATAAAACATGTAGCACATTGAACATTACAGATGTAGTTAAGGTAAGTTTAATACCTTGAACATCACACAGTGTATTTTAATGAAGTAGTGTGGTATCAAAAATCAGTCTTTACACATGGATTTGCTGTGGGTCTCTGGTTGCTGAATGCTGTAGCAATCTGTAGTTGTAATTCTTCTCCTGGGAAAATCAAATATTTCTCTATCAGTTCCTTAGCCAAGAAAAATGATTCAAATCCTGAGAAATTAGGTTCAAAGAATAATAGGGTTGTGGAGGTATTTTATACTGAAACTTTTAGAACAAAGGGTTTTGGAGCTTAATTTATTAAAACCACAACACCTATGTTTATTTAAAACAATTCTAAATAAACTAAAAAGCTATTTCCTTTAACCTTTAACACTAAAGCGCTTGAGATTTAAATGTTCCTGTTACCCTGCGCGCACAGAAGGCTCTTTGGAATGAACAGCACTGTCTGAATGAAGCCTCACATAATGCAATTGCTTGCATGTGTATAAGTATTTAAATACTGAAGCAAGGCACATACATTCATTGTCAAATGTTTGAAGTTTACTGACAGCTCAGATTGGTTTTAAATAATAGCATCTACATCTCATGCTTTTTGCAATGGTCAAACTTGTATGAAAATTTTACAAATTCCAGAGGAAAAACACTGATTCTGAACTCATACTATTTTCATCTACAGAACAAGAGGAATATGTCAGTGGACAATGGATGCCAGATGGCTTGGAACCTTGCAAAAATTGAGGTATTGATACCAACTGTACTAAGATTTTGCATATATAACATTTTATACACAATGCCTGAGTTCATTCATTCTATATGACCTCACAAACCAAACAGTAAGTGAGCACATGGTGTCATGCAAATGACCATCATTACAAACTTAGTGTGTCAGCTTGTAAGAATATTTATCTTGAAAGCATACAGACAAGGAGAGGTTTGCCTGCCAGAACTGCATCTCCTAGTCTTTTTAATCATTTAGAAAATGTAAGGTTATGCAAACATAAGTGCTTTGTGACTAAAAGAGTTCCATCTGGCGAAGGTAAACAGAAAACTTACACACAAATGACCTTTTGCTGTAACACATGAGGTGTTTTTTGGTGTACTATCAGCAGCAAAATATGTAAATGCCAAATTAGACGAGATAGCCAGTGCAAAGGCATAAAAACTGCAAAAGAAACTCAGTTGTATCTCTTTTAATTTATTTTGTAAAATTTTTTTTCCTAAGGAAAGACAAATTGGATGCCTGAATGAAGTACTCGACTGACTATTGAAGTAGTTGCATTTAAAATGTATTGAGAACCTTTGATTACCTTTCCTTAAAATGTTAATTTTTAGTTTAACTAATATTATATCTTTGTTGTGTCTATATTAACAATGATATTTAATTGTGTAATTAAAAAGCCTTATACACATACCAATACTTAGACAAAATTATCTCTTTTTGACATTAAGTACATTATCTTAAACTTGAAATATACATTTGTTTTGAAGATGTCACACGGTTAATACAATTTCATTTGAATGGTGGAAGTTCCGAAAATATTATGCTTCTGCATCTACTAAAAGGCATTTTCAAACAATCTTTGCTTCCTATTACAGAAAATTAGATACAGGGTGTCCCAGAATTCGACTGCACAAATTGGTAGGATTGTAGAGGAGTCGAAGATAAGCATTTTGAGATAGGGAACCTATGGGCTATGGGTTCTAAATTCTTTGCTACAGCATAAAATGTATTAAGGGTTAGCACACTACTGAACCATAGTTGAGTGCAATATGAACACCCAAAGTTCGGATGGCATAAACATAGTGGCATTGTTTACCACTATGGTAAGTGCGAGGGCATTGGGTCAAGATGTTAAGGGAGTTGAAGGTTCAAGCCTTCATAGATAGCTTTATTTTTACATTGTCTTCTTTGTTTGTATGTTATAATCTGTTCATATTTTGCTATGTTATGTAATATGATTTATTTATTCTGACAAAAAAAAAAAAAAAAAAAAAAAAAAAAAAAAAAAAAAAAATGTAATGTACAATTAGCATGTAGGTGCAACAGAAAACTTTCAATAATTGCTTTACACTTCTCCATACTCTTCAAAAGATTTTCTAAAATAACTTGTATCATACATTAATGTGTTATGTACATAACATTACAATTGTAGGCACAGTTCACAATTTACAAAACAATATCATTGTGTCAAATGAACTAAAAATGAACAACTATCTCTGGAGTAAAACAAGTAAAACTAATTCAGAACTATGTACTAGTCTGGGAAGTACATTCAACCATTTGATCTCTACACGGCAGGCAAATAGAGACACACTTCGAGAAATATTACAATATCCGAAGCACAAAATACAACAGGTAACCAGAGGAACTGTTCAATGTGACAACCTGCAACATCCCTGCAGAGGTTGCACCTATGAAGAGATGAACCTTGCACCCTGTCAAAAATTCTAGGATGGTTGTGAGCCTCACCACAAGCAGTTAAAGTTTGTGTCAGTAATTGTTCATCTGGTTCAACACATATCTGGGAGCTCAGATTATATTAGGATGTTAGTCTGTGTGAACCCTGTTTCACACCTCGTTAAAACAATTTCTTTCCTTACACATAATGTGTATGCTTTTACAATATGAACACAATGTTTAGCAATTCATGGTTCTCACAGCAATCACATGTAGGCATTAGACAAATTTTTCAGAAACACATTCCCACAGGACCACAGTAGCTCAAGTTGTTAAAACAGCATAATATCTACAGACAGATAAATTCAAAGTAATGCTGTTCGAATTTGAGCATTAGTCAGTTTTTAATTATTCCACTCCAAAAACATAATTCAGTTACTACGTTTCAAAGTACTCATTACATATTTTCAACAAACGTAATGGTTTTATTGTATTAATCTACACAAGTTCTTTAAAAGTTACTGCACTTAATATTAAACACTACACAGATATCATTCAATCTTTTAAATTAATGTGTACTGGAGGTTTTATCATCTTGGCTTTAGAAATGTAAACTAAGTATATTAGTGCTACCTCTTTGAGAAAAACAAGGAAATAAAGAAATTGGAAACTTCAGATATAAACTGTTATCACTGGCATGCACACCCTCAAAGAATAGGCACTTTAAACAAAGTTGCAAGTCCAATAATTTTAAATATCTTATTGATTGTGCACCAGCACTCCATTCCTTTGATTACTGGCATACAAATAAGACATTCTGAAAGAACATAGAACACACACGACCATTAATTTTCGACCATTGATGTGCGATCCAGAAAACATGACATAACTCTGACATTTGGCAAAAGGGAATATAGGTTCCCTATCTAAAACCGTTTATCTAGGTCCCCTCTATAACCCTGCCAAGTTGTGTGGCTGGATTCTGGGACACCTGTATATAGTGCTTCTCTCTGAACATAGATGGGCACTTCAAGCACTTGGTAGAAGTTGTGCAATACATTGTAATATGCTGTTACACGTCCCTCATATGCTAGTTTACCACATACTGGTTCCAAAAATAGAAATATGTACCTAATAACTATTTTTATATAAAGAGGACTAATAATTCTTTTAGCACAAATGGCACACCACACTATATTTTCATCATGTAGTGGAGCCTCATACACAATATCTAGTTTCTCTGATAATCATTATTATATGATGGCATTTAGATGATACCATACCTCAATGGGGAAAAACATTTTCCTGAGATCAAATTCCACATTATTGACTTTTGCTAACATTCTATTATACAAAGTTTGTTATAATCTGTAGACTATAATTGGTGAAATATTAAAATTAATAGAGTTTTAATTTGAGTAATTTTATTGCTCTGTAAGCTGATGCTCTCAAAACTCCTGTCTGCTGTCCTAAATACCCCAAAGATTTTCAAGGACTACATTCCAGGGCAGCATCAGTTTTGTAAAGATTTTCCTCAGTAAGGATGCTAAGGTTCCATTAGCTTTTCTTGTTATTCACAGAACCTGTTTTGTTAAACCTATTCAAGATTGTTATTCCAACATGGAAGTGGTCTTGTCAAAAAATTTAAGCCTGAATTTTAATCTAGTTTTTGCACCTGATTTCTTACTTCTTAAAAATGCACACCATGCTTGCATTGTGAATATACAACCATGCTGTAGTACAAACACATGCAAATACACACACTCACTCCAAAGTCTAATCTCACTGTAAGTGTCTAGACTTATAGTAGAGAAAGCCAGACATGAAGTCGAAAATGCACAAATTCTACCAAGCGCTCTTGGCATGCGCTATCAACATTCACTGAGATGCATATGTACAGCAGATTCACCAAAAGCTATACAAAAATACAATCTTTGAATTTTTAGGAACATGGCAAAGCATTACATTTATGTATTGTAAAATATGTATTTTAAGTCCCTAAGCATACATCACTATGTTCATTTAACTTGATACTTTGCCAGGGCAGCAAATCATTAGTTTTAAACATTCCACAATTACTTGCAGAAATAACACCCAGGACATAGCCTTTACTTTCCATCACATATATTATAGGTAGAGGAAGTATTGGATTTCACCAAAATATGCACCTTTTTTGAGCTGACAACACTGAAACATGAAGTATGCTGTACACTCTAACATGCTTCAATGCTAAAGTTCCATTCTGCCTGTATATCCCAGAGTTCTGCACGTGCGCTGCATTTTGTTTAAAAATTCAGCTAGTCTGCAGTAAATTAGTTGATGTATTCACCATATGGTGAGGATCTCAAGGAAAGAAACTTTCTTTGATTGACAACACTGCAGAAAGATAAGCCTTTCTATCCTTTCCTCCCAGTCCTAGCTTCCCTGTAAACTAGCTCCAAAGAAAAGGTTGCATATAGTACCAAAATTCACCAGAAGCACATGTTGAGGCCCACTGAATAAAAGGAGCTTCAAGTTCTGCATGTACAACCGCATGTCTGTCTATGTCTGTATGTGGTTTGACTTTTTCAATACTTTGGTCACTCTTTAGCTTTCTCCTCAATATCATGGGAAGAGTATTAAATTTCAAGGCCAGCTTATGGTGACCCACTTTCAAGCATCTGACTACTGATCTGACTTGCTGCATCCTCCCATGCACTGTAATGCCTCCATTACACGTCAAATGATACATCACTGCCTGCTTCATCAATACTCCACTGCAAGCACTTATGTTAACCTGCTGAAGTCTGGTTGGCAGATCTACACGTTTCTGCACAGGCCTGGACATGTCATGAGTTACCCTACTGGAGGGGGTGGGGGAGCTTGGCTAGTAGCTCTGCCAGTGTGTTGGGAGCTCACCTTTCATCGGGGTCATCTGACATAGTGCCAAGAGGGCACATCTTCGATGCCTCTTGTGCCCAGCAAAATTGTTCAAGAGCAAGCTTTCAGTTTGTCAAAATTAACTATATTAACCTTGTGATATTTCTGGCTTTAAATTGGCTAACTTTCTTAATCTTCTTGCTCCCATTTTATAAATTATTCAGACCGGTTTGAAAAGGCTCTATGGCTTTTGGTTTCTCTGTGTGTGTCGAGCACGAGTCTTTGTTAATATTTTTGTATTCTTTTGACTGTGGTGCATATTTATAAATAAAATGGGTAAAGGCAAGTTGAAATCTTTCAATGTTAAGGTTCACCTTAATCCTGCCATTACCTATGCATAGATCCTGACCTGGGGGGTTTTTCTCCTTAAACTTACCTTTAAATACCTTTTAACATTTGGGCCAGTGGTGCAGCAACTACAGTGAAATGTGTAATTAAATAATTAAGGCAGAAGTTTATCACAATCAACGTGAAGTAGTTAGAAAATATGCTATTCAGCATAGCTTATACAAGTATATAAAATAAACAATAATGGGTAGAGAAAGCTGAAAGAATGTAGAACTTCTTTACTTTCTCTAGCATGTACAAGTCAGAAAGTGATGTATGCGTGCATGTGTGTGTGTGTGTGTGTGAGAGAGAGAGAGAGAGAGAGAGAGAGAGAGAGAGAAGTGTAACTCAAAAATGAAATGTCCCTTAAATAACAAACTTGATATTTAGGTTCATCTTCCAAGGACACAACATACAGATTTTCAAGAAAATATTCCCCCCCCCATCCCAAACTTATCTTGCCATGGAACAGTCTTTGTATATTATGATTACCTCAATAAAAATTAACAATTTTGATTAAAATACCATATATTTAAGATATTTTTACTTTCTCTATGCATACTAAGCACATAGTGTATAGAGAAGCTATTGTATTGCACCCAAAAATTTGATACTGAGATTTCACCAAAATACATGTTTTGGGACTCCCTGAAGAAAAACAAGGACTTTTAGAAAACATCTGTGGGAATATAGCTAAAAAAAAACAAGTCCGTTAAATAGCGAACTAGATATTTAAGTTCAGTATCTTCCAAGGATGAGACACGAAGATTTTCAAGAAAATCCCCCCACCCCCAACTGCCCTTTATATGGAACAAATTTCAACAATTTTGGTTTTCTCAAAAATGGCTAAAAATGTTTGATTAAAATCTCATATTTGAGATATATACATAACAAAGATGTATATCTTGAATTTTCTGGTGATAGCCTCTAAAGGCCTTTTTATTCTGGATGAATTTTTCATAACTGGTAAACCGCAAGAGATAGACAAAAAGATAGATCTACTTAAAAAACACAATTTGTCATATACTTTTTTTTATTAATTGTGTAGTTGATTGTTTTTTATATATTTCTTGTTATTGGTTTCAGTTTTAAAACAACTAAAACTTTTCTCATACGGGGATTTGTCAACTCCTGGCCATGCCAAGAAGCAGATTTCAAATCCCTAGCAACCACATTTTAAAATATTGACTGTCGTTTCAGCCTAGTGTAGTCCCTTATTTCCCTTCTACTTATAAGGAACTAAGTAATAAGACCATTTCTATTAATGTTTATCTTGATAAGCATGAAGTAGATAGAAGAATAAGCTTACTAACATTAATATGTTAGAGATATAGAGAAGGTCATGTGAATGCAACACATCAAATTTTTAAGACAAATTAAATGTGTATCCTGAATTTTCTGGGAACACACTCTTGAGACCTATTCATTCTGGATAACTTTCACATAACTGGCAAACCGTACAAACTTACATTTTGTAGATCTTGCCAAGGCAACTTGTCGCTTTTTTTTTTTTTTTTTTTTTTTTTTAAATAACCACTTTGGAGATATTCTATAAAGGACAAATAAAGACTGCTTAATTTTGTTCAGAGCCCTTTATTAGGTTGAAATTATTTTACATGCTGTAAATCCACAATAAAGGCCAACCAGCTTTACTTCCCTTGCAAAAAAAAAAAGTCATGCTAAGGATTTTTATGCCCGAAAAATCCATTGTCCTCCACTGGGTTTGAATTCATAACCTTGGAAACCAGAGGTTAGCATTTGTCCATAGATCATGGACTATCTGATCGCTGTGCAACATCAACAAACAACTCATAATACAACTGAATGCAAAGTGAAGCCATCTACAACTTTGTTAAGTTTATGTTCTCTAACCAAAGTGTAATAGTTAACAATATACAGTATGTGAAGCAAATAATATTTGGTGGTACAAATAATATTTGAATCATAATCACCCTATTGAGCTATTGTTCAGTGTTAGATAAGTTGAATCTTGAGAACTGTTTAAAGGAAAATCAGCTAACCTTCCTGTTTGTCTCATTTAGTAGTATTTAGTATTTATTTGTTCAGTCATTAGGTACATTAGTACAATAGGCATGGTCAAAATAATATATACAAGTAAGAGTCAGTCATATAATTTCTAGTATTAAGAAATTCATCCAAATTGTAAAATACGTTGTTCATCAACCATTTTTTTTTTTTACTTTAGCCTTAAACTGTAGTACATTTAGACCTTTCATGTGGTCAGGAAGCTTATTATAGGCTATAATGCTGGTTATCAAATAACTATCTTTAACTTTCTTAGTCTAGCGTATGGAACAAATTTATCAATATTTCTGGTATTTAATGTGTGTACATGTCTGTTCAGTTTAAATTGATTTAAATCCTTGTGCACATATAATGATAATTGTAATATATTACAATTGTACACTGTTAAAATTTTCTGTTGCCTTAAAAGTGGTCTACATGGAGCATTATAAGAAGTATGACATAAAATTCTCATGGCTTTCTTTTGTAGAAGTAATATATCATTTAATTTAGAACAGTTCCCATATGCTAACAGTCCATAGCTAAAAACACTTTCAAACAAAGCAAGATATATTTGCTTTAAATAGTTACAAGGTACTTTGTTGTAAATGGTTCTCAGTAAAATCACAATTTTAGATAACTTTTTACAGACCATTTCAGCATGTGAACTCCAGGTTAATTCTGTGTCTAAAACCATTCCTAAAAGCTTTACACTAGTGTATTCAGCATCATATGAGCTTTGTCTAAAGCTAAAAATAATATTTTGCATTTTGTCACAGTTAGTTAAAAAAACATTGCTAGAGAACCTTTTAGTAGCACTCTGAATTATGTCATAACACATATTATTTAAAATATCAAAATCATTATGTGTAAAAATAAAAGTGGAATCATCAGCATATAGAATTGTCTTAGCAGGTATATTACATGGCAGGTCATTTATCATAATAATACAATAGAAATGGTCCTAAGATAGTTCCTTGTGGTACTCCAAAATCAATGTAGTCACTTGTACTAAAATTATTTACAAAAACAGTATGGCTACGCCCAGTTAAATAGCATTCTAATTTCACTAGCAATAAATCATGTGGAATACAATCAAAATCTTTGCTTTAATCAAATAACAAAGCAAGAGCATTTTCCTCGTCTTCAAATGCTTTATACACAACCTCTAATAAATCTTGTATTGCTTCGTGTGTACTTCTACCTGGGGAAAAGCCAAATTGTGAAGGGCTGAGAATATTATTTTCTGTGGTATATAACCTTAATTGATGGAGTACAACTTCTTCAAAAACTTTAGTTAATATAGGAACAAAAGCTCTTGGCCTGTAATTTTCTGGTTTATTCACATCACCTTTCTTAAATATGGGAAGTGTTTTAGCCATTTTCAGCACCTCAGTAAATACTCCAGCATTTAAACATAAATTGAAACAATAGGTAAGTGGTTTCATAATATAACTAATAGCATATTTAGTTATTCTATTACTAAGTCCATATATATCCTCACTAGGAGAGTTACTCATTTTTTCACAACCTGGATAACCAGCTCCTCAGTTACTTCTTGCCACATAAAACTTATATTACAATAGGACTTATTACATACACTTACTTTTGATACATTAAATTGCTCTGATATTTGCTTTGCTTTATCACAATTATCTTTCACAGATTTAGAGAAATATTTTTTAAAGATATCTGGTGAAATAGGTGCAGTCAACATATTCTTAGAACTATTAGTTTCTCTTTTCAAACATTCCATACTGCTTTACATTTATTTTGTTCATTTTCAATATATTCCCCATTGCTCCCTAGTTTTGCTGCTTGTAGTGCAGATTTATATTGATTTCTATATAGTTTACACATTATTAATGCTGCTTCTAATTTTATATTTTTGTATACAGTATTGAGAGCCATAACCTAGTTTCTCATTTGCTTCAAGTTATCACTAAACCAAGTATTAAGTTTTTTATTAATTTTCTTAGTCTTATGTTTTACAACAATAGGACAACACATATCAAATACATTTAAAAAAGTATTAAACAATAATTTAAAAATTTCATCAGCACTTGAATGACAAAATAAAATATCTTCCCAAATTATATTATTGAGTGAGACAAAAAGTTGCCTCATATGATGCGGGGTAGTTATTCTTTTAGATCTTGCGCTTTTTGGTACATTTGTTTCAATTTTTTCACCAAAGAGTGAGAAACTTAGTATAGAATGATCAGACAATGAAGGGTCAGTTGCTTTGACTTCATTTAAATGTTTAGGAAGATTTGTAATAAAATTATCAAGACATGCATTGTCTCTTGTAGGTAGAGCATGTGTACAATGGCAATTAAAAGTATTAAGCATATTACTAAAACACATATTCCTAGAATTTAAAGTAAGCATATTTATATTAAAGTTACCACCAATTAATAATTTCACATGTTTACTACTAAGGTGTAACAAAATTTGTTCAAATGCAGCCAGAAATGTTTTCATATCACCACTTGGTGGGCAATAAACAGTAATTATAACAATGTCATAGAGTTTTACATAAATAGCCACAACCTCAAAATGTCCCACTATGCAATATGAGGAAACACTAATTTCAGTAAATTCAAGTCCTTTCTCAACAAAAATGGCTACGCCCCCCATTTTTCTTAGTTGTACAACAAAAAATTGTTGCTCTTGTAAAACCACTAATATTACAAAATTCAGTTTCATTTTGCACAAGCCAATGTTCTGCACAGTATAACACGGAATAGCTTTTATCTTGTAAATATCCTTCCAATTCATTAAGTTTATTTCTAATGCATTGGATATTTATAAAAAAATATATCATAGCACATTATTACATTTTGTTTTGCACAATTAACTGGCATAGATTTATTCATTATAATGTACAATAGTATTAT
The DNA here is from genome assembly GCA_030762935.1 of Hymenopus coronatus. Classification (NCBI taxonomy): domain Eukaryota; kingdom Metazoa; phylum Arthropoda; class Insecta; order Mantodea; family Hymenopodidae; genus Hymenopus; species Hymenopus coronatus. The sequence goes on from CM060892.1 coordinate 163,340,557, forward strand.
CGGGGGAATTTATCAGAGTTCTTGGATTGTATTTAGTGGGTTCTTTTGGCATTGATATAAAAAATGCCGCACACAGGCATTCACTGGCCATATACTGGGATCCATTGCAGAGTCAAAATGTCCTTCCAGAATATCCATTTTAAAGGAGGAATACTCGTGGGGTTGTTGTGATACTAATTGTTCACGTTTAATTTATGGAAATTTTGGTTTCAAAAAGTGTACAATGCTTTCTACTTTAGTCTCTGGGACCAGCCTAAATACGTGCAATGATACAGTTTTCGGCACCCCTTGAAGTTTTGCTGTGCTAACCGTATTATTTTGCAAGTTACTACCAACCACTACATTGCATCTAGTTTTCCTGCCAAGTGTCTTTTCCTTCATTATTTTGTATAATTGCATTAGAAGTTACCTTATTAGACAGTTCTTTGATGATACAAGGAGTGACTTCCTGCTTCTTGTTGTCTGGTATTGATTTTTCTAGCAGTCGCTCTCCGTGGTGTAATGGTTACCATGCTAACTTCATATACCCAAGGTCGCGGGTTCAAACCCAGCGGACGATGATGGATTTTTTCGGGTGTAAAAACCCTTAGCATGGCTTCCTTCGGAAGGGAAGTAAAGCTGTGGGTCCCGTGTCGTAGATTTACGGCACGTAAAAGAACCTCAAGCCTCTAAGCAAAATTAAGTGGTCTTTCACGCCCAATTTAGAATGGGATGCTGAACACCACAGCAGTTAAAGAGCGTCCATGAATAACACGCCATTTACATTTACATTTTCGATTTTTCTAGCAACAAGGAACTAGAAGATGACGTTATGTCCACCTGTCTTTTGTCCAAAGTTGTGGATGTATTAGCTGGAGCACATTTTACACTTTCTTGCGCTGAATCGTCATAGCACTTTTCTAATAACTTGACGTGACGAGTTAAAATGTTCACTTTTTCATGCAGTTCAACAATCATTTTGTCCTTCTGCCTTAAAACATATTTCACAATATGAATATCAACCTTGTTGACAGATTCTTCAAGGTCATTTAAAGCACTAAGTAGATCTGCATCTTCATTAGCTTCATCACTTAAAACACTTTCACAATCACCACCATTTCCATCACACTTAACATTATTTTCATCCACAGGTTGTATACTATTTGTCAATTTAGCCCAACTTGCGTGAAATACATTCGTACATTTTTGTTTACATCTTTTACATAAAGAGCCAGTTGGACAACCCACTCCACCAGGCATTTCCTACCTTGTATACAGTTGTGGGAGTGGAGGTCAAACACGTCCGCTCGCGACGAAGAACTTTTATCAACCACTCTCTGTAATTTATGCCCCAAAACTGTATTCCGTTAACATTTAATGATACTAAATACTTTGTACTCTATTCAGCTTAACATGACATTTTTTTTGACCATCATATCTTGCTTCAAGTTAACTTCTTTGCTATTTTGTTTTCCAGCGCAGAGCATCTTGCGATAATCTGATTTATGGTTGCACCTGGAATGGTAGATCATTCAACTGTTGTAAGAATTTCTTACCCCTAATGACTTGGATGGGATCATGTTTCTCCATTAATACCCAGCTCATAAGGTTAGTACAAAAAAAATCTGATGTGTCCATTCACATGGTTTTCTCTAGCTATTGCACAAAGTTTTCTTACAAAAGATTATTCTTTTATCTACATAGTGCTAATCAAAATAAACATAACCTTAATTGGTTTTATTACTTGCTTTTGTATAAGTAGAAGGGAAATAAGGGAAGCACAGAGTAAAGAGACTCAAATATTTTAAAAGCTGGTCACATTGTGAAACAATTGAAATTTGGTTCTCTTTGCTTGCTGGGAACATACAAAAAGACGAAAAGAAAAATTGTCTTCTTGTTTGAGAAAAGTTTTAGTAGGTTAAAATTGAAACCAACAACTCTGAATATTTCGAAAACGGTTAACTCTATAAAACAAAGTGTATATGACAAATTGTGTGTTTTAACGAGATCTACATTTTTTCTGCAGTAAGTTTTTGTCTATCTCTTATGGTTTACAAAAGTTATATAAATATCATCCAGAATGAGGCTATTCTTAGAAAATTCAAGACATACATTTCGCTAGTCATGAAAATATCTTTAAAATATGCCATCTTAATTAAATTTTTGAGAAAATCAAAAATTTTGAAAATAGTTCCATATAAAAGGTAGTTGGGATGGGAGAATTTTCTTGAAAATTTTTGTGCCCATCCTTGGAAGATGCTGAATTTTTATAACAAATTTGGTATATAGCAAACTTTTCATTTTTGAGCATGTTTGCATGCAGGCACACACATACCGACATGTTTCTAAAAATGTTTTTGGATTCAGGGAGTCTCAAAATATGGATTTCTGGTGAAATCTTGTTACTGAATTTTTGGGTAGAATGCAGTACCTTCTCTATCCACTATGTACATTGTACATTCATGCCAGAGGAAGTAAAACAGATGTCAAAAGGAATTCTGATTTCATGTTAGCATCTCTGTTCAACTTTACTACTAGTGTGATACAAGCTGTAACAAACATGCAGCTTGTAAATGAATAACTCAAACTTGACTTTCACGACACAAATTTTACTCGTTTGTGCAATATCGTAGCACAATAATTTATCCTGCTATTATACAAAACCACATCTCTAAAAAGTGTTAATAGAAAACTGCCATATACATTATAATGGTGCTTAGACAATTACCTGTCAAAAATGATGGAATGTAGCAGTGGCATAGCGGTATGGACGATATGCACTTGAAGTCTAATGTTTAAAAGAAATAAAGGAGAAAGAGTGTAAGTGAAAGAACAAATGCTTTAATTCAAACAAAGTATTCAAAGTGTGTTGCAAAAGTGAATTAACTTTTCTGTTGCATTATGCGTAACTTCCGGTAAAACCAATGAATCATTCAATAGTTCCCTAGGTTATCAAATTGCATACACAGTTTTCACAAGCACAACTTCTGGCATACTCTCGGAGAAACAAAATTTTGTTGGTCGTAATTGTGCTGATCTGGAAATTAATTTTGTTCTGTATATCAGGCAAGATAGCACGAAATGAAGCGGCTTTCCCAGATCGTGGTCTTTGAGAGACATACATCATATTTCATTAACCAATGAAATTTCCTCTCTCAGGTGATTCAGCACACCCAACATGGCCACAAGTACAAACCCTCACCCACCCAAATAACAGACAGCTCGTATGAAATGTGCTAGTGTTGCTCAGATTTTTTTCTTTACCTTAGTTGCATATATTATAGTTCAATTGTTACTTTGAGAGCTTATATAGAATTAAATTATGCAGTTTTTACCAAACATTTTACCTCTTTCACACAGAATATATTTGTTCTTTATATAAAAAAATAGACGTTACCTAGAAAACAAAATAAATGACCAACAAAACAGTATATTTAAGATCCTTTGCCTCAGACATTTTTTAAGATATATTTAGAGAACATTTCCACTCACACTTTAATTGTGCAGTCGAACTTGCTTTATACCCAACTCTGTTCTAAGTAATTTGCATTTATATACAGGGTTATTCAAAAAGAAAGAACACATTTCAAACTTTTATTGCTTCCAAACTACAAAAGATAGAAGCATGATTCCAATGTTCATGGAGAGAGAAAAGTTTACAATTGAAATAGCATTGGCGCTGTTTTTGTTGTATATCTATAGTGAAATGGCGGCGACACCTCAAGAGAAATCATTTTGTGTGCCTCAATCAGCAAAGCTAGAGTCCATTGTTGCAGTTCAACGAAAGGATCCCAAAGAAAACCACATCACGAGCAAGCAACCAACAGTATGGCGAGTTCTAAAACATTGTCTGCACCTGAAGCCATACAAACTGCAGTTATTGCGAGCATTGAATCCTGACGACCACAACAGGTATGAATTGTACATTGGCATGTTAGAAGACAATTTTACCCAAAAATTAATGTTTTCCAATGCAAGATGGTGCCCCGTCTCATTTCTCTTACCACGTCCGACATTACTTGAATAACACATTTGCAGGACGTTGGTTTGCGAGAGGAGGAGCAGATTAACTTTATCGCCGGTGGCCTCCCAGGTCTCCAGATCTCACTCCATGTGATTTTTATCTATGGGGTTATTCCACTCTTGAAGATCTTTGACATTGAATTGTTGCAGCTGTAAATTCGATAACTGGAGACCAGCTGATTTGTGTGTGGCAGGAAATGTGCCACTGTTTTGACATATGTTGTGTAACACATGGTGCTCATATTGAATACATATTATCAAAATATACAGTTTTCTATCTCCATGAACGTTGGAATCGTGTTTCTATGTTTTGTAGTTTGGAAGCAATAAATATTTGAGATCTGTTCTTTCTTTTTGAATAGCCCTGTATATAAATGCATTTTAGTGAAATACATCTGAGTTCTACTTAATTATGAGCATACTCTATCCCTTGACAAAGACACAAAGTGTTCCTTTTAAGTCTATATTTTCAAGTTATGCTTGTGAAACTGAAAGAGTCTCCTGTAATTGGGTATATTTAATCTGAAACCAGAGTATATGTTACACTTACTGAACAAAGAATTTTTATGTTATCACATTTACACACCTGACATTAAGTTTTGTTTACTACTACTTGTTTGTTCTTCTGACTTAGCAGGACACTGTTACTGAGAAGATTTTTAAGACCAAGCATTATAACATTTTGTTTGAAGTTTAAACTGAAGGCGTTTTTGTATCCCATATGGAATCAAAAATAAGCATAAAATTGTTACATGAAGAGAAGAAATACATATAAATCAAATTCCACAGAAGATATGTAAGTAACTGTCTTTACAAATTCCAACTGTAAACCACCTCACAAATGTTTTAGTTTCTTCTAAAAACTGGTGCCATATGGGACAAAACCTACGGTTGTATTACTTTGTGGATGATATAATGTTGCAAACTGTTATCTACCTTCAGTTTTAATATATGCATATTTATTTTTTTTTTTTTTTTTTTTATTTATTTATTTATGCTAGGCATTATACAGGTGAATATGATCGGTGTTCAGCCCTGGCTCTTTACCGGTCATACTCATATTTTACAATAGTTTATTAATTCTAGTTTATTACACCATTTTGTCTAATATATGCATATGTAATAAACTAATTAACTATTCTAACCTATAAAATGCTATTGTTACAGATAATGAATAATACAAAAAAGGAAAGGTATTTTTCAAAGCTAACAGTAAACCCTTCAAGACTAATTCATCATAGAGAAAAAGAGAGGCAACATTTACATAACTTCAGAAGAAAAGAACAACTCAGAAATAAACCACAATTCAAAGGAAAAGCTAGGAAGAAAGAATTAGGAAAAAGAAATATAGGGAACAGAAAACACTTGCTACAAAGCTACATCAATATGAGATTTAGGTTATTATAGGTCCTCTCAAACTTTAGGAAAAGCTGTAAAGAAAGCAAAAAGGGTACTTCCTCACAGCCCCACTAAAAAGTATGCTGTAGTAAAAAAAATTAATCAGTACTGTCCCAGAGCTTTCAATGTGCATAAAGAAGCATAAAAAACAAAACTCAGTGCTCAAGATTTCTGAAGATAAAGATATGATAAGAAACTTTTATTCTAGACATGGCATTAGCTACCAAGTTCCTGGTAAAAGGGACACAAAATCTGTGAGATTATGAAACGAAGAAGCATACTCACACGCAGAAACATATATGGTCCTCTTTGTAAAAGAAGCATTTCAACAATTTTTGGCAGATACAAAAATGGAAAAAAAAAAAATATATCTGATGTGATCCATTCACATGACTTTCTGTACAACAAATTATTGTTAAAAAGCCCATGCTTCTATTTACTTCATGCTAATTGAGAAAAAATTAGTAGAAATAGACTTATTACTTGCTTTCTTGTAAGTAGAGTTGAAATAAAGGAGTACCAAAGGTTAAAGTGATAGTCAAAATCTGGTTGCTCTGTAACTGAAGTTCCTTTGTTTGTATGGACAGGAGTTGAAAAATTATGGTATGAGAAAAGTATAAGTTTTTTAAACCTGAAACCAGAAACAAGGAAATGATCAACATCATGAAAAATTGTATATAACATAAATTGTGTGTTTTAAAGTGCCCTACATTTTTTGTGTGGTAAGTTTTTATCAATCTCTTACAGTTTAGCAGTTATGCCAAATTCCTTAAAATTCAACCAGAATAAAGTAGTCTTCAGAGGCTATTCCTAGAAAATTCAGGGTATACATTTTATTTGACAGGTAAATATCTTTAATATACAATATTTTAATCTAAAGCGTTAGAGTGATTTTTAAGAAAATCAAAATTTTCTAAAAAAGTTCCATGTAAATGGTAGTTTGGGATGGGGGGATTTTCTTGAAAATCTTTGTGTTGCACCCTTGGAAGATACCAAACTTAAATACCAAGTTTTGTATTTAACGTTCCTTTTTTTTTTTGCTGTGCTGCCCACATACATACATATACACACACAGACATTTTTCTAAAAATGCTTTTTTTGGATTCAGGAGGACTCATAACATGCATTTCCAATGAAATCTCGTAACAAATTTTTGGGTGGAATACAATACCTTCTCTATACGTATAGAGAAAATAAATAAAAACAACTTTCTATTCTCTATAACCACAACATATCCTTTTGCTGTCACACCTCACAATGTTGGTGTGTACAAATACCATGCAAATTTTGAATTTCTGTTGGATGCACCAAAAATGGTAATATGAAAGCATTTTCAACAGGTAGAGAGTTATTGGAAAATATGTGTAATGTAAGAAGCGAATCCTGCATGTTGAATATAAGTTCAAAGTGTAAAAATTGCAGTACTAGAGAGAAATTAAGCATTATTGACTGTGATAGAGAAGTTAAATGGAAACTGTGGGTTGATTTAGATGGACGCCCTAATTTGATAGAAGTTAATGGTAATTTGGCTGATGTGTCTGAAATTGAGAAACGAATTCCAAAATTTAAATTCCACTTTTTTTTTGTGAAAAACATGCAACAGAAGAATTTGAGGATAGGAAACAAAGTGCCTCTGAAGAAACAGCAGTGTTCCAGGTAGACTTCGCAGAAAACTTCTGCAAGATGAAATACTGAGTGTACATTGGTCACATGACCAAGTGACAAGCTTTACAGGTTGTGCCTGGAATAATGACAAAACATTTTCTTATGCAAATTTCTGATGACCTAACACATGGAAAGATTTCTGTAAAAGTTTTTGTAGAGAAACTTATTACTGATCCGAAGCAAAAACTCCCTTGCCTTCAGAAGTTGACAATATGTTCTGACGGCTGTATGTCCCAATTTAAAAATAAGTATACTTTATCAATTTGTGTTCTGTGTAGAAGAATTTTTTAGTTTGACATTGACTGATTGCTCTTTGCCACATCATATGGTAAGGATGCTGTAGATGTTATTGGTGGTGCAATAAAAAGAAAAGTATGGAATCTAATCAAATCTAGAACAGCCCATGTCAGTTGTGTAACAGATTTCTATGAATGTGCTAAATCTCAGTCAGACAACATTTCAAAGAGGAAATATTTTGTGGAGACCACTCTGAATGAGGCTTGGATTAATGTTAAATCTATCCCACATATAAAAAAATGTCACTATTTTCTGCCATATGATGACCAGAGCATACTTGCTGCAACAGAAAAATCCATTCTTCTGAGGAGTCTAATCCAGGACATGAAGACTTGCCTGACAAGAAACTGCTGTGGATCAACCATGGGTAGTAGTAGACATCAAGGACTTATGTCTTAGTAGACATTTTGAGTGTTAAGGGTGTAAAACATAATTTCTATGGTATCTTCAAAAGTGGAGTTCAAAATGGGGAACTCGGTATAATGTTTTTGAAACAAGTAACAAAAGACAAGACTTTATTTGCACAAGATGAAAGTGATGTTTCTTTAGTTACGATTAATCAAATTTTTAAAGTAATGAATCAGCCAAGGATTATTCAGAAGCATGCAAGATGTTATTACAAGTTTGTTTAAAGTACAAGTACACTGGCAATTGCAAAAAATAAAAGTATATATTTTTTAAATACATCTTTAATTTGATACCATTTTTGCAACATAATATGACATGAAAATGTTGAACAATCTAATGTTTTAAACAAAAATGTTTCAGTTTAATAAATATGTGTCTTATAAACCTATAGTTTGAATTTTATTACAATGAGAAAGACACTAAGAGAGATGTGACAATTTGTACAAGTCCCATACAGAACTTTGAATATCCGTACAGAACTTAAAATTTTTAATATTTTCCTATATATTGATCCACATTATGGCTTTAATTATTTCATTATAATAACATATTACCATTTATAAACATTGCTTTAAAAAATCAGATGTGTAACACACAAATTCAGAGTGTGTGTCATTTTTGTAAAGATATGTGTGACAGTTACTTTGCCTGTCCCATATGGAACTGTTCATTTTCTGATTAAAATACAATTTGAAGAAGACATTTCATATTGAGATAGATTCCAAGTTATTACACTAATAGCCTCCATCCAATAAATATTATAAATGAAAAGTACTGTAAGTGTGTTCAATAAGCACTCTAGATTGTCACATACAGAATTTGGAATGGCTGTAAATACAACTGCAAAAGTTAAAATTGGCAACAAATTAAGTGATAGTTTAAAAGTTGAAATAGGAGCTAAAGAAGGGGATCCTCTCTCTGCCACCTTGTTTAGCATAATAATCGACTCAATTATCTCAAAATTGGATATTAGAGGAAATATAAGTAAAAGATCCAAACAATGTTTGGCATATGCCAATAATGTTTTATTAACAAGAAGTAATGCTATTCTGATTGAAGCATTAAAAAAATTGGCAGAGTTATTTAAGCAAAATGGTCTGATAATAAATGTAGATAAAACTAAACATCTAAAGTGCACAGCAAAGAAAGAAAAGACTAAAGATATAATAGAAAACACAAAGGTAGAAGAAGTGGGTTCCTTTAAATACCTTGGGTCTAAAATTAATCACAATGATATAAAAATGAAATAAAAGAAAGAATTGCTCTAGGTAGTAGAGCCTTCTATACTAACAAATTTCTATTTAGCAGAAAGTTAGTTTCCAATTCAGCAAAAATAGAATTGTATAAATCCATCATTAGACTGATTGTAACATATGCATGTGAAACCTGGGTCCTTAATGAAACAAGTAAACAAAAACTAATGGTATTTGAAAGATGGATATTACATACTATATTTGGAGCAGTGAAACAAAATGATAATACATGGAGAATATGTTATAACAACAATTAAATTAATTAATCAAAACTGAAAATATAATTAACCACATAAAAGCCTTAAGATTAGGATGTTTTGAATATATAAATAGGACCCAGGATTATAGAATGGTTAAAAGAATAAATAAGTGGACCACAATTAACACAAGACTAAGGGACGATCCCAAAAATAGATGATTAGATGATGTACTTGACATTAAGGATGTGAAAATAAAAAACTGGCCTATTAGCGTATAAAAAAATCTGGAAACAAATTGTTGAGAAGACCAAAACTTTTGTAAAGCTGTAATGCCTTAGTAAGAATGAGGTCATTTTAGCTATATAGTTTTTATAATATGTGCATATATGTCTGTGGTGCTAAATTCATTTAGCTTAGCAGAAGCTGATGGATTTTTTTTGGACATAAAAATTCTTAGCTTGACTTCCTTCAGAAGGGAAGTATAGTGGTTGGTCCCATGTTATAGATTTGACATGTAAAAGAACTCAAGCCTGATAACGAGATCTCTGAGCAAATTTAAGCTGTCTTTCATGCCCAATTTAGAATGGGACACCATGAACTGCAGTAGTTAAAGAGTGTCCATAAATAAATATAGTTTAATTCATTCAGCTTATTCAGCTTACTGCTCCATTTCGTTGTTCTAAATCTGTTGTTGATTTTCTTCCTAATCTGCTCACTTCTGTCCTCCTTATCACCCAACATTCATTTTGATATTCCCAGCAGCTATTAGTTTTGCTCTATGGGTCAGGACTGTCTCCTTATGAGGCATTTATATTTACATTTAAAGTTATCATAGTTTTCAACTTCATTTGAGCTGAAAACTTATGTTAATACGCACAGGGTGGAAGTGAAATAATCCTGCAGATTTTAAGGCTGAATTACCTTATTGTGAAAAACAAAATAAGTTTATAGTTTTCTGGAAAAAAAATATCTATCCAATAAATTTATCACCACGTGTTGGATTACTGTTGATTGATTGTTGAAGTAATTAGTTTATGATTATATTCATAGAAATATGAATAAATAACTTTTCTCTTCAGCACACTTCAACAGAATGAACTGTTTTTATATGAATTAAATTTAAAAGACTAATTTATTGCCTCTTTAGTTCTATTAGAACTAGCAACATTGTATCAGCTATGTTTACTTTTTTCCAATATCAGTGTACATTGGGAATTACTTAACTGCATTCAATTGTTTTTTTATCAAAGCCACAACTTAGAGATCAGAAGAGTTAAAGGAGGCCTGGATAAAAAAACAAAGGACACAAAATTTTGCTATAGAATAACATATGCAATGAAGTGATTTTCAATGATCAAATATCTGGATATGATCTTAATTTACAGAGTAACACAGTCCAGGTCTTGATCTGCTCAATGGCTGTATGGTGAAAGATCTCTTAACACGATGTGCCAGGTGCAGACATTTGTTGTCATTTGCCAACAGGTCTGCTATACAGGTAGTGTAATTCCAAATTGCATAATCAAGGGAGACACAGGCATTGACAAAATTATCAGCATGGATGAAGTGTTAAATTTGGTTTGTGAAAATCATGATCGGAGCATTGTAATATCACATGCACAGTCAGGGTGTCAAGAACAGTTATTGCCTCAATATTATACATCCAGAGAAAACAATGCTTGTCATAAAAGATTAATGTTGGGTTTGCTACTTTTTCAGTTTGCGCAAAATCCAGAGTTTGCAACAAATGCATTTGCGACGATGCCTGTTTCATGCAAAATGGCAACAAACAGACATACTCACGGGCTATGGAGAACCCGAGAACTATAGTACATGGGATTTTCAGCATGAATTTTTTATGTTTGGTCCAACATAATTGGAGATCTTTTCGGACCATTCATCCTTTCACCACATTTGACTGGTATAGGATATTGGCAATTTTTGAAGTACCAATTGCCTAATCTGTTTGAGGACATCCTGTTGGAGATAAGTAGCAGATGTGGTTCCTTCATGATGGTGTACCACTCCACATCACTTTTGCAGTCCATCATCACTTTAAGACTACCCCTTGACTTGGTGAACCACAGATAAAATTGATGAAATAAAATTGATGAAAGAAGTTAATTTTTCCAGCTATTGAAAAAAACGTATGCAATGGATTCAGAGAACTTTTTCTGAGCAATATGAAAGATTCTCAATAAAAAGAAATTGTCAGAAATATGTCTGCTGCAAAATTTCAGTCTGCTCAGCTGTAATATTAGTTTGAAACTTTATTTCTTCAACTCACATCTTGTCTACATCCTGTCAGATTTAGGTGATGTCCGTGAAAAGCAAGGTGAAAAGTTTCACCAGGACATTATAAGAACATCGCCACATCATGGCCAATTACTGCTATCTTGCATGTGATGAGCCTACCAAAGAACACTCAAGAAAAATCTGTACACTGAAGTTCCATGAGAAAAGAAAAAGGAATACACAAAATAACCATCATGCATTCTCAAATATATGTATACTTTCATATAATTATTCTTTATTGTCTTTAAAAGCTTTATATGCAAATGCAATATTTTTGTAAATTTTACAATGCATTTTCATTGAACAGTCATACTATCAAAAAAGAAATACGCTAAGAAAGCATTTTTTATTTCTGCCCACCAAAATTAGTAGAAATAACCTATTTTTAATAGTACCGCAGAAACAGTTTTCCTCTGTAGCCTAGTATAATCTTTAAATGCTAGTGACATTAAAATACAGATTTGATAGAACTGTCACAGGCGATTTGGATTTGAAAGTATTGAAAATATTAACATGCCCAGTTTTGTAATTTGCTAGATTGCCAAGGTTTTGACTACTTTTGGGATTATTGAGGTTTTAGGTTAACAGTTCTGTGGTTACGCCCTGTTGTCGTTCCACATTTGCACCACTCTTCAACTTAAACATCCCACGGCTATGCTTTTTGACTTAGGGTTCTACAAGTTTATAATAGACAAGCCACTTACTTCCATACCTACATGATTCTGATTTAGAACTTTTTTACTTTCTCTACATGTACTATGTACTTAGTGTATAGTGAAGATATTGCATTCCACCCAACAATTTTGAATCCAAGAATTTCACCAGAAATGCATGTTTTGGATCCCCTGAATAAAAAAAAAAGCATTTTTAGAAAAAGGTCTGTGTGTATGTCTGTGGACAGCAAAGCTCAAAAATGAAAAGACCACTGAATACCAAACTTGGTACTTAAGTTTGGCATCTTCCAAGGATGCGACTGAAGATTTTCAAGAAAATCCCCCACCCCTAACTACCATTTACATGGAACTATTTTCGAAAACTTTGATTTTCTCAAAAATGGCTCTAACATATAAAAATGTTTACCTGACAAATAAAATGTATATCTTGAATTTTCTGGGAATAGCATCTGAAGACTATTTTATTCTGGATGAATGTTACAGAATTTTGCATAACTACTAACCTGTAAGAAATGGACAAAAACTTACCACACAAAAAATGTAGAGCTCGTTAAAACACACAATTTATGTTATATACATTTTTATTAAGGAATTGATAATTTTTTAGATATTCCTTGTTTTTGGTTTCAGCTTTGGAAAACTTATACTTTCCTCATACAGAAATTTGTCAACTCCTGTCCATACAAACAAAGGAACTTCAGTCACAGAGCAACCAACTTCTGACTGTCACTTTAACCTATGGTACTACCTTATTTCGCTTCTAATAACAAGGAAGCAAGTAATAAGACTATTTCTGCTATTTTTTGTCTCGATTAGCATGAAGTAAATAGAAGCATAAGCTTTTTAACAATAATTTGTTGCAGAGACGTAGAGAAAGTCATGTGAGTGGAACAATCAGATTTTTTATTTTGACATAAAACCGTTATAGCTATTTATTGGTCTGTTAGAAACTTTTAAGGACCGAAGCCACAAAACATTGTCAAGGAACGTTTTTTATTAATAAAAGAGTGGAGCAGTTGCGGCCGAAGGTCACGACTGCGGAGCGACAACAGTACAAGAAGTCAAAACCTTGGTAACAAGCAGATTTAAAATCTGGTTATCAAATCCGAACCTAAGGCAGTTTTATCCAGATCAGTAACTACAAAACAGTTCTTCTAGTAGCAGAATAACAAAAGTACCAAATCCAGATCACACATGGAAGTGAACATCGACAATTACAGTAACTCCTTATAAGATTCACAATGCTGACAAATACTTATTGGAGCAGTTACTGTGGTATACATTGAGATTTGGATATTTTTATATTTTTGTCTGAAATATGCCACTCTACACAACAGCACGGTATTTTAATATTCTCGAAGCATTTATAATAAAATAAACGTGGAAGTAAAAACTTGCAATATGAATTTGAAGACTTAGTTATATAAGCATCTCCAAGACAAATTAGTTACGTTTATTCGTACTTTTATGACAGGTTTTCATTGTAGTACAATATTCGGAATTCGATTCTCTAGCAGTAGCAGCTTTGTAATTTATTTCTAATGGATGCGGAAACTAGATTCAAATAGATTTGCGTTAATTGCTGTTTCAGCAGCACAATGAGGCATTGTCAATATTCTCAGTTTTTACGAGAACATATATATGACCAAAGCTCTAAATCTACTCATTAACATTCAGCATCTCTTACCGTCGTGGCAGCGCGCTGACACAACGTTAAATCCGTGCTATACTAATCCAACTACTTTCAAACTCAGATTTACCAGATAATTCCTTGACATTTCCCTCAGTCACTTTCAGCCTACTGTCTCGCTGTAACGTTGACCACCTATACCTCGCGTCGGGTTCAGTGCCTCAGTACAGCCAACCACAAAGTAAGAAAGCAGCAAACTGTCACATTCCAAATTTTCTTTGTAAATGTTGTACATCAGCTTAAAACCTTAATCACGTAATTAAACAAGCATACAAAATAAATAAGTTTTCCGACAGTTAATATTCCATAATAATCCGGCATTAAATTATTGTTCCAAACTTCCCAGCTTTTCTTTTATATTTAAGATTTCCATATTTACACATTCTGGTTTTCTGGTACACAGATCATGCGCAATAGAAACTTTTTAAAATTTAGTCACACAAGAGCAGCAACTTCGAAACTGTGATTGTGGATCTTCGGTTTCTGGAGGAAATTTAAATTCATTTGTTTTAAGTGATCTTGTTTTTAACTAGCTGGTATTTAATTTATCAGTATTTGAACTTTTGTCCCTCTTACTAGTTTTCTGTTAGTTCGTTTATCTTGTCCTCTTTTGAGGCCTGAATGTTATACAATAGGTCAGGTAATTTAGGTTTGGGGATGGAGGTAAGCCAGGAGGAAAATATGATTGATAATGTAAACAGTGGCCTTTAGGGGCCCTACTTACAACAATTTCAGACAATAATTTCTCCATTATATTATTAGGTAAAATGCTATAGTCTATAACGTGTTTTGCATAAATTTTAACCTACTATGCACACTGGACAGTTGTAGTGAAGATGGCTGTCGGAAATAGTAAAGGGCTGCATTTTTCGGACAGAAGCGATTTTGTGTTCATCCTATGCGCACGCGCAGAAGAATTCAATGCTTTCAGATGCAGTTAATTTTTAGGTGCCGGGTTAAAGGTGCTCTTAGGCAATACCTTCTAGATATTAAAATTCGAAGGCTTTCACGGCCGGTGTTAGAATCACTTATAGAAAACAAAACCGGGCTTGTAGGCCGTGGTCCACTGGGCTTCTCCCCTTGTTCCCCAGTCGCTATTGAGAGACCACGGCGATGATGTACACGCCATTGATGATGCCTGCCGCAGACGCAGGCGAAACGTCTGGGGAACAAGGGGAGAAGCCCAGTGGACCACGGCCTACAAGCCCGGTTTTGTTTTCTATAAGTGAACCTTCTAGATAGATAAGGCCTCACAACACCACTGTGACGTCATGTACAAGAGGCGATCGCTTGCTTAGCATTGACATGCACTCCGTCAATGATAAATACTGGTTTGTGTGCGCAAAACACATGAACAAATAATATTTTACTCATCTTAATATATAGAAGTCAGTGTATGAATGTATGTATATGTATGCATGCATTAATGTATGTATGCATATGTATGTATTTGTAATCGAATTCTACACTGTTGTTCCGATTTCGACCAAACTTGGCACAGATAATTTTTAACACAAGGCGAAAAATGCTATCTAGCTTATAATTCATATTCCGTTCTATGTTTCACTCACGTGACTTTCTCTGCACATTCTCCAGCATACTATGATAACAAGGGTTTATTCTTCATTTTAATCCAGAAATCCATTCACACAATTCGAACAGGTTTAACCTTAGTTATTCTAGATTAAAAATCCATAATCCGTTTAATGTTAGATTCACAAAGTTTTCTCTAATGACTATGATAAGGATTATTCTTCATACTAATTGAGATATCCATTTACAAAATTCCAACAAAGTTAAACCTTAGTTACTGTCTAGCTTACAATTCGACATTTCGTTCGGTATTACATTCACAGGACTTTCTCTACACCTTTTCCAACACACTAAAGCAAGAACTTATTCTTCACGTTAATCGAGTTATCAATTTACACTCGTTCAACAGAATTGGCCCTTAGTTGCTGTCTAGCTAAAAATTAGATATTCGTTCGATGTTACGTTCACAGGGATTTCTCTACACATTCTCCAACACAGTATGCTATTTTAATATAAATAGCGTATTTTATTGAACATTAGAGATCAAAATAGAGCTGCAAATGTCCTAAAGATTTGTGATCATAGATTTAAAGATGGAATAGTTGTTCAATAATAGCATACCTACTTTTGGCCAAGTGAATCTTAGAACTATGCTGTAGGTATAAATCGTCACACCACGAACAACACTGGTGATGTTGGCTAACTTAAATAAATAAAAAAGGAAAAGGAAAGTAACAAGGAAAGCAGTTAAACAGGATTCCATGTAAGCTTATAATGGTTGCATTTATCTCTTACTTAAAATTACAATAAAATTTAATATGTGAAAGCCTATACAAAATGGCCTTTAAAATCATTATGCTTACCGTAAAAACCTTATTTAAAATGAATTTATTTACTTTGATATTTTTATTGTTTGCGATTGTTTTATCATTAATCTATGTCCATAAAGCTTAATGCATTTCTGCATGTTCCTGATATTTATATCTATGTATTTATACCAAATCTGTCATTCATATTCCTTAGAAACACAAAAAGCACTATACCGACATAAAAATACCTCCTGTGGAGGAAAACAAAGAAGAAAATTTTTGGAAAGAGGATTTGGGGGATTTTTAATACGAATATATGTATTCTTTTATGCTCAAAAATTCAATCTAGTTAACAAGGAAATTTTCTTCAATGTAAATCCATGTGGAGAAACAAAGGAAAAAGAATGCTGCACTTAACAGTCAATATATTTTTGGTAGTCAAAGAAAAAAATTTACAGTAGTGAAATATTAGCGCACACAAAAGAGATATGATTTTCAGTGACAGGGACTCTGCCGGATTTGAAAGATAGCTGGGAGATAAAATATTCTTTTTAACAACATAAATGTAACATTAAAGTTATGTATTTTATATATTAGGAAAGAATAGAGAATTCATTTTAGCCAAAAACAAAAACTGCCAGATTTGATCATCTACTCAGTTCCCTTAAGTAAAATAAATTCCCTTGTGGCTTACTAAATTTAACAAGTTAAGCTTTATCATCACCTACAGGCTTTTCTAAGATTATGAGGTAGCTTAATAACCTCAATGATTTTATAAATTCAACATATTGTCTTTTTCTTTTGCAAAATTAAATCCCTAATGGTTGCTAAGTCTAACAGGTTAGGTTTTATCATCATCTACAGGTTTTCTAAGGCTATGGTAGCCTAATAACCTTGGTGATTTGCTAAATTCAACATGTTAACTTTTTTTTGTACAATTATTTCCCTTTTGGCTTGCTAAAACTAACTGGTTAGGTTTTATCATCTTCCTCAGGTTTTTTCTAAGGTTATGGTAGGTGAATATCCTCAGTGATTGGATAAATTTAACATTTTAGTTTTTTTTTTAAATTACTTCCATAATGGCTTACTAAATCTAACATGTTAGATTTTATCATTGCCTACACTGCAGTAAGATTAAGGTATAATTACTTTCCTTACGGCTTGCTAAATGTTTAAGGTTATGCAGGTGGAGCTAAAGTTATGGTAGAATTACATCCCCCATTGGACTCAATTGATAAATCTGAACAGGTTAGGTATAATTATTGCTCGGTATTGTTATGGTTTGTTTTTAATCTAGAATTCTACAGTGATATTGAATATCAATTGCACCTGCATCTAAGGTTTCTTTAGCATTACACTACCAATGACTTCCTGAACTAAATGCAGAAGAGGTTAGGTTAACTACCTTCCGGTAATTGTATTGCTCTAAACATTGTAATTATTATTATTAGTAGTAGTAGTCGTAGTGGTATTATTATTATTATTAATAATAATAATAATAACAATAGTCACATTTTATTATTTACAACTTCAGACATGTGAATAGCAGTATTAATCTGCA
Source organism: Hymenopus coronatus (assembly GCA_030762935.1). Classification (NCBI taxonomy): domain Eukaryota; kingdom Metazoa; phylum Arthropoda; class Insecta; order Mantodea; family Hymenopodidae; genus Hymenopus; species Hymenopus coronatus. The sequence continues at coordinate 163,358,342 of CM060892.1, forward strand.
ATGGTTTTCTAAAGGCAACAGGTTGGGTTTACATGCTATAATATGGATTCGTATTCAGTTATTACTATTTACAAAATTCTTGCATTTCTAATAATTAATACGATAAATATGTTGTAATTAATCTTACCACAGAATAATTCATAACCTTATAGCTTTCCCTTGGAATTATATGCAATCATTTCTGTCGCATAACCTCTAGTTTCGGAAACTTGAACACATGAATTTTATTGTCCAGATAATAATTTCCCTTGCAGTTCGGCACACAACACTTAAGCACCATTATTACACTAAATAATGCACTGCAATAATCATATACAATTAGCAAGAATGCTAAAACAATTCTCTTAACAATCCTTCAATTGAACTTCGCAAAATGGTAGTTCGCCTCCAGGTAACGACGTCACAGGAAACGGTAAAGGCAGTTGTTAGGCCTTACAGTATCTAGAGGGTGTTGTCTTAGGACATGAAAGCCTCTTTGGTCATTTGCTGCGCATGCGCAAAGAGAAAATAAGAACCGACAATAAGCAAAAATTAAAGTTTGAGTCAAATCCCTGACAAAAATATTTAGCCAAAGAACTCTTCGCGTGTAAGAGTAAATAATAAGACATAGTTCTTAAGTTTGAATGTCTTCTTATTTGAAAACAAAGTTGGTCTATAAACCTCCTGAACAAAAAGAAGCTTATATGGTAAAAATTTACAATGCTGGTACTTGGTAGCAAGCAGACGGAAAGGTAATCAAGACGGCGGCTGTACAGGTTGAGGCGGCTAGTGCTCTCACGATTTTCGATGAATTTAACAAAAACGAGAGTAGAAGTGTGGATAAAATTTATACCAAATCAACAACTAAAACTGGCGACAACAGGGGAAATGAAGATTACAGTTTTTCTGTTAACGTACGGAAAAAAAAAAAAAAATAGACATTCCAGCTGCTGTAGAAAATCGAGTGAACACGTGGCGTCGCTTCACCAGATAGTCGAGTTACTCAACAGAGACCTGAAGGAAGCGCGAAATGAAATAGATCGATTAAAGGAAGAAAATGAATACTTGAAAAACAGAAAAATAAGCTGTATTAAGGATATAAGAAATAGCGAAGAAAACAAGCCTGCAAACTCGAACATAATCACACAGGATGCTGAGACCGGTTGCCACATGAATTGTGCTGCATCTGCTACAAAGAAAAAGACAAAGGTGCGCCACAGAAACGGAAATATTCAGAATAGTAGTGATGAAATAGCGCTAAGTAATAGATTTTATGTATTAGGAGAAATAGCCGATGGAAACGAGCCCATAGGAAGTTCAGAAATAAGAAATAGATTCAGAGAAATAGAGGAAATCGAAGACGGGAATGCTTCAGTTTCCCGAACTGGAGAGCCTATGTACGAGAAAAAGATGGCAATTGTGATAGGTAATTCAATAGTTCGGCACACTGGAGCATTTATAGATGAAGACGTGTCAGTGTATTGTTACCCAGGTGCACAAATGAAACACACGAAGAGTGAGTTACGGAACAACAGGGACGATCCTGATCTTCAATAAAATGGGTATGTGAGCAAAATAACGATACATTTATGGATGGTAATGCATGTATCAGTGATAGGGATTTGGCGAGGGATGGGCTCCAGTTGAACAAAAGGGGTTTATTAATTTTGGGCGAGTTAATAGATACATAGCATGTCTCAAGCCAAAAAGCATACATTAACAGACAGCGGTGAACAATCAAAGTTCATTATAATTAATTCAAATCTCTGTTAACTAAAATCAATGTAGTGAATGACTCTGAATAGACCAGTAACTATACAAATGAAGAAAGCTGCAGTGTGAGCACCTGAGTCAGGGTGTAACAAAATAAATGTGGTAGTCAATGAAAACTTCAATATATCAACATTGGGTCAAGTGGGTAATCCACATGAAACAAATAATGATTTTTGTGAATTGTATCATAATGTACAGTGTCTTAACAGTATGTTTCTAGAAATAGACATTTTCATAAAATCAGTGGAAAATGTATAAGTCTGCTGTTTTACAGAGCATTGGATTAAGAAATCTTGCATCTGCTTAGGTTCACCTATCTCTCAAACTTCATTATATCAGACATGTTTTAGTCGCGTTCCGTGGTGTAGTGGTTACCATGCTAACTTCATATACCCAAGGTCGCGGGTTCAAACCCGGCGGAGGACGATGCATTTTTTCGGGTGTAAAAATCCTTAGCATGGCTTCCTTCAGAAGGGAAGTAAAGCCGTTGGTCCCGTGTCCTAGATTTACGGTACGTAAAAGAACCTCAAGCCTGATAGAGAGGCCTCTGAGCAAAATTAAGCGGTCTTTCACACCCAATTTAGAATGGGACGCTGAGAACCACAGCAGTTAAAGAGCGTCCATAAATAACACACCATTTCCATGTTTTATTTCAGACATGTTTTGCAGGGAAAACGGTATTCATGGTGGTACTATGATAGCAGTAAGGAAGGGAATTAATTATAAACGGTATTTAAAAACTGCAACATTAAATGAAGAATGGATATTCGAGAATTCTGTAGTAGAAATTAAGGAATCAAACATATTTGTTGTGTGTATTTATAGGTCTCCTAATAGTTGCTATGCTACATTTCTTGATAAACTTTAGAAAATGATTAATGTACTCAAAAAAACAATAAAAACAAATAATATGTGGAGACTTTAATGTAGGTTTCTAAAAGATAATTTATTATTGCAAAGACTAAAACACTTACTTCATTTAATCTTTCAAATAGAGTTCTAAATCCCCACTAGATTAACTGATAAGTCAAACACAGCACTTGATGTCATAATTCTTGATGAAAGCTAGAGAACATTCATCATCTCAAACTAGAGAACATTAACACGGGCTACTCTGACCACAATACCATTATTTTCAGTCAAACAATATTAGTAGTACTAATACTAAGCAACGGTCCTTTACAAGTTATAAACGAATTTTCTCAGATGAAAATATTCAATGTTTAATGTACTATCAAGTCAAGAGGAATGGCTGGATGTGTAAAGTGCATCAACCATTGACGAAAAGAATAAAAAAATTGTAGGTACTTTACTGCACAATTTTGAAATTGCTGTTCTCTGTTAATGCATAAAAGAAAGGCACTGCTGCAAAGGAAACAATTGAACAGCAAAAGGAATCATTGATCCAAGTAAGAGGAAATGTTATCTTCAACAGTTAAGCAGAGTAAACGAAACTGAATCCTAGAATATTTTAAGAAATATAAGCAAATATACAATAAGGTAATAAAGTCTGCGGAAAACAATATATTGATACTTGATTTCAAATTCGTCTAACAAAAATAAGAATATCTGGAAGACAGTAAAAAGCAAAAGTCAAAACAAGAGCCAAAACATCCTTAAATATTTACAATGTAAAAACTGATAATACTGTTGAGGTGCCCAACATTGTCAATGATCATTTTACTAGCGTAGCCGACAGAGTTCAACTTCCATATTCTAACTTTCCTAAAACACCAAATAACAAATTAAATAGAATTGCTAAAAGTGTATATTTCAAGCCAGTAATTTTTGATGAGATATATAAAATAAGTAATTCAAAAAAGAATAAATTCTCTGCAGGGTTTTATGAAGTACCAGAACATATAATAAAATCATGCAAAAAATATATTACAGGGCCCTTAACAGGAATGTGCAACACTTCTATGTCTTCAGGTACATTTCCAGATATTCTAAAATTAATAAAAGTAGTTCCAATATTTAAGAAGGGAGATGTACAAAATGTTGACCACTAACCTATATCAATTCAGTCAGGTTTTTCTAAAATCCTGGAAACAGTTATGTGCAATAGAATCTATCCCTTTTTAGAAAAATGTGTATTCAGTGAAAAGCAAAATGGGTTTAGGAAAAATAAATCTATTTTAAATGCATTTTACTCGTTCAATCAGACAAAATGTTGGGGGGTACTTATTGAGAAGGTATTAAGTTGGAAGCCTCATATTCAGAACATTACAGCTGAAATAAACAAAGCATACTATATAATATCAGTACTAAAAATATTTGTAATATATAAACGCTAAAATTGATATATTTTTATGTGCAATCGCATCTTGCGTATGGAACTTTTATATGGGGATCTGCCACAGAAGTAAAAACTCTGTTTGTGGCACAAAAGAAAATAATAAGAAAGACGTCCAATTTAAGTAGAATGACTCACTGTAAAAACTATTTTAAGGAAAATAGCATACTAACATTGCCATTCTTGTACATATTATAAACTGTATGCTTTATAAATAATAATATATAGTACTTTCAAATAAATAACACAGTACACGACCATAATACAAGATATAGCAATAATATTCGTTTATAAGGTTCCAGATCTACTAAAAAAGTAAATTCAGTTCTACATATAGGCATCCATGTGTTCAATTTAATAACTAAAAAAAAAAAAAAAAAAAAAAAAAAAAAAAAAAAAAAAAAAAAAATGTAGTGATAAGAAAAGGTTCAGAAGAGATGTGAAAAGATTTTTAATAAAGCTGAGTTTTTATAGTACCCACGAGTTTTCCAATATTTCGGACACCACTGTTAACTGTAAAACTGTAGACATACATACATACATACATACATACATACATACATACATACATACATACATACATAATAGATAGATCGTTTATTAATCTAAATACAATTATTCATGACTTCGTCAGTAAACTACATACATCAATCACACAATCTATCGTCACATATTTATATTATAAAACTCGTCAACAGTATACAGAGGATTAACCGTCAATATTGATCTGAGCCTTCTCTTGAAGCTCTGAAACGAAAGATGTCTTATGGTTATAGGTAAGAAATTGAAAAGTTTTAGTGAGATATAACAAAAACTATTTACACTTACACTATATTTACTTCTGGGTATATAAATATTTGAGTTCTTCCGTGTTGGGTAATTATGTATATTGTCACAGGTAGTAAAATCATTAATATTTTTCTTGACATACAAAAGGCAGGCCAGAACGTACATTGACGGTAAAGTAAGAATAGCAGATTGGATAAAAAGTGGTTTACAATGGGTCCTGGGTGAAGCTCCATAAATTAACCTTAAAGCTCTCTTCTGTAAAATAAAAACTCGTAATGCTGAAGCATGGTTACCCCAGAGCAAAAGTCCATAATTCAGATGGCTATACATACATACATACATACATACATACATACATACATACATACATACATACATACATACATACATACATACATACATACATACATACATACATACATACATACATACATACATACATACATACATACATACATACATACATACATACATACATACATACATACATACATACATACATACATACATACATACATACATACATACATACATACATACATACATACATACATACATACATACATACATACATACATACATACATACATACATACATACATACATACATACATACATACATACATACATACATACATACATACATACATACATACATACATACATACATACATACATACATACATACATACATACATACATACATACATACATACATACATACATACATACATACATACATACATACATACATACATACATACATACATACATACATACATACATACATACATACATACATACATACATACATACATACACACACACACCACACACACATACATACATACATACATACATACATACATACATACATACATACATACATACATACATACATACATACATACATACATACACACACACACTTGAAAACAGGAAAAGGCCAAATAAATCTTTCGTCACAGTGTTTTAGAGTTTTCCTCTTAATGTGAGTTTTAACACTACTGTTTCTTTGAATGCTAGCAACTGATAAATCGGCTTATTATTCTGCAGTTAATTTTACCAAATTATTCTCCAGCACATTGGGATTATGTTTCATTAACACGTGAAATGAAATACTTCAAGGCACTGTTTCACCACTTATCAGTTTACTCTTAAGGTGGATATTGTAACTCAACACTCATTCTCAGAACACTAGCCACTAATCACCCCTCGCAAGTAAGGTTCATTTTACTCTTTCTTCACGTCCATAATATCAATAACTATTTCCTGTTTTCAAGCGAAGCTTCAAGTATCATGAATCTATATCGTAGTAAACTTACGGTGGTCCTTTCGGTAGTTATACAACACACTACTTGAACGCCTTGAGCGTTGGCGCGCGAGCGTACCTTGTCGTCTGCTTGCTACCAAGTGCCAACATTGTAAATTTTTAACACATAAGCTTCCTTTTGTATATTTCGTTCGGGAGGTTCATAGATCAACTTTGTTTTCAAATAAGAAGACATTCAAACTTAAGAAATATGTCTTATTATTTACTCTTACACGTGAAGAGATCGTTGGCTAAATATTTTTGTCAGGGATTTGCCTAAAACTTTAATTTTTGCTTAATGTCGGTTCTTATTTTCTCTTTGCGCATGCGCAGCAAATGACCACAGAAGCTTTCGTGTCCTAAGAGAACTTTCCCCTCTCGGTCCCTTGAACCCCACACCTAAAACTTAACTGCATTTGAAAGCATTGAATTCTTCTGCGCGTGTGGTTAGGATGAACACAAAATCGCTTCTGTCCGAAAAATGCGGTCACTTACTATTTCCGACAGCCATCTTCACTACAACTGTCCAGTGTACATAGAGGTTTAAATTTATGGAAAACACGTTATAGATTATAGCATTCTACCTAATAATATAATGGAGAAATTACTGTCTGAAATTGTTGTAGGGAGGGCACGTGCCCCTGTGCCCCTAAAGGCCTGCCACCACTGAAAGAAAATGCTTAAGATAATATCACGATCGCGATCTACTTACTTTAAGGGCAGTTTCCATAATTGTCTGAGAGAGAAAAGCGAGCTTCGTTTGTGAAAAGAAACATCGCGAACGTTGTAATTAACATACATAAACTATTAAAGTTGTGTACGGTAGTATTGAAGACTGGAATCTTAAACTCAAGTGCATCAGCTGTTAAGACGAGCTATACATTAATTTGCAGCAGTATCACCTGTCTGATAATGTTGTTGATGTATGGTAAACAGTGAAGGTGACGGTGTTCAAATTTCTCGGAACATGTCACGTTCAATTTCTGACTTAAATCAAAGATTTATGGAAGTATTTTTTCAAGCAAAGGATTGAAGGATGTACTTCATCTACACACAGAAAGGTTAGTGCTAATACACAAATTAGCATTTCATTTCTACTGATAGCTTTTAGCGTTCACTAATTTTAGTCTGTCGTCATCTGGGATCTAGGAGTTCTGATTCTCAAGGTCGCGGGTTCAAACCCGGCTGATTTTCTTTTCAGGTGTAAAAATCCCTTCCTTCATAAGGGAAGTAAGATCGTTGATATCGTGTCGTAGATTTACGGCGCCTAAAAAGCACCTCAAGCCGGATAAAGGGGCCTCTTGGCAATATTAAGCGGTCTTTCGCGCCCAAAACAGAATGGGACGCTTAGAACCGTAGCAGTTAAAGGACGTCTATAAATAACATTCAATTTAGCTTTAATTTTAGTCAATCTTAAAATTGTGCCCTACCAGAAAATTTGGCTACGAACCGCTACTGCTCTGGATGAAACCTGGGTACACTACTACACTCCAGAGACAAAAGTACAATCGAAACCGTGGGTTTTTAAAATCGAACCGGCTCTGAAAAGGCCAAAGTTGTGAAATCTGCAGACAAGGTGGTGGCCTCGGTTTTTTGAGATGCACGCGGAATAAACTACATTGATTACTTGCAGAAAGGAAGAACGGTAGAACGGAGAAATCAAGAAAAAAACTGCCCTCAGCTGGCAAAGAAAGATATTCTCTTCCATCAAGACAACGCAATGGTGCACACCTGCGCAATTTCGATGATGAAAATTGTATAATTAAGGTTTGAACTATTGCAATATTCACCAGATTTGGAACCCAGTGACTTTTCACTTTCTCTATACGTACTAAGTGTATAGATAAGATATTATACCCAAAAATTCAATACCGAGATTTCACCGGAAATATATGTTTTGAGACCCTCGATCCCCCCCCCCAAAAAAAGCATTTTAGAAACATGTCCGTGTGTGTGTGTGTGTCTGTCTGTGTGTATGTGTGTGTGTGTGTGTCTGTGGGCAGCATAGCTCAAAAACGAAAAGACCGTTAAAAACCAAACTTGGTATTTAAGTTTGGTATCTTCCAAGGATGCGACACGAAGATTTTAGAGAAAATTCTCCCACCCCAAACTACCCTTTACATGGAACTTTTTTTGAACATTTTGATTTTCTAAAATACGGCTCTAACGATTTCTGATTAAAATCCTGTATATTACTGACATTTACATACCAAATAAAATGTATATCTTGAATTTTCTGGTAATAGCCTCTGAAGACCTCTTTATTCTGGATGAATTTTGCTTAACTGCTAAACGGTAAGAGATAGACATACGCTTACTACACAGGACATGTAGAGCACGTTAAAACAATTTATGTTAAACACATTTTTTTCGTGGAGTTGATCGTTTTTTAGTTATTCGTTGTTTTTTATTTCACATTTCAAAAACTTATATTTTTTCATACAGGAATTTGTCAACTCCTGTCCATGCAAATAAAGTAACTTTCGTCACATAACAACCAGCCTTTGACTGTCACTTAAACCTAAGATACTGCCTTATTTCGCTTTTACTTAAAAGGAAGCAAGTAATAAGACTATTTCTGACATTTCTTTTCTCGATTAGCATGAAGTAAGTAGAAGCATAAGCTTTTTAACAATAATTTGTTGCAGAGATATAGAGAAAGTCATGTGAATGGAACACATCAGATTTTTTTATTTCTAAATTTGAAAAGGTGGCTGGGTGGAAAAACGATTCACGTCTAATGAAGATGTTATCTCACAAACAGATATCTATTTGAGGAACTTCCGAAATCCTACTTTTTGGAAGGCTTATAACAGTTGAAGAAATGCTGGGAAAAGTGTATTGAGCTAAAAGGAAATTATGTTGAAAAATAAAAAAAAAAATTCTAACCAATATCTATGCTTTTCTAAGCGCTTAATGAACACCCCACATAGCTATAACGTTGCTAAACTAAAAGCAGACAGAGCAAGTCTCTTTACTTTCTGTAGCACGCATGTACAATGTACATGGTGGATAGAGAAGGTGTCGTATTCCACCAAACATTTAACATCGAGATTTCACCAGAAATATATGTTTTGGAGTCTCCTGAGTCTGAAAAAAAAACATTTTTAGAAAAAAAGTCTGTGGACAGAATAGTTCAAAAACGAAACTACCGTTAAATACTAAACTAGGTATTTAGGTTTAGTATCTTCCAAGGATGGGACACGAAGATTTTCAAGAAAATGCCCCCACCACAAACTACAGTCTACAAAGACAAATTTTCGAAAATATTTATTTTCTCAAAAATGGTTCTAACGATTTTGATTAAAATCCCACATATTAAAGATATTCACATCCCAAATAAAATGTATATCCTAAATTTTCTGGGAATGGCCTCTGAATACCTCTTTATTCTGGATGAATTTTGCCAAATTTTGTTCAACTGCTAAATCTAAAGCGATAGACAAAAGCTTTTTGCATAAAAAATATAGATCTCTTAAACACACAATTTATGTTCTTTACGTTTTTGTTGTGGAGGTAACAATTTCCGAGATATTCCTTGTTATTGGTTTCCATTGTAAAGTACTAATACTTTTCTCAGACAGGAAGTGTCCTTTTTCTCTTGTTCTACTCCTGGTCAAGTAAAGAGCCGATTTGCAATAACAATTGCATGGCAGCTTTTAAAACATTTGATTATCACTTTAACCTAGTGCGTTCCCTTAGTTCCCTTCTACTTAAAGGAACTAAGTAATAAGAAGATTCTGTTAATATTTTTCTCGATTAGCATTGTGTAGAAAGAAGAATAATCTTTTGTAAGAAGTTTGTTTGTAGAGCAGCTAGAGAAAGTCACATGAGTGTAACACATCAGATTTTTTAGGTGCAGAATGTGTTAAAGACTTACTTGAAACCATAGTAGAGGGAATTTGCCCCAGTTTAATAAGTTCATTTTAAACACAGTCAGGGAAAAAGTCAATAGTTTCCAGAACAGGAGAAATCAACTCTGACATAGAAGACCAATATGATAAAAGGCCTTACGTGGTACTCATTTGACGAGACTATATCTGCATACAGTTCTTCTCAGCTATGAACAACATTAACAAAAACAGTGAGAATAACAACCTAGTTTCTATATTGCGTTTAAATGTTACTAAATTACATCCCAATAGATGTAATTTAGTAAAGTAAAGATCTTAAAATCATTACCGAAAAACAACATGATTTATATGCTATAGTGGCCATATTGTTTTATAGTCGTATAATGAAAATAAACATATGGTTTATCAACATTATTATGATTCCTATATACTATCTAGTGTCTGCCACTGACCCAATTTTTGTAGCATTGCTTGTTATGTCAGAGAGGCTGCAGTAGCTGGGGTATAATGGTGGGTGAAGTCTGTCCAGATCTATTTCCCCTTCAATGACACTCCTGATATAGAAGAATTCAAATATGGAAAAGTTACGTAAATTCGTTGTATACAACATAGATTATACTAACATGTCCATTAAATGAATGAAACCAAATTGAATTGAAAAAGTAACAGGACATTAAACTTTTTAAAAGCATTACAAATATTAAATAATTATTAAAAGTGTTATGCATACCAGCATTTGTTAAGCAGCATTTTTAAGAAAACTTAATAATAAATGAGATATTTTTACTTTTGCACCACATTTGTGCAACGCTTATTTTGTAAGTGGAACACAATATAAGCTTAGATTTAGGTGGCGTATATGCATAAGTAGTTATTATTCACCAAAAATTGAAAATTGTCAAAATAATCTTGGATTGCAGAACTTAATGTGTTAGGACATTATTTAATTATATACTTGAGAATCATTTAATTTACTTATATAAAATTCTAAATCTTTCAGGCAAAATGGCAGTACCATAAATACGGTGGTCAATAGAAAAACAGGACCTGGACATCTGCGTTTCAGTGCTAAATCAGGAATCAGGGTAATTTTATTTTTATTTTTTAAGTTTGAATGTTGTGCTCTATCACATGAGATATGGCCCAATCCATGCCACATGTTACCTGGGGAAATGTTTAAGTACAGTGGAAAATAACAAGCAAGGTCTAAATTGACTTTCAGCATTATAAGTTAATTCAGCTCAATAACTGCATCCCCAAAATGTACTCCTTTCATGGTAAGAAGAAATATTTCTCCAATTAGAGTGAACTTTTAAAATAAAGCAAATTCAGGCAAATCCAGTGCCAAAATTTCCATTAATAAGTATTAACATAGTGATGTTTAAGTTTCCAGTTGGAAAGAACAAATATCAGACTACCTGTGGCCAAACGATCAGCGCTTAACTTTTCAATCCACAAGTCCTGGGTTAAATTCCCAGCTGGGGCAGAAACTTTTCTTAAGTTAGAATCATTCCTATCTCTACAGAGTCTGGAAGATGACTGTGGGAATGAATATATTCAACCGTTAAACATACTGACAATACTAAAGTAACCTGAAGTTGATTAAATAATAATGCTCTTGGTTATTCCTCAAGTCTTAGTTGTGTTATGTGTCGCTGTCCGTTGTGCGACAGTATGTCGCCGTTCATTTGTTTACCTCGGAGTCGGTCGGGATTAACACCCGTGAAATACTTAATAAACAAATGTGTACATACCTCTGAAAAGTCTTTTGGTGCGCCGGCTTTGATCGTTCCTGTAGACCATGAGTTTTGACTCTCACTGAGGGGGGAAAAAGAATGACTTGGGTATGTAGCACGAGGTAGATTTAAAAATAGAAATAGGTACTTACTTTAGCTGCCACTGAATTAATGCTTTTATTAACCTTTGTTGATTGTTGAGGTACTAATCGGTACTACTCCTACGAACGCCTCCCGACATAGTAATTCTTGAAGACCTAGAAATATCAATAACTGGTGCTATTATCTGCTGGTTGCTAAGTTCTTATTTTCGACGGTCATCGGTACTTCTGCGTAATTTCATATTACGCGACCGCCCAACTCGGGCGATAACTACAATATCTCGCGTAATAAAATCACATACTTCGGCACTCCCACCGCCGCGTTTACGCACATACAACGTGCAACCTATAGCGTACCGCGTTCAGCATCACGCGTCTCACACGAAGAGTAAGCAGCAAGAACGACAATAACAATAACCTAAGTCCTTGTAAGCGCATCGCTTAAATACCTAAAATCTCCAATATTGAACTCGTTCATGATTGGCTAAAAAGAGGCGCGAAAAAAACGTTGTCACGTGATGAATTTTGTAAGTTCTTTATATTCGACTCACGTGACCGCTCTTTATAATGGAGAAGTCCCGAGCTGCTAACCTTGTGGGGACAAACCTCTCTCTAAAATTTAACCTGTTACCTAAGTCTCTAATGCGCTAAAAATCTTGTTCTACAAAGGCAATTGTGTAACTAACATTAACAAAGAAAGTAACCTTGGCGAGCATAATAGCAACTTCTTCGCCTTATGGTTTTGTATTCTACAATCTGCTCAGTATTGGCTGCTGAAGCAGATATTTCCCGTATGAAACCTATGCAAAGATATTAATTAAACTAATGAAATACACAACGGGCTTAATAAATGGTTGCATATTACTGTGGAAGTTATGGAAGCTGTAGGGGTTAAAAAAAAATGGAGGCATGTGGTACGGTTTTCTTGGCTGCATCACCATGAACAATGCACTATATCACAAAAATGTATAATAATCTCTTTCATTTTGTACTGACTACTTTCTTACTTTCCCTATGATCTACCTACATACAGTAGGTAGAAGTAGTCGTGTTTTCCATTCAAAAATGTGGTATCAAGATTTCATAGTATTTTATATTTTCATAGTATTATCCATTTTCAGAATATTCACATGTATATTTCAAAAGTAAGGATGTCATCTGTTAGAAGAGACTGAAAGCTTTCAATTATTTTTTTTCTTTTATTCCTTTGTAAGAAGTCATTACTTTGATTTCTGAATTCCTTTCTCCATCCTAATAATAAATATTGTTTGTGCATTCTGTATATAGGCTTATTCTGAAATAATTTCTCCACAAAAACATATAACTGACAATGTAACATAGAAAAACAACTGTTTAATGTGGGTAATAAGTAATACGTAAAAAAATAAGCCTGTAAATCTATAATCTGTAGAAATAGTTATGTGATTCTACCTACTACATAAATTTTCATTTAGGTGTTCCTGAATGGCATCGATGACATACCATTAAAAGATCAGAGTAGTAAGTGGGAAGTTACCAGCCTTGGAACACTGCAAATTAGATTTAAGGTATGTTAAACACAACAACTGTGGAATGAAATCATAGCAGTTGGAAACAAACTTTAGCCATTTTTCACTCAATTTTACTGTTTGGTACATGCGCATGTTTCAAGATACATACAGAATGGTCCAAAAAATGTATACACTGTTTAACAGTCCATAACTAGCAAACTAATGGGCGGAAACATCTCATTTTTGGTCATGTAATAGTTTGTAGTTTCGGCAATTGCCACACAAGCGGTGCCTGATGACAGTCGCCAGACACGTAAGCATTATTTTGTTGTTAGTTACTTGAGTAAACATGACTGGCGCACATTCGATGAACGGAAGTCAGTTTTGAAGTGGTACATTAAGTACGAAAGCATTCGTGAGGTTCAACGCCAGTGGCCATCTACACGTTTAACAATTGCGCATATTTGAGACAAGTTTGAAGTCGACGGCTATGTTACAGATGTACAGAAAAAACGATCTGGATGACCTGTAGCAGCAACAAGTCCAGCGAAAGGTTTTACTTCTAATAAGATGGTGCACCAGCCCACTATCATGATCATGTTAGGGAGTATCTCAACGAAATTCTACCTGCACGAAGGATAGGTCGAAGAGGTGCTGTAGAGTATCCACCACATTCCCTAGACTTAGCGCCTCTGGATTTTTACCTATGGGGAACACTAAAGGATGTCGTTTATGTACTAAAGCCGCGCACATTGGATAATCTACGAGAATGTATCATACATTAGTGTGCTGCGGCGGCATCGTCTGTGTATGGATATTAATGGTGACCATTTCGAACACCTACAGTGATATCTGTAAGTTGGACCTTAAGCTACACTTTCATAAAAAAATGAGACATTTCTGCCAATTAGTTTGCAAGTTATGGACCGTTAAACAGTGTATATATGTTTTGGGACCACTCTGAATTTGCCTTCATCATTAGCAATGATTAATTGCAAAGTTGTCTGATATTGTTTTATATGATTCACCATAATCTGATGTACTGGAAGATTATAAGATTTTCTTTTGGGCTCTCGATATTTAATAAATGAATCTGTAGAGTTTCTAACAAGTCTGTAAGTTTGTTTAGTGTCTATAACAATTTTACTTCTCCCTGTAATTTTACGAGGCGAATTCTAAAACTAAAGTCTGTTTGGTCATAATAAAAACATCACTCATGAGACAAGGTTTTTATTGACAGTAATTCGTGATTACATATCTAATTCACTTTTCCACATAATCGCCGTTCACATCTATGCACCTTCTGTCACTCTGCACCAGCTTCTCTAACCCCTTGACATAGAAGTTTGCCGCCTGGGAACTGAACTAATTGGTAATGCTAGTCCTAAATTCATCATCGGTTTGAAATCATTGTCCACCAAGCTACCATTTCAAATGCAGGAAGAGGAAATAGTCGCTTGGTGTAAGATCGGGACTGTCTGGAGGGTGGTCAAGGAGTTCCCAACGAAACTCTTGAATTTTCTCTTTGGTATGGGCAGCGGTATGCGGGCGTTCGTATCGTGCAGGAAGATAATGCCAGACGATAGTCTGCCGCGGCATCGATTTTGGGTCGCACGTCACAGTTTGGTGAGCATTGCACAGTAAACCTCAGCTGTAATGGTTGGCCCACGGTGTCACTGCAGTGACTGCTGTTTTGATTTTGCGTTGGTGTACGCTATCCACGTCTCGTCTCACGTAACAATGTGGGAAAACAAACCAATCTCCATCTTGTTTATAGCGTTCCAAAAACTGTCGTGTCCTATGCGTTTGTTGCTCTTTGTGCTGACTGGTGAGCAGTTTTGGCACCACCTCGCACAAAGTTTCCGATATCCAAGCTCTTCACTGACAATCCAGTGAAGTGTGGTTCGAGCAACATTTGGGAATTCCATAGCCAGACCTTCAAACGCCGATCATTTCGAAGTTTTTGGTTCATTTGATCAATGATGTCATCGGTCCGAATAATGGGCCTGCCACTCCGCTGTTTATCGTGCACATCTGTGAGGTCATTCAAAATTCTCGACACCAGTGTCGAACTTGTTTGTCACTCATTAAGTCCGGTCCATATACTAGACAACTCACGATGGATGTCCGCAGCTAACGATCCTTATGCCAGTAAAAACCTAATCACAACTAGTACTTCACAACTGGTGAGAGCTATGAGTGTCGCAGCCATTTCGATCTATTCTCATTGAAAGGCAAGCGTCTCCTGCGCAGGGTTGTCAGATTTATTCCACATAATATCACCAGAATTAATTTTAAAAATCGCAAAATTCATACTGAAATCGCCCAATTTCACAGGGACTTTTTTGAGGGGGGGATTGACAGACGTCTCTTAAGATTGGCTTAGAAGCTACTGCTGCCGAATTTCCTTTATACTTTCTGGCTGTATGTTTCTTAAGCTAAGACCATTGGACCCTTAGTTGCAAACTTTACACAAACAAATAAGTAAACAATGTGATGTCACTGGGAACCTTATAATTTGTTTTTTAAATTAATGTACCATTTATACCCTTTAACTGCACGGTCCTATCGACGGCATTTCCCTTTGAAATAAATTGCCTAAATGGTGTTAACTCGTATACTGATGTCGTTGGGTTTCTGTCTCTTTGGATTTTATTCATTACATTATACACAAACACTCACTCACACACACACAAACACACATACTCACACACATCCGCACTTCCAAGAACCTAGGAATGCTAGAGGATGATTTTGGCTAGAGAAAAGTTCCCACCCCCAGACGGGAATCGAACCTGGGACTCCTCGCAAAGCAGAAAAAAGAAACAACTCTTGTTAAGCGTTTGTCATATTTCTCCACTTATCCATTATTAATACTATAAGATACTCAAATTACTGTACATGCGCTTTATATTAACTGCACTCTCAGTAACAATGTATTATTCAAACACTAACACCACTACATAAAATATTAAGATTATATTTTCACTTAACTTTTGCACTTTATTCAAAAAGTTCTCTTGAAATCGGCACAACTCACTAACAGAGACGTAACAAAGAAAAGGAAACCAAGAAAACAGTTTAGCAGCTAATTTCTCTTCTGTGATTGCTGATGGAGGACGATGGATTTTTTCAGGTGTAAAAATCCTTAGCATAGCTTCCTTCGGAAGGAAAGTAAAGCTATTGGTCCTGTGTCATAGATTTACGGCACGTAAAAGAATCTCAAGCCTGAAAGAGGTCTCTGAGCAAAATTAAGCAATCTTTCACGCCCAATTTAGAATGGGATGCTGAAAACCACAGTAGTTAAAGAACATCCATAAATAACACGCCATTTTTGATTGCAGGTGTTTTACAACTAACACTATTTTCATAGTGGTAACCAAAACAAATATACTATTTCTATAACCATTAATACACAACTTAATTTATGAAGCAATATAAACTATATTGTTAAAGGAATACATTTAAATTACATTTGTGATTTCAGAGGCAGCCCAAAAATTCGCAAATCGTACCAATTAAAAATTGATTGCAAAGTTGATCTTTTAGCCCAATCTGCGACTTTTCGCCTAATCTGTCAACTCTGCTACTGCGGCACACCAACATGCTGATATGTTGCCCCAGGAGTTGATAGACAACCCTGCAGGCATGAAACTTCATTCAAGCCTATCACCTGTGACATATTGTTCACTGGACCTTAGTTTTGGAGTCCGCCATGTACTTTGCCAGAAATTGAATGCATTTACTGATTGATGCAATTTCCTGTTCTTCAAATGTCTCATTTGTTGCTTCAATTTTGCAGAACTTTAACAAATGTGTAATGAAGCACAGTGAAGTAAATATAATTCAATAAAAGTTGCAAAAGAAATGGTATATACACTCTTGCTTGCCTCATTTGTCAGTTTTTCATTTCCAAATGCTATCTAAACATATATTGACTATAAGGGACTTCCAAACAATGCCTATTTGAGTTCGAGGTCTCTTACAGTATTTCATTTTACTTGAAAAACCTACTTCAGGAGCCACAAAATTCATTACCTAATTAAAAACTCAACATCAAAGAATATGAATAATTTCTAATGAGTGTTGACTTTCCTGAAGCAGAAAATATTCTGTTCAAGTCCATTGAAAGATCACTAGAGGCCTCTAACTGCAATAGAATTGTTTCAGAAACCCTGGTAATCCACCTATAGTTGAGGGTAATGGCAATTCCCACAAAAATGTTTTAGGTGAAAACTGACAAACAAAATAAGAAAATTCAAAATCTTCTCGGGCTTCTAGCCAGGTAAAAACTTGGCTTGACACCAACGTTTCGAAGAAGTGCATCTTCCTCGTCTTCAGGGTGAACTGATGGTTTGAGCTTGCGGAGACTGGTATTATTTATAAGAGCTGGGATGAAGCTAACATCTGATTGGTTCTCGAGATATTATGGCTTTTTTTTTTTTTTTTTTTTTTTTTTTTTTTTTTTTTTTTTTTTTTTTTAGTTTCAAGTGGAGGGGAAAATCCACCTTAAGGACTAACCCGGGCTGGCATGCCCGGAGTGTCGGGGTCTCCCAGGATGGGCCTACCGACTAAAAAACCCCTCCACCGGTATTGGAAGGTAAGGATACTGCGGTACCGCTGTTGCACCCGCGCAGTAAAAGGTAAAGGTGAACTGGCCCGCTGTGCGGCCGCCAGGGGTGAGGGTTATGCTAGTAGACCGGCTAGACCGAGGCCCAGCGGGCCCCGTAGCGAATTATAGGTGAGGAGTTGAGGAAATTGTGGGTGGTTG
Source organism: Hymenopus coronatus (assembly GCA_030762935.1). NCBI lineage: Eukaryota > Metazoa > Arthropoda > Insecta > Mantodea > Hymenopodidae > Hymenopus > Hymenopus coronatus. The sequence goes on from CM060892.1 coordinate 163,376,443, forward strand.
GGAGTTGTTGGTGAAACATGGGATTGGAAGTGTAGGGAGAGCTGCCACTCTCTCCCTGTGGTGATGATGACGGCACTACCGGTTCTTCCTTCTCCTGGGGGCTGGACCGGTAGCGATGTAGGAGAGAATGTCCGTGGTAAGTCCTGTCTGAAGGTCGTGTAATTGCTTGGATATTGATTGGTGAAGTTGGTGCTGCAGCTCTCGGACACCCACGACCGAAGCCTCAAGAGACCCCAGCCGCGGGCACTGGTCGTCGCTGTCCTCGGAAGGTGGATGGACGAGTAGGCTCTCTGTGCGGTCCAGCTGGCGCTGGATGAACGCAAGCACCGCGCCGTTTTCACCTGCAACTCGATCTGAGTCCTGGTGCTTGGCCTCCAATGCTGCGAGTCGTTCGTTGGTTTCCCTCTGAAGTTCCTCGAGACGGAGGCCGAGTTGGTGTGTAGCCGCCTGGATGGTGGCGATGTTCTGCTTAATGGATTCTACGGCGTCCTTCAGAAAGGTGTCCGTCGGTGAAGTGTTCAGTGTCGAGTCTGGTGGTGGTGATGGTTGGTGGTGCTGCTGTGAGTTTTGTGGAGGTGAAGGCCTACTCCGGGGATACAGGGGGCACGTGGCTTGCCCTGTGTAGTGCGAGTTCCCCGAGCAGGTAGCGCAGTAGCGGCGTCGACGGCGTAGATCATGGTTGGAGCAAGCGGCTGAGAGCGAGCTTGCCCCACAGTAGTGGCACTTCGGTGCGGCGTGGCAATCCTCCGAACGATGTCCGTAGGTGCAGCAGCGTCGGCAGGGGACCGGTCGTTCACTTCTGCTAGCCTCGACACGTAGCTGTTGCCCTAACAAGGGCAGGCGTGATGTCAAGGCAGCTTCGGCTTCAGGCGCGGACCCCAGGTGGAGGCGGACCAGCGATGTGGGTCCCCGAGGTGATGTGATCCGGTTGGTCTTTACTGTAGAGGGCCAAAGGCGGCGTGCGGCATCCAGCACGAAGCGGGATGGGAGGTCCCTCGGGACCTCTATGACGACCACTGTTAGGTGGCCATCATGGTGCGAAGAAGGCCGGACCGATTCCCGGGTGGGTTCCGGTACGGGGGTGGAAGCTGTCGGCGGTTGGGGCCGGGCCGGTTCCCGGTTGGGTTCCGGCACGTCGGCGGAGGCAGTCAGCGGCTTGGACCGGGCCGGTTCCCGCTTGGGTGGCGGTACGGCGGCGGAGGCTGTCGACGGATGAGGCCGGGCCGGTTTCCTACTGGATACCGGTGCGGCTGCGGTGAAAGCTGTCTGCTCCATAGCGGTAGGTGGCGTGGCAGGAGGAGGCTTAGTAAGTGGGGCGGAAGGCGTCTCCATTGTCCGCAGCAAGGCGGCACGGCGCGCCCGCGCCCACTGACCTCTGGCATGGTTAGCGGTGTTGTAGAAGGCCATGCCTGCGTCGAATGCTGCCCTTGTAGCTGGATCCATCTATAAGAGTGGAAGTCCTTGTTATTCGGCTAATGTTTTGTATTTGAGCACGCACCTGCTAGAAAATAAGTCTTGGAAGACTGCAGGTACAGGGTTAGGTGTTAAGGCTCTTTATCATCGGTGTCCATGCTGAATCGCGATTTAGATTATTTGTTTCAGATGAGATGGCTAAAGCTTCTTTTACTCTCCTTTCCCAGTAGTTCGAACACTTTGCCACTATCTTGGTGTTAGTAAAGTTAGCTCTGTGGCTCTGTTCTATACAGTGTTCAGCCAGTCCAGATTTTTCGGGTTGCATAAGCCTTATTGATCTTTGGTGTTCAGAAACGCATGTGGCAATAGTGCGTCCTGTTTGGCCAATGTACGCTGCGCTGCATTCGCAAGGAATGTGGTAGACACCAGGTACTCTGAGAGCTAAATTATCTTTAACTGGCCTGACCAAATTTTTGATTTTAGGTGGTGGCTTATGGATGGTTTTGACATTATATTTGTAGAGTAGTAGCCACCACCTAAAATCAAAAATTTGGTCAGGCCAGTTAAAGATAATTTAGCTCTCAGAGTACCTGGTGTCTACCACATTCCTTGCGAATGCAGCGCAGCGTACATTGGCCAAACAGGACGCACTATTGCCACACGCGTTTCTGAACACCAAAGATCAATAAGGCTTATGCAACCCGAAAAATCTGGACTGGCTGAACACTGTATAGAACAGAGCCACAGAGCTAACTTTACTAACACCAAGATAGTGGCAAAGTGTTCGAACTACTGGGAAAGGAGAGTAAAAGAAGCTTTAGCCATCTCATCTGAAACAAATAATCTAAATCGCGATTCTGGCCTACAATTAAGTTCAGCATGGACACCGATGATAAAGAGCCTTAACACCTAACCCTGTACCTGCAGTCTTCCAAGACTTATTTTCTAGCAGGTGCGTGCTCAAATACAAAACATTAGCCGAATAACTGCTATAAATAGTTTTCTACGAAGTCCGTGCCCATGTCTCAGTCATCTTAAATACCAGGCCATAATGATAGATGGATCCAGCTACAAGGGCAGCATTCGACGCAGGCATGGCCTTCTACAACACCGCTAACCATGCCAGAGGTCAGTAGGCGCGGGCGCGCCGTGCCGCCTTGCTGCGGACAATGGAGACGCTTTCCGCCCCACCTACTAAGCCGCCTCCTGCCACTCCACCTACCGCTATGGAGCAGACAGCACTCACCGCCGCCGCACCGGTATCCAGAAGGAAACCGGCCCGGCCCCATCCGCCACCAGCCTCCGCCGCCGTGCCGGCACCCAAGCGGGAACCGGCCCGGCCCAAGCCGCCGACTGCCTCCGCTGCCGCGCCGGAACCCAACCGGGAACCGGCCCGGACCCAACCGCCGACCGCATCCACCGCCGCACCGGAACCCACCCGGGAATCGGTCCGGCCTTCTTCGCACCATGATGGCCACCTAACAGTGGTCGTCATAGGGGTTCCGAGGGACCTCCCATCCCGCTTCGTGCTGGATGCCGCACGCCGCCTTTGGCCCTCTACAGTAAAGGCCAACCGGATCACATCACCTCGGGGACCCACATCACTGGTCCGCCTCCACCTGGGGTCCGCGCCTGAAGCCGAAGCTGCCTTGACATCACGCCTGCCCTTGTTAGGGCAACAGCTACGTGTCGAGGCCAGCAGAAGTGAACGTCCGGTCCCCTGCCGACGCTGCTGCACCTACGGACATCGTTCGGAGGATTGCCACGCCGCACCGAAGTGCCACTACTGTGGGGCAAGCTCGCTCACAGCCGCTTGCTCCAACCATGATCTACGCCGTCGACGCCGCTACTGCGCTACCTGCTCCAGGAACTCGCACTACACAGGGCAAGCCACGTGCCCACTGTATCCCCGGAGTAGGCCTTCACCTCCACAAAACTCACAGCAGCACCACCAACCATCACCACCACCAGACTCGACACCGACGGGCACCTTTCTGAAGGACGCTGTGGAATCCATTAAGCAGAACATCGCCACCATCCAGGCGGCTACACACCAACTCGGCCTCCGTCTCGAGGAACTTCAGAGGGAAACCAACGAACGACTCGCAGCATTGGAGGCCAAGCACCAGGACTCAGATCGAGTTGCAGGTGAAAACGGCGCGGTGCTTGCGTCCATCCAGCGCCAGCTGGACCGCACAGAGAGCCACCTCGTCCATTCACCTTCCGAGGACAGCGACGACCAGTGCCCGCGGCAGGGGTCTCTTGAGGCTTCGGTCGTGGGTGTCCGAGAGCTGCAGCACCAACTTCACCAATCGATATCCAAGCAATTACACGACCTTCAGAGAGGACTTACCACAGACATTCTCTCCTACATCGCTACCGGTCCAGCCCCCAGGGGAAGGAAGAACCGGTAGTGCCGTCATCACCAACACAGGGAGAGAGTGGCAGCTCTCCCTACACTTCCAATCCCATGTTTCACCAACAACTCCCAACCACCCACAATTTCCTTAATTCCTCACCAATAATCCGCTACGGGGGCCGGCTGGGCCTCGGTCAAGCCGGTCTACTAGCACAACCCTCACCCCTGGCGGCCGCACAGCGGGCCAGTTCACCTTTACCTTTTACTGCGCGGGTGCAACAGCGGTACCGCAGTATCCTTACCTTCCAATACCGGTGGAGGGGTTTTTTAGTCGGTAGGCCCATCCTGGGAGACCCCGACACTCCGGGCATGCCAGCCCGGGTTAGTCCTTAAGGTGGATTTTTCCCCTCCACTTGAAACTAAAAAAAAAAAAAAAAAGCCATAATATCTCGCGAACCAATCAGATGTTAGCTTCATCCCAGCTCTTATAAATACCAGTCTCCGCAAGCTCAAACCATCAGTTCACCCTGAAGACGAGGAAGATGCACTTCTTCGAAACGTTGGTGTCAAGCCAAGTTTTTACCTGGCTAGAAGCCCGAGAAGATTTTGAATTAACACGTCGCCAGGAAAGCTTTAGTTCTTATTTTAAAATAAGAAAATGTATATGAGTCAATTTCTTAGCGCATTATAGAAAATTCTTTTTCATTTTTCCTATTAGGATGGTCCCACACAAGTAAATCTGAGCTTACATAAAATAAAGTGGGAAATTAGATACATGGAAAATGTAGAAGAATCACATGAGTGATCTTACATACAAATTCAAATAGCATATAATTTCTAGAAAACTAATCACCACAAATAGGGAGGAGTTTAATTATTAAAAGCTATAATAAACAAAAAAGGCAAGAGACTAGACATCTGTAGGCCACCTTGTAATTCTGATGATGGAAACAAGTGCCTCTGAAACACGTTCATTGAGGTATATATGTTAGCAATTAAGCTGAGTAAACAATGGTTAAAATGTTTCTAGTAACCAATTTTTTTTATATTTTGTTTGTTTGTTTTTCTGTTACCTACTTCCTATGGTAGATAGAGGAAATGTAGTAAGGCATGTAAAATTAGATTTTATCAGAAATATGTTTTGAGGTCTCCTGCTTCCAAAAAATAATGATCTATTCTTTGTGTATTTGTGCAAGCACACACTTGTATCATATATTATCACATTGTGACTGCTCTCACTTAGCTTTTGTATGCAGCATTGGAGCTAGCATGTGATGAACAGGGAAATGCAGCGCGATGTAAGAGAAGAGAAGATTCTTCTCAAGCTTTGAATTGCTTCTGGAAGCTTTGGTTTCCATAAGTTTCCTCAAAGTTCGGTGACATCATTTTCTAACTATAAAAGTAGGAAGAACTGCCAGCTGTGTTGTGTTATACTGTGAATTGTGAATCCAGTTATGAGGACTGGAGTGTTAGCTTGCAGTGGTGTGCGAGCCATGGATGGTGTGTAGCCATCAACTGTCTATGCATCAAAACTTCAAGTGAATTATTTGCAGTAGTAAACTTAAGACTATTTGTATCCTATTTTGAGTTGAAAAAATCTTTTTTACACTGTTGTCAGGAGTGAGATTTTTATGCCAAGATGGAGGAAATGATGAAAAGTTTGTCGGCCAAAATGAAGAAAATGGAGTCCAGAGAATAAGATGAAACCCGGAGTAGGGAAGATGGATGAGAAATAAAAACTAGAAAGGAAACCCCAGTGGAGAAAATTGAGAAGATGAAGACAGAAATGAAAATGTCTACTATGATGGAATGTTTACCAAAATCGATGAAAAACTGACTAGCATGAAGAAAGAAGTGCAAAAGTTTGGCGAAAACGTGGAAGAGCTTGGGGGAGTGATGAAGAACCTTGACAACGCGTTGACGCTCTGGAAGACCTCGGGAAATGCAATAATGCCCTGGAGGGAAGAATCGACATTGGCGCCAAGGAGCTGAACATGATGACGAAGTGGAAACGCCAGGACGCAACACAACATCCGCGCGCGTCAAGGTACGGGACGTCAACCTTTGAAGTATTCCGCTGACAGTTCGCCACCCATAACGATGGTCCGTAGAAGAAGAAGAATAAGAAGTCGCACAGCTGATAGCAAGCCTCCAGGGACGGGCGGCACTACTGAACGCAATCCCGATGTCGAAGAAGTCCGGGGAGGTCTTGGAGGCCCTCGAGAGCCGCTTTGGGAACGTCGCTTAGCTGCAGTCTACCGCAGTCACCTTAAGGCGAGACTGCAACAGACAGGTGAGACGATGCAGGCGTTCACCCTAGCCATTGAACAGCTTGCAAACAAAACCCTGGTGAATTTATCACCTAGCTACGTTTCCCAGGAAGCTGCCTACTCCTCGACGAAATGCGTGATGCCGAGATACGACAGCGCCTGATGCTCGGCGACTATAAGACGATCCACGAGGCATAAACGGCAGCACTTAGAATTAAGGCGGCCAAGATAACACTTCAAGGGCTAGGAGCATTCGCATAGATAGGAAAGTGCAGGTCTTAGGAGGGAGAGCCACCCCCTAGGTAACCGATAAGGTCAGGAGTACTCGGTGTTATGTTGAAAGGGAATTAACACAAGGCCAACGACAACAACCTTCAAATGGTATGTGCTAAGGATATGACCGACTCGGAGATGGTGAACGTCAGACCGTGTGTGTTGAGCATGCGGCCACTCAGGGCACCTAGTGAAACGCTGTCCACAATCTAGTCGATTGGCAGGTGGGACACGAATAAGATCCAACCTGGCGAGGGGCACACCTGAGTCAGTATCGCCGTCTCCTCGCCTTAAGGGATGGAAGATAGCCTCATCGCAGACGGCTGGATACAAGGGAAAATGTGCCGGATATTAGTGGACATCGGTACAGCCGTGACTATAATCCGACAGGCGTGGTAGAGGGCTTGCCGACAAGGAAACCGAATTCGCCCTTAATAACGGCATCGGACGAAACCTTACCAGTGGAGAAGGAGATTGGATTTGACCCTGGGGCGGAGTGATATAAGTTTGTGGGTGTTCATCGCGAGGGTGGCTGAAGAAGTAATATTGATACTGGATGCCCTCAGGAGCCACAATGCTGCAGAGGTGCCACGATTCAGGAGGGTATTACGACTCGATGAAGACGAGGTGTTGCTCCGGAGTTCCGGCGGACATCCTTAAGTCCGCAGGGTGCCCCTGAAGGAGGGTGTGGTGGCCGATGGGGTGCGTCTAGTAGACCAACTGTCGAAGGATCTCAATAACCGTTCGATTCGTCAACACACCCACGGTGGGAGCAAGACTGACAAGCCAACAGGGAAGGTTCCCATCAGAAAAAGGTCAAGTATGGTTGTATCGCCAAACCTGGACCGAGGGGCATAGGCCCAGGCTCCAACAACCATGTGGTGGAGAGGGTCAACAAGGTAGTGAACCACACCCAAAGGGAAGAAGCGGTTAATACATTTGGATCGTCTAGCCCACTACAATGGTGCTGGTCGAATGACTAGTCCTGAGGAAGGAACAGTGTGACAGTCCTGCATGTGACTGCTCTCGTGTTGGTGTGCAGCAGTGAAGCTGGAATATGGTAGACAAGGAAGTGTAGCGTGACGGTAAGAGGAGACTTCAGAATGTCACACATTTTGATTCTTCTCAAGCTTAGAGGTGCTTCTGGAAGCTTCAGTTTCCACAAGTTTCCAAGTTCTGAGACATTATTTTAGCTATAAAAGGAGGAAAAATTGCTAGCTGGTTGTATTATGAATTTCACTGAATCATGATTGACTGGAGTGTTAGCACACAGTGGTGCGCAAGCAATGGATGGCAGTAGCTGTCAACTATCTATGAGTCAAAATATTGATATTTGCAGCAGTGAATTTAAGACTTTATTTGTAATCCATTTTTGAGTCAATAAAGACATTTCTTACACTATTATATATTTAAAACCACATTGAATTTTACATTGGAAACCACCAAAGATAAACCAGAACTTGCTACAAAAAAAAATGCTCTTATTAAAATAAATAATTTGTGCTGAATAACTCTGAAGTATTTCTCATTTACCATTTATAAAGTAGGTATTACTTATTTTATATTTATATTTTTTTTTATTTGATATGTAGCATGTGATGGAATATGAGTTGTATAAATTTGTGATTTTTCCCTTTCCTTAATTTGAGCTATTTACCAACAAAAACAAACTTGAGCTGTAAACTACAAAATGTTATTTCTACTTCTTGGTTATAGCCAAGTATTATGCAATGCCTGGATAAAAAACATTTCTAGGCAAACATATATAATTAATAATATAATAAGGTTAAAAGGAACATCTTATATGCACTGTATAATATACAATATATTGTGTGAATTTAAAATGCATAGATAAAGATAAGATGTTATTTATTCTGATATGAAAATATTCATACTGTAATTGAATATTAATTAATGAATTATTTGTTATCATTGTGGTTTATATAACATGTGAAGGTTTCATACAACTTGCTGCCTTATCTGGTACCTAAAGGTCCTTAAATTGCTTATATTACCAATATTTATACACCAACATCCTTTGGGTGCAATTAATTACTGTTATACATTACCACCCCCATTCCCAATGTCTTCTGAAAGTTATTTAAGTTTTCAATTATGAGTAATTAGTTGTTATGTAGTGAGTAAAAAATCTGGATTCAAATAAAAAATATATTTAAATAACTTTTATTTTTTTATTACTACTAGATAAATGAAATAGAAAATGATGCTCTCCTGAATGAAGTTCCTTTGGACAGAAGAGGTTGCCGTTTCCGTGAAGAGAAACCCTCAGACTTTCTGATTTATGACGTTTACAGTTATAGTACCTGCATGGACGAATGTAAATTGAAAAAAACAATACATTTTTGTGGCTGTGTGCCCCATACATACTATGATGGTAAGTGCTTATGAAATATTATCACATAATCTAAATAAAGATTCAAGTTTTGGTAATGAGAATGACTTACTTGACTTGACTTAGTTCCTCTTGTTCCTTTCAGAATATAGGGCATCTGTGAAATATCTCCATTGTGTTCTCCGACTTGCCAGCGCCTTAACTTCCTTCCAGCTTTTCCCCGCTTCTAATGCCTCCTCCTCTCTATGGTCCTTTTCCATATCTTTTTAGGATGAGTTCCATTCTAATGCTGTTCGTTCTATGGATCCTGCTGGCTTCTTCCATTGTGTTCTATCCATTTCCATCTCTTGATTTTGACTTCTACCTGGAGTTGATCTGTTGCTTTCCAAAGCTCTTCATTGGATATAATTTCAGGCCATCTGATGTTTAAGATGCGACACAGGCAACGGTTTGTGAAGGTCTGCAAGGAATTAGTGATACTTTGGGTAACTTTCCATGTTTCACATGCATACAGGAGAATGGATTTCACATTTGTATTAAAGATTTTGATTTTTGTCTTCCTAGAAATGTTCCTATTTCTCCGTACTGCATATAACTGCATAAAGGCCCCATTTGCTTTTTTAATTCTGGCTTCACAACTTTTTCTGCTCCTCCTCTTCTTGTCACTACATTTCCAAAATATATAAATGTGTTGACGTCCTCTATCTCTTCTCCAACCACAACTAGCTTTTCATCAACCTTGGACTTTATTCTCATTTCCTTGGTCTTAGCAACATTTATATTTAGTCCTGCAACCTCTGCCTCCTCTTTTAGCCCTTGTAACTTGCTCCTTATATCACTAAATTTTGGAGCCAGTAAACAAATATCGTCTGTGAACTCCAGATATTCTAGTATAATGAGAATAGTTCAAAAAATTACTTCCTTCTTTTTAATGCATTACAGATTTTAAAAAATTCTGTAGCAGTGCATCAGAATAATCTTTTAAGATCAGTGCATAAGTAAGCTACTATTTGGTTTTTACTTTCTTTAGCACTAGTGTATAGTGTACATAGTAGATAGAGAAGGTATTGTATTTCACCCAAAAATTTGATACCGAGATTCCACTGGAAATACATGCTCTGAGACCCTCTAAACCCCCAAAAAAACCCTTTTTAGAAACATGTCTGTGTATATGTGCTTGTGTGTATGTGTTTGTGTGTGTGTGTGTGTGTGCGCGTGCGCGCATGTATGTGTGCAGCAGAGCTCAAAACAAAAGGTCTATTAAATACAAAACTTTATATTTAAGTTCAATATCTTCCATGGATGCAACACAAAGGTTTATAAGAAAATCCCCTCATCCCCAATCACCCCTTACAATGAACATTGTTCAAACATTTTTATTTTCTCAAAAATTGCTCCAATTTTTGGCTTAAAATGCCATATGTTTAAAATATTTTCATGACAAACAAAATGTATGTGTTTGGATGACTTTTGTATAACTCATAAACCATCAGGGATAGACAAAAACTTGCCACACAAAAGGTGTACATCTCATCAAACACATAATTTATGTCATATACATTTTTTTGTAGAGTTATAGAGTTAATATATTTCCAAGATATTTACTGGTGTTGATCCAATTTTAAACTACTTAAACTTTTCTAAAGCAGGAAGTCAACTTTTGTTTCATCTCTTTTGTTTTACTCCAGGGAATGCAAAAGATATCTTAATTTTAGTTGTTTTAAAAAATGTGACTATTGCTTTAGTGTAATGTATTCTCTTATTTCCCTGCTGCTTACAAGAACATAAGTAATAAGATCACTTCTGCTAATGTTTATCTAGATAAGCATGATGTATATAAAAAGAATAATCTTTGTAAGGAAAGTTTGTTTGTAGAACAGCTAGAAAAAGACACATCAGATTTTTAAGCATCTTTTTTTCTTTGTGCAGTGTTAAGAAACCAGATCACTGAATTCAAAGAACCTAATCTATTACAGTAAAACCATAATGAATTGCTGGAATTTAAAGAATTATAGACGAATAATGCAATGGAATTGTTTAACAATGAGACAAAATTTGACAGCAGTTACCAAAGTTTGAAGCATTTCAGGCAATCATGACTTTGAAGTTTCAAAATTGCATACTTCATATCCAAAGTTCCCCAGTACCTGCTTCTTTTCCTTCAGTTTCAAAGCTGCATAATGTAACTGTTGAAATGCCAGAATGCTTTCCTACATTTGTCTGCACAAACCCATAGATAACTATAAGATTGTGCATAAATTTTACAACAAAGCTCCATAAGATTGAATGAGCCCACATCCTTAGATGGGATAGCATGCTTGCTTCACATCCAAGAGATCTCGAGGTAGAATCTTGATTAGGGCCAATTTTCATTGCACTCCCTTCTGTGAGATTAGTTTAAGCTCTAAGGACCACAGGATTATTTGAGCAGCTTTCACCCATATCATTCATTCATTGTCCAATATGATTTACCAGGTTAAAGAATGTTAAACTTCAATTCACATGATTTTCTTTACCTATTCTGCAAACAAACTGTTCTAACAAAAGAGATTATTTTATATACATCATGCTAATTGAGAAAAGCATTAGCAGAAATTGTCTTACTACTTGATTCCCTTTAAGTAGAAGTGAAATATGGCCAAACTGGTTGCTATGCGAACAATTGAAGTTTGGTTCACTTTGCAAGGCCAGTAGTAAACAAAAGTGAGATGCCTTTTTTAATAGTTTAAACTTGAAACCAATAACAATGAATATCTTGGAAATGGTCAACTCTACAACAAAAATGCATATGACATAAATTGTGTGTTTTGACCAGATCTACAGTTTTATGCAGTAAGTTTTTATCTATTTCTTATGGTGTACTAGTTATTAAAAATTCAGCAAAATTCATTCAGAATAAATAGGTCTTCAGAAGCTATCCTTGGAAGATACTAAACTTAAATACCAAACTTGGTATTTAACAGTTTTTTCACTTATGCACATGAACATGCACATGCACATGCAACATGCACACATGGACCTTTTCCTAAAATTGCTTTTTTCAGACTCAGGGGACCCCAAAACATATATTCCTGGTGAAATATCAACATCAAATTTTTGAGTGGAATATAATACCTTCTTTATCCACTATGTACATTGTACATGTGGCTTTTTGAGAAAATAATAGAATACAAAAACTTAAACACTTAAGTGAGCATTCAAGATTCTTCCTTTATGCCCTGGGACTGGCCAGTGACATATCCATTCTGTCTTTGAATCATTGAAAATAAAAATTAAATTTATCAAGTCCTGACAAAAATTGTGTGAATATGAAGTCCGGTATCATATTTCTACAGTATAGGTGACACTCAACAGTTGGAAATAAGATTCTGTTGTGGTAGTGGTCCCTTTAGAGTTAAACTACTCATTTGTATGGAACAATTTTAAAATTATAAGATTTTAACTGTTCCCTGGATATTGTATTAGACAAAGAGGAGCAAAAAATAGCAATGTACATAAGTATTGCTTAATAAACAGTAATAAATACTATAGACCCACACTTAGGAATGTTTTAAATAATGAAGATGTAAGAGGTATGGGGAAGCAACTGTTTAATGAGTTGTCTAAAGAAATAAAAATAATTAAAAATTACAAATGTATGTTTATTAAAATTGGCAAAAAAGTACTTCTTAAAATGCTTTCTATAGCATAGAAGAATATAAATTGAATAATACAAGGTGGATTGAATTGTAAATGTATAAATTAGGCACATATATGTGTATTTGACATGTCCTTCAATGGTTATATTCAAAGGATGAATAACAGGAGTTAATGCATTCTAATACATTCCTTAAGTGTATTCTTAGCATAAGAGAGGAGACGTAAATTGTAGTTAAAGTTTTATTTAGAGGTAAGTAAGTGTTCACCACTTTGAAGTGGGTTAACAAGTGGTGTAAGCCTCTGGTCTATTAAACAGGAGGTGGGGGGGGGGGGGTGCAGATTTGTGTCTTAGCTATGTGCTACTTCCATTTCTACATTGTGTCTTTCAAGTCCTTTCTTTATGACAGTATAGAATTTAGGAGTATGTGGCAGGCCTTATCCTCATGAACTGCCACATAGGCAGTGTACAGGTGCTCTTTGTTTAAGAGTATTCGCTATATATTATTGATCTATGTTTACAATTACTTTTACAGCTATCTCAGTAGATTATCCCATGTGTACTTTGGAACTGGGACTTGCCTGTATTTCAGAAAAATATGGTAAGTATTCAACAATGAACTGAATGTGAAGCACAGAATTCTCTTGACTACTAAAATGGTCCTAACTCACTGGAGCTGGGGGAAATTAATAAATTGCATCTCTTAGGTGTAAAATGTAATAAGTTACTTGATAAAATGTGTAGATGCATTTTTATTTGTTTGTAAGTAGGTACTTTTCAGATAAAAACAGTTTATTAATTCGCTATCATTATATAACCTCTATTCTGTTTCATAAATATTTTAAACCAAGAATGGCATAAGTTTCTAGAATGCCTATTTATAAAATACAGGTACAAAGACATTTAAGTATGACTTTAGACATATTTCATCAGCAGATGTATAATATTTTAGGCTTTCTAAAATTCTGTCTGAATTAATGACAAAACAGTATTCTAAACACTGAAAAAGAATTAATTCATTTTAAAGTACTCCACTGAAATCATGCCGGGTTATTGATAAAGGTCCATTTGGAAAATTAAGAATTGATTACGTTTTGGTATAGTTTCATCTGTTGTTGGTAATGTGATATTATGATTATTTTCTATTATCAGTGTGCTATTTTATGACAATATTTGCCTTTATCACGCAGTGACTGATATTTTGAAAACATTTTATATATTCATTTTTATTCTTATGATCTAATTTATATTAATATATGCCCTTTTTGACAATATTTTAAACTAAAACTGTAATGGAAAGATAAAGTCAGACTGAAAAATTCAATGCCATTACCAGGATTTCAACCATGGATCTTCTAATCTTTATTCAGGTGCCCTTACCAACTGTTCTAACATAGCAACATACACATGACATTAAATTCCTCAACTACTCATATTTTTCCCAATAAATGTCAAGGAGATCTGAAATTCTTTTGAAATGCCATGCCTCAATGGCGACTTACTATGCTGTAAATATATTAAGTCCAGAGCTGCTTTAATCAATTATTAGGTCAATCAATGGCAATAATTGAAGGTATGTGCATAAACACAGTCTAACCCTCACTTTTTTAAAAGTGAGAAAAGCGAAAAGAAAACAAATATTTGTTTCATCAGAGTTAGGACTAAAGTGCTCGTCTCAAACTTATTTTTATGCAGAGTTCAAAGTATTTCAATTTATTTTTATTGTACTTTTGAAAGAAAAAACAATAACATTAGTAATCCTTAAATGGATGCGTAGGCTTCCACAACCTGTGTTTTGATGTGTCTTCTTAGCTTCCGGAGAAAGCCGCGTTATCTTGCATGGGAATGCCGACGTTTCGCTCATCTTGCCGTGAGCTTCTTCTGGGCTCTTGTGCTAATTGGCAGAGAAGTGTGTTTTTCTTCTGACGCAGTTTAGTGAACCGCTGAGTTTCTTTGTAAGTAAGCTCCCCGTAGGGGTTTGTTAAATGGATGCCTAGGCTTCCACGACCTGTGTTTTGATGTGTCTTCTTAGCTTCCGGAGAAGGCTGCAGGGATCATCAAACCATCACAAGAGCCCAGAAGAAGCTCACGGCAAGATGAGCGAAACGTCGGCATTCCCATGCAAGATAACGCGGCCTTCTCCGGAAGCTAAGAAGACACCTTAGCAGGGGCGGCGTGTCCTATGTGTTCAGTGGTTCAGTGAACCCCGGGAAAAAAAGTTGCATTTTAAAATACATAAATTTATAATTTACATAATTATTCTTTTTCGTATTATTCATTTCATTTGCATTTTCAAACTATTTTATCGTATGAAAAGCCTTCAAGTCTTTGCAACAGCCGCATACGTTCAACGCGCTGCCCGGGCTCAATCTCTCTTCTGAACCTCCGAGAATAAGTTCGTCGGTGCTTCTTCGGAGGAGAAGGGTAAGGGGAAACGTCGCTAACAATATTGGATTTGAGCTGGAGTTATGACCAGCTCTGCTGCGAGTCGGCTCTGGCGGAAACGCACGAATTAATCCGAAATGAAAAACTACAGGACTGCAATAAATAGCACGCGTGTTTTCATTGTAATAGAGTGATTCAGTAAACAATTGTTTACTGAATAATATACGTATGTAACAGTACATTCGGTTATATACTTGTGCTTTGGTGTTCATATGCATATTCATCTGTTCGAGTTTATTTTCAAAGGAGAATGAACAGCGTTCAATACCTTTTAAAAACAAACTTCACAGCTTTAAGCTTGGAAGAGAAGTGTAAAGTTAAGAAGCATGACAGGCCAATACCTCAGCTCGAATTAAAACAAGCGCAAACCAGCCGAGGTAAGACATTTTGCAGGTCTTTCAATGTAAATATATACAAAAGAAATATTTGGATTTGCGGTTGCATTAATACAAATAAGCAATTTTGTTTTCCGTGCTTACTGTTTGCTAAGGACAAAGATACAAACTGGACCTGCCTTGGTGTGTCAGATCTAAGTCATCTAACACAGAAAATTAAAAAGCACGAGGAATCTATTGCACATAAGAATGCTTATTTAGATTTATCAGTCCTTGGAAAAACGGAAATTAGGCGGCAACTTAGCTCGGCTTTTAGACAGAACATAAAAAGACACAATGACAACGTAAGGAAAAATCGCTATGTTCTTTCCAAAATAATTGATTGTATTAAATTCTGCGGTGAGTTTGAACTTGCCTTACGTGGACATGATGAAACAGCAGAATCTAACAATCCTGGAATATTCAGAGGGCTAATAAATTTTACTTCAGCTTTAGATGCAGTTGTAAAAGAGCACATGAGCAGTTTTTAAGGGCACATCCAAGGATATACAAAATGATTTACTAGAATGTATGTTACATGTGTGTCGTGAGGAAATTAATGCTGAAATAGCCAAGGCAGATTTCGTGTCTGTGAAACATCTGATGTATCTTCTAAATTACGTTTGGTTATAGTATTTCGTTATCTGTTATCTACTGGAGAGCCTGCTGAAAGATTTTGAACATTTTTAAATCCACCTGGTAATGACGCTTCCTCCTTAGCAGCTTGCATTAAAAATGTCCTCGCCGATGTACAAGAACAGAAAGAAAAAGTAATATCTCAAAGTTATGATGGTGCTAACGTCATGCGCGGCCAACATGCAGGGGTGCAAACAATCGTAAGAGAAGAGTATCATTTCGCGTATTATGTGCATTGTTATGCTCACCAATTGAGCTTAATTCTTGCCCAAGTTATCAGTCAAAATAAACATGTAAAACTGTTTTTCTATACTATTGCAGGAGTGCCAATGTTCTTTTCTCATTGACCTCAAAGAGTGGCTGTTCTAGATGCGATTATGAAGCGAAGAATCCCTCAGGGATCAGCCACAAGATGGAGCTTTAAATCCAGAACAGTTCTTACAATTCATGAAAATAAAGAGGATATTCTGGAATGTCTCCAACAAATTGAAGACACCAGCAACCAAACGACAACTGTGAATCAAGTCTAAGGTTGAAACTGCAACAGCCAACATTTCCCTTTTGGTTAGAGGTATTTTATAAAATAATGCCCCACGTGGATATCTTGTACAGCCAATTACAAAAGCGCACCACTGATCCTGTATCAATAGAGCAAGTAATAGCAGCATTCGAATATGAAATTTCAAAAATTAGAGACAATGTTGATAATATAATCAAGGAAGAACCAAATGTAGCAAAAAGAAGATGCGAGGACATGTACATTACAAGGAATGTAGCAGCTAAAGAAGTATGTGACATAATAATTCAACAGAGCAAACAAAGGTTTGAATTCTCCAGCCAATTATTGGTCTCTAATTTACTTGACCAGCACTTCTTCCCTGCACTGAAGAATAAATTTCTTGAAAAAATGATTTCGGCTGTTGTGCAGTCTTATCCATTTTTAAATAAACCTAAGTTAAAAACAGAACTACAGGTCATTTATTCTCGAGATTATTTTCAGGAAATGAAAAGTTCAGTAGCACTTCTAAAGTTTTTAATTGAAAATAGCCTTCAAGAACCCTTTGGAGATGTTATGAAATTGCTGAAATTGGTAGCTACTGTCCCAATGACAATGCGTGAAGCAGAGAGGTGTTTCTCCACTTTGAAGCGGATCAAAACGTTTCTTAGAAGCACCATGGATGAAGATAGGTTGTCTGCTCTTGTCATGTTATCCATTGAAAAGGAAATGATCCACAAGCTTCCACATTTCAACGACAGAGTCATAGATAGATTCGCCACAAAAAAGGAAAGGAAGATGGATTTTCTCTATAAACATACCTTCACAGGAGATTCAAACCTATCAACATCTTCAGGATCATTTTAAGGTAATTTTAGAACTATAGATGTATTTTAAATAATTTAGAAAGTCAAATTACTTGGAAAGGTAAACCTCATTAAGCAGTAAAAGTAGTGAACCCCCTGTCATTTAAGTCACCAGCTGCCACTGCACATTAGTAATCCTTGTTTTGGGTAAAGCATAATTTATACTGCACATATTATTATTATTTATTATTAATTATTTATCATCATCGTCATCGTCGACATCATTAGTATTATTATTATTACTTTTACTATTACTACTATTATTATTACTATTATTATTATTACTATTACTACTATTACTGTTACTATTATTGTTATTGTTATTATATTATCGCTATTATTGACAAAAATACCCTTCCACATTGAATTAGATTTATTACATCAGTACTTATTCAAAATTAATTACAAAACTCTGCATTCACATGACTTTCTCTACAACTCTGTAACAAATTTGTTAAAAAGTTTATTCTCCTACACAAGACACAATTATCAGAAATGTTATTACTTGCGTCTTTGTAAGTAGAAGGGACAAAAGGGTGAACCATAGGTTAAAGCAATAGTCAAATCTTTTAAAAGATGGTTGTTGTGTGATTAAAATTCCTGTTTGTATGGCCAGGACTTAACAAATCCCAGTATGAGTGAAGTATGAAGTATTTTAAAGCTGAAAAAAATAACAAGGAATATTGCAGAAATGGTCAGCTCTACAAAAAACTCATATGACATAAATGACATGTTATTATGGTGAAGTCTCCATATTGAGATATTAGGCGCAATACAATACCTTCTCTATACAGAGTGTGTAGGGAGTGGGTGTATATGCAGGTGAGTCAAACAGTGACTCTTCTTCAATATCATTTACCATCACCAGCTACAAATGCTAGACTTCTGTAATATTCATGAAAAATAGGATGCAAATAACTGAGCAGTTCAAGTATATCTTTGAGTTCCAGCAGAGCTATGGCCCTTGGATTTTCAAGCACAAGAAATAGAAGAGCTATATTTACTTATAATAAAGCTTTTTGGTGTTAGACTGTCCATAAATTATTACTATTGGTCCCAAACAAGAGATGACACTACTAATCAGAAAATTTTGGTTTTGAGGGTTAGACCATTTTGACACACATGCCCTCAATTGTTTTTTCACAAAAGCCATGTGTAGGAAAAGGTTGAAAGGTATAAACAGATAAAATTAAATGCCATAGCCAATTCAATACCAATTTCCAACTCTGTGTTTCAATCTGGGTCTACCTTTCTTATACATGGCTTGTGTGAAAAAACATTATCATTGATTGATCTAATAGTTGGTTAAACTATGAAGTCTGGTACTTGAAGTACTAATGATAATAGTAAGTTGCAATTGGGGATGCCACCTCAAAATATCACATTTCTCTTAGACTTGGCTATAAGAGAAAAGTCTCTCATTAAAATAACATTGCAAATCCATAAAAAACTCAAGAGTACTTAAGCCAGGATGCAAACTAAATTTTTGTGATTAGAGGCATCATATCAAAAAAATAAGATTGAATTGATATTATTAGAGCAATTATACCTTCTAGTTTATTTTGAATGGCATGTAAAAGAGCATAAGCAAATAAAAAATATCATCTGGTTGAATGTGGACAATTTCACATCATTCTGTGTGAATTCTGGTTTAACATAAATGCGTACAAAGAAGGTATAGGTTTCCAATATTCACAACTTTCTCTAACCATTGTAAGTTAACATACATTTTTTATTTATCATGCTACGCTTATGAAACATGACCTTTCCCTCCACTTTGCTAAACCATAATATTTTTTGCCAGAAATTAGCAAT
This sequence comes from Hymenopus coronatus, assembly GCA_030762935.1. Classification (NCBI taxonomy): domain Eukaryota; kingdom Metazoa; phylum Arthropoda; class Insecta; order Mantodea; family Hymenopodidae; genus Hymenopus; species Hymenopus coronatus. The sequence goes on from CM060892.1 coordinate 163,395,380, forward strand.
GATAGACAGCCGTTTACTTTTTTCTGTCTTATTTTTCATGTGGAAAGCATGTATTGTTCCTCTTAGTTTCAAAACATTCATAGATGGTGATAATATAGGCTTCACCCAACTTACACATAAATTAACTAATATTTCAGAAATAGCTAATATTACAGTAAAATTATTCAACACAAGCTGATATTTTCATGAGGTTTATATTTTTTATGCTATATATTTATTATGGTTTCTCAGTTATATACAATTCATTTAGAATGATGAGAACTTCAAATGTTAATTCATAGAGAATTCAAGAATGCATACTTTATTTGTTGATCAGTACTTCAATATATTTGTTAGAAAAACAAACATTTTGAAAAAGTTCAACATAATTGGTCATTTTAATTGGTAGAGGTGTTTGTAAACCTCCATCTGGGGTTCTTAAATGATATCCCAGGTGTCTAAGATGTTTAGTTATCCAGGATAATATGGTCTTTCATTTATGCTACTCCCTCCCCTCTCTCTCTCGCTCTCTCACACACATACACACACACATAATCATGAACATTTTTCTAATTGTTGTTGTTCAGGTGGCCTCAAAGCATAAATTTCTGTGAAACTAGATGTTTTAGGTTTTATGCAGTGAAATCAGAATAAATAAGCTATGACGCTAATTTAGAAATAGACAAGTACAATAATGAGCAAAATAAATCACTGTATAAAGGACTATAAAAACTGTAAATGTAAAAAATACATGAAAGAAAACCCTATAAATCTGTAAATATCTGTAAATATCATGGTTAAAGTTACAGCTAGTATCCTTTTGTTTTCTGCAGTATTACTTTTTGTTCAGATTTTAGCAAGCACATATATACTTGGGTCGGTTGATAAGTCCCAGACCTCTCAATGAAAACAGAATTTAAAAAATATTGTTTTGCTTTATTTCTCAACATAATCTCCAGAAAGGCTAATACACTTGTCATATCAGTGTTCTAATCTAATTAAACCATCTCTGTAGTATGATTTATCAAGGTCCTCAAAATAGCTGTTTACCGCATCAATGACCTCCTCGTTGCTATGAAATCTTCGCCCTTCCAAGACATTCTTTGAGGTTTGTGAACAGGTGTTAGTCACTGGGTGCTAGATCTGGCGAATAGGGTGTATATTCAAGCAATTCAAATTTTAATTCGCACATTTTTTCCATTGCCGGGAATGATGGGCTAGAGCATTGTCGTGATGAAACATTTCTTTTTTTTTGCCAAATGAGGTCTTTTTCTTTTCACCTCATCACTCAAATGTTGCTGTAAGCTTGCACAGTAGTCACCTGTAATACTTTTACCCTTTTCTAAGTAATGAATAAAAATAATTCCCTGTGCATCCCAGGAAACACTCACCTGACCTTGTTAGCTGACAAAATTGACTTTGCCGTTTTTGGAGTTGGTTCATCTGGTGCAATCTACTGCTTTGACTGTGATTTACTTTCTGAAGTGTAGTGATGCATCCAAGTTTCATCTAAGGTAATAGTCTGTATCAAAAATTCACTGGGAATTTTATGGTAGAGCTCCACATTCTTAAAGAAACAGTTTTTCTTTGCAACTTTTGATCAGGTGTCAACAAACCGGCACCCATCTTGCATAGGCCTTGTGAAAGCCCAAAACATTACTTAAAAAATATTGCCTGCACATTCTTTTGATATGATTACACCCTTGGCTATCTCAAACAAGTGTGTGATTATTAAAATACTTTAAAATACGGTATTATACCATTAAAATACTGTACTAAAAATATGTACATGATAAAAAAATTTATATATTGTATTTTATGGGAATAACTTTATGGGAAGGGGAAGAAGTATAGTGCTCTTCATTCAGAAGGAAATATATATAATCTTGCTAATGATAAACATTTAAATGATACATTAGATAAAATGAGTCGAATTTACACTTGAATTGCTTCAAGTGTAAAATTGACTCATTTTATCTGGTGTGTAGTAATTATACTTCACTGTGTACCAATTCCAGTATTTTGATTCTTTTGATCATTTAAGTGATAGATGAAAATGACTATACAAAAAATGTAGATCTCTTTAAAACACACATTTTATTTAAATCACTTTTGTGTGGCATAAGCTATTTCCAAGTAATACATAATTAACAGTTTGAATTATTCAAAGCTGAAGTAACTCTTTGAAGTCCTATCGATTTTTAATTTGCTTCTTATGTCATGGAAAGAGCATCTGCCTGCGGTGCCATAAGTAGTTAAAGCGGGCGTTAAACACTACCAAAAAAAAAAAAAAAAATGGAAAGAGTATGTAATTTTAAAACCAGCAAATAGCATGCAGTTCTAAAAATTTGACTATCACTATTCCATGCAACAATAACCCTGAATGACAATTATACACGCCACCACTAAACTATGTGCAAACAATTGCATTACAAAGCCATGGTTCAACGAGGAGTGTTATATCATGGAACTAAGAACACTGCAACTACACTACTACTACACTGCTAGTAGTAGTAGAAGTATAGTTTTAGGGCGCACAACTGCAAAGGTCATTAGCGCCCTAGGAAAAATAAAAGAGCTAAATATTAAAAGGCATAAAAACCACTAAAACAGCAGTGTTAACAGGGGTTAAAACCAGTGTTAGCATAAAAAGGCTATCAAAGCCAGACTAAAAACACAAGTCGGTAAAAGGTAAAACCCAGAGAGAAAATTAAACCCTACTGTACATCCCGCAGCAGCGAAGAAAATTAAAACGTCCCTCAAAAGAAACAGGGTTGTCGCACAGAAGGGTGGGGATGTCAGTAGGCAGACACAGTATAAAGTTATCTTTTATTGAACGCACCGTCAAAGGCTCATTACACGAAGCACATTGAAGTGCGGGTTCCCCACTTAAAAGATGCTGGTGGCTAAAACGGCAATGCCCGATACGCAGTCGCGCTAAAACCACCTCATCGCGGGGACATGCACGCAAGGAAGTAGGCGAAAGAATGGTCCGGCGCAGGTGAACACGAATATCACCTGGAGGAACGGTGGTGCTAAAAACTTTAGGCTATAAAATTGCAACTTGGCAGCTGTGTCCGCTTGTTCGTTTCCACTCACACCTACGCGACCAGGAACCCACACAAACGACACGCTGACGTCAGTGTCAGCGAGCGATTACAGGCGATCCTGTATACGCTGTATCAACGGATGACAGGGATACAGCTCACACAGGCCCTGTAGTGCACTGAGGGAATCGCTACAAATAACAAACTGCCTTAAATCCTGTCCCCGGATAAAAAGAAGAGCCTGATAGATACTAAAAAGTTCGGCGGTAAAAATCGAACATTGCCCTAAGAGATGAAATGTATAACTCCGCGAATTAAAAGCGAAAGCACATTCCACACCACGGTCTTCCTTGGAACCATCCGTATAAATAAAACAATGATTGGAAAACCTGGCCTGCAGCTCTAAAAATGCGAAGCGGAAGACTGAAGGTGGAGTTGTTGATTTCGGCATGGATGCCAACCCAATGTGGAACTGGGTATCGCAACGTAACCAAGGGGGGAATAAGCATTCCCCCGTGGAAACACAGGCGGTAGGCGAACATCCAAGAGCCGAAAAAGCAGACGAAAACGAACTCCTGCGGGAAGTAAGGCAACCGCGCTGACAGCATATCGACGGTCAAGAGACTCGTCAAAGAATAACTTGAAAGACGGGTGATCTGGCAAGGCAAGGAGGCGGATAGCATAGCTGCAAAGAAGCAGGTCACGTCCATGAGACAGCGGAGGTTCAGCAGCCTCCGCAGACAAACTAATAACCGGGCTAGTCGGAAACGCACCCAGCGCCAGACGAATCCCTCGATGGTGGACTGGGTTTAAACGTCGTAAAACCGAAGGACAAGTTTAGAGCGAACGGTAAAGCTGTAATAGCACGGTGTGATATGCTCCCCCAGGATGTGCCACATAAAACACGTAAAATATTAAGTGCACGATCACATCTAGCCTTCAGAGAAGAGACATGGGGCGACCAGCTAAGCTTCCTGTTGAATACCAATCCAAGAAACTTCACAGTTTCGGCGAAGGGCAGCGGTTCGGTCCTTAGATGTAGAGAAGGCAGTTCGTAAGCTTTCCGACGCCAGAAGTTGATACAAACTGTCTTCTCGGAAGAAAAACGGAAGCCATTTGTAACACTCTAAGCATGTAGACGGTCAAGACATGCCTGTAGTCGACGCTCCAAAAGGCACGTGCGAACTGCAATAAATTGCAAAATCGTCCACATATAAGGAGGAGGAGATACCAGCAGGAACACACTCGACAATGGGATTGATGGCACCAGCGAAGAGAGTGACGCTGAGTACCGACCCTTGAGGCACTCCGTTCTCCTGACTAAAAACACGAGAGCAAACAGAGCCCACACGCCCGGAGGAACACTTGAAGGCGGCCACGGCAGCCCCAACTATGCAAGGTACGCAGTAAGCCAGCCCTCCAGCAAGTGTCATAAGCTTTGTCCAGATCGAAAAATATGGCCACAGTTTGACACTTCCGAAGAAAACCATTCAGGATGTGAGTCGAGAGGGAGACCAGGTGGTCAGTCGTGGAGCGGTATCGGCGAAAGCCGCACTGTATGTTGCACAGTAGTTTCTCGGACTCGAGCCACCATCGTAACCGTCCATTGATCATACGCTCCATCACCTTACAAACCGCACTGGTGAGGGAGATAGGACGGTAACTGGGAGGAAGACTACGGTCCTTCCCCGGTTTTAAGATGGCTTCGCGCCAAGCTGTAGGAAACACACCCTCACACCAAACGAGGTTGTACAGGTTCAGGAGATATTGCTTACTGTCAGAAGAGAGTTTCTATAGCACGGCGATATGGAGACCATCGGGTCCTGGAGCGGAGTGTCGAGAGGATGCTAAACAGGCATCCAGCTCCCGCATGCTAAAATCCGAGTTATAGCACTCGGAATCCAAGGACCGGAAAGAAAGACTCTGAGACTCCACGTCCGCCTTGATGGCACGAAACGCTGGGTGATAATTGGCGGAGCTGTACGCAGTTGCAAATGTGCTACCAAGGGCGTCTGCAATAGCAACCGGATCAACAACGGTGTCAGTTCCCACGAGAAGCCCCGGTATGGAGGTATCAGTCTGCTTACCGGCAACACGGCGGAGCTTCTCCCACACAACAGATAAGGTGTTGTGCGACTGAATGCTTCAACAAACAAAGCCCAGGAAGCCCATTTGCTATCTCGAATAATGCGCCTTGCCCAGGCGCGTGTTTGTTTAAAATTGATCAAATGCTCCAAAGTAGGGTGATGGCGAAACACCCAAAGAGCCCTCCTGCGAACGCGAAAAGCATCGCGGCACTCGGTAGTCCACCAAGGGACCGGTAAGCGTCTAGGGTAGGATGACGACCGCGGTATGGACTACTCGGCAGCGTAGAGCACGACAGAGTTGAAGTGTTCGATCATGTGGTCAACGGAGTCGAACAGGCGGTCGCTAAAAACAGCCAGAGCGGAGAAAAGAGCCCAAATCGACTTTAGACAGCTGCCAAGAAATCGCACGCGAGGAGGAAATGCGGTGTGATAGCAGAGTAATGACACAAGGGGAATGATCACTGGAATGAGTGTCTGATACTACGTTCCACTGAAAGCGGTGAGCAAGCTGTGCAGAGGAAACAGAAAGGTCCAGGTGGGAGAGCGTGGCAGAAGAATCGGAAATGAAAGTAGGTTCACCGGTTTTCAGAAGAGAGACTATATTGAACGAAAAGGTCAGCAAGAACAATCCCCCGCGCGCAAGGCCCTAGGAGAACCCCATAGGGGATGGTGGGCATTAAAATCACCCAACAGAAGAAAAGGTGCCGGCAGCTGAGACAAAAGATGGAGCATGTCAGCGGCGCAGAGGGTAGTTGAAAGCGGAACGTAGACAGTACATACAGTGAAGGAGAAACCAGGAAGAGTAAGTCGGATAACAACAGCTTGTAAGGTAGTGGTAAGCGAGACCGGCTGACCGCAGATGTCATTGGGCGTTAGGATCATAACACCCCCATGAGCAGTAGAGCCCTCCTCCGGTGTAACATCAAAACTCACAGGAAGGTATTGGGCAGGGCAAAGGCATCGTGGGGGCGAAGCTTAGTCTCCTACAAACACAGAACCAGAGGATTATAGGACCGTAGTAACAGCTGCAATTCGGCCCTATGGGTACGCACACCGCGGATATTCCACGTCAGGAGAGCCATGGAGCACAGTTAGAGGCGTGAAAGGTTATCGATGAATCAAACTATGAGTTTGCAGCTGGGAAGCTAACGAATGGCGGAAACGAAGTAGATGGAGTTAGTTACTTGTGCTTTGCAATCTTTGGACCCACAAGAGTATAGCCACTTTCGTCGGCGCTATCCGCTGATGTTCGGGATGCGGAAGATCCTCTATGGCTCGTAGAACGAGAACGGGACTTGGAAGGTTTCATCAGTGGCCCTGAGTTTCTTACGACTGCGCTCATGAGGAGCAGTGACAAATGGTGTCGGTCTAACTAGCGGCTTACGAGCAGTTCTGGAGAAATAGAACTTGAGGCAGTGGGTGCTGTGGATGCTTAAGACTGCGAGGTTGTTGTGGTTCACATAGGGTTCGGTATATACGGCCTCATAGCAGCGCGTTCGTATCCACAGTAGAGTGCCTCAGGTAAGTTGGTGCCTTTGAACGTTAGGAAGACTCAGTAACGCAACCGACTCACCATTACGTTTACCTGACACACACGCTGGTCGGAGAGATTGGCGACAATTTCAGCGTCGAAAAGGCCGTCTAAGCTCGAGGTAGTCACCACGCCTCTACAGGTATTCAACGATTTGTGTGGTGCCACCGTTATTGGCTAGGTACCCAATAAAGCGGCTTTCAAGAGCTTTCTGGACTGGTCTTCGGTACTGATTTCAACTAACAATGTACCGTCTCTAATCCTGGTTGCATTGGTCACTTTACCACATATCCTGTTGAGTTCACGTTGAATGTAAAAGGGATTGTCTCGCATTGTCTTTGAATCACAAGCCAAGGTCATCACCAAGAATTTGTCAAAAATTGAGGTTTCGCGCGGAGGGATCATTATAAAAAGGCACCCTTCCGGTACTGTCGGCGTCAGCCTGCCATCCGGGGGAAAGAAAAAAGACACCAAAAATACTTTCCGGTCTGTGACGCCTGGGAGACCCCTCCCAGACCGATCTCACAGAGTACTTAGGAGGAGTTACCCTCCAGCCTCCACTGCCGTTCCGTACGGGTAAGCCCTCTACCATGCACAAGCCGGCTTTATGCCCCTACCACAGGTATAACCAACTGTGGCCCCCCACTTTAGGCCATGGTGTGTAATGACACATCCATGGATTCTGGGGACTTGTGGTTGATTACACCGGGTTTCCGATAGCGGTAACACATCCGGTCCGTGATTCTAACCCGACGACCTGCGTTCGTCGGGAGATTAGCCCGGGCCGCGCTCCCAGAGAAGCTACGTGGGTGTACATATCGGTATGGACGAGTTCCGCACCTAAGGCTTACACATAGGGGTAGTGTGAAGAGTCCACTCAACCGTCACGCCTGAGACCTCCGAAGAGCACACAAGTTGGAAGCCGCGCTGGAACCGTGGGACAGGAACCACGGAGATAGAAGAAGGATCCCTGTTGGTGAGGCAGGAATTAATAAACCTAAAGCCTTAAAACTAAGTATATAGGGAATAAGCCTAGAAGAGGAAGAAGGTGAGGCGAGTAAACTCGCACCCACAAGAAAATAAACAAATGCGCACAGACACACACATACATGAACACAAAACGTAACCCAGTGGATGGCGATGGGGAGGATGATATGGCAGCGAGTGGCTCGGGAACCCCTGGGTGCGCCAAACCCGTACCTACCATAGTAGGCCCCTGGGGGGTTCAAATTGCTAGGCTACATGGAGGGGACACACTAGTGAGCTATGCCAAAGAATGCTGGACACTTAAAAGGATGCTGAAAGAAAAGAAGGTAAAATACAACCTATCAAAAAAACAGAGATTAATAGCTGAGGCAGAAGCGAAGCCTTACAAAATCTTAAACTACTCAAAGAAGCAAACATCAACTCCCCTTCTAAAAATGGAGGAATGGGAAGCACATTTCAGTAATCTCCTCGAAGAAAACAACAAAAGGTCAAAATGCTACATACCATATGTGATAAACAAGCAAGACTTACAACAAAAGATATCAGATGACTTGTAAGAAATGGAAAAAATAATAAAGTGGCTGGGCCATACAGGGTATACACAGAACATTTATAAGATCCAAGATCTCTAGAACCTCTAACATGTCTATACAATGAATACTTAAAACAAAACTTGATTCCAGAACAATGGAGAATGTCACTCATGATTATGATCTACAAAGGGAAAGGAAGGAAAAATGACCCAAATTCTTACAGAGAAATTGCCCTGGAGAAAGTCATGTTCAAGATCTTCTCAAAGATCCTATTATGACGTGTGGAATAAAAGACTATGTGACAGCATTTCATTAAATCAATACGGCTTCACCCCGGGTATCAACACTATGCCGTGCAAGAACTTTGCAATGAAATAATAACAACCCTAGCATAACCCGATATTCCATTCCATTCATAGATTACTCCAAGGCTTTTGACAGCATTAAAATAAGGATATTGGTAAACAAGCTGGAGAGGATACTAGGCAGATCAAATAGAGAGTTAGAAACAATCAAGTCAATTTTAAATGCGAACTATGTGTCAATCTCCGATGGCATTGCATATGGAGGCATGTCACTCAAACAAGGACACCCAATGAGCCCACCTCTTCTCTTCAAAAAATTTGAAACTAATTATGTATGCAGATGACATCGTCATCCCTCCAGGAACTAGAAGATCTGCAAGCTGTCATGAAGAACATCAGGACACGGGCACAAGAAAATTCTATGAAAATAAACAGTACCAAAACAAAGGCAATGAAATTTAGAAGGGAAAGTAGGATATCTAAGACAGACCACCTCACATGAGACAGACCACCTCACCTTTAGAGTTCGTACAATTTAAAATATTTGTGTGTTGTGCTTCAAACAACTGGAACCGCCTTCTCCCTGCATATACAGGAGCAAGGAATAGCTTCAAAAGCCACATATGACATTCCTATACTTCAAAGCCTATCCCTGACAACTGCAATAAAGCTCTTCAAACTTAAAATTATTTCGGTCATCACATATGGCATCCAATTAATATGGCCTATCTAACGTGAACAACCTAAAGAAGCTAGAGAACATCAAAGCTAAATTCTTAAAAAGAGCTCTCTCAATCTCAAAACTCATGAGAAATAGCTATACCTACAAAATAGCAGAGGAGCCCTTCTTTATCTAAGTCATGATGCACCTCCAAATCACCTGAAACACAAGCATATAAACTCAACTTCGAAGAGAGACAGAAAAAAGCTGGTGAGATACCAGAAGAAATAATGGAGACCAAAGGTATAAAGACAGAAATCTAGAAGGCACCAAACTTCGAGCTTCGCCACCTGTATGTACGATTTGCCACCCATGGGTTTCATTGCAATAAATCATACCCTTAGTACCATCTAACAAGTGTGAAAGCAGATATCAATCACTAACCATGCTAATCAAATACAGGTGAAAAATTTATAAATTTAACTGCACACATTGTGTTTAATAAGTAAATAAAAATAATATGACTCTGCCTGCCTTGGTAAAGTGGGGGAGCATGTCTGCCTCACATTCAAGAGCACCAGTTTGAATCTTGCTTAGGGTGAGTTACCCATTTTTTTGGAGTATATATCCTGAGAAGATGAATGTCAATTAACTTTAAGTTCTATGGAACCAAAATTGTTTCAGTGTCATTTTACCGATATGACCAACCAGATTAAGGGACGTTAAGCTACCAATAAAAAAATAAAATTAAAATAAAAAAAGCTACCAAAACACACGCATGCACGCACGCACACACACGCATACACACCCGCACATGCACCCACGCATGCACACACACACATAATTGCAGCTATTTATGGAAACATCAATAAAAATGAAGAACGTAGACAGGAAAATAACTTTTATAATATTGGTTTTTATACCCACTAATAAATCTAAAGAGTAGACAGAAGTAATGTGAATGTAATAAGTCAGATTTTTAAAACTTAGGGGTGGCATGTTTAAAAATTTTAAAATTATAATATTTTCATAATGTTTATATTGTTTGAATTTTATTTATTGAGTTTACTTTGGCATTTGGACAATAATTAAAAAAAAGTTCTGTCACATGATAACATAAATGAGCCCATATTGCACTAAATACTAAAACTTTAAATTTTATTTTCTGGCGTTTAAGAGCTTGTACATTTTTTAGTACATAATTTTCTCCACTTGATGAATTTATCAAGCAAAGAACAATATTTTACCATAGCTAAAGGAAGGTTTCCTTATAATGTGCCTCAATAGTTTAGTTGAAAAGCAGATAGTTTTCTGTCGAAATGTTTTTGAAAATGTAATTTCACTTAAACAGCTGAGAAATTGTTTAATTTCTCAAAAACACAGAACTTTAAAGAAAATGCTTACGACAGTTTCCTTAATAAGATTTTATGATATTTGCACCATGTTAATTTGTTTTTATACAGAAAACAGCATGCAAAATGCTAGCTCTTAGAATTTTAAAATACTGTGCAAATTTGTATTAATAATGCTTATATTTCTCACTAGATTTTATGATAGGTTTAGATCTGCCAAAGTTAGCTTTAATCGCTTATTGTAAAATTTTTATTTCAGATACAATTGTTGAACCAGTCACTGAAGGCTTCCCATGTGATTGCATGACAGGCTGCACTGAAGATGATATTTCCATCACATATGGCCACTTTTTGTAATATATGATTTTATACTCTTTTGAACAACTATTAATTTATGATTAGAATACTGAGAAATGTTGTTGGCAAACTTAAGTAGAAGATATGGTCTGCATCTTTATAAGCTATTAAATTTGAACTTCATATAGGTTTACAGTGAAAAATCAGTAAGTTTATTGTTCTTTCATAGAATGATTGTGCTGCTATGTGCAGTAACTTCCAGCAGGCCAAATGCACTAGTAACTCATAAAACTATGAATGTAATTAAAACATTAATCTCTGTTTAGGGAACTGCTGAACATTTTTTATTTAATTTAGATGTGCTTAATTTAACATTTTGTAGTAGTGAAAAAACTTTTATTAGATAGTCAAAATGTAACATAACAACTGAAATTGTAAGCACTTTGGAATTTTTGGCTTCTGAATTAAATAACTTTCTTAGCAGGATAATTTAAATAGGTTTTGGACTCATTCACAGAAAACTACTGATCAATCTCTATTTATTCTTAGAAGTTAGACTTTGTTCCACTACTTGCAGGAATCAACTACAGATCATAGAACAGAGGAAAGTCATGACATTTTAAATCAGTGAAAACTAAAATCCACATCCACAAATGTATAAGCTCATCCTCACTGTTCTACTATATTTTGGCACCAAATTCCTTCAAATTCAGGAACTGAAGAATTTGGATAATTGCTTTGCTTGAATATACCAAAGACACAAGTAATAAAGGTTTTAATACTGACACTAAGTGTACTGTTAACACCATCTGGAAGATCTATTAGAAGCACAACATTAATTTTATTTATCTATTAATAAATATTATTACAATACTAATTTTGGTTTAGGTATTCAAGACAACAGCAAAGAGCTGATGTTGATGTGGCAATGGAAACATTGCCACATGAAAGGTTTAAACGAAGTGTGGTCAGAAGCAGACTAGATTTAGTTGGTAAGTGTTAAACACTTTTTAAATATAGATCATATTTCTTTGCAGGTACCATGAGAATTTATACTTATGACCTAAACAAATGTGCTTTTCAAATGTAATAATAGATATTATCTTATTAGTTACGAAACTTTATAAACATTATTTTCATTTTATTTCCCAGAATTCCATCAATATTTGCTTCATATTTTTAAGAATAATCCAGAATTATATGAAACAGCAACATAATCCTAGAGATCCATTCTTATGAAATCTGAAAATCTGTGTAGCATAAGCCCCTACATTTTCCAATATTTACTATTTATTTATTTATGAAAACTCTTCAATCAGCAAAGCTTACTTTATAGAGCTGTATATAAATTGAGTTGTGCTATTAACAATTCACAAGTCATACATAATTACATAACACAGAAAATACCATAAAAATTAAGTAATGAAATATAAAAATGCCCTTTTCAAATTGATAACAGCAGTAATTATGATAAATAAAAATAAAGATAATAAATATAATTTAAATAGTGTTAAACTAATGTGGTTCACACTAATTTTCTTTTGAATTATATTTGTTATTAATCTAAAGTTATGAAATTAGCATTTATTAAATTAGAACAGATTTTAAGCATAGTATTAGATTTCAAAGACAGCTTTTTCATCTATTTTCTTTAACTGTGGAATATTCTGAGGAAGAAAATTTAATATACAGTCTAACCAAGATTCATTGAAGAACAATTAAAGTAATTCCTTATTGGCTATTTCTTTGATTCCTAACAGTACAACACATTATGCCAGCATGATTCTTTAAATACTGTTCACCTCCTCTCTAAACAGATCTATTATCTCACTGGCAGTGCTTTGCTGCTATCATCTCTCAGAACAAAGAAAAAAATCAGTGTTGCCAGCCATATGGTTTAAACTGTACATTTGTGGCTTTCAGCCTTATCTGTACAGTGTACGGTTGGAACTTTGAACCATAAGTATGGTCCTACGATATAAGAAAATGATAACAACTCATACTCCTTAATCATCCTACACCATCTAAAAGACATACTACCAATGCAGACACTTTTTACAAGGGTTGTATGCAATAAAAAAGTGGCACAACTTTGGTGAACCATTATTGCCATTGCATGCTCTCCTGATGCCAAAAAAGAGCATTGGTAGATGTGGAGCAAATTCATTGATACCTCTGCCACACAGTTAATCATTACTGTCTCCATGAGTCACAATGATGGGGTATTAATGAAAGGATGGGGGGAATGGACTATGAATGTCAAACATTTACACCACTTTCGCAGATGTGAAGATATCACTAATTTAAATGAAGTTGATGAGTTTTGGCGATGATTAATGATATTTTAAGATGATGCACATTTTTATATATGTTGTTAAAATTGGTTCTGTACAGTTTTCAGCTCAGAAATAAGGTTCATAGTAGTATAGTAGCATAGTAGCAGTTTTCTGATTGTCAAATAAGGTTCATAGTAGTATAGTAGCATAGTAGCAGTTTTCTGATTGTCAAATAAGGTTCATAGTAATGTAGCAGCATAGTAGCAGTTTTCTGATTGTCAAATAAGGTTCATAGTAGTATAGTAGCATAGTAGCAGTTTTCTGATTGTCAAAAGTTGGCAAACTAGGCTATTGCGAAAATATCTTGCAGTGGAGTTGATAGGAAACTATTTAGTTATAATCATAGTTTATTCTCCATTTGAATCTTACACAATTTACTTACTGTAAATGCAAGTAATAGCAATAGTAGTGGTAATGGTAATGGTAGAGATAGTGGTAGTAATTATTTAATATTGTACCATTACATAGTGGGTAAAGGTATTACATTCCACTCAAAAAAATCTGATGTAATCCATTCACATGACTTTCTCTATATCTCTGCAACAACTTTTTGTTAAAAAGTTTATGCTTCTATTTACTTCATGCTAAGTGAGAAAAAATTAGCAGAAATAGTCTTATTACTTGCTTCCCTGTAAGTAGAAGCGGAACAAGGGAGTAATATAGGTTAAAATAATAGCAAAAGAGGGTTGCTATGTGACTGAAGTTCCTTTGTTTGTATGGACAGGAGTTGACAAATTCCTGTATGAGAGAAGTATACGTTTTTTAAGGCTGAAACAAAAAACAAGGAATATCTAAAAAATGATCAACTCCACGAAAAAAATGTAGGGGAGGGTGGACCACAGTGAGACACAATATTTTTTAAATCCCATATGTTTGTTTATTTTGTAGTGTTTTGAATGGGAATAGGTGAAAGGTTTTCATTACTTTCTTATTAACAAATGCACCATACAAAAACGTTGATTTGATTAACAAATAAGACACAAAATACCAAAATAAAAACAAATATAAATTGTCTCAACCTGCCCCACAGTTGGGTACACTGAGAAATTCTATGGTCCACACTGAGACAATCTACATAAGATTGAGATTACCAAAGTTTACTTCAAAAATCATGTAACTGTTCTGTCTTTTTGTTTTACCAAACAAACGTGATTGACTCAACAACATTTTGATATCTGTTTCACTCACTGAAGCTACATCCGGAACCTCTGGAAACACAAACTTGTCTGTATTTTTCACCCTCCATAGGAACGACATTTCCATATCTTCATCTGCATCTTTCTCCTTAATGACCTGTCCAATGTAATATGTCACTTTTGATTTTCCTGAAAATTCTGTCAGCACAAAGTCACCCACAGCAGGTTCTCTTTCCAGCTCTTCAAAACCAGAAAATATCTCTTCGTCGTCCATAACCGATGACCTAGAAGATATTTCTACATCGTCTTCTGATGTTTCTGGTCCTTTGAATAATTTTTTCCCTTTAAGATTTATTTAGTTTTCGCTTTAATGCCCTGACTTCTAGTTCTTTTTTCTCGGGTGTGTCTATCGCTATCATGGTTCTCCCCTTTCTCCTCACAATTGTTTTCTGGCTGCAGCTTTAGGAAACCCTCTAAATTCATGAGGGCTTACTTATGCCACTATTGTTTTTATCTCTTTTTGCAGATGGTGAGTTTGTCAAATCCCTCTGAATTTCAGAACTTTTATGAAACCTAGAGCTTCCTTCTCTTGGACTATTCTAGACAACTCTGCAAGTGCTTACTGAGGCTTCATCTGTTCCCATGACAGTTTCAGAACTTCCATTTCTGGTGACATGTGCTCCAATTTTATTAATTGGAGAGTCACTTAAGCCTATAGCTACATCTGATAGTTTTCTGTCAGTTACACTACTGGGTAGGAAGTCATCATCTACGTTCTTATCAAATGGGAAAATTCCAGACTTACGAAAACCTGGCAAACTTTAAACAGCCAGAGCTATCGTATATTGTGAGAGGTGTTCCTGGATGATTCATAAGCCAGGAATTTACAGCTGCATTGTAATGAGTCTTGAAGGAATAACAAACTCCAACATCTAGAGGCTGAAGCTTGTGGCTGCAGCGCGGAGGGATTGTCAACATTGTTACTCCATTTTCTTTTGTTAAATCTAAACAAGTGATGGAAAGATGACACTCATGATTGTCCAATAAAAGGAATGTTGGATTTGTTATGGAAGAGCAAGTGTGCTTAATAAAATGCTTTAATACCTCAACAAACAAATCAGCATTCATCCAACCAGAAGGTGCTGCAAAACCAAGTGTTCCAGTTGGAGCATCTCTCATCATATGTGATTTGAAGTGCATTCGAGGAAATGCCATTGCTGCAGATGTGATACTGCCTAAAGCATTGATGAAGCAGCAAGTGGTTACAAGAACTCCTTTTTCAGTGCTTGTTATCTGGCTAACTTGCTTTGTCCCTTTGCCTGCAACAACTTTCTTAGTTTTCTGCACAGTAGTTGTCCCAGTTTCAACATTCCACACACGAGTCCCATCAGCAAAAGAATCATTTCTTCCCAAGACATTTTCCAGTTTGTTGAAAAAACTGTCAATGTTGAAACGATTGAATGAAGTAACCCTGGATAAACTGCAGACCTCAGGTTTCCTTATACTGAGAGTACGATGCCTTTTTATAAAGCCCCTAAACCACTCTAAACCTGCAATGTTATTTTCCTTCCATTGCTCTGGAACTTTTATATTATTCTTTAGGGCCATCTCATAAGCCAATTTACGACAATCCATTGATTCTATTGGGTAATTCATCTTAGAACATGTTAAAATGTAATCTGCAAGAAGAGATTCCTCAGCATTCAACATCACTTGACGGCAAGCATAATTTGGAGACATCTGAATGGGTTTCTCTGGATTTTCATTTTGCTTTATCTTGACATATCTAAAAATGAAAAAGACAAAATGTATTGAACTGGGTTACATAGGTGCACAAGAAGATGCAACATTAGGTAGGTATAATAACTTAAATAGTTCAAATAGACTGTTTCAAAAACAGATGTAGGTGCTACAGTACCCACCTTGCCAGGGTTTCAAATGCAAGATTCTTCTGAAATGCAGCTTGCCGAACACTAAAACCATATTTCAGAACAAGGTCCACTGCTTCTCTCATGCTATCAGATAAAAATGTACAATTCTGAGTCTTTCTCTGCCTGTTTCTAGCCATTCTGAATGTAAACAAAATGTGAGGTTAATAAATTTCTCAATTAAAATAGTGTCTCATAGTAACCCATCTAACACTGTCTCATTGTGGACCATGTGCTCATAAAGACTTTCATATTATTTACATAACCTTAAGCTTAAACCCTACTGTTCATTATTTATTTAATTCTGCAGAGGAAAACCATCACTTTTAAGCAAACTAAGATTTATAAGGATACAAAGCAAGAACCATATGATCTATAAAATGCATCTTGAAAATTTTACTTTACTCACCTAAAAACAAAGATTGTTGTAATCATAAATATTCCTTACAACACTGTATTTTAACAGGATTGTCAGCTGTAATTTTAGTTCCTCTATCCACCACCAAAGTGTAGTACTTCTTAAGCTATTCACATTTACAGTGTCTCACTTTGGACCATGTCTCACTGTGGACCACCCTCCCCTATATAACATAAATTGTGTGTTCTAATGTTCTCTACATTTTTTGTGTGGTAAGTTTTTGTCTATCTCTTATGGTTTACCAGTTACACAAAATTCCGTAAAATTCATCCAGAATAAAGTAGTCTTCAGAGGCTATTCCCAGAAAATTCAAGGTACACACATTATTTGTCAAGTATGTATCTTTAATATATGATATTTTAATCAAAATCGTTAGAGCCATTTTTTAGAAAACCAAAATTTTCGAAAATTTTTCCATGTGAAGGGTAGCTGGGGGTGGAGGGATTTTCTTAAAAATCTTTGTGTCACATCCTTGGAAAATATTGAACTTAAATACCCAGTTTGGTATTTAACAGTCTTTTCGTTTTTGAGCTATGTTGCCCACAGACACACACACACATACACACAGACAGACAGACACACACAGACATTTTCTAAAAATGCTTTTTTTTGGATTCAGGGAGCCTCAAAACATGTATTTCCGGTGAAATCTCGGTATCAAATTTTTGGGGTACAATATAATACCCATAATGTATATAGTTTGTATAGAGAAAGTAATATGATAGCAAATTTCACTGGAAATACATGTTTTGAGGCTCCATGAAATTTGATTATTTTGGGAGGATAGGCTTTTGTGCAATTTTTCCTTAACACACCTCTCACATGTGTTGTGTGTGGAAACTATCTGAATCTCCTAAAATATAGGGTTCTTTAAGGATAGGTAGAATAGAAGAATAAATAAAATGATGAATCCAAGAATTTCTTTAAATTTAAAATGTCATTTTTGTTCAATTAAGAATGGCATTTTTCAATTTATTAACAGCATAACTCAAAAACGAAAAGTCTAACAAACACAAAACTTCACATAAGTTCAGCATCTTCCAAAGATATCACACAAAGATTTTAAAGAAGTTGTCCCCACCCCCAAGAAGCCTTTACATAGACCAGTTTTCAAAGCTTTTGACTTCATTGCTTTTGATAACAAAAAAAAAAAAAAAAAAAAAAAAAAAAAAAAAAGATCACATATTAAAGATATTTTACATCACAAATAAAATTTATATCTTGAATATTTTAGATACAGGATAGGATTTTTGTATAATCTTTTAGAACTAGTAAACTTAAGTGATACATGAAAACGTACTGCCCAAACACAATTTCTTTCAAATAACTTTTTTGTGACTTCACCTGTTTCTGACATCTGTTATATTAATGTATAAAATTATTCAATACTTTGCATAATTATTATTTCTAAAACATTTCCTTATCAAACATTCCTTTATCCAAACTATAGTTTTGTCGCACTTCATAATTAAGTATGTAGCACATACTTCCAAACCACTGGTCAACAGATATTAATACTGACTGATAATGTTGAAGTTTGGTTTCACTTTTTATAAGACTTATCAGAATGTACTTACTTACCTTTAGATTATAATCATATTTTCTTTTGTTCATTTCAGTATCACTTGGTGGAATTACTGGTCTCTTCCTTGGGGCAAGCATCATCAGCACAGTGGAACTACTTGTGTTTTTGTTCATTCGTGTATTTAACCAAACAAAATCAATGGTTAAACCAAAAGCTAATGAAGGTGCTAGGAAGTTATCCAGGAACACTAAAAGCTATTTCTGGAACAAGTTAATGCCACACTATAGAGAAACCAAGACATTTGTATACAAGCATCCAGAGAAAGAAATAACGCATTGGAGGTCCAGATCATTTCATTATTAATGAATTTTGTGCTGTCAAATACTTTTCATTGTTGCTTATTCTAAAATATCTACAGGAAAATACTTTACACAAATTAATAAACACCCTCCTTACAATGCATTTTGAAAGACAGTATAATATGTGAATGTATTCACAATAAACAAGAATAGCAGCTTACTAAAGCACAATAAAAAGCTTATACTGAAGTAACATTTTTATTGTAATAAAAAAGTATCAGTTGGTAATAGAATCAGCTCTAAGTTGATAATAGAAAAATGTTTTGTATTTTGTTACTCCTGTTGTATTGTGTGAAAAAAAAAAAAGAATGAAAATATTACAAGAAAATGATTACATAATTTATTTAAGAATCTTAGTTAAGGACATAAAAGTAAAATCAACATTTATTATCATTAACTGTTGACAAAGATATTTCAAAACATATATGGAAATTCATAAAAGGAAAGACAAAGTAAATAGTGTTAAGAGTTTTCCCTGAATAACTAGGTGTATTAGAAAAATGGTGCTCTAGAATAAATTTCCTATCTTTTATTTCTAAATTAGTTTCAAAGATAAAATGTCTTCTAAGCAAAGGAGAAAAATTAAATGTTACACAAATCAAATATGAAATGGACTCACTATTACTATCACTATTACTTGCACAAAACTCAAAGTGAAACTGCAGTAGATTATTTACATTTTGGTGAATGGTAAGATTTAATATCATTGAACGAATAGTCTTGCTTACTGGTTTCTGAATCTAGAGGTATAAAAACCCAGCATAAGCAGGTGAGCATCAAACAGTTGTTCCTAAACCTTTTATATAATATATATTTGAGTTTTTACATCCTTTAATCTTTTAGGTTATATTAGGTGACGAATGAAATGGGTGAAATTATGTACAAATGGGCTCAGGATGCATTGAATATATAGTTACTCGATATTACATAAAAAAAACAAAAAAAAAAACAACCCTTATCTGGGTAACTCACCCTAACCAAGATTTGAACATGGGATCTCTTGAATGTGAGCCATACATGCTACCACCTTTTCTAATCTTAACTGCCAATATGACAGAAAAATTAATGTTTTAATTGTACCTATAAACAAACGCAAAAACTATTAACTGCAATATAACATTAATTCTAATTATAGGTTGACAGGGAGGGGCTGAGAGGGTTTTTAGTTATAGAAAAACATAAAAACATGTTTCTTAGATAAAGTCAGAATCAACACTTTTATTTCTATTTATTTCTTAAACCAGGTGATACCTATTTGTTCATAGTCTCTGGGTAAATTTAACATAGTGATGGATTATATGTGAAAACTGTTTTCACTTACTCAAAAAGAAAGAAAAGAAACAGGCCAAATCAAATAATTACGCTTTACACTTTAATAAGAATAAGCTCTCAGATGGTTTTTGAGGTAGAGAGAGTGAAAGGGCCCCTCATTTCTTTATGTTTAAAAATTAAAGAATAAGAATAAGGTTCTGTCATCAGTGTTTCTCTTTTCTTAATAAGCCATTAAGGATATTCTCAAAAACATCCCTGCACCTGTGAAATTTCAACTTTTCACAGATGACCTCCATATACTCTGCAAAGGAAAGTGTTTGTCTACAATGAGAGATCTCCTCCAAAACGGTATGTCACTCATCCACTTCTGGGCTCAAAAAAAACAGGCTCTAAACTTTCTCTCAGAAATCTATGTGTATCTGCTTCACTAATAAGCCACAAAATCTTGCCATCGCAAAACTTTTTCTTAACGAGTCAGCTGTTCAAGAAGTAACAGAAATAAAAATCCCGGGTAGAATATTTGACCAGAAATTAACTTGGGCTCAACATATGTTTAAAACAAGCCTGTTCTCAAAACTATAGCCCATTGAAAATGGATGCTGATTCTCGAGTCCTGTGGCTGACAAGTGATTCATTGATGAGAAGCAAAATGGATTATGGTATAATTGTCTACAACTCTGGCAAACCTTCACTTTTTCATACTCTAAATACTATTCAGAACACAGCCATGAGACTGATTTTGGGGACCTATTACACTAGTTCTATCTCCAGCCTTCAGATGGAAAGCAAATGAAACTACCTAGGGAATACACAGAGCTCATCTTAGTTTACAATATGTCGTTAAAGTTGTGCTAGGCTGCTTCTGGAGTATACTCTTATGTATTCCTGGATCACCCTGGGGGCTACCCCAATGTCTGAAAGGTACACAAATTGCCATTCCATCTTTGTGTATCCAAGTATCTGTATAATTAGAACCTAAGCATCCCACCTGCCCAGAGATTTCCATTCATATCCACCTTGGAGATTAAAACAACCTTCAGTACTTTTTGATCTTTAATTTCATCAGCAAGCACAAACCACCTCCTCAACTTCCAGGAAATCTCCAAACCCTCTCTAATTATATCGCATTCTACACTGACAGATCCAAGAATGATGGTAGTGCAGGATGTGCAGTTTACACCAATGGATGGACCTGCTCATACAGATTAGCTAATCTGTATTCTGTGTAGAGTTGTGAACTCTTTGCAATCAAGGAAGCCCTCAATTATGTCGTCTCTCAAGACACTAGTCAATTTGTGATATACTCCAATTCTCTCAGTGTTCTTTAGATCCTAAAAAATAGCACAGCAGAACTACTACTCCTCCTGGAAGTCCAACTTCTCTTCATGAAATAAGCAATCAGGGTACAGAAGTGATCTTTGTATGGATACCCTCCAATGAGAGTATTCCAGGTAATGAAAAGGCCCATGAACTTGCCAAAAGGGCTTACACAACTGCTTGGATATAACATTTTCAGCAGTTCCCAACAATGATAGTGAAACCCTCCAAAAAGATATCAGACATATGGAAAGGAAACTGCAAACAGTTGGCATCAAGGAAGTTCCAGATGGTGCGTAAAGACTGCCTTTCTTCTTTTCCATTAACTTCATTCCTGATAAGCAGGATGACAATAGGTCGCACAAAATTAACCTCCTCTTTAAGCAATCATCTCCAAACTGTGACACATGCAATACTCCTTTATGTGTCAGCCATATTTTCATTGACTGCACTAAATATGGTAATGTAAGAAGTTACTACAGAATCCCCATGGGAATAGCTGAGACTCTCAACAACCATCAATTACTATGTGAGGTCATACAATTCTTAACATCCACTGGACTCTACAAACTGGAATAATTCTTTATATTATGTATTTTCTTTAATTGAATCTGAATTATCAAGAACACTAGCAGAGGACAAATCAATATCTTCATAAATAAAGAATATAAAAGAAATCAACTAAAATATTATTCATTTAAAGGATATCACATACATTTATTACCAAATGCTCGCCAGATAGCAAGTGGTATACTAGTTGGCGTTAAAAGCAACATAGTGAATGAATTTACAAAACTAAGCGATATGAATCAAAATAATAAATCTGAAATAATTAGGTGTAATGTATGGAAACAACAACACATAAAGATATATGGTATATACAATCCTCCAAATAATAAGCCTCACCTAGATATCCTTGACACATCAGGAAAGACTATTTTACTTGGTAATTTCAGTGCCCATTCTCGACAAGTGGTGTTTACAGATATAAATGAAGGTGGAAAAGAAATGATTGACTATTTTTCAACAAGTAATGTGGAACTTCTATATAAGCCAATAGTCACACCAACTTATCTCCATTACAATGGAGGTAATCCAGACTTAACTAATTTCATCAAACCTGATAAATAGAGTTAAAATAACAACAATCATCTACCAAGGTAGTAATTATAGGATGATAGTAAGTGAAATTACTCATCAAATAAGAGTAAACAAAAAATTTACAAATGTTAAGTGCAGTTGGAACTTCAAATAAGCTAACTGGAAAGCTTTTAGAGACAAACTTGGAACAAGCGTTTCTCCAACAAATTTTCACCCCAAACACTAGGACCCAAAAAAAATAATAAGGAAGTTTGTAAAACAATATTGGAAGCCATAAAACACCATATCTCTCAAGGAAAAATATGCAACTATAAACCACTTTGGAATAACAACTTACACAAATTGAAAACAGAAAGAGAAGCAGCTAGAAAACAAACTGAAATCTCCAAAAATCCCACAGAAGTTGTCAAATGGTGACAAAAATATGCATTAATGAAGAGAGAAATTATTGAGGCTCAGGAAAAAAAAAATTCACTGTGTTTCTGAATGACTTGGACTACTATAAGGATATGAAAATACATGGGTTTATATCATCTATGGGAAATCAAATAAATCACATAACACCAATTAAGACAGATAAACAGACATTCATGGAAGACATAAATAATGGTATTAGCTTTTACTAAACACTGTACTAAAGCTTTACTCCCGCATTAATAATATAAAAGAAGAAGAAGAAGAATGTGGAAAAGGGTTAAAATTGTTGTAAAGTTCAGAACATTAACATGTTTAACCCAGATTTCAGTATAAACAAATTTCAGCAGGCAATTAAAGAAACATAAATAGGAAGTGGCCCAGGAAACGATAACATATGCACAGAACTTTTTGAACATCTGGGTCTACTGAGTCAAACTACATGTTTATTGTTATTTAACCAAATTTGGAATTCTACAGTACCTACAGAATGGAAAAAAAGCAGTTATAATATCCATTTTAAAACCCAAAAGAGAGTACTTCCAGTTACCATCCAATATCTCTAACAAGTATATTAGCAAAGATAATGGAAAGAATGGTGAATAATAGACTAAACGGGTACCTTGAGAACAACAAAATTTTTTGCAATGAACAGGCAGGATTTCGCAAATATCAATTAACAACTCAACAAATAATCAAATTTAGCCAGAATATAAAAGACCCAATGGATGACACTTGCAGTATTTGTTGACCTACAGAATGCTTATATATGACTCAGTGTAGAAAGAAAAACTATTTGACAAGTTGGGATCATATGATGCAAGTTGGATAAAGAACTTTTTAACCCAACAAACATGTGCAACCAAAATTATTGCAGTAACATCAAAATTTAAGCAACAGAAAATTGGCTTACCTCAAGGAGTTGTTCTTAGTCCCACACTATTTAACCTATGATAAATGACTTACCTGCTTCATTGAGTAAAATAGAAGAAATCAAAACCTGCAATATTTGCAGATGATCTGGTAATGTAGATATCTCTATCAAAAAAGTTTCATAGTACATTGTCTGAAACTATGAACACAATACTAAAAATCTGATGTGTTCTGTTCACATGACTTTCTCTACATCTCTGCAACAAATTATTGTTAAAAAACCTTATGCTTCTATTAACTTCATGCTAATTGAGAATAAATTAGCAGAAATAGTCTTATTACTTGCTTCCTTGTAAGTAGAAGGGAAACAAGGGAGTACCATAGATTAAAGTGATAGTCAAAAGCCGATTGCTAAGTGACTGAAGTTCCTTTGCTTGTATGGACAGAAGTTGACAGATTCCTGTATGAGAAAAGTATAAGTTTTTAAAGCTGAAACCAAAACCAAGGAATATCTAAAAAACGATCAACTCCACAAAAAAAAGTATATAACATAAATTGTGTGTTAACGTGCTCTACATTTTTTTTTTTTTAATTTATTGATTAATGTTGCTTTAACACAGTCATATTGCGACTACAATTACAGAAAATAAACAATAATAATACAAATTAGTCAAAATAATTACATCTTATTGTACAATTGAATGATATTCAGGAATTGTAAAACATGTGTCCAGTTCTGTGGATGACCTAAGGCCAGTTGAAAGTCAGTATGAACACCACATTGAGTCCTTTGAGCAATATATCGCAGACAGGCTGTAATTATGTGATAAACTGTGAGAACAGTATCACACAGAGTACAACTAAGAGGTGGTTCGTGCGACAGGATGTAGGATGGGTAAGGGCAGTGTGTCCGATGCACAAGCAGGTAATTAGTACCTGGTTTCTTCTGGTAAGTGTTAGAAGAGAGAAAGCAATGTTGTGTGTTGGGCAGATTTTATGCAATTGACCTTTAGATGTGACTGTCTAATGTGTCCTCCATTGCTGTAAAATGGTGCACCTAAGATGCATGAGGTAATCATCATGAGGAATCTTAATATATGTGATGGTTGGAGGATGATTTGTTGCTTCCTTCGCAGCAGAATCAGCCATCTCATTTCCCGCTATACCACAGTGGGATGGTATCCAGGCAAAGATCAGTCGCTTGCCAGAAGTTACCAAAGCATCATATATTTCTTGTATTTCCTGTACAAGAGTGTGGAGGGGTGAATGTTGTTGTATAACTTGTAGAACGCTTAGAGAATCTGTGAAGATAATGAAGGATTGATCTCTGCTCTTCCAAAAGTAGTCCAGGGCAAATCAAATTCCAAACATCTCACAAGAGAAGACAGAGAGTATGTGAGGCAAATTAAAGAACATGGTATGAGTAGGAAAAACCACTGCACATCTATTTTTATTATTCTATTTGGAACCATCGGATATATTGGCTGAAAGTCAGGAAAGGTTCCCTGTAGTTCATCGAATAGTACTGTATATAGATGTCTATCTGTATTGAATTTGGCATACTTAGTCAAAGAGGTGTTGATTACAGGAGTCTGTAGATTCCATGGTATAACATTTATGTTAAGTGTACGAGGGATCAAGGGAGGAATCTGTATATTGAACTCTTCTTGATATACTTTAATTCTCTGCCCGAAGGCCATTTCATAGTGTGTATTATTATGGAAGGGAGTCGGAGAAATTGTCTGAGAATTTGGGCGGATGACAGTTTTAACTACAAAGGACAGACTTAAGAACTTGCGCAGAAGAGAAAGAGGAAGTTCATTAGCCACTATTTGCAAACTCTCCACAGGACTAGTGTGCAGGGCACCCAGTACAATCCACAATGCTGATGACTGAACAAAGTATTTTAAGGCTGGAATGGCTAGCAGAATTGTAAACTATGGCGCCATAATCGAGCTTGGAAAGAATAATACTTCTATAGGTGCAAACTAGAATATTGAAATCAGCTCCCCATATTTTGGCAGATAATACTTTTAAAATATTTAGGCACCTCATTCAGTCAACCTTAAGAGTTTTGAGGTGAGCGAGCTAAGTCAACCTAAGATCAAATGTCATGCCAAGTATGCGAATGGTATCAATGAGTGGCAGTGGATGTTGATTGATGTATAGAGCAGGAGTTGTAAAAGGTTTTCTTAATCTGGAGAACACTATACATTGGCTCTTCTGGGAAGAAAACATTAGGCCTGCGTCATGACTCCAACGTTGAAGGTTGTCCAAAGTAGATTGTATTAGTTCTTGTGTTGTTACAATACTTCTGCCTTTACAGAATATTGTAATATCGTCCACAAATAAAGTTGCTTTCACTGGAGACTGAAGACACGCAAAAATGTCATTAATGGCCACTAAGAAAAGCACAACGCTTAACGCCGATCCCTGTGGTATACCATTTTCTAGACAAATGCCCTGGAACAAGGTGGCATTGGCTCTCACTCGCATTCGTCGGTGTAGAAGAAAGTTGTAAATGAATGCTAGCATGTTGCCTTTAACATTAGCTTCTAGAAGTTTCTGGATCATGGGGAGGCACCAAACCGTATCATAAGTTTTAGTGATATCAAGGCTGACAGTAATCATGAGTTGGCGGTTGGAAAATGCATCATGTATTTCAGACTCAAGAAGAGACAGTGTATCGAGATTAGAATGGTATTGACGAAAACCACTCTGGAGGCCATTAAAGAAATGGCTAGATTCCAGGAACCAACGCAGTCTTCTGTTGATTACCTTCTCCAGTAGTTTACACATGGTACATGTAAGTGAAATTGGACAATAGTAACTAGGAAGTGATGTGTCCTTATTTGGTTTTGGTATAGGAACCATAATGGATTCTCGCCACTGATTGGGAAAGCGTTGTGCCGTCCAGTCGGATTATTTTCTAAGCTTATTGTTACGGCTAACTAGTAGCTAAGACTGTAACTACTTATTATGGGCCAAACCTTACTTTCTAACTCTCAACAATATCACTATGTGATGTAAAGATAGTTAAATCATAACTACCAGTCAGGAGCTGCTGTTAAGAGATCATTAAGCAGCTGTTGCAATTTTTTCAACATGGATGCTGTGCTAGTAATGCTTTTGGATGAGTTTGAGAGAGAAGAGGAGCATGAATTGAAGTAAGAACTTAAGTTACAATCGAAAAATGGAATTCATTGAGCAAATTGTTGCAATCAATTAACAGATTTCTTACCTACGTTTGTAGATTGGAATATTTACCAAGAACTTACAACCTAACCTTTGCTAAATTTGGAATGTGAGTGTTTTATGGAATATACTGTTTAATGTGGGTAATAATCTTTACAGGTTATGGCACAGAAGTATACAGAGGTCACTAAGGGACAATAGTGACCCATTTTCCATGCCAGACAGGAAATTTAAAACACTGTTTCGGTTTCCCAAGGAAGTGGCTCGCGAGTTGACAGACTTGTACCTCATCTGCAAGCTGCTATTCGCAAAACTGATGTATCTGCATTTCTGAAGGTAATTAACTATTTTGGTATGTAGTTCCAAAGATGAGGACCAAGAAATCAATATGTGTGTGTGTGTGTGTGTATGTGAGGTGGTGGTGGTGATGATAAATAAGTAGGAGTAACACTGATGGTCTCCTTAGTAGCATTAGCTTAACCTAACAGATTACCTAATTTAGTTTATAAAACCTTATAGATGTATGGGTCATCCTTTTGCCACAATAAACATTACCTAAAATAATTTCTTATCATTAGCAAAACATAATTATTTTTATAGTTAATTATGTGTTTAGATTAGGTTATATCAATGAGTAGGTATGCTGTTATTAAAATTTTAATGTTTGTTTGGCTAGGATTATGTGTTGATAATTCCTTTTAGGAAGGAATGGAAAGATATATTTTGTTACTATAACATTATTCTTTACTTCTGTTTATGAAATACAATACTCCAGGCCTTGAGTGAGCAGTAAAACTGGCTGAAATAATCATTTTCAAAAACAAATTTTTGCTTTTTGGTCTACATCTCCAGAAGATTACATACTACTGTTTGGCTTTTGTGCATATATAAAGCAATACCCACATAAACTTATAATTATAAAAATGCTAAAGAAATGTTTTAATTTCTTTTAGGTGTTAGCAGCCCTTCACTTTTATGGCAAGGGTAGTTACCAGTCATGCATTGGTCAGAACTACTTGCTGGGAATGAGCCAATGCACAATTAGCAAATCACTGCGTTAAGTAACTACCACCATAAATAATATTCTTCTTAGGGAGCACATAAAATTTCCTCATACAAATGAAGAAATACAAGAAATTAAACAGAGGTAAGGATGAAATTATAATGACCTCACTGAAAATGTTCAGCTGGTGATTTTGCTTCTCTTGCTCATTCAGCTTTATGGAACGGTTTAACTTTCCTGGTGTCATTGGTGTAGTGGAGGCACTTTAGTAACTATAGTACCACCCAGCTCATGTATTCTTAGACAAAAAAGGCCGCTACAGTTTGAACACACTAATAGTAACTGTCATA
Organism: Hymenopus coronatus; assembly: GCA_030762935.1. Classification (NCBI taxonomy): domain Eukaryota; kingdom Metazoa; phylum Arthropoda; class Insecta; order Mantodea; family Hymenopodidae; genus Hymenopus; species Hymenopus coronatus. The sequence continues at coordinate 163,423,386 of CM060892.1, forward strand.
ATGTTAATATTTTGTCAACATAAAATTAACACCTAATTGATTTATTTCATACTAAATTATAGTAAAGCAAGATTTTCAATTAAAATCTAAATCATGTTAAAGTTTCATAAAAAAGTAATTTAAACATTTGGAAATGTAGTAAATATGTTTCAAATGTTAAAATATTTTACGGCAATGGTGTTTTAATATTACATTTAATTATCATTTCAAAATGATATGAAAGTTTGTTTTGGAAATAATGACTGTAAGCCATGAATATGGCAATTACATTATTAATGTTAAATGCAGGAAGAAATAATAATTTAGTGCAGCCACACCATAGGAAATAAATTTATTGAAATGTCCTTAAGATACTAGTTCAGGCGCTCCTACCTTTTCATGTCTCTCACAACAGAGTTAATTTCTTGCTGAAAGAAATCTTCCATTTAATTAACTTGAGGCAGAGCTATTCCTTTGACAGCCTTACATTAATAAAGGATATAAAGATTATGATAACTGTAATAACAATGGAATTCAAAACCTGTCATGGATTATTAAAATGCTCAAAGATTATGCATGTTTGATAGACATGAAATTTGAGCGTATGTAGTTCACTTTCTCATTGCAACTAAAATTTAACAGGAATGAAAATTAAATTTAGTCAATGTTACATGAAATTCTGCTCTAAGTGGACAAAGGTACACATTTTGTATAAGGTAAATAGGCACATTAGAAAGAGAATGTCATACAAATAGAGCATTCAGGGTTCAATGAAATATGCAAGTAACCTGTACACAAGAAGAATACTATAAGTGGTGCAGGTTTTATTTTTTTCTAATGTCTTAACTTAATAATACCTGCATTGAACTAAACTTCAACCTTGGATAAAATAAATTCAGGCACTGTCAAATTTGTTATAATTTATACATGCCTGAAACAAATATATATTTTTATGTGAAGTATTTTGTTCAAATATATATAAGGCTAAAGGATGATAAATTTGCACCTTAAAGATAATATTTGTATTGCCTTTAATGGTTAAAATAAGAGAACTTTTTTACCAAGTTATTTTCTGCCTTATATATCATAAACTACTTTAGTTTTTCTTAGAGAATATAAAACACTATTATTTCAAATACAGCTTTTGTGCTTAAGCTGTAGAGATGTAATGTTTTTGGCATTTTTATTAGTTTTAATACAGAAAAATACAAATATGTACTGTTGATTTCATCTCTATAATACTTGGCAGATGAGCAATTTCTCTCAAGTGAATAACATAACTTTTTTTAATGTTTTCAGATCTGTGATACAAATTTAAGAATATTATCAATGAATGCACGCTATCCTGGCTCAGTTCATGACGCAGCAGTATGGACAATGAGCTGAATAAAAGATCATCTGGAGGAGAAATACAACAGAACCCATGAAAGTTCTTGGCTTATCGGTAAGCATTACTGTTCAAATATTAGGTACATACACAGGTTCAATAAGTATTTATTATTTATTTTCTATATAAAAATTTTAAAATGTTGTTTAAGGTGACTGGTTATCCAACACAGCCATGGCTGCTAACTCCTGTACTGCAAGCTCAGCCTAAGTCACCAGAGGAACATTATAACATTATCTTGCAGGGCAAGAAACTATGTGGAGCATTGTATAGGTGTACTCAAAGGCATTTAGATGCCTCCTGAAAGACAGAGTTCTGCTCCGCCCAAGGCAGTTTCTATAATCAATGCCTGTGCTGCCTTGCACAATTTCCTTGTTACCAGAAATATTCTTTGGGATGACGCAGTATATGAAGATGCTGAAATTTGAAATGCAGGAATGTTTAATAAAAAATTGCATATCCAGTTAGGAACACCATTTTATTTGTATTTATATTCCTAAATACTGTACATCACCAATACACCTTATTATGTTTATTTTCATTGAATTAAGAAACTGTTAGTAAAGCAGAAAATAAAAATGTACAAAGCATCACTTTTCTTTATCAAACAGTACTTTCTTCCTACAAGCACCACTCTTCAAACATATGCACTGTTACTGAGAGCTGATGCCATTACATGCATTAAACCAATTTTATCAGCTGACAAAGGTATAAGTAGTGAACTCAGAAAGAGATCACCACATGTTAGACTTGTAATAAACCACACTAAATTCATTTATACAGCAACATAAGTGGTGATTGTAGATGATGCAGTCCTAATTCAAATATGTAAAAGAAAATTCTTATACTTCCGATTTTTAAACTCTGTATTTTATTGAGGAAAATATGTAAGAGTTACAATTCTGAAACTAGACTCAGCCTATTCTGTATGAGCAAATATTAATTGTTCTGAGTGCAAAATTTTACTGTCTGTTTTTATTGCATGCTGAGGTAGTATGGTGTTATACAATAAATCAAGGAATAAATAACTTATAAATGTAAAAAGAAGCTAGTAACAGTGAAGTAACACAAATATTAATATAATAATTAATAGTTGTAACAAATCTTCACTTATCTTTCGGAATCCTTGGACTAGTTTGGCAATAACTCTATTGCATTCTCAACATTAATTTGCTTAGTCTGAGACCAAAACTAAGGAAATTAATGTTGAGAATGCAATTGAGTTATTGCGAAACTAGTCTAAGGATTCCAAAAGATAAGTGAAGATTTGTTACAACTATTAATTATTATATTAATAATAACAAGGAATTTCTCAGAAATAAATTACTTCAGCAAAATGACATTTGACTTGAACTGTGGGCGTTTTTGAGATCAGTATTTCTTATTCAATAAAGTTTTGTCTATTTCTTTATAGTTTACAAGTCATTGTAATTTAGTGTGGCATTACAAAAAGTATATTTATTTTGTTCTAAATCATCAGGAATATTAAACAGTATTTTCTTAATTTTTAAAACAAAAATTATTAATGAAGTTCATATGACTTTAGTTGGTAAAAGATATTTATTTCAAATTTTCACCATTAAAATAAAGTTTTCCAACTGTGTTTAAAAATGGAAACTTTCCAAACTATTCATTTGTGTTACCTTTAGCAAATTTTCTAGTGCTGAATTAAGAAGTACATTAATTAAGCTACCCAAAAATATCCAAATTTCATTTAGTGGTAGTGCAGAAATCCCATATAAAAGAAGAAAATTTGTAAAAATTTAAATTTCATGATACTCAAATTACTTAAATAGATTTTATGATTCTAAAACTCAAATTGGGCAATAAACGTCTAAGTGCTTTTTCCTTTGTTTAAAGTCAATGGTTAGTGCTACAGAGATATTTTGAAGTAAAAAAAGACTAAACAGTTACACTGTTTTGTCAACAATCAGCTCTATCCCTTCAAATAATACAGCTAAGTTTGTGAAATAAAATATTGTCTTTCATCCTACTGAATTCATGATATTTAGCAAGCAAATAACATTTGTTTAATGAAAATACTTGATTAGGAATACCAAGTTAACATCATTAACATAACAAAAATAACACAAATTATAAATTTATTATTTTACTTTCTAAATGCACTTTATGTTGATATACTAATAAATAACTTATTTCAGTGGTATTTAATTAATTTTTTTAAATTTTTATTTCTAAGATATAAGAAGTTAAGGATGTTACATTCATTCATTTGTCATTTTAAATCATTCACTCTGTAAATATAAAGTGGTTTTACGGGTTAAGCTACTTGTTTATTAGGGAATAAATTTTGCTCATTAAAGGGTCATGTCTTTGACGTTTTCATGGAATAACTGGTAACCTTTCTTAAAAAAGGCCTTAAGTGATTAAGAATTCAAAATTATCGCATTTCAAATATATTTTAATTTTAGAACATCATTAAATTAATTATAAAGCATTACTTCAGACTTCTTTGAGGGTAATTTGACCTAAGACTTCTAGTGATAGGCACATAATACAATGTCACTGTATATGACTTCTGTTAAGAAGGAGAAGAAAATGTACCTATAGATCAAGTCAAAATTCACAGCCAGGAAAAATGTTGAATAAAAATTTAGTCTTTGCATTATTTACAAAATTGTTTCTTTGCATCAACCTTTTAATGTCACTGAAAATGCTCAGGAATATTTTCAGTGTATTAAATTGCTAGGAGAATTTTTCTCATGAACTTGTCATCATGTAATTGCAGCTCCCAAACTTTGTAACAACATATTTTTTTTAAAATAACTCTTTAATTATTTAAACTACAATAGTAAAATTTTTGGTGTTACAAAATTACTAGATTATTATTTTACTATTTGGCCTCAATATAATGAAGAGCCAAATACTTATTTTTAAAGAAATTAAACCAAAACTAAATAAGAAACATCTGTAACATATAAAATGGCTCACTTGTGGTAAAACTAGAAAAACAAAGGCTAGAAAAAATCTTAATATAATTAAAAAGCATAATAATTTCTCAGCTAAACAGCAAAAATACTCATTCCCCCTCCCTATAACTCAAAATTTATTTGAACCCCATTTTTTCTGACCTTTGCGTTTCTAATTTTAGTCGTAAGACATTTGTTTTGGCCTTTTGTGCCCTTATTTTGGTCTCCTGTGCCCGTATCTTATTTTGTTCTTCCAGAGTCTTAATCAGTTGGCAATACAAAACTTGTGGAAGACCTGTTTGCATCCTCCCAAGAGTAATTGCTAGTAGTTGCACAGGTGATACTGCTACTGGTGGTGGTGGTGGTGGTACTGGTGATGGTGCTGGTGACAATGGGGATGGTGGTGGTGGCACTGGCGATGCTGCTGTTGATGGTGGTGGTGGTACTGACGATGCTGCTGCTGGTGACAATGGGGATGCTGCTACTGGTGGTGGTGGTGGCACTGGCAATGCTGCTACTGGTGGGTTGAGACAGTTGTAATGCTGTTATTGGTGGTGGTGATGGTGGCAGTGGCCATGCTGCTACTGGTGCTGGTACTAGGGATGCTGCTGTTGGTGGTGGTACTGGCAATGCTAGTACTGGTGGTGGTGGTGGTGTCAGTGGCCATGCTGCTACTGGTGCTGGTACTAGGGTTGCTGCTGTTGGTGGTGGTACTGGCAACGCTAGTGCTGGTGGTGGCAGTGGCGATGCTGCCACTGATATTAGGAGTGGCAATGGTGCTGGTGGTAAAGGTGGCAGTGATGATGTCACTGGTAGTGGTAATGCCTGTGATAATAAACAGCCCATTTGACCCTGAGCTATTTCTGGAGTAGATTTTGTAAACTAACTTATTGTTTTACACAATTTCTAAAACACTCCGAAGTAATAATTAGAATGTACTTACTTCCAGTCCAGTGGGTTCCTCTCCTTCAATCCCATGAATTACCACTGGCCCAAGTAACTGGAGGAGCTCAGTTTCTATTGGTGTAAGTTGTTTGGCAGTCATAGGTCCACCACCAGTTCTTCTCATCACTGCTTCAAACAGCCTACACTTTCTTTTCACTGAACTCCTCCAAACTGTGAAGATCTAAAATATAAGAGGTGTCATACAATAACAGGCTGTTTCTTATAAGCTTCAATTATGGCCAGCAGTATTGCTATAAAGGCAGAAATTCAAAATAAACAATTGCTGTAATTAAGTAAACTAACAGCTCATAATATTTAGCAGAAACTTATGTAATAAACTTTCCCAACACCTTTTCCTACATAGCATTAAATAAAATCTACTTAAAAAGATTGACAAGAAAGTCAGGCAAAATGTTTGATGAATTATATACAATTTCAGATTGCCAATATTCTGGAATTTGTCTGCCAGAATGTCTCATATTCCAAGAAAATAATAACACACTTTTGTATAAATTGGCAAGTCACATCCAAACACTATAGGCAGTTACACGCAAAATATTATAAACCAGATGGGAATCTATCGATTTTTTAGTTTGTGGTGATTGTTGAATCCATAGGGAATTTAAACATAACCTACATTCTTAAAAATGGCGAAACTTACTTATGGCCTACAATGCTTATGAAAATTCTAAAACTAACTTTTATCTGTAACTAAATGGGTAAAGCTATACAACGGTTCCACCACCCATATACTGACATGCGCGCGGCACGCACACACGCGCTAAGTTGTTCAGATGTGAAAGTTGCCAGATTGCCAAAATTTTGACTTCTTCTTGGGAACATTGGGGTTTTAGCTTCACAGATTCATCGTCTCCACCCTGTCGCCTTCGGCCGCAACTGCTACACTCCTCAACTTATAAAAAATATCCCTCGGCTACGCATTGCGGCTTAGGGCCCTCCACGTTGGGCTACGCTTTGCAGCTTAGGGCCCTAAATGTTTATAACAGACCAGTAAGTAATTACAATGCGGCTCTAATGACAAAATAACAAAAGTACCCGCATATAGAAGTAATGCCAAGTGGTGGAACCATTGTATACTAATAATACTAAATGATAAATAGGAGATCATACTATAGCATACTTACATGCATCCACCCTTTTACATTCTTTTGGGGCCCACTCGTGCAGCTGTTCAATCGTTCCGCTAATTTGGCCCACAGTTGCACCAATCTTGCGACCCCATTTGTGGTGTCAAGCGCCCACTCCGCAGTAGTTGATGGGTATTTAGATAATCTAAATATAAATTCTGTACTGCTCCTGGCTAGTTTTGGAACTCCGCTTCCGCTCCATTTTCAAAAACCGATTCGAAAGCTCTCGTAACATTACATACAGTGGTACCATGCGAAGAAATTTCATTACAAAACTTCATCCTTTTTGCCCATATATTTCTTTCAAAAATCGATCCTTTTTTCCGTTTTAAGTTTTATAACTATTTTTTGTCGAATGTTCCAGGCAATAGTAATTATGTTTAGTTTAGTTTATTTGACAGAGGAGGTTTCAAAATTTATCTCCAGTTAACTGCTTTTCAGCACATAATTTGGCTGCACGGTAAACAAAATAAATGGCGAAAGTATAGCAAGCTAATAATCGATTACTCTTTCCAGGTACGTAAAGATTCTCGTAACTACAGGGAACTTAGCGACAGTGTCAACGACTCGCAATACAAAGTAGTTAATCTCAACTAACTCGTTGAGAAACTCGGTATGGAAGTAGTTGAAATTATAACGATTTTGCTAACGATTAACTTAGAAAATAACTCTGCAGATATGATTGAAAAGGTGAAGTAAGTATTGCAAGCCACTGTCTAACAGTTGCTTGAGCAGATCGTAGGGAATATTGTCTGGTCCAGGGCTTTTGCTTGTGCACTGATGTAATTCGGCCAGCATTTCATTCATTGTTAAGACATTGTTGAATGGCTGGGTATTATCACAAAAGGAAGAGAAAAGACACATCGGAGAAGAACTGGGAGAAGATGAGACAAGCATGGAGAGGGTACTAGAGGCATTGCTTATAGCAGAAAAAGTAGAAACAAGAGTGTTAGCGACAGCCTGTGGTTCGGCAATAGCGTCGGCGGAGGACGTAGTTCGGAGATGAGAGATCTGATGCTGTTTATGCATGCCACCTATAGCTTGGAGTTTTTTCCACATTTCAGACGGGGGAGTCTTATTAGTAAAGAAGGAAACAAACTTCAACCAAGATTCCCTTTTGCTGCGTTTGATTTAACGACGCGCCGCAGCACGTAGACGTTGAAATTCTAATTTGTTGGTCGTAGTTTGAGTATTTATAATAGGCTTTGTTCTTCAACCTAACAGCCATTTGACAATTTATATTCCACCAAGGAACTGTTCGATGATATATTACTGTTCCTGTGGTAGGAATAGAACTCTCGGCTGCCTTAGTCACAATCTTAGAAAACTTAGCAACAAGTTCGTCAATATCCATTTGTAGGAAAGCATCTCGTTGCGGTAAATCCCTTGCAGCAGTCTGAAATAAGTCTTTAAAAAGTTTCCAGTCAGCCTTGTCGAGTTTTCGTGTAGAAGGTCGTTTTCTCAGAGGATGAGTGTAATTAGTGACCTTGACAGTGTTTGGGAAGTGGTCACTGCCTTGAGGAGTTGTATAAATGGACCAGTGAGATAAAGATGCTATGCTGGCAGAACATATCGTAAGATCAATGCTAGTGAAGGTGTCATGGTATATGTCATAATGGGTGCGGTTTGGAGAGTTCAAGAGCGTTAAATCAAAAGATTGAAGTAGAGTCTCTAGCAGTCTTCCCCGATAACCAAGCTTAGCATCACCCCATAGAGGATTATGGCTGTTAAAATCACCGACAGAAGGGTTTAGGCAGCTGTATGATCAAGTCAGAAAGATGTGGTAAGTCAACAATGGTGCTGTTTGGGAGGTAAATTTTGCAAATGCAAATCTCTATTTTATAAAATACGGAGACAGCTACGGCCTCCAGTGAAGTGTTAAGAGGGATTTCTTTTTGTGGTAAAATATCCTACTCCTGAGGCGTTTACGTCGTGAGGTCCGGACCCGACTACGCGAGCACAGGGTGCGAGCGTGGGAGGAGACGATGGCCCGCATGAGACTCGAGGATGGCGACGTGTGGAGGATTGCAAAAGCTCTCCGACACCGAGGAGGTCTAATCACCTCCCCAATCCAAGGCACCCAAGGCCTGGCTTATGAACCCCAAGCCAAAGCCGATGTGTTCGCTGACTACCACGAAAGAACTATGAGGCCACGAGACGACCCCCAGGACGAAGACTTCTCGGACCGTGCTCGTCGGGAGGTGCGTCGATACTTGACTTCCTGTCATCCGACCCAGTGAGCTCCAGGGCACACTCCGGCGTCTCAACCCCAAAAAGGCAGCGGGGCCTGACGGTCTGACCCCCGCCATGCTCCAATGCCTTCCCAACAAGGCGGTGCTCTTTCTAACCAAGGTTTTCAACATGTGTCTCACCTTGTGCCACTTTCCACGCGAGTGGAGGGAGGCCCGGGTGATATGTATTTTGAAGCCGGGGAAAAACCCGCTACACCCATCCAACTACCGATCCATCAGCCTTCTATCAGTCTTCTCGAAGGTTTTCGAGAGGACTGTCCCCTCTTTTGGGCGATATTCGAGCCATCCCAGACCACCAATTTGGTTTTCGTCCTGGGCATTCTACACCCCAGCAACTACTGAGAGTGGTGGAGGCCGCTGCCCTGGGTTTCCAGGACAGAGCCTACACTGTGGCAGTGTCGCTGGACGTGGAGAAGGCCTTCTCTACGACCTGGCGGGTCTGCTCCTCATACTCATCCGACTGGAGCTCCCGACACACATCATACACCTACTACACTCATACCTTAAACACAGATATTTTGTAGTTTCAGTTGCGGGACACAAATCAACACCTAGGCCAATAAGAGGCGGAGTCCCAGAGGGCTCTGTACTTTCCCCTACGCTCTTTAGCGTCTACATGGCCGACCTACCAACAGTGCAGCAAGTCAACATAGCCCAGTATGCTGACGACGTGCTGTTATACTGTTCAAACAAACACCCACGCAGAGCCTTCAACCCCATTCAGAGACACCTCCGCCTCAACCAAGAGTGGTGCGAGCGTTGGCGGTTGTCCATCAATCCGGAGAAAAGCCATGCTATTCTCTTCACCAAGCGCCGCTTTCCCGCAAACTCCCCTACATTCACGTACCTCAGACGAAGGATACAATGGACAAACACCATCACCTACTTGGGGGTGAAGCTTGACAAGGGCATCACTTTTGGGGAGCACATCAGGGAACTGAAGTGTCGGGGCAACGGGGCTGCGGCCTCACTGTAGCCGATGCTGAAGTCCACGATGCCGGTTCCCCTTAAGTTGCGCCTTTTGAGGGCCCTTATAGTCCCCTTACTAATCTACGCCTGTGAGATCTGGGGCATGGCGGCAGATTTCAGTCTGCTGTTACTTCAGCAGGTACAGAATAGATGCCTTCGGGCCATCTATTCTGTTCCTCGACGATTTCCTACGAGACTCCTGCACGAAGCCTCTGGTCTACCATACCTGGAGGACGAGATTAGGCGTCGGGCAACAAAATTCACGAAGGGTTACCATTCCATCGGAGCGCCCTCGTTAGGTCTCTTGGGGATTACGATCCCACAAACCGCCGCTTCAGGCGATACCGGCTTCCCCGCATGGCTTACGGGCATCCCCGGTAACGAAGGAGCACCTCCAACAGCTGCTACGGCTAAGCTCCTTACAATCCTTCAAGAGTTGCTTGGATATCAAAATTAAAATACCCAAAATAAACTTTTGAATAAACTTCACACCAGCGGTGCACAAGGGCCGTTGCACCACAACAGGCATCCGTCGAGGAGCAATACTTGCCTCCTCCTGTCACCCCACAACCCCAAACCTCACCCGCCACCCTGCAAACACCACAATCCCGTCAGTACGTGGTAAAGTTCTCTCCGAGAACAGGGACACGTCTAACACACCTCGGGCTGCCCTCAGCCTGCCAATTGCTCTGGGTCTGGCCAGGATGGAATATGAAGTAAAGCTATGAAGTTCTTACCATCCCAAAGCTAACCAACGATTCCCATACATATAAGTGATCCTAATATTTTAATTTTATTTCGTGTTATAATGGAATGTGCGATCGGTTAGGGCAACGAATGAGCAACAATATTAGAAATTGGAACTAAACGATTGCTTCTGCAGTGGAATGGTCAGCATTCTGTCTTCTAAACCCAGAGGCTCTGGGTTTGATTCCCTGCTGAGTCAGGCATTTTTCTTTAACCAGAATCATTCCCTATCCCTAACAGAGTCGGAAGTATGCATGTGGGAGTGAATGTATGTGCATTTTTATAATACTTTAAAACTGAAAAAAATGTGTTCCATTTACATGACTTTCTCTAGCTGTTCCATACACAAAACTATTCTTTCAAAAGATTATTCATCTTTTACATCGTGGTAATCGAGAAAACATTAGCAAAAATTGTCCTATTACTCGCTTCCTTGTAAGAAGGAGAGAAATAAGGGAATGCGCTAGGTTAAAGTAATAATCACACATTTTAATAGCTGGTCGTTATGTGAACAAATGACGCGGTTCACTTTGGATGATCCAGTTTGAGAAAAGTTCGGTATTTTAAAACTGAACCCAATAACAAGCAATACCTTGAAAATGGCCAACTCTACAAAAAAAAGTATGTGACATAAATTATATTTTTACCCAGATCTACATTTTTATAGTAAGTTTTTGTCCATCTCTTACGGTTTAACCGTTGTGCAAAATTCTACAAAACTCATGCAGAATAAAGAGCTCTTCAGAGGATATTCCCAAAAATTCAAAATACACATTTTATCTGTCATGTAAATATCTTTAATACACGATTTTTTAATCAAATTCGTTAGAGCTATTTTTGAGAAAATCATTATTTTCGAAAAATGTTTCATGTAAAGGATAGCTGGGGTTGAGGATTTTTTTTGAAAATGTTTCGTGTTGCATCCTTGGAAGATACTAAATACCGAGTTTGGTATTTTACGGTATTTTAGTTTTTGAGCTATTCTGTCACTCCTCCCCACAGACGCGCGCGAGGACCTTTTTCTAAAAATATTTTTCGACTCAGGGGACAGCAAAGCATAAATTTCCGGTGAAATATCGATATCGAATTTTTGGGTGGAATACAATACCCTCTCTAGCTATGTACAGTGTTATGTACATACGGCTAGAGAAAGTAAACATGCTTTTTGGACTCAGGGGACTTCAAAACGTATATTTCCTCTGAAATCTCGGTATCGAATTTTGGGATGGAAAACAACACTTTCACTATACACTATGTATGTACTTAGCACGTGTAGATAAAGTAAAAACAATAAGAAAGCCTACAATCCAGCGAGAAAGACACAGCAGTTGTTTTACCAGTAAAGGCCGTGATGTAACCATTCAAATTAAAGGGGGCTATAAAAACCAAACAAAAAAGCACAAATTCTTATGTGTTCCTTTCACATAACTTTCTCTACCTACAAACAAACTTTTTTTTACAAAACATTACTCTTTAATTACTTCATGCTAATCGGGATAAATTTTAGCAGAATGGTCCTATTACTTAGTTCCTTGTAGGTAGAAGGGAAAAAGGAAATGCATTAGGCTAAAGCCATAGTCAAATATTTTAAAAGCTGTCGCTATGCGATTGACTTTGAAATTCGATTGTCTTTGCATGGCTATGAGTAAAACAAAATAAACACGGATGACGACTACCTGTTTGAGAAAACTATAAGTTAAATTTTAAACCTATAGCAATGAATATCTTGGAAATCGTTAACTGTAAAAAAAAGAAAGAAAAAAAAAAATATACATTCTTTTAATCAAAATAGTCAGAACGATTTTTGGAAAATCAACATTTTCGAAAAACTTTCCATATAAAAAGTAGTTTGGGGTGACGGATTTTCTTGAAAATCTTCGTTTCATATGCTTAGAAGATACTGAACTTAATCATCAAGTTTAGTATTAACCAAATTTTCGTTTTTGAGATATGCTCTTACGCACACACATGGACCTTTTTTTGTCCACCACAAATCCCACATATGGTTGCCTGGGATCGAACCCTACGCTCTTTAACCGCTGCATCACATTTTATATTGGGCTTAGGTTTCTTCATATGCCTCTTGAGGTTCTTTAACGTGCCATAAATCTACAACAGGGGACCAATGGCTTTATTTACCTTTCAAAAGAAGCCATGCTAAGGACTTTTAAGCCCGAAGGAAATCCACCGCCCTCCGCCGGGTTTGAACCCGCGACCTTGGGAATCAGAGGCTAGCATGCTAATTAAGTAATACTAATACAAAAATGTTTTTGTACGTTATACATATACACACACGCACGCACACACACACACACACACACACACACACACACACACACACACACACACGAAATGCTATATTTCTGAGAAAGGTTGTTTTGTGAACCAAATGTTTGTATTTCCAGGATTTTAAAATTTATGATGCCAAACATTGCGACTGTTGTAAACAGAATCTGGCAAATATATCCCGTTATGATATTGTATTTATATTTCAATCATAGCTTTTGAAGATCATTTTTATCGACAAATAATAATCAAGTTACTATATTTCTAAACATTTTGTATTCAATTTAATGGAAGAAACGGTTATGAATGAAAGTGCATAACGCTTAAACCACGATAATCTTGAATAGACACTTCAACATTTTGAGAATAACATGTCATATTTTTTGTCCATCGTTTAAATTACATGCCTTGTTCGAGATCAACCATGGCGAGAACTGAGAATATCACTCGAGTAGCGATTACGTAGCATCCGAGAACTTGTTTATGAAGAGGCTGATTTCGAAACCATCGTAAATACAGCATTCGAGACCTTGTACTCGTATGAAGGTTTCGATTCTTTAGAGTTTTCGAATGCAGAGGATTCGATTCTTGAAAACATTCGATTCTGCCCATCACTACTCTCAGGTAGTTTTTGAACGTCATCAGGTGAAACATACAGCTGACGTCGAAATCTTAATATATGGGAATAGCCTCGAGTATTAAGCCCAGAACGAATGTGACTAATAGCAGAAGCAGATGTAATGTCATAGCTAATCAAGGATTGTTCCAGAACAGAGTTGGGTATAACAGGGCAGACGTTGTTTGGTCAAAAGGGGACGCAGCGCCAATGTTACATTGCTTACAGTGATAGTTGAGTGCCGTGCTAATTTGATCAGCTATCTGTTTGTTTGCTAAGTAGATGCATACTCGGTTATTTGAAATTCTAGAAACGAAACGAATGTGTGAAGGATATGTGATTTCACCAATGGCATAGATATATTCTTTAAGAGGAATGCCATCATGTGCCTCGATTACAATCCTTTGTCGGTCCAGTTTGTGCAATTATAGAATAACTTTTGGTTGTGTTGGTCATTTGAGAATTCATTTTTAGGTTACCTTTGTAGTTGCGTTGCAGTAGGATTCCAAGCGGCCAGAGTCAATTCTGGCCCGGGCACGTTAACTCTCGACACTGTTAGACTATGCTCCTTTGATTTGTAGAAAAATCCAGTCTGCAATAACTTTGTTTATGTCCAAAAATATATAATTTTATTGCACAAAAGCACAGAGAAAACAAACTCAGTAATGGCCTACCATGAACTGCCGTTTGTCTACATTTTTGTGTTATAAGTTTTTGTCCATCTCTTATGGTTTAGTTGTTATGCAAAATTTCATAAAATTCATCCAGAATAAAGTAGTCTTCACAGGCTATTCCCAGAAAATTCAAAATATACATATTATTTGTTTGTGAATATCTTTAATATATGATATTTTAATCAAAATCATTAGAGCCATTTTTGAGAAAATCAAAATGTTAAAAAAAAAATGTCCCATGTAAACGGTAGTTAAAAATCTTCGTGTCGCATCCTTGGAAGACATCAAATCTAAATACCAAGTTTGGTTTTTAACTATCTTTTCGTTTTTGAGCTATGCTGCCCACAGGCACACTCACACACCCACACACCCACACACACACACACACAGAAAGACAGACACACAGGGCATTTTCCGTTTTTTTTGGATTCAGGGGTCTCAAAACATGTATTTCCGGTGAAATCTGGTATCTCCTCTATGCACTATGAGTAGTAGGGAAAGGGGGATTTGAGGACTCAAAGGATGCCGCCCATGTAAAACATCATGTACATATGTAACACTTAAGATAAACATCAGCCGACAGACCACCCACACAGCGCTGCCTCTTTGCCGAGACAACAGTCTAAAAGCTTCCCCATGTACCTGTCAATCAAAGTATGTGCTGCCGGCTACTACCCCCTCCCCCTTTGCCAAACCACCTGTCTAAAAGATTTTACTTGCAGGGCTCTTAATCACTTGAACAATCGTCTTTCACATTCACAGATCAAATTCAATTTAATCGATTGACCACGCCCACTCGAATTTCTAATTTTTGAGCTACAAGGCTCATCTGCATATCAAATCGATCTAGTTTTTCACGAGGAATCTGAATCTCTAATCATAAATACAAAATTCTTTTGATTTCAATTCGATAGTCTCTTTTAATTAAAAACACGTAGGATTTCTCTATCTCTGGCAATTCGAGAGCTACAAGGCTCATTTGCCTGACAAATCAGTCTAACTTTTCACAAAGAATCTGAATATACAAACATAGTTCAACTGTCATGGCGAAAAAACTCGATAAAATTACTGAGTGGAATATTTGATAGAAATTATTAGATATCAATTGAACATGCGTTAGCGGTAATATTTTTGCAAGGAATTATAACACTCACACGATTGAACATGTTAAAAGCTTTATTATTCAATACCAACATTTGAAATGAAAAATAGCAAGAGAGAATTGCTTTTATAAAACCTACTAACTTATCACATCAAAACCAATATGGCAGCGAAGTGATTGTGTTTCCAACGAGCAGAGGGCACCCAACAGGGAATTGAACCTGAGACCTTTCGAACACTGAGAATGCCAGCACCATTACAATTCCAAACATTATAAATCTTAATATCCGTTCTTACACGAGGACCTACATTCGACTTTCAGTGAGGTTGCAATCACATGACTTTACGACTAGTATAATTAAACAACGGGAAAAAATATCGATTGTAGAACACAATTATAACAGTGAGCTGTGCAAGGGAGTCACAAGCTTATACTAAAAAGCCTGCGATTTTCACAATGCACACAATAATTTTCTTAATAAGTAACATTTAATTAGCTGACCCACCCAAACCTAAATAACCTAAATCAACCTAACCTTCCTAAACTAATTTAACATCATAGCCAATAATAAACATCAGTCACACCACATTCATTATAGAAATACATTACAACATCATATGACCTCATTTGTCAATTTTTCGCTATATTACATCAGAATCTTTTCATCTCACGCATATTCAAGAATATTTCTTTTGACTGATTCCCTTTGTAAGCTGCTTGCGAGTACATTAGCAATCGCAGTCGATCTACCAGAGAATTTACATCATCATAAGAAGATGTTTTATCTACACCGCTGACTTGGTCCAATCACTTCATTGCTGAGACATGTAGCTTCTCGTTTTTTTCATGAATGCAATAATATATTATAGCACTATATTTTTCAATATATTCACAATGTGCGCACTTTGTCTTTTGTGCACATGCAGAATTCAGGGAGTCATAGGCGCGCTTTATATATGTCATGTATATACAAAGCCATTAGGATCACTGCTTTTGAGAAGCACTGGTAGTTCATAATAAAGCGCTACACTAGAATTATTTGTTTTGGATATGTAGAATGGGATGGATGCGTTTAGTTGGTCTGCTCTGGGTTTCATATTTCTCTATGCTTGCCTCTCGTTTACAAATGTTGTGCATGCGGTCTTCCAACAATCTCAGCTTCCTGAGATGACTAGCAAAAGGGTCTTTCTCCTCTTGTATCTCCTTGGATCTGGAACATTAGAATTATTGAAAATTAGTAAATGTTATTAGTTTTCCTTTGACTCGATCACTGCAATGGAAATAAGGTTAGTTTCTTTCTTGGTGTAATAGCAATATATTATACTCACATTGATGCTTGATTCGACGTACTCATATTCGGAATGTCATCATAATCTTGTACAGGGCAGTTGTTCCATGGGTTTGAAATGCAGACATCCACCTCGTCAACGTCAGTCCTAGCAGGGTCTATGAGCTCTGGCGGTACCGGGATTGACTCTCGAACTCTGGAAAGAACAATGAGGGTTATTAATTTTTTCAAGAAATAAATGTGTGATGTGCTGGCCACTCGTCGTATTTTTAGTTTGTAATTACCTTTGTCTCATATGCCTTGACCAATACACGCTGCAGGTCAAGTTGCAGATGAAGTATGATGTTATTCTATCATGCACTGCGGGTTTTGAACAAATCACCACATGAGTGCGACCGTTGCATAATTCTAAGTGATCTTCAATCTCATGTGCTGATCTAAACATATCCGTTGCATCTATGGTATCTGAATCGTGAAGCTCTTGTGTGTTCCGACCCCTTGATATATAAAATGTATTGGAATTAGTCATCATTACTCGAATACATTTGTAGTACTTATAATAGTAGAAAGACGTGAATGTATTGTACTTACAATATATCTCTCTTGTAGACAGATCAGTCTTCGGTGCAGGGATTCCTTGAAGGTATCTGATTATGGTAAGCAGGGTATATGCATGTAATCGTATGCATTCGTCCATTGCACGATTCTTTGTGAAAGTATGTATAATGATGCGAATCTTCAGCACACTCTCTCCTGTATTCGTTCATATCATCAAAAGTTTTGACGTTTGTTTTCAAGAATGCTTTTTCACGGCGGTTGTATCGAATAAGTAGCTCTATATTGCAGACCTCAGGCTTATATAGTTGCTCACATAAAAACATGTTTTTTTCAGTGTATACCTAAGGAAGGGGAATGCGTGTATCTGCCTGTTCTTAGCCTAGAGGGGCCAAGTGAGGATGTTTTTCTAACAGAAAGCTCTGAAGGGGATAGGCTAGGATGTTTTGTTCAAAATGTCGCCAGCCTTCTTTATGGTCTGAAACAGGTCAGATCATGCTTCGCTTTTTGTAATAGGTAGTATGTTTCCGTTTTCCCTTGTGTTATATGTTAGCCAAGAGGTGAGCAGCCTTGCGCGACTTTCTTTCATAGCGATTGTGATAAGTGGCTACTAAATACCCTTTATGAAAATATTTATTTGTACTCAATCCTCAAGTTATGTGATAAGTGCTTCGAGTTATAAATTATACTTCTCTGTTGAAATTAGAGAATACTGCTGTGTGAGTTGTAGGCTGTCTAAGTGATTTCAAGCAATGTTAGCTGTTAATTTTGGTATGGTATTTATTTTTTGAAGATGTCTATTTATGCATAATTGTCAAGTTATGTGGTGAGTGCTTCAAGTTATAGCTTATACTTCAGTGTTAAAATTAGAGAATACTGCTGTGTCAGTTGTAGGCTGTCTAAGTGATTTCAAGCAATGTTAGCTGTTATTTTGGTATGGTATTTCATTTGAAGGTATTTATTTATGCATAATCGTCAAGGTACGTGATGCTTCAAGCTATAGTTTATACTACAGTGTTGAAATTAGAGAATACTGCTGTGTCAGTTGTAGGCTGTCTAAGTGATTTCAAGCCATGTTAGCTGTTGGTTTTAGTATGGTATCCCTCAGTTAGTTGTAGGCAGTCTAAGTGATTTCAAATTGTGTTAGCAGTTGTTTCTACTTTCTCTACACGTACTATGTACATAGTGTATAGAGAAGGTATTGTATTCCACCCAAAATCGGATGCTGATTTTTCACTGGGAATATATATTTTTTTAGGGTCCCCTGTATAAAAAATCCATCTTAGAAAAAGGTTTGTGTGTGTCTGCATGTCTGTGTGTTTGCGTGTGTTGGTGTGTATATGTGTGTGACTGGGCAGCATAGCTCAAAAACGCAAATTCGGTAAATTACCAAACTTGGTATTTAAGTTTAGTGTCTTCCAGGTATATGACCCGAAGATTTTTGAGAAAAGCCCCCCCAAACTACCCTTTACATGGAACGTTTTTTGGAAACATTTTATTTCTAAAAATGGTTCTAACGATTTTGATTAGAATATCGCATATTAAAGATATTTACCTGACAAATAAAATGTGTAACTTGAATTTTCTGAGTATAATCTCTGAAGAAATTTTTTATTCTGAAGAAATTGTTATAACTAGTAAACCATAAGAGATAGATAAAAGCTTACCACACAAAAATGTAGGGCACGTTAAAACACACGATTTATGTTAAATACATGATTTTTGTGGAGTGAACCCTTTTTTTTTCGATATAGTCCTTGTTATTTGTTTCAGCTTTAAAAACGTATATTTTTCTCATACAGGAAAGTGACATAGCAGCCTGCTTTTGACTATGACTATCACTTTAACCTATGGTACTCCCTTAGTTTGCTTCTACTTACAAGGAAGCAAGTATGAAGACTATTTCACTAATTTTTACTCGATTAGCATGAAGTAAATAGGCATACAAGCTTTTTAACAATAATTTGTTTCAGAGAGATAGAGAAGGTCACGTGAATAGAACACATCATATTTTGGTATAGGTCTGACATTTGCGTAAATAAAATCATTTTATATGTCTTGTGATAGTTATACGAATAATGTTTGAATGCACTAGGCGTGTAATCCAAGTATGTAATTGGCATGTAGATGTAATTTCGTGAAGAATTTGTATCACCCATTTCGCTACATCGTTGCAAATGGAGTTGTTATTTACATTTTTCAATTGAAGTAAAGGCATAATTGTAATTAAAATTTATTGAATTAACCGAGAATATAATGCTCGTACTGAATAGGAGATGGTAAGGGTTGAGAAAAGTCTAATAGCCTTTTATTGTAACTTCAATTCTCTAAGCGTTACTGGCATTTTAATTGGCGTAATTGTAATTAAAATTTCTTAAATTAACCAATCATGAATCTTATACTTATGCTGGGTATGGGATTTTTTGGTAGTGTTTAACGCGCACTTTAACTACTTTTGGCACCGCAGGCTGTGATACTGGTGATACATGAATGACGATGGGGCACCGGTGGAATGGGTATGGGATGATAAAGGAATAAGAAAAGTCTAATAGCGTTTTTGTAACTTCAATTCTCTAAGCGTTATTGGCATTTTAATTGGCGTAATAGTAATTAAAGTTTTTCGAGTGTGGGATAGCTGGAATTCATTCTTGTACTGGATGCAGGGTGATAAATGAGCAAGAAAAGTCTGATAGTATTTTATTGTAATCTCAATTCTTTAACCGCTATTAACATTTTAATTAGCGTAATTGTAATTCAAATTTATTAAAATTAACCAATCGTGTATCTTGTACTTGTGCTGGGTATGGGCTGATAAAGGAATAAGAAAAGTGTTATGGCGTTTTATTGTAACCTCAATTCTTTAAGCGTTATGATCATTTTAATTAGTGTAATTGTAATTAAAGTTTCTTGATTATTCGTGAAGTTAATTCTTGTACTGGATAGGGGATTATAAGGGAATAAAAACAGCTTTTATGTATAGCGAGTGTTATAATTGCATTCTACATTCAATCCTTTTTGAGGTTGTTTAATTATACATAGCAGTAAAGTCGCGTGGTTGCACCCCCGCTGAAAGTTCATTGTAGGTCTCCGTGTAAGAACCGGTATTAAGATTTATAATGTCTAGTGTTGGAATGATGTTGGCATTCTCAGTGTTCGAGAGGTCTCAGGTTGAATTCCCAGTTGAGGTGCCCTCTGCTCGTTGGAAACACAATCACTTCGCCGCCATATTGGTTTTGATATGATGAATTAGTAGGGTTTATAAAAGCAATTCTCCCTTTCTATTTTCATTTCATATGTTGGTATTGAATAATAAAGCTTTTAACATGTTCAATCGTGAGAGTGATATAATTCCTTGCAAAAATATTACCGCTAACGCATGTTCAAGCGCTATCAAATGATTTATATCAAATATTCCACTCAGTAATTTTATCGAGTTTTTTCGCCATGACAGTTGAACTATGTTTGTATATTCAGATTCCTTGTGAAAAGTTAGACTGATTTGTCATGCAAATGAGCCTTTTAGCTCTCGAATTGCCAGAGATAGAGAAATCATACGTGTTTTTAAATTAAAAGAGACTATCGAATTGAAATCAGTAGAATTTTGCATTTATGATTAGAGATTCAGATTCCTCGTGAAAAACTAGATCGATTTGATATGCAGCTGAGCCATGTAGCTCAAAAAATGGCAATTCGCGACTTTTTCCGCGTGGGTGTGGTCAATCAATTAATTGAATTTGATCTGTGAATGTGAAAGATGATTGTTCAAGTGATTAAGAGACCTGCAAGTAAAACCTTTTAGACAGGTTGTTTGGCAAAGGGGGAGGGGGTAGTAGCCGGCAGCACATACTTTGGGGAAGCTTTTAGACTGTTGTCTTGGCAAAGAGGCAGCGATGTGTGGGTGGTCTGTTAGTAAACATTCTTTCAGTCTAAGTCTGATATTTAAGGCGTCTTTGGGGGTTGTGCATTCTCAAGTGTATACTATTATTTCCTGCTTCTTACCATGGCAGGTGGAAGGGGTGTATTCTATTTTTCTCTGTCTCAGATTCAAAACATTGATAGATATACATCATCGGACTTGGCAGTAGAATCCGTCAGAAAATATCATTGCATCTTGATTTAAAATAAACTATACACGCTTTTAAGCTTAACCAGAGCGATACACTTAACGAGGGTTCAAAATAGCATATTTGTTTTCGTGAACTATTCAACCTTAAAATGCTTTCAAACCGAAGTGGGGTGTGGTTGACTATGTGTTTTGGTACAAAACCATTCATATATTTGTTAAACTAAAAACACCATCTACCCTCTTCCGCCTAAGTGGATTGTCTGGTTTCTAAGAAAAAAAAAACAAAAACACTCGTTGCCTGTGGAGCTACTATGAAAGCGCATCATAAAGACTCCTAGAAAGGAAGGCAACTTCTCTGGCATAAGTGAATTATCAGGTTACATAAGCGTTACGGGGTCTCCCTGAATACTCCACTAAGAACAGTAATTTTATATTACATTTTTTAAAGGTTCTCATTTAGTTTCAAAATGATTTCATTCCGCTTTCGAGGTATTTAAAATCGTAAAGTATTTTGTAGATTGAAAATGATGTTTACAAGCGCCTGTTCATAGCTCTTCTTTAGCTTGCACGCTGAGGTAACGAGTACGTGTATTTTAGTTATATCGACTGTTATAATTGTGTTCTACAATCGATATTTTTTCCCGTTGTTTAATTATACATAGTCGTAAAGTCATGTGATTGCAACCTCACTGAAAGTCGAATGTAGGTCCTCGTGTAAGAACGGATATTAAGATTTATAATGTTTGGAATTGTAATGGTGCTGGCATTCTCAGTGTTCGAAAGGTCTCAGGTTCAATTCCCTGTTGGGTGCCCTCTGCTCGTTGGAAACACAATCACTTCGCTGCCATATTGGTTTTGATGTGATAAGTTAGTAGGTTTTATAAAAGCAATTCTCTCTTGCTATTTTTCATTTCATATGTTGGTATTGAATAATAAAGCTTTTAACATGTTCAATCGTGTGAGTGTTATAATTCCTTGCAAAAATATTACCGCTAACGCATGTTCAATTGATATCTAATAATTTCTATCAAATATTCCACTCAGTAATTTTATCGAGTTTTTTCGCCATGACAGTTGAACTATGTTTGTATATTCAGATTCTTTGTGAAAAGTTAGACTGATTTGTCAGGCAAATGAGCCTTGTAGCTCTCGAATTGCCAGAGATAGAGAAATCCTACGTGTTTTTAATTAAAAGAGACTATCGAATTGAAATCAAAAGAATTTTGTATTTATGATTAGAGATTCAGATTCCTCGTGAAAAACTAGATCGATTTGATATGCAGATGAGCCTTGTAGCTCAAAAATTAGAAATTAAATCGATTAAATTGAATTTGATCTGTGAATGTGAAAGACGATTGTTCAAGTGATTAAGAGCCCTGCAAGTAAAATCTTTTAGACAGGTGGTTTGGCAAAGGGGGAGGGGGTAGTAGCCGGCAGCACATACTTTGATTGACAGGTACATGGGGAAGCTTTTAGACTGTTGTCTTGGCAAAGAGGCAGCGCTGTGTGGGTGGTCTGTCGGCTGATGTTTATCTTAAGTGTTACATATGTACATGATGTTTTACATGGGCGGCATCCTTTGAGTCCTCAAATCCCCCTTTCCCTACTACTACTATGTACATAGTACATGTTGAGAAAGTAAAAATTCTAGAAAATTGGACAGATGAAAATCAGTTTGCAGTTAACATTGACAAAACATATTACCATACCTTTTTACTAGCACACAATACTCCAAAACTTGATCTGAAATACAAAAATGAGAACATAAAATAAAATTCATATCCTAAATATTTAGGAATGCACTTAGATACAACGCTAACCTGGAAAACTGATATAAAAAGACTGCTGACAAAGCAGAAAACAGATTTAATATATTAAAAAGACATACAGAGAAGAAATGGAGTGCCTCATTAACAACATTAAAATCATATTAACCAATCATATTATATGGAATATTGATATCATCCAACAGTTAGAAATACTAAAATCAGGCAATATGTTTAATTACTGGAACTGTAAAAACTATATTATAATACTGAACATTGTAACAAATAATCTTCCAATATCTGCTGAAATATATAAATCAATCAACTCTAATTCAGTATGAAACACTTATCAGATTGCCTTCCGACAAGTATTGGAGAGAATATAAAAGAAAACGCAGACATCTTAACAAAAGTTCTCATACAATACACAGATGAGATTCTAAACAGATATATTCCTGATGTATACAAAAAATTTATGTCCCCCAATTCCCAGTAAGCCCACGAGAATATATAAACATTAACATTAATCTTAACCTAACACAAGAAATAAAGAAAGCAGAAACAAATAAGGAAGTTTTAAAACAAATTTCCTTAGAGACAATTAATATAAAATATCCACAGGAATTCATACATATACCGATGGTTCTGGTGTTTAGTGTAACCTTTTTAAATTCTACGCTTCACGTGGTAAAATAAAACCAACGTTGATGGTGAGATAGAAGCAATATATATTGCTCTCTCTTAACTGCCTAACAGAATCAGCTCATTCCAAAGAAAAAAAAAAAAAAAAAAAAAAAAAAAAAACTATACTTTGTAATTCAAGCCCAGCAATCCAAGCAATAGGAAAGTATAAATACCCGATATAATCAGGGATAATAGAAATTAAAGAGTTGCTTAAAAAACTGGAAAGAGGGAGGGGGAAGGAAATTAAACTGCAATGGTTCCCATCTCACATTGACTTAAAACGAAATGAAGAAGTTGATAGTTTGCCAAAAATAGAAACAAAAAAATCTGATATGTTCGATTCACATGATTTTCTCTACATCTCTGTAACAAGTTATTGCTAAAAAGCTAATTCTTCCATTTACTTCATACTAATCGAGAAAAACATTAGCTGAAACATGTGTTTCCGGTGAAATATCGATATCGAATTTTTGGGTGCATACCTTCTCTATACACTATGTACATAGTACGCGTAGAGAAAGTAGAATACATATATTATCTTTTCATTCGACAAAATAAAAATCTGATGTATTCCATTCACTTACTTTCTCTATATCTCTGCAACAAATTATCGTTAAAAATCGTATGCTTATATTTACTTCATGCTAATCGAGAAAAAAATAGCAGAAATAGAATTATTACTTGCTTCCTTGTAAGTAGAAGAGAAATAAGGAGGTACCATAGGTTAAATTGACAGACAAAAGCTGGTTGCTATGTGACTGCAGTTCCTTTGTTTGTATGGACAGGAGTTCACAAAGTCCAGTATGAGAAAAGTATGTTTTTACAGCTGAAACCAAAAACAATGAATATCTCAAAAACAATCAATTGCACGAAAAAAATGTATATAACATATATTGTGTGTTTTAAAGTGCTTTACATTTGTTGTGTGGTAAGTTTTTGTCCATCTCTTACGGTTTAGCAGTTATGCAAAATTCCGTAAAATTGACCCAGAATAAAGTAGCCTTCAGAGACTATTCCCAGAAAATTCAAAATATACATTTTATTTGTCAGGTAAATCTCTTTAATATACGATATTTTAATCAAATCGTTAGAGCCATTTTTTAGTAAATCAAAACTTTCGAAAAAAGTTCCATGTAAAGGGTAGTTGGGGGTGGGGGAGATTTTTCTCAAAATCTTCGTGTCGCATCCCTGGAAGATACTAAACTTAAATACCAAGTTTGGTATTTTACCGACTTTTCGTTTTTGAGTTATCGTGTACACAGACACACGGCCACACGGACACACTGACACATGAACACACACACACGGACCTTTTTCTGAAAATTCCTTTTTTTGGATACAGGGGACCCTAAAACATATATTTCCGGTGAAATCTCGGTATCGACTTTTCTGGTGGAGTGCAATACCTTCACTATACACTATGTACATAATATGTATCGAGAAAGTAAACATTAAGTCCTCCTTCAGAATTGAAAGAAATGAACTCATCACTAGTTATGTGATCCATTGATAATGATTAAAAGATTAAATTCCCTTAGGGATAACAGCATAATTTTTTTTTTAAGAGTTCTTATCGAAAGAGAAGATTGTGACCTCGATGTTGGATTAAGATTAGTTATGTATTAGTTAGTATTAGACTTACCAGTGCAAATAAATGGACCAACATTCTCAGCAAAAAAACCCTATACGAGAATTACCTAGAAGTGAAACTGTTGCACACTCTGAAAAAAAATCTGATGTGTACCATTCACATGACTTTCTCTATATCCCTGGAACAAATTATTCTTAAGAAGCTTATACTTCTATTTACTTTATGCTAATCAGAAAAAATGAGCAGAAATAGTCTTATTACTTGCTTCCTTGTAAGTAGAAGCGGAATAAGGGACTACCATAGGTTAAATTATAGTCAAAAGCTGGTTGCTATGTCAATGAAGTTCCTTTGTTTATATGGATAGGAGTTGACAAGTTCCTGTATGAGAAAAGTATGTTTTTCATAACAGAAACCAAAAATAAGGAATGTCTCCAAAACTACGAACTCACGAAAAAAAATGTATATAACATAAATTGTGTATTTTAACGTGCTCTACATTTTGTGTGTAGTAAGATTTTGTCCATCTCTTATGGTTTAGCAATTATTCAAAATTCAGTAAAATTCATCCAGAATAAACTACTCTTCAGAGGCTATTCCCAGAAAATTCAAGATATACCTTTTATTTGTCAGTAAATATCTTTAATACACGAAATTTTAATCAAAATCGTTAGGGCCATTTTTGAGAAAATCAAAATTATCAAAACAAGTTCCATGTAAAGGGTAGTTGGGGGTAGGGGGATTTTTCTCGAAATCTTCGTGTCGCATCCCTGGAAGATACTAAACTTAAATACCAAGTTTGGTATTTTACCGACTTTTCATTTTTGAGTTATCGTGTTCACAGGCACACGGACACACAGACACACGGACACACACACGGACCTTTTTGTGAAAATGCTTTTTTTGGATATTGGGGACCCTAAAACATATATTTCCGGTGAAATCTCGGTATCGAATTTTTGGGTGGAGTGCAATACCTTCTCTATACACTATGTGCATAGTGCGTATAGAGAAAGTAATAACACATTTCCAGCGATTTTCATGGAACTTTTGTTCTAAGCATATTTATTTTGGCCGCCGGAAGGCTAAAGGCATCAGAAAAGGAAATTCAAAAAGCGAAAAATGTATGTGATATTCTTGTTCTCCGGGCTCTAAGCAGCACATATATACCATTTGGAGCGATTTTTAATCAACTTTTGTTCAGAGCATATTTGGTCGCCAGAAGGCTAGAGGCATAAAAAAATCCAGATTCACGAAGGGAAAAAATGATGTGCAATTCTTTTTCTCGGGGCTCTAAACTATACGTATATACCGTTTGCAGCGAATTTTATTGAACTTCTGTTCTGAGGATATTGAGTCGCCAGAAGACTGACGGCATAAAAGATTCGAGATTCACGAAGCGAAAAAATTATGTAATATTCTTGTGCTCCGGGCTCTAAATTGCACGTAAATACCATTTACAGTGATTTGTAAACAACTTTTGTTCTGAGCATATTTGGTCGCCAGAAGACTTAGAAGCATAAAAATAATCGAGATTATGTGATATTCTTGTTCTCCAGGCTCTAAACAGTACATATATGCCATTTTCAGCGATTCTTAAAGAACTTTTGATCAGAGCATATATACCATTTGCAGCGATTTTTACTTTCTCTATACGCACTATGTACATAGTGTATAGAGAAGGTATTGCACTCCACTCAAAAATTCGATACCGAGATGTCACCGGAAATATATGTTTTAGGGTCCCCAATATCCAAAAAAATCATTTTCCCAAAAAGGTCCGTGTGTGTGTATGTCCGTGTCAGTGTGTCTGTTTGTCCGTGTGTCCGTGTGTCTATGAACACGATAACTCAAAAACGAAAAGTCAGTAAAATACCAAACTTGGTATTTAAGTTTAGTATCTTCCAGGAATGCGACACGAAGATTTTGAGAAAAATCCCCCCACCCCCAGCTACCCCTTACATGGAACTTTTTTTGAAAATTTTGATTTTCTCAAAAATGGCTCTAACGATTTTGATTAAAATTTCGTATATTAAAGATATTTACCTGACAAATAAAATGTATATTTTGAATTTTCTGGGAATAGCCTCTGAAGAGTAGTTTATTCTGGATGAATTTTACTGAATTTTGAATAACTGCTAAACCTTAAGAGATGGACAAAATCTTACTACACAAAAAATGCAGAGCACGTTAAAACACACAATTTATGTTTTATACATTTTTTCGTAAGTTCATTGTTTTGAGACATTCCTTATCTTTTAACAACTTTTGTACCGAACATATTTGTTGGCCAGAAGACTAGAAGCATAAAAAAATTGAGATTCTCGAAGTGAAAAGTTCATTTTGATATTCTTGTTCCCCAAACTCTAAACTGCTCATATACCATTTGCAGCGATTCTTAAAGTACTTTTGTTCTTAGCATATTTGGTCGTCAGAAGGCTAGATCCATTTAAAAGTTGAGTTTCACGAAGCGAAAAATTAATGTGATATTCTTTGTCTCCAGTCTCTAAACTGCAAGTATATACCACCTGCAGCGATTTTAAAAGAACTTTTGTTCTGAGCATATTTGGTCGCCAGAAGGCTACAGGCATAAAAAAATCGAGTTACAAAAAGACAAAT
The DNA here is from genome assembly GCA_030762935.1 of Hymenopus coronatus. Lineage (NCBI taxonomy): Eukaryota > Metazoa > Arthropoda > Insecta > Mantodea > Hymenopodidae > Hymenopus > Hymenopus coronatus. The sequence goes on from CM060892.1 coordinate 163,450,987, forward strand.
TTATATGATATTCTTGCTCTCCGGTCTCTGAACAGCACATGTATATTATTTGCAGCGATTTTTTTAACAACTTTTGTTCTGAACATATTTGGTCGCCGGAAGACTAGAAGCATAACCTAATCGAGAATCAAGAAGTGGAAAATGTGTGTTACATTATTGTTTTCCAGGCTCTAAACTGCAGGTATACAAAATATATTCCTTTTCTCTAGGTTCTAAACTGCACGTATATAGCATTTGCAGTGATTTTTAAAAACTTTTTGCTGTGAGCATATTTGGTCACCAGAAGACTAAATGTATAAAAAAAAATCGAGATTCCCGAAGCGAAAATTTAATGTGATATTCTTGTTCTCCTGGCTCTAAACTGCACGTATATACTATTTGCACCGATTTTTGAAGAAGTTTTGTTCAGAGCATATTTGGTCGGCAGAAGACTGAAAACATAAAAAAATCGAGATTCACGAAGCGAAAATATTATGTGATATTCATGTTTTTCAGGCATTAAACAGTAGATAGGTATATACTGATTGCATCGATTTTTAAAGAACCTTTATTTTGACCATATTTGGACTTCTGAAGCCTAGAAGCTTTAAGAAATCCAGATTCTCTAACAGAAATATTTGTGTGCTATTCTTGTTCTCCGGTCTCTAAACTGCAATTATATGCCTTTTGCAGCGATTTTTAAGAGGTGTTGTTCTGAGCACATTTGATAGAATACTAGAAGCATAAAAAATCGAGATTCACGAAGCTAAAAATTGCTGTGATATTGTTGTTCTCCGGTCTCTAAGCTGCAGGTATGTACCATTTGCAGCGATTTTCACTTTCTCCATAAGCACTATGTACATAGTGTATAGAGAAAGTATTGCACTCCAACCCAAAAATTCGATACCGAGATTTCACCGGAAATATATGTTTTAGGGTCCCCAATATCCAAAAAAAGCATTTTTACAAAAAGGTCCGCGCGCGCGCGTGTGTCTCTTACTGTGTGTGTGTGTGTGTGTGTGTGTGTGTGTGTGTGTGTGTGTGTGTCCGTGTGTCCGTGTGTCTGTGAACACGATAACTCAAAAACGAAAAGTCGGGAAAATACCAAACTTGGTATTTAAGTTTAATATCTTCCAGGGATGCGACACGAAGATTTTGAGAAAAATCCCCCCACCTCCACCTAGCCTTTACATGGAACTTTTTTCGAAAATTTTGATTTTCTCAAAAATGTCTCTAACGATTTTGATTAAAATTTCGGATATTAAACATATTTACCTGACAAATAAAATTTATATCTTGAATTTTCTGGGAATAGCCTCTGAAGAGTAGTTTAATCTGGATGAATTTTACTAAATTTTGAATAACTGCTAAACCGTAAGAGATGGACAAAAACTTACTATTTAAAAATGTAGAGCACATTAAAACACACAATTTATGTTATATACATTTTTTTCACGGAGTTCGTCGTTTTTGTGACATTCCTTATTTTTGGTTTCTGCTATGAAAAACGTATACTTTTCTCACACGGGAACTTGTCAACCCCTGTCCATATAAACAAAGGAACTTCATTGGCATGGCAAACAGCTTTTGACTATCACTTTAACCTACGGTTGTCCCTTATTTCGCTTCAACTTACAAGGAAGCAAGTAATAAGACTATTTCTGCTAATTTTTTCTGATTAGCATAAAGTATATAGAAGTATAAGCTTTTTAAGAATTATTTGTTGCAGGGATATGGAGAAAGTCATGTGAATGGTACACATCAGATTTTTAGTAGTTTTTTTCTGACCATATTTGATCGCCAGGAGTCTTAGAAGCATCAAGAAATAGAGATACACGGGGCGAAATATTTTTGCGATATTCTTGTTCTCCAGGCTCTAAACTGCAAGTGTATATTATACTATTTGCAGTGATTTTTAAAGAACTCTTGTCCTGGGCATATTTGATTCTCAAGGCTAGAAGCATAAAAAATTCGACATTCACGCATCGAAAAATTAGTGTGATATTCTTGTATTCCAGGCTATAGATCGCTCGTATGTACCATTTGCAGAGATTTTAAAACAAATTTTGTTCTGAGCATATTTGGTCAACAAGCTTAAAAACAATTGAGATTATTGCAGCGAAAAATTAATGTGATGTTCTCGTTCACTAGTTTCTAAACTGCACGTATATACCGCTTGCAGCGATTGTTCTGAGCATATTATGGTCGCCAGAAGTCTAGAAGCGTCAAGAATCGAGATTCACGTAGCGAAATATTAATGTGATATTCTTATTCTCCGGGCTGTAAACTGCACGAGTATACATTTGCAGCTATTTTTAAAGAAGTTTTGTTCTGAGCATATTTGCTAGAGGATTAGAACCATAAATAAGTCGAGATTCACGATGGGAAAAATTATTGTGATAATCTTGTTCTTTAGGCTCTAAACTGAACGTATATACGATAATTGCAGCGATTTTTAAAAACTTTTGTTTTGGGCATATATGGTCGCCATATATCTTGAGGGAACGAAAAATCGAGTTTAACGAAGCGAAACTTTTCTGTTACTGTTGTTCTCCAGGCTCTAAACCGCACGTGTGTACCATTGCCAGCGATTTTCAAAAAACTTTTGTTATGAAAATATATAGGTTTGCCAGTAGTTTAGAAGCTTAAAATATCGAAACGGAAGCATCATAAATCGAGATTCACGCATCGAAAAATACATGTGATATTCTTGATCTTGACGCAGGATTTAATGCTAAGTAAATCAAGTCAACAGAAAATGGAACAATACTGCCCAAAAAGAATGGTATAAAATAATAAAACATATTGTTTCGCAATGTAAGCCAAAAGTAATATGTATAAAAATGGCAGCGTGAACGTCATCGCATCACGATACGCACGAAAATAGCCTTAAATGGCTTGCTTCTACAAAAATAACAGAGCCAAAGCCATAAAACGAATACAACACATTATATTGTAGGATGTAAAGATAAGAAATGGTAGTTAGAAAAGCATATTTATTATAAAACATAATTAAAACGGTAACATGATAGAAGAAGAATTCACAAAGATGAAGAGATACCGGATTCTCTAAATTGTTTATACCGGTAACAAAGCATAGGAACAAAAGTTAAACAAATCTGTATTTCAGAAATGTTAGCTATTAAAAAGAACATTTTAATGTAAAGTACAAAAATGTATGGTCGTCTCCTTAGCGCGGTGGTAGCGCAGCTGCCTATCAAGCGGGAGACCTGGGTTCGATCCGCAGTACCGGCGTGGGGATTTTTCCACTGCTGGGAGACCGGGGTGCACTCAGCCTCCTGAGGTCCCTGGGGGGCCAATTGAGGAGCTACTTGATGGAGAAGTAGCGGCTCCAGGTCGTGAGGACCGCATTAACCGGCCGGGAGGGGCTCGAGGCGCTGACCACGTCTCACCCTCCAATATTGCACCCCATCCATGACGTCTGTAGTGGACCGAGATGGGGTACGCAGCGGCCGGGCGGTAGGCCAAAGCACCCCGTGAGCTGTCGTGCCATGGAGTTATGTTACAAAAATGTATTGATTCTAAATTAATAGGAATGTATAAAAAGTATTATAAATTTGTATTTCACGAAATGTAGAATGCTCAGTGGCAGATCGCCAGATCCGTGGTTCAAATCCCGGCTATGGCATTGAATTTTTCAGTCTGACCCTACCTATCCAGCTCCTGTCCTTCACACGGTTATGTGTAAAAAACAGTTATACCATTCACATATATGCCTTTTGCAGTGATGTTTAAACGTGTTTTGTTCTAGGCGTATTTAATTCCCAGAAGCCTAGAAGCATAAAAATAATCGAGATTCACGAAGCGAAACATTTATGTGATATACACTTGCTCGTATAGGGATTTTTAAATACATTTTCTTCTGACCATATATGCTCGCCAGAAGCCTAGAAACATTGTCGCGATTTACGAAGCGAAAAATATATGTGATATTCTTGTTCTTCGGACTCCAAACTGCTCGTTTAAACTATTTGCAGCAAATGTTAAAGAAATTTTGTTCTCAGCATATATGCTCCCCAGAATCCTAAAAGCATAAAATAATCGAGAATCACGAAGCGAAACATTTATATCATTATCTTTTTCTTTGGACTCCAGACTGCTCATGTATACCATTTACAGCAATGATGATGATGATGATGATGATGATGATGACGGTGATGATTTGTGTTTAAGGGCCCTCAACGACAAAGGTTATTAGCGCCCTCAGAAAATAAAATCTGGCCTAAAGCCAGAAATAGAATGCACCTTTAAAAGAAATTAATAAAAACTCCGAAAGGAGGCGGAAATAAAAAAAATCTCTTAAAAGAACTCGGAGAGTAAAAAAAAAAAAAAAAAAAAAGACGAAAGTGACATATAAGCGCTATAAATAAAACATTGGAGAGAAAACGATGAGAGAAAATTGTCAACAGGATAAACAAATTTAAAAACCTCACATATCACTTCATTGTCTGCCATCAGAATCTACAAATACAAAATAAACTAGAGTCTTAAGGCATATGTCACTTTGGTTAAAAATTAAAACCTTATCTACCGCTCCGGAATCATCAGCCAGGACCTCCGAAATCCTGGCCGGCAGTAGCAGGTGGCTCGAAGTGGTACTAGATGAGCAAACATAAGAAGATATGGTGGACAGAAAGTGTTTCGCTGCAGAGCGGACAGATAGGCGCTGATTCCTTTTTAAATAAGTGGCTATGACTTACAATACAGTGGCCAATACTTAATCTAGCTAAAATTAACTTTGTAACGACGAGATAGACGTGAGAAAGTCACCCAGTGTACAGGGAGCTCCTTCACCTCTCTAAGTTTGTTGCCTTGAAGAGCGGACCACTCTCCAGGCCAGCTCGATATTACCGTTCTTCGTACAAAAGTCTAAAATCTTCGGCCGTGACAAATTTAGTGGTAACACTGGGTGCAGATAATGCCTTCACCGTCGCCAAAGTCGTCAGTTCATTCCCCGGCACTCCAAGGTGTCAGGAACCCAGGCGCACTCCATTTACACCCGAAGCGTGCAAAATATAGAGGATGACCTGCTGTACTAGAGGATGGTAAACGTACAGTTCACGAAGACTCTGAAGTGCACTAAGGGAGCCACTCACAATAAGACAGTCACTCAAGTTTCAACGGCGAATACATAAAACGGCTTGGTAAATAGTATACAGCTCTGCAGAATCAATTGATGTGCTACTCGGCAAATCGAAGTAACAAAGGCACATCAAACACCATCGGCACACTTACTGCCATCGGCCACTGTATTTTGATAAACATTCTAAAAATCAAGAACGTATACTAAACATAGGTGTAGAAGATTTCGTGTAAGCCGTCATCCCGAGATCTATTTAGGAGGATGTACGTAAACCAAGGTGGGTGTACCCTCTCCCCCTTTGAAAACATGTGAAGTATTTCACGACCGTGCGTTCGAAGCAGCTCTTGGAAGCGAAATTCTGCAGGCGTTGGACTACGTAAGAGGTTTCTATAACGGTCGTCCAATCCAGAATCAAAAACGGGAGTAAACGATGGATGCGCAGGTATGCACTTCAAGCTACAGCCATAGATAGAAGAACATCCCGCCGACAGCGCAGAGGGGGGTTCGGTAGATTCGGCATAGAGGATCACAACTGGGCTAGTTGGAAATGCCCCAACAACCATCCGAATGACCCGATTGTGAACAGTATCTAACTTTCTCAGTACAGATGGGCTTGCTGAGGCATAAACAATACATCCGTAGTCTAACTTTAATCGGATCAGTGCACGATAAAAATACAGCAGTACTGTCCGATACACTAATCAAGATTTGCCGCTCAGTATCCGTAAAATATTCAGAGAACGGTCACATCGCGCTTTAAGCTGTGCTGCATGAGGGGACCAGCATAGTTTCCGATCGAATATCACCTCATCTGCGAAGGGAAGTATAGTTGGCTTAACATGAAGAGAAGGTGACATTCGCCACCTTCTGCGCCAAAAATTAACGCAGACTGTCTTCTCAGGTGAGAAACGAATGCCATTTTTCGAGCTCCAATCATAGAGATTGTCCAAACACCGCTGGAGACGGCGTTCCAAAAACGGCATATGCTGAGAAGTGCAGAAGAGGGCAAAGTCGGCCACGAATAAACAAGAAGAGACACCTGGGGGAACACAGTGCGAGATGGAATTTATCACTATAGCAAATAGCGTCATGCTGAGTACCCAGCCCTACGGCATTTCGTTCTCTTGAATAAAGTAGTTAGAAAAAACCGAGCTGACTCTTACTCGGAAGGGGCGGTCGCGTATAAACTCCTGAAAGAACAGCGTTAGGCGTTCACGTATATTCCAGCTGTGGAGGGAGCGCAAAATCCGAACCGGCCAACACGTATCATAAGCCTTCTCGAGGTAAAAAAATAGCCCAACTGTTGGACTGTTCTTCAGAAATCCGTCCATGATCTGAGTTGACAGCAACACAAGGTGGCCAATTGCTGAACGACATCGTCGAAAACCACAATGGGTGTTAGTCAGAAGGTTGTGGGATTCCAGCCACCACAACAACCGTCCATTGATCATGCATTCCATCACCTTGCATACGCAACTGGTGAGGGAAATAGGACGGTAACTGGAAGGAAGATGTCGGTCCTTTCCAGGTTTATAATGAGTATGATTGTGACCTCCCGCCACTTGTCTGGGAAAGTGCCGCCACCCCAGACACGATTATAGACCTCGGGTAGTAAAGCCTTACCATTAGGAGAGAGATGCTGCAGTATTTGGACGTCGATACCATCTGGTCCTGGTGCAGAGTGTCGTGAAGTTTAAAGTGTATTGTCTAGCTCTGCCATGGTGAAAGGCGATTATAATCTTCAAGGTTTCCAGAACGAAAGGAGAATCCTAGAGATTCCACTATTAGCCTTATCTGTAAGAAAGGCAGGGGGATAATTATCTGAATTAGACACCTGAGCGAATATACTGCCTAAGGTGTTCGCCACGTCAAACGTATCATAACAGCTTCCGCAGGGGTTTTGTGACCGGCGATGGGTATATGGAACGATTTTCCAGTCACTCAACTTATCCCATACGACAGAGGAAGATGTGTGTCGGTTAAAAGAGGCTACAAATTGGCTCCAGGGTGTGTTTTTGCTATCCTTAATAACTCGTCTAGATTGGGCATGCATTTGTTTATATTGTGTGAGATTACCCAGCGTAGGGCGACGCTGGAAAACCTTGAGAGCACGTCTGCAAGCACGAATAGCTTTCCGGCAGTCATCAGTCCACCATGGGACAGGAAAACGACGGGGTTATCCAGTTTATCGCGGAATAGAAAGCTCGGAAGCAGAAAGAATTGTCTATGTGAGGTATTCGACTAAAAAGCTCACAGAGTCGTGCTCGTTATAATTGAAAACAGCCAAGCTGGAATAGAGGTGCCAATTGGCTCTATCGAAGCGCCGTCTAGGTAAAGGAGCGGAACATGCATCCTGTGCTGTGGGACTAATGAGAATAGGACAGTGGTCGCTAGAATGTAAATCAGGGACAACATTCCATTGGAATGAAACTGCCTACTGTGGAGAACAAACCGCTATATCCAAGTGTGAAAAACTATTGAAGGCGTCGGAAAGGAATGTGGGCTCTCCGGTATTCAGGAGTGAGAGGTTATTGGTGTCCAAGAAATCGGCGAGTATGTGTCCTCTCGCACAAGCCCGAGATGAGCCTCAAAGTGGGTGGTGGGTATTAATGTACCCTACCAACAAAAATAGTGTTGGTAGCTGTGAAACAAGGTCATCTAAATCAGTGCGCGAGAGGTCATTACAAGGAGGCAGTTAGATACTACAAATGGTAAATTTCGCAGATGGCAGAGTAATCCTCACAGCAACTGGCCGGATTTCAGACTGCAAGGCGATATAATCAACGTAAATGTCATCTCTGATGAGCAACAAAGTGACCCCATGGGCTGGAATTCCTTCTGTCGGTGATAAATCACACCATACAGAAGAATAGAGGCTGAATGTGACATTATCCTGCGGACGGAGTTTTGTTTCTTGTAGGCAAGCGACTAAAGGTTGATTTTGGTTGAGCAAGAGTTCAAGCTCTGCTCGAGGTGGTAGAATGCCGCGTATGTTCCACAGTAGGATAGCCATGGTTAATAGTATGTGATAAGTACTAAATTGAAAGACGTTTCAGCAGATTCGCTTGTACTGGTCGGTTTAATTTCTTCCTTTTGGCCGTCGGACTAGCGTTGCTTTCAGGAGCGTGATCCTGCCACTTACACACTGTTCGTTTGGCAGTGAGGGCAGAATCCTCCTGTTCCATCTCTTCCAAGCGGGAGAACCCCTTTCCAATAGAAAATTTCGGTTCGGGGTTCTCGAACCGATTAGAGGTCTTGATTTGCGTAGATGGTGGCCGCCGATCCGTGCTCGCCCAGAAGATTCCCCAGAGGAGGATCTACATGGAGACTGTCGTCAACTTTTCCTTGCCTTAGATGTTATGGGAGGAATTGTCACTTTGTTTCAGGAAGTCTGAGCGGACATAACTGATCTTGAACATCTTAGCTGTGTTACCAGTGTTCTTGGCAGAGGTCGATGATTTGGTGAAACGGTTGTCGGACTGCTCTTTACGGTGGCGGATTTGACAGATGGTGGTGCCAACGCAGACATAGATGTTGAATCCTTTGGTAGCGACCGGGCTACGAGAATCTTCTCTGCTATGGTGGCCCCATTTATATCGCAGGTTTGAGTCCTGGTTTCTCGGCTCGGTACCGATTTAGCTGCGACTGAGCTATAGGTACCGAAGCGCGGGACAGAGAGTTGGCAGAGGCGCAGAAGCCAACGGGTTTCAGAGAAGGACACGAATTCACCATTTACTTTCCGTCGAACCCTGTAATCGGATGTTAAACCTTGGTCTACCAGGAACTCTTGAAGCTCCTCATTGGACAAACCGTCCAATGTGCGGATGGTAATAACGCCGCAAGAGGAGTTCAAAGGTTTATGTTTCTCGAATTTAATGGGTTAGCTGCCTAACATTTTGGCTCTAAATATTTTCTCTGCCTGGGGATACTGAAAGTGCCTCAACCAAGAGTGTACAATTGCAAGCTATAATACAGGATTTCAACGGACCAGGAATTTTGTGTAGACCCATTTGAATAGCAAAAGGGCTAACCGACGTACATTTTCTACCATCTTCAGTTGTATTTATAACCAAGTAGCGAGGACCATTACATTCGACTACTTCTTTTCCTAGTACTAATTTATTTTCAGTTTTGGGGTTTGCCATAAAAAAGCATATAAATTCATCCCCCAGTACTCCCCACCCAGCACGGAGCCCAACAAAGGGTCATTCCATTGGGGTGACGGGGCTACACAGGGGATATAGCAGGCTCGCCGTCCCACTCACACTATAGTTCATTATAATACCTAGTCCTGGCCGATTGACTAGAAGGGGTTAATCCCTAGCCTCCCGTTTAGGTGAAGCAGAAACCAAAGTGGTGTATTATGCTGCGCACCGCCCCCAGTTACTGAAAATCAGAAGCCCAGGCTCAGGTACGCAACCCTCAATCAACCAGGATATTCCTTTGCTCCGACACGGGTCTCCACGCACGGCCTACACGTGGCTGGGCATTTTAACCTACTGACTTCTTCATCCCTTAGAGTTTGCCCACAGAGAGAGTCAAAGGTGGAACGGGACCCCGGGTGCGCCTAATCCGTACCTACCGTAGTAGGACCGAATTTTATATAACTTTTGTTCTGAGAATATTTGCTCTCCAGAAGCCTAGAAGCATAATAAAATCGAGATTTACGAAGCGAAAAATGTATGTACTATTCTTGTTCTCCGGACTCTAAACTGCTCGTATACACCATTTGCAGCGATTTTTAGATAATTTTTGTACTGAGCATATTTAATCGCCGGATGCTTAAGAGCATAAAAAATTATGATTTACGAAGCGAAGCATTTATGTGTTATTCTTGTTCTCCGGACACCAAACAGCTCGTATGTACCATTTGCAGCGATTTTTAAAGAACTTTTGTCCTGAGCATATTTGCTCAACAGAAGCTTAGAAACATAAAAAATCAAGATTTACGAAGCGAAAAATGTATGACATATTCTTGTTCTACGGACACCAAACTGTTGGTTTATACCATTTGCAGCATTCTCAGAATAGTTGCTCCGCAAAAGCCTAGATGCCTAAAAAAATCGAGATTCACGAAGCAAAAAATGTATGGGATATTGTTGTTCTCCGGACTTCAAACTGCTCGTATATAACATTTGCAGCAATTTTTAAACAACTTTTGATCTAGGCATATTTGCTCCCATAAGCCTTGAAGCATAAGAAATCTGAGATTTAAGAAGCAAAAAATATATGTCATATTCTCGTTCTCCGAACAAAAATCTGCTTGTTTATATCATTTGGAGCCATTTTTAAAGACATTTTGTAATGAGTATCCGTGCGCCTAGAAGTCTAGATGCAACAAAAAATCGAGATTCACGAAGTGAAAAATTAATGTGATATTCCTATTATCCGGTCTCCAAACTGTTCGTTCATAAATAACATTTGCAGCGATTTTTAAAGAACTTTTGTCCTGAGTATATTTGTTCGCCTGAAGACTGAAAACGTCAAAAATCGAGATTTACGAAGCGAAAAAAATTATATGATATTCTTATTTTCCGGACTCCAAACTGCTCGTTATATCATTTTCAGAAAATTTAAAGAACTTTTCTTCTGCTCATATTTTTCCACCAGAAGCCTAGAAGTATAACAAAATCGAGATTTACGAAGTGAAAAATTTATGTGATACTCTTGGTCTCCGGAATCCAAACAGCTCGTATATACTATTTGCAGCGATTTTTAAATACTTTTGTTCTGAGCATATTTGTTCGCCTGAAGCGCAGAAACGTAAAAAAATCGAGATTTACGAAGCGAAAAAGTTATGTGATATTTTTGTTTTGCGGACCCCAAAGTGCTCCTTCATACATTTGAAGCGATTTTAAAGAAGTTTTGTTCTGATCACATTTGCTAACCAGAAGCCTAGGAGCAACAAAGATCTAGATTTACGATGCGACAAATTGATGTGAAGTTCATGTTGTCCGGACTCCAAACTGCTCGTATATACCCTTTGTAGCTATTTTTAAAGAACTTTTGTCCTGAGCAAATTAGCTCGCCAGATGCCTAGAAACTTCAAAAAATCAAGCTATACGAAGCGAAAAATTTATGTCATATTCTTGTTCTCTGTTCACCAACCTGCTTCTTTATACTATTTAAAGTGATTTTAAAGAACTTTTGTTCTGAGCATATTTATTCCCAGAAGCCTAGATGCATAAAAAAAGAGATTCACGAAAAGAAACATTTATGTGACATTCTTGTTCTCCTGACTCCAAACTGCTCAGATAAACCACTTGCAACGACTTTAAACAACTTTTCTTTTGAGCATATTTGCTCGTGGAAGCCTAGAAACATAAAATTATCGAGATTTACGAAGCGAAAAATTGATTTAATAATCTTTCTTTCCGGAATCCAAAGTGCTGGTATATACCAATTGCAGCGATTTTTAAAGAACTTTTGTTCTGATTATACTTGCTCCCTAAAAGCCCAGATGCATCAATAAATCGAGATTCATGAAGTTATAAATTTATGTGATGTTCTTGTTCTCCGGACTCCAAAGTGCTCGAATATTTCATTTGCGGCGATTATTAAACAATTTTGTTCTGAGCATATTTTCTCACTAAGAAGCCTAGGAGGATCAAATAATCGAGATTGTCGAAGCGAAAAATTCATGTGATATTCTAGTTCCCCATACTCCAAACTGCTCGTAAACAGCATTTGGAGCGATTTTTAAACAACTGAGAATATTTGCTGCCCACAAGCCTAGAAGCATAAAAAAAAAAAAATAGAGAAAAAATTTACGAAGCGAATATATTGTCATATTTATTCTCTGGACACCAATACTTCTTGCATTTGCAGCGATTTTTATAAAACTTTTTTTTTTCTGAGCGTATTAGTTCCACAGAAGGCTAGATGCAATAAACATTGAGATTCCTGAAGCGAAAACTTTATATGATAAGCTTGATCTCCGGGCTACAAACTGCCAGTATATAGCATTTGTAGCGAGTTTTATACAACGTTTGTTCTGAGTATATTTGATCGCCAGAAGCCTAGAAGCATAAACAAATCGAGATTTACAAAGCGAAAAATTTAGATCATATTCTTGTTTTGCACATTCCAAACTGCTTGTATATACAATTTGCAGCGATTATTAAAGAACATTTGTTCTGAACATATTTCCTCGCCAGTAGCCTAGAAATATCAATAAATCGCGATTTCCGATGCAATTTTTTTTTTATTTATTTATTTTTTTTTGTGATATTCTTGTTCTCCGGACTATAAATTGCCCGTTTATACTACTTGCAGCGACTTCTAAAGAACTTTTATTCTGAGCGAATTACTTATCCCCAGAAGCCTAAAAGCATAAAAATTCGATTTTCAGGAAGGGAAAAATGTATGTGATATTCTTGAACTCTGGACTCCAAACTGCTTGTTTATACAATTTGCAGCGATTTTAAAACACTTTTTGACCTGAGCGTATTTGTTCGTCAGAAGTCTAGTAGCTTCAAAAATCTACTTTCACGAAGGGAACATTTCAAGTAATATTCTAGATCTCAGGACTCTAAACTGCTCGATTATACCATTTGCATCGATCTTTAAAGAACATTTATTCTGAGCAGAAGTCTGGAAGCATAAAAAAAACCTGTTTCATGAAGCGAAACATTTGTTTGATATATCTGTGCTACGGACTTCACACTGCTCGCTTATGCCATTTGTATCGATTTATAAAGAAACTTTTTTCCGTGTATGTTTGCTCTACAAAAGCCGAGAAGCATTAAAATTTGGGGTTTCGCGAAGTGAAACATTTGTGGGATATTCTTGTGCTCCGGACTCCAAAACTGCTCGTTTATATTGTTAGCATCGATTTTTAAAAAAACGTTTGTTCTGAGCATATTTGTACGTCAGAAGCCCAGAGGCATCAAAAAATTGAGTTTCACGAATCGAAAAATTTGTGATATTCTTGTTCTCCATACTCCAAACTGCTCGTTTATACCATTTGCATAAAGATTTAAAGAACTTTTGTACTGAGCATATTTACAACTCAGAAGCCTAGAAGTATAAAAAAATCGAGTTTCACGAAGCGAAAAAATTATGTAATATTCTTGTTCTCAAAACTCCAAAATGCTCGTTTATAACATTTGCATCGATTTTTAAAGAGCTTTCGTTCAGAGCATATTTGCTCGTCAGTAGCATCGAAGCATAAAAAAATCGAGTTAAACGAAGCCTACAATTTATATGATATTCTTGTTCTCCAGTCTCCAAACTGCTCGTTTATACCATTTGCATCGATTTTTAAAGAACTTTTCTTCAGAGCAATTTTCGTTTATAACATTTGCATCTATTTTTAAATACTTTTTGTTCAAAGTATATTTGCTCGTCGGAAGACTCGAGTCATTAATATTTGGGGTTCAGGAAGTGAAAGATTTATATGTTATTCTTTTTGTCCAGACTCCAAACTGCTTGTTCATACCACCTGTAGGGATTTTTAAACAACTTTTTTTCTGTGCATACTTTTTCGCCAAAAGCCTAGAAGCATCAAATAATCGAAATTCACGAAACGAAAAATGTATGTGATATTCTCTTGCTCCGGACTACAACTGCTCATATGTACCATTTGCATCGAGTTTTAAAGAACTTCTGTTTTGTGGATATTTGCTTTTCAGAAGCCTACAAACATTAATATTTGGTGTTTCACGAACTGAAAGATTTGTGTGATATTCTTGTGCTCCGGAACCCAAAATGCCTCTTTATACAATTGCATCGATTTTTAAACATTTCTTGTACTAAACATATTTGGTCTCCAGAAGCTCAGAAACATCATCAAATCGAGATTCACGTAACCAAAAATGTATGTGATATTCTTGTGCTCTGGACTCTAAACTGCCCGTTTATATCACTTGTAAAGATTTTTAAAGAACTTTTATACTGAGCACAATTGGTCCCCATAAGCCTAGAAGCATAATAAAATCTAGTTTAACGACGCGAAAAACTAATGCGATTTTCTTGTGCTACGGACTCCAAACTGCTCGTTTATAACTGAAGAACTTTGTTCTGAGCATATTTGCTCGTCAGAAGCCTAGAGACATCAAAATCGAGTTTCACGAATTGTAAAATTTATGTGATATTCTTGTTCTCCGGCCTCGAAACAGCTCGTTTATACCATTTGCATTGATTTTTTAACCGCTTTTATACTGAGTGTACTTGGTATCCAGAATCCTAGAAGCATCAAAGAATTGAGTTTCAGAAACCGAAAAATTTATGTTATATTCTTGATCTCCGGAATCCAAACTGCTCGATTACAACATTTGCAGCGACTTCTAAATAATTTTGTTCTGAGTATATTTGCTCGTCAGAAATCTACAAGCATCTAGGAATCGAGTTTCAGGAAGCGAATAATGTATGTGATATTCTTGTGCACCGGACTCCAAACTGCTGGATTATACCATTTGGAGTGAGTTTAAAACAATTTTGTTCTGAGCGTAGAAGTATAAAAAATCGAGTTTCACAAAGCGAAACATTTATATGATATTTTTTGCTCCGGATTACAAAATTGTCGTTTATACAATTTGATTAGATTTTGAAAGAATTTTTGTTCTGAGCATATTTGGTCCCCAGAAACCTAGAATAATAAAAAAATCCGGTATCACGACTTGAACAATTAAGGTGACATACTTGTGCTGAGGACTCCAAAGTGCTTTTTTATACCATTTTCAGCAAATTTGTAACAACCTCTGTTCAGGGCAAATTTGGACGCCAGAATTTTGGAAGAATGAAAAAATCGATTTACACGAAACGTAAAGTGTTTGTGATAATCTTTTTCTCCACACTCCAAACTGCTCGTTTATATCATTTATGGGAATTTTTAACAACTTTTGCTCTGAGCATATTTTTCACCAGAAGTCTAGAAGCATACAAAATTTGACTTTCACGAAACGAAAAATTTTTGTGATATTCTTGTTCTCCACACTCCAAAAAATTCGTTTATACCATTTGCAGCGACTTTTTAACAACTTTTGTTCTGAGCATATTTGTCGCCAGAAGCCGAGAAGCATAAAAAAATCGACTTTTATGAAACGAAAAATGTTTGTGAAATTCTAATTATCCACACTCTAAACTGCTCCTTTATACCATTTGCAGTGAATTCGTAACAACTTTTGTTCTGGGCATATTTGGGGCTCAGAAGCCAAAAAGAAATCAAAATATCCACTTTCACGAAACGAATTTTTGTTGTTGTGATATTCCTCTTCGCACACACCAAAGTGCTCCTTTATTGGTATAAACGAATTATAACAAGTTTTGTTCTGAGCATATTTGGTCGCCAGAAGCTTAGAAGTATAAACAAATCGACTTTCACGAAACGAAATATTTAGGTGATATTCTTGTTCTCCGCAATCCAAACTGCTCGTTTATGGCGTTTGTTGCGAATTTGTAACAACTTATTCTCTGGGCATATTTGTTCACCTGAAGCCTAGAAGTATAAAAAAATTGAGTTTCACGAAACGAGAGATATTCTTGTGCTGCTGACTCCAAAGTGCTTGTCTATACCATTTGAAGCGAATTCGTAACAACCTTTGTTCTGAGCATATGTGGTCACCAGGAGCCTGGAAGCATAAAAAACATTTCTCGAAACGAAATATTCTTATGATGTTATATTTATCCACAGTCCAAACTGCTCGTGTATATCATTTGCTGCGAATTTGTAACAACTTTTACTCTTAGCACATTTGGTCGCCAGATTGCATTAGAAAATGGACTTTCACGAAACGAAAACATTTAGTGATATTCATATTCTGTGCACACGAAAACTGGTCGTTTATACCATTTGTAGCGAATTTGTAGCAATTGTTGTGCTGGGCATATTTGTTAACCAGAAGCCTAGAAGCATAAAAAATCGACTTTCTCGAAACGAAAAATGTTTGTGATATTCTTGTTCTCCACACTCCAAATTGCTCGTTTATCCGATTTGCAGCAAATTTGTTACAACTTTTGTGCTGGGCGCATTTGAGCGCCAGAAGCCCAGAAGCATAAAAAAATCGACTGTCACGAAACAAAACATTTTTGTGATATTCTTATTCTCCAAACTGCTCATATTAACCATTTGCAGGGAATTGGTAGCAAGTTGTTCTGCCCATATTTGGTCGCCAGAAGCCAGTAAGCATAAAAAAAATCGACTTTCACGAAACAAAAAATGTTTTTGATATTGTTGTTTTCCACACTCCAAACTGGTCGTTTGTACCCTTTGCAGCGAATTTGTAAAAACTTTTGTTCTGAATATATTTGGACGCCAGAAGCCTGAAAGCACAAAATATCGAACTTCACGAAACGAAAAATATTTCTGATATTCTCTTTCTCTAAAATCCAACTGCTTGTTTTTACCATTTGCAGCGAATTTGTAACAACTTCTGTTCTGAGAATAATTGGTCGCCAGAAGACTGGAAGCATAAAAAAATCGACTATCCCGAATCGAAAATTTTTTGTAATATTCTTGTTCTCCACACTTCTAACTGCTCGTTTACCATTTGCAGCGAATGTGTAACAAGCTTTGTTCAGGGCATATTTGGTCGCAAAAGCCTAGAAGCATAAAAAAATCAACTTTCATTAAACGAACATTTTTTGTGATATTCTTGTTCTCAACAGTCCAAAACTGCTCGTTTATACCAGTTGCAGAGAATTTGTAACAACTTTTGTTCTGAGCACATTTGGTAGCCAGAAGCTTTTAAGCATCAAATAACGACTTTCCGGAAACGAAAAATGTTTGTGACATTCCTGTTCTCCACACTCTCAACTGCTCGTTTATACCATCTGCAGCGACTTTTTAACCTGGGTATAATTTGGTCGCCAGATCCTGGAATCATTAAAAAGTCGATTTTCAGGAAACGAAAATGGTTTCTGATATTCTTCTCCTCCAAATTCCCAACTTCTAGTTTATACCATCTGCAACGATTTTGTAACAACTTTTTTCTGGGCATATTTGGTCGTCATAAGCCTAGAAGCATTAAAAATTCGACTTTCACAAAACGAGAAAATGTTGTGATATTCTTGTTCCCCACACTCCAAACTGCTCGTATTTACCATTTGCAGGAAATTTTTAACAACTTTAGTTCTGGGCATACTTGGTCGCCAGAAAACTAGAAGCATAAAAGAATTGACTTTCACGAAACGTAAAATTTTTGTGATAATGTTATTTTCCACACTTTCAAACTGCTCGTTTATACAATTTGCAGCGAATTTGTAACAACTTTTGTTCTGAGCACATTTGGTCGCCAAAAGCCCAAAAGCATCAACAAATTGACTTTCAGGAAATGAACAATTTTAGGATATTCTTGTTCTCCACACTCCATAATGCGCATTTATACCATGTGCAGCAAATATGTAACATTTTTATGTTCTGGGAATTTTTGGTCCCAAGATGACTAGATGGATAAAAAAATCGACTTTTATGAAACGAAAAAAGTTTGTGATATTCTAATTCTCCACATTCCAAACTGCTCGTTTATACAATTTACAGCGATTTCCTAACAACGTTTGTTCTAGGCATATTTAGGGCCCAGAAGCCAATAAGCATAAAAAAGATCCACTTTCACAGAGCAAAATTTTTTGTGATAGTCACGTTTGCCACACACCTAACTGCTCGTTATATTGGTATAGCAAATTTGTAACAAGTTTTGTTCTGAACATATTTGGTTGCCAGAAGCCTAAAAGCATAGAGAAATCGACTTTCTGGAAACGAAATATTTTTGTGATGTTCCTGTTCTCCACACTCCGTACTGCTCATTTATGGTAATAGCAGCGAATTTGTAACAACTTATGTTCTGGGAATATTTGTTCGCCTGAAGCCTAGAAGTATCAAAATATCGAGTTGCACCAAACGAGAAAACCATGTGTCATTCTTGTTCTCCACACTCCAAACTGCTCCTTTATACCATTTGCTGTGTATTTGTAACAACTCTTGTTCTGAGCATATTTGGTCGCCAGAGGCCTAGAAGAATAAAAAAAAATCGACTTTCACGAAACGAAAAACATTTTTGAAATTCTAGTTCTCCACACTCCCAAGTGCTGGCTTATACCATCTGCAGCGGATTTGTAACACATTATTTTTATGGGCATATTTTGTCGCCAGATGCCTTAGATTCAAAAATCGATTTTCATGAAACGAAAACATTTTTTTATATTATTGTTCCTTACACTACAAACTGCTCTTTTAAATCATCTGCAGCGAATTTGTAGTAACTTTTGTTCTGGGCAAATATGGTGCCAGAAGCCTATAAGAATGAAAAAATCGACCTTTACGAAAAGAAAAATGTTTGTGAACTTCTTGTTCTCCACACCGAAACTGCTTGTTTATACAAATTGCAGCAAATTTGTGACAGCTTTTGTTGTGGGCATATTAGGTCACCAGAACTTAAGAAGCATAAAGAAATATACTTTCACGAACCGAAAATTGTTTGTTATATTCTTTTTCTCCACACTCCACCATTTGAAGCGTACTTGGAACAACTTTTGTTCTGGGCATATTTGGTCGACAGTAGCCTGAAAGCACAAAAAATTTGACCTTCACGAAACGAAAAACTTTTGTGATATTCTTGTTCTCCACACCTTAAACTGCTCGTTTTTACTTTCTCTATACTCACTATGTACACAGTGTATAGAGAATGTATTGCACTTCACCAAAAAATTCCATACCGAAATTTTACCAGAAACACATGTTTTAGAGTCCCCTGTATCCAAAAAAAGTATTTTCAAAAAAGGTCCGTGTGTGTGTGTCCGTATGTCCGTGTGTCCGTGTGTCCGTGTGTCAGTGTGTCCGTGTGTCTGTGAACACGATAACTCAAAAACGAAAAACGGTAAAATACCAAACTTGGTATTTAAGTTTAGTATCTTCCAGGGATGCGACACGAACATGTTGAGAAAAATCCCCCCACCCCAAACTACCCTTTACATGGAACTTTTTTCGAATTTTTTTTTTCTAATAAATGACTCTAACGATTTTGATTAAAATATCGTATATTGAAGTTATTTACCTGACAAATAAAATGTGTATTCTGAATTTTCTGGGAATAGCCTCTTAAGACTACTTTATTCTGGATGCATTTTCCATAACTACTAAACCGTAAGAGATGGACAAAAACCTAACCCATAAAAAATGTAGAGCACGTTAAAGCACACAATTTATGTTATATACATTTTTATTCGTGGAGTTGATCGTTTTTGAGATATTTGTTGTTTTCGGTTTCAGCTTTGAAAAACTAATACTTTTCTCATACAGGAATTTGTCAACTCCTGTCAATACAAACAAAGGAACATCAGTCACATAGCAACCAGCTTTTGGCTTTCACTTTAACCTACGGTACTCCCTTATTTCGCTTCTACTTGCAATAAAGCAAGAAATAAGATTATTTCTGCTAATTTTTCTCGATTAGCATGAAATTAATAAAAGATAAACTTATTAAAATAATAATTTACAGAGAATTAGAGAAAGTCATGTGAATGGAACCATCAGATTTTTACTTTCTTTAGCCCCATATGTACAATGTACATAGGGATAGGGAAGTATTGTATTCCACCCAAAAATTCGATACCGAGATTTCACCGGAAATACATGTTTTAGGACCCCTGTATCCAAAAAAAGCATTTTGAGAAAAAGGTCCGTGTGTGTGTGTGTCCGTGTGTCCATGTGTCCGTGTCTCCGTGTGTCTGTGAACACGATAACTCAAAAACAAAAAGCAGCTAAAATACGAAACTTGGTATTTAAGTTTAGTATCTTCCAGGGATGCGACATGAGGATTTTGAGAAAAATCTCCCCACCCCAAACTACACTTTACATGAAACTTTTTTCGAAAATGTTGATCTTCTAAAAAATGGCTCTAACGATTTTGATTAAAATATCATATATTAAAGATATTTATCTAACAAATAAAATGCATATCTTGAATTTTCTGGGAATAGCTTCTGAAGACCTGTTTATTCTGGATAAATTTTGCTTAATTTGGCATAACTAGTAAACCGTAAGAGATAGACAAAAACTTACGCCAGATGCGTGAAAGCATAAAAAAATCGACTTTCAGGAAACAATTTTTTTTGGTTGATATTCTTGTTCTCCATACACCGAACTGCTCGTTTATACCATCTGCAGCGAATTTGTAACAGCTTTTGTTCTGGGCACATTTTTCGACAGAAGCCTAGAAGCATTATTAAGTCGACTTTCACAAAACGTAAAATGTTTGTGATTCCAAAACTGCTCGTTTATACCATTTATAGCAAAATTGTAACAACTTTTGTTATGAGCATATTTGGTCGCCAGAAGCATCAATAATCGACTTTCACGAAACGAAACATTTTTGTGGTATTCTTGTAATCCACACCAAACTGCTCGTCTATGGCATTTGCAGCGAATTTGTAACATCTTTTGTACTGGGCATATTTGGGCGCTAGAAGCCTATAAGCATCAAAAAATCGACTTTCAAGAAACGAAACTGCTCACTCCAAACTGCTCGTTTATTCAATTTGTAGCGAATTTGTAACAAACATTGTTTTCGGTATATTTGATAGCCAGAAGATTCTAGACTTCAAAAAATCGACTTTCACGAAAGGAAACATTTTTGTGATATTGATTTTCACCACACTCACACTGCTCATTTATACCCTTTGCAGCAAATTTGTAACAGCTTTTGTTCCAGAAGCCTGGAAGCATAAAAAAATAGACTTTCTCCAAACGAAAAAATGTTGTGACATTCTTGTTCATCACACTCCAAACTGCTCATGTCAGCGAATTTGGAGAAACATTTGCTCTGGGTATATATGGTTTCCAGAAGTCTAGAAGCATTAAAAATTCACTTTCTCGGAATAATTTTTTTTTGTGATATTCTTAATCTTGCACGCCAAACAGCTCGTTTATACCATCTGCAGCGAATTTTGAGCAACTTTTGTTCTGGTCATATATGGTCGCCAGAGGCCTAGAAGCATCATAAAATTGATTTTCTCGAAAGGAAAATTTTTATTTATATTCTGCTTCTCCACACTCCAATCTGCTCGTTTATACCATTTGCAGCGAACTTGTAACAACTTTTGTTCCGAGCATATTTGGTCTCCAGAAGCCTAGAAACATAAAAAAAGATGGACTTCCTCTAAACGAAAAAAAATTGTTATGTTGTTCCCTAATGCTCGTTTATAGAATTTGCAGTGAATTTGTAACAACTTTTGTTCTGAAATTATTTGGTCGCCAGAAGCCTAGAGGCATCAAGAAATCGACTTCCTGGAAACGAAAAATGGATGTGATATTCTTGTTCTCCAAACACCTCGTTTATACCATTTTCAGCAAATTTGGAGCAAATTTCGTCCTGGGCATATTGGTCTCCAGAAGCCTTGAAAACAAAAAAACAAAAAAAAAAAAAATAGAATGTTAGTGATATTCCTGTTCTCCACACTCCAAACTGCTCGTTCATAGCATTTGCAGCTTATTTGTAACAACTTTTGTTCTGAGCCTATTTGTTCGCCTGAAGCCTAGAAGCATAAAAAAATTGAATTTCTCGAAACGGGAAATTTTTGTAATATTCTTGGTCTCCACACTCCAAACTGCTGGTATATACCATTTGCAGCGAATTTGTTACAAATTTTGTGCTGAGCATATTTGGTCGCAAGAAGCCTAGAAGCATCAAGCATTCGACTTTCGTGAAACGAAAAATGTTTGTGATATTCCTATTCTTCATACTCCAAACTGCTCGTTTATACCATTGGCAGCCAATTTGGTCCAAGATTTGTTCTGGCCATATATGGTTGGCAGAAGCCTTGAAGCATAAAACAATATACGTTATCGAAACGAAAAATTATGGTGATCTCCTTATTCTCGACACTCCAAACTGCGGGACCGAACCGCTGATCTTAGCCGAAACTGTGAAGTTTCTTGGCTTGGTATTCGACAGAAAGCTTAACTGGTCGTCCCATGTTTCTTCTCTAAAGGCTAGATGTGATCGTGCACTTAATATTTTACGAGTTATATGTGGCACGTCCTAGGGAGCAGATCGCACGGTGCTATTACAGCTCTACTGTTCGCTTGTTCGCTCTAAAACTGGTTATAGGTGCATTGATTACTCTTCGACTTTTCCTTCGGTTTATCGACGTTTAAACCCAGTCCACCATCGAGGGCTTCATCTGGTACTTGGTGTGTTTCCGACTAGCCCGGTTATTAGTTTGGCTGCGGAGGATGCTGAACCTCTGCTGTCTCATAGGCGTGACCTGCTTCTTTGCAGTTATGTTATCCGCCTCCTTGTCTTGCCTTCAAGTTATTCTTTGACCAGTCTCTTGACCGTCAATATGCTGTCAGCGCAGTTGCCTTGCTCCCCGCAGTTTTCGTCTGCTTCTTCGGCTCTTGGATTTTAGCCTACCGCCAGTGTTTCCACGTTACGTTACGTTACGTTACGTTGCGACACACAGTTCCACCTTGGGTTGGAATCCATGCCGAAATCAACGGCTCAACATTCAGTCTTGTGGGATGCGCTTTCGTTTTTAATTTGCAGTTATACATTTCATCTTTTAGGGCAATGTTCGATTTTTACCGCCGAACTTTTTAGTATCTATCAGGCTCTTCTTTTTATACGGGGACAGGATTTAAGGCAGTTTGTTATCTGTAGCGATTCCTTTAGTGCACTGCGTGATCTGTATCCCTGTCATCCATTGATACAGCGTATACAGGATCTCCTGCTATCGCTCGTTGACGCTGGCGTCGGCGTGTCGTTTGTTTGGGTTCCTGGTCACGTAGGTGTGAGCGGAAACGAACAAGCGGACACAGCTGCCAAGTCTGCAATTTTATTGCCTAAAGTTTTTAGCACCACCGTTCCTCCAGGTGATGTTCGTGTTCACCTGCGCCGGGTAATTCTTTCGCGCTGGTTCGCGGAATGGTCCGGGGTGCTTGACAACAAACTGAGAGCGGTCAAGCCCCTTCCTGTCCCCTGGCCTACTTCCTCGCGTGCATGTCGCCACGATGAGGTGGTTTTAGCGCGACTGCATTGCCGTTTTAGCCACCAGCATCTTTTAATTGGGAACCCGCACTTCAATGTGCTTCGTGTAATGAGCCTTTGACGGTGCGTCAACTTTTATGGGAGTGCCACCTTTATTCTGTGCTGCGTGCGTCCCTGTGTCTGCCTACTGACATCCCCAACCTTCTGGGCGACAACCCTGTATCTTGTGAGGGACTTTTTAATTTTCATCGCCGCTTCGGGATGTGCAGTAGGGTTTAATTTTATCTCTGGGTTTTACCTTTTACGGACTGGTGTCTTTAGTCCCTCGTTTTTGGTCTGGCTTTGGTAGCCTTTTAACGCTATCCCTGCTTTAACCCTTGTGTGGTACTCCTGTTTTTGTGGTTTTTATGCTTTTTAATATTTATCTCTTTTATTTACCCTTGGGCGCTAATGACCTTTGCAGTTGTGGGCCCTAAAACTCTAATATTACTACTAATACAGTCCAAACTGCTCGTTTATACCTTTTGCAGCGATTTTGGTGACACTTTTTTTCTGGACACTTTCTGTGACACTTTTCGTCAGAAGCCTTCCAGCATAAAAAAGTCGACCTACTCGAAACGAAAACTGTTTGTGATATTATTGTTCCCCATACTGCAAACTGCTATTTGATACCATTTGCAGACAATTTTAACAACTTTTTTTCTGAATATATTTAGTCTCCAGAAGCCTAGAAGGATCAAATAATCGACCTTCTCGAATCAAATATTTTTGTGATATTCTTTACCTCCACACTGCAAATTGCTCGTTTATACTATTTGAAACAAATTCGGAGCAACTTTTGTTCTGGGCATATATGGTCGCCAGAAGTAGAATCATAAAAAATGGACTTTCTCGAAACAAAAATGTTTGTGATATTCTTGTTTTCCACTCTCCAAACTGCTCGTTTATAACATTTGCAGCGAATTTGTAACAACTTTTGTTCTGAGTTTTGTTTGCCAGAAGCCAAGAGGCATGAAAATATCGATTTTCCCGAAAATAATTTTTTTGTGATATTGTTGCTCTCTACACTCAAAACACGTCGTTTATACCATTGGCAACCATTTGGAGCAACTTTTGTGCTAGGCATGTATGCTCGCCAGAAGTCTAGAAGCATCTAAAAATCGACTTTCTCGGAAACAAAAATGTGTTTGATATTCTTGTACTTCACACTCCAAACTGATTGTTTATATCATTTGCTGCGTATTATTATTATTAACTTTTTTTTCTGAGGCTGTATGGTGCCAGAGGCATAGAAGCATAAAAAATTCGACTTTCTTGAAACGAATTTTTTTTGTGATATTCTTGTTCTCCACACTCCAAACTGCTCCTTTGACCATTTGCAGCGAATTTGTAACAACTTTTGTTCTGGGCACATCTGGTCGCCAGAAGCCTAGAAACATAAAAAAATCGACTTTCACGAAAAGAAAAATTTATGTGATATTCTTGCTCTCATCACTCTAAACTGCTCGTTTATAACATTTGCCGCGAATTGATAATAACTTTTATTCTGCGCATATTATGTCTCAAGAAGCATAAACAACTGGGGATATTCCGGCAGCCCCCGTCGACTGAAGGTCATGGAATTTGCCAAATGACATTCAACTCGCTGATCAAAGCTTTAACAAACCTAGTGCCATAGATGTTCTAATTGGGGCAGAATTATACATATTTTTGTTAGTTGATGGATGTAGGACGAATGGTAGTGATCTTCCAATATTGAAAAACTCTGTTCTTGGGTGGATAATATCAGCTCCTGTACGAAATCCTAGTCAGATTAGTGGCAATTTTGAAGCCCAGTCAGCACTCTTCGCTATTGAAGATGGCGATCTAGGAAGTAAGATGGAA
Organism: Hymenopus coronatus; assembly: GCA_030762935.1. Classification (NCBI taxonomy): domain Eukaryota; kingdom Metazoa; phylum Arthropoda; class Insecta; order Mantodea; family Hymenopodidae; genus Hymenopus; species Hymenopus coronatus. The sequence goes on from CM060892.1 coordinate 163,475,878, forward strand.
AGGTTTTGGAGCATTGAAGAAGTGGCCGAAGTGCACCGAATTTGGAGCAACTTTTGTTCTGGGAATATTTGTTCTTCTGAGGCCTAGAATCATCGAAAAATCGACTTTCTCGAAAAGGAAAATTTTTGCTAGATTCTTGTTCCCCACAATTCCAAACTGTTGTATATAGTTTTTGTAGCGTATTTGGAGCAACTTTTGTTCTGAGCATATTTCTTCTCCTGAGGTCTAGAAACATCGAAAAATTTACTTTCTCGAAATGAAAATGTTTTGTGATATTCTTGTTTCCCACACTCCAAACTGTTTGTTGCAACATTTGTGCTGAGAATATTTGGAGGACAGGGTGCCGAAAAGGAGGCATAGCTGCAGGAATGACGCGTTTGAACTTGTTATCTGGGTCGAGCGGAAGCGCCGCGATACGAGAGCATAGAATACCTAGTGCTCTCGTACGCGATTACGCCTGTACCACGCTGAAATAAACTAAGTCCACGACCTTGAGTGGTTTGCGTGCAAGAAGGGCATATAGCGCGCAGCGGAAGTTTTTAAAAAAGCATTAGGCGGCTACCCAAGCACGGATAGCGCCAACTACTGATGTATTTAGGTTACCTTGTTCGCTTTGGATTTCGATTACCAAGTATAGGTATTCGTTTGCTTGTACTCGGGCCTATCTTTTGCTATACCATCTACATGGATTTAGATTAAAAGTTAGATTTGCTTTTTGAGCAACTGCAGACATTTGATGCATGCCAATTATGGTGTCTTGAAAATCTTGAAGGTGATTTAGTTCATCCTCGTGTAAATCTCGTCTTGAATGAATGATATATATAGTGCCTATTATGGCTCCCATCATTGTTGTAGAACGGAAGTCTAAATGTAGCTTCCAGCCTAGTAATGTGCCAGAATCAGGAACTGTCCACAGTTGTGATATTCTTGTTCGCCAATCACCAAACTGCTCGTATATAGCTTTTGCAGCGAAATTGGAGCAACTTTTGCTGTGAGCATATTTGGTATCCAGGGAGCCGAAAAGTATAAGAATATGAACTTGTTCGAAAAAGAACATTTTGGTTATAGTCTTGGTCCTCACACTCCAAACTGCTGGTATATAGCTTTTGCAGCAAATTAGGAGCAACATTTGTGCTGAGAATATTTGGAGGCCAGGTGCCGAAAAGAATAAAAAAATCGACTTTCTCGGAAAGGAAAATTTTTGTGACATTCTTGTTACCCATACTCCAAACTGCTCGTATATAGCTTTTGCAGCGAATTTGGAGCAAATTTTTTTAGGAGCATATTTGTTCTCCTGAAACATAGAATCATCGAAAAATCGACTTTCTCGAAATGAAATTTTTTTGTGGTATTCTTGTTCCCCACACTCCAAACTTTGCAGCGAAATTGGAGCAACTTTTGTTCTGAGTACATTTGGTGGCCAGGGAGCCGCAAAGTATAAGAAAATCGACTTTCTCGAAAAGGAAAATTTTTGCTAGATTCTTGTTCACCACACTCCAACCTGCTGGTATATAGCTTTTGCAGCGAATTTGGAGCAACTTTTGTTCTGAGCATATTTGTTCTCCTCAGACCTAGAATCTTCGAAAAATCGACTTTCTCGAAATGAAAATTTTTTGTGATATTCTTGTTTCCCACACTCCAAACTGTTTGTTGCAACATTTGTGCTGAGAATATTTGGAGGCCAGGGTGCCGAAAAGAATCAAAAAATCGACTTTCTCGGAAAGTAAAATTTTGAGACATTCTTGTTACCCACACTTCAAACTGCTCATATATAGCTTTTGCAGCGAATTAGGAGCAAATTTTTTTAGGAGCATATTTGTTCTCCTGAAACATAGAATGATCGAAAAATCGAGTTTCTCAAATGAAAAGTTTTTTCTAGATTCTTGTTCCCCACAGTCGAAACTGCTGGTATATAGATAGCTTGTAACGAATTTGGAGCAAATTTTGTTCTGAGCATATTTCTTCTCCGGAGGCCTAGAATCATCGAAAAATCGACTTTATCGAAGTGAAAATTTTTTGCAATATTCTTGTTCCCCACACTCCAAACTGCTCGTATATAGCTTTGGCAGCGAATTTGGAGCAACTATTGTTCTGAGCATATTTCGTGTCCATGGAGCCGAGAATCGTCGAAAAATGGACTTACGCATAGTGAAAAATTTTTGTGGTATTCTTGTTCCCCACACTCAACACTGCTCGTATATAGCTTTTGCAGCGAATTTGTTCTTAGCATATTTCGTGTCCAGAGAGCAGAGAATCGTCGAAAAATCAACTTACGCGAAATGAAACATTTTTGTGATATTCTAATTCCCCACACTCCACAGTGCTCGCATCGTCGAATAAATAAAAAACTTTTGTGATATTTTTGTTCCCCACGCTTCAAATTGCTCGCATATAGCTTTTGTGGTGAATTTGGAGCAACTTTTGTTCTGAGTCATTTTAGGTGTCTAGGGAGCCCAGAATCGTCGAAAAATCGACTTATCCGAAAAGAAACATTTTTGTGATATTCTTGTTCCCCACACTCCAAACTGCTCGTATATAGGTTTTACAGCGAATTTGGAGCAACTTTTGTTCCGAGCACATTTCGTGTCCAGGGAGCCGAGAATCGTCGAAAAATCGACATATGCGAAATGAAAATTTTTTATAATATTCTTGTTCCCCACACTCCAAACTGCTCGTATATAGCTTTTGCAGCGAATTCTGAGCAACTTCTGTTCTTAGCATATTTCGTATCCAGGGAGGCATGAATCGACGAAATATCGACTTACCCGAAATGAGAAATTTTTGTGATATTCTTGTTACCCACACTCCAAACTGCTCGTATATAGCATTCGCAGCGAATTCTGAGCAACTTTTGTTCTGAGTATAATTCGTGCCCAGGGAGCCGAGAACCTTCGAAAAATCAACTTACCCGAAATGAAACATTTTTGTGATATTCTTGTTCCCCACACTCCAAACTTCGTATATAGCTTTTCCAGCGAATTTGGAGCAACTTTTATTCTGAACATATTTCGTGCCCATGGAGCCGAGAATCCTCGAAAAATGCACTTACGCATAGTGAAAAATTTTTGTGATATTCTTGTTCCCCACACTCCACATTGCTCGTATATAGCTTTTGCAGCTAATTTGGAGCAATTTTGGTTCTGAGAATATTTCGTGTCCAGAGAGCAGACAATCGTCGAAAAATCAACTTACGCGAAAAGAAAATTTTTTGTGATATTCTTGTTCCCCACACTCCAAACTGCTCGCATATAGCTTTTGCAGCGAATTTGGAGCAACTTTTGTTCCGAGTATATTTCGTATCCAGGGAGCCGAGAATCATCGAAAAATCGACTTACGCGAAATGAAGACTTTTTGTGATATTCTTGTTCCCCACACTCCAAACTTTGCAGCGCAATTGGAGCAACTTTTGTTCTGAGTACATTTGGTGGCCAGGGAGCCGCAAAGTATAAAAAAATCGACTTTCTCGAAAAGGAAAATTTTTGCTAGATTCTTGTTCACCACACTCCAACCTGCTGGTATATAGCTTCTGCAGCGAATTTGGAGCATCTTTTGTTCAGAGAATATTTCGTGTCCCTGGACCCGAGAATCTCCGAAAAATCGACTTAAGCGAAATGAAATTTTTTTTGTCATATTATTGTTCCCCACACTCCAAACTGCTCGTATATTGCCTTTGCAGCGAATTTGGAGCAACTTTTGTTCCGAGTATATTTCGTATCCAGGGAACCGAGAATCATCGAAAAATCGACTTACGCGAATAGAAGACTTTTTGTGATATTCTTGTTCCCCACACTCCAAACTGCTCGTGTATAGCTTTTGCAGCGAATTTGGAGCAACTTTTGTTCTGAGTATATTTAGTGTCCAGTGAGCAGAGAATCGTCGAATAACTGAAAATTTTTTGTGATATTATTGTTCCCCACACTCCAAATTGCTCGTATATAGCTTTTGTAGCGAATTTGGAGCAACTTTTGTTCCGAGCATATTTCGTGTCCATGGAGCCGAGAATCGTCGAAAAATCGACTTACGCCAAATGAAAGATTTTTGTAATATTCTTGTTCCCCACACTCCACACTGCTCGTGTATAGCTTTTGCAGCGAATTTGGAGCAACTTTTGTTCTGATTATATTTCGTATCCAGGGAGGCATGAATCGTCGAAATATCGACTTACCCAAAATGAAATATTTTTGTGATATTCTTGTTACCCACACTGCAAACTGCTCGTGTATAATTTTTGCAGCGAATTTGGAGCAACTTTTTATCTTTGCATATTTCGTGTCCAGGGAGCCGAGAGTCGTCTAAAAATCGATTTACGCGAAATGACACTCCAAACTGCTCGTATATAGCTTTTGCAGCGAATTTGGAGCAACTATTGTTCTGGGCATATTTCGTGTCCAGGGAGCCGAGAATCGTCGAAAAATCGACTTACGCGAAATGAAAAGTTTTTATGATATTCTTGTTCCCCACACCCCAAACTGCTCGTATATAGCTTTTGCAGCGAATTTGGAGCAACTTTTATTCTGAGCATATTTCGTGTCCATGGAGCCGAGAATCGTTGAAAAATGGACTTACACATAGTGAAAAATTTTTGTGATATTCTTGTTTCCCACACACAACACTGCTCGTATATAGCTTTTGCAGCGAATTTGGAGCAACTTTTGTTCTGAGTATATTTCGTGTCCAGGGAGCTGTGAATCGTCGAAAAATCGACTTACGCGAAAAGAAAAATGTTTGTGATATTCTTGTTTCCCACACTCCAAACTGCTCGTATATGGCTTTTGCAGCGAATTTGGAGCATCGTATGTTCTGAGCATATTTCATGTCCAGGGAGCCGAGAATCGTCGAAAAATTGACTTATGCGAAATTAAAAAATGTTTATGATATTCTTGTTCCCCACACTCCACACTGCTCGTGTATAGCTTTTGCAGCGAATTTGGAGCAACTTTTGTACTGAGCACATTTCGTGTTCAGGGAGCCGAGAATCGTCGAACAATCGACTTACGCGAAAGGAAAAATGTTTGTGATATTCCCTATTCCCCAGACTCCAAACTGCTCGTATATAGCTTTTGCAGCGAATTTGGAGCAACTTTTGTTCTGATTATATTTCGTATCCAGGGAGGCATGAATCGTCGAAATATCGACTTACCCAAAATGAAATATTTTTGTGATATTCTTGTTACCCACACTGCAAACTGCTCGTGTATAATTTTTGCAGCGAATTTGGAGCAACTTTTTTCCTGAGTATATTTAGTGTCCAGTGAGCAGAGAGTCGTCGAATAAATGAAAATTTTTTGTGATATTATTGTTCCCCACGCTTCAAACTGCTCGCATATAGCTTTTGCAGCGATTTGGAGCATCTTTTGTTCTGAGCATATTTCGTGTCCAGGGGGCCGAGAATCGTCGAAAAATTGACTTATGCGAAATGAAACATTTTTGTGATATTCTTCTTCCCCACACTCCAAATTGCTCGTATATAGTTTTTACGGTGAATTTGGAGCAACTTTTGTTCCGAGCATATTTCGTGTCCATGGAGCCGAGAATTGTCGAAAAATCGACTTATGCGAAATGAAAAATGTTAGTGATATTTTTGTTTCCCACACTCCAAACTGCTCGTATATGGCTTTTGCAGCGAATTTGGAGCATCGTATGTTCTGAGCATATTTCATGTCCAGGGAGCCGAGAATCGTCGAAAAATTGACTTATGCGAAATTAAAAAATGTTTATGATATTCTTGTTCCCCACACTCCACACTGCTCGTGTATAGCTTTTGCAGCGAATTTGGAGCAACTTTTGTACTGAGCACATTTCGTGTTCAGGGAGCCGAGAATCGTCGAACAATCGACTTACGCGAAAGGAAAAATGTTTGTGATATTCCCTATTCCCCAGACTCCAAACTGCTCGTATATAGCTTTTGCAGCGAATTTGGAGCAACTTTTGTTCTGATTATATTTCGTATCCAGGGAGGCATGAATCGTCGAAATATCGACTTACCCAAAATGAAATATTTTTGTGATATTCTTGTTACCCACACTGCAAACTGCTCGTGTATAATTTTTGCAGCGAATTTGGAGCAACTTTTTTCCTGAGTATATTTAGTGTCCAGTGAGCAGAGAGTCGTCGAATAAATGAAAATTTTTTGTGATATTATTGTTCCCCACGCTTCAAACTGCTCGCATATAGCTTTTGCAGCGATTTGGAGCAACTTTTGTTCTGAGCATATTTCGTGTCCAGGGGGCCGAGAATCGTCGAAAAATTGACTTATGCGAAATGAAACATTTTTGTGATATTCTTCTTCCCCACACTCCAAATTGCTCGTATATAGTTTTTACGGTGAATTTGGAGCAACTTTTGTTCCGAGCATATTTCGTGTCCATGGAGCCGAGAATTGTCGAAAAATCGACTTATGCGAAATGAAAAATGTTAGTGATATTTTTGTTTCCCACACTCCAAACTGCTCGTATATGGCTTTTGCAGCGAATTTGGAGCATCATATGTTCTGAGCATATTTCGTGTCCAGGGAGCCGAGAATCGTCGAAAAATCGACATATGCGAAATGAAACATTTTTGTGATATTCTTGTTCCCCACACTCCACACTGCACGTGTATAGCTTTTGCAGCGATTTTGGAGCAACTTTTGTTCTGAGCATATTTCGTGTTCAGGGAGCCGAGAATCGTCGAAAAATCGACTTACGCGAAAGGAAAAATGTTTGTGATATTCCCTATTCCCCAGACTCCCAACTGCTCGTATATAGCTTTTACAGCGAAATTGGAGCAACTTTTGTTCTGAGTATATTTCGTATCCAGGGAGGCATGAATCGTCGAAATATCGACTTACCCGAAATGAAATATTTTTGTGATGTTCTTGTTACCCACACTCCAAACTGCTCGTATATAGCATTCGCAGCGAATTCTGAGCTACTTTTGTTCTTAGCATATTTCGTGTCCATGGAGCCGAGAATCGTCGAAAAATGGACTTACGCGAAATGAGAAATTTTTGTAATATTCTTGTTCCCGACACTCCAAACTGCTCGTATATAGCTTTTGCAGCGAATTTGGAGCAACTATTGTTCTGAGCATATTTCGTGTCCAGGGAGCCGAGAATCGTCGAATAATCGACATATGCGAAATGAAACATTTTTGTGATATTCTTGTTCCCCACACTCCAAACTGCTCGTATATAACTTTTGTAGCGAATTTGGAGCAACTTTTGTTCCGAGCATATTTCGTGTTCAGGGAGCCGAGAATAATCGAAAAATCGACTTACGCGAAATGAAACTTTTGTGTGATATTCTTGTTCCCCACACTCCAAACTGCACGCATATAGCTTTTGCAGCGAATTTGGAGCAACTTTTGTTCCGAGGTAATTTCGTATCCAGGGAGCCGAGAATCATCGAAAAATCGTCTTGCGCGAAATTAAGACGTTTTGTGATATTCTTGTTCCCCACACTCCAAACTGCTCGTATATTTTCATCGAATTTGGAGCAACTTTTGTTCCGAGCATATTTCGTGTCCAGGGAGCCGAGAATCGTCGAAAGATCGACTTACGCGAAATGAAAAATGTTTGTGATATTCTTGTTCCACACACTCCAAACTCCTCGTGTATAGCTTTTTCATCGAATTTAGAGCAAGTTTGTAGTAGGTATATTTCGTGTTCACGGACCCGAGAATCGTCGAAAAATCGTCTTACGCTAAATTAAGACTTTTTGTGATATTCTTGTTCCCCACACTCCAAACTGCTCGTATATAGCTTTTTCATCGAATTTGGAGCAACTTTTGTTCCGAACATATTTCGTGTCCAGGGAGCCGCGAATCGTCGAAAGATCGACTTACGCGAAATGAAAAATTTTTGTGATATTCTTGTTCCACACACTCCAAACTCCTCGTGTATAGCTTTTTCATCGAATTTAGAGCAACTTTTGTAGTAGGTATATTTCGTGTTCACGGAGCCGAGAATAATCGAAAAATCGACTTACGCGAAATGAAAAATTTTTGTGATATTCTTGTTCCACACACTCCTAACTCCTCGTGTATAGCTGTTGCAGCGAATTTGGAGCAACTTTTGTTCTGAGCATATTTCGTGTTCAGCGAGCCGAGAATCGTCGAAAAATCGACTTACCCGAAATGAAATATTTTTGTGATATTCTTGTTACCCACACTCCAAACTGCTCGTATATAGCTCTTCCAGCGAATTTGTAGCAACTTTTATTCTGAGCATATTTCGTGCCCATGGAGCCGTGAATCCTCGAAAAATGCACTTACGCGAAATGAAAATTTTTGGTGATATTCTTGTTCTCCACACTCCAAACTGCTCGCATATATTTTTTGCAGCAAATTTGGAGCAATTTTTGTTCCGAGTATATTTCGTATCCAGGGAGCCGAGAATCATGAAAAATCGACTTACCCGAAATGAAGACTTTTTGTGATATTATTGTGTCCCACACTCCAAATTGCTCGTACATAGCTTTTGTAGCGAATTTGGAGCAACTTTTTTTCTGAGTATAATTCGTATCCAGGTAGCCGTGAATCATCGAAAAGTCGACTTACGCGAAATCAAAAATTTTTGTGATATTCTTGTTCCCCACGCTTCAAACTGCTCACAATTAGCTTTTGCAGCGAATTTGGATCAAAGTTTGTTCTGAGCATATTTCGTGTCCAGGGAGCCGAGAATCGTCGAAAAATCGACTTACGCCAAACGAAACATTTTTGTGATATTCTTGTTCCCCACACTCCACACTGCTCGTGTATAGCTTTTGCAGCGATTTTGGAGCAACTTTTGTTCTGAGTATTTCGTGTTCAGGGAGCCGAGAATCATCGAAAAATCGACTTACGCGAAAGGAAAAATGTTTGTGATATTCCCTATTCCCCAGACTCCCAAATGCTCGTATATAGCTTTTGCAGCGAAATTGGAGCAACTTTTGTTCTGAGTATATTTCGTATCCAGGGAGGCATGAATCGTCGAAATATCGACTTACCCGAAATGAAATATTTTTGTGATATTGTTGTTACTCACACTCCAAACTGCTCGTATATAGCATTCGCAGCGAATTCTGAGCTACTTTTGTTCTTAGCATATTTCGTGTCCATGGAGCCGAGAATCGTCGAAAAATGGACTTACGCACAGTGAAAAATTTTTGTGATATTCTTGTTCCCCACACTCAACACTGCTCGTATATAGCTTTTGCAGCGAATTTGGAGCAACTTTTGTTCTTAGCATATTTCGTGTCCAGAGAGCAGAGAATCGTCGAAAAATCAACTTACGCGAAATGAAACATTTTTGTGATATTCTAATTCCCCACAATCCAAACTGCTCGCATATAGCTTTTGCAGCGTATTTGCAGCAACTTTTGTTCTGAGTATATTTAGTGTCCAGGGAGCAGAGAATCGTCGAATAAATGAACAACTTTTGTGATATTTTTGTTCCCCACGCTTCAAATTGCTCGCATATAGCTTTTGCAGCGAATTTGGAGCAACCTATCTGAGTATATTTCGTGTCCAGGGAGCCAAGAATCATCTAAAAACGGACTTCCGCGTAATGCAACATTTAAATGTTTGTGATATTCTTGTTCCACAAACTCCAAACTGCTCGAATATAACTTTTGCAGCGAATTTGGAGCAACTTATGTTCTGAGTATATTTCGTGTCCAGGGAGCCGAGAATCATCGATAAATTGACTTATGCGAAATGATCATTTTTGTGATATTCTTGTTCCACACACTCCAAAAAGCTCAAATAAAGCTTTTGCAGCGAATTTGGAGCAACTTATGTTCTGAGTATATTTCGTGTCCTGGGAGCCAAGAATCATCAAAAAACGGACTTACGCGTAATGCAACATTTAAATGTTTGTGATATTCTAGTTCCCCACACTCCAAACTGCTCGAATATAGCTATTGCAGCGAATGAGGAGCAAATTTTGTTATGAGTATATTTCGTGTCCAGGGAGCCGAGAATCGTCGGAAATCGACTTATACGAAATGAAAATTTTTGTGATATTCTTGTTCCACACACTCCAAAATGCTCGAATATAGCTTTTGCAGTGAATTTGGAGCAACTTTTGTTCTGAGTATATTTCGTGTCCAGGGAGGCGAGAATCGTCGCAAATCGACTTATGCGAAATGAAAATTTTTGTGATATTCTTGTTCCACACACTCCAAACTTCTCGAATATAGCTTTTGCAGCGAATTTGGAGCAACTTTTGTTCTGAGTATATTTCGTGACTAGGGAGCCGAGAATCGTCGCAAATCGACTTATGCGAAATGAAGATTTTTGTGATATTCTTGTTCCACACACTCCAAACTGCCCGAATATAACTTTTCCAGCGAATTTGGAGCAACTTTTGTTCTGACTGTATTTCGTGTCCAGGGAGCCGAGAATCATCGAAAAATCGACTTATGCGAAATGATAATTTTTGTGCAATTCTTGTTCCATACACTCCAAACTGCTCGAATATAGCTATTGCCGCGAATTTGGAGTAAGTTTTGTTCTGAGTATATTTCGTGATCAGGGAGCCGAGAATCGTCGCAAATCGACTTATGCGAAATGAAAATTTGTGTGATATTCTTGTTCCACACACTCCAAACTGCTCGAATATAGCTTTTGCAGCAAATTTGGAGCAAATTTTGTTATGAGTATATTTCGTGTCCAGGGAGCCGGGAATCGTCGGAAATCGACTTATGCGAAAGAAAATTTTTGTGATATTCTTGTTCCACACACTCCAAACAGCTCGAATATAGCTTTTGCAGCGAATTTGGAGCAGCTTATGTTCTGAGTATATTTCGTGTCCTGGGAGCCAAGAATCGTCGAAAAACGCACTTACGCGTGATGCAACATTTAAATGTTTGTGATATTCTTGTTCCTCACTTTCCAAACTGCCCGTATATAGCTTTTGCAGCGAATTTGGAGCAACATTCGTTCTGAGTATATTTCGCGACCAGGGAACCGAGAACCGTCGCAAATCGACTTATGCGAAAGAAAATTTTTGTGATATTCTTGTTCCACACACTCCAAACTGCCCGAATATAACTTTTCCAGCGAATTTGGAGCAACTTTTGTTCTGACTGTATTTCGTGTCCAGGGAGCCGAGAATCATCGAAAAATCGACTTATGCGAAATGATAATTTTTGTGATATTCTTTTTCCACACACTCCAAACTGCTCGAATATAGCTATTGCAGCGAATTTGGAGCAAGTTTTGTTCTGAGTATATTTCGTGATCAGAGAGCCGAGAATCGTCGCAAATCGACTTATGCGAAATGAAAATTTTTGTGATATTCTTGTTCCACACACTACAAACAGCTCGAATATAGCTTTTGCAGCGAATTTGGAGCACTGTTGTTCTGTGTATATTTCGTTGTCAGGGAGCTAAGAATCATCGAAAAACGGACTTACGCGTAATGCAACATTTAAATGTTTGTGATATTCTTGTTCATCACTCTCTAAACTGCTCGTATATAGCTTTTGCAGCGAATTTGGACCAAATTTTGTTCTGAGTATATTTCGTGTCCAGGGAGCCGAGAATCGTCGCACATCGACTTATGCGAAATCAAAGTTTTTGTGATTTTCCCTTTCCACACACTCCAAACTGCTCAAATATAGCTTTTACAGCGAATTTGGAGCAACATTCGTTCTGAGTATATTTCGTGAGCAGGGAGCCGAGAATCGTCATAAAATCGACTTACGCGAAATGAAAAATGTTTCTGATATTCTTGTTCCACACACTCCAAACTGCTCGAATATAACTTTTGCAGCGAATTTGGAGCAACTTTTGTTCTGAGTATATTTCGTGTCCAGGGAGCCGAGAATCATCGAAAAATCGACTTATGCGAAATGATCATTTTTGTGATATTCTTGTTCCACACACTCCAAACAGCTCGAATATAGCTATTGCCGCGAATTTGGAGTAAGTTTTGTTCTGAGTATATTTCGTGATCAGGGAGCCGAGAATCGTCGCAAATCGACTTATGCGAAATGAAAATTTGTGTGATATTCTTGTTCCACACACTCCAAACTGCTCGAATATAACTTTTGCAGCGAATTTGGAGCAACTTTTGTTATGAGTATATTTCGTGTCCAGGGAGCCAAGAATCATCGAAAAATCGACTTAGGCGAAATGATAATTTTTGTGATATTCCTGTTCCACACACTACAAACTGCTCGAATATAGCTTTTGCAGCGAATTTGCAGCAACTTTTGTTCTGACTGTATTTCGTGTCCAGGGAGCCGAGAATCATCGAAAAATCGACTTAGGCGAAATGATAATTTTTGTGATATTCTTGTTCCACACACTCCAAACTGCTCGAATATAGCTTTTGCAGCGAATTTGGTGCAACTTTTGTTCTGAGTATATTCCGTGACCAGGGAGCCGAGAATCGTCGCAAATCGACATGCGAAATGATAATTTTTGTGATATTCTTGTTCCACACACTCCAAACAGCTCGAATATAGCTTTTGCAGCGAATTTGGGGCAGCTTATGTTCTGAGTATATTTCGTGTCCTGGGAGCCAAGAATCGTCGAAAAACGGACTTACGCGTAATGCAACATTTAAATGTTTGTGATATTCTTGTTCCTCACTTTCCAAACTGCCCGTATATAGCTTTTGATGCGAATTTGAAGGAAATTTTGTTCTGAGTATATTTCGTGTCCAGGGAGCCGAGAATCGTCGCAAATCGACTTATGCGAAATCAGAGTTTTTGTGATATTCTTGTTCCCTACACTCGAAACTGCTCGAATATAGCTTTTGCAGCAAATTTGGAGCAAATTTTGTTATGAGTATATTTCGTGTCCAGGGAGCCGGGAAACGTCGGAAATCGACTTATGCGAAAGAAAATTTTTGTGATATTCTTGTTCCACACACTCCAAACAGCTCGAATATAGCTTTTGCAGCGAATTTGGAGCAGCTTATGTTCTGAGTATATTTCGTGTCCTGGGAGCCAAGAATCGTCGAAAAACGCACTTACGCGTAATGCAACATTTAAATGTTTGTGATATTCTTGTTCCTCACTTTCCAAACTGCCCGTATATAGCTTTTGCAGCGAATTTGGAGCAACATTCGTTCTGAGTATATTTCGCGACCAGGGAACCGAGAACCGTCGCAAATCGACTTATGCGAAAGAAAATTTTTGTGATATTCTTGTTCCACACACTCCAAACTGCTCGAATATAACTTTTGCAGCGAATTTGGAGCAACTTTTGTTCTGAGTATATTTCGTGTCCAGGGAGCCGAGAATCATCGAAAAATCGACTTATGCGAAATGATCATTTTTGTGATATTCTTGTTCCACACACTCCAAACAGCTCGAATATAGCTATTGCCGCGAATTTGGAGTAAGTTTTGTTCTGAGTATATTTCGTGATCAGGGAGCCGAGAATCGTCGCAAGTCGACTTATGCGAAATGAAAATTTGTGTGATATTCTTGTTCCACACACTCCAAACTGCTCGAATATAACTTTTGCAGCGAATTTGGAGCAACTTTTGTTATGAGTATATTTCGTGTCCAGGGAGCCAAGAATCATCGAAAAATCGACTTAGGCGAAATGATAATTTTTGTGATATTCCTGTTCCACACACTACAAACTGCTCGAATATAGCTTTTGCAGCGAATTTGCAGCAACTTTTGTTCTGACTGTATTTCGTGTCCAGGGAGCCGAGAATCATCGAAAAATCGACTTAGGCGAAATGATAATTTTTGTGATATTCTTGTTCCACACACTCCAAACTGCTCGAATATAGCTTTTGCAGCGAATTTGGTGCAACTTTTGTTCTGAGTATATTTCGTGAGCAGGGAGCCGAGAATCGTCATAAAATCGACTTACGCGAAATGAAAAATGTTTCTGATATTCTTGTTCCACACACTCCAAACTGCTCGAATATAACTTTTGCAGCGAATTTGGAGCAACTTTTGTTCTGAGTATATTTCGTGTCCAGGGAGCCGAGAATCATCGAAAAATCGACTTATGCGAAATGATCATTTTTGTGATATTCTTGTTCCACACACTCCAAACAGCTCGAATATAGCTTTGCAGCGAATTTGGAGCAGCTTATGTTCTGATTATATTTCATGTCCTGGGAGCCAAGATTCATCGAAAAACGGACTTACGCGTAATGCAACATTTAAATGTTTCTGATATTCTTGTTCCCCACACTCCAAACTGCTATTGTATAGCTTTTGATGCGAATTTGAAGCAAATTTTGTTCTGAGATAGTTCGTGTCCAGGGAGCCGAGAATTTACGTAAATCGACTTATGCGAAATGAAAATTTTTGTGATATTCTTGTTCCACACACTCCAAACAGCTCGAATTAAGCTTTTGCAGCGCATTTGGAGCAACTTGTGTTCTGAGTATATTTCGTGTCCTGGGAGCCAAGAATCATCGAAAAACGGACTTACGCGTAATGCAACATTTAAATGTATGTGATATTCTTGTTCCCCACACTCCATACTGCTCGTATATAGCTTTTGCAGGGAATTTGGAGCAACTTTTGTTCTGACTGTATTTCATGTCCAGGGAGCCAAGAATCATCGAAAAATCGACTTATGCGAAATGATAATTTTTGTGATATTCTTGTTCCACACACTCCAAACTGCTCGAATATAGCTATTGCAGCGAATGAGGAGCAAGTTTTGTTCTGAGTATATTTCGTGATCAGGTAGCCGAGAATCGTCGCAAATCGACTTATGCGAAATTAAAATTTTTGTGATATTCTTGTTCCACACACTCCAAACTGCCCGAATATAGCTTTTGCAGTGAATTTGGAGCACTTCTGTTCTGTGTATATTTCGATGTCAGGTAGCTAAGAATCATCGATAAATCGACTTATGCGAAATGATAATTTTTGTGATATGCTTGTTCCACACACTCCAAACAGCTCGAATATAGCTTTTGCAGCGAATTTGGAGCAACCTATCTGAGTATATTTCGTGTCCAGCGAGCCAAGAATCATCGAAAAACGGACTTTCGCGTAAAATCGACTTAGCCGAAATGATAATTTTTGTGATATTCTTGTTCCACACACTCCAAACTGCTGGAATATAGCTTTTGCAGCGAATTTGGAGCAACTTGTGTTCTGTGTATATTTCGTGACCAGGGCTCCGAGAATCGTCGCAAATCGACTTATGCGAAATGAAAATTTTTGTGATATTCTTGTTCCACACACTCCAAACTGCTCGAATATAACTTTTGCAGCGAATTTGGAGCAACTTTTGTTCTGAGTATATTTCGTGTCCAGGGAGGTGAGAATCATCGAAAAATCGACTTATGCGAAATAACAATTTTTGTGATATTCTTGTTCCACACACTCCAAATAGCGCGAATATAGCTTTTGCAGCGAATTTGGAGCAGCTTATGTTCTGAGTATATTTCGTGTCCTGGGAGCCAAGAATCATCGAAAAACGGACTTACGCGTAATGCAACATTTCAATGTTTGTGATATTCTTGTTGCGCACACTCCAAACTGCTATTGTATAGCTTTTGATGCGAATTTGGAGCAACTTTTGTTCTGAGTATATTTCGTGTCCAGGGAGCCGAGAATCGTCGCAAATCGACTAATGCGAAATCAGAGTTTTTGTGATATTCTTGTTCCACACACTCGAACATGCTCGAATATAGCTTTTGCAGCGAATTTGGAGCAACATTCGTTCTGAGTATATTTCGTGACCAGGGAACCGAGAATCGTCATAAAATCGTCTTACGCGAAATTAAAAATGTTTGTGATATTCTTGTTCCACACACTCCAAACTGCTCGAATATAACTTTTGCAGTGAATTTGGAGCAACTTTTGTTCTGAGTATATTTCGTGTCCATGGTTCCGAGAATCATCGAAAAATCGACTTATGCGAAATGATAATTTTTGTGATATTCTTGTTCCACACACTCCAAACAGCTCCAATATAGCTTTTGCAGCGAATTTGGAGCACTTTTGTTGTGTGTATATTTCGTTGTCAGGGAGCTAAGAATCATCGAAAAATCGACTTATGCGAAATGATAATTTTTGTGATATTCTTGTTCCACACACTCCAAACAGCTCGAATAAAGCTTTTGCAGCGAATTTGGAGCAACCTATTTGAGTATATTTCGTGTCCAGGGAGCCAAGGATCATCGAAAAACGGACTTACGCGTAATGGAACATTTAAATGTATGTGATATTCTTGTTCCCCACACTCCAAACTGCTCGTATATAGCTTTTGCAGCGAATTTGGAGCAACTTTTGTTCTGACTGTATTTCATGTCCAGGGAGCCAAGAATCATCGAAAAATCGACTTATACGAAATGATAATTTTTGTGATATACTTGTTCCACACACTCCAAACAGCTCGAATTAAGCTTTTGCAGCGAATTTGGAGCAACTTGTGTTCTGAGTATATTTCGTGTCCTGGGAGCCAAGAATCATCGAAAAACGGACTTACGCGTAATGCAACATTTAAATGTATGTGATATTCTTGTTCCCCACACTCCAAACTGCTCGAATATAGCTATTGCAGCGAATGAGGAGCAAGTTTTGTTCTGAGTATATTTCGTGATCAGGTAGCCGAGAATCGTCGCAAATCGACTTATGCGAAATGAAAATTTTTGTGATATTCTTGTTCCACACACTCCAAACTGCCCGAATATAGCTTTTGCAGCGAATTTGGAGCACTTCTGTTCTGTGTATATTTCGATGTCAGGTAGCTAAGAATCATCGATAAATCGACTTATGCGAAATGATAATTTTTGTGATATTCTTGTTCCACACACTCCAAACAGCTCGAATATAGCTTTTGCAGCGAATTTGGAGCAACCTATCTGAGTATATTTCGTGTCCAGGGAGCCAAGAATCATCGAAAAACGGACTTTCGCGTAAAATCGACTTAGCCGAAATGATAATTTTTGTGATATTCTTGTTCCACACACTCCAAACTGCTGGAATATAGCTTTTGCAGCGAATTTGGAGCAACTTGTGTTCTGTGTATATTTCGTGACCAGGGCTCCGAGAATCGTCGCAAATCGACTTATGCGAAATGAAAATTTTTGTGATATTCTTGTTCCACACACTCCAAACTGCTCGAATATAACTTTTGCAGCGAATTTGGAATAACTTTTGTTCTGAGTATATTTCGTGTCCAGGGAGGTGAGAATCATCGAAAAATCGACTTATGCGAAATGACAATTTTTGTGATATTCTTGTTCCACACACTCCAAACAGCTCGAATATAGCTTTTGCAGCGAATTTGGAGCAGCTTATGTTCTGAGTATATTTCGTGTCCTGGGAGCCAAGAATCATCAAAAACGGACTTATGCGTAATGCAACATTTCAATGTTTGTGATATTCTTGTTGCCCACACTCCAAACTGCTATTGTATAGCTTTTGATGCGAATTTGGAGCAACTTTTGTTCTGAGTATATTTCGTGTCCAGGGAGCCGAGAATCGTCGCAAATCGACTTATCCGAAATCAGAGTTTTTGTGATATTCTTGTTCCACACACTCGAACATGCTCGAATATAGCTTTTGCAGCGAATTTGGAGCAACATTCGTTCTGAGTATATTTCGTGGCCAGGGAACCGAGAATCGTCATAAAATCGACTTACGCGAAATTAAAAATGTTTGTGATATTCTTGTTCCACACACTCCAAACTGCTCGAATATAACTTTTGCAGCGAATTTGGAGCAACTTTTGATCTGAGTATATTTCGTGTCCATGGAGCCGAGAATCATCGAAAAATCGACTTATGCGAAATGATCATTTTTGTGATATTCTTGTTCCACACACTCCAAACAGCTCGAATATAGCTTTGCAGCGAATTTGGAGCAGCTTATGTTCTGATTATATTTCATGTCCTGGGAGCCAAGATTCATCGAAAAACGGACTTACGCGTAATGCAACATTTAAATGTTTCTGATATTCTTGTTCCCCACACTCCAAACTGCTATTGTATAGCTTTTGATGCGAATTTGAAGCAAATTTTGTTCTGAGATAGTTCGTGTCCAGGGAGCCGAGAATTTACGTAAATCGACTTATGCGAAATGAAAATTTTTGTGAATTTCTTGTTCCACACACTCCAAACTGCTCGAAAATAACATTTGCAGCAAATTTGGAGCAACTTTTGTTCTGAGTATATTTCGTGTCCAGGGAGCCGAGAATCATCGAAAAATCGACTTATACGAAATGATAATTTTTGTGATATTCTTGTTCCACACACTCCAAACAGCTCGAATTAAGCTTTTGCAGCGCATTTGGAGCAACTTGTGTTCTGAGTATATTTCGTGTCCTGGGAGCCAAGAATCATCGAAAAACGGACTTACGCGTAATGCAACATTTAAATGTATGTGATATTCTTGTTCCCCACACTCCATACTGCTCGTATATAGCTTTTGCAGCGAATTTGGAGCAACTTTTGTTCTGACTGTATTTCATGTCCAGGGAGCCAAGAATCATCGAAAAATCGACTTATGCGAAATTATAATTTTTGTGATATTCTTGTTCCACACACTCCAAACTGCTCGAATATAGCTATTGCAGCGAATGAGGAGCAAGTTTTGTTCTGAGTATATTTCGTGATCAGGTAGCCGAGAATCGTCGCAAATCGACTTATGCGAAAGAAAATTTTTGTGATATTCTTGTTCCACACACTCCAAACTGCCCGAATATAACTTTTCCAGCGAATTTGGAGCAACTTTTGTTCTGACTGTATTTCGTGTCCAGGGAGCCGAGAATCATCGAAAAATCGACTTATGCAAAATGATAATTTTTGTGATATTCTTGTTTCACACACTCTAAACTGCTCGAATATAGCTATTGCAGCGAATTTGGAGCAAGTTTTATTCTGAGTATATTTCGTGATCAGAGAGCCGAAAATCGTCGCAAATCGACTTATGCGAAATGAAAATTTTTGTGATATTCTTGTTCCACACACTCCAAACAGCTCGAATATAGCTTTTGCAGCGAATTTGGAGCACTGTTGTTCTGTGTATATTTCGTTGTCAGGGAGCTAAGAATCATCGAAAAATCGACTTATGTGAAATGATAATTTTTGTGATATTCTTGTTCCACACACTACAAACAGCTCGAATAAAGCTTTTGCAGCGAATTTGGAGCAACCTATCTAAGTATATTTCGTGTCCAGGGAACCGAGAATCGTCGCAAATCGACTTATGCGAAAGAAAATTTTTGTTATATTCTTGTTCCACACACTCCAAAAAGCTCAAATATAGCTTTTGCAGCGAATTTGGAGCAACTTATGTTCTGAGTATATTTCGTGTCCTGGGAGCCAAGAATCTACGAAAAACGGACTTACGCGTAATGCAACATTTAAATGTTTGTGATATTCTTGTTCCCCACATTCCAAACTGCTCGTATATAGCTTTTGCAGCGAATTTGGAGCAAATTTTGTTATGAGTATATTTCGTGTCCAGGGAGCCGGGAATCGTCGGAAATCGACTTATGCGAAATGAAAATTTTTGTGATATTCTTGTTCCACACACTGCAAACTAATCGAATATAGCTATTGCAGCGAATTTGGAGCCACTTTTGTTCTGAGTATATTTCGTGACCAGGGAGCCTAGAATCATCGCAAATCGACTTATGCGAAATGATAATTTTTTTGATATTCTTGTTCCACATACTCCAAACTGCTCGCATATAACTTTTGCAGCGAATTTGGAGCAACTTTTGATCTGAGTATATTTCGTGTCCATGGAGCCGAGAATCATCGAAAAATCGACTTATGCGAAATGATCATTTTTGTGATATTCTTGTTCCACACACTCCAAACAGCTCGAATATAGCTTTGCAGCGAATTTGGAGCAGCTTATGTTCTGATTATATTTCATGTCCTGGGAGCCAAGATTCATCGAAAAACGGACTTACGCGTAATGCAACATTTAAATGTTTCTGATATTCTTGTTCCCCACACTCCAAACTGCTATTGTATAGCTTTTGATGCGAATTTGAAGCAAATTTTGTTCTGAGATAGTTCGTGTCCAGGGAGCCGAGAATTTACGTAAATCGACTTATGCGAAATGAAAATTTTTGTGATATTCTTGTTCCACACACTCCAAACTGCTCGAAAATAACATTTGCAGCAAATTTGGAGCAACTTTTGTTCTGAGTATATTTCGTGTCCAGGGAGCCGAGAATCATCGAAAAATCGACTTATACGAAATGATAATTTTTGTGATATTCTTGTTCCACACACTCCAAACAGCTCGAATTAAGCTTTTGCAGCGAATTTGGAGCAACTTGTGTTCTGAGTATATTTCGTGTCCTGGGAGCCAAGAATCATCGAAAAACGGACTTACGCGTAATGCAACATTTAAATGTATGTGATATTCTTGTTCCCCACACTCCATACTGCTCGTATATAGCTTTTGCAGCGAATTTGGAGCAACTTTTGTTCTGACTGTATTTCATGTCCAGGGAGCCAAGAATCATCGAAAAATCGACTTATGCGAAATGATAATTTTTGTGATATTCTTGTTCCACACACTCCAAACTGCTCGAATATAGCTATTGCAGCGAATGAGGAGCAAGTTTTGTTCTGAGTATATTTCGTGATCAGGTAGCCGAGAATCGTCGCAAATCGACTTATGCGAAATGAAAATTTTTGTGATATTCTTGTTCCACACACTCCAAACTGCCCGAATATAGCTTTTGCAGCGAATTTGGAGCACTTCTGTTCTGTGTATATTTCGATGTCAGGTAGCTAAGAATCATCGATAAATCGACTTATGCGAAATGATAATTTTTGTGATATTCTTGTTCCACACACTCCAAACAGCTCGAATATAGCTTTTGCAGCGAATTTGGAGCAACCTATCTGAGTATATTTCGTGTCCAGGGAGCCAAGAATCATCGAAAAACGGACTTTCGCGTAAAATCGACTTAGCCGAAATGATAATTTTTGTGATATTCTTGTTCCACACACTCCAAACTGCTGGAATATAGCTTTTGCAGCGAATTTGGAGCAACTTGTGTTCTGTGTATATTTCGTGACCAGGGCTCCGAGAATCGTCGCAAATCGACTTATGCGAAATGAAAATTTTTGTGATATTCTTGTTCCACACACTCCAAACTGCTCGAATATAACTTTTGCAGCGAATTTGGAGCAACTTTTGTTCTGAGTATATTTCGTGTCCAGGGAGGTGAGAATCATCGAAAAATCGACTTATGCGAAATGACAATTTTTGTGATATTCTTGTTCCACACACTCCAAACAGCTCGAATATAGCTTTTGCAGCGAATTTGGAGCAGCTTATGTTCTGAGTATATTTCGTGTCCTGGGAGCCAAGAATCATCAAAAACGGACTTATGCGTAATGCAACATTTCAATGTTTGTGATATTCTTGTTGCCCACACTCCAAACTGCTATTGTATAGCTTTTGATGCGAATTTGGAGCAACTTTTGTTCTGAGTATATTTCGTGTCCAGGGAGCCGAGAATCGTCGCAAATCGACTTATGCGAAATCAGAGTTTTTGTGATATTCTTGTTCCACACACTCGAACATGCTCGAATATAGCTTTTGCAGCGAATTTGGAGCAACATTCGTTCTGAGTATATTTCGTGGCCAGGGAACCGAGAATCGTCATAAAATCGACTTACGCGAAATTAAAAATGTTTGTGATATTCTTGTTCCACACACTCCAAACTGCTCGAATATAACTTTTGCAGCGAATTTGGAGCAACTTTTGATCTGAGTATATTTCGTGTCCATGGAGCCGAGAATCATCGAAAAATCGACTTATGCGAAATGATCATTTTTGTGATATTCTTGTTCCACACACTCCAAACAGCTCGAATATAGCTTTGCAGCGAATTTGGAGCAGCTTATGTTCTGATTATATTTCATGTCCTGGGAGCCAAGATTCATCGAAAAACGGACTTACGCGTAATGCAACATTTAAATGTTTCTGATATTCTTGTTCCCCACACTCCAAACTGCTATTGTATAGCTTTTGATGCGAATTTGAAGCAAATTTTGTTCTGAGATAGTTCGTGTCCAGGGAGCCGAGAATTTACGTAAATCGACTTATGCGAAATGAAAATTTTTGTGATATTCTTGTTCCACACACTCCAAACTGCTCGAAAATAACATTTGCAGCAAATTTGGAGCAACTTTTGTTCTGAGTATATTTCGTGTCCAGGGAGCCGAGAATCATCGAAAAATCGACTTATACGAAATGATAATTTTTGTGATATTCTTGTTCCACACACTCCAAACAGCTCGAATTAAGCTTTTGCAGCGCATTTGGAGCAACTTGTGTTCTGAGTATATTTCGTGTCCTGGGAGCCAAGAATCATCGAAAAACGGACTTACGCGTAATGCAACATTTAAATGTATGTGATATTCTTGTTCCCCACACTCCATACTGCTCGTATATAGCTTTTGCAGGGAATTTGGAGCAACTTTTGTTCTGACTGTATTTCATGTCCAGGGAGCCAAGAATCATCGAAAAATCGACTTATGCGAAATGATAATTTTTGTGATATTCTTGTTCCACACACTCCAAACTGCTCGAATATAGCTATTGCAGCGAATGAGGAGCAAGTTTTGTTCTGAGTATATTTCGTGATCAGGTAGCCGAGAATCGTCGCAAATCGACTTATGCGAAATTAAAATTTTTGTGATATTCTTGTTCCACACACTCCAAACTGCCCGAATATAGCTTTTGCAGTGAATTTGGAGCACTTCTGTTCTGTGTATATTTCGATGTCAGGTAGCTAAGAATCATCGATAAATCGACTTATGCGAAATGATAATTTTTGTGATATGCTTGTTCCACACACTCCAAACAGCTCGAATATAGCTTTTGCAGCGAATTTGGAGCAACCTATCTGAGTATATTTCGTGTCCAGCGAGCCAAGAATCATCGAAAAACGGACTTTCGCGTAAAATCGACTTAGCCGAAATGATAATTTTTGTGATATTCTTGTTCCACACACTCCAAACTGCTGGAATATAGCTTTTGCAGCGAATTTGGAGCAACTTGTGTTCTGTGTATATTTCGTGACCAGGGCTCCGAGAATCGTCGCAAATCGACTTATGCGAAATGAAAATTTTTGTGATATTCTTGTTCCACACACTCCAAACTGCTCGAATATAACTTTTGCAGCGAATTTGGAGCAACTTTTGTTCTGAGTATATTTCGTGTCCAGGGAGGTGAGAATCATCGAAAAATCGACTTATGCGAAATAACAATTTTTGTGATATTCTTGTTCCACACACTCCAAATAGCGCGAATATAGCTTTTGCAGCGAATTTGGAGCAGCTTATGTTCTGAGTATATTTCGTGTCCTGGGAGCCAAGAATCATCGAAAAACGGACTTACGCGTAATGCAACATTTCAATGTTTGTGATATTCTTGTTGCGCACACTCCAAACTGCTATTGTATAGCTTTTGATGCGAATTTGGAGCAACTTTTGTTCTGAGTATATTTCGTGTCCAGGGAGCCGAGAATCGTCGCAAATCGACTAATGCGAAATCAGAGTTTTTGTGATATTCTTGTTCCACACACTCGAACATGCTCGAATATAGCTTTTGCAGCGAATTTGGAGCAACATTCGTTCTGAGTATATTTCGTGACCAGGGAACCGAGAATCGTCATAAAATCGTCTTACGCGAAATTAAAAATGTTTGTGATATTCTTGTTCCACACACTCCAAACTGCTCGAATATAACTTTTGCAGTGAATTTGGAGCAACTTTTGTTCTGAGTATATTTCGTGTCCATGGTTCCGAGAATCATCGAAAAATCGACTTATGCGAAATGATAATTTTTGTGATATTCTTGTTCCACACACTCCAAACAGCTCGAATAAAGCTTTTGCAGCGAATTTGGAGCAACCTATTTGAGTATATTTCGTGTCCAGGGAGCCAAGGATCATCGAAAAACGGACTTACGCGTAATGGAACATTTAAATGTATGTGATATTCTTGTTCCCCACACTCCAAACTGCTCGTATATAGCTTTTGCAGCGAATTTGGAGCAAATTTTGTTCTGAGTATATTTCGTGTCCAGGGAACCGAGAATAATCGAAAAATCGACTTATGCGAAATGATCATTTTTGTGATATTCTTGTTCCACACACTCCAAACAGCTCGAATATAGCTTTTGCAGCGAACTTGGAGCACTTCTGTTCTGTGTATATTTCGTTGTCAGGGAGCTAAGAATCATCGAAAAATCGACTTATGCGAAATGATAATTTTTGTGATATTCTTGTTCCACACACTCCAAACAGCTCGAATATAGCTTTTGCAGCGAATTTGGAGCAACATTCGTTCTGAGTATATTTCGTGACCAGGGAACCGAGGATCCTCATAAAATCGACTTACGCGAAATGAAAAATGTTTGTGATATTCTTGTTCCACACACTCCAAACTGCTCGAATATAGCTTTTGCAGCGAATTTGGAGCAACTTTAGTTCTGAGTATATTTCGTGACCAGGGAGCCGAGAATCGTCGCAAATCTTCTTATGCGAAAAGAAAATTTTTGTGATATTCTTGTTCCACACACTCCAAACTGCTCGAATATAACTTTTGCAGCGAATTTCGAGGAACTTTTGTTCTGAGTATATTTCGTGTCCATGGAGCCGAGAATCATCGAAAAATCGACTTTTGCGAAATGATCATTTTTGTGATATTCTTGACCCACTCACTCCAAACTGCTCGAATATAACTTTTGCAGCGAATTTGGAGCAACTTTTGTTCTGACTGTATTTCGTGTCCAGGGAGCCGAGAATCATCGAAAAATCGACTTGTGCGAAATGATAATTCTTGTGATATTCTTGTTCCACACACTCCAAACTGCTCCAATATAGCTATTGCAGCGAATGAGGAGCAAGTTTTGTTCTGAGTATATTTCGTGATCAGGGAGCCGAGAATCGTCGCAAATCGACTTATGCGAAATGAAAATTTTTGTGATATTCTTCTTCCACAAACTCCAAACTTCTCAAATATAGCTTTTGCAGCGAATTTGGAGCAACTTGTGTTCTGAGTATATTTAATGACTAGGGAGCCTAGAATCGTCGCAAATCGACTTATGCGAAATGATAATTTTTGTGATATTCTTGTTCCACACACGCCAAACTGCTCCAATATAACTTTTGCAGCGAATTTGGAGCAACTTTTGTTCTGACTGTATTTCGTGTCCATGGAGCCGAGAATCATCGAAAAATCGACTTATGCGAAGTGATAATTTTTGTGATATTCTTGTTTCTCACACTCCAAACTGCTCGAATATAGCTATTGCAGCGAATGAGGAGCAAGTTTTGTTCAAAGTATATTTCGTGATCAGGGAGCCGAGAATCGTCGCAAATCGACTTATGCGAAATGAGAATTTTTGTGATATTCTTGTTCCACACACTCCAAAGTGCTCGAATATAACTTTTGCAGCGAATTTGGAGCAACTTTTGTTCTGAGTATACTTCGTGTCCAGGGAGCCAAGAATCATCGAAAAATCGACTTTTGCGAAATGATCATTTTTGTGATATTCTTGACCCACTCACTCCAAACAGCTCAAATATAGCTTTTGCAGCGAATTTGGAGCAGGTTATGTTCTGAGTATATTTCGTGTCCTGGGATCCAAGAATCATCGAAAAACGGACTTACGCGTAATGCAACATTTAAATGTATGTGATATTATTGTTCCCCACACTGCAAACTGCTCGTAAATAGCTTTTGCAGCGAATTTGGAGCAAATTTTGTTCTGAGTATATTTCGTGTCCAGGGAGCCGAGAATCGTCGCAAATTGACTTCTGCGAAATGATAATTTTTGTGATATTCTTGTTCCACACACTCCAAACTGCTCGAATATAACTTTTGCAGCGAATTTGGAGCAACTTTTGTTCTGACTGTATTTCGTGTCCAGGGAGCCGAGAATCATCGAATAATCGACTTATGCGAAATGATAATTTTTGTGATACTCTTGTTCCACACACTCTAAACTGCTCTAGTATAGCTATTGCAGCGAATAAGGAGCAAGTTTTGTTCTGAGTATATTTCTAGATCAGGGAGCCGAGAATCGTCGCAGATCGACTTATGCGAAATGAAAAGTTTTGTGATATTCTTGTTCCACACACTCCAAAGTCCTCGAATATAACTTTTGCAGCGAATTTGGAGCAACTTTTGTTCTGAGTATATTTCGTGTCCAGGGAACCGAGAATCATCGAAAAATCGACTTATGCGAAATGATAATTTTTGTGATATTCTTGTTCCACACACTCCAAACTTCTCGAATATAGCTTTTGCAGCGAATTTGGAGCAACTTTTGTTCTGAGTATATTTCGTGACTTGGGAGCCGAGAATGGTCGCAAATCGACTTATGCGAAATGATAATTTTTGTGATATTCTTGTTCCACACACTCCAAACTGCTCGAATATAGCTATTGCAGCGAATGAGGAGCAAGTTTTGTTCTGAGTATATTTCGTGATAAGGAAGCCGAGAATCGTCGCAAATCGACTTATGCGAAATGAAAATTTTTAAATATTCTTCTTCCACACACTCCAAACTTCTCGAATATAGCTTTTGCAGCGAATTTGGAGCAACTTTTGTTCTGAGTATATTTCGTGTCCTGGAAGCCAAAAATCAGCGAAAAACAGACTTACGCGTAATGTAACATTTAAATGTTTGTGATATTCTTCTTCCCCACACTCCAAACTGTTATTATATAGCTTTTGATACGAATTTGGAGCAACTTTTGTTCTGAGTATATTTCGTGTCCAGGGAGCCGAGAATCATCGAAAAATCGACTTATGCGAAATTATAATTTTTGTGATATATTTGTTTCACACTCCAAAAAGCTGAATATAGCTTTTGCAGCGAATTTGGAGCAACATATTTTCTGAGTATATTTTGTGTCCTGGTAGCCAAGAAGCATCGAAAAACGGGCTTACGCTTAATGCAACATTTAAATGTTTGTGATATTCTTGTTCCCCACTTCAAACTGTTCGTATATAGCTTTTGCAGCGAATTTGGAGCAACTTTTGTTCTGAGTATATTTCGTGTCCAGGGAGCCGAGAATCGTCGCAAATCGACTTATGCGAAATGATAATTTTTGTTATATTCTTGTTCCACACACTCCAAACAGCTCGAATATAGCTTTTGCAGCGAATTTGGAGCAACTTTTGTTCTGAGTATATTTCGTGTCCAGGGAGCCGAGAGTCATCGAAAAATCGACTTATGCGAAATTATAATTTTTGTGATATTCTTGTTCCACACACTCTAAACTGCTCGAATATAACTTTTGCAGCGAATTTGGAGCAACTTTTGTTCTGAGTATATTTCGTGTCCAGGGAGCCGAGAATCATTGAAAAATTGACTTATGCGAAATGATAATTTTTGTGATATTCTAGTTCCACTCACTCCAAACAGCTCGAATAAAGCTTTTGCAGCGAATTTGGAGCAACTTATGTTCTGAGTATATTTCGTGTCCTGGGAACAAGAATCATCGGAAAACGGACTTACGCGAAATGCAACATTTAAATGTTTGTGATATTCTTGTTCCCCACACTCCAAACTGCTCGTATATAGCTTTTGCAGCGAATTTGGAGCAAATTTAGTTCTAAGTATATTACGTGTCCAGGGAGCCGAGAATTGTCGTAAATCGACTTATGCGAAATGATTTTTGTTGTATTCTTGTTCCACACACTCCAAACTGCTCGAATATAGATTTTGCAGCGAATTTGGAACAACTTTTGTTCTGAGTATATTTCGTGTGCAGGGAGCCGAGAGTCATCAAAATTTCGACTTATGCGAAATTATAATTTTTGTGATATTGTTGTTCCAAACACTCCAAACAGCTCGAATATAGCTTTTGCAACGAATTTGGAGCAGCTTATGCTCTGAGTATATTTCGTGTCCAGGGAGCCGAGAATCATTGAAAAATTGACTTATGCGAAATGATAATTTTTGTGATGTTCTAGTTGCACTCACTCCAAACAGCTCGAATAAAGCTTTTGCAGCGAATTTGGAGCAACTTATGTTCTGAGTATATTTCGTGTCCTGGGAAGCAAGAATCATCGGAAAACGGACTTACGCGAAATGCAACAATTAAATGTTTGTTATATTCTTGTTAACCACACACCAAACTGCTCGTATATAGCTTTTGCAGCGAATTTGGAGCAAATTTAGTTCTGAGTATATTACGTGTCCAGGGAGCCGAGAATTGTCGTAAATCGACTTATGCGAAATGAAAATTTTTGTTATATTCTTGTTCCACACACTCCAAACAGCTCGAATATAGCTTTTGCAGCGAATTTGGAGCAACTTTTGTTCAGAGTATATTTCGTGTCCAGGGAGCCGAGAGTCATCGAAAAATCGACTTATGCGAAATTATAATTTTTGTGATATTCTTGTTCCACACACTCCAAACTGCTCGAATATAACTTTTGCAGCGAATTTGGAGCAACTTTTGTTCTGAGTATATTTCGTGTCCAGGGAGCCGAGAATCATTGAAAAATTGACTTATGCGAAATGATAATTTTTGTGATATTCTTGTTCCACACACTCAAAACAGCTCGAATATAGCTTTTGCAGCGAATTTGGAGCAGCTTATGTTCTGAGTATATTTCGTGTCCTGGAAGCCAAAAATCAGCGAAAAACAGACTTACGAGTATAGTAACATTTAAATGTTTGTGATATTCTTATTCCCCACACTCCAAACTGTTATTATATAGCTTTTGATACGAATTTGAAGCAAATTTATTTCTGAGTATATTTCGTGTCCAGGGAGCCGAGAATCGTCGTAAATCGACTAATGCGAAATGATGATTTTTGTTATATTCTTGTGCCACACACTCCAAACAGCTCGAATATAGCTTTTGCAGCGAATTTGGAGCAACTTTTGTTCTGAACATATATAATATGCAACATATATAATATGACTATAACAAAAGTTGCTCCAAATTCGATGAAAAAGCTATATACGTGCAGTTTGGAGTGTGCGCAACAAAAATATCACAAAAATGTTTCATTTCGCATAAGTCGTTTTTTCGACGATTCGCGGCTCCCTGGTCACGAAATATACACATAAAAAAAGTTGCTCCAAATTCGCTGCAAAAGCTATATACGAGCAGTTTGGAGTAGGGGGAACAAGAATATCACAAAAATGTTTCATTACGTGTTAGTCGATATTTCGACGATTCTCGGCTCCCCGGTCGCGAAATATACACATAACAAAA
Source organism: Hymenopus coronatus (assembly GCA_030762935.1). NCBI lineage: Eukaryota > Metazoa > Arthropoda > Insecta > Mantodea > Hymenopodidae > Hymenopus > Hymenopus coronatus. Next base: position 163,505,016 of record CM060892.1, read on the forward strand.
GTTGCTCCAAATTCGCTGCAAATACTATTTACGAGCAGTTTGGAGCGTGGGGAACAAGAATATAGTAAAAATGTTTCATTTCGTATGTCGAATTTTCGACGAGTCGCGGCTCCCTGGACACGAAATATTCTCAGAACAAAAGTTGCTCCAAATTCGCTGTGAAAGCTATATACGAATAGTTTGGAGTGTGGGGAAGAAGATTATCACAAAAACGTTTCATTACGTGTAAGTCGATTTTTCGAATATTCGCGGCTCCCTGGACACGAAATATTCTCAGAACAAAAGTTGCTCCAAATTCGCTGCAAATGCTATTTACGAGCAGTTTGGAGCGTGGGGAACAAGAATATCACAAAGATATTTCATTTCGTGTAAGTTGATATTTCGACGATTCTTGGCTCCCTGGTCACGAAATATACATATAACAAAGGTTGCTCCAAATTCGCTGCAAATGCTATTTACAAGCAGTTTGGAGCGTGGGGAATAAGAATATCACAAAATTATTTCATTTCGTGTAAGTTGATATTTCGAAGATTCTCGGCTTCCTGGATACGAAAATACATATAACAAAAGTTGCTCCAAATGCGCTGAAAATGCTATATACGAGCAGTATGGAGTGTGAGGAACAAGAATATAACAACAATGTTTCATTTCGTGTAAGATGATATTTCGACGATTCTCGGCTCACTGGACACGAAAATACACATATACAAAGTTGCTCCAAATTCGCTGCTAAAGCTATATACGAACAGACAGGAGTAAGGGGAACAAGAATATCACAAAAACGTTTCATTACCTGTAAGTCGACTTTTCGTCTGTTCTCAGCTCCCTGGTCACGAATATACACATAACAAAATTTGCTCCAAATTCGCTGCAAATGCTATTTACGAGCAGCTTGGAGCGTGGGGAACAAGAATATCACAAAAATATTTCATTTCGTGTAAGTTGATATTTCGACGCTTCGCGGCTCCCTGAATACGAAAATACATATATAAAAAGTTGCTCCAAAATCGCTGCTAAAGCTATATACGAACAGATTGGAGTAAGGGGAACAAGAATATCACAAAAACGTTTCATTACCTGTAAGTCGACTTTTCGTCTGTTCTCGGCTCCCAGGACACGAAATATATATATAACATAAATTGCCCCAAATTCACTGCAACTGCTATATACGAAATATACATATACATTTAACATAACGTGCTCCAAATTAATTGCAACGATTCTCGGTTCCCTGGACACGAATTATAGTCAGAACAAAAGTTGCTCCAAATTCGCTGCTAAAGCTACATACGAGCAGTTTGGAGTGTGGGGAACAAGAATATCACAAAAAAATTTTCATTTCGCCTAAGTCGATTTTTAGAGGATTCTCAGCTTCCTGGACACGAAATATATTCAGAACAAAAGGTGCTCCAAATTCGCTGCAAAGGCTATATACGAGCAGTCTGGAGTGTGGGGAACAAGAATATCACAAAAATGCTTCATTACGTGTTAGTCGATTTTTGGACGATTCTCGGTTCTCTGGACACGAAATATAGTCGGAACAAAAGTTGATCCAAATATTCTTCTTCCCCACGCTCCAAACTGCTCGTATATAGCATTTGCAGCGAATTTGGAACAACTTTTGTTATATGTATTTTTCGTGTCCAAGGAGCCGAGAATCGTCGAAATATCGACTTACACGAAATGAAACATTTTTGTGATATTCTTGTTCCCCACACTCCAAACTGCTCGTATATAGCTTTTGCAGCGAATTTGGAGCAACTTTTGTTCTGAGAATATTTCGTGTCCAGGCAGCTGAGAATCGTCGTAAAATCGACTTACACGTAATGAAACATTTTTATGATATTCTTGTTCCCCACGCTCCAAACTGCTCGTATATAGCATTTGCAGCGAATTTGGACCAACTTTTGTGATATATATTTTCGTGTCCAGGGAGCCGAGAATCGTCGAAATATCAACTTACACGAAATGAAATATTTTTGTGATATTCTTGTTTACCTTACTCCAAACTGCTCTTATATAGCTTTTGCAGCGAATTTGTAGCAACTTTTGTTCAGAGTATATTTAGTGTCCAGGGAGCCGAGAATCGTCGAAATATCAACTTACACGAAATGAAATATTTTTGTAATATTCTTGTTCCCCACGCTCCAAACTTCTCGTAAATAGCATTTGCAACGAATTTGGAGCAACTTTTGTTATATGTATATTTCGTTATCAGGGAGCCGAGATCGTCGAAATATCGACTTACACGAAATGAAATATTTTTGTGATATTCTTGTTTACCTTACTCCAAACTGCTCTTATATAGCTTTTGCAGCGAATTTGGAGCAACTTTTGTTCAGAGTATTTTTACTGTCCAGGGAGCCGAGATTCGTCGAAATATCGACTTACACGAAATGAAAAATTTTTGTGATATTCTTGTTCCCCACACTCCAAACGTTTCGTATAAAGCTTTTGCAGCGAATTTGGAGCAACTTTTGTTCAGAGTATATTAAGTGTCCCAACAGCCGAGAATCGTCGAAATATCGACTTACACGAAATGAAAAATTTTTCTGATATTCTTGTTCCCCACACTCCAAACTTCTCGTATATAGCTTTTGCAGCGAATTTGGAGCAACGTTTGTTAGGATAATATATTTCGTGTCCAGGGAGCTGCGAATCCTCGAAAAATCGAATTACACGAAATGGAAAAATTTTTGTGATATTCCTGTTCCCCACGCTCCAAGCTGCTCGAAAATAGCATTTGCAGCGAATTTGGAGCAACTTTTGTTATATGTATATTTCGTGACCAGGGAGCCGAGAATCGTCGAAATATCAACTTACCCGAAATGAAATATTTTTGGGATATTCTTGTTCCCCACGCTCCAAACTGCTCGTAAATAGCATTTGCAGCGAATTTGGAGCAACTTTTGTTATATGTATATTTCGTGACCAGGGAGCCGAGAATCGTCTAAATATCGACTTACACGAAATGAAATATTTTTGTGATATTCTTGTTTACCTTACTCCAAACTGCTCTTATATAGCTTTTGCAGCGAATTTGGAGCAAGTTTTGTTCAGAGTATATTTAGTGTCCAGGGAGCCGAGAATCGTCGAAATATCGACTTACACGAAATGAAAAATTTTTGTGATATTCTTGTTCCCCACACTCCAAACTTCTCGTATATAGCTTTTGCAGCGAATTTGGAGCTACGTTTGTTAGGATAATATATTTCGTGTCCAGGGAGCTAAGAATCCTCGAAAAATCGACTTACGCGAAATGAAAAATTTTTGTGATATTCTTGTTCCCCACGCTCCAAACTGCTCGTATATAGCATTTGCAGCGAATTTGGAGCAACTTTTGTTATATGTATTTTTCGTGTCCAGGGAGCCGAGAATCGTCGAAATATCAACTTACACGAAATGAAATATTTTTGTGATATTCTTGTTTACCTTACTCCAAACTGCTGTTATATAGCTTTTGCAGCGAATTTGGGGCAACTTTTGTTCAGAGTATTTTTAGTGTCCAGGGAGCCGAGAATCGTCGAAATATCGACTTACACTATATGAAAAATTTTTGTGATATTCTTGTTCCCCACACTCCAAACTTCGAGTATATAGCTTTTGCAGCGAATTTGGAGCAACGTTTGTTAGGATAATATATTTCGTGTCCAGGGAGCTGATAATCCTCGAAATATCAACTTACACGAAATGAAATATTTTTGTGATATTCTTGTTCCCCACACTCCAAAATTTTCGTATATAGCTTTTGCAGTGAATTTGGAGCAACGTTTGTTAGGATAATATAGTTCGTGTCCAGGGAGCTGAGAATCCTCGAAAAATCGACTTACGCGAAATGAAAAATTTTTGTGATATTCTTCTTCCCCACGCTCCAAACTGCTCGTATATAGCATTTGCAGCGAATTTGGAACAACTTTTGTTATATGTATTTTTCGTGTCCAGGGAGCCGAGAATCGTCGAAATATCAACTTACACGAAATGAAATATTTTTGTGATATTCTTGTTCCCCACGCTCCAAACTGCTCGTAAATAGCATTTGCAGCGAATTTGGAGCAACTTTTGTTATATGTATATATCGTTACCAGGGAGCCGAGAATCGTCGAAATATCGACTTACACGAAATGAAATATTTTTGTGATATTCTTGTTTACCTTACTCCAAACTGCTCTTATCTAGCTTTTGCAGCGAATTTGGAGCAACTTTTGTTCAGAGTATTTTTATTGTCCAGGGAGCCGAGAATCGTCGAAATATCGACTTACACGAAATGAAAAATTTTTGTGATATTCTTGTTCCCCACACTCCAAACTTCTTGTATATAGCTTTTGCAGCGAATTTGGAGCAACGTTTGTTAGGATAATATATTTCGTGTCCAGGGAGCTGATAATCCTCGAAATATCAACTTACACGAAATGAAATATTTTTGTGATATTCTTGTTCCCCACACTCCAAACTTTTCGTATATAGCTTTTGCAGTGAATTTGGAGCAACGTTTGTTAGGATAATATAGTTCGTGTCCAGGGAGCTGAGAATCCTCGAAAAATCGACTTACGCGAAATGAAAAATTTTTGTGATATTCTTCTTCCCCACGCTCCAAACTGCTCGTATATAGCATTTGCAGCGAATTTGGAACAACTTTTGTTATATGTATTTTTCGTGTCCAGGGAGCCGAGAATCGTCGAAATATCAACTTACACGAAATGAAAAATTTTTGTGATATTCTTGTTCCCCACGCTCCAAACTGCTCGTATATAGCATTTGCAGCGAATTTGGAGCAACTTTTGTTATATGTATATTTCGTTACCAGGGAGCCGAGCATCGTCGAAATATCGACTTACACTTAATGAAACATTTTTAGGATATTCTTGTTCGCCGAGCTCCAAACTGTTCGTAAATAGCATTTGAGGCGAATTTGGAGCAACTTTTGGTATATGTATATTTCGTGACCAGGGAGCTGGGAATCGGCGAAATATCGACTTAGGCGAAATGAAAAATTTTTGTGATATTCTTGTTCCCCACACTCGAAACTGCTCGTATATAGCTTTTGCAGCGAATTTGGAGCAACTTTTGTTCTGAGAATATTTCGTGTCCAGGCAGCTGAGAATCGTCGTAAAATCGACTTACACGTAATGAAACATTTTTATGATATTCTTGTTCCCCACGCTCCAAACACTCGTATATAGCATTTGCAGCGAATTTGGACCAACTTTTGTGATATATATTTTCGTGTCCAGGGAGCCGAGAATCGTCGAAATATCAACTTACACGAAATGAAATATTTTTGTAATATTCTTGTTCCCCACGCTCCAAACTTCTCGTAAATAGCATTTGCAACGAATTTGGAGCAACTTTTGTTATATGTATATTTCGTTATCAGGGAGCCGAGATCGTCGAAATATCGACTTACACGAAATGAAATATTTTTGTGATATTCTTGTTTACCTTACTCCAAACTGCTCTTATATAGCTTTTGCAGCGAATTTGGAGCAACTTTTGTTCAGAGTATTTTTACTGTCCAGGGAGCCGAGAATCGTCGAAATATCGACTTACACGAAATGAAAAATTTTTGTGATATTCTTGTTCCCCACACTCCAAACGTTTCGTATAAAGCTTTTGCAGCGAATTTGGAGCAACTTTTGTTCAGAGTATATTAAGTGTCCCGACAGCCGAGAATCGTCGAAATATCGACTTACACGAATTGAAAAATTTTTCTGATATTCTTGTTCCCCACACTCCAAACTTCTCGTATATAGCTTTTGCAGCGAATTTGGAGCAACGTTTGTTAGGATAATATATTTCGTTACCAGGGAGCCGAGAATCGTCTAAATATCGACTTACACGAAATGAAAAATTTTTGTGATATTCTTGTTCCCCACGCTCCAAACTGCTCGAAAATAGCATTTGCAGCGAATTTGGAGCAACTTTTGTTATATGTATATTTCGTGACCAGGGAGCCAAGAATCGTCGAAATATCAACTTACACGAAATGAAATATTTTTGTGATATTCTTGTTTACCTTACTCCAAACTGCTGTTATACTGCTGTTAAACTGTTAAACTGTTAAACTGCTGTTAACTGCTGTTTGCAGCGAATTTGGGGCAACTTTTGTTCAGAGTATTTTTAGTGTCCAGGGAGCCGAGAATCGTCGAAATATCGACTTACACGAAATGAAAAATTTTTGTGATATTCTTGTTCCCCACACTCCAAACTGCTCGTATATAGCTTTTGCAGCGAATTTGGAGCAACTTTTGTTCTGAGAATATTTCGTGTCCAGGCAGCTGAGAATCGTCGTAAAATCGACTTACACGTAATGAAACATTTTTATGATATTCTTGTTCCCCACGCTCCAAACTGCTCGTATATAGCATTTGCAGCGAATTTGGACCAACTTTTGTGATATATATTTTCGTGTCCAGGGAGCCGAGAATCGTCGAAATATCAACTTACACGAAATGAAATATTTTTGTGATATTCTTGTTTACCTTACTCCAAACTGCTCTTATATAGCTTTTGCAGCGAATTTGTAGCAACTTTTGTTCAGAGTATATTTAGTGTCCAGGGAGCCGAGAATCGTCGAAATATCAACTTACACGAAATGAAATATTTTTGTAATATTCTTGTTCCCCACGCTCCAAACTTCTCGTAAATAGCATTTGCAACGAATTTGGAGCAACTTTTGTTATATGTATATTTCGTTATCAGGGAGCCGAGATCGTCGAAATATCGACTTACACGAAATGAAATATTTTTGTGATATTCTTGTTTACCTTACTCCAAACTGCTCTTATATAGCTTTTGCAGCGAATTTGGAGCAACTTTTGTTCAGAGTATTTTTACTGTCCAGGGAGCCGAGATTCGTCGAAATATCGACTTACACGAAATGAAAAATTTTTGTGATATTCTTGTTCCCCACACTCCAAACGTTTCGTATAAAGCTTTTGCAGCGAATTTGGAGCAACTTTTGTTCAGAGTATATTAAGTGTCCCAACAGCCGAGAATCGTCGAAATATCGACTTACACGAAATGAAAAATTTTTCTGATATTCTTGTTCCCCACACTCCAAACTTCTCGTATATAGCTTTTGCAGCGAATTTGGAGCAACGTTTGTTAGGATAATATATTTCGTGTCCAGGGAGCTGCGAATCCTCGAAAAATCGAATTACACGAAATGGAAAAATTTTTGTGATATTCCTGTTCCCCACGCTCCAAGCTGCTCGAAAATAGCATTTGCAGCGAATTTGGAGCAACTTTTGTTATATGTATATTTCGTGACCAGGGAGCCGAGAATCGTCGAAATATCAACTTACCCGAAATGAAATATTTTTGGGATATTCTTGTTCCCCACGCTCCAAACTGCTCGTAAATAGCATTTGCAGCGAATTTGGAGCAACTTTTGTTATATGTATATTTCGTGACCAGGGAGCCGAGAATCGTCTAAATATCGACTTACACGAAATGAAATATTTTTGTGATATTCTTGTTTACCTTACTCCAAACTGCTCTTATATAGCTTTTGCAGCGAATTTGGAGCAAGTTTTGTTCAGAGTATATTTAGTGTCCAGGGAGCCGAGAATCGTCGAAATATCGACTTACACGAAATGAAAAATTTTTGTGATATTCTTGTTCCCCACACTCCAAACTTCTCGTATATAGCTTTTGCAGCGAATTTGGAGCTACGTTTGTTAGGATAATATATTTCGTGTCCAGGGAGCTAAGAATCCTCGAAAAATCGACTTACGCGAAATGAAAAATTTTTGTGATATTCTTGTTCCCCACGCTCCAAACTGCTCGTATATAGCATTTGCAGCGAATTTGGAGCAACTTTTGTTATATGTATTTTTCGTGTCCAGGGAGCCGAGAATCGTCGAAATATCAACTTACACGAAATGAAATATTTTTGTGATATTCTTGTTTACCTTACTCCAAACTGCTGTTATATAGCTTTTGCAGCGAATTTGGGGCAACTTTTGTTCAGAGTATTTTTAGTGTCCAGGGAGCCGAGAATCGTCGAAATATCGACTTACACTATATGAAAAATTTTTGTGATATTCTTGTTCCCCACACTCCAAACTTCGAGTATATAGCTTTTGCAGCGAATTTGGAGCAACGTTTGTTAGGATAATATATTTCGTGTCCAGGGAGCTGATAATCCTCGAAATATCAACTTACACGAAATGAAATATTTTTGTGATATTCTTGTTCCCCACACTCCAAAATTTTCGTATATAGCTTTTGCAGTGAATTTGGAGCAACGTTTGTTAGGATAATATAGTTCGTGTCCAGGGAGCTGAGAATCCTCGAAAAATCGACTTACGCGAAATGAAAAATTTTTGTGATATTCTTCTTCCCCACGCTCCAAACTGCTCGTATATAGCATTTGCAGCGAATTTGGAACAACTTTTGTTATATGTATTTTTCGTGTCCAGGGAGCCGAGAATCGTCGAAATATCAACTTACACGAAATGAAATATTTTTGTGATATTCTTGTTCCCCACGCTCCAAACTGCTCGTAAATAGCATTTGCAGCGAATTTGGAGCAACTTTTGTTATATGTATATATCGTTACCAGGGAGCCGAGAATCGTCGAAATATCGACTTACACGAAATGAAATATTTTTGTGATATTCTTGTTTACCTTACTCCAAACTGCTCTTATCTAGCTTTTGCAGCGAATTTGGAGCAACTTTTGTTCAGAGTATTTTTATTGTCCAGGGAGCCGAGAATCGTCGAAATATCGACTTACACGAAATGAAAAATTTTTGTGATATTCTTGTTCCCCACACTCCAAACTTCTTGTATATAGCTTTTGCAGCGAATTTGGAGCAACGTTTGTTAGGATAATATATTTCGTGTCCAGGGAGCTGATAATCCTCGAAATATCAACTTACACGAAATGAAATATTTTTGTGATATTCTTGTTCCCCACACTCCAAACTTTTCGTATATAGCTTTTGCAGTGAATTTGGAGCAACGTTTGTTAGGATAATATAGTTCGTGTCCAGGGAGCTGAGAATCCTCGAAAAATCGACTTACGCGAAATGAAAAATTTTTGTGATATTCTTCTTCCCCACGCTCCAAACTGCTCGTATATAGCATTTGCAGCGAATTTGGAACAACTTTTGTTATATGTATTTTTCGTGTCCAGGGAGCCGAGAATCGTCGAAATATCAACTTACACGAAATGAAAAATTTTTGTGATATTCTTGTTCCCCACGCTCCAAACTGCTCGTATATAGCATTTGCAGCGAATTTGGAGCAACTTTTGTTATATGTATATTTCGTTACCAGGGAGCCGAGCATCGTCGAAATATCGACTTACACTTAATGAAACATTTTTAGGATATTCTTGTTCGCCGAGCTCCAAACTGTTCGTAAATAGCATTTGAGGCGAATTTGGAGCAACTTTTGGTATATGTATATTTCGTGACCAGGGAGCTGGGAATCGGCGAAATATCGACTTAGGCGAAATGAAAAATTTTTGTGATATTCTTGTTCCCCACACTCGAAACTGCTCGTATATAGCTTTTGCAGCGAATTTGGAGCAACTTTTGTTCTGAGAATATTTCGTGTCCAGGCAGCTGAGAATCGTCGTAAAATCGACTTACACGTAATGAAACATTTTTATGATATTCTTGTTCCCCACGCTCCAAACACTCGTATATAGCATTTGCAGCGAATTTGGACCAACTTTTGTGATATATATTTTCGTGTCCAGGGAGCCGAGAATCGTCGAAATATCAACTTACACGAAATGAAATATTTTTGTAATATTCTTGTTCCCCACGCTCCAAACTTCTCGTAAATAGCATTTGCAACGAATTTGGAGCAACTTTTGTTATATGTATATTTCGTTATCAGGGAGCCGAGATCGTCGAAATATCGACTTACACGAAATGAAATATTTTTGTGATATTCTTGTTTACCTTACTCCAAACTGCTCTTATATAGCTTTTGCAGCGAATTTGGAGCAACTTTTGTTCAGAGTATTTTTACTGTCCAGGGAGCCGAGAATCGTCGAAATATCGACTTACACGAAATGAAAAATTTTTGTGATATTCTTGTTCCCCACACTCCAAACGTTTCGTATAAAGCTTTTGCAGCGAATTTGGAGCAACTTTTGTTCAGAGTATATTAAGTGTCCCGACAGCCGAGAATCGTCGAAATATCGACTTACACGAATTGAAAAATTTTTCTGATATTCTTGTTCCCCACACTCCAAACTTCTCGTATATAGCTTTTGCAGCGAATTTGGAGCAACGTTTGTTAGGATAATATATTTCGTTACCAGGGAGCCGAGAATCGTCTAAATATCGACTTACACGAAATGAAAAATTTTTGTGATATTCTTGTTCCCCACGCTCCAAACTGCTCGAAAATAGCATTTGCAGCGAATTTGGAGCAACTTTTGTTATATGTATATTTCGTGACCAGGGAGCCAAGAATCGTCGAAATATCAACTTACACGAAATGAAATATTTTTGTGATATTCTTGTTTACCTTACTCCAAACTGCTGTTATACTGCTGTTAAACTGTTAAACTGTTAAACTGCTGTTAACTGCTGTTTGCAGCGAATTTGGGGCAACTTTTGTTCAGAGTATTTTTAGTGTCCAGGGAGCCGAGAATCGTCGAAATATCGACTTACACGAAATGAAAAATTTTTGTGATATTCTTGTTCCCCAAGCTCCAAACTTCTCGTATATAGCTTTTGCAGTGAATTTGGAGCAACGTTTGTTAGGATAATATATTTCGTGTCCAGGCAGCTGAGAATCCTCGAAAAATCGACTTACGCGAAATGAAAAATTTTTGTGATATTCTTCTTCCCCACGCTCCAAACTGCTCGTATATAGCATTTGCAGCGAATTTGGAACAACTTTTGTTATATGTATTTTTCGTGTCCAGGGAGCCGAGAATCGTCGAAATATCAACTTACACGAAATGAAATATTTTTGTGATATCCTTGTTCCCCAAGCTCCAAATTGCTCGTAAATAGCATTTGCAGCGAATTTGGAGCAACTTTTGTTATATGTATATTTCGTTACCAGGGAGCCGAGAAACGTCGAAATATCGACTTACACGAAATGAAATATTTTTGTGATATTCTTGTTTACCTTACTCCAAACTGCTCTTATATAGCTTTTGCAGCGAATTTGGAGCAACTTTTGTTCAGAGTATTTTTATTCTCCAGGGAGCCGAGAATCGTCGAAATATCGACTTACACGAAATGAAAAATTTTTGTGATATTCTTGTTCCCCACACTCCAAAAACTTCTTGTATATAGCTTTTGCAGTGAATTTGGAACAACTTTTGTTATATGTATTTTTCGTGTCCAGGGAGCCGAGAATCGTCGAAATATCAACTTACACGAAATGAAATATTTTTGTGATATTCTTGTTCCCCACGCTCCAAACTTCTCGTATATAGCTTTTGCAGTGAATTTGGAGCAACGTTTGTTAGGATAATATATTTCGTGTCCAGGGAGCTGAGAATCCTCGAAAAATCGACTTACGCGAAATGAAAAATTTTTGTGATATTCTTCTTCCCCACGCTCCAAACTGCTCGTATATAGCATTTGCAGCGAATTTGGAACAACTTTTTTTATATGTATTTTTCGTGTCCATGGAGCCGAGAATCGTCGAAATATCAACTTACACGAAATGAAATATTTTTGTGATATTCTTGTTCCCCACGCTCCAAACTTCTCGTATATAGCTTTTGCAGTGAATTTGGAGCAACGTTTGTTAGGATAATATATTTCGTGTCCAGGGAGCTGAGAATCCTCGAAAAATCGACTTACGCGAAATGAAAAATTTTGTGATATTCTTGTTCCCCACGCTCCAAACTGCTTGTATATAGCATTTGCAGCGAATTTGGAGCAACTTTTGTTATATGTATATTTCGTTACCAGGGATCCGAGAATCGTCGAAATATCGACTTACACTTAATGAAACAGTTTTAGGATATTCTTGTTCGCCGAGCTCCAAACTGCTCGTAAATAGCATTTGAGGCGAATTTGGAGCAACTTTTGGTATATGTATATTTCGTGACCAGGGAGCTGGGAATCGGCGAAATATCGACTTAGGCGAAATGAAAAATTTTGTGATATTCTTGTTCCCCACACTCCAAACTGCTCGTATATAGCTTTTGCAGCGAATTTGGAGCAACTTTTGTTCTGAGAATATTTCGTGTCCAGGCAGCTGAGAATCGTCGTAAAATCGACTTACACGTAATGAAACATTTTTATGATATTCTTGTTCCCCACGCTCCAAACTGCTCGTATATAGCATTTGCAGCGAATTTGGACCAACTTTTGTGATATATATATTCGTGTCCAGGGAGCCGAGAATCGTCGAAATATCAACTTACACGAAATGAAATATTTTTGTGATATTCTTGTTTACCTTACTCCAAACTGCTCTTATATAGCTTTTGCAGCGAATTTGTAGCAACTTTTGTTCAGAGTATATTTAGTGTCCAGGGAGCCGAGAATCGTCGAAATATCAACTTACACGAAATGAAATATTTTTGTAATATTCTTGTTCCCCACGCTCCAAACTTCTCGTAAATAGCATTTGCAACGAATTTGGAGCAACTTTTGTTATATGTATATTTCGTTATCAGGGAGCCGAGATCGTCGAAATATCGACTTACACGAAATGAAATATTTTTGTGATATTCTTGTTTACCTTACTCCAAACTGCTCTTATATAGCTTTTGCAGCGAATTTGGAGCAACTTTTGTTCAGAGTATTTTTACTGTCCAGGGAGCCGAGAATCGTCGAAATATCGACTTACACGAAATGAAAAATCTTTGTGATATTCTTGTTCCCCACACTCCAAACGTTTCGTATAAAGCTTTTGCAGCGAATTTGGAGCAACTTTTGTTCAGAGTATATTAAGTGTCCCGACAGCCGAGACTCGTCGAAATATCGACTTACACGAAATGAAAAATTTTTCTGATATTCTTGTTCCCCACACTCCAAACTTCTCGTATATAGCTTTCGCAGCGAATTTGGAGCAACGTTTGTTAGGATAATACATTTCGTTACCAGGGAGCCGAGAATCGTCTAAATATCGACATACACGAAATGAAATATTTTTGTGATATTCTTGTTTACCTTACTCCAAACTGCTCTTATATAGCTTTTGCAGCGAATTTGGAGCAAGTTTTGTTCAGAGTATATTTAGTGTCCAGGGAGCCCAGAATCGTCGAAATATCGACTTACACGAAAAGAAAAATTTTTGTGATATTCTTGTTCCCACACTCCAAACTTCTCGTATATAGCTTTTGCAGCGAATTTGGAGCAACGTTTGTTAGGATAATATAGTTCGTGTCCAGGGAGCCGAGGATCGTCGAAAAATCGACTTACGCGAAATGAAAAATTTTTGTGATATTCTTCTTCCCCACGCTCCAAACTGCTCGTATATAGCATTTGCAGCGAATTTGTAGCAACTTTTGTTCAGAGTATATTTAGTGTCCAGGGAGCCGAGAATCGTCGAAATATCAACTTACACGATATGAAATATTTTTGTAATATTCTTGTTCCCCACGCTCCAAACTTCTCGTAAATAGCATTTGCAACGAATTTGGAGCAACTTTTGTTATATGTATATTTCGTTATCAGGGAGCCGAGATCGTCGAAATATCGACTTACACGAAATGAAATATTTTTGTGATATTCTTGTTTACCTTACTCCAAACTGCTCTTATATAGCTTTTGCAGCGAATTTGGAGCAACTTTTGTTCAGAGTATTTTTACTGTCCAGGGAGCCGAGAATCGTCGAAATATCGACTTACACGAAATGAAAAATTTTTGTGATATTCTTGTTCCCCACACTCCAAACGTTTCGTATAAAGCTTTTGCAGCGAATTTGGAGCAACTTTTGTTCAGAGTATATTAAGTGTCCCGACAGCCGAGAATCGTCGAAATATCGACTTACACGAAATGAAAAATTTTTCTGATATTCTTGTTCCCCACACTCCAAACTTCTCGTATATAGCTTTTGCAGCGAATTTGGAGCAACGTTTGTTAGGATAATATATTTCGTTACCAGGGAGCCGAGAATCGTCTAAATATCGACTTACACGAAATGAAAAATTTTTGTGATATTCTTGTTCCCCACGCTCCAAACTGCTCGAAAATAGCATTTGCAGCGAATTTGGAGCAACTTTTGTTATATGTATATTTCGTGACCAGGGAGCCAAGAATCGTCGAAATATCAACTTACACGAAATGAAATATTTTTGTGATATTCTTGTTTACCGTACTCCAAACTGCTTTTATATAGCTTTTGCAGCGAATTTGGGGCAACTTTTGTTCAGAGTATTTTTAGTGTCCAGGGAGCCGAGAATCGTCGAAATATCGACTTACACGAAATGAAAAATTTTTGTGATATTCTTGTTCCCCAAGCTCCAAACTTCTCGTATATAGCTTTTGCAGTGAATTTGGAGCAACGTTTGTTAGGATAATATATTTCGTGTCCAGGGAGCTGAGAATCCTCGAAAAATCGACTTACGCGAAATGAAAAATTTTTGTGATATTCTTCTTCCCCACGCTCCAAACTGCTCGTATATAGCATTTGCAGCGAATTTGGAACAACTTTTGTTATATGTATTTTTCGTGTCCAGGGAGCCGAGAATCGTCGAAATATATACTTACACGAAATGAAATATTTTTGTGATATCCTTGTTCCCCAAGCTCCAAACTGCTCGTAAATAGCATTTGCAGCGAATTTGGAGCAACTTTTCTTATATGTATATTTCGTTACCAGGGAGCCGAGAATCGTCGAAATATCGACTTACACGAAATGAAATATTTTTGTGATATTCTTGTTTACCTTACTCCAAACTGCTCTTATATAGCTTTTGCAGCGAATTTGGAGCAACTTTTGTTCAGAGTATTTTTATTGTCCAGGGAGCCGAGAATCGTCGAAATATCGACTTACACGAAATTAAAATTTTTTGTGATATTCTTGTTCCCCACACTCCAAACTTCTTGTATATAGCTTTTGCAGCGAATTGGGAGCAACGTTTGTTAGGATAATATATTTCGTGTCCAGGGAGCTGATAATCCTCGAAATATCAACTTACACGAAATGAAATATTTTTGTGATATTCTTGTTCCCCACACTCCAAACTTTTCGTATATAGCTTTTGCAGTGAATTTGGAGCAACGTTTGTTAGGATAATATAGTTCGTGTCCAGGGAGCTGAGAATCCTCGAAAAATCGACTTACGCGAAATGAAAAATTTTTGTGATATTCTTCTTCCCCACGCTCCAAACTGCTCGTATATAGCATTTGCAGCGAATTTGGAACAACTTTTGTTATATGTATTTTTCGTGTCCAGGGAGCCGAGAATCGTAGAAATATCAACTTACACGAAATGAAATATTTTTGTGATATTCTTGTTCCCCACGCTCCAAACTGCTTGTATATAAAATTTGCAGCGAATTTGGAGCAACTTTTGTTATATGTATATTTCGTTACCAGGGAGCCGAGAATCGTCGAAATATCGACTTACACTTAATGAAACAGTTTTAGGATATTCTTGTTCGCCGAGCTCCAAACTGCTCGTAAATAGCATTTGAGGCGAATTAGGAGCAACTTTTGGTATATGTATATTTCGTGACCAGGGAGCTGGGAATCGGCGAAATATCGACTTAGGCGAAATGAAAAAGTTTGTGATATTCTTGTTCCCCACACTCCAAACTGCTCGTATATAGCTTTTGCAGCGAATTTGGAGCAACTTTTGTTCTGCGAATATTTCGTGTCCAGGCAGCTGAGAATCGTCGTAAAATCGACTTACACGTAATGAAACATTTTTATGATATTCTTGTTCCCCACGCTCCAAACTGCTCGTAAATAGCATTTTCAACGAATTTGGAGCAACTTTTGTTATATGTATATTTCGTTATCAGGGAGCCGAGATCGTCGAAATATCGACTTACACGAAATGAAATATTTTTGTGATATTC
The DNA here is from genome assembly GCA_030762935.1 of Hymenopus coronatus. Classification (NCBI taxonomy): domain Eukaryota; kingdom Metazoa; phylum Arthropoda; class Insecta; order Mantodea; family Hymenopodidae; genus Hymenopus; species Hymenopus coronatus. The sequence goes on from CM060892.1 coordinate 163,520,986, forward strand.
TTGTTTACCTTACTCCAAACTGCTCTTATATAGCTTTTGCAGCGAATTTGGAGCAACTTTTGTTCAGAGTATTTTTACTGTCCAGGGAGCCGAGAATCGTCGAAATATCGACTTACACGAAATGAAAAATTTTTGTGATATTCTTGTTCCCCACACTCCAAACGTTTCGTATAAAGCTTTTGCAGCGAATTTGGAGCAACTTTTGTTCAGAGTATATTAAGTGTCCCGACAGCCGAGACTCGTCGAAATATCGACTTACACGAAATGAAAAATTTTTCTGATATTCTTGTTCCCCACACTCCAAACTTCTCGTATATAGCTTTCGCAGCGAATTTGGAGCAACGTTTGTTAGGATAATATATTTCGTTAAAAGGGAGCCGAGGATCGTCTAAATATCGACTTACACGAAATGAAATATTTTTGTGATATTCTTGTTTACCTTACTCCAAACTGCTCTTATATAGCTTTTGCAGCGAATTTGGAGCAAGTTTTGTTCAGAGTATATTTAGTGTCCAGGGAGCCCAGAATCGTCGAAATATCGACTTACACGAAATGAAAAATTTTTGTGATATTCTTGTTCCCACACTCCAAACTTCTCGTATATAGCTTTTGCAGTGAATTTGGAGCTACGTTTGTTAGGATAATATAGTTCGTGTCCAGGGAGCTGAGAATCCTCGAAAAATCGACTTACGCGAAATGAAAAATTTTTGTGATATTCTTCTTCCCCACGCTCCAAACTGCTCATATATAGCATTTGCAGCGAATTTGGAACAACTTTTGTTATATGTATTTTTCGTGTCCAGGGAGCCGAGAATCGTCGAAATATCAACTTACACGAAATGAAATATTTTTGTGATATTCTTGTTTACCTTACTCCAAACTGCTCTTATATAGCTTTTGCAGCGAATTTGGAGCTACTTTTGTTCAGAGTATTTTTAGTGTCCAGGGAGCCGAGAAACGTCGAAATATCGACTTACACAAAATGAAAAATTTTTGTGATATTTTTGTTCCCCACACTCCAAACTTCTTGTATATAGCTTTTGCAGCGAATTTGGAGCAATGTTTGTTAGGATAATATATTTCGTGTCCAGGGAGCTGATAATCCTCGAAATATCAACTTACACGAAATGAAATATTTTTGTGATATTCTTGTTCCCCACACTCCAAACTTTTCGTATATAGCTTTTGCAGTGAATTTGGAGCAACGTTTGTTAGGATAATATAGTTCGTGTCCAGGGAGCTGAGAATCCTCGGAAAATCGACTTACGCGAAATGAAAATTTTTTGTGATATTCTTGTTCCCCACGCTCCAAACTGCTCGTATATAGCATTTGCAGCGAATTTGGAACAACTTTTGTTATATGTATTTTTCGTGTCCAGGGAGCCGAGAATCGTCGAAATATCAACTTACACGAAATGAACTATTTTTGTGATATTCTTGTTCCCCACGCTCCAAACTTCTCGTATATAGCTTTTGCAGTGAATTTGGAGCAACGTTTGTTAGGATAATATATTTCGTGTCCAGGGAGCTGAGAATCCTCGAAAAATCGACTTACGCGAAATGAAAAATTTTGTGATTTTCTTGTTCCCCACGCTCCAAACTGCTTGTATATAGCATTTGCAGCGAATTTGGAGCAACTTTTGTTATATGTATATTTCGTTACCAGGGAGCCGAGAATCGTCGAAATATCGACTTACACTTAATGAAACAGTTTTAGGATATTCTTGTTCGCCGAGCTCCAAACTGCTCGTAAATAGCATTTGAGGCGAATTTGGAGCAACTTTTGGTATATGTATATTTCGTGACCAGGGAGCTGGGAATCGGCGAAATATCGACTTAGGCGAAATGAAAAATTTTGTGATATTCTTGTTCCCCACACTCCAAACTGCTCGTATATAGCTTTTGCAGCGAATTTGGAGCAACTTTTGTTCTGAGAATATTTCGTGTCCAGGCAGCTGAGAATCGTCGTAAAATCGACTTACACGTAATGAAACATTTTTATGATATTCTTGTTCCCCACGCTCCAAACTGCTCGTATATAGCATTTGCAGCGAATTTGGACCAACTTTTGTGATATATATTTTCGTGTCCAGGGAGCCGAGAATCGTCGAAATATCAACTTACACGAAATGAAATATTTTTGTGATATTCTTGTTTACCTTACTCCAAACTGCTCTTATATAGCTTTTGCAGCGAATTTGGAGCAAGTTTTGTTCAGAGTATATTTAGTGTCCAGGGAGCCCAGAATCGTCGAAATATCGACTTACACGAAAAGAAAAATTTTTGTGATATTCTTGTTCCCACACTCCAAACTTCTCGTATATAGCTTTTGCAGCGAATTTGGAGCAACGTTTGTTAGGATAATATAGTTCGTGTCCAGGGAGCCGAGGATCGTCGAAAAATCGACTTACGGGAAATGAAAAATTTTTGTGATATTCTTCTTCCCCACGCTCCAAACTGCTCGTATATAGCATTTGCAGCGAATTTGTAGCAACTTTTGTTCAGAGTATATTTAGTGTCCAGGGAGCCGAGAATCGTCGAAATATCAACTTACACGATATGAAATATTTTTGTAATATTCTTGTTCCCCACGCTCCAAACTTCTCGTAAATAGCATTTGCAACGAATTTGGAGCAACTTTTGTTATATGTATATTTCGTTATCAGGGAGCCGAGATCGTCGAAATATCGACTTACACGAAATGAAATATTTTTGTGATATTCTTGTTTACCTTACTCCAAACTGCTCTTATATAGCTTTTGCAGCGAATTTGGAGCAACTTTTGTTCAGAGTATTTTTACTGTCCAGGGAGCCGAGAATCGTCGAAATATCGACTTACACGAAATGAAAAATTTTTGTGATATTCTTGTTCCCCACACTCCAAACGTTTCGTATAAAGCTTTTGCAGCGAATTTGGAGCAACTTTTGTTCAGAGTATATTAAGTGTCCCGACAGCCGAGAATCGTCGAAATATCGACTTACACGAAATGAAAAATTTTTCTGATATTCTTGTTCCCCACACTCCAAACTTCTCGTATATAGCTTTTGCAGCGAATTTGGAGCAACGTTTGTTAGGATAATATATTTCGTTACCAGGGAGCCGAGAATCGTCTAAATATCGACTTACACGAAATGAAAAATTTTTGTGATATTCTTGTTCCCCACGCTCCAAACTGCTCGAAAATAGCATTTGCAGCGAATTTGGAGCAACTTTTGTTATATGTATATTTCGTGACCAGGGAGCCAAGAATCGTCGAAATATCAACTTACACGAAATGAAATATTTTTGTGATATTCTTGTTTACCGTACTCCAAACTGCTTTTATATAGCTTTTGCAGCGAATTTGGGGCAACTTTTGTTCAGAGTATTTTTAGTGTCCAGGGAGCCGAGAATCGTCGAAATATCGACTTACACGAAATGAAAAATTTTTGTGATATTCTTGTTCCCCAAGCTCCAAACTTCTCGTATATAGCTTTTGCAGTGAATTTGGAGCAACGTTTGTTAGGATAATATATTTCGTGTCCAGGGAGCTGAGAATCCTCGAAAAATCGACTTACGCGAAATGAAAAATTTTTGTGATATTCTTGTTCCCCACGCTCCAAACTGCTCGTATATAGCATTTGCAGCGAATTTGGAGCAACTTTTGTTATATGTATATTTCGTTACCAGGAAGCCGAGAATCGTCGAAATATCGACTTACACGAAATGAAATATTTTTGTGATATTCTTGTTTACCTTACTCCAAACTGCTCTTATATAGCTTTTGCAGCGAATTTGGAGCAACTTTTGTTCAGAGTATTTTTATTGTCCAGGGAGCCGAGGATCGTCGAAATATCGACTTACACGAAATGAAAAATTTTTGTGATATTCTTGTTCCCCACACTCCAAACTTCTTGTATATAGCTTTTGCAGCGAATTTGGAGCAACGTTTGTTAGGATAATATATTTCGTGTCCAGGGAGCTGATAATCCTCGAAATATCAACTTACACGAAGTGAAATATTTTTGTGATATTTTTGTTCCCCACACTCCAAACTTTTCGTATATAGCTTTTGCAGTGAATTTGGAGCTACGTTTGTTAGGGTAATATAGTTCGTGTCCAGGGAGCTGAGAATCCTCGAAAAATCGACTTACGCGAAATGAAAAATTTTTGTGATATTCTTCTTCCCCACGCTCCAAACTGCTCATATATAGCATTTGCAGCGAATTTGGAACAACTTTTGTTATATGTATTTTTCGTGTCCAGGGAGCCGAGAATCGTCGAAATATCAACTTACACGAAATGAAATATTTTTGTGATATTCTTGTTTACCTTACTCCAAACTGCTCTTATATAGCTTTTGCAGCGAATTTGGAGCTACTTTTGTTCAGAGTATTTTTAGTGTCCAGGGAGCCGAGAATCGTCGAAATATCGACTTACACAAAATGAAAAATTTTTGTGATATTTTTGTTCCCCACACTCCAAACTTCTTGTATATAGCTTTTGCAGCGAATTTGGAGCAATGTTTGTTAGGATAATATATTTCGTGTCCAGGGAGCTGATAATCCTCGAAATATCAACTTACACGAAATGAAATATTTTTGTGATATTCTTGTTCCCCACACTCCAAACTTTTCGTATATAGCTTTTGCAGTGAATTTGGAGCAACGTTTGTTAGGATAATATAGTTCGTGTCCAGGGAGCTGAGAATCCTCGGAAAATCGACTTACGCGAAATGAAAATTTTTTGTGATATTCTTGTTCCCCACGCTCCAAACTGCTCGTATATAGCATTTGCAGCGAATTTGGAACAACTTTTGTTATATGTATTTTTCGTGTCCAGGGAGCCGAGAATCGTCGAAATATCAACTTACACGAAATGAACTATTTTTGTGATATTCTTGTTCCCCACGCTCCAAACTTCTCGTATATAGCTTTTGCAGTGAATTTGGAGCAACGTTTGTTAGGATAATATATTTCGTGTCCAGGGAGCTGAGAATCCTCGAAAAATCGACTTACGCGAAATGAAAAATTTTGTGATTTTCTTGTTCCCCACGCTCCAAACTGCTTGTATATAGCATTTGCAGCGAATTTGGAGCAACTTTTGTTATATGTATATTTCGTTACCAGGGAGCCGAGAATCGTCGAAATATCGACTTACACTTAATGAAACAGTTTTAGGATATTCTTGTTCGCCGAGCTCCAAACTGCTCGTAAATAGCATTTGAGGCGAATTTGGAGCAACTTTTGGTATATGTATATTTCGTGACCAGGGAGCTGGGAATCGGCGAAATATCGACTTAGGCGAAATGAAAAATTTTGTGATATTCTTGTTCCCCACACTCCAAACTGCTCGTATATAGCTTTTGCAGCGAATTTGGAGCAACTTTTGTTCTGAGAATATTTCGTGTCCAGGCAGCTGAGAATCGTCGTAAAATCGACTTACACGTAATGAAACATTTTTATGATATTCTTGTTCCCCACGCTCCAAACTGCTCGTATATAGCATTTGCAGCGAATTTGGACCAACTTTTGTGATATATATTTTCGTGTCCAGGGAGCCGAGAATCGTCGAAATATCAACTTACCAGAAATGAAATATTTTTGTGATATTCTTGTTTACCTTACTCCAAACTGCTCTTATATAGCTTTTGCAGCGAATTTGTAGCAACTTTTGTTCAGAGTATATTTAGTGTCCAGGGAGCCGAGAATCGTCGAAATATCAACTTACACGAAATGAAAAATTTTTGTAATATTCTTGTTCCCCACGCTCCAAACTTCTCGTAAATAGCATTTGCAACGAATTTGGAGCAACTTTTGTTATATGTATATTTCGTTATCAGGGAGCCGAGATCGTCGAAATATCGACTTACACGAAATGAAATATTTTTGTGATATTCTTGTTTACCTTACTCCAAACTGCTCTTATATAGCTTTTGCAGCGAATTTGGAGCAACTTTTGTTCAGAGTATTTTTACTGTCCAGGGAGCCGAGAATCGTCGAAATATCGACTTACACGAAATGAAAAATTTTTGTGATATTCTTGTTCCCCACACTCCAAACGTTTCGTATAAAGCTTTTGCAGCGAATTTGGAGCAACTTTTGTTCAGAGTATATTAAGTGTCCCGACAGCCGAGACTCGTCGAAATATCGACTTACACGAAATGAAAAATTTTTCTGATATTCTTGTTCCCCACACTCCAAACTTCTCGTATATAGCTTTCGCAGCGAATTTGGAGCAACGTTTGTTAGGATAATATATTTCGTTACCAGGGAGCCGAGAATCGTCTAAATATCGACATACACGAAATGAAATATTTTTGTGATATTCTTGTTTACCTTACTCCAAACTGCTCTTATATAGCTTTTGCAGCGAATTTGGAGCAAGTTTTGTTCAGAGTGTATTTAGTGTCCAGGGAGCCCAGAATCGTCGAAATATCGACTTACACGAAATGAAAAATTTTTGTGATATTCTTGTTTACCTTACTCCAAACTGCTGTTATATAGCTTTTGCAGCGAATTTGGGGCAACTTTTGTTCAGAGTATTTTTAGTGTCCAGGGAGCCGAGAATCGTCGAAATATCGACTTACACGAAATGAAAAATTTTTGTGATATTCTTGTTCCCCAAGCTCCAAACTTCTCGTATATAGCTTTTGCAGTGAATTTGGAGCAACGTTTGTTAGGATAATATATTTCGTGTCCAGGGAGCTGAGAATCCTCGAAAAATCGACTTATGCGAAATGAAAAATTTTTGTGATATTCTTCTTCCCCACGCTCCAAACTGCTCGTATATAGCATTTGCAGCGAATTTGGAACAACTTTTGTTATATGTATATTTCGTTACCAGGGAGCCGAGAATCGTCGAAATATCGACTTACACGAAATGAAATATTTTTGTGATATTCTTGTTTACCTTACTCCAAACTGCTCTTATATAGCTTTTGCAGCGAATTTGGAGCAACTTTTGTTCAGAGTATTTTTATTGTCCAGGGAGCCGAGGATCGTCGAAATATCGACTTACACGAAATGAAAAATTTTTGTGATATTCTTGTTCCCCACACTCCAAACTTCTTGTATATAGCTTTTGCAGCGAATTTGGAGCAACGTTTGTTAGGATAATATATTTCGTGTCCAGGGAGCTGATAATCCTCGAAATATCAACTTACACGAAATGAAAAATTTTTGTGATATTCTTCTTCCCCACGCTCCAAACTGCTCGTATATAGCATTTGCAGCGAATTTGGAACAACTTTTGTTATATGTATTTTTCGTGTCCAGGGAGCCGAGAATCGTCGAAATATCAACTTACACGAAATGAAATATTTTTGTGATATTCTTGTTCCCCACGCTCCAAACTTCTCGTATATAGCTTTTGCAGTGAATTTGGAGCAACGTTTGTTAGGATAATATATTTCGTGTACAGGGAGCTGAGAATCCTCGAAAAATCGACTTACGCGAAATAAAAATTTTTTGTGATATTCTTGTTCCCCACGCTCCAAACTGCTCGTATATAGCATTTGCAGCGAATTTGGAGCAACTTTTGTTATATGTATATTTCGTTACCAGGGAGCCGAGAATCGTCGAAATATCGACTTACCCTTAATGAAACAGTTTTAGGATATTCTTGTTCGCCGAGCTCCAAACTGCTCGTAAATAGCATTTGAGGCGAATTTGGAGCAACTTTTGGTATATGTATATTTCGTGACCAGGGAGCTGGGAATCGGCGAAATATCGACTTAGGCGAAATGAAAAATTTTGTGATATTCTTGTTCCCCACACTCCAAACTGCAGGTATATAGCTTTTGCAGCGAATTTGGAGCAACTTTTGTTCTGAGAATATTTCGTGTCCAGGCAGCTGAGAATCGTCGTAAAATCGACTTACACGTAATGAAACATTTTTATGATATTCTTGTTCCCCACGCTCCACACTGCTCGTATATAGCATTTGCAGCGAATTTGGACCAACTTTTGTGATATATATTTTCCTGTCCAGGGAGCCGAGAATCGTCGAAATATCGACTTACACGTAATGAAACATTTTTATGATATTCTTGTTCCCCACGCTCCAAACTGCTCGTATATAGCTTTTGCAGCGAATTTGTAGCAACTTTTGTTCAGAGTATATTTAGTGTCCAGGGAGCCGAGAATCGTCGAAATATCAACTTACACGAAATGAAATATTTTTGTAATATTCTTGTTCCCCACGCTCCAAACTTCTCGTAAATAGCATTTGCAACGAATTTGGAGCAACTTTTGTTATATGTATATTTCGTTATCAGGGAGCCGAGATCGTCGAAATATCGACTTACACGAAATGAAATATTTTTGTGATATTCTTGTTTACCTTACTCCAAACTGCTCTTATATAGCTTTTGCAGCGAATTTGGAGCAACTTTTGTTCAGAGTATTTTTACTGTCCAGGGAGCCGAGAATCGTCGAAATATCGACTTACACGAAATGAAAAATTTTTGTGATATTCTTGTTCCCCACACTCCAAACGTTTCGTATAAAGCTTTTGCAGCGAATTTGGAGCAACTTTTGTTCAGAGTATATTAAGTGTCCCGACAGCCGAGACTCGTCGAAATATCGACTTACACGAAATGAAAAATTTTTCTGATATTCTTGTTCCCCACACTCCAAACTTCTCGTATATAGCTTTCGCAGCGAATTTGGAGCAAGGTTTGTTAGGATAATATATTTCGTTACCAGGGAGCCGAGAATCGTCTAAATATCGACTTACACGAAATGAAATATTTTTGTGATATTCTTGTTTACCTTACTCCAAACTGCTCTTATATAGCTTTTGCAGCGAATTTGGAGCAAGTTTTGTTCAGAGTATATTTAGTGTCCAGGGAGCCCAGAATCGTCGAAATATCGACTTACACGAAATGAAAAATTTTTGTGATATTCTTGTTCCCACACTCCAAAATTCCCGTATATAGCTTTTGCAGCGAATTTGGAGCTACGTTTGTTAGGATAATATATTTCGTGTCCAGGGAGCTAAGAATCCTCAAAAAATCGACTTACGCGAAATGAAAAATTTTTGTGATATTCTTGTTCCCCACGCTCCAAACTGCTCGTATATAGCATTTGCAGCGAATTTGGAGCAACTTTTGTTATATGTATATTTCGTTACCAGGGAGCCGAGAATCGTCGAAATATCGACTTACACGAAATGAAATATTTTTGTGATATTCTTGTTTACCTTACTCCAAACTGCTCTTATATAGCTTTTGCAGCGAATTTGGAGCAACTTTTGTTCAGAGTATTTTTATTGTCCAGGGAGCCGAGGATCGTCGAAATATCGACTTACACGAAATGAAAAATTTTTGTGATATTCTTGTTCCCCACACTCCAAACTTCTTGTATATAGCTTTTGCAGCGAATTTGGAGCAACGTTTGTTAGGATAATATATTTCGTGTCCAGGGAGCTGATAATCCTCGAAATATCAACTTACACGAAATGAAAAATTTTTGTGATATTCTTCTTCCCCACGCTCCAAACTGCTCGTATATAGCATTTGCAGCGAATTTGGAACAACTTTTGTTATATGTATTTTTCGTGTCCAGGGAGCCGAGAATCGTCGAAATATCAACTTACACGAAATGAAATATTTTTGTGATATTCTTGTTCCCCACGCTCCAAACTTCTCGTATATAGCTTTTGCAGTGAATTTGGAGCAACGTTTGTTAGGATAATATATTTCGTGTACAGGGAGCTGAGAATCCTCGAAAAATCGACTTACGCGAAATAAAAATTTTTTGTGATATTCTTGTTCCCCACGCTCCAAACTGCTCGTATATAGCATTTGCAGCGAATTTGGAGCAACTTTTGTTATATGTATATTTCGTTACCAGGGAGCCGAGAATCGTCGAAATATCGACTTACACTTAATGAAACATTTTTAGGATATTCTTGTTCGCCGAGCTCCAAACTGCTCGTAAATAGCATTTGAGGCGAATTTGGAGCAACTTTTGGTATATGTATATTTCGTGACCAGGGAGCTGGGAATCGGCGAAATATCGACTTAGGCGAAATGAAAAATTTTTGTGATATTCTTGTTCCCCACACTCCAGACTTCTAGTATATAGCTTTTGCAGCGAATTTGGAGAAACTTTTGTTCTGAGAATATTTCGTGTCCAGGCAGCTGAGAATCGTCGTAAAATCGACTTACACGTAATGAAACATTTTTATGATATTCTTGTTCCCCACGCTCCAAACTGCTCGTATATAGCATTTGCAGCGAATTTGGACCAACTTTTGTGATATATATTTTCGTGTTCAGGGAGCCGAGAATCGTCGAAATATCAACTTACACGAAATGAAATATTTTTGTGATATTCTTGTTTACCTTACTCCAAACTGCTCTTATATACCTTTTGCAGCGAATTTGTAGCAACTTTTGTTCAGAGTATATTTAGTGTCCAGGGAGCCGAGAATCGTCGAAATATCAACTTACACGAAATGAAATATTTTTGTAATATTCTTGTTCCCCACGCTCCAAACTTCTCGTAAACAGCATTTGCAACGAATTTGGAGCAACTTTTGTTATATGTATATTTCGTTATCAGGGAGCCGAGATCGTCGAAATATCGACTTACACGAAATAAAATATTTTTGTGATATTCTTGTTTACCTTACTCCAAACTGCTCTTATATAGCTTTTGCAGCGAATTTGGAGCAACTTTTGTTCAGAGTATTTTTACTGTCCAGGGAGCCGAGAATCGTCGAAATATCGACTTACACGAAATGAAAATTTTTTGTGATATTCTTGTTCCCCACAATCCAAACGTTTCGTATAAAGCTTTTGCAGCGAATTTGGAGCAACTTTTGTTCAGAGTATATTAAGTGTCCCGACAGCCGAGAATCGTCGAAATATCGACTTACACGAAATGAAAAATTTTTCTGATATTCTTGTTCCCCACACTCCAAACTTCTCGCATATATCTTTTGCAGCGAATTTGGAGCAACGTTTGTTAGGATAATATATTTCGTGTCCAGGGAGCTGAGAATCCTCGAAAAATCGAATTACGCGAAATGGAAAAATTTTTGTGGTATTCCTGTTCCCCACGCTCCAAGCTGCTCGAAAATAGCATTTGCAGCGAATTTGGAGCAACTTTTGTTATATGTATATTTCGTTATCAGGGAGCCGAGATCGTCGAAATATCGACTTACACGAAATGAAATATTTTTGTGATATTCTTGTTTACCTTACTCCAAACTGCTCTTATATAGCTTTTGCAGCGAATTTGGAGCAACTTTTGTTCAGAGTATTTTTACTGTCCAGGGAGCCGAGAATCGTCGAAATATCGACTTACACGAAATGAAAAATTTTTGTGATATTCTTGTTCCCCACACTCCAAACGTTTCGTATAAAGCTTTTGCAGCGAATTTGGAGCAACTTTTGTTCAGAGTATATTAAGTGTCCCGACAGCCGAGACTCGTCGAAATATCGACTTACACGAAATGAAAAATTTTTCTGATATTCTTGTTCCCCACACTCCAAACTTCTCGTATAAAGCTTTCGCAGCGAATTTGGAGCAAGGTTTGTCAGGATAATATATTTCGTTACCAGGGAGCCGAGAATCGTCTAAATATCGACTTACACGAAATGAAATATTTTTGTGATATTCTTGTTTACCTTACTCCAAACTGCTCTTATATAGCTTTTGCAGCGAATTTGGAGCAAGTTTTGTTCAGAGTATATTTAGTGTCCAGGGAGCCCAGAATCGTCGAAATATCGACTTACACGAAATGAAAAATTTTTGTGATATTCTTGTTCCCACACTCCAAAATTCCCGTATATAGCTTTTGCAGCGAATTTGGAGCTACGTTTGTTAGGATAATATATTTCGTGTCCAGGGAGCTAAGAATCCTCAAAAAATCGACTTACGCGAAATGAAAAATTTTTGTGATATTCTTGTTCCCCACGCTCCAAACTGCTCGTATATAGCATTTGCAGCGAATTTGGAGCAACTTTTGTTATATGTATATTTCGTTACCAGGGAGCCGAGAGTCGTCGAAATATCGACTTACACGAAATGAAATATTTTTGTGATATTCTTGTTTACCTTACTCCAAACTGCTCTTATATAGCTTTTGCAGCGAATTTGGAGCAACTTTTGTTCACAGTATTTTTATTGTCCAGGGAGCCGAGGATCGTCGAAATATCGACTTACACGAAATGAAAAATTTTTGTGATATTCTTGTTCCCCACACTCCAAACTTCTTGTATATAGCTTTTGCAGCGAATTTGGAGCAACGTTTGTTAGGATAATATATTTCGTGTCCAGGGAGCTGATAATCCTCGAAATATCAACTTACACGAAATGAAAAATTTTTGTGATATTCTTCTTCCCCACGCTCCAAACTGCTCTAAAATAGCATTTGCAGCGAATATGGAGCAACTATTGTTATATGTATATTTCGTGACCAGGGAGCCGAGAATCGTCGAAATATCAACTTACACGAAATGAAATATTTTTGTGATATTCTTGTTCCCCACGCTCCAAACTGCTCGTAAATAGCATTTGCAGCAAATTTGGAGCAACTTTGGTTATATGTATATTTCGTTACCAGGGAGTCGAGAATCCTCGAAATATCGACTTACACGTAATGAAACATTTTTATGATATTCTTGTTCCCCGCGCTCCAAACTGCTCGTAAATAGCATTTGAGTCGAATTTGGAGCAACTTTTGGTATATGTATATTTCGTGACCAGGGAGCTGAGAATTGTCGAAATATCGACTTACACGAAATGAAACATTTTTATGATATTCTTGTTCCCCGCGCTCCAAACTGCTCGAAAATAGCATTTGAGGCGAATTTGGAGCAACGTTTGGTATATGTATATTTCGTGACCAGGGAGCTGAGAATCGTCGAAATATCGACTTACACGAAATGAAATATTTTTGTGATATTCTTGTTTACCTTACTCCAAACTGCTCTTTTATAGCTTTTGCAGCGAATTTGGAGCAAGTTTTGTTCAGAGTATATTTAGTGTCCAGGGAGCCGAGAATCCTCGAAATATCGACTTACACGAAATGAAAAATTTTTTTGATATTCTTGTTCCCCACACTCCAAACTTCTCGTATATAGCTTTTGCAGCGAATTTGGAGCTACGTTTGTTAGGATAATATATTTCGTGTCCAGGGAGCTGAGAATCCACGAAAAATCGAATTACGCGAAATGGAAAAATTTTTGTGATATTCCTGTTCCCCACGCTCCAAGCTGCTCGAAAATAGCATTTGCAGCGAATTTGGAGCAACTTTTGTTATATGTATATTTCGTGACCAGGGAGCCGAGAATCGTCGAAATATCAACTTACCCGAAATGAAATATTTTTGGGATATTCTTGTTGCCCACGCTCCAAACTGCTCGTAAATAGCATTTGCACCGAATTTGGAGCAACTTTTGTTATATGTATATTTCGTTACCAGGGAGCCGAGAATCGACTAAATATCGACTTACACGAAATGAAATTTTTTGTGATATTCTTGTTTACCTTACTCCAAACTGCTCTTATATAGCTTTTGCAGCGAATTTGGAGCAAGTTTTGTTCAGAGTATATTTAGTGTCCAGGGAGCCGAGAATCGTCGAAATATCGACTTACACGAAATGAAAAATTTTTGTGATATTCCTGTTCCCCACACTCCAAACTTCTCGTATATAGCTTTTGCAGCGAATTTGGAGCTACGTTTGTTAGGATAATATATTTCGTGTCCAGGGAGCAAAGAATCCTCGAAAAATCGACTTACGCGAAATGAAAAATTTTTGTGATATTCTTGTTCCCCACGCTCCAAACTTCTTGTATATAGCTTTTGCAGCGAATTTGGAGCAACGTTTGTTAGGATAATATATTTCGTGTCCAGGGAGCTGATAATCCTCGAAATATCAACTTACACGAAATGAAATATTTTTGTGATATTCTTGTTCCCCACGCTCCAAACTTCTCGTATATAGCTTTTGCAGTGAATTTGGAGTAACGTTTGTTAGGATAATATAGTTCGTGTCCAGGGAGCTGAGAATCCTCGAAAAATCGACTTACGCGAAATGAAAAATTTTTGTGATATTCTTCTTCCCCACGCTCCAAACTGCTCGTATATAGCATTTGCAGCGAATTTGGAACAACTTTTGTTATATGTATTTTTCGTGTTCAGGGAGCCGAGAATCGTCGAAATATCAACTTACACGAAATGAAATATTTTTGTGATATTCTTGTTTACCTTACTCCAAACTGCTCTTATATAGCTTTTGCAGCGAATTTGGAGCAACTTTGATTCAGAGTATTTTTATTGTCCAGGGAGCCGAGAATCGTCGAAATATCGACTTACACGAAATGAAAAATTTTTGTGATATTCTTGTTCCCCACACTCCAAACTTCTTGTTTATAGCTTTTGCAGCGAATTTGGAGCAACGTTTGTTAGAATAATATATTTCGTGTCCAGGGAGCTGATAATCCTCGAAATATCAACTTACACGAAATGAAATATTTTTGTGATATTCTTGTTCCCCACACTCCAAACTTTTCGTATATAGCTTTTGCAGTGAATTTGGAGCAACGTTTGTTAGGATAATATAGTTCGTGTCCAGGGAGCTGAGAATCCTCGAAAAATCGACTTACGCGAAATGAAAATTTTTTGTGATATTCTTGTTCCCCACGCTCCAAATTGCTCGTATATAGCATTTGCAGCGAATTTGGAACAACTTTTTATATATGTATTTTTCGTGTCCAGGGAGCCGAGAATCGTCGAAATATCGACTTACACGAAATGAAAAATTTTTGTGATATTCTTGTTCCACACACTCCAAACTTGTCGTATATAGCTTTTGCAGCGAATTTGGAGCGTTTGTTAGGATAATATATATCGTGTCCAGGGAGCTGAGGATCCTCGAAAAATCAAATTACGCGAAATGAAAAATGTTTGTGATATTCTTGTTCCCCACGCTCCAAACTGCTCGTAAATAGCATTTGCAGCGAATATGGAGCAACTATTGTTATATGTATATTTCGTGACCAGGGAGCCGAGAATCGTCGAAATATCAACTTACACGAAATGAAATATTTTTGTGATATTCTTGTTCCCCACGCTCCAAACTGCTCGTAAATAGCATTTGCAGCGAATTTGGAGCAACTTTTGTTATATGTATATTTCGTTATCAGGGAGCCGAGATCGTCGAAATATCGACTTACACGAAATGAAATATTTTTGTGATATTCTTGTTTACCTTACTCCAAACTGCTCTTATATAGCTTTTGCAGCGAATTTGGAGCAACTTTTGTGCAGAGTATATTTAGTGTCCAGGGAGCCGAGAATCGTTGAAATATCGACTTACACGAAATGAAAAATTTTTGTGATATTCTTGTTCCCCACACTCCAAACTTCTCTTATATAGCTTTTGCAGCGAATTTGGAGCGTTTGTTAGGATAATATATTTCGTGTCCAGGGAGCTGAGAATCCTCGAAAAATCGACTTACGCGAAATGAAAAATGTTTGTAATATTCTTGTTCCCCACGCTCCAAACTGCTCGTATATAGCATTTGCAGCGAATTTGGAGCAACTTTTGTTATATGTATATTTCGTTACCAGGGAGTCGAGAATCGTCGAAATATCGACTTACACGTAATGGAAAATTTTTGTGATATTCTTGTTCCCCACACTCCAAACTTGTCGTATATAGCTTTTGCAGCGAATTTAGAGCAACGTTTGTTAGGATAATATATTTCGTGTCCAGGGAGCTGAGGATCCTCGAAAAATCAAATTACGCGAAATGAAAAATGTTTGTGATATTCTTGTTCCCCACGCTCCAAACTGCTCTAAAATAGCATTTGCAGCGAATATGGAGCAACTATTGTTATATGTATATTTCGTGACCAGGGAGCCGAGAATTGTCGAAATATCGACTTACACGTAATGAAACATTTTTATGATATTCTTGTTCCCCGCGCTCCAAACTGATCGAAAATAGCATTTGAGGCGAATTTGGAGCAACGTTTGATATATGTATATTTCGTGACCAGGGAGCTGAGAATCGTCGAAATATCGACTTACACGAAATGAAATATTTTTGTGATATTCTTGTTTACCTTACTCCAAACTGCTCTTATATAGCTTTTGCAGCGAATTTGGAGCAACTTTTGTTCAGAGTATATTTAGTGTCCAGGGAGCCTAGAATCGTGGAAATATCGACTTACACGAAATGAAAAATTTTTGTGATATTCTTGTTCCCCACACTCCCAACTGCTCGTATATAGCTTTTGCAGCGAATTTGGAGCGTTTGTTAGGATAATATATTTCGTGTCCAGGGAGCTGAGAATCCTCGAAAAATCGACTTACGCGAAATGAAAAATGTTTGTAATATTCTTGTTCCCCACGCTCCAAACTGCTCGTATATAGCTTTTGCAGCGAATTTGGAGCAACTTTTGTTCCGAGTATATTTAGTGTCCAGGGAGCCGAGAATCGTCGAAATATCCACTTACACGAAATGAAAAATTTTTGTGATATTCTTGTTCCCCACACTCCAAACTGCTCGTACATAGCATTTGCAGCGAATTTGGAGCAACTTTTGTTATATGTATATTTCGTTACCAGGGAGTCGAGAATCGTCGAAATATCGCCTTACACGTAATGAAACATTTTTATGATATTCTTGTTCCCCGCGCTCCAAACTGCTCGTAAATAGCATTTGAGGCGAATTTGGAGCAACTTTTGGTATATGTATATTTCGTGACCAGGGAGCCGAGAATTGTCGAAATATCGACCTACACGTAATGAAACATTTTTATGATATTCTTGTTCCCCGCGCTCCAAACTGCTCGAAAATAGCATTTGAGGCGAATTTGGAGCAACGTTTGATATATGTATATTTCGTGACCAGGGAGCTGAGAATCGTCGAAATATCGACTTTCACGAAATGAAATATTTCTGTGATATTCTTGTTTACCTTACTCCAAACTGCTCTTATATAGCTTTTGCAGCGAATTTGGAGCAACTTTTGTTCAGGGTATATTTAGTGTCCAGAGAGCCGAGAATCGTGGAAATATCGACTTACACGAAATGAAAAATTTTTGTGATATTCTTGTTCCCCACACTCCAAACTTCTCGTATATAGCTTTTGCAGCGAATTTGGAGCGTTTGTTAGGATAATATATTTCGTGTCCAGGGAGCTGAGAATCCTCGAAAAATCGACTTACGCGAAATGAAAAATGTTTGTGATATTCTTGTTCCCCACGCTCCAAACTGCTCGTAAATAGCATTTGCAGCGAATATGGAGCAACTATTGTTATATGTATATTTCGTGACCAGGGAGCCGAGAATCGTCGAAATATCAACTTACACGAAATGAAATATTTTTGTGATATTCTTGTTCCCCACGCTCCAAACTGCTCGTAAGTAGCATTTGCAGCAAATTTGGAGCAACTTTTGTTATATGTATATTTCGTTACCAGGGAGTCGAGAATCGTCGAAATATCGACTTACACGTAATGAAACATTTTTATGATATTCTTGTTCCCCGCGCTCCAAACTGCTCGTAAATAGCATTTGAGGCGAATTTGGAGCAACTTTTGTTATATGTATGTTTCGTGTCCAGGGAGCCGAGAATCGTCGAAATATCAACTTACACGGAATGAAATATTTTTGTGATATTCTTGTTCCCCACGCTCCAAACTGCTCGTAAATAGCATTTGCAGCGAATTTGGAGCGTTTGTTAGGATAATATATTTCGTGTCCAGGGAGCTGAGAATCCTCGAAAAATCGACTTACGCGAAATGAAAGATGTTTGTAATATTCTTGTTCCCCACGCTCCAAACTGCTCGTATATAGCATTTGCAGGGAATTTGGAGCAACTTTTGTTATATGTATTTTTCGTGTCCAGGGAGCCGAGAATCGTCGAAATATCAACTTACACGAAATGAAATATTTTTGTGATGTTCTTGTTCCCCACGCTCCAAACTGCTCGTAAATAGCATTTGCAGCGAATTTGGAGCAACTTTTGTTATATGTATATTTCGTTATCAGGGAGCCGAGAATCGTCGAAATATCGACTTACACGAAATGAAATATTTTTGTGATATTCTTGTTTACCTTACTCCAAACTGCTCTTTTATAGCTTTTGCAGCGAATTTGGAGCAACTTTTGTTCCGAGTATATTTAGTGTTCAGGGAGCCGAGAATCGTCGAAATATCGACTTACACGAAATGAAAAATTTTTGTGATATTCTTGTTCCCCACACTCCAAACTTGTCGTATGTAGCTTTTGCAGCGAATTTGGAGAAACGTTTGATAGGATAATATATTTCGTGTCCAGGGAGCTGAGGATCCTCGAAAAATCAAATTACACGAAATGAAAATTTTTTTTGATATTCTTGTTCCCCACACTCCAAACTTCTCGTAAATGGCATTTGCAGCGAATTTGGAGCAACTTTTGTTCCGAGTATATTTAGTGTTCAGGGAGCCGAGAATCGTCGAAATATCGACTTACACGAAATGAAAAATTTTTGTGATATTCCTGTTTCCCACGCTCCAAACTGCTCGTAAATAGCATTTGCAGCGAATTTGGAGCAACTTTTGTTATATGTATATTTCGTTACCAGGGAGCCGAGAATCGTAGAAATATCGACTTACACGTAATGAAACATTTTTATGATATTCTTGTTCCCCGCGCTCCAACCTGCTTGAAAATATCAATTGAGGCGAATTTGGAGCAACTTTTGTTATATGTATATTTCGTGACCAGGGAGCTGAGAACCGGCGAAATATCGACTTAGGCGAAATGAAAAATGTTTGTAATATTCTTGTTCCCCACGCTCCAAACTGCTCGTATATAGCATTTGCAGCGAATTTGGAGCAACTCTTGTTATATGTATTTTTCGTGTCTAAGGAGCCGAGAATCGTCGAAATATCAACTTACACGAAATGAAATATTTTTTTGGTATTCTTGTTCCCCACGCTCACAAATGCTCGTAAATAGCATTTGCAGCGAATATGGAGCAACTTTTGTTATATGTATATTTCGTTACCAGGGAGTCGAGAATCGTCGAAATATCGTCTTACACGTAATGAAACATTTTTATGATATTCTTGTTCCCCGCGCTCCAAACTGCTCGAAAATAGCATTTGAGGCGAATTTGGAGCAACGTTTGGTATATGTATATTTCGTGACCAGGGAGCTGAGAATCGTCGAAATATCGACTTACACGAAATGAAATATTTTTGTGATATTCTTGTTTACCTTACTCCAAACTGCTCTTATATAGCTTTTGCAGCGAATTTGGAGCAACTTTTGTTCAGAGTATATTTAGTGTCCAGGGTGCCGAGAATCGTGGAAATATCGACTTACACGAAATGAAACATTTTTGTGATATTCTTGTTCCCCACACTCCAAACTGCTCGTATATAGCTTTTGCAGCGAATTTGGAGCGTTTGTTAGGATAATATATTTCGTGTCCAGGGAGCTGAGAATCCTCGAAAAATCGACTTACGCGAAATGAAAAATGTTTGTAATATTCTTGTTCCCCACGCTCCAAACTGCTCGTATATAGCATTTGCAGGGAATTTGGAGCAACTTTGTTAAATGTATATTTCGTGTCCAGGGAGCCGAGAATCGTCGAAATATCAACTTACACGAAATGAAATATTTTTGTGATATTCTTGTTCCCCACGCTCCAAACTGCTCGTAAATAGCATTTGCAGCCAATTTGGAGCAACTTTTGTTATATGTATATTTCGTTATTAGGGAGCCGAGAATCGTCGAAATATCGACTTACACGAAATGAAATATTTTTGTGATATTCTTGTTTACCTTACTCCAAACTGCTCTTATATACCTTTTGCAGCGAATTTGTAGCAACTTTTGTTCAGAGTATATTTAGTGTCCAGGGAGCCGAGAATCGTCGAAATATCAACTTACACGAAATGAAATATTTTTGTAATATTCTTGTTCCCCACGCTCCAAACTTCTCGTAAACAGCATTTGCAACGAATTTGGAGCAACTTTTGTTATATGTATATTTCGTTATCAGGGAGCCGAGATCGTCGAAATATCGACTTACACGAAATAAAATATTTTTGTGATATTCTTGTTTACCTTACTCCAAACTGCTCTTATATAGCTTTTGCAGCGAATTTGGAGCAACTTTTGTTCAGAGTATTTTTACTGTCCAGGGAGCCGAGAATCGTCGAAATATCGACTTACACGAAATGAAAATTTTTTGTGATATTCTTGTTCCCCACAATCCAAACGTTTCGTATAAAGCTTTTGCAGCGAATTTGGAGCAACTTTTGTTCAGAGTATATTAAGTGTCCCGACAGCCGAGAATCGTCGAAATATCGACTTACACGAAATGAAAAATTTTTCTGATATTCTTGTTCCCCACACTCCAAACTTCTCGCATATATCTTTTGCAGCGAATTTGGAGCAACGTTTGTTAGGATAATATATTTCGTGTCCAGGGAGCTGAGAATCCTCGAAAAATCGAATTACGCGAAATGGAAAAATTTTTGTGGTATTCCTGTTCCCCACGCTCCAAGCTGCTCGAAAATAGCATTTGCAGCGAATTTGGAGCAACTTTTGTTATATGTATATTTCGTTATCAGGGAGCCGAGATCGTCGAAATATCGACTTACACGAAATGAAATATTTTTGTGATATTCTTGTTTACCTTACTCCAAACTGCTCTTATATAGCTTTTGCAGCGAATTTGGAGCAACTTTTGTTCAGAGTATTTTTACTGTCCAGGGAGCCGATAATCGTCGAAATATCGACTTACACGAAATGAAAAATTTTTGTGATATTCTTGTTCCCCACACTCCAAACGTTTCGTATAAAGCTTTTGCAGCGAATTTGGAGCAACTTTTGTTCAGAGTATATTAAGTGTCCCGACAGCCGAGACTCGTCGAAATATCGACTTACACGAAATGAAAAATTTTTCTGATATTCTTGTTCCCCACACTCCAAACTTCTCGTATAAAGCTTTCGCAGCGAATTTGGAGCAAGGTTTGTTAGGATAATATATTTCGTTACCAGGGAGCCGAGAATCGTCTAAATATCGACTTACACGAAATGAAATATTTTTGTGATATTCTTGTTTACCTTACTCCAAACTGCTCTTATATAGCTTTTGCAGCGAATTTGGAGCAAGTTTTGTTCAGAGTATATTTAGTGTCCAGGGAGCCCAGAATCGTCGAAATATCGACTTACACGAAATGAAAAATTTTTGTGATATTCTTGTTCCCACACTCCAAAATTCCCGTATATAGCTTTTGCAGCGAATTTGGAGCTACGTTTGTTAGGATAATATATTTCGTGTCCAGGGAGCTAAGAATCCTCAAAAAATCGACTTACGCGAAATGAAAAATTTTTGTGATATTCTTGTTCCCCACGCTCCAAACTGCTCGTATATAGCATTTGCAGCGAATTTGGAGCAACTTTTGTTATATGTATATTTCGTTACCAGGGAGCCGAGAGTCGTCGAAATATCGACTTACACGAAATGAAATATTTTTGTGATATTCTTGTTTACCTTACTCCAAACTGCTCTTATATAGCTTTTGCAGCGAATTTGGAGCAACTTTTGTTCACAGTATTTTTATTGTCCAGGGAGCCGAGGATCGTCGAAATATCGACTTACACGAAATGAAAAATTTTTGTGATATTCTTGTTCCCCACACTCCAAACTTCTTGTATATAGCTTTTGCAGCGAATTTGGAGCAACGTTTGTTAGGATAATATATTTCGTGTCCAGGGAGCTGATAATCCTCGAAATATCAACTTACACGAAATGAAAAATTTTTGTGATATTCTTCTTCCCCACGCTCCAAACTGCTCTAAAATAGCATTTGCAGCGAATATGGAGCAACTATTGTTATATGTATATTTCGTGACCAGGGAGCCGAGAATCGTCGAAATATCAACTTACACGAAATGAAATATTTTTGTGATATTCTTGTTCCCCACGCTCCAAACTGCTCGTAAATAGCATTTGCAGCAAATTTGGAGCAACTTTGGTTATATGTATATTTCGTTACCAGGGAGTCGAGAATCCTCGAAATATCGACTTACACGTAATGAAACATTTTTATGATATTCTTGTTCCCCGCGCTCCAAACTGCTCGTAAATAGCATTTGAGTCGAATTTGGAGCAACTTTTGGTATATGTATATTTCGTGACCAGGGAGCTGAGAATTGTCGAAATATCGACTTACACGAAATGAAACATTTTTATGATATTCTTGTTCCCCGCGCTCCAAACTGCTCGAAAATAGCATTTGAGGCGAATTTGGAGCAACGTTTGGTATATGTATATTTCGTGACCAGGGAGCTGAGAATCGTCGAAATATCGACTTACACGAAATGAAATATTTTTGTGATATTCTTGTTTACCTTACTCCAAACTGCTCTTTTATAGCTTTTGCAGCGAATTTGGAGCAAGTTTTGTTCAGAGTATATTTAGTGTCCAGGGAGCCGAGAATCCTCGAAATATCGACTTACACGAAATGAAAAATTTTTTTGATATTCTTGTTCCCCACACTCCAAACTTCTCGTATATAGCTTTTGCAGCGAATTTGGAGCTACGTTTGTTAGGATAATATATTTCGTGTCCAGGGAGCTGAGAATCCACGAAAAATCGAATTACGCGAAATGGAAAAATTTTTGTGATATTCCTGTTCCCCACGCTCCAAGCTGCTCGAAAATAGCATTTGCAGCGAATTTGGAGCAACTTTTGTTATATGTATATTTCGTGACCAGGGAGCCGAGAATCGTCGAAATATCAACTTACCCGAAATGAAATATTTTTGGGATATTCTTGTTGCCCACGCTCCAAACTGCTCGTAAATAGCATTTGCACCGAATTTGGAGCAACTTTTGTTATATGTATATTTCGTTACCAGGGAGCCGAGAATCGACTAAATATCGACTTACACGAAATGAAATTTTTTGTGATATTCTTGTTTACCTTACTCCAAACTGCTCTTATATAGCTTTTGCAGCGAATTTGGAGCAAGTTTTGTTCAGAGTATATTTAGTGTCCAGGGAGCCGAGAATCGTCGAAATATCGACTTACACGAAATGAAAAATTTTTGTGATATTCCTGTTCCCCACACTCCAAACTTCTCGTATATAGCTTTTGCAGCGAATTTGGAGCTACGTTTGTTAGGATAATATATTTCGTGTCCAGGGAGCAAAGAATCCTCGAAAAATCGACTTACGCGAAATGAAAAATTTTTGTGATATTCTTGTTCCCCACGCTCCAAACTTCTTGTATATAGCTTTTGCAGCGAATTTGGAGCAACGTTTGTTAGGATAATATATTTCGTGTCCAGGGAGCTGATAATCCTCGAAATATCAACTTACACGAAATGAAATATTTTTGTGATATTCTTGTTCCCCACGCTCCAAACTTCTCGTATATAGCTTTTGCAGTGAATTTGGAGTAACGTTTGTTAGGATAATATAGTTCGTGTCCAGGGAGCTGAGAATCCTCGAAAAATCGACTTACGCGAAATGAAAAATTTTTGTGATATTCTTCTTCCCCACGCTCCAAACTGCTCGTATATAGCATTTGCAGCGAATTTGGAACAACTTTTGTTATATGTATTTTTCGTGTTCAGGGAGCCGAGAATCGTCGAAATATCAACTTACACGAAATGAAATATTTTTGTGATATTCTTGTTTACCTTACTCCAAACTGCTCTTATATAGCTTTTGCAGCGAATTTGGAGCAACTTTGATTCAGAGTATTTTTATTGTCCAGGGAGCCGAGAATCGTCGAAATATCGACTTACACGAAATGAAAAATTTTTGTGATATTCTTGTTCCCCACACTCCAAACTTCTTGTTTATAGCTTTTGCAGCGAATTTGGAGCAACGTTTGTTAGAATAATATATTTCGTGTCCAGGGAGCTGATAATCCTCGAAATATCAACTTACACGAAATGAAATATTTTTGTGATATTCTTGTTCCCCACACTCCAAACTTTTCGTATATAGCTTTTGCAGTGAATTTGGAGCAACGTTTGTTAGGATAATATAGTTCGTGTCCAGGGAGCTGAGAATCCTCGAAAAATCGACTTACGCGAAATGAAAATTTTTTGTGATATTCTTGTTCCCCACGCTCCAAATTGCTCGTATATAGCATTTGCAGCGAATTTGGAACAACTTTTTATATATGTATTTTTCGTGTCCAGGGAGCCGAGAATCGTCGAAATATCGACTTACACGAAATGAAAAATTTTTGTGATATTCTTGTTCCACACACTCCAAACTTGTCGTATATAGCTTTTGCAGCGAATTTGGAGCGTTTGTTAGGATAATATATATCGTGTCCAGGGAGCTGAGGATCCTCGAAAAATCAAATTACGCGAAATGAAAAATGTTTGTGATATTCTTGTTCCCCACGCTCCAAACTGCTCGTAAATAGCATTTGCAGCGAATATGGAGCAACTATTGTTATATGTATATTTCGTGACCAGGGAGCCGAGAATCGTCGAAATATCAACTTACACGAAATGAAATATTTTTGTGATATTCTTGTTCCCCACGCTCCAAACTGCTCGTAAATAGCATTTGCAGCGAATTTGGAGCAACTTTTGTTATATGTATATTTCGTTATCAGGGAGCCGAGATCGTCGAAATATCGACTTACACGAAATGAAATATTTTTGTGATATTCTTGTTTACCTTACTCCAAACTGCTCTTATATAGCTTTTGCAGCGAATTTGGAGCAACTTTTGTGCAGAGTATATTTAGTGTCCAGGGAGCCGAGAATCGTTGAAATATCGACTTACACGAAATGAAAAATTTTTGTGATATTCTTGTTCCCCACACTCCAAACTTCTCTTATATAGCTTTTGCAGCGAATTTGGAGCGTTTGTTAGGATAATATATTTCGTGTCCAGGGAGCTGAGAATCCTCGAAAAATCGACTTACGCGAAATGAAAAATGTTTGTAATATTCTTGTTCCCCACGCTCCAAACTGCTCGTATATAGCATTTGCAGCGAATTTGGAGCAACTTTTGTTATATGTATATTTCGTTACCAGGGAGTCGAGAATCGTCGAAATATCGACTTACACGTAATGGAAAATTTTTGTGATATTCTTGTTCCCCACACTCCAAACTTGTCGTATATAGCTTTTGCAGCGAATTTAGAGCAACGTTTGTTAGGATAATATATTTCGTGTCCAGGGAGCTGAGGATCCTCGAAAAATCAAATTACGCGAAATGAAAAATGTTTGTGATATTCTTGTTCCCCACGCTCCAAACTGCTCTAAAATAGCATTTGCAGCGAATATGGAGCAACTATTGTTATATGTATATTTCGTGACCAGGGAGCCGAGAATTGTCGAAATATCGACTTACACGTAATGAAACATTTTTATGATATTCTTGTTCCCCGCGCTCCAAACTGATCGAAAATAGCATTTGAGGCGAATTTGGAGCAACGTTTGATATATGTATATTTCGTGACCAGGGAGCTGAGAATCGTCGAAATATCGACTTACACGAAATGAAATATTTTTGTGATATTCTTGTTTACCTTACTCCAAACTGCTCTTATATAGCTTTTGCAGCGAATTTGGAGCAACTTTTGTTCAGAGTATATTTAGTGTCCAGGGAGCCTAGAATCGTGGAAATATCGACTTACACGAAATGAAAAATTTTTGTGATATTCTTGTTCCCCACACTCCCAACTGCTCGTATATAGCTTTTGCAGCGAATTTGGAGCGTTTGTTAGGATAATATATTTCGTGTCCAGGGAGCTGAGAATCCTCGAAAAATCGACTTACGCGAAATGAAAAATGTTTGTAATATTCTTGTTCCCCACGCTCCAAACTGCTCGTATATAGCTTTTGCAGCGAATTTGGAGCAACTTTTGTTCCGAGTATATTTAGTGTCCAGGGAGCCGAGAATCGTCGAAATATCCACTTACACGAAATGAAAAATTTTTGTGATATTCTTGTTCCCCACACTCCAAACTGCTCGTACATAGCATTTGCAGCGAATTTGGAGCAACTTTTGTTATATGTATATTTCGTTACCAGGGAGTCGAGAATCGTCGAAATATCGCCTTACACGTAATGAAACATTTTTATGATATTCTTGTTCCCCGCGCTCCAAACTGCTCGTAAATAGCATTTGAGGCGAATTTGGAGCAACTTTTGGTATATGTATATTTCGTGACCAGGGAGCCGAGAATTGTCGAAATATCGACCTACACGTAATGAAACATTTTTATGATATTCTTGTTCCCCGCGCTCCAAACTGCTCGAAAATAGCATTTGAGGCGAATTTGGAGCAACGTTTGATATATGTATATTTCGTGACCAGGGAGCTGAGAATCGTCGAAATATCGACTTTCACGAAATGAAATATTTCTGTGATATTCTTGTTTACCTTACTCCAAACTGCTCTTATATAGCTTTTGCAGCGAATTTGGAGCAACTTTTGTTCAGGGTATATTTAGTGTCCAGAGAGCCGAGAATCGTGGAAATATCGACTTACACGAAATGAAAAATTTTTGTGATATTCTTGTTCCCCACACTCCAAACTTCTCGTATATAGCTTTTGCAGCGAATTTGGAGCGTTTGTTAGGATAATATATTTCGTGTCCAGGGAGCTGAGAATCCTCGAAAAATCGACTTACGCGAAATGAAAAATGTTTGTGATATTCTTGTTCCCCACGCTCCAAACTGCTCGTAAATAGCATTTGCAGCGAATATGGAGCAACTATTGTTATATGTATATTTCGTGACCAGGGAGCCGAGAATCGTCGAAATATCAACTTACACGAAATGAAATATTTTTGTGATATTCTTGTTCCCCACGCTCCAAACTGCTCGTAAGTAGCATTTGCAGCAAATTTGGAGCAACTTTTGTTATATGTATATTTCGTTACCAGGGAGTCGAGAATCGTCGAAATATCGACTTACACGTAATGAAACATTTTTATGATATTCTTGTTCCCCGCGCTCCAAACTGCTCGTAAATAGCATTTGAGGCGAATTTGGAGCAACTTTTGTTATATGTATGTTTCGTGTCCAGGGAGCCGAGAATCGTCGAAATATCAACTTACACGGAATGAAATATTTTTGTGATATTCTTGTTCCCCACGCTCCAAACTGCTCGTAAATAGCATTTGCAGCGAATTTGGAGCGTTTGTTAGGATAATATATTTCGTGTCCAGGGAGCTGAGAATCCTCGAAAAATCGACTTACGCGAAATGAAAGATGTTTGTAATATTCTTGTTCCCCACGCTCCAAACTGCTCGTATATAGCATTTGCAGGGAATTTGGAGCAACTTTTGTTATATGTATTTTTCGTGTCCAGGGAGCCGAGAATCGTCGAAATATCAACTTACACGAAATGAAATATTTTTGTGATGTTCTTGTTCCCCACGCTCCAAACTGCTCGTAAATAGCATTTGCAGCGAATTTGGAGCAACTTTTGTTATATGTATATTTCGTTATCAGGGAGCCGAGAATCGTCGAAATATCGACTTACACGAAATGAAATATTTTTGTGATATTCTTGTTTACCTTACTCCAAACTGCTCTTTTATAGCTTTTGCAGCGAATTTGGAGCAACTTTTGTTCCGAGTATATTTAGTGTTCAGGGAGCCGAGAATCGTCGAAATATCGACTTACACGAAATGAAAAATTTTTGTGATATTCTTGTTCCCCACACTCCAAACTTGTCGTATGTAGCTTTTGCAGCGAATTTGGAGAAACGTTTGATAGGATAATATATTTCGTGTCCAGGGAGCTGAGGATCCTCGAAAAATCAAATTACACGAAATGAAAATTTTTTTTGATATTCTTGTTCCCCACACTCCAAACTTCTCGTAAATGGCATTTGCAGCGAATTTGGAGCAACTTTTGTTCCGAGTATATTTAGTGTTCAGGGAGCCGAGAATCGTCGAAATATCGACTTACACGAAATGAAAAATTTTTGTGATATTCCTGTTTCCCACGCTCCAAACTGCTCGTAAATAGCATTTGCAGCGAATTTGGAGCAACTTTTGTTATATGTATATTTCGTTACCAGGGAGCCGAGAATCGTAGAAATATCGACTTACACGTAATGAAACATTTTTATGATATTCTTGTTCCCCGCGCTCCAACCTGCTTGAAAATATCAATTGAGGCGAATTTGGAGCAACTTTTGTTATATGTATATTTCGTGACCAGGGAGCTGAGAACCGGCGAAATATCGACTTAGGCGAAATGAAAAATGTTTGTAATATTCTTGTTCCCCACGCTCCAAACTGCTCGTATATAGCATTTGCAGCGAATTTGGAGCAACTCTTGTTATATGTATTTTTCGTGTCTAAGGAGCCGAGAATCGTCGAAATATCAACTTACACGAAATGAAATATTTTTTTGGTATTCTTGTTCCCCACGCTCACAAATGCTCGTAAATAGCATTTGCAGCGAATATGGAGCAACTTTTGTTATATGTATATTTCGTTACCAGGGAGTCGAGAATCGTCGAAATATCGTCTTACACGTAATGAAACATTTTTATGATATTCTTGTTCCCCGCGCTCCAAACTGCTCGAAAATAGCATTTGAGGCGAATTTGGAGCAACGTTTGGTATATGTATATTTCGTGACCAGGGAGCTGAGAATCGTCGAAATATCGACTTACACGAAATGAAATATTTTTGTGATATTCTTGTTTACCTTACTCCAAACTGCTCTTATATAGCTTTTGCAGCGAATTTGGAGCAACTTTTGTTCAGAGTATATTTAGTGTCCAGGGTGCCGAGAATCGTGGAAATATCGACTTACACGAAATGAAACATTTTTGTGATATTCTTGTTCCCCACACTCCAAACTGCTCGTATATAGCTTTTGCAGCGAATTTGGAGCGTTTGTTAGGATAATATATTTCGTGTCCAGGGAGCTGAGAATCCTCGAAAAATCGACTTACGCGAAATGAAAAATGTTTGTAATATTCTTGTTCCCCACGCTCCAAACTGCTCGTATATAGCATTTGCAGGGAATTTGGAGCAACTTTGTTAAATGTATATTTCGTGTCCAGGGAGCCGAGAATCGTCGAAATATCAACTTACACGAAATGAAATATTTTTGTGATATTCTTGTTCCCCACGCTCCAAACTGCTCGTAAATAGCATTTGCAGCCAATTTGGAGCAACTTTTGTTATATGTATATTTCGTTATTAGGGAGCCGAGAATCGTCGAAATATCGACTTACACGAAATGAAATATTTTTGTGATATTCTTGTTTACCTTACTCCAAACTGCTCTTATATACCTTTTGCAGCGAATTTGTAGCAACTTTTGTTCAGAGTATATTTAGTGTCCAGGGAGCCGAGAATCGTCGAAATATCAACTTACACGAAATGAAATATTTTTGTAATATTCTTGTTCCCCACGCTCCAAACTTCTCGTAAACAGCATTTGCAACGAATTTGGAGCAACTTTTGTTATATGTATATTTCGTTATCAGGGAGCCGAGATCGTCGAAATATCGACTTACACGAAATAAAATATTTTTGTGATATTCTTGTTTACCTTACTCCAAACTGCTCTTATATAGCTTTTGCAGCGAATTTGGAGCAACTTTTGTTCAGAGTATTTTTACTGTCCAGGGAGCCGAGAATCGTCGAAATATCGACTTACACGAAATGAAAATTTTTTGTGATATTCTTGTTCCCCACAATCCAAACGTTTCGTATAAAGCTTTTGCAGCGAATTTGGAGCAACTTTTGTTCAGAGTATATTAAGTGTCCCGACAGCCGAGAATCGTCGAAATATCGACTTACACGAAATGAAAAATTTTTCTGATATTCTTGTTCCCCACACTCCAAACTTCTCGCATATATCTTTTGCAGCGAATTTGGAGCAACGTTTGTTAGGATAATATATTTCGTGTCCAGGGAGCTGAGAATCCTCGAAAAATCGAATTACGCGAAATGGAAAAATTTTTGTGGTATTCCTGTTCCCCACGCTCCAAGCTGCTCGAAAATAGCATTTGCAGCGAATTTGGAGCAACTTTTGTTATATGTATATTTCGTTATCAGGGAGCCGAGATCGTCGAAATATCGACTTACACGAAATGAAATATTTTTGTGATATTCTTGTTTACCTTACTCCAAACTGCTCTTATATAGCTTTTGCAGCGAATTTGGAGCAACTTTTGTTCAGAGTATTTTTACTGTCCAGGGAGCCGATAATCATCGTCGAAATATCGACCTACACGAAATGAAATATTTTTGTGATATTCTTGTTTACCTTACTCCAAACTGCTCTTATATAGCTTTTGCAGCGAATTTGGAGCAACTTTTGTTCAGAGTATATTTAGCGTCCAGGAGCCGAGAATCGTCGAAATATCGACTTACACGAAATGAAAAATTTTTGTGATATTCTTGTTCCGCACACTCCAAACTTGTCGTATATAGCTTTTGCAGCGAATTTGGAGCAACGTTTGTTAGGATAATATATTTCGTGTCCAGGGAGCTGAGGATCTTCGAAAAATCAAATTACGCGAAATGAAAAATGTTTATGATATTCTTGTTCCCCACGCTCCAAACTGCTCGTAAATAGCATTTGCAGCGAATATGGAGCAACTTTTGTTATATGTATATTTCGTTACCAGGGAGTCGAGAATCATCGAAATATCGACTTACACGTAATGAAACATTTTTATGATATTCTTGTTCCCCGCGCTCCAAACTGCTCGAAAATAGCATTTGAGGCGAATTTGGAGCAACGTTTGGTATATGTATATTTCGTGACCAGGGAGCCGAGAATCGTCGAAATATCGACTTACACGAAATGAAATATTTTTGTGATATTCTTGTTCCCCACGCTCCAAACTGCTCGTAAATAGCATTTGCAGCGAATTTGGAGCAACTTTTGTTATATGTATATTTCGTTATCAGGGAGCCGAGAATCGTCGAAATATCGACTTACACGAAATGAAAAATTTTTGTGATATTCTTGTTCCCCACACTCCAAACTTGTCGTATATAGCTTTTGCAGCGAATTTGGTGCAACGTTTGTTAGGATAATATATTTCGTGTCCAGGGAGCTGAGGATCCTCGAAAAATCAAATTACGCGAAATGAAAAATGTTTGTGATATTCCTGTTCCTCACGCTCCAAACTGCTCGTAAATAGCATATGCAGCGAATATGGAGCAACTATTGTTATATGTATATTTCGTGACCAGGGAGCCGAGAATCGTCGAAATATCAACTTACACGAAATGAAATATTTTTGTGATATTCTTGTTCCCCACGCTCCAAACTGCTCGTAAATAGCATTTGCAGCAAATTTGGAGCAACTTTTGTTATATGTATATTTCGTTATCAGGGAGCCGAGAATCGTCGAAATATCGACTTACACGAAATGAAATATTTTTGTGATATTCTTGTTTACCTTACTCCAAACTGCTCTTATATAGCTTTTGCAGCGAATTTGGAGCAACTTTTGTTCAGAGTATATTTAGTGTCCAGGGAGCCGAGAATCGTCGAAATATCGACTTACACGAAATGAAAACTTTTTTGTGATATTCTTGTTCCCCACACTCCAAACTTGTCGTATATAGCTTTTGCAGCGAATTTGGAGCAACGTTTGTTAGGATAATATATTTCGTGTCCAGGGAGCTGAGGATCCTCGAAAAATCAAATTACGCGAAATGAAAAAAGTTTGTGATATTGTTGTTCCCCACGCTCCAAACTGCTCGTAAATAGCATTTGCAGCGAATATGGAGCAACTATTGTTATATGTATATTTCGTGACCAGGGAGCCGAGAATCGTCGAAATATCAACTTACACGAAATGAAATATTTTTGTGATATTCTTGTTCCCCGCGCTCCAAACTGCTCGTAAATAGCATTTGAGGCGAATTTGGAGCAACTTTTGTTATATGTATTTTTCGTGTCCAGGGAGCCGAGAATCGTCGAAATATCAACTTACACGGAATGAAATATTTTTGTGATATTCTTGTTCCCCACGCTCCAAACTGCTCGTAAATAGCATTTGCCGCGAATTTGGAGCGTTTGTTAGGATAATATATTTCGTGTCCAGGGAGCTGAGAATCCTCGAAAAATCGACTTACGCGAAATGAAAAATGTTTGTAATATTCTTGTTCCCCACGCTCCAAACTGCTCGTATATAGCATTTGCAGGGAATTAGGAGCAACTTTTGTTAAATGTATTTTTCGTGTCCAGGGAGCCGTGAATCGTCGAAATATCAACTTACACGAAATGAAATATTTTTGTGATATTCTTGTTCCCCACGCTCCAAACTGCTCGTAAATAGCATTTGCCGCGAATTTGGAGCGTTTGTTAGGATAATATATTTCGTGTCCAGGGAGCTGAGAATCCTCGCAAAATCGACTTACGCGAAATGAAAAATGTTTGTAATATTCTTGTTCCCCACGCTCCAAACTGCTCGTATATAGCATTTGCAGGGAATTAGGAGCAACTTTTGTTAAATGTATTTTTCGTGTCCAGGGAGCCGTGAATCGTCGAAATATCAACTTACACGAAATGAAAAATTTTTGTGATATTCTTGTTCCCCACACTCCAAACTTGTCGTATATAGCTTTTGCAGCGAATTTGGAGCAACGTTTGTTAGGATAATATATTTCGTGTCCAGGGAGCTGAGGATCCTCGAAAAATCAAATTACGCGAAATGAAAAAAGTTTGTGATATTCTTGTTCCCCACGCACCAAACTGCTCGTAAATAGCATTTGCAGCGAATATGGAGCAACTATTGTTATATGTATATTTCGTGACCAGGGAGCCGAGAATCGTCGAAATATCAACTTACACGAAATGAAATATTTTTGTGATATTCTTGTTCCCCACGCTCCAAACTGCTCGTAAATAGCATTTGCAGCAAATTTGGAGCAACTTTTGTTATATGTATATTTCGTTACCAGGGAGTCGAGAATCGTCGAAATATCGACTTACACGTAATGAAACATTTTTATGATATTCTTGTTCCCCGCGCTCCAAACTGCTCTTATATAGCTTTTGCAGCGAATTTGGAGCAACTTTTGTTCAGAGTATATTTAGTGTCCAGGGAGCCGAGAATCGTCGAAATATCGACTTACACGAAATGAAAAATTTTTGTGATATTCTTGTTCCCCACACTCCAAACTTGTCGTATATAGCTTTTGCAGCGAATTTGGAGCAACGTTTGTTAGGATAATATATTTCGTGTCCAGGGAGCTGAGGATCCTCGAAAAATCAAATTACGCGAAATGAAAAATGTTTGTGATATTCTTGTTCCCCACGCTCCAAACTGCTCGTAAATAGCATTTGCAGCGAATATGGAGCAACTATTGTTATATGTATTTTTCGTGTCCAGGGAGCCGTGAATCCTGGAAAAATCGACTTACACGAAATGAAATATTTTTGTGATATTCTTGTTCCCCACGCTCCAAACTGCTCGTAAATAGCATTTGCAGCGAATTTGGAGCAACTTTTGTTATAGGTATATTTCGTTATCAGGGAGCCGAGAATCGTCGAAATATCGACTTACACGAAATGAAATATTTTTGTGATATTCTTGTTTACCTTACTCCAAACTGCTCTTTTATAGCTTTTGCAGCGAATTTGGAGCAACTTTTGTTCCGAGTATATTTAGTGTTCAGGGAGCCGAGAATCGTCGAAATATCGACTTACACGAAATGAAAAATTTTTGTGATATTCTTGTTCCCCACACTCCAAACTTGTCGTATGTAGCTTTTGCAGCGAATTTCGAGAAACGTTTGATAGGATAATATATTTCGTGTCCAGGGAGCTGAGGATCCTCGAAAAATCAAATTACACGAAATGAAAATTTTTTTTGATATTCTTGTTCCCCACACTCCAAACTTCTCGTAAATGGCATTTGCAGCGAATTTGGAGCAACTTTTGTTAGGATAATATATTTCGTGTCCAGGGAGCTGAGAATCCTCGAAAAATCGAATTACGCGAAATGAAAAATTTTTGTGATATTCCTGTTTCCCACGCTCCAAACTGCTCGTAAATAGCATTTGCAGCGAATTTGGAGCAACTTTTGTTATATGTATATTTCGTTACCAGGGAGCCGAGAATCGTAGAAATATCGACTTACACGTAATGAAACATTTTTATGATATTCTTGTTCCCCGCGCTCCAACCTGCTCGTAAATATCATTTGAGGCGAATTTGGAGCAACTTTTGTTATATGTATATTTCGTGACCAGGGAGCTGAGAACCGGCGAAATATCGACTTAGGCGAAATGAAAAATGTTTGTAATATTCTTGTTCCCCACGCTCCAAACTGCTCGTATATAGCATTTGCAGCGAATTTGGAGCAACTCTTGTTATATGTATTTTTCGTGTCCAGGGAGCCGAGAATCGTCGAAATATCAACTTACACGAAATGAAATATTTTTTTGATATTCTTGTTCCCCACGCTCACAAATGCTCGTAAATAACATTTGCAGCGAATTTGGAGCAACTTTTGTAATATGTATATTTCGTTATCAGGGAGCCGAGAATCGTCGAAATATCGACCTACACGAAATGAAATATTTTTGTGATATTCTTGTTTACCTTACTCCAAACTGCTCTTATATAGCTTTTGCAGCGAATTTGGAGCAACTTTTGTTCAGAGTATATTTAGCGTCCAGGAGCCGAGAATCGTCGAAATATCGACTTACACGAAATGAAAAATTTTTGTGATATTCTTGTTCCGCACACTCCAAACTTGTCGTATATAGCTTTTGCAGCGAATTTGGAGCAACGTTTGTTAGGATAATATATTTCGTGTCCAGGGAGCTGAGGATCTTCGAAAAATCAAATTACGCGAAATGAAAAATGTTTATGATATTCTTGTTCCCCACGCTCCAAACTGCTCGTAAATAGCATTTGCAGCGAATATGGAGCAACTTTTGTTATATGTATATTTCGTTACCAGGGAGTCGAGAATCATCGAAATATCGACTTACACGTAATGAAACATTTTTATGATATTCTTGTTCCCCGCGCTCCAAACTGCTCGAAAATAGCATTTGAGGCGAATTTGGAGCAACGTTTGGTATATGTATATTTCGTGACCAGGGAGCCGAGAATCGTCGAAATATCGACTTACACGAAATGAAATATTTTTGTGATATTCTTGTTCCCCACGCTCCAAACTGCTCGTAAATAGCATTTGCAGCGAATTTGGAGCAACTTTTGTTATATGTATATTTCGTTATCAGGGAGCCGAGAATCGTCGAAATATCGACTTACACGAAATGAAAAATTTTTGTGATATTCTTGTTCCCCACACTCCAAACTTGTCGTATATAGCTTTTGCAGCGAATTTGGTGCAACGTTTGTTAGGATAATATATTTCGTGTCCAGGGAGCTGAGGATCCTCGAAAAATCAAATTACGCGAAATGAAAAATGTTTGTGATATGCCTGTTCCTCACGCTCCAAACTGCTCGTAAATAGCATATGCAGCGAATATGGAGCAACTATTGTTATATGTATATTTCGTGACCAGGGAGCCGAGAATCGTCGAAATATCAACTTACACGAAATGAAATATTTTTGTGATATTCTTGTTCCCCACGCTCCAAACTGCTCGTAAATAGCATTTGCAGCAAATTTGGAGCAACTTTTGTTATATGTATATTTCGTTATCAGGGAGCCGAGAATCGTCGAAATATCGACTTACACGAAATGAAATATTTTTGTGATATTCTTGTTTACCTTACTCCAAACTGCTCTTATATAGCTTTTGCAGCGAATTTGGAGCAACTTTTGTTCAGAGTATATTTAGTGTCCAGGGAGCCGAGAATCGTCGAAATATCGACTTACACGAAATGAAAACTTTTTTGTGATATTCTTGTTCCCCACACTCCAAACTTGTCGTATATAGCTTTTGCAGCGAATTTGGAGCAACGTTTGTTAGGATAATATATTTCGTGTCCAGGGAGCTGAGGATCCTCGAAAAATCAAATTACGCGAAATGAAAAAAGTTTGTGATATTGTTGTTCCCCACGCTCCAAACTGCTCGTAAATAGCATTTGCAGCGAATATGGAGCAACTATTGTTATATGTATATTTCGTGACCAGGGAGCCGAGAATCGTCGAAATATCAACTTACACGAAATGAAATATTTTTGTGATATTCTTGTTCCCCACGCTCCAAACTGCTCGTAAATAGCATTTGCAGCAAATTTGGAGCAACTTTTGTTATATGTATATTTCGTTACCAGGGAGTCGAGAATCGTCGAAATATCGACTTACACGTAATGAAACATTTTTATGATATTCTTGTTCCCCGCGCTCCAAACTGCTCGTAAATAGCATTTGAGGCGAATTTGGAGCAACTTTTGTTATATGTATTTTTCGTGTCCAGGGAGCCGAGAATCGTCGAAATATCAACTTACACGGAATGAAATATTTTTGTGATATTCTTGTTCCCCACGCTCCAAACTGCTCGTAAATAGCATTTGCCGCGAATTTGGAGCGTTTGTTAGGATAATATATTTCGTGTCCAGGGAGCTGAGAATCCTCGAAAAATCGACTTACGCGAAATGAAAAATGTTTGTAATATTCTTGTTCCCCACGCTCCAAACTGCTCGTATATAGCATTTGCAGGGAATTAGGAGCAACTTTTGTTAAATGTATTTTTCGTGTCCAGGGAGCCGTGAATCGTCGAAATATCAACTTACACGAAATGAAATATTTTTGTGATATTCTTGTTCCCCACGCTCCAAACTGCTCGTAAATAGCATTTGCAGCGAATTTGGAGCAACTTTTGTTATATGTATATTTCGTTATCAGGGAGCCGAGAATCGTCGAAATATCGACTTACACGAAATGAAATATTTTTGTGATATTCTTGTTTACCTTACTCCAAACTGCTCTTTTATAGCTTTTGCAGCGAATTTGGAGCAACTTTTGTTCCGAGTATATTTAGTGTTCAGGGAGCCGAGAATCGTCGAAATATCGACTTACACGAAATGAAAAATTTTTGTGATATTCTTGTTCCCCACACTCCAAACTTGTCGTATGTAGCTTTTGCAGCGAATTTCGAGAAACGTTTGATAGGATAATATATTTCGTGTCCAGGGAGCTGAGGATCCTCGAAAAATCAAATTACACGAAATGAAAATTTTTTTTCATATTCTTGTTCCCCACACTCCAAACTTCTCGTAAATGGCATTTGCAGCGAATTTGGAGCAACTTTTGTTAGGATAATATATTTCGTGTCCAGGGAGCTGAGAATCCTCGAAAAATCGAATTACGCGAAATGAAACATTTTTGTGATATTCCTGTTTCCCACGCTCCAAACTGCTCGTAAATAGCATTTGCAGCGAATTTGGAGCAACTTTTGTTATATGTATATTTCGTTACCAGGGAGCTGAGAATCGTAGAAATATCGACTTACACGTAATGAAACATTTTTATGATATTCTTGTTCCCCGCGCTCCAACCTGCTCGTAAATATCATTTGAGGCGAATTTGGAGCAACTTTTGTTATATGTATATTTCGTGACCAGGGAGCTGAGAACCGGCGAAATATCGACTTAGGCGAAATGAAAAATGTTTGTAATATTCTTGTTCCCCACGCTCCAAACTGCTCGTATATAGCATTTGCAGCGAATTTGGAGCAACTCTTGTTATATGTATTTTTCGTGTCCAGGGAGCCGAGAATCGTCGAAATATCAACTTACACGAAATGAAATATTTTTTTGATATTCTTGTTCCCCACGCTCACAAATGCTCGTAAATAGCATTTGCAGCGAATTTGGAGCAACTTTTGTAATATGTATATTTCGTTATCAGGGAGCCGAGAATCGTCGAAATATCGACCTACACGAAATGAAATATTTTTGTGATATTCTTGTTTACCTTACTCCAAACTGCTCTTATATAGCTTTTGCAGCGAATTTGGAGCAACATTTGTTCAGAGTATATTTAGCGTCCAGGGTGCCGAGAATCGTCGAAATATCGACTTACACGAAATGAAAAATTTTTGTGATATTCTTGTTCCCCACACTCCAAACTTGTCGTATATAGCTTTTGCAGCGAATTTGGAGCAACGTTTGTTAGGATAATATATTTCGTGTCCAGGGAGCTGAGGATCTTCGAAAAATCAAATTACGCGAAATGAAAAATGTTTATGATATTCTTGTTCCCCACGCTCCAAACTGCTCGTAAATAGCATTTGAAGCGAATATGGAGCAACTTTTGTTATATGTATATTTCGTTACCAGGGAGTCGAGAATCATCGAAATATCGACTTACACGTAATGAAACATTTTTATGATATTCTTGTTCCCCACGCTCCAAACTGCTCGTAAATAGCATTTGCAGCGAATTTGGAGCAACTTTTGTTATATGTATATTTCGTTATCAGGGAGACGAGAATCGTCGAGATAGCGACTTACACGAAATAAATTTTTGTGATATTCTTGTTTACCTTACTCCAAACTGCTCTTATATAGCTTTTGCAGCGAATTTGGAGCAACTTTTGTTCAGAGTATATTTAGTGTCCAGGGAGCCGAGAATATTCGAAATATCGACTTACACGAAATGAAAAATTTTTGTGATATTCTTGTTCCCCACACTCCAAACTTGTCGTATATAGCTTTTGCAGCGAATTTGGTGCAACGTTTGTTAGGATAATATATTTCGTGTCCAGGGAGCTGAGGATCCTCGAAAAATCAAATTACGCGAAATGAAAAATGTTTGTGATATTCCTGTTCCCCACGCTCCAAACTGCTCGTAAATAGCATTTGCAGCGAATATGGAGCAACTATTGTTATATGTATATTTGTGACCAGGGAGCCGAGAATCGTCGAAATATCAACTTACACGAAATGAAATATTTTTGTGATATTCTTGTTCCCCACGCTCCAAACTGCTCGTAAATAGCATTTGCAGCAAATTTGGAGCAACTTTTGTTATATGTATATTTCGTTACCAGGGAGTCGAGAATCGTCGAAATATCGACTTACACGTAATGAAACATTTTTATGATATTCTTGTTCCCCGCGCTCCAAACTGCTCGTAAATAGCATTTGAGGCGAATTTGGAGCAACTTTTGTTATATGTATTTTTCGTGTCCAGGGAGCCGAGAATCGTCGAAATATCAACTTACACGAAATGAAATATTTTTGTGATATTCTTGTTCCCCACGCTCCAAACTGCTCGTCAATAGCATTTGCAGCGAATTTGGAGCAACTTTTGTTATATGTATATTTCGTTATCAGGGAGCCGAGAATCGACGAGATATCGACTTACACGAAATGAAATATTTTTGTGATATACTTGTTTACCTTACTCCAAACTGCTCTTATATAGCTTTTGCAGCGAATTTGGAGCAACTTTTGTTCAGAGTATATTTAGTGTCCAGGGAGCCGAGAATCGTCGAAATATCGACTTACACGAAATCAAAATTTTTTGTGATATTCTTGTTCCCCACACTCCAAACTTGTCGTATATAGCTTTTGCAGCGAATTTGGAGCAACGTTTGTTAGGATAATATATTTCGTGTCCAGGGAGCTGAGGATCCTCGAAAAATCAAATTACGCCAAATGAAAAATGTTTGTGATATTCTTGTTCCCCACGCTCCAAACTGCTCGTAAATAGCATTTGCAGCGAATATGGAGCAACTATTGTTATATGTATATTTCGTGACCAGGGAGCCGAGAATCGTCGAAATAAC
Source organism: Hymenopus coronatus (assembly GCA_030762935.1). Lineage (NCBI taxonomy): Eukaryota > Metazoa > Arthropoda > Insecta > Mantodea > Hymenopodidae > Hymenopus > Hymenopus coronatus. Next base: position 163,560,645 of record CM060892.1, read on the forward strand.
GACTTACACGTAATGAAACATTTTTATGATATTCTTGTTCCCCGCGCTCCAAACTGCTCGTAAATAGCATTTGAGGCGAATTTGGAGCAACTTTTGTTATATGTATATTTCGTGTCCAGGGAGCCGAGAATCGTCGAAATATCAACTTACACGGAATGAAATATTTTTGTGATATTCTTGTTCCCCACGCTCCAAACTGCTCGTAAATAGCATTTGCAGCGAATTTGGAGCGTTTGTTAGGATAATATATTTCGTGTCCAGGGAGCTGAGAATCCTCGAAAAATCGACTTACGCGAAATGAAAAATGTTTGTAATATTCTTGTTCCCCACGCTCCAAACTGCTCGTATATAGCATTTGCAGGGAATTAGGAGCAACTTTTGTTAAATGTATTTTTCGTGTCCAGGGAGCCGTGAATCGTCGAAATATCAACTTACACGAAATGAAATATTTTTGTGATATTCTTGTTCCCCACGCTCCAAACTGCTCGTAAATAGCATTTGCAGCGAATTTGGAGCAACTTTTGTTATATGTATATTTCGTTATCAGGGAGCCGAGAATCGTCGAAATATCGACTTACACGAAATGAAATATTTTTGTGATATTCTTGTTTACCTTACTCCAAACTGCTCTTTTATAGCTTTTGCAGCGAATTTGGAGCAACTTTTGTTCCGAGTATATTTAGTGTTCAGGGAGCCGAGAATCGTCGAAATATCGACTTACACGAAATGAAAAATTTTTGTGATATTCTTGTTCCCCACATTCCAAACTTGTCGTATGTAGCTTTTGCAGCGAATTTCGAGAAACGTTTGATAGGATAATATATTTCGTGTCCAGGGAGCTGAGGATCCTCGAAAAATCAAATTACACGAAATGAAAATTTTTTTTGATATTCTTGTTCCCCACACTCCAAACTTCTCGTAAATGGCATTTGCAGCGAATTTGGAGCAACTTTTGTTAGGATAATATATTTCGTGTCCAGGGAGCTGAGAATCCTCGAAAAATCGAATTACGCGAAATGAAAAATTTTTGTGATATTCCTGTTTCCCACGCTCCAAACTGCTCGTAAATAGCATTTGCAGCGAATTTGGAGCAACTTTTGTTATATGTATATTTCGTTACCAGGGAGCCGAGAATCGTAGAAATATCGACTTACACGTAATGAAACATTTTTATGATATTCTTGTTCCCCGCGCTCCAACCTGCTCGTAAATATCATTTGAGGCGAATTTGGAGCAAGTTTTGTTATATGTATATTTCGTGACCAGGGAGCTGAGAACCGGCGAAATATCGACTTAGGCGAAATGAAAAATGTTTGTAATATTCTTGTTCCCCACGCTCCAAACTGCTCGTATATAGCATTTGCAGCGAATTTGGAGCAACTCTTGTTATATGTATTTTTCGTGTCCAGGGAGCCGAGAATCGTCGAAATATCAACTTACACGAAATGAAATATTTTTGTGATATTCTTGTTCCCCACGCTCACAAATGCTCGTAAATAGCATTTGCAGCGAATTTGGAGCAACTTTTGTTATAGGTATATTTCGTTATCAGGGAGCCGAGAATCGTCGAAATATCGACTTACACGAAATGAAATATTTTTGTGATATTCTTGTTTACCTTACTCCAAACTGCTCTTTTATAGCTTTTGCAGCGAATTTGGAGCAACTTTTGATCCGAGTATATTTAGTGTTCAGGGAGCCGAGAATCGTCGAAATATCGACTTACACGAAATGAAAAATTTTGGTGATATTCTTGTTCCCCACACTCCAAACTTGTCGTATGTAGCTTTTGCAGCGAATTTCGAGAAACGTTTGATAGGATAATATATTTCGTGTCCAGGGAGCTGAGGATCCTCGAAAAATCAAATTACACGAAATGAAAATTTTTTTTGATATTCTTGTTCCCCACACTCCAAACTTCTCGTAAATGGCATTTGCAGCGAATTTGGAGCAACGTTTGTTAGGATAATATATTTCGTGTCCAGGGAGCTGAGGATCTTCGAAAAATCAAATTACGCGAAATGAAAAATGTTTATGATATTCTTGTTCCCCACGCTCCAAACTGCTCGTAAATAGCATTTGCAGCGAATATGGAGCAACTTTTGTTATATGTATATTTCGTTACCAGGGAGTCGAGAATCATCGAAATATCGACTTACACGTAATGAAACATTTTTATGATATTCTTGTTCCCCGCGCTCCAAACTGCTCGAAAATAGCATTTGAGGCGAATTTGGAGCAACGTTTGGTATATGTATATTTCGTGACCAGGGAGCCGAGAATCGTCGAAATATCGACTTACACGAAATGAAATATTTTTGTGATATTCTTGTTTACCTTACTCCAAACTGCTCTTATATAGCTTTTGCAGCGAATTTGGAGCAACTTTTGTTCAGAGTATATTTAGTGTCCAGGGAGCCGAGAATCGTCGAAATATCGACTTACACGAAATGAAAAATTTTTGTGATATTCTTGTTCCCCACACTCCAAACTTGTCGTATATAGCTTTTGCAGCGAATTTGGAGCAACGTTTGTTAGGATAATATATTTCGTGTCCAGGGAGCTGAGGATCCTCGAAAAATCAAATTACGCGAAATGAAAAAAGTTTGTGATATTCTTGTTCCCCACGCACCAAACTGCTCGTAAATAGCATTTGCAGCGAATATGGAGCAACTATTGTTATATGTATATTTCGTGACCAGGGAGCCGAGAATCGTCGAAATATCAAATTACGCGAAATGAAAAAAGTTTGTGATATTCTTGTTCCCCACACTCCAAACTTGTCGTATGTAGCTTTTGCAGCGAATTTCGAGAAACGTTTGATAGGATAATATATTTCGTGTCCAGGGAGCTGAGGATCCTCGAAAAATCAAATTACACGAAATGAAATTTTTTTTTGATATTCTTGTTCCCCACACTCCAAACTTCTCGTAAATGGCATTTGCAGCGAATTTGGAGCAACTTTTGTTAGGATAATATATTTCGTGTCCAGGGAGCTGAGAATCCTCGAAAAATCGAATTACGCGAAATGAAAAATTTTTGTGATATTCCTGTTTCCCACGCTCCAAACTGCTCGTAAATAGCATTTGCAGCGAATTTGGAGCAACTTTTGTTATATGTATATTTCGTTACCAGGGAGCCGAGAATCGTAGAAATATCGACTTACACGTAATGAAACATTTTTATGATATTCTTGTTCCCCGCGCTCCAACCTGCTCGTAAATATCATTTGAGGCGAATTTGGAGCAACTTTTGTTATATGTATATTTCGTGACCAGGGAGCTGAGAACCGGCGAAATATCGACTTAGGCGAAATGAAAAATGTTTGTAATATTCTTGTTCCCCACGCTCCAAACTGCTCGTATATAGCATTTGCAGCGAATTTGGAGCAACTCTTGTTATATGTATTTTTCGTGTCCAGGGAGCCGAGAATCGTCGAAATATCATCTTACACGAAATGAAATATTTTTTTGATATTCTTGTTCCCCACGCTCACAAATGCTCGTAAATAGCATTTGCAGCGAATTTGGAGCAACTTTTGTAATATGTATATTTCGTTATCAGGGAGCCGAGAATCGTCGAAATATCGACCTACACGAAATGAAATATTTTTGTGATATTCTTGTTTACCTTACTCCAAACTGCTCTTATATAGCTTTTGCAGCGAATTTGGAGCAACTTTTGTTCAGAGTATATTTAGCGTCCAGGGAGCCGAGAATCGTCGAAATATCGACTTACACGAAATGAAAAATTTTTGTGATATTCTTGTTCCCCACACTCCAAACTTGTCGTATATAGCTTTTGCAGCGAATTTGGAGCAACGTTTGTTAGGATAATATATTTCGTGTCCAGGGAGCTGAGGATCTTCGAAAAATCAAATTACGCGAAATGAAAAATGTTTATGATATTCTTGTTCCCCACGCTCCAAACTGCTCGTAAATAGCATTTGCAGCGAATATGGAGCAACTTTTGTTATATGTATATTTCGTTACCAGGGAGTCGAGAATCATCGAAATATCGACTTACACGTAATGAAACATTTTTATGATATTCTTGTTCCCCACGCTCCAAACTGCTCGTAAATAGCATTTGCAGCGAATTTGGAGCAACTTTTGTTATATGTATATTTCGTTATCAGGGAGACGAGAATCGTCGAGATAGCGACTTACACGAAATAAATTTTTGTGATATTCTTGTTTACCTTACTCCAAACTGCTCTTATATAGCTTTTGCAGCGAATTTGGAGCAACTTTTGTTCAGAGTATATTTAGTGTCCAGGGAGCCGAGAATCGTCGAAATATCGACTTACACGAAATGAAAAATTTTTGTGATATTCTTGTTCCCCACACTCCAAACTTGTCGTATATAGCTTTTGCAGCGAATTTGGTGCAACGTTTGTTAGGATAATATATTTCGTGTCCAGGGAGCTGAGGATCCTCGAAAAATCAAATTACGCGAAATGAAAAATGTTTGTGATATTCCTGTTCCCCACGCTCCAAACTGCTCGTAAATAGCATTTGCAGCGAATATGGAGCAACTATTGTTATATGTATATTTCGTGACCAGGGAGCCGAGAATCGTCGAAATATCAACTTACACGAAATGAAATATTTTTGTGATATTCTTGTTCCCCACGCTCCAAACTGCTCGTAAATAGCATTTGCAGCAAATTTGGAGCAACTTTTGTTATATGTATATTTCGTTACCAGGGAGTCGAGAATCGTCGAAATATCGACTTACACGTAATGAAACATTTTTATGATATTCTTGTTCCCCGCGCTCCAAACTGCTCGTAAATAGCATTTGAGGCGAATTTGGAGCAACTTTTGTTATATGTATTTTTCGTGTCCAGGGAGCCGAGAATCGTCGAAATATCAACTTACACGAAATGAAATATTTTTGTGATATTCTTGTTCCCCACGCTCCAAACTGCTCGTCAATAGCATTTGCAGCGAATTTGGAGCAACTTTTGTTATATGTATATTTCGTTATCAGGGAGCCGAGAATCGACGAGATATCGACTTACACGAAATGAAATATTTTTGTGATATTCTTGTTTACCTTACTCCAAACTGCTCTTATATAGCTTTTGCAGCGAATTTGGAGCAACTTTTGTTCAGAGTATATTTAGTGTCCAGGGAGCCGAGAATCGTCGAAATATCGACTTACACGAAATCAAAATTTTTTGTGATATTCTTGTTCCCCACACTCCAAACTTGTCGTATATAGCTTTTGCAGCGAATTTGGAGCAACGTTTGTTAGGATAATATATTTCGTGTCCAGGGAGCTGAGGATCCTCGAAAAATCAAATTACGCCAAATGAAAAATGTTTGTGATATTCTTGTTCCCCACGCTCCAAACTGCTCGTAAATAGCATTTGCAGCGAATATGGAGCAACTATTGTTATATGTATATTTCGTGACCAGGGAGCCGAGAATCGTCGAAATAACGACTTACACGTAATGAAACATTTTTATGATATTCTTGTTCCCCGCGCTCCAAACTGCTCGTAAATAGCATTTGAGGCGAATTTGGAGCAACTTTTGTTATATGTATATTTCGTGTCCAGGGAGCCGAGAATCGTCGAAATATCAACTTACACGGAATGAAATATTTTTGTGATATTCTTGTTCCCCACGCTCCAAACTGCTCGTAAATAGCATTTGCAGCGAATTTGGAGCGTTTGTTAGGATAATATATTTCGTGTCCAGGGAGCTGAGAATCCTCGAAAAATCGACTTACGCGAAATGAAAAATGTTTGTAATATTCTTGTTCCCCACGCTCCAAACTGCTCGTATATAGCATTTGCAGGGAATTAGGAGCAACTTTTGTTAAATGTATTTTTCGTGTCCAGGGAGCCGTGAATCGTCGAAATATCAACTTACACGAAATGAAATATTTTTGTGATATTCTTGTTCCCCACGCTCCAAACTGCTCGTAAATAGCATTTGCAGCGAATTTGGAGCAACTTTTGTTATATGTATATTTCGTTATCAGGGAGCCGAGAATCGTCGAAATATCGACTTACACGAAATGAAATATTTTTGTGATATTCTTGTTCCCCGCGCTCCAACCTGCTCGAAAATATCATTTGAGGCGAATTTGGAGCAAGTTTTGTTATATGTATATTTCGTGACCAGGGAGCTGAGAACCGGCGAAATATCGACTTAGGCGAAATGAAAAATGTTTGTAATATTCTTGTTCCCCACGCTCCAAACTGCTCGTATATAGCATTTGCAGCGAATTTGGAGCAACTCTTGTTATATGTATTTTTCGTGTCCAGGGAGCCGAGAATCGTCGAAATATCAACTTACACGAAATGAAATATTTTTGTGATATTCTTGTTCCCCACGCTCACAAATGCTCGTAAATAGCATTTGCAGCGAATTTGGAGCAACTTTTGTTATAGGTATATTTCGTTATCAGGGAGCCGAGAATCGTCGAAATATCGACTTACACGAAATGAAATATTTTTGTGATATTCTTGTTTACCTTACTCCAAACTGCTCTTTTATAGCTTTTGCAGCGAATTTGGAGCAACTTTTGTTCCGAGTATATTTAGTGTTCAGGGAGCCGAGAATCGTCGAAATATCGACTTACACGAAATGAAAAATTTTGGTGATATTCTTGTTCCCCACACTCCAAACTTGTCGTATGTAGCTTTTGCAGCGAATTTCGAGAAACGTTTGATAGGATAATATATTTCGTGTCCAGGGAGCTGAGGATCCTCGAAAAATCAAATTACACGAAATGAAAATTTTTTTTGATATTCTTGTTCCCCACACTCCAAACTTCTCGTAAATGGCATTTGCAGCGAATTTGGAGCAACGTTTGTTAGGATAATATATTTCGTGTCCAGGGAGCTGAGAATCCTCGAAAAATCGAATTACGCGAAATGAAAAATTTTTGTGATATTCCTGTTTCCCACGCTCCAAACTGCTCGTAAATAGCATTTGCAGCGAATTTGGAGCAACTTTTGTTATATGTATATTTCGTTACCAGGGAGCCGAGAATCGTAGAAATATCGACTTACACGTAATGAAACATTTTTATGATATTCTTGTTCCCCGCGCTCCAACCTGCTCGTAAATATCATTTGAGGCGAATTTGGAGCAACATTTGTTATATGTATATTTCGTGACCAGGGAGCTGAGAACCGGCGAAATATCGACTTAGGCGAAATGAAAAATGTTTGTAATATTCTTGTTCCCCACGCTCCAAACTGCTCGTATATAGCATTTGCAGCGAATTTGGAGCAACTCTTGTTATATGTATTTTTCGTGTCCAGGGAGCCGAGAATCGTCGAAATATCAACTTACACGAAATGAAATATTTTTTTGATATTCTTGTTCCCCACGCTCACAAATGCTCGTAAATAGCATTTGCAGCGAATTTGGAGCAACTTTTGTAATATGTATATTTCGTTATCAGGGAGCCGAGAATCGTCGAAATATCGACCTACACGAAATGAAATATTTTTGTGATATTCTTGTTTACCTTACTCCAAACTGCTCTTATATAGCTTTTGCAGCGAATTTGGAGCAACTTTTGTTCAGAGTATATTTAGTGTCCAGGGAGCCGAGAATCGTGGAAATATCGACTTACACGAAATGAAACATTTTTGTGATATTCTTGTTCCCCACACTCCAAACTGCTCGTATATAGCTTTTGCAGCGAATTTGGAGCGTTTGTTAGGATAATATATTTCGTGTCCAGGGAGCTGAGAATCCTCGAAAAATCGACTTACGCGAAATGAAAAATGTTTGTGATATTCCTGTTCCCCACGCTCCAAACTGCTCGTAAATAGCATTTGCAGCGAATATGGAGCAACTATTGTTATATGTATATTTGTGACCAGGGAGCCGAGAATCGTCGAAATATCAACTTACACGAAATGAAAAATGTTTGTAATATTCTTGTTCCCCACGCTCCAAACTGCTCGTATATAGCAAATGCAGGGAATTTGGAGCAACTTTGTTAAATGTATTTTTCGTGTCCAGGGAGCCGAGAATCGTCGAAATATCAACTTACACGAAATGAAATATTTTTGTGATATTCTTGTTCCCCACGCTCCAAACTGCTCGTAAATAGCATTTGCAGCGAATTTGGAGCAACTTTTGCTATATGTATATTTCGTGACCAGGGAGCCGAGAATCGTCGAAATATCGACTTACACGAAATGAAATATTTTTGTGATATTCTTGTTTACCTTACTCCAAACTGCTCTTATATAGCTTTTGCAGCGAATTTGGAGCAACTTTTGTTCAGAGTATATTTAGTGTCCAGGGAGCCGAGAATCGTCGAAATATCGACTTACACGAAATGAAAAATTTTTGTGATATTCTTGTTCCCCACACTCCAAACTTGTCGTATATAGCTTTTGCAGCGAATTTGGAGCAACGTTTGTTAGGATAATATATTTCGTGTCCAGGGAGCTGAGGATCCTCGAAAAATCAAATTACGCGAAATGAAAAAAGTTTGTGATATTCTTGTTCCCCACGCACCAAACTGCTCGTAAATAGCATTTGCAGCGAATATGGAGCAACTATTGTTATATGTATATTTCGTGACCAGGGAGCCGAGAATCGTCGAAATATCAAATTACGCGAAATGAAAAAAGTTTGTGATATTCTTGTTCCCCACACTCCAAACTTGTCGTATGTAGCTTTTGCAGCGAATTTCGAGAAACGTTTGATAGGATAATATATTTCGTGTCCAGGGAGCTGAGGATCCTCGAAAAATCAAATTACACGAAATGAAATTTTTTTTTGATATTCTTGTTCCCCACACTCCAAACTTCTCGTAAATGGCATTTGCAGCGAATTTGGAGCAACTTTTGTTAGGATAATATATTTCGTGTCCAGGGAGCTGAGAATCCTCGAAAAATCGAATTACGCGAAATGAAAAATTTTTGTGATATTCCTGTTTCCCACGCTCCAAACTGCTCGTAAATAGCATTTGCAGCGAATTTGGAGCAACTTTTGTTATATGTATATTTCGTTACCAGGGAGCCGAGAATCGTAGAAATATCGACTTACACGTAATGAAAAATTTTTATGATATTCTTGTTCCCCGCGCTCCAACCTGCTCGTAAATATCATTTGAGGCGAATTTGGAGCAACTTTTGTTATATGTATATTTCGTGACCAGGGAGCTGAGAACCGGCGAAATATCGACTTAGGCGAAATGAAAAATGTTTGTAATATTCTTGTTCCCCACGCTCCAAACTGCTCGTATATAGCATTTGCAGCGAATTTGGAGCAACTCTTGTTATATGTATTTTTCGTGTCCAGGGAGCCGAGAATCGTCGAAATATCATCTTACACGAAATGAAATATTTTTTTGATATTCTTGTTCCCCACGCTCACAAATGCTCGTAAATAGCATTTGCAGCGAATTTGGAGCAACTTTTGTAATATGTATATTTCGTTATCAGGGAGCCGAGAATCGTCGAAATATCGACCTACACGAAATGAAATATTTTTGTGATATTCTTGTTTACCTTACTCCAAACTGCTCTTATATAGCTTTTGCAGCGAATTTGGAGCAACTTTTGTTCAGAGTATATTTAGCGTCCAGGGAGCCGAGAATCGTCGAAATATCGACTTACACGAAATGAAAAATTTTTGTGATATTCTTGTTCCCCACACTCCAAACTTGTCGTATATAGCTTTTGCAGCGAATTTGGAGCAACGTTTGTTAGGATAATATATTTCGTGTCCAGGGAGCTGAGGATCTTCGAAAAATCAAATTACGCGAAATGAAAAATGTTTATGATATTCTTGTTCCCCACGCTCCAAACTGCTCGTAAATAGCATTTGCAGCGAATATGGAGCAACTTTTGTTATATGTATATTTCGTTACCAGGGAGTCGAGAATCATCGAAATATCGACTTACACGTAATGAAACATTTTTATGATATTCTTGTTCCCCACGCTCCAAACTGCTCGTAAATAGCATTTGCAGCGAATTTGGAGCAACTTTTGTTATATGTATATTTCGTTATCAGGGAGACGAGAATCGTCGAGATAGCGACTTACACGAAATAAATTTTTGTGATATTCTTGTTTACCTTACTCCAAACTGCTCTTATATAGCTTTTGCAGCGAATTTGGAGCAACTTTTGTTCAGAGTATATTTAGTGTCCAGGGAGCCGAGAATCGTCGAAATATCGACTTACACGAAATGAAAAATTTTTGTGATATTCTTGTTCCCCACACTCCAAACTTGTCGTATATAGCTTTTGCAGCGAATTTGGTGCAACGTTTGTTAGGATAATATATTTCGTGTCCAGGGAGCTGAGGATCCTCGAAAAATCAAATTACGCGAAATGAAAAATGTTTGTGATATTCCTGTTCCCCACGCTCCAAACTGCTCGTAAATAGCATTTGCAGCGAATATGGAGCAACTATTGTTATATGTATATTTCGTGACCAGGGAGCCGAGAATCGTCGAAATATCAACTTACACGAAATGAAATATTTTTGTGATATTCTTGTTCCCCACGCTCCAAACTGCTCGTAAATAGCATTTGCAGCAAATTTGGAGCAACTTTTGTTATATGTATATTTCGTTACCAGGGAGTCGAGAATCGTCGAAATATCGACTTACACGTAATGAAACATTTTTATGATATTCTTGTTCCCCGCGCTCCAAACTGCTCGTAAATAGCATTTGAGGCGAATTTGGAGCAACTTTTGTTATATGTATTTTTCGTGTCCAGGGAGCCGAGAATCGTCGAAATATCAACTTACACGAAATGAAATATTTTTGTGATATTCTTGTTCCCCACGCTCCAAACTGCTCGTCAATAGCATTTGCAGCGAATTTGGAGCAACTTTTGTTATATGTATATTTCGTTATCAGGGAGCCGAGAATCGACGAGATATCGACTTACACGAAATGAAATATTTTTGTGATATTCTTGTTTACCTTACTCCAAACTGCTCTTATATAGCTTTTGCAGCGAATTTGGAGCAACTTTTGTTCAGAGTATATTTAGTGTCCAGGGAGCCGAGAATCGTCGAAATATCGACTTACACGAAATCAAAATTTTTTGTGATATTCTTGTTCCCCACACTCCAAACTTGTCGTATATAGCTTTTGCAGCGAATTTGGAGCAACGTTTGTTAGGATAATATATTTCGTGTCCAGGGAGCTGAGGATCCTCGAAAAATCAAATTACGCCAAATGAAAAATGTTTGTGATATTCTTGTTCCCCACGCTCCAAACTGCTCGTAAATAGCATTTGCAGCGAATATGGAGCAACTATTGTTATATGTATATTTCGTGACCAGGGAGCCGAGAATCGTCGAAATAACGACTTACACGTAATGAAACATTTTTATGATATTCTTGTTCCCCGCGCTCCAAACTGCTCGTAAATAGCATTTGAGGCGAATTTGGAGCAACTTTTGTTATATGTATATTTCGTGTCCAGGGAGCCGAGAATCGTCGAAATATCAACTTACACGGAATGAAATATTTTTGTGATATTCTTGTTCCCCACGCTCCAAACTGCTCGTAAATAGCATTTGCAGCGAATTTGGAGCGTTTGTTAGGATAATATATTTCGTGTCCAGGGAGCTGAGAATCCTCGAAAAATCGACTTACGCGAAATGAAAAATGTTTGTAATATTCTTGTTCCCCACGCTCCAAACTGCTCGTATATAGCATTTGCAGGGAATTAGGAGCAACTTTTGTTAAATGTATTTTTCGTGTCCAGGGAGCCGTGAATCGTCGAAATATCAACTTACACGAAATGAAATATTTTTGTGATATTCTTGTTCCCCACGCTCCAAACTGCTCGTAAATAGCATTTGCAGCGAATTTGGAGCAACTTTTGTTATATGTATATTTCGTTATCAGGGAGCCGAGAATCGTCGAAATATCGACTTACACGAAATGAAATATTTTTGTGATATTCTTGTTCCCCGCGCTCCAACCTGCTCGAAAATATCATTTGAGGCGAATTTGGAGCAAGTTTTGTTATATGTATATTTCGTGACCAGGGAGCTGAGAACCGGCGAAATATCGACTTAGGCGAAATGAAAAATGTTTGTAATATTCTTGTTCCCCACGCTCCAAACTGCTCGTATATAGCATTTGCAGCGAATTTGGAGCAACTCTTGTTATATGTATTTTTCGTGTCCAGGGAGCCGAGAATCGTCGAAATATCAACTTACACGAAATGAAATATTTTTGTGATATTCTTGTTCCCCACGCTCACAAATGCTCGTAAATAGCATTTGCAGCGAATTTGGAGCAACTTTTGTTATAGGTATATTTCGTTATCAGGGAGCCGAGAATCGTCGAAATATCGACTTACACGAAATGAAATATTTTTGTGATATTCTTGTTTACCTTACTCCAAACTGCTCTTTTATAGCTTTTGCAGCGAATTTGGAGCAACTTTTGTTCCGAGTATATTTAGTGTTCAGGGAGCCGAGAATCGTCGAAATATCGACTTACACGAAATGAAAAATTTTGGTGATATTCTTGTTCCCCACACTCCAAACTTGTCGTATGTAGCTTTTGCAGCGAATTTCGAGAAACGTTTGATAGGATAATATATTTCGTGTCCAGGGAGCTGAGGATCCTCGAAAAATCAAATTACACGAAATGAAAATTTTTTTTGATATTCTTGTTCCCCACACTCCAAACTTCTCGTAAATGGCATTTGCAGCGAATTTGGAGCAACGTTTGTTAGGATAATATATTTCGTGTCCAGGGAGCTGAGAATCCTCGAAAAATCGAATTACGCGAAATGAAAAATTTTTGTGATATTCCTGTTTCCCACGCTCCAAACTGCTCGTAAATAGCATTTGCAGCGAATTTGGAGCAACTTTTGTTATATGTATATTTCGTTACCAGGGAGCCGAGAATCGTAGAAATATCGACTTACACGTAATGAAACATTTTTATGATATTCTTGTTCCCCGCGCTCCAACCTGCTCGTAAATATCATTTGAGGCGAATTTGGAGCAACATTTGTTATATGTATATTTCGTGACCAGGGAGCTGAGAACCGGCGAAATATCGACTTAGGCGAAATGAAAAATGTTTGTAATATTCTTGTTCCCCACGCTCCAAACTGCTCGTATATAGCATTTGCAGCGAATTTGGAGCAACTCTTGTTATATGTATTTTTCGTGTCCAGGGAGCCGAGAATCGTCGAAATATCAACTTACACGAAATGAAATATTTTTTTGATATTCTTGTTCCCCACGCTCACAAATGCTCGTAAATAGCATTTGCAGCGAATTTGGAGCAACTTTTGTAATATGTATATTTCGTTATCAGGGAGCCGAGAATCGTCGAAATATCGACCTACACGAAATGAAATATTTTTGTGATATTCTTGTTTACCTTACTCCAAACTGCTCTTATATAGCTTTTGCAGCGAATTTGGAGCAACTTTTGTTCAGAGTATATTTAGTGTCCAGGGAGCCGAGAATCGTGGAAATATCGACTTACACGAAATGAAACATTTTTGTGATATTCTTGTTCCCCACACTCCAAACTGCTCGTATATAGCTTTTGCAGCGAATTTGGAGCGTTTGTTAGGATAATATATTTCGTGTCCAGGGAGCTGAGAATCCTCGAAAAATCGACTTACGCGAAATGAAAAATGTTTGTAATATTCTTGTTCCCCACGCTCCAAACTGCTCGTATATAGCAAATGCAGGGAATTTGGAGCAACTTTGTTAAATGTATTTTTCGTGTCCAGGGAGCCGAGAATCGTCGAAATATCAACTTACACGAAATGAAATATTTTTGTGATATTCTTGTTCCCCACGCTCCAAACTGCTCGTAAATAGCATTTGCAGCGAATTTGGAGCAACTTTTGCTATATGTATATTTCGTGACCAGGGAGCCGAGAATCGTCGAAATATCGACTTACACGAAATGAAATATTTTTGTGATATTCTTGTTTACCTTACTCCAAACTGCTCTTATATAGCTTTTGCAGCGAATTTGGAGCAACTTTTGTTCAGAGTATATTTAGTGTCCAGGGAGCCGAGAATCGTCGAAATATCGACTTACACGAAATGAAAAATTTTTGTGATATTCTTGTTCCCCACACTCCAAACTTGTCGTATATAGCTTTTGCAGCGAATTTGGAGCAACGTTTGTTAGGATAATATATTTCGTGTCCAGGGAGCTGAGGATCCTCGAAAAATCAAATTACGCGAAATGAAAAAAGTTTGTGATATTCTTGTTCCCCACGCACCAAACTGCTCGTAAATAGCATTTGCAGCGAATATGGAGCAACTATTGTTATATGTATATTTCGTGACCAGGGAGCCGAGAATCGTCGAAATATCAAATTACGCGAAATGAAAAAAGTTTGTGATATTCTTGTTCCCCACACTCCAAACTTGTCGTATGTAGCTTTTGCAGCGAATTTCGAGAAACGTTTGATAGGATAATATATTTCGTGTCCAGGGAGCTGAGAATCCTCGAAAAATCGAATTACGCGAAATGAAAAATTTTTGTGATATTCCTGTTTCCCACGCTCCAAACTGCTCGTAAATAGCATTTGCAGCGAATTTGGAGCAACTTTTGTTATATGTATATTTCGTTACCAGGGAGCCGAGAATCGTAGAAATATCGACTTACACGTAATGAAACATTTTTATGATATTCTTGTTCCCCGCGCTCCAACCTGCTCGTAAATATCATTTGAGGCGAATTTGGAGCAACATTTGTTATATGTATATTTCGTGACCAGGGAGCTGAGAACCGGCGAAATATCGACTTAGGCGAAATGAAAAATGTTTGTAATATTCTTGTTCCCCACGCTCCAAACTGCTCGTATATAGCATTTGCAGCGAATTTGGAGCAACTCTTGTTATATGTATTTTTCGTGTCCAGGGAGCCGAGAATCGTCGAAATATCAACTTACACGAAATGAAATATTTTTTTGATATTCTTGTTCCCCACGCTCACAAATGCTCGTAAATAGCATTTGCAGCGAATTTGGAGCAACTTTTGTAATATGTATATTTCGTTATCAGGGAGCCGAGAATCGTCGAAATATCGACCTACACGAAATGAAATATTTTTGTGATATTCTTGTTTACCTTACTCCAAACTGCTCTTATATAGCTTTTGAAGCGAATTTGGAGCAACTTTTGTTCAGAGTATATTTAGCGTCCAGGGAGCCGAGAATCGTCGAAATATCGACTTACACGAAATGAAAAATTTTTGTGATATTCTTGTTCCCCACACTCCAAACTTGTCGTATATAGCTTTTGCAGCGAATTTGGAGCAACGTTTGTTAGGATAATATATTTCGTGTCCAGGGAGCTGAGGATCTTCGAAAAATCAAATTACGCGAAATGAAAAATGTTTATGATATTCTTGTTCCCCACGCTCCAAACTGCTCGTAAATAGCATTTGCAGCGAATATGGAGCAACTTTTGTTATATGTATATTTCGTTACCAGGGAGTCGAGAATCATCGAAATATCGACTTACACGTAATGAAACATTTTTATGATATTCTTGTTCCCCGCGCTCCAAACTGCTCGAAAATAGCATTTGAGGCGAATTTGGAGCAACGTTTGGTATATGTATATTTCGTGACCAGGGAGCCGAGAATCGTCGAAATATCGACTTACACGAAATGAAATATTTTTGTGATATTCTTGTTTACCTTACTCCAAACTGCTCTTATATAGCTTTTGCAGCGAATTTGGAGCAACTTTTGTTCAGAGTATATTTAGTGTCCAGGGAGCCGAGAATCGTCGAAATATCGACTTACACGAAATGAAAAATTTTTGTGATATTCTTGTTCCCCACACTCCAAACTTGTCGTATATAGCTTTTGCAGCGAATTTGGAGCAACGTTTGTTAGGATAATATATTTCGTGTCCAGGGAGCTGAGGATCCTCGAAAAATCAAATTACGCGAAATGAAAAAAGTTTGTGATATTCTTGTTCCCCACGCACCAAACTGCTCGTAAATAGCATTTGCAGCGAATATGGAGCAACTATTGTTATATGTATATTTCGTGACCAGGGAGCCGAGAATCGTCGAAATATCAACTTACACGAAATGAAATATTTTTGTGATATTCTTGTTCCCCACGCTCCAAACTGCTCGTAAATAGCATTTGCAGCAAATTTGGAGCAACTTTTGTTATATGTATATTTCGTTACCAGGGAGTCGAGAATCGTCGAAATATCGACTTACACGTAATGAAACATTTTTATGATATTCTTGTTCCCCGCGCTCCAAACTGCTCTTATATAGCTTTTGCAGCGAATTTGGAGCAACTTTTGTTCAGAGTATATTTAGTGTCCAGGGAGCCGAGAATCGTCGAAATATCGACTTACACGAAATGAAAAATTTTTGTGATATTCTTGTTCCCCACACTCCAAACTTGTCGTATATAGCTTTTGCAGCGAATTTGGAGCAACGTTTGTTAGGATAATATATTTCGTGTCCAGGGAGCTGAGGATCCTCGAAAAATCAAATTACGCGAAATGAAAAATGTTTGTGATATTCTTGTTCCCCACGCTACAAACTGCTCGTAAATAGCATTTGCAGCGAATATGGAGCAACTATTGTTATATGTATATTTCGTGACCAGGGAGCCGAGAATCGTCGAAATATCAACTTACACGAAATGAAATATTTTTGTGATATTCTTGTTCCCCACGCTCCAAACTGCTCGTAAATAGCATTTGCAGCAAATTTGGAGCAACTTTTGTTTTATGTATATTTCGTTATCAGGGAGCCGAGAATCGTCGAAATATCGACTTACACGAAATGAAATATTTTTGTGATATTCTTGTTTACCTTACTCCAAACTGCTCTTATATAGCTTTTGCAGCGAATTTGGAGCAACTTTTGTTCAGAGTATATTTAGTGTCCAGGGAGCCGAGAATCGTCGAAATATCGACTTACACGAAATGAAAACTTTTTTGTGATATTCTTGTTCCCCACACTCCAAACTTGTCGTATATAGCTTTTGCAGCGAATTTGGAGCAACGTTTGTTAGGATAATATATTTCGTGTCCAGGGAGCTGAGGATCCTCGAAAAATCAAATTACGCGAAATGAAAAAAGTTTGTGATATTGTTGTTCCCCACGCTCCAAACTGCTCGTAAATAGCATTTGCAGCGAATATGGAGCAACTATTGTTATATGTATATTTCGTGACCAGGGAGCCGAGAATCGTCGAAATATCAACTTACACGAAATGAAATATTTTTGTGATATTCTTGTTCCCCACGCTCCAAACTGCTCGTAAATAGCATTTGCAGCAAATTTGGAGCAACTTTTGTTATATGTATATTTCGTTACCAGGGAGTCAAGAATCGTCGAAATATCGACTTACACGTAATGAAACATTTTTATGATATTCTTGTTCCCCGCGCTCTAAACTGCTCGTAAATAGCATTTGAGGCGAATTTGGAGCAACTTTTGTTATATGTATTTTTCGTGTCCAGGGAGCCGAGAATCGTCGAAATATCAACTTACACGGAATGAAATATTTTTGTGATATTCTTGTTCCCCACGCTCCAAACTGCTCGTAAATAGCATTTGCAGCGAATTTGGAGCGTTTGTTAGGATAATATATTTCGTGTCCAGGGAGCTGAGAATCCTCGAAAAATCGACTTACGCGAAATGAAAAATGTTTGTAATATTCTTGTTCCCCACGCTCCAAACTGCTCGTATATAGCATTTGCAGGGAATTAGGAGCAACTTTTGTTAAATGTATTTTTCGTGTCCAGGGAGCCGTGAATCGTCGAAATATCAACTTACACGAAATGAAATATTTTTGTGATATTCTTGTTCCCCACGCTCCAAACTGCTCGTAAATAGCATTTGCAGCGAATTTGGAGCAACTTTTGTTATATGTATATTTCGTTATCAGGGAGCCGAGAATCGTCGAAATATCGACTTACACGAAATGAAATATTTTTGTGATATTCTTGTTTACCTTACTCCAAACTGCTCTTTTATAGCTTTTGCAGCGAATTTGGAGCAACTTTTGTTCCGAGTATATTTAGTGTTCAGGGAGCCGAGAATCGTCGAAATATCGACTTACACGAAATGAAAAATTTTTGTGATATTCTTGTTCCCCACACTCCAAACTTGTCGTATGTAGCTTTTGCAGCGAATTTCGAGAAACGTTTGATAGGATAATATATTTCGTGTCCAGGGAGCTGAGGATCCTCGAAAAATCAAATTACACGAAATGAAAATTTTTTTTCATATTCTTGTTCCCCACACTCCAAACTTCTCGTAAATGGCATTTGCAGCGAATTTGGAGCAACTTTTGTTAGGATAATATATTTCGTGTCCAGGGAGCTGAGAATCCTCGAAAAATCGAATTACGCGAAATGAAACATTTTTGTGATATTCCTGTTTCCCACGCTCCAAACTGCTCGTAAATAGCATTTGCAGCGAATTTGGAGCAACTTTTGTTATATGTATATTTCGTTACCAGGGAGCCGAGAATCGTAGAAATATCGACTTACACGTAATGAAACATTTTTATGATATTCTTGTTCCCCGCGCTCCAACCTGCTCGTAAATATCATTTGAGGCGAATTTGGAGCAACTTTTGTTATATGTATATTTCGTGACCAGGGAGCTGAGAACCGGCGAAATATCGACTTAGGCGAAATGAAAAACGTTTGTAATATTCTTGTTCCCCACGCTCCAAACTGCTCGTATATAGCATTTGCAGCAAATTTGGAGCAACTCTTGTTATATGTATTTTTCGTGTCCAGGGAGCCGAGAATCGTCGAAATATCAACTTACACGAAATGAAATATTTTTTTGATATTCTTGTTCCCCACGCTCACAAATGCTCGTAAATAGCATTTGCAGCGAATTTGGAGCAACTTTTGTAATATGTATATTTCGTTATCAGGGAGCCGAGAATCGTCGAAATATCGACCTACACGAAATGAAATATTTTTGTGATATTCTTGTTTACCTTACTCCAAACTGCTCTTATATAGCTTTTGCAGCGAATTTGGAGCAACTTTTGTTCAGAGTATATTTAGCGTCCAGGGAGCCGAGAATCGTCGAAATATCGACTTACACGAAATGAAAAATTTTTGTGATATTCTTGTTCCCCACACTCCAAACTTGTCGTATATAGCTTTTGCAGCGAATTTGGAGCAACGTTTGTTAGGATAATATATTTCGTGTCCAGGGAGCTGAGGATCTTCGAAAAATCAAATTACGCGAAATGAAAAATGTTTATGATATTCTTGTTCCCCACGCTCCAAACTGCTCGTAAATAGCATTTGCAGCGAATATGGAGCAACTTTTGTTATATGTATATTTCGTTACCAGGGAGTCGAGAATCATCGAAATATCGACTTACACGTAATGAAACATTTTTATGATATTCTTGTTCCCCGCGCTCCAAACTGCTCGAAAATAGCATTTGAGGCGAATTTGGAGCAACGTTTGGTATATGTATATTTCGTGACCAGGGAGCCGAGAATCGTCGAAATATCGACTTACACGAAATGAAATATTTTTGTGATATTCTTGTTTACCTTACTCCAAACTGCTCTTATATAGCTTTTGCAGCGAATTTGGAGCAACTTTTGTTCAGAGTATATTTAGTGTCCAGGGAGCCGAGAATCGTCGAAATATCGACTTACACGAAATGAAAAATTTTTGTGATATTCTTGTTCCCCACACTCCAAACTTGTCGTATATAGCTTTTGCAGCGAATTTGAAGCAACGTTTGTTAGGATAATATATTTCGTGTCCAGGGAGCTGAGGATCCTCGAAAAATCAAATTACGCGAAATGAAAAAAGTTTGTGATATTCTTGTTCCCCACGCACCAAACTGCTCGTAAATAGCATTTGCAGCGAATATGGAGCAACTATTGTTATATGTATATTTCGTGACCAGGGAGCCGAGAATCGTCGAAATATCAACTTACACGAAATGAAATATTTTTGTGATATTCTTGTTCCCCACGCTCCAAACTGCTCGTAAATAGCATTTGCAGCAAATTTGGAGCAACTTTTGTTATATGTATATTTCGTTACCAGGGAGTCGAGAATCGTCGAAATATCGACTTACACGTAATGAAACATTTTTATGATATTCTTGTTCCCCGCGCTCCAAACTGCTCGTAAATAGCATTTGAGGCGAATTTGGAGCAACTTTTGTTATATGTATTTTTCATGTCCAGGGAGCCGAGAATCGTCGAAATATCAACTTACACGGAATGAAATATTTTTGTGATATTCTTGTTCCCCACGCTCCAAACTGCTCGTAAATAGCATTTGCAGCGAATTTGGAGCGTTTGTTAGGATAATATATTTCGTGTCCAGGGAGCTGAGAGTCCTCGAAAAATCGACTTACGCGAAATGAAAAATGTTTGTAATATTCTTGTTTCCCACGCTCCAAACTGCTCGTATATAGCATTTGCAGGGAATTTGGAGCAACTTTTGTTATATGTATTTTTCGTGTCCAGGGAGCCGAGAATCGTCGAAATATCAACTTACACGAAATGAAATATTTTTTTGATATTATTGTTCCCCACGCTCCAAACTGCTCGTAAATAGCATTTGCAGCGAATTTGGAGCAACTTTTGTTATATGTATATTTCGTTATCAGGGAGCCGAGAATCGTCGAAATATCGACTTACACGAAATGAAATATTTTTGTGATATTCTTGTTTACCTTACTCCAAACTGCTCTTTTATAGCTTTTGCAGCGAATTTGGAGCAACTTTTGTTCCGAGTATATTTAGTGTTCAGGGAGCCGAGAATCGTCGAAATATCGACTTACACGAAATGAACAATTTTTGTGATATTCTTGTTCCCCACACTCCAAACTTGTCGTATGTAGCTTTTGCAGCGAATTTCGAGAAACGTTTGATAGGATAATATATTTCGTGTCCAGGGAGCTGGGGATCCTCGAAAAATCAAATTACACGAAATGAAAATTTTTTTTGATATTCTTGTTCCCCACACTCCAAACTTCTCGTAAATGACATTTGCAGCGAATTTGGAGCAACTTTTGTTAGGATAATATATTTCGTGTCCAGGGAGCTGAGAATCCTCGAAAAATCGAATTACGCGAAATGAAATATTTTTGTGATATTCTTGTTCCCCACGCTCCAAACTGCTCGTAAATAGCATTTGCAGCGAATTTGGAGCAACTTTTGTTATATGTATATTTCGTTATCAGGGAGCCGAGAATCGTCGAGATAGCGACTTACACGAAATAAAAAATTTTTGTGATATTCTTGTTTACCTTACTCCAAACTGCTCTTATATAGCTTTTGCAGCGAATTTGGAGCAACTTTTGTTCAGAGTATATTTAGTGTCCAGGGAGCCGAGAATCGTCGAAATATCGACTTACACGAAATGAAAAATTTTTGTGATATTCTTGTTCCCCACACTCCAAACTTGTCGTATATAGCTTTTGCAGCGAATTTGGAGCAACGTTTGTTAGGATAATATATTTCGTGTCCAGGGAGCTGAGGATCCTCGAAAAATCAAATTACGCGAAATGAAAAAAGTTTGTGATATTCTTGTTCCCCACGCACCAAACTGCTCGTAAATAGCATTTGCAGCGAATATGGAGCAACTATTGTTATATGTATATTTCGTGACCAGGGAGCCGAGAATCGTCGAAATATCAACTTACACGAAATGAAATATTTTTGTGATATTCTTGTTCCCCACGCTCCAAACTGCTCGTAAATAGCATTTGCAGCAAATTTGGAGCAACTTTTGTTATATGTATATTTCGTTACCAGGGAGTCGAGAATCGTCGAAATATCGACTTACACGTAATGAAACATTTTTATGATATTCTTGTTCCCCGCGCTCCAAACTGCTCGTAAATAGCATTTGAGGCGAATTTGGAGCAACTTTTGTTATATGTATTTTTCGTGTCCAGGGAGCCGAGAATCGTCGAAATATCAACTTACACGGAATGAAATATTTTTGTGATATTCTTGTTCCCCACGCTCCAAACTGCTCGTCAATAGCATTTGCAGCGAATTTGGAGCAACTTTTGTTATATGTATATTTCGTTATCAGGGAGCCGAGAATCGACGAGATATCGACTTACACGAAATGAAATATTTTTGTGATATTCTTGTTTACCTTACTCCAAACTGCTCTTATATAGCTTTTGCAGCGAATTTGGAGCAACTTTTGTTCAGAGTATATTTAGTGTCCAGGGAGCCGAGAATCGTCGAAATATCGACTTACACGAAATCAAAATTTTTTGTGATATTCTTGTTCCCCACACTCCAAACTTGTCGTATATAGCTTTTGCAGCGAATTTGGAGCAACGTTTGTTAGGATAATATATTTCGTGTCCAGGGAGCTGAGGATCCTCGAAAAATCAAATTACGCCAAATGAAAAATGTTTGTGATATTCTTGTTCCCCACGCTCCAAACTGCTCGTAAATAGCATTTGCAGCGAATATATAGCAACTATTGTTATATGTATATTTCGTGACCAGGGAGCCGAGAATCGTCGAAATATCGACTTACACGTAATGAAACATTTTTATGATATTCTTGTTCCCCGCGCTCCAAACTGCTCGTAAATAGCATTTGAGGCGAATTTGGAGCAACTTTTGTTATATGTATTTTTCGTGTCCAGGGAGCCGAGAATCGTCGAAATATCAACTTACACGGAATGAAATATTTTTGTGATATTCTTGTTCCCCACGCTCCAAACTGCTCGTAAATAGCATTTGCAGCGAATTTGGAGCGTTTGTTAGGATAATATATTTCGTGTCCAGGGAGCTGAGAATCCTCGAAAAATCGACTTACGCGAAATGAAAAATGTTTGTAATATTCTTGTTCCCCACGCTCCAAACTGCTCGTATATAGCATTTGCAGGGAATTAGGAGCAACTTTTGTTAAATGTATTTTTCGTGTCCAGGGAGCCGTGAATCGTCGAAATATCAACTTACACGAAATGAAATATTTTTGTGATATTCTTGTTCCCCACGCTCCAAACTGCTCGTAAATAGCATTTGCAGCGAATTTGGAGCAACTTTTGTTATATGTATATTTCGTTATCAGGGAGCCGAGAATCGTCGAAATATCGACTTACACGAAATGAAATATTTTTGTGATATTCTTGTTTACCTTACTCCAAACTGCTCTTTTATAGCTTTTGCAGCGAATTTGGAGCAACTTTTGTTCCGAGTATATTTAGTGTTCAGGGAGCCGAGAATCGTCGAAATATCGACTTACACGAAATGAAAAATTTTTGTGATATTCTTGTTCCCCACACTCCAAACTTGTCGTATGTAGCTTTTGCAGCGAATTTCGAGAAACGTTTGATAGGATAATATATTTCGTGTCCAGGGAGCTGAGGATCCTCGAAAAATCAAATTACACGAAATGAAAATTTTTTTTGATATTCTTGTTCCCCACACTCCAAACTTCTCGTAAATGGCATTTGCAGCGAATTTGGAGCAACTTTTGTTAGGATAATATATTTCGTGTCCAGGGAGCTGAGAATCCTCGAAAAATCGAATTACGCGAAATGAAAAATTTTTGTGATATTCCTGTTTCCCACGCTCCAAACTGCTCGTAAATAGCATTTGCAGCGAATTTGGAGCAACTTTTGTTATATGTATATTTCGTTACCAGGGAGCCGAGAATCGTAGAAATATCGACTTACACGTAATGAAACATTTTTATGATATTCTTGTTCCCCGCGCTCCAACCTGCTCGTAAATATCATTTGAGGCGAATTTGGAGCAACTTTTGTTATATGTATATTTCGTGACCAGGGAGCTGAGAACCGGCGAAATATCGACTTAGGCGAAATGAAAAATGTTTGTAATATTCTTGTTCCCCACGCTCCAAACTGCTCGTATATAGCATTTGCAGCAAATTTGGAGCAACTCTTGTTATATGTATTTTTCGTGTCCAGGGAGCCGAGAATCGTCGAAATATCAACTTACACGAAATGAAATATTTTTTTGATATTCTTGTTCCCCACGCTCACAAATGCTCGTAAATAGCATTTGCAGCGAATTTGGAGCAACTTTTGTAATATGTATATTTCGTTATCAGGGAGCCGAGAATCGTCGAAATATCGACCTACACGAAATGAAATATTTTTGTGATATTCTTGTTTACCTTACTCCAAACTGCTCTTATATAGCTTTTGCAGCGAATTTGGAGCAACTTTTGTTCAGAGTATATTTAGTGTCCAGGGAGCCGAGAATCGTCGAAATATCGACTTACACGAAATGAAAAATTTTTGTGATATTCTTGTTCCCCACACTCCAAACTTGTCGTATATAGCTTTTGCAGCGAATTTGGAGCAACGTTTGTTAGGATAATATATTTCGTGTCCAGGGAGCTGAGGATCCTCGAAAAATCAAATTACGCGAAATGAAAAAAGTTTGTGATATTCTTGTTCCCCACGCACCAAACTGCTCGTAAATAGCATTTGCAGCGAATATGGAGCAACTATTGTTATATGTATATTTCGTGACCAGGGAGCCGAGAATCGTCGAAATATCAACTTACACGAAATGAAATATTTTTGTGATATTCTTGTTCCCCACGCTCCAAACTGCTCGTAAGTAGCATTTGCAGCAAATTTGGAGCAACTTTTGTTATATGTATATTTCGTTGCCAGGGAGTCGAGAATCGTCGAAATATCGACTTACACGTAATGAAACATTTTTATGATATTCTTGTTCCCCGCGCTCCAAACTGCTCGTAAATAGCATTTGAGGCGAATTTGGAGCAACTTTTGTTATATGTATTTTTCGTGTCCAGGGAGCCGAGAATCGTCGAAATATCAACTTACACGGAATGAAATATTTTTGTGATATTCTTGTTCCCCACGCTCCAAACTGCTCGTCAATAGCATTTGCAGCGAATTTGGAGCAACTTTTGTTATATGTATATTTCGTTATCAGGGAGCCGAGAATCGACGAGATATCGACTTACACGAAATGAAATATTTTTGTGATATTCTTGTTTACCTTACTCCAAACTGCTCTTATATAGCTTTTGCAGCGAATTTGGAGCAACTTTTGTTCAGAGTATATTTAGTGTCCACGGAGCCGAGAATCGTCGAAATATCGACTTACACGAAATCAAAATTTTTTGTGATATTCTTGTTCCCCACACTCCAAACTTGTCGTATATAGCTTTTGCAGCGAATTTGGAGCAACGTTTGTTAGGATAATATATTTCGTGTCCAGGGAGCTGAGGATCCTCGAAAAATCAAATTACGCCAAATGAAAAATGTTTGTGATATTCTTGTTCCCCACGCTCCAAACTGCTCGTAAATAGCATTTGCAGCGAATATATAGCAACTATTGTTATATGTATATTTCGTGACCAGGGAGCCGAGAATCGTCGAAATATCGACTTACACGTAATGAAACATTTTTATGATATTCTTGTTCCCCGCGCTCCAAACTGCTCGTAAATAGCATTTGAGGCGAATTTGGAGCAACTTTTGTTATATGTATTTTTCGTGTCCAGGGAGCCGAGAATCGTCGAAATATCAACTTACACGGAATGAAATATTTTTGTGATATTCTTGTTCCCCACGCTCCAAACTGCTCGTAAATAGCATTTGCAGCGAATTTGGAGCGTTTGTTAGGATAATATATTTCGTGTCCAGGGAGCTGAGAATCCTCGAAAAATCGACTTACGCGAAATGAAAAATGTTTGTAATATTCTTGTTCCCCACGCTCCAAACTGCTCGTATATAGCATTTGCAGGGAATTAGGAGCAACTTTTGTTAAATGTATTTTTCGTGTCCAGGGAGCCGTGAATCGTCGAAATATCAACTTACACGAAATGAAATATTTTTGTGATATTCTTGTTCCCCACGCTCCAAACTGCTCGTAAATAGCATTTGCAGCGAATTTGGAGCAACTTTTGTTATATGTATATTTCGTTATCAGGGAGCCGAGAATCGTCGAAATATCGACTTACACGAAATGAAATATTTTTGTGATATTCTTGTTTACCTTACTCCAAACTGCTCTTTTATAGCTTTTGCAGCGAATTTGGAGCAACTTTTGTTCCGAGTATATTTAGTGTTCAGGGAGCCGAGAATCGTCGAAATATCGACTTACACGAAATGAAAAATTTTTGTGATATTCTTGTTCCCCACACTCCAAACTTGTCGTATGTAGCTTTTGCAGCGAATTTCGAGAAACGTTTGATAGGATAATATATTTCGTGTCCAGGGAGCTGAGGATCCTCGAAAAATCAAATTACACGAAATGAAAATTTTTTTTGATATTCTTGTTCCCCACACTCCAAACTTCTCGTAAATGGCATTTGCAGCGAATTTGGAGCAACTTTTGTTAGGATAATATATTTCGTGTCCAGGGAGCTGAGAATCCTCGAAAAATCGAATTACGCGAAATGAAAAATTTTTGTGATATTCCTGTTTCCCACGCTCCAAACTGCTCGTAAATAGCATTTGCAGCGAATTTGGAGCAACTTTTGTTATATGTATATTTCGTTACCAGGGAGCCGAGAATCGTAGAAATATCGACTTACACGTAATGAAACATTTTTATGATATTCTTGTTCCCCGCGCTCCAACCTGCTCGTAAATATCATTTGAGGCGAATTTGGAGCAACTTTTGTTATATGTATATTTCGTGACCAGGGAGCTGAGAACCGGCGAAATATCGACTTAGGCGAAATGAAAAATGTTTGTAATATTCTTGTTCCCCACGCTCCAAACTGCTCGTATATAGCATTTGCAGCAAATTTGGAGCAACTCTTGTTATATGTATTTTTCGTGTCCAGGGAGCCGAGAATCGTCGAAATATCAACTTACACGAAATGAAATATTTTTTTGATATTCTTGTTCCCCACGCTCACAAATGCTCGTAAATAGCATTTGCAGCGAATTTGGAGCAACTTTTGTAATATGTATATTTCGTTATCAGGGAGCCGAGAATCGTCGAAATATCGACCTACACGAAATGAAATATTTTTGTGATATTCTTGTTTACCTTACTCCAAACTGCTCTTATATAGCTTTTGCAGCGAATTTGGAGCAACTTTTGTTCAGAGTATATTTAGTGTCCAGGGAGCCGAGAATCGTCGAAATATCGACTTACACGAAATGAAAAATTTTTGTGATATTCTTGTTCCCCACACTCCAAACTTGTCGTATATAGCTTTTGCAGCGAATTTGGAGCAACGTTTGTTAGGATAATATATTTCGTGTCCAGGGAGCTGAGGATCCTCGAAAAATCAAATTACGCGAAATGAAAAAAGTTTGTGATATTCTTGTTCCCCACGCACCAAACTGCTCGTAAATAGCATTTGCAGCGAATATGGAGCAACTATTGTTATATGTATATTTCGTGACCAGGGAGCCGAGAATCGTCGAAATATCAACTTACACGAAATGAAATATTTTTGTGATATTCTTGTTCCCCACGCTCCAAACTGCTCGTAAATAGCATTTGCAGCAAATTTGGAGCAACTTTTGTTATATGTATATTTCGTTGCCAGGGAGTCGAGAATCGTCGAAATATCGACTTACACGTAATGAAACATTTTTATGATATTCTTGTTCCCCGCGCTCCAAACTGCTCGTAAATAGCATTTGAGGCGAATTTGGAGCAACTTTTGTTATATGTATTTTTCGTGTCCAGGGAGCCGAGAATCGTCGAAATATCAACTTACACGGAATGAAATATTTTTGTGATATTCTTGTTCCCCACGCTCCAAACTGCTCGTAAATAGCATTTGCAGCGAATTTGGAGCGTTTGTTAGGATAATATATTTCGTGTCCAGGGAGCTGAGAATCCTCGAAAAATCGACTTACGCGAAATGAAAAATGTTTGTAATATTCTTGTTCCCCACGCTCCAAACTGCTCGTATATAGCATTTGCAGGGAATTTGGAGCAACTTTTGTTATATGTATTTTTCGTGTCCAGGGAGCCGAGAATCGTCGAAATATCAACTTACACGAAATGAAATATTTTTTTGATATTCTTGTTCCCCACGCTCCAAACTGCTCGTAAATAGCATTTGCAGCGAATTTGGAGCAACTTTTGTTATATGTATATTTCGTTATCAGGGAGCCGAGAATCGTCGAAATATCGACTTACACGAAATGAAATATTTTTGTGATATTCTTGTTTACCTTACTCCAAACTGCTCTTTTATAGCTTTTGCAGCGAATTTGGAGCAACTTTTGTTCCGAGTATATTTAGTGTTCAGGGAGCCGAGAATCGTCGAAATATCGACTTACACGAAATGAAATATTTTTGTGATATTCTTGTTCCCCACACTCCAAACTTGTCGTATGTAGCTTTTGCAGCGAATTTCGAGAAACGTTTGATAGGATAATATATTTCGTGTCCAGGGAGCTGGGGATCCTCGAAAAATCAAATTACACGAAATGAAAATTTTTTTTGATATTCTTGTTCCCCACACTCCAAACTTCTCGTAAATGGCATTTGCAGCGAATTTGGAGCAACTTTTGTTAGGATAATATATTTCGTGTCCAGGGAGCTGAGAATCCTCGAAAAATCGAATTACGCGAAATGAAATATTTTTGTGATATTCTTGTTCCCCACGCTCCAAACTGCTCGTAAATAGCATTTGCAGCGAATTTGGAGCAACTTTTGTTATATGTATATTTCGTTATCAGGGAGCCGAGAATCGTCGAGATAGCGACTTACACGAAATAAAAAATTTTTGTGATATTCTTGTTTACCTTACTCCAAACTGCTCTTATATAGCTTTTGCAGCGAATTTGGAGCAACTTTTGTTCAGAGTATATTTAGTGTCCAGGGAGCCGAGAATCGTCGAAATATCGACTTACACGAAATGAAAAATTTTTGTGATATTCTTGTTCCCCACACTCCAAACTTGTCGTATATAGCTTTTGCAGCGAATTTGGAGCAACGTTTGTTAGGATAATATATTTCGTGTCCAGGGAGCTGAGGATCCTAGAAAAATCAAATTACGCGAAATGAAAAAAGTTTGTGATATTCTTGTTCCCCACGCACCAAACTGCTCGTAAATAGCATTTGCAGCGAATATGGAGCAACTATTGTTATATGTATATTTCGTGGCCAGGGAGCCGAGAATCGTCGAAATATCAACTTACACGAAATGAAATATTTTTGTGATATTCTTGTTCCCCACGCTCCAAACTGCTCGTAAATAGCATTTGCAGCAAATTTGGAGCAACTTTTGTTATATGTATATTTCGTTACCAGGGAGTCGAGAATCGTCGAAATATCGACTTACACGTAATGAAACATTTTTATGATATTCTTGTTCCCCGCGCTCCAAACTGCTCGTAAATAGCATTTGAGGCGAATTTGGAGCAACTTTTGTTATATGTATTTTTCGTGTCCAGGGAGCCGAGAATCGTCGAAATATCAACTTACACGGAATGAAATATTTTTGTGATATTCTTGTTCCCCACGCTCCAAACTGCTCGTAAATAGCATTTGCAGCGAATTTGGAGCGTTTGTTAGGATAATATATTTCGTGTCCAGGGAGCTGAGAATCCTCGAAAAATCGACTTACGCGAAATGAAAAATGTTTGTAATATTCTTGTTCCCCACGCTCCAAACTGCTCGTATATAGCATTTGCAGGGAATTTGGAGCAACTTTTGTTATATGTATTTTTCGTGTCCAGGGAGCCGAGAATCGTCGAAATATCAACTTACACGAAATGAAATATTTTTTTGATATTCTTGTTCCCCACGCTCCAAACTGCTCGTAAATAGCATTTGCAGCGAATTTGGAGCAACTTTTGTTATATGTATATTTCGTTATCAGGGAGCCGAGAATCGTCGAAATATCGACTTACACGAAATGAAATATTTTTGTGATATTCTTGTTTACCTTACTCCAAACTGCTCTTTTATAGCTTTTGCAGCGAATTTGGAGCAACTTTTGTTCCGAGTATATTTAGTGTTCAGGGAGCCGAGAATCGTCGAAATATCGACTTACACGAAATGAAAAATTTTTGTGATATTCTTGTTCCCCACACTCCAAACTTGTCGTATGTAGCTTTTGCAGCGAATTTCGAGAAACGTTTGATAGGATAATATATTTCGTGTCCAGGGAGCTGGGGATCCTCGAAAAATCAAATTACACGAAATGAAAAGTTTTTTTGATATTCTTGTTCCCCACACTCCAAACTTCTCGTAAATGGCATTTGCAGCGAATTTGGAGCAACTTTTGTTAGGATAATATATTTCGTGTCCAGGGAGCTGAGAATCCTCGAAAAATCGAATTACGCGAAATGAAATATTTTTGTGATATTCTTGTTCCCCACGCTCCAAACTGCTCGTAAATAGCATTTGCAGCGAATTTGGAGCAACTTTTGTTATATGTATATTTCGTTATCAGGGAGCCGAGAATCGTCGAGATAGCGACTTACACGAAATAAAAAATTTTTGTGATATTCTTGTTTACCTTACTCCAAACTGCTCTTATATAGCTTTTGCAGCGAATTTGGAGCAACTTTTGTTCAGAGTATATTTAGTGTCCAGGGAGCCGAGAATCGTCGAAATATCGACTTACACGAAATGAAAAATTTTTGTGATATTCTTGTTCCCCACACTCCAAACTTGTCGTATATAGCTTTTGCAGCGAATTTGGAGCAACGTTTGTTAGGATAATATATTTCGTGTCCAGGGAGCTGAGGATCCTCGAAAAATCAAATTACGCGAAATGAAAAAAGTTTGTGATATTCTTGTTCCCCACGCACCAAACTGCTCGTAAATAGCATTTGCAGCGAATATGGAGCAACTATTGTTATATGTATATTTCGTGACCAGGGAGCCGAGAATCGTCGAAATATCAACTTACACGAAATGAAATATTTTTGTGATATTCTTGTTCCCCACGCTCCAAACTGCTCGTAAATAGCATTTGCAGCAAATTTGGAGCAACTTTTGTTATATGTATATTTCGTTACCAGGGAGCCGAGAATCGTCGAAATATCGACTTACACGAAATGAAATATTTTTTTGATATTCTTGTTCCCCACGCTCCAAACTGCTCGTAAATAGCATTTGCAGCGAATTTGGAGCAACTTTTGTTATATGTATATTTCGTTATCAGGGAGCCGAGAATCGTCGAAATATCGACTTACACGAAATGAAATATTTTTGTGATATTCTTGTTTACCTTACTCCAAACTGCTCTTTTATAGCTTTTGCAGCGAATTTGGAGCAACTTTTGTTCCGAGTATATTTAGTGTTCAGGGAGCCGGGAATCGTCGAAATATCGACTTACACGAAATGAAAAATTTTTGTGATATTCTTGTTCCCCACACTCCAAACTTGTCGTATGTAGCTTTTGCAGCGAATTTCGAGAAACGTTTGATAGGATAATATATTTCGTGTCCAGGGAGCTGGGGATCCTCGAAAAATCAAATTACACGAAATGAAAATTTTTTTTGATATTCTTGTTCCCCACACTCCAAACTTCTCGTAAATGGCATTTGCAGCGAATTTGGAGCAACTTTTGTTAGGATAATATATTTCGTGTCCAGGGAGCTGAGAATCCTCGAAAAATCGAATTACGCGAAATGAAATATTTTTGTGATATTCTTGTTCCCCACGCTCCAAACTGCTCGTAAATAGCATTTGCAGCGAATTTGGAGCAACTTTTGTTATATGTATATTTCGTTATCAGGGAGCCGAGAATCGTCGAGATAGCGACTTACACGAAATAAAAAATTTTTGTGATATTCTTGTTTACCTTACTCCAAACTGCTCTTATATAGCTTTTGCAGCGAATTTGGAGCAACTTTTGTTCAGAGTATATTTAGTGTCCAGGGAGCCGAGAATCGTCGAAATATCGACTTACACGAAATGAAAAATTTTTGTGATATTCTTGTTCCCCACACTCCAAACTTGTCGTATATAGCTTTTGCAGCGAATTTGGAGCAACGTTTGTTAGGATAATATATTTCGTGTCCAGGGAGCTGAGGATCCTCGAAAAATCAAATTACGCGAAATGAAAAAAGTTTGTGATATTCTTGTTCCCCACGCACCAAACTGCTCGTAAATAGCATTTGCAGCGAATATGGAGCAACTATTGTTATATGTATATTTCGTGACCAGGGAGCCGAGAATCGTCGAAATATCAACTTACACGAAATGAAATATTTTTGTGATATTCTTGTTCCCCACGCTCCAAACTGCTCGTAAATAGCATTTGCAGCAAATTTGGAGCAACTTTTGTTATATGTATATTTCGTTACCAGGGAGTCGAGAATCGTCGAAATATCGACTTACACGTAATGAAACATTTTTATGATATTCTTGTTCCCCGCGCTCCAAACTGCTCGTAAATAGCATTTGAGGCGAATTTGGAGCAACTTTTGTTATATGTATTTTTCGTGTCCAGGGAGCCGAGAATCGTCGAAATATCAACTTACACGGAATGAAATATTTTTGTGATATTCTTGTTCCCCACGCTCCAAACTGCTCGTCAATAGCATTTGCAGCGAATTTGGAGCAACTTTTGTTATATGTATATTTCGTTATCAGGGAGCCGAGAATCGACGAGATATCGACTTACACGAAATGAAATATTTTTGTGATATTCTTGTTTACCTTACTCCAAACTGCTCTTATATAGCTTTTGCAGCGAATTTGGAGCAACTTTTGTTCAGAGTATATTTAGTGTCCAGGGAGCCGAGAATCGTCGAAATATCGACTTACACGAAATCAAAATTTTTTGTGATATTCTTGTTCCCCACACTCCAAACTTGTCGTATATAGCTTTTGCAGCGAATTTGGAGCAACGTTTGTTAGGATAATATATTTCGTGTCCAGGGAGCTGAGGATCCTCGAAAAATCAAATTACGCCAAATGAAAAATGTTTGTGATATTCTTGTTCCCCACGCTCCAAACTGCTCGTAAATAGCATTTGCAGCGAATATGGAGCAACTATTGTTATATGTATATTTCGTGACCAGGGAGCCGAGAATCGTCGAAATATCGACTTACACGTAATGAAACATTTTTATGATATTCTTGTTCCCCGCGCTCCAAACTGCTCGTAAATAGCATTTGAGGCGAATTTGGAGCAACTTTTGTTATATGTATTTTTCGTGTCCAGGGAGCCGAGAATCGTCGAAATATCAACTTACACGGAATGAAATATTTTTGTGATATTCTTGTTCCCCACGCTCCAAACTGCTCGTAAATAGCATTTGCAGCGAATTTGGAGCGTTTGTTAGGATAATATATTTCGTGTCCAGGGAGCTAAGAATCCTCGAAAAATCGACTTACGCGAAATGAAAAATGTTTGTAATATTCTTGTTCCCCACGCTCCAAACTGCTCGTATATAGCATTTGCAGGGAATTAGGAGCAACTTTTGTTAAATGTATTTTTCGTGTCCAGGGAGCCGTGAATCGTCGAAATATCAACTTACACGAAATGAAATATTTTTGTGATATTCTTGTTCCCCACGCTCCAAACTGCTCGTAAATAGCATTTGCAGCGAATTTGGAGCAACTTTTGTTATATGTATATTTCGTTATCAGGGAGCCGAGAATCGTCGAAATATCGACTTACACGAAATGAAATATTTTTGTGATATTCTTGTTTACCTTACTCCAAACTGCTCTTTTATAGCTTTTGCAGCGAATTTGGAGCAACTTTTGTTCCGAGTATATTTAGTGTTCAGGGAGCCGAGAATCGTCGAAATATCGACTTACACGAAATGAAAAATTTTTGTGATATTCTTGTTCCCCACACTCCAAACATGTCGTATGTAGCTTTTGCAGCGAATTTCGAGAAACGTTTGATAGGATAATATATTTCGTGTCCAGGGAGCTGAGGATCCTCGAAAAATCAAATTACACGAAATGAAAATTTTTTTTGATATTCTTGTTCCCCACACTCCAAACTTCTCGTAAATGGCATTTGCAGCGAATTTGGAGCAACTTTTGTTAGGATAATATATTTCGTGTCCAGGGAGCTGAGAATCCTCGAAAAATCGAATTACGCGAAATGAAAAATTTTTGTGATATTCCTGTTTCCCACGCTCCAAACTGCTCGTAAATAGCATTTGCAGCGAATTTGGAGCAACTTTTGTTATATGTATATTTCGTTACCAGGGAGCCGAGAATCGTAGAAATATCGACTTACACGTAATGAAACATTTTTATGATATTCTTGTTCCCCGCGCTCCAACCTGCTCGTAAATATCATTTGAGGCGAATTTGGAGCAACTTTTGTTATATGTATATTTCGTGACCAGGGAGCTGAGAACCGGCGAAATATCGACTTAGGCGAAATGAAAAATGTTTGTAATATTCTTGTTCCCCACGCTCCAAACTGCTCGTATATAGCATTTGCAGCGAATTTGGAGCAACTCTTGTTATATGTATTTTTCGTGTCCAGGGAGCCGAGAATCGTCGAAATATCAACTTACACGAAATGAAATATTTTTTTGATATTCTTGTTCCCCACGCTCACAAATGCTCGTAAATAGCATTTGCAGCGAATTTGTAGCAACTTTTGTAATATGTATATTTCGTTATCAGGGAGCCGAGAATCGTCGAAATATCGACCTACACGAAATGAAATATTTTTGTGATATTCTTGTTTACCTTACTCCAAACTGCTCTTATATAGCTTTTGCAGCGAATTTGGAGCAACTTTTGTTCAGAGTATATTTAGTGTCCAGGGAGCCGAGAATCGTCGAAATATCGACTTACACGAAATGAAAAATTTTTGTGATATTCTTGTTCCCCACACTCCAAACTTGTCGTATATAGCTTTTGCAGCGAATTTGGAGCAACGTTTGTTAGGATAATATATTTCGTGTCCAGGGAGCTGAGGATCCTCGAAAAATCAAATTACGCGAAATGAAAAAAGTTTGTGATATTCTTGTTCCCCACGCACCAAACTGCTCGTAAATAGCATTTGCAGCAAATTTGGAGCAACTTTTGTTATATGTATATTTCGTTACCAGGGAGTCGAGAATCGTCGAAATATCAACTTACACGAAATGAAATATTTTTGTGATATTCTTGTTCCCCACGCTCCAAACTGCTCGTAAATAGCATTTGCAGCAAATTTGGAGCAACTTTTGTTATATGTATATTTCGTTACCAGGGAGTCGAGAATCGTCGAAATATCGACTTACACGTAATGAAACATTTTTATGATATTCTTGTTCCCCGCGCTCCAAACTGCTCGTAAATAGCATTTGAGGCGAATTTGGAGCAACTTTTGTTATATGTATTTTTCGTGTCCAGGGAGCCGAGAATCGTCGAAATATCAACTTACACGGAATGAAATATTTTTGTGATATTCTTGTTCCCCACGCTCCAAACTGCTCGTAAATAGCATTTGCAGCGAATTTGGAGCGTTTGTTAGGATAATATATTTCGTGTCCAGGGAGCTGAGAATCCTCGAAAAATCGACTTACGCGAAATGAAAAATGTTTGTAATATTCTTGTTCCCCACGCTCCAAACTGCTCGTATATAGCATTTGCAGGGAATTTGGAGCAACTTTTGTTATATGTATTTTTCGTGTCCAGGGAGCCGAGAATCGTCGAAATATCAACTTACACGAAATGAAATATTTTTTTGATATTCTTGTTCCCCACGCTCCAAACTGCTCGTAAATAGCATTTGCAGCGAATTTGGAGCAACTTTTGTTATATGTATATTTCGTTATCAGGGAGCCGAGAATCGTCGAAATATCGACTTACACGAAATGAAATATTTTTGTGATATTCTTGTTTACCTTACTCCAAACTGCTCTTTTATAGCTTTTGCAGCGAATTTGGAGCAACTTTTGTTCCGAGTATATTTAGTGTTCAGGGAGCCGAGAATCGTCGAAATATCGACTTACACGAAATGAAAAATTTTTGTGATATTCTTGTTCCCCACACTCCAAACTTGTCGTATGTAGCTTTTGCAGCGAATTTCGAGAAACGTTTGATAGGATAATATATTTCGTGTCCAGGGAGCTGGGGATCCTCGAAAAATCAAATTACACGAAATGAAAAGTTTTTTTGATATTCTTGTTCCCCACACTCCAAACTTCTCGTAAATGGCATTTGCAGCGAATTTGGAGCAACTTTTGTTAGGATAATATATTTCGTGTCCAGGGAGCTGAGAATCCTCGAAAAATCGAATTACGCGAAATGAAATATTTTTGTGATATTCTTGTTCCCCACGCTCCAAACTGCTCGTAAATAGCATTTGCAGCGAATTTGGAGCAACTTTTGTTATATGTATATTTCGTTATCAGGGAGCCGAGAATCGTCGAGATAGCGACTTACACGAAATAAAAAATTTTTGTGATATTCTTGTTTACCTTACTCCAAACTGCTCTTATATAGCTTTTGCAGCGAATTTGGAGCAACTTTTGTTCAGAGTATATTTAGTGTCCAGGGAGCCGAGAATCGTCGAAATATCGACTTACACGAAATGAAAAATTTTTGTGATATTCTTGTTCCCCACACTCCAAACTTGTCGTATATAGCTTTTGCAGCGAATTTGGTGCAACGTTTGTTAGGATAATATATTTCGTGTCCAGGGAGCTGAGGATCCTCGAAAAATCAAATTACGCGAAATGAAAAATGTTTGTGATATTCCTGTTCCCCACGCTCCAAACTGCTCGTAAATAGCATTTGCAGCGAATATGGAGCAACTATTGTTATATGTATATTTCGTGACCAGGGAGCCGAGAATCGTCGAAATATCAACTTACACGAAATGAAATATTTTTGTGATATTCTTGTTCCCCACGCTCCAAACTGCTCGTAAATAGCATTTGCAGCAAATTTGGAGCAACTTTTGTTATATGTATATTTCGTTACCAGGGAGTCGAGAATCGTCGAAATATCGACTTACACGTAATGAAACATTTTTATGATATTCTTGTTCCCCGCGCTCCAAACTGCTCGTAAATAGCATTTGAGGCGAATTTGGAGCAACTTTTGTTATATGTATTTTTCGTGTCCAGGGAGCCGAGAATCGTCGAAATATCAACTTACACGAAATGAAATATTTTTGTGATATTCTTGTTCCCCACGCTCCAAACTGCTCGTCAATAGCATTTGCAGCGAATTTGGAGCAACTTTTGTTATATGTATATTTCGTTATCAGGGAGCCGAGAATCGACGAGATATCGACTTACACGAAATGAAATATTTTTGTGATATTCTTGTTTACCTTACTCCAAACTGCTCTTATATAGCTTTTGCAGCGAATTTGGAGCAACTTTTGTTCAGAGTATATTTAGTGTCCAGGGAGCCGAGAATCGTCGAAATATCGACTTACACGAAATCAAAATTTTTTGTGATATTCTTGTTCCCCACACTCCAAACTTGTCGTATATAGCTTTTGCAGCGAATTTGGAGCAACGTTTGTTAGGATAATATATTTCGTGTCCAGGGAGCTGAGGATCCTCGAAAAATCAAATTACGCCAAATGAAAAATGTTTGTGATATTCTTGTTCCCCACGCTCCAAACTGCTCGTAAATAGCATTTGCAGCGAATATGGAGCAACTATTGTTATATGTATATTTCGTGACCAGGGAGCCGAGAATCGTCGAAATATCGACTTACACGTAATGAAACATTTTTATGATATTCTTGTTCCCCGCGCTCCAAACTGCTCGTAAATAGCATTTGAGGCGAATTTGGAGCAACTTTTGTTATATGTATTTTTCGTGTCCAGGGAGCCGAGAATCGTCGAAATATCAACTTACACGGAATGAAATATTTTTGTGATATTCTTGTTCCCCACGCTCCAAACTGCTCGTAAATAGCATTTGCAGCGAATTTGGAGCGTTTGTTAGGATAATATATTTCGTGTCCAGGGAGCTAAGAATCCTCGAAAAATCGACTTACGCGAAATGAAAAATGTTTGTAATATTCTTGTTCCCCACGCTCCAAACTGCTCGTATATAGCATTTGCAGGGAATTAGGAGCAACTTTTGTTAAATGTATTTTTCGTGTCCAGGGAGCCGTGAATCGTCGAAATATCAACTTACACGAAATGAAATATTTTTGTGATATTCTTGTTCCCCACGCTCCAAACTGCTCGTAAATAGCATTTGCAGCGAATTTGGAGCAACTTTTGTTATATGTATATTTCGTTATCAGGGAGCCGAGAATCGTCGAAATATCGACTTACACGAAATGAAATATTTTTGTGATATTCTTGTTTACCTTACTCCAAACTGCTCTTTTATAGCATTTGCAGCGAATTTGGAGCAACTTTTGTTCCGAGTATATTTAGTGTTCAGGGAGCCGAGAATCGTCGAAATATCGACTTACACGAAATGAAAAATTTTTGTGATATTCTTGTTCCCCACACTCCAAAATTGTCGTATGTAGCTTTTGCAGCGAATTTCGAGAAACGTTTGATAGGATAATATATTTCGTGTCCAGGGAGCTGAGGATCCTCGAAAAATCAAATTACACGAAATGAAATTTTTTTTTGATATTCTTGTTCCCCACACTCCAAACTTCTCGTAAATGGCATTTGCAGCGAATTTGGAGCAACTTTTGTTAGGATAATATATTTCGTGTCCAGGGAGCTGAGAATCCTCGAAAAATCGAATTACGCGAAATGAAAAATTTTTGTGATATTCCTGTTTCCCACGCTCCAAACTGCTCGTAAATAGCATTTGCAGCGAATTTGGAGCAACTTTTGTTATATGTATATTTCGTTACCAGGGAGCCGAGAATCGTAGAAATATCGACTTACACGTAATGAAACATTTTTATGATATTCTTGTTCCCCGCGCTCCAACCTGCTCGTAAATATCATTTGAGGCGAATTTGGAGCAACTTTTGTTATATGTATATTTCGTGACCAGGGAGCTGAGAACCGGCGAAATATCGACTTAGGCGAAATGAAAAATGTTTGTAATATTCTTGTTCCCCACGCTCCAAACTGCTCGTATATAGCATTTGCAGCGAATTTGGAGCAACTCTTGTTATATGTATTTTTCGTGTCCAGGGAGCCGAGAATCGTCGAAATATCAACTTACACGAAATGAAATATTT
This sequence comes from Hymenopus coronatus, assembly GCA_030762935.1. Taxonomy (NCBI): domain Eukaryota; kingdom Metazoa; phylum Arthropoda; class Insecta; order Mantodea; family Hymenopodidae; genus Hymenopus; species Hymenopus coronatus. The sequence goes on from CM060892.1 coordinate 163,599,662, forward strand.
TTTTGATATTCTTGTTCCCCACGCTCACAAATGCTCGTAAATAGCATTTGCAGCGAATTTGTAGCAACTTTTGTAATATGTATATTTCGTTATCAGGGAGCCGAGAATCGTCGAAATATCGACCTACACGAAATGAAATATTTTTGTGATATTCTTGTTTACCTTACTCCAAACTGCTCTTATATAGCTTTTGCAGCGAATTTGGAGCAACTTTTGTTCAGAGTATATTTAGTGTCCAGGGAGCCGAGAATCGTCGAAATATCGACTTACACGAAATGAAAAATTTTTGTGATATTCTTGTTCCCCACACTCCAAACTTGTCGTATATAGCTTTTGCAGCGAATTTGGAGCAACGTTTGTTAGGATAATATATTTCGTGTCCAGGGAGCTGAGGATCCTCGAAAAATCAAATTACGCGAAATGAAAAAAGTTTGTGATATTCTTGTTCCCCACGCACCAAACTGCTCGTAAATAGCATTTGCAGCGAATATGGAGCAACTATTGTTATATGTATATTTCGTGACCAGGGAGCCGAGAATCGTCGAAATATCAACTTACACGAAATGAAATATTTTTGTGATATTCTTGTTCCCCACGCTCCAAACTGCTCGTCAATAGCATTTGCAGCGAATTTGGAGCAACTTTTGTTATATGTATATTTCGTTATCAGGGAGCCGAGAATCGACGAGATATCGACTTACACGAAATGAAATATTTTTGTGATATTCTTGTTTACCTTACTCCAAACTGCTCTTATATAGCTTTTGCAGCGAATTTGGAGCAACTTTTGTTCAGAGTATATTTAGTGTCCAGGGAGCCGAGAATCGTCGAAATATCGACTTACACGAAATCAAAATTTTTTGTGATATTCTTGTTCCCCACACTCCAAACTTGTCGTATATAGCTTTTGCAGCGAATTTGGAGCAACGTTTGTTAGGATAATATATTTCGTGTCCAGGGAGCTGAGGATCCTCGAAAAATCAAATTACGCGAAATGAAAAATGTTTGTGATATTCTTGTTCCCCACGCTCCAAACTGCTCGTAAATAGCATTTGCAGCGAATATGGAGCAACTATTGTTATATGTATATTTCGTGACCAGGGAGCCGAGAATCGTCGAAATATCAACTTACACGAAATGAAATATTTTTGTGATATTCTTGTTCCCCACGCTCCAAACTGCTCGTAAATAGCATTTGCAGCAAATTTGGAGCAACTTTTGTTATATGTATATTTCGTTACCAGGGAGTCGAGAATCGTCGAAATATCGACTTATACGTAATGAAACATTTTTATGATATTCTTGTTCCCCGCGCTCCAAACTGCTCTTATATAGCTTTTGCAGCGAATTTGGAGCAACTTTTGTTCAGAGTATATTTAGTGTCCAGGGAGCCGAGAATCGTCGAAATATCGACTTACACGAAATGAAAAATTTTTGTGATATTCTTGTTCCCCACACTCCAAACTTGTCGTATATAGCTTTTGCAGCGAATTTGGAGCAACGTTTGTTAGGATAATATATTTCGTGTCCAGGGAGCTGAGGATCCTCGAAAAATCAAATTACGCGAAATGAAAAATGTTTGTGATATTCTTGTTCCCCACGCTACAAACTGCTCGTAAATAGCATTTGCAGCGAATATGGAGCAACTATTGTTATATGTATATTTCGTGACCAGGGAGCCGAGAATCGTCGAAATATCAACTTACACGAAATGAAATATTTTTGTGATATTCTTGTTCCCCACGCTCCAAACTGCTCGTAAATAGCATTTGCAGCAAATTTGGAGCAACTTTTGTTTTATGTATATTTCGTTATCAGGGAGCCGAGAATCGTCGAAATATCGACTTACACGAAATGAAATATTTTTGTGATATTCTTGTTTACCTTACTCCAAACTGCTCTTATATAGCTTTTGCAGCGAATTTGGAGCAACTTTTGTTCAGAGTATATTTAGTGTCCAGGGAGCCGAGAATCGTCGAAATATCGACTTACACGAAATGAAAACTTTTTTGTGATATTCTTGTTCCCCACACTCCAAACTTGTCGTATATAGCTTTTGCAGCGAATTTGGAGCAACGTTTGTTAGGATAATATATTTCGTGTCCAGGGAGCTGAGGATCCTCGAAAAATCAAATTACGCGAAATGAAAAAAGTTTGTGATATTGTTGTTCCCCACGCTCCAAACTGCTCGTAAATAGCATTTGCAGCGAATATGGAGCAACTATTGTTATATGTATATTTCGTGACCAGGGAGCCGAGAATCGTCGAAAAATCAACTTACACGAAATGAAATATTTTTGTGATATTCTTGTTCCCCACGCTCCAAACTGCTCGTAAATAGCATTTGCAGCGAATTTGGAGCAACTTTTGTTATATGTATATTTCGTTACCAGGGAGTCGAGAATCGTCGAAATATCGACTTACACGTAATGAAACATTTTTATGATATTCTTGTTCCCCGCGCTCCAAACTGCTCGTAAATAGCATTTGAGGCGAATTTGGAGCAACTTTTGTTATATGTATTTTTCGTGTCCAGGGAGCCGAGAATCGTCGAAATATCAACTTACACGGAATGAAATATTTTTGTGATATTCTTGTTCCCCACGCTCCAAACTGCTCGTAAATAGCATTTGCAGCGAATTTGGAGCGTTTGTTAGGATAATATATTTCGTGTCCAGGGAGCTGAGAATCCTCGAAAAATCGACTTACGCGAAATGAAAAATGTTTGTAATATTCTTGTTCCCCACGCTCCAAACTGCTCGTATATAGCATTTGCAGGGAATTAGGAGCAACTTTTGTTAAATGTATTTTTCGTGTCCAGGGAGCCGTGAATCGTCGAAATATCAACTTACACGAAATGAAATATTTTTGTGATATTCTTGTTCCCCACGCTCCAAACTGCTCGTAAATAGCATTTGCAGCGAATTTGGAGCAACTTTTGTTATATGTATATTTCGTTACCAGGGAGTCGAGAATCATCGAAATATCGACTTACACGTAATGAAACATTTTTATGATATTCTTGTTCCCCGCGCTCCAAACTGCTCGAAAATAGCATTTGAGGCGAATTTGGAGCAACGTTTGGTATATGTATATTTCGTGACCAGGGAGCCGAGAATCGTCGAAATATCGACTTACACGAAATGAAATATTTTTGTGATATTCTTGTTTACCTTACTCCAAACTGCTCTTATATAGCTTTTGCAGCGAATTTGGAGCAACTTTTGTTCAGAGTATATTTAGTGTCCAGGGAGCCGAGAATCGTCGAAATATCGACTTACACGAAATGAAAAATTTTTGTGATATTCTTGTTCCCCACACTCCAAACTTGTCGTATATAACTTTTGCAGCGAATTTGGAGCAACGTTTGTTAGGATAATATATTTCGTGTCCAGGGAGCTGAGGATCCTCGAAAAATCAAATTACGCGAAATGAAAAAAGTTTGTGATATTCTTGTTCCCCACGCACCAAACTGCTCGTAAATAGCATTTGCAGCGAATATGGAGCAACTATTGTTATATGTATATTTCGTGACCAGGGAGCCGAGAATCGTCGAAATATCAACTTACACGAAATGAAATATTTTTGTGATATTCTTGTTCCCCACGCTCCAAACTGCTCGTAAATAGCATTTGCAGCAAATTTGGAGCAACTTTTGTTATATGTATATTTCGTTACCAGGGAGTCGAGAATCGTCGAAATATCGACTTACACGTAATGAAACATTTTTATGATATTCTTGTTCCCCGCGCTCCAAACTGCTCTTATATAGCTTTTGCAGCGAATTTGGAGCAACTTTTGTTCAGAGTATATTTAGTGTCCAGGGAGCCGAGAATCGTCGAAATATCGACTTACACGAAATGAAAAATTTTTGTGATATTCTTGTTCCCCACACTCCAAACTTGTCGTATATAGCTTTTGCAGCGAATTTGGAGCAACGTTTGTTAGGATAATATATTTCGTGTCCAGTGAGCTGAGGATCCTCGAAAAATCAAATTACGCGAAATGAAAAATGTTTGTGATATTCTTGTTCCCCACGCTACAAACTGCTCGTAAATAGCATTTGCAGCGAATATGGAGCAACTATTGTTATATGTATATTTCGTGACCAGGGAGCCGAGAATCGTCGAAATATCAACTTACACGAAATGAAATATTTTTGTGATATTCTTGTTCCCCACGCTCCAAACTGCTCGTAAATAGCATTTGCAGCAAATTTGGAGCAACTTTTGTTTTATGTATATTTCGTTATCAGGGAGCCGAGAATCGTCGAAATATCGACTTACACGAAATGAAATATTTTTGTGATATTCTTGTTTACCTTACTCCAAACTGCTCTTATATAGCTTTTGCAGCGAATTTGGAGCAACTTTTGTTCAGAGTATATTTAGTGTCCAGGGAGCCGAGAATCGTCGAAATATCGACTTACACGAAATGAAAACTTTTTTGTGATATTCTTGTTCCCCACACTCCAAACTTGTCGTATATAGCTTTTGCAGCGAATTTGGAGCAACGTTTGTTAGGATAATATATTTCGTGTCCAGGGAGCTGAGGATCCTCGAAAAATCAAATTACGCGAAATGAAAAAAGTTTGTGATATTGTTGTTCCCCACGCTCCAAACTGCTCGTAAATAGCATTTGCAGCGAATATGGAGCAACTATTGTTATATGTATATTTCGTGACCAGGGAGCCGAGAATCGTCGAAAAATCAACTTACACGAAATGAAATATTTTTGTGATATTCTTGTTCCCCACGCTCCAAACTGCTCGTAAATAGCATTTGCAGCGAATTTGGAGCAACTTTTGTTATATGTATATTTCGTTACCAGGGAGTCGAGAATCGTCGAAATATCGACTTACACGTAATGAAACATTTTTATGATATTCTTGTTCCCCGCGCTCCAAACTGCTCGTAAATAGCATTTGAGGCGAATTTGGAGCAACTTTTGTTATATGTATTTTTCGTGTCCAGGGAGCCGAGAATCGTCGAAATATCAACTTACACGGAATGAAATATTTTTGTGATATTCTTGTTCCCCACGCTCCAAACTGCTCGTAAATAGCATTTGCAGCGAATTTGGAGCGTTTGTTAGGATAATATATTTCGTGTCCAGGGAGCTGAGAATCCTCGAAAAATCGACTTACGCGAAATGAAAAATGTTTGTAATATTCTTGTTCCCCACGCTCCAAACTGCTCGTATATAGCATTTGCAGGGAATTAGGAGCAACTTTTGTTAAATGTATTTTTCGTGTCCAGGGAGCCGTGAATCGTCGAAATATCAACTTACACGAAATGAAATATTTTTGTGATATTCTTGTTCCCCACGCTCCAAACTGCTCGTAAATAGCATTTGCAGCGAATTTGGAGCAACTTTTGTTATATGTATATTTCGTTACCAGGGAGTCGAGAATCATCGAAATATCGACTTACACGTAATGAAACATTTTTATGATATTCTTGTTCCCCGCGCTCCAAACTGCTCGAAAATAGCATTTGAGGCGAATTTGGAGCAACGTTTGGTATATGTATATTTCGTGACCAGGGAGCCGAGAATCGTCGAAATATCGACTTACACGAAATGAAATATTTTTGTGATATTCTTGTTTACCTTACTCCAAACTGCTCTTATATAGCTTTTGCAGCGAATTTGGAGCAACTTTTGTTCAGAGTATATTTAGTGTCCAGGGAGCCGAGAATCGTCGAAATATCGACTTACACGAAATGAAAAATTTTTGTGATATTCTTGTTCCCCACACTCCAAACTTGTCGTATATAGCTTTTGCAGCGAATTTGGAGCAACGTTTGTTAGGATAATATATTTCGTGTCCAGGGAGCTGAGGATCCTCGAAAAATCAAATTACGCGAAATGAAAAATGTTTGTGATATTTTTGTTCCCCACGCTACAAACTGCTCGTAAATAGCATTTGCAGCGAATATGGAGCAACTATTGTTATATGTATATTTCGTGACCAGGGAGCCGAGAATCGTCGAAATATCAACTTACACGAAATGAAATATTTTTGTGATATTCTTGTTCCCCACGCTCCAAACTGCTCGTAAATAGCATTTGCAGCAAATTTGGAGCAACTTTTGTTTTATGTATATTTCGTTATCAGGGAGCCGAGAATCGTCGAAATATCGACTTACACGAAATGAAATATTTTTGTGATATTCTTGTTTACCTTACTCCAAACTGCTCTTATATAGCTTTTGCAGCGAATTTGGAGCAACCTTTGTTCAGAGTATATTTAGTGTCCAGGGAGCCGAGAATCGTCGAAATATCGACTTACACGAAATGAAAACTTTTTTGTGATATTCTTGTTCCCCACACTCCAAACTTGTCGTATATAGCTTTTGCAGCGAATTTGGAGCAACGTTTGTTAGGATAATATATTTCGTGTCCAGGGAGCTGAGGATCCTCGAAAAATCAAATTACGCGAAATGAAAAAAGTTTGTGATATTGTTGTTCCCCACGCTCCAAACTGCTCGTAAATAGCATTTGCAGCGAATATGGAGCAACTATTGTTATATGTATATTTCGTGACCAGGGAGCCGAGAATCGTCGAAAAATCAACTTACACGAAATGAAATATTTTTGTGATATTCTTGTTCCCCACGCTCCAAACTGCTCGTAAATAGCATTTGCAGCAAATTTGGAGCAACTTTTGTTATATGTATATTTCGTTACCAGGGAGTCGAGAATCGTCGAAATATCGACTTACACGTAATGAAACATTTTTATGATATTCTTGTTCCCCGCGCTCCAAACTGCTCGTAAATAGCATTTGAGGCGAATTTGGAGCAACTTTTGTTATATGTATTTTTCGTGTCCAGGGAGCCGAGAATCGTCGAAATATCAACTTACACGGAATGAAATATTTTTGTGATATTCTTGTTCCCCACGCTCCAAACTGCTCGTAAATAGCATTTGCAGCGAATTTGGAGCGTTTGTTAGGATAATATATTTCGTGTCCAGGGAGCTGAGAATCCTCGAAAAATCGACTTACGCGAAATGAAAAATGTTTGTAATATTCTTGTTCCCCACGCTCCAAACTGCTCGTATGTAGCATTTGCAGGAAATTAGGAGCAACTTTTGTTAAATGTATTTTTCGTGTCCAGGGAGCCGTGAATCGTCGAAATATCAACTTACACGAAATGAAATATTTTTGTGATATTCTTGTTCCCCACGCTCCAAACTGCTCGTAAATAGCATTTGCAGCGAATTTGGAGCAACTTTTGTTATATGTATATTTCGTTATCAGGGAGCCGAGAATCGTCGAAATATCGACTTACACGAAATGAAATATTTTTGTGATATTCTTGTTTACCTTACTCCAAACTGCTCTTTTATAGCTTTTGCAGCGAATTTGGAGCAACTTTTGTTCCGAGTATATTTAGTGTTCAGGGACCCGAGAATCGTCGAAATATCGACTTACACGAAATGAAAAATTTTTGTGATATTCTTGTTCCCCACACTCCAAACTTGTCGTATGTAGCTTTTGCAGCGAATTTCGAGAAACGTTTGATAGGATAATATATTTCGTGTCCAGGGAGCTGAGGATCCTCGAAAAATCAAATTACACGAAATGAAAATTTTTTTTGATATTCTTGTTCCCCACACTCCAAACTTCTCGTAAATGGCATTTGCAGCGAATTTGGAGCAACTTTTGTTAGGATAATATATTTCGTGTCCAGGGAGCTGAGAATCCTCGAAAAATCGAATTACGCGAAATGAAAAATTTTTGTGATATTCCTGTTTCCCACGCTCCAAACTGCTCGTAAATAGCATTTGCAGCGAATTTGGAGCAACTTTTGTTATATGTATATTTCGTTACCAGGGAGCCGAGAATCGTAGAAATATCGACTTACACGTAATGAAACATTTTTATGATATTCTTGTTCCCCGCGCTCCAACCTGCTCGTAAATATCATTTGAGGCGAATTTGGAGCAAGTTTTGTTATATGTATATTTCGTGACCAGGGAGCTGAGAACCGGCGAAATATCGACTTAGGCGAAATGAAAAATGTTTGTAATATTCTTGTTCCCCACGCTCCAAACTGCTCGTATATAGCATTTGCAGCAAATTTGGAGCAACTCTTGTTATATGTATTTTTCGTGTCCAGGGAGCCGAGAATCGTCGAAATATCGACTTACACGAAATGAAAAATTTTTGTGATATTCTTGTTCCCCACACTCCAAACTTGTCGTATATAGCTTTTGCAGCGAATTTGGAGCAACGTTTGTTAGGATAATATATTTCGTGTCCAGGGAGCTGAGGATCTTCGAAAAATCAAATTACGCGAAATGAAAAATGTTTATGATATTCTTGTTCCCCACGCTCCAAACTGCTCGTAAATAGCATTTGCAGCGAATATGGAGCAACTTTTGTTATATGTATATTTCGTTACCAGGGAGTCGAGAATCATCGAAATATCGACTTACACGTAATGAAACATTTTTATGATATTCTTGTTCCCCGCGCTCCAAACTGCTCGAAAATAGCATTTGAGGCGAATTTGGAGCAACGTTTGGTATATGTATATTTCGTGACCAGGGAGCCGAGAATCGTCGAAATATCGACTTACACGAAATGAAATATTTTTGTGATATTCTTGTTCCCCACGCTCCAAACTGCTCGTCAATAGCATTTGCAGCGAATTTGGAGCAACTTTTGTTATATGTATATTTCGTTATCAGGGAGCCGAGAATCGACGAGATATCGACTTACACGAAATGAAATATTTTTGTGATATTCTTGTTTACCTTACTCCAAACTGCTCTTATATAGCTTTTGCAGCGAATTTGGAGCAACTTTTGTTCAGAGTATATTTAGTGTCCAGGGAGCCGAGAATCGTCGAAATATCGACTTACACGAAATCAAAATTTTTTGTGATATTCTTGTTCCCCACACTCCAAACTTGTCGTATATAGCTTTTGCAGCGAATTTGGAGCAACGTTTGTTAGGATAATATATTTCGTGTCCAGGGAGCTGAGGATCCTCGAAAAATCAAATTACGCCAAATGAAAAATGTTTGTGATATTCTTGTTCCCCACGCTCCAAACTGCTCGTAAATAGCATTTGCAGCGAATATGGAGCAACTATTGTTATATGTATATTTCGTGACCAGGGAGCCGAGAATCGTCGAAATATCGACTTACACGTAATGAAACATTTTTATGATATACTTGTTACCCGCGCTCCAAACTGCTCGTAAATAGCATTTGAGGCGAATTTGGAGCAACTTTTGTTATATGTATTTTTCGTGTCCAGGGAGCCAAGAATCGTCGAAATATCAACTTACACGGAATGAAATATTTTTGTGATATTCTTGTTCCCCACGCTCCAAACTGCTCGTAAATAGCATTTGCAGCGAATTTGGAGCGTTTGTTAGGATAATATATTTCGTGTCCAGGGAGCTAAGAATCCTCGAAAAATCGACTTACGCGAAATGAAAAATGTTTGTAATATTCTTGTTCCCCACGCTCCAAACTGCTCGTATATAGCATTTGCAGGGAATTAGGAGCAACTTTTGTTAAATGTATTTTTCGTGTCCAGGGAGCCGTGAATCGTCGAAATATCAACTTACACGAAATGAAATATTTTTGTGATATTCTTGTTCCCCACGCTCCAAACTGCTCGTAAATAGCATTTGCAGCGAATTTGGAGCAACTTTTGTTATATGTATATTTCGTTATCAGGGAGCCGAGAATCGTCGAAATATCGACTTACACGAAATGAAATATTTTTGTGATATTCTTGTTTACCTTACTCCAAACTGCTCTTTTATAGCTTTTGCAGCGAATTTGGAGCAACTTTTGTTCCGAGTATATTTAGTGTTCAGGGAGCCGAGAATCGTCGAAATATCGACTTACACGAAATGAAAAATTTTTGTGATATTCTTGTTCCCCACACTCCAAACTTGTCGTATGTAGGTTTTGCAGCGAATTTCGAGAAACGTTTGATAGGATAATATATTTCGTGTCCATGGAGCTGAGGATCCTCGAAAAATCAAATTACACGAAATGAAAATTTTTGTGATATTCCTGTTTCCCACGCTCCAAACTGCTCGTAAATAGCATTTGCAGCGAATTTGGAGCAACTTTTGTTATATGTATATTTCGTTACCAGGGAGCCGAGAATCGTAGAAATATCGACTTACACGTAATGAAACATTTTTATGATATTCTTGTTCCCCGCGCTCCAACCTGCTCGTAAATATCATTTGAGGCGAATTTGGAGCAACTTTTGTTATATGTATATTTCGTGACCAGGGAGCTGAGAACCGGCGAAATATCGACTTAGGCGAAATGAAAAATGTTTGTAATATTCTTGTTCCCCACGCTCCAAACTGCTCGTATATAGCATTTGCAGCGAATTTGGAGCAACTCTTGTTATATGTATTTTTCGTGTCCAGGGAGCCGAGAATCGTCGAAATATCAACTTACACGAAATGAAATATTTTTTTGATATTCTTGTTCCCCACGCTCACAAATGCTCGTAAATAGCATTTGCAGCGAATTTGGAGCAACTTTTGTAATATGTATATTTCGTTATCAGGGAGCCGAGAATCGTCGAAATATCGACCTACACGAAATGAAATATTTTTGTGATATTCTTGTTTACCTTACTCCAAACTGCTCTTATATAGCTTTTGCAGCGAATTTGGAGCAACTTTTGTTCAGAGTATATTTAGCGTCCAGGGAGCCGAGAATCGTCGAAATATCGACTTACACGAAATGAAAAATTTTTGTGATATTCTTGTTCCCCACACTCCAAACTTGTCGTATATAGCTTTTGCAGCGAATTTGGAGCAACGTTTGTTAGGATAATATATTTCGTGTCCAGGGAGCTGAGGATCTTCGAAAAATCAAATTACGCGAAATGAAAAATGTTTATGATATTCTTGTTCCCCACGCTCCAAACTGCTCGTAAATAGCATTTGCAGCGAATATGGAGCAACTTTTGTTATATGTATATTTCGTTACCAGGGAGTCGAGAATCATCGAAATATCGAGTTACACGTAATGAAACATTTTTATGATATTCTTGTTCCCCGCGCTCCAAACTGCTCGAAAATAGAATTTGAGGCGAATTTGGAGCAACGTTTGGTATATGTATATTTCGTGACCAGGGAGCCGAGAATCGTCGAAATATCGACTTACACGAAATGAAATATTTTTGTGATATTCTTGTTTACCTTACTCCAAACTGCTCTTATATAGCTTTTGCAGCGAATTTGGAGCAACTTTTGTTCAGAGTATATTTAGTGTCCAGGGAGCCGAGAATCGTCGAAATATCGACTTACACGAAATGAAAAATTTTTGTGATATTCTTGTTCCCCACACTCCAAACTTGTCGTATATAGCTTTTGCAGCGAATATGGAGCAACGTTTGTTAGGATAATATATTTCGTGTCCAGGGAGCTGAGGATCCTCGAAAAATCAAATTACGCGAAATGAAAAAAGTTTGTGATATTCTTGTTCCCCACGCACCAAACTGCTCGTAAATAGCATTTGCAGCGAATATGGAGCAACTATTGTTATATGTATATTTCGTGACCAGGGAGCCGAGAATCGTCGAAATATCAACTTACACGAAATGAAATATTTTTGTGATATTCTTGTTCCCCGCGCTCCAAACTGCTCGTAAATAGCATTTGAGGCGAATTTGGAGCAACTTTTGTTATATGTATTTTTCGTGTCCAGGGAGCCGAGAATCGTCGAAATATCAACTTACAGGGAATGAAATATTTTTGTGATATTCTTGTTCCCCACGCTCCAAACTGCTCGTAAATAGCATTTGCAGCGAATTTGGAGCGTTTGTTAGGATAATATATTTCGTGTCCAGGGAGCTGAGAATCCTCGAAAAATCGACTTACGCGAAATGAAAAATGTTTGTAATATTCTTGTTCCCCACGCTCCAAACTGCTCGTATATAGCATTTGCAGCGAATTTGGAGCAACTTTTGTTATATGTATTTTTCGTGTCCAGGGAGCCGAGAATCGTCGAAATATCAACTTACACGAAATGAAATATTTTTTTGATATTCTTGTTCCCCACGCTCCAAACTGCTCGTAAATAGCATTTGCAGCGAATTTGGAGCAACTTTTGTTATATGTATATTTCGTTATCAGGGAGCCGAGAATCGTCGAAATATCGACTTACACGAAATGAAATATTTTTGTGATATTCTTGTTTACCTTACTCCAAACTGCTCTTTTATAGCTTTTGCAGCGAATTTGGAGCAACTTTTGTTCCGAGTATATTTAGTGTTCAGGGAGCCGAGAATCGTCGAAATATCGACTTACACGAAATGAAAAATTTTTGTGATATTCTTGTTCCCCACACTCCAAACTTGTCGTATGTAGCTTTTGCAGCGAATTTCGAGAAACGTTTGATAGGATAATATATTTCGTGTCCAGGGAGCTGGGGATCCTCGAAAAATCAAATTACACGAAATGAAAAGTTTTTTTGATATTCTTGTTCCCCACACTCCAAACTTCTCGTAAATGGCATTTGCAGCGAATTTGGAGCAACTTTTGTTAGGATAATATATTTCGTGTCCAGGGAGCTGAGAATCCTCGAAAAATCGAATTACGCGAAATGAAATATTTTTGTGATATTCTTGTTCCCCACGCTCCAAACTGCTCGTAAATAGCATTTGCAGCGAATTTGGAGCAACTTTTGTTATATGTATATTTCGTTATCAGGGAGCCGAGAATCGTCGAGATAGCGACTTACACGAAATAAAAAATTTTTGTGATATTCTTGTTTACCTTACTCCAAACTGCTCTTATATAGCTTTTGCAGCGAATTTGGAGCAACTTTTGTTCAGAGTATATTTAGTGTCCAGGGAGCCGAGAATCGTCGAAATATCGACTTACACGAAATGAAAAATTTTTGTGATATTCTTGTTCCCCACACTCCAAACTTCTCGTATATAGCTTTTGCAGCGAATTTGGAGCGTTTGTTAGGATAATATATTTCGTGTCCAGGGTGCTGAGAATCCTCGAAAAATCGACTTACGCGAAATGAAAAATTTTTGTAATATTCTTGTTCCCCACGCTCCAAACTGCTCGTATATAGCATTTGCAGCGAATTTGGAGCAACTTTTGTTATATGTATTTTTCGTGTCCAGGGAGCCGAGAATCGTCGAAATATCAACTTACACGAAATGAAATATTTATGTGATATTCTTGTTCCCCACGCTCCAAACTGCTCGTAAATAGCATTTGCAGCGAATTTGGAGCAACTTTTGTAATATGTATATTTCGTTATCAGGGAGCCGAGAATCGTCGAAATATCGACTTACACGAAATGAAATATTTTTGTGATATTCTTGTTTACCTTACTCCAAACTGCTCTTATATAGCTTTTGCAGCGAATTTGGAGCAACTTTTGTTCAGAGTATATTTAGTGTCCAGGGAGCCGAGAATCGTCGAAATATCGACTTACACGAAATGAAAAATTTTTGTGATATTCTTGTTCCCCACACTCCAAACTGCTCGTACATAGCATTTGCAGCGAATTTGGAGCAACGTTTGTTAGGATAATATATTTCGTGACCAGGGAGCCGAGAATCGTCGAAATATCAACTTACACGAAATGAAATATTTTTGTGATATTCTTGTTCCCCACGCTCCAAACTGCTCGTAAATAGCATTTGCAGCAAATTTGGAGCAACTTTTGTTATATGTATATTTCGTTACCAGGGAGTCGAGAATCGTCGAAATATCGACTTACACGTAATGTAACATTTTTATGATATTCTTGTTCCCCGCGCTCTAAACTGCTCGTAAATAGCATTTGAGGCGAATTTGGAGCAACTTTTGTTATATGTATTTTTCGTGTCCAGGGAGCCGAGAATCGTCGAAATATCAACTTACACGAAATGAAATATTTTGGTGATATTCTTGTTCCCCACGCTCCAAACTGCTCGTCAATAGCATTTGCAGCGAATTTGGAGCAACTTTTGTTATATGTATATTTCGTTATCAGGGAGCCGAGAATCGTCGAGATATCGACTTACACGAAATGAAATATTTTTGTGATATTCTTGTTTACCTTACTCCAAACTGCTCTTATATAGCTTTTGCAGCGAATTTGGAGCAACTTTTGTTCAGAGTATATTTAGTGTCCAGGGAGCCGAGAATCGTCGAAATATCGACTTACACGAAATGAAAAATTTTTGTGATATTCTTGTTCCCCACCATCCAAACTTGTCGTATATAGCTTTTGCAGCGAATTTGGAGCAACGTTTGTTAGGATAATATATTTCGTGTCCAGGGAGCTGAGGATCCTCGAAAAATCAAATTACGCGAAATGAAAAATGTTTGTGATATTCTTGTTCCCCACGCTCCAAACTGCTCGTAAATAGCATTTGCAGCGAATATGGAGCAACTATTGTTATATGTATATTTCGTGACCAGGGAGCCGAGAATCGTCGAAATATCAACTTACACGAAATGAAATATTTTTGTGATATTCTTGTTCCCCACGCTCCAAACTGCTCGTAAATAGCATTTGCAGCAAATTTGGAGCAACTTTTGTTATATGTATATTCCGTTACCAGGGAGTCGAGAATCGTCGAAATATCGACTTACACGTAATGAAACATTTTTATCATATTCTTGTTCCCCGCGCTCCAAACTGCTCGAAAATAGCATTTGAGGCGAATTTGGAGCAACGTTTGGTATATGTATATTTCGTGTCCAGGGAGCCGAGAATCGTCGAAATATCAACTTACACGAAATGAAATATTTATGTGATATTCTTGTTTACCTTACTCCAAACTGCTCTTATATAGCTTTTGCAGCGAATTTGGAGCAACTTTTGTTCAGAGTATATTTAGTGTCCAGGGAGCCGAGAATCGTGGAAATATCGACTTACACGAAATGAAAAATTTTTGTGATATTCTTGTTCCCCACACTCCAAACTTCTCGTATATAGCTTTTGCAGCGAATTTGGAGCGTTTGTTAGGATAATATATCTCGTGTCCAGGGTGCTGAGAATCCTCGAAAAATCGACTTACGCGAAATGAAAAATTTTTGTAATATTCTTGTTCCCCACGCTCCAAACTGCTCGTATATAGCATTTGCAGCGAATTTGGAGCAACTTTTGTTATATGTATTTTTCGTGTCCAGGGAGCCGAGAATCGTCGAAATATCAACTTACACGAAATGAAATATTTATGTGATATTCTTGTTCCCCACGCTCCAAACTGCTCGTAAATAGCATTTGCAGCGAATTTGGGGCAACTTTTGTAATATGTATATTTCGTTATCAGGGAGTCGAGAATCGTCGAAATATCGACTACACGAAATGAAATATTTTTGTGATATTCTTGTTTACCTTACTCCAAACTGCTCGTACATAGCATTTGCAGCGAATTTGGAGCAACTTTTGTTATATGTATATTTCGTTACCAGGGAGTCGAGAATCGTCGAAATATCCACTTACAAGTAATGAAACATTTTTATGATATTCTTGTTCCCCGCGCTCCAAACTGCTTCTAAATAGCATTTGAGGCGAATTTGGAGCAACTTTTGTTATATGTATTTTTCGTGTCCAGGGAGCCGAGAATCGTCGAAATATCAACTTACACGAAATGAAATATTTTTGTGATATTCTTGTTCCCCACGCTCCAAACTGCTGGTAAATAGCATTTGCAGCGAATTTGGAGCAACTTTTGTTACATGTATATTTCGTTATCAGGGAGCCGAGAATCGTCGAGATATCGATTTACACGAAATGAAATATTTTTGTGATATTCTTGTTTACCTTACTCCAAACTGCTCTTATATAGCTTTTGCAGCGAATTTGGAGCAACTTTTGTTCAGAGTATATTTAGTGTCCAGGGAACCGAGAATCGTCGAAATATCGACTTACACGAAATGAAATATTTTTGTGATATTCTTGTTCCCCACGCTCCAAACTGCTCGTAAATAGCATTTGCAGCGAATTTGGAGCAACTTTTGTTATATGTATATTTCGTTATCAGGGAGCCGAGAATCGTCGAAATATCGACTTACACGAAATGAAATATTTTTGTGATATTCTTGTTTACCTTACTCCAAACTGCTCTTTTATAGCTTTTGCAGCGAATTTGGAGCAACTTTTGTTCCGAGTATATTTAGTGTTCAGGGAGCCGAGAATCGTCGAAATATCGACTTACACGAAATGAAAAATTTTTGTGATATTCTTGTTCCCCACACTCCAAACTTGTCGTATGTAGCTTTTGCAGCGAATTTCGAGAAACGTTTGATAGGATAATATATTTCGTGTCCAGGGAGCTGAGGATCCTCGAAAAATCAAATTACACGAAATGAAAATTTTTTTTGATATTCTTGTTCCCCACACTCCAAACTTCTCGTAAATGGCATTTGCAGCGAATTTGGAGCAACTTTTGTTAGGATAATATATTTCGTGTCCAGGGAGCTGAGAATCCTCGAAAAATCGAATTACGCGAAATGAAATATTTTTGTGATATTCTTGTTCCCCACGCTCCAAACTGCTCGTAAATAGCATTTGCAGCGAATTTGGAGCAACTTTTGTTATATGTATATTTCGTTATCAGGGAGCCGAGAATCGTCGAGATAGCGACTTACACGAAATAAAAAATTTTTGTGATATTCTTGTTTACCTTACTCCAAACTGCTCTTATATAGCTTTTGCAGCGAATTTGGAGCAACTTTTGTTCAGAGTATATTTAGTGTCCAGGGAGCCGAGAATCGTCGAAATATCGACTTACACGAAATGAAAAATTTTTGTGATATTCTTGTTCCCCACACTCCAAACTTCTCGTATATAGCTTTTGCAGCGAATTTGGAGCGTTTGTTAGGATAATATATTTCGTGTCCAGGGTGCTGAGAATCCTCGAAAAATCGACTTACGCGAAATGAAAAATTTTTGTAATATTCTTGTTCCCCACGCTCCAAACTGCTCGTATATAGCATTTGCAGCGAATTTGGAGCAACTTTTGTTATATGTATTTTTCGTGTCCAGGGAGCCGAGAATCGTCGAAATATCAACTTACACGAAATGAAATATTTATGTGATATTCTTGTTCCCCACGCTCCAAACTGCTCGTAAATAGCATTTGCAGCGAATTTGGAGCAACTTTTGTAATATGTATATTTCGTTATCAGGGAGCCGAGAATCGTCGAAATATCGACTTACACGAAATGAAATATTTTTGTGATATTCTTGTTTACCTTACTCCAAACTGCTCTTATATAGCTTTTGCAGCGAATTTGGAGCAACTTTTGTTCAGAGTATATTTAGTGTCCAGGGAGCCGAGAATCGTCGAAATATCGACTTACACGAAATGAAAAATTTTTGTGATATTCTTGTTCCCCACACTCCAAACTGCTCGTACATAGCATTTGCAGCGAATTTGGAGCAACGTTTGTTAGGATAATATATTTCGTGACCAGGGAGCCGAGAATCGTCGAAATATCAACTTACACGAAATGAAATATTTTTGTGATATTCTTGTTCCCCACGCTCCAAACTGCTCGTAAATAGCATTTGCAGCAAATTTGGAGCAACTTTTGTTATATGTATATTTCGTTACCAGGGAGTCGAGAATCGTCGAAATATCGACTTACACGTAATGTAACATTTTTATGATATTCTTGTTCCCCGCGCTCTAAACTGCTCGTAAATAGCATTTGAGGCGAATTTGGAGCAACTTTTGTTATATGTATTTTTCGTGTCCAGGGAGCCGAGAATCGTCGAAATATCAACTTACACGAAATGAAATATTTTGGTGATATTCTTGTTCCCCACGCTCCAAACTGCTCGTCAATAGCATTTGCAGCGAATTTGGAGCAACTTTTGTTATATGTATATTTCGTTATCAGGGAGCCGAGAATCGTCGAGATATCGACTTACACGAAATGAAATATTTTTGTGATATTCTTGTTTACCTTACTCCAAACTGCTCTTATATAGCTTTTGCAGCGAATTTGGAGCAACTTTTGTTCAGAGTATATTTAGTGTCCAGGGAGCCGAGAATCGTCGAAATATCGACTTACACGAAATGAAAAATTTTTGTGATATTCTTGTTCCCCACCATCCAAACTTGTCGTATATAGCTTTTGCAGCGAATTTGGAGCAACGTTTGTTAGGATAATATATTTCGTGTCCAGGGAGCTGAGGATCCTCGAAAAATCAAATTACGCGAAATGAAAAATGTTTGTGATATTCTTGTTCCCCACGCTCCAAACTGCTCGTAAATAGCATTTGCAGCGAATATGGAGCAACTATTGTTATATGTATATTTCGTGACCAGGGAGCCGAGAATCGTCGAAATATCAACTTACACGAAATGAAATATTTTTGTGATATTCTTGTTCCCCACGCTCCAAACTGCTCGTAAATAGCATTTGCAGCAAATTTGGAGCAACTTTTGTTATATGTATATTCCGTTACCAGGGAGTCGAGAATCGTCGAAATATCGACTTACACGTAATGAAACATTTTTATCATATTCTTGTTCCCCGCGCTCCAAACTGCTCGAAAATAGCATTTGAGGCGAATTTGGAGCAACGTTTGGTATATGTATATTTCGTGTCCAGGGAGCCGAGAATCGTCGAAATATCAACTTACACGAAATGAAATATTTATGTGATATTCTTGTTTACCTTACTCCAAACTGCTCTTATATAGCTTTTGCAGCGAATTTGGAGCAACTTTTGTTCAGAGTATATTTAGTGTCCAGGGAGCCGAGAATCGTGGAAATATCGACTTACACGAAATGAAAAATTTTTGTGATATTCTTGTTCCCCACACTCCAAACTTCTCGTATATAGCTTTTGCAGCGAATTTGGAGCGTTTGTTAGGATAATATATCTCGTGTCCAGGGTGCTGAGAATCCTCGAAAAATCGACTTACGCGAAATGAAAAATTTTTGTAATATTCTTGTTCCCCACGCTCCAAACTGCTCGTATATAGCATTTGCAGCGAATTTGGAGCAACTTTTGTTATATGTATTTTTCGTGTCCAGGGAGCCGAGAATCGTCGAAATATCAACTTACACGAAATGAAATATTTATGTGATATTCTTGTTCCCCACGCTCCAAACTGCTCGTAAATAGCATTTGCAGCGAATTTGGGGCAACTTTTGTAATATGTATATTTCGTTATCAGGGAGTCGAGAATCGTCGAAATATCGACTACACGAAATGAAATATTTTTGTGATATTCTTGTTTACCTTACTCCAAACTGCTCGTACATAGCATTTGCAGCGAATTTGGAGCAACTTTTGTTATATGTATATTTCGTTACCAGGGAGTCGAGAATCGTCGAAATATCCACTTACAAGTAATGAAACATTTTTATGATATTCTTGTTCCCCGCGCTCCAAACTGCTTCTAAATAGCATTTGAGGCGAATTTGGAGCAACTTTTGTTATATGTATTTTTCGTGTCCAGGGAGCCGAGAATCGTCGAAATATCAACTTACACGAAATGAAATATTTTTGTGATATTCTTGTTCCCCACGCTCCAAACTGCTGGTAAATAGCATTTGCAGCGAATTTGGAGCAACTTTTGTTACATGTATATTTCGTTATCAGGGAGCCGAGAATCGTCGAGATATCGATTTACACGAAATGAAATATTTTTGTGATATTCTTGTTTACCTTACTCCAAACTTCTCTTATATAGCTTTTGCAGCGAATTTGGAGCAACTTTTGTTCAGAGTATATTTAGTGTCCAGGGAACCGAGAATCGTCGAAATATCGACTTACACGAAATGAAAAATTTTTGTGATATTCTTGTTCCCCACACTCCATACTTGTCGTATATAGCTTTTGCAGCGAATTTGGAGCAACGTTTGTTAGGATAATATATTTCGTGTCCAGGGAGCGAAGGATCCTCGAAAAATCAAATTACGCGAAATGAAAAATTTTTGTGATATTCTTGTTCCCCACACTCCAAACTTGTCGTATATATAGCTTTTGCAGCGAATTTGGAGCAACGTTTGGTAGGATAATATATTTCGTGACCAGGGAGCCGAGAATCGTCGAAATATCAACTTACACGAAATGAAATATTTTTATGATATTCTTGTTCCCCGCGCTCCAAACTGCTCGAAAATAGCATTTGAGTCGAATTTGGAGCAACGTTTGGTATATGTATATTTCGTGACCAGGGAGCTGAGAATAGTCGAAATATCGACTTACACGAAATGAAATATTTTTGTGATATTCTTGTTTACCTTACTCCAAACTGCTCTTATATAGCTTTTGCAGCGAATTTGGTGCAACTTTTGTTCAGAATATATTTAGTGTCCAGGGAGCCGAGAATCGTGGAAATATCGACTTACACGAAATGAAAAATTTTTGTGATATTCTTGTTCCCCACACTCCAAACTTCTCGTATATAGCTTTTGCAGCGAATTTGGAGCGTTTGTTAGGATAATATATTTCGTGTCCAGGGTGCTGAGAATCCTCGAAAAATCGACTTACGCGAAATGAAAAATTTTTGTAATATTCTTGTTCCCCACGCTCCAAACTGCTCGTATATTTATTTATTTATTTATTTATTTATGCTAAGCATTATACAGGTGAATATGATCGGTGTTCAGCCCTGGCTCTTTACCGGTCATACTCATATTTTACAATAGTTTATTAATTCTAGTTTATTACACCATTTTGTCTATTTACTGTCCATATCCATTTATTTTTCACTTTGCATAAGAATTGTCCAATCTTCTTACTATCTTTTTGAAACATTTCAACTACTACTACATTTCTATCTATTTTAAACCATTTCTTATTAATATACTTTTTTCTCCAAATTTCAGTTCCTTTACATTTAAATAAAATGTGTTCTATATCTTCATTTCCGCCACATATAGGACATTGATTTTGTGGAATACCTTTCCTTAGACCTTTTAATCTCCATACTCCTGCTTTCAGCCATGCAATACCTTCTCGCTCCTCTTTATTTGTCACATCAATGTACTTTTCCCTTCCCCATGAGACTTTCATTGGTATATAGAAAACTAAAGATCTCTTTTCAGTTATTTCACTAAATATTTTTTGTATTTCTATATCCTCAAATCTTTTCCTTGCCAACTTCCAGAAGTTATTCACATTATTTTCTCTTCTTCTCCACATTTCCCCTAACCCACTACTTTCCAGGTTATTTCGAAGACAGTCTACCCATCCCTTGTTCTTTAAACTTTTCTCTTGATATACTAAACACTGTTTTAACAAATTCCTTTCTTCCAATTTCAATATCCTATGCCAAAATTTCAATGCCCTTTCCATAATCTTTCCCTTACTTGCCACTCTACCCAGCTCTATTTGTGCTACCTGCCTAACAGTTGCATTTGGTAACCCCAGTATTTCTTTGCAAAATTTCCTATGCACCTCATCTATGCCTTCCCATCCTCCTTCTAATCCCCATACTTCTATCCCATATAGCATTTTTGCCTCAACCACCATATTGTACACTTTTTCTAACCATCTAATATTTATATTAGGTGCTTTGTATTTGCAACTTCTAATAGCTGATAAAGCTCCTTTTCCTTTTGCCAATGCAAATTTCTTTTGCTTTTCCCAATTGCCACCACTATCAATTTTAACTCCTAGATAAATACATTCTCTCACTACCCTGTACTCCTTTTCATTCTCATTCTTCCATTTTTCATATTTGCTCAATTTTCCCCCTTTTTTGAACACTACAATCTGCGTCTTGTCCTGGTTCACTTTTAAACTCCACTCTTTACAGTAATTATTTAATGTTTGCAAGGATTGTTTCAAGCCATTCACTGTAATTGCACCTATAACTAGATCATCTGCAAACAGTAATCCTGGAATCTGAATATTATTAATTACTGGCATCGAGTTATTATTTCTCCCAATTTCTGTTAATACATCATCTATATATAAATTGAATAGGACTGGACTTAACTTACATCCCTGTCTAAGGCCTTTCTCTTGTTGGATTTCTCTTGTTACAACCCCTTCCTCCACTCTTATACAAAAAGTATTTTCCTTATATAATGCTCTAAGGGTGTCCACCATTTGTTTACTCACTCCTTTAGTCAACAACTTATGCCACAGCAATTGAAGCTCTATCCTATCGTATGCTTTCTCTAAATCCACAAAAGCCATATATAACTTTCCTCTTTTGTCTTTCAAGTATTTATCTACCAGTGTTTTTATAATAAATAAGTTATCAACTGTCCTCCTCCCTTTTCTAAAGCCCATCTGAAGTTCCGAGAGGATATCATATTCTTCAACCCATGTTTGTATCCTGCTTGCCATAATACCAGTAAAAATTTTTCCTACATTTGATAATAATGCAATGCCTCTATAGTTGTTTGGTTTGTCAACACTACCCTTGCCTTTGTATATTGGATGTATGATTGCTTTCCTCCACTTATCTGGTATATACCCCTTCACCTTAATTGTGTTAAATAAGTCTACTAAAACCTTAACTCTGTTTATTTCAGTGCACCATTCCTTAAGGAACTCTGGAGGGATTCCATCTATTCCCGTTGCTTTATTTCTTTTCATTATTTTCACCTGTTGGATTATTTCTTCACTTCTTATTATATCATCGAGTATATCTACATAGTTATTACCTATTTCCCAATTTCCTATCTCATTTTTACTCTTTTTTTCCCCATACAAATTTTTAAAATATTCCATCCATTCTCCTGGTTTTATACTTGGTTTTGTTACATATTTATTATACATTGATTTCATAACCTTCCATATCTCATTTGCATTATTTTCATTTAGAATTCGTATCAAATTACTTTCATATTTTTTCATCCAGCTTGTTTTCTTTTGTTCCAGTAATAAATTATATAAATCCCTCCCTTGCATATACTCTTTCTTTAATTCTATGTTTCCTAATTCCCTCCACTTTATGAGCAGCTGTTTGACTTGTCTTTTAGTTACTCTACATTCTTCATCAAACCAGCCCTCATCTCTTTTGTAAACCTTCTTTCTCATTTTCATTTCCTCCCCAGCCCTTAGCATAATGATATTTAAGATATCCATAGCACTTTCAATTTCTTGTTCCTTTATCATAAAACTTATTCCACACTGACATATCTGGCCATAATTAGAGTTTAGTGTCTGCCTAAATTTATTGCAATACTCTTCCTTCCATTTGTATCTACTGTATTCTTCTATGTTGCACTTTTCCTCCCTTAAATTATAGACTATTTGCTCTGTGCATGTTTTTATGTCTACTATCAATGGAAAATGCCCACTGTTGGAACTTAAATTTAGTATCTTAAAATTACTTAAAATATACCCCATATTAATTGGCCATAATACATAATCAATCACACTTTGACCATTATTACTAACATACGTATATTCTCCATTCACATCTTCTCCATATTTCCCATTCAAAATATCAAAGGCATTCAATTCACAGAATTCTATAAATTTCATATAGCCTTTGTCAACTATCTTATCTTTGCTGTATCTAATTTTCTCAGGTTTCTCTAATGTATCATTGCTCATCCACCTATTCCCTCCAATAACATCATTTTCGCCAATCCTAATATTAAAGTCTCCCATTAATATAATCTCAGAATTACCATATCTCTCCTTTAAATGTTCTATTTCTATCTCTAGGTGTTTAAGGAGGTCCGGATTATGAAAGCGCGAAGGAAGAGGAGGATTGTATACTATGCCTATACATATAACATTTTCAACTATTTGTTTCTCCTCTAATACAATCCATAGTATTTCTTTTCTCCTTGACCAAGTTTCTTTAACTCCTTCACTTAACGTTTTCTTTACAAAAAAGCCTATGCCTCCAGATGCCCTCCCCTTTCTTGCTACCTTATCTCCTTTTATCCCTACAAAATCAAAATCCTTTACGTAAACCTGGTCCTCTTTTAGCCATGTTTCAGCTACCGCGAGATAATCAAGTTTTGTCAATAATTGATTTAAACTCCCCGCATATATTTTGTTTTTAACTCCCTCACAATTCCAGAATCCAAGCCTCCTTATATTCTCCCTTCCCTATTGTGAGCCTAATCTAAATCTAAATGTTTCTAGAGTTCTTTTACTCCTTAATTGTATCCCTTCTCGGGAAGAAATAGTTTTATTTCTATCTAAAACTAGCACGCTGCCATGTTCAGATGATATGATGTTGTCTTCTTCCCCTTCTGTATTTTCCCCGCTACTCTGTTGCCACGCCTTCTTTCCCTTCGCAGCCAAATTACGTGCGGCTATTACTTCCCCTCTTCTCGGTGACACTATTTTCCTAGGTGACGTCACTCTGGTGGCTCCTCCTCCTGTTGCTTCCTCTGTTGACGTCATTTCTTCGTCAGCTGTTATTTCTCTCGTAGGCAAGTTGGATGACGTCCTATCTGCATATGCCGTCCTCATATCCATGCTGACAGGCAGATTTCGGTTCCAACACACACTTTCACTGTCTTCACCCACATCCATTCCTTTTTGTTTGGACTTTGATCTTCCTGTTGTGCTTCCTAAAGTTGGCGTTGACATTTGCTGAGTAATTTCCTCTGTGCCTGATTGGGGTTCTCTTAGCTCCTTCTTGTCCAGATGCGATGTCTTTTCTCCGTCAATCCACAATTGGAAATTTCTAATATAAGCTCTTCTTCCCTGGGCTCTTGCTTCTTTCATTTTTTGTACCAAATTTCTTTGCAGAGCTCTCTTCTTAGGTGATAAATCTTTATTAATAAAAATGTCTGTTCCTTTTAATTTCTTGGCTCTTTTAAGTACTTCATGTACTAATTGGGCTGTTGCAAATTTCACTATAATTGTTCTCTTGCCAAGTTGTCTTCCAACTCGATAAGCTTCAATAATTTCCCATCTGTACAATTCCAAATTCAGCTTTTCCTTCGTTATTTCTAATATTTCTTCTGCTGGCCATTTATACCTTCTTTCCTTAACTCCTGTGAACACTAAATTCAATCTTCTCTCCCTTTCTTCCAATCTTTCCATTCTTTCCTTAACCATTTCAACTTCCCTTCTTGCTTCCTGCACCTCAACTCTAACATCTTCTTTGATATCTGTTGCCATCTTTTCCAATTGTTGCTCGTATATAGCATTTGCAGCGAATTTGGAGCAACTTTTGTTATATGTATTTTTCGTGTCCAGGGAGCCGAGAATCGTCGAAATATCAACTTACACGAAATGAAATATTTATGTGATATTCTTGTTCCCCATGCTCCAAACTGCTCGTAAATAGCATTTGCAGCGAATTTGGAGCAACTTTTGTAATATGTATATTTCGTTATCAGGGAGCCGAGAATCGTCGAAATATCGACTTACACGAAATGAAATATTTTTGTGATATTCTTGTTTACCTTACTCCAAACTGCTCTTATATAGCTTTTGCAGCGAATTTGGAGCAACTTTTGTTCAGAGTATATTTAGTGTCCAGGGAGCCGAGAATCGTCGAAATATCGACTTACACGAAATGAAAAATTTTTGCGATATTCTTGTTCCCCACACTCCAAACTGCTCGTACATAGCATTTGCAGCGAATTTGGAGCAACGTTTGTTAGGATAATATATTTCGTGACCAGGGAGCCGAGAATCGTCGAAATATCAACTTACACGAAATGAAATATTTTTGTGATATTCTTGTTCCCCACGCTCCAAACTGCTCGTAAATAGCATTTGCAGCAAATTTGGAGCAACTTTTGTTATATGTATATTTCGTTACCAGGGAGTCGAGAATCGTCGAAATATCGACTTACACGTAATGTAACATTTTTATGATATTCTTGTTCCCCGCGCTCCAAACTGCTCGTAAATAGCATTTGAGGCGAATTTGGAGCAACTTTTGTTATATGTATTTTTCGTGTCCAGGGAGCCGAGAATCGTCGAAATATCAACTTACACGAAATGAAATATTTTTGTGATATTCTTGTTCCCCACGCTCCAAACTGCTCGTCAATAGCATTTGCAGCGAATTTGGAGCAACTTTTGTTATATGTATATTTCGTTATCAGGGAGCCGAGAATCGTCGAGATATCGACTTACACGAAATGAAATATTTTTGTGATATTCTTGTTTACCTTACTCCAAACTGCTCTTATATAGCTTTTGCAGCGAATTTGGAGCAACTTTTGTTCAGAGTATATTTAGTGTAGGGAGCCGAGAATCGTCGAAATATCGACTTACACGAAATGAAAAATTTTTGTGATATTCTTGTTCCCCACCATCCAAACTTGTCGTATATAGCTTTTGCAGCGAATTTGGAGCAACGTTTGTTAGGATAATATATTTCGTGTCCAGGGAGCTGAGGATCCTCGAAAAATCAAATTACGCGAAATGAAAAATGTTTGTGATATTCTTGTTCCCCACGCTCCAAACTGCTCGTAAATAGCATTTGCAGCGAATATGGAGCAACTATTGTTATATGTATATTCCGTTACCAGGGAGTCGAGAATCGTCGAAATATCGACTTACACGTAATGAAACATTTTTATCATATTCTTGTTCCCCGCGCTCCAAACTGCTCGAAAATAGCATTTGAGGCGAATTTGGAGCAACGTTTGGTATATGTATATTTCGTGTCCAGGGAGCCGAGAATCGTCGAAATATCAACTTACACGAAATGAAATATTTATGTGATATTCTTGTTTACCTTACTCCAAACTGCTCTTATATAGCTTTTGCAGCGAATTTGGAGCAACTTTTGTTCAGAGTATATTTAGTGTCCACGGAGCCGAGAATCGTGGAAATATCGACTTACACGAAATGAAAAATTTTTGTGATATTCTTGTTCCCCACACTCCAAACTTCTCGTATATAGCTTTTGCAGCGAATTTGGAGCGTTTGTTAGGATAATATATCTCGTGTCCAGGGTGCTGAGAATCCTCGAAAAATCGACTTACGCGAAATGAAAAATTTTTGTAATATTCTTGTTCCCCACGCTCCAAACTGCTCGTATATAGCATTTGCAGCGAATTTGGAGCAACTTTTGTTATATGTATTTTTCGTGTCCAGGGAGCCGAGAATCGTCGAAATATCAACTTACACGAAATGAAATATTTATGTGATATTCTTGTTCCCCACGCTCCAAACTGCTCGTAAAGAGCATTTGCAGCGAATTTGGAGCAACTTTTGTAATATGTATATTTCGTTATCAGGGAGTCGAGAATCGTCGAAATATCGACTACACGAAATGAAATATTTTTGTGATATTCTTGTTTACCTTACTCCAAACTGCTCGTACATAGCATTTGCAGCGAATTTGGAGCAACTTTTGTTATATGTATATTTCGTTACCAGGGAGTCGAGAATCGTCGAAATATCCACTTACAAGTAATGAAACATTTTTATGATATTCTTGTTCCCCGCGCTCCAAACTGCTTCTAAATAGCATTTGAGGCGAATTTGGAGCAACTTTTGTTATATGTATTTTTCGTGTCCAGGGAGCCGAGAATCGTCGAAATATCAACTTACACGAAATGAAATATTTTTGTGATATTCTTGTTCCCCACCATCCAAACTTGTCGTATATAGCTTTTGCAGCGAATTTGGAGCAACGTTTGTTAGGATAATATATTTCGTGTCCAGGGAGCTGAGGATCCTCGAAAAATCAAATTACGCGAAATGAAAAATGTTTGTGATATTCTTGTTCCCCACGCTCCAAACTGCTCGTAAATAGTATTTGCAGCGAATATGGAGCAACTATTGTTATATGTATATTTCGTGACCAGGGAGCCGAGAATCGTCGAAATATCAACTTACACGAAATGAAATATTTTTGTGATATTCTTGTTCCCCACGCTCCAAACTGCTCGTAAATAGCATTTGCAGCAAATTTGGAGCAACTTTTGTTATATGTATATTCCGTTACCAGGGAGTCGAGAATCGTCGAAATATCGACTTACACGTAATGAAACATTTTTATCATATTCCTGTTCCCCGCGCTCCAAACTGCTCGAAAATAGCATTTGAGGCGAATTTGGAGCAACGTTTGGTATATGTATATTTCGTGTCCAGGGAGCCGAGAATCGTCGAAATATCAACTTACACGAAATGAAATATTTATGTGATATTCTTGTTTACCTTACTCCAAACTGCTCTTATATAGCTTTTGCAGCGAATTTGGAGCAACTTTTGTTCAGAGTATATTTAGTGTCCAGGGAGCCGAGAATCGTGGAAATATCGACTTACACGAAATGAAAAATTTTTGTGATATTCTTGTTCCCCACACTCCAAACTTCTCGTATATAGCTTTTGCAGCGAATTTGGAGCGTTTGTTAGGATAATATATCTCGTGTCCAGGGTGCTGAGAATTCTCGAAAAATCGACTTACGCGAAATGAAAAATTTTTGTAATATTCTTGTTCCCCACGCTCCAAACTGCTCGTATATAGCATTTGCAGCGAATTTGGAGCAACTTTTGTAATATGTATATTTCGTTATCAGGGAGCCGAGAATCGTCGAAATATCAACTTACACGAAATGAAATATTTATGTGATATTCTTGTTCCCCACGCTCCAAACTGCTCGTAAATAGCATTTGCAGCAAATTTGGAGCAACTTTTGTTATATGTATATTTCGTTACCAGGGAGTCGAGAATCGTCGAAATATCGACTTACACGTAATGTAACATTTTTATGATATTCTTGTTCCGCACGCTCCAAACTGCTCGTCAATAGCATTTGCAGCGAATTTGGAGCAACTTTTGTTATATGTATATTTCGTTATCAGGGAGCCGAGAATCGTCGAGATATCGAATTACACGAAATGAAATATTTTTGTGATATTCTTGTTTACCTTACTCCAAACTGCTCTTATATAGCTTTTGCAGCGAATTTGGAGCAACTTTTGTTCAGAGTATATTTAGTGTCCAGGGAGCCGAGAATCGTCGAAATATCGACTTACACGAAATGAAAAATTTTTGTGATATTCTTGTTCCCCACCATCCAAACTTGTCGTATATAGCTTTTGCAGCGAATTTGGAGCAACGTTTGTTAGGATAATATATTTCGTGTCCAGGGAGCTGAGGATCCTCGAAAAATCAAATTACGCGAAATGAAAAATGTTTGTGATATTCTTGTTCCCCACGCTCCAAACTGCTCGTAAATAGCATTTGCAGCGAATATGGAGCAACTATTGTTATATGTATATTTCGTGACCAGGGAGCCGAGAATCGTCGAAATATCAACTTACACGAAATGAAATATTTTTGTGATATTCTTGTTCCCCACGCTCCAAACTGCTCGTAAATAGCATTTGCAGCAAATTTGGAGCAACTTTTGTTATATGTATATTTCGTTACCAGGGAGTCGAGAATCGTCGAAATATCGACTTACACGTAATGAAACATTTTTATCATATTCTTGTTCCCCGCGCTCCAAACTGCTCGAAAATAGCATTTGAGGCGAATTTGGAGCAACGTTTGGTATATGTATATTTCGTGTCCAGGGAGCCGAGAATCGTCGAAATATCAACTTACACGAAATGAAATATTTATGTGATATTCTTGTTTACCTTACTCCAAACTGCTCTTATATAGCTTTTGCAGCGAATTTGGAGCAACTTTTGTTCAGAGTATATTTAGTGTCCAGGGAGCCGAGAATCGTGGAAATATCGACTTACACGAAATGAAAAATTTTTGTGATATTCTTGTTCCCCACACTCCAAACTTCTCGTATATAGCTTTTGCAGCGAATTTGGAGCGTTTGTTAGGATAATATATCTCGTGTCCAGGGTGCTGAGAATCCTCGAAAAATCGACTTACGCGAAATGAAAAATTTTTGTAATATTCTTGTTCCCCACGCTCCAAACTGCTCGTATATAGCATTTGCAGCGAATTTGGAGCAACTTTTGTTATATGTATATTTCGTTACCAGGGAGTCGAGAATCGTCGAAATATCCACTTACAAGTAATGAAACATTTTTATGATATTCTTGTTCCCCGCGCTCCAAACTGCTTCTAAATAGCATTTGAGGCGAATTTGGAGCAACTTTTGTTATATGTATTTTTCGTGTCCAGGGAGCCGAGAATCGTCGAAATATCAACTTACACGAAATGAAATATTTTTGTGATATTCTTGTTCCCCACGCTCCAAACTGCTGGTAAATAGCATTTGCAGCGAATTTGGAGCAACTTTTGTTATATGTATATTTCGTTATCAGGGAGCCGAGAATCGTCGAGATATCGACTTACACGAAATGAAATATTTTTGTGATATTCTTGTTTACCTTACTCCAAACTGCTCTTATATAGCTTTTGCAGCGAATTTGGAGCAACTTTTGTTCAGAGTATATTTAGTGTCCAGGGAACCGAGAATCGTCGAAATATCGACTTACACGAAATGAAAAATTTTTGTGATATTCTTGTTCCCCACACTCCATACTTGTCGTATATAGCTTTTGCAGCGAATTTGGAGCAACGTTTGTTAGGATAATATATTTCGTGTCCAGGGAGCTGAGGATCCTCGAAAAATCAAATTACGCGAAATGAAAAATTTTTGTGATATTCTTGTTCCCCACACTCCAAACTTGTCGTATATATAGCTTTTCCAGCGAATTTGGAGTAACGTTTGGTAGGATAATATATTTCGTGACCAGGGAGCCGAGAATCGTAGAAATATCAACTTACACGAAATGAAATATTTTTGTGATATTCTTGTTCCCCACGCACCAAACTGCTCGTAAATAGCATTTGCAGCAAATTTGGAGCAACTTTTGTTATATGTATATTTCGTTACCAGGGAGTCGAGAATCGTCGAAATATCGACTTACACGTAAAGAAACATTTTTATGATATTCTTGTTCCCCGCGCTCCAAACTGCTCGAAAATAGCATTTGAGTCGAATTTGGAGCAACGTTTGGTATATGTATATTTCGTGACCAGGGAGCTGAGAATAGTCGAAATATCGACTTACACGAAATGAAATATTTTTGTGATATTCTTGTTTACCTTACTCCAAACTGCTCTTATATAGCTTTTGCAGCGAATTTGGAGCAACTTTTGTTCAGAGTATATTTAGTGTCCAGGGAGCCGAGAATCGTCGAAATATCAACTTACACGAAATGAAATATTTTTGTGATATTCTTGTTCCCCACGCTCCAAACTGCTCGTAAATAGTATTTGCAGCGAATTTGGAGCAACTTTTGTAATATGTATATTTCGTTATCAGGGAGTCGCGAATCGTCGAAATATCGACTACACGAAATGAAATATTTTTGTGATATTCTTGTTTACCTTACTCCAAACTGCTCGTACATAGCATTTGCAGCGAATTTGGAGGAACTTTTGTTATATGTATATTTCGTTACCAGGGAGTCGAGAATCGTCGAAATATCCACTTACAAGTAATGAAACATTTTTATGATATTCTTGTTCCCCGCGCTCCAAACTGCTCGTAAATAGCATTTGAGGCGAATTTGGAGCAACTTTTGTTATATGTATTTTTCGTGTCCAGGGAGCCGAGAATCGTCGAAATATCAACTTACACGAAATGAAATATTTTTGTGATATTCTTGTTCCCCACGCTCCAAACTGCTGGTAAATAGCATTTGCAGCGAATTTGGAGCAACTTTTGTTACATGTATATTTCGTTATCAGGGAGCCGAGAATCGTCGAGATATCGATTTACACGAAATGAAATATTTTTGTGATATTCTTGTTTACCTTACTCCAAACTGCTCTTATATAGCTTTTGCAGCGAATTTGGAGCAACTTTTGTTCAGAGTATATTTAGTGTCCAGGGAACCGAGAATCGTCGAAATATCGACTTACACGAAATGAAAAATTTTTGTGATATTCTTGTTCCCCACACTCCATACTTGTCGTATATAGCTTTTGCAGCGAATTTGGAGCAACGTTTGTTAGGATAATATATTTCGTGTCCAGGGAGCGAAGGATCCTCGAAAAATCAAATTACGCGAAATGAAAAATTTTTGTGATATTCTTGTTCCCCACACTCCAAACTTGTCGTATAGATAGCTTTTGCAGCGAATTTGGAGCAACGTTTGGTAGGATAATATATTTCGTGACCAGGGAGCCGAGAATCGTCGAAATATCAACTTACACGAAATGAAATATTTTTGTGATATTCTTGTTTACCTTACTCCAAACTGCTCTTATATAGCTTTTGCAGCGAATTTGGAGCAACTTTTGTTCAGAATATATTTAGTGTCCAGGGAGCCGAGAATCGTGGAAATATCGACTTACACGAAATGAAAAATTTTTGTGATATTCTTGTTCCCCACACTCCAAACTTCTCGTATATAGCTTTTGCAGCGAATTTGGAGCGTTTGTTAGGATAATATATTTCGTGTCCAGGGTGCTGAGAATCCTCGAAAAATCGACTTACGCGAAATGAAAAATTTTTGTAATATCCTTGTTCCCCACGCTCCAAACTGCTCGTATATAGCATTTGCAGCGAATTTGGAGCAACTTTTGTTATATGTATTTTTCGTGTCCAGGGAGCCGAGAATCGTCGAAATATCAACTTACACGAAATGAAATATTTATGTGATATTCTTGTTCCCCACGCTCCAAAATGCTCGTAAATAGCATTTGCAGCGAATTTGGAGCAACTTTTGTAATATGTATATTTCGTTATCAGGGAGCCGAGAATCGTCGAAATATCGACTTACACGAAATGAAATATTTTTGTGATATTCTTGTTTACCTTACTCCAAACTGCTCTTATATAGCTTTTGCAGCGAATTTGGAGCAACTTTTGTTCAGAGTATATTTAGTGTCCAGGGAGCCGAGAATCGTCGAAATATCGACTTACACGAAATGAAAAATTTTTGTGATATTCTTGTTCCCCACACTCCAAGCTGCTCGTACATAGCATTTGCAGCAAATTTGGAGCAACTTTTGTTATATGTATATTTCGTTACCAGGGAGTCGAGAATCGTCGAAATATCGACTTACACGTAATGAAACATTTTTATGATATTCTTGTTCCCCGCGCTCCAAACTGCTCGAAAATAGCATTTGAGTCGAATTTGGAGCAACGTTTGGTATATGTATATTTCGTGACCAGGGAGCTGAGAATAGTCGAAATATCGACTTACACGAAATGAAAAATTTTTGTGATATTCTTGTTCCCCACACTCCATACTTGTCGTATATAGCTTTTGCAGCGAATTTGGAGCAACGTTTGTTAGGATAATATATTTCGTGTCCTAGGAGCTGAGGATCCTCGAAAAATCAAATTACGCGAAATGAAAAATTTTTGTGATATTCTTGTTCCCCACACTCCAAACTTGTCGTATATATAGCTTTTGCAGCGAATTTGGAGCAACGTTTGGTAGGATAATACATTTCGTGACCAGGGAGCCGAGAATCGTCGAAATATCAACTTACACGAAATGAAATATTTTTGTGATATTCTTGTTCCCCACGCTCCAAACTGCTCGTAAATAGCATTTGCAGCAAATTTGGAGCAACTTTTGTTATATGTATATTTCGTTACCAGGGAGTCGAGAATCGTCGAAATATCGACTTACACGTAATGAAACATTTTTATGATATTCTTGTTCCCCGCGCTCCAAACTGCTCGAAAATAGCATTTGAGTCGAATTTGGAGCAACGTTTGGTATATGTATATTTCGTGACCAGGGAGCTGAGAATAGAAGAAATATCGACTTACACGAAATGAAATATTTTTGTGATATTCTTGTTTACCTTACTCCAAACTGCTCTTATATAGCTTTTGCAGCGAATTTGGAGCAACTTTTGTTCAGAGTATATTTAGTGTCCAGGGAGCCGAGAATCGTGGAAATATCGACTTACACGAAATGAAAAATTTTTGTGATATTCTTGTTCCCCACACTCCAAACTTCTCGTATATAGCTTTTGCAGCGAATTTGGAGCGTTTGTTAGGATAATATATTTCGTGTCCAGGGTGCTGAGAATCCTCGAAAAATCGACTTACGCGAAATGAAAAATTTTTGTAATATTCTTGTTCCCCACGCTCCAAACTGCTCGTATATAGCATTTGCAGCGAATTTGGACCAACTTTTGTTATATGTATTTTTCGTGTCCAGGGAGCTGAGAATCGTCGAAATATCAACTTACACGAAATGAAATATTTATGTGATATTCTTGTTCCCCACGCTCCAAACTGCTCGTAAATAGCATTTGCAGCGAATTTGGAGCAACTTTTGTAATATGTATATTTCGTTATCAGGGAGCCGAGAATCGTCGAAATATCGACTTACACGAAATGAAATATTTTTTTGATATTCTTGTTTACCTTACTCCAAACTGCTCTTATATAGCTTTTGCAGCGAATTTGGAGCAACTTTTGTTCAGAGTATATTTAGTGTCCAGGGAGCCGAGAATCGTCGAAATATCGACTTACACGAAATGAAAAATTTTTGTGATATTCTTGTTCCCCACACTCCAAACTGCTCGTACATAGCATTTGCAGCGAATTTGGAGCAACTTTTGTTATATGTATATTTCGTTACCAGGGAGTCGAGAATCGTCGAAATATCCACTTACAAGTAATGAAACATTTTTATGATATTCTTGTTCCCCGCGCTCCAAACTGCTTCTAAATAGCATTTGAGGCGAATTTGGAGCAACTTTTGTTATATGTATTTTTCGTGTCCAGGGAGCCGAGAATCGTCGAAATATCAACTTACACGAAATGAAATATTTTTGTGATATTCTTGTTCCCCACGCTCCAAACTGCTGGTAAATAGCATTTGCAGCGAATTTGGAGCAACTTTTGTTATATGTATATTTCGTTATCAGGGAGCCGAGAATCGTCGAGATATCGACTTACACGAAATGAAATATTTTTGTGATATTCTTGTTTACCTTACTCCAAACTGCTCTTATATAGCTTTTGCAGCGAATTTGGAGCAACTTTTGTTCAGAGTATATTTAGTGTCCAGGGATCCGAGAATCGTCGAAATATCGACTTACACGAAATGAAAAATTTTTGTGATATTCTTGTTCCCCACACTCCATACTTGTCGTATATAGCTTTTGCAGCGAATTTGGAGCAACGTTTGTTAGGATAATATATTTCGTGTCCAGGGAGCTGAGGATCCTCGAAAAATCAAATTACGCGAAATGAAAAGTTTTTGTGATATTCTTGTTCCCCACACTCCAAACTTGTCGTATAGATAGCTTTTGCAGCGAATTTGGAGCAACGTTTGGTAGGATAATATATTTCGTGACCAGGGAGCCGAGAATCGTCGAAATATCAACTTACACGAAATGAAATATTTTTGTGATATTCTTGTTTACCTTACTCCAAACTGCTCTTATATAGCTTTTGCAGCGAATTTGGAGCAACTTTTGTTCAGAATATATTTAGTGTCCAGGGAGCCGAGAATCGTGGAAATATCGACTTACACGAAATGAAAAATTTTTGTGATATTCTTGTTCCCCACACTCCAAACTTCTCGTATATAGCTTTTGCAGCGAATTTGGAGCGTTTGTTAGGATAATATATTTCGTGTCCAGGGTGCTGAGAATCCTCGAAAAATCGACTTACGCGAAATGAAAAATTTTTGTAATATCCTTGTTCCCCACGCTCCAAACTGCTCGTATATAGCATTTGCAGCGAATTTGGAGCAACTTTTGTTATATGTATTTTTCGTGTCCAGGGAGCCGAGAATCGTCGAAATATCAACTTACACGAAATGAAATATTTATGTGATATTCTTGTTCCCCACGCTCCAAAATGCTCGTAAATAGCATTTGCAGCGAATTTGGAGCAACTTTTGTAATATGTATATTTCGTTATCAGGGAGCCGAGAATCGTCGAAATATCGACTTACACGAAATGAAATATTTTTGTGATATTCTTGTTTACCTTACTCCAAACTGCTCTTATATAGCTTTTGCAGCGAATTTGGAGCAACTTTTGTTCAGGGTATATTTAGTGTCCAGGGAGCCGAGAATCGTCGAAATATCGACTTACACGAAATGAAAAATTTTTGTGATATTCTTGTTCCCCACACTCCAAGCTGCTCGTACATAGCATTTGCAGCAAATTTGGAGCAACTTTTGTTATATGTATATTTCGTTACCAGGGAGTCGAGAATCGTCGAAATATCGACTTACACGTAATGAAACATTTTTATGATATTCTTGTTCCCCGCGCTCCAAACTGCTCGAAAATAGCATTTGAGTCGAATTTGGAGCAACGTTTGGTATATGTATATTTCGTGACCAGGGAGCTGAGAATAGTCGAAATATCGACTTACACGAAATGAAAAATTTTTGTGATATTCTTGTTCCCCACACTCCATACTTGTCGTATATAGCTTTTGCAGCGAATTTGGAGCAACGTTTGTTAGGATAATATATTTCGTGTCCTAGGAGCTGAGGATCCTCGAAAAATCAAATTACGCGAAATGAAAAATTTTTGGGATATTCTTGTTCCCCACACTCCAAACTTGTCGTATATATAGCTTTTGCAGCGAATTTGGAGCAACGTTTGGTAGGATAATACATTTCGTGACCAGGGAGCCGAGAATCGTCGAAATATCAACTTACACGAAATGAAATATTTTTGTGATATTCTTGTTCCCCACGCTCCAAACTGCTCGTAAATAGCATTTGCAGCAAATTTGGAGCAACTTTTGTTATATGTATATTTCGTTACCAGGGAGTCGAGAATCGTCGAAATATCGACTTACACGTAATGAAACATTTTTATGATATTCTTGTTCCCCGCGCTCCAAACTGCTCGAAAATAGCATTTGAGTCGAATTTGGAGCAACGTTTGGTATATGTATATTTCGTGACCAGGGAGCTGAGAATAGTCGAAATATCGACTTACACGAAATGAAATATTTTTGTGATATTCTTGTTTACCTTACTCCAAACTGCTCTTATATAGCTTTTGCAGCGAATTTGGAGCAACTTTTGTTCAGAGTATATTTAGTGTCCAGGGAGCCGAGAATCGTGGAAATATCGACTTACACGAAATGAAAAATTTTTGTGATATTCTTGTTCCCCACACTCCAAACTTCTCGTATATAGCTTTTGCAGCGAATTTGGAGCGTTTGTTAGGATAATATATTTCGTGTCCAGGGTGCTGAGAATCCTCGAAAAATCGACTTACGCGAAATGAAAAATTTTTGTAATATTCTTGTTCCCCACGCTCCAAACTGCTCGTATATAGCATTTGCAGCGAATTTGGAGCAACTTTTGTTATATGTATTTTTCGTGTCCAGGGAGCTGAGAATCGTCGAAATATCAACTTACACGAAATGAAATATTTATGTGATATTCTTGTTCCCCACGCTCCAAACTGCTCGTAAATAGCATTTGCAGCGAATTTGGAGCAACTTTTGTAATATGTATATTTCGTTATCAGGGAGCCGAGAATCGTCGAAATATCGACTTACACGAAATGAAATATTTTTTTGATATTCTTGTTTACCTTACTCCAAACTGCTCTTATATAGCTTTTGCAGCGAATTTGGAGCAACTTTTGTTCAGAGTATATTTAGTGTCCAGGGAGCCGAGAATCGTCGAAATATCGACTTACACGAAATGAAAAATTTTTGTGATATTCTTGTTCCCCACACTCCAAACTGCTCGTACATAGCATTTGCAGCGAATTTGGAGCAACTTTTGTTATATGTATATTTCGTTACCAGGGAGTCGAGAATCGTCGAAATATCCACTTACAAGTAATGAAACATTTTTATGATATTCTTGTTCCCCGCGCTCCAAACTGCTTCTAAATAGCATTTGAGGCGAATTTGGAGCAACTTTTGTTATATGTATTTTTCGTGTCCAGGGAGCCGAGAATCGTCGAAATATCAACTTACACGAAATGAAATATTTTTGTGATATTCTTGTTCCCCACGCTCCAAACTGCTGGTAAATAGCATTTGCAGCGAATTTGGAGCAACTTTTGTTATATGTATATTTCGTTATCAGGGAGCCGAGAATCGTCGAGATATCGACTTACACGAAATGAAATATTTTTGTGATATTCTTGTTTACCTTACTCCAAACTGCTCTTATATAGCTTTTGCAGCGAATTTGGAGCAACTTTTGTTCAGAGTATATTTAGTGTCCAGGGATCCGAGAATCGTCGAAATATCGACTTACACGAAATGAAAAATTTTTGTGATATTCTTGTTCCCCACACTCCATACTTGTCGTATATAGCTTTTGCAGCGAATTTGGAGCAACGTTTGTTAGGATAATATATTTCGTGTCCAGGGAGCTGAGGATCCTCGAAAAATCAAATTACGCGAAATGAAAAGTTTTTGTGATATTCTTGTTCCCCACACTCCAAACTTGTCGTATATATAGCTTTTCCAGCGAATTTGGAGCAACGTTTGGTAGGATAATATATTTCGTGACCAGGGAGCCGAGAATCGTAGAAATATCAACTTACACGAAATGAAATATTTTTGTGATATTCTTGTTCCCCACGCACCAAACTGCTCGTAAATAGCATTTGCAGCAAATTTGGAGCAACTTTTGTTATATGTATATTTCGTTACCAGGGAGTCGAGAATCGTCGAAATATCGACTTACACGTAATGAAACATTTTTATGATATTCTTGTTCCCCGCGCTCCAAACTGCTCGAAAATAGCATTTGAGTCGAATTTGGAGCAACGTTTGGTATATGTATATTTCGTGACCAGGGAGCTGAGAATAGTCGAAATATCGACTTACACGAAATGAAATATTTTTGTGATATTCTTGTTTACCTTACTCCAAACTGCTATTATATAGCTTTTGCAGCGAATTTGGAGCAACTTTTGTTCAGAGTATATTTAGTGTCCAGGGAGCCGAGAATCGTCGAAATATCAACTTACACGAAATGAAATATTTTTGTGATATTCTTGTTCCCCACGCTCCAAACTGCTCGTAAATAGTATTTGCAGCGAATTTGGAGCAACTTTTGTAATATGTATATTTCGTTATCAGGGAGTCGCGAATCGTCGAAATATCGACTACACGAAATGAAATATTTTTGTGATATTCTTGTTTACCTTACTCCAAACTGCTCGTACAGAGCATTTGCAGCGAATTTGGAGCAACTTTTGTTATATGTATATTTCGTTACCAGGGAGTCGAGAATCGTCGAAATATCCACTTACAAGTAATGAAACATTTTTATGATATTCTTGTTCCCCGCGCTCCAAACTGCTCGTAAATAGCATTTGAGGCGAATTTGGAGCAACTTTTGTTATATGTATTTTTCGTGTCCAGGGAGCCGAGAATCGTCGAAATATCAACTTACACGAAATGAAATATTTTTGTGATATTCTTGTTCCCCACGCTCCAAACTGCTGGTAAATAGCATTTGCAGCGAATTTGGAGCAACTTTTGTTACATGTATATTTCGTTATCAGGGAGCCGAGAATCGTCGAGATATCGATTTACACGAAATGAAATATTTTTGTGATATTCTTGTTTACCTTACTCCAAACTGCTCTTATATAGCTTTTGCAGCGAATTTGGAGCAACTTTTGTTCAGAGTATATTTAGTGTCCAGGGAACCGAGAATCGTCGAAATATCGACTTACACGAAATGAAAAATTTTTGTGATATTCTTGTTCCCCACACTCCATACTTGTCGTATATAGCTTTTGCAGCGAATTTGGAGCAACGTTTGTTAGGATAATATATTTCGTGTCCAGGGAGCGAAGGATCCTCGAAAAATCAAATTACGCGAAATGAAAAATTTTTGTGATATTATTGTTCCCCACACTCCAAACTTGTCGTATATATAGCTTTTGCAGCGAATTTGGAGCAACGTTTGGTAGGATAATATATTTCGTGACCAGGGAGCCGAGAATCGTCGAAATATCAACTTACACGAAATGAAATATTTTTGTGATATTCTTGTTTACCTTACTCCAAACTGCTCTTATATAGCTTTTGCAGCGAATTTGGAGCAACTTTTGTTCAGAATATATTTAGTGTCCAGGGAGCCGAGAATCGTGGAAATATCGACTTACACGAAATGAAAAATTTTTGTGATATTCTTGTTCCCCACACTCCAAACTTCTCGTATATAGCTTTTGCAGCGAATTTGGAGCGTTTGTTAGGATAATATATTTCGTGTCCAGGGTGCTGAGAATCCTCGAAAAATCGACTTACGCGAAATGAAAAATTTTTGTAATATCCTTGTTCCCCACGCTCCAAACTGCTCGTATATAGCATTTGCAGCGAATTTGGAGCAACTTTTGTTATATGTATTTTTCGTGTCCAGGGAGCCGAGAATCGTCGAAATATCAACTTACACGAAATGAAATATTTATGTGATATTCTTGTTCCCCACGCTCCAAAATGCTCGTAAATAGCATTTGCAGCGAATTTGGAGCAACTTTTGTAATATGTATATTTCGTTATCAGGGAGCCGAGAATCGTCGAAATATCGACTTACACGAAATGAAATATTTTTGTGATATTCTTGTTTACCTTACTCCAAACTGCTTTTATATAGCTTTTGCAGCGAATTTGGAGCAACTTTTGTTCAGAGTATATTTAGTGTCCAGGGAGCCGAGAATCGTCGAAATATCGACTTACACGAAATGAAAAATTTTTGTGATATTCTTGTTCCCCACACTCCAAACTGCTCGTACATAGCATTTGCAGCAAATTTGGAGCAACTTTTGTTATATGTATATTTCGTTACCAGGGAGTCGAGAATCGTCGAAATATCGACTTACACGTAATGAAACATTTTTATGATATTCTTGTTCCCCGCGCTCCAAACTGCTCGAAAATAGCATTTGAGTCGAATTTGGAGCAACGTTTGGTATATGTATATTTCGTGACCAGGGAGCTGAGAATAGTCGAAATATCGACTTACACGAAATGAAAAATTTTTGTGATATTCTTGTTCCCCACACTCCATACTTGTCGTATATAGCTTTTGCAGCGAATTTGGAGCAACGTTTGTTAGGATAATATATTTCGTGTCCAGGGAGCTGAGGATCCTCGAAAAATCAAATTACGCGAAATGAAAAATTTTTGTGATATTCTTGTTCCCCACACTCCAAACTTGTCGTATATATAGCTTTTGCAGCGAATTTGGAGCAACGTTTGGTAGGATAATATATTTCGTGACCAGGGAGCCGAGAATCGTCGAAATATCAACTTACACGAAATGAAATATTTTTGTGATATTCTTGTTCCCCACGCTCCAAACTGCTCGTAAATAGCATTTGCAGCAAATTTGGAGCAACTTTTGTTATATGTATATTTCGTTACCAGGGAGTCGAGAATCGTCGAAATATCGACTTACACGTAATGAAACATTTTTATGATATTCTTGTTCCCCGCGCTCCAAACTGCTCGAAAATAGCATTTGAGTCGAATTTGGAGCAACGTTTGGTATATGTATATTTCGTGACCAGGGAGCTGAGAATAGTCGAAATATCGACTTACACGAAATGAAATATTTTTGTGATATTCTTGTTTACCTTACTCCAAACTGCTCTTATATAGCTTTTGCAGCGAATTTGGAGCAACTTTTGTTCCGAGTATATTTAGTGTCCAGGGAGCCGAGAATCGTGGAAATATCGACTTACACGAAATGAAAAATTTTTGTGATATTCTTGTTCCCCACACTCCAAACTTCTCGTATATAGCTTTTGCAGCGAATTTGGAGCGTTTGTTAGGATAATATATTTCGTGTCCAGGGTGCTGAGAATCCTCGAAAAATCGACTTACGCGAAATGAAAAATTTTTGTAATATTCTTGTTCCCCACGCTCCAAACTGCTCGTACATAGCATTTGCAGCGAATTTGGAGCAACTTTTGTTATATGTATATTTCGTTACCAGGGAGTCGAGAATCGTCGAAATATCGACTTACACGTAATGAAACATTTTTATGATATTCTTGTTCCCCGCGCTCCAAACTGCTAGTAAATAGCATTTGAGGCGAATTTGGAGCAACTTTTGTTATATGTATTTTTCGTGTCCAGGGAGCCGTGAATCGTCGAAATATCAACTTACACGAAATGAAATATTTTTGTGA
Organism: Hymenopus coronatus; assembly: GCA_030762935.1. NCBI lineage: Eukaryota > Metazoa > Arthropoda > Insecta > Mantodea > Hymenopodidae > Hymenopus > Hymenopus coronatus. Next base: position 163,641,603 of record CM060892.1, read on the forward strand.
TATTCTTGTTCCCCACGCTACAAACTGCTCGTAAATAGCATTTGCAGCGAATTTGGAGCAACTTTTGTAATATGTATATTTCGTTATCAGGGAGCCGAGAATCGTCGAAATATCGACTTACACGAAATGAAATATTTTTGTGATATTCTTGTTTACCTTACTCCAAACTGCTCTTATATAGCTTTTGCAGCGAATTTGGAGCAACTTTTGTTCAGAGTATATTTAGTGTCCAGGGAGCCGAGAATCGTCGAAATATCGACTTACACGAAATGAAAAATTTTTGTGATATTCTTGTTCCCCACACTCCAAACTTGTCGTATATAGCTTTTGCAGCGAATTTGGAGCAACGTTTGTTAGGATAATATATTTCGTGTCCAGGGAGCTGAGGATCCTCGAAAAATCAAATTACGCGAAATGAAAAAATTTTGTGATATTCTTGTTCCCCACACTCCAAACTTGTCGTATATAGCTTTTGCAGCGAATTTGGAGCAACGTTTGTTAGGATAATATATTTCGTGACCAGGGAGCCGAGAATCGTCGAAATATCAACTTACACGAAATGAAATATTTTTGTGATATTCTCTTTCCCCACGCTCCAAACTGCTCGTAAATAGCATTTGCAGCAAATTTGGAGCAACTTTTGTTATATGTATATTTCGTTACCAGGGAGTCGAGAATCGTCGAAATATCGACTTACACGTAATGAAACATTTTTATGATATTCTTGTTCCCCGCGCTCCAAACTGCTCGTAAATAGCATTTGAGGCGAATTTGGAGCAACTTTTGTTATATGTATTTTTCGTGTCCAGGGAGCCGAGAATCGTCGAAATATCAACTTACACGAAATGAAATATTTTTGTGATATTCTTGTTCCCCACACTCCAAACTGCTCGTATATAGCTTTTGCAGGATATTTGGAGCAACTTTTGTTCAGAGTATATTTGGTGTCCAGGGAGCCGAGAATCGTCGAAATATCGACTTACACGAAATGAAAAATTTTATGATATTCTTGTTCCCCACACTCCAAACTTGTCGTATATAGCTTTTGCAGCGAATTTGGAGCAACGTTTGTTAGGATAATATATTTCGTGTCCAGGGAGCTGAGAATCCTCGAAAATCGACTTACGCGAAATGAAAAATTTTTGTGATATTCTTGTTCCCCACGCTCCAAACTACTCGTATATAGCATTTGCAGCGAATATGGAGCAACTTTTGGTATATGTATGTTTCGTGACCAGGGAGCCGAGAATCGTCGAAATATCAACTTACACGAAATGAAATATTTTTGTGATATTCTTGTTCCCCACGCTTCAAACTGCTCGTAAATAGCATTTGCAGCAAATTTGGAGCAACTTTTGTTATATGTATATTTCGTTACCATGGAGTCGAGAATCGTCGAAATATCGACTTACACGAAATGAAAGATTTTTGTGATATTCTTGTTCCCCACACACCAAACTTGTCGTATGTAGCATTTGCAGCGAATTTCGAGCAACGTTTGTTAGGATAATATATTTCGTGTCCAGGGAGCTGAGAATCCTCGAAAAATCGAATTACGCGAAATGAAAAATGTTTGTGATATTCCTGTTTCCCACGCTCCAAACTGCTCGTAAATAGCATTTGCAGCGAATTAGGAGCAACTTTTGTTATATGTATATTTCGTTACCAGGGAGCCGAGAATCGTAGAAATATCGACTTACACGAAATGAAAAATTTTTGTGATATTCTTGTTCCCCACACACCAAATTTGTCGTATGTAGCTTTTGCAGCGAATTTCGAGCAACGTTTGTTAGGATAATATATTTCGTGTCCAGGGAGCCGAGAATCGTAGAAATATCGACTTACACGTAATGAAACATTTTTATGATATTCTTGTTCCCCGCGCTCCAACCTGCTCGTAAATAGCATTTGAGGCGAATTTGGAGCAACTTTTGTTATATGTATATTTCGTGACCAGGGAGCTGAGAACCGGCGAAATATCGACTTAGGCGAAATGAAAAAATTTTGTGATATTCTTGTTCCCCACACTCCAAACTGCTCGTATACAGCTTTTGCAGCGAATTTGGAGCAACTTTTGTTCAGAGTATATTTAGTGTCCAGGGAGCCGAGAATCGTCGAAATATCGACTTACACGAAATGAAAAATTTTTGTGATATTCTAGTTCCCCACACTCCAAACTTGTCGTATGTAGCTTTTGCAGCGAATTTCGAGCAACGTTTGTTAGGATAATATATTTCGTGTCCAGGGAGCTGAGAATCCTCGAAAATCGACTTACGCGAAATGAAAAATTTTTGTGATATTCTTGTTCCCCACACACCAAACTTGTCGTATGTAGCTTTTGCAGCGAATTTCGAGCAACGTTTGTTAGGATAATATATTTCGTGTCCAGGGAGCCGAGAATCGTAGAAATATCGACTTACACGTAATGAAACATTTTTATGATATTCTTGTTCCCCGCGCTCCAACCTGCTCGTAAATAGCATTTGAGGCGAATTTGGAGCAACTTTTGTTATATGTATATTTCGTGACCAGGGAGCTGAGAACCGGCGAAATATCAACTTACACGAAATGAAATATTTTTGTGATATTCTTGTTCCCCACGCTACAAACTTCTCGTATATAGCTTTTGCAGCGAATTTGGAGCGTTTGTTAGGATAATATATTTCGTGTCCAGGTAGCTGAGAATCCTCGAAAAATCGACTTACGCGAAATGAAAAATGTTTGTAATATTCTTGTTCCCCACGCTCCAAACTGCTCGTAAATAGCATTTGAGGCGAATTTGGAGCAACTTTTGTTATATGTATTTTTCGTGTCCAGGGAGCCGAGAATCGTCGAAATATCAACTTGTCGTATGTAGCTTTTGCAGCGAATTTCGAGCAACGTTTGTGGGGATAATATATTTCGTGTCCAGGGAGCTGAGAATCCTCGAAAAATCGACTTACGCGAAATGAAAAATTTTTGTGATATTCTTGTTCCCCACGCTACAAACTGCTCGTAAATAGCATTTGCAGCGAATTTGGAGCAACTTTTGTTATATGTATATTTCGTTATCAGGGAGCCGAGAATCGTCGAGATATCGACTTAAACGAAATGAAATATTTTTGTGATATTCTTGTTTACCTTACTGCAAACTGCTCTTATATAGCTTTTGCAGCGAATTTGGAGCAACTTTTGTTCAGAGTATATTTAGTGTCCAGGGAGCCGAGAATCGTCGAAATATCGACTTACACGAAATGAAAAATTTTTGTGATATTCTTGTTCCCCACACTCCAAACTTGTTGTATATAGCTTTTGCAGCGAATTTGGAGCAACGTTTGTTAGGATAATATATTTCGTGTCCAGGGAGCTGAGGATCCTCGAAAAATCAAATTACGCGAAATGAAAAAAATTTGTGATATTCTTGTTCCCCACACTCCAAACTTGTCGTATATAGCATTTGCAGCGAATTTGGAGCAACGTTTGTTAGGATAATATATTTCGTGACCAGGGAGCCGAGAATCGTCGAAATATCAACTTACACGAAATGAAATATTTATGTGATATTCTTGTTCCCCACGCTCCAAAATGCTCGTAAATAGCATTTGCAGCGAATTTGGAGCAACTTTTGTAATATGTATATTTCGTTATCAGGGAGCCGAGAATCGTCGAAATATCGACTTACACGAAATGAAATATTTTTGTGATATTCTTGTTTACCTTACTCCAAACTGCTCTTATATAGCTTTTGCAGCGAATTTGGAGCAACTTTTGTTCAGAGTATATTTAGTGTCCAGGGAGCCGAGAATCGTCGAAATATCGACTTACACGAAATGAAAAATTTTTGTGATATTCTTGTTCCCCACACTCCAAGCTGCTCGTACATAGCATTTGCAGCAAATTTGGAGCAACTTTTGTTATATGTATATTTCGTTACCAGGGAGTCGAGAATCGTCGAAATATCGACTTACACGTAATGAAACATTTTTATGATATTCTTGTTCCCCGCGCTCCAAACTGCTCGAAAATAGCATTTGAGTCGAATTTGGAGCAACGTTTGGTATATGTATATTTCGTGACCAGGGAGCTGAGAATAGTCGAAATATCGACTTACACGAAATGAAAAATTTTTGTGATATTCTTGTTCCCCACACTCCATACTTGTCGTATATAGCTTTTGCAGCGAATTTGGAGCAACGTTTGTTAGGATAATATATTTCGTGTCCTAGGAGCTGAGGATCCTCGAAAAATCAAATTACGCGAAATGAAAAATTTTTGTGATATTCTTGTTCCCCACACTCCAAACTTGTCGTATATATAGCTTTTGCAGCGAATTTGGAGCAACGTTTGGTAGGATAATACATTTCGTGACCAGGGAGCCGAGAATCGTCGAAATATCAACTTACACGAAATGAAATATTTTTGTGATATTCTTGTTCCCCACGCTCCAAACTGCTCGTAAATAGCATTTGCAGCAAATTTGGAGCAACTTTTGTTATATGTATATTTCGTTACCAGGGAGTCGAGAATCGTCGAAATATCGACTTACACGTAATGAAACATTTTTATGATATTCTTGTTCCCCGCGCTCCAAACTGCTCGAAAATAGCATTTGAGTCGAATTTGGAGCAACGTTTGGTATATGTATATTTCGTGACCAGGGAGCTGAGAATAGTCGAAATATCGACTTACACGAAATGAAATATTTTTGTGATATTCTTGTTTACCTTACTCCAAACTGCTCTTATATAGCTTTTGCAGCGAATTTGGAGCAACTTTTGTTCAGAGTATATTTAGTGTCCAGGGAGCCGAGAATCGTGGAAATATCGACTTACACGAAATGAAAAATTTTTGTGATATTCTTGTTCCCCACACTCCAAACTTCTCGTATATAGCTTTTGCAGCGAATTTGGAGCGTTTGTTAGGATAATATATTTCGTGTCCAGGGTGCTGAGAATCCTCGAAAAATCGACTTACGCGAAATGAAAAATTTTTGTAATATTCTTGTTCCCCACGCTCCAAACTGCTCGTATATAGCATTTGCAGCGAATTTGGAGCAACTTTTGTTATATGTATTTTTCGTGTCCAGGGAGCTGAGAATCGTCGAAATATCAACTTACACGAAATGAAATATTTATGTGATATTCTTGTTCCCCACGCTCCAAACTGCTCGTAAATAGCATTTGCAGCGAATTTGGAGCAACTTTTGTAATATGTATATTTCGTTATCAGGGAGCCGAGAATCGTCGAAATATCGACTTACACGAAATGAAATATTTTTTTGATATTCTTGTTTACCTTACTCCAAACTGCTCTTATATAGCTTTTGCAGCGAATTTGGAGCAACTTTTGTTCAGAGTATATTTAGTGTCCAGGGAGCCGAGAATCGTCGAAATATCGACTTACACGAAATGAAAAATTTTTGTGATATTCTTGTTCCCCACACTCCAAACTGCTCGTACATAGCATTTGCAGCGAATTTGGAGCAACTTTTGTTATATGTATATTTCGTTACCAGGGAGTCGAGAATCGTCGAAATATCCACTTACAAGTAATGAAACATTTTTATGATATTCTTGTTCCCCGCGCTCCAAACTGCTTCTAAATAGCATTTGAGGCGAATTTGGAGCAACTTTTGTTATATGTATTTTTCGTGTCCAGGGAGCCGAGAATCGTCGAAATATCAACTTACACGAAATGAAATATTTTTGTGATATTCTTGTTCCCCACGCTCCAAACTGCTGGTAAATAGCATTTGCAGCGAATTTGGAGCAACTTTTGTTATATGTATATTTCGTTATCAGGGAGCCGAGAATCGTCGAGATATCGACTTACACGAAATGAAATATTTTTGTGATATTCTTGTTTACCTTACTCCAAACTGCTCTTATATAGCTTTTGCAGCGAATTTGGAGCAACTTTTGTTCAGAGTATATTTAGTGTCCAGGGATCCGAGAATCGTCGAAATATCGACTTACACGAAATGAAAAATTTTTGTGATATTCTTGTTCCCCACACTCCATACTTGTCGTATATAGCTTTTGCAGCGAATTTGGAGCAACGTTTGTTAGGATAATATATTTCGTGTCCAGGGAGCTGAGGATCCTCGAAAAATCAAATTACGCGAAATGAAAAGTTTTTGTGATATTCTTGTTCCCCACACTCCAAACTTGTCGTATATATAGCTTTTCCAGCGAATTTGGAGCAACGTTTGGTAGGATAATATATTTCGTGACCAGGGAGCCGAGAATCGTAGAAATATCAACTTACACGAAATGAAATATTTTTGTGATATTCTTGTTCCCCACGCACCAAACTGCTCGTAAATAGCATTTGCAGCAAATTTGGAGCAACTTTTGTTATATGTATATTTCGTTACCAGGGAGTCGAGAATCGTCGAAATATCGACTTACACGTAATGAAACATTTTTATGATATTCTTGTTCCCCGCGCTCCAAACTGCTCGAAAATAGCATTTGAGTCGAATTTGGAGCAACGTTTGGTATATGTATATTTCGTGACCAGGGAGCTGAGAATAGTCGAAATATCGACTTACACGAAATGAAATATTTTTGTGATATTCTTGTTTACCTTACTCCAAACTGCTATTATATAGCTTTTGCAGCGAATTTGGAGCAACTTTTGTTCAGAGTATATTTAGTGTCCAGGGAGCCGAGAATCGTCGAAATATCAACTTACACGAAATGAAATATTTTTGTGATATTCTTGTTCCCCACGCTCCAAACTGCTCGTAAATAGTATTTGCAGCGAATTTGGAGCAACTTTTGTAATATGTATATTTCGTTATCAGGGAGTCGCGAATCGTCGAAATATCGACTACACGAAATGAAATATTTTTGTGATATTCTTGTTTACCTTACTCCAAACTGCTCGTACAGAGCATTTGCAGCGAATTTGGAGCAACTTTTGTTATATGTATATTTCGTTACCAGGGAGTCGAGAATCGTCGAAATATCCACTTACAAGTAATGAAACATTTTTATGATATTCTTGTTCCCCGCGCTCCAAACTGCTCGTAAATAGCATTTGAGGCGAATTTGGAGCAACTTTTGTTATATGTATTTTTCGTGTCCAGGGAGCCGAGAATCGTCGAAATATCAACTTACACGAAATGAAATATTTTTGTGATATTCTTGTTCCCCACGCTCCAAACTGCTGGTAAATAGCATTTGCAGCGAATTTGGAGCAACTTTTGTTACATGTATATTTCGTTATCAGGGAGCCGAGAATCGTCGAGATATCGATTTACACGAAATGAAATATTTTTGTGATATTCTTGTTTACCTTACTCCAAACTGCTCTTATATAGCTTTTGCAGCGAATTTGGAGCAACTTTTGTTCAGAGTATATTTAGTGTCCAGGGAACCGAGAATCGTCGAAATATCGACTTACACGAAATGAAAAATTTTTGTGATATTCTTGTTCCCCACACTCCATACTTGTCGTATATAGCTTTTGCAGCGAATTTGGAGCAACGTTTGTTAGGATAATATATTTCGTGTCCAGGGAGCGAAGGATCCTCGAAAAATCAAATTACGCGAAATGAAAAATTTTTGTGATATTATTGTTCCCCACACTCCAAACTTGTCGTATATATAGCTTTTGCAGCGAATTTGGAGCAACGTTTGGTAGGATAATATATTTCGTGACCAGGGAGCCGAGAATCGTCGAAATATCAACTTACACGAAATGAAATATTTTTGTGATATTCTTGTTTACCTTACTCCAAACTGCTCTTATATAGCTTTTGCAGCGAATTTGGAGCAACTTTTGTTCAGAATATATTTAGTGTCCAGGGAGCCGAGAATCGTGGAAATATCGACTTACACGAAATGAAAAATTTTTGTGATATTCTTGTTCCCCACACTCCAAACTTCTCGTATATAGCTTTTGCAGCGAATTTGGAGCGTTTGTTAGGATAATATATTTCGTGTCCAGGGTGCTGAGAATCCTCGAAAAATCGACTTACGCGAAATGAAAAATTTTTGTAATATCCTTGTTCCCCACGCTCCAAACTGCTCGTATATAGCATTTGCAGCGAATTTGGAGCAACTTTTGTTATATGTATTTTTCGTGTCCAGGGAGCCGAGAATCGTCGAAATATCAACTTACACGAAATGAAATATTTATGTGATATTCTTGTTCCCCACGCTCCAAAATGCTCGTAAATAGCATTTGCAGCGAATTTGGAGCAACTTTTGTAATATGTATATTTCGTTATCAGGGAGCCGAGAATCGTCGAAATATCGACTTACACGAAATGAAATATTTTTGTGATATTCTTGTTTACCTTACTCCAAACTGCTTTTATATAGCTTTTGCAGCGAATTTGGAGCAACTTTTGTTCAGAGTATATTTAGTGTCCAGGGAGCCGAGAATCGTCGAAATATCGACTTACACGAAATGAAAAATTTTTGTGATATTCTTGTTCCCCACACTCCAAACTGCTCGTACATAGCATTTGCAGCAAATTTGGAGCAACTTTTGTTATATGTATATTTCGTTACCAGGGAGTCGAGAATCGTCGAAATATCGACTTACACGTAATGAAACATTTTTATGATATTCTTGTTCCCCGCGCTCCAAACTGCTCGAAAATAGCATTTGAGTCGAATTTGGAGCAACGTTTGGTATATGTATATTTCGTGACCAGGGAGCTGAGAATAGTCGAAATATCGACTTACACGAAATGAAAAATTTTTGTGATATTCTTGTTCCCCACACTCCATACTTGTCGTATATAGCTTTTGCAGCGAATTTGGAGCAACGTTTGTTAGGATAATATATTTCGTGTCCAGGGAGCTGAGGATCCTCGAAAAATCAAATTACGCGAAATGAAAAATTTTTGTGATATTCTTGTTCCCCACACTCCAAACTTGTCGTATATATAGCTTTTGCAGCGAATTTGGAGCAACGTTTGGTAGGATAATATATTTCGTGACCAGGGAGCCGAGAATCGTCGAAATATCAACTTACACGAAATGAAATATTTTTGTGATATTCTTGTTCCCCACGCTCCAAACTGCTCGTAAATAGCATTTGCAGCAAATTTGGAGCAACTTTTGTTATATGTATATTTCGTTACCAGGGAGTCGAGAATCGTCGAAATATCGACTTACACGTAATGAAACATTTTTATGATATTCTTGTTCCCCGCGCTCCAAACTGCTCGAAAATAGCATTTGAGTCGAATTTGGAGCAACGTTTGGTATATGTATATTTCGTGACCAGGGAGCTGAGAATAGTCGAAATATCGACTTACACGAAATGAAATATTTTTGTGATATTCTTGTTTACCTTACTCCAAACTGCTCTTATATAGCTTTTGCAGCGAATTTGGAGCAACTTTTGTTCCGAGTATATTTAGTGTCCAGGGAGCCGAGAATCGTGGAAATATCGACTTACACGAAATGAAAAATTTTTGTGATATTCTTGTTCCCCACACTCCAAACTTCTCGTATATAGCTTTTGCAGCGAATTTGGAGCGTTTGTTAGGATAATATATTTCGTGTCCAGGGTGCTGAGAATCCTCGAAAAATCGACTTACGCGAAATGAAAAATTTTTGTAATATTCTTGTTCCCCACGCTCCAAACTGCTCGTACATAGCATTTGCAGCGAATTTGGAGCAACTTTTGTTATATGTATATTTCGTTACCAGGGAGTCGAGAATCGTCGAAATATCGACTTACACGTAATGAAACATTTTTATGATATTCTTGTTCCCCGCGCTCCAAACTGCTAGTAAATAGCATTTGAGGCGAATTTGGAGCAACTTTTGTTATATGTATTTTTCGTGTCCAGGGAGCCGTGAATCGTCGAAATATCAACTTACACGAAATGAAATATTTTTGTGATATTCTTGTTCCCCACGCTACAAACTGCTCGTAAATAGCATTTGCAGCGAATTTGGAGCAACTTTTGTAATATGTATATTTCGTTATCAGGGAGCCGAGAATCGTCGAAATATCGACTTACACGAAATGAAATATTTTTGTGATATTCTTGTTTACCTTACTCCAAACTGCTCTTATATAGCTTTTGCAGCGAATTTGGAGCAACTTTTGTTCAGAGTATATTTAGTGTCCAGGGAGCCGAGAATCGTCGAAATATCGACTTACACGAAATGAAAAATTTTTGTGATATTCTTGTTCCCCACACTCCAAACTTGTCGTATATAGCTTTTGCAGCGAATTTGGAGCAACGTTTGTTAGGATAATATATTTCGTGTCCAGGGAGCTGAGGATCCTCGAAAAATCAAATTACGCGAAATGAAAAAATTTTGTGATATTCTTGTTCCCCACACTCCAAACTTGTCGTATATAGCTTTTGCAGCGAATTTGGAGCAACGTTTGTTAGGATAATATATTTCGTGACCAGGGAGCCGAGAATCGTCGAAATATCAACTTACACGAAATGAAATATTTTTGTGATATTCCCTTTCCCCACGCTCCAAACTGCTCGTAAATAGCATTTGCAGCAAATTTGGAGCAACTTTTGTTATATGTATATTTCGTTACCAGGGAGTCGAGAATCGTCGAAATATCGACTTACACGTAATGAAACATTTTTATGATATTCTTGTTCCCCGCGCTCCAAACTGCTCGTAAATAGCATTTGAGGCGAATTTGGAGCAACTTTTGTTATATGTATTTTTCGTGTCCAGGGAGCCGAGAATCGTCGAAATATCAACTTACACGAAATGAAATATTTTTGTGATGTTCTTGTTCCCCACACTCCAAACTGCTCGTATATAGCTTTTGCAGGATATTTGGAGCAACTTTTGTTCAGAGTATATTTGGTGTCCAGGGAGCCGAGAATCGTCGAAATATCGACTTACACGAAATGAAAAATTTTATGATATTCTTGTTCCCCACACTCCAAACTTGTCGTATATAGCTTTTGCAGCGAATTTGGAGCAACGTTTGTTAGGATAATATATTTCGTGTCCAGGGAGCTGAGAATCCTCGAAAATCGACTTACGCGAAATGAAAAATTTTTGTGATATTCTTGTTCCCCACGCTCCAAACTACTCGTATATAGCATTTGCAGCGAATATGGAGCAACTTTTGGTATATGTATGTTTCGTGACCAGGGAGCCGAGAATCGTCGAAATATCAACTTACACGAAATGAAATATTTTTGTGATATTCTTGTTCCCCACGCTTCAAACTGCTCGTAAATAGCATTTGCAGCAAATTTGGAGCAACTTTTGTTATATGTATATTTCGTTACCATGGAGTCGAGAATCGTCGAAATATCGACTTACACGAAATGAAAGATTTTTGTGATATTCTTGTTCCCCACACACCAAACTTGTCGTATGTAGCATTTGCAGCGAATTTCGAGCAACGTTTGTTAGGATAATATATTTCGTGTCCAGGGAGCTGAGAATCCTCGAAAAATCGAATTACGCGAAATGAAAAATGTTTGTGATATTCCTGTTTCCCACGCTCCAAACTGCTCGTAAATAGCATTTGCAGCGAATTAGGAGCAACTTTTGTTATATGTATATTTCGTTACCAGGGAGCCGAGAATCGTAGAAATATCGACTTACACGAAATGAAAAATTTTTGTGATATTCTTGTTCCCCACACACCAAATTTGTCGTATGTAGCTTTTGCAGCGAATTTCGAGCAACGTTTGTTAGGATAATATATTTCGTGTCCAGGGAGCCGAGAATCGTAGAAATATCGACTTACACGTAATGAAACATTTTTATGATATTCTTGTTCCCCGCGCTCCAACCTGCTCGTAAATAGCATTTGAGGCGAATTTGGAGCAACTTTTGTTATATGTATATTTCGTGACCAGGGAGCTGAGAACCGGCGAAATATCGACTTAGGCGAAATGAAAAAATTTTGTGATATTCTTGTTCCCCACACTCCAAACTGCTCGTATATAGCTTTTGCAGCGAATTTGGAGCAACTTTTGTTCAGAGTATATTTAGTGTCCAGGGAGCCGAGAATCGTCGAAATATCGACTTACACGAAATGAAAAATTTTTGTGATATTCTAGTTCCCCACACTCCAAACTTGTCGTATGTAGCTTTTGCAGCGAATTTCGAGCAACGTTTGTTAGGATAATATATTTCGTGTCCAGGGAGCTGAGAATCCTCGAAAATCGACTTACGCGAAATGAAAAATTTTTGTGATATTCTTGTTCCCCACACACCAAACTTGTCGTATGTAGCTTTTGCAGCGAATTTCGAGCAACGTTTGTTAGGATAATATATTTCGTGTCCAGGGAGCCGAGAATCGTAGAAATATCGACTTACACGTAATGAAACATTTTTATGATATTCTTGTTCCCCGCGCTCCAACCTGCTCGTAAATAGCATTTGAGGCGAATTTGGAGCAACTTTTGTTATATGTATATTTCGTGACCAGGGAGCTGAGAACCGGCGAAATATCAACTTACACGAAATGAAATATTTTTGTGATATTCTTGTTCCCCACGCTACAAACTTCTCGTATATAGCTTTTGCAGCGAATTTGGAGCGTTTGTTAGGATAATATATTTCGTGTCCAGGTAGCTGAGAATCCTCGAAAAATCGACTTACGCGAAATGAAAAATGTTTGTAATATTCTTGTTCCCCACGCTCCAAACTGCTCGTAAATAGCATTTGAGGCGAATTTGGAGCAACTTTTGTTATATGTATTTTTCGTGTCCAGGGAGCCGAGAATCGTCGAAATATCAACTTGTCGTATGTAGCTTTTGCAGCGAATTTCGAGCAACGTTTGTGGGGATAATATATTTCGTGTCCAGGGAGCTGAGAATCCTCGAAAAATCGACTTACGCGAAATGAAAAATTTTTGTGATATTCTTGTTCCCCACGCTACAAACTGCTCGTAAATAGCATTTGCAGCGAATTTGGAGCAACTTTTGTTATATGTATATTTCGTTATCAGGGAGCCGAGAATCGTCGAGATATCGACTTAAACGAAATGAAATATTTTTGTGATATTCTTGTTTACCTTACTGCAAACTGCTCTTATATAGCTTTTGCAGCGAATTTGGAGCAACTTTTGTTCAGAGTATATTTAGTGTCCAGGGAGCCGAGAATCGTCGAAATATCGACTTACACGAAATGAAAAATTTTTGTGATATTCTTGTTCCCCACACTCCAAACTTGTTGTATATAGCTTTTGCAGCGAATTTGGAGCAACGTTTGTTAGGATAATATATTTCGTGTCCAGGGAGCTGAGGATCCTCGAAAAATCAAATTACGCGAAATGAAAAAAATTTGTGATATTCTTGTTCCCCACACTCCAAACTTGTCGTATATAGCATTTGCAGCGAATTTGGAGCAACGTTTGTTAGGATAATATATTTCGTGACCAGGGAGCCGAGAATCGTCGAAATATCAACTTACACGAAATGAAATATTTTTGTGATATTCTTGTTCCCCACGCTCCAAACTGCTCGTAAATAGCATTTGCAGCAAATTTGGAGCAACTTTTGTTATATGTATATTTCGTTACCAGGGAGTCGAGAATCGTCGAAATATCGACTTACACGTAATGAAACATTTTTATGATATTCTTGTTCCCCGCGCTCCAAACTGCTCGTAAATAGCATTTGAGGCGAATTTGGAGCAACTTTTGTTATATGTATTTTTCGTGTCCAGGGAGCCGAGAATCGTCGAAATATCAACTTACACGAAATGAAATATTTTTGTGATATTCTTGTTCCCCACGCTCCAAACTGCTCGTAAATAGCATTTGCAGCGAATTTGAATCAACTTTTGTTAGGATAATATATTTCGTGTCCAGGGAGCTGAGAATCCTCGAAAAATCGACTTACGCGAAATGAAAAATTTTTGTGATATTCTTGTTCCCCACACTCCAAACTACTCGTATATAGCATTTGCAGCGAATATGGAGCAACTATTGTTATATGTATATTTCGTGACCAGGGAGCCGAGAATCGTCGAAATATCAACTTACACGAAATGAAATATTTTTGTGATATTCTTGTTCCCCACGCTACAAACTGCTCGTAAATAGCATTTGCAGCGAATTTGGAGCAACTTTTGTTATATGTATATTTCGTTATCAGGGAGCCGAGATTCGTCGAAATATCGACTTACACGAAATGAAATATTTTTGTGATATTCTTGTTTACCTTACTCCAAACTGCTCTTATATAGCTTTTGCAGCGAATTTGGAGCAACTTTTGTTCAGAGTATATTTAGTGTCCAGGGAGCCGAGAATCGTCGAAATATCGACTTACACGAAATGAAAAATTTTTGTGATATTCTTGTTCCCCACACTCCAAACTGCTCGTACATAGCATTTGCAGCGAATTTGGAGCAACTTTTGTTATATGTATATTTCGTTACCAGGGAGTCGACAATCGTCGAAATATCGACTTACACGTAATGAAACATTTTTATGATATTCTTGTTCCCCGCGCTCCAAACTGCTCGTAAATAGCATTTGAGGCGAATTTGGAGCAACTTTTGTTATATGTATTTTTCGTGTCCAGGGAGCCGAGAATCGTCGAAATATCAACTTACACGAAATGAAATATTTTTGTGATATTCTTGTTCCCCACGCTCCAAACTGCTCGTAAATAGCATTTGCAGCGAATTTGGATCAACTTTTGTTATATGTATATTTCGTTATCAGGGAGCCGAGAATCGTCGAAATATCGACTTACACGAAATGAAATATTTTTGTGATATTCTTGTTTACCTTACTCCAAACTGCTCTTATATAGCTTTTGCAGCGAATTTGGAGCAACTCTTGTTCAGAGTATATTTAGTGTCCAGGGAGCCGAGTATCGTCGAAATATCGACTTACACGAAATGAAAAATTTTTGTGATATTCTTGTTCCCCACACTCCAAACTGCTCGTACATAGCATTTGCAGCGAATTTGGAGCAACTTTTGTTATATGTATATTTCGTTACCAGGGAGTCGAGAATCGTCGAAATATCGACTTACACGTAATGAAACATTTTTATGATATTCTTGTTCCCCGCGCTCCAAACTGATCGTAAATAGCATTTGAGGCGAATTTGGAGCAACTTTTGTTATATGTATTTTTCGTGTCCAGGAAGCCGAGAATCGTCGAAATATCAACTTACACGAAATGAAATATTTTTGTGATATTCTTGTTCCCCACGCTCCAAACTGCTCGTAAATAGCATTTGCAGCGAATTTGGAGCAACTTTTGTTATATGTATATTTCGTTATCAGGGAGCCGAGAATCGTCGAAATATCGACTTACACGAAATGAAATATTTTTGTGATATTCTTGTTTACCTTACTCCAAACTGTTCTTATATAGCTTTTGCAGCGAATTTGGAGCAACTTTTGTTCAGAGTCAATTTAGTGTCCAGGGAGCCGAGAATCGTCGAAATATCGACTTACACGAAATGAAAAATTTTTGTGATATTCTTGTTCCCCACACACCAAACTTGTCGTATGTAGCTTTTGCAGCGAATTTCGAGCAACGTTTGTGGGGATAATATATTTCGTGTCCAGGGAGCTGAGAATCCTCGAAAAATCGAATTACGCGAAATGAAAAATTTTTGTGATATTCCTGTTTCCCAGGCTCCAAACTGCTCGTAAATAGCATTTGCAGCGAATTTGGAGCAACTTTTGTTATATGTATATTTCGTTACCAGGGAGCCGAGAATCGTAGAAATATCGACTTACACGTAATGAAACATTTTTATGATATTCTTGTTCCCCGCGCTCCAACCTGCTCGTAAATAGCATTTGAGGCGAATTTGGAGCAACTTTTGTTATATGTATATTTCGTGACCAGGGAGCTGAGAACCGGCGAAATATCGACTTAGGCGAAATGAAATAATTTTGTGATATTCTTGTTCCCCACACTCCAAACTGCTCGTATATAGCTTTTGCAGGATATTTGGAGCAACTTTTGTTCAGAGTATATTTAGTGTCCAGGGAGCCGAGAATCGTCGAAATATCGACTTACACGAAATGAAAAATTTTATGATATTCTTGTTCCCCACACTCCAAACTTGTCGTATATAGCTTTTGCAGCGAATATGGAGCAACTTTTGGTATATGTATGTTTCGTGACCAGGGAGCCGAGAATCGTCGAAATATCAACTTACACGAAATGAAATATTTTTGTGATATTCTTGTTCCCCACGCTCCAAACTGCTCGTAAATAGCATTTGCAGCAAATTTGGAGCAACTTTTGTTATATGTATATTTCGTTACCATGGAGTCGAGAATCGTCGAAATATCGACTTACACGAAATGAAAGATTTTTGTGATATTCTTGTTCCCCACACACCAAACTTGTCGTATGTAGCATTTGCAGCGAATTTCGAGCAACGTTTGTTAGGATAATATATTTCGTGTCCAGGGAGCTGAGAATCCTCGAAAAATCGAATTACGCGAAATGAAAAATGTTTGTGATATTCCTGTTTCCCACGCTCCAAACTGCTCGTAAATAGCATTTGCAGCGAATTAGGAGCAACTTTTGTTATATGTATATTTCGTTACCAGGGAGCCGAGAATCATAGAAATATCGACTTACACGTAATGAAACATTTTTATGATATTCTTGTTCCCCGCGCTCCAACCTGCTCGTAAATAGCATTTGAGGCGAATTTGGAGCAACTTTTGTTATATGTATATTTCGTGACCAGGGAGCCGAGAATCGTCGAAATATCGACTTACACGAAATGAAAATTTTTTGTGATATTCTTGTTCCCCACACACCAAACTTGTCGTATGTAGCTTTTGCAACGAATTTGGAGCAACGTTTGTTAGGATAATATATTTCGTGTCCAGGGAGCTGAGAATCCTCGAAAAATCGAATTACGCGAAATGAAAAATTTTTGTGATATTCCTGTTTCCCACGCTCCAAACTGCTCGTAAATAGCATTTGCAGCGAATTTGGAGCAACTTTTGTTATATGTATATTTCGTAACCAGGGAGCCGAGAATCGTCGAAATATCGACTTACACGAAATGAAATATTTTTGTGATATTCTTGTTTACCTTACTCCAAACTGTTCTTATATAGCTTTTGCAGCGAATTTGGAGCAACTTTTGTTCAGAGTCAATTTAGTGTCCAGGGAGCCGAGAATCGTCGAAATATCGACTTACACGAAATGAAAAATTTTTGTGATATTCTTGTTCCCCACACACCAAACTTACGCGAAATGAAAAATTTTTGTGATATTCCTGTTTCCCACGCTCCAAACTGCTCGTAAATAGCATTTGCAGCGAATTTGGAGCAACTTTTGTTATATGTATATTTCGTTACCAGGGAGCCGAGAATCGTAGAAATATCGACTTACACGTAATGAAACATTTTTATGATATTCTTGTTCCCCGCGCTCCAACCTGCTCGTAAATAGCATTTGAGGCGAATTTGGAGCAACTTTTGTTATATGTATATTTCGTGACCAGGGAGTTGAGAACCGGCGAAATATCGACTTAGGCGAAATGAAATAATTTTGTGATATTCTTGTTCCCCACACTCCAAACTGCTCGTATATAGCTTTTGCAGGATATTTGGAGCAACTTTTGTTCAGAGTATATTTAGTGTCCAGGGAGCCGAGAATCGTCGAAATATCGACTTACACGAAATGAAAAATTTTATGATATTCTTGTTCCCCACACTCCAAACTTGTCGTATATAGCTTTTGCAGCGAATTTGGAGCAACGTTTGTGGGGATAATATATTTCGTGTCCAGGGAGCTGAGAATCCTCGAAAATCGACTTACGCGAAATGAAACATTTTTGTGATATTCTTGTTCCCCACGCTCCAAACTACTCGTATATAGCATTTGCAGCGAATATGGAGCAACTTTTGGTATATGTATGTTTCGTGACCAGGGAGCCGAGAATCGTCGAAATATCAACTTACACGAAATGAAATATTTTTGTGATATTCTTGTTCCCCACGCTTCAAACTGCTCGTAAATAGCATTTGCAGCAAATTTGGAGCAACTTTTGTTATATGTATATTTCGTTACCATGGAGTCGAGAATCGTCGAAATATCGACTTACACGAAATGAAAGATTTTTGTGATATTCTTGTTCCCCACACACCAAACTTGTCGTATGTAGCATTTGCAGCGAATTTCGAGCAACGTTTGTTAGGATAATATATTTCGTGTCCAGGGAGCCGAGAATCGTAGAAATATCGACTTACACGTAATGAAACATTTTTATGATATTCTTGTTCCCCGCGCTCCAACCTGCTCGTAAATAGCATTTGAGGCGAATTTGGAGCAACTTTTGTTATATGTATATTTCGTGACCAGGGAGCTGAGAACCGGCGAAATATCGACTTAGGCGAAATGAAAAAATTTTGTGATATTCTTGTTCCCCACACTCCAAACTGCTCGTATATAGCTTTTGCAGCGAATTTGGAGCAACTTTTGTTCAGAGTATATTTAGTGTCCAGGGCGCCGAGAATCGTCGAAATATCGACTTACACGAAATGAAAAATTTTTGTGATATTCTAGTTCCCCACACTCCAAACTTGTCGTATGTAGCTTTTGCAGCGAATTTCGAGCAACGTTTGTTAGGATAATATATTTCGTGTCCAGGGAGCTGAGAATCCTCGAAAATCGACTTACGCGAAATGAAAAATTTTTGTGATATTCTTGTTCCCCACACACCAAACTTGTCGTATGTAGCTTTTGCAGCGAATTTCGAGCAACGTTTGTTAGGATAATATATTTCGTGTCCAGGGAGCCGAGAATCGTAGAAATATCGACTTACACGTAATGAAACATTTTTATGATATTCTTGTTCCCCGCGCTCCAACCTGCTCGTAAATAGCATTTGAGGCGAATTTGGAGCAACTTTTGTTATATGTATATTTCGTGACCAGGGAGCTGAGAACCGGCGAAATATCAACTTACACGAAATGAAATATTTTTGTGATATTCTTGTTCCCCACGCTACAAACTTCTCGTATATAGCTTTTGCAGCGAATTTGGAGCGTTTGTTAGGATAATATATTTCGTGTCCAGGTAGCTGAGAATCCTCGAAAAATCGACTTACGCGAAATGAAAAATGTTTGTAATATTCTTGTTCCCCACGCTCCAAACTGCTCGTAAATAGCATTTGAGGCGAATTTGGAGCAACTTTTGTTATATGTATTTTTCGTGTCCAGGGAGCCGAGAATCGTCGAAATATCAACTTGTCGTATGTAGCTTTTGCAGCGAATTTCGAGCAACGTTTGTGGGGATAATATATTTCGTGTCCAGGGAGCTGAGAATCCTCGAAAAATCGACTTACGCGAAATGAAAAATTTTTGTGATATTCTTGTTCCCCACGCTACAAACTGCTCGTAAATAGCATTTGCAGCGAATTTGGAGCAACTTTTGTTATATGTATATTTCGTTATCAGGGAGCCGAGAATCGTCGAGATATCGACTTAAACGAAATGAAATATTTTTGTGATATTCTTGTTTACCTTACTGCAAACTGCTCTTATATAGCTTTTGCAGCGAATTTGGAGCAACTTTTGTTCAGAGTATATTTAGTGTCCAGGGAGCCGAGAATCGTCGAAATATCGACTTACACGAAATGAAAAATTTTTGTGATATTCTTGTTCCCCACACTCCAAACTTGTTGTATATAGCTTTTGCAGCGAATTTGGAGCAACGTTTGTTAGGATAATATATTTCGTGTCCAGGGAGCTGAGGATCCTCGAAAAATCAAATTACGCGAAATGAAAAAAATTTGTGATATTCTTGTTCCCCACACTCCAAACTTGTCGTATATAGCATTTGCAGCGAATTTGGAGCAACGTTTGTTAGGATAATATATTTCGTGACCAGGGAGCCGAGAATCGTCGAAATATCAACTTACACGAAATGAAATATTTTTGTGATATTCTTGTTCCCCACGCTCCAAACTGCTCGTAAATAGCATTTGCAGCAAATTTGGAGCAACTTTTGTTATATGTATATTTCGTTACCAGGGAGTCGAGAATCGTCGAAATATCGACTTACACGTAATGAAACATTTTTATGATATTCTTGTTCCCCGCGCTCCAAACTGCTCGTAAATAGCATTTGAGGCGAATTTGGAGCAACTTTTGTTATATGTATTTTTCGTGTCCAGGGAGCCGAGAATCGTCGAAATATCAACTTACACGAAATGAAATATTTTTGTGATATTCTTGTTCCCCACGCTCCAAACTGCTCGTAAATAGCATTTGCAGCGAATTTGAATCAACTTTTGTTAGGATAATATATTTCGTGTCCAGGGAGCTGAGAATCCTCGAAAAATCGACTTACGCGAAATGAAAAATTTTTGTGATATTCTTGTTCCCCACACTCCAAACTACTCGTATATAGCATTTGCAGCGAATATGGAGCAACTATTGTTATATGTATATTTCGTGACCAGGGAGCCGAGAATCGTCGAAATATCAACTTACACGAAATGAAATATTTTTGTGATATTCTTGTTCCCCACGCTACAAACTGCTCGTAAATAGCATTTGCAGCGAATTTGGAGCAACTTTTGTTATATGTATATTTCGTTATCAGGGAGCCGAGATTCGTCGAAATATCGACTTACACGAAATGAAATATTTTTGTGATATTCTTGTTTACCTTACTCCAAACTGCTCTTATATAGCTTTTGCAGCGAATTTGGAGCAACTTTTGTTCAGAGTATATTTAGTGTCCAGGGAGCCGAGAATCGTCGAAATATCGACTTACACGAAATGAAAAATTTTTGTGATATTCTTGTTCCCCACACTCCAAACTGCTCGTACATAGCATTTGCAGCGAATTTGGAGCAACTTTTGTTATATGTATATTTCGTTACCAGGGAGTCGACAATCGTCGAAATATCGACTTACACGTAATGAAACATTTTTATGATATTCTTGTTCCCCGCGCTCCAAACTGCTCGTAAATAGCATTTGAGGCGAATTTGGAGCAACTTTTGTTATATGTATTTTTCGTGTCCAGGGAGCCGAGAATCGTCGAAATATCAACTTACACGAAATGAAATATTTTTGTGATATTCTTGTTCCCCACGCTCCAAACTGCTCGTAAATAGCATTTGCAGCGAATTTGGATCAACTTTTGTTATATGTATATTTCGTTATCAGGGAGCCGAGAATCGTCGAAATATCGACTTACACGAAATGAAATATTTTTGTGATATTCTTGTTTACCTTACTCCAAACTGCTCTTATATAGCTTTTGCAGCGAATTTGGAGCAACTCTTGTTCAGAGTATATTTAGTGTCCAGGGAGCCGAGTATCGTCGAAATATCGACTTACACGAAATGAAAAATTTTTGTGATATTCTTGTTCCCCACACTCCAAACTGCTCGTACATAGCATTTGCAGCGAATTTGGAGCAACTTTTGTTATATGTATATTTCGTTACCAGGGAGTCGAGAATCGTCGAAATATCGACTTACACGTAATGAAACATTTTTATGATATTCTTGTTCCCCGCGCTCCAAACTGCTCGTAAATAGCATTTGAGGCGAATTTGGAGCAACTTTTGTTATATGTATTTTTCGTGTCCAGGAAGCCGAGAATCGTCGAAATATCAACTTACACGAAATGAAATATTTTTGTGATATTCTTGTTCCCCACGCTCCAAACTGCTCGTAAATAGCATTTGCAGCGAATTTGGAGCAACTTTTGTTATATGTATATTTCGTTATCAGGGAGCCGAGAATCGTCGAAATATCGACTTACACGAAATGAAATATTTTTGTGATATTCTTGTTTACCTTACTCCAAACTGTTCTTATATAGCTTTTGCAGCGAATTTGGAGCAACTTTTGTTCAGAGTCAATTTAGTGTCCAGGGAGCCGAGAATCGTCGAAATATCGACTTACACGAAATGAAAAATTTTTGTGATATTCTTGTTCCCCACACACCAAACTTGTCGTATGTAGCTTTTGCAGCGAATTTCGAGCAACGTTTGTGGGGATAATATATTTCGTGTCCAGGGAGCTGAGAATCCTCGAAAAATCGAATTACGCGAAATGAAAAATTTTTGTGATATTCCTGTTTCCCAGGCTCCAAACTGCTCGTAAATAGCATTTGCAGCGAATTTGGAGCAACTTTTGTTATATGTATATTTCGTTACCAGGGAGCCGAGAATCGTAGAAATATCGACTTACACGTAATGAAACATTTTTATGATATTCTTGTTCCCCGCGCTCCAACCTGCTCGTAAATAGCATTTGAGGCGAATTTGGAGCAACTTTTGTTATATGTATATTTCGTGACCAGGGAGCTGAGAACCGGCGAAATATCGACTTAGGCGAAATGAAATAATTTTGTGATATTCTTGTTCCCCACACTCCAAACTGCTCGTATATAGCTTTTGCAGGATATTTGGAGCAACTTTTGTTCAGAGTATATTTAGTGTCCAGGGAGCCGAGAATCGTCGAAATATCGACTTACACGAAATGAAAAATTTTATGATATTCTTGTTCCCCACACTCCAAACTTGTCGTATATAGCTTTTGCAGCGAATATGGAGCAACTTTTGGTATATGTATGTTTCGTGACCAGGGAGCCGAGAATCGTCGAAATATCAACTTACACGAAATGAAATATTTTTGTGATATTCTTGTTCCCCACGCTCCAAACTGCTCGTAAATAGCATTTGCAGCAAATTTGGAGCAACTTTTGTTATATGTATATTTCGTTACCATGGAGTCGAGAATCGTCGAAATATCGACTTACACGAAATGAAAGATTTTTGTGATATTCTTGTTCCCCACACACCAAACTTGTCGTATGTAGCATTTGAAGCGAATTTCGAGCAACGTTTGTTAGGATAATATATTTCGTGTCCAGGGAGCTGAGAATCCTCGAAAAATCGAATTACGCGAAATGAAAAATGTTTGTGATATTCCTGTTTCCCACGCTCCAAACTGCTCGTAAATAGCATTTGCAGCGAATTAGGAGCAACTTTTGTTATATGTATATTTCGTTACCAGGGAGCCGAGAATCATAGAAATATCGACTTACACGTAATGAAACATTTTTATGATATTCTTGTTCCCCGCGCTCCAACCTGCTCGTAAATAGCATTTGAGGCGAATTTGGAGCAACTTTTGTTATATGTATATTTCGTGACCAGGGAGCCGAGAATCGTCGAAATATCGACTTACACGAAATGAAAATTTTTTGTGATATTCTTGTTCCCCACACACCAAACTTGTCGTATGTAGCTTTTGCAACGAATTTGGAGCAACGTTTGTTAGGATAATATATTTCGTGTCCAGGGAGCTGAGAATCCTCGAAAAATCGAATTACGCGAAATGAAAAATTTTTGTGATATTCCTGTTTCCCACGCTCCAAACTGCTCGTAAATAGCATTTGCAGCGAATTTGGAGCAACTTTTGTTATATGTATATTTCGTAACCAGGGAGCCGAGAATCGTCGAAATATCGACTTACACGAAATGAAATATTTTTGTGATATTCTTGTTTACCTTACTCCAAACTGTTCTTATATAGCTTTTGCAGCGAATTTGGAGCAACTTTTGTTCAGAGTCAATTTAGTGTCCAGGGAGCCGAGAATCGTCGAAATATCGACTTACACGAAATGAAAAATTTTTGTGATATTCTTGTTCCCCACACACCAAACTTACGCGAAATGAAAAATTTTTGTGATATTCCTGTTTCCCACGCTCCAAACTGCTCGTAAATAGCATTTGCAGCGAATTTGGAGCAACTTTTGTTATATGTATATTTCGTTACCAGGGAGCCGAGAATCGTAGAAATATCGACTTACACGTAATGAAACATTTTTATGATATTCTTGTTCCCCGCGCTCCAACCTGCTCGTAAATAGCATTTGAGGCGAATTTGGAGCAACTTTTGTTATATGTATATTTCGTGACCAGGGAGTTGAGAACCGGCGAAATATCGACTTAGGCGAAATGAAATAATTTTGTGATATTCTTGTTCCCCACACTCCAAACTGCTCGTATATAGCTTTTGCAGGATATTTGGAGCAACTTTTGTTCAGAGTATATTTAGTGTCCAGGGAGCCGAGAATCGTCGAAATATCGACTTACACGAAATGAAAAATTTTATGATATTCTTGTTCCCCACACTCCAAACTTGTCGTATATAGCTTTTGCAGCGAATTTGGAGCAACGTTTGTGGGGATAATATATTTCGTGTCCAGGGAGCTGAGAATCCTCGAAAATCGACTTACGCGAAATGAAACATTTTTGTGATATTCTTGTTCCCCACGCTCCAAACTACTCGTATATAGCATTTGCAGCGAATATGGAGCAACTTTTGGTATATGTATGTTTCGTGACCAGGGAGCCGAGAATCGTCGAAATATCAACTTACACGAAATGAAATATTTTTGTGATATTCTTGTTCCCCACGCTTCAAACTGCTCGTAAATAGCATTTGCAGCAAATTTGGAGCAACTTTTGTTATATGTATATTTCGTTACCATGGAGTCGAGAATCGTCGAAATATCGACTTACACGAAATGAAAGATTTTTGTGATATTCTTGTTCCCCACACACCAAACTTGTCGTATGTAGCATTTGCAGCGAATTTCGAGCAACGTTTGTTAGGATAATATATTTCGTGTCCAGGGAGCTGAGAATCTTCGAAAAATCGAATTACGCGAAATGAAAAATGTTTGTGATATTCCTGTTTCCCACGCTCCAAACTGCTCGTAAATAGCATTTGCAGCGAATTAGGAGCAACTTTTGTTATATGTATATTTCGTTACCAGGGAGCCGAGAATCGTAGAAATATCGACTTACACGTAATGAAACATTTTTATGATATTCTTGTTCCCCGCGCTCCAACCTGCTCGTAAATAGCATTTGAGGCGAATTTGGAGCAACTTTTGTTATATGTATATTTCGTAACCAGGGAGCCGAGAATCGTCGAAATATCGACTTACACGAAATGAAAATTTTTTGTGATATTCTTGTTCCCCACACACCAAACTTGTCGTATGTAGCTTTTGCAGCGAATTTCGAGCAACGTTTGTTAGGATAATATATTTCGTGTCCAGGGAGCTGAGAATCCTCGAAAAATCGAATTACGCGAAATGAAAAATTTTTGTGATATTCCTGTTTCCCACGCTCCAAACTGCTCGTAAATAGCATTTGCAGCGAATTTGGAGCAACTTTTGTTATATGTATATTTCGTTACCAGGGAGCCGAGAATCGTAGAAATATCGACTTACACGAAATGAAAAATTTTTGTGATATTCTTGTTCCCCACACACCAAATTTGTCGTATGTTGCTTTTGCAGCGAATTTCGAGCAACGTTTGTTAGGATAATATATTTCGTGTCCAGGGAGCCGAGAATCGTAGAAATATCGACTTACACGTAATGAAACATTTTTATGATATTCTTGTTCCCCGCGCTCCAACCTGCTCGTAAATAGCATTTGAGGCGAATTTGGAGCAACTTTTGTTATATGTATATTTCGTGACCAGGGAGCTGAGAACCGGCGAAATATCGACTTAGGCGAAAAGAAAAAATTTTGTGATATTCTTGTTCCCCACACTCCAAACTGCTCGTATATAGCTTTTGCAGCGAATTTGGAGCAACTTTTGTTCAGAGTATATTTAGTGTCCAGGGAGCCGAGAATCGTCGAAATATCGACTTACACGAAATGAAAAATTTTTGTGATATTCTAGTTCCCCACACTCCAAACTTGTCGTATATAGCTTTTGCAGCGAATTTGGAGCAACGTTTGTTAGGATAATATATTTCGTGTCCAGGGAGCTGAGGATCCTCGAAAAATCAAATTACGGCAAATGAAAAATGTTTGTGATATTCTTGTTCCCCACGCTCCAAACTGCTCTAAAATAGCATTTGCAGCGAATATGGAGCAACTATTGTTATATGTATATTTCGTGACCAGGGAGACGAGAATCGTCGAAATATCGACTTACACGAAATGAAATATTTTTGTGATATTCTTGTTCCCCACACTCCAAACTGCTCGTATATAGCTTTTGCAGCGAATTTGGAGCAACTTTTGTTCAGAGTATATTTAGTGTCCAGGGAGCCGAGAATCGTCGAAATATCAACTTACACGAAATGAAAAATTTTTGTGATATTCTTGTTCCCCACACTCCAAAATTGTCGTATATATCTTTTGCAGCGTATTTGGAGCAACGTTTGTTAGGATAATATATTTCGTGTCCAGGGAGCTGAGGATCCTCGAAAAATCAAATTACGCGAAATAAAAAATGTTTGTGATATTCTTGTTCCCCACGCTCCAAGCTGCTCGTAAATAGCATTTGCAGCGAATATGGAGCAACTATTGTTATAT
Organism: Hymenopus coronatus; assembly: GCA_030762935.1. NCBI lineage: Eukaryota > Metazoa > Arthropoda > Insecta > Mantodea > Hymenopodidae > Hymenopus > Hymenopus coronatus. The sequence continues at coordinate 163,667,880 of CM060892.1, forward strand.
GTATATTTCGTGACCAGGGAACCGAGAATCGTCGAAATATCAACTTACACGAAATGATATATTTTAGTGATATTCTTGTTCCCCACGCTCCAAACTGCTCGTAAATAGCATTTGCAGCAAATTTGGAGCACTTTTGTTATATGTATATTTCGTTACCAGGGAGTCGAGAATCGTCCAAATATCGACTTACACGTAATGAAACATTTTTATGATATTCTTGTTCCCCGCGCTCCAAACTGCTCGAAAATAGCATTTGAGGCGAATTTGGAGCAACGTTTGGTATATGTATATTTCGTGACCAGGGAGCTGAGAATCGTCGAAATATCGACTTACACGAAATGAAAATTTTTTGTGATATTCTTGTTCCCCACACACCAAACTTGTCGTATGTAGCTTTTGCAGCGAATTTCGAGCAACGTTTGTTAGGATAATATATTTCGTGTCCAGGGAGCTGAGAATCCTCGAAAAATCGAATTACGCGAAATGAAAAATTTTTGTGATATTCCTGTTTCCCACGCTCCAAACTGCTCGTAAATAGCATTTGCAGCGAATTTGGAGCAACTTTTGTTATATGTATATTTCGTTACCAGGGAGCCGAGAATCGTAGAAATATCGACTTACACGAAATGAAAAATTTTTGTGATATTCTTGTTCCCCACACACCAAATTTGTCGTATGTTGCTTTTGCAGCGAATTTCGAGCAACGTTTGTTAGGATAATATATTTCGTGTCCAGGGAGCCGAGAATCGTAGAAATATCGACTTACACGTAATGAAACATTTTTATGATATTCTTGTTCCCCGCGCTCCAACCTGCTCGTAAATAGCATTTGAGGCGAATTTGGAGCAACTTTTGTTATATGTATATTTCGTGACCAGGGAGCTGAGAACCGGCGAAATATCGACTTAGGCGAAAAGAAAAAATTTTGTGATATTCTTGTTCCCCACACTCCAAACTGCTCGTATATAGCTTTTGCAGCGAATTTGGAGCAACTTTTGTTCAGAGTATATTTAGTGTCCAGGGAGCCGAGAATCGTCGAAATATCGACTTACACGAAATGAAAAATTTTTGTGATATTCTAGTTCCCCACACTCCAAACTTGTCGTATATAGCTTTTGCAGCGAATTTGGAGCAACGTTTGTTAGGATAATATATTTCGTGTCCAGGGAGCTGAGGATCCTCGAAAAATCAAATTACGGCAAATGAAAAATGTTTGTGATATTCTTGTTCCCCACGCTCCAAACTGCTCTAAAATAGCATTTGCAGCGAATATGGAGCAACTATTGTTATATGTATATTTCGTGACCAGGGAGACGAGAATCGTCGAAATATCGACTTACACGAAATGAAATATTTTTGTGATATTCTTGTTCCCCACACTCCAAACTGCTCGTATATAGCTTTTGCAGCGAATTTGGAGCAACTTTTGTTCAGAGTATGTTTAGTGTCCAGGGAGCCGAGAATCGTCGAAATATCAACTTACACGAAATGAAAAATTTTTGTGATATTCTTGTTCCCCACACTCCAAAATTGTCGTATATATCTTTTGCAGCGTAGTTGGAGCAACGTTTGTTAGGATAATATATTTCGTGTCCAGGGAGCTGAGGATCCTCGAAAAATCAAATTACGCGAAATAAAAAATGTTTGTGATATTCTTGTTCCCCACGCTCCAAGCTGCTCGTAAATAGCATTTGCAGCGAATATGGAGCAACTATTGTTATATGTATATTTCGTGACCAGGGAACCGAGAATCGTCGAAATATCAACTTACACGAAATGATATATTTTAGTGATATTCTTGTTCCCCACGCTCCAAACTGCTCGTAAATAGCATTTGCAGCAAATTTGGAGCAACTTTTGTTATATGTATATTTCGTTACCAGGGAGTCGAGAATCGTCCAAATATCGACTTACACGTAATGAAACATTTTTATGATATTCCCTGTTCCCCGCGCTCCAAACTGCTCGAAAATAGCATTTGAGGCGAATTTGGAGCAACGTTTGGTATATGTATATTTCGTGACCAGGGAGCTGAGAATCGTCGAAATATCGACTTACACGAAATGAAATATTTTTGTGATATTCTTGTTTACCTTACTCCAAACTGCTCTTATATAGCTTTTGCAGCGAATTTGGAGCAACTTTTGTTCAGAGTATATTTAGTGTCCAGGGAGCCGAGAATCGTGGAAATATCGACTGACACGAAATGAAAAAATTTTGTGATATTCTTGTTCCCCACACTCCAAACTTCTCGTATATAGCTTTTGCAGCGAATTTGGAGCGTTTGTTAGGATAATATATTTCGTGTCCAGGGAGCTGAGAATCCTCGAAAAATCGACTTACGCGAAATGAAAAAAGTTTGTAATATTCTTGTTCCCCACGCTCCAAACTGCTAGTATATAGCATTTGCAGCGAATTTGGAGCAACTTTTGTTATATGTATTTTTCGTGTCCAGGGAGCCGAGAATCGTCGAAATATCGACTTACACGAAATGAAATATTTTTGTGATATTCTTGTTTACCTTACTCCAAACTGCTCTTATATAGCTTTTGAAGCGAATTTGGAGCAACTTTTGTTCAGAGTACATTTAGTGAAAGGGAGCCGAGAATCGTCGAAATATCAACTTACACGAAATGAAAAATTTTTGTGATATTCTTGTTCCCCACACTCCAAACTGCTCGTATATAGCATTTGCAGGGAATTTGGAGCAACTTTTGTTATATGTATTTTTCGTGTCCAGGGAGCCGAGAATCGTCGAAATATCAACTTACACGAAATGAAAAATGTTTGTGATATTCTTGTTCCCCACGCTCCAAACTGCTCTTAAATAGCATTTGCAGCGAATTTGGAGCAACTTTTGGTATATGTATATTTCGTGACCAGGGAGCCGAGAATTGTCGAAATATCGACTTACACGTAATGAAACATTTTTATGTTTTTCTTGTTCCCCGCGCTCCAAACTACTCGAAAATAGCATTTGAGGCGAATTTGGAGCGTTTGTTAGGATAATATATTTCGTGTCCAGGGAGCTGAGACACCTCGAAAAATCGACTTACGCGAAATGAAAAATTTTTGTAATATTCTTGTTCCGCACGCTCCAAACTGCTCGTAAATAGCATTTGCAGCGAATTTGGAGCAACTTTTGTTATATGTATATTTCGTTACCAGGGAGCCGAGAATCGTAGAAATATCGACTTACACGTAATGAAACATTTTTATGATATTCTTGTTCCCCGCGCTCCAACCTGCTCGTAAATAGCATTTGAGGCGAATTTGGAGCAACTTTTGTTATATGTATATTTCGTGACCAGGGAGCTGAGAACCGGCGAAATATCGACTTAGGCGAAATGAAAAAATTTTGTGATATTCTTGTTCCCCACACTCCAAACTGCTCGTATATAGCTTTTGCAGCGAATTTGGAGCAACTTTTGTTCAGAGTATATTTAGTGTCCAGGGAGCCGAGAATCGTCGAAATATCGACTTACACGAAATGAAAAATTTTTGTGATATTCTTGTTCCCCACACTCCAAACTTGTCGTATATAGCTTTTGCAACGAATTTGGAGCAACGTTTGTTAGGATAATATATTTCGTGTCCAGGGAGCTGAGAATCCTCCAAAAATCGACTTACGCGAAATGAAAAATTTTTGTGATATTCTTGTTCCCCGCGCTCCAAACTGCTCGAAAATAGCATTTGAGGCGAATTTGGAACAACGTTTGGTATATGTATATTTCGTGACCAGGGAGCTGAGAATCGTCGAAATATCGACTTACACGAAATGAAATATTTTTGTGATATTCTTGTTTACCTTACTCCAAACTGCTCTTATATAGCTTTTGCAGCGAATTTGGAGCAACTTTTGTTCAGAGTATATTTAGTGTCCAGGGAGCCGAGAATCGTCGAAATATCGACTTACACGAAATGAAGAATTTTTATGATATTCTTGTTCCCCACACTCCAAACTGCTCGTATATAGCATTTGCAGCGTATTTGGAGCGACTTTATTTATATGTATTTTTCGTGTCCAGGGAGCCGAGAATCGTCGAAATATCAACTTACACGAAATGAAATATTTTTGTGATATTCTTGTTCCCCTCGCTCCAAACTGCTCGTACATAGCATTTGCAGCGAATTTGGAGCAACTTTTGATATATGTATATTTCGTTACCAGGGAGTCGAGAATCGTCGAAATATCGACTTACACGTAATGAAACATTTTTATGATATTCTTGTTCTCCGCGCTCCAAATTGCTCGAAAATAGCATTTGAGGCGAATTTGGAGCAACGTTTGGTATATGTATATTTCGTGACCAGGGAGCTGATAATCGTCGAAATATCGACTTACACGAAATGAAATAATTTTGTGATATTCTTGTTTACCTTACTCCAAACCGCTCTTATATAGCTTTTGCAGCGAATTTGGAGCAACTTTTGTTCAGAGTATATTTAGTGTCCAGGGAGCCGAGAATCGTCGAAATATCGACTTACACGAAATGAAAAAATTTTGTGATATTCTTGTTCCCCACACTCCAAACTTGTCGTATATAGCTTTTGCAGCGAATTTGGAGCAACGTTTGTTAGGATAATATATTTCGTGTCCAGGGAGCTGAGGATCCTCGAAAAATCAAATTACGCGAAATGAAAAATGTTTGTGATATTCTTGTTCCCCACGCTCCAAACTGCTCGTAAATAGCATTTGCAGCGAATTTGGAGCAACTTTTGTTATATGTATATTTCGTGACCAGTGAGCCGAGAATCGTCGAAATATCAACTTACACGAAATGAAATATTTTTGTGATATTCTTGTTCCCCACGCTCCAAACTGCTCGTAAATAGCATTTGCAGCAAATTTGGAGCAACTTTTGTTATATGTATATTTCGTTACCAGGGAGTCGAGTATCGTCGAAATATCGACTTACACGTAATGAAACATTTTTATGATATTCTTGTTCCCCGCGCTCCAAACTGCTCGTAAATAGCATTTGCAGCGAATATGGAGCAACTATTGTTATATGTATATTTCGTGACCAGGGAGCCGAGAATCGTCGAAATATCAAATTACGCGAAATGAAAAATGTTTGTGATATTCTTGTTCCCCGCGCTCCAAACTGCTCGAAAATAGCATTTGAGGCGAATTTGGAGCAACGTTTGGTATATGTATATTTCGTGACCAGGGAGCTGAGAATCGTCGAAATATCGACTTACACGAAATGAAATATTTTTGTGATATTCTTGTTTACCTTACTCCAAACTGCTCTTATATAGCTTTTGCAGCGAATTTGGAGCAACTTTTGTTATATGTATATTTCGCTATCAGGGAACCGAGAATCGTCGAAATATCGACTTACACGAAATGAAATATTTTTGTGATATTCTTGTTTACCTTACTCCAAACTGCTCTTATATAGCTTTTGCAGCGAATTTGGAGCAACTTTTGTTCAGAGTATATTTAGTGTCCAGGGAGCCGAGAATCGTCGAAATATCGACTTACACGAAATGAAGAATTTTTGTGATATTCTTGTTCCCCACACTCCAAACTGCTCGTATATAGCATTTGCAGCGTATTTGGAGCGACTTTATTTATATGTACTTTTCGTGTCCAGGGAGCCGAGAATCGTCGAAATATCAACTTACTCGAAATGAAATATTTTTGTGATATTCTTGATCCCCTCGCTCCAAACTGCTCGTACATAGCATTTGCAGCGAATTTGGAGCAACTTTTGTTATATGTATATTTCGTGACCAGTGAGCCGAGAATCGTCGAAATATCAACTTACACGAAATGAAATATTTTTGTGATATTCTTGTTCCCCACGCTCCAAACTACTCGTATATAGCATTTGCAGCGAACTTGGAGCAACTTTTGTTATATGTATTTTTCGTGTCCAGGGAGCCAGGAATCGTCGAAATATCGACTTACACGAAATGAAAAATTTTTGTGATATTCTTGTTCCCCACACTCCAAACTTGTCGTATATAGCGTTTGCAGCGAATTTCGAGCAACGTTTGTTAGGATAATATATTTCGTGTCCAGGGAGCTGAGGATCCTCGAAAAATCAAATTACGGGAAATGAAACATGTTTGTGATATTCTTGTTCCCCGCGCTCCAAACTGCTCGAAAATAGCATTTGAGGCGAATTTGGAGCAACGTTTGGTATATGTATATTTCGTGACCAGGGAGCTGAGAATCGTCGAAATATCGACTTACACGAAATGAAATATTTTTGGGATATTCTTGTTTACCTTACTCCAAACTGCTCTTATATAGCTTTTGCAGCGAATTTGGAGCAACTTTTGTTATATGTATATTTCGCTATCAGGGAACCGAGAATCGTCGAAATATCGACTTACACGAAATGAAATATTTTTGTGATATTCTTGTTTACCTTACTCCAAACTGCTCTTATATAGCTTTTGCAGCGAATTTGGAGCAACTTTTGTTATATGTATATTTCGCTATCAGGGAGCCGAGAATCGTCGAAATATCGACTTACACGAAATGAAAAATTTTTGTGATATTCTTGTTCCCCACACTCCAAACTTGTCGTATATAGCGATTGCAGCGAATTTCGAGCAACGTTTGTTAGGATAATATATTTCGTGTCCAGGGAGCTGAGGATCCTCGAAAAATCAAATTACGGGAAATGAAAAATGTTTGTGATATTCTTGTTCCCCACGCTCCAAACTGCTCGTAAATAGCATTTGCAGCGAATATGGAGCAACTATTGTTATATGTATATTTCGTGACCAGGGAGCCGAGAATCGTCGAAATATCGACTTACACGAAATGAAATATTTTTGTGATATTCTTGTTTACCTTACTCCAAACTGCTCTTATATAGCTTTTGCAGCGAATTTGGAGCAACTTTTGTTCAGAGTATATTTAGTGTCCAGGGAGCCGAGAATCGTCGAAATATCGACTTACACGAAATGAAAAATTTTTGTGATATTCTTGTTCCCCACACTCCAAACTGCTCGTATATAGCATTTGCAGCGAATTTGGAGCGACTTTATTTATATGTATTTTTCGTGTCCAGGGAGCCGAGAATCATCGAAATATCAACTTACACGAAATGAAATATTTTTGTGATATTCTTGTTCCCCTCGCTCCAAACTGCTCGTACATAGCATTTGAGGCGAATTTGGAGCAACGTTTGGTATATGTATATTTCGTGACCAGGGAGCTGAGAATCGTCGAAATATCGACTTACACGAAATAAAATAATTTTGTGATATTCTTGTTTACCTTACTCCAAACCGCTCTTATATAGCTTTTGCAGCGAATTTGGAGCAACTTTTGTTCAGAGTATATTTAGTGTCCAGGGAGCCGAGAATCGTCGAAATATCGACTGACACGAAATGAAAAATTTTTGTGATATTCTTGTTCCCCACACTCCAAACTGCTCTTAAATAGCATTTGCAGCGAATATGGAGCAACTTTTGGTATATGTATATTTCGTGACCAGGGAGACGAGAATCGTCGAAATATCGACTTACACGAAATGAAATATTTTTGTGATATTCTTGTTCCCCACACTCCAAACTGCTCGTATATAGCTTTTGCAGCGAATTTGGAGCAACGTTTGGTAGGATAATATATTTCGTGACCAGGGAGCCGAGAATCGTCGAAATATCAACTTACACGAAATGAGAAATTTTTGTGATATTCTTGTTCCCCACACTCCAAAATTGTCGTATATAGCTTTTGCAGCGAATTTGGAGCAACGTTTGTTAGGATAATATATTTCGTGTCCAGGGAGCTGAGGATCCTCGAAAAATCAAATTACGCGAAATGAAAAATGTTTGTGATATTCTAGTTCCCCACGCTCCAAGCTGCTCGTAAATAGCATTTGCAGCGAATATGGAGCAACTATTGTTATATGTATATTTCGTGACCAGGGAACCGAGAATCGTCGAAATATCAACTTACACGAAATGATATATTTTAGTGATATTCATGTTCCCCACGCTCCAAACTGCTCGTAAATAGCATTTGCAGCAAATTTGGAGCAACTTTTGTTATATGTATATTTCGTTACCAGGGAGTCGAGAATCGTCGAAATATCGACTTACACGTAATGAAACATTTTTATGATATTCTTGTTCCCCGCGCTCCAAACTGCTCGAAAATAGCATTTGAGGCGAATTTGGAGCAACGTTTGGTATATGTATATTTCGTGACCAGGGAGCTGAGAATCGTCGAAATATCGACTTACACGAAACGAAATATTTTTGTGATATTCTTGTTTACCTTACTCCAAACCGCTCTTATATAGCTTTTGCAGCGAATTTGGAGCAACTTTTGTTCAGAGTATATTTAGTGTCCAGGGAGCCGAGAATCGTCGAAATATCGACTTACACGAAATGAAAAATTTTTGTGATATTCTTGTTCCCCACACTCCAAACTTGTCGTATATAGCTTTTGCAGCGAATTTGGAGCAACGTTTGTTAGGATAATATATTTCGTGTCCAGGGAGCTGAGGATCCTCGAAAAATCAAATTACGCGAAATGAAAAATGTTTGTGATATTCTTGTTCCCCACGCTCCAAACTGCTCGTAAATAGCATTTGCAGCGAATATGGAGCTACTATTGTTATATGTATATTTCGTGACCAGGGAGTCGAGAATCGTCGAAATATCGACTTACACGTAATGAAACATTTTAATGATATTCTTGTTCCCCGCGCTCCATACTGCTCGAAAATAGCATTTGAGGCGAATTTGGAGCAGCGTTTGGTATATGTATATTTCGTGACCAGGGAGCTGAGAATCGTCGAAATATCGACTTACACGAAATGAAATATTTTTGTGATATTCTTGTTTACCTTACTCCAAACCGCTCTTATATAGCTTTTGCAGCGAATTTGGAGCAACTTTTGTTCAGAGTATATTTAGTGTCCAGGGAGCCGAGAATCGTCGAAATATCGACTTACTCGAAATGAAAATTTTTTGTGATATTCTTGTTCCCCACACTCCAAACTTGTCGTATATAGTTTTTGCAGCGAATTTGGAGCAACGTTTGTTAGGATAATATATTTCGTGTCCATGGAGCTGAGAATCCTCCAAAAATCGACTTACGCGAAATGAAAAATTTTTGTGATATTCTGGTTCCCCACGCTCCAAACTACTCGTATATAGCATTTGCAGCGAACTTGGAGCAACTTTTGTTATATGTATTTTTCGTGTCCAGGGAGCCGAGAATCGTCGAAATATCGACTTACACGAAATGAAATATTTTTGTGATATTCTTGTTTACCTTACTCCAAACTGCTCTTATATAGCTTTTGCAGCGAATTTGGAGCAACTTTTGTTCAGAGTATATTTAGTGTCCAGGGAGCCGCGAATCGTCGAAATATCCACTTACACGAAATGAAAAATTTTTGTGATATTCTTGTTCCCCACACTCCAAACTGCTCGTATATAGCATTTGCAGCGAATTTGGAGCGAATTTATTTATATTTTTTTTCGTGTCCAGGGAGCCGAGAATCGTCGAAATATCAACTTACACGAAATGAAATATTTTTGTGATATTCTTGTTCCCCTCGCTCCAAACTGCTCGTACATAGCATTTGCAGCGAATTTGGAGCAACTTTTGTTATATGTATATTTCGTTACCAGGGAGTCGAGAATCCTCGAAATATCGACTTACACGTAATGAAACATTTTTATGATATTCTTGTTCCCCACACTCCAAACTTGTCGTATATAGTTTTTGCAGCGAATTTGGAGCAACGTTTGTTAGGATAATATATTTCGTGTCCATGGAGCTGAGAATCCTCCAAAAATCGACTTACGCGAAATGAAAAATTTTTGTGACATTCTGGTTCCCCACGCTCCAAACTACTCGTATATAGCATTTGCAGCGAACTTGGAGCAACTTTTGTTATATGTATTTTTCGTGTCCAGGGAGCCGAGAATCGTCGAAATATCGACTTACACGAAATGAAACATTTTTGTGATATTCTTGTTCCCCACACTCCAAACTTGTCGTATATAGCTTTTGCAGCGAATGTGGAGCAACGTTTGTTAGGATAATATATTTCGTGTCCAGGGAGCTGAGGATCCTCGAAAAATCAAATTACGCGAAATGAAAAATGTTTTTTGATATTCTTGTTCCCCACGCTCCAAACTGCTCGTAAATAGCATTTGCAGCGAATATGGAGTAACTATTGTTATATGTATATTTCGTGACCAGGGAGCCGAGAATCGTCGAAATATCAACTTACACGAAATGAAATATTTTTGTGATATTCTTGTTCCCCACGCTCCAAACTGCTCGTAAATAGCATTTGCAGCAAATTTGGAGCAACTTTTGTTATATGTATATTTCGTTACCAGGGAGTCGAGAATCGTCGAAATATCGACTTACACGTAATGAAACATTTTTATGATATTCTTGTTCCCCGCGCTCCAAACTGCTCGAAAATAGCATTTGAGGCGAATTTGGAGCAACGTTTGGTATATGTATATTTCGTGACCAGGGAGCTGAGAATCGTCGAAATATCGACTTACACGAAATGAAATATTTTTGTGATATTCTTGTTTACCTTACTCCAAACTGCTCTTATATAGCTTTTGCAGCGAATTTGGAGCAACTTTTTTTCAGAGTATATTTAGTGTCCAGGGAGCCGAGAATCGTGGAAATATCGACTGACAAGAAATGAAAAATTTTTGTGATATTCTTGTTCCCCACACTCCAAACTTCTCGTATATAGCTTTTGCAGCGAATTTGGAGCGTTTGTTAGGATAATATATTTCGTGTCCAGTGAGCTGAGTATCCTCGAAAAATCGACTTACGCGAAATGAAAAATGTTTGTAATATTCTTGTTCCCCACGCTCCAAACTGCTCGTATATAGCATTTGCAGCGAATTTGGAGCAACTTTTGTTATATGTATTTTTCGTGTCCAGGGAGCCGAGAATCGACGAAATATCGACTTACACGAAATGAAATATTTTTGTGATATTCTTGTTTACCTTACTCCAAACTGCTCTTATATAGCTTTTGCAGCGAATTTGGAGCAACTTTTGTTCAGAGTATATTTAGTGTCCAGGGATCCGAGAATCGTCGAAATATCGACTTACACGAAATGAAAAATTTTTGTGATATTCTTGTTCCCCACACTCCAAACTGCTCGTATATAGCATTTGCAGCAAATTTGGAGCAACTTTTGGTATATGTATATTTCGTGACCAGGGAGCCGAGAATTGTCGAAATATCGACTTACACGTAATGAAACATTTTTATGTTATTCTTGTTCCCCGCGCTCCAAACTGCTCGAAAATAGCATTTGAGGCGAATTTGGAGCGTTTGTTAGGATAATATATTTCGTGTCCAGGGAGCTGAGACACCTCGAAAAATCGACTTACGCGAAATGAAAAATTTTTGTAATATTCTTGTTCCGCACGCTCCAAATTGCTCGTATATAGCATTTGCAGCGAATTTGGAGCAACTTTTGTTCCGAGTATATTTAGTGTCCAGGGAGCCGAGAATCGTCGAAATATCGACTTACACGAAATGAAAATTTTTTGTGATATTCTTGTTCCCCACGCTCCAAACTTGTCGTATATAGCGTTTGCAGCGAATTTCGAGCGTTTGTTAGGATAATATATTTCGTGTCCAGGGAGCTGAGGATCCTCGAAAAATCAAATTACGGCAAATGAAAAATGTTTGTGATATTCTTGTTCCCCACGCTCCAAACTGCTCGTAAATAGCATTTGCAGCGAATATGGAGCTACTATTGTTATATGTATATTTCGTGACCAGGGAGTCGAGAATCGTCGAAATATCGACTTACACGTAATGAAACATTTTAATGATATTCTTGTTCCCCGCGCTCCATACTGCTCGAAAATAGCATTTGAGGCGAATTTGGAGCAACGTTTGGTATATGTATATTTCGTGACCAGGGAGCTGAGAATCGTCGAAATATCGACTTACACGAAATGAAATATTTTTGTGATATTCTTGTTTACCTTACTCCAAACCGCTCTTATATAGCTTTTGCAGCGAATTTGGAGCAACTTTTGTTCAGAGTATATTTAGTGTCCAGGGAGCCGAGAATCGTCGAAATATCGACTTACTCGAAATGAAAAATTTTTGTGATATTCTTGTTCCCCACACTCCAAACTTGTCGTATATAGTTTTTGCAGCGAATTTGGAGCAACGTTTGTTAGGATAATATATTTCGTGTCCATGGAGCTGAGAATCCTCCAAAAATCGACTTACGCGAAATGAAAAATTTTTGTGATATTCTGGTTCCCCACGCTCCAAACTACTCGTATATAGCATTTGCAGCGAACTTGGAGCAACTTTTGTTATATGTATTTTTCGTGTCCAGGGAGCCGAGAATCGTCGAAATATCGACTTACACGAAATGAAATATTTTTGTGATATTCTTGTTTACCTTACTCCAAACTGCTCTTATATAGCTTTTGCAGCGAATTTGGAGCAACTTTTGTTCAGAGTATATTTAGTGTCCAGGGAGCCGCGAATCGTCGAAATATCCACTTACACGAAATGAAAAATTTTTGTGATATTCTTGTTCCCCACACTCCAAACTGCTCGTATATAGCATTTGCAGCGAATTTGGAGCGAATTTATTTATATTTTTTTTCGTGTCCAGGGAGCCGAGAATCGTCGAAATATCAACTTACACGAAATGAAATATTTTTGTGATATTCTTGTTCCCCTCGCTCCAAACTGCTCGTACATAGCATTTGCAGCGAATTTGGAGCAACTTTTGTTATATGTATATTTCGTTACCAGGGAGTCGAGAATCCTCGAAATATCGACTTACACGTAATGAAACATTTTTATGATATTCTTGTTCCCCGCGCTCCAAACTGCTCGAAAATAGCATTTGAGGCGAATTTGGAGCAACGTTTGGTATATGTATATTTCGTGACCAGGGAGCTGAGAATCGTCGAAATATCGACTTACACGAAATGAAATATTTTTGTGATATTCTTGTTTACCTTACTCCAAACCGCTCTTATATAGCTTTTGCAGCGAATTTGGAGCAACTTTTGTTCAGAGTATATTTAGTGTCCAGGGAGCCGAGAATCGTCGAAATATCGACTTACTCGAAATGAAAAATTTTTGTGATATTCTTGTTCCCCACACTCCAAACTTGTCGTATATAGTTTTTGCAGCGAATTTGGAGCAACGTTTGTTAGGATAATATATTTCGTGTCCATGGAGCTGAGAATCCTCCAAAAATCGACTTACGCGAAATGAAAAATTTTTGTGACATTCTGGTTCCCCACGCTCCAAACTACTCGTATATAGCATTTGCAGCGAACTTGGAGCAACTTTTGTTATATGTATTTTTCGTGTCCAGGGAGCCGAGAATCGTCGAAATATCGACTTACACGAAATGAAACATTTTTGTGATATTCTTGTTCCCCACACTCCAAACTTGTCGTATATAGCTTTTGCAGCGAATGTGGAGCAACGTTTGTTAGGATAATATATTTCGTGTCCAGGGAGCTGAGGATCCTCGAAAAATCAAATTACGCGAAATGAAAAATGTTTTTTGATATTCTTGTTCCCCACGCTCCAAACTGCTCGTAAATAGCATTTGCAGCGAATATGGAGTAACTATTGTTATATGTATATTTCGTGACCAGGGAGCCGAGAATCGTCGAAATATCAACTTACACGAAATGAAATATTTTTGTGATATTCTTGTTCCCCACGCTCCAAACTGCTCGTAAATAGCATTTGCAGCAAATTTGGAGCAACTTTTGTTATATGTATATTTCGTTACCAGGGAGTCGAGAATCGTCGAAATATCGACTTACACGTAATGAAACATTTTTATGATATTCTTGTTCCCCGCGCTCCAAACTGCTCGAAAATAGCATTTGAGGCGAATTTGGAGCAACGTTTGGTATATGTATATTTCGTGACCAGGGAGCTGAGAATCGTCGAAATATCGACTTACACGAAATGAAATATTTTTGTGATATTCTTGTTTACCTTACTCCAAACTGCTCTTATATAGCTTTTGCAGCGAATTTGGAGCAACTTTTGTTCAGAGTATATTTAGTGTCCAGGGAGCCGAGAATCGTGGAAATATCGACTGACAAGAAATGAAAAATTTTTGTGATATTCTTGTTCCCCACACTCCAAACTTCTCGTATATAGCTTTTGCAGCGAATTTGGAGCGTTTGTTAGGATAATATATTTCGTGTCCAGTGAGCTGAGTATCCTCGAAAAATCGACTTACGCGAAATGAAAAATGTTTGTAATATTCTTGTTCCCCACGCTCCAAACTGCTCGTATATAGCATTTGCAGCGAATTTGGAGCAACTTTTGTTATATGTATTTTTCGTGTCCAGGGAGCCGAGAATCGACGAAATATCGACTTACACGAAATGAAATATTTTTGTGATATTCTTGTTTACCTTACTCCAAACTGCTCTTATATAGCTTTTGCAGCGAATTTGGAGCAACTTTTGTTCAGAGTATATTTAGTGTCCAGGGAGCCGAGAATCGTCGAAATATCGACTTACACGAAATGAAAAATTTTTGTGATATTCTTGTTCCCCACACTCCAAACTGCTCGTATATAGCATTTGCAGCAAATTTGGAGCAACTTTTGGTATATGTATATTTCGTGACCAGGGAGCCGAGAATTGTCGAAATATCGACTTACACGTAATGAAACATTTTTATGTTATTCTTGTTCCCCGCGCTCCAAACTGCTCGAAAATAGCATTTGAGGCGAATTTGGAGCGTTTGTTAGGATAATATATTTCGTGTCCAGGGAGCTGAGACACCTCGAAAAATCGACTTACGCGAAATGAAAAATTTTTGTAATATTCTTGTTCCGCACGCTCCAAATTGCTCGTATATAGCATTTGCAGCGAATTTGGAGCAACTTTTGTTCCGAGTATATTTAGTGTCCAGGGAGCCGAGAATCGTCGAAATATCGACTTACACGAAATGAAAATTTTTTGTGATATTCTTGTTCCCCACACTCCAAACTTGTCGTATATAGCGTTTGCAGCGAATTTCGAGCGTTTGTTAGGATAATATATTTCGTGTCCAGGGAGCTGAGGATCCTCGAAAAATCAAATTACGGCAAATGAAAAATGTTTGTGATATTCTTGTTCCCCACGCTCCAAACTGCTCGTAAATAGCATTTGCAGCGAATATGGAGCTACTATTGTTATATGTATATTTCGTGACCAGGGAGTCGAGAATCGTCGAAATATCGACTTACACGTAATGAAACATTTTAATGATATTCTTGTTCCCCGCGCTCCATACTGCTCGAAAATAGCATTTGAGGCGAATTTGGAGCAACGTTTGGTATATGTATATTTCGTGACCAGGGAGCTGAAAATCGTCGAAATATCGACTTACACGAAATGAAATATTTTTGTGATATTCTTGTTTACCTTACTCCAAACCGCTCTTATATAGCTTTTGCAGCGAATTTGGAGCAACTTTTGTTCAGAGTATATTTAGTGTCCAGGGAGCCGAGAATCGTCGAAATATCGACTTACTCGAAATGAAAAATTTTTGTGATATTCTTGTTCCCCACACTCCAAACTTGTCGTATATAGTTTTTGCAGCGAATTTGGAGCAACGTTTGTTAGGATAATATATTTCGTGTCCATGGAGCTGAGAATCCTCCAAAAATCGACTTACGCGAAATGAAAAATTTTTGTGATATTCTGGTTCCCCACGCTCCAAACTACTCGTATATAGCATTTGCAGCGAACTTGGAGCAACTTTTGTTATATGTATTTTTCGTGTCCAGGGAGCCGAGAATCGTCGAAATATCGACTTACACGAAATGAAATATTTTTGTGATATTCTTGTTTACCTTACTCCAAACTGCTCTTATATAGCTTTTGCAGCGAATTTGGAGCAACTTTTGTTCAGAGTATATTGAGTGTCCAGGGAGCCGCGAATCGTCGAAATATCCACTTACACGAAATGAAAAATTTTTGTGATATTCTTGTTCCCCACACTCCAAACTGCTCGTATATAGCATTTGCAGCGAATTTGGAGCGAATTTATTTATATTTTTTTTCGTGTCCAGGGAGCCGAGAATCGTCGAAATATCAACTTACACGAAATGAAATATTTTTGTGATATTCTTGTTCCCCTCGCTCCAAACTGCTCGTACATAGCATTTGCAGCGAATTTGGAGCAACTTTTGTTATATGTATATTTCGTTACCAGGGAGTCGAGAATCCTCGAAATATCGACTTACACGTAATGAAACATTTTTATGATATTCTTGTTCCCCGTGCTCCAAACTGCTCGAAAATAGCATTTGAGGCGAATTTGGAGCAACGTTTGGTATATGTATATTTCGTGACCAGGGAGCTGAGAATCGTCGAAATATCGACTTACACGAAATGAAATATTTTTGTGATATTCTTGTTTACCTTACTCCAAACCGCTCTTATATAGCTTTTGCAGCGAATTTGGAGCAACTTTTGTTCAGAGTATATTTAGTGTCCAGGGAGCCGAGAATCGTCGAAATATCGACTTACTCGAAATGAAAAATTTTTGTGATATTCTTGTTCCCCACACTCCAAACTTGTCGTATATAGTTTTTGCAGCGAATTTGGAGCAACGTTTGTTAGGATAATATATTTCGTGTCCATGGAGCTGAGAATCCTCCAAAAATCGACTTACGCGAAATGAAAAATTTTTGTGATATTCTGGTTCCCCACGCTCCAAACTACTCGTATATAGCATTTGCAGCGAACTTGGAGCAACTTTTGTTATATGTATTTTTCGTGTCCAGGGAGCCGAGAATCGTCGAAATATCGACTTACACGAAATGAAACATTTTTGTGATATTCTTGTTCCCCACACTCCAAACTTGTCGTATATAGCTTTTGCAGCGAATGTGGAGCAACGTTTGTTAGGATAATATATTTCGTGTCCAGGGAGCTGAGGATCCTCGAAAAATCAAATTACGCGAAATGAAAAATGTTTTTTGATATTCTTGTTCCCCACGCTCCAAACTGCTCGTAAATAGCACTTGCAGCGAATATGGAGCAACTATTGTTATATGTATATTTCGTGACCAGGGAGCCGAGAATCGTCGAAATATCAACTTACACGAAATGAAATATTTTTGTGATATTCTTGTTCCCCACGCTCCAAACTGCTCGTAAACAGCATTTGCAGCAAATTTGGAGCAACTTTTGTTATATGTATATTTCGTTACCAGGGAGTCGAGAATCGTCGAAATATCGACTTACACGTAATGAAACATTTTTATGATATTCTTGTTCCCCGCGCTCCAAACTGCTCGAAAATAGCATTTGAGGCGAATTTGGAGCAACGTTTGGTATATGTATATTTCGTGACCAGGGAGCTGAGAATCGTCGAAATATCGACTTACACGAAATGAAATATTTTTGTGATATTCTTGTTTACCTTACTCCAAACTGCTCTTATATAGCTTTTGCAGCGAATTTGGAGCAACTTTTGTTCAGAGTATATTTAGTGTCCAGGGAGCCGAGAATCGTCGAAATATCGACTTACTCGAAATGAAAAATTTTTGTGATATTCTTGTTCCCCACACTCCAAACTTGTCGTATATAGTTTTTGCAGCGAATTTGGAAAAACTTTGTTAGGATAATATATTTCGTGTCCATGGAGCTGAGAATCCTCCAAAAATCGACTTACGCGAAATGAAAAATTTTTGTGATATTCTGGTTCCCCACGCTCCAAACTACTCGTATATAGCATTTGCAGCGAACTTGGAGCAACTTTTGTTATATGTATTTTTCGTGTCCAGGGAGCCGAGAATCGTCGAAATATCGACTTACACGAAATGAAATATTTTTGTGATATTCTTGTTTACCTTACTCCAAACTGCTCTTATATAGCTTTTGCAGCGAATTTGGAGCAACTTTTGTTCAGAGTATATTTAGTGTCCAGGGAGCCGCGAATCGTCGAAATATCCACTTACACGAAATGAAAAATTTTTGTGATATTCTTGTTCCCCACACTCCAAACTGCTCGTATATAGCATTTGCAGCGAATTTGGAGCGAATTTATTTATATTTTTTTTCGTGTCCAGGGAGCCGAGAATCGTCGAAATATCAACTTACACGAAATGAAATATTTTTGTGATATTCTTGTTCCCCTCGCTCCAAACTGCTCGTACATAGCATTTGCAGCGAATTTGGAGCAACTTTTGTTATATGTACATTTCGTTACCAGGGAGTCGAGAATCCTCGAAATATCGACTTACACGTAATGAAACATTTTTATGATATTCTTGTTCCCCGTGCTCCAAACTGCTCGAAAATAGCATTTGAGGCGAATTTGGAGCAACGTTTGGTATATGTATATTTCGTGACCAGGGAGCTGAGAATCGTCGAAATATCGACTTACACGAAATGAAATATTTTTGTGATATTCTTGTTTACCTTACTCCAAACCGCTCTTATATAGCTTTTGCAGCGAATTTGGAGCAACTTTTGTTCAGAGTATATTTAGTGTCCAGGGAGCCGAGAATCGTCGAAATATCGACTTACTCGAAATGAAAAATTTTTGTGATATTCTTGTTCCCCACACTCCAAACTTGTCGTATATAGTTTTTGCAGCGAATTTGGAGCAACGTTTGTTAGGATAATATATTTCGTGTCCATGGAGCTGAGAATCCTCCAAAAATCGACTTACGCGAAATGAAAAATTTTTGTGATATTCTGGTTCCCCACGCTCCAAACTACTCGTATATAGCATTTGCAGCGAACTTGGAGCAACTTTTGTTATATGTATTTTTCGTGTCCAGGGAGCCGAGAATCGTCGAAATATCGACTTACACGAAATGAAACATTTTTGTGATATTCTTGTTCCCCACACTCCAAACTTGTCGTATATAGCTTTTGCAGCGAATGTGGAGCAACGTTTGTTAGGATAATATACTTCGTGTCCAGGGAGCTGAGGATCCTCGAAAAATCAAATTACGCGAAATGAAAAATGTTTTTTGATATTCTTGTTCCCCACGCTCCAAACTGCTCGTAAATAGCACTTGCAGCGAATATGGAGCAACTATTGTTATATGTATATTTCGTGACCAGGGAGCCGAGAATCGTCGAAATATCAACTTACACGAAATGAAATATTTTTGTGATATTCTTGTTCCCCACGCTCCAAACTGCTCGTAAATAGCATTTGCAGCAAATTTGGAGCAACTTTTGTTATATGTATATTTCGTTACCAGGGAGTCGAGAATCGTCGAAATATCGACTTACACGTAATGAAACATTTTTATGATATTCTTGTTCCCCGCGCTCCAAACTGCTCGAAAATAGCATTTGAGGCGAATTTGGAGCAACGTTTGGTATATGTATATTTCGTGACCAGGGAGCTGAGAATCGTCGAAATATCGACTTACACGAAATGAAATATTTTTGTGATATTCTTGTTTACCTTACTTCAAACTGCTCTTGTATAGCTTTTGCAGCGAATTTGGAGCAACTTTTGTTCAGAGTATATTTAGTGTCCAGGGAGCCGAGAATCGTGGAAATATCGACTGACAAGAAATGAAAAATTTTTGTGATATTCTTGTTCCCCACACTCCAAACTTCTCGTATATAGCTTTTGCAGCGAATTTGGAGCGTTTGTTAGGATAATATATTTCGTGTCCAGTGAGCTGAGTATCCTCGAAAAATCGACTTACGCGAAATGAAAAATGTTTGTAATATTCTTGTTCCCCACGCTCCAAACTGCTCGTATATAGCATTTGCAGCGAATTTGGAGCAACTTTTGTTATATGTATTTTTCGTGTCCAGGGAGCCGAGAATCGACGAAATATCGACTTACACGAAATGAAATATTTTTGTGATATTCTTGTTTACCTTACTCCAAACTGCTCTTATATAGCTTTTGCAGCGAATTTGGAGCAACTTTTGTTCAGAGTATATTTAGTGTCCAGGGAGCCGAGAATCGTCGAAATATCGACTTACACGAAATGAAAAATTTTTGTGATATTCTTGTTCCCCACACTCCAAACTGCTCGTATATAGCATTTGCAGCAAATTTGGAGCAACTTTTGGTATATGTATATTTCGTGACCAGGGAGCCGAAAATTGTCGAAATATCGACTTACACGTAATGAAACATTTTTATGTTATTCTTGTTCCCCGCGCTCCAAACTGCTCGAAAATAGCATTTGAGGCGAATTTGGAGCGTTTGTTAGGATAATATATTTCGTGTCCAGGGAGCTGAGACACCTCGAAAAATCGACTTACGCGAAATGAAAAATTTTTGTAATATTCTTGTTCCGCACGCTCCAAATTGCTCGTATATAGCATTTGCAGCGAATTTGGAGCAACTTTTGTTCCGAGTATATTTAGTGTCCAGGGAGCCGAGAATCGTCGAAATATCGACTTACACGAAATGAAAAATTTTTGTGATATTCTTGTTCCCCACACTCCAAACTTGTCGTATATAGCGTTTGCAGCGAATTTCGAGCGTTTGTTAGGATAATATATTTCGTGTCCAGGGAGCTGAGGATCCTCGAAAAATCAAATTACGGCAAATGAAAAATGTTTGTGATATTCTTGTTACCCACGCTCCAAAATGCTCTAAAATAGCATTTGCAGCGAATATATAGCAACTATTGTTATATGTATATTTCGTGACCAGGGAGACGAGAATCGTCGAAATATCGACTTACACGAAATGAAATATTTTTGTGATATTCTTGTTCCCCACACTCCAAACTGCTCGTATATAGCTTTTGCAGCGAATTTGGAGCAACTTTTGTTCAGAGTATATTTAGTGTCCAGGGAGCCGAGAATCGTCGAAATATCAACTTACACGAAATGAAAAATTTTTGTGATATTCTTGTTCCCCACACTCCAAACTTGTCGTATATAGCTTTTGCAGCGAATTTGGAGCAACGTTTGTTAGGATAATATATTTAGTGTCCAGGGAGCTGAGGATCCTCGAAAAATCAAATTACGCGAAATGAAAAATGTTTGTGATATTCTTGTTCCCCACGCTCCAAACTTGTCGTATATAGCTTTTGCAGCGAATTTGGAGCAACGTTTGTTAGGATAATATATTTCGTGTCCAGGGAGCTGAGGATCCTCGAAAAATCAAATTACGCGAAATGAAAAATGTTTGTGATATTCTTGTTCCCCACGCTCCAAACTGCTCGTAAATAGCATTTGCAGCAAATTTGGAGCAACTTTTGTTATATGTATATTTCGTTACCAGGGAGTCGAGAATCGTCGAAATATCGACTTACACGTAATGAAACATTTTTATGATATTCTTGTTCCCCGCGCTCCAAACTGCTCGAAAATAGCATTTGAGGCGAATTTGGAGCAACGTTTGGTATATGTATATTTCGTGACCAGGGAGCTGAGAATCGTCGAAATATCGACTTACACGAAATGAAATATTTTTGTGATATTCTTGTTTACCTTACTCCAAACTGCTCTTATATAGCTTTTGCAGCGAATTTGGAGCAACTTTTGTTCAGAGTATATTTAGTGTCCAGGGAGCCGAGAATCGTCGAAATATCGACTTACACGAAATGAAAAATTATTGTGATATTCTTGTTCCCCACACTCCAAACTGCTCGTATATAGCATTTGCAGCGAATTTGGAGCGACTTTATTTATATGTATTTTTCGTGTCCAGGGAGCCGAGAATCGTCGAAATATCAACTTACACGAAAAGAAATATTTTTGTGATATTCTTGTTCCCCTCGCTCCAAACTGCTCGTACATAGCATTTGCAGCGAATTTGGAGCAACTTTTGTTATATGTATATTTCGTTACCAGGGAGTCGAGAATCGTCGAAATATCGACTTACACGTAATGAAACATTTTTATGATATTCTTGTTCCCCGCGCTCCAAATTGCTCGAAAATAGCATTTGAGGCGAATTTGGAGCAACGTTTGGTATATGTATATTTCGTGACCAGGGAGCTGAGAATCGTCGAAATATCGACTTACACGAAATGAAATATTTTTGTGATATTCTTGTTTACCTTACTCCAAACTGCTCTTATATAGCTTTTGCAGCGAATTTGGAGCAACTTTTGTTCAGAGTATATTTAGTGTCCAGGGAGCCGAGAATCGTGGAAATATCGACTGACACGAAATGAAAAATTTTTGTGATATTCTTGTTCCCCACACTCCAAACTTCTCGTATATAGCTTTTGCAGCGAATTTGGAGCAACGTTTGTTAGGATAATATATTTCGTGTCCAGGGAGCTGAGAATCCTCGAAAAATCGACTTACGCGAAATGAAAAATGTTTGTAATATACTTGTTCCCCACGCTCCAAACTGCTCGTATATAGCATTTGCAGCGAATTTGGAGCAACTTTTGTTATATGTATTTTTCGTGTCCAGGGAGCCGAGAATCGTCGAATATCGACTTACACGAAATGAAATATTTTTGTGATATTCTTGTTTACCTTACTCCAAACTGCTCTTATATAGCTTTTGCAGCGAATTTGGAGCAACTTTTGTTCAGAGTATATTTAGTGTCCAGGGAGCCGAGAATCGTCGAAATATCGACTTACACGAAATGAAAAATTTTTGTGATATTCTTGTTCCCCACACTCCAAACTGCTCGTATATAGCATTTGCAGCGAATTTGGAGCGAATTTATTTATATGTATTTTTCGTGTCCAGGGAGCCGAGAATCGTCGAAATATCAACTTACACGAAATGAAATATTTTTGTGATATTCTTGTTCCCCTCGCTCCAAACTGCTCGTACATAGCATTTGCAGCGAATTTGGAGCAACTTTTGTTATATGTATATTTCGTTACCAGGGAGTCGAGAATCCTCGAAATATCGACTTACACGTAATGAAACATTTTTATGATATTCTTGTTCCCCGCGCTCCAAACTGCTCGAAAATAGCATTTGAGGCGAATTTGGAGCAACGTTTGGTATATGTATATTTCGTGACCAGGGAGCTGAGAATCGTCTAAATATCGACTTACACGAAATGAAATATTTTTGTGATATTCTTGTTTACCTCACTCCAAACCGCTCTTATATAGCTTTTGCAGCGAATTTGGAGCAACTTTTGTTCAGAGTATATTTAGTGTCCAGGGAGCCGAGAATCGTCGAAATATCGAATTACTCGAAATGAAAAATTTTTGTGATATACTTGTTCCCCACACTCCAAACTTGTGGTATATAGTTTTTGCAGCGAATTTGGAGCAACGTTTGTTAGGATAATATATTTCGTGTCCAGGGAGCTGAGGATCCTCGAAAAATCAAATTACGCGAAATGAAAAATGTTTGTGATATTCTTGTTCCCCACACTCCAAACTGCTCGTATATAGCTTTTCCAGCGAATTTGGAGCAACTTTTGTTCAGAGTATATTTAGTGTCCAGGGAGCCGAGAATCGTCGAAATATCGACTTACCCGTAATGAAACATTTTTATGTTATTCTTGTTCCCCGCGCTCCAAACTGCTCGAAAATAGTATTTGAGGCGAATTTGGAGCGTTTGTTAGGATAATATATTTCGTTTCCAGGGAGCAGAGAATCCTCGAAAAATCGAATTTCGCGAAATAAAAATTTTTTGTGATATTCCTGTTTCCCACGCTCCAAACTGCTCGTAAATAGCATTTGTAGCGAATTTGGAGCAACTTTTGTTATATGTATATTTCGTTACCAGGGAGTCGAGAATCGTAGAAATATCGACTTACACGTAATGAAACATTTTTATGATATTCTTGTTCCCCGCGCTCCAACCTGCTCGTAAATAGCATTTGAGGCGAATTTGGAGCAACTTTTGTTATATGTATATTTCGTGACCAGGGAGCTAAGAACCGGCGAAATATCGACTTAGGCGAAATGAAAAAATTTTGTGATATTCTTGTTCCCCACACTCCAAACTGCTCGTATATAGCTTTTGCAGCGAATTTGGAGCAACTTTTGTTCAGAGTATATTTAGTGTCCAGGGAGCCGAGAATCGTCGAAATATCGACTTACACGAAATGAAAAATTTTTGTGAAATTCTTGTTCCCCACACTCCAAACTTGTCGTATATAGCTTTTGCAACGAATTTGGAGCAACGTTTGTTAGGTTAATATATTTCGTGTCCAGGGAGCTGAGAATCCTCCAAAAATCGACTTACGCGAAATGAAAAATAATTGTGATATTCTTGTTCCCCACGCTCCAAACTACTCGTATATAGCATTTGCAGCGAACTTGGAGCAACTTTTGTTATATGTATTTTTCGTGTCCAGGGAGCCGAGAATCGTCGAAATATCGACTTACACGAAATGAAAAATTTTTGTGATATTCTTGTTCCCCACACTCCAAACTTGTCGTATATAGCTTTTGCAGCGAATTTGGAGCAACGTTTGTTAGGATAATATATTTCGTGTCCAGGGAGCTGAGGATCCTCGAAAAATCAAATTACGCGAAATGAAAAATGTTTGTGATATTCGTGTTCCCCAAGCTCCAAACTGCTCGTAAATAGCATTTGCAGCGAATATGGAGCAACTATTGTTATATGTATATTTCGTGACCAGGGAGCCGAGAATCGTCGAAATATCAACTTACACGAAATGAAATATTTTTGTGATATTCTTGTTTACCTTACTCCAAACTGCTCTTATATAGCTTTTGCAGCGAATGTGGAGCAACTTTTGTTCAGAGTATATTTAGTGTCCAGGGAGCCGAGAATCGTCGAAATATCAACTTACACGAAATGAAAAATTTTTGTGATATTCTTGTTCCCCACACTCCAAACTTGTCGTATATAGCTTTTGCAGCGAATTTGGAGCAACGTTTGTTAGGATAATATATTTAGTGTCCAGGGAGCTGAGGATCCTCGAAAAATCAAATTACGCGAAATGAAAAATGTTTGTGATATTCTTGTTCCCCACACTCCAAACTGCTCGTATATAGCATTTGCAGCGAATTTGGAGCGACTTTATTTATATGTATTTTTCGTGTCCAGGGAGCCGAGAATCGTCGAAATATCAACTTACACGAAATGAAATATTTTTGTGATATTCTTGTTCCCCTCGCTCCAAACTGCTCGTACATAGCATTTGCAGCGAATTTGGAGCAACTTTTGTTATATGTATATTTCGTTACCAGGGAGTCGAGAATCGTCGAAATATCGACTTACACGAAATGAAATATTTTTGTGATATTCTTGTTCCCCACACTCCAAACTTCTCGTATATAGCTTTTGCAGCGAATTTGGAGCGTTTGTTAGGATAATATATTTCGTGTCCAGGGTGCTGAGAATCCTCGAAAAATCGACTTACGCGAAATGAAAAATTTTTGTAATATTCTTGTTCCCCACGCTCCAAACTGCTCGTATATAGCATTTGCAGCGAATTTGGAGCAACTTTTGTTATATGTATTTTTCGTGTCCAGGGAGCCGAGAATCGTCGAAATATCAACTTACACGAAATGAAATATTTATGTGATATTCTTGTTCCCCACGCTCCAAACTGCTCGTAAATAGCATTTGCAGCGAATTTGGAGCAACTTTTGTAATATGTATATTTCGTTATCAGGGAGCCGAGAATCGTCGAAATATCGACTTACACGAAATGAAATATTTTTGTGATATTCTTGTTTACCTTACTCCAAACTGCTCTTATATAGCTTTTGCAGCGAATTTGGAGCAACTTTTGTTCAGAGTATATTTAGTGTCCAGGGAGCCGAGAATCGTCGCAATATCGACTTACACGAAATGAAAAATTTTTGTGATATTCTTGTTCCCCACACTCCAAACTGCTCGTACATAGCATTTGCAGCGAATTTGGAGCAACGTTTGTTAGGATAATATATTTCGTGACCAGGGAGCCGAGAATCGTCGAAATATCAACTTACACGAAATGAAATATTTTTGTGATATTCTTGTTCCCCACGCTCCAAACTGCTCGTAAATAGCATTTGCAGCAAATTTGGAGCAACTTTTGTTATATGTATATTTCGTTACCAGGGAGTCGAGAATCGTCGAAATATCGACTTACACGTAATGTAACATTTTTATGATATTCTTGTTCCCCGCGCTCCAAACTGCTCGTAAATAGCATTTGAGGCGAATTTGGAGCAACTTTTGTTATATGTATTTTTCGTGTCCAGGGAGCCGAGAATCGTCGAAATATCAACTTACACGAAATGAAATATTTTTGTGATATTCTTGTTCCCCACGCTCCAAACTGCTCGTCAATAGCATTTGCAGCGAATTTGGAGCAACTTTTGTTATATGTATATTTCGTTATCAGGGAGCCGAGAATCGTCGAGATATCGACTTACACGAAATGAAATATTTTTGTGATATTCTTGTTTACCTTACTCCAAACTGCTCTTATATAGCTTTTGCAGCGAATTTGGAGCAACTTTTGTTCAGAGTATATTTAGTGTCCAGGGAGCCGAGAATCGTCGAAATATCGACTTACACGAAATGAAAAATTTTTGTGATATTCTTGTTCCCCACCATCCAAACTTGTCGTATATAGCTTTTGCAGCGAATTTGGAGCAACGTTTGTTAGGATAATATATTTCGTGTCCAGGGAGCTGAGGATCCTCGAAAAATCAAATTACGCGAAATGAAAAATGTTTGTGATATTCTTGTTCCCCACGCTCCAAACTGCTCGTAAATAGCATTTGCAGCGAATATGGAGCAACTATTGTTATATGTATATTTCGTGACCAGGGAGCCGAGAATCGTCGAAATATCAACTTACACGAAATGAAATATTTTTGTGATATTCTTGTTCCCCACGCTCCAAACTGCTCGTAAATAGCATTTGCAGCAAATTTGGAGCAACTTTTGTTATATGTATATTCCGTTACCAGGGAGTCGAGAATCGTCGAAATATCGACTTACACGTAATGAAACATTTTTATCATATTCTTGTTCCCCGCGCTCCAAACTGCTCGAAAATAGCATTTGAGGCGAATTTGGAGCAACGTTTGGTATATGTATATTTCGTGTCCAGGGAGCCGAGAATCGTCGAAATATCAACTTACACGAAATGAAATATTTATGTGATATTCTTGTTTACCTTACTCCAAACTGCTCTTATATAGCTTTTGCAGCGAATTTGGAGCAACTTTTGTTCAGAGTATATTTAGTGTCCAGGGAGCCGAGAATCGTGGAAATATCGACTTACACGAAATGAAAAATTTTTGTGATATTCTTGTTCCCCACACTCCAAACTTCTCGTATATAGCTTTTGCAGCGAATTTGGAGCGTTTGTTAGGATAATATATCTCGTGTCCAGGGTGCTGAGAATCCTCGAAAAATCGACTTACGCGAAATGAAAAATTTTTGTAATATTCTTGTTCCCCACGCTCCAAACTGCTCGTATATAGCATTTGCAGCGAATTTGGAGCAACTTTTGTTATATGTATTTTTCGTGTCCAGGGAGCCGAGAATCGTCGAAATATCAACTTACACGAAATGAAATATTTATGTGATATTCTTGTTCCCCACGCTCCAAACTGCTCGTAAATAGAATTTGCAGCGAATTTGGAGCAACTTTTGTAATATGTATATTTCGTTATCAGGGAGTCGAGAATCGTCGAAATATCGACTACACGAAATGAAATATTTTTGTGATATTCTTGTTTACCTTACTCCAAACTGCTCGTACATAGCATTTGCAGCGAATTTGGAGCAACTTTTGTTATATGTATATTTCGTTACCAGGGAGTCGAGAATCGTCGAAATATCCACTTACAAGTAATGAAACATTTTTATGATATTCTTGTTCCCCGCGCTCCAAACTGCTTCTAAATAGCATTTGAGGCGAATTTGGAGCAACTTTTGTTATATGTATTTTTCGTGTCCAGGGAGCCGAGAATCGTCGAAATATCAACTTACACGAAATGAAATATTTTTGTGATATTCTTGTTCCCCACGCTCCAAACTGCTGGTAAATAGCATTTGCAGCGAATTTGGAGCAACTTTTGTTACATGTATATTTCGTTATCAGGGAGCCGAGAATCGTCGAGATATCGATTTACACGAAATGAAATATTTTTGTGATATTCTTGTTTACCTTACTCCAAACTGCTCTTATATAGCTTTTGCAGCGAATTTGGAGCAACTTTTGTTCAGAGTATATTTAGTGTCCAGGGAACCGAGAATCGTCGAAATATCGACTTACACGAAATGAAAAATTTTTGTGATATTCTTGTTCCCCACACTCCATACTTGTCGTATATAGCTTTTGCAGCGAATTTGGAGCAACGTTTGTTAGGATAATATATTTCGTGTCCAGGGAGCGAAGGATCCTCGAAAAATCAAATTACGCGAAATGAAAAATTTTTGTGATATTCTTGTTCCCCACACTCCAAACTTGTCGTATATATAGCTTTTGCAGCGAATTTGGAGCAACGTTTGGTAGGATAATATATTTCGTGACCAGGGAGCCGAGAATCGTCGAAATATCAACTTACACGAAATGAAATATTTTTATGATATTCTTGTTCCCCGCGCTCCAAACTGCTCGAAAATAGCATTTGAGTCGAATTTGGAGCAACGTTTGGTATATGTATATTTCGTGACCAGGGAGCTGAGAATAGTCGAAATATCGACTTACACGAAATGAAATATTTTTGTGATATTCTTGTTTACCTTACTCCAAACTGCTCTTATATAGCTTTTGCAGCGAATTTGGTGCAACTTTTGTTCAGAATATATTTGGTGTCCAGGGAGCCGAGAATCGTGGAAATATCGACTTACACGAAATGAAAAATTTTTGTGATATTCTCATTCCCCACACTCCAAACTTCTCGTATATAGCTTTTGCAGCGAATTTGGAGCGTTTGTTAGGATAATATATTTCGTGTCCAGGGTGCTGAGAATCCTCGAAAAATCGACTTACGCGAAATGAAAAATTTTTGTAATATTCTTGTTCCCCACGCTCCAAACTGCTCGTATATAGCATTTGCAGCGAATTTGGAGCAACTTTTGTTATATGTATTTTTCGTGTCCAGGGAGCCGAGAATCGTCGAAATATCAACTTACACGAAATGAAATATTTATGTGATATTCTTGTTCCCCACGCTCCAAACTGCTCGTAAATAGCATTTGCAGCGAATTTGGAGCAACTTTTGTAATATGTATATTTCGTTATCAGGGAGCCGAGAATCGTCGAAATATCGACTTACACGAAATGAAATATTTTTGTGATATTCTTGTTTACCTTACTCCAAACTGCTCTTATATAGCTTTTGCAGCGAATTTGGAGCAACTTTTGTTCAGAGTATATTTAGTGTCCAGGGAGCCGAGAATCGTCGAAATATCGACTTACACGAAATGAAAAATTTTTGTGATATTCTTGTTCCCCACACTCCAAACTGCTCGTACATAGCATTTGCAGCGAATTTGGAGCAACGTTTGTTAGGATAATATATTTCGTGACCAGGGAGCCGAGAATCGTCGAAATATCAACTTACACGAAATGAAATATTTTTGTGATATTCTTGTTCCCCACGCTCCAAACTGCTCGCAAATAGCATTTGCAGCAAATTTGGAGCAACTTTTGTTATATGTATATTTCGTTACCAGGGAGTCGAAAATCGTCGAAATATCGACTTACACGTAATGTAACATTTTTATGATATTCTTGTTCCCCGCGCTCCAAACTGCTCGTAAATAGCATTTGAGGCGAATTTGGAGCAACTTTTGTTATATGTATTTTTCGTGTCCAGGGAGCCGAGAATCGTCGAAATATCAACTTGCACGAAATGAAATATTTTTGTGATATTCTTGTTCCCCACGCTCCAAACTGCTCGTCAATAGCATTTGCAGCGAATTTGGAGCAACTTTTGTTATATGTATATTTCGTTATCAGGGAGCCGAGAATCGTCGAGATATCGACTTACACGAAATGAAATATTTTTGTGATATTCTTGTTTACCTTACTCCAAACTGCTCTTATATAGCTTTTGCAGCGAATTTGGAGCAACTTTTGTTCAGAGTATATTTAGTGTCCAGGGAGCCGAGAATCGTCGAAATATCGACTTACACGAAATGAAAAATTTTTGTGATATTCTTGTTCCCCACCATCCAAACTTGTCGTATATAGCTTTTGCAGCGAATTTGGAGCAACGTTTGTTAGGATAATATATTTCGTGTCCAGGGAGCTGAGGATCCTCGAAAAATCAAATTACGCGAAATGAAAAATGTTTGTGATATTCTTGTTCCCCACGCTCCAAACTGCTCGTAAATAGCATTTGCAGCGAATATGGAGCAACTATTGTTATATGTATATTTCGTGACCAGGGAGCCGAGAATCGTCGAAATATCAACTTACACGAAATGAAATATTTTTGTGATATTCTTGTTCCCCACGCTCCAAACTGCTCGTAAATAGCATTTGCAGCAAATTTGGAGCAACTTTTGTTATATGTATATTCCGTTACCAGGGAGTCGAGAATCGTCGAAATATCGACTTACACGTAAAGAAACATTTTTATCATATTCTTGTTCCCCGCGCTCCAAACTGCTCGAAAATAGCATTTGAGGCGAATTTGGAGCAACGTTTGGTATATGTATATTTCGTGTCCAGGGAGCCGAGAATCGTCGAAATATCAACTTACACGAAATGAAATATTTATGTGATATTCTTGTTTACCTTACTCCAAACTGCTCTTATATAGCTTTTGCAGCGAATTTGGAGCAACTTTTGTTCAGAGTATATTTAGTGTCCAGGGAGCCGAGAATCGTGGAAATATCGACTTACACGAAATGAAAAATTTTTGTGATATTCTTGTTCCCCACACTCCAAACTTCTCGTATATAGCTTTTGCAGCGAATTTGGAGCGTTTGTTAGGATAATATATCTCGTGTCCAGGGTGCTGAGAATCCTCGAAAAATCGACTTACGCGAAATGAAAAATTTTTGTAATATTCTTGATCCCCACGCTCCAAACTGCTCGTATATAGCATTTGCAGCGAATTTGGAGCAACTTTTGTTATATGTATTTTTCGTGTCCAGGGAGCCGAGAATCGTCGAAATATCAACTTACACGAAATGAAATATTTATGTGATATTCTTGTTCCCCACGCTCCAAACTGCTCGTAAATAGCATTTGCAGCGAATTTGGAGCAACTTTTGTAATATGTATATTTCGTTATCAGGGAGTCGAGAATCGTCGAAATATCGACTACACGAAATGAAATATTTTTGTGATATTCTTGTTTACCTTACTCCAAACTGCTCGTACATAGCATTTGCAGCGAATTTGGAGCAACTTTTTTATATGTATATTTCGTTACCAGGGAGTCGAGAATCGTCGAAATATCCACTTACAAGTAATGAAACATTTTTATGATATTCTTGTTCCCCGCGCTCCAAACTGCTTCTAAATAGCATTTGAGGCGAATTTGGAGCAACTTTTGTTATATGTATTTTTCGTGTCCAGGGAGCCGAGAATCGTCGAAATATCAACTTACACGAAATGAAATATTTTTGTGATATTCTTGTTCCCCACGCTCCAAACTGCTGGTAAATAGCATTTGCAGCGAATTTGGAGCAACTTTTGTTACATGTATATTTCGTTATCAGGGAGCCGAGAATCGTCGAGATATCGATTTACACGAAATGAAATATTTTTGTGATATTCTTGTTTACCTTACTCCAAACTGCTCTTATATAGCTTTTGCAGCGAATTTGGAGCAACTTTTGTTCAGAGTATATTTAGTGTCCAGGGAACCGAGAATCGTCGAAATATCGACTTACACGAAATGAAAAATTTTTGTGATATTCTTGTTCCCCACACTCCATACTTGTCGTATATAGCTTTTGCAGCGAATTTGGAGCAACGTTTGTTAGGATAATATATTTCGTGTCCAGGGAGCGAAGGATCCTCGAAAAATCAAATTACGCGAAATGAAAAATTTTTGTGATATTCTTGTTCCCCACACTCCAAACTTGTCGTATATATAGCTTTTGCAGCGAATTTGGAGCAACGTTTGGTAGGATAATATATTTCGTGACCAGGGAGCCGAGAATCGTCGAAATATCAACTTACACGAAATGAAATATTTTTATGATATTCTTGTTCCCCGCGCTCCAAACTGCTCGAAAATAGCATTTGAGTCGAATTTGGAGCAACGTTTGGTATATGTATATTTCGTGACCAGGGAGCTGAGAATAGTCGAAATATCGACTTACACGAAATGAAATATTTTTGTGATATTCTTGTTTACCTTACTCCAAACTGCTCTTATATAGCTTTTGCAGCGAATTTGGTGCAACTTTTGTTCAGAATATATTTAGTGTCCAGGGAGCCGAGAATCGTGGAAATATCGACTTACACGAAATGAAAAATTTTTGTGATATTCTTGTTCCCCACACTCCAAACTTCTCGTAAATAGCATTTGCAGCGAATTTGGAGCAACTTTTGTAATATGTATATTTCGTTATCAGGGAGCCGAGAATCGTCGAAATATCGACTTACACGAAATGAAATATTTTTGTGATATTCTTGTTTACCTTACTCCAAACTGCTCTTATATAGCTTTTGCAGCGAATTTGGAGCAACTTTTGTTCAGAGTATATTTAGTGTCCAGGGAGCCGAGAATCGTGGAAATATCGACTTACACGAAATGAAAAATTTTTGTGATATTCTTGTTCCCCACACTCCAAACTTCTCGTATATAGCTTTTGCAGCGAATTTGGAGCGTTTGTTAGGATAATATATCTCGTGTCCAGGGTGCTGAGAATCCTCGAAAAATCGACTTACGCGAAATGAAAAATTTTTGTAATATTCTTGTTCCCCACGCTCCAAACTGCTCGTATATAGCATTTGCAGCGAATTTGGAGCTACTTTTGTTATATGTATTTTTCGTGTCCAGGGAGCCGAGAATCGTCGAAATATCAACTTACACGAAATGAAATATTTATGTGATATTCTTGTTCCCCACGCTCCAAACTGCTCGTAAATAGCATTTGCAGCGAATTTGGAGCAACTTTTGTAATATGTATATTTCGTTATCAGGGAGTCGAGAATCGTCGAAATATCGACTACACGAAATGAAATATTTTTGTGATATTCTTGTTTACCTTACTCCAAACTGCTCGTACATAGCATTTGCAGCGAATTTGGAGCAACTTTTGTTATATGTATATTTCGTTACCAGGGAGTCGAGAATCGTCGAAATATCCACTTACAAGTAATGAAACATTTTTATGATATTCTTGTTCCCCGCGCTCCAAACTGCTTCTAAATAGCATTTGAGGCGAATTTGGAGCAACTTTTGTTATATGTATTTTTCGTGTCCAGGGAGCCGAGAATCGTCGAAATATCAACTTACACGAAATGAAATATTTTTGTGATATTCTTGTTCCCCACGCTCCAAACTGCTGGTAAATAGCATTTGCAGCGAATTTGGAGCAACTTTTGTTACATGTATATTTCGTTATCAGGGAGCCGAGAATCGTCGAGATATCGATTTACACGAAATGAAATATTTTTGTGATATTCTTGTTTACCTTACTCCAAACTGCTCTTATATAGCTTTTGCAGCGAATTTGGAGCAACTTTTGTTCAGAGTATATTTAGTGTCCAGGGAACCGAGAATCGTCGAAATATCGACTTACACGAAATGAAAAATTTTTGTGATATTCTTGTTCCCCACACTCCATACTTGTCGTATATAGCTTTTGCAGCGAATTTGGAGCAACGTTTGTTAGGATAATATATTTCGTGTCCAGGGAGCGAAGGATCCTCGAAAAATCAAATTACGCGAAATGAAAAATTTTTGTGATATTCTTGTTCCCCACACTCCAAACTTGTCGTATATATAGCTTTTGCAGCGAATTTGGAGCAACGTTTGGTAGGATAATATATTTCGTGACCAGGGAGCCGAGAATCGTCGAAATATCAACCTACACGAAATGAAATATCTTTATGATATTCTTGTTCCCCGCGCTCCAAACTGCTCGAAAATAGCATTTGAGTCGAATTTGGAGCAACGTTTGGTATATGTATATTTCGTGACCAGGGAGCTGAGAATAGTCGAAATATCGACTTACACGAAATGAAATATTTTTGTGATATTCTTGTTTACCTTACTCCAAACTGCTCTTATATAGCTTTTGCAGCGAATTTGGTGCAACTTTTGTTCAGAATATATTTAGTGTCCAGGGAGCCGAGAATCGTGGAAATATCGACTTACACGAAATGAAAAATTTTTGTGATATTCTTGTTCCCCACACTCCAAACTTCTCGTATATAGCTTTTGCAGCGAATTTGGAGCGTTTGTTAGGATAATATATTTCGTGTCCAGGGTGCTGAGAATCCTCGAAAAATCGACTTACGCGAAATGAAAAATTTTTGTAATATTCTTGTTCCCCACGCTCCAAACTGCTCGTAAATAGCATTTGCAGCGAATTTGGAGCAACTTTTGTAATATGTATATTTCGTTATCAGGGAGCCGAGAATCGTCGAAATATCGACTTACACGAAATGAAATATTTTTGTGATATTCTTGTTTACCTTACTCCAAACTGCTCTTATATAGCTTTTGCAGCGAATTTGGAGCAACTTTTGTTCAGAGTATATTTAGTGTCCAGGGAGCCGAGAATCGTCGAAATATCGACTTACACGAAATGAAAAATTTTTGTGATATTCTTGTTCCCCACACTCCAAACTGCTCGTACATAGCATTTGCAGCGAATTTGGAGCAACGTTTGTTAGGATAATATATTTCGTGACCAGGGAGCCGAGAATCGTCGAAAGATCAACTTACACGAAATGAAATATTTTTGTGATATTCTTGTTCCCCACGCTCCAAACTGCTCGTAAATAGCATTTGCAGCAAATTTGGAGCAACTTTTGTTATATGTATATTTCGTTACCAGGGAGTCGAGAATCGTCGAAATATCGACTTACACGTAATGTAACATTTTTATGATATTCTTGTTCCCCGCGCTCCAAACTGCTCGTAAATAGCATTTGAGGCGAATTTGGAGCAACTTTTGTTATATGTATTTTTCGTGTCCAGGGAGCCGAGAATCGTCGAAATATCAACTTACACGAAATGAAATATTTTTGTGATATTCTTGTTCCCCACGCTCCAAACTGCTCGTCAATAGCATTTGCAGCGAATTTGGAGCAACTTTTGTTATATGTATATTTCGTTATCAGGGAGCCGAGAATCGTCGAGATATCGACTTACACGAAATGAAATATTTTTGTGATATTCTTGTTTACCTTACTCCAAACTGCTCTTATATAGCTTTTGCAGCGAATTTGGAGCAACTTTTGTTCAGAGTATATTTAGTGTCCAGGGAGCCGAGAATCGTCGAAATATCGACTTACACGAAATGAAAAATTTTTGTGATATTCTTGTTCCCCACCATCCAAACTTGTCGTATATAGCTTTTGCAGCGAATTTGGAGCAACGTTTGTTAGGATAATATATTTCGTGTCCAGGGAGCTGAGGATCCTCGAAAAATCAAATTACGCGAAATGAAAAATGTTTGTGATATTCTTGTTCCCCACGCTCCAAACTGCTCGCAAATAGCATTTGCAGCGAATATGGAGCAACTATTGTTATATGTATATTTCGTGACCAGGGAGCCGAGAATCGTCGAAATATCAACTTACACGAAATGAAATATTTTTGTGATATTCTTGTTCCCCACGCTCCAAACTGCTCGTAAATAGCATTTGCAGCAAATTTGGAGCAAGTTTTGTTATATGTATATTCCGTTACCAGGGAGTCGAGAATCGTCGAAATATCGACTTACACGTAATGAAACATTTTTATCATATTCTTGTTCCCCGCGCTCCAAACTGCTCGAAAATAGCATTTGAGGCGAATTTGGAGCAACGTTTGGTATATGTATATTTCGTGTCCAGGGAGCCGAGAATCGTCGAAATATCAACTTACACGAAATGAAATATTTATGTGATATTCTTGTTTACCTTACTCCAAACTGCTCTTATATAGCTTTTGCAGCGAATTTGGAGCAACTTTTGTTCAGAGTATATTTAGTGTCCAGGGAGCCGAGAATCGTGGAAATATCGACTTACACGAAATGAAAAATTTTTGTGATATTCTTGTTCCCCACACTCCAAACTTCTCGTATATAGCTTTTGCAGCGAATTTGGAGCGTTTGTTAGGATAATATATCTCGTGTCCAGGGTGCTGAGAATCCTCGAAAAATCGACTTACGCGAAATGAAAAATTTTTGTAATATTCTTGTTCCCCACGCTCCAAACTGCTCGTATATAGCATTTGCAGCGAATTTGGAGCTACTTTTGTTATATGTATTTTTCGTGTCCAGGGAGCCGAGAATCGTCGAAATATCAACTTACACGAAATGAAATATTTATGTGATATTCTTGTTCCCCACGCTCCAAACTGCTCGTAAATAGCATTTGCAGCGAATTTGGAGCAACTTTTGTAATATGTATATTTCGTTATCAGGGAGTCGAGAATCGTCGAAATATCGACTACACGAAATGAAATATTTTTGTGATATTCTTGTTTACCTTACTCCAAACTGCTCGTACATAGCATTTGCAGCGAATTTGGAGCAACTTTTGTTATATGTATATTTCGTTACCAGGGAGTCGAGAATCGTCGAAATATCCACTTACAAGTAATGAAACATTTTTATGATATTCTTGTTCCCCGCGCTCCAAACTGCTTCTAAATAGCATTTGAGGCGAATTTGGAGCAACTTTTGTTATATGCATTTTTCGTGTCCAGGGAGCCGAGAATCGTCGAAATATCAACTTACACGAAATGAAATATTTTTGTGATATTCTTGTTCCCCACGCTCCAAACTGCTGGTAAATAGCATTTGCAGCGAATTTGGAGCAACTTTTGTTACATGTATATTTCGTTATCAGGGAGCCGAGAATCGTCGAGATATCGATTTACACGAAATGAAATATTTTTGTGATATTCTTGTTTACCTTACTCCAAACTGCTCTTATATAGCTTTTGCAGCGAATTTGGAGCAACTTTTGTTCAGAGTATATTTAGTGTCCAGGGAACCGAGAATCGTCGAAATATCGACTTACACGAAATGAAAAATTTTTGTGATATTCTTGTTCCCCACACTCCATACTTGTCGTATATAGCTTTTGCAGCGAATTTGGAGCAACGTTTGTTAGGATAATATATTTCGTGTCCAGGGAGCGAAGGATCCTCGAAAAATCAAATTACGCGAAATGAAAAATTTTTGTGATATTCTTGTTCCCCACACTCCAAACTTGTCGTATATATAGCTTTTGCAGCGAATTTGGAGCAACGTTTGGTAGGATAATATATTTCGTGACCAGGGAGCCGAGAATCGTCGAAATATCAACTTACACGAAATGAAATATTTTTATGATATTCTTGTTCCCCGCGCTCCAAACTGCTCGAAAATAGCATTTGAGTCGAATTTGGAGCAACGTTTGGTATATGTATATTTCGTGACCAGGGAGCTGAGAATAGTCGAAATATCGACTTACACGAAATGAAATATTTTTGTGATATTCTTGTTTACCTTACTCCAAACTGCTCTTATATAGCTTTTGCAGCGAATTTGGTGCAACTTTTGTTCAGAATATATTTAGTGTCCAGGGAGCCGAGAATCGTGGAAATATCGACTTACACGAAATGAAAAATTTTTGTGATATTCTTGTTCCCCACACTCCAAACTTCTCGTATATAGCTTTTGCAGCGAATTTGGAGCGTTTGTTAGGATAATATATTTCGTGACCAGGGTGCTGAGAATCCTCGAAAAATCGACTTACGCGAAATGAAAAATTTTTGTAATATTCTTGTTCCCCACGCTCCAAACTGCTCGTATATAGCATTTGCAGCGAATTTGGAGCAACTTTTGTTATATGTATTTTTCGTGTCCAGGGAGCCGAGAATCGTCGAAATATCAACTTACACGAAATGAAATATTTATGTGATATTCTTGTTCCCCACGCTCCAAACTGCTCGTAAATAGCATTTGCAGCGAATTTGGAGCAACTTTTGTAATATGTATATTTCGTTATCAGGGAGCCGAGAATCGTCGAAATATCGACTTACACGAAATGAAATATTTTTGTGATATTCTTGTTTACCTTACTCCAAACTGCTCTTATATAGCTTTTGCAGCGAATTTGGAGCAACTTTTGTTC
The DNA here is from genome assembly GCA_030762935.1 of Hymenopus coronatus. Taxonomy (NCBI): domain Eukaryota; kingdom Metazoa; phylum Arthropoda; class Insecta; order Mantodea; family Hymenopodidae; genus Hymenopus; species Hymenopus coronatus. Next base: position 163,705,983 of record CM060892.1, read on the forward strand.
AGAGTATATTTAGTGTCCAGGGAGCCGAGAATCGTCGAAATATCGACTTACACGAAATGAAAAATTTTTGTGATATTCTTGTTCCCCACACTCCAAACTGCTCGTACATAGCATTTGCAGCGAATTTGGAGCAACGTTTGTTAGGATAATATATTTCGTGACCAGGGAGCCGAGAATCGTCGAAATATCAACTTACACCAAATGAAATATTTTTGTGATATTCTTGTTCCCCACGCTCCAAACTGCTCGTAAATAGCATTTGCAGCAAATTTGGAGCAACTTTTGTTATATGTATATTTCGTTACCAGGGAGTCGAGAATCGTCGAAATATCGATTTACACGTAATGTAACATTTTTATGATATTCTTGTTCCCCGCGCTCCAAACTGCTCGTAAATAGCATTTGAGGCGAATTTGGAGCAACTTTTGTTATATGTATTTTTCGTGTCCAGGGAGCCGAGAATCGTCGAAATATCAACTTACACGAAATGAAATATTTTTGTGATATTCTTGTTCCCCACGCTCCAAACTGCTCGTCAATAGCATTTGCAGCGAATTTGGAGCAACTTTTGTTATATGTATATTTCGTTATCAGGGAGCCGAGAATCGTCGAGATATCGACTTACACGAAATGAAATATTTTTGTGATATTCTTGTTTACCTTACTCCAAACTGCTCTTATATAGCTTTTGCAGCGAATTTGGAGCAACTTTTGTTCAGAGTATATTTAGTGTCCAGGGAGCCGAGAATCGTCGAAATATCGACTTACACGAAATGAAAAATTTTTGTGATATTCTTGTTCCCCACCATCCAAACTTGTCGTATATAGCTTTTGCAGCGAATTTGGAGCAACGTTTGTTAGGATAATACATTTCGTGTCCAGGGAGCTGAGGATCCTCGAAAAATCAAATTACGCGAAATGAAAAATGTTTGTGATATTCTTGTTCCCCACGCTCCAAACTGCTCGTAAATAGCATTTGCAGCGAATATGGAGCAACTATTGTTATATGTATATTTCGTGACCAGGGAGCCGAGAATCGTCGAAATATCAACTTACACGAAATGAAATATTTTTGTGATATTCTTGTTCCCCACGCTCCAAACTGCTCGTAAATAGCATTTGCAGCAAATTTGGAGCAACTTTTGTTATATGTATATTCCGTTACCAGGGAGTCGAGAATCGTCGAAATATCGACTTACACGTAATGAAACATTTTTATCATATTCTTGTTCCCCGCGCTCCAAACTGCTCGAAAATAGCATTTGAGGCGAATTTGGAGCAACGTTTGGTATATGTATATTTCGTGTCCAGGGAGCCGAGAATCGTCGAAACATCAACTTACACGAAATGAAATATTTATGTGATATTCTTGTTTACCTTACTCCAAACTGCTCTTATATAGCTTTTGCAGCGAATTTGGAGCAACTTTTGTTCAGAGTATATTTAGTGTCCAGGGAGCCGAGAATCGTGGAAATATCGACTTACACGAAATGAAAAATTTTTGTGATATTCTTGTTCCCCACACTCCAAACTTCTCGTATATAGCTTTTGCAGCGAATTTGGAGCGTTTGTTAGGATAATATATCTCGTGTCCAGGGTGCTGAGAATCCTCGAAAAATCGACTTACGCGAAATGAAAAATTTTTGTAATATTCTTGTTCCCCACGCTCCAAACTGCTCGTATATAGCATTTGCAGCGAATTTGGAGCAACTTTTGTTATATGTATATTTCGTTACCAGGGAGTCGAGAATCGTCGAAATATCCACTTACAAGTAATGAAACATTTTTATGATATTCTTGTTCCCCGCGCTCCAAACTGCTTCTAAATAGCATTTAAGGCGAATTTGGAGCAACTTTTGTTATATGTATTTTTCGTGTCCAGGGAGCCGAGAATCGTCGAAATATCAACTTACACGAAATGAAATATTTTTGTGATATTCTTGTTCCCCACGCTCCAAACTGCTGGTAAATAGCATTTGCAGCGAATTTGGAGCAACTTTTGTTATATGTATATTCCGTTATCAGGGAGCCGAGAATCGTCGAGATATCGACTTACACGAAATGAAATATTTTTGTGATATTCTTGTTTACCCTACTCCAAACTGCTCTTATATAGCTTTTGCAGCGAATTTGGAGCAACTTTTGTTCAGAGTATATTTAGTGTCCAGGGAACCGAGAATCGTCGAAATATCGACTTACACGAAATGAAAAATTTTTGTGATATTCTTGTTCCCCACACTCCATACTTGTCGTATATAGCTTTTGCAGCGAATTTGGAGCAACGTTTGTTAGGATAATATATTTCGTGTCCAGGGAGCTGAGGATCCTCGAAAAATCAAATTACGCGAAATGAAAAATTTTTGTGATATTCTTGTTTCCCACACTCCAAACTGCTCGTATATAGCATTTGCAGCGAATTTGGAGCAACTCTTGTTATATGTATATTTCGTTACCAGGGAGTCGAGAATCGTCGAAATATCGATTTACACGTAATGTAACATTTTTATGATATTCTTGTTCCCCGCGCTCCAAACTGCTCGTAAATAGCATTTGAGGCGAATTTGGAGCAACTTTTGTTATATGTATTTTTCGTGTCCAGGGAGCCGAGAATCGTCGAAATATCAACTTACACGAAATGAAATATTTTTGTGATATTCTTGTTCCCCACGCTCCAAACTGCTCGTCAATAGCATTTGCAGCGAATTTGGAGCAACTTTTGTTATATGTATATTTCGTTATCAGGGAGCCGAGAATCGTCGAGATATCGACTTACACGAAATGAAATATTTTTGTGATATTCTTGTTTACCTTACTCCAAACTGCTCTTATATAGCTTTTGCAGCGAATTTGGAGCAACTTTTGTTCAGAGTATATTTAGTGTCCAGGGAGCCGAGAATCGTCGAAATATCGACTTACACGAAATGAAAAATTTTTGTGATATTCTTGTTCCCCACCATCCAAACTTGTCGTATATAGCTTTTGCAGCGAATTTGGAGCAACGTTTGTTAGGATAATACATTTCGTGTCCAGGGAGCTGAGGATCCTCGAAAAATCAAATTACGCGAAATGAAAAATGTTTGTGATATTCTTGTTCCCCACGCTCCAAACTGCTCGTAAATAGCATTTGCAGCGAATATGGAGCAACTATTGTTATATGTATATTTCGTGACCAGGGAGCCGAGAATCGTCGAAATATCAACTTACACGAAATGAAATATTTTTGTGATATTCTTGTTCCCCACGCTCCAAACTGCTCGTAAATAGCATTTGCAGCAAATTTGGAGCAACTTTTGTTATATGTATATTCCGTTACCAGGGAGTCGAGAATCGTCGAAATATCGACTTACACGTAATGAAACATTTTTATCATATTCTTGTTCCCCGCGCTCCAAACTGCTCGAAAATAGCATTTGAGGCGAATTTGGAGCAACGTTTGGTATATGTATATTTCGTGTCCAGGGAGCCGAGAATCGTCGAAACATCAACTTACACGAAATGAAATATTTATGTGATATTCTTGTTTACCTTACTCCAAACTGCTCTTATATAGCTTTTGCAGCGAATTTGGAGCAACTTTTGTTCAGAGTATATTTAGTGTCCAGGGAGCCGAGAATCGTGGTAATATCGACTTACACGAAATGAAAAATTTTTGTGATATTCTTGTTCCCCACACTCCAAACTTCTCGTATATAGCTTTTGCAGCGAATTTGGAGCGTTTGTTAGGATAATATATCTCGTGTCCAGGGTGCTGAGAATCCTCGAAAAATCGACTTACGCGAAATGAAAAATTTTTGTAATATTCTTGTTCCCCACGCTCCAAACTGCTCGTATATAGCATTTGCAGCGAATTTGGAGCAACTTTTGTTATATGTATATTTCGTTACCAGGGAGTCGAGAATCGTCGAAATATCCACTTACAAGTAATGAAACATTTTTATGATATTCTTGTTCCCCGCGCTCCAAACTGCTTCTAAATAGCATTTAAGGCGAATTTGGAGCAACTTTTGTTATATGTATTTTTCGTGTCCAGGGAGCCGAGAATCGTCGAAATATCAACTTACACGAAATGAAATATTTTTGTGATATTCTTGTTCCCCACGCTCCAAACTGCTGGTAAATAGCATTTGCAGCGAATTTGGAGCAACTTTTGTTATATGTATATTCCGTTATCAGGGAGCCGAGAATCGTCGAGATATCGACTTACACGAAATGAAATATTTTTGTGATATTCTTGTTTACCCTACTCCAAACTGCTCTTATATAGCTTTTGCAGCGAATTTGGAGCAACTTTTGTTCAGAGTATATTTAGTGTCCAGGGAACCGAGAATCGTCGAAATATCGACTTACACGAAATGAAAAATTTTTGTGATATTCTTGTTCCCCACACTCCATACTTGTCGTATATAGCTTTTGCAGCGAATTTGGAGCAACGTTTGTTAGGATAATATATTTCGTGTCCAGGGAGCTGAGGATCCTCGAAAAATCAAATTACGCGAAATGAAAAATTTTTGTGATATTCTTGTTTCCCACACTCCAAACTTGTCGTATATATAGCTTTTCCAGCGAATTTGGAGCAACGTTTGGTAGGATAATATATTTCGTGACCAGGGAGCCGAGAATCGTAGAAATATCAACTTACACGAAATGAAATATTTTTGTGATATTCTTGTTCCCCACGCACCAAACTGCTCGTAAATAGCATTTGCAGCAAATTTGGAGCAACTTTTGTTATATGTATATTTCGTTACCAGGGAGTCGAGAATCGTCGAAATATCGACTTACACGTAATGAAACATTTTTATGATATTCTTGTTCCCCGCGCTCCAAACTGCTCGAAAATAGCATTTGAGTCGAATTTGGAGCAACGTTTGGTATATGTATATTTCGTGACCAGGGAGCTGAGAATAGTCGAAATATCGACTTACACGAAATGAAATATTTTTGTGATATTCTTGTTTACCTTACTCCAAACTGCTCTTATATAGCTTTTGCAGCGAATTTGGAGCAACTTTTGTTCAGAGTATATTTAGTGTCCAGGGAGCCGAGAATCGTCGAAATATCAACTTACACGAAATGAAATATTTTTGTGATATTCTTGTTCCCCACGCTCCAAACTGCTCGTAAATAGTATTTGCAGCGAATTTGGAGCAACTTTTGTAATATGTATATTTCGTTATCAGGGAGTCGCGAATCGTCGAAATATCGACTACACGAAATGAAATATTTTTGTGATATTCTTGTTTACCTTACTCCAAACTGCTCGTACATAGCATTTGCAGCGAATTTGGAGCAACTTTTGTTATATGTATATTTCGTTACCAGGGAGTCGAGAATCGTCGAAATATCCACTTACAAGTAATGAAACATTTTTATGATATTCTTGTTCCCCGCGCTCCAAACTGCTCGTAAATAGCATTTGCAGCGAATATGGAGCAACTATTGTTATATGTATATTTCGTGACCAGGGAGCCGAGAATCGTCGAAATATCAACTTACACGAAATGAAATATTTTTGTGATATTCTTGTTCCCCACGCTCCAAACTGCTCGTCAATAGCATTTGCAGCGAATTTGGAGCAACTTTTGTTATATGTATATTTCGTTATCAGGGAGCCGAGAATCGTCGAGATATCGACTTACACGAAATGAAATATTTTTGTGATATTCTTGTTTACCTTACTCCAAACTGCTCTTATATAGCTTTTGCAGCGAATTTGGAGCAACTTTTGTTCAGAGTATATTTAGTGTCCAGGGAGCCGAGAATCGTCGAAATATCGACTTACACGAAATGAAAAATTTTTGTGATATTCTTGTTCCCCACCATCCAAACTTGTCGTATATAGCTTTTGCAGCGAATTTGGAGCAACGTTTGTTAGGATAATATATTTCGTGTCCAGGGAGCTGAGGATCCTCGAAAAATCAAATTACGCGAAATGAAAAATGTTTGTGATATTCTTGTTCCCCACGCTCCAAACTGCTCGTAAATAGCATTTGCAGCGAATATGGAGCAACTATTGTTATATGTATATTTCGTGACCAGGGAGCCGAGAATCGTCGAAATATCAACTTACACGAAATGAAATATTTTTGTGATATTCTTGTTCCCCACGCTCCAAACTGCTCGTAAATAGCATTTGCAGCAAATTTGGAGCAACTTTTGTTATATGTATATTCCGTTACCAGGGAGTCGAGAATCGTCGAAATATCGACTTACACGTAATGAAACATTTTTATCATATTCTTGTTCCCCGCGCTCCAAACTGCTCGAAAATAGCATTTGAGGCGAATTTGGAGCAACGTTTGGTATATGTATATTTCGTGTCCAGGGAGCCGAGAATCGTCGAAACATCAACTTACACGAAATGAAATATTTATGTGATATTCTTGTTTACCTTACTCCAAACTGCTCTTATATAGCTTTTGCAGCGAATTTGGAGCAACTTTTGTTCAGAGTATATTTAGTGTCCAGGGAGCCGAGAATCGTGGAAATATCGACTTACACGAAATGAAAAATTTTTGTGATATTCTTGTTCCCCACACTCCAAACTTCTCGTATATAGCTTTTGCAGCGAATTTGGAGCGTTTGTTAGGATAATATATCTCGTGTCCAGGGTGCTGAGAATCCTCGAAAAATCGACTTACGCGAAATGAAAAATTTTTGTAATATTCTTGTTCCCCACGCTCCAAACTGCTCGTATATAGCATTTGCAGCGAATTTGGAGCAACTTTTGTTATATGTATATTTCGTTACCAGGGAGTCGAGAATCGTCGAAATATCCACTTACAAGTAATGAAACATTTTTATGATATTCTTGTTCCCCGCGCTCCAAACTGCTTCTAAATAGCATTTAAGGCGAATTTGGAGCAACTTTTGTTATATGTATTTTTCGTGTCCAGGGAGCCGAGAATCGTCGAAATATCAACTTACACGAAATGAAATATTTTTGTGATATTCTTGTTCCCCACGCTCCAAACTGCTGGTAAATAGCATTTGCAGCGAATTTGGAGCAACTTTTGTTATATGTATATTCCGTTATCAGGGAGCCGAGAATCGTCGAGATATCGACTTACACGAAATGAAATATTTTTGTGATATTCTTGTTTACCCTACTCCAAACTGCTCTTATATAGCTTTTGCAGCGAATTTGGAGCAACTTTTGTTCAGAGTATATTTAGTGTCCAGGGAACCGAGAATCGTCGAAATATCGACTTACACGAAATGAAAAATTTTTGTGATATTCTTGTTCCCCACACTCCATACTTGTCGTATATAGCTTTTGCAGCGAATTTGGAGCAACGTTTGTTAGGATAATATATTTCGTGTCCAGGGAGCTGAGGATCCTCGAAAAATCAAATTACGCGAAATGAAAAATTTTTGTGATATTCTTGTTTCCCACACTCCAAACTTGTCGTATATATAGCTTTTCCAGCGAATTTGGAGCAACGTTTGGTAGGATAATATATTTCGTGACCAGGGAGCCGAGAATCGTAGAAATATCAACTTACACGAAATGAAATATTTTTGTGATATTCTTGTTCCCCACGCACCAAACTGCTCGTAAATAGCATTTGCAGCAAATTTGGAGCAACTTTTGTTATATGTATATTTCGTTACCAGGGAGTCGAGAATCGTCGAAATATCGACTTACACGTAATGAAACATTTTTATGATATTCTTGTTCCCCGCGCTCCAAACTGCTCGAAAATAGCATTTGAGTCGAATTTGGAGCAACGTTTGGTATATGTATATTTCGTGACCAGGGAGCTGAGAATAGTCGAAATATCGACTTACACGAAATGAAATATTTTTGTGATATTCTTGTTTACCTTACTCCAAACTGCTCTTATATAGCTTTTGCAGCGAATTTGGAGCAACTTTTGTTCAGAGTATATTTAGTGTCCAGGGAGCCGAGAATCGTCGAAATATCAACTTACACGAAATGAAATATTTTTGTGATATTCTTGTTCCCCACGCTCCAAACTGCTCGTAAATAGTATTTGCAGCGAATTTGGAGCAACTTTTGTAATATGTATATTTCGTTATCAGGGAGTCGCGAATCGTCGAAATATCGACTACACGAAATGAAATATTTTTGTGATATTCTTGTTTACCTTACTCCAAACTGCTCGTACATAGCATTTGCAGCGAATTTGGAGCAACTTTTGTTATATGTATATTTCGTTACCAGGGAGTCGAGAATCGTCGAAATATCCACTTACAAGTAATGAAACATTTTTATGATATTCTTGTTCCCCGCGCTCCAAACTGCTCGTAAATAGCATTTGCAGCGAATATGGAGCAACTATTGTTATATGTATATTTCGTGACCAGGGAGCCGAGAATCGTCGAAATATCAACTTACACGAAATGAAATATTTTTGTGATATTCTTGTTCCCCACGCTCCAAACTGCTCGTCAATAGCATTTGCAGCGAATTTGGAGCAACTTTTGTTATATGTATATTTCGTTATCAGGGAGCCGAGAATCGTCGAGATATCGACTTACACGAAATGAAATATTTTTGTGATATTCTTGTTTACCTTACTCCAAACTGCTCTTATATAGCTTTTGCAGCGAATTTGGAGCAACTTTTGTTCAGAGTATATTTAGTGTCCAGGGAGCCGAGAATCGTCGAAATATCGACTTACACGAAATGAAAAATTTTTGTGATATTCTTGTTCCCCACCATCCAAACTTGTCGTATATAGCTTTTGCAGCGAATTTGGAGCAACGTTTGTTAGGATAATATATTTCGTGTCCAGGGAGCTGAGGATCCTCGAAAAATCAAATTACGCGAAATGAAAAATGTTTGTGATATTCTTGTTCCCCACGCTCCAAACTGCTCGTAAATAGCATTTGCAGCGAATATGGAGCAACTATTGTTATATGTATATTTCGTGACCAGGGAGCCGAGAATCGTCGAAATATCAACTTACACGAAATGAAATATTTTTGTGATATTCTTGTTCCCCACGCTCCAAACTGCTCGTAAATAGCATTTGCAGCAAATTTGGAGCAACTTTTGTTATATGTATATTCCGTTACCAGGGAGTCGAGAATCGTCGAAATATCGACTTACACGTAATGAAACATTTTTATCATATTCTTGTTCCCCGCGCTCCAAACTGCTCGAAAATAGCATTTGAGGCGAATTTGGAGCAACGTTTGGTATATGTATATTTCGTGTCCAGGGAGCCGAGAATCGTCGAAACATCAACTTACACGAAATGAAATATTTATGTGATATTCTTGTTTACCTTACACCAAACTGCTCTTATATAGCTTTTGCAGCGAATTTGGAGCAACTTTTGTTCAGAGTATATTTAGTGTCCAGGGAGCCGAGAATCGTGGAAATATCGACTTACACGAAATGAAAAATTTTTGTGATATTCTTGTTCCCCACACTCCAAACTTCTCGTATATAGCTTTTGCAGCGAATTTGGAGCGTTTGTTAGGATAATATATCTCGTGTCCAGGGTGCTGAGAATCCTCGAAAAATCGACTTACGCGAAATGAAAAATTTTTGTAATATTCTTGTTCCCCACGCTCCAAACTGCTCGTATATAGCATTTGCAGCGAATTTGGAGCAACTTTTGTTATATGTATATTTCGTTACCAGGGAGTCGAGAATCGTCGAAATATCCACTTACAAGTAATGAAACATTTTTATGATATTCTTGTTCCCCGCGCTCCAAACTGCTTCTAAATAGCATTTAAGGCGAATTTGGAGCAACTTTTGTTATATGTATTTTTCGTGTCCAGGGAGCCGAGAATCGTCGAAATATCAACTTACACGAAATGAAATATTTTTGTGATATTCTTGTTCCCCACGCTCCAAACTGCTGGTAAATAGCATTTGCAGCGAATTTGGAGCAACTTTTGTTATATGTATATTCCGTTATCAGGGAGCCGAGAATCGTCGAGATATCGACTTACACGAAATGAAATATTTTTGTGATATTCTTGTTTACCCTACTCCAAACTGCTCTTATATAGCTTTTGCAGCGAATTTGGAGCAACTTTTGTTCAGAGTATATTTAGTGTCCAGGGAACCGAGAATCGTCGAAATATCGACTTACACGAAATGAAAAATTTTTGTGATATTCTTGTTCCCCACACTCCATACTTGTCGTATATAGCTTTTGCAGCGAATTTGGAGCAACGTTTGTTAGGATAATATATTTCGTGTCCAGGGAGCTGAGGATCCTCGAAAAATCAAATTACGCGAAATGAAAAATTTTTGTGATATTCTTGTTTCCCACACTCCAAACTTGTCGTATATATAGCTTTTCCAGCGAATTTGGAGCAACGTTTGGTAGGATAATATATTTCGTGACCAGGGAGCCGAGAATCGTAGAAATATCAACTTACACGAAATGAAATATTTTTGTGATATTCTTGTTCCCCACGCACCAAACTGCTCGTAAATAGCATTTGCAGCAAATTTGGAGCAACTTTTGTTATATGTATATTTCGTTACCAGGGAGTCGAGAATCGTCGAAATATCGACTTACACGTAATGAAACATTTTTATGATATTCTTGTTCCCCGCGCTCCAAACTGCTCGAAAATAGCATTTGAGTCGAATTTGGAGCAACGTTTGGTATATGTATATTTCGTGACCAGGGAGCTGAGAATAGTCGAAATATCGACTTACACGAAATGAAATATTTTTGTGATATTCTTGTTTACCTTACTCCAAACTGCTCTTATATAGCTTTTGCAGCGAATTTGGAGCAACTTTTGTTCAGAGTATATTTAGTGTCCAGGGAGCCGAGAATCGTCGAAATATCAACTTACACGAAATGAAATATTTTTGTGATATTCTTGTTCCCCACGCTCCAAACTGCTCGTAAATAGTATTTGCAGCGAATTTGGAGCAACTTTTGTAATATGTATATTTCGTTATCAGGGAGTCGCGAATCGTCGAAATATCGACTACACGAAATGAAATATTTTTGTGATATTCTTGTTTACCTTACTCCAAACTGCTCGTACATAGCATTTGCAGCGAATTTGGAGCAACTTTTGTTATATGTATATTTCGTTACCAGGGAGTCGAGAATCGTCGAAATATCCACTTACAAGTAATGAAACATTTTTATGATATTCTTGTTCCCCGCGCTCCAAACTGCTCGTAAATAGCATTTGCAGCGAATATGGAGCAACTATTGTTATATGTATATTTCGTGACCAGGGAGCCGAGAATCGTCGAAATATCAACTTACACGAAATGAAATATTTTTGTGATATTCTTGTTCCCCACGCTCCAAACTGCTCGTCAATAGCATTTGCAGCGAATTTGGAGCAACTTTTGTTATATGTATATTTCGTTATCAGGGAGCCGAGAATCGTCGAGATATCGACTTACACGAAATGAAATATTTTTGTGATATTCTTGTTTACCTTACTCCAAACTGCTCTTATATAGCTTTTGCAGCGAATTTGGAGCAACTTTTGTTCAGAGTATATTTAGTGTCCAGGGAGCCGAGAATCGTCGAAATATCGACTTACACGAAATGAAAAATTTTTGTGATATTCTTGTTCCCCACCATCCAAACTTGTCGTATATAGCTTTTGCAGCGAATTTGGAGCAACGTTTGTTAGGATAATATATTTCGTGTCCAGGGAGCTGAGGATCCTCGAAAAATCAAATTACGCGAAATGAAAAATGTTTGTGATATTCTTGTTCCCCACGCTCCAAACTGCTCGTAAATAGCATTTGCAGCGAATATGGAGCAACTATTGTTATATGTATATTTCGTGACCAGGGAGCCGAGAATCGTCGAAATATCAACTTACACGAAATGAAATATTTTTGTGATATTCTTGTTCCCCACGCTCCAAACTGCTCGTAAATAGCATTTGCAGCAAATTTGGAGCAACTTTTGTTATATGTATATTCCGTTACCAGGGAGTCGAGAATCGTCGAAATATCGACTTACACGTAATGAAACATTTTTATCATATTCTTGTTCCCCGCGCTCCAAACTGCTCGAAAATAGCATTTGAGGCGAATTTGGAGCAACGTTTGGTATATGTATATTTCGTGTCCAGGGAGCCGAGAATCGTCGAAACATCAACTTACACGAAATGAAATATTTATGTGATATTCTTGTTTACCTTACTCCAAACTGCTCTTATATAGCTTTTGCAGCGAATTTGGAGCAACTTTTGTTCAGAGTATATTTAGTGTCCAGGGAGCCGAGAATCGTGGAAATATCGACTTACACGAAATGAAAAATTTTTGTGATATTCTTGTTCCCCACACTCCAAACTTCTCGTATATAGCTTTTGCAGCGAATTTGGAGCGTTTGTTAGGATAATATATCTCGTGTCCAGGGTGCTGAGAATCCTCGAAAAATCGACTTACGCGAAATGAAAAATTTTTGTAATATTCTTGTTCCCCACGCTCCAAACTGCTCGTATATAGCATTTGCAGCGAATTTGGAGCAACTTTTGTTATATGTATATTTCGTTACCAGGGAGTCGAGAATCGTCGAAATATCCACTTACAAGTAATGAAACATTTTTATGATATTCTTGTTCCCCGCGCTCCAAACTGCTTCTAAATAGCATTTAAGGCGAATTTGGAGCAACTTTTGTTATATGTATTTTTCGTGTCCAGGGAGCCGAGAATCGTCGAAATATCAACTTACACGAAATGAAATATTTTTGTGATATTCTTGTTCCCCACGCTCCAAACTGCTGGTAAATAGCATTTGCAGCGAATTTGGAGCAACTTTTGTTATATGTATATTCCGTTATCAGGGAGCCGAGAATCGTCGAGATATCGACTTACACGAAATGAAATATTTTTGTGATATTCTTGTTTACCCTACTCCAAACTGCTCTTATATAGCTTTTGCAGCGAATTTGGAGCAACTTTTGTTCAGAGTATATTTAGTGTCCAGGGAACCGAGAATCGTCGAAATATCGACTTACACGAAATGAAAAATTTTTGTGATATTCTTGTTCCCCACACTCCATACTTGTCGTATATAGCTTTTGCAGCGAATTTGGAGCAACGTTTGTTAGGATAATATATTTCGTGTCCAGGGAGCTGAGGATCCTCGAAAAATCAAATTACGCGAAATGAAAAATTTTTGTGATATTCTTGTTTCCCACACTCCAAACTTGTCGTATATATAGCTTTTCCAGCGAATTTGGAGCAACGTTTGGTAGGATAATATATTTCGTGACCAGGGAGCCGAGAATCGTAGAAATATCAACTTACACGAAATGAAATATTTTTGTGATATTCTTGTTCCCCACGCACCAAACTGCTCGTAAATAGCATTTGCAGCAAATTTGGAGCAACTTTTGTTATATGTATATTTCGTTACCAGGGAGTCGAGAATCGTCGAAATATCGACTTACACGTAATGAAACATTTTTATGATATTCTTGTTCCCCGCGCTCCAAACTGCTCGAAAATAGCATTTGAGTCGAATTTGGAGCAACGTTTGGTATATGTATATTTCGTGACCAGGGAGCTGAGAATAGTCGAAATATCGACTTACACGAAATGAAATATTTTTGTGATATTCTTGTTTACCTTACTCCAAACTGCTCTTATATAGCTTTTGCAGCGAATTTGGAGCAACTTTTGTTCAGAGTATATTTAGTGTCCAGGGAGCCGAGAATCGTCGAAATATCAACTTACACGAAATGAAATATTTTTGTGATATTCTTGTTCCCCACGCTCCAAACTGCTCGTAAATAGTATTTGCAGCGAATTTGGAGCAACTTTTGTAATATGTATATTTCGTTATCAGGGAGTCGCGAATCGTCGAAATATCGACTACACGAAATGAAATATTTTTGTGATATTCTTGTTTACCTTACTCCAAACTGCTCGTACATAGCATTTGCAGCGAATTTGGAGCAACTTTTGTTATATGTATATTTCGTTACCAGGGAGTCGAGAATCGTCGAAATATCCACTTACAAGTAATGAAACATTTTTATGATATTCTTGTTCCCCGCGCTCCAAACTGCTCGTAAATAGCATTTGCAGCGAATATGGAGCAACTATTGTTATATGTATATTTCGTGACCAGGGAGCCGAGAATCGTCGAAATATCAACTTACACGAAATGAAATATTTTTGTGATATTCTTGTTCCCCACGCTCCAAACTGCTCGTCAATAGCATTTGCAGCGAATTTGGAGCAACTTTTGTTATATGTATATTTCGTTATCAGGGAGCCGAGAATCGTCGAGATATCGACTTACACGAAATGAAATATTTTTGTGATATTCTTGTTTACCTTACTCCAAACTGCTCTTATATAGCTTTTGCAGCGAATTTGGAGCAACTTTTGTTCAGAGTATATTTAGTGTCCAGGGAGCCGAGAATCGTCGAAATATCGACTTACACGAAATGAAAAATTTTTGTGATATTCTTGTTCCCCACCATCCAAACTTGTCGTATATAGCTTTTGCAGCGAATTTGGAGCAACGTTTGTTAGGATAATATATTTCGTGTCCAGGGAGCTGAGGATCCTCGAAAAATCAAATTACGCGAAATGAAAAATGTTTGTGATATTCTTGTTCCCCACGCTCCAAACTGCTCGTAAATAGCATTTGCAGCGAATATGGAGCAACTATTGTTATATGTATATTTCGTGACCAGGGAGCCGAGAATCGTCGAAATATCAACTTACACGAAATGAAATATTTTTGTGATATTCTTGTTCCCCACGCTCCAAACTGCTCGTAAATAGCATTTGCAGCAAATTTGGAGCAACTTTTGTTATATGTATATTCCGTTACCAGGGAGTCGAGAATCGTCGAAATATCGACTTACACGTAATGAAACATTTTTATCATATTCTTGTTCCCCGCGCTCCAAACTGCTCGAAAATAGCATTTGAGGCGAATTTGGAGCAACGTTTGGTATATGTATATTTCGTGTCCAGGGAGCCGAGAATCGTCGAAACATCAACTTACACGAAATGAAATATTTATGTGATATTCTTGTTTACCTTACACCAAACTGCTCTTATATAGCTTTTGCAGCGAATTTGGAGCAACTTTTGTTCAGAGTATATTTAGTGTCCAGGGAGCCGAGAATCGTGGAAATATCGACTTACACGAAATGAAAAATTTTTGTGATATTCTTGTTCCCCACACTCCAAACTTCTCGTATATAGCTTTTGCAGCGAATTTGGAGCGTTTGTTAGGATAATATATCTCGTGTCCAGGGTGCTGAGAATCCTCGAAAAATCGACTTACGCGAAATGAAAAATTTTTGTAATATTCTTGTTCCCCACGCTCCAAACTGCTCGTATATAGCATTTGCAGCGAATTTGGAGCAACTTTTGTTATATGTATATTTCGTTACCAGGGAGTCGAGAATCGTCGAAATATCCACTTACAAGTAATGAAACATTTTTATGATATTCTTGTTCCCCGCGCTCCAAACTGCTTCTAAATAGCATTTAAGGCGAATTTGGAGCAACTTTTGTTATATGTATTTTTCGTGTCCAGGGAGCCGAGAATCGTCGAAATATCAACTTACACGAAATGAAATATTTTTGTGATATTCTTGTTCCCCACGCTCCAAACTGCTGGTAAATAGCATTTGCAGCGAATTTGGAGCAACTTTTGTTATATGTATATTCCGTTATCAGGGAGCCGAGAATCGTCGAGATATCGACTTACACGAAATGAAATATTTTTGTGATATTCTTGTTTACCCTACTCCAAACTGCTCTTATATAGCTTTTGCAGCGAATTTGGAGCAACTTTTGTTCAGAGTATATTTAGTGTCCAGGGAACCGAGAATCGTCGAAATATCGACTTACACGAAATGAAAAATTTTTGTGATATTCTTGTTCCCCACACTCCATACTTGTCGTATATAGCTTTTGCAGCGAATTTGGAGCAACGTTTGTTAGGATAATATATTTCGTGTCCAGGGAGCTGAGGATCCTCGAAAAATCAAATTACGCGAAATGAAAAATTTTTGTGATATTCTTGTTTCCCACACTCCAAACTTGTCGTATATATAGCTTTTCCAGCGAATTTGGAGCAACGTTTGGTAGGATAATATATTTCGTGACCAGGGAGCCGAGAATCGTAGAAATATCAACTTACACGAAATGAAATATTTTTGTGATATTCTTGTTCCCCACGCACCAAACTGCTCGTAAATAGCATTTGCAGCAAATTTGGAGCAACTTTTGTTATATGTATATTTCGTTACCAGGGAGTCGAGAATCGTCGAAATATCGACTTACACGTAATGAAACATTTTTATGATATTCTTGTTCCCCGCGCTCCAAACTGCTCGAAAATAGCATTTGAGTCGAATTTGGAGCAACGTTTGGTATATGTATATTTCGTGACCAGGGAGCTGAGAATAGTCGAAATATCGACTTACACGAAATGAAATATTTTTGTGATATTCTTGTTTACCTTACTCCAAACTGCTCTTATATAGCTTTTGCAGCGAATTTGGAGCAACTTTTGTTCAGAGTATATTTAGTGTCCAGGGAGCCGAGAATCGTCGAAATATCAACTTACACGAAATGAAATATTTTTGTGATATTCTTGTTCCCCACGCTCCAAACTGCTCGTAAATAGTATTTGCAGCGAATTTGGAGCAACTTTTGTAATATGTATATTTCGTTATCAGGGAGTCGCGAATCGTCGAAATATCGACTACACGAAATGAAATATTTTTGTGATATTCTTGTTTACCTTACTCCAAACTGCTCGTACATAGCATTTGCAGCGAATTTGGAGCAACTTTTGTTATATGTATATTTCGTTACCAGGGAGTCGAGAATCGTCGAAATATCCACTTACAAGTAATGAAACATTTTTATGATATTCTTGTTCCCCGCGCTCCAAACTGCTCGTAAATAGCATTTGCAGCGAATATGGAGCAACTATTGTTATATGTATATTTCGTGACCAGGGAGCCGAGAATCGTCGAAATATCAACTTACACGAAATGAAATATTTTTGTGATATTCTTGTTCCCCACGCTCCAAACTGCTCGTAAATAGCATTTTCAGCAAATTTGGAGCAACTTTTGTTATATGTATATTCCGTTACCAGGGAGTCGAGAATCGTCGAAATATCGACTTACACGTAATGAAACATTTTTATCATATTCATGTTCCCCGCGCTCCAAACTGCTCGAAAATAGCATTTGAGGCGAATTTGGAGCAACGTTTGGTATATGTATATTTCGTGTCCAGGGAGCCGAGAATCGTCGAAATATCAACTTACACGAAATGAAATATTTATGTGATATTCTTGTTTACCTTACTCCAAACTGCTCTTATATAGCTTTTGCAGCGAATTTGGAGCAACTTTTGTTCAGAGTATATTTAGTGTCCAGGGAGCCGAGAATCGTGGAAATATCGACTTACACGAAATGAAAAATTTTTGTGATATTCTTGTTCCCCACACTCCAAACTTCTCGTATATAGCTTTTGCAGCGAATTTGGAGCGTTTGTTAGGATAATATATCTCGTGTCCAGGGTGCTGAGAATCCTCGAAAAATCGACTTACGCGAAATGAAAAATTTTTGTAATATTCTTGTTTCCCACGCTCCAAACTGCTCGTATATAGCATTTGCAGCGAATTTGGAGCAACTTTTGTTATATGTATTTTTCGTGTCCAGGGAGCCGAGAATCGTCCAAATATCAACTTACACGAAATGAAATATTTATGTGATATTCTTGTTCCCCACGCTCCAAACTGCTGGTAAATAGCATTTGCAGCGAATTTGGAGCAACTTTTGTTATATGTATATTCCGTTATCAGGGAGCCGAGAATCGTCGAGATATCGACTTACACGAAATGAAATATTTTTGTGATATTCTTGTTTACCCTACTCCAAACTGCTCTTATATAGCTTTTGCAGCGAATTTGGAGCAACTTTTGTTCAGAGTATATTTAGTGTCCAGGGAACCGAGAATCGTCGAAATATCGACTTACACGAAATGAAAAATTTTTGTGATATTCTTGTTCCCCACACTCCATACTTGTCGTATATAGCTTTTGCAGCGAATTTGGAGCAACGTTTGTTAGGATAATATATTTCGTGTCCAGGGAGCTGAGGATCCTCGAAAAATCAAATTACGCGAAATGAAAAATTTTTGTGATATTCTTGTTTCCCACACTCCAAACTTGTCGTATATATAGCTTTTCCAGCGAATTTGGAGCAACGTTTGGTAGGATAATATATTTCGTGACCAGGGAGCCGAGAATCGTAGAAATATCAACTTACACGAAATGAAATATTTTTGTGATATTCTTGTTCCCCACGCACCAAACTGCTCGTAAATAGCATTTGCAGCAAATTTGGAGCAACTTTTGTTATATGTATATTTCGTTACCAGGGAGTCGAGAATCGTCGAAATATCGACTTACACGTAATGAAACATTTTTATGATATTCTTGTTCCCCGCGCTCCAAACTGCTCGAAAATAGCATTTGAGTCGAATTTGGAGCAACGTTTGGTATATGTATATTTCGTGACCAGGGAGCTGAGAATAGTCGAAATATCGACTTACACGAAATGAAATATTTTTGTGATATTCTTGTTTACCTTACTCCAAACTGCTCTTATATAGCTTTTGCAGCGAATTTGGAGCAACTTTTGTTCAGAGTATATTTAGTGTCCAGGGAGCCGAGAATCGTCGAAATATCAACTTACACGAAATGAAATATTTTTGTGATATTCTTGTTCCCCACGCTCCAAACTGCTCGTAAATAGTATTTGCAGCGAATTTGGAGCAACTTTTGTAATATGTATATTTCGTTATCAGGGAGTCGCGAATCGTCGAAATATCGACTACACGAAATGAAATATTTTTGTGATATTCTTGTTTACCTTACTCCAAACTGCTCGTACATAGCATTTGCAGCGAATTTGGAGCAACTTTTGTTATATGTATATTTCGTTACCAGGGAGTCGAGAATCGTCGAAATATCCACTTACAAGTAATGAAACATTTTTATGATATTCTTGTTCCCCGCGCTCCAAACTGCTCGTAAATAGCATTTGCAGCGAATATGGAGCAACTATTGTTATATGTATATTTCGTGACCAGGGAGCCGAGAATCGTCGAAATATCAACTTACACGAAATGAAATATTTTTGTGATATTCTTGTTCCCCACGCTCCAAACTGCTCGTCAATAGCATTTGCAGCGAATTTGGAGCAACTTTTGTTATATGTATATTTCGTTATCAGGGAGCCGAGAATCGTCGAGATATCGACTTACACGAAATGAAATATTTTTGTGATATTCTTGTTTACCTTACTCCAAACTGCTCTTATATAGCTTTTGCAGCGAATTTGGAGCAACTTTTGTTCAGAGTATATTTAGTGTCCAGGGAGCCGAGAATCGTCGAAATATCGACTTACACGAAATGAAAAATTTTTGTGATATTCTTGTTCCCCACCATCCAAACTTGTCGTATATAGCTTTTGCAGCGAATTTGGAGCAACGTTTGTTAGGATAATATATTTCGTGTCCAGGGAGCTGAGGATCCTCGAAAAATCAAATTACGCGAAATGAAAAATGTTTGTGATATTCTTGTTCCCCACGCTCCAAACTGCTCGTAAATAGCATTTGCAGCGAATATGGAGCAACTATTGTTATATGTATATTTCGTGACCAGGGAGCCGAGAATCGTCGAAATATCAACTTACACGAAATGAAATATTTTTGTGATATTCTTGTTCCCCACGCTCCAAACTGCTCGTAAATAGCATTTGCAGCAAATTTGGAGCAACTTTTGTTATATGTATATTCCGTTACCAGGGAGTCGAGAATCGTCGAAATATCGACTTACACGTAATGAAACATTTTTATCATATTCTTGTTCCCCGCGCTCCAAACTGCTCGAAAATAGCATTTGAGGCGAATTTGGAGCAACGTTTGGTATATGTATATTTCGTGTCCAGGGAGCCGAGAATCGTCGAAACATCAACTTACACGAAATGAAATATTTATGTGATATTCTTGTTTACCTTACTCCAAACTGCTCTTATATAGCTTTTGCAGCGAATTTGGAGCAACTTTTGTTCAGAGTATATTTAGTGTCCAGGGAGCCGAGAATCGTGGAAATATCGACTTACACGAAATGAAAAATTTTTGTGATATTCTTGTTCCCCACACTCCAAACTTCTCGTATATAGCTTTTGCAGCGAATTTGGAGCGTTTGTTAGGATAATATATCTCGTGTCCAGGGTGCTGAGAATCCTCGAAAAATCGACTTACGCGAAATGAAAAATTTTTGTAATATTCTTGTTCCCCACGCTCCAAACTGCTCGTATATAGCATTTGCAGCGAATTTGGAGCAACTTTTGTTATATGTATATTTCGTTACCAGGGAGTCGAGAATCGTCGAAATATCCACTTACAAGTAATGAAACATTTTTATGATATTCTTGTTCCCCGCGCTCCAAACTGCTTCTAAATAGCATTTAAGGCGAATTTGGAGCAACTTTTGTTATATGTATTTTTCGTGTCCAGGGAGCCGAGAATCGTCGAAATATCAACTTACACGAAATGAAATATTTTTGTGATATTCTTGTTCCCCACGCTCCAAACTGCTGGTAAATAGCATTTGCAGCGAATTTGGAGCAACTTTTGTTATATGTATATTCCGTTATCAGGGAGCCGAGAATCGTCGAGATATCGACTTACACGAAATGAAATATTTTTGTGATATTCTTGTTTACCCTACTCCAAACTGCTCTTATATAGCTTTTGCAGCGAATTTGGAGCAACTTTTGTTCAGAGTATATTTAGTGTCCAGGGAACCGAGAATCGTCGAAATATCGACTTACACGAAATGAAAAATTTTTGTGATATTCTTGTTCCCCACACTCCATACTTGTCGTATATAGCTTTTGCAGCGAATTTGGAGCAACGTTTGTTAGGATAATATATTTCGTGTCCAGGGAGCTGAGGATCCTCGAAAAATCAAATTACGCGAAATGAAAAATTTTTGTGATATTCTTGTTTCCCACACTCCAAACTTGTCGTATATATAGCTTTTCCAGCGAATTTGGAGCAACGTTTGGTAGGATAATATATTTCGTGACCAGGGAGCCGAGAATCGTAGAAATATCAACTTACACGAAATGAAATATTTTTGTGATATTCTTGTTCCCCACGCACCAAACTGCTCGTAAATAGCATTTGCAGCAAATTTGGAGCAACTTTTGTTATATGTATATTTCGTTACCAGGGAGTCGAGAATCGTCGAAATATCGACTTACACGTAATGAAACATTTTTATGATATTCTTGTTCCCCGCGCTCCAAACTGCTCGAAAATAGCATTTGAGTCGAATTTGGAGCAACGTTTGGTATATGTATATTTCGTGACCAGGGAGCTGAGAATAGTCGAAATATCGACTTACACGAAATGAAATATTTTTGTGATATTCTTGTTTACCTTACTCCAAACTGCTCTTATATAGCTTTTGCAGCGAATTTGGAGCAACTTTTGTTCAGAGTATATTTAGTGTCCAGGGAGCCGAGAATCGTCGAAATATCAACTTACACGAAATGAAATATTTTTGTGATATTCTTGTTCCCCACGCTCCAAACTGCTCGTAAATAGTATTTGCAGCGAATTTGGAGCAACTTTTGTAATATGTATATTTCGTTATCAGGGAGTCGCGAATCGTCGAAATATCGACTACACGAAATGAAATATTTTTGTGATATTCTTGTTTACCTTACTCCAAACTGCTCGTACATAGCATTTGCAGCGAATTTGGAGCAACTTTTGTTATATGTATATTTCGTTACCAGGGAGTCGAGAATCGTCGAAATATCCACTTACAAGTAATGAAACATTTTTATGATATTCTTGTTCCCCGCGCTCCAAACTGCTCGTAAATAGCATTTGCAGCGAATATGGAGCAACTATTGTTATATGTATATTTCGTGACCAGGGAGCCGAGAATCGTCGAAATATCAACTTACACGAAATGAAATATTTTTGTGATATTCTTGTTCCCCACGCTCCAAACTGCTCGTAAATAGCATTTTCAGCAAATTTGGAGCAACTTTTGTTATATGTATATTCCGTTACCAGGGAGTCGAGAATCGTCGAAATATCGACTTACACGTAATGAAACATTTTTATCATATTCATGTTCCCCGCGCTCCAAACTGCTCGAAAATAGCATTTGAGGCGAATTTGGAGCAACGTTTGGTATATGTATATTTCGTGTCCAGGGAGCCGAGAATCGTCGAAATATCAACTTACACGAAATGAAATATTTATGTGATATTCTTGTTTACCTTACTCCAAACTGCTCTTATATAGCTTTTGCAGCGAATTTGGAGCAACTTTTGTTCAGAGTATATTTAGTGTCCAGGGAGCCGAGAATCGTGGAAATATCGACTTACACGAAATGAAAAATTTTTGTGATATTCTTGTTCCCCACACTCCAAACTTCTCGTATATAGCTTTTGCAGCGAATTTGGAGCGTTTGTTAGGATAATATATCTCGTGTCCAGGGTGCTGAGAATCCTCGAAAAATCGACTTACGCGAAATGAAAAATTTTTGTAATATTCTTGTTTCCCACGCTCCAAACTGCTCGTATATAGCATTTGCAGCGAATTTGGAGCAACTTTTGTTATATGTATTTTTCGTGTCCAGGGAGCCGAGAATCGTCCAAATATCAACTTACACGAAATGAAATATTTATGTGATATTCTTGTTCCCCACGCTCCAAACTGCTGGTAAATAGCATTTGCAGCGAATTTGGAGCAACTTTTGTTATATGTATATTCCGTTATCAGGGAGCCGAGAATCGTCGAGATATCGACTTACACGAAATGAAATATTTTTGTGATATTCTTGTTTACCCTACTCCAAACTGCTCTTATATAGCTTTTGCAGCGAATTTGGAGCAACTTTTGTTCAGAGTATATTTAGTGTCCAGGGAACCGAGAATCGTCGAAATATCGACTTACACGAAATGAAAAATTTTTGTGATATTCTTGTTCCCCACACTCCATACTTGTCGTATATAGCTTTTGCAGCGAATTTGGAGCAACGTTTGTTAGGATAATATATTTCGTGTCCAGGGAGCTGAGGATCCTCGAAAAATCAAATTACGCGAAATGAAAAATTTTTGTGATATTCTTGTTTCCCACACTCCAAACTTGTCGTATATATAGCTTTTCCAGCGAATTTGGAGCAACGTTTGGTAGGATAATATATTTCGTGACCAGGGAGCCGAGAATCGTAGAAATATCAACTTACACGAAATGAAATATTTTTGTGATATTCTTGTTCCCCACGCACCAAACTGCTCGTAAATAGCATTTGCAGCAAATTTGGAGCAACTTTTGTTATATGTATATTTCGTTACCAGGGAGTCGAGAATCGTCGAAATATCGACTTACACGTAATGAAACATTTTTATGATATTCTTGTTCCCCGCGCTCCAAACTGCTCGAAAATAGCATTTGAGTCGAATTTGGAGCAACGTTTGGTATATGTATATTTCGTGACCAGGGAGCTGAGAATAGTCGAAATATCGACTTACACGAAATGAAATATTTTTGTGATATTCTTGTTTACCTTACTCCAAACTGCTCTTATATAGCTTTTGCAGCGAATTTGGAGCAACTTTTGTTCAGAGTATATTTAGTGTCCAGGGAGCCGAGAATCGTCGAAATATCAACTTACACGAAATGAAATATTTTTGTGATATTCTTGTTCCCCACGCTCCAAACTGCTCGTAAATAGTATTTGCAGCGAATTTGGAGCAACTTTTGTAATATGTATATTTCGTTATCAGGGAGTCGCGAATCGTCGAAATATCGACTACACGAAATGAAATATTTTTGTGATATTCTTGTTTACCTTACTCCAAACTGCTCGTACATAGCATTTGCAGCGAATTTGGAGCAACTTTTGTTATATGTATATTTCGTTACCAGGGAGTCGAGAATCGTCGAAATATCCACTTACAAGTAATGAAACATTTTTATGATATTCTTGTTCCCCGCGCTCCAAACTGCTCGTAAATAGCATTTGCAGCGAATATGGAGCAACTATTGTTATATGTATATTTCGTGACCAGGGAGCCGAGAATCGTCGAAATATCAACTTACACGAAATGAAATATTTTTGTGATATTCTTGTTCCCCACGCTCCAAACTGCTCGTAAATAGCATTTGCAGCAAATTTGGAGCAACTTTTGTTATATGTATATTCCGTTACCAGGGAGTCGAGAATCGTCGAAATATCGACTTACACGTAATGAAACATTTTTATCATATTCTTGTTCCCCGCGCTCCAAACTGCTCGAAAATAGCATTTGAGGCGAATTTGGAGCAACGTTTGGTATATGTATATTTCGTGTCCAGGGAGCCGAGAATCGTCGAAATATCAACTTACACGAAATGAAATATTTATGTGATATTCTTGTTTACCTTACTCCAAACTGCTCTTATATAGCTTTTGCAGCGAATTTGGAGTAACTTTTGTTCAGAGTATATTTAGTGTCCAGGGAGCCGAGAATCGTGGAAATATCGACTTACACGAAATGAAAAATTTTTGTGATATTCTTGTTCCCCACGCTCCAAACTGCTCGTATATAGCATTTGCAGCGAATTTGGAGCGTTTGTTAGGATAATATATCTCGTGTCCAGGGTGCTGAGAATCCTCGAAAAATCGACTTACGCGAAATGAAAAATTTTTGTAATATTCTTGTTCCCCACGCTCCAAACTGCTCGTATATAGCATTTGCAGCGAATTTGGAGCAACTTTTGTTATATGTATTTTTCGTGTCCAGGGAGCCGAGAATCGTCCAAATATCAACTTACACGAAATGAAATATTTATGTGATATTCTTGTTCCCCACGCTCCAAACTGCTCGTAAATAGCATTTGCAGCGAATTTGGAGCAACTTTTGTAATATGTATATTTCGTTATCAGGGAGTCGAGAATCGTCGAAATATCGACTACACGAAATGAAATATTTTTGTGATATTCTTGTTTACCTTACTCCAAACTGCTCGTACATAGCATTTGCAGCGAATTTGGAGCAACTTTTGTTATATGTATATTTCGTTACCAGGGAGTCGAGAATCGTCGAAATATCCACTTACAAGTAATGAAACATTTTTATGATATTCTTGTTCCCCGCGCTCCAAACTGCTTCTAAATAGCATTTGAGGCGAATTTGGAGCAACTTTTGTTATATGTATTTTTCGTGTCCAGGGAGCCGAGAATCGTCGAAATATCAACTTACACGAAATGAAATATTTTTGTGATATTCTTGTTCCCCACGCTCCAAACTGCTGGTAAATAGCATTTGCAGCGAATTTGGAGCAATTTGTTACATGTATATTTCGTTATCAGGGAGCCGAGAATCGTCGAGATATCGATTTACACGAAATGAAATATTTTTGTGATATTCTTGTTTACCTTACTCCAAACTGCTCTTATATAGCTTTTGCAGCGAATTTGGAGCAACTTTTGTTCAGAGTATATTTAGTGTCCAGGGAACCGAGAATCGTCGAAATATCGACTTACACGAAATGAAAAATTTTTGTGATATTCTTGTTCCCCACACTCCATACTTGTCGTATATAGCTTTTGCAGCGAATTTGGAGCAACGTTTGTTAGGATAATATATTTCGTGTCCAGGGAGCGAAGGATCCTCGAAAAATCAAATTACGCGAAATGAAAAATTTTTGTGATATTCTTGTTCCCCACACTCCAAACTTGTCGTATATATAGCTTTTGCAGCGAATTTGGAGCAACGTTTGGTAGGATAATATATTTCGTGACCAGGGAGCCGAGAATCGTCGAAATATCAACTTACACGAAATGAAATATTTATGTGATATTCTTGTTTACCTTACTCCAAACTGCTCTTATATAGCTTTTGCAGCGAATTTGGAGCAACTTTTGTTCAGAGTATATTTAGTGTCCAGGGAGCCGAGAATCGTGGTAATATCGACTTACACGAAATGAAAAATTTTTGTGATATTCTTGTTCCCCGCGCTCCAAACTGCTCGAAAATAGCATTTGAGTCGAATTTGGAGCAACGTTTGGTATATGTATATTTCGTGACCAGGGAGCTGAGAATAGTCGAAATATCGACTTACACGAAATGAAATATTTTTGTGATATTCTTGTTTACCTTACTCCAAACTGCTCTTATATAGCTTTTGCAGCGAATTTGGTGCAACTTTTGTTCAGAATATATTTAGTGTCCAGGGAGCCGAGAATCGTGGAAATATCGACTTACACGAAATGAAAAATTTTTGTGATATTCTCATTCCCCACACTCCAAACTTCTCGTATATAGCTTTTGCAGCGAATTTGGAGCGTTTGTTAGGATAATATATTTCGTGTCCAGGGTGCTGAGAATCCTCGAAAAATCGACTTACGCGAAATGAAAAATTTTTGTAATATTCTTGTTCCCCACGCTCCAAACTGCTCGTATATAGCATTTGCAGCGAATTTGGAGCAACTTTTGTTATATGTATTTTTCGTGTCCAGGGAGCCGAGAATCGTCGAAATATCAACTTACACGAAATGAAATATTTATGTGATATTCTTGTTCCCCACGCTCCAAACTGCTCGTAAATAGCATTTGCAGCGAATTTGGAGCAACTTTTGTAATATGTATATTTCGTTATCAGGGAGCCGAGAATCGTCGAAATATCGACTTACACGAAATGAAATATTTTTGTGATATTCTTGTTTACCTTACTCCAAACTGCTCTTATATAGCTTTTGCAGCGAATTTGGAGCAACTTTTGTTCAGAGTATATTTAGTGTCCAGGGAGCCGAGAATCGTCGAAATATCGACTTACACGAAATGAAAAATTTTTGTGATATTCTTGTTCCCCACACTCCAAACTGCTCGTACATAGCATTTGCAGCGAATTTGGAGCAACGTTTGTTAGGATAATATATTTCGTGACCAGGGAGCCGAGAATCGTCGAAAGATCAACTTACACGAAATGAAATATTTTTGTGATATTCTTGTTCCCCACGCTCCAAACTGCTCGTCAATAGCATTTGAGGCGAATTTGGAGCAACTTTTGTTATATGTATTTTTCGTGTCCAGGGAGCCGAGAATCGTCGAAATATCAACTTACACGAAATGAAATATTTTTGTGATATTCTTGTTCCCCACGCTCCAAACTGCTCGTCAATAGCATTTGCAGCGAATTTGGAGCAACTTTTGTTATATGTATATTTCGTTATCAGGGAGCCGAGAATCGTCGAGATATCGACTTACACGAAATGAAATATTTTTGTGATATTCTTGTTTACCTTACTCGAAACTGCTCTTATATAGCTTTTGCAGCGAATTTGGAGCAACTTTTGTTCAGAGTATATTTAGTGTCCAGGGAGCCGAGAATCGTCGAAATATCGACTTACACGAAATGAAAAATTTTTGTGATATTCTTGTTCCCCACCATCCAAACTTGTCGTATATACCTTTTGCAGCGAATTTGGAGCAACGTTTGTTAGGATAATATATTTCGTGTCCAGGGAGCTGAGGATCCTCGAAAAATCAAATTACGCGAAATGAAAAATGTTTGTGATATTCTTGTTCCCCACGCTCCAAACTGCTCGTAAATAGCATTTGCAGCGAATATGGAGCAACTATTGTTATATGTATATTTCGTGACCAGGGAGCCGAGAATCGTCGAAATATCAACTTACACGAAATGAAATATTTTTGTGATATTCTTGTTCCCCACGCTCCAAACTGCTCGTAAATAGCATTTGCAGCAAATTTGGAGCAACTTTTGTTATATGTATATTCCGTTACCAGGGAGTCGAGAATCGTCGAAATATCGACTTACACGTAATGAAACATTTTTATCATATTCTTGTTCCCCGCGCTCCAAACTGCTCGAAAATAGCATTTGAGGCGAATTTGGAGCAACGTTTGGTATATGTATATTTCGTGTCCAGGGAGCCGAGAATCGTCGAAACATCAACTTACACGAAATGAAATATTTATGTGATATTCTTGTTTACCTTACTCCAAACTGCTCTTATATAGCTTTTGCAGCGAATTTGGAGCAACTTTTGTTCAGAGTATATTTAGTGTCCAGGGAGCCGAGAATCGTGGAAATATCGACTTACACGAAATGAAAAATTTTTGTGATATTCTTGTTCCCCACACTCCAAACTTCTCGTATATAGCTTTTGCAGCGAATTTGGAGCGTTTGTAAGGATAATATATCTCGTGTCCAGGGTGCTGAGAATCCTCGAAAAATCGACTTACGCGAAATGAAAAATTTTTGTAATATTCTTGTTCCCCACGCTCCAAACTGCTCGTATATAGCATTTGCAGCGAATTTGGAGCAACTTTTGTTATATGTATATTTCGTTACCAGGGAGTCGAGAATCGTCGAAATATCCACTTACAAGTAATGAAACATTTTTATGATATTCTTGTTCCCCGCGCTCCAAACTGCTTCTAAATAGCATTTAAGGCGAATTTGGAGCAACTTTTGTTATATGTATTTTTCGTGTCCAGGGAGCCGAGAATCGTCGAAATATCAACTTACACGAAATGAAATATTTTTGTGATATTCTTGTTCCCCACGCTCCAAACTGCTGGTAAATAGCATTTGCAGCGAATTTGGAGCAACTTTTGTTATATGTATATTCCGTTATCAGGGAGCCGAGAATCGTCGAGATATCGACTTACACGAAATGAAATATTTTTGTGATATTCTTGTTTACCCTACTCCAAACTGCTCTTATATAGCTTTTGCAGCGAATTTGGAGCAACTTTTGTTCAGAGTATATTTAGTGTCCAGGGAACCGAGAATCGTCGAAATATCGACTTACACGAAATGAAAAATTTTTGTGATATTCTTGTTCCCCACACTCCATACTTGTCGTATATAGCTTTTGCAGCGAATTTGGAGCAACGTTTGTTAGGATAATATATTTCGTGTCCAGGGAGCTGAGGATCCTCGAAAAATCAAATTACGCGAAATGAAAAATTTTTGTGATATTCTTGTTTCCCACACTCCAAACTTGTCGTATATATAGCTTTTCCAGCGAATTTGGAGCAACGTTTGGTAGGATAATATATTTCGTGACCAGGGAGCCGAGAATCGTAGAAATATCAACTTACACGAAATGAAATATTTTTGTGATATTCTTGTTCCCCACGCACCAAACTGCTCGTAAATAGCATTTGCAGCAAATTTGGAGCAACTTTTGTTATATGTATATTTCGTTACCAGGGAGTCGAGAATCGTCGAAATATCGACTTACACGTAATGAAACATTTTTATGATATTCTTGTTCCCCGCGCTCCAAACTGCTCGAAAATAGCATTTGAGTCGAATTTGGAGCAACGTTTGGTATATGTATATTTCGTGACCAGGGAGCTGAGAATAGTCGAAATATCGACTTACACGAAATGAAATATTTTTGTGATATTCTTGTTTACCTTACTCCAAACTGCTCTTATATAGCTTTTGCAGCGAATTTGGAGCAACTTTTGTTCAGAGTATATTTAGTGTCCAGGGAGCCGAGAATCGTCGAAATATCAACTTACACGAAATGAAATATTTTTGTGATATTCTTGTTCCCCACGCTCCAAACTGCTCGTAAATAGTATTTGCAGCGAATTTGGAGCAACTTTTGTAATATGTATATTTCGTTATCAGGGAGTCGCGAATCGTCGAAATATCGACTACACGAAATGAAATATTTTTGTGATATTCTTGTTTACCTTACTCCAAACTGCTCGTACATAGCATTTGCAGCGAATTTGGAGCAACTTTTGTTATATGTATATTTCGTTACCAGGGAGTCGAGAATCGTCGAAATATCCACTTACAAGTAATGAAACATTTTTATGATATTCTTGTTCCCCGCGCTCCAAACTGCTCGTAAATAGCATTTGCAGCGAATATGGAGCAACTATTGTTATATGTATATTTCGTGACCAGGGAGCCGAGAATCGTCGGAATATCAACTTACACGAAATGAAATATTTTTGTGATATTCTTGTTCCCCACGCTCCAAACTGCTCGTAAATAGCATTTTCAGCAAATTTGGAGCAACTTTTGTTATATGTATATTCCGTTACCAGGGAGTCGAGAATCGTCGAAATATCGACTTACACGTAATGAAACATTTTTATCATATTCATGTTCCCCGCGCTCCAAACTGCTCGAAAATAGCATTTGAGGCGAATTTGGAGCAACGTTTGGTATATGTATATTTCGTGTCCAGGGAGCCGAGAATCGTCGAAATATCAACTTACACGAAATGAAATATTTATGTGATATTCTTGTTTACCTTACTCCAAACTGCTCTTATATAGCTTTTGCAGCGAATTTGGAGCAACTTTTGTTCAGAGTATATTTAGTGTCCAGGGAGCCGAGAATCGTGGAAATATCGACTTA
The DNA here is from genome assembly GCA_030762935.1 of Hymenopus coronatus. Classification (NCBI taxonomy): domain Eukaryota; kingdom Metazoa; phylum Arthropoda; class Insecta; order Mantodea; family Hymenopodidae; genus Hymenopus; species Hymenopus coronatus. The sequence goes on from CM060892.1 coordinate 163,736,407, forward strand.
CACGAAATGAAAAATTTTTGTGATATTCTTGTTCCCCACACTCCAAACTTCTCGTATATAGCTTTTGCAGCGAATTTGGAGCGTTTGTTAGGATAATATATCTCGTGTCCAGGGTGCTGAGAATCCTCGAAAAATCGACTTACGCGAAATGAAAAATTTTTGTAATATTCTTGTTTCCCACGCTCCAAACTGCTCGTATATAGCATTTGCAGCGAATTTGGAGCAACTTTTGTTATATGTATTTTTCGTGTCCAGGGAGCCGAGAATCGTCCAAATATCAACTTACACGAAATGAAATATTTATGTGATATTCTTGTTCCCCACGCTCCAAACTGCTGGTAAATAGCATTTGCAGCGAATTTGGAGCAACTTTTGTTATATGTATATTCCGTTATCAGGGAGCCGAGAATCGTCGAGATATCGACTTACACGAAATGAAATATTTTTGTGATATTCTTGTTTACCCTACTCCAAACTGCTCTTATATAGCTTTTGCAGCGAATTTGGAGCAACTTTTGTTCAGAGTATATTTAGTGTCCAGGGAACCGAGAATCGTCGAAATATCGACTTACACGAAATGAAAAATTTTTGTGATATTCTTGTTCCCCACACTCCATACTTGTCGTATATAGCTTTTGCAGCGAATTTGGAGCAACGTTTGTTAGGATAATATATTTCGTGTCCAGGGAGCTGAGGATCCTCGAAAAATCAAATTACGCGAAATGAAAAATTTTTGTGATATTCTTGTTTCCCACACTCCAAACTTGTCGTATATATAGCTTTTCCAGCGAATTTGGAGCAACGTTTGGTAGGATAATATATTTCGTGACCAGGGAGCCGAGAATCGTAGAAATATCAACTTACACGAAATGAAATATTTTTGTGATATTCTTGTTCCCCACGCACCAAACTGCTCGTAAATAGCATTTGCAGCAAATTTGGAGCAACTTTTGTTATATGTATATTTCGTTACCAGGGAGTCGAGAATCGTCGAAATATCGACTTACACGTAATGAAACATTTTTATGATATTCTTGTTCCCCGCGCTCCAAACTGCTCGAAAATAGCATTTGAGTCGAATTTGGAGCAACGTTTGGTATATGTATATTTCGTGACCAGGGAGCTGAGAATAGTCGAAATATCGACTTACACGAAATGAAATATTTTTGTGATATTCTTGTTTACCTTACTCCAAACTGCTCTTATATAGCTTTTGCAGCGAATTTGGAGCAACTTTTGTTCAGAGTATATTTAGTGTCCAGGGAGCCGAGAATCGTCGAAATATCAACTTACACGAAATGAAATATTTTTGTGATATTCTTGTTCCCCACGCTCCAAACTGCTCGTAAATAGTATTTGCAGCGAATTTGGAGCAACTTTTGTAATATGTATATTTCGTTATCAGGGAGTCGCGAATCGTCGAAATATCGACTACACGAAATGAAATATTTTTGTGATATTCTTGTTTACCTTACTCCAAACTGCTCGTACATAGCATTTGCAGCGAATTTGGAGCAACTTTTGTTATATGTATATTTCGTTACCAGGGAGTCGAGAATCGTCGAAATATCCACTTACAAGTAATGAAACATTTTTATGATATTCTTGTTCCCCGCGCTCCAAACTGCTCGTAAATAGCATTTGCAGCGAATATGGAGCAACTATTGTTATATGTATATTTCGTGACCAGGGAGCCGAGAATCGTCGAAATATCAACTTACACGAAATGAAATATTTTTGTGATATTCTTGTTCCCCACGCTCCAAACTGCTCGTAAATAGCATTTGCAGCAAATTTGGAGCAACTTTTGTTATATGTATATTCCGTTACCAGGGAGTCGAGAATCGTCGAAATATCGACTTACACGTAATGAAACATTTTTATCATATTCTTGTTCCCCGCGCTCCAAACTGCTCGAAAATAGCATTTGAGGCGAATTTGGAGCAACGTTTGGTATATGTATATTTCGTGTCCAGGGAGCCGAGAATCGTCGAAATATCAACTTACACGAAATGAAATATTTATGTGATATTCTTGTTTACCTTACTCCAAACTGCTCTTATATAGCTTTTGCAGCGAATTTGGAGTAACTTTTGTTCAGAGTATATTTAGTGTCCAGGGAGCCGAGAATCGTGGAAATATCGACTTACACGAAATGAAAAATTTTTGTGATATTCTTGTTCCCCACGCTCCAAACTGCTCGTATATAGCATTTGCAGCGAATTTGGAGCGTTTGTTAGGATAATATATCTCGTGTCCAGGGTGCTGAGAATCCTCGAAAAATCGACTTACGCGAAATGAAAAATTTTTGTAATATTCTTGTTCCCCACGCTCCAAACTGCTCGTATATAGCATTTGCAGCGAATTTGGAGCAACTTTTGTTATATGTATTTTTCGTGTCCAGGGAGCCGAGAATCGTCCAAATATCAACTTACACGAAATGAAATATTTATGTGATATTCTTGTTCCCCACGCTCCAAACTGCTCGTAAATAGCATTTGCAGCGAATTTGGAGCAACTTTTGTAATATGTATATTTCGTTATCAGGGAGTCGAGAATCGTCGAAATATCGACTACACGAAATGAAATATTTTTGTGATATTCTTGTTTACCTTACTCCAAACTGCTCGTACATAGCATTTGCAGCGAATTTGGAGCAACTTTTGTTATATGTATATTTCGTTACCAGGGAGTCGAGAATCGTCGAAATATCCACTTACAAGTAATGAAACATTTTTATGATATTCTTGTTCCCCGCGCTCCAAACTGCTTCTAAATAGCATTTGAGGCGAATTTGGAGCAACTTTTGTTATATGTATTTTTCGTGTCCAGGGAGCCGAGAATCGTCGAAATATCAACTTACACGAAATGAAATATTTTTGTGATATTCTTGTTCCCCACGCTCCAAACTGCTGGTAAATAGCATTTGCAGCGAATTTGGAGCAATTTGTTACATGTATATTTCGTTATCAGGGAGCCGAGAATCGTCGAGATATCGATTTACACGAAATGAAATATTTTTGTGATATTCTTGTTTACCTTACTCCAAACTGCTCTTATATAGCTTTTGCAGCGAATTTGGAGCAACTTTTGTTCAGAGTATATTTAGTGTCCAGGGAACCGAGAATCGTCGAAATATCGACTTACACGAAATGAAAAATTTTTGTGATATTCTTGTTCCCCACACTCCATACTTGTCGTATATAGCTTTTGCAGCGAATTTGGAGCAACGTTTGTTAGGATAATATATTTCGTGTCCAGGGAGCGAAGGATCCTCGAAAAATCAAATTACGCGAAATGAAAAATTTTTGTGATATTCTTGTTCCCCACACTCCAAACTTGTCGTATATATAGCTTTTGCAGCGAATTTGGAGCAACGTTTGGTAGGATAATATATTTCGTGACCAGGGAGCCGAGAATCGTCGAAATATCAACTTACACGAAATGAAATATTTATGTGATATTCTTGTTTACCTTACTCCAAACTGCTCTTATATAGCTTTTGCAGCGAATTTGGAGCAACTTTTGTTCAGAGTATATTTAGTGTCCAGGGAGCCGAGAATCGTGGTAATATCGACTTACACGAAATGAAAAATTTTTGTGATATTCTTGTTCCCCGCGCTCCAAACTGCTCGAAAATAGCATTTGAGTCGAATTTGGAGCAACGTTTGGTATATGTATATTTCGTGACCAGGGAGCTGAGAATAGTCGAAATATCGACTTACACGAAATGAAATATTTTTGTGATATTCTTGTTTACCTTACTCCAAACTGCTCTTATATAGCTTTTGCAGCGAATTTGGTGCAACTTTTGTTCAGAATATATTTAGTGTCCAGGGAGCCGAGAATCGTGGAAATATCGACTTACACGAAATGAAAAATTTTTGTGATATTCTCATTCCCCACACTCCAAACTTCTCGTATATAGCTTTTGCAGCGAATTTGGAGCGTTTGTTAGGATAATATATTTCGTGTCCAGGGTGCTGAGAATCCTCGAAAAATCGACTTACGCGAAATGAAAAATTTTTGTAATATTCTTGTTCCCCACGCTCCAAACTGCTCGTATATAGCATTTGCAGCGAATTTGGAGCAACTTTTGTTATATGTATTTTTCGTGTCCAGGGAGCCGAGAATCGTCGAAATATCAACTTACACGAAATGAAATATTTATGTGATATTCTTGTTCCCCACGCTCCAAACTGCTCGTAAATAGCATTTGCAGCGAATTTGGAGCAACTTTTGTAATATGTATATTTCGTTATCAGGGAGCCGAGAATCGTCGAAATATCGACTTACACGAAATGAAATATTTTTGTGATATTCTTGTTTACCTTACTCCAAACTGCTCTTATATAGCTTTTGCAGCGAATTTGGAGCAACTTTTGTTCAGAGTATATTTAGTGTCCAGGGAGCCGAGAATCGTCGAAATATCGACTTACACGAAATGAAAAATTTTTGTGATATTCTTGTTCCCCACACTCCAAACTGCTCGTACATAGCATTTGCAGCGAATTTGGAGCAACGTTTGTTAGGATAATATATTTCGTGACCAGGGAGCCGAGAATCGTCGAAAGATCAACTTACACGAAATGAAATATTTTTGTGATATTCTTGTTCCCCACGCTCCAAACTGCTCGTCAATAGCATTTGAGGCGAATTTGGAGCAACTTTTGTTATATGTATTTTTCGTGTCCAGGGAGCCGAGAATCGTCGAAATATCAACTTACACGAAATGAAATATTTTTGTGATATTCTTGTTCCCCACGCTCCAAACTGCTCGTCAATAGCATTTGCAGCGAATTTGGAGCAACTTTTGTTATATGTATATTTCGTTATCAGGGAGCCGAGAATCGTCGAGATATCGACTTACACGAAATGAAATATTTTTGTGATATTCTTGTTTACCTTACTCGAAACTGCTCTTATATAGCTTTTGCAGCGAATTTGGAGCAACTTTTGTTCAGAGTATATTTAGTGTCCAGGGAGCCGAGAATCGTCGAAATATCGACTTACACGAAATGAAAAATTTTTGTGATATTCTTGTTCCCCACCATCCAAACTTGTCGTATATACCTTTTGCAGCGAATTTGGAGCAACGTTTGTTAGGATAATATATTTCGTGTCCAGGGAGCTGAGGATCCTCGAAAAATCAAATTACGCGAAATGAAAAATGTTTGTGATATTCTTGTTCCCCACGCTCCAAACTGCTCGTAAATAGCATTTGCAGCGAATATGGAGCAACTATTGTTATATGTATATTTCGTGACCAGGGAGCCGAGAATCGTCGAAATATCAACTTACACGAAATGAAATATTTTTGTGATATTCTTGTTCCCCACGCTCCAAACTGCTCGTAAATAGCATTTGCAGCAAATTTGGAGCAACTTTTGTTATATGTATATTCCGTTACCAGGGAGTCGAGAATCGTCGAAATATCGACTTACACGTAATGAAACATTTTTATCATATTCTTGTTCCCCGCGCTCCAAACTGCTCGAAAATAGCATTTGAGGCGAATTTGGAGCAACGTTTGGTATATGTATATTTCGTGTCCAGGGAGCCGAGAATCGTCGAAACATCAACTTACACGAAATGAAATATTTATGTGATATTCTTGTTTACCTTACTCCAAACTGCTCTTATATAGCTTTTGCAGCGAATTTGGAGCAACTTTTGTTCAGAGTATATTTAGTGTCCAGGGAGCCGAGAATCGTGGAAATATCGACTTACACGAAATGAAAAATTTTTGTGATATTCTTGTTCCCCACACTCCAAACTTCTCGTATATAGCTTTTGCAGCGAATTTGGAGCGTTTGTAAGGATAATATATCTCGTGTCCAGGGTGCTGAGAATCCTCGAAAAATCGACTTACGCGAAATGAAAAATTTTTGTAATATTCTTGTTCCCCACGCTCCAAACTGCTCGTATATAGCATTTGCAGCGAATTTGGAGCAACTTTTGTTATATGTATATTTCGTTACCAGGGAGTCGAGAATCGTCGAAATATCCACTTACAAGTAATGAAACATTTTTATGATATTCTTGTTCCCCGCGCTCCAAACTGCTTCTAAATAGCATTTAAGGCGAATTTGGAGCAACTTTTGTTATATGTATTTTTCGTGTCCAGGGAGCCGAGAATCGTCGAAATATCAACTTACACGAAATGAAATATTTTTGTGATATTCTTGTTCCCCACGCTCCAAACTGCTGGTAAATAGCATTTGCAGCGAATTTGGAGCAACTTTTGTTATATGTATATTCCGTTATCAGGGAGCCGAGAATCGTCGAGATATCGACTTACACGAAATGAAATATTTTTGTGATATTCTTGTTTACCCTACTCCAAACTGCTCTTATATAGCTTTTGCAGCGAATTTGGAGCAACTTTTGTTCAGAGTATATTTAGTGTCCAGGGAACCGAGAATCGTCGAAATATCGACTTACACGAAATGAAAAATTTTTGTGATATTCTTGTTCCCCACACTCCATACTTGTCGTATATAGCTTTTGCAGCGAATTTGGAGCAACGTTTGTTAGGATAATATATTTCGTGTCCAGGGAGCTGAGGATCCTCGAAAAATCAAATTACGCGAAATGAAAAATTTTTGTGATATTCTTGTTTCCCACACTCCAAACTTGTCGTATATATAGCTTTTCCAGCGAATTTGGAGCAACGTTTGGTAGGATAATATATTTCGTGACCAGGGAGCCGAGAATCGTAGAAATATCAACTTACACGAAATGAAATATTTTTGTGATATTCTTGTTCCCCACGCACCAAACTGCTCGTAAATAGCATTTGCAGCAAATTTGGAGCAACTTTTGTTATATGTATATTTCGTTACCAGGGAGTCGAGAATCGTCGAAATATCGACTTACACGTAATGAAACATTTTTATGATATTCTTGTTCCCCGCGCTCCAAACTGCTCGAAAATAGCATTTGAGTCGAATTTGGAGCAACGTTTGGTATATGTATATTTCGTGACCAGGGAGCTGAGAATAGTCGAAATATCGACTTACACGAAATGAAATATTTTTGTGATATTCTTGTTTACCTTACTCCAAACTGCTCTTATATAGCTTTTGCAGCGAATTTGGAGCAACTTTTGTTCAGAGTATATTTAGTGTCCAGGGAGCCGAGAATCGTCGAAATATCAACTTACACGAAATGAAATATTTTTGTGATATTCTTGTTCCCCACGCTCCAAACTGCTCGTAAATAGTATTTGCAGCGAATTTGGAGCAACTTTTGTAATATGTATATTTCGTTATCAGGGAGTCGCGAATCGTCGAAATATCGACTACACGAAATGAAATATTTTTGTGATATTCTTGTTTACCTTACTCCAAACTGCTCGTACATAGCATTTGCAGCGAATTTGGAGCAACTTTTGTTATATGTATATTTCGTTACCAGGGAGTCGAGAATCGTCGAAATATCCACTTACAAGTAATGAAACATTTTTATGATATTCTTGTTCCCCGCGCTCCAAACTGCTCGTAAATAGCATTTGCAGCGAATATGGAGCAACTATTGTTATATGTATATTTCGTGACCAGGGAGCCGAGAATCGTCGGAATATCAACTTACACGAAATGAAATATTTTTGTGATATTCTTGTTCCCCACGCTCCAAACTGCTCGTAAATAGCATTTTCAGCAAATTTGGAGCAACTTTTGTTATATGTATATTCCGTTACCAGGGAGTCGAGAATCGTCGAAATATCGACTTACACGTAATGAAACATTTTTATCATATTCATGTTCCCCGCGCTCCAAACTGCTCGAAAATAGCATTTGAGGCGAATTTGGAGCAACGTTTGGTATATGTATATTTCGTGTCCAGGGAGCCGAGAATCGTCGAAATATCAACTTACACGAAATGAAATATTTATGTGATATTCTTGTTTACCTTACTCCAAACTGCTCTTATATAGCTTTTGCAGCGAATTTGGAGCAACTTTTGTTCAGAGTATATTTAGTGTCCAGGGAGCCGAGAATCGTGGAAATATCGACTTACACGAAATGAAAAATTTTTGTGATATTCTTGTTCCCCACACTCCAAACTTCTCGTATATAGCTTTTGCAGCGAATTTGGAGCGTTTGTTAGGATAATATATCTCGTGTCCAGGGTGCTGAGAATCCTCGAAAAATCGACTTACGCGAAATGAAAAATTTTTGTAATATTCTTGTTTCCCACGCTCCAAACTGCTCGTATATAGCATTTGCAGCGAATTTGGAGCAACTTTTGTTATATGTATTTTTCGTGTCCAGGGAGCCGAGAATCGTCCAAATATCAACTTACACGAAATGAAATATTTATGTGATATTCTTGTTCCCCACGCTCCAAACTGCTGGTAAATAGCATTTGCAGCGAATTTGGAGCAACTTTTGTTATATGTATATTCCGTTATCAGGGAGCCGAGAATCGTCGAGATATCGACTTACACGAAATGAAATATTTTTGTGATATTCTTGTTTACCCTACTCCAAACTGCTCTTATATAGCTTTTGCAGCGAATTTGGAGCAACTTTTGTTCAGAGTATATTTAGTGTCCAGGGAACCGAGAATCGTCGAAATATCGACTTACACGAAATGAAAAATTTTTGTGATATTCTTGTTCCCCACACTCCATACTTGTCGTATATAGCTTTTGCAGCGAATTTGGAGCAACGTTTGTTAGGATAATATATTTCGTGTCCAGGGAGCTGAGGATCCTCGAAAAATCAAATTACGCGAAATGAAAAATTTTTGTGATATTCTTGTTTCCCACACTCCAAACTTGTCGTATATATAGCTTTTCCAGCGAATTTGGAGCAACGTTTGGTAGGATAATATATTTCGTGACCAGGGAGCCGAGAATCGTAGAAATATCAACTTACACGAAATGAAATATTTTTGTGATATTCTTGTTCCCCACGCACCAAACTGCTCGTAAATAGCATTTGCAGCAAATTTGGAGCAACTTTTGTTATATGTATATTTCGTTACCAGGGAGTCGAGAATCGTCGAAATATCGACTTACACGTAATGAAACATTTTTATGATATTCTTGTTCCCCGCGCTCCAAACTGCTCGAAAATAGCATTTGAGTCGAATTTGGAGCAACGTTTGGTATATGTATATTTCGTGACCAGGGAGCTGAGAATAGTCGAAATATCGACTTACACGAAATGAAATATTTTTGTGATATTCTTGTTTACCTTACTCCAAACTGCTCTTATATAGCTTTTGCAGCGAATTTGGAGCAACTTTTGTTCAGAGTATATTTAGTGTCCAGGGAGCCGAGAATCGTCGAAATATCAACTTACACGAAATGAAATATTTTTGTGATATTCTTGTTCCCCACGCTCCAAACTGCTCGTAAATAGTATTTGCAGCGAATTTGGAGCAACTTTTGTAATATGTATATTTCGTTATCAGGGAGTCGCGAATCGTCGAAATATCGACTACACGAAATGAAATATTTTTGTGATATTCTTGTTTACCTTACTCCAAACTGCTCGTACATAGCATTTGCAGCGAATTTGGAGCAACTTTTGTTATATGTATATTTCGTTACCAGGGAGTCGAGAATCGTCGAAATATCCACTTACAAGTAATGAAACATTTTTATGATATTCTTGTTCCCCGCGCTCCAAACTGCTCGTAAATAGCATTTGCAGCGAATATGGAGCAACTATTGTTATATGTATATTTCGTGACCAGGGAGCCGAGAATCGTCGAAATATCAACTTACACGAAATGAAATATTTTTGTGATATTCTTGTTCCCCACGCTCCAAACTGCTCGTAAATAGCATTTGCAGCAAATTTGGAGCAACTTTTGTTATATGTATATTCCGTTACCAGGGAGTCGAGAATCGTCGAAATATCGACTTACACGTAATGAAACATTTTTATCATATTCTTGTTCCCCGCGCTCCAAACTGCTCGAAAATAGCATTTGAGGCGAATTTGGAGCAACGTTTGGTATATGTATATTTCGTGTCCAGGGAGCCGAGAATCGTCGAAATATCAACTTACACGAAATGAAATATTTATGTGATATTCTTGTTTACCTTACTCCAAACTGCTCTTATATAGCTTTTGCAGCGAATTTGGAGTAACTTTTGTTCAGAGTATATTTAGTGTCCAGGGAGCCGAGAATCGTGGAAATATCGACTTACACGAAATGAAAAATTTTTGTGATATTCTTGTTCCCCACGCTCCAAACTGCTCGTATATAGCATTTGCAGCGAATTTGGAGCGTTTGTTAGGATAATATATCTCGTGTCCAGGGTGCTGAGAATCCTCGAAAAATCGACTTACGCGAAATGAAAAATTTTTGTAATATTCTTGTTCCCCACGCTCCAAACTGCTCGTATATAGCATTTGCAGCGAATTTGGAGCAACTTTTGTTATATGTATTTTTCGTGTCCAGGGAGCCGAGAATCGTCCAAATATCAACTTACACGAAATGAAATATTTATGTGATATTCTTGTTCCCCACGCTCCAAACTGCTCGTAAATAGCATTTGCAGCGAATTTGGAGCAACTTTTGTAATATGTATATTTCGTTATCAGGGAGTCGAGAATCGTCGAAATATCGACTACACGAAATGAAATATTTTTGTGATATTCTTGTTTACCTTACTCCAAACTGCTCGTACATAGCATTTGCAGCGAATTTGGAGCAACTTTTGTTATATGTATATTTCGTTACCAGGGAGTCGAGAATCGTCGAAATATCCACTTACAAGTAATGAAACATTTTTATGATATTCTTGTTCCCCGCGCTCCAAACTGCTTCTAAATAGCATTTGAGGCGAATTTGGAGCAACTTTTGTTATATGTATTTTTCGTGTCCAGGGAGCCGAGAATCGTCGAAATATCAACTTACACGAAATGAAATATTTTTGTGATATTCTTGTTCCCCACGCTCCAAACTGCTGGTAAATAGCATTTGCAGCGAATTTGGAGCAATTTGTTACATGTATATTTCGTTATCAGGGAGCCGAGAATCGTCGAGATATCGATTTACACGAAATGAAATATTTTTGTGATATTCTTGTTTACCTTACTCCAAACTGCTCTTATATAGCTTTTGCAGCGAATTTGGAGCAACTTTTGTTCAGAGTATATTTAGTGTCCAGGGAACCGAGAATCGTCGAAATATCGACTTACACGAAATGAAAAATTTTTGTGATATTCTTGTTCCCCACACTCCATACTTGTCGTATATAGCTTTTGCAGCGAATTTGGAGCAACGTTTGTTAGGATAATATATTTCGTGTCCAGGGAGCGAAGGATCCTCGAAAAATCAAATTACGCGAAATGAAAAATTTTTGTGATATTCTTGTTCCCCACACTCCAAACTTGTCGTATATATAGCTTTTGCAGCGAATTTGGAGCAACGTTTGGTAGGATAATATATTTCGTGACCAGGGAGCCGAGAATCGTCGAAATATCAACTTACACGAAATGAAATATTTATGTGATATTCTTGTTTACCTTACTCCAAACTGCTCTTATATAGCTTTTGCAGCGAATTTGGAGCAACTTTTGTTCAGAGTATATTTAGTGTCCAGGGAGCCGAGAATCGTGGTAATATCGACTTACACGAAATGAAAAATTTTTGTGATATTCTTGTTCCCCGCGCTCCAAACTGCTCGAAAATAGCATTTGAGTCGAATTTGGAGCAACGTTTGGTATATGTATATTTCGTGACCAGGGAGCTGAGAATAGTCGAAATATCGACTTACACGAAATGAAATATTTTTGTGATATTCTTGTTTACCTTACTCCAAACTGCTCTTATATAGCTTTTGCAGCGAATTTGGTGCAACTTTTGTTCAGAATATATTTAGTGTCCAGGGAGCCGAGAATCGTGGAAATATCGACTTACACGAAATGAAAAATTTTTGTGATATTCTCATTCCCCACACTCCAAACTTCTCGTATATAGCTTTTGCAGCGAATTTGGAGCGTTTGTTAGGATAATATATTTCGTGTCCAGGGTGCTGAGAATCCTCGAAAAATCGACTTACGCGAAATGAAAAATTTTTGTAATATTCTTGTTCCCCACGCTCCAAACTGCTCGTATATAGCATTTGCAGCGAATTTGGAGCAACTTTTGTTATATGTATTTTTCGTGTCCAGGGAGCCGAGAATCGTCGAAATATCAACTTACACGAAATGAAATATTTATGTGATATTCTTGTTCCCCACGCTCCAAACTGCTCGTAAATAGCATTTGCAGCGAATTTGGAGCAACTTTTGTAATATGTATATTTCGTTATCAGGGAGCCGAGAATCGTCGAAATATCGACTTACACGAAATGAAATATTTTTGTGATATTCTTGTTTACCTTACTCCAAACTGCTCTTATATAGCTTTTGCAGCGAATTTGGAGCAACTTTTGTTCAGAGTATATTTAGTGTCCAGGGAGCCGAGAATCGTCGAAATATCGACTTACACGAAATGAAAAATTTTTGTGATATTCTTGTTCCCCACACTCCAAACTGCTCGTACATAGCATTTGCAGCGAATTTGGAGCAACGTTTGTTAGGATAATATATTTCGTGACCAGGGAGTCGAGAATCGTCGAAATATCGATTTACACGTAATGTAACATTTTTATGATATTCTTGTTCCCCGCGCTCCAAACTGCTCGTAAATAGCATTTGAGGCGAATTTGGAGCAACTTTTGTTATATGTATTTTTCGTGTCCAGGGAGCCGAGAATCGTCGAAATATCAACTTACACGAAATGAAATATTTTTGTGATATTCTTGTTCCCCACGCTCCAAACTGCTCGTCAATAGCATTTGCAGCGAATTTGGAGCAACTTTTGTTATATGTATATTTCGTTATCAGGGAGCCGAGAATCGTCGAGATATCGACTTACACGAAATGAAATATTTTTGTGATATTCTTGTTTACCTTACTCCAAACTGCTCTTATATAGCTTTTGCAGCGAATTTGGAGCAACTTTTGTTCAGAGTATATTTAGTGTCCAGGGAGCCGAGAATCGTCGAAATATCGACTTACACGAAATGAAAAATTTTTGTGATATTCTTGTTCCCCACCATCCAAACTTGTCGTATATAGCTTTTGTAGCGAATTTGGAGCAACGTTTGTTAGGATAATATATTTCGTGTCCAGGGAGCTGAGGATCCTCGAAAAATCAAATTACGCGAAATGAAAAATGTTTGTGATATTCTTGTTCCCCACGCTCCAAACTGCTCGTAAATAGCATTTGCAGCGAATATGGAGCAACTATTGTTATATGTATATTTCGTGACCAGGGAGCCGAGAATCGTCGAAATATCAACTTACACGAAATGAAATATTTTTGTGATATTCTTGTTCCCCACGCTCCAAACTGCTCGTAAATAGCATTTGCAGCAAATTTGGAGCAACTTTTGTTATATGTATATTCCGTTACCAGGGAGTCGAGAATCGTCGAAATATCGACTTACACGTAATGAAACATTTTTATCATATTCTTGTTCCCCGCGCTCCAAACTGCTCGAAAATAGCATTTGAGGCGAATTTGGAGCAACGTTTGGTATATGTATATTTCGTGTCCTGGGAGCCGAGAATCGTCGAAATATCAACTTACACGAAATGAAATATTTATGTGATATTCTTGTTTACCTTACTCCAAACTGCTCTTATATAGCTTTTGCAGCGAATTTGGAGCAACTTTTGTTCAGAGTATATTTAGTGTCCAGGGAGCCGAGAATCGTGGAAATATCGACTTACACGAAATGAAAAATTTTTGTGATATTCTTGTTCCCCACACTCCAAACTTCTCGTATATAGCTTTTGCAGCGAATTTGGAGCGTTTGTTAGGATAATATATCTCGTGTCCAGGGTGCTGAGAATCCTCGAAAAATCGACTTACGCGAAATGAAAAATTTTTGTAATATTCTTGTTCCCCACGCTCCAAACTGCTCGTATATAGCATTTGCAGCGAATTTGGAGCAACTTTTGTTATATGTATATTTCGTTACCAGGGAGTCGAGAATCGTCGAAATATCCACTTACAAGTAATGAAACATTTTTATGATATTCTTGTTCCCCGCGCTCCAAACTGCTTCTAAATAGCATTTGAGGCGAATTTGGAGCAACTTTTGTTATATGTATTTTTCGTGTCCAGGGAGCCGAGAATCGTCGAAATATCAACTTACACGAAATGAAATATTTTTGTGATATTCTTGTTCCCCACGCTCCAAACTGCTGGTAAATAGCATTTGCAGCGAATTTGGAGCAACTTTTGTTATATGTATATTTCGTTATCAGGGAGCCGAGAATCGTCGAGATATCGACTTACACGAAATGAAATATTTTTGTGATATTCTTGTTTACCCTACTCCAAACTGCTCTTATATAGCTTTTGCAGCGAATTTGGAGCAACTTTTGTTCAGAGTATATTTAGTGTCCAGGGAACCGAGAATCGTCGAAATATCGACTTACACGAAATGAAAAATTTTTGTGATATTCTTGTTCCCCACACTCCATACTTGTCGTATATAGCTTTTGCAGCGAATTTGGAGCAACGTTTGTTAGGATAATATATTTCGTGTCCAGGGAGCTGAGGATCCTCGAAAAATCAAATTACGCGAAATGAAAAATTTTTGTGATATTCTTGTTTCCCACACTCCAAACTTGTCGTATATATAGCTTTTCCAGCGAATTTGGAGCAACGTTTGGTAGGATAATATATTTCGTGACCAGGGAGCCGAGAATCGTAGAAATATCAACTTACACGAAATGAAATATTTTTGTGATATTCTTGTTCCCCACGCACCAAACTGCTCGTAAATAGCATTTGCAGCAAATTTGGAGAAACTTTTGTTATATGTATATTTCGTTACCAGGGAGTCGAGAATCGTCGAAATATCGACTTACACGTAACGAAACATTTTTATGATATTCTTGTTCCCCGCGCTCCAAACTGCTCGAAAATAGCATTTGAGTCGAATTTGGAGCAACGTTTGGTATATGTATATTTCGTGACCAGGGAGCTGAGAATAGTCGAAATATCGACTTACACGAAATGAAATATTTTTGTGATATTCTTGTTTACCTTACTCCAAACTGCTCTTATATAGCTTTTGCAGCGAATTTGGAGCAACTTTTGTTCAGAGTATATTTAGTGTCCAGGGAGCCGAGAATCGTCGAAATATCAACTTACACGAAATGAAATATTTTTGTGATATTCTTGTTCCCCACGCTCCAAACTGCTCGTAAATAGTATTTGCAGCGAATTTGGAGCAACTTTTGTAATATGTATATTTCGTTATCAGGGAGTCGCGAATCGTCGAAATATCGACTACACGAAATGAAATATTTTTGTGATATTCTTGTTTACCTTACTCCAAACTGCTCGTACATAGCATTTGCAGCGAATTTGGAGCAACTTTTGTTATATGTATATTTCGTTACCAGGGAGTCGAGAATCGTCGAAATATCCACTTACAAGTAATGAAACATTTTTATGATATTCTTGTTCCCCGCGCTCCAAACTGCTCGTAAATAGCATTTGAGGCGAATTTGGAGCAACTTTTGTTATATGTATTTTTCGTGTCCAGGGAGCCGAGAATCGTCGAAATATCAACTTACACGAAATGAAATATTTTTGTGATATTCTTGTTCCCCACGCTCCAAACTGCTGGTAAATAGCATTTGCAGCGAATTTGGAGCAACTTTTGTTACATGTATATTTCGTTATCAGGGAGCCGAGAATCGTCGAGATATCGATTTACACGAAATGAAATATTTTTGTGATATTCTTGTTTACCTTACTCCAAACTGCTCTTATATAGCTTTTGCAGCGAATTTGGAGCAACTTTTGTTCAGAGTATATTTAGTGTCCAGGGAGCCGAGAATCGTCGAAATATCGACTTACACGAAATGAAAAATTTTTGTGATATTCTTGTTCCCCACACTCCAAACTGCTCGTACATAGCATTTGCAGCAAATTTGGAGCAACTTTTGTTATATGTATATTTCGTTACCAGGGAGTCGAGAATCGTCGAAATATCGACTTACACGTAATGAAACATTTTTATGATATTCTTGTTCCCCGCGCTCCAAACTGCTCGAAAATAGCATTTGAGTCGAATTTGGAGCAACGTTTGGTATATGTATATTTCGTGACCAGGGAGCTGAGAATAGTCGAAATATCGACTTACACGAAATGAAAAATTTTTGTGATATTCTTGTTCCCCACACTCCATACTTTTCGTATATAGCTTTTGCAGCGAATTTGGAGCAACGTTTGTTAGGATAATATATTTCGTGTCCAGGGAGCTGAGGATCCTCGAAAAATCAAATTACGCGAAATGAAAAATTTTTGTGATATTCTTGTTCCCCACACTCCAAACTTGTCGTATATATAGCTTTTGCAGCGAATTTGGAGCAACGTTTGGTAGGATAATATATTTCGTGACCAGGGAGCCGAGAATCGTCGAAATATCAACTTACACGAAATGAAATATTTTTGTGATATTCTTGTTCCGCACGCTCCAAACTGCTCGTAAATAGCATTTGCAGCAAATTTGGAGCAACTTTTGTTATATGTATATTTCGTTACCAGGGAGTCGAGAATCGTCGAAATATCGACTTACACGTAATGAAACATTTTTATGATATTCTTGTTCCCCGCGCTCCAAACTGCTCGTAAATAGCATTTGCAGCGAATTTGGAGCAACTTTTGTTATATGTATATTTCGTGACCAGGGAGCTGAGAATAGTCGAAATATCGACTTACACGAAATGAAATATTTTTGTGATATTCTTGTTTACCTTACTCCAAACTGCTCTTATATAGCTTTTGCAGCGAATTTGGAGCAACTTTTGTTCAGAGTATATTTAGTGTCCAGGGAGCCGAGAATCGTGGAAATATCGACTTACACGAAATGAAAAATTTTTGTGATATTCTTGTTCCCCACACTCCAAACTTCTCGTATATAGCTTTTGCAGCGAATTTGGAGCGTTTGTTAGGATAATATATTTCGTGTCCAGGGTGCTGAGAATCCTCGAAAAATCGACTTACGCGAAATGAAATATTTTTGTGATATTCTTGTTCCGCACGCTCCAAACTGCTCGTAAATAGCATTTGAGGCGAATTTGGAGCAACTTTTGTTATATGTATTTTTCGTGTCCAGGGAGCCGTGAATCGTCGAAATATCAACTTACACGAAATGAAATATTTTTGTGATATTCTTGTTCCCCACGCTACAAACTGCTCGTAAATAGCATTTGCAGCGAATTTGGAGCAACTTTTGTTACATGTATATTTCGTTATCAGGGAGCCGAGAATCGTCGAGATATCGATTTACACGAAATGAAATATTTTTGTGATATTCTTGTTTACCTTACTCCAAACTGCTCTTATATAGCTTTTGCAGCGAATTTGGAGCAACTTTTGTTCAGAGTATATTTAGTGTCCAGGGAACCGAGAATCGTCGAAATATCGACTTACACGAAATGAAAAATTTTTGTGATATTCTTGTTCCCCACACTCCATACTTGTCATATATAGCTTTTGCAGCGAATTTGGAGCAACGTTTGTTAGGATAATATATTTCGTGTCCAGGGAGCGAAGGATCCTCGAAAAATCAAATTACGCGAAATGAAAAATTTTTGTGATATTCTTGTTCCCCACACTCCAAACTTGTCGTATATATAGCTTTTGCAGCGAATTTGGAGCAACGTTTGGTAGGATAATATATTTCGTGACCAGGGAGCCGAGAATCGTCGAAATATCAACTTACACGAAATGAAATATTTTTGTGATATTCTTGTTTACCTTACTCCAAACTGCTCTTATATAGCTTTTGCAGCGAATTTGGAGCAACTTTTGTTCAGAATATATTTAGTGTCCAGGGAGCCGAGAATCGTGGAAATATCGACTTACACGAAATGAAAAATTTTTGTGATATTCTTGTTCCCCACACTCCAAACTTCTCGTATATAGCTTTTGCAGCGAATTTGGAGCGTTTGTTAGGATAATATATTTCGTGTCCAGGGTGCTGAGAATCCTCGAAAAATCGACTTACGCGAAATGAAAAATTTTTGTAATATCCTTGTTCCCCACGCTCCAAACTGCTCGTATATAGCATTTGCAGCGAATTTGGAGCAACTTTTGTTATATGTATTTTTCGTGTCCAGGGAGCCGAGAATCGTCGAAATATCAACTTACACGAAATGAAATATTTATGTGATATTCTTGTTCCCCACGCTCCAAAATGCTCGTAAATAGCATTTGCAGCGAATTTGGAGCAACTTTTGTAATATGTATATTTCGTTATCAGGGAGCCGAGAATCGTCGAAATATCGACTTACACGAAATGAAATATTTTTGTGATATTCTTGTTTACCTTACTCCAAACTGCTCTTATATAGCATTTGAAGCGAATTTGGAGCAACTTTTGTTCAGAGTATATTTAGTGTCCAGGGAGCCGAGAATCGTCGAAATATCGACTTACACGAAATGAAAAATTTTTGTGATATTCTTGTTCCCCACACTCCAAACTGCTCGTACATAGCATTTGCAGCAAATTTGGAGCAACTTTTGTTATATGTATATTTCGTTACCAGGGAGTCGAGAATCGTCGAAATATCGACTTACACGTAATGAAACATTTTTATGATATTCTTGTTCCCCGCGCTCCAAACTGCTCGAAAATAGCATTTGAGTCGAATTTGGAGCAACGTTTGGTATATGTATATTTCGTGACCAGGGAGCTGAGAATAGTCGAAATATCGACTTACACGAAATGAAAAATTTTTGTGATATTCTTGTTCCCCACACTCCATACTTTTCGTATATAGCTTTTGCAGCGAATTTGGAGCAACGTTTGTTAGGATAATATATTTCGTGTCCAGGGAGCTGAGGATCCTCGAAAAATCAAATTACGCGAAATGAAAAATTTTTGTGATATTCTTGTTCCCCACACTCCAAACTTGTCGTATATATAGCTTTTGCAGCGAATTTGGAGCAACGTTTGGTAGGATAATATATTTCGTGACCAGGGAGCCGAGAATCGTCGAAATATCAACTTACACGAAATGAAATATTTTTGTGATATTCTTGTTCCGCACGCTCCAAACTGCTCGTAAATAGCATTTGCAGCAAATTTGGAGCAACTTTTGTTATATGTATATTTCGTTACCAGGGAGTCGAGAATCGTCGAAATATCGACTTACACGTAATGAAACATTTTTATGATATTCTTGTTCCCCGCGCTCCAAACTGCTCGAAAATAGCATTTGAGTCGAATTTGGAGCAACGTTTGGTATATGTATATTTCGTGACCAGGGAGCTGAGAATAGTCGAAATATCGACTTACACGAAATGAAATATTTTTGTGATATTCTTGTTTACCTTACTCCAAACTGCTCTTATATAGCTTTTGCAGCGAATTTGGAGCAACTTTTGTTCAGAGTATATTTAGTGTCCAGGGAGCCGAGAATCGTGGAAATATCGACTTACACGAAATGAAAAATTTTTGTGATATTCTTGTTCCCCACACTCCAAACTTCTCGTATATAGCTTTTGCAGCGAATTTGGAGCGTTTGTTAGGATAATATATTTCGTGTCCAGGGTGCTGAGAATCCTCGAAAAATCGACTTACGCGAAATGAAATATTTTTGTGATATTCTTGTTCCGCACGCTCCAAACTGCTCGTAAATAGCATTTGAGGCGAATTTGGAGCAACTTTTGTTATATGTATTTTTCGTGTCCAGGGAGCCGTGAATCGTCGAAATATCAACTTACACGAAATGAAATATTTTTGTGATATTCTTGTTCCCCACGCTACAAACTGCTCGTAAATAGCATTTGCAGCGAATTTGGAGCAACTTTTGTTATATGTATATTTCGTTATCAGGGAGCCGAGAATCGTCGAGATATCGACTTAAACGAAATGAAATATTTTTGTGATATTCTTGTTTACCTTACTCCAAACTGCTCTTATATAGCTTTTGCAGCGAATTTGGAGCAACTTTTGTTCAGAGTATATTTAGTGTCCAGGGAGCCGAGAATCGTCGAAATATCGACTTACACGAAATGAAAAATTTTTGTGATATTCTTGTTCCCCACACTCCAAACTTGTCGTATATAGCTTTTGCAGCGAATTTGGAGCAACGTTTGTTAGGATAATATATTTCGTGTCCAGGGAGCTGAGGATCCTCGAAAAATCAAATTACGCGAAATGAAAAAATTTTGTGATATTCTTGTTCCCCACACTCCAAACTTGTCGTATATAGCTTTTGCAGCGAATTTGGAGCAACGTTTGTTAGGATAATATATTTCGTGACCAGGGAGCCGAGAATCGTCGAAATAAAAACTTACACGAAATGAAATATTTTTGTGATATTCTCTTTCCCCACGCTCCAAACTGCTCGTAAATAGCATTTGCAGCAAATTTGGAGCAACTTTTGTTATATGTATATTTCGTTACCAGGGAGTCGAGAATCGTCGAAATATCGACTTACACGTAATGTAACATTTTTATGATATTCTTGTTCCCCGCGCTCCAAACTGCTCGTAAATAGCATTTGAGGCGAATTTGGAGCAACTTTTGTTATATGTATTTTTCGTGTCCAGGGAGCCGAGAATCGTCGAAATATCAACTTACACGAAATGAAATATTTTTGTGATATTCTTGTTCCCCACGCTCCAAACTGCTCGTCAATAGCATTTGCAGCGAATTTGGAGCAACTTTTGTTATATGTATATTTCGTGACCAGGGAGCTGAGAACCGGCGAAATATCGACTTAGGCGAAATGAAATAATTTTGTGATATTCTTGTTCCCCACACTCCAAACTGCTCGTATATAGCTTTTGCAGGATATTTGGAGCAACTTTTGTTCAGAGTATATTTAGTGTCCAGGGAGCCGAGAATCGTCGAAATATCGACTTACACGAAATGAAAAATGTTTGTGATATTCTTGTTCCCCACGCTCCAAACTGCTCTTAAATAGCATTTGCAGCGAATTTGGAGCAACTTTTGGTATATGTATATTTCGTGACCAGGGAGCCGAGAATTGTCGAAATATCGACTTACACGTAATGAAACATTTTTATGTTTTTCTTGTTCCCCGCGCTCCAAACTACTCGAAAATAGCATTTGAGGCGAATTTGGAGCGTTTGTTAGGATAATATATTTCGTGTCCAGGGAGCTGAGACACCTCGAAAAATCGACTTACGCGAAATGAAAAATGTTTGTAATATTCTTGTTCCGCACGCTCCAAACTGCTCGTAAATAGCATTTGCAGCGAATTTGGAGCAACTTTTGTTATATGTATATTTCGTTACCAGGGAGCCGAGAATCGTCGAAATATCGACTTACACGTAATGAAACATTTTTATGATATTCTTGTTCCCCGCGCTCCAACCTGCTCGTAAATAGCATTTGAGGCGAATTTGGAGCAACTTTTGTTATATGTATATTTCGTGACCAGGGAGCTGAGAACCGGCGAAATATCGACTTAGGCGAAATGAAAAAATTTTGTGATATTCTTGTTCCCCACACTCCAAACTGCTCGTATATAGCTTTTGCAGCGAATTTGGAGCAACTTTTGTTCAGAGTATATTTAGTGTCCAGGGAGCCGAGAATCGTCGAAATATCGACTTACACGAAATGAAAAATTTTTGTGATATTCTAGTTCCCCACACTCCAAACTTGTCGTATATAGCTTTTGCAGCGAATTTGGAGCAACGTTTGTTAGGATAATATATTTCGTGTCCAGGGAGCTGAGAATCCTCGAAAATCGACTTACGCGAAATGAAAAATTTTTGTGATATTCTTGTTCCCCACACACCAAACTTGTCGTATGTAGCTTTTGCAGCGAATTTCGAGCAACGTTTGTTAGGATAATATATTTCGTGTCCAGGGAGCCGAGAATCGTAGAAATATCGACTTACACGTAATGAAACATTTTTATGATATTCTTGTTCCCCGCGCTCCAACCTGCTCGTAAATAGCATTTGAGGCGAATTTGGAGCAACTTTTGTTATATGTATATTTCGTGACCAGGGAGCTGAGAACCGGCGAAATATCAACTTACACGAAATGAAATATTTTTGTGATATTCTTGTTCCCCACGCTACAAACTTCTCGTATATAGCTTTTGCAGCGAATTTGGAGCGTTTGTTAGGATAATATATTTCGTGTCCAGGTAGCTGAGAATCCTCGAAAAATCGACTTACGCGAAATGAAAAATGTTTGTAATATTCTTGTTCCCCACGCTCCAAACTGCTCGTAAATAGCATTTGAGGCGAATTTGGAGCAACTTTTGTTATATGTATTTTTCGTGTCCAGGGAGCCGAGAATCGTCGAAATATCAACTTGTCGTATGTAGCTTTTGCAGCGAATTTCGAGCAACGTTTGTGGGGATAATATATTTCGTGTCCAGGGAGCTGAGAATCCTCGAAAAATCGACTTACGCGAAATGAAAAATTTTTGTGATATTCTTGTTCCCCACGCTACAAACTGCTCGTAAATAGCATTTGCAACGAATTTGGAGCAACTTTTGTTATATGTATATTTCGTTATCAGGGAGCCGAGAATCGTCGAGATATCGACTTAAACGAAATGAAATATTTTTGTGATATTCTTGTTTACCTTACTGCAAACTGCTCTTATATAGCTTTTGCAGCGAATTTGGAGCAACTTTTGTTCAGAGTATATTTAGTGTCCAGGGTGCCGAGAATCGTCGAAATATCGACTTACACGAAATGAAAAATTTTTGTGATATTCTTGTTCCCCACACTCCAAACTTGTTGTATATAGCTTTTGCAGCGAATTTGGAGCAACGTTTGTTAGGATAATATATTTCGTGTCCAGGGAGCTGAGGATCCTCGAAAAATCAAATTACGCGAAATGAAAAAATTTTGTGATATTCTTGTTCCCCACACTCCAAACTTGTCGTATATAGCATTTGCAGCGAATTTGGAGCAACGTTTGTTAGGATAATGTATTTCGTGACCAGGGAGCCGAGAATCGTCGAAATATCAACTTACACGAAATGAAATATATTTGTGATATTCTTGTTCCCCACGCTCCAAACTGCTCGTAAATAGCATTTGCAGCAAATTTGGAGCAACTTTTGTTATATGTATATTTCGTTACCAGGGAGTCGAGAATCGTCGAAATATCGACTTACACGTAATGAAACATTTTTATGATATTCTTGTTCCCCGCGCTCCAAACTGCTCGTAAATAGCATTTGAGGCGAATTTTGAGCAACTTTTGTTATATGTATTTTTCGTGTCCAGGGAGCCGAGAATCGTCGAAATATCAACTTACACGAAATGAAATATTTTTGTGATATTCTTGTTCCCCACGCTCCAAACTGCTCGTAAATAGCATTTGCAGCGAATTTGAATCAACTTTTGTTAGGATAATATATTTCGTGTCCAGGGAGCTGAGAATCCTCGAAAAATCGACTTACGCGAAATGAAAAATTTTTGTGATATTCTTGTTCCCCTCACTCCAAACTACTCGTATATAGCATTTGCAGCGAATATGGAGCAACTATTGTTATATGTATATTTCGTGACCAGGGAGCCGAGAATCGTCGAAATATCAACTTACACGAAATGAAATATTTTTGTGATATTCTTGTTCCCCACGCTACAAACTGCTCGTAAATAGCATTTGCAGCGAATTTGGAGCAACTTTTGTTATATGTATATTTCGTTATCAGGGAGCCGAGATTCGTCGAAATATCGACTTACACGAAATGAAATATTTTTGTGATATTCTTGTTTACCTTACTCCAAACTGCTCTTATATAGCTTTTGCAGCGAATTTGGAGCAACTTTTGTTCAGAGTATATTTAGTGTCCAGGGAGCCGAGAATCGTCGAAATATCGACTTACACGAAATGAAAAATTTTTGTGATATTCTTGTTCCCCACACTCCAAACTGCTCGTACATAGCATTTGCAGCGAATTTGGAGCAACTTTTGTTATATGTATATTTCGTTACCAGGGAGTCGACAATCTTCGAAATATCCACTTACACGTAATGAAACATTTTTATGATATTCTTGTTCCCCGCGCTCCAAACTGCTCGTAAATAGCATTTGAGGCGAATTTGGAGCAACTTTTGTTATATGTATTTTTCGTGTCCAGGGAGCCGAGAATCGTCGAAATATCAACTTACACGAAATGAAATATTTTTGTGATATTCTTGTTCCCCACGCTCCAAACTGCTCGGAAATAGCATTTGCAGCGAATTTGGATCAACTTTTGTTATATGTATATTTCGTGACCAGGGAGCTGAGAATCGTCGAAATATCGACTTACACGAAATGAAATATTTTTGTGATATTCTTGTTTACCTTACTCCAAACTGCTCTTATATAGCTTTTGCAGCGAATTTGGAGCAACTCTTGTTCAGAGTATATTTAGTGTCCAGGGAGCCGAGAATCGTCGAAATATCGACTTACACGAAATGAAAAATTTTTGTGATATTCTTGTTCCCCACACTCCAAACTGCTCGTACATAGCATTTGCAGCGAATTTGGAGCAACTTTTGTTATATGTATATTTCGTTACCAGGGAGTCGAGAATCGTCGAAATATCGACTTACACGTAATGAAACATTTTTATGATATTCTTGTTCCCCGCGCTCCAAACTGCTCGTAAATAGCATTTAAGGCGAATTTGGAGCAACTTTTGTTATATGTATTTTTCGTGTCCAGGAAGCCGAGAATCGTCGAAATATCAACTTACACGAAATGAAATATTTTTGTGATATTCTTGTTCCCCACGCTCCAAACTGCTCGTAAATAGCATTTGCAGCGAATTTGGAGCAACTTTTGTTATATGTATATTTCGTTATCAGGGAGCCGAGAATCGTCGAAATATCGACTTACACGAAATGAAATATTTTTGTGATATTCTTGTTTACCTTACTCCAAACTGTTCTTATATAGCTTTTGCAGCGAATTTGGAGCAACTTTTGTTCAGAGTCAATTTAGTGTCCAGGGAGCCGAGAATCGTCGAAATATCGACTTACACGAAATGAAAAATTTTTGTGATATTCTTGTTCCCCACACACCAAACTTGTCGTATGTAGCTTTTGCAGCGAATTTCGAGCAACGTTTGTGGGGATAATATATTTCGTGTCCAGGGAGCTGAGAATCCTCGAAAAATCGAATTACGCGAAATGAAAAATTTTTGTGATATTCCTGTTTCCCAGGCTCCAAACTGCTCGTAAATAGCATTTGCAGCGAATTTGGAGCAACTTTTGTTATATGTATATTTCGTGACCAGGGAGTTGAGAACCGGCGAAATATCGACTTAGGCGAAATGAAATAATTTTGTGATATTCTTGTTCCCCACACTCCAAACTGCTCGTATATAGCTTTTGCAGGATATTTGGAGCAACTTTTGTTCAGAGTATATTTAGTGTCCAGGGAGCCGAGAATCGTCGAAATATCGACTTACACGAAATGAAAAATTTTATGATATTCTTGTTCCCCACACTCCAAACTTGTCGTATATAGCTTTTGCAGCGAATTTGGAGCAACGTTTGTGGGGATAATATATTTCGTGTCCAGGGAGCTGAGAATCCTCGAAAATCGACTTACGCGAAATGAAACATTTTTGTGATATTCTTGTTCCCCACGCTCAAACTACTCGTATATAGCATTTGCAGCGAATATGGAGCAACTTTTGGTATATGTATGTTTCGTGACCAGGGAGCCGAGAATCGTCGAAATATCAACTTACACGAAATGAAATATTTTTGTGATATTCTTGTTCCCCACGCTTCAAACTGCTCGTAAATAGCATTTGCAGCAAATTTGGAGCAACTTTTGTTATATGTATATTTCGTTACCATGGAGTCGAGAATCGTCGAAATATCGACTTACACGAAATGAAAGATTTTTGTGATATTCTTGTTCCCCACACACCAAACTTGTCGTATGTAGCATTTGCAGCGAATTTCGAGCAACGTTTGTTAGGATAATATATTTCGTGTCCAGGGAGCTGAGAATCCTCGAAAAATCGAATTACGCGAAATGAAAAATGTTTGTGATATTCCTGTTTCCCACGCTCCAAACTGCTCGTAAATAGCATTTGCAGCGAATTAGGAGCAACTTTTGTTATATGTATATTTCGTTACCAGGGAGCCGAGAATCGTAGAAATATCGACTTACACGTAATGAAACATTTTTATGATATTCTTGTTCCCCGCGCTCCAACCTGCTCGTAAATAGCATTTGAGGCGAATTTGGAGCAACTTTTGTTATATGTATATTTCGTAACCAGGGAGCCGAGAATCGTCGAAATATCGACTTACACGAAATGAAAATTTTTTGTGATATTCTTGTTCCCCACACACCAAACTTGTCGTATGTAGCTTTTGCAGCGAATTTCGAGCAACGTTTGTTAGGATAATATATTTCGTGTCCAGGGAGCTGAGAATCCTCGAAAAATCGAATTACGCGAAATGAAAAATTTTTGTGATATTCCTGTTTCCCACGCTCCAAACTGCTCCTAAATAGCATTTGCAGCGAATTTGGAGCAACTTTTGTTATATGTATATTTCGTTACCAGGGAGCCGAGAATCGTAGAAATATCGACTTACACGAAATGAAAAATTTTTGTGATATTCTTGTTCCCCACACACCAAATTTGTCGTATGTAGCTTTTGCAGCGAATTTCGAGCAACGTTTGTTAGGATAATATATTTCGTGTCCAGGGAGCCGAGAATCGTAGAAATATCGACTTACACGTAATAAAACATTTTTATGATATTCTTGTTCCCCGCGCTCCAACCTGCTCGTAAATAGCATTTGAGGCGAATTTGGAGCAACTTTTGTTATATGTATATTTCGTGACCAGGGAGCTGAGAACCGGCGAAATATCGACTTAGGCGAAATGAAAAAATTTTGTGATATTCTTGTTCCCCACACTCCAAACTGCTCGTATATAGCTTTTGCAGCGAATTTGGAGCAACTTTTGTTCAGAGTATATTTAGTGTCCAGGGAGCCGAGAATCGTCGAAATATCGACTTACACGAAATGAAAAATTTTTGTGATATTCTAGTTCCCCACACTCCAAACTTGTCGTATATAGCTTTTGCAGCGAATTTGGAGCAACGTTTGTTAGGATAATATATTTCGTGTCCAGGGAGCTGAGGATCCTCGAAAAATCAAATTACGGCAAATGAAAAATGTTTGTGATATTCTTGTTCCCCACGCTCCAAACTGCTCTAAAATAGCATTTGCAGCGAATATGGAGCAACTATTGTTATATGTATATTTCGTGACCAGGGAGACGAGAATCGTCGAAATATCGACTTACACGAAATGAAATATTTTTGTGATATTCTTGTTCCCCACACTCCAAACTGCTCGTATATAGCTTTTGCAGCGAATTTGGAGCAACTTTTGTTCAGAGTATATTTAGTGTCCAGGGAGCCGAGAATCGTCGAAATATCAACTTACACGAAATGAAAAATTTTTGTGATATTCTTGTTCCCCTAACGTTTGTTAGGATAATATATTTCGTGTCCAGGGAGCAGAGAATCCTCCAAAAATCGACTTACGCGAAATGAAAAATTTTTGTGATATTCTTGTTCCCCACGCTCCAAACTACTCGTATATAGCTTTTGCAGCGAACTTGGAGCAACTATTGTTATATGTATATTTCGTGACCAGGGAGCCGAGAATCGTCGAAATATCAACTTACACGAAATGAAATATTTTTGTGATATTCTTGTTTACCTTACTCCAAACTGCTCTTATATAGCTTTTGCAGCGAATTTGGAGCAACTTTTGTTCAGAGTATATTTAGTGTCCAGGGAGCCGAGAATCGTCGAAATATCGACTTACACGAAATGAAGAATTTTTGTGATATTCTTGTTCCCCGCGCTCCAAACTGCTCGAAAATAGCATTTGAGGCGAATTTGGAACAACGTTTGGTATATGTATATTTCGTGACCAGGGAGCTGAGAATCGTCGAAATATCGACTTACACGAAATGAAATATTTTTGTGATATTCTTGTTTACCTTACTCCAAAATGCTCTTATATAGCTTTTGCAGCGAATTTGGAGTAACTTTTGTTCAGAGTATATTTAGTGTCCAGGGAGCCGAGAATCGTCGAAATATCGACTGACACGAAATGAAAAATTTTTGTGATATTCTTGTTCCCCACACTCCAAACTTCACGTATATAGCTTTTGCAGCGAATTTGGAGCGTATGTTAGGATAATATATTTCGTGTCCAGTGAGCTGAGTATCCTCGAAAAATCGACTTACGCGAAATGAAAAATGTTTGTAATATTCTTGTTCCCCACGCTCCAAACTGCTCGTATATAGCATTTGCAGCGAATTTGGAGCAACTTTTGTTATATGTATTTTTCGTGTCCAGGGAGCCGAGAATCGACGAAATATCGACTTACACGAAATGAAATATTTTTGTGATATTCTTGTTTACCTTACTCCAAACTGCTCTTATATAGCTTTTGCAGCGAATTTGGAGCAACTTTTGTTCAGAGTATATTTAGTGTCCAGGAACCGAGAATCGTCGAAATATCGACTTACACGAAATGAAGAATTTTTGTGATATTCTTGTTCCCCACACTCCAAACTGCTCGTATATAGCATTTGCAGCGTATTTGGAGCGACTTTATTTATATGTATTTTTCGTGTCCAGGGAGCCGAGAATCGTCGAAATATCAACTTACACGAAATGAAATATTTTTGTGATATTCTTGTTCCCCTCGCTCCAAACTGCTCGTACATAGCATTTGCAGCGAATTTGGAGCAACTTTTGATATATGTATATTTCGTTACCAGGGAGTCGAGAATCGTCGAAATATCGACTTACACGTAATGAAACATTTTTATGATATTCTTGTTCTCCGCGCTCCAAATTGCTCGAAAATAGCATTTGAGGCGAATTTGGAGCAACGTTTGGTATATGTATATTTCGTGACCAGGGAGCTGAGAATCGTCGAAATATCAAATTACGCGAAATGAAAAATGTTTGTGATATTCTTGTTCCCCGCGCTCCAAACTGCTCGAAAATAGCATTTGAGGCGAATTTGGAGCAACGTTTGGTATATGTATAT
Source organism: Hymenopus coronatus (assembly GCA_030762935.1). Lineage (NCBI taxonomy): Eukaryota > Metazoa > Arthropoda > Insecta > Mantodea > Hymenopodidae > Hymenopus > Hymenopus coronatus. The sequence goes on from CM060892.1 coordinate 163,765,506, forward strand.
TTCGTGACCAGGGAGCTGAGAATCGTCGAAATATCGACTTACACGAAATGAAATATTTTTGTGATATTCTTGTTTACCTTACTCCAAACTGCTCTTATATAGCTTTTGCAGCGAATTTGGAGCAACTTTTGTTATATGTATATTTCGCTATCAGGGAACCGAGAATCGTCGAAATATCGACTTACACGAAATGAAATATTTTTGTGATATTCTTGTTTACCTTACTCCAAACTGCTCTTATATAGCTTTTGCAGCGAATTTGGAGCAACTTTTGTTCAGAGTATATTTAGTGTCCAGGGAGCCGAGAATCGTCGAAATATCGACTTACACGAAATGAAGAATTTTTGTGATATTCTTGTTCCCCACACTCCAAACTGCTCGTATATAGCATTTGCAGCGTATTTGGAGCGACTTTATTTATATGTATTTTTCGTGTCCAGGGAGCCGAGAATCGTCGAAATATCAACTTACTCGAAATGAAATATTTTTGTGATATTCTTGATCCCCTCGCTCCAAACTGCTCGTACATAGCATTTGCAGCGAATTTGGAGCAACTTTTGTTATATGTATATTTCGTTACCAGGGAGTCGAGAATCGTCGAAATATCGACTTACACGTAATGAAACATTTTTATGATATTCTTGTTCTCCGCGCTCCAAATTGCTCGAAAATAGCATTTGAGGCGAATTTGGAGCAACGTTTGGTATATGTATATTTCGTGACCAGGGAGCTGAGAATCGTCGAAATATCGACTTACACGAAATGAATTAATTTTGTGATATTCTTGTTTACCTTACTCCAAACCGCTCTTATATAGCTTTTGCAGCGAATTTGGAGCAACTTTTGTTCAGAGTATATTTAGTGTCCAGGGAGCCGAGAATCTTCGAAATATCGACTTACACGAAATGAAAAAATTTTGTGATATTCTTGTTCCCCACACTACAAACTTGTCGTATATAGCTTTTGCAGCGAATTTGGAGCAACGTTTGTTAGGATAATATATTTCGTGTCCAGGGAGCTGAGGATCCTCGAAAAATCAAATTACGCGAAATGAAAAATGTTTGTGATATTCTTGTTCCCCACGCTCCAAACTGCTCGTAAATAGCATTTGCAGCGAATATGGAGCAACAATTGTTATATGTATATTTCGTGACCAGTGAGCCGAGAATCGTCGAAATATCAACTTACACGAAATGAAATATTTTTGTGAAATTCTTGTTCCCCACGCTCCAAACTGCTCGTAAATAGCATTTGCAGCAAATTTGGAGCAACTTTTGTTATATGTATATTTCGTTACCAGGGAGTCGAGAATCGTCGAAATATCGACTTACACGTAATGAAACATTTTTATGATATTCTTGTTCCCCGCGCTCCAAACTGCCCGAAAATAGCATTTGAGGCGAATTTGGAGCAACGTTTGGTATATGTATATTTCGTGACCAGGGAGCTGAGAATCGTCGAAAATCGACTTACACGAAATGAAATATTTCTGTGATATTCTTGTTTACCTTACTCCAAACCGCTCTTATATAGCTTTTGCAGCGAATTTGGAGCAACTTTTGTTCAGAGTATATTTAGTGTCCAGGGAGCCGAAAATCGTCGAAATATCGACTTACACGAAATGAAAAATTTTTGTGATATTCTTGTTCCCCACACTCCAAACTTGTCGTATATAGCTTTTGCAGCGAATTTGGAGCAACGTTTGTTAGGATAATATATTTCGTGTCCAGGGAGCTGAGGATCCTCGAAAAATCAAATTACGCGAAATGAAAAATGTTTGTGATATTCTTGTTCCCCACGCTCCAAACTGCTCGTAAATAGCATTTGCAATGAATATGGAGCAACTATTCTTATATGTATATTTCGTGACCAGGGAGCCGAGAATCGTCGAAATATCAACTTACACGAAATGATATATTTTAGTGATATTCTTGTTCCCCACGCTCCAAACTGCTCGTAAATAGCATTTGCAGCAAATTTGGAGCAACTTTTGGTATATGTATATTTCGTGACCAGGGAGCCGAGAATTGTCGAAATATCGACTTACACGTAATGAAACATTTTTATGTTATTCTTGTTCCCCGCGCTCCAAACTGCTCGAAAATAGCATTTGAGGCGAATTTGGAGCGTTTGTTAGGATAATATATTTCGTGTCCAGGGAGCTGAGACACCTCGAAAAATCGACTTACGCGAAATGAAAAATTTTTGTAATATTCTTGTTCCGCACGCTCCAAATTGCTCGTGTATAGCATTTGCAGCGAATTTGGAGCAACTTTTGTTCCGAGTATATTTAGTGTCCAGGGAGCCGAGAATCGTCGAAATATCGACTTACACGAAATGAAAAATTTTTGTGATATTCTTGTTCCCCACACTCCAAACTTGTCGTTTATAGCGTTTGCAGCGAATTTCGAGCAACGTTTGTTAGGATAATATATTTCGTGTCCAGGGAGCTGAGGATCCTCGAAAAATCAAATTACGGCAAATGAAAAATGTTTGTGATATTCTTGTTCCCCACGCTCCAAACTGCTCTAAAATAGCATTTGCAGCGAATATGGAGCAACTATTGTTATATGTATATTTCGTGACCAGGGAGACGAGAATCGTCGAAATATCGACTTACACGAAATGAAATATTTTTGTGATATTCTTGTTCCCCACACTCCAAACTGCTCGTATATAGCTTTTGCAGCGAATTTGGAGCAACTTTTGTTCAGAGTATATTTAGTGTCCAGGGAGCCGAGAATCGTCGAAATATCAACTTACACGAAATGAAAAATTTTTGTGATATTCTTGTTCCCCACACTCCAAAATTGTCGTATATATCTTTTGCAGCGTATTTGGAGCAACGTTTGTTAGGATAATATATTTCGTGTCCAGGGAGCTGAGGATCCTCGAAAAATCAAATTACGCGAAATGAAAAATGTTTGTGATATTCTTGTTCCCCACGCTCCAAGCTGCTCGTAAATAGCATTTGCAGCGAATATGGAGCAACTATTGTTATATGTATATTTCGTGACCAGGGAACCGAGAATCGTCGAAATATCAACTTACACGAAATGATATATTTTAGTGATATTCTTGTTCCCCACGCTCCAAACTGCTCGTAAATAGCATTTGCAGCAAATTTGGAGCAACTTTTGTATATGTATATTTCGTTACCAGGGAGCCGAGAATCGTAGAAATATCGACTTACACGTAATGAAACATTTTTATGATATTCTTGTTCCCCGCGCTCCAACCTGCTCGTAAATAGCATTTGAGGCGAATTTGGAGCAACTTTTGTTATATGTATATTTCGTGACCAGGGAGCTGAGAACCGGCGAAATATCGACTTAGGCGAAATGAAAAAATTTTGTGATATTCTTGTTCCCCACACTCCAAACTGCTAGTATATAGCATTTGCAGCGAATTTGGAGCAACTTTTGTTATATGTATTTTTCGTGTCCAGGGAGCCGAGAATCGTCGAAATATCGACTTACACGAAATGAAATATTTTTGTGATATTCTTGTTTACCTTACTCCAAACTGCTCTTATATAGCTTTTGCAGCGAATTTGGAGCAACTTTTGTTCAGAGTATATTTAGTGTCCAGGGAGCCGAGAATCGTCGAAATATCGACTTACACGAAATGAAAAATTTTTGTGATATTCTTGTTCCCCACACTCCAAACTTGTCGTATATAGCTTTTGCAACGAATTTGGAGCAACGTTTGTTAGGATAATATATTTCGTGTCCAGGGAGCTGAGAATCCTCCAAAAATCGACTTACGCGAAATGAAAAATTTTTGTGATATTCTTGTTCCCCACGCTCCAAACTACTCGTATATAGCATTTGCAGCGAACTTGGAGCAACTTTTGTTATATGTATTTTTCGTGTCCAGGGAGCCGAGAATCGTCGAAATATCGACTTACACGAAATGAAAATTTTTTGTGATATTCTTGTTCCCCACACTCCAAACTTGTCGTATATAGCGTTTGCAGCGAATTTCGAGCAATGTTTGTTAGGATAATATATTTCGTGTCCAGGGAGCTGAGGATCCTCGAAAAATCAAATTACGGGAAATGAAACATGTTTGTGATATTCTTGTTCCCCGCGCTCCAAACTGCTCGAAAATAGCATTTGAGGCGAATTTGGAGCAACGTTTGGTATATGTATATTTCTTGACCAGGGAGCTGAGAATCGTCGAAATATCGACTTACACGAAATGAAATATTTTTGGGATATTCTTGTTTACCTTACTCCAAACTGCACTTATATAGCTTTTGCAGCGAATTTGGAGCAACTTTTGTTATATGTATATTTCGCTATCAGGGAACCGAGAATCGTCGAAATATCGACTTACACGAAATGAAATATTTTTGTGATATTCTTGTTTACCTTACTCCAAACTGCTCTTATATAGCTTTTGCAGCGAATTTGGAGCAACTTTTGTTATATGTATATTTCGCTATCAGGGAGCCGAGAATCGTCGAAATATCGACTTACACGATATGAAAAATTTTTGTGATATTCTTGTTCCCCACACTCCAAACTTGTCGTATATAGCGATTGCAGCGAATTTCGAGCAACGTTTGTTAGGATAATATATTTCGTGTCCAGGGAGCTGAGGATCCTCGAAAAATCAAATAACGGGAAATGAAAAATGTTTGTGATATTCTTGTTCCCCACGCTCCAAACTGCTCGTAAATAGCATTTGCAGCGAATATGGAGCAACTATTGTTATATGTATATTTCGTGACCAGGGAGCCGAGAATCGTCGAAATATCGACTTACACGAAATGAAATATTTTTGTGATATTCTTGTTTACCTTACTCCAAACTGCTCTTATATAGCTTTTGCAGCGAATTTGGAGCAACTTTTGTTCAGAGTATATTTAGTGTCCAGGGAGCCGAGAATCGTCGAAATATCGACTTACACGAAATGAAAAATTTTTGTGATATTCTTGTTCCCCACACTCCAAACTGCTCGTATATAGCATTTGCAGCGAATTTGGAGCGACTTTATTTATATGTATTTTTCGTGTCCAGGGAGCCGAGAATCATCGAAATATCAACTTACACGAAATGAAATATTTTTGTGATATTCTTGTTCCCCTCGCTCCAAACTGCTCGTACATAGCATTTGCAGCGAATTTGGAGCAACTTTTGTTATATGTATATTTCGTTACCAGGGAGTCGAGAATCGTCGAAATATCGACTTACACGTAATGAAACATTTTTATGATATTCTTGTTCCCCGCGCTCCAAATTGCTCGAAAATAGCATTTGAGGCGAATTTGGAGCAACGTTTGGTATATGTATATTTCGTGACCAGGGAGCTGAGAATCGTCGAAATATCGACTTACACGAAATAAAATAATTTTGTGATATTCTTGTTTACCTTACTCCAAACCGCTCTTATATAGCTTTTGCAGCGAATTTGGAGCAACTTTTGTTCAGAGTATATTTAGTGTCCAGGGAGCCGAGAATCGTCGAAATATCGACTGACACGAAATGAAAAATTTTTGTGATATTCTTGTTCCCCACACTCCAAACTGCTCTTAAATAGCATTTGCAGCGAATATGGAGCAACTTTTGGTATATGTATATTTCGTGACCAGGGAGACGAGAATCGTCGAAATATCGACTTACACGAAATGAAATATTTTTGTGATATTCTTGTTCCCCACACTCCAAACTGCTCGTATATAGCTTTTGCAGCGAATTTGGAGCAACTTTTGTTCAGAGTATATTTAGTGTCCAGGGAGCCGAGAATTGTCGAAATATCAACTTACACGAAATGAGAAATTTTTGTGATATTCTTGTTCCCCACACTCCAAACTTGTCGTATATAGTTTTTGCAGCGAATTTGGAGCAACGTTTGTTAGGATAATATATTTCGTGTCCATGGAGCTGAGAATCCTCCAAAAATCGACTTACGCGAAATGAAAAATTTTTGTGATATTCTGGTTCCCCACGCTCCAAACTACTCGTATATAGCATTTGCAGCGAACCTGGAGCAACTTTTGTTATATGTATTTTTCGTGTCCAGGGAGCCGAGAATCGTCGAAATATCGACTTACACGAAATGAAACATTTTTGTGATATTCTTGTTCCCCACACTCCAAACTTGTCGTATATAGCTTTTGCAGCGAATGTGGAGCAACGTTTGTTAGGATAATATATTTCGTGTCCAGGGAGCTGAGGATCCTCGAAAAATCAAATTACGCGAAATGAAAAATGTTTTTTGATATTCTTGTTCCCCACGCTCCAAACTGCTCGTAAATAGCACTTGCAGCGAATATGGAGCAACTATTGTTATATGTATATTTCGTGACCAGGGAGCCGAGAATCGTCGAAATATCAACTTACACGAAATGAAATATTTTTGTGATATTCTTGTTCCCCACGCTCCAAACTGCTCGTAAATAGCATTTGCAGCAAATTTGGAGCAACTTTTGTTATATGTATATTTCGTTACCAGGGAGTCGAGAATCGTCAAAAATATCGACTTACACGTAATGAAACATTTTTATGATATTCTTGTTCCCCGCGCTCCAAACTGCTCGAAAATAGCATTTGAGGCGAATTTGGAGCAACGTTTGGTATATGTATATTTCGTGACCAGCGAGCTGAGAATCGTCGAAATATCGACTTACACGAAATGAAATATTTTTGTGATATTCTTGTTTACCTTACTCCAAACTGCTCTTATATAGCTTTTGCAGCGAATTTGGAGCAACTTTTGTTCAGAGTATATTTAGTGTCCAGGGAGCCGAGAATCGTGGAAATATCGACTGACAAGAAATGAAAAATTTTTGTGATATTCTTGTTCCCCACACTCCAAACTTCTCGTATATAGCTTTTGCAGCGAATTTGGAGCGTTTGTTAGGATAATATATTTCGTGTCCAGTGAGCTGAGTATCCTCGAAAAATCGACTTCCGCGAAATGAAAAATGTTTGTAATATTCTTGTTCCCCACGCTCCAAACTGCTCGTATATAGCATTTGCAGCGAATTTGGAGCAACTTTTGTTATATGTATTTTTCGTGTCCAGGGAGCCGAGAATCGACGAAATATCGACTTACACGAAATGAAATATTTTTGTGATATTCTTGTTTACCTTACTCCAAACTGCTCTTATATAGCTTTTGCAGCGAATTTGGAGCAACTTTTGTTCAGAGTATATTTAGTGTCCAGGGAGCCGCGAATCGTCGAAATATCCACTTACACGAAATGAAAAATTTTTGTGATATTCTTGTTCCCCACACTCCAAACTGCTCGTATATAGCATTTGCAGCGAATTTGGAGCGAATTTATTTATATTTTTTTTCGTGTCCAGGGAGCCGAGAATCGTCGAAATATCAACTTACACGAAATGAAATATTTTTGTGATATTCTTGTTCGCCTCGCTCCAAACTGCTCGAAAATAGCATTTGAGGTGAATTTGGAGCAACGTTTGGTATATGTATATTTCGTGACCAGGGAGCTGAGAATCGTCGAAATATCGACTTACACGAAATGAAATATTTTTGTGATATTCTTGTTTACCTTACTCCAAACCGCTCTTATATAGCTTTTGCAGCGAATTTGGAGCAACTTTTGTTCAGAGTATATTTAGTGTCCAGGGAGCCGAGAATCGTCGAAATATCGACTTACTCGAAATGAAAAATTTTTGTGATATTCTTGTTCCCCACACTCCAAACTTGTCGTATATAGTTTTTGCAGCGAATTTGGAGCAACGTTTGTTAGGATAATATATTTCGTGTCCATGGAGCTGAGAATCCTCCAAAAATCGACTTACGCGAAATGAAAAATTTTTGTGATATTCTGGTTCCCCACGCTCCAAACTACTCGTATATAGCATTTGCAGCGAACCTGGAGCAACTTTTGTTATATGTATTTTTCGTGTCCAGGGAGCCGAGAATCGTCGAAATATCGACTTACACGAAATGAAACATTTTTGTGATATTCTTGTTCCCCACACTCCAAACTTGTCGTATATAGCTTTTGCAGCGAATGTGGAGCAACGTTTGTTAGGATAATATATTTCGTGTCCAGGGAGCTGAGGATCCTCGAAAAATCAAATTACGCGAAATGAAAAATGTTTTTTGATATTCTTGTTCCCCACGCTCCAAACTGCTCGTAAATAGCACTTGCAGCGAATATGGAGCAACTATTGTTATATGTATATTTCGTGACCAGGGAGCCGAGAATCGTCGAAATATCAACTTACACGAAATGAAATATTTTTGTGATATTCTTGTTCCCCACGCTCCAAACTGCTCGTAAATAGCATTTGCAGCAAATTTGGAGCAACTTTTGTTATATGTATATTTCGTTACCAGGGAGTCGAGAATCGTCAAAAATATCGACTTACACGTAATGAAACATTTTTATGATATTCTTGTTCCCCGCGCTCCAAACTGCTCGAAAATAGCATTTGAGGCGAATTTGGAGCAACGTTTGGTATATGTATATTTCGTGACCAGCGAGCTGAGAATCGTCGAAATATCGACTTACACGAAATGAAATATTTTTGTGATATTCTTGTTTACCTTACTCCAAACTGCTCTTATATAGCTTTTGCAGCGAATTTGGAGCAACTTTTGTTCAGAGTATATTTAGTGTCCAGGGAGCCGAGAATCGTGGAAATATCGACTGACAAGAAATGAAAAATTTTTGTGATATTCTTGTTCCCCACACTCCAAACTTCTCGTATATAGCTTTTGCAGCGAATTTGGAGCGTTTGTTAGGATAATATACTTCGTGTCCAGTGAGCTGAGTATCCTCGAAAAATCGACTTCCGCGAAATGAAAAATGTTTGTAATATTCTTGTTCCCCACGCTCCAAACTGCTCGTATATAGCATTTGCAGCGAATTTGGAGCAACTTTTGTTATATGTATTTTTCGTGTCCAGGGAGCCGAGAATCGACGAAATATCGACTTACACGAAATGAAATATTTTTGTGATATTCTTGTTTACCTTACTCCAAACTGCTCTTATATAGCTTTTGCAGCGAATTTGGAGCAACTTTTGTTCAGAGTATATTTAGTGTCCAGGGAGCCGAGAATCGTCGAAATATCGACTTACACGAAATGAAAAATTTTTGTGATATTCTTGTTCCCCACACTCCAAACTGCTCGTATATAGCATTTGCAGCAAATTTGGAGCAACTTTTGGTATATGTATATTTCGTGACCAGGGAGCCGAAAATTGTCGAAATATCGACTTACACGTAATGAAACATTTTTATGTTATTCTTGTTCCCCGCGCTCCAAACTGCTCGAAAATAGCATTTGAGGCGAATTTGGAGCGTTTGTTAGGATAATATATTTCGTGTCCAGGGAGCTGAGACACCTCGAAAAATCGACTTACGCGAAATGAAAAATTTTTGTAATATTCTTGTTCCGCACGCTCCAAATTGCTCGTATATAGCATTTGCAGCGAATTTGGAGCAACTTTTGTTCCGAGTATATTTAGTGTCCAGGGAGCCGAGAATCGTCGAAATATCGACTTACACGAAATGAAAATTTTTTGTGATATTCTTGTTCCCCACACTCCATACTTGTCGTATATAGCGTTTGCAGCGAATTTCGAGCGTTTGTTAGGATAATATATTTCGTGTCCAGGGAGCTGAGGATCCTCGAAAAATCAAATTACGGCAAATGAAAAATGTTTGTGATATTCTTGTTCCCCACGCTCCAAACTGCTCGTAAATAGCATTTGCAGCGAATATGGAGCTACTATTGTTATATGTATATTTCGTGACCAGGGAGTCGAGAATCGTCGAAATATCGACTTACACGTAATGAAACATTTTAATGATATTCTTGTTCCCCGCGCTCCATACTGCTCGAAAATAGCATTTGAGGCGAATTTGGAGCAACGTTTGGTATATGTATATTTCGTGACCAGGGAGCTGAGAATCGTCGAAATATCGACTTACACGAAATGAAATATTTTTGTGATATTCTTGTTTACCTTACTCCAAACCGCTCTTATATAGCTTTTGCAGCGAATTTGGAGCAACTTTTGTTCAGAGTATATTTAGTGTCCAGGGAGCCGAGAATCGTCGAAATATCGACTTACTCGAAATGAAAAATTTTTGTGATATTCTTGTTCCCCACACTCCAAACTTGTCGTATATAGTTTTTGCAGCGAATTTGGAGCAACGTTTGTTAGGATAATATATTTCGTGTCCATGGAGCTGAGAATCCTCCAAAAATCGACTTACGCGAAATGAAAAATTTTTGTGATATTCTGGTTCCCCACGCTCCAAACTACTCGTATATAGCATTTGCAGCGAACTTGGAGCAACTTTTGTTATATGTATTTTTCGTGTCCAGGGAGCCGAGAATCGTCGAAATATCGACTTACACGAAATGAAATATTTTTGTGATATTCTTGTTTACCTTACTCCAAACTGCTCTTATATAGCTTTTGCAGCGAATTTGGAGCAACTTTTGTTCAGAGTATATTTAGTGTCCAGGGAGCCGCGAATCGTCGAAATATCCACTTACACGAAATGAAAAATTTTTGTGATATTCTTGTTCCCCACACTCCAAACTGCTCGTATATAGCATTTGCAGCGAATTTGGAGCGAATTTATTTATATTTTTTTTCGTGTCCAGGGAGCCGAGAATCGTCGAAATATCAACTTACACGAAATGAAATATTTTTGTGATATTCTTGTTCCCCTCGCTCCAAACTGCTCGTACATAGCATTTGCAGCGAATTTGGAGCAACTTTTGTTATATGTATATTTCGTTACCAGGGAGTCGAGAATCCTCGAAATATCGACTTACACGTAATGAAACATTTTTATGATATTCTTGTTCCCCGTGCTCCAAACTGCTCGAAAATAGCATTTGAGGTGAATTTGGAGCAACGTTTGGTATATGTATATTTCGTGACCAGGGAGCTGAGAATCGTCGAAATATCGACTTACACGAAATGAAATATTTTTGTGATATTCTTGTTTACCTTACTCCAAACCGCTCTTATATAGCTTTTGCAGCGAATTTGGAGCAACTTTTGTTCAGAGTATATTTAGTGTCCAGGGAGCCGAGAATCGTCGAAATATCGACTTACTCGAAATGAAATATTTTTGTGATATTCTTGTTCCCCACGCTCCAAACTGCTCGTAAATAGCATTTGCAGCGAATTTGGAGCAACGTTTGTTAGGATAATATATTTCGTGTCCATGGAGCTGAGAATCCTCCAAAAATCGACTTACGCGAAATGAAAAATTTTTGTGATATTCTGGTTCCCCACGCTCCAAACTACTCGTATATAGCATTTGCAGCGAACTTGGAGCAACTTTTGTTATATGTATTTTTCGTGTCCAGGGAGCCGAGAATCGTCGAAATATCGACTTACACGAAATGAAACATTTTTGTGATATTCTTGTTCCCCACACTCCAAACTTGTCGTATATAGCTTTTGCAGCGAATGTGGAGCAACGTTTGTTAGGATAATATATTTCGTGTCCAGGGAGCTGAGGATCCTCGAAAAATCAAATTACGCGAAATGAAAAATGTTTTTTGATATTCTTGTTCCCCACGCTCCAAACTGCTCGTAAATAGCACTTGCAGCGAATATGGAGCAACTATTGTTATATGTATATTTCGTGACCAGGGAGCCGAGAATCGTCGAAATATCAACTTACACGAAATGAAATATTTTTGTGATATTCTTGTTCCCCACGCTCCAAACTGCTCGTAAATAGCATTTGCAGCAAATTTGGAGCAACTTTTGTTATATGTATATTTCGTTACCAGGGAGTCGAGAATCGTCGAAATATCGACTTACACGTAATGAAACATTTTTATGATATTCTTGTTCCCCGCGCTCCAAACTGCTCGAAAATAGCATTTGAGGCGAATTTGGAGCAACGTTTGGTATATGTATATTTCGTGACCAGGGAGCTGAGAATCGTCGAAATATCGACTTACACGAAATGAAATATTTTTGTGATATTCTTGTTTACCTTACTCCAAACTGCTCTTATATAGCTTTTGCAGCGAATTTGGAGCAACTTTTGTTCAGAGTATATTTAGTGTCCAGGGAGCCGAGAATCGTGGAAATATCGACTGACAAGAAATGAAAAATTTTTGTGATATTCTTGTTCCCCACACTCCAAACTTCTCGTATATAGCTTTTGCAGCGAATTTGGAGCGTTTGTTAGGATAATATATTTCGTGTCCAGTGAGCTGAGTATCCTCGAAAAATCGACTTCCGCGAAATGAAAAATGTTTGTAATATTCTTGTTCCCCACGCTCCAAACTGCTCGTATATAGCATTTGCAGCGAATTTGGAGCAACTTTTGTTATATGTATTTTTCGTGTCCAGGGAGCCGAGAATCGACGAAATATCGACTTACACGAAATGAAATATTTTTGTGATATTCTTGTTTACCTTACTCCAAACTGCTCTTATATAGCTTTTGCAGCGAATTTGGAGCAACTTTTGTTCAGAGTATATTTAGTGTCCAGGGAGCCGAGAATCGTCGAAATATCGACTTACACGAAATGAAAAATTTTTGTGATATTCTTGTTCCCCACACTCCAAACTGCTCGTATATAGCATTTGCAGCAAATTTGGAGCAACTTTTGGTATATGTATATTTCGTGACCAGGGAGCCGAAAATTGTCGAAATATCGACTTACACGTAATGAAACATTTTTATGTTATTCTTGTTCCCCGCGCTCCAAACTGCTCGAAAATAGCATTTGAGGCGAATTTGGAGCGTTTGTTAGGATAATATATTTCGTGTCCAGGGAGCTGAGACACCTCGAAAAATCGACTTACGCGAAATGAAAAATTTTTGTAATATTCTTGTTCCGCACGCTCCAAATTGCTCGTATATAGCATTTGCAGCGAATTTGGAGCAACTTTTGTTCCGAGTATATTTAGTGTCCAGGGAGCCGAGAATCGTCGAAATATCGACTTACACGAAATGAAAATTTTTTGTGATATTCTTGTTCCCCACACTCCAAACTTGTCGTATATAGCGTTTGCAGCGAATTTCGAGCGTTTGTTAGGATAATATATTTCGTGTCCAGGGAGCTGAGGATCCTCGAAAAATCAAATTACGGCAAATGAAAAATGTTTGTGATATTCTTGTTCCCCACGCTCCAAACTGCTCGTAAATAGCATTTGCAGCGAATATGGAGCTACTATTGTTATATGTATATTTCGTGACCAGGGAGTCGAGAATCGTCGAAATATCGACTTACACGTAATGAAACATTTTAATGATATTCTTGTTCCCCGCGCTCCATACTGCTCGAAAATAGCATTTGAGGCGAATTTGGAGCAACGTTTGGTATATGTATATTTCGTGACCAGGGAGCTGAGAATCGTCGAAATATCGACTTACACGAAATGAAATATTTTTGTGATATTCTTGTTTACCTTACTCCAAACCGCTCTTATATAGCTTTTGCAGCGAATTTGGAGCAACTTTTGTTCAGAGTATATTTAGTGTCCAGGGAGCCGAGAATCGTCGAAATATCGACTTACTCGAAATGAAAAATTTTTGTGATATTCTTGTTCCCCACACTCCAAACTTGTCGTATATAGTTTTTGCAGCGAATTTGGAGCAACGTTTGTTAGGATAATATATTTCGTGTCCATGGAGCTGAGAATCCTCCAAAAATCGACTTACGCGAAATGAAAAATTTTTGTGATATTCTGGTTCCCCACGCTCCAAACTACTCGTATATAGCATTTGCAGCGAACTTGGAGCAACTTTTGTTATATGTATTTTTCGTGTCCAGGGAGCCGAGAATCGTCGAAATATCGACTTACACGAAATGAAATATTTTTGTGATATTCTTGTTTACCTTACTCCAAACTGCTCTTATATAGCTTTTGCAGCGAATTTGGAGCAACTTTTGTTCAGAGTATATTTAGTGTCCAGGGAGCCGCGAATCGTCGAAATATCCACTTACACGAAATGAAAAATTTTTGTGATATTCTTGTTCCCCACACTCCAAACTGCTCGTATATAGCATTTGCAGCGAATTTGGAGCGAATTTATTTATATTTTTTTTCGTGTCCAGGGAGCCGAGAATCGTCGAAATATCAACTTACACGAAATGAAATATTTTTGTGATATTCTTGTTCCCCTCGCTCCAAACTGCTCGTACATAGCATTTGCAGCGAATTTGGAGCAACTTTTGTTATATGTATATTTCGTTACCAGGGAGTCGAGAATCCTCGAAATATCGACTTACACGTAATGAAACATTTTTATGATATTCTTGTTCCCCGTGCTCCGAACTGCTCGAAAATAGCATTTGAGGTGAATTTGGAGCAACGTTTGGTATATGTATATTTCGTGACCAGGGAGCTGAGAATCGTCGAAATATCGACTTACACGAAATGAAATATTTTTGTGATATTCTTGTTTACCTTACTCCAAACCGCTCTTATATAGCTTTTGCAGCGAATTTGGAGCAACTTTTGTTCAGAGTATATTTAGTGTCCAGGGAGCCGAGAATCGTCGAAATATCGACTTACTCGAAATGAAATATTTTTGTGATATTCTTGTTCCCCACGCTCCAAACTGCTCGTAAATAGCATTTGCAGCGAATTTGGAGCAACGTTTGTTAGGATAATATATTTCGTGTCCATGGAGCTGAGAATCCTCCAAAAATCGACTTACGCGAAATGAAAAATTTTTGTGATATTCTGGTTCCCCACGCTCCAAACTACTCGTATATAGCATTTGCAGCGAACTTGGAGCAACTTTTGTTATATGTATTTTTCGTGTCCAGGGAGCCGAGAATCGTCGAAATATCGACTTACACGAAATGAAACATTTTTGTGATATTCTTGTTCCCCACACTCCAAACTTGTCGTATATAGCTTTTGCAGCGAATGTGGAGCAACGTTTGTTAGGATAATATATTTCGTGTCCAGGGAGCTGAGGATCCTCGAAAAATCAAATTACGCGAAATGAAAAATGTTTTTTGATATTCTTGTTCCCCACGCTCCAAACTGCTCGTAAATAGCACTTGCAGCGAATATGGAGCAACTATTGTTATATGTATATTTCGTGACCAGGGAGCCGAGAATCGTCGAAATATCAACTTACACGAAATGAAATATTTTTGTGATATTCTTGTTCCCCACGCTCCAAACTGCTCGTAAATAGCATTTGCAGCAAATTTGGAGCAACTTTTGTTATATGTATATTTCGTTACCAGGGAGTCGAGAATCGTCGAAATATCGACTTACACGTAATGAAACATTTTTATGATATTCTTGTTCCCCGCGCTCCAAACTGCTCGAAAATAGCATTTGAGGCGAATTTGGAGCAACGTTTGGTATATGTATATTTCGTGACCAGGGAGCTGAGAATCGTCGAAATATCGACTTACACGAAATGAAATATTTTTGTGATATTCTTGTTTACCTTACTCCAAACTGCTCTTATATAGCTTTTGCAGCGAATTTGGAGCAACTTTTGTTCAGAGTATATTTAGTGTCCAGGGAGCCGAGAATCGTGGAAATATCGACTGACAAGAAATGAAAAATTTTTGTGATATTCTTGTTCCCCACACTCCAAACTTCTCGTATATAGCTTTTGCAGCGAATTTGGAGCGTTTGTTAGGATAATATATTTCGTGTCCAGTGAGCTGAGTATCCTCGAAAAATCGACTTACGCGAAATGAAAAATTTTTGTGATATTCTGGTTCCCCACGCTCCAAACTACTCGTATATAGCATTTGCAGCGAACTTGGAGCAACTTTTGTTATATGTATTTTTCGTGTCCAGGGAGCCGAGAATCGTCGAAATATCGACTTACACGAAATGAAATATTTTTGTGATATTCTTGTTTACCTTACTCCAAACTGCTCTTATATAGCTTTTGCAGCGAATTTGGAGCAACTTTTGTTCAGAGTATATTTAGTGTCCAGGGAGCCGCGAATCGTCGAAATATCCACTTACACGAAATGAAAAATTTTTGTGATATTCTTGTTCCCCACACTCCAAACTGCTCGTATATAGCATTTGCAGCGAATTTGGAGCGAATTTATTTATATTTTTTTTCGTGTCCAGGGAGCCGAGAATCGTCGAAATATCAACTTACACGAAATGAAATATTTTTGTGATATTCTTGTTCCCCTCGCTCCAAACTGCTCGTACATAGCATTTGCAGCGAATTTGGAGCAACTTTTGTTATATGTATATTTCGTTACCAGGGAGTCGAGAATCCTCGAAATATCGACTTACACGTAATGAAACATTTTTATGATATTCTTGTTCCCCGTGCTCCGAACTGCTCGAAAATAGCATTTGAGGTGAATTTGGAGCAACGTTTGGTATATGTATATTTCGTGACCAGGGAGCTGAGAATCGTCGAAATATCGACTTACACGAAATGAAATATTTTTG
Organism: Hymenopus coronatus; assembly: GCA_030762935.1. Classification (NCBI taxonomy): domain Eukaryota; kingdom Metazoa; phylum Arthropoda; class Insecta; order Mantodea; family Hymenopodidae; genus Hymenopus; species Hymenopus coronatus. Next base: position 163,781,894 of record CM060892.1, read on the forward strand.
TGATATTCTTGTTTACCTTACTCCAAACCGCTCTTATATAGCTTTTGCAGCGAATTTGGAGCAACTTTTGTTCAGAGTATATTTAGTGTCCAGGGAGCCGAGAATCGTCGAAATATCGACTTACTCGAAATGAAATATTTTTGTGATATTCTTGTTCCCCACGCTCCAAACTGCTCGTAAATAGCATTTGCAGCGAATTTGGAGCAACGTTTGTTAGGATAATATATTTCGTGTCCATGGAGCTGAGAATCCTCCAAAAATCGACTTACGCGAAATGAAAAATTTTTGTGATATTCTGGTTCCCCACGCTCCAAACTACTCGTATATAGCATTTGCAGCGAACTTGGAGCAACTTTTGTTATATGTATTTTTCGTGTCCAGGGAGCCGAGAATCGTCGAAATATCGACTTACACGAAATGAAACATTTTTGTGATATTCTTGTTCCCCACACTCCAAACTTGTCGTATATAGCTTTTGCAGCGAATGTGGAGCAACGTTTGTTAGGATAATATATTTCGTGTCCAGGGAGCTGAGGATCCTCGAAAAATCAAATTACGCGAAATGAAAAATGTTTTTTGATATTCTTGTTCCCCACGCTCCAAACTGCTCGTAAATAGCACTTGCAGCGAATATGGAGCAACTATTGTTATATGTATATTTCGTGACCAGGGAGCCGAGAATCGTCGAAATATCAACTTACACGAAATGAAATATTTTTGTGATATTCTTGTTCCCCACGCTCCAAACTGCTCGTAAATAGCATTTGCAGCAAATTTGGAGCAACTTTTGTTATATGTATATTTCGTTACCAGGGAGTCGAGAATCGTCGAAATATCGACTTACACGTAATGAAACATTTTTATGATATTCTTGTTCCCCGCGCTCCAAACTGCTCGAAAATAGCATTTGAGGCGAATTTGGAGCAACGTTTGGTATATGTATATTTCGTGACCAGGGAGCTGAGAATCGTCGAAATATCGACTTACACGAAATGAAATATTTTTGTGATATTCTTGTTTACCTTACTCCAAACTGCTCTTATATAGCTTTTGCAGCGAATTTGGAGCAACTTTTGTTCAGAGTATATTTAGTGTCCAGGGAGCCGAGAATCGTGGAAATATCGACTGACAAGAAATGAAAAATTTTTGTGATATTCTTGTTCCCCACACTCCAAACTTCTCGTATATAGCTTTTGCAGCGAATTTGGAGCGTTTGTTAGGATAATATATTTCGTGTCCAGTGAGCTGAGTATCCTCGAAAAATCGACTTACGCGAAATGAAAAATGTTTGTAATATTCTTGTTCCCCACGCTCCAAACTGCTCGTATATAGCATTTGCAGCGAATTTGGAGCAACTTTTGTTATATGTATTTTTCGTGTCCAGGGAGCCGAGAATCGACGAAATATCGACTTACACGAAATGAAATATTTTTGTGATATTCTTGTTTACCTTACTCCAAACTGCTCTTATATAGCTTTTGCAGCGAATTTGGAGCAACTTTTGTTCAGAGTATATTTAGTGTCCAGGGAGCCGAGAATCGTCGAAATATCGACTTACACGAAATGAAAAATTTTTGTGATATTCTTGTTCCCCACACTCCAAACTGCTCGTATATAGCATTTGCAGCAAATTTGGAGCAACTTTTGGTATATGTATATTTCGTGACCAGGGAGCCGAAAATTGTCGAAATATCGACTTACACGTAATGAAACATTTTTATGTTATTCTTGTTCCCCGCGCTCCAAACTGCTCGAAAATAGCATTTGAGGCGAATTTGGAGCGTTTGTTAGGATAATATATTTCGTGTCCAGGGAGCTGAGACACCTCGAAAAATCGACTTACGCGAAATGAAAAATTTTTGTAATATTCTTGTTCCGCACGCTCCAAATTGCTCGTATATAGCATTTGCAGCGAATTTGGAGCAACTTTTGTTCCGAGTATATTTAGTGTCCAGGGAGCCGAGAATCGTCGAAATATCGACTTACACGAAATGAAAAATTTTTGTGATATTCTTGTTCCCCACACTCCAAACTTGTCGTATATAGCGTTTGCAGCGAATTTCGAGCGTTTGTTAGGATAATATATTTCGTGTCCAGGGAGCTGAGGATTCTCGAAAAATCAAATTACGGCAAATGAAAAATGTTTGTGATATTCTTGTTCCCCACGCTCCAAAATGCTCTAAAATAGCATTTGCAGCGAATATATAGCAACTATTGTTATATGTATATTTCGTGACCAGGGAGACGAGAATCGTCGAAATATCGACTTACACGAAATGAAATATTTTTGTGATATTCTTGTTCCCCACACTCCAAACTGCTCGTATATAGCTTTTGCAGCGAATTTGGAGCAACTTTTGTTCAGAGTATATTTAGTGTCCAGGGAGCCGAGAATCGTCGAAATATCAACTTACACGAAATGAAAAATTTTTGTGATATTCTTGTTCCCCACACTCCAAACTTGTCGTATATAGCTTTTGCAGCGAATTTGGAGCAACGTTTGTTAGGATAATATATTTAGTGTCCAGGGAGCTGAGGATCCTCGAAAAATCAAATTACGCGAAATGAAAAATGTTTGTGATATTCTTGTTCCCCACGCTCCAAACTTGTCGTATATAGCTTTTGCAGCGAATTTGGAGCAACGTTTGTTAGGATAATATATTTCGTGTCCAGGGAGCTGAGGATCCTCGAAAAATCAAATTACGCGAAATGAAAAATGTTTGTGATATTCTTGTTCCCCACGCTCCAAACTGCTCGTAAATAGCATTTGCAGCAAATTTGGAGCAACTTTTGTTATATGTATATTTCGTTACCAGGGAGTCGAGAATCGTCGAAATATCGACTTACACGTAATGAAACATTTTTATGATATTCTTGTTCCCCGCGCTCCAAACTGCTCGAAAATAGCATTTGAGGCGAATTTGGAGCAACGTTTGGTATATGTATATTTCGTGACCAGGGAGCTGAGAATCGTCGAAATATCGACTTACACGAAATGAAATATTTTTGTGATATTCTTGTTTACCTTACTCCAAACTGTTCTTATATAGCTTTTGCAGCGAATTTGGAGCAACTTTTGTTCAGAGTATATTTAGTGTCCAGGGAGCCGAGAATCGTGGAAATATCGACTGACACGAAATGAAAAATTTTTGTGATATTCTTGTTCCCCACACTCCAAACTTCTCATATATAGCTTTTGCAGCGAATTTGGAGCGTTTGTTAGGATAATATATTTCGTGTCCAGTGAGCTGAGTATCCTCGAAAAATCGACTTACGCGAAATGAAAAATGTTTGTAATATTCTTGTTCCCCACGCTCCAAACTGCTCGTATATAGCATTTGCAGCGAATTTGGAGCAACTTTTGTTATATGTATTTTTCGTGTCCAGGGAGCCGAGAATCGACGAAATATCGACTTACACGAAATGAAATATTTTTGTGATATTCTTGTTTACCTTACTCCAAACTGCTCTTATATAGCTTTTGCAGCGAATTTGGAGCAACTTTTGTTCAGAGTATATTTAGTGTCCAGGGAGCCGAGAATCGTCGAAATATCGACTTACACGAAATGAAAAATTTTTGTGATATTCTTGTTCCCCACACTCCAAACTGCTCGTATATAGCATTTGCAGCGAATTTGGAGCGACTTCATTTATATGTATTTTTCGTGTCCAGGGAGCCGAGAATCGTCGAAATATCAACTTACACGAAAAGAAATATTTTTGTGATATTCTTGTTCCCCTCGCTCCAAACTGCTCGTACATAGCATTTGCAGCGAATTTGGAGCAACGTTTGGTATATGTATATTTCGTTACCAGGGAGTCGAGAATCGTCGAAATATCGACTTACACGTATTGAAACATTTTTATGATATTCTTGTTCCCCGCGCTCCAAATTGCTCGAAAATAGCATTTGAGGCGAATTTGGAGCAACGTTTGGTATATGTATATTTCGTGACCAGGGAGCTGAGAATCGTCGAAATATCGACTTACACGAAATGAAATATTTTTGTGATATTCTTGTTTACCTTACTCCAAACTGCTCTTATATAGCTTTTGCAGCGAATTTGGAGCAACTTTTGTTCAGAGTATATTTAGTGTCCAGGGAGCCGAGAATCGTGGAAATATCGACTGACACGAAATGAAAAATTTTTGTGATATTCTTGTTCCCCACACTCCAAACTTCTCGTATATAGCTTTTGCAGCGAATTTGGAGCAACGTTTGTTAGGATAATATATTTCGTGTCCAGGGAGCTGAGAATCCTCGAAAAATCGACTTACGCGAAATGAAAAATGTTTGTAATATACTTGTTCCCCACGCTCCAAACTGCTCGTATATAGCATTTGCAGCGAATTTGGAGCAACTTTTGTTATATGTATTTTTCGTGTCCAGGGAGCCGAGAATCGACGAAATATCGACTTACACGAAATGAAATATTTTTGTGATATTCTTGTTTACCTTACTCCAAACTGCTCTTATATAGCTTTTGCAGCGAATTTGGAGCAACTTTTGTTCAGAGTATATTTAGTGTCCAGGGAGCCGAGAATCGTCGAAATATCGACTTACACGAAATGAAAAATTTTTGTGATATTCTTGTTCCCCACACTCCAAACTGCTCGTATATAGCATTTGCAGCAAATTTGGAGCAACTTTTGGTATATGTATATTTCGTGACCAGGGAGCCGAAAATTGTCGAAATATCGACTTACACGTAATGAAACATTTTTATGTTATTCTTGTTCCCCGCGCTCCAAACTGCTCGAAAATAGCATTTGAGGCGAATTTGGAGCGTTTGTTAGGATAATATATTTCGTGTCCAGGGAGCTGAGACACCTCGAAAAATCGACTTACGCGAAATGAAAAATTTTTGTAATATTCTTGTTCCGCACGCTCCAAATTGCTCGTATATAGCATTTGCAGCGAATTTGGAGCAACTTTTGTTCCGAGTATATTTAGTGTCCAGGGAGCCGAGAATCGTCGAAATATCGACTTACACGAAATGAAAAATTTTTGTGATATTCTTGTTCCCCACACTCCAAACTTGTCGTATATAGCGTTTGCAGCGAATTTCGAGCGTTTGTTAGGATAATATATTTCGTGTCCAGGGAGCTGAGGATTCTCGAAAAATCAAATTACGGCAAATGAAAAATGTTTGTGATATTCTTGTTCCCCACGCTCCAAAATGCTCTAAAATAGCATTTGCAGCGAATATATAGCAACTATTGTTATATGTATATTTCGTGACCAGGGAGACGAGAATCGTCGAAATATCGACTTACACGAAATGAAATATTTTTGTGATATTCTTGTTCCCCACACTCCAAACTGCTCGTATATAGCTTTTGCAGCGAATTTGGAGCAACTTTTGTTCAGAGTATATTTAGTGTCCAGGGAGCCGAGAATCGTCGAAATATCAACTTACACGAAATGAAAAATTTTTGTGATATTCTTGTTCCCCACACTCCAAACTTGTCGTATATAGCTTTTGCAGCGAATTTGGAGCAACGTTTGTTAGGATAATATATTTAGTGTCCAGGGAGCTGAGGATCCTCGAAAAATCAAATTACGCGAAATGAAAAATGTTTGTGATATTCTTGTTCCCCACGCTCCAAACTTGTCGTATATAGCTTTTGCAGCGAATTTGGAGCAACGTTTGTTAGGATAATATATTTCGTGTCCAGGGAGCTGAGGATCCTCGAAAAATCAAATTACGCGAAATGAAAAATGTTTGTGATATTCTTGTTCCCCACGCTCCAAACTGCTCGTAAATAGCATTTGCAGCAAATTTGGAGCAACTTTTGTTATATGTATATTTCGTTACCAGGGAGTCGAGAATCGTCGAAATATCGACTTACACGTAATGAAACATTTTTATGATATTCTTGTTCCCCGCGCTCCAAACTGCTCGAAAATAGCATTTGAGGCGAATTTGGAGCAACGTTTGGTATATGTATATTTCGTGACCAGGGAGCTGAGAATCGTCGAAATATCGACTTACACGAAATGAAATATTTTTGTGATATTCTTGTTTACCTTACTCCAAACTGTTCTCATATAGCTTTTGCAGCGAATTTGGAGCAACTTTTGTTCAGAGTATATTTAGTGTCCAGGGAGCCGAGAATCGTGGAAATATCGACTGACACGAAATGAAAAATTTTTGTGATATTCTTGTTCCCCACACTCCAAACTTCTCATATATAGCTTTTGCAGCGAATTTGGAGCGTTTGTTAGGATAATATATTTCGTGTCCAGTGAGCTGAGTATCCTCGAAAAATCGACTTACGCGAAATGAAAAATGTTTGTAATATTCTTGTTCCCCACGCTCCAAACTGCTCGTATATAGCATTTGCAGCGAATTTGGAGCAACTTTTGTTATATGTATTTTTCGTGTGCAGGGAGCCGAGAATCGTCGAAATATCGACTTACACGAAATGAAATATTTTTGTGATATTCTTGTTTACCTTACTCCAAACTGCTCTTATATAGCTTTTGCAGCGAATTTGGAGCAACTTTTGTTCAGAGTATATTTAGTGTCCAGGGAGCCGAGAATCGTCGAAATATCGACTTACACGAAATGAAAAATTTTTGTGATATTCTTGTTCCCCACACTCCAAACTGCTCGTATATAGCATTTGCAGCGAATTTGGAGCGACTTCATTTATATGTATTTTTCGTGTCCAGGGAGCCGAGAATCGTCGAAATATCAACTTACACGAAAAGAAATATTTTTGTGATATTCTTGTTCCCCTCGCTCCAAACTGCTCGTACATAGCATTTGCAGCGAATTTGGAGCAACGTTTGGTATATGTATATTTCGTTACCAGGGAGTCGAGAATCGTCGAAATATCGACTTACACGTATTGAAACATTTTTATGATATTCTTGTTCCCCGCGCTCCAAATTGCTCGAAAATAGCATTTGAGGCGAATTTGGAGCAACGTTTGGTATATGTATATTTCGTGACCAGGGAGCTGAGAATCGTCGAAATATCGACTTACACGAAATGAAATATTTTTGTGATATTCTTGTTTACCTTACTCCAAACTGCTCTTATATAGCTTTTGCAGCGAATTTGGAGCAACTTTTGTTCAGAGTATATTTAGTGTCCAGGGAGCCGAGAATCGTGGAAATATCGACTGACACGAAATGAAAAATTTTTGTGATATTCTTGTTCCCCACACTCCAAACTTCTCGTATATAGCTTTTGCAGCGAATTTGGAGCAACGTTTGTTAGGATAATATATTTCGTGTCCAGGGAGCTGAGAATCCTCGAAAAATCGACTTACGCGAAATGAAAAATGTTTGTAATATACTTGTTCCCCACGCTCCAAACTGCTCGTATATAGCATTTGCAGCGAATTTGGAGCAACTTTTGTTATATGTATTTTTCGTGTCCAGGGAGCCATGAATCGTCGAATATCGACTTACACGAAATGAAATATTTTTGTGATATTCTTGTTTACCTTACTCCAAACTGCTCTTATATAGCTTTTGCAGCGAATTTGGAGCAACTTTTGTTCAGAGTATATTTAGTGTCCAGGGAGCCGAGAATCGTCGAAATATCGACTTACACGAAATGAAAAATTTTTGTGATATTCTTGTTCCCCACACTCCAAACTGCTCGTATATAGCATTTGCAGCGAATTTGGAGCGAATTTATTTATATGTATTTTTCGTGTCCAGGGAGCCGAGAATCGTCGAAATATCAACTTACACGAAATGAAATATTTTTGTGATATTCTTGTTCCCCTCGCTCCAAACTGCTCGTACATAGCATTTGCAGCGATTTTGGAGCAACTTTTGTTATATGTATATTTCGTTACCAGGGAGTCGAGAATCCTCGAAATATCGACTTACACGTAATGAAACATTTTTATGATATTCTTGTTCCCCGCGCTCCAAACTGCTCGAAAATAGCATTTGAGGCGAATTTGGAGCAACGTTTGGTATATGTATATTTCGTGACCAGGGAGCTGAGAATCGTCTAAATATCGACTTACACGAAATGAAATATTTTTGTGATATTCTTGTTTACCTCACTCCAAACCGCTCTTATATAGCTTTTGCAGCGAATTTGGAGCAACTTTTGTTCAGAGTATATTTAGTGTCCAGGGAGCCGAGAATCGTCGAAATATCGAATTACTCGAAATGAAAAATTTTTGTGATATTCTTGTTCCCCACACTCCAAACTTGTGGTATATAGTTTTTGCAGCGAATTTGGAGCAACGTTTGTTAGGATAATATATTTCGTGTCCAGGGAGCTGAGGATCCTCGAAAAATCAAATTACGCGAAATGAAAAATGTTTGTGATATTCTTGTTCCCCACACTCCAAACTGCTCGTATATAGCTTTTCCAGCGAATTTGGAGCAACTTTTGTTCAGAGTATATTTAGTGTCCAGGGAGCCGAGAATCGTCGAAATATCGACTTACCCGTAATGAAACATTTTTATGTTATTCTTGTTCCCCGCGCTCCAAACTGCTCGAAAATAGTATTTGAGGCGAATTTGGAGCGTTTGTTAGGATAATATATTTCGTTTCCAGGGAGCTGAGAATCCTCGAAAAATCGAATTTCGCGAAATGAAAATTTTTTGTGATATTCCTGTTTCCCACGCTCCAAACTGCTCGTAAATAGCATTTGTAGCGAATTTGGAGCAACTTTTGTTATATGTATATTTCGTTACCAGGGAGCCGAGAATCGTAGAAATATCGACTTACACGTAATGAAACATTTTTATGATATTCTTGTTCCCCGCGCTCCAACCTGCTCGTAAATAGCATTTGAGGCGAATTTGGAGCAACTTTTGTTATATGTATATTTCGTGACCAGGGAGCTGAGAACCGGCGAAATATCGACTTAGGCGAAATGAAAAAATTTTGTGATATTCTTGTTCCCCACACTCCAAACTGCTCGTATATAGCTTTTGCAGCGAATTTGGAGCAACTTTTGTTCAGAGTATATTTAGTGTCCAGGGAGCCGAGAATCGTCGAAATATCGACTTACACGAAATGAAAAATTTTTGTGAAATTCTTGTTCCCCACACTCCAAACTTGTCGTATAAAGCTTTTGCAGCGAATTTGGAGCAACGTTTGTTAGGATAATATATTTCGTGTCCAGGGAGCTGAGGATCCTCGAAAAATCAAATTACGCGAAATGAAAAATGTTTGTGATATTCGTGTTCCCCAAGCTCCAAACTGCTCGTAAATAGCATTTGCAGCGAATATGGAGCAACTATTGTTATATGTATATTTCGTGACCAGGGAGCCGAGAATCGTCGAAATATCAACTTACACGAAATGAAATATTTTTGTGATATTCTTGTTTACCTTACTCCAAACTGCTCTTATATAGCTTTTGCAGCGAATGTGGAGCAACTTTTGTTCAGAGTATATTTAGTGTCCAGGGAGGCGTGAATCGTCGAAATATCGACTTACACGAAATGAAAAATTTTTGTGATATTCTTGTTCCCCACACTCCAAACTGCTCGTATATAGCATTTGCAGCGAATTTGGAGCGACTTTATTTATATGTATTTTTCGTGTCCAGGGAGCCGAGAATCGTCGAAATATCAACTTACACGAAATGAAATATTTTTGTGATATTCTTGTTCCCCTCGCTCCAAACTGCTCGTACATAGCATTTGCAGCGAATTTGGAGCAACTTTTGTTATATGTATATTTCGTTACCAGGGAGTCGAGAATCGTCGAAATATCGACTTACACGTAATGAAACATTTTTATGATATTCTTGTTCCCCGCGCTCCAAACTGCTCGAAAATAGCATTTGAGGCGAATTTGGAGCAACGTTTGGTATATGTATATTTCGTGACCAGGGAGCTGGGAATCGTCGAAATATCGACTTACACAAAATGAAAAATTTTTGTGATATTCTTGTTCCTCACACTCCAAACTTGTCGTATATAGCTTTTGCAGCGAATTTGGAGCAACGTTTGTTAGGATAATATATTTCGTGTCCAGGGAGCTGAGGATCCTCGAAAAATCAAATTACGCGAAATGAAAAATGTTTGTGATATTCTTGTTCCCCACGCTCCAAACTGCTCGTATATAGCATTTGCAGCGAATTTGGAGCGACTTTATTTATATGTATTTTTCGTGTCCAGGGAGCCGAGAATCGTCGAAATATCAACTTACACGAAATGAAATATTTTTGTGATATTCTTATTCCCCTCGCTCCAAACTGCTCGTACATAGCATTTGCAGCGAATATGGAGCAACAATTGTTATATGTATATTTCGTGACCAGGGAGCCGAGAATCGTCGTAATATCAACTTACACGATATGAAATATTTTTGAGATATTCTTGTTCCCCACGCTCCAAACTGCTCGTAAATAGCATTTGCAGCAAATTTGGAGTAACTTTTGGTATATGTATATTTCGTGACCAGGGAGCCGAGAATTGTCGAAATATCAACTTACACGTAATGAAACATTTTTATGTTATTCTTGTTCCCCGCGCTCCAAACTGCTCGAAAATAGCATTTGAGGCGAATTTGGAGCGTTTGTTAGGATAATATATTTCGTGTCCAGGGAGCTGAGACACCTCGAAAAATCGACTTACGCGAAATGAAAAATTTTTGTAATATTCTTGTTCCGCACGCTCCAAACTGCTCGTATATAGCTTTTGCAGCGAATTTGGAGCAACTTTTGTTCAGAGTATATTTAGTGTCCAGGGAGCCGAGAATCGTCGAAATATCGACTTACACGAAATGAAATATTTTTGTGATATTCTTGTTTACCTTACTCCAAACTGCTCTTATATAGCTTTTGCAGCGAATTTGGAGCAACTTTTGTTCAGAGTATATTTAGTGTCCAGGGAGCCGAGAATCGTGGAAATATCGACTGACACGAAATGAAAAATTTTTGTGATATTCTTGTTCCCCACACTCCAAGCTGCTCGTAAATAGCATTTGAGGCGAATTTGGAGCAACTTTTGTTATATGTATATTTCGTGACCAGGGAGCTGAGAACCGGCGAAATATCGACTTAGCCGAAATGAAAAAATTTTGTGATATTCTTGTTCCCCACACTCAAAACTTGTCGTAATTAGCTTTTGCAACGAATTTGGAGCAACGTTTGTTAGGATAATATATTTCGTGTCCAGGGAGCTGAGAATCCTCCAAAAATCGACTTACGCGAAATGAAAAATTTTTGTGATATTCTTGTTCCCCACACTCCAAACTTCTCGTATATAGCTTTTGCAGCGAATTTGGAGCGTTTGTTAGGATAATATATTTCGTGTCCAGGGAGCTGAGAATCCTCGAAAAATCGACTTACGCGAAATGAAAAATGTTTGTAATATTCTTGTTTATCTTACTCCAAACCGCTCTTATATAGCTTTTGCAGCGAATTTGGAGCAACTTTTGTTCAGAGTATATTTAGTGTCCAGGGAGCCGAGAATCGTCGAAATATCGACTTACACGAAATGAAAAATTTTTGTGATATTCTTGTTCCCCACACTCCAAACTTGTCGTATATAGCTTTTACAGCGAATTTGGAGCAACGTTTGTTATATGTATTTTTCGTGTCCAGGGAGCCGAGAATCGTCGAAATATCGACTTACACGAAATGAAATATTTTTGTCATATTCTTGTTTATCTTACTCCAAACCGCTCTTATATAGCTTTTGCAGCGAATTTGGAGCAACTTTTGTTCAGAGTATATTTAGTGTCCAGGGAGCCGAGAATCGTCGAAATATCGACTTACACGAAATGAAAAATTTTTGTGATATTCTTGTTCCCCACACTCCAAACTTGTCGTATATAGCTTTTACAGCGAATTTGGAGCAACGTTTGTTAGGATAATATATTTCGTGTCCAGGGAGCTGAGGATCCTCGAAAAATCAAATTACGCGAAATGAAAAATGTTTGTGATATTCTTGTTCCCCACGCTCCAAACTGCTCGTAAATAGCTTTTGCAGCGAATTTGGAGCGTTTGTTAGGATAATTTATTTCGTGTCCAGGGAGCTGAGAATCCTCGAAAAATCGACTTACGCGAAATGAAAAATGTTTGTAATATTCTTGTTCCCCACGCTCCAAACTGCTCGTAAATAGCATTTGCAGCAAATTTGGAGCAACTTTTGTTATATGTATATTTCGTTACCAGGGAGTCGAGAATCGTCGAAATATCGACTTACACGTAATGAAACATTTTTATGATATTCTTGTTCCCCGCCCTCCAAACTGCTCGAAAATAGCATTTGAGGCGAATTTGGAGCAACGTTTGGTATATGTATTTTTCGTGACCGGGGAGCTGAGAATCGTCGAAAATCGACTTACACGAAATGAAATATTTTTGTGATATTCTTGTTTACCTTACTCCAAACCGCTCTTATATAGCTTTTGCAGCGAATTTGGAGCAAATTTTGTTCAGAGTATATTTAGTGTCCAGGGAGCCGAGAATCTACGAAATATCGACTTACACGAAATGAAAAATTTTTGTGATATTCTTGTTCCCCACACTCCAAACTTGTATATAGCTTTTGCAGCGAATTTGGAGCGTTTGTTAGGATAATATATTTCGTGTCCAGGGAGCTGAGAATCCTCGAAATATCAACTTACACGAAATGATATATTTTAGTGATATTCTTGTTCCCCACGCTCCAAACTGCTCGTAAATAGCATTTGCAGCAAATTTGGAGCAACTTTTGGTATATGTATATATCGTGACCAGGGAGCGGAGAATTGTCGAAATATCGACTTACACGTAATGAAACATTTTTATGTTATTCTTGTTCCCCGCGCTCCAAACTGCTCGAAAATAGCATTTGAGGCGAATTTGGAGCGTTTGTTAGGATAATATATTTCGTGTCCAGGGAGCTGAGACACCTCGAAATATCGACTTACGCGAAATGAAAAATTTTTGTTATATTCTTGTTCTTCACGCTACAAACTACTCGTATATAGCATTTGCAGCGAACTTGGAGCAACTTTTGTTATATGTATTTTTCGAGTCCAGGGAGCCGAGAATCGTAGAAATATCGACTTACGCGAAATGAAACATTTTTGTGATATTCTTGTTCCCCACACTCCAAACTTGTCGTATATAGCTTTTGCAGCGAATTTGGAGCAACGTTTGTTAGGATAATATATTTCGTGTCCAGGGAGCTGAGGATCCTCGAAAAATCAAATTACGCAAAATGAAAAATGTTTGTGATATTCTTGTTCCCCACGCTCCAAACTGCTCGTAAATAGCATTTGCAGCGAATATGGAGCAACTATTGTTATATGTATATTTCGTGACCAGGGAGCCGAGAATCGTCGAAATATCGACTTACACGAAATGAAATATTTTTGTGATATTCTTGTTCCCCACGCTCCAAACTGCTCGTAAATAGCATTTGCAGCAAATTTGGAGCAACTTTTGTTATATGTATATTTCGTTACCAGGGAGTCGAGAATCGTCGAAATATCGACTTACACGTAATGAAACATTTTTATGATATTCTTGTTCCCCGCGCTCCAAACTGCTCGAAAATAGCATTTGAGGCGAATTTGGAGCAACGTTTGGTATATGTATATTTCGTGACCAGGGAGCTGAGAATCGTCGAAATATCGACTTACACGAAATGAAATATTTCTGTGATATTCTTGTTTACCTTACTGCAAACTGCTCTTATATAGCTTTTGCAGCGAATTTGGAGCAACTTTTGTTATATGTATATTTCGCTATCAGGGAACCGAGAATCGTCGAAATATCGACTTACACGAAATGAAATATTTTTGTGATATTCTTGTTTACCTTACTCCAAACTGCTCTTATATAGCTTTTGCAGCGAATTTGGAGCAACTTTTGTTCCGAGTATATTTAGTGTCCAGGGAGCCGAGAATCGTCGAAATATCGACTTACACGAAATGAAAAATTTTTGTGATATTCTTGTTCCCCACACTCCAAACTTGTCGTATATAGCGATTGCAGCGAATTTCGAGCAACGTTTGTTAGGATAATATATTTCGTGTCCAGGGAGCTGAGGATCCTCGAAAAATCAAATTACGCGAAATGAAAAATGTTTGTGATATTCTTGTTCCCCACGCTCCAAACTGCTCGTAAATAGCATTTGCAGCGAATATGGAGCAACAATTGTTATATGTATATTTCGTGACCAGGGAGCCGAGAATCGTCGAAATATCAACTTACACGAAATGAAATATTTTAGTGATAATCTTGTACCCCACGCTCCAAACTGCTCGTAAATAGCATTTGCAGCAAACTTGGAGCAACTTTTGTTATATGTATATTTCGTTACCAGGGAGTCGAGAATCGTCGAAATATCGACTTACACGTAATGAAACATTTTTATGATATTCTTGTTCCCCGCGCTCCAAACTACTCGAAAATAGCATTTGAGGCGAATTTGGAGCAACGTTTGGTATATGTATATTTCGTGACCAGGGAGCTGAGAATCGTCGAAATATCGACTTACACGAAATGAAAAATTTTTGTGATATTCTTGTTCCTCACACTCCAAACTTGTCGTATATAGCTTTTGCAGCGAATTTGGAGCAACGTAATTAGGATAATATATTTCGTGTCCAGGGAGCTGAGGATCCTCGAAAAATCAAATTACGCGAAATGAAAAATGTTTGTGATATTCTTGTTCCCCACGCTCCAAACTGCTCGTATATAGCATTTGCAGCGAATTTGGAGCGACTTTATTTATATGTATTTTTCGTGTCCAGGGAGCCGAGAATCGTCGAAATATCAACTTACACGAAATGAAATATTTTTGTGATATTCTTATTCCCCTCGCTCCAAACTGCTCGTACATAGCATTTGCAGCGAATATGGAGCAACAATTGTTATATGTATATTTCGTGACCAGGGAGCCGAGAATCGTCGTAATATCAACTTACACGAAATGAAATATTTTTGAGATATTCTTGTTCCCCGCGCTCCAAACTGCTCGAAAATAGCATTTGAGGCGAATTTGGAGCGTTTGTTAGGATAATATATTTCGTGTCCAGGGAGCTGAGACACCTCGAAAAATCGACTTACGCGAAATGAAAAATTTTTGTAATATTCTTGTTCCGCACGCTCCAAACTGCTCGTATATAGCTTTTGCAGCGAATTTGGAGCAACTTTTGTTCAGAGTATATTTAGTGTCCAGGGAGCCGAGAATCGTCGAAATATCGACTTACACGAAATGAAATATTTTTGTGATATTCTTGTTTACCTTACTCCAAACTGCTCTTATATAGCTTTTGCAGCGACTTTGGAGCAACTTTTGTTCAGAGTATATTTAGTGTCCAGGGAGCCGAGAATCGTGGAAATATCGACTGACACGAAATGAAAAATTTTTGTGATATTCTTGTTCCCCACACTCCAAGCTGCTCGTAAATAGCATTTGAGGCGAATTTGGAGCAACTTTTGTTATATGTATATTTCGTGACCAGGGAGCTGAAAACCGGCGAAATATCGACTTAGCCGAAATGAAAAAATTTTGTGATATTCTTGTTCCCCACACTCAAAACTTGTCGTAATTAGCTTTTGCAACGAATTTGGAGCAACGTTTGTTAGGATAATATATTTCGTGTCCAGGGAGCTGAGAATCCTCCAAAAATCGACTTACGCGAAATGAAAAATTTTTGTGATATTCTTGTTCCCCACGCTCCAAACTACTCGTATATAGCATTTGCAGCGAACTTGGAGCAACTTTTGTTATATGTATTTTTCGTGTCCAGGGAGCCGAGAATCGTCGAAATATCGACTTACACGAAATGAGAAATTTTTGTGATATTCTTGTTCCCCACACTCCAAACTTGTCGTATATAGCTTTTGCAGCGAATTTGGAGCAACGTTTGTTAGGATAATATATTTCGTGTCCAGGGAGCTGAGGATCCTCGAAAAATCAAATTACGCGAAATGAAAAATGTTTGTGATATTCTTGTTCCCCACGCTCCAAACTGCTCGTAAATAGCATTTGCAGCGAATATGGAGCAACTATTGTTATATGTATATATCGTGACCAGGGAGCCGAGAATCGTCGAAATATCAACTTACACGAAATGAAATATTTTTGTGATATTCTTGTTCCCCACGCTCCAAGCTGCTCGTAAATAGCATTTGCAGCAAATTTGGAGCAACTTTTGTTATATGTATATTTCGTTACCAGGGAGTCGAGAATCGTCGAAATATCGACTTACACGTAATGAAACATTTTTATGATATTCTAGTTCCCCGCGCTCCAAACTGCTCGAAAATAGCATTTGAGGCGAATTTGGAGCAACGTTTGGTATATGTATATTTCGTGACCAGGGAGCTGAGAATCGTCGAAATATCGACTTACACGAAATGAAATATTTTTGTGATATTCTTCTTTACCTTACTCCAAACTGCTCTTATATAGCTTTTGCAGCGAATTTGGAGCAACTTTTGTTCAGAGTATATTTAGTGTCCAGGGAGCCGAGAATCGTGGAAATATCGACTGACACGAAATGAAAAATTTTTGTGATATTCTTGTTCCCCACACTCCAAACTTCTCGTATATAGCTTTTGCAGCGAATTTGGAGCGTTTGTTAGGATAATATATTTCGTGTCCAGGGAGCTGAGAATCCTCGAAAAATCGACTTACGCGAAATGAAAAATGTTTGTAATATTCTTGTTCCCCACGCTCCAAACTGCTCGTATATAGCATTTGCAGCGAATTTGGAGCAACTTTTGTTATATGTATTTTTCGTGTCCAGGGAGCCGAGAATCGTCGAAATATCGACTTACACGAAATGAAATATTTTTGTCATATTCTTGTTTATCTTACTCCAAACCGCTCTTATATAGCTTTTGCAGCGAATTTGGAGCAACTTTTGTTCAGAGTATATTTAGTGTCCAGGGAGCCGAGAATCGTCGAAATATCGACTTACACGAAATGAAAAATTTTTGTGATATTCTTGTTCCCCACACTCCAAACTTGTCGTATATAGCTTTTACAGCGAATTTGGAGCAACGTTTGTTAGGATAATATATTTCGTGTCCAGGGAGCTGAGGATCCTCGAAAAATCAAATTACGCGAAATGAAAAATGTTTGTGATATTCTTGTTCCCCACGCTCCAAACTGCTCGTAAATAGCTTTTGCAGCGAATTTGGAGCGTTTGTTAGGATAATTTATTTCGTGTCCAGGGAGCTGAGAATCCTCGAAAAATCGACTTACGCGAAATGAAAAATGTTTGTAATATTCTTGTTCCCCACGCTCCAAACTGCTCGTAAATAGCATTTGCAGCAAATTTGGAGCAACTTTTGTTATATGTATATTTCGTTACCAGGGAGTCGAGAATCGTCGAAATATCGACTTACACGTAATGAAACATTTTTATGATATTCTTGTTCCCCGCCCTCCAAACTGCTCGAAAATAGCATTTGAGGCGAATTTGGAGCAACGTTTGGTATATGTATATTTCGTGACCGGGGAGCTGAGAATCGTCGAAAATCGACTTACACGAAATGAAATATTTTTGTGATATTCTTGTTTACCTTACTCCAAACCGCTCTTATATAGCTTTTGCAGCGAATTTGGAGCAAATTTTGTTCAGAGTATATTTAGTGTCCAGGGAGCCGAGAATCGTGGAAATATCGACTGACACGAAATGAAAAATTTTTGTGATATTCTTGTTCCCCACACTCCAAGCTGCTCGTAAATAGCATTTGAGGCGAATTTGGAGCAACTTTTGTTATATGTATATTTCGTGACCAGGGAGCTGAGAACCGGCGAAATATCGACTTAGCCGAAAAGAAAAAATTTTGTGATATTCTTGTTCCCCACACTCAAAACTTGTCGTAATTAGCTTTTGCAACGAATTTGGAGCAACGTTTGTTAGGATAATATATTTCGTGTCCAGGGAGCTGAGAATCCTCCAAAAATCGACTTACGCGAAATGAAAAATTTTTGTGATATTCTTGTTCCCCACGCTCCAAACTACTCGTATATAGCATTTGCAGCGAACTTGGAGCAACTTTTGTTATATGTATTTTTCGTGTCCAGGGAGCCGAGAATCGTCGAAATATCGACTTACACGAAATGAAAAATTTTTGTGATATTCTTGTTCCCCACACTCCAAACTTGTATATAGCTTTTGCAGCGAATTTGGAGCGTTTGTTAGGATAATATATTTCGTGTCCAGGGAGCTGAGAATCCTCGAAATATCAACTTACACGAAATGATATATTTTAGTGATATTCTTGTTCCCCACGCTCCAAACTGCTCGTAAATAGCATTTGCAGCAAATTTGGAGCAACTTTTGGTATATGTATATATCGTGACCAGGGAGCGGAGAATTGTCGAAATATCGACTTACACGTAATGAAACATTTTTATGTTATTCTTGTTCCCCGCGCTCCAAACTGCTCGAAAATAGCATTTGAGGCGAATTTGGAGCGTTTGTTAGGATAATATATTTCGTGTCCAGGGAGCTGAGACACCTCGAAATATCGACTTACGCGAAATGAAAAATTTTTGTGATATTCTTGTTCCACACACTCCAAACTTGTCGTATATAGCTTTTGCAACGAATTTGGAGCAACGTTTGTTAGGATAATATATTTCGTGTCCAGGGAGCTGAGAATCATCCAAAAATCGACTTACGCGAAATGAAAAATTTTTGTTATATTCTTGTTCCCCACGCTCCAAACTACTCGTATATAGCATTTGCAGCGAACTTGGAGCAACTTTTGTTATATGTATTTTTCGAGTCCAGGGAGCCGAGAATCGTAGAAATATCGACTTACGCGAAATGAAACATTTTTGTGATATTCTTGTTCCCCACACTCCAAACTTGTCGTATATAGCTTTTGCAGCGAATTTGGAGCAACGTTTGTTAGGATAATATATTTCGTGTCCAGGGAGCTGAGGATATTCGAAAAATCAAATTACGCAAAATGAAAAATGTTTGTGATATTCTTGTTCCCCACGCTCCAAACTGCTCGTAAATAGCATTTGCAGCGAATACGGAGCAACTATTGTTATATGTATATTTCGTGACCAGGGAGCCGAGAATCGTCGAAATATCGACTTACACGAAATGAAATATTTTTGTGATATTCTTGTTCCCCACGCTCCAAACTGCTCGTAAATAGCATTTGCAGCAAATTTGGAGCAACTTTTGTTATATGTATATTTCGTTACCAGGGAGTCGAGAATCGTCGAAATATCGACTTACACGTAATGAAACATTTTTATGATATTCTTGTTCCCCGCGCTCCAAACTGCTCGAAAATAGCATTTGAGGCGAATTTGGAGCAACGTTTGGTATATGTATATTTCGTGACCAGGGAGCTGAGAATCGTCGAAATATCGACTTACACGAAATGAAAAATTTTTGTGATATTCTTGTTCCTCACACTCCAAACTTGTCGTATATAGCTTTTGCAGCGAATTTGGAGCAACGTAATTAGGATAATATATTTCGTGTCCAGGGAGCTGAGGATCCTCGAAAAATCAAATTACGCGAAATGAAAAATGTTTGTGATATTCTTGTTCCCCACGCTCCAAGCTGCTCGTATATAGCATTTGCAGCGAATTTGGAGCGACTTTATTTATATGTATTTTTCGTGTCCAGGGAGCCGAGAATCGTCGAAATATCGACTTACACGAAATGAAATATTTTTGTGATATTCTTGTTTACCTTACTCCAAACTGCTCTTATATAGCTTTTGCAGCGAATTTGGAGCAACTTTTGTTCCGAGTATATTTAGTGTCCAGGGAGCCGAGAATCGTCGAAATATCGACTTACACGAAATGAAAAATTTTTGTGATATTCTTGTTCCCCACACTCCAAACTTGTCGTATATAGCGATTGCAGCGAATTTCGAGCAACGTTTGTTAGGATAATATATTTCGTGTCCAGGGAGCTGAGGATCCTCGAAAAATCAAATTACGCGAAATGAAAAATGTTTGTGATATTCTTGTTCCCCACGCTCCAAACTGCTCGTAAATAGCATTTGCAGCGAATATGGAGCAACAATTGTTATATGTATATTTCGTGACCAGGGAGCCGAGAATCGTCGAAATATCAACTTACACGAAATGAAATATTTTAGTGATAATCTTGTACCCCACGCTCCAAACTGCTCGTAAATAGCATTTGCAGCAAACTTGGAGCAACTTTTGTTATATGTATATTTCGTTACCAGGGAGTCGAGAATCGTCGAAATATCGACTTACACGTAATGAAACATTTTTATGATATTCTTGTTCCCCGCGCTCCAAACTACTCGAAAATAGCATTTGAGGCGAATTTGGAGCAACGTTTGGTATATGTATATTTCGTGACCAGGGAGCTGAGAATCGTCGAAATATCGACTTACACGAAATGAAAAATTTTTGTGATATTCTTGTTCCTCACACTCCAAACTTGTCGTATATAGCTTTTGCAGCGAATTTGGAGCAACGTAATTAGGATAATATATTTCGTGTCCAGGGAGCTGAGGATCCTCGAAAAATCAAATTACGCGAAATGAAAAATGTTTGTGATATTCTTGTTCCCCACGCTCCGAACTGCTCGTATATAGCATTTGCAGCGAATTTGGAGCGACTTTATTTATATGTATTTTTCGTGTCCAGGGAGCCGAGAATCGTCGAAATATCAACTTACACGAAATGAAATATTTTTGTGATATTCTTATTCCCCTCGCTCCAAACTGCTCGTACATAGCATTTGCAGCGAATATGGAGCAACAATTGTTATATGTATATTTCGTGACCAGGGAGCCGAGAATCGTCGTAATATCAACTTACACGAAATGAAATATTTTTGAGATATTCTTGTTCCCCGCGCTCCAAACTGCTCGAAAATAGCATTTGAGGCGAATTTGGAGCGTTTGTTAGGATAATATATTTCGTGTCCAGGGAGCTGAGACACCTCGAAAAATCGACTTACGCGAAATGAAAAATTTTTGTAATATTCTTGTTCCGCACGCTCCAAACTGCTCGTATATAGCTTTTGCAGCGAATTTGGAGCAACTTTTGTTCAGAGTATATTTAGTGTCCAGGGAGCCGAGAATCGTCGAAATATCGACTTACACGAAATGAAATATTTTTGTGATATTCTTGTTTACCTTACTCCAAACTGCTCTTATATAGCTTTTGCAGCGACTTTGGAGCAACTTTTGTTCAGAGTATATTTAGTGTCCAGGGAGCCGAGAATCGTGGAAATATCGACTGACACGAAATGAAAAATTTTTGTGATATTCTTGTTCCCCACACTCCAAGCTGCTCGTAAATAGCATTTGAGGCGAATTTGGAGCAACTTTTGTTATATGTATATTTCGTGACCAGGGAGCTGAAAACCGGCGAAATATCGACTTAGCCGAAATGAAAAATTTTTGTGATATTCTTGTTCCACACACTCCAAACTTGTCGTATATAGCTTTTGCAACGAATTTGGAGCAACGTTTGTTAGGATAATATATTTCGTGTCCAGGGAGCTGAGAATCATCCAAAAATCGACTTACGCGAAATGAAAAATTTTTGTTATATTCTTGTTCCCCACGCTCCAAACTACTCGTATATAGCATTTGCAGCGAACTTGGAGCAACTTTTGTTATATGTATTTTTCGAGTCCAGGGAGCCGAGAATCGTAGAAATATCGACTTACGCGAAATGAAACATTTTTGTGATATTCTTGTTCCCCACACTCCAAACTTGTCGTATATAGCTTTTGCAGCGAATTTGGAGCAACGTTTGTTAGGATAATATATTTCGTGTCCAGGGAGCTGAGGATATTCGAAAAATCAAATTACGCAAAATGAAAAATGTTTGTGATATTCTTGTTCCCCACGCTCCAAACTGCTCGTAAATAGCATTTGCAGCGAATACGGAGCAACTATTGTTATATGTATATTTCGTGACCAGGGAGCCGAGAATCGTCGAAATATCGACTTACACGAAATGAAATATTTTTGTGATATTCTTGTTCCCCACGCTCCAAACTGCTCGTAAATAGCATTTGCAGCAAATTTGGAGCAACTTTTGTTATATGTATATTTCGTTACCAGGGAGTCGAGAATCGTCGAAATATCGACTTACACGTAATGAAACATTTTTATGATATTCTTGTTCCCCGCGCTCCAAACTGCTCGAAAATAGCATTTGAGGCGAATTTGGAGCAACGTTTGGTATATGTATATTTCGTGACCAGGGAGCTGAGAATCGTCGAAATATCGACTTACACGAAATGAAAAATTTTTGTGATATTCTTGTTCCTCACACTCCAAACTTGTCGTATATAGCTTTTGCAGCGAATTTGGAGCAACGTAATTAGGATAATATATTTCGTGTCCAGGGAGCTGAGGATCCTCGAAAAATCAAATTACGCGAAATGAAAAATGTTTGTGATATTCTTGTTCCCCACGCTCCAAGCTGCTCGTATATAGCATTTGCAGCGAATTTGGAGCGACTTTATTTATATGTATTTTTCGTGTCCAGGGAGCCGAGAATTGTCGAAATATCAACTTACACGAAATGAAATATTTTTGTGATATTCTTATTCCCCTCGCTCCAAACTGCTCGTACATAGCATTTGCAGCGAATATGGAGCAACAATTGTTATATGTATATTTCGTGACCAGGGAGCCGAGAATCGTCGTAATATCAACTTACACGAAATGAAATATTTTTGAGATATTCTTGTTCCCCGCGCTCCAAACTGCTCGAAAATAGCATTTGAGGCGAATTTGGAGCGTTTGTTAGGATAATATATTTCGTGTCCAGGGAGCTGAGACACCTCGAAAAATCGACTTACGCGAAATGAAAAATTTTTGTAATATTCTTGTTCCGCACGCTCCAAACTGCTCGTATATAGCTTTTGCAGCGAATTTGGAGCAACTTTTGTTCAGAGTATATTTAGTGTCCAGGGAGCCGAGAATCGTCGAAATATCGACTTACACGAAATGAAATATTTTTGTGATATTCTTGTTTACCTTACTCCAAACTGCTCTTATATAGCTTTTGCAGCGACTTTGGAGCAACTTTTGTTCAGAGTATATTTAGTGTCCAGGGAGCCGAGAATCGTGGAAATATCGACTGACACGAAATGAAAAATTTTTGTGATATTCTTGTTCCCCACACTCCAAGCTGCTCGTAAATAGCATTTGAGGCGAATTTGGAGCAACTTTTGTTATATGTATATTTCGTGACCAGGGAGCTGAGAACCGGCGAAATATCGACTTAGCCGAAATGAAAAAATTTTGTGATATTCTTGTTCCCCACACTCAAAACTTGTCGTAATTAGCTTTTGCAACGAAATTGGAGCAACGTTTGTTAGGATAATATATTTCGTGTCCAGGGACCTGAGAATCCTCCAAAAATCGACTTACGCGAAATGAAAAATTTTTGTGATATTCTTGTTCCCCACGCTCCAAACTACTCGTATATAGCATTTGCATCGAACTTGGAGCAACTTTTGTTATATGTATTTTTCGTGTCCAGGGAGCCGAGAATCGTCGAAATATCGACTTACACGAAATGAGAAATTTTTGTGATATTCTTGTTCCCCACACTCCAAACTTGTCGTAATTAGCTTTTGCAGCGAATTTGGAGCAACGTTTGTTAGGATAATATATTTCGTGTCCAGGGAGCTGAGGATCCTCGAAAAATCAAATTACGCGAAATGAAAAATGTTTGTGATATTCTTGTTCCCCACGCTCCAAACTGCTCGTAAATAGCATTTGCAGCGAATATAGAGCAACTATTGTTATATGTATATATCGTGACCAGGGAGCTGAGAATCGTCGAAATATCAACTTACACGAAATGAAATATTTTTGTGATATTCTTGTTCCCCACGGTCCAAGCTGCTCGTAAATAGCATTTGCAGCAAATTTGGAGCAACTTTTGTTATATGTATATTTCGTTACCAGGGAGTCGAGAATCGTCGAAATATCGACTTACACGTAATGAAACATTTTTATGATATTCTAGTTCCCCGCGCTCCAAACTGCTCGAAAATAGCATTTGAGGCGAATTTGGAGCAACGTTTGGTATATGTATATTTCGTGACCAGGGAGCTGAGAATCGTCGAAATATCGACTTACACGAAATGAAATATTTTTGTGATATTCTTGTTTACCTTACTCCAAACTGCTCTTATATAGCTTTTGCAGCGAATTTGGAGCAACTTTTGTTCAGAGTATATTTAGTGTCCAGGGAGCCGAGAATCGTGGAAATATCGACTGACACGAAATGAAAAATTTTTGTGATATTCTTGTTCCCCACACTCCAAACTTCTCGTATATAGCTTTTGCAGCGAATTTGGAGCGTTTGTTAGGATAATATATTTCGTGTCCAGGGAGCTGAGAATCCTCGAAAAATCGACTTACGCGAAATGAAAAATGTTTGTAATATTCTTGTTCCCCACGCTCCAAACTGCTCGTATATAGCATTTGCAGCGAATTTGGAGCAACTTTTGTTATATGTATTTTTCGTGTCCAGGGAGCCGAGAATCGTCGAAATATCGACTTACACGAAATGAAATATTTTTGTCATATTCTTGTTTATCCTACTCCAAACCGCTCTTATATAGCTTTTGCAGCGAATTTGGAGCAACTTTTGTTCAGAGTATATTTAGTGTCCAGGGAGCCGAGAATCGTCGAAATATCGACTTACACGAAATGAAAAATTTTTGTGATATTCTTGTTCCCCACACTCCAAACTTGTCGTATATAGCTTTTACAGCGAATTTGGAGCAACGTTTGTTAGGATAATATATTTCGTGTCCAGGGAGCTGAGGATCCTCGAAAAATCAAATTACGCGAAATGAAAAATGTTTGTGATATTCTTGTTCCCCACGCTCCAAACTGCTCGTAAATAGCTTTTGCAGCGAATTTGGAGCGTTTGTTAGGATAATTTATTTCGTGTCCAGGGAGCTGAGAATCCTCGAAAAATCGACTTAAGCGAAATGAAAAATGTTTGTAATATTCTTGTTCCCCACGCTCCAAACTGCTCGTAAATAGCATTTGCAGCAAATTTGGAGCAACTTTTGTTATATGTATATTTCGTTACCAGGGAGTCGAGAATCGTCGAAATATCGACTTACACGTAATGAAACATTTTTATGATATTCTTGTTCCCCGCCCTCCAAACTGCTCGAAAATAGCATTTGAGGCGAATTTGGAGCAACGTTTGGTATATGTATATTTCGTGACCGGGGAGCTGAGAATCGTCGAAAATCGACTTACACGAAATGAAATATTTTTGTGATATTCTTGTTTACCTTACTCCAAACCGCTCTTATATAGCTTTTGCAGCGAATTTGGAGCAAATTTTGTTCAGAGTATATTTAGTGTCCAGGGAGCCGAGAATCGTCGAAATATCGACTTACACGAAATGAAAAATTTTTGTGATATTCTTGTTCCCCACACTCCAAACTTGTATATAGCTTTTGCAGCGAATTTGGAGCGTTTGTTAGGATAATATATTTCGTGTCCAGGGAGCTGAGAATCCTCGAAATATCAACTTACACGAAATGATATATTTTAGTGATATTCTTGTTCCCCACGCTCCAAACTGCTCGTAAATAGCATTTGCAGCAAATTTGGAGCAACTTTTGGTATATGTATATATCGTGACCAGGGAGCGGAGAATTGTCGAAATATCGACTTACACGTAATGAAACATTTTTATGTTATTCTTGTTCCCCGCGCTCCAAACTGCTCGAAAATAGCATTTGAGGCGAATTTGGAGCGTTTGTTAGGATAATATATTTCGTGTCCAGGGAGCTGAGAATCATCCAAAAATCGACTTACGCGAAATGAAAAATTTTTGTTATATTCTTGTTCCCCACGCTCCAAACTACTCGTATATAGCATTTGCAGCGAACTTGGAGCAACTTTTGTTATATGTATTTTTCGAGTCCAGGGAGCCGAGAATCGTAGAAATATCGACTTACGCGAAATGAAACATTTTTGTGATATTCTTGTTCCCCACACTCCAAACTTGTCGTATATAGCTTTTGCAGCGAATTTGGAGCAACGTTTGTTAGGATAATATATTTCGTGTCCAGGGAGCTGAGGATCCTCGAAAAATCAAATTACGCAAAATGAAAAATGTTTGTGATATTCTTGTTCCCCACGCTCCAAACTGCTCGTAAATAGCATTTGCAGCGAATATGGAGCAACTATTGTTATATGTATATTTCGTGACCAGGGAGCCGAGAATCGTCGAAATATCGACTTACACGAAATGAAATATTTTTGTGATATTCTTGTTCCCCACGCTCCAAACTGCTCGTAAATAGCATTTGCAGCAAATTTGGAGCAACTTTTGTTATATGTATATTTCGTTACCAGGGAGTCGAGAATCGTCGAAATATCGACTTACACGTAATGAAACATTTTTATGATATTCTTGTTCCCCGCGCTCCAAACTGCTCGAAAATAGCATTTGAGGCGAATTTGGAGCAACGTTTGGTATATGTATATTTCGTGACCAGGGAGCTGAGAATCGTCGAAATATCGACTTACACGAAATGAAAAATTTTTGTGATATTCTTGTTCCTCACACTCCAAACTTGTCGTATATAGCTTTTGCAGCGAATTTGGAGCAACGTAATTAGGATAATATATTTCGTGTCCAGGGAGCTGAGGATCCTCGAAAAATCAAATTACGCGAAATGAAAAATGTTTGTGATATTCTTGTTCCCCACGCTCCAAACTGCTCGTATATAGCATTTGCAGCGAATTTGGAGCGACTTTATTTATATGTATTTTTCGTGTCCAGGGAGCCGAGAATCGTCGAAATATCAACTTACACGAAATGAAATATTTTTGTGATATTCTTATTCCCCTCGCTCCAAACTGCTCGTACATAGCATTTGCAGCGAATATGGAGCAACAATTGTTATATGTATATTTCGTGACCAGGGAGCCGAGAATCGTCGTAATATCAACTTACACGAAATGAAATATTTTTGAGATATTCTTGTTCCCCGCGCTCCAAACTGCTCGAAAATAGCATTTGAGGCGAATTTGGAGCGTTTGTTAGGATAATATATTTCGTGTCCAGGGAGCTGAGACACCTCGAAAAATCGACTTACGCGAAATGAAAAATTTTTGTAATATTCTTGTTCCGCACGCTCCAAACTGCTCGTATATAGCTTTTGCAGCGAATTTGGAGCAACTTTTGTTCAGAGTATATTTAGTGTCCAGGGAGCCGAGAATCGTCGAAATATCGACTTACACGAAATGAAATATTTTTGTGATATTCTTGTTTACCTTACTCCAAACTGCTCTTATATAGCTTTTGCAGCGACTTTGGAGCAACTTTTGTTCAGAGTATATTTAGTGTCCAGGGAGCCGAGAATCGTCGAAATATCGACTTACACGAAATGAGAAATTTTTGTGATATTCTTGTTCCCCACACTCCAAACTTGTCGTATATAGCTTTTGCAGCGAATTTGGAGCAACGTTTGTTAGGATAATATATTTCGTGTCCAGGGAGCTGAGGATCCTCGAAAAATCAAATTACGCGAAATGAAAAATGTTTGTGATATTCTTGTTCCCCACGCTCCAAACTGCTCGTAAATAGCATTTGCAGCGAATATGGAGCAACTATTGTTATATGTATATATCGTGACCAGGGAGCCGAGAATCGTCGAAATATCAACTTACACGAAATGAAATATTTTTGTGATATTCTCTTTCCCCACGCTCCAAGCTGCTCGTAAATAGCATTTGCAGCAAATTTGGAGCAACTTTTGTTATATGTATATTTCGTTACCAGGGAGTCGAGAATCGTCGAAATATCGACTTACACGTAATGAAACATTTTTATGATATTCTAGTTCCCCGCGCTCCAAACTGCTCGAAAATAGCATTTGAGGCGAATTTGGAGCAACGTTTGGTATATGTATATTTCGTGACCAGGGAGCTGAGAATCGTCGAAATATCGACTTACACGAAATGAAATATTTTTGTGATATTCTTGTTTACCTTACTCCAAACTGCTCTTATATAGCTTTTGCAGCGAATTTGGAGCAACTTTTGTTCAGAGTATATTTAGTGTCCAGGGAGCCGAGAATCGTGGAAATATCGACTGACACGAAATGAAAAATTTTTGTGATATTCTTGTTCCCCACACTCCAAACTTCTCGTATATAGCTTTTGCAGCGAATTTGGAGCGTTTGTTAGGATAATATATTTCGTGTCCAGGGAGCTGAGAATCCTCGAAAAATCGACTTACGCGAAATGAAAAATGTTTGTAATATTCTTGTTCCCCACGCTCCAAACTGCTCGTATATAGCATTTGCAGCGAATTTGGAGCAACTTTTGTTATATGTATTTTTCGTGTCCAGGGAGCCGAGAATCGTCGAAATATCGACTTACACGAAATGAAATATTTTTGTCATATTCTTGTTTATCTTACTCCAAACCGCTCTTATATAGCTTTTGCAGCGAATTTGGAGCAACTTTTGTTCAGAGTATATTTAGTGTCCAGGGAGCCGAGAATCGTCGAAATATCGACTTACACGAAATGAAAAATTTTTGTGATATTCTTGTTCCCCACACTCCAAACTTGTCGTATATAGCTTTTACAGCGAATTTGGAGCAACGTTTGTTAGGATAATATATTTCGTGTCCAGGGAGCTGAGGATCCTCGAAAAATCAAATTACGCGAAATGAAAAATGTTTGTGATATTCTTGTTCCCCACGCTCCAAACTGCTCGTAAATAGCTTTTGCAGCGAATTTGGAGCGTTTGTTAGGATAATTTATTTCGTGTCCAGGGAGCTGAGAATCCTCGAAAAATCGACTTACGCGAAATGAAAAATGTTTGTAATATTCTTGTTCCCCACGCTCCAAACTGCTCGTAAATAGCATTTGCAGCAAATTTGGAGCAACTTTTGTTATATGTATATTTCGTTACCAGGGAGTCGAGTATCGTCGAAATATCGACTTACACGTAATGAAACATTTTTATGATATTCTTGTTCCCCGCCCTCCAAACTGCTCGAAAATAGCATTTGAGGCGAATTTGGAGCAACGTTTGGTATATGTATATTTCGTGACCGGGGAGCTGAGAATCGTCGAAAATCGACTTACACGAAATGAAATATTTTTGTGATATTCTTGTTTACCTTACTCCAAACCGCTCTTATATAGCTTTTGCAGCGAATTTGGAGCAAATTTTGTTCAGAGTATATTTAGTGTCCAGGGAGCCGAGAATCGTCGAAATATCGACTTACACGAAATGAAAAATTTTTGTGATATTCTTGTTCCCCACACTCCAAACTTGTATATAGCTTTTGCAGCGAATTTGGAGCGTTTGTTAGGATAATATATTTCGTGTCCAGGGAGCTGAGAATCCTCGAAATATCAACTTACACGAAATGATATATTTTAGTGATATTCTTGTTCCCCACGCTCCAAACTGCTCGTAAATAGCATTTGCAGCAAATTTGGAGCAACTTTTGGTATTTGTATATATCGTGACCAGGGAGCGGAGAATCCTCCAAAAATCGACTTACGCGAAATGAAAAATTTTTGTTATATTCTTGTTCCCCACGCTCCAAACTACTCGTATATAGCATTTGCAGCGAACTTGGAGCAACTTTTGTTATATGTATTTTTCGAGTCCAGGGAGCCGAGAATCGTAGAAATATCGACTTACGCGAAATGAAACATTTTTGTGATATTCTTGTTCCCCACACTCCAAACTTGTCGTATATAGCTTTTGCAGCGAATTTGGAGCAACGTTTGTTAGGATAATATATTTCGTGTCCAGGGAGCTGAGGATCCTCGAAAAATCAAATTACGCAAAATGAAAAATGTTTGTGATATTCTTGTTCCCCACGCTCCAAACTGCTCGTAAATAGCATTTGCAGCGAATATGGAGCAACTATTGTTATATGTATATTTCGTGACCAGGGAGCCGAGAATCGTCGAAATATCGACTTACACGAAATGAAATATTTTTGTGATATTCTTGTTCCCCACGCTCCAAACTGCTCGTAAATAGCATTTGCAGCAAATTTGGAGCAACTTTTGTTATATGTATATTTCGTTACCAGGGAGTCGAGAATCGTCGAAATATCGACTTACACGTAATGAAACATTTGTATGATATTCTTGTTCCCCGCGCTCCAAACTGCTCGAAAATAGCATTTGAGGCGAATTTGGAGCAACGTTTGGTATATGTATATTTCGTGACCAGGGAGCTGAGAATCGTCGAAATATCGACTTACACGAAATGAAATATTTCTGTGATATTCTTGTTTACCTTACTGCAGACTGCTCTTATATAGCTTTTGCAGCGAATTTGGAGCAACTTTTGTTATATGTATATTTCGCTATCAGGGAACCGAGAATCGTCGAAATATCGACTTACACGAAATGAAATATTTTTGTGATATTCTTGTTTACCTTACTCCAAACTGCTCTTATATAGCTTTTGCAGCGAATTTGGAGCAACTTTTGTTCCGAGTATATTTAGTGTCCAGGGAGCCGAGAATCGTCGAAATATCGACTTACACGAAATGAAAAATTTTTGTGATATTCTTGTTCCCCACACTCCAAACTTGTCGTATATAGCGATTGCAGCGAATTTCGAGCAACGTTTGTTAGGATAATATATTTCGTGTCCAGGGAGCTGAGGATCCTCGAAAAATCAAATTACGCGAAATGAAAAATGTTTGTGATATTCTTGTTCCCCACGCTCCAAACTGCTCTAAAATAGCATTTGCAGCGAATATGGAGCAACTATTGTTATATGTATATTTCGTGACCAGGGAGACGAGAATCGTCGAAATATCGACTTACACGAAATGAAATATTTTTGTGATATTCTTGTTCCCCACACTCCAAACTGCTCGTATATAGCTTTTGCAGCGAATTTGGAGCAACTTTTGTTCAGAGTATATTTAGTGTCCAGGGAGCCGAGAATCGTCGAAATATCAACTTACACGAAATGAAAAATTTTTGTGATATTCTTGTTCCCCACACTCCAAACTTGTCGTATATAGCTTTTGCAGCGAATTTGGAGCAACGTTTGTTAGGATAATATATTTAGTGTCCAGGGAGCCGAGAATCGTCGAAATATCAACTTACACGAAATGAAATATTTTAGTGATAATCTTGTACCCCACGCTCCAAACTGCTCGTAAATAGCATTTGCAGCAAACTTGGAGCAACTTTTGTTATATGTATATTTCGTTACCAGGGAGTCGAGAATCGTCGAAATATCGACTTACACGTAATGAAACATTTTTATGATATTCTTGTTCCCCGCGCTCCAAACTACTCGAAAATAGCATTTGAGGCGAATTTGGAGCAACGTTTGGTATATGTATATTTCGTGACCAGGAAGCTGAGATTCGTCGAAATATCGACTTACACGAAATGAAATATTTTTGTGATATTCTTGTTTACCTTACTCCAAACTGCTCTTATATAGCTTTTGCAGCGAATTTGGAGCAACTTTTGTTGAGAGTATATTTAGTGTCCTGGGAGCCGAGATTCGTGGAAATATCGACTGACATGAAATGAAAAATTTTTGTGATATTCTTGTTCCCCACACTCCAAACTTCTGGTATATAGCTTTTGCAGCGAATTTGGAGCGTTTGTTAGGATAATTTATTTCGTGTCCAGGGAGCTGAGAATCCTCGAAAAATCGACTTACGCGAAATGAAAAATGTTTGTAATATTCTTGTTCGCCACGCTCCAAACTGCTCGTATATAGCATTTGCAGCGAATTTGGAGCAACTTTTGTTATATGTATTTTTCGTGTCCAGGGAGCCGAGAATCGTCGAAATATCGACTTACTCGAAATGAAATATTTTTGTGATATTCTTGTTTACCTTACTCCAAACTGCTCTTATATAGCTTTTGCAGCGAATTTGGAGCAACTTTTGTTCAGAGTATATTTAGTGTCCAGGGAGCCGAGAATCGTCGAAATATCGACTTACACGAAATGAAAAATTTTTGTGATATTCTTGTTCCCCACACTCCAAACTACTCGTATATAGCATTTGCAGCGAATTTGGAGCGACTTTATTTATATGTATTTTTCGTGTCCAGGGAGTCGAGAATCGTCGACATATCGACTTACACGTAATGAAACATTTTTATGATATTCTTGTTCCCCACACTCCAAACTGCTCGTAAATAGCATTTGCAGCGAATTTGGAGCAACTTTTGGTATATGTATATTTCGTGACCAGGGAGCCGAGAATTGTCGAAATATCGACTTACACGTAATGAAACATTTTTATGTTATTCTTGTTCCCCGCGCTCCAAACTGCTCGAAAATAGCATTTGAGGCGAATTTGGAGCGTTTGTTAGGATAATATATTTCGTGTCCAGGGAGCTGAGACACCTCGAAAAATCGACTTACGCGAAATGAAACATTTTTGTAATATTCTTGTTCGCACGCTCCAAACTGCTCGTAAATAACATTTGTAGCGAATTTGGAGCAACTTTTGTTATATGTATATTTCGTTACCAGGGAGCCGAGAATCGTAGAAATATCGACTTACACGTAATGAAACATTTTTATGATATTCTTGTTCCCCGCGCTCCAACCTGCTCGTAAATAGCATTTGAGGCGAATATGGAGCAACGTTTGGTATATGTATATTTCGTGACCAGGGAGCTGAGAATCGTCGAAATATCGACTTACACGAAATGAAAAATTTTTGTGATATTCTTGTTCCTCACACTCCAAACTTGTCGTATATGGCTTTTGCAGCGAATTTGGAGCAACGTTTGTTAGGATAATATATTTCGTGTCCAGGGAGCTGAGGATCCTCGAAAAATCAAATTACGCGAAATGAAAAATGTTTGTGATATTCTTGTTCCCCACGCTCCAAACTGCTCGTATATAGCATTTGCAGCGAATTTGGAGCGACTTTATTTATATGTATTTTTCGTGGCCAGGGAGCCGAGAATCGTCGAAATATCAACTTACACGAAATGAAATATTTTTGTGATATTCTTATTCCCCTCGCTCCAAACTGCTCGTACATAGCATTTGCAGCGAATATGGAGCAACAATTGTTATATGTATATTTCGTGACCAGGGAGCCGAGAATCGTCGTAATATCAACTTACACGAAATGAAATATTTTTGAGATATTCTTGTTCCCCACGCTCCAAACTGCTCGTAAATAGCATTTGCAGCAAATTTGGAGCAACTTTTGGTATATGTATATTTCGTGACCAGGGAGCCGAGAATTGTCGAAATATCAACTTACACGTAATGAAACATTTTTATGTTATTCTTGTTCCCCGCGCTCCAAACTGCTCGAAAATAGCATTTGAGGCGAATTTGGAGCGTTTGTTAGGATAATATATTTCGTGTCCAGGGAGCTGAGACACCTCGAAAAATCGACTTACGCGAAATGAAAAATTTTTGTAATATTCTTGTTCCGCACGCTCCAAACTGCTCGTATATAGCTTTTGCAGCGAATTTGGAGCAACTTTTGTTCAGAGTATATTTAGTGTCCAGGGAGCCGAGAATCGTCGAAATATCGACTTACACGAAATGAAATATTTTTGTGATATTCTTGTTTACCTTACTCCAAACTGCTCTTATATAGCTTTTGCAGCGAATTTGGAGCAACTTTTGTTCAGAGTATATTTAGTGTCCAGGGAGCCGAGAATCGTCGAAATATCGACTTACACGAAATGAAAAATTTTTGTGATATTCTTGTTCCCCACACTCCAAACTGCTCGTATATAGCATTTGCAGCGAATTTGGAGCGACTTTATTTATATGTATTTTTCGTGTCCAGGGAGCCGAGAATCGTCGAAATATCAACTTACACGAAATGAAATATTTTTGTGATATTCTTGTTCCCCTCGCTCCAAACTGCTCGTACATAGCATTTGCAGCGAATTTGGAGCAACTTTTGTTATATGTATATTTCGTTACCAGGGAGTCGAGAATCGTCGAAATATCGACTTACACGTAATGAAACATTTTTATGATATTCTTGTTCCCCGCGCTCCAAATTGCTCGAAAATAGCATTTGAGGCGAATTTGGAGCAACGTTTGGTATATGTATATTTCGTGACCAGGGAGCTGAGAATCGTCGAAATATCGACTTAGCTTTTGCAGCGAATTTGGAGCAACTTTTGTTCAGAGTATATTTAGTGTCCAGGGAGCCGAGAATCGTGGAAATATCGACTGACACGAAATGAAAAATTTTTGTGATATTCTTGTTCCCCACACTCCAAACTTCTCGTATATAGCTTTTGCAGCGAATTTGGAGCAACGTTTGTTAGGATAATATATTTCGTGTCCAGGGAGCTGAGAATCCTCGAAAAATCGACTTACGCGAAATGAAAAATGTTTGTAATATACTTGTTCCCCACGATCCAAACTGCTCGTATATAGCATTTGCAGCGAACTTGGAGCAACTATTGTTATATGTATATTTCGTGACCAGGGAGCCGAGAATCGTCGAAATATCGACTTACTCGAAATGAAATATTTTTGTGATATTCTTGTTTACCTTACTCCAAACTGCTCTTATATAGCTTTTGCAGCGAATTTGGAGCAACTTTTGTTCAGAGTATATTTAGTGTAGAGGGAGCCGAGAATCGTCGAAATATCGACTTACACGAAATGAAAAATTTTTGTGATATTCTTGTTCCCCACACTCCAAACTTGTCGTATATAGCGTTTGCAGCGAATTTCGAGCAACGTTTGTTAGGATAATATATTTCGTGTCCAGGGAGCTGAGGAGCCTCGAAAAATCAAATTACGGGAAATGAAAAATGTTTGTGATATTCTTGTTCCCCACGCTCCAAACTGCTCTAAAATAGCATTTGCAGCGAATATGGAGCAACTCTTGTTATATGCATTTTTCGTATCCAGGGAGCCGAGAATCGTCGAAATAGCAACTTACACGAAATGAAATATTTTTGTGATATTCTTGTTCCCCACGCTCCAAACTGCTCGTAAATAGCATTTGCAGCGAATTTGGAGCAACTTTTGTAATATGTATATTTCGTTATCAGGGAGCCGAGAATCGTCGAAATATCGACTTACACGAAATGAAATATTTTTGTGATATTCTTGTTTACCTTACTCCAAACTGCTCTTATATAGCTTTTGCAGCGAATTTGGAGCAACTTTTGTTCAGAGTATATTTAGTGTCCAGGGAGCCGAGAATAGTCGAAATATCGACTTACACGAATTTGTGATATTCTTGTTCCCCACACTCCAAACTTCTCGTATATAGCTTTTGCAGCGAATTTGGAGCAACTTTTGTTCTGAGAATATTTCGTGTCCAGGGAAACGCGAATCGTCGAGAAATCGACTTAAACTTAGTGATACATTTTCGTGAGAATCTTCTTCCCCGCACTCCAAACTATTCGCTTTTAGCTTATGCAGCGAATTTGGAGCAACTTTTGTTCTGAGAATATTTCGTGTCCAGGCAGCTGAGAATCGTCGTAAAATCGACTTACACGTAATGACACATTTTTCTGATATTCTTGTTCCCCACGCTCCAAACTGCTCGTATTTGCAGCGAATTTGGACCAACTTTTGTGATATATATTTTCGTGTCCAGGGAGCCGAGAATCGTCGAAATATCAACTTACACGAAATGAAATATTTTTGTGATATTCTTGTTCCCCTCTCTCCAAACTGCTCGTACATAGCATTTGCAGCGAATTTGGAG
Organism: Hymenopus coronatus; assembly: GCA_030762935.1. Taxonomy (NCBI): domain Eukaryota; kingdom Metazoa; phylum Arthropoda; class Insecta; order Mantodea; family Hymenopodidae; genus Hymenopus; species Hymenopus coronatus. The sequence continues at coordinate 163,817,513 of CM060892.1, forward strand.
CAACTTTTGTTATATGTATATTTCGTTACCAGGGAGTCGAGAATCGTCGAAATATCGACTTACACGTAATGAAACATTTTTATGATATTCTTGTTCCCCGCGCTCCAAACTGCTCGAAAATAGCATTTGAGGCGAATTTGGAGCAACGTTTGATATATGTATATTTCGTGACCAGGGAGCTGAGAATCGTCGAAATATCGACTTACACGAAATGAAATATTTTTGTGATATTCGTGTTTACCTTACTCCAAACTGCTCTTATATAGCTTTTGCAGCGAATTTGGAGCAACTTTTGTTCAGAGTATATTTAGTGTCCAGGGAGCCGAGAATCGTGGAAATACCGACTGACACGAAATGAAAAATTTTTGTGATATTCTTGTTCCCCACACTCCAAACTTCTCGTTATAGCTTTTGCAGCGAATTTGGAGCGTTTGTTAGGATAATATATTTCGTGTCCAGGGAGCTGAGAATCCTCGAAAAATCGACTTACGCGAAATGAAAAATGTTTGTAATATTCTTGTTCCCCACGCTGCAAACTGCTCGTATATAGCATTTACAGGGAATTTGGAGCAACTTTTGTTATATGTATTTTTCGTGTCCAGGGAGCCGAGAATCGTCGAAATATTAACTTACACGAAATGAAATATTTTTGTGATATTCTTGTTCCCCACGCTCCAAACTGCTCGTAAATAGCATTTGCAGTGAATTTGGAGCAACTTTTGGTATATGTATATTTCGTGACCAGGGAGCCGAGAATTGTCGAAATATCGACTTACACGTAATGAAACATTTTTATGTTATTCTTGTTCCCCGCGCTCCAAACTGCTCGAAAATAGCATTTGAGGCGAATTTGGAGCGTTTGTTAGGATAATATATTTCGTGTCCAGGGAGCTCAGACACCTCGAAAAATCGACTTACGCGAAATGAAAAATTTTTGTAATATTCTTCTTCCGCACGCTCCAAACTGCTCGTATATAGCATTTGCAGCGAATTTAGAGCAACTTTTGTTAGGATAATATATTTCGTGTCCAGGGAGCTGAGAATCCTCGAAAAATCGACTTACGCGAAATGAAAAATGTTTGTAATATTCTTGTTCCCCACGCTGCAAACTGCTCGTATATAGCATTTGCAGGGAATTTGGAGCAACTTTTGTTATATGTATTTTTCGTGTCCAGGGAGCCGAGAATCGTCGAAATATCAACTTACACGAAATGAAATATTTTTGTGATATTCTTGTTCCCCGCGCTCCAACCTGCTCGTAAATAGCATTTGAGGCGAATTTGGAGCAACTTTTGTTATATGTATATTTCGTGACCAGGGAGCCGAGAATTGTCGAAATATCGACTTACACGTAATGAAACATTTTTGTTATTCTTGTTCCCCGCGCTCCAAACTGCTCGAAAATAGTATTTGAGGCGAATTTGGAGCGTTTGTTAGGATAATATATTTCGTTTCCAGGGAGCTGAGAATCCTCGAAAAATCGAATTACGCGAAATGAAAAATTTTTGTGATATTCCTGTTTCCTACGCTCCAAACTGCTCGTAAATAGCATTTGTAGCGAATTTGGAGCAACTTTTGTTATATGTATATTTCGTTACCAGGGAGCCGAGAATCGTAGAAATATCGACTTACACGTAATGAAACATTTTTATGATATTCTTGTTCCCCGCGCTCCAACCTGCTCGTAAATAGCATTTGAGGCGAATTTGGAGCAACTTTTGTTATATGTATATTTCGTGACCAGGGAGCTGAGAACCGGCGAAATATCGACTTAGGCGAAATGAAAAAATTTTGTGATATTCTTGTTCCCCACACTCCAAACTTGTCGTATATAGCTTTTGCAACGAATTTGGAGCAACGTTTGTTAGGTTAATATATTTCGTGTCCAGGGAGCTGAGAATCCTCCAAAAATCGACTTACGCGAAATGAAAAATAATTGTGATATTCTTGTTCCCCACGCTCCAAACTACTCGTATATAGCATTTGCAGCGAACTTGGAGCAACTTTTGTTATATGTATTTTTCGTGTCCAGGGAGCCGAGAATCGTCGAAATATCGACTTACACGAAATGAAAAATTTTTGTGATATTCTTGTTCCCCACACTCCAAACTTGTCGTATATAGCTTTTGCAGCGAATTTGGAGCAACGTTTGTTAGGATAATATATTTCGTGTCCAGGGAGCTGAGGATCCTCGAAAAATCAAATTACGCGAAATGAAAAATGTTTGTGATATTCCTGTTTCCCACGCTCCAAACTGCTCGAAAATAGCATTTGAGGCGAATTTGTAGCAACGTTTGGTATATGTATATTTCGTGACCAGGGAGCTGAGAATTTTCGAAATATCGACTTACACGAAATGAAATATTTTTGTGATATTCTTGTTTACCTTACTCCAAACTGCTCTTATATAGCTTTTGCAGCGAATTTGGAGCAACTTTTGTTATATGTATATTTCGCTATCAGGGAACCGAGAATCGTCGAAATATCGACTTACACGAAATGAAATATTTTTGTGATATTCTTGTTTACCTTACTCCAAACTGCTCTTATATAGCTTTTGCAGCGAATTTGGAGCATCTTTTGTTCAGAGTATATTTAGTGTCCAGGGAGCCGAGAATAGTCGAAATATCGACTTACACGAAATGAAAAATTTTTGTGATATTCTTGTTCCCCACACTCCAAACTTCTCGTATATAGCTTTTGCAGCGAATTTGGAGCAACTTTTGTTCTGAGAATATTTCGTGTCCAGGGAAACGCGAATCGTCGAGAAATCGACTTAAACTTAGTGATACATTTTCGTGAGAATCTTCTTCCCCGCACTCCAAACTATTCGCTTTTAGCTTATGCAGCGAATTTGGAGCAACTTTTGTTCTGAGAATATTTCGTGTCCAGGCAGCTGAGAATCGTCGTAAAATCGACTTACACGTAATGAAACATTTTTATGATATTCTTGTTCCCCACGCTCCAAACTGCTCGTATTTGCAGCGAATTTGGACCAACTTTTGTGATATATATTTTCGTGTCCAGGGAGCCGAGAATCGTCGAAATATCAACTTACACGAAATGAAATATTTTTGTGATATTCTTGTTCCCCTCTCTCCAAACTGCTCGTACATAGCATTTGCAGCGAATTTGGAGCAACTTTTGTTATATGTATATTTCGTTACCAGGGAGTCGAGAATCGTCGAAATATCGACTTACACGTAATGAAACATTTTTATGATATTCTTGTTCCCCGCGCTCCAAACTGCTCGAAAATAGCATTTGAGGCGAATTTGGAGCAACGTTTGATATATGTATATTTCGTGACCAGGGAGCTGAGAATCGTCGAAATATCGACTTACACGAAATGAAATATTTTTGTGATATTCGTGTTTACCTTACTCCAAACTGCTCTTATATAGCTTTTGCAGCGAATTTGGAGCAATTTTTGTTCAGAGTATATTTAGTGTCCAGGGAGCCGAGAATCGTGGAAATACCGACTGACACGAAATGAAAAATTTTTGTGATATTCTTGTTCCCCACACTCCAAACTTCTTGTTATAGCTTTTGCAGCGAATTTGGAGCGTTTGTTAGGATAATATATTTCGTGTCCAGGGAGCTGAGAATCCTCGAAAAATCGACTTACGCGAAATGAAAAATGTTTGTAATATTCTTGTTCCCCACGCTGCAAACTGCTCGTATATAGCATTTACAGGGAATTTGGAGCAACTTTTGTTATATGTATTTTTCGTGTCCAGGGAGCCGAGAATCGTCGAAATATCAACTTACACGAAATGAAATATTTTTGTGATATTCTTGTTCCCCACGCTCCAAACTGCTCGTAAATAGCATTTGCAGCGAATTTGGAGCAACTTTTGGTATATGTATATTTCGTGACCAGGGAGCCGAGAATTGTCGAAATATCGACTTACACGTAATGAAACATTTTTATGTTATTCTTGTTCCCCGCGCTCCAAACTGCTCGAAAATAGTATTTGAGGCGAATTTGGAGCGTTTGTTAGGATAATATATTTCGTTTCCAGGGAGCTGAGAATCCTCGAAAAATCGAATTACGCGAAATGAAAAATTTTTGTGATATTCCTGTTTCCCACGCTCCAAACTGCTCGTAAATAGCATTTGTAGCGAATTTGGAGCAACTTTTGTTATATGTATATTTCGTTACCAGGGAGCCGAGAATCGTAGAAATATCGACTTACACGAAATGAAAAATGTTTGTAATATTCTTGTTCCCCACGCTGCAAACTGCTCGTATATAGCATTTGCAGGGAATTTGGAGCAACTTTTGTTAAATGTATTTTTCGTGTCCAGGGAGCCGAGAATCGTCGAAATATCAACTTACACGAAATGAAATATTTTTGTGATATTCTTGTTCCCCACGCTCCAAACTGCTCGTAAATAGCATTTGCAGCGAATTTGGAGCAACTTTTGGTATTTGTATATTTCGTGACCAGGGAGCCGAGAATTGTCGAAATATCGACTTACACGTAATGAAACATTTTTATGTTATTCTTGTTCCCCGCGCTCCAAACTGCTCGAAAATAGCATTTGAGGCGAATTTGGAGCGTTTGTTAGGATAATATATTTCGTGTCCAGGGAGCTGAGACACCTCGAAAAATCGACTTACGCGAAATGAAAAATTTTTGTAATATTCTTCTTCCGCACGCGCCAAACTTCTCGTATATAGCATTTGCAGCGAATTTGGAGCAACTTTTGTTAGGATAATATATTTCGTGTCCAGGGAGCTGAGAATCCTCGAAAAATCGACTTACGCGAAATGAAAAATGTTTGTAGTATTCTTGTTCCCCACGCTGCAAACTGCTCGTATATAGCATTTGCAGGGAATTTGGAGCAACTTTTGTTATATGTATTTTTCGTGTCCAGGGAGCCGAGAATCGTCGAAATATCAACTTACACGAAATGAAATATTTTTGTGATATTCTTGTTCCCCACGCTCCAAACTGCTCGTAAATAGCATTTGCAGCGAATTTGGAGCAACTTTTGGTATATGTATATTTCGTGACCAGGGAGCCGAGAATTGTCGAAATATCGACTTACACGTAATGAAACATTTTTATGTTATTCTTGTTCCCCGCGCTCCAAACTGCTCGAAAATAGTATTTGAGGCGAATTTGGAGCGTTTGTTAGGATAATATATTTCGTTTCCAGGGAGCTGAGAATCCTCGAAAAATCGAATTACGCGAAATGAAAAATTTTTGTGATATTCCTGTTTCCCACGCTCCAAACTGCTCGTAAATAGCATTTGTAGCGAATTTGGAGCAACTTTTGTTATATGTATATTTCGTTACCAGGGAGCCGAGAATCGTAGAAATATCGACTTACACGTAATGAAACATTTTTATTATATTCTTGTTCCCCGCGCTCCAACCTGCTCGTAAATAGCATTTGAGGCGAATTTGGAGCAACTTTTGTTATATGTATATTTCGTGACCAGGGAGCTGAGAACCGGCGAAATATCGACTTAGGCGAAATGAAAAAATTTTGTGATATTCTTGTTCCCCACACTCCAAACTGCTCGTATATAGCTTTTGCAGCGAATTTGGAGCATCTTTTGTTCCGAGTATATTTAGTGTCCAGGGAGCCGAGAATCGTGGAAATATCGACTGACACGAAATGAAAAATTTTTGTGATATTCTTGTTCCCCACACTCCAAACTTCTCGTTATAGCTTTTGCAGCGAATTTGGAGCGTTTGTTAGGATAATATATTTCGTGTCCAGGGAGCTGAGAATCCTCGAAAAATCGACTTACGCGAAATGAAAAATGTTTGTAATATTCTTGTTCCCCACGCTGCAAACTGCTCGTATATAGCATTTGCAGGGAATTTGGAGCAACTTTTGTTAAATGTATTTTTCGTGTCCAGGGAGCCGAGAATCGTCGAAATATCAACTTACACGAAATGAAATATTTTTGTGATATTCTTGTTCCCCACGCTCCAAACTGCTCGTAAATAGCATTTGCAGCGAATTTGGAGCAACTTTTGGTATATGTATATTTCGTGACCAGGGAGCCGAGAATTGTCGAAATATCGACTTACACGTAATGAAACATTTTTATGTTATTCTTGTTCCCCGCGCTCCAAACTGCTCGAAAATAGCATTTGAGGCGAATTTGGAGCGTTTGTTAGGATAATATATTTCGTGTCCAGGGAGCTGAGACACCTCGAAAAATCGACTTACGCGAAATGAAAAATTTTTGTAATATTCTTCTTCCGCACGCGCCAAACTGCTCGTATATAGCATTTGCAGCGAATTTGGAGCAACTTTTGTTAGGATAATATATTTCGTGTCCAGGGAGCTGAGAATCCTCGAAAAATCGAATTACGCGAAATGAAAAATTTTTGTGATATTCCTGTTTCCCACGCTCCAAGCTGCTCGTATATAGCTTTTGCAGCGAATTTGGAGCGTTTGTTAGGATAATATATTTCGTGTCCAGGGAGCTGAGAATCCTCGAAAAATCGAATTACGCGAAATGAAAAATTTTTGTGATATTCCTGTTTCCCACGCTCCAAACTGCTCGTAAATAGCATTTGTAGCGAATTTGGAGCAACTTTTGTTATATGTATATTTCGTTACCAGGGAGCCGAGAATCGTAGAAATATCGACTTACACGTAATGAAACATTTTTATGATATTCTTGTTCCCCGCGCTCCAACCTGCTCGTAAATAGCATTTGAGGCGAATTTGGAGCAACCTTTGTTATATGTATATTTCGTGACCAGGGAGCTGAGAACCGGCGAAATATCGACTTAGGCGAAATGAAAAAATTTTGTGATATTCTTGTTCCCCACACTCCAAACTGCTCGTATATAGCTTTTGCAGCGAATTTGGAGCAACTTTTGTTCAGAGTATATTTAGTGTCCAGGGAGCCGAGAATCGTCGAAATATCGACTTACACGAAATGAAAAATTTTTGTGATATTCTTGTTCCCCACACTCCAAACTTGTCGTATATAGCTTTTGCAACGAATTTGGAGCAACGTTTGTTAGGTTAATATATTTCGTGTCCAGGGAGCTGAGAATCCTCCAAAAATCGACTTACGCGAAATGAAAAATAATTGTGATATTCTTGTTCCCCACGCTCCAAACTACTCGTATATAGCATTTGCAGCGAACTTGGAGCCACTTTTGTTATATGTATTTTTCGTGTCCAGGGAGCCGAGAATCGTCGAAATATCGACTTACACGAAATGAAAAATTTTTGTGATATTCTTGTTCCCCACACTCCAAACTTGTCGTATATAGCTTTTGCAGCGAATTTGGAGCAACGTTTGTTAGGATAATATATTTCGTGTCCAGGGAGCTGAGGATCCTCGAAAAATCAAATTACGCGAAATGAAAAATGTTTGTGATATTCTTGTTCCCCACGCTCCAAACTGCTCGTAAATAGCATTTGCAGCAAATTTGGAGCAACTTTTGTTATATGTATATTTCGTTACCAGGGAGTCGAGAATCGTCGAAATATCGACATACACGTAATGAAACATTTTTATGATCTTCTTGTTCCCCGCGCTCCAAACTGCTCGAAAATAGCATTTGAGGCGAATTTGGAGCAACGTTTGGTATATGTATATTTCGTGACCAGGGAGCTGAGAATCGTCGAAATATCGACTTACACGAAATGAAATATTTTTGTGATATTCTTGTTTACCTTACTCCAAACTGCTCTTATATAGCTTTTGCAGCGAATTTGGAGCAACTTTTGTTATATGTATATTTCGCTATCAGGGAACCGAGAATCGTCGAAATATCGACTTACACGAAATGAAATATTTTTGTGATATTCTTGTTTACCTTACTCCAAACTGCTCTTATATAGCTTTTGCAGCGAATTTGGAGCAACTTTTGTTCCGAGTATATTTAGTGTCCAGGGAGCCGAGAATCGTCGAAATATCGACTTACACGAAATGAAAAATTTTTGTGATATTCTTGTTCCCCAAACTCCAAACTTGTCGTATATAGCGTTTGCAGCGAATTTCGAGCAACGTTTGTTAGGATAATATATTTCGTGTCCAGGGAGCTGAGGAGCCTCGAAAAATCAAATTACGGGAAATGAAAAATGTTTGTGATATTCTTGTTCCCCACGCTCCAAACTGCTCTAAAATAGCATTTGCAGTGAATATGGAGCAACTCTTGTTATATGCATTTTTCGTATCCAGGGAGCCGAGAATCGTCGAAATAGCAACTTACACGAAATGAAATATTTTTGTGATATTCTTGTTCCCCACGCTCCAAACTGCTCGTAAATAGCATTTGCAGCGAATTTGGAGCAACTTTTGTAATATGTATATTTCGTTATCAGGGAGCCGAGAATCGTCGAAATATCGACTTACACGAAATGAAATATTTTTGTGATATTCTTGTTTACCTTACTCCAAACTGCTCTTATATAGCTTTTGCAGCGAATTTGGAGCAACTTTTGTTCAGAGTATATTTAGTGTCCAGGGAGCCGAGAATAGTCGAAATATCGACTTACACGAAATGAAAAATTTTTGTGATATTCTTGTTCCCCACACTCCAAACTTCTCGTATATAGCTTTTGCAGCGAATTTGGAGCAACTTTTGTTCTGAGAATATTTCGTGTCCAGGCAGCTGAGAATCGTCGTAAAATCGACTTACACGTAATCAAACATTTTTATGATATTCTTGTTCCCCACGCTCCAAACTGCTCGTATTTGCAGCGAATTTGGACCAACTTTTGTGATATATATTTTCGTGTCCAGGGAGCCGAGAATCGTCGAAATATCAACTTACACGAAATGAAATATTTTTGTGATATTCTTGTTCCCCTCTCTCCAAACTGCTCGTACATAGCATTTGCAGCGAATTTGGAGCAACTTTTGTTATATGTATATTTCGTTACCAGGGAGTCGAGAATCGTCGAAATATCGACTTACACGTAATGAAACATTTTTATGATATTCTTGTTCCCCGCGCTCCAAACTGCTCGAAAATAGCATTTGAGGCGAATTTGGAGCAACGTTTGATATATGTATATTTCGTGACCAGGGAGCTGAGAATCGTCGAAATATCGACTTACACGAAATGAAATATTTTTGTGATATTCGTGTTTACCTTACTCCAAACTGCTCTTATATAGCTTTTGCAGCGAATTTGGAGCAACTTTTGTTCAGAGTATATTTAGTGTCCAGGGAGCCGAGAATTGTGGAAATATCGACTGACACGAAATGAAAAATGTTTGTAATATTCTTGTTCCCCACGCTGCAAACTGCTCGTATATAGCATTTGCAGGGAATTTGGAGCAACTTTTGTTATATGTATTTTTCGTGTCCAGGGAGCCGAGAATCGTCGAAATATCAACTTACACGAAATGAAATATTTTTGTGATATTCTTGTTCCCCACGCTCCAAACTGCTCTAAAATAGCATTTGCAGTGAATATGGAGCAACTCTTGTTATATGCATTTTTCGTATCCAGGGAGCCGAGAATCGTCGAAATAGCAACTTACACGAAATGAAATATTTTTGTGATATTCTTGTTCCCCACGCTCCAAACTGCTCGTAAATAGCATTTGCAGCGAATTTGGAGCAACTTTTGTAATATGTATATTTCGTTATCAGGGAGCCGAGAATCGTCGAAATATCGACTTACACGAAATGAAATATTTTTGTGATATTCTTGTTTACCTTACTCCAAACTGCTCTTATATAGCTTTTGCAGCGAATTTGGAGCAACTTTTGTTCAGAGTATATTTAGTGTCCAGGGAGCCGAGAATAGTCGAAATATCGACTTACACGAAATGAAAAATTTTTGTGATATTCTTGTTCCCCACACTCCAAACTTCTCGTATATAGCTTTTGCAGCGAATTTGGAGCAACTTTTGTTCTGAGAATATTTCGTGTCCAGGCAGCTGAGAATCGTCGTAAAATCGACTTACACGTAATGAAACATTTTTATGATATTCTTGTTCCCCACGCTCCAAACTGCTCGTATTTACAGCGAATTTGGACCAACTTTTGTGATATATATTTTCGTGTCCAGGGAGCCGAGAATCGTCGAAATATCAACTTACACGAAATGAAATATTTTTGTGATATTCTTGTTCCCCTCTCTCCAAACTGCTCGTACATAGCATTTGCAGCGAATTTGGAGCAACTTTTGTTATATGTATATTTCGTTACCAGGGAGTCGAGAATCGTCGAAATATCGACTTACACGTAATGAAACATTTTTATGATATTCTTGTTCCCCGCGCTCCAAACTGCTCGAAAATAGCATTTGAGGCGAATTTGGAGCAACGTTTGATATATGTATATTTCGTGACCAGGGAGCTGAGAATCGTCGAAATATCGACTTACACGAAATGAAATATTTTTGTGATATTCGTGTTTACCTTACTCCAAACTGCTCTTATATAGCTTTTGCAGCGAATTTGGAGCAACTTTTGTTCAGAGTATATTTAGTGTCCAGGGAGCCGAGAATTGTGGAAATATCGACTGACACGAAATGAAAAATGTTTGTAATATTCTTGTTCCCCACGCTGCAAACTGCATTTGCAGGGAATTTGGAGCAACTTTTGTTATATGTATTTTTCGTGTCCAGGGAGCCGAGAATCGTCGAAATATCAACTTACACGAAATGAAATATTTTTGTGATATTCTTGTTCCCCACGCTCCAAACTGCTCGTAAATAGCATTTGCAGCGAATTTGGAGCAACTTTTGGTATATGTATATTTCGTGACCAGGGAGCCGAGAATTGTCGAAATATCGACTTACACGTAATGAAACATTTTTATGTTATTCTTGTTCCCCGCGCTCCAAACTGCTCGAAAATAGCATTTGAGGCGAATTTGGAGCTTTTGTTAGGATAATATATTTCGTGTCCAGGGAGCTGAGACACCTCGAAAAATCGACTTACGCGAAATGAAAAATTTTTGTAATATTCTTCTTCCGCACGCTCCAAACTGCTCGTATATAGCACTTGCAGCGAATTTGGAGCAACTTTTGTTAGGATAATATATTTCGTGTCCAGGGAGCTGAGAATCCTCGAAAAATCGAATTACGCGAAATGAAAAATTTTTGTGATATTCCTGTTTCCCACGCTCCAAGCTGCTCGTATATAGCTTTTGCAGCGAATTTGGAGCGTTTGTTAGGATAATATATTTCGTGTCCAGGGAGCTGAGAATCCTCGAAAAATCGACTTACGCGAAATGAAAAATGTTTGTAATATTCTTGTTCCCCACGCTGCAAACTGCTCGTATATAGCATTTGCAGGGAATTTGGAGCAACTTTTGTTATATGTATTTTTCGTGTCCAGGGAGCCGAGAATCGTGGAAATATCAACTTACACGAAATGAAATATTTTTGTGATATTCTTGTTCCCCACGCTCCAAACTGCTCGTAAATAGCATTTGCAGCGAATTTGGAGCAACTTTTGGTATATGTATATTTCGTGACCAGGGAGCCGAGAATTGTCGAAATATCGACTTACACGTAATGAAACATTTTTATGTTATTCTTGTTCCCCGCGCTCCAAACTGCTCGAAAATAGTATTTGAGGCGAATTTGGAGCGTTTGTTAGGATAATATATTTCGTTTCCAGGGAGCTGAGAATCCTCGAAAAATCGAATTACGCGAAATGAAAAATTTTTGTGATATTCCTGTTTCCCACGCTCCAAACTGCTCGTAAATAGCTTTTGCAGCGAATTTGGAGCGAATTTATTTATATGTATTTTTCGTGTCCAGGGAGCCGAGAATCGTCGAAATATCGACTTACACGAAATGAAATATTTTTGTGATATTCTTGTTCCCCTCGCTCCAAACTGCTCGTACATAGCATTTGCAGCGAATTTGGAGCAACTTTTGTTATATGTATATTTCGTTACCAGGGAGTCGAGAATCGTCGAAATATCGACTTACACGTAATGAAATATTTTTGTGATATTCTTGTTCCCCACGCTCCAAACTGCTCGTAAATAGCATTTGCAGCAAATTTGGAGCAACTTTTGTTATATGTATATTTCGTTACCAGGGAGTCGAGAATCCTCGAAATATCGACTTACACGTAATGAAACATTTTTATGATATTCTTGTTCCCCGCGCTCCAAACTGCTCGAAAATAGCATTTGAGGCGAATTTGGAGCAACGTTTGGTATATGTATATTTCGTGACCAGGGAGCTGAGAATCGTCTAAATATCGACTTACACGAAATGAAATATTTTTGTGATATTCTTGTTTACCTCACTCCAAACCGCTCTTATATAGCTTTTGCAGCGAATTTGGAGCAACTTTTGTTCAGAGTATATTTAGTGTCCAGGGAGCCGAGAATCGTCGAAATATCGAATTACTCGAAATGAAAAATTTTTGTGATATTCTTGTTCCCCACACTCCAAACTTGTGGTATATAGTTTTTGCAGCGAATTTGGAGCAACGTTTGTTAGGTTAATATATTTCGTGTCCAGGGAGCTGAGGATCCTCGAAAAATCAAATTACGCGAAATGAAAAATGTTTGTGATATTCTTGTTCCCCACACTCCAAACTGCTCGTATATAGCTTTTCCAGCGAATTTGGAGCAACTTTTGTTCAGAGTATATTTAGTGTCCAGGGAGCCGAGAATCGTCGAAATATCGACTTACCCGTAATGAAACATTTTTATGTTATTCTTGTTCCCCGCGCTCCAAACTGCTCGAAAATAGTATTTGAGGCGAATTTGGAGCGTTTGTTAGGATAATATATTTCGTTTCCAGGGAGCTGAGAATCCTCGAAAAATCGAATTACGCGAAATGAAAAATTTTTGTGATATTCCTGTTTCCCACGCTCCAAACTGCTCGTAAATAGCATTTGTAGCGAATTTGGAGCAACTTTTGTTATATGTATATTTCGTTACCAGGGAGCCGAGAATCGTAGAAATATCGACTTACACGTAATGAAACATTTTTATGATATTCTTGTTCCCCGCGCTCCAACCTGCTCGTAAATAGCATTTGAGGCGAATTTGGAGCAACTTTTGATATATGTATATTTCGTGACCAGGGAGCTGAGAACCGGCGAAATATCGACTTAGGCGAAATGAAAAAATTTTGTGATATTCTTGTTCCCCACACTCCAAACTGCTCGTATATAGCTTTTGCAGCGAATTTGGAGCAACTTTTGTTCAGAGTATATTTAGTGTCCAGGGAGCCGAGAATCGTCGAAATATCGACTTACACGAAATGAAAAATTTTTGTGAAATTCTTGTTCCCCACACTCCAAACTTGTCGTATATAGCTTTTGCGACGAATTTGGAGCAACGTTTGTTAGGTTAATATATTTCGTGTCCAGGGAGCTGATAATCCTCCAAAAATCGACTTACGCGAAATGAAAAATAATTGTGATATTCTTGTTCCCCACGCTCCAAACTACTCGTATATAGCATTTGCAGCGAACTTGGAGCAACTTTTGTTATATGTATTTTTCGTGTCCAGGGAGCCGAGAATCGTCGAAATATCGACTTACACGAAATGAAAAATTTTTGTGATATTCTTGTTCCCCACACTCCAAACTTGTCGTATATAGCTTTTGCAGCGAATTTGGAGCAACGTTTGTTAGGATAATATATTTCGTGTCCAGGGAGCTGAGGATCCTCGAAAAATCAAATTACGCGAAATGAAAAATGTTTGTGATATTCGTGTTCCCCAAGCTCCAAACTGCTCGTAAATAGCATTTGCAGCGAATATGGAGCAACTATTGTTATATGTATATTTCGTGACCAGGGAGCCGAGAATCGTCGAAATATCAACTTACACGAAATGAAATATTTTTGTGATATTCTTGTTTACCTTACTCCAAACTGCTCTTATATAGCTTTTGCAGCGAATGTGGAGCAACTTTTGTTCAGAGTATATTTAGTGTCCAGGGAGGCGTGAATCGTCGAAATATCGACTTACACGAAATGAAAATTTTTTGTGATATTCTTGTTCCCCACACTCCAAACTGCTCGTATATAGCATTTGCAGCGAATTTGGAGCGACTTTATTTATATGTATTTTTCGTGTCCAGGGAGCCGAGAATCGTCGAAATATCAACTTACACGAAATGAAATATTTTTGTGATATTCTTGTTCCCCTCGCTCCAAACTGCTCGTACATAGCATTTGCAGCGAATTTGGAGCAACTTTTGTTATATGTATGTTTCGTTACCAGGGAGTCGAGAATCGTCGAAATATCGACTTACACGTAATGAAATATTTTTGTGATATTCTTGTTCCCCACGCTCCAAACTGCTCGTAAATAGCATTTGCAGCAAATTTGGAGCAACTTTTGTTATATGTATATTTCGTTACCAGGGAGTCGAGAATCGTCGAAATATCGACTTACACGTAATGAAACATTTTTATGATATTCTTGTTCCCCGCGCTCCAAACTGCTCGAAAATAGCATTTGAGGCGAATTTGGAGCAACGTTTGGTATATGTACGAGGGCCGTTCAGAAAGTAGCCTCCGGTTGCCTGCAAGAAATTCACCAAGTTAAATAAAAATATTTTAATATATACATCTTACAACTACATCTTTGCACTATTTTTCTACATAGTTTCCATAACGATTGAGGCACTTATGGTATCTGTTCACAAGCTTTGAAATTCCTTCTGCATAAAAATCACCCGCTTGTGCCTGGAGCCAGCCTGTGACCGCATCTTTGAGCTCTTCGTCGTCATCAAACCGCTGGGACCCGAGCCATTTCTTCATATGCATGAAGAGGTGATAATCGCTTGGCGCCAGATCTGGGCTGTAAGGTGGATGGTTGACAACGTCCCACTTGAAGGACTCAAGAAGGGCTGTTGTTCTGCGAGCAGAGTGAGGACGGGCGTTATCGTGCAAAAAAACGATACCGGAAGTCAGCATACCACGGCGTTTGTTCCGTATAGCCCGTCGTAATTATTTTAGTGTTTCACAGTACACGTCTTGATTAATGGTCGTCCCACGTTCCATGAATTCAACCAACAACACCCCTTTTGCATCCCAAAACACCGTTGCCATCAATTTTCGGGCAGAAAAATCTTTCCGGGCTTTTATTGGTTTGGTAGGCGAATTTGAATGTGCCCACATCTTTGATTGTTCTTTTGCTTCAGGGTTCACGTACTTAATCCAGGTTTCGTCCCCGGTCACGATTCTGTTTAACAATGGTTCACCTTCGGCCTCATAACGTGACAGAAAGTCTAATGCAGAGGCCATTCTTTGAGTTTTGTGGTGGTCGGTAAGAATTTTGGGCACCCATCGTGTTCAGAACTTAGGGTAACCCAATCTTGCTGTCACTATCTCGTACAAGAGAGTCTTAGAAATCTGTGGAAAATCAGTAGACAACTCCGACATTGTGAAACGTCGGTTTTCACGAACTTTTGCAACAACTGTCTGAACGAGTTCGTCCGTGACCAATGATGGTCTACCACTCCTCTCTTCATCATGAACGTTTTCTCGTCCACTTTTAAATAAACGTACCCATTCACGGACCACTCCTTCACTCATAGCTCTTGGTCCGTACGCGGCACAAAACTCACGATGAATAGCTGCTGCAGAATATCCTTTGGCTGTAAGAACCTTATAACAGCACGCACTTCACATTTGGCGGGGTTTTCTATTGCAGTACACATTTCAAACGGCCACAAACACTAAACTAGCGCAGATACGACTTTCACTCGACCACGGCTTGATGCCGACTGACCTGCTGAGTGCGTGAATGCACAGATGGCGTCGCTACTCCCCCCACTACCCGCACTGTGACCGATCGGAGGCTACTTTCTGAACGGCCCTCGTATATTTCGTGACCAGGGAGCTGAGAATCGTCGAAATATCGACTTACACGAAATGAAATATTTTTGTGATATTCTTGTTTACCTTATTCCAAACTGCTCTTATATAGCTTTTGCAGCGAATTTGGAGCAACTTTTGTTCAGAGTATATTTAGTGTCCAGGGAGCCGAGAATCGTGGAAATATCGACTGACAAGAAATGAAAAATTTTTGTGATATTCTTGTTCCCCACACTCCAAACTTCTCGTATATAGCTTTTGCAGCGAATTTGGAGCGTTTGTTAGGATAATATACTTCGTGTCCAGTGAGCTGAGTATCCTCGAAAAATCGACTTACGCGAAATGAAAAATGTTTGTAATATTCTTGTTCCCCACGCTCCAAACTGCTCGTATATAGCATTTGCAGCGAATTTGGAGCAACTTTTGTTATATGTATTTTTCGTGTCCAGGGAGCCGAGAATCGACGAAATATCGACTTACACGAAATGAAATATTTTTGTGATATTCTTGTTTACCTTACTCCAAACTGCTCTTATATAGCTTTTGCAGCGAATTTGGAGCAACTTTTGTTCAGAGTATATTTAGTGTCCAGGGAGCCGAGAATCGTCGAAATATCGACTTACACGAAATGAAAAATTTTTGTGATATTCTTGTTCCCCACACTCCAAACTGCTCGTATATAGCATTTGCAGCAAATTTGGAGCAACTTTTGGTATATGTATATTTCGTGACCAGGGAGCCGAGAATTGTCGAAATATCGACTTACACGTAATGAAACATTTTTATGTTATTCTTGTTCCCCGCGCTCCAAACTGCTCGAAAATAGCATTTGAGGCGAATTTGGAGCGTTTGTTAGGATAATATATTTCGTGTCCAGGGAGCTGAGACACCTCGAAAAATCGACTTACGCGAAATGAAAAATTTTTGTAATATTCTTGTTCCGCACGCTCCAAATTGCTCGTATATAGCATTTGCAGCGAATTTGGAGCAACTTTTGTTCCGAGTATATTTAGTGTCCAGGGAGCCGAGAATCGTCGAAATATCGACTTACACGAAATGAAAAATTTTTGTGATATTCTTGTTCCCCACACTCCAAACTTGTCGTATATAGCGTTTGCAGCGAATTTCGAGCAACGTTTGTTAGGATAATATATTTCGTGTCCAGGGAGCTGAGGATCCTCGAAAAATCAAATTACGGCAAATGAAAAATGTTTGTGATATTCTTGTTCCCCACGCTCCAAAATGCTCTAAAATAGCATTTGCAGCGAATATATAGCAACTATTGTTATATGTATATTTCGTGACCAGGGAGACGAGAATCGTCGAAATATTGACTTACACGAAATGAAATATTTTTGTGATATTCTTGTTCCCCACACTCCAAACTGCTCGTATATAGCTTTTGCAGCGAATTTGGAGCAACTTTTGTTCAGAGTATATTTAGTGTCCAGGGAGCCGAGAATCGTCGAAATATCAACTTACACGAAATGAAAAATTTTTGTGATATTCTTGTTCCCCACACTCCAAACTTGTCGTATATAGCTTTTGCAGCGAATTTGGAGCAACGTTTGTTAGGATAATATATTTCGTGTCCAGGGAGCTGAGGATCCTCGAAAAATCAAATTACGCGAAATGAAAAATGTTTGTGATATTCTTGTTCCCCACGCTCCAAACTGCTCGTAAATAGCATTTGCAGCGAATATGGAGCAACTATTGTTATATGTATATTTCGTGACCAGGGAGCCGAGAATCGTCGAAATATCAACTTACACGAAATGAAAATTTTTGTGATATTCTTGTTCCCCACGCTCCAAACTGCTCGTAAATAGCATTTGCAGCAAATTTGGAGCAACTTTTGTTATATGTATATTTCGTTACCAGGGAGTCGAGAATCGTCGAAATATCGACTTACACGTAATGAAACATTTTTATGATATTCTTGTTCCCCGCGCTCCAAACTGCTCGAAAATAGCATTTGAGGCGAATTTGGAGCAACGTTTGGTATATGTATATTTCGTGACCAGGGAGCTGAGAATCGTCGAAATATCGACTTACACGAAATGAAATATTTTTGTGATATTCTTGTTTACCTTACTCCAAACTGCTCTTATATAGCTTTTGCAGCGAATTTGGAGCAACTTTTGTTCAGAGTATATTTAGTGTCCAGGGAGCCGAGATTCGTGGAAATATCGACTGACACGAAATGAAAAATTTTTGTGATATTCTTGTTCCCCACAGTCCAAACTTCTCGTATATAGCTTTTGCAGCGAATTTGGAGCGTTTGTTAGGATAATATATTTCGTGTCCAGTGAGCTGAGTATCCTCGAAAAATCGACTTACGCGAAATGAAAAATGTTTGTAATATTCTTGTTCCCCACGCTCCAAACTGCTCGTATATAGCATTTGCAGCGAAATTGGAGCAACTTTTGTTATATGAATTTTTCGTGTCCAGGGAGCCGAGAATCGTCGAAATATCGACTTACACGAAATGAAATATTTTTGTGATATTCTTGTTTACCTTACTCCAAACTGCTCTTATATAGCTTTTACAGCGAATTTGGAGCAACTTTTGTTCAGAGTATATTTAGTGTCCAGGGAGCCGAGAATCGTCGAAATATCGACTTACACGAAATGAAAAATTTTTGTGATATTGTTGTTCCCCACACTCCAAACTGCTCGTATATAGCATTTGCAGCGAATTTGGAGCGACTTTATTTATATGTATTTTTCGTGTCCAGGGAGCCGAGAATCGTCGAAATATCAACTTACACGAAATGAAATATTTTTGTGATATTCTTGTTCCCCTCGCTCCAAACTGCTCGTACATAGCATTTGCAGCGAATTTGGAGCAACTTTTGTTATATGTATATTTCGTTACCAGGGAGTCGAGAATCGTCGAAATATCGACTTACACGTAATGAAACATTTTTATGATATTCTTGTTCCCCGCGCTCCAAATTGCTCGAAAATAGCATTTGAGGCGAATTTGGAGCAACGTTTGGTATATGTATATTTCGTGACCAGGGAGCTGAGAATCGTCGAAATATCGACTTACACGAAATGAAATATTTTTGTGATATTCTTGTTTACCTTACTCCAAACTGCTCTTATATAGCTTTTGCAGCGAATTTGGAGCAACTTTTGTTCAGAGTATATTTAGTGTCCAGGGAGCCGAGAATCGTGGAAATATCGACTGACACGAAATGAAAAATTTTTGTGATATTCTTGTTCCCCACACTCCAAACTTCTCGTATATAGCTTTTGCAGCGAATTTGGAGCAACGTTTGTTAGGATAATATATTTCGTGTCCAGGGAGCTGAGAATCCTCGAAAAATCGACTTACGCGAAATGAAAAATGTTTGTAATATTGTAGTTCCCCACGCTCCAAACTGCTCGTATATAGCATTTGCAGCGAATTTGGAGCAACTTTTGTTATATGTATTTTTCGTGTCCAGGGAGCCGAGAATCGTCGAAATATCGACTTACACGAAATGAAATATTTTTGTGATATTCTTGTTTACCTTACTCCAAACTGCTCTTATATAGCTTTTGCAGCGAATTTGGAGCAACTTTTGTTCAGAGTATATTTAGTGTCCAGGGAGCCGAGAATCGTCGAAATATCGACTTACACGAAATGAAAAATTTTTGTGATATTCTTGTTCCCCACACTCCAAACTGCTCGTATATAGCATTTGCAGCGAATTTGGAGCGAATTTATTTATATGTATTTTTCGTGTCCAGGGAGCCGAGAATCGTCGAAATATCAACTTACACGAAATGAAATATTTTTTGATATTCTTGTTCCCCTCGCTCCAAACTGCTCGTACATAGCATTTGCAGCGAATTTGGAGCAACTTTTGTTATATGTATACTTCGTTACCAGGGAGTCGAGAATCCTCGAAATGTCGACTTACACGTAATGAAACATTTTTATGATATTCTTGTTCCCCGCGCTCCAAACTGCTCGAAAATAGCATTTGAGGCGAATTTGGAGCAACGTTTGGTATATGTATATTTCGTGACCAGGGAGCTGAGAAACGTCTAAATATCGACTTACACGAAATGAAATATTTTTGTGATATTCTTGTTTACCTCACTCCAAACCGCTCTTATATAGCTTTTGCAGCGAATTTGGAGCAACTTTTGTTCAGAGTATATTTAGTGTCCAGGGAGCCGAGAATCGTCGAAATATCGAATTACTCGAAATGAAAAATTTTTGTGATATTCTTGTTCCCCACACTCCAAACTTGTGGTATATAGTTTTTGCAGCGAATTTGGAGCAACGTTTGTTAGGATAATATATTTCGTGTCCAGGGAGCTGAGGATCCTCGAAAACTCAAATTACGCGAAATGAAAAATGTTTGTGATATTCTTGTTCCCCACACTCCAAACTGCTCGTATATAGCTTTTCCAGCGAATTTGGAGCAACTTTTGTTCAGAGTATATTTAGTGTCCAGGGAGCCGAGAATCGTCGAAATATCGACTTACACGTAATGAAATATTTTTATGTTATTCTTGTTCCCCGCGCTCCAAACTGCTCGAAAATAGTATTTGAGGCGAATTTGGAGCGTTTGTTAGGATAATATATTTCGTTTCCAGGGAGCTGAGAATCCTCGAAAAATCGAATTACGCGAAATGAAAATTTTTTGTGATATTCCTGTTTCCCACGCTCCAAACTGCTCGTAAATAGCATTTGTAGCGAATTTGGAGCAACTTTTGTTATATGTATATTTCGTTACCAGGGAGCCGAGAATCGTAGAAATATCGACTTACACGTAATGAAACATTTTTATGATATTCTTGTTCCCCGCGCTCCAACCTGCTCGTAAATAGCATTTGAGGCGAATTTGGAGCAACTTTTGTTATATGTATATTTCGTGACCAGGGAGCTGAGAACCGGCGAAATATCGACTTAGGCGAAATGAAAAAATTTTGTGATATTCTTGTTCCCCACACTCCAAACTGCTCGTATATAGCTTTTGCAGCGAATTTGGAGCAACTTTTGTTCAGAGTATATTTAGTGTCCAGGGAGCCGAGAATCGTCGAAATATCGACTTACACGAAATGAAAAATTTTTGTGAAATTCTTGTTCCCCACACTCCAAACTTGTCGTATATAGCTTTTGCAACGAATTTGGAGCAACGTTTGTTAGGTTAATATATTTCGTGTCCAGGGAGCTGAGAATCCTCCAAAAATCGACTTACGCGAAATGAAAAATAATTGTGATATTCTTGTTCCCCACGCTCCAAACTACTCGTATATAGCATTTGCAGCGAACTTGGAGCAACTTTTGTTATATGTATTTTTCGTGTCCAGGGAGCCGAGAATCGTCGAAATATCGACTTACACGAAATGAAAAATTTTTGTGATATTCTTGTTCCCCACACTCCAAACTTGTCGTATATAGCTTTTGCAGCGAATTTGGAGCAACGTTTGTTAGGATAATATATTTCGTGTCCAGGGAGCTGAGGATCCTCGAAAAATCAAATTACGCGAAATGAAAAATGTTTGTGATATTCGTGTTCCCCAAGCTCCAAACTGCTCGTAAATAGCATTTGCAGCGAATATGGAGCAACTATTGTTATATGTATATTTCGTGACCAGGGAGCTGAGAACCGGCGAAATATCGACTTAGGCGAAATGAAAAAATTTTTGTGATATTCTTGTTCACCACACTCCAAACTGCTCGTATATAGCTTTTGCAGCGAGTTTGGAGCAACTTTGTTCAGAGTATATTTAGTGTCCAGGGAGCTGTGAATCCTCCAAAAATCGACTTACGCGAAATGAAAAATAATTGTGATATTCTTGTTCCCCACGCTCCAAACTACTCGTATATAGCATTTGCAGCGAACTTGGAGCAACTTTTGTTATATGTATTTTTCGTGTCCAGGGAGCCGAGAATCGTCGAAATATCGACTTACACGAAATGAAAAATTTTTGTGATATTCTTGTTCCCCACACTCCAAACTTGTCGTATATAGCTTTTGCAGCGAATTTGGAGCAACGTTTGTTAGGATAATATATTTCGTGTCCAGGGAGCTGAGGATCCTCGAAAAATCAAATTACGCGAAATGAAAAATGTTTGTGATATTCGTGTTCCCCAAGCTCCAAACTGCTCGTAAATAGCATTTGCAGCGAATATGGAGCAACTATTGTTATATGTATATTTCGTGACCAGGGAGCCGAGAATCGTCGAAATATCAACTTACACGAAATGAAATATTTTTGTGATATTCTTGTTTACCTTACTCCAAACTGCTCTTATATAGCTTTTGCAGCGAATGTGGAGCAACTTTTGTTCAGAGTATATTTAGTGTCCAGGGAGGCGTGAATCGTCGAAATATCGACTTACACGAAATGAAAAATTTTTGTGATATTCTTGTTCCCCACACTCCAAACTGCTCGTATATAGCATTTGCAGCGAATTTGGAGCGACTTTATTTATATGTATTTTTCGTGTCCAGGGAGCCGAGAATCGTCGAAATATCAACTTACACGAAATGAAATATTTTTGTGATATTCTTGTTCCCCTCGCTCCAAACTGCTCGTACATAGCATTTGCGGCGAATTTGGAGCAACGTTTGGTATATGTATATTTCGTGACCAGGGAGCTGAGAATCGTCGAAATATCGACTTACACGAAATGAAAAATCTTTGTGATATTCTTGTTCCTCACACTCCAAACTTGTCGTATATAGCTATTGCAGCGAATTTGGAGCAACGTTTGTTAGGATAATATATTTCGTGTCCAGGGAGCTGAGGATCCTCGAAAAATCAAATTACGCGAAATGAAAAATGTTTGTGATATTCTTGTTCCCCAAGCTCCAAACTGCTCGTATAAAGCATTTGCAGCGAATTTGGAGCGACTTTATTTATATGTATTTTTCGTGTCCAGGAAGCCGAGAATCGTCGAAATATCAACTTACACGAAATGAAATATTTTTGTGATATTCTTATTCCCCTCGCTCCAAACTGCTCGTACATAGCATTTGCAGCGAATATGGAGCAACAATTGTTATATGTATATTTTGTGACCAGGGAGCCGAGAATCGTCGTAATATCAACTTACACGAAATGAAATATTTTTGAGATATTCTTGTTCCCCACGCTCCAAACTGCTCGTAAATAGCATTTGCAGCAAATTTGGAGCAACTTTTGGTATATGTATATTTCGTGACCAGGGAGCCGAGAATTGTCGAAATATCAACTTACACGTAATGAAACATTTTTATGTTATTCTTGTTCCCCGCGCTCCAAACTGCTCGAAAATAGCATTTGAGGCGAATTTGGAGCGTTTGTTAGGATAATATATTTCGTGTCCACGGAGCTGAGACACCTCGAAAAATCGACTTACGCGAAATGAAAAAGTTTTGTAATATTCTTGTTCCGCACGCTCCAAACTGCTCGTATATAGCTTTTGCAGCGAATTTGGAGCAACTTTTGTTCAGAGTATATTTAGTGTCCAGGGAGCCGAGAATCGTCGAAATATCGACTTACACGAAATGAAATATTTTTGTGATATTCTTGTTTACCTTACTCCAAACTGCTCTTATATAGCTTTTGCAGCGAATTTGGAGCAACTTTTGTTCAGAGTATATTTAGTGTCCAGGGAGCCGAGAATCGTGGAAATATCGACTGACACGAAATGAAAAATTTTTGTGATATTCTTGTTCCCCACACTCCAAGCTGCTCGTAAATAGCATTTGAGGCGAATTTGGAGCAACTTTTGTTATATGTATATTTCGTGACCAGGGAGCTGAGAACCGGCGAAATATCGACTTAGCCGAAATGAAAAAATTTTGTGATATTCTTGTTCCCCACACTCCAAACTGCTCGAATATAGCTTTTGCAGCGAATTTGGAGCAACTTTTGTTCAGAGTATATTTAGTGTCCAGGGAGCCGAGAATCGAAGAAATATCGACTTACACGAAATGAAAAATTGTTGTGATATTCTTGTTCCCCACACTCAAAACTTGTCGTATATAGCTTTTGCAACGAATTTGGAGCAACGTTTGTTAGGATAATATATTTCGTGTCCAGGGAGCTGAGAATCCTCCAAAAATCGACTTACGCGAAATGAAAATTTTTTGTGATATTCTTGTTCCCCACGCTCCAAACTACTCGTATATAGCATTTGCAGCGAACTTGGAGCAACTTTTGTTATATGTATTTTTCGTGTCCAGGGAGCCGAGAATCGTCGAAATATCGACTTACACGAAATGAGAAATTTTTGTGATATTCTTGTTCCCCACACTCCAAACTTGTCGTATATAGCTTTTGCAGCGAATTTGGAGCAACGTTTGTTAGGATAATATATTTCGTGTCCAGGGAGCTGAGGATCCTCGAAAAATCAAATTACGCGAAATGAAAAATGTTTGTGATATTCTTGTTCCCCACGCTCCAAACTGCTCGTAAATAGCATTTGCAGCGAATATGGAGCAACTATTGTTATATGTATATATCGTGACCAGGGAGCCGAGAATCGTCGAAATATCAACTTACACGAAATGAAATATTTTTGTGATATTCTTGTTCCCCACGCTCCAAGCTGCTCGTAAATAGCATTTGCAGCAAATTTGGAGCAACTTTTGTTATATGTATATTTCGTTACCAGGGAGTCAGGAATCGTCGAAATATCGACTTACACGTAATGAAACATTTTTATGATATTCTAGTTCCCCGCGCTCCAAACTGCTCGAAAATAGCATTTGAGGCGAATTTGGAGCAACGTTTGGTATATGTATATTTCGTGACCAGGGAGCTGAGAATCGTCGAAATATCGACTTACACGAAATGAAATATTTTTGTGATATTCTTGTTTACCTTACTCCAAACTGCTCTTATATAGCTTTTGCAGCGAATTTGGAGCAACTTTTGTTCAGAGTATATTTAGTGTCCAGGGAGCCGAGAATCGTGGAAATATCGACTGACACGAAATGAAAAATTTTTGTGATATTCTTGTTCCCCACACTCCAAACTTCTCGTATATAGCTTTTGCAGCGAATTTGGAGCGTTTGTTAGGATAATATATTTCGTGTCCAGGGAGCTGAGAATCCTCGAAAAATCGACTTACGCGAAATGAAAAATGTTTGTAATATTCTTGTTCCCCACGCTCCAAACTGCTCGTATATAGCATTTGCAGCGAATTTGGAGCAACTTTTGTTATATGTATTTTTCGTGTCCAGGGAGCCGAGAATCGTCGAAATATCGACTTACACGAAATGAAATATTTTTGTCATATTCTTGTTTATCTTACTCCAAACCGCTCTTATATAGCTTTTGCAACGAATTTGGAGCAACTTTTGTTCAGAGTATATTTAGTGTCCAGGGAGCCGAGAATCGTCGAAATATCGACTTACACGAAATGAAAAATTTTTGTGATATTCTTGTTCCCCACACTCCAAACTTGTCGTATATAGCTTTTGCAGCGAATTTGGAGCAACGTTTGTTAGGATAATATATTTCGTGTCCAGGGAGCTGAGGATCCTCGAAAAATCAAATTACGCGAAATGAAAAATGTTTGTGATATTCTTGTTCCCCACGCTCCAAACTGCTCGTAAATAGCTTTTGCAGCGAATTTGGAGCGTTTGTTAGGATAATTTATTTCGTGTCCAGGGAGCTGAGAATCCTCGAAAAATCGACTTACGCGAAATGAAAAATGTTTGTAATATTCTTGTTCCCCACGCTCCAAACTGCTCGTAAATAGCATTTGCAGCAAATTTGGAGCAACTTTTGTTATATGTATATTTCGTTACCAGGGAGTCGAGAATCGTCGAAATATCGACTTACACGTAATGAAACATTTTTATGATATTCTTGTTCCCCGCGCTCCAAACTGCTCGAAAATAGCATTTGAGGCGAATTTGGAGCAACGTTTGGTATATGTATATTTCGTGACCGGGGAGCTGAGAATCGTCGAAAATCGACTTACACGAAATGAAATATTTTTGTGATATTCTTGTTTACCTTACTCCAAACCGCTCTTATATAGCTTTTGCAGCGAATTTGGAGCAAATTTTGTTCAGAGTATATTTAGTGTCCAGGGAGCCGAGAATCGTCGAAATATCGACTTACACGAAATGAAAAATTTTTGTGATATTCTTGTTCCCCACACTCCAAACTTTTATATAGCTTTTGCAGCGAATTTGGAGCGTTTGTTAGGATAATATATTTCGTGTCCAGGGAGCTGAGAATCCTCGAAATATCAACTTACACGAAATGATATATTTTAGTGATATTCTTGTTCCCCACGCTCCAAACTGCTCGTAAATAGCATTTCCAGCGAATATGGAGCAACTATTGTTATATATATATTTCGTGACCAGGGAGCCGAGAATCGTCGAAATATCGACTTACACGAAATGAAATATTTTTGTGATATTCTTGTTCCCCACGCTCCAAACTGCTCGTAAATAGCATTTGCAGCAAATTTGGAGCAACTTTTGTTATATGTATATTTCGTAACCAGGGAGTCGAGAATCGTCGAAATATCGACTTACACGTAATGAAACATTTTTATGATATTCTTGTTCCCCGCGCTCCAAACTGCTCGAAAATAGCATTTGAGGCGAATTTGGAGCAACGTTTGGTATATGTATATTTCGTGACCAGGGAGCTGAGAATCGTCGAAATATCGACTTACACGAAATGAAATATTTCTGTGATATTCTTGTTTACCTTACTCCAAACTGCTCTTATATAGCTTTTGCAGCGAATTTGGAGCAACTTTTGTTATATGTATATTTCGCTATCAGGGAACCGACAATCGTCGAAATATCGACTTACACGAAATGAAATATTTTTGTGATATTCTTGTTTACCTTACTCCAAACAGCTCTTATATAGCTTTTGCAGCGAATTTGGAGCAACTTTTGTTCCGAGTATATTTAGTGTCCAGGGAGCCCAGAATCGTCGAAATATCGACTTACACGAAATGAAAAATTTTTGTGATATTCTTGTTCCCCACACTCCAAACTTGTCGTATATAGCGATTGCAGCGAATTTCGAGCAACGTTTGTTAGGATAATATATTTCGTGTCCAGGGAGCTGAGGATCCTCGAAAAATCAAATTACGGGAAATGAAAAATGTTTGTGATATTCTTGTTCCCCACGCTCCAAACTGCTCGTAAATAGCATTTGCAGCGAATATGGAGCAACTATTGTTATATGTATATTTCGTGACCAGGGAGCCGAGAATCGTCGAAATATCGACTTACACGAAATGAAATATTTTTGTGATATTCTTGTTCCCCACACTCCAAATTGCTCGTATATAGCTTTTGCAGCGAATTTGGAGCAACTTTTGTTCAGAGTATATTTAGTGTCCAGGGAGCCGAGAATCGTCGAAATATCAACTTACACGAAATGAAAAATTTTTGTGATATTCTTGTTCCCCACACTCCAAACTTGTCGTATATAGCTTTTGCAGCGAATTTGGAGCAACGTTTGTTAGGATAATATATTTCGTGTCCAGGGAGCTGAGGATCCTCGAAAAATCAAATTACGCGAAATGAAAAATGTTTGTGATATTCTTGTTCTTCACGCTCCAAACTGCTCGTAAATAGCAAATTCAGCGAATATGGAGCAACTATTGTTATATGTATATTTCGTGACCAGGGAGCCGAGAATCGTCGAAATATCAACTTACACGAAATGAAATATTTTAGTGATATTCTTGTACCCCACGCTCCAAACTGCTCGTAAATAGCATTTGCAGCAAACTTGGAGCAACTTTTGTTATATGTATATTTCGTTACCAGGGAGTCGAGAATCGTCGAAATATCGACTTACACGTAATGAAACATTTTTATGATATTCTTCTTCCCCGCGCTCCAAACTGCTCGAAAATAGCATTTGAGGCGAATTTGGAGCAACGTTTGGTATATGTATATTTCGTGACCAGGGAGCTGAGATTCGTCGAAATATCGACTTACACGAAATGAAATATTTTTGTGATGTTCTTGTTTACCTTACTCCAAACTGCTCTTATATAGCTTTTGCAGCGAATTTGGAGCAACTTTTGTTGAGAGTATATTTAGTGTCCTGGGAGCCGAGATTCGTGGAAATATCGACTGACATGAAATGAAAAATTTTTGTGATATTCTTGTTCCCCACACTCCAAACTTCTGGTATATAGCTTTTGCAGCGAATTTGGAGCGTTTGTTAGGATAATTTATTTCGTGTCCAGGGAGCTGAGAATCCTCGAAAAATCGACTTACGCGAAATGAAAAATGTTTGTAATATTCTTGTTCCCCACGCTCCAAACTGCTCGTATATAGCATTTGCAGCGAATTTGGAGCAACTTTTGTTAGATGTACTTTTCGTGTCCAGGGAGCCGAGAATCGTCGAAATATCGACTTACTCGAAATGAAATATTTTTGTGATATTCTTGTTTACCTTACTCCAAACTGCTCTTATATAGCTTTTGCAGCGAATTTGGAGCAACTTTTGTTCAGAGTATATTTAGTGTCCAGGGAGCCGAGAATCGTCGAAATATCGACTTACACGAAATGAAAAATTTTTGTGATATTCTTGTTCCCCACACTCCAAACTACTCGTATATAGCATTTGCAGCGAATTTGGAGCGACTTTATTTATATGTATTTTTCGTGTCCAGGGAGCCGAGAATCGTCGAAATATCAACTTACACGAAATGAAATATTTTTGTGATATTCTTGTTCCCCTCTCTCCAAACTGCTCGTACATAGCATTTGCAGCGAATTTGGAGCAACTTTTGTTATATGTATATTTCGTTACCAGGGAGTCGAGAATCGTCGACATATCGACTTACACGTAATGAAAAATTTTTATGATATTCTTGTTCCCCACACTCCAAACTGCTCGTAAATAGCATTTGCAGCGAATTTGGAGCAACTTTTGGTATATGTATATTTCGTGACCAGGGAGCTGAGAATCGTCGAAATATCGACTTACACGAAATGAAATATTTTTGTGATATTCTTGTTTACCTTACTCCAAACTGCTCTTATATAGCTTTTGCAGCGAATTTGGAGCAACTTTTGTTCAGAGTATATTTAGTGTCCAGGGAGCCGAGATTCGTGGAAATATCGACTGACACGAAATGAAAAATTTTTGTGATATTCTTGTTCCCCACACTCCAAACTTCTCGTATATAGCTATAGCTGCGAATTTGGAGCGTTTGTTAGGATAATATATTTCGTGTCCAGGGAGCTGAGAATCCTCGAAAAATCGACTTACGCGAAATGAAAAATGTTTGTAATATTCTTGTTCCCCACGCTGCAAACTGCTCGTATATAGCATTTGCAGGGAATTTGGAGCAACTTTTGTTATATGTATTTTTCGTGTCCAGGGAGCCGAGATTCGTCGAAATATCGACTTACACGTAATGAAACATTTTTATGATATTCTTGTTCCCCGCGCTCGAACCTGCTCGTAAATAGCATTTGAGGCGAATTTGGAGCAACTTTTGTTATATGTATATTTCGTGACCAGGGAGCTGAGAACCGGCGAAATATCGACTTAGGCGAAATGAAAAAATTTTGTGATATTCTTGTTCCCCACACTCCAAACTGCTCGTATATAGCTTTTGCAGCGAAGTTGGAGCAACTTTTGTTCAGAGTATATTTAGTGTCCAGGGAGCCGAGAATCGTCGAAATATCGACTTACACGAAATGAAAAATAATTGTGATATTCTTGTTCCCCACACTCCAAACTTGTCGTATATAGCTTTTGCAACGAATTTGGAGCAACGTTTGTTAGGATAATATATTTCGTGTCCAGGGAGCTGAGAATCCTCCAAAAATCGACTTACGCGAAATGAAAAATAATTGTGATATTCTTGTTCCCCACGCTCCAAACTACTCGTATATAGCATTTACAGCGAACTTGGAGCAACTTTTGTTATATGTATTTTTCGTGTCCAGGGAGCCGAGAATCGTCGAAATATCGACTTACACGAAATGAAAAATTTTTGTGATATTCTTGTTCCCCACACTCCAAACTTGTCGTATATAGCTTTTGCAGCGAATTTGGAGCAACGTTTGTTAGGATAATATATTTCGTGTCCAGGGAGCTGAGGATCCTCGAAAAATCAAATTACGCGAAATGAAAAATGTTTGTGATATTCTTGTTCCCCACGCTCCAAACTGCTCGAAAATAGCATTTGAGGCGAATTTGGAGCAACGTTTGGTATATGTATATTTCGTGACCAGGGAGCTGAGAATCGTCGAAATATCGACTTACACGAAATGAAATATTTTTGTGATATTCTTGTTTACCTTACTCCAAACTGCTCTTATATAGCTTTTGCAGCGAATTTGGAGCAACTTTTGTTATATGTATATTTCGCTATCAGGGAACCGAGAATCGTCGAAATATCGACTTACACGAAATGAAATATTTTTGTGATATTCTTGTTTACCTTACTCCAAACTGCTCTTGTATAGCTTTTGCAGCGAATTTGGAGCAACTTTTGTTCCGAGTATATTTAGTGTCCAGGGAGCCGAGAATCGTCGAAATATCGACTTACACGAAATGAAAAATTTTTGTGATATTCTTGTTCCCCACACTCCAAACTTGTCGTATATAGCGTTTGCAGCGAATTTCGAGCAACGTTTGTTAGGATAATATATTTCGTGTCCTGGGAGCTGAGGAGCCTCGAAAAATCAAATTACGGGAAATGAAAAATGTTTGTGATATTCTTGTTCCCCACGCTCCAAACTGCTCTAAAATAGCATTTGCAGCGAATATGGAGCAACTCTTGTTATATGCATTTTTCGTATCCAGGGAGCCGAGAATCGTCGAAATAGCAACTTACACGAAATGAAATATTTTTGTGATATTCTTGTTCCCCACGCTCCAAACTGCTCGTAAATAGCATTTGCAGCGAATTTGGAGCAACTTTTGTAATATGTATATTTCGTTATCAGGGAGCCGAGAATCGTCGAAATATCGACTTACACGAAATGAAATATTTTTGTGATATTCTTGTTCCCCACACTCCAAACTTCTCGTATTTAGCTTTTGCAGCGATTTTGGAGCAACTTTTGTTCTGAGAATATTTCGTGTCCAGGGAAACGCGAATCGTCGAGAAATCGACTTAAACTTAGTGATACATTTTCGTGAGAATCTTCTTCCCCGCACTCCAAACTATTCGCTTTTAGCTTATGCAGCGAATTTGGAGCAACTTTTGTTCTGAGAATATTTCGTGTCCAGGCAGCTGAGAATCGTCGTAAAATCGACTTACACGTAATGAAACATTTTTATGATATTCTTGTTCCCCATGCTCCAAACTGCTCGTATTTGCAGCGAATTTGGACCAACTTTTGTGATATATATTTTCGTGTCCAGGGAGCCGAGAATCGTCGAAATATCAACTTACACGAAATGAAATATTTTTGTGATATTCTTGTTCCCCTCTCTCCAAACTGCTCGTACATAGCATTTGCAGCGAATTTGGAGCAACTTTTGTTATATGTATATTTCGTTACCAGGGAGTCGAGAATCGTCGAAATATCGACTTACACGTAATGAAACATTTTTATGATATTCTTGTTCCCCGCGCTCCAAACTGCTCGAAAATAGCATTTGAGGCGAATTTGGAGCAACGTTTGATATATGTATATTTCGTGACCAGGGAGCTGAGAATCGTCGAAATATCGACTTACACGAAATGAAATATTTTTGTGATATTCGTGTTTACCTTACTCCAAACTGCTCTTATATAGCTTTTGCAGCGAATTTGGAGCAACTTTTGTTCAGAGTATATTTAGTGTCCAGGGAGCCGAGAATTGTGGAAATATCGACTGACACGAAATGAAAAATTTTTGTGATATTCTTGTTCCCCACACTCCAAACTTCTCGTTATAGCTTTTGCAGCGAATTTGGAGCGTTTGTTAGGATAATATATTTCGTGTCCAGGGAGCTGAGAATCCTCGAAAAATCGACTTACGCGAAATGAAAAATGTTTGTAATATTCTTGTTCCCCACGCTGCAAACTGCTCTTATATAGCTTTTGCAGCGAATTTGGAGCAACTTTTGTTCCGAGTATATTTAGTGTCCAGGGAGCCGAGAATCGTCGAAATATTGACTTACACGAAATGAAAAATTTTTGTGATATTCTTGTTCCCCACACTCCAAACTTGTCGTATATAGCTTTTGCAGCGAATTTGGAGCAACGTTTGTTAGGATAATATATTTGGTGTCCAGGGAGCTGAGGATCCTCGAAAAATCAAATTACGCGAAATGAAAAATGTTTGTGATATTCTTGTTCCCCACGCTCCAAACTGCTCGTAAATATCATTTGCAACGAATATGGAGCAACTATTGTTATATGTATATTTCGTGACTCGGGAGCCGAGAATCGTCGAAATATCAACTTACACGAAATGAAACATTTTTATGATATTCTTGTTCCCCGCGCTCCAAACTGCTCGTAAATAGCATTTGAGGCGAATTTGGAGCAACTTTTGGTATATATATATTTCGTGACCAGGGAGCCGAGAATTGTCGAAATATCGACTTACACGTAAAGAAACATTTTTATGATATTCTTGTTCCCCGCGCTCCAAACTGCTCGATAATAGCATTTGAGGCGAATTTGGAGCAACGTTTGGTATATGTATATTTCGTGACCAGGGAGCTGAGAATCGTCGAAATATCGACTTACACTAAATGAAATACTTTTGTGATATTCTTGTTTACCTTACTCCAAACTGCTCTTATATAGCTTTTGCAGCGAATTTGGAGCAACTTTTGTTCAGAGTATATTTAGTGTCCAGGGAGCCGAGAATCGTGGAAATATCGACTTACACGAAATGAAAAATTTTTGTGATATTCTTGTTCCCCACACTCCAAACTTCTCGTATATAGCTTTTGCAGCGAATTTGGTGCGTTTGTTAGAATAATATATTTGGTGTCCAGGGAGCTGAGAATCCTCGAAAAATCGACTTACGCGAAATGAAAAATGTTTGTAATATTCTTGTTCCCCACGCTCCAAACTGCTCGTATATAGCAATTGCAGCGAATTTGGAGCAACTTTTGGTATATGTATTTTTCGTGTCCAGGGAGCCGAGAATCGTCGAAATATCAACTTACACGAAATGAAATATTTTTGTGATATTCTTGTTCCCCACGCTCCAAACTGCTCGTAAATAGCATTTGAGGCGAATTTGGAGCAACTTTTGGTAAATGTATATTTCGTGACCAGAGAGCCGAGAATCGTCGAAATATCGACTTACACGTAAAGAAACATTTTATGATATTCTTGTTCCCCGCGCTCCAAACTGCTCGATAATAGCATTTGAGGCGAATTTGGAGCAACGTTTGGTATATGTATATTTCGTGACCAGGGAGCTGAGAATCGTCGAAAAATCGACTTACACGAAATGAAATATTTTTGTGATATTTTTGTTTACCTTACTCCAAACTGCTCTTATATAGCTTTTGCAGCGAATTGGAGCAACTTCTGTTCAGAGTATATTTAGTGTCCAGGGAGCCGAGAATCGTGGAAATATCGACTTATACGAAATGAAAAATTTTTGTGATATTCTTGTTCCCCACACTCCAAACTTCTCGTATATAGCTTTTGCAGCGAATTTGGAGCGTTTTTTTAGGATAATATATTTCGTGTCCAAGGAGCTGAGAATCCTCGAAAAATCGACTTACGCGAAATGAAAAATGTATGTAATATTCTTGTTCCCCACGCTCCAAACTGCTCGTATATAGCATTTGCAGCGAATTTGGAGCAACTTTTGTTATATGTATTTTTCGTGTCCAGGGAGCCGAGAATCCTCGAAATATCAACTTACACGAAATGAAATATTTTTGTGATATTCTTGTTCCCCACGCTCCAAACTGCTCGTAAATAGCATTTGCAGCGAATTTGGAGCAACTTTTACTATATGTATATTTCGTTATCAGGGAGCCGAGAATCGTCGAAATATCGACTTACACGAAATGAAAAATTTTTGTGATATTCTTGTTCCCCACACTCCAAACTTGTCGTATATAGCTTTTGCAGCGAATTTGGAGCAACGTTTGTTAGGATAATATATTTCGTGTCCAGGGAGCTGAGGATCCTCGAAAAATCAAATTCCGCGAAATGAAAAATGTTTGTGATATTCTTGTTCCCTACGCTCCAACCTGCTCGTAAATAGCATTTGCAGCGAATATGGAGCAACTATTGTTATATGTATATTTCGTGACCAGGGAGCCGAGAATCGTCGAAATATCGACTTACACGAAATGAAATATTTTTGTGATATTCTTGTTCCCCACACTCCAACTGCTCGTATATAGCTTTTGCAGCGAATTTGGAGCAACTTTTGTTCAGAGTATATTTAGTGTCCAGGGAGCCGAGAATCGTCGAAATATCAACTTACACGAAATGAAAAATTTTTGTGATATTCTTGTTCCCCACACTCCAAACTTGTCGTATATAGCTTTTGCAGTGAATTTGGAGCAACGTTTGTTAGGATAATATATTTCGTGTCCAGGGAGCTGAGGATCCTCGAAAAATCAAATTACGCGAAATGAAAAATGTTTGTGATATTCTTGTTCTTCACGCTCCAAACTGCTCGTAAATAGCATTTGCAGCGAATTTGGAGCAACTATTGTTATATGTATATTTCGTGACCAGGGAGCCGAGAATCGTCGAAATATCAACTTACACGAAATGAAATATTTTAGTGATATTCTTGTACCCCACGCTCCAAACTGCTCGAAAATAGCATTTGCAGCAAACTTGGAGCAACTTTTGTTATATGTATATTTCGTTACCAGGGAGTCGAGAATCGTCGAAATATCGACTTACACGTAATGAAACATTTTTATGATATTCTTCTTCCCCGCGCTCCAAACTGCTCGAAAATAGCATTTGAGGCGAATTTGGAGCAACGTTTGGTATATGTATATTTCGTGACCAGGGAGCTGAGATTCGTCGAAATATCGACTTAAACGAAATGAAATATTTTTGTGATATTCTTGTTTACCTTACTCCAAACTGCTCTTATATAGCTTTTGCAGCGAATTTGGAGCAACTTTTGTTGAGAGTATATTTAGTGTCCTGGGAGCCGAGATTCGTGGAAATATCGACTGACATGAAATGAAAAATTTTTGTGATATTCTTGTTCCCCACACTCCAAACTTCTGGTATATAGCTTTTGCAGCGAATTTGGAGCGTTTGTTAGGATAATTTATTTCGTGTCCAGGGAGCTGAGAATCCTCGAAAAATCGACTTACGCGAAATGAAAAATGTTTGTAATATTCTTGTTCCCCACGCTCCAAACTGCTCGTATATAGCATTTGCAGCGAATTTGGAGCAACTTTTGTTAGATGTATTTTTCGTGTCCAGGGAGCCGAGAATCGTCGAAATATCGACTTACTCGAAATGAAATATTTTTGTGATATTCTTGTTCCCCACACTCCAAACTTCTCGTATATAGCTTTTGCAGCGAATTTGGTGCGTTTGTTAGAATAATATATTTCGTGTCCAGGGAGCTGAGAATCCTCGAAAAATCGACTTACGCGAAATGAAAAATGTTTGTAATATTCTTGTTCCCCACGCTCCAAACTGCTCGTATATAGCAATTGCAGCGAATTTGGAGCAACTTTTGGTATATGTATTTTTCGTGTCCAGGGAGCCGAGAATCGTCGAAATATCAACTTACACGAAATGAAATATTTTTGTGATATTCTTGTTCCCCACGCTCCAAACTGCTCGTAAATAGCATTTGAGGCGAATTTGGAGCAACTTTTGGTAAATGTATATTTCGTGACCAGGGAGCCGAGAATTGTCGAAATATCGACTTACACGTAAAGAAACATTTTATGATATTCTTGTTCCCCGCGCTCCAAACTGCTCGATAATAGCATTTGAGGCGAATTTGGAGCAACGTTTGGTATATGTATATTTCGTGACCAGGGAGCTGAGAATCGTCGAAAAATCGACTTACACGAAATGAAATATTTTTGTGATATTTTTGTTTACCTTACTCCAAACTGCTCTTTTATAGCTTTTGCAGCGAATTGGAGCAACTTCTGTTCAGAGTATATTTAGTGTCCAGGGAGCCGAGAATCGTGGAAATATCGACTTATACGAAATGAAAAATTTTTGTGATATTCTTGTTCCCCACACTCCAAACTTCTCGTATATAGCTTTTGCAGCGAATTTGGAGCGTTTTTTTAGGATAATATATTTCGTGTCCAAGGAGCTGAGAATCCTCGAAAAATCGACTTACGCGAAATGAAAAATGTATGTAATATTCTTGTTCCCCACGCTCCAAACTGCTCGTATATAGCATTTGCAGCGAATTTGGAGCAACTTTTGTTATATGTATTTTTCATGTCCAGGGAGCCGAGAATCCTCGAAATATCAACTTACACGAAATGAAATATTTTTGTGATATTCTTGTTCCCCACGCTCCAAACTGCTCGTAAATAGCATTTGCAGCGAATTTGGAGCAACTTTTACTATATGTATATTTCGTTATCAGGGAGCCGAGAATCGTCGAAATATCGACTTACACGAAATGAAAAATTTTTGTGATATTCTTGTTCCCCACACTCCAAACTTGTCGTATATAGCTTTTGCAGCGAATTTGGAGCAACGTTTGTTAGGATAATATATTTCGTGTCCAGGGAGCTGAGGATCCTCGAAAAATCAAATTACGCGAAATGAAAAATGTTTGTGATATTCTTGTTCCCTACGCTCCAACCTGCTCGTAAATAGCATTTGCAGCGAATATGGAGCAACTATTGTTATATGTATATTTCGTGACCAGGGAGCCGAGAATCGTCGAAATATCGACTTACACGAAATGAAATATTTTTGTGATATTCTTGTTCCCCACACTCCAACTGCTCGTATATAGCTTTTGCAGCGAATTTGGAGCAACTTTTGTTCAGAGTATATTTAGTGTCCAGGGAGCCGAGAATCGTCGAAATATCAACTTACACGAAATGAAAAATTTTTGTGATATTCTTGTTCCCCACACTCCAAACTTGTCGTATATAGCTTTTGCAGTGAATTTGGAGCAACGTTTGTTAGGATAATATATTTCGTGTCCAGGGAGCTGAGGATCCTCGAAAAATCAAATTACGCGAAATGAAAAATGTTTGTGATATTCTAGTTCTTCACGCTCCAAACTGCTCGTAAATAGCATTTGCAGCGAATTTGGAGCAACTATTGTTATATGTATATTTCGTGACCAGGGAGCCGAGAATCGTCGAAATATCAACTTACACGAAATGAAATATTTTAGTGATATTCTTGTACCCCACGCTCCAAACTGCTCGAAAATAGCATTTGCAGCAAACTTGGAGCAACTTTTGTTATATGTATATTTCGTTACCAGGGAGTCGAGAATCGTCGAAATATCGACTTACACGTAATGAAACATTTTTATGATATTCTTCTTCCCCGCGCTCCAAACTGCTCGAAAATAGCATTTGAGGCGAATTTGGAGCAACGTTTGGTATATGTATATTTCGTGACCAGGGAGCTGAGATTCGTCGAAATATCGACTTAAACGAAATGAAATATTTTTGTGATATTCTTGTTTACCTTACTCCAAACTGCTCTTATATAGCTTTTGCAGCGAATTTGGAGCAACTTTTGTTGAGAGTATATTTAGTGTCCTGGGAGCCGAGATTCGTGGAAATATCGACTGACATGAAATGAAAAATTTTTGTGATATTCTTGTTCCCCACACTCCAAACTTCTGGTATATAGCTTTTGCAGCGAATTTGGAGCGTTTGTTAGGATAATTTATTTCGTGTCCAGGGAGCTGAGAATCCTCGAAAAATCGACTTACGCGAAATGAAAAATGTTTGTAATATTCTTGTTCCCCACGCTCCAAACTGCTCGTATATAGCATTTGCAGCGAATTTGGAGCAACTTTTGTTAGATGTATTTTTCGTGTCCAGGGAGCCGAGAATCGTCGAAATATCGACTTACTCGAAATGAAATATTTTTGTGATATTCTTGTTTACCTTACTCCAAACTGCTCTTATATAGCTTTTGCAGCGAATTTGGAGCAACTTTTGTTCAGAGTATATTTAGTGTCCAGGGAGCCGAGAATCGTCGAAATATCGACTTACACGAAATGAAAAATTTTTGTGATATTCTTGTTCCCCACACTCCAAACTACTCGTATATAGCATTTGCAGCGAATTTGGAGCGACTTTATTTATATGTATTTTTCGTGTCCAGGGAGCCGAGAATCGTCGAAATATCAACTTACACGAAATGAAATATTTTTGTGATATTCTTGTTCCCCTCTCTCCAAACTGCTCGTACATAGCATTTGCAGCGAATTTGGAGCAACTTTTGTTATATGTATATTTCGTTACCAGGGAGTCGAGAATCGTCGACATATCGACTTACACGTAATGAAACATTTTTATGATATTCTTGTTCCCCACACTCCAAACTGCTCGTAAATAGCATTTGCAGCGAATTTGGAGCAACTTTTGGTATATGTATATTTCGTGACCAGGGAGCCGAGAATTGTCGAAATATCGACTTACACGTAATGAAACATTTTTATGTTATTCTTGTTCCCCGCGCTCCAAACTGCTCGAAAATAGCATTTGAGGCGAATTTGGAGCGTTTGTTAGGATAATATATTTCGTGTCCAGGGAGCTGAGACACCTCGAAAAATCGACTTACGCGAAATGAAACATTTTTGTAATATTCTTGTTCCGCACGCTCCAAACTGCTCGTATATAGCATTTAAGCGAATTTGGAGCAACTTTTGTTAGGATAATATATTTCGTGTCCAGGGAGCTGAGAATCCTCGAAAAATCGAATTACGCGAAATGAAAAATTTTTGTGATATTCTTGTTCCCCACGCTCCAAACTGCACGTAAATAGCATTTGCAGCGAATATGGAGCAACTATTGTTATATGTATATTTCGTGACCAGGGAGCCGAGAATCGTCGAAATATCAACTTACACGAAATCATATATTTTAGTGATATTCTTGTTCCCCACGCTCCAAACTGCTCGTAAATAGCATTTGCAGCAAACTTGGAGCAACTTTTGTTATATGTATATTTCGTTACCAGGGAGTCGAGAATCGTCGAAATATCGACTTACACGTAATGAAACATTTTTATGATATTCTTGTTCCCCGCGCTCCAAATTGCTCGAAAATAGCATTTGAGGCGAATTTGGAGCAACGTTTGGTATATGTATATTTCGTGACCAGGGAGCTGAGAATCGTCGAAATATCGACTTACACGAAATGAAACAGTTTTGTAATATTCTTGTTCCGCACGCTCCAAACTGCTCGTATATAGCATTTAAGCGAATTTGGAGCAACTTTTGTTAGGATAATATATTTCTGGCCAGGGAGCTGAGAATCCTCGAAAAATCGAATTACGCGAAATGAAAAATTTTTGTGATATTCTTGTTCCCCACGCTCCAAACTGCTCGTAAATAGCATTTGCAGCGAATATGGAGCAACTTTTGTTATATGTATATTTCGTTACCAGGGAGTCGAGAATCGTCGACATATCGACTTACACGTAATGAAAAATTTTTATGATATTCTTGTTCCCCACACTCCAAACTGCTCGTAAATAGCATTTGCAGCGAATTTGGAGCAACTTTTGGTATATGTATATTTCGTGACCAGGGAGCCGAGAATTGTCGAAATATCGACTTACACGTAATGAAACATTTTTATGTTATTCTTGTTCCCCGCGCTCCAAACTGCTCGAAAATAGCATTTGAGGCAAATTTGGAGCGTTTGTTAGGATAATATATTTCGTGTCCAGGGAGCTGAGACACCTCGAAAAATCGACTTACGCGAAATGAAACATTTTTGTAATATTCTTGTTCCGCACGCTCCAAACTGCTCGTATATAGCATTTAAGCGAATTTGGAGCAACTTTTGTTAGGATAATATATTTCGTGTCCAGGGAGCTGAGAATCCTCGAAAAATCGAATTACGCGAAATGAAAAATTTTTGTGATATTCTTGTTCCCCACGCTCCAAACTGCTCGTAAATAGCATTTGCAGCGAATATGGAGCAACTATTGTTATATGTATATTTCGTGACCAGGGAGCCGAGAATCGTCGAAATATCAACTTACACGAAATCATATATTTTAGTGATATTCTTGTTCCCCACGCTCCAAACTGCTCGTAAATAGCATTTGCAGCAAACTTGGAGCAACTTTTGTTATATGTATATTTCGTTACCAGGGAGTCGAGAATCGTCGAAATATCGACTTACACGTAATGAAACATTTTTATGATATTCTTGTTCCCCGCGCTCCAAATTGCTCGAAAATAGCATTTGAGGCGAATTTGGAGCAACGTTTGGTATATGTATATTTCGTGACCAGGGAGCTGAGAATCGTCGAAATATCGACTTACACGAAATGAAATATTTTTGTGATATTCTTGTTTACCTTACTCCAAACTGCTCTTATATAGCTTTTGCAGCGAATTTGGAGCAACTTTTGTTCAGAGTATATTTAGTGTCCAGGGAGCCGAGATTCGTGGAAATATCGACTGACACGAAATGAAAAATTTTTGTGATATTCTTGTTCCCCACACTCCAAACTTCTCGTATATAGCTATAGCTGCGAATTTGGAGCGTTTGTTAGGATAATATATTTCGTGTCCAGGGAGCTGAGAATCCTCGAAAAATCGACTTACCCGAAATGAAAAATGTTTGTAATATTCTTGTTCCCCACGCTGCAAACTGCTCGTATATAGCATTTGCAGGGAATTTGGAGCAACTTTTGTTATATGTATTTTTCGTGTCCAGGGAGCCGAGATTCGTCGAAATATCGACTTACACGTAATGAAACATTTTTATGATATTCTTGTTCCCCGCGCTCCAACCTGCTCGTAAATAGCATTTGAGGCGAATTTGGAGCAACTTTTGTTATATGTATATTTCGTGACCAGGGAGCTGAGAACCGGCGAAATATCGACTTAGGCGAAATGAAAAAATTTTGTGATATTCTTGTTCCCCACACTCCAAACTGCTCGTATATAGCTTTTGCAGCGAAGTTGGAGCAACTTTTGTTCAGAGTATATTTAGTGTCCAGGGAGCCGAGAATCGTCGAAATATCGACTTACACGAAATGAAAAATAATTGTGATATTCTTGTTCCCCACACTCCAAACTTGTCGTATATAGCTTTTGCAACGAATTTGGAGCAACGTTTGTTAGGATAATATATTTCGTGTCCAGGGAGCTGAGAATCCTCCAAAAATCGACTTACGCGAAATGAAAAATAATTGTGATATTCTTGTTCCCCACGCTCCAAACTACTCGTATATAGCATTTACAGCGAACTTGGAGCAACTTTTGTTATATGTATTTTTCGTGTCCAGGGAGCCGAGAATCGTCGAAATATCGACTTACACGAAATGAAAAATTTTTGTGATATTCTTGTTCCCCACACTCCAAACTTGTCGTATATAGCTTTTGCAGCGAATTTGGAGCAACGTTTGTTAGGATAATATATTTCGTGTCCAGGGAGCTGAGGATCCTCGAAAAATCAAATTACGCGAAATGAAAAATGTTTGTGATATTCTTGTTCCCCACGCTCCAAACTGCTCGAAAATAGCATTTGAGGCGAATTTGGAGCAACGTTTGGTATATGTATATTTCGTGACCAGGGAGCTGAGAATCGTCGAAATATCGACTTACACGAAATGAAATATTTTTGTGATATTCTTGTTTACCTTACTCCAAACTGCTCTTATATAGCTTTTGCAGCGAATTTGGAGCAACTTTTGTTATATGTATATTTCGCTATCA
Organism: Hymenopus coronatus; assembly: GCA_030762935.1. Classification (NCBI taxonomy): domain Eukaryota; kingdom Metazoa; phylum Arthropoda; class Insecta; order Mantodea; family Hymenopodidae; genus Hymenopus; species Hymenopus coronatus. The sequence continues at coordinate 163,859,042 of CM060892.1, forward strand.
GGGAACCGAGAATCGTCGAAATATCGACTTACACGAAATGAAATATTTTTGTGATATTCTTGTTTACCTTACTCCAAACTGCTCTTGTATAGCTTTTGCAGCGAATTTGGAGCAACTTTTGTTCCGAGTATATTTAGTGTCCAGGGAGCCGAGAATCGTCGAAATATCGACTTACACGAAATGAAAAATTTTTGTGATATTCTTGTTCCCCACACTCCAAACTTGTCGTATATAGCGTTTGCAGCGAATTTCGAGCAACGTTTGTTAGGATAATATATTTCGTGTCCTGGGAGCTGAGGAGCCTCGAAAAATCAAATTACGGGAAATGAAAAATGTTTGTGATATTCTTGTTCCCCACGCTCCAAACTGCTCTAAAATAGCATTTGCAGCGAATATGGAGCAACTCTTGTTATATGCATTTTTCGTATCCAGGGAGCCGAGAATCGTCGAAATAGCAACTTACACGAAATGAAATATTTTTGTGATATTCTTGTTCCCCACGCTCCAAACTGCTCGTAAATAGCATTTGCAGCGAATTTGGAGCAACTTTTGTAATATGTATATTTCGTTATCAGGGAGCCGAGAATCGTCGAAATATCGACTTACACGAAATGAAATATTTTTGTGATATTCTTGTTCCCCACACTCCAAACTTCTCGTATTTAGCTTTTGCAGCGATTTTGGAGCAACTTTTGTTCTGAGAATATTTCGTGTCCAGGGAAACGCGAATCGTCGAGAAATCGACTTAAACTTAGTGATACATTTTCGTGAGAATCTTCTTCCCCGCACTCCAAACTATTCGCTTTTAGCTTATGCAGCGAATTTGGAGCAACTTTTGTTCTGAGAATATTTCGTGTCCAGGCAGCTGAGAATCGTCGTAAAATCGACTTACACGTAATGAAACATTTTTATGATATTCTTGTTCCCCATGCTCCAAACTGCTCGTATTTGCAGCGAATTTGGACCAACTTTTGTGATATATATTTTCGTGTCCAGGGAGCCGAGAATCGTCGAAATATCAACTTACACGAAATGAAATATTTTTGTGATATTCTTGTTCCCCTCTCTCCAAACTGCTCGTACATAGCATTTGCAGCGAATTTGGAGCAACTTTTGTTATATGTATATTTCGTTACCAGGGAGTCGAGAATCGTCGAAATATCGACTTACACGTAATGAAACATTTTTATGATATTCTTGTTCCCCGCGCTCCAAACTGCTCGAAAATAGCATTTGAGGCGAATTTGGAGCAACGTTTGATATATGTATATTTCGTGACCAGGGAGCTGAGAATCGTCGAAATATCGACTTACACGAAATGAAATATTTTTGTGATATTCGTGTTTACCTTACTCCAAACTGCTCTTATATAGCTTTTGCAGCGAATTTGGAGCAACTTTTGTTCAGAGTATATTTAGTGTCCAGGGAGCCGAGAATTGTGGAAATATCGACTGACACGAAATGAAAAATTTTTGTGATATTCTTGTTCCCCACACTCCAAACTTCTCGTTATAGCTTTTGCAGCGAATTTGGAGCGTTTGTTAGGATAATATATTTCGTGTCCAGGGAGCTGAGAATCCTCGAAAAATCGACTTACGCGAAATGAAAAATGTTTGTAATATTCTTGTTCCCCACGCTGCAAACTGCTCTTATATAGCTTTTGCAGCGAATTTGGAGCAACTTTTGTTCCGAGTATATTTAGTGTCCAGGGAGCCGAGAATCGTCGAAATATTGACTTACACGAAATGAAAAATTTTTGTGATATTCTTGTTCCCCACACTCCAAACTTGTCGTATATAGCTTTTGCAGCGAATTTGGAGCAACGTTTGTTAGGATAATATATTTGGTGTCCAGGGAGCTGAGGATCCTCGAAAAATCAAATTACGCGAAATGAAAAATGTTTGTGATATTCTTGTTCCCCACGCTCCAAACTGCTCGTAAATATCATTTGCAACGAATATGGAGCAACTATTGTTATATGTATATTTCGTGACTCGGGAGCCGAGAATCGTCGAAATATCAACTTACACGAAATGAAATATTTTTGTGATATTCTTGTTCCCCACGCTCCAAACTGCTCGTAAATAGCATTTGCAGCAAATTTGTTGCAACTTTGGTTATATGTATATTTCGTTACCAGGGAGTCGAGAATCCTCGAAATATCGACTTACACGTAATGAAACATTTTTATGATATTCTTGTTCCCCGCGCTCCAAACTGCTCGTAAATAGCATTTGAGGCGAATTTGGAGCAACTTTTGGTATATATATATTTCGTGACCAGGGAGCCGAGAATTGTCGAAATATCGACTTACACGTAAAGAAACATTTTTATGATATTCTTGTTCCCCGCGCTCCAAACTGCTCGATAATAGCATTTGAGGCGAATTTGGAGCAACGTTTGGTATATGTATATTTCGTGACCAGGGAGCTGAGAATCGTCGAAATATCGACTTACACTAAATGAAATACTTTTGTGATATTCTTGTTTACCTTACTCCAAACTGCTCTTATATAGCTTTTGCAGCGAATTTGGAGCAACTTTTGTTCAGAGTATATTTAGTGTCCAGGGAGCCGAGAATCGTGGAAATATCGACTTACACGAAATGAAAAATTTTTGTGATATTCTTGTTCCCCACACTCCAAACTTCTCGTATATAGCTTTTGCAGCGAATTTGGTGCGTTTGTTAGAATAATATATTTCGTGTCCAGGGAGCTGAGAATCCTCGAAAAATCGACTTACGCGAAATGAAAAATGTTTGTAATATTCTTGTTTCCCACGCTCCAAACTGCTCGTATATAGCAATTGCAGCGAATTTGGAGCAACTTTTGGTATATGTATTTTTCGTGTCCAGGGAGCCGAGAATCGTCGAAATATCAACTTACACGAAATGAAATATTTTTGTGATATTCTTGTTCCCCACGCTCCAAACTGCTCGTAAATAGCATTTGAGGCGAATTTGGAGCAACTTTTGGTAAATGTATATTTCGTGACCAGGGAGCCGAGAATTGTCGAAATATCGACTTACACGTAAAGAAACATTTTATGATATTCTTGTTCCCCGCGCTCCAAACTGCTCGATAATAGCATTTGAGGCGAATTTGGAGCAACGTTTGGTATATGTATATTTCGTGACCAGGGAGCTGAGAATCGTCGAAAAATCGACTTACACGAAATGAAATATTTTTGTGATATTTTTGTTTACCTTACTCCAAACTGCTCTTATATAGCTTTTGCAGCGAATTGGAGCAACTTCTGTTCAGAGTATATTTAGTGTCCAGGGAGCCGAGAATCGTGGAAATATCGACTTATACGAAATGAAAAATTTTTGTGATATTCTTGTTCCCCACACTCCAAACTTCTCGTATATAGCTTTTGCAGCGAATTTGGAGCGTTTTTTTAGGATAATATATTTCGTGTCCAAGGAGCTGAGAATCCTCGAAAAATCGACTTACGCGAAATGAAAAATGTATGTAATATTCTTGTTCCCCACGCTCCAAACTGCTCGTATATAGCATTTGCAGCGAATTTGGAGCAACTTTTGTTATATGTATTTTTCGTGTCCAGGGAGCCGAGAATCCTCGAAATATCAACTTACACGAAATGAAATATTTTTGTGATATTCTTGTTCCCCACGCTCCAAACTGCTCGTAAATAGCATTTGCAGCGAATTTGGAGCAACTTTTACTATATGTATATTTCGTTATCAGGGAGCCGAGAATCGTCGAAATATCGACTTACACGAAATGAAAAATTTTTGTGATATTCTTGTTCCCCACACTCCAAACTTGTCGTATATAGCTTTTGCAGCGAATTTGGAGCAACGTTTGTTAGGATAATATATTTCGTGTCCAGGGAGCTGAGGATCCTCGAAAAATCAAATTCCGCGAAATGAAAAATGTTTGTGATATTCTTGTTCCCTACGCTCCAACCTGCTCGTAAATAGCATTTGCAGCGAATATGGAGCAACTATTGTTATATGTATATTTCGTGACCAGGGAGCCGAGAATCGTCGAAATATCGACTTACACGAAATGAAATATTTTTGTGATATTCTTGTTCCCCACACTCCAACTGCTCGTATATAGCTTTTGCAGCGAATTTGGAGCAACTTTTGTTCAGAGTATATTTAGTGTCCAGGGAGCCGAGAATCGTCGAAATATCAACTTACACGAAATGAAAAATTTTTGTGATATTCTTGTTCCCCACACTCCAAACTTGTCGTATATAGCTTTTGCAGTGAATTTGGAGCAACGTTTGTTAGGATAATATATTTCGTGTCCAGGGAGCTGAGGATCCTCGAAAAATCAAATTACGCGAAATGAAAAATGTTTGTGATATTCTTGTTCTTCACGCTCCAAACTGCTCGTAAATAGCATTTGCAGCGAATTTGGAGCAACTATTGTTATATGTATATTTCGTGACCAGGGAGCCGAGAATCGTCGAAATATCAACTTACACGAAATGAAATATTTTAGTGATATTCTTGTACCCCACGCTCCAAACTGCTCGAAAATAGCATTTGCAGCAAACTTGGAGCAACTTTTGTTATATGTATATTTCGTTACCAGGGAGTCGAGAATCGTCGAAATATCGACTTACACGTAATGAAACATTTTTATGATATTCTTCTTCCCCGCGCTCCAAACTGCTCGAAAATAGCATTTGAGGCGAATTTGGAGCAACGTTTGGTATATGTATATTTCGTGACCAGGGAGCTGAGATTCGTCGAAATATCGACTTAAACGAAATGAAATATTTTTGTGATATTCTTGTTTACCTTACTCCAAACTGCTCTTATATAGCTTTTGCAGCGAATTTGGAGCAACTTTTGTTGAGAGTATATTTAGTGTCCTGGGAGCCGAGATTCGTGGAAATATCGACTGACATGAAATGAAAAATTTTTGTGATATTCTTGTTCCCCACACTCCAAACTTCTGGTATATAGCTTTTGCAGCGAATTTGGAGCGTTTGTTAGGATAATTTATTTCGTGTCCAGGGAGCTGAGAATCCTCGAAAAATCGACTTACGCGAAATGAAAAATGTTTGTAATATTCTTGTTCCCCACGCTCCAAACTGCTCGTATATAGCATTTGCAGCGAATTTGGAGCAACTTTTGTTAGATGTATTTTTCGTGTCCAGGGAGCCGAGAATCGTCGAAATATCGACTTACTCGAAATGAAATATTTTTGTGATATTCTTGTTCCCCACACTCCAAACTTCTCGTATATAGCTTTTGCAGCGAATTTGGTGCGTTTGTTAGAATAATATATTTCGTGTCCAGGGAGCTGAGAATCCTCGAAAAATCGACTTACGCGAAATGAAAAATGTTTGTAATATTCTTGTTCCCCACGCTCCAAACTGCTCGTATATAGCAATTGCAGCGAATTTGGAGCAACTTTTGGTATATGTATTTTTCGTGTCCAGGGAGCCGAGAATCGTCGAAATATCAACTTACACGAAATGAAATATTTTTGTGATATTCTTGTTCCCCACGCTCCAAACTGCTCGTAAATAGCATTTGAGGCGAATTTGGAGCAACTTTTGGTAAATGTATATTTCGTGACCAGGGAGCCGAGAATTGTCGAAATATCGACTTACACGTAAAGAAACATTTTATGATATTCTTGTTCCCCGCGCTCCAAACTGCTCGATAATAGCATTTGAGGCGAATTTGGAGCAACGTTTGGTATATGTATATTTCGTGACCAGGGAGCTGAGAATCGTCGAAAAATCGACTTACACGAAATGAAATATTTTTGTGATATTTTTGTTTACCTTACTCCAAACTGCTCTTATATAGCTTTTGCAGCGAATTGGAGCAACTTCTGTTCAGAGTATATTTAGTGTCCAGGGAGCCGAGAATCGTGGAAATATCGACTTATACGAAATGAAAAATTTTTGTGATATTCTTGTTCCCCACACTCCAAACTTCTCGTATATAGCTTTTGCAGCGAATTTGGAGCGTTTTTTTAGGATAATATATTTCGTGTCCAAGGAGCTGAGAATCCTCGAAAAATCGACTTACGCGAAATGAAAAATGTATGTAATATTCTTGTTCCCCACGCTCCAAACTGCTCGTATATAGCATTTGCAGCGAATTTGGAGCAACTTTTGTTATATGTATTTTTCGTGTCCAGGGAGCCGAGAATCCTCGAAATATCAACTTACACGAAATGAAATATTTTTGTGATATTCTTGTTCCCCACGCTCCAAACTGCTCGTAAATAGCATTTGCAGCGAATTTGGAGCAACTTTTATTATATGTATATTTCGTTATCAGGGAGCCGAGAATCGTCGAAATATCGACTTACACGAAATGAAAAATTTTTGTGATATTCTTGTTCCCCACACTCCAAACTTGTCGTATATAGCTTTTGCAGCGAATTTGGAGCAACGTTTGTTAGGATAATATATTTCGTGTCCAGGGAGCTGAGGATCCTCGAAAAATCAAATTACGCGAAATGAAAAATGTTTGTGATATTCTTGTTCCCTACGCTCCAACCTGCTCGTAAATAGCATTTGCAGCGAATATGGAGCAACTATTGTTATATGTATATTTCGTGACCAGGGAGCCGAGAATCGTCGAAATATCGACTTACACGAAATGAAATATTTTTGTGATATTCTTGTTCCCCACACTCCAACTGCTCGTATATAGCTTTTGCAGCGAATTTGGAGCAACTTTTGTTCAGAGTATATTTAGTGTCCAGGGAGCCGAGAATCGTCGAAATATCAACTTACACGAAATGAAAAATTTTTGTGATATTCTTGTTCCCCACACTCCAAACTTGTCGTATATAGCTTTTGCAGTGAATTTGGAGCAACGTTTGTTAGGATAATATATTTCGTGTCCAGGGAGCTGAGGATCCTCGAAAAATCAAATTACGCGAAATGAAAAATGTTTGTGATATTCTTGTTCTTCACGCTCCAAACTGCTCGTAAATAGCATTTGCAGCGAATTTGGAGCAACTATTGTTATATGTATATTTCGTGACCAGGGAGCCGAGAATCGTCGAAATATCAACTTACACGAAATGAAATATTTTAGTGATATTCTTGTACCCCACGCTCCAAACTGCTCGAAAATAGCATTTGCAGCAAACTTGGAGCAACTTTTGTTATATGTATATTTCGTTACCAGGGAGTCGAGAATCGTCGAAATATCGACTTACACGTAATGAAACATTTTTATGATATTCTTCTTCCCCGCGCTCCAAACTGCTCGAAAATAGCATTTGAGGCGAATTTGGAGCAACGTTTGGTATATGTATATTTCGTGACCAGGGAGCTGAGATTCGTCGAAATATCGACTTAAACGAAATGAAATATTTTTGTGATATTCTTGTTTACCTTACTCCAAACTGCTCTTATATAGCTTTTGCAGCGAATTTGGAGCAACTTTTGTTGAGAGTATATTTAGTGTCCTGGGAGCCGAGATTCGTGGAAATATCGACTGACATGAAATGAAAAATTTTTGTGATATTCTTGTTCCCCACACTCCAAACTTCTGGTATATAGCTTTTGCAGCGAATTTGGAGCGTTTGTTAGGATAATTTATTTCGTGTCCAGGGAGCTGAGAATCCTCGAAAAATCGACTTACGCGAAATGAAAAATGTTTGTAATATTCTTGTTCCCCACGCTCCAAACTGCTCGTATATAGCATTTGCAGCGAATTTGGAGCAACTTTTGTTAGATGTATTTTTCGTGTCCAGGGAGCCGAGAATCGTCGAAATATCGACTTACTCGAAATGAAATATTTTTGTGATATTCTTGTTTACCTTACTCCAAACTGCTCTTATATAGCTTTTGCAGCGAATTTGGAGCAACTTTTGTTCAGAGTATATTTAGTGTCCAGGGAGCCGAGAATCGTCGAAATATCGACTTACACGAAATGAAAAATTTTTGTGATATTCTTGTTCCCCACACTCCAAACTACTCGTATATAGCATTTGCAGCGAATTTGGAGCGACTTTATTTATATGTATTTTTCGTGTCCAGGGAGCCGAGAATCGTCGAAATATCAACTTACACGAAATGAAATATTTTTGTGATATTCTTGTTCCCCTCTCTCCAAACTGCTCGTACATAGCATTTGCAGCGAATTTGGAGCAACTTTTGTTATATGTATATTTCGTTACCAGGGAGTCGAGAATCGTCGACATATCGACTTACACGTAATGAAACATTTTTATGATATTCTTGTTCCCCACACTCCAAACTGCTCGTAAATAGCATTTGCAGCGAATTTGGAGCAACTTTTGGTATATGTATATTTCGTGACCAGGGAGCCGAGAATTGTCGAAATATCGACTTACACGTAATGAAACATTTTTATGTTATTCTTGTTCCCCGCGCTCCAAACTGCTCGAAAATAGCATTTGAGGCGAATTTGGAGCGTTTGTTAGGATAATATATTTCGTGTCCAGGGAGCTGAGACACCTCGAAAAATCGACTTACGCGAAATGAAACATTTTTGTAATATTCTTGTTCCGCACGCTCCAAACTGCTCGTATATAGCATTTAAGCGAATTTGGAGCAACTTTTGTTAGGATAATATATTTCGTGTCCAGGGAGCTGAGAATCCTCGAAAAATCGATTTACGCGAAATGAAAAATTTTTGTGATATTCTTGTTCCCCACGCTCCAAACTGCACGTAAATAGCATTTGCAGCGAATATGGAGCAACTATTGTTATATGTATATTTCGTGACCAGGGAGCCGAGAATCGTCGAAATATCAACTTACACGAAATCATATATTTTAGTGATATTCTTGTTCCCCACGCTCCAAACTGCTCGTAAATAGCATTTGCAGCAAACTTGGAGCAACTTTTGTTATATGTATATTTCGTTACCAGGGAGTCGAGAATCGTCGAAATATCGACTTACACGTAATGAAACATTTTTATGATATTCTTGTTCCCCGCGCTCCAAATTGCTCGAAAATAGCATTTGAGGCGAATTTGGAGCAACGTTTGGTATATGTATATTTCGTGACCAGGGAGCTGAGAATCGTCGAAATATCGACTTACACGAAATGAAATATTTTTGTGATATTCTTGTTTACCTTACTCCAAACTGCTCTTATATAGCTTTTGCAGCGAATTTGGAGCAACTTTTGTTCAGAGTATATTTAGTGTCCAGGGAGCCGAGATTCGTGGAAATATCGACTGACACGAAATGAAAAATTTTTGTGATATTCTTGTTCCCCACACTCCAAACTTCTCGTATATAGCTATAGCTGCGAATTTGGAGCGTTTGTTAGGATAATATATTTCGTGTCCAGGGAGCTGAGAATCCTCGAAAAATCGACTTACGCGAAATGAAAAATGTTTGTAATATTCTTGTTCCCCACGCTGCAAACTGCTCGTATATAGCATTTGCAGGGAATTTGGAGCAACTTTTGTTATATGTATTTTTCGTGTCCAGGGAGCCGAGAATCGTCGAAATATCGACTTACACGTAATGAAACATTTTTATGTTATTCTTGTTCCCCGCGCTCCAAACTGCTCGAAAATAGTATTTGAGGCGAATTTGGAGCGTTTGTTAGGATAATATATTTCGTTTCCAGGGAGCTGAGAATCCTCCAAAAATCGACTTACGCGAAATGAAAAATAATTGTGATATTCTTGTTCCCCACGCTCCAAACTACTCGTATATAGCATTTGCAGCGAACTTGGAGCAACTTTTGTTATATGTATTTTTCGTGTCCAGGGAGCCGAGAATCGTCGAAATATCGACTTACACGAAATGAAAAATTTTTGTGATATTCTTGTTCCCCACACTCCAAACTTGTCGTATATAGCTTTTGCAGCGAATTTGGAGCAACGTTTGTTAGGATAATATATTTCGTGTCCAGGGAGCTGAGGATCCTCGAAAAAACAAATTACGCGAAATGAAAAATGTTTGTGATATTCTTGTTCCCCACGCTCCAAACTGCTCGTAAATAGCATTTGCAGCGAATATGGAGCAACTATTGTTATATGTATATTTCGTGACCAGGGAGCCGAGAATCGTCGAAATATCAATTTACACGAAATGAAATATTTTTGTGATATTCTTGTTCCCCACGCTCCAAACTGCTCTTAAATAGCATTTGCAGCAAATTTGGAGCAACTTTTGTTATATGTATATTTCGTTACCAGGGAGTCGAGAATCGTCGAAATATCGACATACACGTAATGAAACATTTTTATGATATTCATGTTCCCCGCGCTCCAAACTGCTCGAAAATAGCATTTGAGGCGAATTTGGAGCAACGTTTGGTATATGTATATTTCGTGACCAGGGAGCTGAGAATCGTCGAAATATCGACTTACACGAAATGAAATATTTTTGTGATATTCTTGTTTACCTTACTCCAAACTGCTCTTGTATAACTTTTGCAGCGAATTTGGAGCAACTTTTGTTCCGAGTATATTTAGTGTCCAGGGAGCCGAGAATCGTCGAAATATCGACTTACACGAAATGAAAAATTTTTGTGATATTCTTGTTCCCCACACTCCAAACTTGTCGTATATAGCGTTTGCAGCGAATTTCGAGCAACGTTTGTTAGGATAATATATTTCGTGTCCAGGGAGCTGAGGAGCCTCGAAAAATCAAATTACGGGAAATGAAAAATGTTTGTGATATTCTTGTTCCCCACGCTCCAAACTGCTCTAAAATAGCATTTGCAGCGAATATGGAGCAACTCTTGTTATATGCATTTTTCGTATCCAGGGAGCCGAGAATCGTCGAAATAGCAACTTACACGAAATGAAATATTTTTGTGATATTCTTGTTCCCCACGCTCCAAACTGCTCGTAAATAGCATTTGCAGCGAATTTGGAGCAACTTTTGTAATATGTATATTTCGTTATCAGGGAGCCGAGAATCGTCGAAATATCGACTTACACGAAATGAAATATTTTTGTGATATTCTTGTTCCCCACACTCCAAACTTCTCGTATTTAGCTTTTGCAGCGAATTTGGAGCAACTTTTGTTCTGAGAATATTTCGTGTCCAGGGAAACGCGAATCGTCGAGAAATCGACTTAAACTTAGTGATACATTTTCGTGAGAATCTTCTTCCCCGCACTCCAAACTATTCGCTTTTAGCTTATGCAGCGAATTTGGAGCAACTTTTGTTCTGAGAATATTTCGTGTCCAGGCAGCTGAGAATCGTCGTAAAATCGACTTACACGTAATGAAACATTTTTATGATATTCTTGTTCCCCATGCTCCAAACTGCTCGTATTTGCAGCGAATTTGGACCAACTTTTGTGATATATATTTTCGTGTCCAGGGAGCCGAGAATCGTCGAAATATCAACTTACACGAAATGAAATATTTTTGTGATATTCTTGTTCCCCTCTCTCCAAAGTGCTCGTACATAGCATTTGCAGCGAATTTGGAGCAACTTTTGTTATATGTATATTTCGTTACCAGGGAGTCGAGAATCGTCGAAATATCGACTTACACGAAATGAAACATTTTTATGATATTCTTGTTCCCCGCGCTCCAAACTGCTCGAAAATAGCATTTGAGGCGAATTTGGAGCAACGTTTAATATATGTATATTTCGTGACCAGGGAGCTGAGAATCGTCGAAATATCGACTTACACGAAATGAAATATTTTTGTGATATTCGTGTTTACCTTACTCCAAACTGCTCTTATATAGCTTTTGCAGCGAATTTGGAGCAACTTTTGTTCAGAGTATATTTAGTGTCCAGGGAGCCGAGAATTGTGGAAATATCGACTGACACGAAATGAAAAATTTTTGTGATATTCTTGTTCCCCACACTCCAAACTTCTCGTTATAGCTTTTGCAGCGAATTTGGAGCGTTTGTTAGGATAATATATTTCGTGTCCAGGGAGCTGAGAATCCTCGAAAAATCGACTTACGCGAAATGAAAAATGTTTGTAATATTCTTGTTCCCCACGCTGCAAACTGCTCTTATATAGCTTTTGCAGCGAATTTGGAGCAACTTTTGTTCCGAGTATATTTAGTGTCCAGGGAGCCGAGAATCGTCGAAATATTGACTTACACGAAATGAAAAATTTTTGTGATATTCTTGTTCCCCACACTCCAAACTTGTCGTATATAGCTTTTGCAGCGAATTTGGAGCAACGTTTGTTAGGATAATATATTTGGTGTCCAGGGAGCTGAGGATCCTCGAAAAAACAAATTACGCGAAATGAAAAATGTTTGTGATATTCTTGTTCCCCACGCTCCAAACTGCTCGTAAATATCATTTGCAACGAATATGGAGCAACTATTGTTATATGTATATTTCGTGACTCGGGAGCCGAGAATCGTCGAAATATCAACTTACACGAAATGAAATATTTTTGTGATATTCTTGTTCCCCACGCTCCAAACTGCTCGTAAATAGCATTTGCAGCAAATTTGTTGCAACTTTGGTTATATGTATATTTCGTTACCAGGGAGTCGAGAATCCTCGAAATATCGACTTACACGTAATGAAACATTTTTATGATATTCTTGTTCCCCGCGCTCCAAACTGCTCGTAAATAGCATTTGAGGCGAATTTGGAGCAACTTTTGGTATATATATATTTCGTGACCAGGGAGCCGAGAATTGTCGAAATATCGACTTACACGTAAAGAAACATTTTTATGATATTCTTGTTCCCCGCGCTCCAAACTGCTCGTAAATAGCATTTGAGGCGAATTTGGAGCAACTTTTGGTATATGTATATTTCGTGACCAGGGAGCCGAGAATATCGACTTACACGTGAAGAAACATTTTTATGATATTCTTGTTCCCCGCGCTCCAAACTGCTCGATAATAGCATTTGAGGCGAATTTGGAGCAACGTTTGGTATATGTATATTTCGTGACCAGGGAGCTGAGAATCGTCGAAATATCGACTTACACTAAATGAAATACTTTTGTGATATTCTTGTTTACCTTACTCCAAACTGCTCTTATATAGCTTTTGCAGCGAATTTGGAGCAACTTTTGTTCAGAGTATATTTAGTGTCCAGGGAGCCGAGAATCGTGGAAATATCGACTTACACGAAATGAAAAATTTTTGTGATATTCTTGTTCCCCACACTCCAAACTTCTCGTATATAGCTTTTGCAGCGAATTTGATGCGTTTGTTAGAATAATATATTTCGTGTCCAGGGAGCTGAGAATCCTCGAAAAATCGACTTACGCGAAATGAAAAATGTTTGTAATATTCTTGTTCCCCACGCTCCAAACTGCTCGTATATAGCAATTGCAGCGAATTTGGAGCAACTTTTGGTATATGTATTTTTCGTGTCCAGGGAGCCGAGAATCGTCGAAATATCAACTTACACGAAATGAAATATTTTTGTGATATTCTTGTTCCCCACGCTCCAAACTGCTCGTAAATAGCATTTGAGGCGAATTTGGAGCAACTTTTGGTAAATGTATATTTCGTGACCAGGGAGCCGAGAATTGTCGAAATATCGACTTACACGTAAAGAAACATTTTATGATATTCTTGTTCCCCGCGCTCCAAACTGCTCCATAATAGCATTTGAGGCGAATTTGGAGCAACGTTTGGTATATGTATATTTCGTGACCAGGGAGCTGAGAATCGTCGAAAAATCGACTTACACGAAATGAAATATTTTTGTGATATTCTTGTTTACCTTACTCCAAACTGCTCTTATATAGCTTTTGCAGCGAATTGGAGCAACTTCTGTTCAGAGTATATTTAGTGTCCAGGGAGCCGAGAATCGTGGAAATATCGACTTATACGAAATGAAAAATTTTTGTGATATTCTTGTTCCCCACACTCCAAACTTCTCGTATATAGCTTTTGCAGCGAATTTGGAGCGTTTTTTTAGGATAATATATTTCGTGTCCAAGGAGCTGAGAATCCTCGAAAAATCGACTTACGCGAAATGAAAAATGTATGTAATATTCTTGTTCCCCACGCTCCAAACTGCTCGTATATAGCATTTGCAGCGAATTTGGAGCAACTTTTGTTATATGTATTTTTCGTGTCCAGGGAGCCGAGAATCCTCGAAATATCAACTTACACGAAATGAAATATTTTTGTGATATTCTTGTTCCCCACGCTCCAAACTGCTCGTAAATAGCATTTGCAGCGAATTTGGAGCAACTTTTATTATATGTATATTTCGTTATCAGGGAGCCGAGAATCGTCGAAATATCGACTTACACGAAATGAAAAATTTTTGTGATATTCTTGTTCCCCACACTCCAAACTTGTCGTATATAGCTTTTGCAGCGAATTTGGAGCAACGTTTGTTAGGATAATATATTTCGTGTCCAGGGAGCTGAGGATCCTCGAAAAATCAAATTACGCGAAATGAAAAATGTTTGTGATATTCTTGTTCCCTACGCTCCAACCTGCTCGTAAATAGCATTTGCAGCGAATATGGAGCAACTATTGTTATATGTATATTTCGTGACCAGGGAGCCGAGAATCGTCGAAATATCGACTTACACGAAATGAAATATTTTTGTGATATTCTTGTTCCCCACACTCCAACTGCTCGTATATAGCTTTTGCAGCGAATTTGGAGCAACTTTTGTTCAGAGTATATTTAGTGTCCAGGGAGCCGAGAATCGTCGAAATATCAACTTACACGAAATGAAAAATTTTTGTGATATTCTTGTTCCCCACACTCCAAACTTGTCGTATATAGCTTTTGCAGTGAATTTGGAGCAACGTTTGTTAGGATAATATATTTCGTGTCCAGGGAGCTGAGGATCCTCGAAAAATCAAATTACGCGAAATGAAAAATGTTTGTGATATTCTTGTTCTTCACGCTCCAAACTGCTCGTAAATAGCATTTGCAGCGAATTTGGAGCAACTATTGTTATATGTATATTTCGTGACCAGGGAGCCGAGAATCGTCGAAATATCAACTTACACGAAATGAAATATTTTAGTGATATTCTTGTACCCCACGCTCCAAACTGCTCGAAAATGGCATTTGCAGCAAACTTGGAGCAACTTTTGTTATATGTATATTTCGTTACCAGGGAGTCGAGAATCGTCGAAATATCGACTTACACGTAATGAAACATTTTTATGATATTCTTCTTCCCCGCGCTCCAAACTGCTCGAAAATAGCATTTGAGGCGAATTTGGAGCAACGTTTGGTATATGTATATTTCGTGACCAGGGAGCTGAGATTCGTCGAAATATCGACTTAAACGAAATGAAATATTTTTGTGATATTCTTGTTTACCTTACTCCAAACTGCTCTTATATAGCTTTTGCAGCGAATTTGGAGCAACTTTTGTTGAGAGTATATTTAGTGTCCTGGGAGCCGAGATTCGTGGAAATATCGACTGACATGAAATGAAAAATTTTTGTGATATTCTTGTTCCCCACACTCCAAACTTCTGGTATATAGCTTTTGCAGCGAATTTGGAGCGTTTGTTAGGATAATTTATTTCGTGTCCAGGGAGCTGAGAATCCTCGAAAAATCGACTTACGCGAAATGAAAAATGTTTGTAATATTCTTGTTCCCCACGCTCCAAACTGCTCGTATATAGCATTTGCAGCGAATTTGGAGCAACTTTTGTTAGATGTATTTTTCGTGTCCAGGGAGCCGAGAATCGTCGAAATATCGACTTACTCGAAATTTTTGTGATATTCTTGTTTACCTTACTCCAAACTGCTCTTATATAGCTTTTGCAGCGAATTTGGAGCAACTTTTGTTCAGAGTATATTTAGTGTCCAGGGAGCCGAGAATCGTCGAAATATCGACTTACACGAAATGAAAAATTTTTGTGATATTCTTGTTCCCCACACTCCAAACTACTCGTATATAGCATTTGCAGCGAATTTGGAGCGACTTTATTTATATGTATTTTTCATGTCCAGGGAGCCGAGAATCGTCGAAATATCAACTTACACGAAATGAAATATTTTTGTGATATTCTTGTTCCCCTCTCTCCAAACTGCTCGTACATAGCATTTGCAGCGAATTTGGAGCAACTTTTGTTATATGTATATTTCGTTACCAGGGAGTCGAGAATCGTCGACATATCGACTTACACGTAATGAAACATTTTTATGATATTCTTGTTCCCCACACTCCAAACTGCTCGTAAATAGCATTTGCAGCGAATTTGGAGCAACTTTTGGTATATCGACTTACACGTAATGAAACATTTTTATGATATTCTTCTTCCCCGCGCTCCAAACTGCTCGAAAATAGCATTTGAGGCGAATTTGGAGCGTTTGTTAGGATAATATATTTCGTGTCCAGGGAGCTGAGACACCTCGAAAAATCGACTTACGCGAAATGAAACATTTTTGTAATATTCTTGTTCCGCACGCTCCAAACTGCTCGTATATAGCATTTAAGCGAATTTGGAGCAACTTTTGTTAGGATAATATATTTCGTGTCCAGGGAGCTGAGAATCCTCGAAAAATCGAATTACGCGAAATGAAAAATTTTTGTGATATTCTTGTTCCCCACGCTCCAAACTGCACGTAAATAGCATTTGCAGCGAATATGGAGCAACTATTGTTATATGTATATTTCGTGACCAGGGAGCCGAGAATCGTCGAAATATCAACTTACACGAAATCATATATTTTAGTGATATTCTTGTTCCCCACGCTCCAAACTGCTCGTAAATAGCATTTGCAGCAAACTTGGAGCAACTTTTGTTATATGTATATTTCGTTACCAGGGAGTCGAGAATCGTCGAAATATCGACTTACACGTAATGAAACATTTTTATGATATTCTTGTTCCCCGCGCTCCAAATTGCTCGAAAATAGCATTTGAGGCGAATTTGGAGCAACGTTTGGTATATGTATATTTCGTGACCAGGGAGCTGAGAATCGTCGAAATATCGACTTACACGAAATGAAATATTTTTGTGATATTCTTGTTTACCTTACTCCAAACTGCTCTTATATAGCTTTTGCAGCGAATTTGGAGCAACTTTTGTTGAGAGTATATTTAGTGTCCAGGGAGCCGAGATTCGTGGAAATATCGACTGACACGAAATGAAAAATTTTTGTGATATTCTTGTTCCCCACACTCCAAACTTCTCGTATATAGCTATAGCTGCGAATTTGGAGCGTTTGTTAGGATAATATATTTCGTGTCCAGGGAGCTGAGAATCCTCGAAAAATCGACTTACGCGAAATGAAAAATGTTTGTAATATTCTTGTTCCCCACGCTGCAAACTGCTCGTATATAGCATTTGCAGGGAATTTGGAGCAACTTTTGTTATATGTATTTTTCGTGTCCAGGGAGCCGAGAATCGTCGAAATATCGACTTACACGTAATGAAACATTTTTATGTTATTCTTGTTCCCCGCGCTCCAAACTGCTCAAAAATAGTATTTGAGGCGAATTTGGAGCGTTTGTTAGGATAATATATTTCGTTTCCAGGGAGCTGAGAATCCTCCAAAAATCGACTTACGCGAAATGAAAAATAATTGTGATATTCTTGTTCCCCACGCTCCAAACTACTCGTATATAGCATTTGCAGCGAACTTGGAGCAACTTTTGTTATATGTATTTTTCGTGTCCAGGGAGCCGAGAATCGTCGAAATATCGACTTACACGAAATGAAAAATTTTTGTGATATTCTTGTTCCCCACACTCCAAACTTGTCGTATATAGCTTTTGCAGCGAATTTGGAGCAACGTTTGTTAGGATAATATATTTCGTGTCCAGGGAGCTGAGGATCCTCGAAAAAACAAATTACGCGAAATGAAAAATGTTTGTGATATTCTTGTTCCCCACGCTCCAAACTGCTCGTAAATAGCATTTGCAGCGAATATGGAGCAACTATTGTTATATGTATATTTCGTGACCAGGGAGCCGAGAATCGTCGAAATATCAATTTACACGAAATGAAATATTTTTGTGATATTCTTGTTCCCCACGCTCCAAACTGCTCTTAAATAGCATTTGCAGCAAATTTGGAGCAACTTTTGTTATATGTATATTTCGTTACCAGGGAGTCGAGAATCGTCGAAATATCGACATACACGTAATGAAACATTTTTATGATATTCATGTTCCCCGCGCTCCAAACTGCTCGAAAATAGCATTTGAGGCGAATTTGGAGCAACGTTTGGTATATGTATATTTCGTGACCAGGGAGCTGAGAATCGTCGAAATATCGACTTACACGAAATGAAATATTTTTGTGATATTCTTGTTTACCTTACTCCAAACTGCTCTTATATAGCTTTT
Organism: Hymenopus coronatus; assembly: GCA_030762935.1. Taxonomy (NCBI): domain Eukaryota; kingdom Metazoa; phylum Arthropoda; class Insecta; order Mantodea; family Hymenopodidae; genus Hymenopus; species Hymenopus coronatus. Next base: position 163,877,229 of record CM060892.1, read on the forward strand.
GCAGCGAATTTGGAGCAACTTTTGTTATATGTATATTTCGCTATCAGGGAACCGAGAATCGTCGAAATATCGACTTACACGAAATGAAATATTTTTGTGATATTCTTGTTTACCTTACTCCAAACTGCTCTTGTATAGCTTTTGCAGCGAATTTGGAGCAACTTTTGTTCCGAGTATATTTAGTGTCCAGGGAGCCGAGAATCGTCGAAATATCGACTTACACGAAATGAAAAATTTTTGTGATATTCTTGTTCCCCACACTCCAAACTTGTCGTATATAGCGTTTGCAGCGAATTTCGAGCAACGTTTGTTAGGATAATATATTTCGTGTCCAGGGAGCTGGGGAGCCTCGAAAAATCAAATTACGGGAAATGAAAAATGTTTGTGATATTCTTGTTCCCCACGCTCCAAACTGCTCTAAAATAGCATTTGCAGCGAATATGGAGCAACTCTTGTTATATGCATTTTTCGTATCCAGGGAGCCGAGAATCGTCGAAATAGCAACTTACACGAAATGAAATATTTTTGTGATATTCTTGTTCCCCACGCTCCAAACTGCTCGTAAATAGCATTTGCAGCGAATTTGGAGCAACTTTTGTAATATGTATATTTCGTTATCAGGGAGCCGAGAATCGTCGAAATATCGACTTACACGAAATGAAATATTTTTGTGATATTCTTGTTCCCCACACTCCAAACTTCTCGTATTTAGCTTTTGCAGCGAATTTGGAGCAACTTTTGTTCTGAGAATATTTCGTGTCCAGGGAAACGCGAATCGTCGAGAAATCGACTTAAACTTAGTGATACATTTTCGTGAGAATCTTCTTCCCCGCACTCCAAACTATTCGCTTTTAGCTTATGCAGCGAATTTGGAGCAACTTTTGTTCTGAGAATATTTCGTGTCCAGGCAGCTGAGAATCGTCGTAAAATCGACTTACACGTAATGAAACATTTTTATGATATTCTTGTTCCCCATGCTCCAAACTGCTCGTATTTGCAGCGAATTTGGACCAACTTTTGTGATATATATTTTCGTGTCCAGGGAGCCGAGAATCGTCGAAATATCAACTTACACGAAATGAAATATTTTTGTGATATTCTTGTTCCCCTCTCACCAAACTGCTCGTACATAGCATTTGCAGCGAATTTGGAGCAACTTTTGTTATATGTATATTTCGTTACCAGGGAGTCGAGAATCGTCGAAATATCGACTTACACGTAATGAAACATTTTTATGATATTCTTGTTCCCCGCGCTCCAAACTGCTCGAAAGCGCTCCAAACTGCTCGAAAATAGCATTTGAGGCGAATTTGGAGCAACGTTTGATATATGTATATTTCGTGACCAGGGAGCTGAGAATCGTCGAAATATCGACTTACACGAAATGAAATATTTTTGTGATATTCGTGTTTACCTTACTCCAAACTGCTCTTATATAGCTTTTGCAGCGAATTTGGAGCAACTTTTGTTCAGAGTATATTTAGTGTCCAGGGAGCCGAGAATTGTGGAAATATCGACTGACACGAAATGAAAAATTTTTGTGATATTCTTGTTCCCCACACTCCAAACTTCTCGTTATAGCTTTTGCAGCGAATTTGGAGCGTTTGTTAGGATAATATATTTCGTGTCCAGGGAGCTGAGAATCCTCGAAAAATCGACTTACGCGAAATGAAAAATGTTTGTAATATTCTTGTTCCCCACGCTGCAAACTGCTCTTATATAGCTTTTGTAGCGAATTTGGAGCAACTTTTGTTCCGAGTATATTTAGTGTCCAGGGAGCCGAGAATCGTCGAAATATTGACTTACACGAAATGAAAAATTTTTGTGATATTCTTGTTCCCCACACTCCAAACTTGTCGTATATAGCTTTTGCAGCGAATTTGGAGCAACGTTTGTTAGGATAATATATTTGGTGTCCAGGGAGCTGAGGATCCTCGAAAAATCAAATTACGCGAAATGAAAAATGTTTGTGATATTCTTGTTCCCCACGCTCCAAACTGCTCGTAAATATCATTTGCAACGAATATGGAGCAACTATTGTTATATGTATATTTCGTGACTCGGGAGCCGAGAATCGTCGAAATATCAACTTACACGAAATGAAATATTTTTGTGATATTCTTGTTCCCCACGCTCCAAACTGCTCGTAAATAGCATTTGCAGCAAATTTGTTGCAACGTTGGTTATATGTATATTTCGTTACCAGGGAGTCGAGAATCCTCGAAATATCGACTTACACGTAATGAAACATTTTTATGATATTCTTGTTCCCCGCGCTCCAAACTGCTCGTAAATAGCATTTGAGGCGAATTTGGAGCAACTTTTGGTATATATATATTTCGTGACCAGGGAGCCGAGAATTGTCGAAATATCGACTTACACGTAAAGAAACATTTTTATGATATTCTTGTTCCCCACACTCCAAACTTGTCGTATATAGCGTTTGCAGCGAATTTCGAGCAACGTTTGTTAGGATAATATATTTCGTGTCCAGGGAGCTGAGGAGCCTCGAAAAATCAAATTACGGGAAATGAAAAATGTTTGTGATATTCTTGTTCCCCACGCTTCAAACTGCTCTAAAATAGCATTTGCAGCGAATTTGGAGCAACTTTTGTTATATGTATTTTTCGTGTCCAGGGAGCCGAGAATCCTCGAAATATCAACTTACACGAAATGAAATATTTTTGTGATATTCTTGTTCCCCACGCTCCAAACTGCTCGTAAATAGCATTTGCAGCGAATTTGGAGCAACTTTTATTATATGTATATTTCGTTATCAGGGAGCCGAGAATCGTCGAAATATCGACTTACACGAAATGAAAAATTTTTGTGATATTCTTGTTCCCCACACTCCAAACTTCTCGTTATAGCTTTTGCAGCGAATTTGGAGCGTTTGTTAGGATAATATATTTCGTGTCCAGGGAGCTGAGAATCCTCGAAAAATCGACTTACGCGAAATGAAAAATGTTTGTAATATTCTTGTTCCCCACGCTGCAAACTGCTCTTATATAGCTTTTGCAGCGAATTTGGAGCAACTTTTGTTCCGTGTATATTTAGTGTCCAGGGAGCCGAGAATCGTCGAAATATTGACTTACACGAAATGAAAAATTTTTGTGATATTCTTGTTCCCCACACTCCAAACTTGTCGTATATAGCTTTTGCAGCGAATTTGGAGCAACGTTTGTTAGGATAATATATTTGGTGTCCAGGGAGCTGAGGATCCTCGAAAAATCAAATTACGCGAAATGAAAAATGTTTGTGATATTCTTGTTCCCCACGCTCCAAACTGCTCGTAAATATCATTTGCAACGAATATGGAGCAACTATTGTTATATGTATATTTCGTGACTCGGGAGCCGAGAATCGTCGAAATATCAACTTACACGAAATGAAATATTTATGTGATATTCTTGTTTACCTTACTCCAAACTGCTCTTATATAGACTTTGCAGCGAATTTGGAGCAACTTTTGTTCAGAGTATATTTAGTGTCCAGGGGGCCGAGAATCGTGGAAATATCGACTTACACGAAATGAAAAATATTTGTGATATTCTTGTTTCCCACACTCCAAACTTCTCGTATATAGCTTTTGCAGCGAATTTGGTGCGTTTGTTAGAATAATATATTTCGTGTCCAGGGAGCTGAGAATCCTCGAAAAATCGACTTACGCGAAATGAAAAATGTTTGTAATATTCTTGTTCCCCACGCTCCAAACTGCGAATTTGGAGCAACTTTTGGTATATGTATTTTTCGTGTCCAGGGAGCCGAGAATCGTCGAATTATCAACTTACACCAAATGAAATATTTTTGTGATATTCTTGTTCCCCACGCTCCAAACTGCTCGTAAATAGCATTTGAGGCGAATTTGGAGCAACTTTTGGTAAATGTATATTTCGTGACCAGGGAGCCGAGAATTTTCGAAATATCGACTTACACGTAAAGAAACATTTTATGATATTCTTGTTCCCCGCGCTCCAAACTGCTCGATAATAGCATTTGAGGCGAATTTGGAGCAACGTTTGGTATATGTATATTTCGTGACCAGGGAGCTGAGATTCGTCGAAAAATCGACTTACATGAAATGAAATATTTTTGTGATATTCTTGTTTACCTTACTCCAAACTGCTCTTATATAGCTTTTGCAGCGAATTGGAGCAACTTTTGTTCAGAGTATATTTAGTGTCAGGGAGCCGAGAATCGTGGAAATATCGACTTACACGAAATGAAAAATTTTTGTGATATTCTTGTTCCCCACACTCCAAACTTCTCGTATATAGCTTTTGCAGCGAATTTGGAGCGTTTTTTTAGGATAATATATTTCGTGTCCAGGGAGCTTAGAATCCTCGAAAAATCGACTTACGCGAAATGAAAAATGTTTGTAATATTCTTGTTCCCCACGCTGCAAACTGCTCTTATATAGCTTTTGCAGCGAATTTGGAGCAACTTTTGTTCCGAGTATATTTAGTGTCCAGGGAGCCGAGAATCGTCGAAATATTGACTTACACGAAATGAAAAATTTTTGTGATATTCTTGTTCCCCACACTCCAAACTTGTCGTATATAGCTTTTGCAGCGAATTTGGAGCAACGTTTGTTAGGATAATATATTTGGTGTCCAGGGAGCTGAGGATCCTCGAAAAATCAAATTACGCGAAATGAAAAATGTTTGTGATATTCTTGTTCCCCACGCTCCAAACTGCTCGTAAATATCATTTGCAACGAATATGGAGCAACTATTGTTATATGTATATTTCGTGACTCGGGAGCCGAGAATCTTCGAAATATCAACTTACACGAAATGAAATATTTTTGTGATATTCTTGTTCCCCACGCTCCAAACTGCTCGTAAATAGCATTTGCAGCAAATTTGTTGCAACTTTTGGTATATGTATATTTCGTGACCAGGGAGCCGAGAATATCGACTTACACGTGAAGAAACATTTTTATGATATTCTTGTTCCCCGCGCTCCAAACTGCTCGATAATAGCATATGAGGCGAATTTGGAGCAACGTTTGGTATATGTATATTTAGTGTCCAGGGAGCCGAGAATCGTGGAAATATCGACTTACACGAAATGAAAAATATTTGTGATATTCTTGTTTCCCACACTCCAAACTTCTCGTATATAGCTTTTGCAGCGAATTTGGTGCGTTTGTTAGTATAATATATTTCGTGTCCAGGGAGCTGAGAATCCGAAAAATCGACTTACGCGAAATGAAAAATGTTTGTAATATTCTTGTTCCCCACGCTCCAAACTGCGAATTTGGAGCAACTTTTGTTATATGTATTTTTCGTGTCCAGGGAGCCGAGAATCCTCGAAATATCAACTTACACGAAATGAAATATTTTTGTGATATTCTTGTTCCCCACGCTCCAAACTGCTCGTAAATAGCATTTGCAGCGAATTTGGAGCAACTTTTATTATATGTATATTTCGTTATCAGGGAGCCGAGAATCGTCGAAATATCGACTTACACGAAATGAAAAATTTTTGTGATATTCTTGTTCCCCACACTCCAAACTTGTCGTATATAGCTTTTGCAGCGAATTTGGAGCAACGTTTGTTAGGATAATATATTTGGTGTCCAGGGAGCTGAGGATCCTCGAAAAATCAAATTACGCGAAATGAAAAATGTTTGTGATATTCTTGTTCCCCACGCTCCAAACTGCTCGTAAATATCATTTGCAACGAATATGGAGCAACTATTGTTATATGTATATTTCGTGACTCGGGAGCCGAGAATCGTCGAAATATCAACTTACACGAAATGAAATATTTTTGTGATATTCTAGTTCCCCACGCTCCAAACTGCTCGTAAATAGCATTTGCAGCAAATTTGTTGCAACTTTGGTTATATGTATATTTCGTTACCAGGGAGTCGAGAATCCTCGAAATATCGACTTACACGTAATGAAACATTTTTATGATATTCTTGTTCCCCGCGCTCCAAACTGCTCGTAAATAGCATTTGAGGCGAATTTGGAGCAACTTTTGGTATATATATATTTCGTGACCAGGGAGCCGAGAATTGTCGAAATATCGACTTACACGTAAAGAAACATTTTTATGATATTCTTGTTCACCGCGCTCCAAACTGCTCGTAAATAGCATTTGAGGCGAATTTGGAGCAACTTTTGGTATATGTATATTTCGTGACCAGGGAGCCGAGAATATCGACTTACACGTGAAGAAACAATTTTATGATATTCTTGTTCCCCGCGCTCCAAACTGCTCGATAATAGCATTTGAGGCGAATTTGGAGCAACGTTTGGTATATGTATATTTCGTGACCAGGGAGCTGAGAATCGTCGAAATATCGACTTACACGAAATGAAATACTTTTGTGATATTCTTGTTTACATTACTCCAAACTGCTCTTATATAGCTTTTGCAGCGAATTTGGAGCAACTTTTGTTCAGAGTATATTTAGTGTCCAGGGAGCCGAGAATCGTTGAAATATCGACTTACACGAAATGAAAAATTTTTGTGATATTCTTGTTCCCCACACTCCAAACTTCTCGTATATAGCTTTTGCAGCGAATTTGGAGCGTTTGTTAGGATAATATATTTCGTGTCCAGGGAGCTGAGAATCCTCAAAAAATCGACTTACGCGAAATGAAAAATTCTTGTAATATTCTTGTTCCCCGCGCTCCAAACTGCTCGAAAATAGCATTTGAGGCGAATTTGGAGCAACGTTTGGTATATGTATATTTCGTGACCAGGGAGCTGAGAATCGTCGAAATATCGACTTACACGAAATGAAATATTTTTGTGATATTCTTGTTTACCTTAATCCAAACTGCTCTTATATAGCTTTTGCAGCGAATTTGGAGCAACTTTTGTTCAGAGTATATTTAGTGTCCAGGGGGCCGAGAATCGTGGAAATATCGACTTACACGAAATGAAAAATATTTGTGATATTCTTGTTTCCCACACTCCAAACTTCTCGTATATAGCTTTTGCAGCGAATTTGGTGCGTTTGTTAGAATAATATATTTCGTGTCCAGGGAGCTGAGAATCCTCGAAAAATCGACTTACGCGAAATGAAAAATGTTTGTAATATTCTTGTTCCCCACGCTCCAAACTGCTCGTATATAGCATTTGCAGCGAATTTGGAGCAACTTTTGGTATATGTATTTTTCGTGTCCAGGGAGCCGAGAATCGTCGAAATATCAACTTACACGAAATGAAATATTTTTGTGATATTCTTGTTCCCCACGCTCCAAACTGCTCGTAAATAGCATTTGAGGCGAATTTGGAGCAACTTTTGGTAAATGTATATTTCGTGACCAGGGAGCCGAGAATTGTCGAAATATCGACTTACACGTAAAGAAACATTTTATGATATTCTTGTTCCCCGCGCTCCAAACTGCTCGATAATAGCATTTGAGGCGAATTTGGAGCAACGTTTGGTATATGTATATTTCGTGACCAGGGAGCTGAGAATCGTCGAAAAATCGACTTACACGAAATGAAATATTTTTGTGATATTCTTGTTTACCTTACTCCAAACTGCTCTTATATAGCTTTTGCAGCGAATTGGAGCAACTTTTGTTCAGAGTATATTTAGTGTCCAGGGAGCCGAGAATCGTGGAAATATCGACTTACACGAAATGAAAAATTTTTGTGATATTCTTGTTCCCCACACTCCAAACTTCTCGTATATAGCTTTTGCAGCGAATTTGGAGCGTTTTTTTAGGATAATATATTTCGTGTCCAGGGAGCTGAGAATCCTCGAAAAATCGACTTACGCGAAATTAAAAATGTATATAATATTCTTGTTCCCCACGCTCCAAACTGCTCGTATATAGCATTTGCAGCGAATTTGGAGCAACTTTTGTTATATGTATTTTTCGTGTCCAGGGAGCCGAGAATCCTCGAAATATCAACTTACACGAAATGAAATATTTTTGTGATATTCTTGTTCCCCACGCTCCAAACTGCTCGTAAATAGCATTTGCAGCGAATTTGGAGCAACTTTTATTATATGTATATTTCGTTATCAGGGAGCCGAGAATCGTCGAAATATCGACTTACACGAAATGAAAAATTTTTGTGATATTCTTGTTCCCCACGCTCCAAACTGCTAGTAAATAGCATTTGCAGCGAATTTGGAGCAACTTTTGGTATATGTATATTTCGTGACCAGGAAGCCGAGAATTGTCGAAATATCGACTTACACGTAATGAAACATTTTTATGTTATTCTTGTTCCCCGCGCTCCAAACTGCTCGAAAATAGCATTTGAGGCGAATTTGGAGAGTTTGTTAGGATAATATATTTCGTGTCCAGGGAGCTGAGACACCTCGAAAAATCGACTTACGCGAAATGAAAAATTTTTGTAATATTCTTCTTCCGCACGCTCCAAACTGCTCGTATATAGCATTTGCAGCGAATTTGGAGCAACTTTTGTTAGGATAATATATTTCGTGTCCAGGGAGCTGAGAATCCTCGAAAAATCGAATTACGCGAAATGAAAAATTTTTGTGATATTCCTGTTTCCCACGCTCCAAGCTGCTCGTATATAGCTTTTGCAGCGAATTTGGAGCGTTTGTTAGGATAATATATTTCGTGTCCAGGGAGCTGAGAATCCTCGAAAAATCGACTTACGCGAAATGAAAAATGTTTGTAATATTCTTGTTCTCTACGCTGCAAACTGCTCGTATATAGCATTTGCAGGGAATTTGGAGCAACTTTTGTTATATGTATTTTTCGTGTCCAGGGAGCCGAGAATCGTCGAAATATCAACTTACACGAAATGAAATATTTTTGTGATATTCTTGTTCCCCACGCTCCAAACTGCTCGTAAATAGCATTTGCAGCGAATTTGGAGCAACTTTTGTTATATGTATATTTCGTTACCAGGGAGCCGAGAATCGTAGAAATATCGACTTACACGTAATGAAACATTTTTATGATATTCTTGTTCCCCGCGCTCCAACCTGCTCGTAAATAGCATTTGAGGCGAATTTGGAGCAACTTTTGTTATATGTATATTTCGTGACCAGGGAGCTGAGAATCGTCGAAATATCGACTTACACGAAATGAAATATTTTTGTGATATTCGTGTTTACCTTACTCCAAACTGCTCTTAAATAGCTTTTGCACCGAATTTGGAGCAACTTTTGTTCAGAGTATATTTAGTGTCCAGGGAGCCGAGAATTGTGGAAATATCGACTGACACGAAATGAAAAATTTTTGTAATATTCTTGTTCCCCACACTCCAAACTTCTCGTTATAGCTTTTGCAGCGAATTTGGAGCGTTTGTTAGGATAATATATTTGGTGTCCAGGGAGCTGAGGATCCTCGAAAAATCAAATTACGCGAAATGAAAAATGTTTGTGATATTCTTGTTCCCCACGCTCCAAACTGCTCGTAAATATCATTTGCAACGAATATGGAGCAACTATTGTTATATGTATATTTCGTGACTCGGGAGCCGAGAATCGTCGAAATATCAACTTACACGAAATGAAATATTTATGTGATATTCTTGTTTACCTTACTCCAAACTGCTCTTATATAGTTTTTGCAGCGAATTTGGAGCAACTTTTGTTCAGAGTATATTTAGTGTCCAGGGGGCCGAGAATCGTGGAAATATCGACTTACACGAAATGAAAAATATTTGTGATATTCTTGTTTCCCACACTCCAAACTTCTCGTATATAGCTTTTGCAGCGAATTTGGTGCGTTTGTTAGAATAATATATTTCGTGTCCAGGGAGCTGAGAATCCTCGAAAAATCGACTTACGCGAAATGAAAAATGTTTGTAATATTCTTGTTCCCCACGCTCCAAACTGCGAATTTGGAGCAACTTTTGGTATATGTATTTTTCGTGTCCAGGGAGCCGAGAATCGTCGAATTATCAACTTACACCAAATGAAATATTTTTGTGATATTCTTGTTCCCCACGCTACAAACTGCTCGTAAATAGCATTTGAGGCGAATTTGGAGCAACTTTTGGTAAATGTATATTTCGTGACCAGGGAGCCGAGAATTTTCGAAATATCGACTTACACGTAAAGAAACATTTTATGATATTCTTGTTCCCCGCGCTCCAAACTGCTCGATAATAGCATTTGAGGCGAATTTGGAGCAACGTTTGGTATATGTATATTTCGTGACCAGGGAGCTGAGATTCGTCGAAAAATCGACTTACATGAAATGAAATATTTTTGTGATATTCTTGTTTACCTTACTCCAAACTGCTCTTATATAGCTTTTGCAGCGAATTGGAGCAACTTTTGTTCAGAGTATATTTAGTGTCAGGGAGCCGAGAATCGTGGAAATATCGACTTACACGAAATGAAAAATTTTTGTGATATTCTTGTTCCCCACACTCCAAACTTCTCGTATATAGCTTTTGCAGCGAATTTGGAGCGTTTTTTTAGGATAATATATTTCGTGTCCAGGGAGCTGAGAATCCTCGAAAAATCGACTTACGCGAAATGAAAAATGTTTGTAATATTCTTGTTCCCCACGCTGCAAACTGCTCTTATATAGCTTTTGCAGCGAATTTGGAGCGTTTTTTTAGGATAATATATTTCGTGTCCAGGGAGCTGAGAATCCTCGAAAAATCGACTTACGCGAAATGAAAAATGTATATAATATTCTTGTTCCCCACGCTCCAAACTGCTCGTATATGCGAATTTGGAGCAACTTTTGTTATATGTATTTTTCGTGACCAGGGAGCCGAGAATCCTCGAAATATCAACTTACACGAAATGAAATATTTTTGTGATATTCTTGTTCCCCACGCTCCAAACTGCTCGTAAATAGCATTTACAGCGAATTTGGAGCAACTTTTATTATATGTATATTTCGTTATCAGGGAGCCGAGAATCGTCGAAATATCGACTTACACGAAATGAAAAATTTTTGTGATATTGTTGTTCCCCACACTCCAAACTTGTCGTATATAGCTTTTGCAGCGAATTTGGAGCAACGTTTGTTAGGATAATATATTTCGTGTCCAGGGAGCTGAGGATCCTCGAAAAATCGAATTACGCGAAATGAAAAATGTTTGTGATATTCTTGTTCCCTACGCTCCAACCTGCTCTTAAATAGCATTTGCAGCGAATATGGAGCAACTATTGTTATATGTATATTTCGTGACTCGGGAGCCGAGAATCGTCGAAATATCAACTTACACGAAATGAAATATTTTTGTGATATTCTTGTTCCCCACGCTCCAAACTGCTCGTAAATAGCATTTGCAGCGAATTTGGAGCAACTTTTGGTATATGTATATTTCGTGACCAGGGAGCCGAGAATTGTCGAAATATCGACTTACACGTAATGAAACATTTTTATGTTATTCTTGTTCCCCGCGCTCCAAACTGCTCGAAAATAGCATTTGAGGCGAATTTGGAGCGTTTGTTAGGATAATATATTTCGTGTCCAGGGAGCTGAGACACCTCGAAAAATCGACTTACGCGAAATGAAAAATTTTTGTAATATTCTTCTTCCGCACGCTCCAAACTGCTCGTATATAGCATTTGCAGCGAATTTGGAGCAACTTTTGTTAGGATAATATATTTCGTGTCCAGGGAGCTGAGAATCCTCGAAAAATCGAATTACGCGAAATGAAAAATTTTTGTGATATTCCTGTTTCCCACGTTCCAAGCTGCTCGTATATAGCTTTTGCAGCGAATTTGGAGCGTTTGTTAGGATAATATATTTCGTGTCCAGGGAGCTGAGAATCCTCGAAAAATCGACTTACGCGAAATGAAAAATGTTTGTAATATTCTTGTTCCCCACGCTGCAAACTGCTCGTATATAGCATTTGCAGGGAATTTGGAGCAACTTTTGTTATATGTATTTTTCGTGTCCAGGGAGCCGAGAATCGTCGAAATATCAACTTACACGAAATGAAATATTTTTGTGATATTCTTGTTCCCCACCCTCCAAACTGCTCGTAAATAGCATTTGCAGCGAATTTGGAGCAACTTTTGGTATATGTATATTTCGTGACCAGGGAGCCGAGAATTGTCGAAATATCGACTTACACGTAATGAAACATTTTTATGTTATTCTTGTTCCCCGCGCTCCAAACTGCTCGAAAATAGTATTTGAGGCGAATTTGGAGCGTTTGTTAGGATAATATATTTCGTTTCCAGGGAGCTGAGAATCCTCGAAAAATCGAATTACGCGAAATGAAAAATTTTTGTGATATTCCTGTTTCCCACGCTCCAAACTGCTCGTAAATAGCATTTGTAGTGAATTTGGAGCAACTTTTGTTATATGTATATTTCGTTACCAGGGAGCCGAGAATCGTAGAAATATCGACTTACACGTAATGAAATATTTTTATGATATTCTTGTTCCCCGCGCTCCAACCTGCTCGTAAATAGCATTTGAGGCGAATTTGGAGCAACTTTTGTTATATGTATATTTCGTGACCAGGGAGCTGAGAACCGGCGAAATATCGACTTAGGCGAAATGAAAAAATTTTGTGATATTCTTGTTCCCCACACTCCAAACTGCTCGTATATAGCTTTTGCAGCGAATTTGGAGCATCTTTTGTTCAGAGTATATTTAGTGTCCTGGGAGCCGAGAATCGTGGAAATATCGACTGACACGAAATGAAAAATTTTTAGATATTCTTGTTCCCCACACTCCAAACTTCTCGTTATAGCTTTTGCAGCGAATTTGGAGCGTTTGTTAGGATAATATATTTCGTGTCCAGGGAGCTGAGAATCCTCGAAAAATCGACTTACGCGAAATGAAAAATGTTTGTAATATTCTTGTTCCCCACGCTGCAAACTGCTCGTATATAGCATTTGCAGGGAATTTGGAGCAACTTTTGTTATATGTATTTTTCGTGTCCAGGGAGCCGAGAATCGTCGAAATATCAACTTACACGAAATGAAATATTTTTGTGATATTCTTGTTCCCCACGGTCCAAACTGCTCGTAAATAGCATTTGCAGCGAATTTGGAGCAACTTTTGGTATATGTATATTTCGTGACCAGGGAGCCGAGAATTGTCGAAATATCGACTTACACGTAATGAAACATTTTTATGATATTCTTGTTCCCCGCGCTCCAACCTGCTCATAAATAGCATTTGAGGCGAATTTGGAGCAACTTTTGTTATATGTATATTTCGTGACCAGGGAGCTGAGAACCGGCGAAATATCGACTTAGGCGAAATGAAAAAATTTTGTGATATTCTTGTTCCCCACACTCCAAACTGCTCGTATATAGCTTTTGCAGCGAATTTGGAGCAACTTTTGTTCAGAGTATATTTAGTGTCCAGGGAGCCGAGAATCGTCGAAATATCGACTTACACGAAATGAAAAATTTTTGTGATATTCTTGTTCCCCACACTCCAAACTTGTCGTATATAGCTTTTGCAACGAATTTGGAGCAACGTTTGTTAGGTTAATATATTTCGTGTCCAGGGAGCTGAGAATCCTCCAAAAATCGACTTACGCGAAATGAAAAATAATTGTGATATTCTTGTTCCCCACGCTCCAAACTACTCGTAAATAGCATTTGCAGCAAATTTGGAGCAACTTTTGTTATATGTATATTTCGTTACCAGGGAGTCGAGAATCGTCGAAATATCGACATACACGTAATGAAACATTTTTATGATATTCTTGTTCCCCGCGCTCCAAACTGCTCGAAAATAGCATTTGAGGCGAATTTGGAGCAACGTTTGGTATTTGTATATTTCGTGACCAGGGAGCTGAGAATCGTCGAAATATCGACTTACACGAAATGAAATATTTTTGTGATATTCTTGTTTACCTTACTCCAAACTGCTCTTATATAGCTTTTGCAGCGAATTTGGAGCAACTTTTGTTATATGTATATTTCGCTATCAGGGAACCGAGAATCGTCGAAATATCGACTTACACGAAATGAAATATTTTTGTGATATTCTTGTTTACCTTACTCCAAACTGCTCTTATATAGCTTTTGCAGCGAATTTGGAGCAACTTTTGTTCCGAGTATATTTAGTGTCCAGGGAGCCGAGAATCGTCGAAATATCGACTTACACGAAATGAAAAATTTTTGTGATATTCTTGTTCCCCACACTCCAAACTTGTCGTATATAGCGTTTGCAGCGAATTTCGAGCAACGTTTCTTAGGATAATATATTTCGTGTCCAGGGAGCTGAGGAGCCTCGAAAAATCAAATTACGGGAAATGAAAAATGTTTGTGATATTCTTGTTCCCCACGCTCCAAACTGCTCTAAAATAGCATTTGCAGCGAATATGGAGCAACTCTTGTTATATGCATTTTTCGTATCCAGGGAGCCGAGAATCGTCGAAATAGCAACTTACACGAAATGAAATATTTTTGTGATATTCTTGTTCCCCACGCTCCAAACTGCTCGTATATAGCTTTTGCAGCGAATTTGGAGCAACTTTTGTTCAGAGTATATTTAGTGTCCAGGGAGCCGAGAATAGTCGAAATATCGACTTACACGAAATGAAAAACTTTTGTGATATTCTTGTTCCCCACACTCCAAACTTCTCGTATATAGCTTTTGCAGCGAATTTGGAGCAACTTTTGTTCTGAGAATATTTAGTGTCCAGGGAAACGCGAATCGTCGAGAAATCGACTTAAACTTAGTGATACATTTTCGTGAGAATCTTCTTCCCCGCACTCCAAACTATTCGCTTTTAGCTTATGCAGCGAATTTGGAGCAACTTTTGTTCTGAGAATATTTCGTGTCCAGGCAGCTGAGAATCGTCGTAAAATCGACTTACACGTAATGAAACATTTTTATGATATTCTTGTTCCCCACGCTCCAAACTGCTCGTATTTGCAGCGAATTTGGACCAACTTTTGTGATATATATTTTCGTGTCCAGGGAGCCGAGAATCGTCGAAATATCAACTTACACGAAATGAAATATTTTTGTGATATTCTTGTTCCCCTCTCTCCAAACTGCTCGTACATAGCATTTGCAGCGAATTTGGAGCAACTTTTGTTATATGTATATTTCGTTACCAGGGAGCTGAGAACCGGCGAAATATCGACTTAGGCGAAATGAAAAAATTTTGTGATATTCTTGTTCCCCACACTCCAAACTGCTCGTATATAGCTTTTGCAGCGAATTTGGAGAAACTTTTGTTCAGAGTATATTTAGTGTCCAGGGAGCCGAGAATCGTGGAAATATCGACTGACACGAAATGAAAATTTTTTGTGATATTCTTGTTCCCCACACTCCAAACTTCTCGTTATAGCTTTTGCAGCGAATTTGGAGCGTTTGTTAGGATAATATATTTCGTGTCCAGGGAGCTGAGAATCCTCGAAAAATCGACTTACGCGAAATGAAAAATGTTTGTAATATTCTTGTTCCCCACGCTGCAAACTGCTCGTATATAGCATTTGCAGGGAATTTGGAGCAACTTTTGTTATATGTATTTTTCGTGTCCAGGGAGCCGAGAATCGTCGAAATATCAACTTACACGAAATGAAATATTTTTGTGATATTCTTGTTCCCCACGCTCCAAACTGCTCGTAAATAGCATTTGCAGCGAATTTGGAGCAACTTTTGGTATATGTATATTTCGTGACCAGGGAGCCGAGAATTGTCGAAATATCGACTTACACGTAATGAAACATTTTTATGATATTCTTGTTCCCCGCGCTCCAACCTGCTCGTAAATAGCATTTGAGGCGAATTTGGAGCAACTTTTGTTATATGTATATTTCGTGACCAGGGAGCTGAGAACCGGCGAAATATCGACTTAGGCGAAATGAAAAATTTTTGTGATATTCTTGTTCCCCACACTCCAAACTTGTCGTATATAGCTTTTGCAACGAATTTGGAGCAACGTTTGTTAGGTTAATATATTTCGTGTCCAGGGAGCTGAGAATCCTCCAAATATCGACTTACGCGAAATGAAAAATAATTGTGATATTCTTGTTCCCCACGCTCCAAACTACTCGTATATAGCATTTGCAGCGAACTTGGAGCAACTTTTGTTATATGTATTTTTCGTGTCCAGGGAGCCGAGAATCGTCGAAATATCGACTTACACGAAATGAAAAATTTTTGTGATATTCTTGTTCCCCACACTCCAAACTTGTCGTATATAGCTTTTGCAGCGAATTTGGAGCAACGTTTGTTAGGATAATATATTTCGTGTCCAGGGAGCTGAGGATCCTCGAAAAATCAAATTACGCGAAATGAAAAATGTTTGTGATATTCTTGTTCCCCACGCTCCAAACTGCTCGTAAATAGCATTTGCAGCAAATTTGGAGCAACTTTTGTTATATGTATATTTCGTTACCAGGGAGTCGAGAATCGTCGAAATATCGACATACACGTAATGAAACATTTTTATGATATTCTTGTTCCCCGCGCTCCAAACTGCTCGAAAATAGCATTTGAGGCGAATTTGGAGCAACGTTTGGTATTTGTATATTTCGTGACCAGGGAGCTGAGAATCGTCGAAATATCGACTTACACGAAATGAAATATTTTTGTGATATTCTTGTTTACCTTACTCCAAACTGCTCTTATATAGCTTTTGCAGCGAATTTGGAGCAACTTTTGTTATATGTATATTTCGCTATCAGGGAACCGAGAATCGTCGAAATATCGACTTACACGAAATGAAATATTTTTGTGATATTCTTGTTTACCTTACTCCAAACTGCTCTTATATAGCTTTTGCAGCGAATTTGGAGCAACTTTTGTTCCGAGTATATTTAGTGTCCAGGGAGCCGAGAATCGTCGAAATATCGACTTACACGAAATGAAAAATTTTTGTGATATTCTTGTTCCCCACACTCCAAACTTGTCGTATATAGCGTTTGCAGCGAATTTCGAGCAACGTTTGTTAGGATAATATATTTCGTGTCCAGGGAGCTGAGGAGCCTCGAAAAATCAAATTACGGGAAATGAAAAATGTTTGTGATATTCTTGTTCCCCACGCTTCAAACTGCTCTAAAATAGCATTTGCAGCGAATATGGAGCAACTCTTGTTATATGCATTTTTAGTATCCAGGGAGCCGAGAATCGTCGAAATAACAACTTACACGAAATGAAATATTTTTGTGATATTCTTGTTCCCCACGCTCCAAACTGCTCGTAAATAGCATTTGCAGCGAATTTGGAGCAACTTTTGTAATATGTATATTTCGTTATCAGGGAGCCGAGAATCGTCGAAATATCGACTTACACGAAATGAAATATTTTTGTGATATTCTTGTTTACCTTACTCCAAACTGCTCTTATATAGCTTTTGCAGCGAATTTGGAGCAACTTTTGTTCAGAGTATATTGAGTGTCCAGGGAGCCGAGAATAGTCGAAATATCTACTTACACGAAATGAAAAACTTTTGTGATATTCTTGTTCCCCACACTCCAAACTTCTCGTATATAGCTTTTGCAGCGAATTTGGAGCAACTTTAGTTCTGAGAATATTTCGTGTCCAGGGAAACGCGAATCGTCGAGAAATCGACTTAAACTTAGTGATACATTTTCGTGAGAATCTTCTTCCCCGCACTCCAAACTATTCGCTTTCAGCTTATGCAGCGAATTTGGAGCAACTTTTGTTCTGAGAATATTTCGTGTCCAGGCAGCTGAGAATCGTCGTAAAATCGACTTACACGTAATGAAACATTTTTATGATATTCTTGTTCCCCAAGCTCCAAACTGCTCGTATTTGCAGCGAATTTGGACCAACTTTTGTGATATATATTTTCGTGTCCAGGGAGCCGAGAATCGTCGAAATATCAACTTACACGAAATGAAATATTTTTGTGATATTCTTGTTCCCCTCTCTCCAAACTGCTCGTACATAGCATATGCAGCGAATTTGGAGCAACTTTTGTTATATGTATATTTCGTTACCAGGGAGTCGAGAATCGTCCAAATATCGACTTACACGTAATGAAACATTTTTATGATATTCTTGTTCCCCGCGCTCCAACCTGCTCGTAAATAGCATTTGAGGCGAATTTGGAGCAACTTTTGTTATATGTATATTTCGTGACCAGGGAGCTGAGAACCGGCGAAATATCGACTTAGGCGAAATGAAAAAATTTTGTGATATTCTTGTTCCCCACACTCCAAACTGCTCGTATATAGCTTTTGCAGCGAATTTGGAGCAACTTTTGTTCAGAGTATATTTAGTGTCCAGGGAGCCGAGAATCGTGGAAATATCGACTGACACGAAATGAAAATTTTTTGTGATATTCTTGTTCCCCACACTCCAAACTTCTCGCTATAGCTTTTGCAGCGAATTTGGAGCGTTTGTTAGGATAATATATTTCGTGTCCAGGGAGCTGAGAATCCTCGAAAAATCGACTTACGCGAAATGAAAAATGTTTGTAATATTCTTGTTCCCCACGCTGCAAACTGCTCGTATATAGCATTTGCAGGGAATTTGGAGCAACTTTTGTTATATGTATTTTTCGTGTCCAGGGAGCCGAGAATCGTCGAAATATCAACTTACACGAAATGAAATATTTTTGTGATATTCTTGTTCCCCACGCTCCAAACTGCTCGTAAATAGCATATGCAGCGAATTTGGAGCAACTTTTGGTATATGTATATTTCGTGACCAGGGAGCCGAGAATTGTCGAAATATCGACTTACACGTAATGAAACATTTTTATGTTATTCTTGTTCCCCGCGCTAAAAACTGCTCGAAAATAGCATTTGAGACGAATTTGGAGCGTTTGTTAGGATAATATATTTCGTGTCCAGGGAGCTGAGACACCTCGAAAAATCGACTTACGCGAAATGAAAAATTTTTGTAATATTCTTCTTCCGCACACTCCAAACTGCTCGTATATAGCATTTGCAGCGAATTTGGAGCAACTTTTGTTAGGATAATATATTTCGTGTCCAGGGAGCTGAGAATCCTCGAAAAATCGAATTACGCGAAATGAAAAATTTTTGTGATATTCCTGTTTCCCACGCTCCAAGCTGCTCGTATATAGCTTTTGCAGCGAATTTGGAGCCTTTGTTAGGATAATATATTTCGTGTCCAGGGAGCTGAGAATCCTCGAAAAATCGACTTACGCGAAATGAAAAATGTTTGTAATATTCTTGTTCCCCACGCTGCAAACTGCTCGTATATAGCATTTGCAGGGAATTTGGAGCAACTTTTGTTATATGTATTTTTCGTGTCCAGGGAGCCGAGAATCGTCGAAATATCAACTTACACGAAATGAAATATTTTTGTGATATTCTTGTTCCCCACGCTCCAAACTGCTCGTAAATAGCATTTGCAGCGAATTTGGAGCAACTTTTGGTATATGTATATTTCGTGACCAGGGAGCCGAGAATTGTCGAAATATCGACTTACACGTAATGAAACATTTTTGTTATTCTTATTCCCCGCGCTCCAAACTGCTCGAAAATAGTATTTGAGGCGAATTTGGAGCGTTTGTTAGGATAATATATTTCGTTTCCAGGGAGCTGAGAATCCTCGAAAAATCGAATTACGCGAAATGAAAAATTTTTGTGATATTCCTGTTTCCCACGCTCCAAACTGCTCGTAAATAGCATTTGTAGCGAATTTGGAGCAACTTTTGTTATATGTATATTTCGTTACCAGGGAGCCGAGAATCGTAGAAATATCGACTTACACGTAATGAAACATTTTTATGATATTCTTGTTCCCCGCGCTCCAACCTGCTCGTAAATAGCATTTGAGGCGAATTTGGAGCAACTTTTGTTATATGTATATTTCGTGACCAGGGAGCTGAGAACCGGCGAAATATCGACTTAGGCGAAATGAAAAAATTTTGTGATATTCTTGTTCCCCACACTCCAAACTGCTCGTATATAGCTTTTGCAGCGAATTTGGAGCAACTTTTGTTCAGAGTATATTTAGTGTCCAGGGAGCCGAGAATCGTCGAAATATCGACTTACACGAAATGAAAAATTTTTGTGATATTCTTGTTCCCCACTCACCAAACTTGTCGTATGTAGCTTTTGCAGCGAACTTGGAGCAACTTTTGTTATATGTATTTTTCGTGTCCAGGGAGCCGAGAATCGTCGAAATATCGACTTACACGAAATGAAAAATTTTTGTGATATTCTAGTTCCCCACACACCAAACTTGTCGTATATAGCTTTTGCAGCGAATTTGGAGCAACGTTTGTTAGGATAATATATTTCGTGTCCAGGGAGCTGAGGATCCTCGAAAAATCAAATTACGCGAAATGAAAAATGTTTGTAATATTCTTGTTCCCCACGCTCCAAACTGCTCGTAAATAGCATTTGCAGCAAATTTGGAGCAACTTTTGTTATATGTATATTTCGTTACCAGGGAGTCGAGAATCGTCGAAATATCGACATACACGTAATGAAACATTTTTATGATATTCTTGTTCCCCGCGCTCCAAACTGCTCGAAAATAGCATTTGAGGCGAATTTGGAGCAACGTTTGGTATATGTATATTTTGTGACCAGGGAGCTGAGAATCGTCGAAATATCGACTTACACGAAATGAAATATTTTTGTGATATTCTTGTTTACCTTACTCCAAACTGCTCTTATATAGCTTTTGCAGCGAATTTGGAGCAACTTTTGTTATATGTATATTTCGCTATCAGGGAACCGAGAATCGTCGAAATATCGACTTACACGAAATGAAATATTTTTGTGATATTCTTGTTTACCTTACTCCAAACTGCTCTTATATAGCTTTTGCAGCGAATTTGGAGCAACTTTTGTTCCGAGTATATTTAGTGTCCAGGGAGCCGAGAATCGTCGAAATATCGACTTACACGAAATGAAAAATTTTTGTGATATTCTTGTTCCCCACACTCCAAACTTGTCGTATATAGCGTTTGCAGCGAATTTCGAGCAACGTTTGTTAGGATAATATATTTCGTGTCCAGGGAGCTGAGGAGCCTCGAAAAATCAAATTACGGGAAATGAAAAATGTTTGTGATATTCTTGTTCCCCACGCTCCAAACTGCTCTAAAATAGCATTTGCAGCGAATATGGAGCAACTCTTGTTATTTGTATTTTTCGTATCCAGGGAGCCGAGAATCGTCGAAATAGCAACTTACACGAAATGAAATATTTTTGTGATATTCTTGTTCCCCACACTCCAAACTTCTCGTATATATAACTTTTGCAGCGAAGTTGGAGCAACTTTTGTTCTGAGAATATTTCGTGTCCAGGGAAACGCGAATCGTCGAGAAATCGACTTAAACTTAGTGATACATTTTCGTGAGAATCTTCTTCCCCGCACTCCAAACTATTCGCTTTTAGCTTATGCAGCGAATTTGGAGCAACTTTTGTTCTGAGAATATTTCGTGTCCAGGCAGCTGAGAATCGTCGTAAAATCGACTTACACGTAATGAAACATTTTTATGATATTCTTGTTCCCCACGCTCCAAACTGCTCGTATTTGCAGCGAATTTGGACCAACTTTTGTGATATATATTTTCGTGTCCAGGGAGCCGAGAATCGTCGAAATATCAACTTACACGAAATGAAATATTTTTGTGATATTCTTGTTCCCCTCTCTCCAAACTGCTCGTACATAGCATTTGCAGCGAATTTGGAGCAACTTTTGTTATATGTATATTTCGTTACCAGGGAGTCGAGAATCGTCGAAATATCGACTTACACGTAATGAAACATTTTTATGATATTCTTGTTCCCCGCGCTCCAAACTGCTCGAAAATAGCATTTGAGGCGAATTTGGAGCAACGTTTGACTAATGTATATTTCGTGACCAGGGAGCTGAGAATCGTCGAAATATCGACTTACACGAAATGAAATATTTTTGTGATATTCTTGTTTACCTTACTCCAAACTGCTCTTATATAGCTTTTGCAGCGAATTTGGAGCAACTTTTGTTCAGAGTAAATTTAGTGTCCAGGGAGCCGAGAATCGTGGAAATATCGACTGACACGAAATGAAAAATTTTTGTGATATTCTTGTTCCCCACACTCCAAACTTCTCGTTATAGCTTTTGCAGCGAATTTGGAGCGTTTGTTAGGATAATATATTTCGTGTCCAGGGAGCTGAGAATCCTCGAAAAATCGACTTACGCGAAATGAAAAATGTTTGTAATATTCTTGTTCCCCACGCTGCAAACTGCTCGTATATAGCATTTGCAGGGAATTTGGAGCAACTTTTGTTATATATACTTTTCGTGTCCAGGGAGCCGAGAATCGTCGAAATATCAACTTACACGAAATGAAATATTTTTGTGATATTCTTGTTCCCCACGCTCCAAACTGCTCGTAAATAGCATTTGCAGCGAATTTGGAGCAACTTTGTATATTTCGTGACCAGGGAGCCGAGAATTGTCGAAATATCGACTTACACGTAATGAAACATTTTTATGTTATTCTTGTTCCCCGCGCTCCAAACTGCTCGAAAATAGTATTTGAGGCGAATTTGGAGCGTTTGTTAGGATAATATATTTCGTTTCCAGGGAGCTGAGAATCCTCGAAAAATCGAATTACGCGAAATGAAAAATTTTTGTGATATTCCTGTTTCCCACGCTCCAAACTGCTCGTAAATAGCATTTGTAGCGAATTTGGAGCAACTTTTGTTATATGTATATTTCGTAACCAGGGAGCCGAGAATCGTAGAAATATCGACTTACACGTAATGAAACATTTTTATGATATTCTTGTTCCCCGCGCTCCAACCTGCTCGTAAATAGCATTTGAGGCGAATTTGGAGCAACTTTTGTTATATGTATATTTCGTGACCAGGGAGCTGAGAACCGGCGAAATATCGACTTAGGCGAAATGAAAAAATTTTGTGATATTCTTGTTCCCCACACTCCAAACTGCTCGTATATAGCTTTTGCAGCGAATTTGGAGCAACTTTTGTTCAGAGTATATTTAGTGTCCAGGGAGCCGAGAATCGTGGAAATATCGACTGACACGAAATGAAAAATTTTTGTGATATTCTTGTTCCCCACACTCCAAACTTCTCGTTATAGCTTTTGCAGCGAATTTGGAGCGTTTGTTAGGATAATATATTTCGTGTCCAGGGAGCTGAGAATCCTCGAAAAATCGACTTACGCGAAATGAAAAATGTTTGTAATATTCTTGTTCCCCACGCTGCAAACTGCTCGTATATAGCATTTGCAGGGAATTTTGAGCAACTTTTGTTATATGTATATTTCGTTACCAGGGAGTCGAGAATCGTCGAAATATCGACATACACGTAATGAAACATTTTTATGATATTCTTGTTCCCCGCGCTCCAAACTGCTCGAAAATAGCATTTGAGGCGAATTTGGAGCAACGTTTGGTATATGTATATTTTGTGACCAGGGAGCTGAGAATCGTCGAAATATCGACTTACACGAAATGAAATATTTTTGTGATATTCTTGTTTACCTTACTCCAAACTGCTCTTATATAGCTTTTGCAGCGAATTTGGAGCAACTTTTGTTATATGTATATTTCGCTATCAGGGAACCGAGAATCGTCGAAATATCGACTTACACGAAATGAAATATTTTTGTGATATTCTTGTTTACCTTACTCCAAACTGCTCTTATATAGCTTTTGCAGCGAATTTGGAGCAACTTTTGTTCCGAGTATATTTAGTGTCCAGGGAGCCGAGAATCGTCGAAATATCGACTTACACGAAATGAAAAATTTTTGTGATATTCTTGTTCCCCACACTCCAAACTTGTCGTATATAGCGTTTGCAGCGAATTTCGAGCAACGTTTGTTAGGATAATATATTTCGTGTCCAGGGAGCTGAGGAGCCTCGAAAAATCAAATTACGGGAAATGAAAAATGTTTGTGATATTCTTGTTCCCCACGCTCCAAACTGCTCTAAAATAGCATTTGCAGCGAATATGGAGCAACTCTTGTTATTTGTATTTTTCGTATCCAGGGAGCCGAGAATCGTCGAAATAGCAACTTACACGAAATGAAATATTTTTGTGATATTCTTGTTCCCCACACTCCAAACTTCTCGTATATATAACTTTTGCAGCGAAGTTGGAGCAACTTTTGTTCTGAGAATATTTCGTGTCCAGGGAAACGCGAATCGTCGAGAAATCGACTTAAACTTAGTGATACATTTTCGTGAGAATCTTCTTCCCCGCACTCCAAACTATTCGCTTTTAGCTTATGCAGCGAATTTGGAGCAACTTTTGTTCTGAGAATATTTCGTGTCCAGGCAGCTGAGAATCGTCGTAAAATCGACTTACACGTAATGAAACATTTTTATGATATTCTTGTTCCCCACGCTCCAAACTGCTCGTATTTGCAGCGAATTTGGACCAACTTTTGTGATATATATTTTCGTGTCCAGGGAGCCGAGAATCGTCGAAATATCAACTTACACGAAATGAAATATTTTTGTGATATTCTTGTTCCCCTCTCTCCAAACTGCTCGTACATAGCATTTGCAGCGAATTTGGAGCAACTTTTGTTATATGTATATTTCGTTACCAGGGAGTCGAGAATCGTCGAAATATCGACTTACACGTAATGAAACATTTTTATGATATTCTTGTTCCCCGCGCTCCAAACTGCTCGAAAATAGCATTTGAGGCGAATTTGGAGCAACGTTTGACTAATGTATATTTCGTGACCAGGGAGCTGAGAATCGTCGAAATATCGACTTACACGAAATGAAATATTTTTGTGATATTCTTGTTTACCTTACTCCAAACTGCTCTTATATAGCTTTTGCAGCGAATTTGGAGCAACTTTTGTTCAGAGTAAATTTAGTGTCCAGGGAGCCGAGAATCGTGGAAATATCGACTGACACGAAATGAAAAATTTTTGTGATATTCTTGTTCCCCACACTCCAAACTTCTCGTTATAGCTTTTGCAGCGAATTTGGAGCGTTTGTTAGGATAATATATTTCGTGTCCAGGGAGCTGAGAATCCTCGAAAAATCGACTTACGCGAAATGAAAAATGTTTGTAATATTCTTGTTCCCCACGCTGCAAACTGCTCGTATATAGCATTTGCAGGGAATTTGGAGCAACTTTTGTTATATATACTTTTCGTGTCCAGGGAGCCGAGAATCGTCGAAATATCAACTTACACGAAATGAAATATTTTTGTGATATTCTTGTTCCCCACGCTCCAAACTGCTCGTAAATAGCATTTGCAGCGAATTTGGAGCAACTTTGTATATTTCGTGACCAGGGAGCCGAGAATTGTCGAAATATCGACTTACACGTAATGAAACATTTTTATGTTATTCTTGTTCCCCGCGCTCCAAACTGCTCGAAAATAGTATTTGAGGCGAATTTGGAGCGTTTGTTAGGATAATATATTTCGTTTCCAGGGAGCTGAGAATCCTCGAAAAATCGAATTACGCGAAATGAAAAATTTTTGTGATATTCCTGTTTCCCACGCTCCAAACTGCTCGTAAATAGCATTTGTAGCGAATTTGGAGCAACTTTTGTTATATGTATATTTCGTAACCAGGGAGCCGAGAATCGTAGAAATATCGACTTACACGTAATGAAACATTTTTATGATATTCTTGTTCCCCGCGCTCCAACCTGCTCGTAAATAGCATTTGAGGCGAATTTGGAGCAACTTTTGTTATATGTATATTTCGTGACCAGGGAGCTGAGAACCGGCGAAATATCGACTTAGGCGAAATGAAAAAATTTTGTGATATTCTTGTTCCCCACACTCCAAACTGCTCGTATATAGCTTTTGCAGCGAATTTGGAGCAACTTTTGTTCAGAGTATATTTAGTGTCCAGGGAGCCGAGAATCGTGGAAATATCGACTGACACGAAATGAAAAATTTTTGTGATATTCTTGTTCCCCACACTCCAAACTTCTCGTTATAGCTTTTGCAGCGAATTTGGAGCGTTTGTTAGGATAATATATTTCGTGTCCAGGGAGCTGAGAATCCTCGAAAAATCGACTTACGCGAAATGAAAAATGTTTGTAATATTCTTGTTCCCCACGCTGCAAACTGCTCGTATATAGCATTTGCAGGGAATTTTGAGCAACTTTTGTTATATGTATATTTCGTGACCAGGGAGCCGAGAATTGTCGAAATATCGACTTACACGTAATGAAACATTTTTATGTTATTCTTGTTCCCCGCGCTCCAAACTGCTCGAAAATAGTATTTGAGGCGAACTTGGAGCGTTTGTTAGGATAATATATTTCGTTTCCAGGGAGCTGAGAATCCTCGAAAAATCGAATTACGCGAAATGAAAAATTTTTGTGATATTCCTGTTTCCCACGCTCCAAACTGCTCGTAAATAGCATTTGTAGCGAATTTGGAGCAACTTTTGTTATATGTATATTTCGTTACCAGGGAGCCGAGAATCGTAGAAATATCGACTTACACGTAATGAAACATTTTTATGATATTCTTGTTCCCCGCGCTCCAACCTGCTCGTAAATAGCATTTGAGGCGAATTTGGAGCAACTTTTGTTATATGTATATTTCGTGACCAGGGAGCTGAGAACCGGCGAAATATCGACTTAGGCGAAATGAAAAAATTTTGTGATATTCTTGTTCCCCACACTCCAAACTGCTTGTATATAGCTTTTGCAGCGAATTTGGAGCAACTTTTGTTCAGAGTATATTTAGTGTCCAGGGAGCCGAGAATCGTCGAAATATCGACTTACAAGAAATGAAAAATTTTTGTGATATTCTTGTTCCCCACACTCCAAACTTGTCGTATATAGCTTTTGCAACGAATTTGGAGCAACGTTTGTTAGGTTAATATATTTCCTGTCCAGGGAGCTGAGAATCCTCCAAAAATCGACTTACGCGAAATGAAAAATAATTGTGATATTCTTGTTCCCCACGCTCCAAACTACTCGTATATAGCATTTGCAGCGAACTTGGAGCAACTTTTGTTATATGTATTTTTCGTGTCCAGGGAGCCGAGAATCGTCGAAATATCGACTTACACGAAATGAAAAATTTTTGTGATATTCTTGTTCCCCACACTCCAAATTTGTCGTATATAGCTTTTGCAGCGAATTTGGAGCAACGTTTGTTAGGATAATATATTTCGTGTCCAGGGAGCTGAGGATCCTCGAAAAATCAAATTACGCGAAATGAAAAATGTTCGTGATATTCTTGTTCCCCACGCTCCAAACTGCTCGTAAATAGCATTTGCAGCGAATATGGAGCAACTATTGTTATATGTATATTTCGTGACCAGGGAGCCGAGAATCGACGAAATATCAATTTACACGAAATAAAATATTTTTGTGATATTCGTGTTCCCAACGCTCCAAACTGCTCGTAAATAGCATTTGCAGCAAATTTGGAGCAACTTTTGTTATATGTATATTTCGTTACCAGGGAGTCGAGAATAGTCGAAATATCGACATACACGTAATGAAACATCTTTATGATATTCTTGTTCCCCGCGCTCCAAACTGCTCGAAAATAGCATTTGTGGCGAATTTGGAGCAACGTTTGGTATATGTATATTTCGTGACCAGGGAGCTGAGAATCGTCGAAATATCGACTTACACGAAATGAAATATTTTTGTGATATTCTTGTTCCCCACACTCCAAACTTCTCGTATATATAACTTTTGCAGCGAAGTTGGAGCAACTTTTGTTCTGAGAATATTTCGTGTCCAGGGAAACGCGAATCGTCGAGAAATCGACTTAAACTTAGTGATACATTTTCGTGAGAATCTTCTTCCCCGCACTCCAAACTATTCGCTTTTAGCTTATGCAGCGAATTTGGAGCAACTTTTGTTCTGAGAATATTTCGTGTCCAGGCAGCTGAGAATCGTCGTAAAATCGACTTACACGTAATGAAACATTTTTATGATATTCTTGTTCCCCACGCTCCAAACTGCTCGTATTTGCAGCGAATTTGGACCAACTTTTGTGATATATATTTTCGTGTCCAGGGAGCCGAGAATCGTCGAAATATCAACTTACACGAAATGAAATATTTTTGTGATATTCTTGTTCCCCTCTCTCCAAACTGCTCGTACATAGCATTTGCAGCGAATTTGGAGCAACTTTTGTTATATGTATATTTCGTTACCAGGGAGTCGAGAATCGTCGAAATATCGACTTACACGTAATGAAACATTTTTATGATATTCTTGTTCCCCGCGCTCCAAACTGCTCGAAAATAGCATTTGAGGCGAATTTGGAGCAACGTTTGACTAATGTATATTTCGTGACCAGGGAGCTGAGAATCGTCGAAATATCGACTTACACGAAATGAAATATTTTTGTGATATTCTTGTTTACCTTACTCCAAACTGCTCTTATATAGCTTTTGCAGCGAATTTGGAGCAACTTTTGTTCAGAGTAAATTTAGTGTCCAGGGAGCCGAGAATCGTGGAAATATCGACTGACACGAAATGAAAAATTTTTGTGATATTCTTGTTCCCCACACTCCAAACTTCTCGTTATAGCTTTTGCAGCGAATTTGGAGCGTTTGTTAGGATAATATATTTCGTGTCCAGGGAGCTGAGAATCCTCGAAAAATCGACTTACGCGAAATGAAAAATGTTTGTAATATTCTTGTTCCCCACGCTGCAAACTGCTCGTATATAGCATTTGCAGGGAATTTGGAGCAACTTTTGTTATATATACTTTTCGTGTCCAGGGAGCCGAGAATCGTCGAAATATCAACTTACACGAAATGAAATATTTTTGTGATATTCTTGTTCCCCACGCTCCAAACTGCTCGTAAATAGCATTTGCAGCGAATTTGGAGCAACTTTGTATATTTCGTGACCAGGGAGCCGAGAATTGTCGAAATATCGACTTACACGTAATGAAACATTTTTATGTTATTCTTGTTCCCCGCGCTCCAAACTGCTCGAAAATAGTATTTGAGGCGAATTTGGAGCGTTTGTTAGGATAATATATTTCGTTTCCAGGGAGCTGAGAATCCTCGAAAAATCGAATTACGCGAAATGAAAAATTTTTGTGATATTCCTGTTTCCCACGCTCCAAACTGCTCGTAAATAGCATTTGTAGCGAATTTGGAGCAACTTTTGTTATATGTATATTTCGTAACCAGGGAGCCGAGAATCGTAGAAATATCGACTTACACGTAATGAAACATTTTTATGATATTCTTGTTCCCCGCGCTCCAACCTGCTCGTAAATAGCATTTGAGGCGAATTTGGAGCAACTTTTGTTATATGTATATTTCGTGACCAGGGAGCTGAGAACCGGCGAAATATCGACTTAGGCGAAATGAAAAAATTTTGTGATATTCTTGTTCCCCACACTCCAAACTGCTCGTATATAGCTTTTGCAGCGAATTTGGAGCAACTTTTGTTCAGAGTATATTTAGTGTCCAGGGAGCCGAGAATCGTGGAAATATCGACTGACACGAAATGAAAAATTTTTGTGATATTCTTGTTCCCCACACTCCAAACTTCTCGTTATAGCTTTTGCAGCGAATTTGGAGCGTTTGTTAGGATAATATATTTCGTGTCCAGGGAGCTGAGAATCCTCGAAAAATCGACTTACGCGAAATGAAAAATGTTTGTAATATTCTTGTTCCCCACGCTGCAAACTGCTCGTATATAGCATTTGCAGGGAATTTTGAGCAACTTTTGTTATATGTATATTTCGTGACCAGGGAGCCGAGAATTGTCGAAATATCGACTTACACGTAATGAAACATTTTTATGTTATTCTTGTTCCCCGCGCTCCAAACTGCTCGAAAATAGTATTTGAGGCGAACTTGGAGCGTTTGTTAGGATAATATATTTCGTTTCCAGGGAGCTGAGAATCCTCGAAAAATCGAATTACGCGAAATGAAAAATTTTTGTGATATTCCTGTTTCCCACGCTCCAAACTGCTCGTAAATAGCATTTGTAGCGAATTTGGAGCAACTTTTGTTATATGTATATTTCGTTACCAGGGAGCCGAGAATCGTAGAAATATCGACTTACACGTAATGAAACATTTTTATGATATTCTTGTTCCCCGCGCTCCAACCTGCTCGTAAATAGCATTTGAGGCGAATTTGGAGCAACTTTTGTTATATGTATATTTCGTGACCAGGGAGCTGAGAACCGGCGAAATATCGACTTAGGCGAAATGAAAAAATTTTGTGATATTCTTGTTCCCCACACTCCAAACTGCTTGTATATAGCTTTTGCAGCGAATTTGGAGCAACTTTTGTTCAGAGTATATTTAGTGTCCAGGGAGCCGAGAATCGTCGAAATATCGACTTACAAGAAATGAAAAATTTTTGTGATATTCTTGTTCCCCACACTCCAAACTTGTCGTATATAGCTTTTGCAACGAATTTGGAGCAACGTTTGTTAGGTTAATATATTTCCTGTCCAGGGAGCTGAGAATCCTCCAAAAATCGACTTACGCGAAATGAAAAATAATTGTGATATTCTTGTTCCCCACGCTCCAAACTACTCGTATATAGCATTTGCAGCGAACTTGGAGCAACTTTTGTTATATGTATTTTTCGTGTCCAGGGAGCCGAGAATCGTCGAAATATCGACTTACACGAAATGAAAAATTTTTGTGATATTCTTGTTCCCCACACTCCAAATTTGTCGTATATAGCTTTTGCAGCGAATTTGGAGCAACGTTTGTTAGGATAATATATTTCGTGTCCAGGGAGCTGAGGATCCTCGAAAAATCAAATTACGCGAAATGAAAAATGTTCGTGATATTCTTGTTCCCCACGCTCCAAACTGCTCGTAAATAGCATTTGCAGCGAATATGGAGCAACTATTGTTATATGTATATTTCGTGACCAGGGAGCCGAGAATCGACGAAATGTCAATTTACACGAAATAAAATATTTTTGTGATATTCGTGTTCCCCACGCTCCAAACTGCTCGTAAATAGCATTTGCAGCAAATTTGGAGCAACTTTTGTTATATGTATATTTCGTTACCAGGGAGTCGAGAATAGTCGAAATATCGACATACACGTAATGAAACATCTTTATGATATTCTTGTTCCCCGCGCTCCAAACTGCTCGAAAATAGCATTTGTGGCGAATTTGGAGCAACGTTTGGTATATGTATATTTCGTGACCAGGGAGCTGAGAATCGTCGAAATATCGACTTACACGAAATGAAATATTTTTGTGATATTCTTGTTCCCCACACTCCAAACTTCTCGTATATATAACTTTTGCAGCGAAGTTGGAGCAACTTTTGTTCTGAGAATATTTCGTGTCCAGGGAAACGCGAATCGTCGAGAAATCGACTTAACTTTAGTGATACATTTTCGTGAGAATCTTCTTCCCCGCACTCCAAACTATTCGCTTTTAGCTTATGCAGCGAATTTGGAGCAACTTTTGTTCTGAGAATATTTCGTGTCCAGGCAGCTGAGAATCGTCGTAAAATCGACTTACACGTAATGAAACATTTTTATGATATTCTTGTTCCCCACGCTCCAAACTGCTCGTATTTGCAGCGAATTTGGACCAACTTTTGTGATATATATTTTCGTGTCCAGGGAGCCGAGAATCGTCGAAATATCAACTTACACGAAATGAAATATTTTTGTGATATTCTTGTTCCCCTCTCTCCAAACTGCTCGTACATAGCATTTGCAGCGAATTTGGAGCAACTTTTGTTATATGTATATTTCGTTACCAGGGAGTCGAGAATCGTCGAAATATCGACTTACACGTAATGAAACATTTTTATGATATTCTTGTTCCCCGCGCTCCAAACTGCTCGAAAATAGCATTTGAGGCGAATTTGGAGCAACGTTTGACTAATGTATATTTCGTGACCAGGGAGCTGAGAATCGTCGAAATATCGACTTACACGAAATGAAATATTTTTGTGATATTCTTGTTTACCTTACTCCAAACTGCTCTTATATAGCTTTTGCAGCGAATTTGGAGCAACTTTTGTTCAGAGTAAATTTAGTGTCCAGGGAGCCGAGAATCGTGGAAATATCGACTGACACGAAATGAAAAATTTTTGTGATATTCTTGTTCCCCACACTCCAAACTTCTCGTTATAGCTTTTGCAGCGAATTTGGAGCGTTTGTTAGGATAATATATTTCGTGTCCAGGGAGCTGAGAATCCTCGAAAAATCGACTTACGCGAAATGAAAAATGTTTGTAATATTCTTGTTCCCCACGCTGCAAACTGCTCGTATATAGCATTTGCAGGGAATTTGGAGCAACTTTTGTTATATATACTTTTCGTGTCCAGGGAGCCGAGAATCGTCGAAATATCAACTTACACGAAATGAAATATTTTTGTGATATTCTTGTTCCCCACGCTCCAAACTGCTCGTAAATAGCATTTGCAGCGAATTTGGAGCAACTTTGTATATTTCGTGACCAGGGAGCCGAGAATTGTCGAAATATCGACTTACACGTAATGAAACATTTTTATGTTATTCTTGTTCCCCGCGCTCCAAACTGCTCGAAAATAGTATTTGAGGCGAATTTGGAGCGTTTGTTAGGATAATATATTTCGTTTCCAGGGAGCTGAGAATCCTCGAAAAATCGAATTACGCGAAATGAAAAATTTTTGTGATATTCCTGTTTCCCACGCTCCAAACTGCTCGTAAATAGCATTTGTAGCGAATTTGGAGCAACTTTTGTTATATGTATATTTCGTAACCAGGGAGCCGAGAATCGTAGAAATATCGACTTACACGTAATGAAACATTTTTATGATATTCTTGTTCCCCGCGCTCCAACCTGCTCGTAAATAGCATTTGAGGCGAATTTGGAGCAACTTTTGTTATATGTATATTTCGTGACCAGGGAGCTGAGAACCGGCGAAATATCGACTTAGGCGAAATGAAAAAATTTTGTGATATTCTTGTTCCCCACACTCCAAACTGCTCGTATATAGCTTTTGCAGCGAATTTGGAGCAACTTTTGTTCAGAGTATATTTAGTGTCCAGGGAGCCGAGAATCGTGGAAATATCGACTGACACGAAATGAAAAATTTTTGTGATATTCTTGTTCCCCACACTCCAAACTTCTCGTTATAGCTTTTGCAGCGAATTTGGAGCGTTTGTTAGGATAATATATTTCGTGTCCAGGGAGCTGAGAATCCTCGAAAAATCGACTTACGCGAAATGAAAAATGTTTGTAATATTCTTGTTCCCCACGCTGCAAACTGCTCGTATATAGCATTTGCAGGGAATTTTGAGCAACTTTTGTTATATGTATATTTCGTGACCAGGGAGCCGAGAATTGTCGAAATATCGACTTACACGTAATGAAACATTTTTATGTTATTCTTGTTCCCCGCGCTCCAAACTGCTCGAAAATAGTATTTGAGGCGAACTTGGAGCGTTTGTTAGGATAATATATTTCGTTTCCAGGGAGCTGAGAATCCTCGAAAAATCGAATTACGCGAAATGAAAAATTTTTGTGATATTCCTGTTTCCCACGCTCCAAACTGCTCGTAAATAGCATTTGTAGCGAATTTGGAGCAACTTTTGTTATATGTATATTTCGTTACCAGGGAGCCGAGAATCGTAGAAATATCGACTTACACGTAATGAAACATTTTTATGATATTCTTGTTCCCCGCGCTCCAACCTGCTCGTAAATAGCATTTGAGGCGAATTTGGAGCAACTTTTGTTATATGTATATTTCGTGACCAGGGAGCTGAGAACCGGCGAAATATCGACTTAGGCGAAATGAAAAAATTTTGTGATATTCTTGTTCCCCACACTCCAAACTGCTTGTATATAGCTTTTGCAGCGAATTTGGAGCAACTTTTGTTCAGAGTATATTTAGTGTCCAGGGAGCCGAGAATCGTCGAAATATCGACTTACAAGAAATGAAAAATTTTTGTGATATTCTTGTTCCCCACACTCCAAACTTGTCGTATATAGCTTTTGCAACGAATTTGGAGCAACGTTTGTTAGGTTAATATATTTCCTGTCCAGGGAGCTGAGAATCCTCCAAAAATCGACTTACGCGAAATGAAAAATAATTGTGATATTCTTGTTCCCCACGCTCCAAACTACTCGTATATAGCATTTGCAGCGAACTTGGAGCAACTTTTGTTATATGTATTTTTCGTGTCCAGGGAGCCGAGAATCGTCGAAATATCGACTTACACGAAATGAAAAATTTTTGTGATATTCTTGTTCCCCACACTCCAAATTTGTCGTATATAGCTTTTGCAGCGAATTTGGAGCAACGTTTGTTAGGATAATATATTTCGTGTCCAGGGAGCTGAGGATCCTCGAAAAATCAAATTACGCGAAATGAAAAATGTTCGTGATATTCTTGTTCCCCACGCTCCAAACTGCTCGTAAATAGCATTTGCAGCGAATATGGAGCAACTATTGTTATATGTATATTTCGTGACCAGGGAGCCGAGAATCGACGAAATATCAATTTACACGAAATAAAATATTTTTGTGATATTCGTGTTCCCCACGCTCCAAACTGCTCGTAAATAGCATTTGCAGCAAATTTGGAGCAACTTTTGTTATATGTATATTTCGTTACCAGGGAGTCGAGAATAGTCGAAATATCGACATACACGTAATGAAACATCTTTATGATATTCTTGTTCCCCGCGCTCCAAACTGCTCGAAAATAGCATTTGTGGCGAATTTGGAGCAACGTTTGGTATATGTATATTTCGTGACCAGGGAGCTGAGAATCGTCGAAATATCGACTTACACGAAATGAAATATTTTTGTGATATTCTTGTTTACCTTACTCCAAACTGCTCTTATATAGCTTTTGCAGCGAATTTGGAGCAACTTTTGTTCCGAGTATATTTAGTGTCCAGGGAGCCTAGAATCGTCGAAATATCGACTTACACGAAATGAAAAATTTTTGTGATATTCTTGTTCCCCACACTCCAAAATTGTCGTATATAGCGTTTGCAGCGAATTTCGAGCAACGTTTGTTAGGATAATATATTTCGTGTCCAGGGAGCTGAGGATCCTCGAAAAATCAAATTACGGGAAATGAAAAATGTTTGTGATATTCTTGTTCCCCACGCTCCAAACTGCTCTAAAATAGCATTTGCAGCGAATATGGAGCAACTCTTGTTATATGTATTTTTCGTATCCAGGGAGCCGAGAATCGTCGAAATAGCAACTTACACGAAATGAAATATTTTTGTGATATTCTTGTTTCCCACGCTCCAAACTGCTCGTAAATAGCATTTGCAGCGAATTTGGAGCAACTTTTGTAATATGTATATTTCGTTATCAGGGAGCCGAGAATCGTCGAAATATCGACTTACACGAAATGAAATATTTTTGTGATATTCTTGTTTACCTTACTCCAAACTGCTCTTATATAGCTTTTGCAGCGAATTTGGAGCAACTTTTGTTGAGAGTATAATTAGTGTCCAGGGAGCCGAGATTCGTGGAAATATCGACTGACACGAAATGAAAAATTTGTGTGATATT
This sequence comes from Hymenopus coronatus, assembly GCA_030762935.1. Classification (NCBI taxonomy): domain Eukaryota; kingdom Metazoa; phylum Arthropoda; class Insecta; order Mantodea; family Hymenopodidae; genus Hymenopus; species Hymenopus coronatus. Next base: position 163,912,495 of record CM060892.1, read on the forward strand.
CTTGTTCCCCACACTCCAAACTTCTCGTATATAGCTTTTGCAGCGAATTTGGAGCGTTTGTTAGGATAATATATTTCGTGTCCAGGGAGCTGAGAATCCTCGAAAAATCGACTTACGCGAAATGAAAAATGTTTGTAATATTCTTGTTCCCCACGCTGCAAAATGCTCGTATATAGCATTTGCAGGGAATTTGGAGCAACTTTTGTTATATGTATTTTTCGTGTCCAGGGAGCCGAGAATCGTCGAAATATCGACTTACAAGAAATGAAAAATTTTTGTGATATTCTTGTTCCCCACACTCCAAACTTGTCGTATATAGCTTTTGCAACGAATTTGGAGCAACGTTTGTTAGGTTAATATATTTCCTGTCCAGGGAGCTGAGAATCCTCCAAAAATCGACTTACGCGAAATGAAAAATAATTGTGATATTCTTGTTCCCCACGCTCCAAACTACTCGTATATAGCATTTGCAGCGAACTTGGAGCAACTTTTGTTATATGTATTTTTCGTGTCCAGGGAGCCGAGAATCGTCGAAATATCGACTTACACGAAATGAAAAATTTTTGTGATATTCTTGTTCCCCACACTCCAAATTTGTCGTATATAGCTTTTGCAGCGAATTTGGAGCAACGTTTGTTAGGATAATATATTTCGTGTCCAGGGAGCTGAGGATCCTCGAAAAATCAAATTACGCGAAATGAAAAATGTTCGTGATATTCTTGTTCCCCACGCTCCAAACTGCTCGTAAATAGCATTTGCAGCGAATATGGAGCAACTATTGTTATATGTATATTTCGTGACCAGGGAGCCGAGAATCGACGAAATATCAATTTACACGAAATAAAATATTTTTGTGATATTCGTGTTCCCCACGCTCCAAACTGCTCGTAAATAGCATTTGCAGCAAATTTGGAGCAACTTTTGTTATATGTATATTTCGTTACCAGGGAGTCGAGAATAGTCGAAATATCGACATACACGTAATGAAACATCTTTATGATATTCTTGTTCCCCGCGCTCCAAACTGCTCGAAAATAGCATTTGTGGCGAATTTGGAGCAACGTTTGGTATATGTATATTTCGTGACCAGGGAGCTGAGAATCGTCGAAATATCGACTTACACGAAATGAAATATTTTTGTGATATTCTTGTTTACCTTACTCCAAACTGCTCTTATATAGCTTTTGCAGCGAATTTGGAGCAACTTTTGTTCCGAGTATATTTAGTGTCCAGGGAGCCTAGAATCGTCGAAATATCGACTTACACGAAATGAAAAATTTTTGTGATATTCTTGTTCCCCACACTCCAAACTTGTCGTATATAGCGTTTGCAGCGAATTTCGAGCAACGTTTGTTAGGATAATATATTTCGTGTCCAGGGAGCTGAGGATCCTCGAAAAATCAAATTACGGGAAATGAAAAATGTTTGTGATATTCTTGTTCCCCACGCTCCAAACTGCTCTAAAATAGCATTTGCAGCGAATATGGAGCAACTCTTGTTATATGTATTTTTCGTATCCAGGGAGCCGAGAATCGTCGAAATAGCAACTTACACGAAATGAAATATTTTTGTGATATTCTTGTTTCCCACGCTCCAAACTGCTCGTAAATAGCATTTGCAGCGAATTTGGAGCAACTTTTGTAATATGTATATTTCGTTATCAGGGAGCCGAGAATCGTCGAAATATCGACTTACACGAAATGAAATATTTTTGTGATATTCTTGTTTACCTTACTCCAAACTGCTCTTATATAGCTTTTGCAGCGAATTTGGAGCAACTTTTGTTGAGAGTATAATTAGTGTCCAGGGAGCCGAGATTCGTGGAAATATCGACTGACACGAAATGAAAAATTTGTGTGATATTCTTGTTCCCCACACTCCAAACTTCTCGTATATAGCTTTTGCAGCGAATTTGGAGCGTTTGTTAGGATAATATATTTCGTGTCCAGGGAGCTGAGAATCCTCGAAAAATCGACTTACGCGAAATGAAAAATGTTTGTAATATTCTTGTTCCCCACGCTGCAAAATGCTCGTATATAGCATTTGCAGGGAATTTGGAGCAACTTTTGTTATATGTATTTTTCGTGTCCAGGGAGCCGAGAATCGTCGAAATATCGACTTACACGTAATGAAACATTTTTATGTTATTCTTGTTCCCCGCGCTCCAAACTGCTCGAAAATAGTATTTGAGGCGAATTTGGAGCGTTTGTTAGGATAATATATTTCGTTTCCAGGGAGCTGAGAATCCTCGAAAAATCGAATTACGCGAAATGAAAAATTTTTGTGATATTCCTATTTCCCACGCTCCAAACTGCTCGCAAATAGCATTTGCAGCGAATATGGAGCAACTATTGTTATATGTATATTTCGTGACCAGGGAGCCGAGAATCGTCGAAATATCAACTTACACGAAATCATATATTTTAGTGATATTCTTGTTCCCCACGCTCCAAACTGCTCGTAAATAGCATTTGCAGCAAACTTGGAGCAACTTTTGTTATATGTATATTTCGTTACCAGGGAGTCGAGAATCGTCGAAATATCGACTTAGGCGAAATGAAAAAATTTTGTGATATTCTTGTTCCCCACACTCCAAACTACTCGTATATAGCTTTTGCAGCGAAGTTGGAGCAACTTTTGTTCAGAGTATATTTAGTGTCCAGGGAGCCGAGAATCGTCGAAATATCGACTTACACGAAATGAAAAATAATTGTGATATTCTTGTTCCCCACACTCCAAACTTGTCGTATATAGCTTTTGCAACGAATTTGGAGCAACGTTTGTTAGGATAATATATTTCGTGTCCAGGGAGCTGAGAATCCTCCAAAAATCGACTTACGCGAAATGAAAAATAATTGTGATATTCTTGTTCCCCACGCTCCACACTACTCGTATATAGCATTTGCAGCGAACTTGGAGCAACTTTTGTTATATGTATTTTTCGTGTCCAGGGAGCCGAGAATCGTCGAAATATCGACTTACACGAAATGAAACATTTTTGTGATATTCTTGTTCCCCACACTCCAAACTTGTCGTATATAGCTTTTGCAGCGAATTTGGAGCAACGTTTGTTAGGATAATATATTTCGTGTCCAGGGAGCTGAGGATCCTCGAAAAATCAAATTACGCGAAATGAAAAATGTTTGTGATATTCTTGTTCCCCACGCTCCAAACTGCTCGTAAATAGCATTTGCAGCGAATATGGAGCAACTATTGTTATATGTATATTTCGTGACCAGGGAGCCGAGAATCGTCGAAATATCAATTTACACGAAATGAAATATTTTTGTGATATTCTTGTTCCCCACGCTCCAAACTGCTCGCAAATAGCATTTGCAGCAAATTTGGAGCAACTTTTGTTATATGTATATTTCGTTACCAGGGAGTCGAGAATCTTCGAAATATCGACATACACGTAATGAAACATTTTTATGATATTCTTGTTCCCCGCGCTCCAAACTGCTCGAAAATAGCATTTGAGGCGAATTTGGAGCAACGTTTGACTAATGTATATTTCGTGACCTGGGAGCTGAGAATCGTCGAAATATCGACTTACACGAAATGAAATATTTTTGTGATATTCTTGTTTACCTTACTCCAAACTGCTCTTATATAGCTTTTGCAGCGAATTTGGTGCAACTTTTGTTGAGGGTATAATTAGTGTCCAGGGAGCCGAGATTCGTGGAAATATCGACTGACACGAAATGAAAAATTTTTGTGATATTCTTGTTCCCCACACTCCAAACTTCTCGTATATAGCTTTTGCAGCGAATTTGGAGCGTTTGTTAGGATAATATATTTCGTGTCCAGGGAGCTGAGAATCCTCGAAAAATCGACTTACGCGAAATGAAAAATGTTTGTAATATTCTTGTTCCCCACGCTGCAAAATGCTCGTATATAGCATTTGCAGGGAATTTGGAGCAACTTTTGTTATATGTATTTTTCGTGTCCAGGGAGCCGAGAATCGTCGAAATATCGACTTACACGTAATGAAATATTTTTATGTTATTCTTGTTCCCCGCGCTCCAAACTGCTCGAAAATAGTATTTGAGGCGAATTTGGAGCGTTTGTTAGGATAATATATTTCGTTTCCAGGGAGCTGAGAATCCTCGAAAAATCGAATTACGCGAAATGAAAAATTTTTGTGATATTCCTGTTTCCCACGCTCCAAACTGCTCGTAAATAGCATTTGTAGCGAATTTGGAGCAACTTTTGTTATATGTATATTTCGTTACCAGGGAGCCGAGAATCGTAGAAATATCGACTTACACGTAATGAAACATTTTTATGATATTCTTGTTCTCCGCGCTCCAACCTGCTCGTAAATAGCATTTGAGGCGAATTTGGAGCAACTTTTGTTAAATGTATATTTCGTGAACAGGGAGCTGAGAACCGGCGAAATATCGACTTAGGCGAAATGAAAAAATTTTGTGATATTCTTGTTCCCCACACTCCAAACTGCTCGTATATAGCTTTTGCAGCGAAGTTGGAGCAGCTTTTGTTCAGAGTATATTTAGTGTCCAGGGAGCCGAGAATCGTCGAAATATCGACTTACACGAAATGAAAAATAATTGTGATATTCTTGTTCCCCACACTCCAAACTTGTCGTATATAGCTTTTGCAACGAATTTGGAGCAACGTTTGTTAGGATAATATATTTCGTGTCCAGGGAGCTGAGAATCCTCCAAAAATCGACTTACGCGAAATGAAAAATAATTGTGATATTCTTGTTCCCCACGCTCCAAACTACTCGTATATAGCATTTGCAGCGAACTTGGAGCAACTTTTGTTATATGTATTTTTCGTGTCCAGGGAGCCGAGAATCGTCGAAATATCGACTTACACGAAATGAAAAATTTTTGTGATATTCTTGTTCCCCACACTCCAAACTTGTCGTATATAGCTTTTGCAGCGAATTTGGAGCAACGTTTGTTAGGATAATATATTTCGTGTCCAGGGAGCTGAGGATCCTCGAAAAATCAAATTACGCGAAATGAAAAATGTTTGTGATATTCTTGTTCCCCACGCTCCAAACTGCTCGTAAATAGCATTTGCAGCAAATTTGGAGCAACTTTTGTTATATGTATATTTCGTTACCAGGGAGTCGAGAATCGTCGAAATATCGACATACACGTAATGAACATTTTTATGATATTCTTGTTCCCCGCGCTCCAAAGTGCTCGAAAATAGCATTTGAGGCGAATTTGGAGCAACGTTTGGTATATGTATATTTCGTGACCAGGGAGCTGAGAATCGTCGAAATATCGACTTACACGAAATGAAATATTTTTGTGATATTCTTGTTTACCTTACTCCAAACTGCTCTTATATAGCTTTTGCAGCGAATTTGGAGCAACTTTTGTTATATGTATATTTCGATATCAGGGAACCGAGAATCGTCGAAATATCGACTTACACGAAATGAAATATTTTTGTGATATTCTTGTTTACCTTACTCCAAACTGCTCTTATATAGCTTTTGCAGCGAATTTGGAGCAACTTTTGTTCCGAGTATATTTAGTGTCCAGGGAGCCGAGAATCGTCGAAATATCGACTTACACGAAATGAAAAATTTTTGTGATATTCTTGTTCCCCACACTCCAAACTTCTCGTATATAGCTTTTGCAGCGAATTTGGAGCGTTTGTTAGGATAATATATTTCGTGTCCAGGGAGCTGAGAATCCTCGAAAAATCGACTTACGCGAAATGAAAAATATTTGTAATATTCTTGTTCCCCACGCTCCAAACTGCTCGTATATAGCATTTGCAGCGAATTTGGAGCGACTTTATTTATATGTATTTTTCCTGTCCAGGGAGCCGAGAATCGTCGAAATATCGACTTACACGAAATGAAATATTTTTGTGATATTCTTGTTTACCTTACTCCAAACTGCTCTTATATAGCTTTTGCAGCGAATTTGGAGCAACTTTTGTTATATGTATATTTCGCTATCAGGGAACCGAGAATCGTCGAAATATCGACTTACACGAAATGAAATATTTTTGTGATATTCTTGTTTACCTTACTCCAAACTGCTCTTATATAGCTTTTGCAGCGAATTTGGAGCAAATTTTGTTCCGAGTATATTTAGTGTCCAGGGAGCCTAGAATCGTCGAAATATCGACTTACACGAAATGAAAAATTTTTGTGATATTCTTGTTCCCCACAGTCCAAACTTGTCGTATATAGCGTTTGCAGCGAATTTCGAGCAACGTTTGTTAGGATAATATATTTCGTGTCCAGGGAGCTGAGGATCCTCGAAAAATCAAATTACGGGAAATGAAAAATGTTTGTGATATTCTTGTTCCCCACGCTCCAAACTGCTCTAAAATAGCATTTGCAGCGAATATGGAGCAACTCTTGTTATATGTATTTTTCGTATCCAGGGAGCCGAGAATCGTCGAAATAGCAACTTACAGGAAATGAAATATTTTTGTGATATTCTTGTTTCCCACGCTCCAAACTGCTCGTAAATAGCATTTGCAGCGAATTTGGAGCAACTTTTGTAATATGTATATTTCGTTATCAGGGAGCCGAGAATCGTCGAAATATCGACATACACGAAATGAAATATTTTTGTGATATTCTTGTTTACCTTACTCCAAACTGCTCTTATATAGCTTTTGCAGCGAATTTGGAGCAACTTTTGTTCAGAGTATATTTAGTGTCCAGGGAGCCGAGAATAGTCGAAATATCGACTTACACGAAATGAAAAATTTTTGTGATATTCTTGTTCCCCACACTCCAAACTTCTCGTATATATAACTTTTGCAGCGAATTTGGAGCAACTTTTGTTCTGAGAATATTTCGTGTCCAGGGAAACGCGAATCGTCGAGAAATCGACTTAAATTTAGTGATACATTTTCGTGAGAATCTTCTTCCCCGCACTCCAAACTATTCGCTTTTAGCTTATGCAGCGAATTTGGAGCAACTTTTGTTCTGAGAATATTTCGTGTCCAGGCAGCTGAGAATCGTCGTAAAATCGACTTACACGTAATGAAACATTTTTATGATATTCTTGTTCCCCACGCTCCAAACTGCTCGTATTTGCAGCGAATTTGGACCAACTTTTGTGATATATATTTTCGTGTCCAGGGAGCCGAGAATCGTCGAAATATCAACTTACACGAAATGAAATGTTTTTGTGATATTCTTGTTCCCCTCTCTCCAAACTGCTCGTACATAGCATTTGCAGCGATTTTGGAGCAACTTTTGTTATATGTATATTTCGTTACCAGGGAGTCGAGAATCGTCGAAATATCGACTTACACGTTATGAAACATTTTTATGATATTCTTGTTCCCCGCGCCCCAAACTGCTCGAAAATAGCATTTGAGGCGAATTTGGAGCAACGTTTGATATATGTATATTTCGTGACCAGGGAGCTGAGAATCGTCGAAATATCGACTTACACGAAATGAAATATTTTTGTGATATTCTTGTTTACCTTACTCCAAACTGCTCTTATATAGCTTTTGCAGCGAATTTGGAGCAACTTTTGTTCAGAGTATATTTAGTGTCCAGGGAGCCGAGAATCGTGGAAATATCGACTGACACGAAATGAAAAATTTTTGTGATATTCTTGTTCCCCACACTCCAAACTTCTCGTTATAGCTTTTGCAGCGAATTTGGAGCGTTTGTTAGGATAATATATTTCGTGTCCAGGGAGCTGAGAATCCTCGAAAAATCGACTTACGCGAAATGAAATATGTTTGTAATATTCTTGTTCCCCACGCTGCAAACTGCTCGTATATAGCATTTGCAGGGAATTTGGAGCAACTTTTGTTATATGTATTTTTCGTGACCAGGGAGCCGAGAATTGTCGAAATATCGACTTACACGTAATGAAACATTTTTATGTTATTACTGTTCCCCGCGCTCCAAACTGCTCGAAAATAGTATTTGAGGCGAATTTGGAGCGTTTGTTAGGATAATATATTTCGTGTCCAGGGAGCTGAGGATCCTCGAAAAATCAAATTACGCGAAATGAAAAATGTTTGTGATATTCTTGTTCCCCACGCTCCAAACTGCTCGTAAATAGCATTTGCAGCGAATATGGAGCAACAATTGTTATATGTATATTTCGTGACCAGGGAGCCGAGAATCGTCGAAATATCAATTTACATGAAATCAAATATTTTTGTGATATTCTTGTTCCCCACGCTCCAAACTGCTCGTAAATAGCATTTGCAGCAAATTTGGAGCAACTTTTGTTATATGTATATTTCGTTACCAGGGAGTCGAGAATCGTCGAAATATCGACATACACGTAATGAAACATTTTTATGATATTCTTGTTCCCCGCGCTCCAAACTGCTCGAAAATAGCATTTGAGGCGAATTTGGAGCAACGTTTGGTATATGTATATTTCGTGACCAGGGAGCTGAGAATCGTCGAAATATCGACTTACACGAAATGAAATATTTTTGTGATATTCTTGTTTACCTTACTCCAAACTGCTCTTATATAGCTTTTGCAGCGAATTTGGAGCAACTTTTGTTATATGTATATTTCGCTATCAGGGAACCGAGAATCGTCGAAATATCGACTTACACGAAATGAAATATTTTTGTGATATTCTTGTTTACCTTACTCCAAACTGCTCTTATATAGCTTTTGCAGCGAATTTGGAGCAACTTTTGTTCCGAGTATATTTAGTGTCCAGGGAGCCGAGAATCGTCGAAATATCGACTTACACGAAATGAAATATTTTTGTGATATTCTTGTTCCCCACACTACAAACTTGTCGTATATAGCGTTTGCAGCGAATTTCGAGCAACGTTTGTTAGGATAATATATTTCGTGTCCAGGGAGCTGAGGATCCTCGAAAAATCAAATTACGGGAAATGAAAAATGTTTGTGATATTCTTGTTCCCCACGCTCCAAACTGCTCTAAAATAGCATTTGCAGCGAATATGGAGCAACTATTGATATATGTATATTTCGTGACCAGGGAGCCGAGAATCGTCGAAATATCAACTTACACGAAATCATATATTTTAGTGATATTCTTGTTCCCCACGCTCCAAACTGCTCGTAAATAGCATTTGCAGCAAACTTGGAGCAACTTTTGTTATATGTATATTTCGTTACCAGGGAGTCGAGAATCGTCGAAATATCGACTTAGGCGAAATGAAAAAATTTTGTGATATTCTTGTTCCCCACACTCCAAACTGCTCGTATATAGCTTTTGCAGCGAAGTTGGAGCAACTTTTGTTCAGAGTATATTTAGTGTCCAGGGAGCCGAGAATCGTCGAAATATCGACTTACACGAAATGAAAAATAATTGTGATATTCTTGTTCCCCACACTCCAAACTTGTAGTATATAGCTTTTGCAACGAATTTGGAGCAACGTTTGTTAGGATAATATATTTCGTGTCCAGGGAGCTGAGAATCCTCCAAAAATCGACTTACGCGAAATGAAAAATAATTGTGATATTCTTGTTCCCCACGCTCCAAACTACTCGTATATAGCATTTGCAGCGAACTTGGAGCAACTTTTGTTATATGTATTTTTCGTGTCCAGGGAGCCGAGAATCGTCGAAATATCGACTTACACGAAATGAAAAATTTTTGTGATATTCTTGTTCCCCACACTCCAAAATTGTCAGATATAGCTTTTGCAGCGAATTTGGAGCAACGTTTGTTAGGATAATATATTTCGTGTCCAGGGAGCTGAGGATCCTCGAAAAATCAAATTACGCGAAATGAAAAATGTTTGTGATATTCTTGTTCCCCACGCTCCAAACTGCTCGTAAATAGCATTTGCAGCGAATATGGAGCAACTATTGTTATATGTATATTTCGTGACCAGGGAGCCGAGAATCGTCGAAATATCAATTTACACGAAATGAAATATTTTTGTGATATTCTTGTTCCCCACGCTCCAAACTGCTCGCAAATAGCATTTGCAGCAAATTTGGAGCAACTTTTGTTATATGTATATTTCGTTACCAGGGAGTCGAGAATCGTCTAAATATCGACATACACGTAATGAAACATTTTTATGATATTCTTGTTCCCCGCGCTCCAAACTGCTCGAAAATAGCATTTGAGGCGAATTTGGAGCAACGTTTGGTATATGTATATTTCGTGACCAGGGAGCTGAGAATCGTCGAAATATCGACTTACACGAAATGAAATATTTTTGTGATATTCTTGTTTACCTTACTCCAAACTGCTCTTATATAGCTTTTGCAGCGAATTTGGTGCAACTTTTGTTGAGGGTATAATTAGTGTCCAGGGAGCCGAGATTCGTGGAAATATCGACTGACACGAAATGAAAAATTTTTGTGATATTCTTGTTCCCCACACTCCAAACTTCTCGTATATAGCTTTTGCAGCGAATTTGGAGCGTTTGTTAGGATAATATATTTCGTGTCCAGGGAGCTGAGAATCCTCCAAAAATCGACTTACGCGAAATGAAAAATGTTTGTAATATTCTTGTTCCCCACGCTGCAAAATGCTCGTATATAGCATTTGCAGGGAATTTGGAGCAACTTTTGTTATATGTATTTTTCGTGTCCAGGGAGCCGAGAATCGTCGAAATATCGACTTACACGTAATGAAACATTTTTATGTTATTCTTGTTCCCCGCGCTCCAAACTGCTCGAAAATAGTATTTGAGGCGAATTTGGAGCGTTTGTTAGGATAATATATTTCGTTTCCAGGGAGCTGAGAATCCTCGAAAAATCGAATTACGCGAAATGAAAAATTTTTGTGATATTCCTGTTTCCCACGCTCCAAACTGCTCGTAAATAGCATTTGTAGCGAATTTGGAGCAACTTTTGTTATATGTATATTTCGTTACCAGGGAGCCGAGAATCGTAGAAATATCGACTTACACGTAATGAAACATTTTTATGATATTCTTGTTCTCCGCGCTCCAACCTGCTCGTAAATAGCATTTGAGGCGAATTTGGAGCAACTTTTGTTATATGTATATTTCGTGAACAGGGAGCTGAGAACCGGCGAAATATCGACTTAGGCGAAATGAAAAAATTTTGTGATATTCTTGTTCCCCACACTCCAAACTGCTCGTATATAGCTTTTGCAGCGAAGTTGGAGCAGCTTTTGTTCAGAGTATATTTAGTGTCCAGGGAGCCGAGAATCGTCGAAATATCGACTTACACGAAATGAAAAATAATTGTGATATTCTTGTTCCCCACACTCCAAACTTGTCGTATATAGCTTTTGCAACGAATTTGGAGCAACGTTTGTTAGGATAATATATTTCGTGTCCAGGGAGCTGAGAATCCTCCAAAAATCGACTTACGCGAAATGAAAAATAATTGTGATATTCTTGTTCCCCACGCTCCAAACTACTCGTATATAGCATTTGCAGCGAACTTGGAGCAACTTTTGTTATATGTATTTTTCGTGTCCAGGGATCCGAGAATCGTCGAAATATCGACTTACACGAAATGAAAAATTTTTGTGATATTCTTGTTCCCCACACTCCAAACTTGTCGTATATAGCTTTTGCAGCGAATTTGGAGCAACGTTTGTTAGGATAATATATTTCGTGTCCAGGGAGCTGAGGATCCTCGAAAAATCTAATTACGCGAAATGAAAAATGTTTGTGATATTCTTGTTCCCCACGCTCCAAACTGCTCGTAAATAGCATTTGCAGCAAATTTGGAGCAACTTTTGTTATATGTATATTTCGTTACCAGGGAGTCGAGAATCGTCGAAATATCGACATACACGTAATGAAACATTTTTATGATATTCTTGTTCCCCGCGCTCCAAACTGCTCGAAAATAGCATTTGAGGCGAATTTGGAGCAACGTTTGGTATATGTATATTTCGTGACCAGGGAGCTGAGAATCGTCGAAATATCGACTTACACGAAATGAAATATTTTTGTGATGATCTTGTTTACCTTACTCCAAACTGCTCTTATATAGCTTTTGCAGCGAATTTGGAGCAACTTTTGTTGAGAGTATATTTAGTGTCCAGGGAGCCGAGATTCGTGGAAATATCGACTGAAACGAAATGAAAAATTTTTGTGATATTCTTGTTCCCCACACTCCAAACTTCTCGTATATAGCTTTTGCAGCGAATTTGGAGCGTTTGTTAGGATAATATATTTCGTGTCCAGGGAGCTGAGAATCCTCGAAAAATCGACTTACGCGAAATGAAAAATATTTGTAATATTCTTGTTCCCCACGCTCCAAACTGCTCGTATATAGCATTTGCAGCGAATTTGGAGCGACTTTATTTATATGTATTTTTCCTGTCCAGGGAGCCGAGAATCTTCGAAATATCAACTTACACGAAATGAAATATTTTTGTGATATTCTTGTTCCCCTCTCTCCAAACTGCTCGTACATAGCATTTGCAGCGAATTTGGAGCAACTTTTGTTATATGTATATTTCGTTACCAGGGAGTCGAGAATCGTCGACATATCGACTTACACGTAATGAAACATTTTTATGATATTCTTGTTCCCCGCGCTCCAAACTGCTCGAAAATAGCATTTGAGGCGAATTTGGAGCAACGTTTGATATATGTATTTTTCGTGACCAGGGAGCTGAGAATCGTCGAAATATCGACTTACACGAAATGAAATATTTTTGTGATATTCTTGTTTACCTTACTCCAAACTGCTCTTATTAGCTTTTGCAGCGAATTTGGAGCAACTTTTGTTCAGAGTATATTTAGTGTCCAGGGAGCCGAGAATCGTGGAAATATCGACTGACACGAAATGAAAAATTTTTGTGATATTCTTGTTCCCCACACTCCAAACTTCTCGTATATAGCTTTTGCAGCGAATTTGGAGCGTTTGTTAGGATAATATATTTCGTGTCCAGGGAGCTGAGAATCCTCGAAAAATCGACTTACGCGAAATGAAAAATGTTTGTAATATTCTTGTTCCCCACGCTGCAAACTGCTCGTATATAGCATTTGCAGGGAATTTGGAGCAACTTTTGTTATATGTATATTTCGTGACCAGGGAGCCGAGAATTGTCGAAATATCGACTTACACGTAATGAAACATTTTTATGTTATTCTTATTCCCCGGGCTCCAAACTGCTCGAAAATAGCATTTGAGGCGAATTTGGAGCGTTTGTTAGGATAATATATTTCGTGTCCAGGGAGCTGAGACACCTCGAAAAATCGACTTACCCGAAATGAAAAATTTTTGTAATATTCTTTTTCCGCACGCTCCAAACTGCTCGTATATAGCATTTGCAGCGAATTTGGAGCAACTTTTGTTAGGATGATATATTTCGTGTCCAGGGAGCTGAGAATCCTCGAAAAATCGAATTACGCGAAATGAAAAATTTTTGTGATATTCTTGTTCCCCACGCTCCAAACTGCTCGTAAATAGCATTTGCAGCGAATATGGAGCAACTATTGTTATATGTATATTTCGTGACCAGGGAGCCGAGAATCGTCGAAATATCAACTTACACGAAATCATATATTTTAGTGATATTCTTGTTCCCCACGCTCCAAACTGCTCGTAAATAGCATTTGCAGCAAACTTGGAGCAACTTTTGTTATATGTATATTTCGTTACCAGGGGGTCGAGAATCGTCGAAATATCGACTTACGCGAAATGAAAAATGTTTGTAATATTCTTGTTCCTCACTCTCCAAACTGCTCGTATATAGAATTTGCAGCGAATTTGGAGCAACTTTTGTTATATGTATTTTTCGTGTCCAGGGAGCCGAGAATCGTCGAAATATCGACTTACTCGAAATGAAATATTTTTGTGATATTCTTGTTTACCTTACTCCAAACTGCTCTTATATAGCTTTTGCAGCGAATTTGGAGCAACTTTTGTTCAGAGTATATTTAGTGTCCAGGGAGCCGAGAATCGTCGAAATATCGACTTACACGAAATGAAAAATTTTTGTGATATTCTTGTTCCCCACACTCCAAACTACTCGTATATAGCATTTGCAGCGAATTTGGAGCGACTTTATTTATATGTATTTTTCGTGTCCAGGGAGCCGAGAATCGTCGAAATATCAACTTACACGAAATGAAATATTTTTGTGATATTCTTGTTCCCCTCTCTCCAAACTGCTCGTACATAGCATTTGCAGCGAATTTGGAGCAACTTTTGGTATATGTATATTTCGTGACCAGGGAGCCGAGAATTGTCGCAATATCGACTTACACGTAATGAAACATTTTTATGTTATTCTTGTTCCCCGCGCTCCAAACTGCTCGAAAATAGCATTTGAGGCGAATTTGGAGCGTTTGTTAGGATAATATATTTCGTGTCCAGGGAGCTGAGACACCTCGAAAAATCGACTTACGCGAAATAAAAATTTTTTTTAATATTCTTGTTTCGCACGCTCCAAACTGCTCGTATATAGCATTTGCAGCGAATTTGGAGCAACTTTTGTTAGGATAATATATTTCGTGTCCAGGGAGCTGAGAATCCTCGAAAAATCGACTTACGCGAAATGAAAAATTTTTGTAATATTCTTGTTCCGCACGCTCCAATCTGCTCGTATATAGCATTTGCAGCGAATTTGGAGCAACTTTTGTTAGGATAATATATTTCCTGTCCAGGGAGTTGAGAATCCTCGAAAAATCGAATTACGCGAAATGAAATATTTTTGTGATATTCCTGTTTCCCACGCTCCAAGCTGCTCGTATATAGCTTTTGCAGCGAATTTGGAGCGTTTGTTAGGATATTATATTTCGTGACCAGGGAGCTGAGAATCCTCGAAAAATCGACTTACGCGAAATGAAAAATGTTTGTAATATTCTTGTTCCCCACGCTGCAAACTGCTCGTATATAGCATTTGCAGGGAATTTGGAGCAACTTTTGTTATATGTATTTTTCGTGTCCAGGGAGCCGAGAATCGTCGAAATATCAACTTACACGAAATGAAATATTTTTGTGATATTCTTGTTCCCCACGCTCCAAACTGCTCGTAAATAGCATTTGCAGCGAATTTGGAGCAACTTTTGGTATATGTATATTTCGTGACCAGGGAGCCGAGAATTGTCGAAATATCGACTTCACGTAATGAAACATTTTTATGTTATTCTTGTTCCCCGCGCTCCAAACTGCTCGAAAATAGTATTTGAGGCGAATTTGGAGCGTTTGTTAGGATAATATATTTCGCTTCCAGGGAGCTGAGAATCCTCGAAAAATCGAATTACGCGAAATGAAAAATTTTTGTGATATTCCTGTTTCCCACGCTCCAAACTGCTCGTAAATAGCATTTGTAGCGAATTTGGAGCAACTTTTGTTATATGTATATTTCGTGACCAGGGAGCTGAGAACCGGCGAAATATCGACTTAGGCGAAATGAAAAAATTTTGTGATATTCTTGTTCCCCACACTCCAAACTGCTCGTATATAGCTTTTGCAGCGAATTTGGAGCAACTTTTGTTCAGAGTATATTTAGTGTCCAGGGAGCCGAGAATCGTCGAAATATCGACTTACACGAAATGAAAAATTTTTGTGATATTCTTGTTCCCCACACTCCAAACTTGTCGTATATAGCTTTTGCAACGAATTTGGAGCAACGTTTGTTAGGATAATATATTTCGTGTCCAGGGAGCTGAGGATCCTCGAAAAATCGACTTACGCGAAATGAAAAATAATTGTGATATTCTTGTTCCCCACGCTCCAAACTACTCGTATATAGCATTTGCAGCGAACTTGGAGCAACTTTTGTTATATGTATTTTTCGTGTCCAGGGAGCCGAGAATCGTCGAAATATCGACTTACACGAAATGAAAAATTTTTGTGATATTCTTGTTCCCCACACTCCAAACTTGTCGTATATAGCTTTTGCAGCGAATTTGGAGCAACGTTTGTTAGGATAATATATTTCGTGTCCAGGGAGCTGAGGATCCTCGAAAAATCAAATTACGCGAAATGAAAAATGTTTGTGATATTCTTGTTCCCCACGCTCCAAACTGCTCGTAAATAGCATTTGCAGCGAATATGGAGCAACTATTGTTATATGTATATTTCGTGACCAGGGAGCCGAGAATCGTCGAAATATCAATTTACACGAAATGAAATATTTTTGTGATATTCGTGTTCCCCACGCTCCAAACTGCTCGTAAATAGCATTTGCAGCAAATTTGGAGCAACTTTTGTTATATGTATATTTCGTTACCAGGGAGTCGAGAATCGTCGAAATATCGACATACACGTAATGAAACATTTTTATGATATTCTTGTTCCCCTCGCTCCAAACTGCTCGAAAATAGCATTTGAGGCGAATTTGGAGCAACGTTTGGTATATGTATATTTCGTGACCAGGGAGCTGAGAATCGTCGAAATATCGACTTACACGAAATGAAATATTTTTGTGATATTCTTGTTTACCTTACTCCAAACTGCTCTTATATAGCTTTTGCAGCGAATTTGGAGCAACTTTTGTTCCGAGTATATTCAGTGTCCAGGGAGCCGAGAATCGTCGAAATATCGACTTACACGAAATGAAAAATTTTTGTGATATTCTTGTTCCCCACACTCCAAACTTGTCGTATATAGCGTTTGCAGCGAACTTCGAGCAACGTTTGTTAGGATAATATATTCCGTGTCCAGGGAGCTGAGGATCCTCGAAAAATCAAATTACGGGAAATGAAAAATGTTTGTGATATTCTTGTTCCCCACGCTCCAAACTGCTCTAAAATAGCATTTGCAGCGAATATGGAGCAACTATTGTTATATGTATATTTCGTGACCAGGGAGACGAGAATCGTCGAAATATCAACTTACACGAAATGAAATATTTTTGTGATATTCTTGTTCCCGACGCTCCAAACTGCTCGTAAATAGCATTTGCAGCAAATTTGGAGCAACTTTGGTTATATGTATATTTCGTTACCAGGGAGTCGAGAATCCTCTAAATATCGACTTACACGTAATGAAACATTTTTATGATATTCTTGTTCCCCGCGCTCCAAACTGCTCGTAAATAGCATTTGAGGCGAATTTGGAGCAACTTTTGGTATATGTATATTTCGTGACCAGGGAGCCGAGAATTGTCAAAATATCGACTTCCACGTAATGAAACATATTTATGATATTCTTGTTCACCGCGCTCCAAACTGCTCGAAAATAGCATTTGAGGCGAATTTGGAGCAACGTTTGGTATATGTATATTTCGTGACCAGGGAGCTGAGAATCGTCGAAATATCGACTTACACGAAATGAAATATTTGTGATATTCTTGTTTACCTTACTCCAAACTGCTCTTATATAGCTTTTGCAGCGAATTTGGAGCAACTTTTGTTCCGAGTATATTTAGTGTCCAGGGAGCCGAGAATCGTCGAAATATCGACTTACACGAA
Organism: Hymenopus coronatus; assembly: GCA_030762935.1. Classification (NCBI taxonomy): domain Eukaryota; kingdom Metazoa; phylum Arthropoda; class Insecta; order Mantodea; family Hymenopodidae; genus Hymenopus; species Hymenopus coronatus. Next base: position 163,929,787 of record CM060892.1, read on the forward strand.
ATGAAAAATTTTTGTGATATTCTTGTTCCCCACACTCCAAACTTGTCGAATATAGCGTTTGCAGCGAATTTCGAGCAACGTTTGTTAGGATAATATATTTCGTGTCCAGGGAGCTGAGGATCCTCGAAAAATCAAATTACGGGAAATGAAAAATGTTTGTGATATTCTTGTTCCCCACGCTCCAAACTGCTCTAAAATAGCATTTGCAGCAAATTTGGAGCAACTTTGGTTATATGTATATTTCGTTACCAGGGAGTCGAGAATCCTCGAAATATCGACTGACACGAAATGAAAAATTTTTGTGATATTCTTGTTCCCCACACTCCAAACTTCTCGTATATAGCTTTTGCAGCGAATTTGGAGCGTTTGTTAGGATAATATATTTCGTGTCCAGGGAGCTGAGAATCCTCGAAAAATCGACTTACGCGAAATGAAAAATGTTTGTAATATTCTTGTTCCCCACTCTCCAAACTGCTCGTATATAGCATTTGCAGCGAATTTGGAGCAACTTTTGTTATATGTATTTTTCGTGTCCAGGGAGCCGAGAATCGTCGAAATATCGACTTACTCGAAATGAAATATTTTTGTGATATTCTTGTTTACCTTACTCCAAACTGCTCTTATATAGCTTTTGCAGCGAATTTGGAGCAACTCTTGTTCAGAGTATATTTAGTGTCCAGGGAGCCGAGAATCGTCGAAATATCAACTTACACGAAATGAAATATTTTTGTGATATTCTTGTTTCCCTCTCTCCAAACTGCTCGTACATAGCATTTGCAGCGAATTTGGAGCAACTTTTGGTATATGTATATTTCGTGACCAGGGAGCCGAGAATTGTCGCAATATCGACTTACACGTAATGAAACATTTTTATGTTATTCTTGTTCCCCGCGCTCCAAACTGCTCGAAAATAGCATTTGAGGCGAATTTGGAGCGTTTGTTAGGATAATATATTTCGTGTTCAGGGAGCTGAGACACTTCGAAAAATCGACTTACGCGAAATAAAAAATTTTTGTAATATTCTTGTTCCGCACGCTCCAAACTGCTCGTATATAGCATTTGCAGCGAATTTGGAGCAACTTTTGTTAGGATAATATATTTCGTGTCCAGGGAGCTGAGAATCCTCGAAAAATCGAATTACGCGAAATGAAAAATTTTTGTAATATTCTTGTTCCGCACGCTCCAAACTGCTCGTATATAGCATTTGCAGCGAATTTGGAGCAACTTTTGTTAGGATAATATATTTCGTGTCCAGGGAGCTGAGACACCTCGAAAAATCGACTTACGCGAAATGAAATATTTTTGTGATAATCCTGTTTCCCACGCTCCAAGCTGCTCGTATATAGCTTTTGCAGCGAATTTGGAGCGTTTGTTAGGATAATATATTTCGTGTCCAGGGAGCTGAGAATCCTCGAAAAATCGACTTACGCGAAATGAAAAATGTTTGTAATATTCTTGTTCCCCACGCTGCAAACTGCTCGTATATAGCATTTGCAGGGAATTTGGAGCAACTTTTGTTATATGTAGTTTTCGTGTCCAGGGAGCCGAGAATCGTCGAAATATCAACTTACACGAAATGAAATATTTTTGTGATATTCTTGTTCCCCACGCTCCAAACTGCTCGTAAATAGCATTTGCAGCGAATTTGGAGCAACTTTTGGTATATGTATATTTCGTGACCAGGGAGCCGAGAATTGTCGAAATATCGACTTACACTTAATGAAACATTTTTATGTTATTCTTGTTCCCCGCGCTCCAAACTGCTCGAAAATAGTATTTGAGGCGAATTTGGAGCGTTTGTTAGGATAATATATTTCGCTTCCAGGGAGCTGAGAATCTTCGAAAAATCGAATTACGCGAAATGAAAAATTTTTGTGATATTCCTGTTTCCCACGCTCCAAACTGCTCGTAAATAGCATTTGTAGCGAATTTGGAGCAACTTTTGTTATATGTATATTTCGTTACCAGGGAACCGAGAATCGTAGATATATCGACTTACACGTAATGAAACATTTTTATGATATTCTTGTTCCCCGCGCTCCAACCTGCTCGTAAATAGCATTTGAGGCGAATTTGGAGCAACTTTTGTTATATGTATATTTCGTGACCAGGGAGCTGAGAACCGGCGAAATATCGACTTAGGCGAAATGAAAAAATTTTGTGATATTCTTGTTCCCCACACTCCAAACTGCTCGTATATAGCTTTTGCAGCGAATTTGGAGCAACTTTTGTTCAGAGTATATTTAGTGTCCAGGGAGCCGAGAATCGTCGAAATATCGACTTACACGAAATGAAAAATTTTTGTGATATTCTTGTTCCCCACACTCCAAACTTGTCGTATATAGCTTTTGCAACGAATTTGGAGCAACGTTTGTTAGGATAATATATTTCGTGTCCAGGGAGCTGAGAATCCTCCAAAAATCGACTTACGCGAAATGAAAAATAATTGTGATATTCTTGTTCCCCACGCTCCAAACTACTCGTATATAGCATTTGCAGCGAACTTGGAGCAACTTTTGTTATATGTATTTTTCGTGTCCAGGGAGCCGAGAATCGTCGAAATATCGACTTACACGAAATGTAAATGTTTGTGATATTCTTGTTCCCCACACTCCAAACTTGTCGTATATAGCTTTTGCAGCGAATTTGGAGCAACGTTTGTTAGGATAATACATTTTTTGTCCAGGGAGCTGAGGATCCTCGAAAAATCAAATTACGCGAAATGAAAAATGTTTGTGATATTCTTGTTCCCCACGCTCCAAACTGCTCGTAAATAGCATTTGCAGCGAATATGGAGCAACTATTGTTATATGTATATTTCGTGACCAGGGAGCCGAGAAACGTCGAAATATCAATTTACACCAAATGAAACATTTTTGTGATATTCGTGTTCCCCACGCTCCAAACTGCTCGTAAATAGCATTTGCAGCAAATTTGGAGCAACTTTTGTTATATGTATATTTCGTTACCAGGGAGTCGAGAATCGTCGAAATATCGACATACACGTAATGAAACATTTTTATGATATTCCTGTTCCCCGCGCTCCAAACTGCTCGAAAATAGCATTTGAGGCGAATTTGGAGCAACGTTTGGTATATGTATATTTCGTGACCAGGGAGCTGAGAATCGTCGAAATATCGACTTACACGAAATGAAATATTTTTGTGATTATCTTGTTTACCTTACTCCAAACTGCTCTTATATAGCTTTTGCAGCGAATTTGGAGCAACTTTTGTTATATGTATATTTCGCTATCAGGGAATCGAGAATCGTCGAAATATCGACTTACACGAACTGAAATATTTTTGTGATATTCTTGTTTACCTTACTCCAAACTGCTCTTATATAGCTTTTGCAGCGAATTTGGAGCAACTTTTGTTCCGAGTATATTTAGTGTCCAGGGAGCCGAGAATCGTCGAAATATCGACTTACACGAAATGAAACATTTTTGTGATATTCTTGTTCCCCACGCTCCAAACTTGTCGTATATAGCGTTTGCAGCGAATTTCGAGCAACGTTTGTTAGGATAATATATTTCGTGTCCAGGGAGCTGAGGATCCTCGAAAAATCAAATTACGGGAAATGAAAAATGTTTGTGATATTCTTGTTCCCCACGCTCCAAACTGCTCTAAAATAGCATTTGCAGCGAATATGGAGCAACTATTGTTATATGTATATTTCGTGACCAGGGAGACGAGAATCGTCGAAATATCAACTTACACGAAATGAAATATTTTTGTGATATTCTTGTTCCCGACGCTCCAAACTGCTCGTAAATAGCATTTGCAGCAAATTTGGAGCAACTTTGGTTATATGTATATTTCGTTACCAGGGAATCGAGAATCCTCGAAATATCGACTTACACGTAATGAAACATTTTTATGATATTCTTGTTCCCCGCGCTCCAAACTGCTCGTAAATAGCATTTGAGGCGAATTTGGAGCAACTTTTGGTATATGTATATTTCGTGACCAGGGAGCCGAGAATTGTCAAAATATCGACTTACACGTAATGAAACATTTTTATTATATTCTTGTTCACCGCGCTCCAAACTGCTCGAAAATAGCATTTGAGGCGAATTTGGAGCAACGTTTGGTATATGTATATTTCGTGACCAGGGAGCTGAGAATCGTCGAAATATCGACTTACACGAAATGAAATATTTGTGATATTCTTGTTTACCTTACTCCAAAATGCTCTTATATAGCTTTTGCAGCGAATTTGGAGCAACTTTTGTTCCGAGTATATTTAGTGTCCAGGGAGCCGAGAATCGTCGAAATATCGACTTACACGAAATGAAAAATTTTTGTGATAATCTTGTTCCCCACACTCCAAACTTGTCGTATATAGCGCTTGTAGCGAATTTCGAGCAACGTTTGTTAGGATAATATATTTCGTGTCCAGGGAGCTGAGGATCCTCGAAAAATCAAATTACGGGAAATGAAAAATGTTTGTGATATTCTTGTTCCCCACGCTCCAAACTGCTCTAAAATAGCATTTGCAGCGAATATGGAGCAACTATTGTTATATGTATATTTCGTGACCAGGGAGACGAGAATCGTCGAAATATCAACTTACACGAAATGAAATATTTTTGTGATATTCTTGTTCCCGACGCTCCAAACTGCTCGTAAATAGCATTTGCAGCAAATTTGGAGCAACTTTGGTTATATGTATATTTCGTTACCAGGGAGTCGAGAATCCTCGAAATATCGACTGACACGAAATGAAAAATTTTTGTGATATTCTTGTTCCCCACACTCCAAACTTCTCGTATATAGCTTTTGCAGCGAATTTGGAGCGTTTGTTAGGATAATATATTTCGTGTCCAGGGAGCTGAGAATCCTCGAAAAATCGACTTACGCGAAATGAAAAATGTTTGTAATATTCTTGTTCCCCACTCTCCAAACTGCTCGTATATAGCATTTGCAGCGAATTTGGAGCAACTTTTGTTATATGTATTTTTCGTGTCCAGGGAGCCGAGAATCGTCGAAATATCGACTTACTCGAAATGAAATATTTTTGTGATATTCTTGTTTACCTTACTCCAAACTGCTCTTATATAGCTTTTGCAGCGAATTTGGAGCAACTTTTGTTCAGAGTATATTTAGTGTCCAGGGAGCCGAGAATCGTCGAAATATCGACTTACACGAAATGAAAAATTTTTGTGATATTCTTGTTCCCCACACTCCAAACTACTCGTATATAGCATTTGCAGCGAATTTGGAGCGACTTTATTTATATGTATTTTTCGTGTCCAGGGAGCCGAGAATCGTCGAAATATCAACTTACACGAAATGAAATATTTTTGTGATATTCTTGTTCCCCTCTCTCCAAACTGCTCGTACATAGCATTTGCAGCGAATTTGGAGCAACTTTTGGTATATGTATATTTCGTGACCAGGGAGCCGAGAATTGTCGCAATATCGACTTACACGTAATGAAACATTTTTATGTTATTCTTGTTCCCCGCGCTCCAAACTGCTCGAAAATAGCATTTGAGGCGAATTTGGAGCGTTTGTTAGGATAATATATTTCGTGTCCAGGGAGCTGAGACACCTCGAAAAATCGACTTACGCGAAATAAAAAATTTTTGTAATATTCTTGTTCCGCACGCTCCAAACTGCTCGTATATAGCATTTGCAGCGAATTTGGAGCAACTTTTGTTAGGATAATATATTTCGTGTCCAGGGAGCTGAGAATCCTCGAAAAATCGAATTACGCGAAATGAAAAATTTTTGTAATATTCTTGTTCCGCACGCTCCAAACTGCTCGTATATAGCATTTGCAGCGAATTTGGAGCAACTTTTGTTAGGATAATATATTTCGTGTCCAGGGAGCTGAGACACCTCGAAAAATCGACTTACGCGAAATGAAAAATTTTTGTAATATTCTTGTTCCGCACGCTCCAAACTGCTCGTATATAGCATTTGCAGCGAATTTGGAGCAACTTTTGTTAGGATAATATATTTCGTGTCCAGGGAGCTGAGAATCCTCGAAAAATCGAATTACGCGAAATGAAATATTTTTGTGATATTCCTGTTTCCCACGCTCCAAGCTGCTCGTATATAGCTTTTGCAGCGAATTTGGAGCGTTTGTTAGGATAATATATTTCGTGTCCAGGGAGCTGAGAATCCTCGAAAAATCGACTTACGCGAAATGAAAAATGTTTGTAATATTCTTGTTCCCCACGCTGCAAACTGCTCGTATATAGCATTTGCAGGGAATTTGGAGCAACTTTTGTTATATGTATTTTTCGTGTCCAGGGAGCCGAGAATCGTCGAAATATCAACTTACACGAAATGAAATATTTTTGTGATATTCTTGTTCCCCACGCTCCAAACTGCTCGTAAATAGCATTTGCAGCGAATTTGGAGCAACTTTTGGTATATATATATTTCGTGACCAGGGAGCCGAGAATTGTCGAAATATCGACTTACACTTAATGAAACATTTTTATGTTATTCTTGTTCCCCGCGCTCCAAACTGCTCGAAAATAGTATTTGAGGCGAATTTGGAGCGTTTGTTAGTATAATATATTTCGCTTCCAGGGAGCTGAGAATCCTCGAAAAATCGAATTACGCGAAATGAAAAATTTTTGTGATATTCCTGTTTCCCACGCTCCAAACTGCTCGTAAATAGCATTTGTAGCGAATTTGGAGCAACTTTTGTTATATGTATATTTCGTTACCAGGGAGCCGAGAATCGTAGATATATCGACTTACACGTAATGAAACATTTTTATGATATTCTTGTTCCCCGCGCTCCAACCTGCTCGTAAATAGCATTTGAGGCGAATTTGGAGCAACTTTTGTTATATGTATATTTCGTGACCAGGGAGCTGAGAACCGGCGAAATATCGACTTAGGCGAAATGAAAAAATTTTGTGATATTCTTGTTCCCCACACTCCAAACTGCTCGTATATAGCTTTTGCAGCGAATTTGGAGCAACTTTTGTTCAGAGTATATTTAGTGTCCAGGGAGCCGAGAATCGTCGAAATATCGACTTACACGAAATGAAAAATTTGTGTGATATTCTTGTTCCCCACACTCCAAACTTGTCGTATATAGCTTTTGCAACGAATTTGGAGCAACGTTTGTTAGGTTAATATATTTCGTGTCCAGGGAGCTGAGAATCCTCCAAAAATCGACTTACGCGAAATGAAAAATAATTGTGATATTCTTGTTCCCCACGCTCCAAACTACTCGTATATAGCATTTGCAGCGAACTTGGAGCAACTTTTGTTATATGTATTTTTCGTGTCCAGGGAGCCGAGAATCGTCGAAATATCGACTTACACGAAATGAAAAATGTTTGTGATATTCTTGTTCCCCACACTCCAAACTTGTCGTATATAGCTTTTGCAGCGAATTTGGAGCAACGTTTGTTAGGATAATACATTTCGTGTCCAGGGAGCTGAGGATCCTCGAAAAATCAAATTACGCGAAATGAAAAATATTTGTGATATTCTTGTTCCCCACGCTCCAAACTGCTCGTAAATAGCATTTCCAGCGAATATGGAGCAACTATTGTTATATGTATATTTCGTGACCAGGGAGCCGAGAATCGTCGAAATATCAATTTACACGAAATGAAATATTTTTGTGATATTCGTGTTCCCCACGCTCCAAACTGCTCGTAAATAGCATTTGCAGCAAATTTGGAGCAAGTTTTGTTTTATGTATATTTCGTTACCAGGGAGTCGAGAATCGTCGAAATATCGACATACACGTAATGAAACATTTTTATGATATTCTTGTTCCCCGCGCTCCAAACTGCTCGAAAATAGCATTTGAGGCGAATTTGGAGCAACGTTTGGTATATGTATATTTCGTGACCAGGGAGCCGAGAATTGTCAAAATATCGACTTACACGTAATGAAACATTTTTATGATATTCTTGTTCACCGCGCTCCAAACTGCTCGAAAATAGCATTTGAGGCGAATTTGGAGCAACGTTTGGTATATGTATATTTCGTGACCAGGGAGCTGAGAATCGTCGAAATATCGACTTACACGAAATGAAATATTTGTGATATTCTTGTTTACCTTACTCCAAAATGCTCTTATATAGCTTTTGCAGCGAATTTGGAGCAACTTTTGTTCCGAGTATATTTAGTGTCCAGGGAGCCGAGAATCGTCGAAATATCGACTTACACGAAATGAAAAATTTTTGTGATAATCTTGTTCCCCACACTCCAAACTTGTCGTATATAGCGTTTGCAGCGAATTTCGAGCAACGTTTGTTAGGATAATATACTTCGTGTCCAGGGAGCTGAGGATCCTCGAAAAATCAAATTACGGGAAATGAAAAATGTTTGTGATATTTTTGTTCCCCACGCTCCAAACTGCTCTAAAATAGCATTTGCAGCGAATATGGAGCAACTATTGTTATATGTATATTTCGTGACCAGGGAGACGAGAATCGTCGAAATATCAACTTACACGAAATGAAATATTTTTGTGATATTCTTGTTCCCGACGCTCCAAACTGCTCGTAAATAGCATTTGCAGCAAATTTGGAGCAACTTTGGTTATATGTATATTTCGTTACCAGGGAGTCGAGAATCCTCGAAATATCGACTGACACGAAATGAAAAATTTTTGTGATATTCTTGTTCCCCACACTCCAAACTTCTCGTATATAGCTTTTGCAGCGAATTTGGAGCGTTTGTTAGGATAATATATTTCGTGTCCAGGGAGCTGAGAATCCTCGAAAAATCGACTTACGCGAAATGAAAAATGTTTGTAATATTCTTGTTCCCCACTCTCCAAACTGCTCGTATATAGCATTAGCAGCGAATTTGGAGCAACTTTTGTTATATGTATTTTTCGTGTCCAGGGAGCCGAGAATCGTCGAAATATCGACTTACTCGAAATGAAATATTTTTGTGATATTCTTGTTTACCTTACTCCAAACTGCTCTTATATAGCTTTTGCAGCGAATTTGGAGCAACTTTTGTTCAGAGTATATTTAGTGTCCAGGGAGCCGAGAATCGTCGAAATATCGACTTACACGAAATGAAAAATTTTTGTGATATTCTTGTTCCCCACACTCCAAACTACTCGTATATAGCATTTGCAGCGTATTTGGAGCGACTTTATTTATATGTATTTTTCGTGTCCAGGGAGCCGAGAATCGTCGAAATATCAACTTACACGAAATGAAATATTTTTGTGATATTCTTGTTCCCCTCTCTCCAAACTGCTCGTACATAGCATTTGCAGCGAATTTGGAGCAACTTTTGGTATATGTATATTTCGTGACCAGGGAGCCGAGAATTGTCGCAATATCGACTTACACGTAATGAAACATTTTTATGTTATTCTTGTTCCCCGCGCTCCAAACTGCTCGAAAATAGCATTTGAGGCGAATTTGGAGCGTTTGTTAGGATAATATATTTCGTGTCCAGGGAGCTGAGACACCTCGAAAAATCGACTTACGCGAAATAAAAAATTTTTGTAATATTCTTGTTCCGCACGCTCCAAACTGCTCGTATATAGCATTTGCAGCGAATTTGGAGCAACTTTTCTTAGGATAATATATTTCGTGTCCAGGGAGCTGAGAATCCTCGAAAAATCGAATTACGCGAAATGAAAAATTTTTGTAATATTCTTGTTCAGCACGCTCCAAACTGCTCGTATATAGCATTTGCAGCGAATTTGGAGCAACTTTTGTTAGGATAATATATTTCGTGTCCAGGGAGCTGAGACACCTCGAAAAATCGACTTACGCGAAATGAAAAATTTTTGTAATATTCTTGTTCCGCACGCTCCAAACTGCTCGTATATAGCATTTGCAGCGAATTTGGAGCAACTTTTGTTAGGATAATATATTTCGTGTCCAGGGAGCTGAGAATCCTCGAAAAATCGAATTACGCGAAATGAAATATTTTTGTGATATTCCTGTTTCCCACGCTCCAAGCTGCTCGTATATAGCTTTTGCAGCGAATTTGGAGCGTTTGTTAGGATAATATATTTCGTGTCCAGGGAGCTAAGAATCCTCGAAAAATCGAATTACGCGAAATGAAAAATTTTTGTGATATTCCTGTTTCCCACGCTCCAAACTGCTCGTAAATAGCATTTGTAGCGAATTTGGAGCAACTTTTGTTATATGTATATTTCGTTACCAGGGAGACGAGAATCGTAGATATATCGACTTACACGTAATGAAACATTTTTATGATATTCTTGTTCCCCGCGCTCCAACCTGCTCGTAAATAGCATTTGAGGCGAATTTGGAGCAACTTTTGTTATATGTATATTTCGTGACCAGGGAGCTGAGAACCGCCGAAATATCGACTTAGGCGAAATGAAAAAATTTTGTGATATTCTTGTTCCCCACACTCCAAACTGCTCGTATATAGCTTTTGCAGCGAATTTGGAGCAACTTTTGTTCAGAGTATATTTAGTGTCCAGGGAGCCGAGAATCGTCGAAATATCGACTTACACGAAATGAAAAATTTTTGTGATATTCTTGTTCCCCACACTCCAAACTTGTCGTATATAGCTTTTGCAACGAATTTGGAGCAACGTTTGTTAGGTTAATATATTTCGTGTCCAGGGAGCTGAGAATCCTCCAAAAATCGACTTACGCGAAATGAAAAATAATTGTGATATTCTTGTTCCCCACGCTCCAAACTACTCGTATATAGCATTTGCAGCGAACTTGGAGCAACTTTTGTTATATGTATTTTTCGTGTCCAGGGAGCCGAGAATCGTCGAAATATCGACTTACACGAAATGAAAAATGTTTGTGATATTCTTGTTCCCCACACTCCAAACTTGTCGTATATAGCTTTTGCAGCGAATTTGGAGCAACGTTTGTTAGGATAATATATTTCGTGTCCAGGGAGCTGAGGATCCTCGAAAAATCAAATTACGCGAAATGAAAAATGTTTGTGATATTCTTGTTCCCCGCGCTCCAAACTGCTCGAAAATAGTATTTGAGGCGAATTTGGAGCGTTTGTTAGGATAATATATTTCGCTTCCAGGGAGCTGAGAATCCTCGAAAAATCGAATTACGCGAAATGAAAAATTTTTGTGATATTCCTGTTTCCCACGCTCCAAACTGCTCGTAAATAGCATTTGTAGCGAATTTGGAGCAACTTTTGTTATATGTATATTTCGTGACCAGGGAGCCGAGAATCGTCGAAATATCAATTTACACGAAATGAAATATTTTTGTGATATTCGTGTTCCCCACGCTCCAAACTGCTCGTAAATAGCATTTGCAGCAAATTTGGAGCAACTTTTGTTATATGTATATTTCGTTACCAGGGAGTCGAGAATCGTCGAAATATCGACATACACGTAATGAAACATTTTTATGATATTCTTGTTCCCCGCGCTCCAAACTGCTCGAAAATAGCATTTGAGGCGAATTTGGAGCAACGTTTGGTATATGTATATTTCGTGACCAGGGAGCTGAGAATCGTCGAAATATCGACTTACACGAAATGAAATATTTTTGTGATATTCTTGTTTACCTTACTCCAAACTGCTCTTATATAGCTTTTGCAGCGAATTTGGAGCAACTTTTGTTATATGTATATTTCGCTATCAGGGAATCGAGAATCGTCGAAATATCGACTTACACGAAATGAAATATTTTTGTGATATTCTTGTTTACCTTACTCCAAACTGCTCTTATATAGCTTTTGCAGCGAATTTGGAGCAACTTTTGTTCCGAGTATATTTAGTGTCCAGGGAGCCGAGAATCGTCGAAATATCGACTTACACGAAATGAAACATTTTTGTGATATTCTTGTTCCCCACACTCCAAACTTGTCGTATATAGCGTTTGCAGCGAATTTCGAGCAACGTTTGTTAGGATTCAATATTTCGTGTCCAGGGAGCTGAGGATCCTCGAAAAATCAAATTACGGGAAATGAAAAATGTTTGTGATATTCTTGTTCCCCACGCTCCAAACTGCTCTAAAATAGCATTTGCAGCGAATATGGAGCAACTATTGTTATATGTATATTTCGTGACCAGGGAGACGAGAATCGTCGAAATATCAACTTACACGAAATGAAATATTTTTGTGATATTCTTGTTCCCGACGCTCCAAACTGCTCGTAAATAGCATTTGCAGCAAATTTGGAGCAACTTTGGTTATATGTATATTTCGTTACCAGGGAGCCGAGAATCCTCGAAATATCGACTTACACGTAATGAAACATTTTTATGATATTCTTGTTCCCCGCGCTCCAAACTGCTCGTAAATAGCATTTGAGGCGAATTTGGAGCAACTTTTGGTATATGTATATTTCGTGACCAGGGAGCCGAGAATTGTCAAAATATCGACTTACACGTAATGAAACATTTTTATGATATTCTTGTTCACCGCGCTCCAAACTGCTCGAAAATAGCATTTGAGGCGAATTTGGAGCAACGTTTGGTATATGTATATTTCGTGACCAGGGAGCTGAGAATCGTCGAAATATCGACTTACACGAAATGAAATATTTGTGATATTCTTGTTTACCTTACTCCAAAATGCTCTTATATAGCTTTTGCAGCGAATTTGGAGCAACTTTTGTTCCGAGTATATTTAGTGTCCAGGGAGCCGAGAATCGTCGAAATATCGACTTACACGAAATGAAAAATTTTTGTGATAATCTTGTTCCCCACACTCCAAACTTGTCGTATATAGCGTTTGCAGCGAATTTCGAGCAACGTTTGTTAGGATAATATATTTCGTGTCCAGGGAGCTGAGGATCCTCGAAAAATCAAATTACGGGAAATGAAAAATGTTTGTGATATTCTTGTTCCCCACGCTCCAAACTGCTCTAAAATAGCATTTGCAGCGAATATGGAGCAACTATTGTTATATGTATATTTCGTGACCAGGGAGACGAGAATCGTCGAAATATCAACTTACACGAAATGAAATATTTTTGTGATATTCTTGTTCCCGACGCTCCAAACTGCTCGTAAATAGCATTTGCAGCAAATTTGGAGCAACTTTGGTTATATGTATATTTCGTTACCAGGGAGCCGAGAATCCTCGAAATATCGACTTACACGTAATGAAACATTTTTATGATATTCTTGTTCCCCGCGCTCCAAACTGCTCGTAAATAGCATTTGAGGCGAATTTGGAGCAACTTTTGGTATATGTATATTTCGTGACCAGGGAGCCGAGAATTGTCAAAATATCGACTTACACGTAATGAAACATTTTTATGATATTCTTGTTCACCGCGCTCCAAACTGCTCGAAAATAGCATTTGAGGCGAATTTGGAGCAACGTTTGGTATATGTATATTTCGTGACCAGGGAGCTGAGAATCGTCGAAATATCGACTTACACGAAATGAAATATTTGTGATATTCTTGTTTACCTTACTCCAAAATGCTCTTATATAGCTTTTGCAGCGAATTTGGAGCAACTTTTGTTCCGAGTATATTTAGTGTCCAGGGAGCCGAGAATCGTCGAAATATCGACTTACACGAAATGAAAAATTTTTGTGATAATCTTGTTCCCCACACTCCAAACTTGTCGTATATAGCGTTTGCAGCGAATTTCGAGCAACGTTTGTTAGGATAATATATTTCGTGTCCAGGGAGCTGAGGATCCTCGAAAAATCAAATTACGGGAAATGAAAAATGTTTGTGATATTCTTGTTCCCCACGCTCCAAACTGCTCTAAAATAGCATTTGCAGCGAATATGGAGCAACTATTGTTATATGTATATTTCGTGACCAGGGAGACGAGAATCGTCGAAATATCAACTTACACGAAATGAAATATTTTTGTGATATTCTTGTTCCCGACGCTCCAAACTGCTCGTAAATAGCATTTGCAGCAAATTTGGAGCAACTTTGGTTATATGTATATTTCGTTACCAGGGAGTCGAGAATCCTCGAAATATCGACTGACACGAAATGAAAAATTTTTGTGATATTCTTGTTCCCCACACTCCAAACTTCTCGTATATAGCTTTTGCAGCGAATTTGGAGCGTTTGTTAGGATAATATATTTCGTGTCCAGGGAGCTGAGAATCCTCGAAAAATCGACTTACGCGAAATGAAAAATGTTTGTAATATTCTTGTTCCCCACTCTCCAAACTGCTCGTATATAGCATTTGCAGCGAATTTGGAGCAACTTTTGTTATATGTATTTTTCGTGTCCAGGGAGCCGAGAATCGTCGAAATATCGACTTACTCGAAATGAAATATTTTTGTGATATTCTTGTTTACCTTACTCCAAACTGCTCTTATATAGCTTTTGCAGCGAATTTGGAGCAACTTTTGTTCAGAGTATATTTAGTGTCCAGGGAGCCGAGAATCGTCGAAATATCGACTTACACGAAATGAAAAATTTTTGTGATATTCTTGTTCCCCACACTCCAAACTACTCGTATATAGCATTTGCAGCGAATTTGGAGCGACTTTATTTATATGTATTTTTCGTGTCCAGGGAGCCGAGAATCGTCGAAATATCAACTTACACGAAATTAAATATTTTTATGATATTCTTGTTCCCCGCGCTCCAAACTGCTCGAAAATAGCATTTGAGGCGAATTTGGAGCGTTTGTTAGGATAATATATTTCGTGTCCAGGGAGCTGAGACACCTCGAAAAATCGACTTACGCGAAATAAAAAATTTTTGTAATATTCTTGTTCCCCACGCTCCAAACTGCTCGTAAATAGCATTTGCAGCGAATATGGAGCAACTATTGTTATATGTATATTTCGTGACCAGGGAGCCGAGAATCGTCGAAATATCAATTTACACGAAATGAAATATTTTTGTGATATTCGTGTTCCCCACGCTCCAAACTGCTCGTAAATAGCATTTGCAGCAAATTTGGAGCAACTTTTGGTATATGTATATTTCGTTACCAGGGAGTCGAGAATCGTCGAAATATCGACATACACGTAATGAAACATTTTTATGATATTCTTGTTCCCCGCGCTCCAAATTGCTCGAAAATAGCATTTGAGGCGAATTTGGAGCAACGTTTGGTATATGTATATTTCGTGACCAGGGAGCTGAGAATCGTCGAAATATCGACTTACACGTAATGAAACATTTTTATGATATTCTTGTTCACCGCGCTCCAAACTGCTCGAAAATAGCATTTGAGGCGAATTTGGAGCAACGTTTGGTATATGTATATTTCGTGACCAGGGAGCTGAGAATCGTCGAAATATCGACTTACACGAAATGAAATATTTGTGATATTCTTGTTTACCTTACTCCAAACCGCTCTTATATAGCTTTTGCAGCGAATTTGGAGCAACTTTTGTTCCGAGTATAATTAGTGTCCAGGGAGCCGAGAATCGTCGAAATATCGACTTACACGAAATGAAAAATTTTTGTGATATTCTTGTTCCCCACACTCCAAACTTGTCGTATATAGCGTTTGCAGCGAATTTCGAGCAACGTTTGTTAGGATAATATATTTCGTGTCCAGGGAGCTGAGGATCCTCGAAAAATCAAATTACGGGAAATGAAAAATGTTTGTGATATTCTTGTTCCCCACGCTCCAAACTGCTCTAAAATAGCATTTGCAGCGAATATGGAGCAACTATTGTTATATGTATATTTCGTGACCAGGGAGACGAGAATCGTCGAAATATCAACTTACACGAAATGAAATATTTTTGTGATATTTTTGTTCCCGACGCTCCAAACTGCTCGTAAATAGCATTTGCAGCAAATTTGGAGCAACTTTGGTTATATGTATATTTCGTTACCAGGGAGTCGAGAATCCTCGAAATATCGACTGACACGAAATGAAAAATTTTTGTGATATTCTTGTTCCCCACACTCCAAACTTCTCGTATATAGCTTTTGCAGCGAATTTGGAGCGTTTGTTAGGATAATATATTTCGTGTCCAGGGAGCTGAGAATCCTCGAAAAATCGACTTACGCGAAATGAAAAATGTTTGTAATATTCTTGTTCCCCACTCTCCAAACTGCTCGTATATAGCATTTGCAGCGAATTTGGAGCAACTTTTGTTATATGTATTTTTCGTGTCCAGGGAGCCGAGAATCGTCGAAATATCGACTTACTCGAAATGAAATATTTTTGTGATATTCTTGTTTACCTTACTCCAAACTGCTCTTATATATCTTTTGCAGCGAATTTGGAGCAACTTTTGTTCAGAGTATATTTAGTGTCCAGGGAGCCGAGAATCGTCGAAATATCGACTTACACGAAATGAAAAATTTTTGTGATATTCTTGTTCCCCACACTCCAAACTTGTCGTATATAGCTTTTGCAGCGAATTTGGAGCAACGTTTGTTAGGATAATATATTTCGTGTCCAGGGAGCTGAGGATCCTCGAAAAATCAAATTACGCGAAATGAAAAATGATTGTGATATTCTTGTTCCCCACGCTCCAAACTGCTCGTAAATAGCATTTGCAGCGAATATGGAGCAACTATTGTTATATGTATATTTCGTGACCAGGGAGCCGAGAATCGTCGAAATATCAATTTACACGAAATGAAATATATTTGTGATATTCGTGTTCCCCACGCTCCAAACTGCTCGTAAATAGCATTTGCAGCAAATTTGGAGCAACTTTGGTTATATGTATATTTCATTACCAGGGAGTCGAGAATCGTCGAAATATCGACATACACGTAATGAAACATTTTTATGATATTCTTGTTCCCCGCGCTCCAAACTGCTCGAAAATAGCATTTGAGGCGAATTTGGAGCAACGTTTGGTATATGTATATTTCGTGACAAGGGAGCTGAGAATCGTCGAAATATCGACTTACACGAAATGAAATATTTTTGTGATATTCTTGTTTACCTTACTCCAAACTGCTCTTATATAGCTTATGCAGCGAATTCGGAGCAACTTTTGTTATATGTATATTTCGCTATCAGGGAATCGAGAATCGTCGAAATATCGACTTACACGAAATGAAATATTTTTGTGATATTCTTGTTTACCTTACTCCAAACTGCTCTTATATAGCTTTTGCAGCGAATTTGGAGCAACTTTTGTTCCGAGTATATTTAGTGTCCAGGGAGCCGAGAATCGTGGAAATATCGACTTACACGAAATGAAAAATTTTTGTGATATTCTTGTTCCCCACACTCCAAACTTGTCGTATATAGCGTTTGCAGCGAATTTCGAGCAACGTTTGTTAGGATAATATATTTCGTGTCCAGGGAGCTGAGGATCCTCGAAAAATCAAATTACGGGAAATGAAAAATGTTTCTGATATTCTTGTTCCCCACGCTCCAAACTGTTCTAAAATAGCATTTGCAGCGAATATGGAGCAACTTTTGGTATATGTATATTTCGTGACCAGGGAGCCGAGAATTGTCAAAATATCGACTTACACGTAATGAAACATTTTTATGATATTCTTGTTCACCGCGCTCCAAACTGCTCGAAAATAGCATTTGAGGCGAATTTGGAGCAACGTTTGGTATATGTATATTTCGTGACCAGGGAGCTGAGAATCGTCGAAATATCGACTTACACGAAATGAAATATTTGTGATATTCTTGTTTACCTTACTCCAAACTGCTCTTATATAGCTTTTGCAGCGAATTAGGAGCAACTTTTGTTCCGAGTATATTTAGTGTCCAGGGAGCCGAGAATCGTCGAAATATCGACTTACACGAAATGAAAAATTTTTGTGATATTCTTGTTCCCCACACTCCAAACTTGTCGTATATAGCGTTTGCAGCGAATTTCGAGCAACGTTTGTTAGGATATTTCGTGTCCAGGGAGCTGAGGATCCTCGAAAAATCAAATTACGGGAAATGAAAAATGTTTGTGATATTCTTGTTCCCCACGCTCCAAACTGTTCTAAAATAGCATTTGCAGCGAATATGGAGCAACTATTGTTATATGTATATTTCGTGACCAGGGAGACGAGAATCGTCGAAATATCAACTTACACGAAATGAAATATTTTTGTGATATTCTTGTTCCCGACGCTCCAAACTGCTCGTAAATAGCATTTGCAGCAAATTTGGAGCAACTTTGGTTATATGTATATTTCGTTACCAGGGAGTCGAGAATCCTCGAAATATCGACTGACACGATATGAAAAATTTTTGTGATATTCTTGTTCCCCACACTCCAAACTTCTCGTATATAGCTTTTGCAGCGAATTTGGAGCGTTTGTTAGGATAATATATTTCGTGTCCAGGGAGCTGAGAATCCTCGAAAAATCGACTTACGCGAAATGAAAAATGTTTGTAATATTCTTGTTCCCCACTCTCCAAACTGCTCGTATATAGCATTTGCAGCGAATTTGGAGCAACTTTTGTAATATGTATTTTTCGTGTCCAGGGAGCCGAGAATCGTCGAAATATCGACTTACTCGAAATGAAATATTTTTGTGATATTCTTGTTTACCTTACTCCAAACTGCTCTTATATAGCTTTTGCAGCGAATTTGGAGCAACTTTTGTTCAGAGTATATTTAGTGTCCAGGGAGCCGAGAATCGTCGAAATATCGACTTACACGAAATGAAAAATTTTTGTGATATTCTTGTTCCCCACACTCCAAACTACTCGTATATAGCATTTGCAGCGAATTTGGAGCGACTTTATTTATATGTATTTTTCGTGTCCAGGGAGCCGAGAATCGTCGAAATATCAACTTACACGAAATGAAATATTTTTGTGATATTCTTGTTCCCCTCTCTCCAAACTGCTCGTACATAGCATTTGCAGCGAATTTGGAGCAACTTTTGGTATATGTATATTTCGTGACCAGGGAGCCGAGAATTGTCGCAATATCGACTTACACGTAATGAAACATTTTTATGTTATTCTTGTTCCCCGCGCTCCAAACTGCTCGAAAATAGCATTTGAGGCGAATTTGGAGCGTTTGTTAGGATAATATATTTCGTGTCCAGGGAGCTGAGACACCTCGAAAAATCGACTTACGCGAAATAAAAAATTTTTGTAATATTCTTGTTCCCCACGCTCCAAACTGCTCGTAAATAGCATTTGCAGCGAATATGGAGCAACTATTGTTATATGTATATTTCGTGACCAGGGAGCCGAGAATCGTCGAAATATCAATTTACACGAAATGAAATATTTTTGTGATATTCGTGTTCCCCACGCTCCAAACTGCTCGTAAATAGCATTTGCAGCAAATTTGGAGCAACTTTTGTTATATGTATATTTCGTTACCAGGGAGTCGAGAATCGTCAAAATATCGACATACACGTAATGAAACATTTTTATGATATTCTTGTTCCCCGCGCTCCAAACTGCTCGAAAATAGCATTTGAGGCGAATTTGGAGCAACGTTTGGTATATGTATATTTCGTGACCAGGGAGCTGAGAATCGTCGAAATATCGACTTACACGAAATGAAATATTTTTGTGATATTCTTGTTTACCTTACTCCAAACTGCTCTTATATAGCTTTTGCAGCGAATTTGGAGCTACTTTTGTTCCGAGTATATTTAGTGTCCAGGGAGCCGAGAATCGTCGAAATATCGACTTACACGAAATGAAAAATTTTTGTGATATTCTTGTTCCCCACACTCCAAACTTGTCGTATATAGCGTTTGCAGCGAATTTCGAGCAACGTTTGTTAGGATAATATATTTCGTGTCCAGGGAGCTGAGGATCCTCGAAAAATCAAATTACGGGAAATGAAAAATGTTTGTGATATTCTTGTTCCCCACGCTCCAAACTGCTCCAAAATAGCATTTGCAGCGAATATGGAGCAACTATTGTTATATGTATATTTCGTGACCAGGGAGACGAGAATCGTCGAAATATCAACTTACACGAAATGAAATATTTTTGTGATATTCTTGTTCCCGACGCTCCAAACTGCTCGCAAATAGCATTTGCAGCAAATTTGGAGCAACTTTGGTTATATGTATATTTCGTTACCAGGGAGTCGAGAATCCTCGAAATATCGACTGACACGAAATGAAAAATTTTTGTGATATTCTTGTTCCCCACACTCCAAACTTCTCGTATATAGCTTTTGCAGCGAATTTGGAGCGTTTGTTAGGATAATATATTTCGTGTCCAGGGAGCTGAGAATCCTCGAAAAATCGACTTACGCGAAATGAAAAATGTTTGTAATATTCTTGTTCCCCACTCTCCAAACTGCTCGTATATAGCATTAGCAGCGAATTTGGAGCAACTTTTGTTATATGTATTTTTCGTGTCCAGGGAGCCGAGAATCGTCGAAATATCGACTTACTCGAAATGAAATATTTTTGTGATATTCTTGTTTACCTTACTCCAAACTGCTCTTATATAGCTTTTGCAGCGAATTTGGAGCAACTTTTGTTCCGAGTATATTTAGTGTCCAGGGAGCCGAGAATCGTCGAAATATCGACTTACACGAAATGAAAATTTTTTGTGATATTCTTGTTCCCCACACTCCAAACTACTCGTATATAGCATTTGCAGCGAATTTGGAGCGACTTTATTTATATGTATTTTTCGTGTCCAGGGAGCCGAGAATCGTCGAAATATCAACTTACACGAAATTAAATATTTTTGTGATATTCTTGTTCCCCGCGCTCCAAACTGCTCGAAAATAGCATTTGAGGCGAATTTGGAGCGTTTGTTAGGATAATATATTTCGTGTCCAGGGAGCTGAGACACCTCGAAAAATCGACTTACGCGAAATAAAAAATTTTTGTAATATTCTTGTTCCCCACGCTCCAAACTGCTCGTAAATAGCATTTGCAGCGAATATGGAGCAACTATTGTTATATGTATATTTCGTGACCAGGGAGCCGAGAATCGTCGAAATATCAATTTACACGAAATGAAATATTTTTGTGATATTCGTGTTCCCCACGCTCCAAACTGCTCGTAAATAGCATTTGCAGCAAATTTGGAGCAACTTTTGTTATATGTATATTTCGTTACCAGGGAGTCGAGAATCGTCGAAATATCGACATACACGTAATGAAACATTTTTATGATATTCTTGTTCCCCGCGCTCCAAACTGCTCGAAAATAGCATTTGAGGCGAATTTGGAGCAACGTTTGGTATATGTATATTTCGTGACCAGGGAGCTGAGAATCGTCGAAATATCGACTTACACGTAATGAAACATTTTTATGATATTCTTGTTCACCGCGCTCCAAACTGCTCGAAAATAGCATTTGAGGCGAATTTGGAGCAACGTTTGGTATATGTATATTTCGTGACCAGGGAGCTGAGAATCGTCGAAATATCGACTTACACGAAATGAAATATTTGTGATATTCTTGTTTACCTTACTCCAAACCGCTCTTATATAGCTTTTGCAGCGAATTTGGAGCAACTTTTGTTCCGAGTATATTTAGTGTCCAGGGAGCCGAGAATCGTCGAAATATCGACTTACACGAAATGAAAAATTTTTGTGATATTCTTGTTCCCCACACTCCAAACTTGTCGTATATAGCGTTTGCAGCGAATTTCGAGCAACGTTTGTTAGGATAATATATTTCGTGTCCAGGGAGCTGAGGATCCTCGAAAAATCAAATTACGGGAAATGAAAAATGTTTGTGATATTCTTGTTCCCCACGCTCCAAACTGCTCTAAAATAGCATTTGCAGCGAATATGGAGCAACTATTGTTATATGTATATTTCGTGACCAGGGAGACGAGAATCGTCGAAATATCAACTTACACGAAATGAAATATTTTTGTGATATTTTTGTTCCCGACGCTCCAAACTGCTCGTAAATAGCATTTGCAGCAAATTTGGAGCAACTTTGGTTATATGTATATTTCGTTACCAGGGAGTCGAGAATCCTCGAAATATCGACTGACACGAAATGAAAAATTTTTGTGATATTCTTGTTCCCCACACTCCAAACTTCTCGTATATAGCTTTTGCAGCGAATTTGGAGCGTTTGTTAGGATAATATATTTCGTGTCCAGGGAGCTGAGAATCCTCGAAAAATCGACTTACGCGAAATGAAAAATGTTTGTAATATTCTTGTTCCCCACGCTCCAAACTGCTCTAAAATAGCATTTGCAGCGAATTTGGAGCAACTTTTGTTATATGTATTTTTCGTGTCCAGGGAGCCGAGAATCGTCGAAATATCGACTTACTCGAAATGAAATATTTTTGTGATATTCTTGTTTACCTTACTCCAAACTGCTCTTATATATCTTTTGCAGCGAATTTGGAGCAACTTTTGTTCAGAGTATATTTAGTGTCCAGGGAGCCGAGAATCGTCGAAATATCGACTTACACGAAATGAAAAATTTTTGTGATATTCTTGTTCCCCACACTCCAAACTTGTCGTATATAGCTTTTGCAGCGAATTTGGAGCAACGTTTGTTAGGATAATATATTTCGCGTCCAGGGAGCTGAGGATCCTCGAAAAATCAAATTACGCGAAATGAAAAATGATTGTGATATTCTTGTTCCCCACGCTCCAAACTGCTCGTAAATAGCATTTGCAGCGAATATGGAGCAACTATTGTTATATGTATATTTCGTGACCAGGGAGCCGAGAATCGTCGAAATATCAATTTACACGAAATGAAATATTTTTGTGATATTCGTGTTCCCCACGCTCCAAACTGCTCGTAAATAGCATTTGCAGCAAATTTGGAGCAACTTTGGTTATATGTATATTTCATTACCAGGGAGTCGAGAATCGTCGAAATATCGACATACACGTAATGAAACATTTTTATGATATTCTTGTTCCCCGCGCTCCAAACTGCTCGAAAATAGCATTTGAGGCGAATTTGGAGCAACGTTTGGTATATGTATATTTCGTGACCAGGGAGCTGAGAATCGTCGAAATATCGACTTACACGAAATGAAATATTTTTGTGATATTCTTGTTTACCTTACTCCAAACTGCTCTTATATAGCTTATGCAGCGAATTCGGAGCAACTTTTGTTATATGTATATTTCGCTATCAGGGAATCGAGAATCGTCGAAATATCGACTTACACGAAATGAAATATTTTTGTGATATTCTTGTTTACCTTACTCCAAACTGCTCTTATATAGCTTTTGCAGCGAATTTGGAGCAACTTTTGTTCCGAGTATATTTAGTGTCCAGGGAGCCGAGAATCGTGGAAATATCGACTTACACGAAATGAAAAATTTTTGTGATATTCTTGTTCCCCACACTCCAAACTTGTCGTATATAGCGTTTGCAGCGAATTTCGAGCAACGTTTGTTAGGATAATATATTTCGTGTCCAGGGAGCTGAGGATCCTCGAAAAATCAAATTACGGGAAATGAAAAATGTTTCTGATATTCTTGTTCCCCACGCTCCAAACTGTTCTAAAATAGCATTTGCAGCGAATATGGAGCAACTTTTGGTATATGTATATTTCGTGACCAGGGAGCCGAGAATTGTCAAAATATCGACTTACACGTAATGAAACATTTTTATGATATTCTTGTTCACCGCGCTCCAAACTGCTCGAAAATAGCATTTGAGGCGAATTTGGAGCAACGTTTGGTATATGTATATTTCGTGACCAGGGAGCTGAGAATCGTCGAAATATCGACTTACACGAAATGAAATATTTGTGATATTCTTGTTTACCTTACTCCAAACTGCTCTTATATAGCTTTTGCAGCGAATTTGGAGCAACTTTTGTTCCGAGTATATTTAGTGTCCAGGGAGCCGAGAATCGTCGAAATATCGACTTACACGAAATGAAAAATTTTTGTGATATTCTTCTTCCCCACACTCCAAACTTGTCGTATATAGCGTTTGCAGCGAATTTCGAGCAACGTTTGTTAGGATATTTCGTGTCCAGGGAGCTGAGGATCCTCGAAAAATCAAATTACGGGAAATGAAAAATGTTTGTGATATTCTTGTTCCCCACGCTCCAAACTGCTCTAAAATAGCATTTGCAGCGAATATGGAGCAACTATTGTTATATGTATATTTCGTGACCAGGGAGACGAGAATCGTCGAAATATCAACTTACACGAAATGAAATATTTTTGTGATATTCTTGTTCCCGACGCTCCAAACTGCTCGTAAATAGCATTTGCAGCAAATTTGGAGCAACTTTGGTTATATGTATATTTCGTTACCAGGGAGTCGAGAATCCTCGAAATATCGACTGACACGATATGAAAAATTTTTGTGATATTCTTGTTCCCCACACTCCAAACTTCTCGTATATAGCTTTTGCAGCGAATTTGGAGCGTTTGTTAGGATAATATATTTCGTGTCCAGGGAGCTGAGAATCCTCGAAAAATCGACTTACGCGAAATGAAAAATGTTTGTAATATTCTTGTTCCCCACTCTCCAAACTGCTCGTATATAGCATTTGCAGCGAATTTGGAGCAACTTTTGTAATATGTATTTTTCGTGTCCAGGGAGCCGAGAATCGTCGAAATATCGACTTACTCGAAATGAAATATTTTTGTGATATTCTTGTTTACCTTACTCCAAACTGCTCTTATATAGCTTTTGCAGCGAATTTGGAGCAACTTTTGTTCAGAGTATATTTAGTGTCCAGGGAGCCGAGAATCGTCGAAATATCGACTTACACGAAATGAAAAATTTTTGTGATATTCTTGATCCCCACACTCCAAACTACTCGTATATAGCATTTGCAGCGAATTTGGAGCGACTTTATTTATATGTATTTTTCGTGTCCAGGGAGCCGAGAATCGTCGAAATATCAACTTACACGAAATGAAATATTTTTGTGATATTCTTGTTCCCCTCTCTCCAAACTGCTCGTACATAGCATTTGCAGCGAATTTGGAGCAACTATTGGTATATGTATATTTCGTGACCAGGGAGCCGAGAATTGTCGCAATATCGACTTACACGTAATGAAACATTTTTATGTTATTCTTGTTCCCCGCGCTCCAAACTGCTCGAAAATAGCATTTGAGGCGAATTTGGAGCGTTTGTTAGGATAATATATTTCGTGTCCAGGGAGCTGAGACACCTCGAAAAATCGACTTACGCGAAATAAAAAATTTTTGTAATATTCTTGTTCCCCACGCTCCAAACTGCTCGTAAATAGCATTTGCAGCGAATATGGAGCAACTATTGTTATATGTATATTTCGTGACCAGGGAGCCGAGAATCGTCGAAATATCAATTTACACGAAATGAAATATTTTTGTGATATTCGTGTTCCCCACGCTCCAAACTGCTCGTAAATAGCATTTGCAGCAAATTTGGAGCAACTTTTGTTATATTTATATTTCGTTACCAGGGAGTCGAGAATCGTCGAAATATCGACATACACGTAATGAAACATTTTTATGATATTCTTGTTCCCCGCGCTCCAAACTGCTCGAAAATAGCATTTGAGGCGAATTTGGAGCAACGTTTGGTATATGTATATTTCGTGACCAGGGAGCTGAGAATCGTCGAAATATCGACTTACACGTAATGAAACATTTTTATGATATTCTTGTTCACCGCGCTCCAAACTGCTCGAAAATAGCATTTGAGGCGAATTTGGAGCAACGTTTGGTATATGTATATTTCGTGACCAGGGAGCTGAGAATCGTCGAAATATCGACTTACACGAAATGAAATATTTGTGATATTCTTGTTTACCTTACTCCAAACCGCTCTTATATAGCTTTTGCAGCGAATTTGGAGCAACTTTTGTTCCGAGTATATTTAGTGTCCAGGGAGCCGAGAATCGTCGAAATATCGACTTACACGAAATGAAAAATTTTTGTGATATTCTTGTTCCCCACACTCCAAACTTGTCGTATATAGCGTTTGCAGCGAATTTCGAGCAACGTTTGTTAGGATAATATATTTCGTGTCCAGGGAGCTGAGGATCCTCGAAAAATCAAATTACGGGAAATGAAAAATGTTTGTGATATTCTTGTTCCCCACGCTCCAAACTGCTCTAAAATAGCATTTGCAGCGAATATGGAGCAACTATTGTTATATGTATATTTCGTGACCAGGGAGACGAGAATCGTCGAAATATCAACTTACACGAAATGAAATATTTTTGTGATATTTTTGTTCCCGACGCTCCAAACTGCTCGTAAATAGCATTTGCAGCAAATTTGGAGCAACTTTGGTTATATGTATATTTCGTTACCAGGGAGTCGAGAATCCTCGAAATATCGACTGACACGAAATGAAAAATTTTTGTGATATTCTTGTTCCCCACACTCCAAACTTCTCGTATATAGCTTTTGCAGCGAATTTGGAGCGTTTGTTAGGATAATATATTTCGTGTCCAGGGAGCTGAGAATCCTCGAAAAATCGACTTACGCGAAATGAAAAATGTTTGTAATATTCTTGTTCCCCACTCTCCAAACTGCTCGTATATAGCATTTGCAGCGAATTTGGAGCAACTTTTGTTATATGTATTTTTCGTGTCCAGGGAGCCGAGAATCGTCGAAATATCGACTTACTCGAAATGAAATATTTTTGTGATATTCTTGTTTACCTTACTCCAAACTGCTCTTATATATCTTTTGCAGCGAATTTGGAGCAACTTTTGTTCAGAGTATATTTAGTGTCCAGGGAGCCGAGAATCGTCGAAATATCGACTTACACGAAATGAAAAATTTTTGTGATATTCTTGTTCCCCACACTCCAAACTTGTCGTATATAGCTTTTGCAGCGAATTTGGAGCAACGTTTGTTAGGATAATATATTTCGCGTCCAGGGAGCTGAGGATCCTCGAAAAATCAAATTACGCGAAATGAAAAATGATTGTGATATTCTTGTTCCCCACGCTCCAAACTGCTCGTAAATAGCATTTGCAGCGAATATGGAGCAACTATTGTTATATGTATATTTCGTGACCAGGGAGCCGAGAATCGTCGAAATATCAATTTACACGAAATGAAATATTTTTGTGATATTCGTGTTCCCCACGCTCCAAACTGCTCGTAAATAGCATTTGCAGCAAATTTGGAGCAACTTTGGTTATATGTATATTTCATTACCAGGGAGTCGAGAATCGTCGAAATATCGACATACACGTAATGAAACATTTTTATGATATTCTTGTTCCCCGCGCTCCAAACTGCTCGAAAATAGCATTTGAGGCGAATTTGGAGCAACGTTTGGTATATGTATATTTCGTGACCAGGGAGCTGAGAATCGTCGAAATATCGACTTACACGAAATGAAATATTTTTGTGATATTCTTGTTTACCTTACTCCAAACTGCTCTTATATAGCTTATGCAGCGAATTCGGAGCAACTTTTGTTATATGTATATTTCGCTATCAGGGAATCGAGAATCGTCGAAAAATCGACTTACACGAAATGAAATATTTTTGTGATATTCTTGTTTACCTTACTCCAAACTGCTCTTATATAGCTTTTGCAGCGAATTTGGAGCAACTTTTGTTCCGAGTATATTTAGTGTCCAGGGAGCCGAGAATCGTGGAAATATCGACTTACACGAAATGAAAAATTTTTGTGATATTCTTGTTCCCCACACTCCAAACTTGTCGTATATAGCGTTTGCAGCGAATTTCGAGCAACGTTTGTTAGGATAATATATTTCGTGTCCAGGGAGCTGAGGATCCTCGAAAAATCAAATTACGGGAAATGAAAAATGTTTCTGATATTCTTGTTCCCCACGCTCCAAACTGTTCTAAAATAGCATTTGCAGCGAATATGGAGCAACTTTTGGTATATGTATATTTCGTGACCAGGGAGCCGAGAATTGTCAAAATATCGACTTACACGTAATGAAACATTTTTATGATATTCTTGTTCACCGCGCTCCAAACTGCTCGAAAATAGCATTTGAGGCGAATTTGGAGCAACGTTTGGTATATGTATATTTCGTGACCAGGGAGCTGAGAATCGTCGAAATATCGACTTACACGAAATGAAATATTTGTGATATTCTTGTTTACCTTACTCCAAACTGCTCTTATATAGCTTTTGCAGCGAATTTGGAGCAACTTTTGTTCCGAGTATATTTAGTGTCCAGGGAGCCGAGAATCGTCGAAATATCGACTTACACGAAATGAAAAATTTTTGTGATATTCTTCTTCCCCACACTCCAAACTTGTCGTATATAGCGTTTGCAGCGAATTTCGAGCAACGTTTGTTAGGATATTTCGTGTCCAGGGAGCTGAGGATCCTCGAAAAATCAAATTACGGGAAATGAAAAATGTTTGTGATATTCTTGTTCCCCACGCTCCAAACTGCTCTAAAATAGCATTTGCAGCGAATATGGAGCAACTATTGTTATATGTATATTTCGTGACCAGGGAGACGAGAATCGTCGAAATATCAACTTACACGAAATGAAATATTTTTGTGATATTCTTGTTCCCGACGCTCCAAACTGCTCGTAAATAGCATTTGCAGCAAATTTGGAGCAACTTTGGTTATATGTATATTTCGTTACCAGGGAGTCGAGAATCCTCGAAATATCGACTGACACGATATGAAAAATTTTTGTGATATTCTTGTTCCCCACACTCCAAACTTCTCGTATATAGCTTTTGCAGCGAATTTGGAGCGTTTGTTAGGATAATATATTTCGTGTCCAGGGAGCTGAGAATCCTCGAAAAATCGACTTACGCGAAATGAAAAATGTTTGTAATATTCTTGTTCCCCACTCTCCAAACTGCTCGTATATAGCATTTGCAGCGAATTTGGAGCAACTTTTGTAATATGTATTTTTCGTGTCCAGGGAGCCGAGAATCGTCGAAATATCGACTTACTCGAAATGAAATATTTTTGTGATATTCTTGTTTACCTTACTCCAAACTGCTCTTATATAGCTTTTGCAGCGAATTTGGAGCAACTTTTGTTCAGAGTATATTTAGTGTCCAGGGAGCCGAGAATCGTCGAAATATCGACTTACACGAAATGAAAAATTTTTGTGATATTCTTGATCCCCACACTCCAAACTACTCGTATATAGCATTTGCAGCGAATTTGGAGCGACTTTATTTATATGTATTTTTCGTGTCCAGGGAGCCGAGAATCGTCGAAATATCAACTTACACGAAATGAAATATTTTTGTGATATTCTTGTTCCCCTCTCTCCAAACTGCTCGTACATAGCATTTGCAGCGAATTTGGAGCAACGTTTGGTATATGTATATTTCGTGACCAGGGAGCCGAGAATTGTCGCAATATCGACTTACACGTAATGAAACATTTTTATGTTATTCTTGTTCCCCGCGCTCCAAACTGCTCGAAAATAGCATTTGAGGCGAATTTGGAGCGTTTGTTAGGATAATATATTTCGTGTCCAGGGAGCTGAGACACCTCGAAAAATCGACTTACGCGAAATAAAAAATTTTTGTAATATTCTTGTTCCCCACGCTCCAAACTGCTCGTAAATAGCATTTGCAGCGAATATGGAGCAACTATTGTTATATGTATATTTCGTGACCAGGGAGCCGAGAATCGTCGAAATATCAATTTACACGAAATGAAATATTTTTGTGATATTCGTGTTCCCCACGCTCCAAACTGCTCGTAAATAGCATTTGCAGCAAATTTGGAGCAACTTTTGTTATATGTATATTTCGTTACCAGGGAGTCGAGAATCGTCGAAATATCGACATACACGTAATGAAACATTTTTATGATATTCTTGTTCCACGCGCTCCAAACTGCTCGAAAATAGCATTTGAGGCGAATTTGGAGCAACGTTTGGTATATGTATATTTCGTGACCAGGGAGCTGAGAATCGTCGAAATATCGACTTACACGAAATGAAATATTTTTGTGATATTCTTGTTTACCTTACTCCAAACTGCTCTTATATAGCTTTTGCAGCGAATTTGGAGCAACTTTTGTTATATGTATATTTCGCTATCAGGGAATCGAGAATCGTCGAAATATCGACTTACACGAAATGAAATATTTTTGTGATATTCTTGTTTACCTTACTCCAAACTGCTCTTATATAGCTTTTGCAGCGAATTTGGAGCAACTTTTGTTCCGAGTATATTTAGTGTCCAGGGAGCCGAGAATCGTCGAAATATCTACTTACACGAAATGAAACATTTTTATGTTATTCTTGTTCCCCACACTCCAAACTTGTCGTATATAGCGTTTGCAGCGAATTTCGAGCAACGTTTGTTAGGATAATATATTTCGTGTCCAGGGAGCTGAGGATCCTCGAAAAATCAAATTACGGGAAATGAAAAATGTTTGTTATATTCTTGTTCCCCACGCTTCAAACTGCTCCAAAATAGCATTTGCAGCGAATATGGAGCAACTATTGTTATATGTATATTTCGTGACCAGGGAGACGAGAATCGTCGAAATATCAACTTACACGAAATGAAATATTTTTGTGATATTCTTGTTCCCGACGCTCCAAACTGCTCGTAAATAGCATTTGCAGCAAATTTGGAGCAACTTTGGTTATATGTATATTTCGTTACCAGGGAGTCGAGAATCCTCGAAATATCGACTGACACGAAATGAAAAATTTTTGTGATATTCTTGTTCCCCACACTCCAAACTTCTCGTATATAGCTTTTGCAGCGAATTTGGAGCGTTTGTTAGGATAATATATTTCGTGTCCAGGGAGCTGAGAATCCTCGAAAAATCGACTTACGCGAAATGAAAAATGTTTGTAATATTCTTGTTCCCCACTCTCCAAACTGCTCGTATATAGCATTTGCAGCGAATTTGGAGCAACTTTTGTTATATGTATTTTTCGTGTCCAGGGAGCCGAGAATCGTCGAAATATCGACTTACTCGAAATGAAATATTTTTGTGATATTCTTGTTTACCTTACTCCAAACTGCTCTTATATAGCTTTTGCAGCGAATTTGGAGCAACTTTTGTTCAGAGTATATTTAGTGTCCAGGGAGCCGAGAATCGTCGAAATATCGACTTACACGAAATGAAATATTTTTGTGATATTCTTGTTCCCCTCTCTCCAAACTGCTCGTACATAGCATTTGCAGCGAATTTGGAGCAACTTTTGGTATATGTATATTTCGTGACCAGGGAGCCGAGAATTGTCGCAATATCGACTTACACGTAATGAAACATTTTTATGTTATTCTTGTTCCCCGCGCTCCAAACTGCTCGAAAATAGCATTTGAGGCGAATTTGGAGCGTTTGTTAGGATAATATATTTCGTGTCCAGGGAGCTGAGACACCTCGAAAAATCGACTTACGCGAAATGAAAAATTTTTGTAATATTCTTGTTCCGCACGCTCCAAACTGCTCGTATATAGCATTTGCAGCGAATTTGGAGCAACTTTTGTTAGGATAATATATTTCGTGTCCAGGGAGCTGAGAATCCTCGAAAAATCGAATTACGCGAAATGAAATATTTTTGTAATATTCTTGTTCCGCACGCTCCAAACTGCTCGTATATAGCATTTGCAGCGAATTTGCAGCAACTTTTGTTAGGATAATATATTTCGTGTCCAGGGAGCTGAGACACCTCGAAAAATCGACTTACGCGAAATGAAAAATTTTTGTAATATTCTTGTTCCCCACGCTCCAAACTGCTCGTAAATAGCATTTGCAGCGAATATGGAGCAACTATTGTTATATGTATATTTCGTGACCAGGGAGCCGAGAATCGTCGAAATATCAATTTACACGAAATGAAATATTTTTGTGATATTCGTGTTCCCCACGCTCCAAACTGCTCGTAAATAGCATTTGCAGCAAATTTGGAGCAACTTTTGTTATATGTATATTTCGTTACCAGGGAGTCGAGAATCGTCGAAATATCGACATACACGTAATGAAACATTTTTATGATATTCTTGTTCCCCGCGCTCCAAACTGCTCGAAAATAGCATTTGAGGCGAATTTGGAGCAACGTTTGGTATATGTATATTTCGTGACCAGGGAGCTGAGAATCGTCGAAATATCGACTTACACGAAATGAAATATTTTTGTGATATTCTTGTTTACCTTACTCCAAACTGCTCTTATATAGCTTTTGCAGCGAATTTGGAGCAACTTTTGTTATATGTATATTTCGCTATCAGGGAATCGAGAATCGTCGAAATATCGACTTACACGAAATGAAATATTTTTGTGATATTCTTGTTTACCTTACTCCAAACTGCTCTTATATAGCTTTTGCAGCGAATTTGGAGCAACTTTTGTTCCGAGTATATTTAGTGTCCAGGGAGCCGAGAATCGTCGAAATATCGACTTACACGAAATGAAAAATTTTTGTGATATTCTTGTTCCCCACACTCCAAACTTGTCGTATATAGCGTTTGCAGCGAATTTCGAGCAACGTTTGTTAGGATAATATATTTCGTGTCCAGGGAGCTGAGGATCCTCGAAAAATCAAATTACGGGAAATGAAAAATGTTTGTGATATTCTTGTTCCCCACGCTCCAAACTGCTCCAAAATATTATTTGCAGCGAATATGGAGCAACTATTGTTATATGTATATTTCGTGACCAGGGAGACGAGAATCGTCGAAATATCAACTTACACGAAATGAAATATTTTTGTGATATTCTTGTTCCCGACGCTCCAAACTGCTCGTAAATAGCATTTGCAGCAAATTTGGAGCAACTTTGGTTATATGTATATTTCGTTACCAGGGAGTCGAGAATCCTCGAAATATCGACTTACACGTAATGAAACATTTTTATGATATTCTTGTTCCCCGCGCTCCAAACTGCTCGTAAATAGCATTTGAGGCGAATTTGGAGCAACTTTTGGTATATGTATATTTCGTGACCAGGGAGCCGAGAATTGTCAAAATATCGACTTACACGTAATGAAACATTTTTATGATATTCTTGTTCACCGCGCTCCAAACTGCTCGAAAATAGCATTTGAGGCGAATTTGGAGCAACGTTTGGTATATGTATATTTCGTGACCAGGGAGCTGAGAATCGTCGAAATATCGACTTACACGAAATGAAATATTTGTGATATTCTTGTTTACCTTACTCCAAACTGCTCTTATATAGCTTTTGCAGCGAATTTGGAGCAACTTTTGTTCCGAGTATATTTAGTGTCCAGGGAGCCGAGAATCGTCGAAATATCGACTTACACGAAATGAAAAATTTTTGTGATATTCTTGTTCCCCACACTCCAAACTTGTCGTATATAGCATTTGCAGCGAATTTCGAGCAACGTTTGTTAGGATAATATATTTCGTGTCCAGGGAGCTGAGGATCCTCGAAAAATCAAATTACGGGAAATGAAAAATGTTTGTGATATTCTTGTTCCCCACAGTCCAAACTGCTCTAAAAAAGCATTTGCAGTGAATATGGAGCAACTATTGTTATATGTATATTTCGTGACCAGGGTGACGAGAATCGTCGAAATATCAACTTACACGAAATGAAATATTTTTGTGATATTCTTGTTCCCGACGCTCCAAACTGCTCGTAAATAGCATTTGCAGCAAATTTGGAGCAACTTTGGTTATATGTATATTTCGTTACCAGGGAGTCGAGAATCCTCGAAATATCGACTGACACGAAATGAAAAATTTTTGTGATATTCTTGTTCCCCACACTCCAAACTTCTCGTATATAGCTTTTGCAGCGAATTTGGAGCGTTTGTTAGGATAATATATTTCGTGTCCAGGGAGCTGAGAATCCTCGAAAAATCGACTTACGCGAAATGAAAAATGTTTGTAATATTCTTGTTCCCCACTCT
This sequence comes from Hymenopus coronatus, assembly GCA_030762935.1. Taxonomy (NCBI): domain Eukaryota; kingdom Metazoa; phylum Arthropoda; class Insecta; order Mantodea; family Hymenopodidae; genus Hymenopus; species Hymenopus coronatus. The sequence goes on from CM060892.1 coordinate 163,963,297, forward strand.
CCAAACTGCTCGTATATAGCATTTGCAGCGAATTTGGAGCAACTTTTCTTATATGTATTTTTCGTGTCCAGGGAGCCGAGAATCGTCGAAATATCGACTTACTCGAAATGAAATATTTTTGTGATATTCTTGTTTACCTTACTCCAAACTGCTCTTATATAGCTTTTGCAGCGAATTTGGAGCAACTTTTGTTCAGAGTATATTTAGTGTCCAGGGAGCCGAGAATCGTCGAAATATCGACTTACACGAAATGAAATATTTTTGTGATATTCTTGTTCCCCTCTCTCCAAACTGCTCGTACATAGCATTTGCAGCGAATTTGGAGCAACTTTTGGTATATGTATATTTCGTGACCAGGGAGCCGAGAATTGTCGCAATATCGACTTACACGTAATGAAACATTTTTATGTTATTCTTGTTCCCCGCTCTCCAAACTGCTCGAAAATAGCATTTGAGGCGAATTTGGAGCGTTTGTTAGGATAATATATTTCGTGTCCAGGGAGCTGAGACACCTCGAAAAATCGACTTACGCGAAATGAAAAATTTTTGTAATATTCTTGTTCCGCACGCTCCAAACTGCTCGTATATAGCATTTGCAGCGAATTTGGAGCGTTTGTTAGGATAATATATTTCGTGTCCAGGGAGCTGAGACACCTCGAAAAATCGACTTACGCGAAATGAAAAATTTTTGTAATATTCTTGTTCCGCACGCTCCAAACTGCTCGTATATAGCATTTGCAGCGAATTTGGAGCAACTTTTGTTAGGATAATATATTTCGTGTCCAGGGAGCTGAGAATCCTCGAAAAATCGAATTACGCGAAATGAAAAATTTTTGTAATATTCTTGTTCCGCACGCTCCAAACTGCTCGTATATAGCATTTGCAGCGAATTTGGAGCAACTTTTGTTAGGATAATATATTTCGTGTCCAGGGAGCTGAGAATCCTCGAAAAATCGAATTACGCGAAATGAAAAATTTTTGTAATATTCTTGTTCCGCACGCTCCAAACTGCTCGTATATAGCATTTGCAGCGAATTTGGAGCAACTTTTGTTAGGATAATATATTTCGTGTCCAGGGAGCTGAGAATCCTCGAAAAATCGAATTACGCGAAATGAAATATTTTTGTGATATTCCTGTTTCCCACGCTCCAAGCTGCTCGTATATAGCTTTTGCAGCGAATTTGGAGCGTTTGTTAGGATAATATATTTCGTGTCCAGGGAGCTGAGAATCCTCGAAAAATCGACTTACGCGAAATGAAAAATGTTTGTAATATTCTTGTTCCCCACGCTGCAAACTGCTCGTATATAGCATTTGTAGCGAATTTGGAGCAACTTTTGTTATATGTATATTTCGTTACCAGGGAGCCGAGAATCGTAGAAATATCGACTTACACGTAATGAAACATTTTTATGATATTCTTGTTCCCCGCGCTCCAACCTGCTCGTAAATAGCATTTGAGGCGAATTTGGAGCAACTTTTGTTATATGTATATTTCGTGACCAGGGAGCTGAGAACCGGCGAAATATCGACTTAGGCGAAATGAAAAAATTTTGTGATCTTCTTGTTCCCCACACTCCAAACTGCTCGTATATAGCTTTTGCAGCGAATTTGGAGCAACTTTTGTTCAGAGTATATTTAGTGTCCAGGGAGCCGAGAATCGTCGAAATATCGACTTACACGAAATGAAAAATTTTTGTGATATTCTTGTTCCCCACACTCCAAACTTGTCGTATATAGCTTTTGCAACGAATTTGGAGCAACGTTTGTTAGGTTAATATATTTCGTGTCCAGGGAGCTGAGAATCCTCCAAAAATCGACTTACGCGAAATGAAAAATAATTGTGATATTCTTGTTCCCCACGCTCCAAACTACTCGTATATAGCATTTGCAGCGAACTTGGAGCAACTTTTGTTATATGTATTTTTCGTGTCCAGGGAGCCGAGAATCGTCGAAATATCGACTTACACGAAATGAAAAATTTTTGTGATATTCTTGTTCCCCACACTCCAAACTTGTCGTATATAGCTTTTGCAGCGAATTTGGAGAAACGTTTGTTAGGATAATATATTTCGTGTCCAGGGAGCTGAGGATCCTCGAAAAATCAAATTACGCGAAATGAAAAATGTTTGTGATATTCTTGTTCCCCACGCTCCAAACTGCTCGTAAATAGCATTTGCAGCGAATATGGAGCAACTATTGTTATATGTATATTTCGTGACCAGGGAGCCGAGAATCGTCGAAATATCGACATACACGTAATGAAACATTTTTATGATATTCTTGTTCCTCGCGCTCCAAACTGCTCGAAAATAGCATTTGAGGCGAATTTGGAGCAACGTTTGGTATATGTATATTTCGTGACCAGGGAGCTGAGAATCGTCGAAATATCGACTTACACGAAAAGAAATATTTTTGTGATATTCTTGTTTACCTTACTCCAAACTGGTCTTATATAGCTTTTGCAGCGAATTTGGAGCAACTTTTGTTATATGTATATTTCGCTATCAGGGAATCGAGAATCGTCGAAATATCGACTTACACGAAATGAAATATTTTTGTGATATTCTTGTTTACCTTACTCCAAACTGCTCTTATATAGCTTTTGCAGCGAATTTGGAGCAACTTTTGTTCCGAGTATATTTAGTGTCCAGGGAGCCGAGAATCGTCGAAATATCGACTTACACGAAATGAAAAATTTTTGTGATATTCTTGTTCCCCACACTCCAAACTTGTCGTATATAGCGTTTGCAGCGAATTCCGAGCAACGTTTGTTAGGATAATATATTTCGTGTCCAGGGAGCTGAGGATCCTCGAAAAATCAAATTACGGGAAATGAAAAATGTTTGTGATATTCTTGTTCCCCACGCTCCAAACTGCTCTAAAATAGCATTTGCAGCGAATATGGAGCAACTATTGTTATATGTATATTTCGTGACCAGGGAGACGAGAATCGTCGAAATATCAACTTACACGAAATGAAATATTTTTGTGATATTCTTGTTCCCCACGCTCCAAACTGCTCGTAAATAGCATTTGCAGCGAATATGGAGCAACTATTGTTATATGTATATTTCGTGACCAGGGAGCCGAGAATTTCCGAAATATCGACTTACACGTAATGAAACATTTTTTTGATATTCTTGTTCCCCGCGCTCCAAACTGCTCGAAAATAGCATTTGAGGCGAATTTGGAGCAACGTTTGGTATATGTATATTTCGTGACCAGGGAGCTGAGAATCATCGAAATATCGACTTACACGAAATGAAATATTTTTGTGATATTCTTGTTTACCTTACTCCAAACTGCTCTTACATAGCTTTTGCAGCGAATTTGGAGCAACTTTTGTTCAGAGTTTATTTAGTGTCCAGGGAGCCGAGAATCGTGGAAATATCGACTTACACGAAATGAAAAATTTTTGTGATATATTTGTTCCCCACACTCCAAACTTCTCGTATATAGCTTTTGCAGCGAATTTGGAGCGTTTGTTAGGATAATATATTTCGTGTCCAGGGAGCTGAGAATCCTCGAAATATCGACTTACGCGAAATGAAAAATGTTTGTAATATTCTTGTTCCCCACGCTCCAAACTGCTCGTATATAGCATTTGCAGCGAATTTGGAGCAACTCTTGTTATATGTATTTTTCGTATCCAGGGAGCCGAGAATCGTCGAAATAGCAACTTACACGAAATGAAATATTTTTGTGATATTCTTGTTCCCCACGCCCCAAACTGCTCGTAAATAGCATTTGCAGCGAATTTGGAGCAACTTTTGTAATATGTATATTTCGTTATCAGGGAGCCGAGAATCGTCGAAATATCGACTTACACGAAATGAAATATTTTTGTGATTATCTTGTTTACCTTACTCCAAACTGCTCTTATATAGCCTTTGCAGCGAATTTGGAGCAACTTTTATTCACAGTATATTTAGTGTCCAGGCAGCTGAGAATCGTCGTAAAATCGACTTACACGTAATGAAACATTTTTATGATATTTTTGTTCCCCACGCTCCAAACTGCTCGTATTTGCAGCGAATTTGGACCAACTTTTGTGATATATATTTTCGTGTCCAGGGAGCCGAGAACCGGCGAAATATCGACTTAGGTGAAATGAAAAAATTTTGTGATATTCTTGTTCCCCACACTCCAAACTGCACGTATATAGCTTTTGCAGCGAATTTGGAGCAACTTTTGTTAGGTTAATATATTTCGTGTCCAGGGAGCTGAGAATCCTCCAAAAATCGACTTACGCGAAATAAAAAATGTTTGTGATATTCTTGTTCCCCACGCTCCAAACTGCTCGTAAATAGCATTTGCAGCGAATATGGAGCAACTATTGTTATATGTATATTTCGTGACCAGGGAGCCGAGAATCGTCGAAATATCAACTTACACGAAATCATATATTTTAGTGATATTCTTGTTCCCCACGCTTCAAACTGCTCGTAAATAGCATTTGCAGCAAATTTGGAGCAACTTTTGTTATATGTATATTTCGTTACCAGGGAGTCGAGAATCGTCGAAATATCGACATACACGTAATGAAACATTTTTATGATATTCTTGTTCCCCGCGCTCCAAACTGCTCGAAAATAGCATTTGAGGCGAATTTGGAGCAACGTTTGGTATATGTATATTTCGTGACCAGGGAGCTGAGAATCGTCGAAATATCGACTTACACGAAATGAAATATTTTTGTGATATTCTTGTTTACCTTACTCCAAACTGCTCTTATGTAGCTTTTGCAGCGAATTTGGAGCAACTTTTGTTGAGAGTATATTTAGTGTACAGGGAGCCGAGATTCGTGTAAATATCGACTGACACGAAATGAAAAATTTTTGTGATATTCTTGTTCCCCACACTCCAAACTTCTCGTATATAGCTTTTGCAGCGAATTTGGAGCGTTTGTTAGGATAATATATTTCGTGTCCAGGGAGCTGAGAATCCTCGAAAAATCGACTTACGCGAAATGAAAAATGTTTGTAATATTCTTGTTCCCCACGCTGCAAACTGCTCGTATATAGCATTTGCAGGGAATTTGGAGCAACTTTTGTTATATGTATTTTTCGTGTCCAGGGAGCCGAGAATCGTCGAAATATCAACTTACACTAAATGAAATATTTTTGTGATATTCTTGTTCCCCACGCTCCAAGCTGCTCGTAAATAGCATTTGCAGCGAATTTGGAGCAACTTTTGGTATATGTATATTTCGTGACCAGGGAGCCGAGAATTGTCGAAATATCGACTTACACGTAATGAAACATTTTTATGTTATTCTTGTTCCCCGCGCTCCAAACTGCTCGAAAATAGTATTTGAGGCGAATTTGGAGCGTTTGTTAGGATAATATATTTCGCTTCCAGGGAGCTGAGAATCCTCGAAAAATCGAATTACGCGAAATGAAAAATTTTTGTGATATTCCTGTTTCCCACGCTCCAAACTGCTCGTAAATAGCATTTGTAGCGAATTTGGAGCAACTATTGTTATATGTATATTTCGTGACCAGGGAGCCGAGAATCGTCGAAATATCGACATACACGTAATGAAACATTTTTATGATATTCTTGTTCCTCGCGCTCCAAACTGCTCGAAAATAGCATTTGAGGCGAATTTGGAGCAACTTTTGGTATATGTATATTTCGTGACCAGGGAGCCGAGAATTGTCGCAATATCGACTTACACGTAATGAAACATTTTTATGTTATTCTTGTTCCCCGCGCTCCAAACTGCTCGAAAATAGCATTTGAGGCGAATTTGGAGAGTTTGTTAGGATAATATATTTCGTGTCCAGGGAGCTGAGACACCTCGAAAAATCGACTTACGCGAAATGAAAAATTTTTGTAATATTCTTGTTCCGCACGCTCCAAACTGCTCGTATATAGCATTTGCAGCGAATTTGGAGCAACTTTTGTTAGGATAATATATTTCGTGTCCAGGGAGCTGAGACACCTCGAAAAATCGACTTACGCGAAATGAAAAATTTTTGTAATATTCTTGTTCCGCACGCTCCAAACTGCTCGTATATAGCACTTGCAGCGAATTTGGAGCAACTTTTGTTAGGATAATATATTTCGTGTCCAGGGAGCTGAGAATCCTCGAAAAATCGAATTACGCGAAATGAAATATTTTTGTGATATTCCTGTTTCCCACGCTCCAAACTACTCGTATATAGCATTTGCAGCGAATTTGGAGCGACTTTATTTATATGTATTTTTCGTGTCCAGGGAGCCGAGAATCGTCGAAATATCAACTTACACGAAATGAAATATTTTTGTGATATTCTTGTCCCCCTCTCTCCAAACTGCTCGTACATAGCATTTGCAGCGAATTTGGAGCAACTTTTGGTATATGTATATTTCGTGACCATGGAGCCGAGAATTGTCGCAATATCGACTTACACGTAATGAAACATTTTTATTTTATTCTTGTTCCCCGCGCTCCAAACTGCTCGAAAATAGCATTTGAAGCGAATTTGGAGCGTTTGTTAGGATAATATATTTCGTGTCCAGGGAGCTGAGACACATCGAAAAATCGACTTACGCGAAATGAAAAATTTTTGTAATATTCTTGTTCCGCACGCTCCAAACTGCTCGTATATAGCATTTGCAGCGAATTTGGAGCAACTTTTGTTAGGATAATATATTTCGTGTCCAGGGAGCTGAGAATCCTCGAAAAATCGAATTACGCGAAATGAAAAATTTTTGTAATATTCTTGTTCCGCACGCTCCAAACTGCTCGTATATAGCATTTGCAGCGAATTTGGAGCAACTTTTGTTAGGATAATATATTTCGTGTCCAGGGAGCTGAGAATCCTCGAAAAATCGAATTACGCGAAATGAAATATTTTTGTGATATTCCTGTTTCCCACGCTCCAAGCTGCTCGTATATAGCTTTTGCAGCGAATTTGGAGCGTTTGTTAGGATAATATATTTCGTGTCCAGGGAGCTGAGAATCCTCGAAAAATCGACTTACGCGAAATGAAAAATGTTTGTAATATTCTTGTTCCCCACGCTGCAAACTGCTCGTATATAGCATTTGTAGCGAATTTGGAGCAACTTTTGTTATATGTATATTTCGTTACCAGGGAGCCGAGAATCGTAGAAATATCGACTTACACGTAATGAAACATTTTTATGATATTCTTGTTCCCCGCGCTCCAACCTGCTCGTAAATAGCATTTGAGGCGAATTTGGAGCAACTTTTGTTATATGTATATTTCGTGACCAGGGAGCTGAGAACCGGCGAAATATCGACTTAGGCGAAATGAAAAAATTTTGTGATCTTCTTGTTCCCCACACTCCAAACTGCTCGTATATAGCTTTTGCAGCGAATTTGGAGCAACTTTTGTTCAGAGTATATTTAGTGTCCAGGGAGCCGAGAATCGTCGAAATATCGACTTACACGAAATGAAAAATTTTTGTGATATTCTTGTTCCCCACACTCCAAACTTGTCGTATATAGCTTTTGCAACGAATTTGGAGCAACGTTTGTTAGGTTAATATATTTCGTGTCCAGGGAGCTGAGAATCCTCCAAAAATCGACTTACGCGAAATGAAAAATAATTGTGATATTCTTGTTCCCCACGCTCCAAACTACTCGTATATAGCATTTGCAGCGAACTTGGAGCAACTTTTGTTATATGTATTTTTCGTGTCCAGGGAGCCGAGAATCGTCGAAATATCGACTTACACGAAATGAAAAATTTTTGTGATATTCTTGTTCCCCACACTCCAAACTTGTCGTATATAGCTTTTGCAGCGAATTTGGAGAAACGTTTGTTAGGATAATATATTTCGTGTCCAGGGAGCTGAGGATCCTCGAAAAATCAAATTACGCGAAATGAAAAATGTTTGTGATATTCTTGTTCCCCACGCTCCAAACTGCTCGTAAATAGCATTTGCAGCGAATATGGAGCAACTATTGTTATATGTATATTTCGTGACCAGGGAGCCGAGAATCGTCGAAATATCGACATACACGTAATGAAACATTTTTATGATATTCTTGTTCCTCGCGCTCCAAACTGCTCGAAAATAGCATTTGAGGCGAATTTGGAGCAACGTTTGGTATATGTATATTTCGTGACCAGGGAGCTGAGAATCGTCGAAATATCGACTTACACGAAAAGAAATATTTTTGTGATATTCTTGTTTACCTTACTCCAAACTGGTCTTATATAGCTTTTGCAGCGAATTTGGAGCAACTTTTGTTATATGTATATTTCGCTATCAGGGAATCGAGAATCGTCGAAATATCGACTTACACGAAATGAAATATTTTTGTGATATTCTTGTTTACCTTACTCCAAACTGCTCTTATATAGCTTTTGCAGCGAATTTGGAGCAACTTTTGTTCCGAGTATATTTAGTGTCCAGGGAGCCGAGAATCGTCGAAATATCGACTTACACGAAATGAAAAATTTTTGTGATATTCTTGTTCCCCACACTCCAAACTTGTCGTATATAGCGTTTGCAGCGAATTCCGAGCAACGTTTGTTAGGATAATATATTTCGTGTCCAGGGAGCTGAGGATCCTCGAAAAATCAAATTACGGGAAATGAAAAATGTTTGTGATATTCTTGTTCCCCACGCTCCAAACTGCTCTAAAATAGCATTTGCAGCGAATATGGAGCAACTATTGTTATATGTATATTTCGTGACCAGGGAGACGAGAATCGTCGAAATATCAACTTACACGAAATGAAATATTTTTGTGATATTCTTGTTCCCCACGCTCCAAACTGCTCGTAAATAGCATTTGCAGCGAATATGGAGCAACTATTGTTATATGTATATTTCGTGACCAGGGAGCCGAGAATTTCCGAAATATCGACTTACACGTAATGAAACATTTTTTTGATATTCTTGTTCCCCGCGCTCCAAACTGCTCGAAAATAGCATTTGAGGCGAATTTGGAGCAACGTTTGGTATATGTATATTTCGTGACCAGGGAGCTGAGAATCATCGAAATATCGACTTACACGAAATGAAATATTTTTGTGATATTCTTGTTTACCTTACTCCAAACTGCTCTTACATAGCTTTTGCAGCGAATTTGGAGCAACTTTTGTTCAGAGTTTATTTAGTGTCCAGGGAGCCGAGAATCGTGGAAATATCGACTTACACGAAATGAAAAATTTTTGTGATATATTTGTTCCCCACACTCCAAACTTCTCGTATATAGCTTTTGCAGCGAATTTGGAGCGTTTGTTAGGATAATATATTTCGTGTCCAGGGAGCTGAGAATCCTCGAAATATCGACTTACGCGAAATGAAAAATGTTTGTAATATTCTTGTTCCCCACGCTCCAAACTGCTCGTATATAGCATTTGCAGCGAATTTGGAGCAACTCTTGTTATATGTATTTTTCGTATCCAGGGAGCCGAGAATCGTCGAAATAGCAACTTACACGAAATGAAATATTTTTGTGATATTCTTGTTCCCCACGCCCCAAACTGCTCGTAAATAGCATTTGCAGCGAATTTGGAGCAACTTTTGTAATATGTATATTTCGTTATCAGGGAGCCGAGAATCGTCGAAATATCGACTTACACGAAATGAAATATTTTTGTGATTATCTTGTTTACCTTACTCCAAACTGCTCTTATATAGCCTTTGCAGCGAATTTGGAGCAACTTTTATTCACAGTATATTTAGTGTCCAGGCAGCTGAGAATCGTCGTAAAATCGACTTACACGTAATGAAACATTTTTATGATATTTTTGTTCCCCACGCTCCAAACTGCTCGTATTTGCAGCGAATTTGGACCAACTTTTGTGATATATATTTTCGTGTCCAGGGAGCCGAGAACCGGCGAAATATCGACTTAGGTGAAATGAAAAAATTTTGTGATATTCTTGTTCCCCACACTCCAAACTGCACGTATATAGCTTTTGCAGCGAATTTGGAGCAACTTTTGTTAGGTTAATATATTTCGTGTCCAGGGAGCTGAGAATCCTCCAAAAATCGACTTACGCGAAATAAAAAATGTTTGTGATATTCTTGTTCCCCACGCTCCAAACTGCTCGTAAATAGCATTTGCAGCGAATATGGAGCAACTATTGTTATATGTATATTTCGTGACCAGGGAGCCGAGAATCGTCGAAATATCAACTTACACGAAATCATATATTTTAGTGATATTCTTGTTCCCCACGCTTCAAACTGCTCGTAAATAGCATTTGCAGCAAATTTGGAGCAACTTTTGTTATATGTATATTTCGTTACCAGGGAGTCGAGAATCGTCGAAATATCGACATACACGTAATGAAACATTTTTATGATATTCTTGTTCCCCGCGCTCCAAACTGCTCGAAAATAGCATTTGAGGCGAATTTGGAGCAACGTTTGGTATATGTATATTTCGTGACCAGGGAGCTGAGAATCGTCGAAATATCGACTTACACGAAATGAAATATTTTTGTGATATTCTTGTTTACCTTACTCCAAACTGCTCTTATGTAGCTTTTGCAGCGAATTTGGAGCAACTTTTGTTGAGAGTATATTTAGTGTACAGGGAGCCGAGATTCGTGTAAATATCGACTGACACGAAATGAAAAATTTTTGTGATATTCTTGTTCCCCACACTCCAAACTTCTCGTATATAGCTTTTGCAGCGAATTTGGAGCGTTTGTTAGGATAATATATTTCGTGTCCAGGGAGCTGAGAATCCTCGAAAAATCGACTTACGCGAAATGAAAAATGTTTGTAATATTCTTGTTCCCCACGCTGCAAACTGCTCGTATATAGCATTTGCAGGGAATTTGGAGCAACTTTTGTTATATGTATTTTTCGTGTCCAGGGAGCCGAGAATCGTCGAAATATCAACTTACACTAAATGAAATATTTTTGTGATATTCTTGTTCCCCACGCTCCAAGCTGCTCGTAAATAGCATTTGCAGCGAATTTGGAGCAACTTTTGGTATATGTATATTTCGTGACCAGGGAGCCGAGAATTGTCGAAATATCGACTTACACGTAATGAAACATTTTTATGTTATTCTTGTTCCCCGCGCTCCAAACTGCTCGAAAATAGTATTTGAGGCGAATTTGGAGCGTTTGTTAGGATAATATATTTCGCTTCCAGGGAGCTGAGAATCCTCGAAAAATCGAATTACGCGAAATGAAAAATTTTTGTGATATTCCTGTTTCCCACGCTCCAAACTGCTCGTAAATAGCATTTGTAGCGAATTTGGAGCAACTATTGTTATATGTATATTTCGTGACCAGGGAGCCGAGAATCGTCGAAATATCGACATACACGTAATGAAACATTTTTATGATATTCTTGTTCCTCGCGCTCCAAACTGCTCGAAAATAGCATTTGAGGCGAATTTGGAGCAACTTTTGGTATATGTATATTTCGTGACCAGGGAGCCGAGAATTGTCGCAATATCGACTTACACGTAATGAAACATTTTTATGTTATTCTTGTTCCCCGCGCTCCAAACTGCTCGAAAATAGCATTTGAGGCGAATTTGGAGAGTTTGTTAGGATAATATATTTCGTGTCCAGGGAGCTGAGACACCTCGAAAAATCGACTTACGCGAAATGAAAAATTTTTGTAATATTCTTGTTCCGCACGCTCCAAACTGCTCGTATATAGCATTTGCAGCGAATTTGGAGCAACTTTTGTTAGGATAATATATTTCGTGTCCAGGGAGCTGAGACACCTCGAAAAATCGACTTACGCGAAATGAAAAATTTTTGTAATATTCTTGTTCCGCACGCTCCAAACTGCTCGTATATAGCACTTGCAGCGAATTTGGAGCAACTTTTGTTAGGATAATATATTTCGTGTCCAGGGAGCTGAGAATCCTCGAAAAATCGAATTACGCGAAATGAAATATTTTTGTGATATTCCTGTTTCCCACGCTCCAAACTACTCGTATATAGCATTTGCAGCGAATTTGGAGCGACTTTATTTATATGTATTTTTCGTGTCCAGGGAGCCGAGAATCGTCGAAATATCAACTTACACGAAATGAAATATTTTTGTGATATTCTTGTCCCCCTCTCTCCAAACTGCTCGTACATAGCATTTGCAGCGAATTTGGAGCAACTTTTGGTATATGTATATTTCGTGACCATGGAGCCGAGAATTGTCGCAATATCGACTTACACGTAATGAAACATTTTTATGTTATTCTTGTTCCCCGCGCTCCAAACTGCTCGAAAATAGCATTTGAAGCGAATTTGGAGCGTTTGTTAGGATAATATATTTCGTGTCCAGGGAGCTGAGACACATCGAAAAATCGACTTACGCGAAATGAAAAATTTTTGTAATATTCTTGTTCCGCACGCTCCAAACTGCTCGTATATAGCATTTGCAGCGAATTTGGAGCAACTTTTGTTAGGATAATATATTTCGTGTCCAGGGAGCTGAGAATCCTCGAAAAATCGAATTACGCGAAATGAAAAATTTTTGTAATATTCTTGTTCCGCACGCTCCAAACTGCTCGTATATAGCATTTGCAGCTAATTTGGAGCAACTTTTGTTAGGATAATATATTTCGTGTCCAGGGAGCTGAGACACCTCGAAAAATCGACTTACGCGAAATGAAAAATTTTTGTAATATTCTTGTTCCGCACGCTCCAAACTGCTCGTATATAGCTTTTGCAGCGAATTTGGAGCAACTTTTGTTAGGATAATATATTTCGTGTCCAGGGAGCTGAGAATCCTCGAAAAATCGAATTACGCGAAATGAAATATTTTTGTGATATTCCTGTTTCCCACGCTCCAAGCTGCTCGTATATAGCTTTTGCAGCGAATTTGGAGCGTTTGTTAGGATAATATATTTCGTGTCCAGGGAGCTGAGAATCCTCGAAAAATCGACTTACGCGAAATGAAAATGTTTGTAATATTCTTGTTCCCCTCTCTCCAAACTGCTCGTACATAGCATTTGCAGCGAATTTGGAGCAACTTTTGGTATATGTATATTTCGTGACCAGGGAGCCGAGAACTGTCGCAATATCGACTTACACGTAATGAAACATTTTTATGTTATTCTTGTTCCCCGCGCTCCAAACTGCTCGAAAATAGCATTTGAGGCGAATTTGGAGCGTTTGTTAGGATAATATATTTCGTGTCCAGGGGGCTGAGACACATCGAAAAATCGACTTACGCGAAATGAAAAATTTTTGTAATATTCTTGTTCCGCACGCTCCAAACTGCTCGTATATAGCATTTGCAGCGAATTTGGAGCAACTTTTGTTAGGATAATATATTTCGTGTCCAGGGAGCTGAGAATCCTCGAAAAATCGAATTACGCGAAATGAAAAATTTTTGTAATATTCTTGTTCCGCACGCTCCAAACTGCTCGTATATAGCATTTGCAGCGAATTTGGAGCAACTTTTGTTAGGATAATATATTTCGTGTCCAGGGAGCTGAGACACCTCGAAAAATCGACTTACGCGAAATGAAAAATTTTTGTAATATTCTTGTTCCGCACGCTCCAAACTGCTCGTATATAGCATTTGCAGCGAATTTGGAGCAACTTTTGTTAGGATAATATATTTCGTGTCCAGGGAGCTGAGAATCCTCGAAAAATCGAATTACGCGAAATGAAATATTTTTGTGATATTCCTGTTTCCCACGCTCCAAGCTGCTCGTATATAGCTTTTGCAGGGAATTTGGAGCGTTTGTTAGGATAATATATTTCGTGTCCAGGGAGCTGAGAATCCTCGAAAAATCGACTTACGCGAAATGAAAAATGTTTGTAATATTCTTGTTCCCCACGCTGCAAACTGCTCGTATATAGCATTTGTAGCGAATTTGGAGCAACTTTTGTTATATGTATATTTCGTTACCAGGGAGCCGAGAATCGTAGAAATATCGACTTACACGTAATGAAACATTTTTATGATATTCTTGTTCCCCGCGCTCCAACCTGCTCGTAAATAGCATTTGAGGCGAATTTGGAGCAACTTTTGTTATATGTATATTTCGTGACCAGGGAGCTGAGAACCGGCGAAATATCGACTTACGCGAAATGAAAAATAATTGTGATATTCTTGTTCCCCACGCTCCAAACTACTCGTATATAGCATTTGCAGCGAACTTGGAGCAACTTTTGTTATATGTATTTTTCGTGTCCAGGGAGCCGAGAATCGTCGAAATATCGACTTACACGAAATGAAAAATTTTTGTGATATTCTTGTTCCCCACACTCCAAACTTGTCGTATATAGCTTTTGCAACGAATTTGGAGCAACGTTTGTTAGGTTAATATATTTCGTGTCCAGGGAGCTGAGAATCCTCCAAAAATCGACTTACGCGAAATGAAAAATAATTGTGATATTCTTGTTCCCCACGCTCCAAACTACTCGTATATAGCATTTGCAGCGAACTTGGAGCAACTTTTGTTATATGTATTTTTCGTGTCCAGGGAGCCGAGAATCGTCGAAATATCGACTTACACGAAATGAAAAATTTTTGTGATATTGTTGTTCCCCACACTCCAAACTTGTCGTATATAGCTTTTGCAGCGAATTTGGAGCAACGTTTGTTAGGATAATATATTTCGTGTCCAGGGAGCTGAGGATCCTCGAAAAATCAAATTACGCGAAATGAAAAATGTTTGTGATATTCTTGTTCCCCACGCTCCAAACTGCTCGTAAATAGCATTTGCAGCGAATATGGAGCAACTATTGTTATATGTATATTTCGTGAACAGGGAGCCGAGAATCGTCGAAATATCGACATACACGTAATGAAACATTTTTATGATATTCTTGTTCCCCGCGCTCCAAACTGCTCGAAAATAGCATTTGAGGCGAATTTGGAGCAACGTTTGGTATATGTATATTGCGTGACCAGGGAGCTGAGAATCGTCGAAATATCGACTTACACGAAAAGAAATATTTTTGTGATATTCTTGTTTACCTTACTCCAAACTGCTCTTATATAGCTTTTGCAGCGAATTTGGAGCAACTTTTGTTATATGTATATTTCGCTATCAGGGAATCGAGAATCGTCGAAATATCGACTTACACGAAATGAAATATTTTTGTGATATTCTTGTTTACCTTACTCCAAACTGCTCTTATATAGCTTTTGCAGCGAATTTGGAGCAACTTTTGTTCCGAGTATATTTAGTGTCCAGGGAGCCGAGAATCGTCGAAATATCGACTTACACGAAATGAAAAATTTTTGTGATATTCTTGTTCCCCACACTCCAAACTTGTCGTATATAGCTTTTGCAACGAATTTGGAGCAACGTTTGTTAGGTTAATATATTTCGTGTCCAGGGAGCTGAGAATCCTCCAAAAATCGACTTACGCGAAATGAAAAATAATTGTGATATTCTTGTTCCCCACGCTCCAAACTACTCGTATATAGCATTTGCAGCGAACTTGGAGCAACTTTTGTTATATGTATTTTTCGTGTCCAGGCTCGAGAATCGTCGAAATATCGACTTACACGAAATGAAAAATGTTTGTGATATTCTTGTTCCCCACACTCCAAACTTGTCGTATATAGCTTTTGCAGCGAATTTGGAGAAACGTTTGTTAGGATTATATATTTCGTGTCCAGGGAGCTGAGGATCCTCGAAAAATCAAATTACGCGAAATGAAAAATGTTTGTGATATTCTTGTTCCCCACGCTCCAAACTGCTCGTAAATAGCATTTGCAGCGAATATGGAGCAACTATTGTTATATGTATATTTCGTGACCAGGGAGCCGAGAATCGTCGAAATATCGACATACACGTAATGAAACATTTTTATGATATTCTTGTTCCTCACGCTCCAAACTGCTCGAAAATAGCATTTGAGGCGAATTTGGAGCAACGTTTGGTATATGTATATTTCGTGACCAGGGAGCTGAGAATCGTCGAAATATCGACTTACACGAAAAGAAATATTTTTGTGATATTCTTGTTTACCTTACTCCAAACTGGTCTTATATAGCTTTTGCAGCGAATTTGGAGCAACTTTTGTTATATGTATATTTCGCTATCAGGGAATCGAGAATCGTCGAAATATCGACTTACACGAAATGAAATATTTTTGTGATATTCTTGTTTACCTTACTCCAAACTGCTCTTATATAGCTTTTGCAGCGAATTTGGAGCAACTTTTGTTCCGAGTATATTTAGTGTCCAGGGAGCCGAGAATCGTCGAAATATCGACTTACACGAAATGAAAAATTTTTGTGATATTCTTGTTCCCCACACTCCAAACTTGTCGTATATAGCGTTTGCAGCGAATTCCGAGCAACGTTTGTTAGGATAATATATTTCGTGTCCAGGGAGCTGAGGATCCTCGAAAAATCAAATTACGGGAAATGAAAAATGTTTGTGATATTCTTGTTCCCCACGCTCCAAACTGCTCTAAAATAGCATTTGCAGCGAATATGGAGCAACTATTGTTATATGTATATTTCGTGACCAGGGAGACGAGAATCGTCGAAATATCAACTTACACGAAATGAAATATTTTTGTGATATTCTTGTTCCCCACGCTCCAAACTGCTCGTAAATAGCATTTGCAGCGAATATGGAGCAACTATTGTTATATGTATATTTCGTGACCAGGGAGCCGAGAATTTCCGAAATATCGACTTACACGTAATGAACATTTTTTTGATATTCTTGTTCCCCGCGCTCCAAACTGCTCGAAAATAGCATTTGAGGCGAATTTGGAGCAACGTTTGGTATATGTATATTTCGTGACCAGGGAGCTGAGAATCATCGAAATATCGACTTACACGAAATGAAATATTTTTGTGATATTCTTGTTTACCTTACTCCAAACTGCTCTTACATAGCTTTTGCAGCGAATTTGGAGCAACTTTTGTTCAGAGTTTATTTAGTGTCCAGGGAGCCGAGAATCGTGGAAATATCGACTTACACGAAATGAAAAATTTTTGTGATATATTTGTTCCCCACACTCCAAACTTCTCGTATATAGCTTTTGCAGCGAATTTGGAGCGTTTGTTAGGATAATATATTTCGTGTCCAGGGAGCTGAGAATCCTCGAAATATCGACTTACGCGAAATGAAAAATGTTTGTAATATTCTTGTTCCCCACGCTCCAAACTGCTCGTATAGAGCATTTGCAGCGTATTTGGAGCAACTCTTGTTATATGTATTTTTCGTATCCAGGGAGCCGAGAATCGTCGAAATAGCAACTTACACGAAATGAAATATTTTTGTGATATTCTTGTTCCCCACGCCCCAAACTGCTCGTAAATAGCATTTGCAGCGAATTTGGAGCAACTTTTGTAATATGTATATTTCGTTATCAGGGAGCCGAGAATCGTCGAAATATCGACTTACACGAAATGAAATATTTTTGTGATTATCTTGTTTACCTTACTCCAAACTGCTCTTATATAGCCTTTGCAGCGAATTTGGAGCAACTTTTATTCACAGTATATTTAGTGTCCAGGCAGCTGAGAATCGTCGTAAAATCGACTTACACGTAATGAAACATTTTTATGATATTTTTGTTCCCCACGCTCCAAACTGCTCGTATTTGCAGCGAATTTGGACCAACTTTTGTGATATATATTTTCGTGTCCAGGGAGCCGAGAACCGGCGAAATATCGACTTAGGTGAAATGAAAAAATTTTGTGATATTCTTGTTCCCCACACTCCAAACTGCACGTATATAGCTTTTGCAGCGAATTTGGAGCAACTTTTGTTAGGTTAATATATTTCGTGTCCAGGGAGCTGAGAATCCTCCAAAAATCGACTTACGCGAAATAAAAAATGTTTGTGATATTCTTGTTCCCCACGCTCCAAACTGCTCGTAAATAGCATTTGCAGCGAATATGGAGCAACTATTGTTATATGTATATTTCGTGACCAGGGAGCCGAGAATCGTCGAAATATCAACTTACACGAAATCATATATTTTAGTGATATTCTTGTTCCCCACGCTTCAAACTGCTCGTAAATAGCATTTGCAGCAAATTTGGAGCAACTTTTGTTATATGTATATTTCGTTACCAGGGAGTCGAGAATCGTCGAAATATCGACATACACGTAATGAAACATTTTTATGATATTCTTGTTCCCCGCGCTCCAAACTGCTCGAAAATAGCATTTGAGGCGAATTTGGAGCAACGTTTGGTATATGTATATTTCGTGACCAGGGAGCTGAGAATCGTCGAAATATCGACTTACACGAAATGAAATATTTTTGTGATATTCTTGTTTACCTTACTCCAAACTGCTCTTATGTAGCTTTTGCAGCGAATTTGGAGCAACTTTTGTTGAGAGTATATTTAGTGTACAGGGAGCCGAGATTCGTGTAAATATCGACTGACACGAAATGAAAAATTTTTGTGATATTCTTGTTCCCCACACTCCAAACTTCTCGTATATAGCTTTTGCAGCGAATTTGGAGCGTTTGTTAGGATAATATATTTCGTGTCCAGGGAGCTGAGAATCCTCGAAAAATCGACTTACGCGAAATGAAAAATGTTTGTAATATTCTTGTTCCCCACGCTGCAAACTGCTCGTATATAGCATTTGCAGGGAATTTGGAGCAACTTTTGTTATATGTATTTTTCGTGTCCAGGGAGCCGAGAATCGTCGAAATATCAACTTACACTAAATGAAATATTTTTGTGATATTCTTGTTCCCCACGCTCCAAGCTGCTCGTAAATAGCATTTGCAGCGAATTTGGAGCAACTTTTGGTATATGTATATTTCGTGACCAGGGAGCCGAGAATTGTCGAAATATCGACTTACACGTAATGAAACATTTTTATGTTATTCTTGTTCCCCGCGCTCCAAACTGCTCGAAAATAGTATTTGAGGCGAATTTGGAGCGTTTGTTAGGATAATATATTTCGCTTCCAGGGAGCTGAGAATCCTCGAAAAATCGAATTACGCGAAATGAAAAATTTTTGTGATATTCCTGTTTCCCACGCTCCAAACTGCTCGTAAATAGCATTTGTAGCGAATTTGGAGCAACTTTTGTTATATGTATATTTCGTTACCAGGGAGCCGAGAATCGTAGAAATATCGACTTACACGTAATGAAATATTTTTATGATATTCTTGTTCCCCGCGCTCCAACCTGCTCGTAAATACCATTTGAGGCGAATTTGGAGCAACTTTTGGTATATGTATATTTCGTGACCAGGGAGCCGAGAATTGTCGCAATATCGACTTACACGTAATGAAACATTTTTATGTTATTCTTGTTCCCCGCGCTCCAAACTGCTCGAAAATAGCATTTGAGGCGAATTTGGAGAGTTTGTTAGGATAATATATTTCGTGTCCAGGGAGCTGAGACACCTCGAAAAATCGACTTACGCGAAATGAAAAATTTTTGTAATATTCTTGTTCCGCACGCTCCAAACTGCTCGTATATAGCATTTGCAGCGAATTTGGAGCAACTTTTGTTAGGATAATATATTTCGTGTCCAGGGAGCTGAGAATCCTCGAAAAATCGAATTACGCGAAATGAAAAATTTTTGTAATATTCTTGTTCCGCACGCTCCAAACTGCTCGTATATAGCATTTGCAGCGAATTTGCAGCAACTTTTGTTAGGATAATATATTTCGTGTCCAGGGAGCTGAGACACCTCGAAAAATCGACTTACGCGAAATGAAAAATTTTTGTAATATTCTTGTTCCGCACGCTCCAAACTGCTCGTATATAGCACTTGCAGCGAATTTGGAGCAACTTTTGTTAGGATAATATATTTCGTGTCCAGGGAGCTGAGAATCCTCGAAAAATCGAATTACGCGAAATGAAATATTTTTGTGATATTCCTGTTTCCCACGCTCCAAACTACTCGTATATAGCATTTGCAGCGAATTTGGAGCGACTTTATTTATATGTATTTTTCGTGTCCAGGGAGCCGAGAATCGTCGAAATATCAACTTACACGAAATGAAATATTTTTGTGATATTCTTGTCCCCCTCTCTCCAAACTGCTCGTACATAGCATTTGCAGCGAATTTGGAGCAACTTTTGGTATATGTATATTTCGTGACCATGGAGCCGAGAATTGTCGCAATATCGACTTACACGTAATGAAACATTTTTATGTTATTCTTGTTCCCCGCGCTCCAAACTGCTCGAAAATAGCATTTGAAGCGAATTTGGAGCGTTTGTTAGGATAATATATTTCGTGTCCAGGGAGCTGAGACACATCGAAAAATCGACTTACGCGAAATGAAAAATTTTTGTAATATTCTTGTTCCGCACGCTCCAAACTGCTCGTATATAGCATTTGCAGCGAATTTAGGGCAACTTTTGTTAGGATAATATATTTCGTGTCCAGGGAGCTGAGAATCCTCGAAAAATCGAATTACGCGAAATGAAAAATTTTTGTAATATTCTTGTTCCGCACGCTCCAAACTGCTCGTATATAGCATTTGCAGCTAATTTGGAGCAACTTTTGTTAGGATAATATATTTCGTGTCCAGGGAGCTGAGACACCTCGAAAAATCGACTTACGCGAAATGAAAAATTTTTGTAATATTCTTGTTCCGCACGCTCCAAACTGCTCGTATATAGCATTTGCAGCGAATTTGGAGCAACTTTTGTTAGGATAATATATTTCGTGTCCAGGGAGCTGAGAATCCTCGAAAAATCGAATTACGCGAAATGAAATATTTTTGTGATATTCCTGTTTCCCACGCTCCAAGCTGCTCGTATATAGCTTTTGCAGCGAATTTGGAGCGTTTGTTAGGATAATATATTTCGTGTCCAGGGAGCTGAGAATCCTCGAAAAATCGACTTACGCGAAATGAAAAATGTTTGTAATATTCTTGTTCCCCTCTCTCCAAACTGCTCGTACATAGCATTTGCAGCGAATTTGGAGCAACTTTTGGTATATGTATATTTCGTGACCAGGGAGCCGAGAACTGTCGCAATATCGACTTACACGTAATGAAACATTTTTATGTTATTCTTGTTCCCCGCGCTCCAAACTGCTCGAAAATAGCATTTGAGGCGAATTTGGAGCGTTTGTTAGGATAATATATTTCGTGTCCAGGGGGCTGAGACACATCGAAAAATCGACTTACGCGAAATGAAAAATTTTTGTAATATTCTTGTTCCGCACGCTCCAAACTGCTCGTATATAGCATTTGCAGCGAATTTGGAGCAACTTTTGTTAGGATAATATATTTCGTGTCCAGGGAGCTGAGAATCCTCGAAAAATCGAATTACGCGAAATGAAAAATTTTTGTAATATTCTTGTTCCGCACGCTCCAAACTGCTCGTATATAGCATTTGCAGCGAATTTGGAGCAACTTTTGTTAGGATAATATATTTCGTGTCCAGGGAGCTGAGACACCTCGAAAAATCGACTTACGCGAAATGAAAAATTTTTGTAATATTCTTGTTCCGCACGCTCCAAACTGCTCGTATATAGCATTTGCAGCGAATTTGGAGCAACTTTTGTTAGGATAATATATTTCGTGTCCAGGGAGCTGAGAATCCTCGAAAAATCGAATTACGCGAAATGAAATATTTTTGTGATATTCCTGTTTCCCACGCTCCAAGCTGCTCGTATATAGCTTTTGCAGGGAATTTGGAGCGTTTGTTAGGATAATATATTTCGTGTCCAGGGAGCTGAGAATCCTCGAAAAATCGACTTACGCGAAATGAAAAATGTTTGTAATATTCTTGTTCCCCACGCTGCAAACTGCTCGTATATAGCATTTGTAGCGAATTTGGAGCAACTTTTGTTATATGTATATTTCGTTACCAGGGAGCCGAGAATCGTAGAAATATCGACTTACACGTAATGAAACATTTTTATGATATTCTTGTTCCCCGCGCTCCAACCTGCTCGTAAATAGCATTTGAGGCGAATTTGGAGCAACTTTTGTTATATGTATATTTCGTGACCAGGGAGCTGAGAACCGGCGAAATATCGACTTACGCGAAATGAAAAATAATTGTGATATTCTTGTTCCCCACGCTCCAAACTACTCGTATATAGCATTTGCAGCGAACTTGGAGCAACTTTTGTTATATGTATTTTTCGTGTCCAGGGAGCCGAGAATCGTCGAAATATCGACTTACACGAAATGAAAAATTTTTGTGATATTCTTGTTCCCCACACTCCAAACTTGTCGTATATAGCTTTTGCAACGAATTTGGAGCAACGTTTGTTAGGTTAATATATTTCGTGTCCAGGGAGCTGAGAATCCTCCAAAAATCGACTTACGCGAAATGAAAAATAATTGTGATATTCTTGTTCCCCACGCTCCAAACTACTCGTATATAGCATTTGCAGCGAACTTGGAGCAACTTTTGTTATATGTATTTTTCGTGTCCAGGGAGCCGAGAATCGTCGAAATATCGACTTACACGAAATGAAAAATTTTTGTGATATTCTTGTTCCCCACACTCCAAACTTGTCGTATATAGCTTTTGCAGCGAATTTGGAGCAACGTTTGTTAGGATATTATATTTCGTGTCCAGGGAGCTGAGGATCCTCGAAAAATCAAATTACGCGAAATGAAAAATGTTTGTGATATTCTTGTTCCCCACGCTCCAAACTGCTCGTAAATAGCATTTGCAGCGAATATGGAGCAACTATTGTTATATGTATATTTCGTGAACAGGGAGCCGAGAATCGTCGAAATATCGACATACACGTAATGAAACATTTTTATGATATTCTTGTTCCCCGCGCTCCAAACTGCTCGAAAATAGCATTTGAGGCGAATTTGGAGCAACGTTTGGTATATGTATATTTCGTGACCAGGGAGCTGAGAATCGTCGAAATATCGACTTACACGAAAAGAAATATTTTTGTGATATTCTTGTTTACCTTACTCCAAACTGCTCTTATATAGCTTTTGCAGCGAATTTGGAGCAACTTTTGTTATATGTATATTTCGCTATCAGGGAATCGAGAATCGTCGAAATATCGACTTACACGAAATGAAATATTTTTGTGATATTCTTGTTTACCTTACTCCAAACTGCTCTTATATAGCTTTTGCAGCGAATTTGGAGCAACTTTTGTTCCGAGTATATTTAGTGTCCAGGGAGCCGAGAATCGTCGAAATATCGACTTACACGAAATGAAAAATTTTTGTGATATTCTTGTTCCCCACACTCCAAACTTGTCGTATATAGCGTTTGCAGCGAATTTCGAGCAACGTTTGTTAGGATAATATATTTCGTGTCCAGGGAGCTGAGGATCCTCGAAAAATCAAATTACGGGAAATGAAAAATGTTTGTGATATTCTTGTTCCCCACGCTCCAAACTGCTCTAAAATAGCATTTGCAGCGAATATGGAGCAACTATTGTTATATGTATATTTCGTGACCAGGGAGCCGAGAATCGTCGAAATATCGACTTACACGAAATGAAATATTTTTGTGATATTCTTGTTTACCTTACTCCAAACTGCTCTTATATAGCTTTTGCAGCGAATTTGGAGCAACTTTTGTTGAGAGTATATTTAGTGTCCAGGGAGCCGAGATTCGTGTAAATATCGACTGACACGAAATGAAAAATTTTTGTGATATTCTTGTTCCCCACACTCCAAACTTCTCGTATATAGCTTTTGCAGCGAATTTGGAGCGTTTGTTAGGATAATATATTTCGTGTCCAGGGAGCTGAGAATCCTCGAAAAATCGACTTACGGGAAATGAAAAATGTTTGTAATATTCTTGTTCCCCACGCTCCAAACTGCTCGTATATAGCATTTGCAGCGAATTTGGAGCAACTTGTGTTATATGTATTTTTCGTGTCCAGGGAGCCGAGAATCGTCGAAATATCGACTAACTTGAAATGAAATATTTTTGTGATATTCTTGTTCTCCACGCTCCAAACTGCTCTTGTATAGCTTTTGCAGCGAATTTGGAGCAACTTTTGTTCAGAGTATATTTAGTGTCCAGGGAGCCGAGAATCGTCGAAATATCGACTTACACGAAATGAAAAATTTTTGTGATATTCTTGTTCCCCACACTCCAAACTACTCGTATATAGCATTTGCAGCGAATTTGGAGCAACTTTTGTTATATGTATATTTCGTTACCAGGGAGTCTCGAATCGTCGACATATCGACTTACACGTAATGAAATATTTTTGTGATATTCTTGTTCCCCACGCTCCAAACTGCTCGTAAATAGCATTTGCAGCAAATTTGGAGCAACTTTTGTTATATGTATATTTCGTGACCAGGGAGCCGAGAATTGTCGAAATATCGACTTACACGTAATGAAACATGTTTATGATATTCTTGTTCCCCGCGCTCCAAACTGCTCGAAAATAGCATTTGAGGCGAATTTGGAGCAACGTTTGGTATATGTATATTTCGTGACCAGGGAGCTGAGAATCGTCGAAATATCGACTTACACGAAATGAAATATTTTTGTGAAATTCTTGTTTACCTTACTCCAAACTGCTCTTATATAGCTTTTGCAGCGAATTTGGAGCAACTTTTGTTCAGAGTATATTTAGTGTCCAGGGAGCCGAGAATCGTCGAAATATCAACTTACACGAAATGAAACATTTTTGTGATATTCTTGTTCCCCACACTCCAAACTTGTCGTATATAGCTTTTGCAGCGAATTTGGAGCAACGTTTGTTAGGATAATATATTTCGTGTCCAGGGAGCTGAGAATCCTCGAAATATCGACTTACACGAAATGAAAAATTTTTGTGATATTCTTGTTCCCCGCGCTCCAAACTGCTCGAAAATAGCATTTGAGGCGAATTTGGAGCAACGTTTGATATATGTATATTTCGTGACCAGGGAGCCGAGAATTGTCGAGATATCGACTTACACATATTGAAACATTTTTATGATATTCTTGTTCCCCGCGCTCCAACCTGCTCGTAAATAGCATTTGAGGCGAATTTGGAGCAACTTTTGTTATATGTATATTTCGTGACCAGGGAGCTGAGAACCGGCGAAATATCGACTTAGGAGAAATGAAAAAATTTTGTGATATTCTTGTTCCCCACACTCCAAACTGCTCGTAAATAGCATTTGCAGCGAATTTGGAGCAACTTTTGTTATATGTATATTGCGTTACCAGGGAGTCGAGAATCGTTGAAATATCGACTTACACGTAATGAAACATTTTTATGATATCCTTGTTCCCCGCGCTCCAAACTGCTCGTAAATAGCATTTGAGGCGAATTTGGAGCAACTGTTGGTATATGTATATTTCGTGACCAGGGAGCCGAGAATCGTGGAAATATCGACTTACACGAAATGAAAAATTTTTGTGATATTCTTGTTCCCCACACTCCAAATTTGTCGTATATAGCTTTTGCAGCGAATTTGGAGCAACGTTTGTTAGGATAATATATTTCGTGTCCAGGGAGCTGAGGATCCTCGAAAAATCAAATTACGCGAAATGAAAAATGTTTGTGATATTCTTGTTCCCCACGCTCCAAACTGCTCGTAAATAGCATTTGCAGCGAATATGGAGCAACTATTGTTATATGTATATTTCGTGACCAGGGAGCCGAGAATCGTCGAAATATCGACATACACGTAATGAAACATTTTTATGATATTCTTGTTCCCCGCGCTCCAAACTGCTCGAAAATAGCATTTGAGGCGAATTTGGAGCAACGTTTGGTATATGTATATTTCGTGACCAGGGAGCTGAGAATCGTCGAAATATCGACTTACACGAAAAGAAATATTTTTGTGATATTCTTGTTTACCTTACTCCAAACTGCTCTTATATAGCTTTTGCAGCGAATTTGGAGCAACTTTTGTTATATGTATATTTCGCTATCAGGGAATCGAGAATCGTCGAAATATCGACTTACACGAAATGAAATATTTTTGTGATATTCTTGTTTACCTTACTCCAAACTGCTCTTATATAGCTTTTGCAGCGAATTTGGAGCAACTTTTGTTCCGAGTATATTTAGTGTCCAGGGAGCCGAGAATCGTCGAAATATCGACTTACACGAAATGAAAAATTTTTGTGATATTCCTGTTCCCCACACTCCAAACTTGTCGTATATAGCGTTTGCAGCGAATTTCGAGCAACGTTTGTTAGGATAATATATTTCGTGTCCAGGGAGCTGAGGATCCTCGAAAAATCAAATTACGGGAAATGAAAAATGTTTGTGATATTCTTGTTCCCCACGCTCCAAACTGCTCTAAAATAGCATTTGCAGCGAATATGGAGCAACTATTGTTATATGTATATTTCGTGACCAGGGAGCCGAGAATCGTCGAAATATCAACTTACACGAAATCATATATTTCAGTGATATTCTTGTTCCCCACGCTC
Source organism: Hymenopus coronatus (assembly GCA_030762935.1). Taxonomy (NCBI): domain Eukaryota; kingdom Metazoa; phylum Arthropoda; class Insecta; order Mantodea; family Hymenopodidae; genus Hymenopus; species Hymenopus coronatus. The sequence continues at coordinate 163,989,501 of CM060892.1, forward strand.
CAAACTGCTCGTAAATAGCATTTGCAGCGAATATGGAGCAACTTTTGTTATATGTATATTTCGTTACCAGGAAGTCGAGAATCGTCGAAATATCGACTTACACGTAATAAAACATTTTTATGATATTCTTGTTCCCCGCGCTCCAAACTGCTCGAAAATAGCATTTGAGGCGAATTTGGAGCAACGTTTGGTATATGTATATTTCGTGACCAGGGAGCTGAGAATCGTCGAAATATCGACTTACTCGAAATGAAATATTTTTGTGATATTCATGTTTACCTTACTCCAAACTGCTCTTATATAGCTTTTGCAGCGAATTTGGAGCAACTTTTGTTCAGAGTATATTTAGTGTCCAGGGAGCCGAGAATCGTGGAAATATCGACTCACACGAAATGAAAAATTTTTGTGATACTCTTGTTACCCACACTCCAAACTGCTCGTATATAGCTTTTGCAGCGAATTTGGAGCGTTTGTTAGGATAATGTATTTCGTGTCCAGGGAGCTGAGAATCCTCGAAAAATCGACTTACGCGAAATGAAAAATGTTTGTAATATTCTTGTTCCCCACGCTCCAAACTGCTCGTATATAGCATTTGCAGGGAATTTGGAGCAACTTTTGATATATGTATTTTTCGTGTCCAGGGAGCCGAGAATCGTCGAAATATCAACTTACACGAAATGAAATATTTTTGTGATATTCTTGTTCCCCACGCTCCAAACTGCTCGTAAATAGTATTTGCAGCGAATTTGGAGCAACTTTTGTTATATGTATATTTCGTTATCAGGGAGCCGAGAATCGTCGAAATATCGACTTACACGAAATGAAATATTTTTGTGATATTCTTGTTTACCTTACTCCAAACTGCTCTTATATAGCTTTTGCAGCGAATTTGGAGCAACTTTTGTTCCGAGTATATTTAGTGTCCAGGGAGCCGAGAATCGTCGAAATATCGACTTACACGAAATGAAAAATTTTTGTGATATTCTTGTTCCCCACACTCCAAACTGCTCGGATGTAGCATTTGCAGCGAATTTGGAGCGACTTTATTTATATGTATTTTTCGTGTCCAGGGATCCGAGAATCGACGAAATATCAACTTACACGAAATGAAATATTTTTGTGATATTCTTGTTCCCCTCGCTCCAAACTGCTCGTAAATAGCATTTGCAGCGAATTTGGAGCAACTTTTGTTATATGTATATTGCGTTACCAGGGAGTCGAGAATCGTTGAAATATCGACTTACACGTAATGAAACATTTTTATGATATCCTTGTTCCCCGCGCTCCAAACTGCACGTAAATAGCATTTGAGGCGAATTTGGAGCAACTGTTGGTATATGTATATTTCGTGACCAGGGAGCCGAGAATCGTGGAAATATCGACTTACACGAAATGAAAAATTTTTGTGATATTCTTGTTCCCCACACTCCAAACTTCTCGTATATAGCTTTTGCAGCGAATTTGGAGCGTTTGTTAGGATAATATATTTCGTGTCCAGGGAGCTGAGAATCCTCGAAAAATCGACTTACGCGAAATGAAAAATGTTTGTAATATTCTTGTTCCCCACGCTCCAAACTGCTCGTATATAGCATTTGCAGCGAATTTGGAGCAACTTTTGTTATATATATTTTTCGTGTCCAGGGAGCTGAGAATCCTCGAAAAATCGACTTACGCGAAATGAAAAATGTTTGTAATATTCTTGTTCCCCACGCTGCAAACTGCTCGTATATAGCATTTGTAGCGAATTTGGAGCAACTTTTGTTATATGTATATTTCGTTACCAGGGAGCCGAGAATCGTAGAAATATCGACTTACACGTAATGAAACATTTTTATGATATTCTTGTTCCCCGCGCTCCAACCTGCTCGTAAATAGCATTTGAGGCGAATTTGGAGCAACTTTTGTTATATGTATATTTCGTGACCAGGGAGCTGAGAACCGGCGAAATATCGACTTAGGCGAAATGAAAAAATTTTGTGATCTTCTTGTTCCCCACACTCCAAACTGCTCGTATATAGCTTTTGCAGCGAATTTGGAGCAACTTTTGTTCAGAGTATATTTAGTGTCCAGGGAGCCGAGAATCGTCGAAATATCGACTTACACGAAATGAAAAATTTTTGTGATATTCTTGTTCCCCACACTCCAAACTTGTCGTATATAGCTTTTGCAACGAATTTGGAGCAACGTTTGTTAGGTTAATATATTTCGTGTCCAGGGAGCTGAGAATCCTCCAAAAATCGACTTACGCGAAATGAAAAATAATTGTGATATTCTTGTTCCCCACGCTCCAAACTACTCGTATATAGCATTTGCAGCGAACTTGGAGCAACTTTTGTTATATGTATTTTTCGTGTCCAGGGAGCCGAGAATCGTCGAAATATCGACTTACACGAAATGAAAAATTTTTGTGATATTCTTGTTCCCCACACTCCAAACTTGTCGTATATAGCTTTTGCAGCGAATTTGGAGCAACGTTTGTTAGGATAATATATTCCGTGTCCAGGGAGCTGAGGATCCTCGAAAAATCAAATTACGCGAAATGAAAAATGTTTGTGATATTCTTGTTCCCCACGCTCCAAACTGCTCGTAAATAGCATTTGCAGCGAATATGGAGCAACTATTGTTATATGTATATTTCGTGACCAGGGAGCCGAGAATCGTCGAAATATCGACATACACGTAATGAAACATTTTTATGATATTCTTGTTCCCCGCGCTCCAAACTGCTCGAAAATAGCATTTGAGGCGAATTTGGAGCAACGTTTGGTATATGTATATTTCGTGACCAGGGAGCTGAGAATCGTCGAAATATCGACTTACACGAAAAGAAATATTTTTGTGATATTCTTGTTTACCTTACTCCAATCTGCTCTTATATAGCTTTTGCAGCGAATTTGGAGCAACGTTTGTTATATGTATATTTCGCTATCAGGGAATCGAGAATCGTCGAAATATCGACTTACACGAAATGAAATATTTTTGTGATATTCTTGTTTACCTTACTCCAAACTGCTCTTATATAGCTTTTGCAGCGAATTTGGAGCAACTTTTGTTCCGAGTATATTTAGTGTCCAGGGAGCCGAGAATCGTCGAAATATCGACTTACACGAAATGAAAAATTTTTGTGATATTCTTGTTCCCCACACTCCAAACTTGTCGTATATAGCGTTTGCAGCGAATTTCGAGCAACGTTTGTTAGGATAATATATTTCGTGTCCAGGGAGCTGAGGATCCTCGAAAAATCAAATTACGGGAAATGAAAAATGTTTGTGATATTCTTGTTCCCCACGCTCCAAACTGCTCTAAAATAGCATTTGCAGCGAATATGGAGCAACTATTGTTATATGTATATTTCGTGACCAGGGAGACGAGAATCGTCGAAATATCAACTTACACGAAATGAAATATTTTTGTGATATTCTTGTTCCCCACGCTCCAAACTGCTCGTAAATAGCATTTGCAGCGAATATGGAGCAACTATTGTTATATGTATATTTCGTGACCAGGGAGCCGAGAATTTTTGAAATATCGACTTACACGTAATGAAACATTTTTTTGATATTCTTGTTCCCCGCGCTCCAAACTGCTCGAAAATAGCATTTGAGGCGAATTTGGAGCAACGTTTGGTATATGTATATTTCGTGACCAGGGAGCTGAGAATCATCGAAATATCGACTTACACGAAATGAAATATTTTTGTGATATTCTTGTTTACCTTACTCCAAACTGCTGTTACATAGCGTTTGCAGCGAATTTGGAGCAACTTTTGTTATATGTATATTTCGCTATCAGGGAATCGAGAATCGTCGAAATATCGACTTACACGAAATGAAATATTTTTGTGATATTCTTGTTTACCTTACTCCAAACTGCTCTTATATAGCTTTTGCAGCGAATTTGGAGCAACTTTTGTTCCGAGTATATTTAGTGTCCAGGGAGCCGAGAATCGTCGAAATATCGACTTACACGAAATGAAAAATTTTTGTGATATTCTTGTTCCCCACACTCCAAACTTGTCGTATATAGCGTTTGCTGCGAATTTCGAGCAACGTTTGTTAGGATAATATATTTCGTGTCCAGGGAGCTGAGGATCCTCGAAAAATCAAATTACGGGAAATGAAAAATAATTGTGATATTCTTGTTCCCCACGCTCCAAACTGCTCTAAATTAGCATTTGCAGCGAATATGGAGCAACTATTGTTATATGTATATTTCGTGACCAGGGAGCCGAGAATCGTCGAAATATCGACTTACACGTAATGAAACATTTTTTTGATATTCTTGTTCCCCGCGCTCCAAACTGCTCGAAAATAGCATTTGAGGCGAATTTGGAGCAACGTTTGGTATATGTATATTTCGTGACCAGGGAGCTGAGAATCATCGAAATATCGACTTACACGAAATGAAATATTTTTGTGATATTCTTGTTTACCTTACTCCAAACTGCTCTTACATAGCTTTTGCAGCGAATTTGGAGCAACTATTGTTCAGAGTTTATTTAGTGTCCAGGGAGCCGAGAATCGTGGAAATATCGACTTACACGAAATGAAAAATTTTTGTGATATATTTGTTCCCCACACTCCAAACTTCTCGTATTGCAGCGAATTTGGAGCGTTTGTTAGGATAATATATTTCGTGTCCAGGGAGCTGAAAATCCTCGAAATATCGACTTACGCGAAATGAAAAATGTTTGTAATATTCTTGTTCCCCACGCTCCAAACTGCTCATATATAGCATTTGCAGCGAATTTGGAGCAACTCTTGTTATATGTATTTTTCGTATCCAGGGAGCCGAGAATCGTCGAAATAGCAACTTACACGAAATGAAATATTTTTGTGATATTCTTGTTCCCCACGCCCCAAACTGCTCGTAAATAGCATTTGCAGCGAATTTGGAGCAACTTTTGTAATATGTATATTTCGTTATCAGGGAGCCGAGAATCGTCGAAATATCGACTTACACGAAATGGAATATTTTTGTGATTATCTTGTTTACCTTACTCCAAACTGCTCTTATATAGCTTTTGCAGCGAATTTGGAGCAACTTTTATTCAGTGTATATTTAGTGTCCAGGCAGCTGAGAATCGTCGTAAAATCGACTTACACGTAATGAAACATTTTTATGATATTCTTGTTCCCCACGCTCCAAACTGCTCGTATTTGCAGCGAATTTGGACCAACTTTTGTGATATATATTTTCGTGTCCAGGGAGCCGAGAACCGGCGAAATATCGACTTAGGCGAAATGAAAAAATTTTGTGATATTCTTGTTCCCCACACTCCAAACTGCACGTATATAGCTTTTGCAGCGAATTTGGAGCAACTTTTGTTCAGAGTATATTTAGTGTCCAGGGAGCCGAGAATCGTCGAAATATCGACTTACACGAAATGAAAAATTTTTGTGATATTCTTGTTCCCCACACTCCAAACTTGTCGTATATAGCTTTTGCAACGAATTTGGAGCAACGTTTGTTAGGTTAATATATTTCGTGTCCAGGGAGCTGAGAATCCTCCAAAAATCGACTTACGCGAAATGAAAAATAATTGTGATATTCTTGTTCCCCACGCTCCAAACTACTCGTATATAGCATTTGCAGCGAACTTGGAGCAACTTTTGTTATATGTATTTTTCGTGTCCAGGGAGCCGAGAATCGTCGAAATATCGACTTACACGAAATGAAAAATTTTTGTGATATTCTTGTTCCCCACACTCCAAACTTGTCGTATATAGCTTTTGCAGCGAATTTGGAGCAACGTTTGTTAGGATAATATATTTCGTGTCCAGGGAGCTGAGGATCCTCGAAAAATCAAATTACGCGAAATGAAAAATGTTTGTGATATTCTTGTTCCCCACGCTCCAAACTGCTCGTAAATAGCATTTGTAGCGAATATGGAGCAACTATTGTTATATGTATATTTCGTGAACAGGGAGCCGAGAATCGTCGAAATATCGACATACACGTAATGAAACATTTTTATGATATTCTTGTTCCCCGCGCTCCAAACTGCTCGAAAATAGCATTTGAGGCGAATTTGGAGCAACGTTTGGTATATGTATATTTCGTGACCAGGGAGCTGAGAATCGTCGAAATATCGACTTACACGAAAAGAAATATTTTTGTGATATTCTTGTTTACCTTACTCCAAACTGCTCTTATATAGCTTTTGCAGCGAATTTGGAGCAACTTTTGTTATATGTATATTTCGCTATCAGGGAATCGAGAATCGTCGAAATATCGACTTACACGAAATGAAATATTTTTGTGATATTCTTGTTTACCTTACTCCAAACTGCTCTTATATAGCTTTTGCAGCGAATTTGGAGCAACTTTTGTTCCGAGTATATTTAGTGTCCAGGGAGCCGAGAATCGTCGAAATATCGACTTACACGAAATGAAAAATTTTTGTGATATTCTTGTTCCCCACACTCCAAACTTGTCGTATATAGCGTTTGCAGCGAATTTCGAGCAACGTTTGTTAGGATAATATATTTCGTGTCCAGGGAGCTGAGGATCCTCGAAAAATCAAATTACGGGAAATGAAAAATGTTTGTGATATTCTTGTTCCCCACGCTCCAAACTGCTCTAAAATAGCATTTGCAGCGAATATGGAGCAACTATTGTTATATGTATATTTCGTGACCAGGGAGCCGAGAATCGTCGAAATATCGACTTACACGAAATGAAATATTTTTGTGATATTCTTGTTTACCTTACTCCAAACTGCTCTTATATAGCTTTTGCAGCGAATTTGGAGCAACTTTTGTTGAGAGTATATTTAGTGTCCAGGGAGCCGAGATTCGTGTAAATATCGACTGACACGAAATGAAAAATTTTTGTGATATTCTTGTTCCCCACACTCCAAACTTCTCGTATATAGCTTTTGCAGCGAATTTGGAGCGTTTGTTAGGATAATATATTTCGTGTCCAGGGAGCTGAGAATCCTCGAAAAATCGACTTACGCGAAATGAAAAATGTTTGTAATATTCTTGTTCCCCACGCTCCAAACTGCTCGTATATAGCATTTGCAGCGAATTTGGAGCAACTTGTGTTATATGTATTTTTCGTGTCCAGGGAGCCGAGAATCGTCGAAATATCGACTAACTTGAAATGAAATATTTTTGTGATATTCTTGTTCCCCACGCTCCAAACTGCTCTTGTATAGCTTTTGCAGCGAATTTGGAGCAACTTTTGTTCAGAGTATATTTAGTGTCCAGGGAGCCGAGAATCGTCGAAATATCGACTTACACGAAATGAAAAATTTTTGTGATATTCTTGTTCCCCACACTCCAAACTTCTCGTATATAGCTTTTGCAGCGAATTTGGAACGTTTGTTAGGATAATATATTTCGTGTCCAGGGAGCTGAGAATCCTCGAAAAATCGACTTACGCGAAATGAAAAATGTTTGTAATATTCTTGTTCCCCACGCTCCAAACTGCTCGTATATAGCATTTGCAGCGAATTTGGAGCAACTTTTGTTATATATATTTTTCGTGTCCAGGGAGCCGAGAATCGTCGAAATATCAACTTACACGAAATGAAATATTTTTGTGATATTCTTGTTCCCCACGCTCCAAACTGCTCGTAAATAGCATTTGCAGCAAATTTGGAGCAACTTTTGTTATATGTATATTTCGTGACCAGGGAGCCGAGAATTGTCGAAATATCGACTTACACGTAATGAAACATGTTTATGATATTCTTGTTCCCCGCGCTCCAAACTGCTCGAAAATAGCATTTGAGGCGAATTTGGAGCAACGTTTGGTATATGTATATTTCGTGACCAGGGAGCTGAGAATCGTCGAAATATCGACTTACACGAAATGAAATATTTTTGTGAAATTCTTGTTTACCTTACTCCAAACTGCTCTTATATAGCTTTTGCAGCGAATTTGGAGCAACTTTTGTTCAGAGTATATTTAGTGTCCAGGGAGCCGAGAATCGTCGAAATATCAACTTACACGAAATGAAACATTTTTGTGATATTCTTGTTCCCCACACTCCAAACTTGTCGTATATAGCTTTTGCAGCGAATTTGGAGCAACGTTTGTTAGGATAATATATTTCGTGTCCAGGGAGCTGAGAATCCTCGAAATATCGACTTACACGAAATGAAAAATTTTTGTGATATTCTTGTTCCCCGCGCTCCAAACTGCTCGAAAATAGCATTTGAGGCGAATTTGGAGCAACGTTTGATATATGTATATTTCGTGACCAGGGAGCCGAGAATTGTCGAGATATCGACTTACACATATTGAAACATTTTTATGATATTCTTGTTCCCCGCGCTCCAACCTGCTCGTAAATAGCATTTGAGGCGAATTTGGAGCAACTTTTGTTATATGTATATTTCGTGACCAGGGAGCTGAGAACCGGCGAAATATCGACTTAGGAGAAATGAAAAAATTTTGTGATATTCTTGTTTCCCACACTCCAAACTGCTCGTAAATAGCAATTGCAGCGAATTTGGAGCAACTTTTGTTATATGTATATTGCGTTACCAGGGAGTCGAGAATCGTTGAAATATCGACTTACACGTAATGAAACATTTTTATGATATCCTTGTTCCCCGCGCTCCAAACTGCTCGTAAATAGCATTTGAGGCGAATTTGGAGCAACTGTTGGTATATGTATATTTCGTGACCAGGGAGCCGAGAATCGTGGAAATATCGACCTACACGAAATGAAAAATTTTTGTGATATTCTTGTTCCCCACACTCCAAATTTGTCGTATATAGCTTTTGCAGCGAATTTGGAGCAACGTTTGTTAGGATAATATATTTCGTGTCCAGGGAGCTGAGGATCCTCGAAAAATCAAATTACGCGAAATGAAAAATGTTTGTGATATTCTTGTTCCCCACGCTCCAAACTGCTCGTAAATAGCATTTGCAGCGAATATGGAGCAACTATTGTTATATGTATATTTCGTGACCAGGGAGCCGAGAATCGTCGAAATATCGACATACACGTAATGAAACATTTTTATGATATTCTTGTTCCCCGCGCTCCAAACTGCTCGAAAATAGCATTTGAGGCGAATTTGGAGCAACGTTTGGTATATGTATATTTCGTGACCAGGGAGCTGAGAATCGTCGAAATATCGACTTACACGAAAAGAAATATTTTTGTGATATTCTTGTTTACCTTACTCCAAACTGCTCTTATATAGCTTTTGCAGCGAATTTGGAGCAACTTTTGTTATATGTATATTTCGCTATCAGGGAATCGAGAATCGTCGAAATATCGACTTACACGAAATGAAATATTTTTGTGATATTCTTGTTTACCTTACTCCAAACTGCTCTTATATAGCTTTTGCAGCGAATTTGGAGCAACTTTTGTTCCGAGTATATTTAGTGTCCAGGGAGCCGAGAATCGTCGAAATATCGACTTACACGAAATGAAAAATTTTTGTGATATTCCTGTTCCCCACACTCCAAACTTGTCGTATATAGCGTTTGCAGCGAATTTCGAGCAACGTTTGTTAGGATAATATATTTCGTGTCCAGGGAGCTGAGGATCCTCGAAAAATCAAATTACGGGAAATGACAAATGTTTGTGATATTCTTGTTCCCCACGCTCCAAACTGCTCTAAAATAGCATTTGCAGCGAATATGGAGCAACTATTGTTATATGTATATTTCGTGACCAGGGAGCCGAGAATCGTCGAAATATCAACTTACACGAAATCATATATTTTAGTGATATTCTTGTTCCCCACGCTCCAAACTGCTCGTAAATAGCATTTGCAGCGAATATGGAGCAACTTTTGTTATATGTATATTTCGTTACCAGGAAGTCGAGAATCGTCGAAATATCGACTTACACGTAATAAAACATTTTTATGATATTCTTGTTCCCCGCGCTCCAAACTGCTCGAAAATAGCATTTGAGGCGAATTTGGAGCAACGTTTGGTATATGTATATTTCGTGACCAGGGAGCTGAGAATCGTCGAAATATCGACTTACACGAAATGAAATATTTTTGTGATATTCTTGTTTACCTTACTCCAAACTGCTCTTATATAGCTTTTGCAGCGAATTTGGAGCAACTTTTGTTCAGAGTATTTTTAGTGTCCAGGGAGCCGAGAATCGTGGAAATATCGACTCACACGAAATGAAAAATTTTTGTGATACTCTTGTTACCCACACTCCAAACTGCTCGTATATAGCTTTTGCAGCGAATTTGGAGCGTTTGTTAGGATAATGTATTTCGTGTCCAGGGAGCTGAGAATCCTCGAAAAATCGACTTACGCGAAATGAAAAATGTTTGTAATATTCTTGTTCCCCACGCTCCAAACTGCTCGTATATAGCATTTGCAGGGAATTTGGAGCAACTTTTGATATATGTATTTTTCGTGTCCAGGGAGCCGAGAATCGTCGAAATATCAACTTACACGAAATGAAATATTTTTGTGATATTCTTGTTCCCCACGCTCCAAACTGCTCGTAAATAGTATTTGCAGCGAATTTGGAGCAACTTTTGTTATATGTATATTTCGTTATCAGGGAGCCGAGAATCGTCGAAATATCGACTTACACGAAATGAAATATTTTTGTGATATTCTTGTTTACCTTACTCCAAACTGCTCTTATATAGCTTTTGCAGCGAATTTGGAGCAACTTTTGTTCCGAGTATATTTAGTGTCCAGGGAGCCGAGAATCGTCGAAATATCGACTTACACGAAATGAAAAATTTTTGTGATATTCTTGTTCCCCACACTCCAAACTGCTCGGATATAGCATTTGCAGCGAATTTGGAGCGACTTTATTTATATGTATTTTTCGTGTCCAGGGATCCGAGAATCGACGAAATATCAACTTACACGAAATGAAATATTTTTGTGATATTCTTGTTCCCCTCGCTCCAAACTGCTCGTAAATAGCATTTGCAGCGATTTTGGAGCAACTTTTGTTATATGTATATTGCGTTACCAGGGAGTCGAGAATCGTTGAAATATCGACTTACACGTAATGAAACATTTTTATGATATCCTTGTTCCCCGCGCTCCAAACTGCTCGTAAATAGCATTTGAGGCGAATTTGGAGCAACTGTTGGTATATGTATATTTCGTGACCAGGGAGCCGAGAATCGTGGAAATATCGACTTACACGAAATGAAAAATTTTTGTGATATTCTTGTTCCCCACACTCCAAACTTCTCGTATATAGCTATTGCAGCGAATTTGGAGCGTTTGTTAGGATAATATATTTCGTGTCCAGGGAGCTGAGAATCCTCGAAAAATCGACTTACGCGAAATGAAAAATGTTTGTAATATTCTTGTTCCCCACGCTCCAAACTGCTCGTATATAGCATTTGCAGCGAATTTGGAGCAACTTGTGTTATATGTATTTTTCGTGTCCAGGGAGCCGAGAATCGTCGAAATATCGACTAACTTGAAATGAAATATTTTTGTGATATTCTTGTTCCCCACGCTCCAAACTGCTCTTGTATAGCTTTTGCAGCGAATTTGGAGCAACTTTTGTTCAGAGTATATTTAGTGTCCAGGGAGCCGAGAATCGTCGAAATATCGACTTACACGAAATGAAAAATTTTTGTGATATTCTTGTTCCCCACACTCCAAACTACTCGTATATAGCATTTGCAGCGAATTTGGAGCGACTTTATTTATATGTATTTTTCGTGTCCAGGGAGCCGAGAATCGTCGAAATATCAACTTACACGAAATGAAAAATTTTTGTGATATTCTTGTTCCCCGCGCTCCAAACTGCTCGAAAAGAGCATTTGAGGCGAATTTGGAGCAACTTTTGGTATATGTATATTTCGTGACCAGGGAGCCGAGAATTGTCGATATATCGACTTACACATATTGAAACATTTTTATGATATTCTTGTTCCCCGCGCTCCAACCTGCTCGTAAATAGCATTTGAGGCGAATTTGGAGCAACTTTTGTTATATGTATATTTCGTGACCAGGGAGCTGAGAACCGGCGAAATATCGACTTAGGCGAAATGAAAAAATTTTGTGATATTCTTGTTCCCCACACTCCAAACTGCTCGTAAATAGCATTTGCAGCGAATTTGGAGCAACTTTTGTTCAGAGTATATTTAGTGTCCAGGGAGCCGAGAATCGTGGAAATATCGACTTACACGAAATGAAAAATTTTTGTGATATTCTTGTTCCCCACACTCCAAACTTCTCGTATATAGCTTTTGCAGCGAATTTGGAACGTTTGTTAGGATAATATATTTCGTGTCCAGGGAGCTGAGAATCCTCGAAAAATCGACTTACGCGAAATGAAAAATGTTTGTAATATTCTTGTTCCCCACGCTCCAAACTGCTCGTATATAGCATTTGCAGCGAATTTGGAGCAACTTTTGTTATATATATTTTTCGTGTCCAGGGAGCCGAGAATCGTCGAAATATCAACTTACACGAAATGAAATAATTTTGTGATATTCTTGTTCCCCACGCTCCAAACTGCTCGTAATTAGTATTTGCAGCGAATTTGGAGCAACTTTTGTTATATGTATATTTCGTTATCAGGGAGCCGAGAATCGTCGAAATATCGACTTACACGAAATGAAATATTTTTGTGATATTCTTGTTTACCTTACTCCAAACTGCTCTTATATAGCTTTTGCAGCGAATTTGGAGCAACTTTTGTTCCGAGTATATTTAGTGTCCAGGGAGCCGAGAATCGTCGAAATATCGACTTACACGAAATGAAAAATTTTTGTGATATTCTTGTTCCCCACACTCCAAACTGCTCGGATATAGCATTTGCAGCGAATTTGGAGCGACTTTATTTATATGTATTTTTCGTGTCCAGGGATCCGAGAATCGACGAAATATCAACTTACACGAAATGAAATATTTTTGTGATATTCTTGTTCCCCTCGCTCCAAACTGCTCGTAAATAGCATTTGCAGCGAATTTGGAGCAACTTTTGTTATATGTATATTGCGTTACCAGGGAGTCGAGAATCGTTGAAATATCGACTTACACGTAATGAAACATTTTTATGATATCCTTGTTCCCCGCGCTCCAAACTGCTCGTAAATAGCATTTGAGGCGAATTTGGAGCAACTGTTGGTATATGTATATTTCGTGACCAGGGAGCCGAGAATCGTGGAAATATCGACTTACACGAAATGAAAAATTTTTGTGATATTCTTGTTCCCCACACTCCAAACTTCTCGTATATAGCTTTTGCAGCGAATTTGGAGCGTTTGTTAGGATAATATATTTCGTGTCCAGGGAGCTGAGAATCCTCGAAAAATTGACTTACGCGAAATGAAAAATGTTTGTAATATTCTTGTTCCCCACGCTCCAAACTGCTCGTATATAGCATTTGCAGCGAATTTGGAGCAACTTGTGTTATATGTATTTTTCGTGTCCAGGGAGCCGAGAATCGTCGAAATATCGACTAACTTGAAATGAAATATTTTTGTGATATTTTGTTCCCCACGCTCCAAACTGCTCTTGTATAGCTTTTGCAGCGAATTTGGAGCAACTTTTGTTCAGAGTATATTTAGTGTCCAGGGAGCCGAGAATCGTCGAAATATCGACTTACACGAAATGAAAAATTTTTGTGATATTCTTGTTCCCCACACTCCAAACTACTCGTATATAGCATTTGCAGCGAATTTGGAGCGACTTTATTTTTATGTATTTTTCGTGTCCAGGGAGCCGAGAATCGTCGAAATATCAACTTACACGAAATGAAATATTTTTGTGATATTCTTGTTCCCCTCTCTCCAAACTGCTCGTACATAGCATTTGCAGCAAATTTGGAGCAACTTTTGTTATATGTATATTTCGTTACCAGGGAGTCTCGAATCGTCGACATATCGACTTACACGTAATGAAACATTTTTATGATATTCTTGTTCCCCGCGCTCCAAACTGCTCGAAAATAGCATTTGAGGCGAATTTGGAGCAACGTTTGATATATGTATATTTCGTGACCAGGGAGCTGAGAATCGTCGAAATATCGACTTACACGAAATGAAATATTTTTGTGATATTCTTGTTTACCTTACTACAAACTGCTCTTATATAGCTTTTGCAGCGAATTTGGAGCAACTTTTGTTCAGAGTATATTTAGTGTCCAGGGAGCCGAGAATCGTGGAAATATCGACTTACACGAAATGAAAAATTTTTGTGATATTCTTGTTCCCCACACTCCAAACTTCTCGTATATAGCTTTTGCAGCGAATTTGGAACGTTTGTTAGGATAATATATTTCGTGTCCAGGGAGCTGAGAATCCTCGAAAAATCGACTTACGCGAAATGAAAAATGTTTGTAATATTCTTGTTCCCCACGCTCCAAACTGCTCGTATATAGCATTTGCAGCGAATTCGGAGCAACTTTTGTTATATATATTTTTCGTGTCCAGGGAGCCGAGAATCGTCGAAATATCAACTTACACGAAATGAAATATTTTTGTGATATTCTTGTTCCCCACGCTCCAAACTGCTCGTAAATAGCATTTGCAGCAAATTTGGAGCAACTTTTGTTATATGTATATTTCGTGACCAGGGAGCCGAGAATTGTCGAAATATCGACTTACACGTAATGAAACATGTTTATGATATTCTTGTTCCCCGCGCTCCAAACTGCTCGAAAATAGCATTTGAGGCGAATTTGGAGCAACGTTTGGTATATGTATATTTCGTGACCAGGGAGCTGAGAATCGTCGAAATATCGACTTACACGAAATGAAATATTTTTGTGAAATTCTTGTTTACCTTACTCCAAACTGCTCTTATATAGCTTTTGCAGCGAATTTGGAGCAACTTTTGTTCAGAGTATATTTAGTGTCCAGGGAGCCGAGAATCGTCGAAATATCAACTTACACGAAATGAAACATTTTTGTGATATTCTTGTTCCCCACACTCCAAACTTGTCGTATATAGCTTTTGCAGCGAATTTGGAGCAACGTTTGTTAGGATAATATATTTCGTGTCCAGGGAGCTGAGAATCCTCGAAATATCGACTTACACGAAATGAAAAATTTTTGTGATATTCTTGTTCCCCGCGCTCCAAACTGCTCGAAAAGAGCATTTGAGGCGAATTTGGAGCAACTTTTGGTATATGTATATTTCGTGACCAGGGAGCCGAGAATTGTCGATATATCGACTTACACATATTGAAACATTTTTATGATATTCTTGTTCCCCGCGCTCCAACCTGCTCGTAAATAGCATTTGAGGCGAATTTGGAGCAACTTTTGTTATATGTATATTTCGTGACCAGGGAGCTGAGAACCGGCGAAATATCGACTTAGGCGAAATGAAAAAATTTTGTGATATTCTTGTTCCCCACGCTCCAAACTGCTCGTAAATAGCATTTGCAGCAAATTTGGAGCAACTTTTGTTATATGTATATTTCGTGACCAGGGAGCCGAGAATTGTCGAAATATCGACTTACACGTAATGAAACATGTTTATGATATTCTTGTTCCCCGCGCTCCAAACTGCTCGAAAATAGCATTTGAGGCGAATTTGGAGCAACGTTTGGTATATGTATATTTCGTGACCAGGGAGCTGAGAATCGTCGAAATATCGACTTACACGAAATGAAATATTTTTGTGAAATTCTTGTTTACCTTACTCCAAACTGCTCTTATATAGCTTTTGCAGCGAATTTGGAGCAACTTTTGTTCAGAGTATATTTAGTGTCCAGGGAGCCGAGAATCGTCGAAATATCAACTTACACGAAATGAAACATTTTTGTGATATTCTTGTTCCCCACACTCCAAACTTGTCGTATATAGCTTTTGCAGCGAATTTGGAGCAACGTTTGTTAGGATAATATATTTCGTGTCCAGGGAGCTGAGAATCCTCGAAATATCGACTTACACGAAATGAAAAATTTTTGTGATATTCTTGTTCCCCGCGCTCCAAACTGCTCGAAAAGAGCATTTGAGGCGAATTTGGAGCAACTTTTGGTATATGTATATTTCGTGACCAGGGAGCCGAGAATTGTCGATATATCGACTTACACATATTGAAACATTTTTATGATATTCTTGTTCCCCGCGCTCCAACCTGCTCGTAAATAGCATTTGAGGCGAATTTGGAGCAACTTTTGTTATATGTATATTTCGTGACCAGGGAGCTGAGAACCGGCGAAATATCGACTTAGGCGAAATGAAAAAATTTTGTGATATTCTTGTTCCCCACACTCCAAACTGCTCGTAAATAGCATTTGCAGCGAATTTGGAGCAACTTTTGTTATATATATTTTTCGTGTCCAGGGAGCCGAGAATCGTCGAAATATCAACTTACACGAAATGAAATAATTTTGTGATATTCTTGTTCCCCACGCTCCAAACTGCTCGTAAATAGTATTTGCAGCGAATTTGGAGCAGCTTTTGTTATATGTATATTTCGTTATCAGGGAGCCGAGAATCGTCGAAATATCGACTTACACGAAATGAAATATTTTTGTGATATTCTTGTTTACATTACTCCAAACTGCTCTTATATAGCTTTTGCAGCGAATTTGGAGCAACTTTTGTTCAGAGTATATTTAGTGTCCAGGGAGCAGAGAATCGTGGAAATATCGACTTACACGAAATGAAAAATTTTTGTGATATTCTTGTTCCCCACACTCCAAACTTCTCGTATATAGCTTTTGCAGCGAATTTGGAACGTTTGTTAGGATAATATATTTCGTGTCCAGGGAGCTGAGAATCCTCGAAAAATCGACTTACGCGAAATGAAAAATGTTTGTAATATTCTTGTTCCCCACGCTCCAAACTGCTCGTATATAGCATTTGCAGCGAATTTCGAGCAACTTTTGTTATATATATTTTTCGTGTCCAGGGAGCCGAGAATCGTCGAAATATCAACTTACACGAAATGAAATATTTTTGTGATATTCTTGTTCCCCACGCTCCAAACTGCTCGTAAATAGCATTTGCAGCAAATTTGGAGCAACTTTTGTTATATGTATATTTCGTGACCAGGGAGCCGAGAATTGTCGAAATATCGACTTACACGTAATGAAACATGTTTATGATATTCTTGTTCCCCGCGCTCCAAACTGCTCGAAAATAGCATTTGAGGCGAATTTGGAGCAACGTTTGGTATATGTATATTTCGTGACCAGGGAGCTGAGAATCGTCGAAATATCGACTTACACGAAATGAAATATTTTTGTGAAATTCTTGTTTACCTTACTCCAAACTGCTCTTATATAGCTTTTGCAGCGAATTTGGAGCAACTTTTGTTCAGAGTATATTTAGTGTCCAGGGAGCCGAGAATCGTCGAAATATCAACTTACACGAAATGAAACATTTTTGTGATATTCTTGTTCCCCACACTCCAAACTTGTCGTATATAGCTTTTGCAGCGAATTTGGAGCAACGTTTGTTAGGATAATATATTTCGTGTCCAGGGAGCTGAGAATCCTCGAAATATCGACTTACACGAAATGAAAAATTTTTGTGATATTCTTGTTCCCCGCGCTCCAAACTGCTCGAAAAGAGCATTTGAGGCGAATTTGGAGCAACTTTTTGTATATGTATATTTCGTGACCAGGGAGCCGAGAATTGTCGATATATCGACTTACACATATTGAAACATTTTTATGATATTCTTGTTCCCCGCGCTCCAACCTGCTCGTAAATAGCATTTGAGGCGAATTTGGAGCAACTTTTGTTATATGTATATTTCGTGACCAGGGAGCTGAGAACCGGCGAAATATCGACTTAGGCGAAATGAAAAAATTTTGTGATATTCTTGTTCCCCACACTCCAAACTGCTCGTAAATAGCATTTGCAGCGAATTTGGAGCAACTTTTGTTATATATATTTTTCGTGTCCAGGGAGCCGAGAATCGTCGAAATATCAACTTACACGAAATGAAATAATTTTGTGATATTCTTGTTCCCCACGCTCCAAACTGCTCGTAAATAGTATTTGCAGCGAATTTGGAGCAGCTTTTGTTATATGTATATTTCGTTATCAGGGAGCCGAGAATCGTCGAAATATCGACTTACACGAAATGAAATATTTTTGTGATATTCTTGTTTACATTACTCCAAACTGCTCTTATATAGCTTTTGCAGCGAATTTGGAGCAACTTTTGTTCCGAGTATATTTAGTGTCCAGGGAGCCGAGAATCGTCGAAATATCGACTTACACGAAATGAAAAATTTTTGTGATATTCTTGTTCCCCACACTCCAAACTGCTCGGATATAGCATTTGCAGCGAATTTGGAGCGACTTTATTTATATGTATTTTTCGTGTCCAGGGATCCGAGAATCGTCGAAATATCAACTTACACGAAATGAAATATTTTTGTGATATTCTTGTTCCCCGCGCTCCAAACTGCTCGAAAATAGCATTTGAGGCGAATTTGGAGCAACGTTTGGTATATGTATATTTCGTGACCAGGGAGCCGAGAATTGTCGAAATATCGACTTACACGTAATGAAACATGTTTATGATATTCTTGTTCCCCGCGCTCCAAACTGCTCGAAAATAGCATTTGAGGCGAATTTGGAGCAACGTTTGGTATATGTATATTTCGTGACCAGGGAGCTGAGAATCGTCGAAATATCGACTTACACGAAATGAAATATTTTTGTGAAATTCTTGTTTACCTTACTCCAAACTGCTCTTATATAGCTTTTGCAGCGAATTTGGAGCAACTTTTGTTCAGAGTATATTTAGTGTCCAGGGAGCCGAGAATCGTCGAAATATCAACTTACACGAAATGAAACATTTTTGTGATATTCTTGTTCCCCACACTCCAAACTTGTCGTATATAGCTTTTGCAGCGAATTTGGAGCAACGTTTGTTAGGATAATATATTTCGTGTCCAGGGAGCTGAGAATCCTCGAAATATCGACTTACACGAAATGAAAAATTTTTGTGATATTCTTGTTCCCCGCGCTCCAAACTGCTCGAAAAGAGCATTTGAGGCGAATTTGGAGCAACTTTTGGTATATGTATATTTCGTGACCAGGGAGCCGAGAATTGTCGATATATCGACTTACACATATTGAAACATTTTTATGATATTCTTGTTCCCCGCGCTCCAACCTGCTCGTAAATAGCATTTGAGGCGAATTTGGAGCAACTTTTGTTATATGTATATTTCGTGACCAGGGAGCTGAGAACCGGCGAAATATCGACTTAGGCGAAATGAAAAAATTTTGTGATATTCTTGTTCCCCACACTCCAAACTGCTCGTAAATAGCATTTGCAGCGAATTTGGAGCAACTTTTGTTATATATATTTTTCGTGTCCAGGGAGCCGAGAATCGTCGAAATATCAACTTACACGAAATGAAATAATTTTGTGATATTCTTGTTCCCCACGCTCCAAACTGCTCGTAAATAGTATTTGCAGCGAATTTGGAGCAGCTTTTGTTATATGTATATTTCGTTATCAGGGAGCCGAGAATCGTCGAAATATCGACTTACACGAAATGAAATATTTTTGTGATATTCTTGTTTACATTACTCCAAACTGCTCTTATATAGCTTTTGCAGCGAATTTGGAGCAACTTTTGTTCCGAGTATATTTAGTGTCCAGGGAGCCGAGAATCGTCGAAATATCGACTTACACGAAATGAAAAATTTTTGTGATATTCTTGTTCCCCACACTCCAAACTGCTCGGATATAGCATTTGCAGCGAATTATGAGCGACTTTATTTATATGTATTTTTCGTGTCCAGGGATCCGAGAATCGTCGAAATATCAACTTACACGAAATGAAATATTTTTGTGATATTCTTGTTCCCCGCGCTCCAAACTGCTCGAAAATAGCATTTGAGGCGAATTTGGAGCAACGTTTGGTATATGTATATTTCGTGACCAGGGAGCCGAGAATTGTCGAAATATCGACTTACACGTAATGAAACATGTTTATGATATTCTTGTTCCCCGCGCTCCAAACTGCTCGAAAATAGCATTTGAGGCGAATTTGGAGCAACGTTTGGTATATGTATATTTCGTGACCAGGGAGCTGAGAATCGTCGAAATATCGACTTACACGAAATGAAATATTTTTGTGAAATTCTTGTTTACCTTACTCCAAACTGCTCTTATATAGCTTTTGCAGCGAATTTGGAGCAACTTTTGTTCAGAGTATATTTAGTGTCCAGGGAGCCGAGAATCGTCGAAATATCAACTTACACGAAATGAAACATTTTTGTGATATTCTTGTTCCCCACACTCCAAACTTGTCGTATATAGCTTTTGCAGCGAATTTGGAGCAACGTTTGTTAGGATAATATATTTCGTGTCCAGGGAGCTGAGAATCCTCGAAATATCGACTTACACGAAATGAAAAATTTTTGTGATATTCTTGTTCCCCGCGCTCCAAACTGCTCGAAAAGAGCATTTGAGGCGAATTTGGAGCAACTTTTGGTATATGTATATTTCGTGACCAGGGAGCCGAGAATTGTCGATATATCGACTTACACATATTGAAACATTTTTATGATATTCTTGTTCCCCGCGCTCCAACCTGCTCGTAAATAGCATTTGAGGCGAATTTGGAGCAACTTTTGTTATATGTATATTTCGTGACCAGGGAGCTGAGAACCGGCGAAATATCGACTTAGGCGAAATGAAAAAATTTTGTGATATTCTTGTTCCCCACACTCCAAACTGCTCGTAAATAGCATTTGCAGCGAATTTGGAGCAACTTTTGTTATATATATTTTTCGTGTCCAGGGAGCCGAGAATCGTCGAAATATCAACTTACACGAAATGAAATAATTTTGTGATATTCTTGTTCCCCACGCTCCAAACTGCTCGTAAATAGTATTTGCAGCGAATTTGGAGCAGCTTTTGTTATATGTATATTTCGTTATCAGGGAGCCGAGAATCGTCGAAATATCGACTTACACGAAATGAAATATTTTTGTGATATTCTTGTTTACATTACTCCAAACTGCTCTTATATAGCTTTTGCAGCGAATTTGGAGCAACTTTTGTTCAGAGTATATTTAGTGTCCAGGGAGCCGAGAATCGTGGAAATATCGACTTACACGAAATGAAAAATTTTTGTGATATTCTTGTTCCCCACACTCCAAACTTCTCGTATATAGCTTTTGCAGCGAATTTGGAACGTTTGTTAGGATAATATATTTCCTGTCCAGGGAGCTGAGAATCCTCGAAAAATCGACTTACGCGAAATGAAAAATGTTTGTAATATTCTTGTTCCCCACGCTCCAAACTGCTCGTATATAGCATTTGCAGCGAATTTGGAGCAACTTTTGTTATATATATTTTTCGTGTCCAGGGAGCCGAGAATCGTCGAAATATCAACTTACACGAAATGAAATATTTTTGTGATATTCTTTTTCCCCACGCTCCAAACTGCTCGTAAATAGCATTTGCAGCAAATTTGGAGCAACTTTTGTTATATGTATATTTCGTGACCAGGGAGCCGAGAATTGTCGAAATATCGACTTACACGTAATGAAACATGTTTATGATATTCTTGTTCCCCGCGCTCCAAACTGCTCGAAAATAGCATTTGAGGCGAATTTGGAGCGACTTTATTTATATGTATTTTTCGTGTCCAGGGATCCGAGAATCGTCGAAATATCAACTTACACGAAATGAAATATTTTTGTGATATTCTTGTTCCCCGCGCTCCAAACTGCTCGAAAATAGCATTTGAGGCGAATTTGGAGCAACGTTTGGTATATGTATATTTCGTGACCAGGGAGCTGAGAATCGTCGAAATATCGACTTACACGAAATGAAATATTTGTGATATTCTTGTTTACCTTACTCCAAACTGCTCTTATATAGCTTTTGCAGCGAATTTGGAGCAACTTTTGTTCCGAGTATATTTAGTGTCCAGGGAGCCGAGAATCGTCGAAATATCGACTTACACGAAATGAAAAATTTGTGTGATATTCTTGTTCCCCACGCTCCAAACTGCTCCAAAATAGCATTTGCAGCGAATATGGAGCAACTATTGTTATATGTATATTTCGTGACCAGGGAGACGAGAATCGTCGAAATATCAACTTACACGAAATGAAATATTTTTGTGATATTCTTGTTCCCGACGCTCCAAACTGCTCGTAAATAGCATTTGCAGCAAATTTGGAGCAACTTTGGTTATATGTATATTTCGTTACCAGGTAGTCGAGAATCCTCGAAATATCGACTTACACGTAATGAAACATTTTTATGATATTCTTGTTCCCCGCGCTCCAAACTGCTCGTAAATAGCATTTGAGGCGAATTTGGAGCAACTTTTGTTATATGTATATTTCGTTATCAGGGAGCCGAGAATCGTCGAAATATCGACTTACACGAAATGAAATATTTTTGTGATATTCTTGTTTACATTACTCCAAACTGCTCTTATATAGCTTTTGCAGCGAATTTGGAGCAACTTTTGTTCAGAGTATATTTAGTGTCCAGGGAGCCGAGAATCGTGGAAATATCGACTTACACGAAATGAAAAATTTTTGTGATATTCTTGTTCCCCACACTCCAAACTTCTCGTATATAGCTTTTGCAGCGAATTTGGAACGTTTGTTAGGATAATATATTTCGTGTCCAGGGAGCTGAGAATCCTCGAAAAATCGACTTACGCGAAATGAAAAATGTTTGTAATATTCTTGTTCCCCACGCTCCAAACTGCTCGTATATAGCATTTGCAGCGAATTTGGAGCAACTTTTGTTATATATATTTTTCGTGTCCAGGGAGCCGAGAATCGTCGAAATATCAACTTACACGAAATGAAATATTTTTGTGATATTCTTTTTCCCCACGCTCCAAACTGCTCGTAAATAGCATTTGCAGCAAATTTGGAGCAACTTTTGTTATATGTATATTTCGTGACCAGGGAGCCGAGAATTGTCGAAATATCGACTTACACGTAATGAAACATGTTTATGATATTCTTGTTCCCCGCGCTCCAAACTGCTCGAAAATAGCATTTGAGGCGAATTTGGAGCAACGTTTGGTATATGTATATTTCGTGACCAGGGAGCCGAGAATTGTCGCAATATCGACTTACACGTATTGAAACATTTTATGTTATTCTTGTTCCCCGCGCTCCAAACTGCTCGAAAATAGCATTTGAGGCGAATTTGGAGCGTTTGTTAGGATAATATATTTCGTGTCCAGGGAGCTGAGACACCTCGAAAAATCGACTTACGCGAAATAAAAAATTTTTGTAATATTCTTGTTCCCCACGCTCCAAACTGCTCGTAAATAGCATTTGCAGCGAATATGGAGCAACTATTGTTATATGTATATTTCGTGACCAGGGAGCCGAGAATCGTCGAAATATCAATTTACACGAAATGAAATATTTTTGTGATATTCGTGTTCCCCACGCTCCAAACTGCTCGTAAATAGCATTTGCAGCAAATTTGGAGCAACTTTTGTTATATGTATATTTCGTTACCAGGGAGTCGAGAATCGTCGAAATATCGACATACACGTAATGAAACATTTTTATGATATTCTTGTTCCACGCGCTCCAAACTGCTCGAAAATAGCATTTGAGGCGAATTTGGAGCAACGTTTGGTATATGTATATTTCGCTATCAGGGAATCGAGAATCGTCGAAATATCGACTTACACGAAATGAAATATTTTTGTGATATTCTTGTTTACCTTACTCCAAACTGCTCTTATATAGCTTTTGCAGCGAATTTGGAGCAACTTTTGTTATATGTATATTTCGCTATCAGGGAATCGAGAATCGTCGAAATATCGACTTACACGAAATGAAATATTTTTGTGATATTCTTGTTTACCTTACTCCAAACTGCTCTTATATAGCTTTTGCAGCGAATTTGGAGCAACTTTTGTTCCGAGTATATTTAGTGTCCAGGGAGCCGAGAATCGTCGAAATATCGACTTACACGAAATGAAAAATTTTTGTGATATTCTTGTTCCCCACACTCCAAACTTGTCGTATATAGCGTTTGCAGCGAATTTCGAGCAACGTTTGTTAGGATAATATATTTCGTGTCCATGGAGCTGAGGATCCTCGAAAAATCAAATTACGGGAAATGAAAAATGTTTGTGATATTCTTGTTCCCCACGCTCCAAACTGCTCCAAAATAGCATTTGCAGCGAATATGGAGCAACTATTGTTATATGTATATTTCGTGACCAGGGAGACGAGAATCGTCGAAATATCAACTTACACGAAATGAAATATTTTTGTGATATTCTTGTTCCCGACGCTCCAAACTGCTCGTAAATAGCATTTGCAGCAAATTTGGAGCAACTTTGGTTATATGTATATTTCGTTACCAGGGAGTCGAGAATCCTCGAAATATCGACTGACACGATATGAAAAATTTTTGTGATATTCTTGTTCCCCACACTCCAAACTTCTCGTATATAGCTTTTGCAGCGAATTTGGAGCGTTTGTTAGGATAATATATTTCGTGTCCAGGGAGCTGAGAATCCTCGAAAAATCGACTTACGCGAAATGAAAAATGTTTGTAATATTCTTGTTCCCCACTCTCCAAACTGCTCGTATATAGCATTTGCAGCGAATTTGGAGCAACTTTTGTAATATGTATTTTTCGTGTCCAGGGAGCCGAGAATCGTCGAAATATCGACTTACTCGAAATGAAATATTTTTGTGATATTCTTGTTTACCTTACTCCAAACTGCTCTTATATAGCTTTTGCAGCGAATTTGGAGCAACTTTTGTTCAGAGTATATTTAGTGTCCAGGGAGCCGAGAATCGTCGAAATATCGACTTACACGAAATGAAAAATTTTTGTGATATTCTTGTTCCCCACACTCCAAACTACTCGTATATAGCATTTGCAGCGAATTTGGAGCGACTTTATTTATATGTATTTTTCGTGTCCAGGGAGCCGGGAATCGTCGAAATATCAACTTACACGAAATTAAATATTTTTGTGATATTCTTGTTCCCCGCGCTCCAAACTGCTCGAAAATAGCATTTGAGGCGAATTTGGAGCGTTTGTTAGGATAATATATTTCGTGTCCAGGGAGCTGAGACACCTCGAAAAATCGACTTACGCGAAATAAAAAATTTTTGTAATATTCTTGTTCCCCACGCTCCAAACTGCTCGTAAATAGCATTTGCAGCGAATATGGAGCAACTATTGTTATATGTATATTTCGTGACCAGGGAGCCGAGAATCGTCGAAATATCAATTTAGACGAAATGAAATGTTTTTGTGATATTCGTGTTCCCCACGCTCCAAACTGCTCGTAAATAGCATTTGCAGCAAATTTGGAGCAACTTTTGTTATATGTATATTTCGTTACCAGGGAGTCGAGAATCGTCGAAATATCGACATACACGTAATGAAACATTTTTATGATATTCTTGTTCCCCGCGCTCCAAACTGCTCGAAAATAGCATTTGAGGCGAATTTGGAGCAACGTTTGGTATATGTATATTTCGTGACCAGGGAGCTGAGAATCGTCGAAATATCGACTTACACGAAATGAAATATTTTTGTGATATTCTTGTTTACCTTACTCCAAACTGCTCTTATATAGCTTTTGCAGCGAATTTGGAGCAACTTTTGTTCCGAGTATATTTAGTGTCCAGGGAGCCGAGAATCGTCGAAATATCGACTTACACGAAATGAAACATTTTTGTGATATTCTTGTTCCCCACACTCCAAACTTGTCGTATATAGCGTTTGCAGCGAATTTCGAGCAACGTTTGTTAGGATAATATATTTCGTGTCCAGGGAGCTGAGGATCCTCGAAAAATCAAATTACGGGAAATGAAAAATGTTTGTGATATTCTTGTTCCCCACGCTCCAAACTGCTCCAAAATATTATTTGCAGCGAATATGGAGCAACTATTGTTATATGTATATTTCGTGACCAGGGAGACGAGAATCGTCGAAATATCAACTTACACGAAATGAAATATTTTTGTGATATTCTTGTTCCCGACGCTCCAAACTGCTCGTAAATAGCATTTGCAGCAAATTTGGAGCAACTTTGGTTATATGTATATTTCGTTACCAGGGAGTCGAGAATCCTCGAAATATCGACTTACACGTAATGAAACATTTTTATGATATTCTTGTTCCCCGCGCTCCAACCTGCTCGTAAATAGCATTTGAGGCGAATTTGGAGCAACTTTTGGTATATGTATATTTCGTGACCAGGGAGCCGAGAATTGTCAAAATATCGACTTACACGTAATGAAACATTTTTATGATATTCTTGTTCACCGCGCTCCAAACTGCTCGAAAATAGCATTTGAGGCGAATTTGGAGCAACGTTTGGTATATGTATATTTCGTGACCAGGGAGCTGAGAATCGTCGAAATATCGACTTACACGAAATGAAATATTTGTGATATTCTTGTTTACCTTACTCCAAACTGCTCTTATATAGCTTTTGCAGCGAATTTGGAGCAACTTTTGTTCCGAGTATATTTAGTGTCCAGGGAGCCGAGAATCGTCGAAATATCGACTTACACGAAATGAAAAATTTTTGTGATATTCTTGTTCCCCACACTCCAAACTTGTCGTATATAGCATTTGCAGCGAATTTCGAGCAACGTTTGTTAGGATAATATATTTCGTGTCCAGGGAGCTGAGGATCCTCGAAAAATCAAATTACGGGAAATGAAAAATGTTTGTGATATTCTTGTTCCCCACAGTCCAAACTGCTCTAAAAAAGCATTTGCAGTGAATATGGAGCAAATATTGTTATATGTATATTTCGTGACCAGGGTGACGAGAATCGTCGAAATATCAACTTACACGAAATGAAATATTTTTGTGATATTCTTGTTCCCGACGCTCCAAACTGCTCGTAAATAGCATTTGCAGCAAATTTGGAGCAACTTTGGTTATATGTATATTTCGTTACCAGGGAGTCGAGAATCCTCGAAATATCGACTTACTCGAAATGAAATATTTTTGTGATATTCTTGTTTACCTTACTCCAAACTGCTCTTATATAGCTTTTGCAGCGAATTTGGAGCAACTTTTGTTCAGAGTTTATTTAGTGTCCAGGGAGCCGAGAATCGTCGAAATATCGACTTACACGAAATGAAATATTTTTGTGATATTCTTGTTCCCCTCTCTCCAAACTGCTCGTACATAGCATTTGCAGCGAATTTGGAGCAACTTTTGGTATATGTATATTTCGTGACCAGGGAGCCGAGAATTGTCGCAATATCGACTTACACGTAATGAAACATTTTTATGTTATTCTTGTTCCCCGCTCTCCAAACTGCTCGAAAATAGCATTTGAGGCGAATTTGGAGCGTTTGTTAGGATAATATATTTCGTGTCCAGGGAGCTGAGACACCTCGAAAAATCGACTTACGCGAAATGAAAAATTTTTGTAATATTCTTGTTCCGCACGCTCCAAACTGCTCGTATATAGCATTTGCAGCGAATTTGGAGCGTTTGTTAGGATAATATATTTCGTGTCCAGGGAGCTGAGACACCTCGAAAAATCGACTTACGCGAAATGAAAAATTTTTGTAATATTCTTGTTCCGCACGCTCCAAACTGCTCGTATATAGCATTTGCAGCGAATTTGGAGCAACTTTTGTTAGGATAATATATTTCGTGTCCAGGGAGCTGAGAATCCTCGAAAAATCGAATTACGCGAAATGAAAAATTTTTGTAATATTCTTGTTCCGCACGCTCCAAACTGCTCGTATATAGCATTTGCAGCGAATTTGGAGCAACTTTTGTTAGGATAATATATTTCGTGTCCAGGGAGCTGAGAAACCTCGAAAAATCGACTTACGCGAAATGAAAAATTTTTGTAATATTCTTGTTCCGCACGCTCCAAACTGCTCGTATATAGCATTTGCAGCGAATTTGGAACAACTTTTGTTAGGATAATATATTTCGTGTCCAGGGAGCTGAGAATCCTCGAAAAATCGAATTACGCGAAATGAAATATTTTTGTGATATTCCTGTTTCCCACGCTCCAAGCTGCTCGTATATAGCTTTAGCAGCGAATTTGGAGCGTTTGTTAGGATAATATATTTCGTGTCCAGGGAGCTGAGAAACCTCGAAAAATCGACTTACGCGAAATGAAAAATGTTTGTAATATTCTTGTTCCCCACGCTGCAAACTGCTCGTATATAGCATTTGTAGCGAATTTGGAGCAACTTTTGTTATATGTATATTTCGTTACCAGGGAGCCGAGAATCGTAGAAATATCGACTTACACGTAATGAAACATTTTTATGATATTCTTGTTCCCCGCGCTCCAACCTGCTCGTAAATAGCATTTGAGGCGAATTTGGAGCAACTTTTGTTATATGTATATTTCGTGACCAGGGAGCTGAGAACCGGCGAAATATCGACTTAGGCGAAATGAAAAAATTTTGTGATCTTCTTGTTCCCCACACTCCAAACTGCTCGTATATAGCTTTTGCAGCGAATTTGGAGCAACTTTTGTTCAGAGTATATTTAGTGTCCAGGGAGCCGAGAATCGTCGAAATATCGACTTACACGAAATGAAAAATTTTTGTGATATTCTTGTTCCCCACACTCCAAACTTGTCGTATATAGCTTTTGCAACGAATTTGGAGCAACGTTTGTTAGGTTAATATATTTCGTGTCCAGGGAGCTGAGAATCCTCCAAAAATCGACTTACGCGAAATGAAAAATAATTGTGATATTCTTGTTCCCCACGCTCCAAACTACTCGTATATAGCATTTGCAGCGAACTTGGAGCAACTTTTGTTATATGTATTTTTCGTGTCCAGGGAGCCGAGAATCGTCGAAATATCGACTTACACGAAATGAAAAATTTTTGTGATATTCTTGTTCCCCACACTCCAAACTTGTCGTATATAGCTTTTGCAGCGAATTTGGAGAAACGTTTGTTAGGATAATATATTTCGTGTCCAGGGAGCTGAGGATCCTCGAAAAATCAAATTAC
The DNA here is from genome assembly GCA_030762935.1 of Hymenopus coronatus. NCBI lineage: Eukaryota > Metazoa > Arthropoda > Insecta > Mantodea > Hymenopodidae > Hymenopus > Hymenopus coronatus. The sequence goes on from CM060892.1 coordinate 164,018,350, forward strand.
GCGAAATGAAAAATGTTTGTGATATTCTTGTTCCCCACGCTCCAAACTGCTCGTAAATAGCATTTGCAGCGAATATGGAGCAACTATTGTTATATGTATATTTCGTGACCAGGGAGCCGAGAATCGTCGAAATATCAACTTACACGAAATCATATATTTTAGTGATATTCTTGTTCCCCACGCTTCAAACTGCTCGTAAATAGCATTTGCAGCAAATTTGGAGCAACTTTTGTTATATGTATATTTCGTTACCAGGGAGTCGAGAATCGTCGAAATATCGACATACACGTAATGAAACATTTTTATGATATTCTTGTTCCCCGCGCTCCAAACTGCTCGAAAATAGCATTTGAGGCGAATTTGGAGCAACGTTTGGTATATGTATATTTCGTGACCAGGGAGCTGAGAATCGTCGAAATATCGACTTACACGAAATGAAATATTTTTGTGATATTCTTGTTTACCTTACTCCAAACTGCTCTTATGTAGCTTTTGCAGCGAATTTGGAGCAACTTTTGTTGAGAGTATATTTAGTGTCCAGGGAGCCGAGATTCGTGTAAATATCGACTGACACGAAATGAAAAATTTTTGTGATATTCTTGTTCCCCACACTCCAAACTTCTCGTATATAGCTTTTGCAGCGAATTTGGAGCGTTTGTTAGGATAATATATTTCGTGTCCAGGGAGCTGAGAATCCTCGAAAAATCGACTTACGCGAAATGAAAAATGTTTGTAATATTCTTGTTCCCCACGCTGCAAACTGCTCGTATATAGCATTTGCAGGGAATTTGGAGCAACTTTTGTTATATGTATTTTTCGTGTCCAGGGAGCCGAGAATCGTCGAAATATCAACTTACACTAAATGAAATATTTTTGTGATATTCTTGTTCCCCACGCTCCAAGCTGCTCGTAAATAGCATTTGCAGCGAATTTGGAGCAACTTTTGGTATATGTATATTTCGTGACCAGGGAGCCGAGAATTGTCGAAATATCGACTTACACGTAATGAAACATTTTTATGTTATTCTTGTTCCCCGCGCTCCAAACTGCTCGAAAATAGTATTTGAGGCGAATTTGGAGCGTTTGTTAGGATAATATATTTCGCTTCCAGGGAGCTGAGAATCCTCGAAAAATCGAATTACGCGAAATGAAAAATTTTTGTGATATTCCTGTTTCCCACGCTCCAAACTGCTCGTAAATAGCATTTGTAGCGAATTTGGAGCAACTTTTGTTATATGTATATTTCGTTACCAGGGAGCCGAGAATCGTAGAAATATCGACTTACACGTAATGAAACATTTTTATGATATTCTTGTTCCCCGCGCTCCAACCTGCTCGTAAATACCATTTGAGGCGAATTTGGAGCAACTTTTGTTATATGTATATTTCGTGACCAGGGAGCTGAGAACCGGCGAAATAACGACTTAGGCGAAATGAAAAAATTTTGTGATATTCTTGTTCCCCACACTCCAAACTGCTCGTATATAGCTTTTGCAGCGAATTTGGAGCGACTTTATTTATATGTATTTTTCGTGTCCAGGGAGCCGAGAATCGTCGAAATATCAACTTACACGAAATGAAATATTTTTGTGATATTCTTGTTTCCCTCTCTCCAAACTGCTCGTACATAGCATTTGCAGCGAATTTGGAGCAACTTTTGGTATATGTATATTTCGTGACCAGGGAGCCGAGAATTGTCGCAATATCGACTTACACGTAATGAAACATTTTTATGTTATTCTTGTTCCCCGCGCTCCAAACTGCTCGAAAATAGCATTTGAGGCGAATTTGGAGCGTTTGTTAGGATAATATATTTCGTGTCCAGGGAGCTGAGACACCTCGAAAAATCGACTTACGCGAAATGAAAAATTTTTGTAATATTCTTGTTCCGCACGCTCCAAACTGCTCGTATATAGCATTTGCAGCGAATTTGGAGCAACTTTTGTTAGGATAATATATTTCGTGTCCAGGGAGCTGAGAATCCTCGAAAAATCGAATTACGCGAAATGAAAAATTTTTGTAATATTCTTGTTCCGCACGCTCCAAACTGCTCGTATATAGCATTTGCAGCGAATTTGCAGCAACTTTTGTTAGGATAATATATTTCGTGTCCAGGGAGCTGAGACACCTCGAAAAATCGACTTACGCGAAATGAAAAATTTTTGTAATATTCTTGTTCCCCACGCTCCAAACTGCTCGTATATAGCACTTGCAGCGAATTTGGAGCAACTTTTGTTAGGATAATATATTTCGTGTCCAGGGAGCTGAGAATCCTCGAAAAATCGAATTACGCGAAATGAAATATTTTTGTGATATTCCTGTTTCCCACGCTCCAAACTACTCGTATATAGCATTTGCAGCGAATTTGGAGCGACTTTATTTATATGTATTTTTCGTGTCCAGGGAGCCGAGAATCGTCGAAATATCAACTTACACGAAATGAAATATTTTTGTGATATTCTTGTCCCCCTCTCTCCAAACTGCTCGTACATAGCATTTGCAGCGAATTTGGAGCAACTTTTGGTATATGTATATTTCGTGACCATGGAGCCGAGAATTGTCGCAATATCGACTTACACGTAATGAAACATTTTTATGTTATTCTTGTTCCCCGCGCTCCAAACTGCTCGAAAATAGCATTTGAAGCGAATTTGGAGCGTTTGTTAGGATAATATATTTCGTGTCCAGGGAGCTGAGACACCTCGAAAAATCGACTTACGCGAAATGAAAAATTTTTGTAATATTCTTGTTCCGCACGCTCCAAACTGCTCGTATATAGCATTTGCAGCGAATTTGGAGCAACTTTTGTTAGGATAATATATTTCGTGTCCAGGGAGCTGAGAATCCTCGAAAAATCGAATTACGCGAAATGAAATATTTTTGTGATATTCCTGTTTCCCACGCTCCAAGCTGCTCGTATATAGCTTTTGCAGCGAATTTGGAGCGTTTGTTAGGATAATATATTTCGTGTCCAGGGAGCTGAGAATCCTCGAAAAATCGACTTACGCGAAATGAAAAATGTTTGTAATATTCTTGTTCCCCTCTCTCCAAACTGCTCGTACATAGCATTTGCAGCGAATTTGGAGCAACTTTTGGTATATGTATATTTCGTGACCAGGGAGCCGAGAACTGTCGCAATATCGACTTACACGTAATGAAACATTTTTATGTTATTCTTGTTCCCCGCGCTCCAAACTGCTCGAAAATAGCATTTGAGGCGAATTTGGAGCGTTTGTTAGGATAATATATTTCGTGTCCAGGGGGCTGAGACACATCGAAAAATCGACTTACGCGAAATGAAAAATTTTTGTAATATTCTTGTTCCGCACGCTCCAAACTGCTCGTATATAGCATTTGCAGCGAATTTGGAGCAACTTTTGTTAGGATAATATATTTCGTGTCCAGGGAGCTGAGAATCCTCGAAAAATCGAATTACGCGAAATGAAAAATTTTTGTAATATTCTTGTTCCGCACGCTCCAAGCTGCTCGTATATAGCATTTGCAGCGAATTTGGAGCAACTTTTGTTAGGATAATATATTTTGTGTCCAGGGAGCTGATACACCTCGAAAAATCGACTTACGCGAAATGAAAAATTTTTGTAATATTCTTGTTCCGCACGCTCCAAACTGCTCGTATATAGCATTTGCAGCGAATTTGGAGCAACTTTTGTTAGGATAATATATTTCGTGTCCAGGGAGCTGAGAATCCTCGAAAAATCGAATTACGCGAAATGAATTATTTTTTTGATATTCCTGTTTCCCACGCTCCAAGCTGCTCGTATATAGCTTTTGCAGGGAATTTGGAGCGTTTGTTAGGATAATATATTTCGTGTCCAGGGAGCTGAGAATCCTCGAAAAATCGACTTACGCGAAATGAAAAATGTTTGTAATATTCTTGTTCCCCACGCTGCAAACTGCTCGTATATAGCATTTGTAGCGAATTTGGAGCAACTTTTGTTATATGTATATTTCGTTACCAGGGAGCCGAGAATCGTAGAAATATATACTTACACGTAATGAAACATTTTTATGATATTCTTGTTCCCCGCGCTCCAACCTGCTCGTAAATAGCATTTGAGGCGAATTTGGAGCAACTTTTGTTATATGTATATTTCGTGACCAGGGAGCTGAGAACCGGCGAAATATCGACTTAGGCGAAATGAAAAAATTTTGTGATCTTCTTGTTCCCCACACTCCAAACTGCTCGTATATAGCTTTTGCAGCGAATTTGGAGCAACTTTTGTTCAGAGTATATTTAGTGTCCAGGGAGCCGAGAATCGTCGAAATATCGACTTACACGAAATGAAAAATTTTTGTGATATTCTTGTTCCCCACACTCCAAACTTGTCGTATATAGCTTTTGCAACGAATTTGGAGCAACGTTTGTTAGGTTAATATATTTCGTGTCCAGGGAGCTGAGAATCCTCCAAAAATCGACTTACGCGAAATGAAAAATAATTGTGATATTCTTGTTCCCCACGCTCCAAACTACTCGTATATAGCATTTGCAGCGAACTTGGAGCATCTTTTGTGATATGTATTTTTCGTGTCCAGGGAGCCGAGAATCGTCGAAATATCGACTTACACGAAATGAAAAATTTTTGTGATATTCTTGTTCCCCACACTCCAAACTTGTCGTATATAGCTTTTGCAACGAATTTGGAGCAACGTTTGTTAGGTTAATATATTTCGTGTCCAGGGAGCTGAGAATCCTCCAAAAATCGACTTACGCGAAATGAAAAATAATTGTGATATTCTTGTTCCCCACGCTCCAAACTACTCGTATATAGCATTTGCAGCGAACTTGGAGCAACTTTTGTTATATGTATTTTTCGTGTCCAGGGAGCCGAGAATCGTCGAAATATCGACTTACACGAAATGAAAAATTTTTGTGATATTCTTGTTCCCCACACTCCAAACTTGTCGTATATAGCTTTTGCAGCGAATTTGGAGAAACGTTTGTTAGGATAATATATTTCGTGTCCAGGGAGCTGAGGATCCTCGAAAAATCAAATTACGCGAAATGAAAAATGTTTGTGATATTCTTGTTCCCCACGCTCCAAACTGCTCGTAAATAGCATTTGCAGCGAATATGGAGCAACTATTGTTATATGTATATTTCGTGACCAGGGAGCCGAGAATCGTCGAAATATCGACATACACGTAATGAAACATTTTTATGATATTCTTGTTCCTCGCGCTCCAAACTGCTCGAAAATAGCATTTGAGGCGAATTTGGAGCAACGTTTGGTATATGTATATTTCGTGACCAGGGAGCTGAGAATCGTCGAAATATCGACTTACACGAAAAGAAATATTTTTGTGATATTCTTGTTTACCTTACTCCAAACTGGTCTTATATAGCTTTTGCAGCGAATTTGGAGCAACTTTTGTTATATGTATATTTCGCTATCAGGGAATCGAGAATCGTCGAAATATCGACTTACACGAAATGAAATATTTTTGTGATATTCTTGTTTACCTTACTCCAAACTGCTCTTATATAGCTTTTGCAGCGAATTTGGAGCAACTTTTGTTCCGAGTATATTTAGTGTCCAGGGAGCCGAGAATCGTCGAAATATCGACTTACACGAAATGAAAAATTTTTGTGATATTCTTGTTCCCCACACTCCAAACTTGTCGTATATAGCGTTTGCAGCGAATTCCGAGCAACGTTTGTTAGGATAATATACTTCGTGTCCAGGGAGCTGAGGATCCTCGAAAAATCAAATTACGGGAAATGAAAAATGTTTGTGATATTCTTGTTCCCCACGCTCCAAACTGCTCTAAAATAGCATTTGCAGCGAATATGGAGCAACTATTGTTATATGTATATTTCGTGACCAGGGAGACGAGAATCGTCGAAATATCAACTTACACGAAATGAAATATTTTTGTGATATTCTTGTTCCCCACGCTCCAAACTGCTCGTAAATAGCATTTGCAGCGAATATGGAGCAACTATTGTTATATGTATATTTCGTGACCAGGGAGCCGAGAATTTCCGAAATATCGACTTACACGTAATGAAACATTTTTTTGATATTCTTGTTCCCCGCGCTCCAAACTGCTCGAAAATAGCATTTGAGGCGAATTTGGAGCAACGTTTGGTATATGTATATTTCGTGACCAGGGAGCTGAGAATCATCGAAATATCGACTTACACGAAATGAAATATTTTTGTGATATTCTTGTTTACCTTACTCCAAACTGCTCTTACATAGCTTTTGCAGCGAATTTGGAGCAACTTTTGTTCAGAGTTTATTTAGTGTCCAGGGAGCCGAGAATCGTGGAAATATCGACTTACACGAAATGAAAATTTTTTGTGATATATTTGTTCCCCACACTCCAAACTTCTCGTATATAGCTTTTGCAGCGAATTTGGAGCGTTTGTTAGGATAATATATTTCGTGTCCAGGGAGCTGAGAATCCTCGAAATATCGACTTACGCGAAATGAAAAATGTTTGTAATATTCTTGTTCCCCACGCTCCAAACTGCTCGTATATAGCATTTGCAGCGAATTTGGAGCAACTCTTGTTATATGTATTTTTCGTATCCAGGGAGCCGAGAATCGTCGAAATAGCAACTTACACGAAATGAAATATTTTTGTGATATTCTTGTTCCCCACGCCCCAAACTGCTCGTAAATAGCATTTGCAGCGAATTTGGAGCAACTTTTGTAATATGTATATTTCGTTATCAGGGAGCCGAGAATCGTCGAAATATCGACTTACACGAAATGAAATATTTTTGTGATTATCTTGTTTACCTTACTCCAAACTGCTCTTATATAGCCTTTGCAGCGAATTTGGAGCAACTTTTATTCACAGTATATTTAGTGTCCAGGCAGCTGAGAATCGTCGTAAAATCGACTTACACGTAATGAAACATTTTTATGATATTTTTGTTCCCCACGCTCCAAACTGCTCGTATTTGCAGCGAATTTGGACCAACTTTTGTGATATATATTTTCGTGTCCAGGGAGCCGAGAACCGGCGAAATATCGACTTAGGTGAAATGAAAAAATTTTGTGATATTCTTGTTCCCCACACTCCAAACTGCACGTATATAGCTTTTGCAGCGAATTTGGAGCAACTTTTGTTAGGTTAATATATTTCGTGTCCAGGGAGCTGAGAATCCTCCAAAAATCGACTTACGCGAAATAAAAAATGTTTGTGATATTCTTGTTCCCCACGCTCCAAACTGCTCGTAAATAGCATTTGCAGCGAATATGGAGCAACTATTGTTATATGTATATTTCGTGACCAGGGAGCCGAGAATCGTCGAAATATCAACTTACACGAAATCATATATTTTAGTGATATTCTTGTTCCCCACGCTTCAAACTGCTCGTAAATAGCATTTGCAGCAAATTTGGAGCAACTTTTGTTATATGTATATTTCGTTACCAGGGAGTCGAGAATCGTCGAAATATCGACATACACGTAATGAAACATTTTTATGATATTCTTGTTCCCCGCGCTCCAAACTGCTCGAAAATAGCATTTGAGGCGAATTTGGAGCAACGTTTGGTATATGTATATTTCGTGACCAGGGAGCTGAGAATCGTCGAAATATCGACTTACACGAAATGAAATATTTTTGTGATATTCTTGTTTACCTTACTCCAAACTGCTCTTATGTAGCTTTTGCAGCGAATTTGGAGCAACTTTTGTTGAGAGTATATTTAGTGTCCAGGGAGCCGAGATTCGTGTAAATATCGACTGACACGAAATGAAAATTTTTTGTGATATTCTTGTTCCCCACACTCCAAACTTCTCGTATATAGCTTTTGCAGCGAATTTGGAGCGTTTGTTAGGATAATATATTTCGTGTCCAGGGAGCTGAGAATCCTCGAAAAATCGACTTACGCGAAATGAAAAATGTTTGTAATATTCTTGTTCCCCACGCTGCAAACTGCTCGTATATAGCATTTGCAGGGAATTTGGAGCAACTTTTGTTATATGTATATTTCGTGTCCAGGGAGCCGAGAATCGTCGAAATATCAACTTACACGTAATGAAACATTTTTATGTTATTCTTGTTCCCCGCGCTCCAAACTGCTCGAAAATAGTATTTGAGGCGAATTTGGAGCGTTTGTTAGGATAATATATTTCGCTTCCAGGGAGCTGAGAATCCTCGAAAAATCGAATTACGCGAAATGAAAAATTTTTGTGATATTCCTGTTTCCCACGCTCCAAACTGCTCGTAAATAGCATTTGTAGCGAATTTGGAGCAACTTTTGTTATATGTATATTTCGTTACCAGGGAGCCGAGAATCGTAGAAATATCGACTTACACGTAATGAAACATTTTTATGATATTCTTGTTCCCCGCGCTCCAACCTGCTCGTAAATACCATTTGAGGCGAATTTGGAGCAACTTTTGTTATATGTATATTTCGTGACCAGGGAGCTGAGAACCGGCGAAATAACGACTTAGGCGAAATGAAAAAATTTTGTGATATTCTTGTTCCCCACACTCCAAACTGCTCGTATATAGCTTTTGCAGCGAATTTGGAGCGACTTTATTTATATGTATTTTTCGTGTCCAGGGAGCCGAGAATCGTCGAAATATCAACTTACACGAAATGAAATATTTTTGTGATATTCTTGTTCCCCTCTCTCCAAACTGCTCGTACATAGCATTTGCAGCGAATTTGGAGCAACTTTTGGTATATGTATATTTCGTGACCAGGGAGCCGAGAATTGTCGCAATATCGACTTACACGTAATGAAACATTTTTATGTTATTCTTGTTCCCCGCGCTCCAAACTGCTCGAAAATAGCATTTGAGGCGAATTTGGAGCGTTTGTTAGGATAATATATTTCGTGTCCAGGGAGCTGAGACACCTCGAAAAATCGACTTACGCGAAATGAAAAATTTTTGTAATATTCTTGTTCCGCACGCTCCAAACTGCTCGTATATAGCATTTGCAGCGAATTTGGAGCAACTTTTGTTAGGATAATATATTTCGTGTCCAGGGAGCTGAGAATCCTCGAAAAATCGAATTACGCGAAATGAAAAATTTTTGTAATATTCTTGTTCCGCACGCTCCAAACTGCTCGTATATAGCATTTGCAGCGAATTTGCAGCAACTTTTGTTAGGATAATATATTTCGTGTCCAGGGAGCTGAGACACCTCGAAAAATCGACTTACGCGAAATGAAAAATTTTTGTAATATTCTTGTTCCGCACGCTCCAAACTGCTCGTATATAGCACTTGCAGCGAATTTGGAGCAACTTTTGTTAGGATAATATATTTCGTGTCCAGGGAGCTGAGAATCCTCGAAAAATCGAATTACGCGAAATGAAATATTTTTGTGATATTCCTGTTTCCCACGCTCCAAACTACTCGTATATAGCATTTGCAGCGAATTTGGAGCGACTTTATTTATATGTATTTTTCGTGTCCAGGGAGCCGAGAATCGTCGAAATATCAACTTACACGAAATGAAATATTTTTGTGATATTCTTGTCCCCCTCTCTCCAAACTGCTCGTACATAGCATTTGCAGCGAATTTGGAGCAACTTTTGGTATATGTATATTTCGTGACCATGGAGCCGAGAATTGTCGCAATATCGACTTACACGTAATGAAACATTTTTATGTTATTCTTGTTCCCCGCGCTCCAAACTGCTCGAAAATAGCATTTGAAGCGAATTTGGAGCGTTTGTTAGGATAATATATTTCGTGTCCAGGGAGCTGAGACACATCGAAAAATCGACTTACGCGAAATGAAAAATTTTTGTAATATTCTTGTTCCGCACGCTCCAAACTGCTCGTATATAGCATTTGCAGCGAATTTGGAGCAACTTTTGTTAGGATAATATATTTCGTGTCCAGGGAGCTGAGAATCCTCGAAAAATCGAATTACGCGAAATGAAAAATTTTTGTAATATTCTTGTTCCGCACGCTCCAAACTGCTCGTATATAGCATTTGCAGCTAATTTGGAGCAACTTTTGTTAGGATAATATATTTCGTGTCCAGGGAGCTGAGACACCTCGAAAAATCGACTTACGCGAAATGAAAAATTTTTGTAATATTCTTGTTCCGCACGCTCCAAACTGCTCGTATATAGCATTTGCAGCGAATTTGGAGCAACTTTTGTTAGGATAATATATTTCGTGTCCAGGGAGCTGAGAATCCTCGAAAAATCGAATTACGCGAAATGAAATATTTTTGTGATATTCCTGTTTCCCACGCTCCAAGCTGCTCGTATATAGCTTTTGCAGCGAATTTGGAGCGTTTGTTAGGATAATATATTTCGTGTCCAGGGAGCTGAGAATCCTCGAAAAATCGACTTACGCGAAATGAAAAATGTTTGTAATATTCTTGTTCCCCTCTCTCCAAACTGCTCGTACATAGCATTTGCAGCGAATTTGGAGCAACTTTTGGTATATGTATATTTCGTGACCAGGGAGCCGAGAACTGTCGCAATATCGACTTACACGTAATGAAACATTTTTATGTTATTCTTGTTCCCCGCGCTCCAAACTGCTCGAAAATAGCATTTGAGGCGAATTTGGAGCGTTTGTTAGGATAATATATTTCGTGTCCAGGGGGCTGAGACACATCGAAAAATCGACTTACGCGAAATGAAAAATTTTTGTAATATTCTTGTTCCGCACGCTCCAAACTGCTCGTATATAGCATTTGCAGCGAATTTGGAGCAACTTTTGTTAGGATAATATATTTCGTGTCCAGGGAGCTGAGAATCCTCGAAAAATCGAATTACGCGAAATGAAAAATTTTTGTAATATTCTTGTTCCGCACGCTCCAAACTGCTCGTATATAGCATTTGCAGCGAATTTGGAGCAACTTTTGTTAGGATAATATATTTTGTGTCCAGGGAGCTGATACACCTCGAAAAATCGACTTACGCGAAATGAAAAATTTTTGTAATATTCTTGTTCCGCACGCTCCAAACTGCTCGTATATAGCATTTGCAGCGAATTTGGAGCAACTTTTGTTAGGATAATATATTTCGTGTCCAGGGAGCTGAGAATCCTCGAAAAATCGAATTACGCGAAATGAAATATTTTTGTGATATTCCTGTTTCCCACGCTCCAAGCTGCTCGTATATAGCTTTTGCAGGGAATTTGGAGCGTTTGTTAGGATAATATATTTCGTGTCCAGGGAGCTGAGAATCCTCGAAAAATCGACTTACGCGAAATGAAAAATGTTTGTAATATTCTTGTTCCCCACGCTGCAAACTGCTCGTATATAGCATTTGTAGCGAATTTGGAGCAACTTTTGTTATATGTATATTTCGTTACCAGGGAGCCGAGAATCGTAGAAATATCGACTTACACGTAATGAAACATTTTTATGATATTCTTGTTCCCCGCGCTCCAACCTGCTCGTAAATAGCATTTGAGGCGAATTTGGAGCAACTTTTGTTATATGTATATTTCGTGACCAGGGAGCTGAGAACCGGCGAAATATCGACTTAGGCGAAATGAAAAAATTTTGTGATCTTCTTGTTCCCCACACTCCAAACTGCTCGTATATAGCTTTTGCAGCGAATTTGGAGCAACTTTTGTTCAGAGTATATTTAGTGTCCAGGGAGCCGAGAATCGTCGAAATATCGACTTACACGAAATGAAAAATTTTTGTGATATTCTTGTTCCCCACACTCCAAACTTGTCGTATATAGCTTTTGCAACGAATTTGGAGCAACGTTTGTTAGGTTAATATATTTCGTGTCCAGGGAGCTGAGAATCCTCCAAAAATCGACTTACGCGAAATGAAAAATAATTGTGATATTCTTGTTCCCCACGCTCCAAACTACTCGTATATAGCATTTGCAGCGAACTTGGAGCAACTTTTGTGATATGTATTTTTCGTGTCCAGGGAGCCGAGAATCGTCGAAATATCGACTTACACGAAATGAAAAATTTTTGTGATATTCTGGTTCCCCACACTCCAAACTTGTCGTATATAGCTTTTGCAACGAATTTGGAGCAACGTTTGTTAGGTTAATATATTTCGTGTCCAGGGAGCTGAGAATCCTCCAAAAATCGACTTACGCGAAATGAAAAATAATTGTGATATTCTTGTTCCCCACGCTCCAAACTACTCGTATATAGCATTTGCAGCGAACTTGGAGCAACTTTTGTTATATGTATTTTTCGTGTCCAGGGAGCCGAGAATCGTCGAAATATCGACTTACACGAAATGAAAAATTTTTGTGATATTCTTGTTCCCCACACTCCAAACTTGTCGTATATAGCTTTTGCAGCGAATTTGGAGAAACGTTTGTTAGGATAATATATTTCGTGTCCAGGGAGCTGAGGATCCTCGAAAAATCAAATTACGCGAAATGAAAAATGTTTGTGATATTCTTGTTCCCCACGCTCCAAACTGCTCGTAAATAGCATTTGCAGCGAATATGGAGCAACTATTGTTATATGTATATTTCGTGACCAGGGAGCCGAGAATCGTCGAAATATCGACATACACGTAATGAAACATTTTTATGATATTCTTGTTCCTCGCGCTCCAAACTGCTCGAAAATAGCATTTGAGGCGAATTTGGAGCAACGTTTGGTATATGTATATTTCGTGACCAGGGAGCTGAGAATCGTCGAAATATCGACTCACACGAAAAGAAATATTTTTGTGATATTCTTGTTTACCTTACTCCAAACTGGTCTTATATAGCTTTTGCAGCGAATTTGGAGCAACTTTTGTTATATGTATATTTCGCTATCAGGGAATCGAGAATCGTCGAAATATCGACTTACACGAAATGAAATATTTTTGTGATATTCTTGTTTACCTTACTCCAAACTGCTCTTATATAGCTTTTGCAGCGAATTTGGAGCAACTTTTGTTCCGAGTATATTTAGTGTCCAGGGAGCCGAGAATCGTCGAAATATCGACTTACACGAAATGAAAAATTTTTGTGATATTCTTGTTCCCCACACTCCAAACTTGTCGTATATAGCGTTTGCAGCGAATTCCGAGCAACGTTTGTTAGGATAATATATTTCGTGTCCAGGGAGCTGAGGATCCTCGAAAAATCAAATTACGGGAAATGAAAAATGTTTGTGATATTCTTGTTCCCCACGCTCCAAACTGCTCTAAAATAGCATTTGCAGCGAATATGGAGCAACTATTGTTATATGTATATTTCGTGACCAGGGAGACGAGAATCGTCGAAATATCAACTTACACGAAATGAAATATTTTTGTGATATTCTTGTTCCCCACGCTCCAAACTGCTCGTAAATAGCATTTGCAGCGAATATGGAGCAACTATTGTTATATGTATATTTCGTGACCAGGGAGCCGAGAATTTCCGAAATATCGACTTACACGTAATGAAACATTTTTTTGATATTCTTGTTCCCCGCGCTCCAAACTGCTCGAAAATAGCATTTGAGGCGAATTTGGAGCAACGTTTGGTATATGTATATTTCGTGACCAGGGAGCTGAGAATCATCGAAATATCGACTTACACGAAATGAAATATTTTTGTGATATTCTTGTTTACCTTACTCCAAACTGCTCTTACATAGCTTTTGCAGCGAATTTGGAGCAACTTTTGTTCAGAGTTTATTTAGTGTCCAGGGAGCCGAGAATCGTGGAAATATCGACTTACACGAAATGAAAATTTTTTGTGATATATTTGTTCCCCACACTCCAAACTTCTCGTATATAGCTTTTGCAGCGAATTTGGAGCGTTTGTTAGGATAATATATTTCGTGTCCAGGGAGCTGAGAATCCTCGAAATATCGACTTACGCGAAATGAAAAATGTTTGTAATATTCTTGTTCCCCACGCTCCAAACTGCTCGTATATAGCATTTGCAGCGAATTTGGAGCAACTCTTGTTATATGTATTTTTCGTATCCAGGGAGCCGAGAATCGTCGAAATAGCAACTTACACGAAATGAAATATTTTTGTGATATTCTTGTTCCCCACGCCCCAAACTGCTCGTAAATAGCATTTGCAGCGAATTTGGAGCAACTTTTGTAATATGTATATTTCGTTATCAGGGAGCTGAGAATCGTCGAAATATCGACTTACACGAAATGAAATATTTTTGTGATTATCTTGTTTACCTTACTCCAAACTGCTCTTATATAGCCTTTGCAGCGAATTTGGAGCAACTTTTATTCACAGTATATTTAGTGTCCAGGCAGCTGAGAATCGTCGTAAAATCGACTTACACGTAATGAAACATTTTTATGATATTTTTGTTCCCCACGCTCCAAACTGCTCGTATTTGCAGCGAATTTGGACCAACTTTTGTGATATATATTTTCGTGTCCAGGGAGCCGAGAACCGGCGAAATATCGACTTAGGTGAAATGAAAAAATTTTGTGATATTCTTGTTCCCCACACTCCAAACTGCACGTATATAGCTTTTGCAGCGAATTTGGAGCAACTTTTGTTAGGTTAATATATTTCGTGTCCAGGGAGCTGAGAATCCTCCAAAAATCGACTTACGCGAAATAAAAAATGTTTGTGATATTCTTGTTCCCCACGCTCCAAGCTGCTCGTAAATAGCATTTGCAGCGAATATGGAGCAACTATTGTTATATGTATATTTCGTGACCAGGGAGCCGAGAATCGTCGAAATATCAACTTACACGAAATCATATATTTTAGTGATATTCTTGTTCCCCACGCTTCAAACTGCTCGTAAATAGCATTTGCAGCAAATTTGGAGCAACTTTTGTTATATGTATATTTCGTTACCAGGGAGTCGAGAATCGTCGGAATATCGACATACACGTAATGAAACATTTTTATGATATTCTTGTTCCCCGCGCTCCAAACTGCTCGAAAATAGCATTTGAGGCGAATTTGGAGCAACGTTTGGTATATGTATATTTCGTGACCAGGGAGCTGAGAATCGTCGAAATATCGACTTACACGAAATGAAATATTTTTGTGATATTCTTGTTTACCTTACTCCAAACTGCTCTTATGTAGCTTTTGCAGCGAATTTGGAGCAACTTTTGTTGAGAGTATATTTAGTGTCCAGGGAGCCGAGATTCGTGTAAATATCGACTGACACGAAATGAAAAATTTTTGTGATATTCTTGTTCCCCACACTCCAAACTTCTCGTATATAGCTTTTGCAGCGAATTTGGAGCGTTTGTTAGGATAATATATTTCGTGTCCAGGGAGCTGAGAATCCTCGAAAAATCGACTTACGCGAAATGAAAAATGTTTGTAATATTCTTGTTCCCCACGCTGCAAACTGCTCGTATATAGCATTTGCAGGGAATTTGGAGCAACTTTTGTTATATGTATTTTTCGTGTCCAGGGAGCCGAGAATCGTCGAAATATCAACTTACACTAAATGAAATATTTTTGTGATATTCTTGTTCCCCACGCTCCAAGCTGCTCGTAAATAGCATTTGCAGCGAATTTGGAGCAACTTTTGGTATATGTATATTTCGTGACCAGGGAGCCGAGAATTGTCGAAATATCGACTTACACGTAATGAAACATTTTTATGTTATTCTTGTTCCCCGCGCTCCAAACTGCTCGAAAATAGTATTTGAGGCGAATTTGGAGCGTTTGTTAGGATAATATATTTCGCTTCCAGGGAGCTGAGAATCCTCGAAAAATCGAATTACGCGAAATGAAAAATTTTTGTGATATTCCTGTTTCCCACGCTCCAAACTGCTCGTAAATAGCATTTGTAGCGAATTTGGAGCAACTTTTGTTATATGTATATTTCGTTACCAGGGAGCCGAGAATCGTAGAAATATCGACTTACACGTAATGAAACATTTTTATGATATTCTTGTTCCCCGCGCTCCAACCTGCTCGTAAATACCATTTGAGGCGAATTTGGAGCAACTTTTGTTATATGTATATTTCGTGACCAGGGAGCTGAGAACCGGCGAAATAACGACTTAGGCGAAATGAAAAAATTTTGTGATATTCTTGTTCCCCACACTCCAAACTGCTCGTATATAGCTTTTGCAGCGAATTTGGAGCGACTTTATTTATATGTATTTTTCGTGTCCAGGGAGCCGAGAATCGTCGAAATATCAACTTACACGAAATGAAATATTTTTGTGATATTCTTGTTCCCCTCTCTCCAAACTGCTCGTACATAGCATTTGCAGCGAATTTGGAGCAACTTTTGGTATATGTATATTTCGTGACCAGGGAGCCGAGAATTGTCGCAATATCGACTTACACGTAATGAAACATTTTTATGTTATTCTTGTTCCCCGCGCTCCAAACTGCTCGAAAATAGCATTTGAGGCGAATTTGGAGCGTTTGTTAGGATAATATATTTCGTGTCCAGGGAGCTGAGACACCTCGAAAAATCGACTTACGCGAAATGAAAAATTTTTGTAATATTCTTGTTCCGCACGCTCCAAACTGCTCGTATATAGCATTTGCAGCGAATTTGGAGCAACTTTTGTTAGGATAATATATTTCGTGTCCAGGGAGCTGAGAATCCTCGAAAAATCGAATTACGCGAAATGAAAAATTTTTGTAATATTCTTGTTCCGCACGCTCCAAACTGCTCGTATATAGCATTTGCAGCGAATTTGGAGCAACTTTTGTTAGGATAATATATTTTGTGTCCAGGGAGCTGATACACCTCGAAAAATCGACTTACGCGAAATGAAAAATTTTTGTAATATTCTTGTTCCGCACGCTCCAAACTGCTCGTATATAGCATTTGCAGCGAATTTGGAGCAACTTTTGTTAGGATAATATATTTCGTGTCCAGGGAGCTGAGAATCCTCGAAAAATCGAATTACGCGAAATGAAATATTTTTGTGATATTCCTGTTTCCCACGCTCCAAGCTGCTCGTATATAGCTTTTGCAGGGAATTTGGAGCGTTTGTTAGGATAATATATTTCGTGTCCAGGGAGCTGAGAATCCTCGAAAAATCGACTTACGCGAAATGAAAAATGTTTGTAATATTCTTGTTCCCCACGCTGCAAACTGCTCGTATATAGCATTTGTAGCGAATTTGGAGCAACTTTTGTTATATGTATATTTCGTTACCAGGGAGCCGAGAATCGTAGAAATATCGACTTACACGTAATGAAACATTTTTATGATATTCTTGTTCCCCGCGCTCCAACCTGCTCGTAAATAGCATTTGAGGCGAATTTGGAGCAACTTTTGTTATATGTATATTTCGTGACCAGGGAGCTGAGAACCGGCGAAATATCGACTTAGGCGAAATGAAAAAATTTTGTGATCTTCTTGTTCCCCACACTCCAAACTGCTCGTATATAGCTTTTGCAGCGAATTTGGAGCAACTTTTGTTCAGAGTATATTTAGTGTCCAGGGAGCCGAGAATCGTCGAAATATCGACTTACACGAAATGAAAAATTTTTGTGATATTCTTGTTCCCCACACTCCAAACTTGTCGTATATAGCTTTTGCAACGAATTTGGAGCAACGTTTGTTAGGTTAATATATTTCGTGTCCAGGGAGCTGAGAATCCTCCAAAAATCGACTTACGCGAAATGAAAAATAATTGTGATATTCTTGTTCCCCACGCTCCAAACTACTCGTATATAGCATTTGCAGCGAACTTGGAGCAACTTTTGTGATATGTATTTTTCGTGTCCAGGGAGCCGAGAATCGTCGAAATATCGACTTACACGAAATGAAAAATTTTTGTGATATTCTGGTTCCCCACACTCCAAACTTGTCGTATATAGCTTTTGCAACGAATTTGGAGCAACGTTTGTTAGGTTAATATATTTCGTGTCCAGGGAGCTGAGAATCCTCCAAAAATCGACTTACGCGAAATGAAAAATAATTGTGATATTCTTGTTCCCCACGCTCCAAACTACTCGTATATAGCATTTGCAGCGAACTTGGAGCAACTTTTGTTATATGTATTTTTCGTGTCCAGGGAGCCGAGAATCGTCGAAATATCGACTTACTCGAAATGAAAAATTTTTGTGATATTCTTGTTCCCCACACTCCAAACTTGTCGTATATAGCTTTTGCAGCGAATTTGGAGAAACGTTTGTTAGGATAATATATTTCGTGTCCAGGGAGCTGAGGATCCTCGAAAAATCAAATTACGCGAAATGAAAAATGTTTGTGATATTCTTGTTCCCCACGCTCCAAACTGCTCGTAAATAGCATTTGCAGCGAATATGGAGCAACTATTGTTATATGTATATTTCGTGACCAGGGAGCCGAGAATCGTCGAAATATCGACATACACGTAATGAAACATTTTTATGATATTCTTGTTCCTCGCGCTCCAAACTGCTCGAAAATAGCATTTGAGGCGAATTTGGAGCAACGTTTGGTATATGTATATTTCGTGACCAGGGAGCTGAGAATCGTCGAAATATCGACTCACACGAAAAGAAATATTTTTGTGATATTCTTGTTTACCTTACTCCAAACTGGTCTTATATAGCTTTTGCAGCGAATTTGGAGCAACTTTTGTTATATGTATATTTCGCTATCAGGGAATCGAGAATCGTCGAAATATCGACTTACACGAAATGAAATATTTTTGTGATATTCTTGTTTACCTTACTCCAAACTGCTCTTATATAGCTTTTGCAGCGAATTTGGAGCAACTTTTGTTCCGAGTATATTTAGTGTCCAGGGAGCCGAGAATCGTCGAAATATCGACTTACACGAAATGAAAAATTTTTGTGATATTCTTGTTCCCCACACTCCAAACTTGTCGTATATAGCGTTTGCAGCGAATTCCGAGCAACGTTTGTTAGGATAATATATTTCGTGTCCAGGGAGCTGAGGATCCTCGAAAAATCAAATTACGGGAAATGAAAAATGTTTGTGATATTCTTGTTCCCCACGCTCCAAACTGCTCTAAAATAGCATTTGCAGCGAATATGGAGCAACTATTGTTATATGTATATTTCGTGACCAGGGAGACGAGAATCGTCGAAATATCAACTTACACGAAATGAAATATTTTTGTGATATTCTTGTTCCCCACGCTCCAAACTGCTCGTAAATAGCATTTGCAGCGAATATGGAGCAACTATTGTTATATGTATATTTCGTGACCAGGGAGCCGAGAATTTCCGAAATATCGACTTACACGTAATGAAACATTTTTTTGATATTCTTGTTCCCCGCGCTCCAAACTGCTCGAAAATAGCATTTGAGGCGAATTTGGAGCAACGTTTGGTATATGTATATTTCGTGACCAGGGAGCTGAGAATCATCGAAATATCGACTTACACGAAATGAAATATTTTTGTGATATTCTTGTTTACCTTACTCCAAACTGCT
Source organism: Hymenopus coronatus (assembly GCA_030762935.1). Taxonomy (NCBI): domain Eukaryota; kingdom Metazoa; phylum Arthropoda; class Insecta; order Mantodea; family Hymenopodidae; genus Hymenopus; species Hymenopus coronatus. Next base: position 164,037,593 of record CM060892.1, read on the forward strand.
CTTACATAGCTTTTGCAGCGAATTTGGAGCAACTTTTGTTCAGAGTTTATTTAGTGTCCAGGGAGCCGAGAATCGTGGAAATATCGACTTACACGAAATGAAAATTTTTTGTGATATATTTGTTCCCCACACTCCAAACTTCTCGTATATAGCTTTTGCAGCGAATTTGGAGCGTTTGTTAGGATAATATATTTCGTGTCCAGGGAGCTGAGAATCCTCGAAATATCGACTTACGCGAAATGAAAAATGTTTGTAATATTCTTGTTCCCCACGCTCCAAACTGCTCGTATATAGCATTTGCAGCGAATTTGGAGCAACTCTTGTTATATGTATTTTTCGTATCCAGGGAGCCGAGAATCGTCGAAATAGCAACTTACACGAAATGAAATATTTTTGTGATATTCTTGTTCCCCACGCCCCAAACTGCTCGTAAATAGCATTTGCAGCGAATTTGGAGCAACTTTTGTAATATGTATATTTCGTTATCAGGGAGCTGAGAATCGTCGAAATATCGACTTACACGAAATGAAATATTTTTGTGATTATCTTGTTTACCTTACTCCAAACTGCTCTTATATAGCCTTTGCAGCGAATTTGGAGCAACTTTTATTCACAGTATATTTAGTGTCCAGGCAGCTGAGAATCGTCGTAAAATCGACTTACACGTAATGAAACATTTTTATGATATTTTTGTTCCCCACGCTCCAAACTGCTCGTATTTGCAGCGAATTTGGACCAACTTTTGTGATATATATTTTCGTGTCCAGGGAGCCGAGAACCGGCGAAATATCGACTTAGGTGAAATGAAAAAATTTTGTGATATTCTTGTTCCCCACACTCCAAACTGCACGTATATAGCTTTTGCAGCGAATTTGGAGCAACTTTTGTTAGGTTAATATATTTCGTGTCCAGGGAGCTGAGAATCCTCCAAAAATCGACTTACGCGAAATAAAAAATGTTTGTGATATTCTTGTTCCCCACGCTCCAAACTGCTCGTAAATAGCATTTGCAGCGAATATGGAGCAACTATTGTTATATGTATATTTCGTGACCAGGGAGCCGAGAATCGTCGAAATATCAACTTACACGAAATCATATATTTTAGTGATATTCTTGTTCCCCACGCTTCAAACTGCTCGTAAATAGCATTTGCAGCAAATTTGGAGCAACTTTTGTTATATGTATATTTCGTTACCAGGGAGTCGAGAATCGTCGGAATATCGACATACACGTAATGAAACATTTTTATGATATTCTTGTTCCCCGCGCTCCAAACTGCTCGAAAATAGCATTTGAGGCGAATTTGGAGCAACGTTTGGTATATGTATATTTCGTGACCAGGGAGCTGAGAATCGTCGAAATATCGACTTACACGAAATGAAATATTTTTGTGATATTCTTGTTTACCTTACTCCAAACTGCTCTTATGTAGCTTTTGCAGCGAATTTGGAGCAACTTTTGTTGAGAGTATATTTAGTGTCCAGGGAGCCGAGATTCGTGTAAATATCGACTGACACGAAATGAAAAATTTTTGTGATATTCTTGTTCCCCACACTCCAAACTTCTCGTATATAGCTTTTGCAGCGAATTTGGAGCGTTTGTTAGGATAATATATTTCGTGTCCAGGGAGCTGAGAATCCTCGAAAAATCGACTTACGCGAAATGAAAAATGTTTGTAATATTCTTGTTCCCCACGCTGCAAACTGCTCGTATATAGCATTTGCAGGGAATTTGGAGCAACTTTTGTTATATGTATTTTTCGTGTCCAGGGAGCCGAGAATCGTCGAAATATCAACTTACACTAAATGAAATATTTTTGTGATATTCTTGTTCCCCACGCTCCAAGCTGCTCGTAAATAGCATTTGCAGCGAATTTGGAGCAACTTTTGGTATATGTATATTTCGTGACCAGGGAGCCGAGAATTGTCGAAATATCGACTTACACGTAATGAAACATTTTTATGTTATTCTTGTTCCCCGCGCTCCAAACTGCTCGAAAATAGTATTTGAGGCGAATTTGGAGCGTTTGTTAGGATAATATATTTCGCTTCCAGGGAGCTGAGAATCCTCGAAAAATCGAATTACGCGAAATGAAAAATTTTTGTGATATTCCTGTTTCCCACGCTCCAAACTGCTCGTAAATAGCATTTGTAGCGAATTTGGAGCAACTTTTGTTATATGTATATTTCGTTACCAGGGAGCCGAGAATCGTAGAAATATCGACTTACACGTAATGAAACATTTTTATGATATTCTTGTTCCCCGCGCTCCAACCTGCTCGTAAATACCATTTGAGGCGAATTTGGAGCAACTTTTGTTATATGTATATTTCGTGACCAGGGAGCTGAGAACCGGCGAAATAACGACTTAGGCGAAATGAAAAAATTTTGTGATATTCTTGTTCCCCACACTCCAAACTGCTCGTATATAGCTTTTGCAGCGAATTTGGAGCGACTTTATTTATATGTATTTTTCGTGTCCAGGGAGCCGAGAATCGTCGAAATATCAACTTACACGAAATGAAATATTTTTGTGATATTCTTGTTCCCCTCTCTCCAAACTGCTCGTACATAGCATTTGCAGCGAATTTGGAGCAACTTTTGGTATATGTATATTTCGTGACCAGGGAGCCGAGAATTGTCGCAATATCGACTTACACGTAATGAAACATTTTTATGTTATTCTTGTTCCCCGCGCTCCAAACTGCTCGAAAATAGCATTTGAGGCGAATTTGGAGCGTTTGTTAGGATAATATATTTCGTGTCCAGGGAGCTGAGACACCTCGAAAAATCGACTTACGCGAAATGAAAAATTTTTGTAATATTCTTGTTCCGCACGCTCCAAACTGCTCGTATATAGCATTTGCAGCGAATTTGGAGCAACTTTTGTTAGGATAATATATTTCGTGTCCAGGGAGCTGAGAATCCTCGAAAAATCGAATTACGCGAAATGAAAAATTTTTGTAATATTCTTGTTCCGCACGCTCCAAACTGCTCGTATATAGCATTTGCAGCGAATTTGCAGCAACTTTTGTTAGGATAATATATTTCGTGTCCAGGGAGCTGAGACACCTCGAAAAATCGACTTACGCGAAATGAAAAATTTTTGTAATATTCTTGTTCCGCACGCTCCAAACTGCTCGTATATAGCACTTGCAGCGAATTTGGAGCAACTTTTGTTAGGATAATATATTTCGTGTCCAGGGAGCTGAGAATCCTCGAAAAATCGAATTACGCGAAATGAAATATTTTTGTGATATTCCTGTTTCCCACGCTCCAAACTACTCGTATATAGCATTTGCAGCGAATTTGGAGCGACTTTATTTATATGTATTTTTCGTGTCCAGGGAGCCGAGAATCGTCGAAATATCAACTTACACGAAATGAAATATTTTTGTGATATTCTTGTCCCCCTCTCTCCAAACTGCTCGTACATAGCATTTGCAGCGAATTTGGAGCAACTTTTGTTAGGATAATATATTTCGTGTCCAGGGAGCTGAGAATCCTCGAAAAATCGAATTACGCGAAATGAAAAATTTTTGTAATATTCTTGTTCCGCACGCTCCAAGCTGCTCGTATATAGCATTTGCAGCGAATTTGGAGCAACTTTTGTTAGGATAATATATTTTGTGTCCAGGGAGCTGATACACCTCGAAAAATCGACTTACGCGAAATGAAAAATTTTTGTAATATTCTTGTTCCGCACGCTCCAAACTGCTCGTATATAGCATTTGCAGCGAATTTGGAGCAACTTTTGTTAGGATAATATATTTCGTGTCCAGGGAGCTGAGAATCCTCGAAAAATCGAATTACGCGAAATGAAATATTTTTGTGATATTCCTGTTTCCCACGCTCCAAGCTGCTCGTATATAGCTTTTGCAGGGAATTTGGAGCGTTTGTTAGGATAATATATTTCGTGTCCAGGGAGCTGAGAATCCTCGAAAAATCGACTTACGCGAAATGAAAAATGTTTGTAATATTCTTGTTCCCCACGCTGCAAACTGCTCGTATATAGCATTTGTAGCGAATTTGGAGCAACTTTTGTTATATGTATATTTCGTTACCAGGGAGCCGAGAATCGTAGAAATATATACTTACACGTAATGAAACATTTTTATGATATTCTTGTTCCCCGCGCTCCAACCTGCTCGTAAATAGCATTTGAGGCGAATTTGGAGCAACTTTTGTTATATGTATATTTCGTGACCAGGGAGCTGAGAACCGGCGAAATATCGACTTAGGCGAAATGAAAAAATTTTGTGATCTTCTTGTTCCCCACACTCCAAACTGCTCGTATATAGCTTTTGCAGCGAATTTGGAGCAACTTTTGTTCAGAGTATATTTAGTGTCCAGGGAGCCGAGAATCGTCGAAATATCGACTTACACGAAATGAAAAATTTTTGTGATATTCTTGTTCCCCACACTCCAAACTTGTCGTATATAGCTTTTGCAACGAATTTGGAGCAACGTTTGTTAGGTTAATATATTTCGTGTCCAGGGAGCTGAGAATCCTCCAAAAATCGACTTACGCGAAATGAAAAATAATTGTGATATTCTTGTTCCCCACGCTCCAAACTACTCGTAAATAGCATTTGCAGCGAACTTGGAGCATCTTTTGTGATATGTATTTTTCGTGTCCAGGGAGCCGAGAATCGTCGAAATATCGACTTACACGAAATGAAAAATTTTTGTGATATTCTTGTTCCCCACACTCCAAACTTGTCGTATATAGCTTTTGCAACGAATTTGGAGCAACGTTTGTTAGGTTAATATATTTCGTGTCCAGGGAGCTGAGAATCCTCCAAAAATCGACTTACGCGAAATGAAAAATAATTGTGATATTCTTGTTCCCCACGCTCCAAACTACTCGTATATAGCATTTGCAGCGAACTTGGAGCAACTTTTGTTATATGTATTTTTCGTGTCCAGGGAGCCGAGAATCGTCGAAATATCGACTTACACGAAATGAAAAATTTTTGTGATATTCTTGTTCCCCACACTCCAAACTTGTCGTATATAGCTTTTGCAGCGAATTTGGAGAAACGTTTGTTAGGATAATATATTTCGTGTCCAGGGAGCTGAGGATCCTCGAAAAATCAAATTACGCGAAATGAAAAATGTTTGTGATATTCTTGTTCCCCACGCTCCAAACTGCTCGTAAATAGCATTTGCAGCGAATATGGAGCAACTATTGTTATATGTATATTTCGTGACCAGGGAGCCGAGAATCGTCGAAATATCGACATACACGTAATGAAACATTTTTATGATATTCTTGTTCCTCGCGCTCCAAACTGCTCGAAAATAGCATTTGAGGCGAATTTGGAGCAACGTTTGGTATATGTATATTTCGTGACCAGGGAGCTGAGAATCGTCGAAATATCGACTTACACGAAAAGAAATATTTTTGTGATATTCTTGTTTACCTTACTCCAAACTGGTCTTATATAGCTTTTGCAGCGAATTTGGAGCAACTTTTGTTATATGTATATTTCGCTATCAGGGAATCGAGAATCGTCGAAATATCGACTTACACGAAATGAAATATTTTTGTGATATTCTTGTTTACCTTACTCCAAACTGCTCTTATATAGCTTTTGCAGCGAATTTGGAGCAACTTTTGTTCCGAGTATATTTAGTGTCCAGGGAGCCGAGAATCGTCGAAATATCGACTTACACGAAATGAAAAATTTTTGTGATATTCTTGTTCCCCACACTCCAAACTTGTCGTATATAGCGTTTGCAGCGAATTCCGAGCAACGTTTGTTAGGATAATATACTTCGTGTCCAGGGAGCTGAGGATCCTCGAAAAATCAAATTACGGGAAATGAAAAATGTTTGTGATATTCTTGTTCCCCACGCTCCAAACTGCTCTAAAATAGCATTTGCAGCGAATATGGAGCAACTATTGTTATATGTATATTTCGTGACCAGGGAGACGAGAATCGTCGAAATATCAACTTACACGAAATGAAATATTTTTGTGATATTCTTGTTCCCCACGCTCCAAACTGCTCGTAAATAGCATTTGCAGCGAATATGGAGCAACTATTGTTATATGTATATTTCGTGACCAGGGAGCCGAGAATTTCCGAAATATCGACTTACACGTAATGAAACATTTTTTTGATATTCTTGTTCCCCGCGCTCCAAACTGCTCGAAAATAGCATTTGAGGCGAATTTGGAGCAACGTTTGGTATATGTATATTTCGTGACCAGGGAGCTGAGAATCATCGAAATATCGACTTACACGAAATGAAATATTTTTGTGATATTCTTGTTTACCTTACTCCAAACTGCTCTTACATAGCTTTTGCAGCGAATTTGGAGCAACTTTTGTTCAGAGTTTATTTAGTGTCCAGGGAGCCGAGAATCGTGGAAATATCGACTTACACGAAATGAAAATTTTTTGTGATATATTTGTTCCCCACACTCCAAACTTCTCGTATATAGCTTTTGCAGCGAATTTGGAGCGTTTGTTAGGATAATATATTTCGTGTCCAGGGAGCTGAGAATCCTCGAAATATCGACTTACGCGAAATGAAAAATGTTTGTAATATTCTTGTTCCCCACGCTCCAAACTGCTCGTATATAGCATTTGCAGCGAATTTGGAGCAACTCTTGTTATATGTATTTTTCGTATCCAGGGAGCCGAGAATCGTCGAAATAGCAACTTACACGAAATGAAATATTTTTGTGATATTCTTGTTCCCCACGCCCCAAACTGCTCGTAAATAGCATTTGCAGCGAATTTGGAGCAACTTTTGTAATATGTATATTTCGTTATCAGGGAGCCGAGAATCGTCGAAATATCGACTTACACGAAATGAAATATTTTTGTGATTATCTTGTTTACCTTACTCCAAACTGCTCTTATATAGCCTTTGCAGCGAATTTGGAGCAACTTTTATTCACAGTATATTTAGTGTCCAGGCAGCTGAGAATCGTCGTAAAATCGACTTACACGTAATGAAACATTTTTATGATATTTTTGTTCCCCACGCTCCAAACTGCTCGTATTTGCAGCGAATTTGGACCAACTTTTGTGATATATATTTTCGTGTCCAGGGAGCCGAGAACCGGCGAAATATCGACTTAGGTGAAATGAAAAAATTTTGTGATATTCTTGTTCCCCACACTCCAAACTGCACGTATATAGCTTTTGCAGCGAATTTGGAGCAACTTTTGTTAGGTTAATATATTTCGTGTCCAGGGAGCTGAGAATCCTCCAAAAATCGACTTACGCGAAATAAAAAATGTTTGTGATATTCTTGTTCCCCACGCTCCAAACTGCTCGTAAATAGCATTTGCAGCGAATATGGAGCAACTATTGTTATATGTATATTTCGTGACCAGGGAGCCGAGAATCGTCGAAATATCAACTTACACGAAATCATATATTTTAGTGATATTCTTGTTCCCCACGCTTCAAACTGCTCGTAAATAGCATTTGCAGCAAATTTGGAGCAACTTTTGTTATATGTATATTTCGTTACCAGGGAGTCGAGAATCGTCGAAATATCGACATACACGTAATGAAACATTTTTATGATATTCTTGTTCCCCGCGCTCCAAACTGCTCGAAAATAGCATTTGAGGCGAATTTGGAGCAACGTTTGGTATATGTATATTTCGTGACCAGGGAGCTGAGAATCGTCGAAATATCGACTTACACGAAATGAAATATTTTTGTGATATTCTTGTTTACCTTACTCCAAACTGCTCTTATGTAGCTTTTGCAGCGAATTTGGAGCAACTTTTGTTGAGAGTATATTTAGTGTCCAGGGAGCCGAGATTCGTGTAAATATCGACTGACACGAAATGAAAATTTTTTGTGATATTCTTGTTCCCCACACTCCAAACTTCTCGTATATAGCTTTTGCAGCGAATTTGGAGCGTTTGTTAGGATAATATATTTCGTGTCCAGGGAGCTGAGAATCCTCGAAAAATCGACTTACGCGAAATGAAAAATGTTTGTAATATTCTTGTTCCCCACGCTGCAAACTGCTCGTATATAGCATTTGCAGGGAATTTGGAGCAACTTTTGTTATATGTATATTTCGTGTCCAGGGAGCCGAGAATCGTCGAAATATCAACTTACACGTAATGAAACATTTTTATGTTATTCTTGTTCCCCGCGCTCCAAACTGCTCGAAAATAGTATTTGAGGCGAATTTGGAGCGTTTGTTAGGATAATATATTTCGCTTCCAGGGAGCTGAGAATCCTCGAAAAATCGAATTACGCGAAATGAAAAATTTTTGTGATATTCCTGTTTCCCACGCTCCAAACTGCTCGTAAATAGCATTTGTAGCGAATTTGGAGCAACTTTTGTTATATGTATATTTCGTTACCAGGGAGCCGAGAATCGTAGAAATATCGACTTACACGTAATGAAACATTTTTATGATATTCTTGTTCCCCGCGCTCCAACCTGCTCGTAAATACCATTTGAGGCGAATTTGGAGCAACTTTTGTTATATGTATATTTCGTGACCAGGGAGCTGAGAACCGGCGAAATAACGACTTAGGCGAAATGAAAAAATTTTGTGATATTCTTGTTCCCCACACTCCAAACTGCTCGTATATAGCTTTTGCAGCGAATTTGGAGCGACTTTATTTATATGTATTTTTCGTGTCCAGGGAGCCGAGAATCGTCGAAATATCAACTTACACGAAATGAAATATTTTTGTGATATTCTTGTTCCCCTCTCTCCAAACTGCTCGTACATAGCATTTGCAGCGAATTTGGAGCAACTTTTGGTATATGTATATTTCGTGACCAGGGAGCCGAGAATTGTCGCAATATCGACTTACACGTAATGAAACATTTTTATGTTATTCTTGTTCCCCGCGCTCCAAACTGCTCGAAAATAGCATTTGAGGCGAATTTGGAGCGTTTGTTAGGATAATATATTTCGTGTCCAGGGAGCTGAGACACCTCGAAAAATCGACTTACGCGAAATGAAAAATTTTTGTAATATTCTTGTTCCGCACGCTCCAAACTGCTCGTATATAGCATTTGCAGCGAATTTGGAGCAACTTTTGTTAGGATAATATATTTCGTGTCCAGGGAGCTGAGAATCCTCGAAAAATCGAATTACGCGAAATGAAAAATTTTTGTAATATTCTTGTTCCGCACGCTCCAAACTGCTCGTATATAGCATTTGCAGCGAATTTGCAGCAACTTTTGTTAGGATAATATATTTCGTGTCCAGGGAGCTGAGACACCTCGAAAAATCGACTTACGCGAAATGAAAAATTTTTGTAATATTCTTGTTCCGCACGCTCCAAACTGCTCGTATATAGCACTTGCAGCGAATTTGGAGCAACTTTTGTTAGGATAATATATTTCGTGTCCAGGGAGCTGAGAATCCTCGAAAAATCGAATTACGCGAAATGAAATATTTTTGTGATATTCCTGTTTCCCACGCTCCAAACTACTCGTATATAGCATTTGCAGCGAATTTGGAGCGACTTTATTTATATGTATTTTTCGTGTCCAGGGAGCCGAGAATCGTCGAAATATCAACTTACACGAAATGAAATATTTTTGTGATATTCTTGTCCCCCTCTCTCCAAACTGCTCGTACATAGCATTTGCAGCGAATTTGGAGCAACTTTTGGTATATGTATATTTCGTGACCATGGAGCCGAGAATTGTCGCAATATCGACTTACACGTAATGAAACATTTTTATGTTATTCTTGTTCCCCGCGCTCCAAACTGCTCGAAAATAGCATTTGAAGCGAATTTGGAGCGTTTGTTAGGATAATATATTTCGTGTCCAGGGAGCTGAGACACATCGAAAAATCGACTTACGCGAAATGAAAAATTTTTGTAATATTCTTGTTCCGCACGCTCCAAACTGCTCGTATATAGCATTTGCAGCGAATTTGGAGCAACTTTTGTTAGGATAATATATTTCGTGTCCAGGGAGCTGAGAATCCTCGAAAAATCGAATTACGCGAAATGAAAAATTTTTGTAATATTCTTGTTCCGCACGCTCCAAACTGCTCGTATATAGCATTTGCAGCTAATTTGGAGCAACTTTTGTTAGGATAATATATTTCGTGTCCAGGGAGCTGAGACACCTCGAAAAATCGACTTACGCGAAATGAAAAATTTTTGTAATATTCTTGTTCCGCACGCTCCAAACTGCTCGTATATAGCATTTGCAGCGAATTTGGAGCAACTTTTGTTAGGATAATATATTTCGTGTCCAGGGAGCTGAGAATCCTCGAAAAATCGAATTACGCGAAATGAAATATTTTTGTGATATTCCTGTTTCCCACGCTCCAAGCTGCTCGTATATAGCTTTTGCAGCGAATTTGGAGCGTTTGTTAGGATAATATATTTCGTGTCCAGGGAGCTGAGAATCCTCGAAAAATCGACTTACGCGAAATGAAAAATGTTTGTAATATTCTTGTTCCCCTCTCTCCAAACTGCTCGTACATAGCATTTGCAGCGAATTTGGAGCAACTTTTGGTATATGTATATTTCGTGACCAGGGAGCCGAGAACTGTCGCAATATCGACTTACACGTAATGAAACATTTTTATGTTATTCTTGTTCCCCGCGCTCCAAACTGCTCGAAAATAGCATTTGAGGCGAATTTGGAGCGTTTGTTAGGATAATATATTTCGTGTCCAGGGGGCTGAGACACATCGAAAAATCGACTTACGCGAAATGAAAAATTTTTGTAATATTCTTGTTCCGCACGCTCCAAACTGCTCGTATATAGCATTTGCAGCGAATTTGGAGCAACTTTTGTTAGGATAATATATTTCGTGTCCAGGGAGCTGAGAATCCTCGAAAAATCGAATTACGCGAAATGAAAAATTTTTGTAATATTCTTGTTCCGCACGCTCCAAACTGCTCGTATATAGCATTTGCAGCGAATTTGGAGCAACTTTTGTTAGGATAATATATTTTGTGTCCAGGGAGCTGATACACCTCGAAAAATCGACTTACGCGAAATGAAAAATTTTTGTAATATTCTTGTTCCGCACGCTCCAAACTGCTCGTATATAGCATTTGCAGCGAATTTGGAGCAACTTTTGTTAGGATAATATATTTCGTGTCCAGGGAGCTGAGAATCCTCGAAAAATCGAATTACGCGAAATGAAATATTTTTGTGATATTCCTGTTTCCCACGCTCCAAGCTGCTCGTATATAGCTTTTGCAGGGAATTTGGAGCGTTTGTTAGGATAATATATTTCGTGTCCAGGGAGCTGAGAATCCTCGAAAAATCGACTTACGCGAAATGAAAAATGTTTGTAATATTCTTGTTCCCCACGCTGCAAACTGCTCGTATATAGCATTTGTAGCGAATTTGGAGCAACTTTTGTTATATGTATATTTCGTTACCAGGGAGCCGAGAATCGTAGAAATATCGACTTACACGTAATGAAACATTTTTATGATATTCTTGTTCCCCGCGCTCCAACCTGCTCGTAAATAGCATTTGAGGCGAATTTGGAGCAACTTTTGTTATATGTATATTTCGTGACCAGGGAGCTGAGAACCGGCGAAATATCGACTTAGGCGAAATGAAAAAATTTTGTGATCTTCTTGTTCCCCACACTCCAAACTGCTCGTATATAGCTTTTGCAGCGAATTTGGAGCAACTTTTGTTCAGAGTATATTTAGTGTCCAGGGAGCCGAGAATCGTCGAAATATCGACTTACACGAAATGAAAAATTTTTGTGATATTCTTGTTCCCCACACTCCAAACTTGTCGTATATAGCTTTTGCAACGAATTTGGAGCAACGTTTGTTAGGTTAATATATTTCGTGTCCAGGGAGCTGAGAATCCTCCAAAAATCGACTTACGCGAAATGAAAAATAATTGTGATATTCTTGTTCCCCACGCTCCAAACTACTCGTATATAGCATTTGCAGCGAACTTGGAGCAACTTTTGTGATATGTATTTTTCGTGTCCAGGGAGCCGAGAATCGTCGAAATATCGACTTACACGAAATGAAAAATTTTTGTGATATTCTGGTTCCCCACACTCCAAACTTGTCGTATATAGCTTTTGCAACGAATTTGGAGCAACGTTTGTTAGGTTAATATATTTCGTGTCCAGGGAGCTGAGAATCCTCCAAAAATCGACTTACGCGAAATGAAAAATAATTGTGATATTCTTGTTCCCCACGCTCCAAACTACTCGTATATAGCATTTGCAGCGAACTTGGAGCAACTTTTGTTATATGTATTTTTCGTGTCCAGGGAGCCGAGAATCGTCGAAATATCGACTTACACGAAATGAAAAATTTTTGTGATATTCTTGTTCCCCACACTCCAAACTTGTCGTATATAGCTTTTGCAGCGAATTTGGAGAAACGTTTGTTAGGATAATATATTTCGTGTCCAGGGAGCTGAGGATCCTCGAAAAATCAAATTACGCGAAATGAAAAATGTTTGTGATATTCTTGTTCCCCACGCTCCAAACTGCTCGTAAATAGCATTTGCAGCGAATATGGAGCAACTATTGTTATATGTATATTTCGTGACCAGGGAGCCGAGAATCGTCGAAATATCGACATACACGTAATGAAACATTTTTATGATATTCTTGTTCCTCGCGCTCCAAACTGCTCGAAAATAGCATTTGAGGCGAATTTGGAGCAACGTTTGGTATATGTATATTTCGTGACCAGGGAGCTGAGAATCGTCGAAATATCGACTCACACGAAAAGAAATATTTTTGTGATATTCTTGTTTACCTTACTCCAAACTGGTCTTATATAGCTTTTGCAGCGAATTTGGAGCAACTTTTGTTATATGTATATTTCGCTATCAGGGAATCGAGAATCGTCGAAATATCGACTTACACGAAATGAAATATTTTTGTGATATTCTTGTTTACCTTACTCCAAACTGCTCTTATATAGCTTTTGCAGCGAATTTGGAGCAACTTTTGTTCCGAGTATATTTAGTGTCCAGGGAGCCGAGAATCGTCGAAATATCGACTTACACGAAATGAAAAATTTTTGTGATATTCTTGTTCCCCACACTCCAAACTTGTCGTATATAGCGTTTGCAGCGAATTCCGAGCAACGTTTGTTAGGATAATATATTTCGTGTCCAGGGAGCTGAGGATCCTCGAAAAATCAAATTACGGGAAATGAAAAATGTTTGTGATATTCTTGTTCCCCACGCTCCAAACTGCTCTAAAATAGCATTTGCAGCGAATATGGAGCAACTATTGTTATATGTATATTTCGTGACCAGGGAGACGAGAATCGTCGAAATATCAACTTACACGAAATGAAATATTTTTGTGATATTCTTGTTCCCCACGCTCCAAACTGCTCGTAAATAGCATTTGCAGCGAATATGGAGCAACTATTGTTATATGTATATTTCGTGACCAGGGAGCCGAGAATTTCCGAAATATCGACTTACACGTAATGAAACATTTTTTTGATATTCTTGTTCCCCGCGCTCCAAACTGCTCGAAAATAGCATTTGAGGCGAATTTGGAGCAACGTTTGGTATATGTATATTTCGTGACCAGGGAGCTGAGAATCATCGAAATATCGACTTACACGAAATGAAATATTTTTGTGATATTCTTGTTTACCTTACTCCAAACTGCTCTTACATAGCTTTTGCAGCGAATTTGGAGCAACTTTTGTTCAGAGTTTATTTAGTGTCCAGGGAGCCGAGAATCGTGGAAATATCGACTTACACGAAATGAAAATTTTTTGTGATATATTTGTTCCCCACACTCCAAACTTCTCGTATATAGCTTTTGCAGCGAATTTGGAGCGTTTGTTAGGATAATATATTTCGTGTCCAGGGAGCTGAGAATCCTCGAAATATCGACTTACGCGAAATGAAAAATGTTTGTAATATTCTTGTTCCCCACGCTCCAAACTGCTCGTATATAGCATTTGCAGCGAATTTGGAGCAACTCTTGTTATATGTATTTTTCGTATCCAGGGAGCCGAGAATCGTCGAAATAGCAACTTACACGAAATGAAATATTTTTGTGATATTCTTGTTCCCCACGCCCCAAACTGCTCGTAAATAGCATTTGCAGCGAATTTGGAGCAACTTTTGTAATATGTATATTTCGTTATCAGGGAGCTGAGAATCGTCGAAATATCGACTTACACGAAATGAAATATTTTTGTGATTATCTTGTTTACCTTACTCCAAACTGCTCTTATATAGCCTTTGCAGCGAATTTGGAGCAACTTTTATTCACAGTATATTTAGTGTCCAGGCAGCTGAGAATCGTCGTAAAATCGACTTACACGTAATGAAACATTTTTATGATATTTTTGTTCCCCACGCTCCAAACTGCTCGTATTTGCAGCGAATTTGGACCAACTTTTGTGATATATATTTTCGTGTCCAGGGAGCCGAGAACCGGCGAAATATCGACTTAGGTGAAATGAAAAAATTTTGTGATATTCTTGTTCCCCACACTCCAAACTGCACGTATATAGCTTTTGCAGCGAATTTGGAGCAACTTTTGTTAGGTTAATATATTTCGTGTCCAGGGAGCTGAGAATCCTCCAAAAATCGACTTACGCGAAATAAAAAATGTTTGTGATATTCTTGTTCCCCACGCTCCAAGCTGCTCGTAAATAGCATTTGCAGCGAATATGGAGCAACTATTGTTATATGTATATTTCGTGACCAGGGAGCCGAGAATCGTCGAAATATCAACTTACACGAAATCATATATTTTAGTGATATTCTTGTTCCCCACGCTTCAAACTGCTCGTAAATAGCATTTGCAGCAAATTTGGAGCAACTTTTGTTATATGTATATTTCGTTACCAGGGAGTCGAGAATCGTCGGAATATCGACATACACGTAATGAAACATTTTTATGATATTCTTGTTCCCCGCGCTCCAAACTGCTCGAAAATAGCATTTGAGGCGAATTTGGAGCAACGTTTGGTATATGTATATTTCGTGACCAGGGAGCTGAGAATCGTCGAAATATCGACTTACACGAAATGAAATATTTTTGTGATATTCTTGTTTACCTTACTCCAAACTGCTCTTATGTAGCTTTTGCAGCGAATTTGGAGCAACTTTTGTTGAGAGTATATTTAGTGTCCAGGGAGCCGAGATTCGTGTAAATATCGACTGACACGAAATGAAAAATTTTTGTGATATTCTTGTTCCCCACACTCCAAACTTCTCGTATATAGCTTTTGCAGCGAATTTGGAGCGTTTGTTAGGATAATATATTTCGTGTCCAGGGAGCTGAGAATCCTCGAAAAATCGACTTACGCGAAATGAAAAATGTTTGTAATATTCTTGTTCCCCACGCTGCAAACTGCTCGTATATAGCATTTGCAGGGAATTTGGAGCAACTTTTGTTATATGTATTTTTCGTGTCCAGGGAGCCGAGAATCGTCGAAATATCAACTTACACTAAATGAAATATTTTTGTGATATTCTTGTTCCCCACGCTCCAAGCTGCTCGTAAATAGCATTTGCAGCGAATTTGGAGCAACTTTTGGTATATGTATATTTCGTGACCAGGGAGCCGAGAATTGTCGAAATATCGACTTACACGTAATGAAACATTTTTATGTTATTCTTGTTCCCCGCGCTCCAAACTGCTCGAAAATAGTATTTGAGGCGAATTTGGAGCGTTTGTTAGGATAATATATTTCGCTTCCAGGGAGCTGAGAATCCTCGAAAAATCGAATTACGCGAAATGAAAAATTTTTGTGATATTCCTGTTTCCCACGCTCCAAACTGCTCGTAAATAGCATTTGTAGCGAATTTGGAGCAACTTTTGTTATATGTATATTTCGTTACCAGGGAGCCGAGAATCGTAGAAATATCGACTTACACGTAATGAAACATTTTTATGATATTCTTGTTCCCCGCGCTCCAACCTGCTCGTAAATACCATTTGAGGCGAATTTGGAGCAACTTTTGTTATATGTATATTTCGTGACCAGGGAGCTGAGAACCGGCGAAATAACGACTTAGGCGAAATGAAAAAATTTTGTGATATTCTTGTTCCCCACACTCCAAACTGCTCGTATATAGCTTTTGCAGCGAATTTGGAGCGACTTTATTTATATGTATTTTTCGTGTCCAGGGAGCCGAGAATCGTCGAAATATCAACTTACACGAAATGAAATATTTTTGTGATATTCTTGTTCCCCTCTCTCCAAACTGCTCGTACATAGCATTTGCAGCGAATTTGGAGCAACTTTTGGTATATGTATATTTCGTGACCAGGGAGCCGAGAATTGTCGCAATATCGACTTACACGTAATGAAACATTTTTATGTTATTCTTGTTCCCCGCGCTCCAAACTGCTCGAAAATAGCATTTGAGGCGAATTTGGAGCGTTTGTTAGGATAATATATTTCGTGTCCAGGGAGCTGAGACACCTCGAAAAATCGACTTACGCGAAATGAAAAATTTTTGTAATATTCTTGTTCCGCACGCTCCAAACTGCTCGTATATAGCATTTGCAGCGAATTTGGAGCAACTTTTGTTAGGATAATATATTTCGTGTCCAGGGAGCTGAGAATCCTCGAAAAATCGAATTACGCGAAATGAAAAATTTTTGTAATATTCTTGTTCCGCACGCTCCAAACTGCTCGTATATAGCATTTGCAGCGAATTTGGAGCAACTTTTGTTAGGATAATATATTTTGTGTCCAGGGAGCTGATACACCTCGAAAAATCGACTTACGCGAAATGAAAAATTTTTGTAATATTCTTGTTCCGCACGCTCCAAACTGCTCGTATATAGCATTTGCAGCGAATTTGGAGCAACTTTTGTTAGGATAATATATTTCGTGTCCAGGGAGCTGAGAATCCTCGAAAAATCGAATTACGCGAAATGAAATATTTTTGTGATATTCCTGTTTCCCACGCTCCAAGCTGCTCGTATATAGCTTTTGCAGGGAATTTGGAGCGTTTGTTAGGATAATATATTTCGTGTCCAGGGAGCTGAGAATCCTCGAAAAATCGACTTACGCGAAATGAAAAATGTTTGTAATATTCTTGTTCCCCACGCTGCAAACTGCTCGTATATAGCATTTGTAGCGAATTTGGAGCAACTTTTGTTATATGTATATTTCGTTACCAGGGAGCCGAGAATCGTAGAAATATCGACTTACACGTAATGAAACATTTTTATGATATTCTTGTTCCCCGCGCTCCAACCTGCTCGTAAATAGCATTTGAGGCGAATTTGGAGCAACTTTTGTTATATGTATATTTCGTGACCAGGGAGCTGAGAACCGGCGAAATATCGACTTAGGCGAAATGAAAAAATTTTGTGATCTTCTTGTTCCCCACACTCCAAACTGCTCGTATATAGCTTTTGCAGCGAATTTGGAGCAACTTTTGTTCAGAGTATATTTAGTGTCCAGGGAGCCGAGAATCGTCGAAATATCGACTTACACGAAATGAAAAATTTTTGTGATATTCTTGTTCCCCACACTCCAAACTTGTCGTATATAGCTTTTGCAACGAATTTGGAGCAACGTTTGTTAGGTTAATATATTTCGTGTCCAGGGAGCTGAGAATCCTCCAAAAATCGACTTACGCGAAATGAAAAATAATTGTGATATTCTTGTTCCCCACGCTCCAAACTACTCGTATATAGCATTTGCAGCGAACTTGGAGCAACTTTTGTGATATGTATTTTTCGTGTCCAGGGAGCCGAGAATCGTCGAAATATCGACTTACACGAAATGAAAAATTTTTGTGATATTCTGGTTCCCCACACTCCAAACTTGTCGTATATAGCTTTTGCAACGAATTTGGAGCAACGTTTGTTAGGTTAATATATTTCGTGTCCAGGGAGCTGAGAATCCTCCAAAAATCGACTTACGCGAAATGAAAAATAATTGTGATATTCTTGTTCCCCACGCTCCAAACTACTCGTATATAGCATTTGCAGCGAACTTGGAGCAACTTTTGTTATATGTATTTTTCGTGTCCAGGGAGCCGAGAATCGTCGAAATATCGACTTACTCGAAATGAAAAATTTTTGTGATATTCTTGTTCCCCACACTCCAAACTTGTCGTATATAGCTTTTGCAGCGAATTTGGAGAAACGTTTGTTAGGATAATATATTTCGTGTCCAGGGAGCTGAGGATCCTCGAAAAATCAAATTACGCGAAATGAAAAATGTTTGTGATATTCTTGTTCCCCACGCTCCAAACTGCTCGTAAATAGCATTTGCAGCGAATATGGAGCAACTATTGTTATATGTATATTTCGTGACCAGGGAGCCGAGAATCGTCGAAATATCGACATACACGTAATGAAACATTTTTATGATATTCTTGTTCCTCGCGCTCCAAACTGCTCGAAAATAGCATTTGAGGCGAATTTGGAGCAACGTTTGGTATATGTATATTTCGTGACCAGGGAGCTGAGAATCGTCGAAATATCGACTCACACGAAAAGAAATATTTTTGTGATATTCTTGTTTACCTTACTCCAAACTGGTCTTATATAGCTTTTGCAGCGAATTTGGAGCAACTTTTGTTATATGTATATTTCGCTATCAGGGAATCGAGAATCGTCGAAATATCGACTTACACGAAATGAAATATTTTTGTGATATTCTTGTTTACCTTACTCCAAACTGCTCTTATATAGCTTTTGCAGCGAATTTGGAGCAACTTTTGTTCCGAGTATATTTAGTGTCCAGGGAGCCGAGAATCGTCGAAATATCGACTTACACGAAATGAAAAATTTTTGTGATATTCTTGTTCCCCACACTCCAAACTTGTCGTATATAGCGTTTGCAGCGAATTCCGAGCAACGTTTGTTAGGATAATATATTTCGTGTCCAGGGAGCTGAGGATCCTCGAAAAATCAAATTACGGGAAATGAAAAATGTTTGTGATATTCTTGTTCCCCACGCTCCAAACTGCTCTAAAATAGCATTTGCAGCGAATATGGAGCAACTATTGTTATATGTATATTTCGTGACCAGGGAGACGAGAATCGTCGAAATATCAACTTACACGAAATGAAATATTTTTGTGATATTCTTGTTCCCCACGCTCCAAACTGCTCGTAAATAGCATTTGCAGCGAATATGGAGCAACTATTGTTATATGTATATTTCGTGACCAGGGAGCCGAGAATTTCCGAAATATCGACTTACACGTAATGAAACATTTTTTTGATATTCTTGTTCCCCGCGCTCCAAACTGCTCGAAAATAGCATTTGAGGCGAATTTGGAGCAACGTTTGGTATATGTATATTTCGTGACCAGGGAGCTGAGAATCATCGAAATATCGACTTACACGAAATGAAATATTTTTGTGATATTCTTGTTTACCTTACTCCAAACTGCTCTTACATAGCTTTTGCAGCGAATTTGGAGCAACTTTTGTTCAGAGTTTATTTAGTGTCCAGGGAGCCGAGAATCGTGGAAATATCGACTTACACGAAATGAAAATTTTTTGTGATATATTTGTTCCCCACACTCCAAACTTCTCGTATATAGCTTTTGCAGCGAATTTGGAGCGTTTGTTAGGATAATATATTTCGTGTCCAGGGAGCTGAGAATCCTCGAAATATCGACTTACGCGAAATGAAAAATGTTTGTAATATTCTTGTTCCCCACGCTCCAAACTGCTCGTATATAGCATTTGCAGCGAATTTGGAGCAACTCTTGTTATATGTATTTTTCGTATCCAGGGAGCCGAGAATCGTCGAAATAGCAACTTACACGAAATGAAATATTTTTGTGATATTCTTGTTCCCCACGCCCCAAACTGCTCGTAAATAGCATTTGCAGCGAATTTGGAGCAACTTTTGTAATATGTATATTTCGTTATCAGGGAGCTGAGAATCGTCGAAATATCGACTTACACGAAATGAAATATTTTTGTGATTATCTTGTTTACCTTACTCCAAACTGCTCTTATATAGCCTTTGCAGCGAATTTGGAGCAACTTTTATTCACAGTATATTTAGTGTCCAGGCAGCTGAGAATCGTCGTAAAATCGACTTACACGTAATGAAACATTTTTATGATATTTTTGTTCCCCACGCTCCAAACTGCTCGTATTTGCAGCGAATTTGGACCAACTTTTGTGATATATATTTTCGTGTCCAGGGAGCCGAGAACCGGCGAAATATCGACTTAGGTGAAATGAAAAAATTTTGTGATATTCTTGTTCCCCACACTCCAAACTGCACGTATATAGCTTTTGCAGCGAATTTGGAGCAACTTTTGTTAGGTTAATATATTTCGTGTCCAGGGAGCTGAGAATCCTCCAAAAATCGACTTACGCGAAATAAAAAATGTTTGTGATATTCTTGTTCCCCACGCTCCAAACTGCTCGTAAATAGCATTTGCAGCGAATATGGAGCAACTATTGTTATATGTATATTTCGTGACCAGGGAGCCGAGAATCGTCGAAATATCAACTTACACGAAATCATATATTTTAGTGATATTCTTGTTCCCCACGCTTCAAACTGCTCGTAAATAGCATTTGCAGCAAATTTGGAGCAACTTTTGTTATATGTATATTTCGTTACCAGGGAGTCGAGAATCGTCGGAATATCGACATACACGTAATGAAACATTTTTATGATATTCTTGTTCCCCGCGCTCCAAACTGCTCGAAAATAGCATTTGAGGCGAATTTGGAGCAACGTTTGGTATATGTATATTTCGTGACCAGGGAGCTGAGAATCGTCGAAATATCGACTTACACGAAATGAAATATTTTTGTGATATTCTTGTTTACCTTACTCCAAACTGCTCTTATGTAGCTTTTGCAGCGAATTTGGAGCAACTTTTGTTGAGAGTATATTTAGTGTCCAGGGAGCCGAGATTCGTGTAAATATCGACTGACACGAAATGAAAAATTTTTGTGATATTCTTGTTCCCCACACTCCAAACTTCTCGTATATAGCTTTTGCAGCGAATTTGGAGCGTTTGTTAGGATAATATATTTCGTGTCCAGGGAGCTGAGAATCCTCGAAAAATCGACTTACGCGAAATGAAAAATGTTTGTAATATTCTTGTTCCCCACGCTGCAAACTGCTCGTATATAGCATTTGCAGGGAATTTGGAGCAACTTTTGTTATATGTATTTTTCGTGTCCAGGGAGCCGAGAATCGTCGAAATATCAACTTACACTAAATGAAATATTTTTGTGATATTCTTGTTCCCCACGCTCCAAGCTGCTCGTAAATAGCATTTGCAGCGAATTTGGAGCAACTTTTGGTATATGTATATTTCGTGACCAGGGAGCCGAGAATTGTCGAAATATCGACTTACACGTAATGAAACATTTTTATGTTATTCTTGTTCCCCGCGCTCCAAACTGCTCGAAAATAGTATTTGAGGCGAATTTGGAGCGTTTGTTAGGATAATATATTTCGCTTCCAGGGAGCTGAGAATCCTCGAAAAATCGAATTACGCGAAATGAAAAATTTTTGTGATATTCCTGTTTCCCACGCTCCAAACTGCTCGTAAATAGCATTTGTAGCGAATTTGGAGCAACTTTTGTTATATGTATATTTCGTTACCAGGGAGCCGAGAATCGTAGAAATATCGACTTACACGTAATGAAACATTTTTATGATATTCTTGTTCCCCGCGCTCCAACCTGCTCGTAAATACCATTTGAGGCGAATTTGGAGCAACTTTTGTTATATGTATATTTCGTGACCAGGGAGCTGAGAACCGGCGAAATAACGACTTAGGCGAAATGAAAAAATTTTGTGATATTCTTGTTCCCCACACTCCAAACTGCTCGTATATAGCTTTTGCAGCGAATTTGGAGCGACTTTATTTATATGTATTTTTCGTGTCCAGGGAGCCGAGAATCGTCGAAATATCAACTTACACGAAATGAAATATTTTTGTGATATTCTTGTTCCCCTCTCTCCAAACTGCTCGTACATAGCATTTGCAGCGAATTTGGAGCAACTTTTGGTATATGTATATTTCGTGACCAGGGAGCCGAGAATTGTCGCAATATCGACTTACACGTAATGAAACATTTTTATGTTATTCTTGTTCCCCGCGCTCCAAACTGCTCGAAAATAGCATTTGAGGCGAATTTGGAGCGTTTGTTAGGATAATATATTTCGTGTCCAGGGAGCTGAGACACCTCGAAAAATCGACTTACGCGAAATGAAAAATTTTTGTAATATTCTTGTTCCGCACGCTCCAAACTGCTCGTATATAGCATTTGCAGCGAATTTGGAGCAACTTTTGTTAGGATAATATATTTCGTGTCCAGGGAGCTGAGAATCCTCGAAAAATCGAATTACGCGAAATGAAAAATTTTTGTAATATTCTTGTTCCGCACGCTCCAAACTGCTCGTATATAGCATTTGCAGCGAATTTGCAGCAACTTTTGTTAGGATAATATATTTCGTGTCCAGGGAGCTGAGACACCTCGAAAAATCGACTTACGCGAAATGAAAAATTTTTGTAATATTCTTGTTCCGCACGCTCCAAACTGCTCGTATATAGCACTTGCAGCGAATTTGGAGCAACTTTTGTTAGGATAATATATTTCGTGTCCAGGGAGCTGAGAATCCTCGAAAAATCGAATTACGCGAAATGAAATATTTTTGTGATATTCCTGTTTCCCACGCTCCAAACTACTCGTATATAGCATTTGCAGCGAATTTGGAGCGACTTTATTTATATGTATTTTTCGTGTCCAGGGAGCCGAGAATCGTCGAAATATCAACTTACACGAAATGAAATATTTTTGTGATATTCTTGTCCCCCTCTCTCCAAACTGCTCGTACATAGCATTTGCAGCGAATTTGGAGCAACTTTTGGTATATGTATATTTCGTGACCATGGAGCCGAGAATTGTCGCAATATCGACTTACACGTAATGAAACATTTTTATGTTATTCTTGTTCCCCGCGCTCCAAACTGCTCGAAAATAGCATTTGAAGCGAATTTGGAGCGTTTGTTAGGATAATATATTTCGTGTCCAGGGAGCTGAGACACATCGAAAAATCGACTTACGCGAAATGAAAAATTTTTGTAATATTCTTGTTCCGCACGCTCCAAACTGCTCGTATATAGCATTTGCAGCGAATTTGGAGCAACTTTTGTTAGGATAATATATTTCGTGTCCAGGGAGCTGAGAATCCTCGAAAAATCGAATTACGCGAAATGAAAAATTTTTGTAATATTCTTGTTCCGCACGCTCCAAACTGCTCGTATATAGCATTTGCAGCTAATTTGGAGCAACTTTTGTTAGGATAATATATTTCGTGTCCAGGGAGCTGAGACACCTCGAAAAATCGACTTACGCGAAATGAAAAATTTTTGTAATATTCTTGTTCCGCACGCTCCAAACTGCTCGTATATAGCATTTGCAGCGAATTTGGAGCAACTTTTGTTAGGATAATATATTTCGTGTCCAGGGAGCTGAGAATCCTCGAAAAATCGAATTACGCGAAATGAAATATTTTTGTGATATTCCTGTTTCCCACGCTCCAAGCTGCTCGTATATAGCTTTTGCAGCGAATTTGGAGCGTTTGTTAGGATAATATATTTCGTGTCCAGGGAGCTGAGAATCCTCGAAAAATCGACTTACGCGAAATGAAAAATGTTTGTAATATTCTTGTTCCCCTCTCTCCAAACTGCTCGTACATAGCATTTGCAGCGAATTTGGAGCAACTTTTGGTATATGTATATTTCGTGACCAGGGAGCCGAGAACTGTCGCAATATCGACTTACACGTAATGAAACATTTTTATGTTATTCTTGTTCCCCGCGCTCCAAACTGCTCGAAAATAGCATTTGAGGCGAATTTGGAGCGTTTGTTAGGATAATATATTTCGTGTCCAGGGGGCTGAGACACATCGAAAAATCGACTTACGCGAAATGAAAAATTTTTGTAATATTCTTGTTCCGCACGCTCCAAACTGCTCGTATATAGCATTTGCAGCGAATTTGGAGCAACTTTTGTTAGGATAATATATTTCGTGTCCAGGGAGCTGAGAATCCTCGAAAAATCGAATTACGCGAAATGAAAAATTTTTGTAATATTCTTGTTCCGCACGCTCCAAACTGCTCGTATATAGCATTTGCAGCGAATTTGGAGCAACTTTTGTTAGGATAATATATTTTGTGTCCAGGGAGCTGATACACCTCGAAAAATCGACTTACGCGAAATGAAAAATTTTTGTAATATTCTTGTTCCGCACGCTCCAAACTGCTCGTATATAGCATTTGCAGCGAATTTGGAGCAACTTTTGTTAGGATAATATATTTCGTGTCCAGGGAGCTGAGAATCCTCGAAAAATCGAATTACGCGAAATGAAATATTTTTGTGATATTCCTGTTTCCCACGCTCCAAGCTGCTCGTATATAGCTTTTGCAGGGAATTTGGAGCGTTTGTTAGGATAATATATTTCGTGTCCAGGGAGCTGAGAATCCTCGAAAAATCGACTTACGCGAAATGAAAAATGTTTGTAATATTCTTGTTCCCCACGCTGCAAACTGCTCGTATATAGCATTTGTAGCGAATTTGGAGCAACTTTTGTTATATGTATATTTCGTTACCAGGGAGCCGAGAATCGTAGAAATATCGACTTACACGTAATGAAACATTTTTATGATATTCTTGTTCCCCGCGCTCCAACCTGCTCGTAAATAGCATTTGAGGCGAATTTGGAGCAACTTTTGTTATATGTATATTTCGTGACCAGGGAGCTGAGAACCGGCGAAATATCGACTTAGGCGAAATGAAATATTTTTGTGATATTCTTGTTCCCCTCTCTCCAAACTGCTCGTACATAGCATTTGCAGCGAATTTGGAGCAACTTTTGGTATATGTATATTTCGTGACCAGGGAGCCGAGAATTGTCGCAATATCGACTTACACGTAATGAAACATTTTTATGTTATTCTTGTTCCCCGCGCTCCAAACTGCTCGAAAATAGCATTTGAGGCGAATTTGGAGCAACTTTTGTTAGGATAATATATTTCGTGTCCAGGGAGCTGAGAATCCTCGAAAAATCGAATTACGCGAAATGAAAAATTTTTGTAATATTCTTGTTCCGCACGCTCCAAACTGCTCGTATATAGCATTTGCAGCGAATTTGCAGCAACTTTTGTTAGGATAATATATTTCGTGTCCAGGGAGCTGAGACACCTCGAAAAATCGACTTACGCGAAATGAAAAATTTTTGTAATATTCTTGTTCCGCACGCTCCAAACTGCTCGTATATAGCATTTGCAGCGAATTTGGAGCAACTTTTGTTAGGATAATATATTTCGTGTCCAGGGAGCTGAGAATCCTCGAAAAATCGAATTACGCGAAATGAAATATTTTTGTGATATTCCTGTTTCCCACGCTCCAAACTACTCGTATATAGCATTTGCAGCGAATTTGGAGCGACTTTATTTATATGTATTTTTCGTGTCCAGGGAGCCGAGAATCGTCGAAATATCGACTTACACGTAATGAAACATTTTTATGATATTCTTGTTCCCCGCGCTCCAACCTGCTCGTAAATAGCATTTGAGGCGAATTTGGAGCAACTTTTGTTATATGTATATTTCGTGACCAGAGAGCTGAGAACCGGCGAAATATCGACTTAGGCGAAATGAAAAAATTTTGTGATCTTCTTGTTCCCCACACTCCAAACTGCTCGTATATAGCTTTTGCAGCGAATTTGGAGCAACTTTTGTTCAGAGTATATTTAGTGTCCAGGGAGCCGAGAATCGTCGAAATATCGACTTACACGAAATGAAAAATTTTTGTGATATTCTTGTTCCCCACACTCCAAACTTGTCGTATATAGCTTTTGCAACGAATTTGGAGCAACGTTTGTTAGGTTAATATATTTCGTGTCCAGGGAGCTGAGAATCCTCCAAAAATCGACTTACGCGAAATGAAAAATAATTGTGATATTCTTGTTCACCACGCTCCAAACTACTCGTATATAGCATTTGCAGCGAACTTGGAGCAACTTTTGTGATATGTATTTTTCGTGTCCAGGGAGCCGAGAATCGTCGAAATATCGACTTACACGAAATGAAAAATTTTTGTGATATTCTGGTTCCCCACACTCCAAACTTGTCGTATATAGCTTTTGCAACGAATTTGGAGCAACGTTTGTTAGGTTAATATATTTCGTGTCCAGGGAGCTGAGAATCCTCCAAAAATCGACTTACGCGAAATGAAAAATAATTGTGATATTCTTGTTCCCCACGCTCCAAACTACTCGTATATAGCATTTGCAGCGAACTTGGAGCAACTTTTGTTATATGTATTTTTCGTGTCCAGGGAGCCGAGAATCGTCGAAATATCGACTTACACGAAATGAAAAATTTTTGTGATATTCTTGTTCCCCACACTCCAAACTTGTCGTATATTGCTTTTGCAGCGAATTTGGAGAAACGTTTGTTAGGATAATATATTTCGTGTCCAGGGAGCTGAGGATCCTCGAAAAATCAAATTACGCGAAATGAAAAATGTTTGTGATATTCTTGTTCCCCACGCTCCAAACTGCTCGTAAATAGCATTTGCAGCGAATATGGAGCAACTATTGTTATATGTATATTTCGTGACCAGGGAGCCGAGAATCGTCGAAATATCGACATACACGTAATGAAACATTTTTATGATATTCTTGTTCCTCGCGCTCCAAACTGCTCGAAAATAGCATTTGAGGCGAATTTGGAGCAACGTTTGGTATATGTATATTTCGTGACCAGGGAGCTGAGAATCGTCGAAATATCGACTCACACGAAAAGAAATATTTTTGTGATATTCTTGTTTACCTTACTCCAAACTGGTCTTATATAGCTTTTGCAGCGAATTTGGAGCAACTTTTGTTATATGTATATTTCGCTATCAGGGAATCGAGAATCGTCGAAATATCGACTTACACGAAATGAAATATTTTTGTGATATTCTTGTTTACCTTACTCCAAACTGCTCTTATATAGCTTTTGCAGCGAATTTGGAGCAACTTTTGTTCCGAGTATATTTAGTGTCCAGGGAGCCGAGAATCGTCGAAATATCGACTTACACGAAATGAAAAATTTTTGTGATATTCTTGTTCCCCACACTCCAAACTTGTCGTATATAGCGTTTGCAGCGAATTCCGAGCAACGTTTGTTAGGATAATATATTTCGTGTCCAGGGAGCTGAGGATCCTCGAAAAATCAAATTACGGGAAATGAAAAATGTTTGTGATATTCTTGTTCCCCACGCTCCAAACTGCTCTAAAATAGCATTTGCAGCGAATATGGAGCAACTATTGTTATATGTATATTTCGTGACCAGGGAGACGAGAATCGTCGAAATATCAACTTACACGAAATGAAATATTTTTGTGATATTCTTGTTCCCCACGCTCCAAACTGCTCGTAAATAGCATTTGCAGCGAATATGGAGCAACTATTGTTATATGTATATTTCGTGACCAGGGAGCCGAGAATTTCCGAAATATCGACTTACACGTAATGAAACATTTTTTTGATATTCTTGTTCCCCGCGCTCCAAACTGCTCGAAAATAGCATTTGAGGCGAATTTGGAGCAACGTTTGGTATATGTATATTTCGTGACCAGGGAGCTGAGAATCATCGAAATATCGACTTACACGAAATGAAATATTTTTGTGATATTCTTGTTTACCTTACTCCAAACTGCTCTTACATAGCTTTTGCAGCGAATTTGGAGCAACTTTTGTTCAGAGTTTATTTAGTGTCCAGGGAGCCGAGAATCGTGGAAATATCGACTTACACGAAATGAAAATTTTTTGTGATATATTTGTTCCCCACACTCCAAACTTCTCGTATATAGCTTTTGCAGCGAATTTGGAGCGTTTGTTAGGATAATATATTTCGTGTCCAGGGAGCTGAGAATCCTCGAAATATCGACTTACGCGAAATGAAAAATGTTTGTAATATTCTTGTTCCCCACGCTCCAAACTGCTCGTATATAGCATTTGCAGCGAATTTGGAGCAACTCTTGTTATATGTATTTTTCGTATCCAGGGAGCCGAGAATCGTCGAAATAGCAACTTACACGAAATGAAATATTTTTGTGATATTCTTGTTCCCCACGCCCCAAACTGCTCGTAAATAGCATTTGCAGCGAATTTGGAGCAACTTTTGTAATATGTATATTTCGTTATCAGGGAGCTGAGAATCGTCGAAATATCGACTTACACGAAATGAAATATTTTTGTGATTATCTTGTTTACCTTACTCCAAACTGCTCTTATATAGCCTTTGCAGCGAATTTGGAGCAACTTTTATTCACAGTATATTTAGTGTCCAGGCAGCTGAGAATCGTCGTAAAATCGACTTACACGTAATGAAACATTTTTATGATATTTTTGTTCCCCACGCTCCAAACTGCTCGTATTTGCAGCGAATTTGGACCAACTTTTGTGATATATATTTTCGTGTCCAGGGAGCCGAGAACCGGCGAAATATCGACTTAGGTGAAATGAAAAAATTTTGTGATATTCTTGTTCCCCACACTCCAAACTGCACGTATATAGCTTTTGCAGCGAATTTGGAGCAACTTTTGTTAGGTTAATATATTTCGTGTCCAGGGAGCTGAGAATCCTCCAAAAATCGACTTACGCGAAATAAAAAATGTTTGTGATATTCTTGTTCCCCACGCTCCAAACTGCTCGTAAATAGCATTTGCAGCGAATATGGAGCAACTATTGTTATATGTATATTTCGTGACCAGGGAGCCGAGAATCGTCGAAATATCAACTTACACGAAATCATATATTTTAGTGATATTCTTGTTCCCCACGCTTCAAACTGCTCGTAAATAGCATTTGCAGCAAATTTGGAGCAACTTTTGTTATATGTATATTTCGTTACCAGGGAGTCGAGAATCGTCGGAATATCGACATACACGTAATGAAACATTTTTATGATATTCTTGTTCCCCGCGCTCCAAACTGCTCGAAAATAGCATTTGAGGCGAATTTGGAGCAACGTTTGGTATATGTATATTTCGTGACCAGGGAGCTGAGAATCGTCGAAATATCGACTTACACGAAATGAAATATTTTTGTGATATTCTTGTTTACCTTACTCCAAACTGCTCTTATGTAGCTTTTGCAGCGAATTTGGAGCAACTTTTGTTGAGAGTATATTTAGTGTCCAGGGAGCCGAGATTCGTGTAAATATCGACTGACACGAAATGAAAAATGTTTGTGATATTCTTGTTCCCCACACTCCAAACTTCTCGTATATAGCTTTTGCAGCGAATTTGGAGCGTTTGTTAGGATAATATATTTCGTGTCCAGGGAGCTGAGAATCCTCGAAAAATCGACTTACGCGAAATGAAAAATGTTTGTAATATTCTTGTTCCCCACGCTGCAAACTGCTCGTATATAGCATTTGCAGGGAATTTGGAGCAACTTTTGTTATATGTATTTTTCGTGTCCAGGGAGCCGAGAATCGTCGAAATATCAACTTACACTAAATGAAATATTTTTGTGATATTCTTGTTCCCCACGCTCCAAGCTGCTCGTAAATAGCATTTGCAGCGAATTTGGAGCAACTTTTGGTATATGTATATTTCGTGACCAGGGAGCCGAGAATTGTCGAAATATCGACTTACACGTAATGAAACATTTTTATGTTATTCTTGTTCCCCGCGCTCCAAACTGCTCGAAAATAGTATTTGAGGCGAATTTGGAGCGTTTGTTAGGATAATATATTTCGCTTCCAGGGAGCTGAGAATCCTCGAAAAATCGAATTACGCGAAATGAAAAATTTTTGTGATATTCCTGTTTCCCACGCTCCAAACTGCTCGTAAATAGCATTTGTAGCGAATTTGGAGCAACTTTTGTTATATGTATATTTCGTTACCAGGGAGCCGAGAATCGTAGAAATATCGACTTACACGTAATGAAACATTTTTATGATATTCTTGTTCCCCGCGCTCCAACCTGCTCGTAAATACCATTTGAGGCGAATTTGGAGCAACTTTTGTTATATGTATATTTCGTGACCAGGGAGCTGAGAACCGGCGAAATAACGACTTAGGCGAAATGAAAAAATTTTGTGATATTCTTGTTCCCCACACTCCAAACTGCTCGTATATAGCTTTTGCAGCGAATTTGGAGCGACTTTATTTATATGTATTTTTCGTGTCCAGGGAGCCGAGAATCGTCGAAATATCAACTTACACGAAATGAAATATTTTTGTGATATTCTTGTTCCCCTCTCTCCAAACTGCTCGTACATAGCATTTGCAGCGAATTTGGAGCAACTTTTGGTATATGTATATTTCGTGACCAGGGAGACGAGAATTGTCGCAATATCGACTTACACGTAATGAAACATTTTTATGTTATTCTTGTTCCCCGCGCTCCAAACTGCTCGAAAATAGCATTTGAGGCGAATTTGGAGCGTTTGTTAGGATAATATATTTCGTGTCCAGGGAGCTGAGACACCTCGAAAAATCGACTTACGCGAAATGAAAAATTTTTGTAATATTCTTGTTCCGCACGCTCCAAACTGCTCGTATATAGCATTTGCAGCGAATTTGGAGCAACTTTTGTTAGGATAATATATTTCGTGTCCAGGGAGCTGAGAATCCTCGAAAAATCGAATTACGCGAAATGAAAAATTTTTGTAATATTCTTGTTCCGCACGCTCCAAACTGCTCGTATATAGCATTTGCAGCGAATTTGCAGCAACTTTTGTTAGGATAATATATTTCGTGTCCAGGGAGCTGAGACACCTCGAAAAATCGACTTACGCGAAATGAAAAATTTTTGTAATATTCTTGTTCCGCACGCTCCAAACTGCTCGTATATAGCACTTGCAGCGAATTTGGAGCAACTTTTGTTAGGATAATATATTTCGTGTCCAGGGAGCTGAGAATCCTCGAAAAATCGAATTACGCGAAATGAAATATTTTTGTGATATTCCTGTTTCCCACGCTCCAAACTACTCGTATATAGCATTTGCAGCGAATTTGGAGCGACTTTATTTATATGTATTTTTCGTGTCCAGGGAGCCGAGAATCGTCGAAATATCAACTTACACGAAATGAAATATTTTTGTGATATTCTTGTCCCCCTCTCTCCAAACTGCTCGTACATAGCATTTGCAGCGAATTTGGAGCAACTTTTGGTATATGTATATTTCGTGACCATGGAGCCGAGAATTGTCGCAATATCGACTTACACGTAATGAAACATTTTTATGTTATTCTTGTTCCCCGCGCTCCAAACTGCTCGAAAATAGCATTTGAAGCGAATTTGGAGCGTTTGTTAGGATAATATATTTCGTGTCCAGGGAGCTGAGACACATCGAAAAATCGACTTACGCGAAATGAAAAATTTTTGTAATATTCTTGTTCCGCACGCTCCAAACTGCTCGTATATAGCATTTGCAGCGAATTTGGAGCAACTTTTGTTAGGATAATATATTTCGTGTCCAGGGAGCTGAGAATCCTCGAAAAATCGAATTACGCGAAATGAAAAATTTTTGTAATATTCTTGTTCCGCACGCTCCAAACTGCTCGTATATAGCATTTGCAGCTAATTTGGAGCAACTTTTGTTAGGATAATATATTTCGTGTCCAGGGAGCTGAGACACCTCGAAAAATCGACTTACGCGAAATGAAAAATTTTTGTAATATTCTTGTTCCGCACGCTCCAAACTGCTCGTATATAGCATTTGCAGCGAATTTGGAGCAACTTTTGTTAGGATAATATATTTCGTGTCCAGGGAGCTGAGAATCCTCGAAAAATCGAATTACGCGAAATGAAATATTTTTGTGATATTCCTGTTTCCCACGCTCCAAGCTGCTCGTATATAGCTTTTGCAGCGAATTTGGAGCGTTTGTTAGGATAATATATTTCGTGTCCAGGGAGCTGAGAATCCTCGAAAAATCGACTTACGCGAAATGAAAAATGTTTGTAATATTCTTGTTCCCCTCTCTCCAAACTGCTCGTACATAGCATTTGCAGCGAATTTGGAGCAACTTTTGGTATATGTATATTTCGTGACCAGGGAGCCGAGAACTGTCGCAATATCGACTTACACGTAATGAAACATTTTTATGTTATTCTTGTTCCCCGCGCTCCAAACTGCTCGAAAATAGCATTTGAGGCGAATTTGGAGCGTTTGTTAGGATAATATATTTCGTGTCCAGGGGGCTGAGACACATCGAAAAATCGACTTACGCGAAATGAAAAATTTTTGTAATATTCTTGTTCCGCACGCTCCAAACTGCTCGTATATAGCATTTGCAGCGAATTTGGAGCAACTTTTGTTAGGATAATATATTTCGTGTCCAGGGAGCTGAGAATCCTCGAAAAATCGAATTACGCGAAATGAAAAATTTTTGTAATATTCTTGTTCCGCACGCTCCAAACTGCTCGTATATAGCATTTGCAGCGAATTTGGAGCAACTTTTGTTAGGATAATATATTTTGTGTCCAGGGAGCTGATACACCTCGAAAAATCGACTTACGCGAAATGAAAAATTTTTGTAATATTCTTGTTCCGCACGCTCCAAACTGCTCGTATATAGCATTTGCAGCGAATTTGGAGCAACTTTTGTTAGGATAATATATTTCGTGTCCAGGGAGCTGAGAATCCTCGAAAAATCGAATTACGCGAAATGAAATATTTTTGTGATATTCCTGTTTCCCACGCTCCAAGCTGCTCGTATATAGCTTTTGCAGGGAATTTGGAGCGTTTGTTAGGATAATATATTTCGTGTCCAGGGAGCTGAGAATCCTCGAAAAATCGACTTACGCGAAATGAAAAATGTTTGTAATATTCTTGTTCCCCACGCTGCAAACTGCTCGTATATAGCATTTGTAGCGAATTTGGAGCAACTTTTGTTATATGTATATTTCGTTACCAGGGAGCCGAGAATCGTAGAAATATCGACTTACACGTAATGAAACATTTTTATGATATTCTTGTTCCCCGCGCTCCAACCTGCTCGTAAATAGCATTTGAGGCGAATTTGGAGCAACTTTTGTTATATGTATATTTCGTGACCAGGGAGCTGAGAACCGGCGAAATATCGACTTAGGCGAAATGAAATATTTTTGTGATATTCTTGTTCCCCTCTCTCCAAACTGCTCGTACATAGCATTTGCAGCGAATTTGGAGCAACTTTTGGTATATGTATATTTCGTGACCAGGGAGCCGAGAATTGTCGCAATATCGACTTACACGTAATGAAACATTTTTATGTTATTCTTGTTCCCCGCGCTCCAAACTGCTCGAAAATAGCATTTGAGGCGAATTTGGAGCAACTTTTGTTAGGATAATATATTTCGTGTCCAGGGAGCTGAGAATCCTCGAAAAATCGAATTACGCGAAATGAAAAATTTTTGTAATATTCTTGTTCCGCACGCTCCAAACTGCTCGTATATAGCATTTGCAGCGAATTTGCAGCAACTTTTGTTAGGATAATATATTTCGTGTCCAGGGAGCTGAGACACCTCGAAAAATCGACTTACGCGAAATGAAAAATTTTTGTAATATTCTTGTTCCGCACGCTCCAAACTGCTCGTATATAGCATTTGCAGCGAATTTGGAGCAACTTTTGTTAGGATAATATATTTCGTGTCCAGGGAGCTGAGAATCCTCGAAAAATCGAATTACGCGAAATGAAATATTTTTGTGATATTCCTGTTTCCCACGCTCCAAACTACTCGTATATAGCATTTGCAGCGAATTTGGAGCGACTTTATTTATATGTATTTTTCGTGTCCAGGGAGCCGAGAATCGTCGAAATATCAACTTACACGAAATGAAAAATTTTTGTGATATTCTTGTTCCCCACACTCCAACCTGCTCGTAAATAGCATTTGAGGCGAATTTGGAGCAACTTTTGTTATATGTATATTTCGTGACCAGGGAGCTGAGAACCGGCGAAATATCGACTTAGGCGAAATGAAAAAATTTTGTGATCTTCTTGTTCCCCACACTCCAAACTGCTCGTATATAGCTTTTGCAGCGAATTTGGAGCAACTTTTGTTCAGAGTATATTTAGTGTCCAGGGAGCCGAGAATCGTCGAAATATCGACTTACACGAAATGAAAAATTTTTGTGATATTCTTGTTCCCCACACTCCAAACTTGTCGTATTTAGCTTTTGCAACGAATTTGGAGCAACGTTTGTTAGGTTAATATATTTCGTGTCCAGGGAGCTGAGAATCCTCCAAAAATCGACTTACGCGAAATGAAAAATAATTGTGATATTCTTGTTCCCCACGCTCCAAACTACTCGTATATAGCATTTGCAGCGAACTTGGAGCAACTTTTGTGATATGTATTTTTCGTGTCCAGGGAGCCGAGAATCGTCGAAATATCGACTTACACGAAATGAAAAATTTTTGTGATATTCTTGTTCCCCACACTCCAAACTTGTCGTATATAGCTTTTGCAGCGAATTTGGAGCAACGTTTGTTAGGATAATATATTCCGTGTCCAGGGAGCTGAGGATCCTCGAAAAATCAAATTACGCGAAATGAAAAATGTTTGTGATATTCTTGTTCCCCACGCTCCAAACTGCTCGTAAATAGCATTTGCAGCGAATATGGAGCAACTATTGTTATATGTATATTTCGTGACCAGGGAGCCGAGAATCGTCGAAATATCGACATACACGTAATGAAACATTTTTATGATATTCTTGTTCCCCGCGCTCCAAACTGCTCGAAAATAGCATTTGAGGCGAATTTGGAGCAACGTTTGGTATATGTATATTTCGTGACCAGGGAGCTGAGAATCGTCGAAATATCGACTTACACGAAAGAAATATTTTTGTGATATTCTTGTTTACCTTACTCCAAACTGCTCTTATATAGCTTTTGCAGCGAATTTGGAGCAACTTTTGTTATATGTATATTTCGCTATCAGGGAATCGAGAATCGTCGAAATATCGACTTACACGAAATGAAATATTTTTGTGATATTCTTGTTTACCTTACTCCAAACTGCTCTTATATAGCTTTTGCAGCGAATTTGGAGCAACTTTTGTTCCGAGTATATTTAGTGTCCAGGGAGCCGAGAATCGTCGAAATATCGACTTACACGAAATGAAAAATTTTTGTGATATTCTTGTTCCCCACACTCCAAACTTGTCGTATATAGCGTTTGCAGCGAATTTCGAGCAACGTTTGTTAGGATAATATATTTCGTGTCCAGGGAGCTGAGGATCCTCGAAAAATCAAATTACGGGAAATGAAAAATGTTTGTGATATTCTTGTTCCCCACGCTCCAAACTGCTCTAAAATAGCATTTGCAGCGAATATGGAGCAACTATTGTTATATGTATATTTCGTGACCAGGGAGACGAGAATCGTCGAAATATTAACTTACACGAAATGAAATATTTTTGTGATATTCTTGTTCCCCACGCTCCAAACTGCTCGTAAATAGCATTTGCAGCGAATATGGAGCAACTATTGTTATATGTATATTTCGTGACCAGGGAGCCGAGAATCGTCGAAATATCGACTTACACGTAATGAAACATTTTTTTGATATTCTTGTTCCCCGCGCTCCAAACTGCTCGAAAATAGCATTTGAGGCGAATTTGGAGCAACGTTTGGTATATATATATTTCGTGACCAGGGAGCTGAGAATCATCGAAATATCGACTTACACGAAATGAAATATTTTTGTGATATTCTTGTTTACCTTACTCCAAACTGCTCTTACATAGCTTTTGCAGCGAATTTGGAGCAACTATTGTTCAGAGTTTATTTAGTGTCCAGGGAGCCGAGAATCGTGGAAATATCGACTTACACGAAATGAAAAATTTTTGTGATATATTTGTTCCCCACACTCCAAACTTCTCGTATATAGCTTTTGCAGCGAATTTGGAGCGTTTGTTAGGATAATATATTTCGTGTCCAGGGAGCTGAGAATCCTCGAAATATCGACTTACGCGAAATGAAAAATGTTTGTAATATTCTTGTTCCCCACGCTCCAAACTGCTCGTATATAGCATTTGCAGCGAATTTGGAGCAACTCTTGTTATATGTATTTTTCGTATCCAGGGAGCCGAGAATCGTCGAAATAGCAACTTACACGAAATGAAATATTTTTGTGATATTCTTGTTCCCCACGCCCCAAACTGCTCGTAAATAGCATTTGCAGCGAATTTGGAGCAACTTTTGTTAGGATAATATATTTCGTGTCCAGGGAGCTGAGAATCCTCGAAAAATCGAATTACGCGAAATGAAATATTTTTGTGATATTCCTGTTTCCCACGCTCCAAGCTGCTCGTATATAGCTTTTGCAGGGAATTTGGAGCGTTTGTTAGGATAATATATTTCGTGTCCAGGGAGCTGAGAATCCTCGAAAAATCGACTTACGCGAAATGAAAAATGTTTGTAATATTCTTGTTCCCCACGCTGCAAACTGCTCGTATATAGCATTTGTAGCGAATTTGGAGCAACTTTTGTTATATGTATATTTCGTTACCAGGGAGCCGAGAATCGTAGAAATATCGACTTACACGTAATGAAACATTTTTATGATATTCTTGTTCCCCGCGCTCCAACCTGCTCGTAAATAGCATTTGAGGCGAATTTGGAGCAACTTTTGTTATATGTATATTTCGTGACCAGGGAGCTGAGAACCGGCGAAATATCGACTTAGGCGAAATGAAATATTTTTGTGATATTCTTGTTCCCCTCTCTCCAAACTGCTCGTACATAGCATTTGCAGCGAATTTGGAGCAACTTTTGGTATATGTATATTTCGTGACCAGGGAGCCGAGAATTGTCGCAATATCGACTTACACGTAATGAAACATTTTTATGTTATTCTTGTTCCCCGCGCTCCAAACTGCTCGAAAATAGCATTTGAGGCGAATTTGGAGCGTTTGTTAGGATAATATATTTCGTGTCCAGGGGGCTGAGACACATCGAAAAATCGACTTACGCGAAATGAAAAATTTTTGTAATATTCTTGTTCCGCACGCTCCAAACTGCTCGTATATAGCATTTGCAGCGAATTTGGAGCAACTTTTGTTAGGATAATATATTTCGTGTCCAGGGAGCTGAGAATCCTCGAAAAATCGAATTACGCGAAATGAAAAATTTTTGTAATATTCTTGTTCCGCACGCTCCAAACTGCTCGTATATAGCATTTGCAGCGAATTTGGAGCAACTTTTGTTAGGATAATATATTTTGTGTCCAGGGAGCTGATACACCTCGAAAAATCGACTTACGCGAAATGAAAAATTTTTGTAATATTCTTGTTCCGCACGCTCCAAACTGCTCGTATATAGCATTTGCAGCGAATTTGGAGCAACTTTTGTTAGGATAATATATTTCGTGTCCAGGGAGCTGAGAATCCTCGAAAAATCGAATTACGCGAAATGAAATATTTTTGTGATATTCCTGTTTCCCACGCTCCAAGCTGCTCGTATATAGCTTTTGCAGGGAATTTGGAGCGTTTGTTAGGATAATATATTTCGTGTCCAGGGAGCTGAGAATCCTCGAAAAATCGACTTACGCGAAATGAAAAATGTTTGTAATATTCTTGTTCCCCACGCTGCAAACTGCTCGTATATAGCATTTGTAGCGAATTTGGAGCAACTTTTGTTATATGTATATTTCGTTACCAGGGAGCCGAGAATCGTAGAAATATCGACTTACACGTAATGAAACATTTTTATGATATTCTTGTTCCCCGCGCTCCAACCTGCTCGTAAATAGCATTTGAGGCGAATTTGGAGCAACTTTTCTTATATGTATATTTCGTGACCAGGGAGCTGAGAACCGGCGAAATATCGACTTAGGCGAAATGAAATATTTTTGTGATATTCTTGTTCCCCTCTCTCCAAACTGCTCGTACATAGCATTTGCAGCGAATTTGGAGCAACTTTTGGTATATGTATATTTCGTGACCAGGGAGCCGAGAATTGTCGCAATATCGACTTACACGTAATGAAACATTTTTATGTTATTCTTGTTCCCCGCGCTCCAAACTGCTCGAAAATAGCATTTGAGGCGAATTTGGAGCAACTTTTGTTAGGATAATATATTTCGTGTCCAGGGAGCTGAGAATCCTCGAAAAATCGAATTACGCGAAATGAAAAATTTTTGTAATATTCTTGTTCCGCACGCTCCAAACTGCTCGTATATAGCATTTGCAGCGAATTTGGAGCAACTTTTGTTAGGATAATATATTTCGTGTCCAGGGAGCTGAGAATCCTCGAAAAATCGAATTACGCGAAATGAAATATTTTTGTGATATTCCTGTTTCCCACGCTCCAAACTACTCGTATATAGCATTTGCAGCGAATTTGGAGCGACTTTATTTATATGTATTTTTCGTGTCCAGGGAGCCGAGAATCGTCGAAATATCAACTTACACGAAATGAAATATTTTTGTGATATTCTTGTCCCCCTCTCTCCAAACTGCTCGTACATAGCATTTGCAGCGAATTTGGAGCAACTTTTGGTATATGTATATTTCGTGACCATGGAGCCGAGAATTGTCGCAATATCGACTTACACGTAATGAAACATTTTTATGTTATTCTTGTTCCCCGCGCTCCAAACTGCTCGAAAATAGCATTTGAAGCGAATTTGGAGCGTTTGTTAGGATAATATATTTCGTGTCCAGGGAGCTGAGACACATCGAAAAATCGACTTACGCGAAATGAAAAATTTTTGTAATATTCTTGTTCCGCACGCTCCAAACTGCTCGTATATAGCATTTGCAGCTAATTTGGAGCAACTTTTGTTAGGATAATATATTTCGTGTCCAGGGAGCTGAGAATCCTCGAAAAATCGAATTACGCGAAATGAAAAATTTTTGTAATATTCTTGTTCCGCACGCTCCAAACTGCTCGTATATAGCATTTGCAGCTAATTTGGAGCAACTTTTGTTAGGATAATATATTTCGTGTCCAGGGAGCTGAGACACCTCGAAAAATCGACTTACGCGAAATGAAAAATTTTTGTAATATTCTTGTTCCGCACGCTCCAAACTGCTCGTATATAGCATTTGCAGCGAATTTGGAGCAACTTTTGTTAGGATAATATATTTCGTGTCCAGGGAGCTGAGAATCCTCGAAAAATCGAATTACGCGAAATGAAATATTTTTGTGATATTCCTGTTTCCCACGCTCCAAGCTGCTCGTATATAGCTTTTGCAGCGAATTTGGAGCGTTTGTTAGGATAATATATTTCGTGTCCAGGGAGCTGAGAATCCTCGAAAAATCGACTTACGCGAAATGAAAAATGTTTGTAATATTCTTGTTCCCCTCTCTCCAAACTGCTCGTACATAGCATTTGCAGCGAATTTGGAGCAACTTTTGGTATATGTATATTTCGTGACCAGGGAGCCGAGAACTGTCGCAATATCGACTTACACGTAATGAAACATTTTTATGTTATTCTTGTTCCCCGCGCTCCAAACTGCTCGAAAATAGCATTTGAGGCGAATTTGGAGCGTTTGTTAGGATAATATATTTCGTGTCCAGGGGGCTGAGACACATCGAAAAATCGACTTACGCGAAATGAAAAATTTTTGTAATATTCTTGTTCCGCACGCTCCAAACTGCTCGTATATAGCATTTGCAGCGAATTTGGAGCAACTTTTGTTAGGATAATATATTTCGTGTCCAGGGAGCTGAGAATCCTCGAAAAATCGAATTACGCG
The DNA here is from genome assembly GCA_030762935.1 of Hymenopus coronatus. Lineage (NCBI taxonomy): Eukaryota > Metazoa > Arthropoda > Insecta > Mantodea > Hymenopodidae > Hymenopus > Hymenopus coronatus. The sequence goes on from CM060892.1 coordinate 164,077,226, forward strand.
AAATGAAAAATTTTTGTAATATTCTTGTTCCGCACGCTCCAAACTGCTCGTATATAGCATTTGCAGCGAATTTGGAGCAACTTTTGTTAGGATAATATATTTTGTGTCCAGGGAGCTGATACACCTCGAAAAATCGACTTACGCGAAATGAAAAATTTTTGTAATATTCTTGTTCCGCACGCTCCAAACTGCTCGTATATAGCATTTGCAGCGAATTTGGAGCAACTTTTGTTAGGATAATATATTTCGTGTCCAGGGAGCTGAGAATCCTCGAAAAATCGAATTACGCGAAATGAAATATTTTTGTGATATTCCTGTTTCCCACGCTCCAAGCTGCTCGTATATAGCTTTTGCAGGGAATTTGGAGCGTTTGTTAGGATAATATATTTCGTGTCCAGGGAGCTGAGAATCCTCGAAAAATCGACTTACGCGAAATGAAAAATGTTTGTAATATTCTTGTTCCCCACGCTGCAAACTGCTCGTATATAGCATTTGTAGCGAATTTGGAGCAACTTTTGTTATATGTATATTTCGTTACCAGGGAGCCGAGAATCGTAGAATTATCGACTTACACGTAATGAAACATTTTTATGATATTCTTGTTCCCCGCGCTCCAACCTGCTCGTAAATAGCATTTGAGGCGAATTTGGAGCAACTTTTGTTATATGTATATTTCGTGACCAGGGAGCTGAGAACCGGCGAAATATCGACTTAGGCGAAATGAAAAAATTTTGTGATCTTCTTGTTCCCCACACTCCAAACTGCTCGTATATAGCTTTTGCAGCGAATTTGGAGCAACTTTTGTTCAGAGTATATTTAGTGTCCAGGGAGCCGAGAATCGTCGAAATATCGACTTACACGAAATGAAAAATTTTTGTGATATTCTTGTTCCCCACACTCCAAACTTGTCGTATTTAGCTTTTGCAACGAATTTGGAGCAACGTTTGTTAGGTTAATATATTTCGTGTCCAGGGAGCTGAGAATCCTCCAAAAATCGACTTACGCGAAATGAAAAATAATTGTGATATTCTTGTTCCCCACGCTCCAAACTACTCGTATATAGCATTTGCAGCGAACTTGGAGCAACTTTTGTGATATGTATTTTTCGTGTCCAGGGAGCCGAGAATCGTCGAAATATCGACTTACACGAAATGAAAAATTTTTGTGATATTCTTGTTCCCCACACTCCAAACTTGTCGTATATAGCTTTTGCAGCGAATTTGGAGCAACGTTTGTTAGGATAATATATTCCGTGTCCAGGGAGCTGAGGATCCTCGAAAAATCAAATTACGCGAAATGAAAAATGTTTGTGATATTCTTGTTCCCCACGCTCCAAACTGCTCGTAAATAGCATTTGCAGCGAATATGGAGCAACTATTGTTATATGTATATTTCGTGACCAGGGAGCCGAGAATCGTCGAAATATCGACATACACGTAATGAAACATTTTTATGATATTCTTGTTCCCCGCGCTCCAAACTGCTCGAAAATAGCATTTGAGGCGAATTTGGAGCAACGTTTGGTATATGTATATTTCGTGACCAGGGAGCTGAGAATCGTCGAAATATCGACTTACACGAAAGAAATATTTTTGTGATATTCTTGTTTACCTTACTCCAAACTGCTCTTATATAGCTTTTGCAGCGAATTTGGAGCAACTTTTGTTATATGTATATTTCGCTATCAGGGAATCGAGAATCGTCGAAATATCGACTTACACGAAATGAAATATTTTTGTGATATTCTTGTTTACCTTACTCCAAACTGCTCTTATATAGCTTTTGCAGCGAATTTGGAGCAACTTTTGTTCCGAGTATATTTAGTGTCCAGGGAGCCGAGAATCGTCGAAATATCGACTTACACGAAATGAAAAATTTTTGTGATATTCTTGTTCCCCACACTCCAAACTTGTCGTATATAGCGTTTGCAGCGAATTTCGAGCAACGTTTGTTAGGATAATATATTTCGTGTCCAGGGAGCTGAGGATCCTCGAAAAATCAAATTACGGGAAATGAAAAATGTTTGTGATATTCTTGTTCCCCACGCTCCAAACTGCTCTAAAATAGCATTTGCAGCGAATATGGAGCAACTATTGTTATATGTATATTTCGTGACCAGGGAGACGAGAATCGTCGAAATATTAACTTACACGAAATGAAATATTTTTGTGATATTCTTGTTCCCCACGCTCCAAACTGCTCGTAAATAGCATTTGCAGCGAATATGGAGCAACTATTGTTATATGTATATTTCGTGACCAGGGAGCCGAGAATCGTCGAAATATCGACTTACACGCAATGAAACATTTTTTTGATATTCTTGTTCCCCGCGCTCCAAACTGCTCGAAAATAGCATTTGAGGCGAATTTGGAGCAACGTTTGGTATATATATATTTCGTGACCAGGGAGCTGAGAATCATCGAAATATCGACTTACACGAAATGAAATATTTTTGTGATATTCTTGTTTACCTTACTCCAAACTGCTCTTACATAGCTTTTGCAGCGAATTTGGAGCAACTATTGTTCAGAGTTTATTTAGTGTCCAGGGAGCCGAGAATCGTGGAAATATCGACTTACACGAAATGAAAAATTTTTGTGATATATTTGTTCCCCACACTCCAAACTTCTCGTATATAGCTTTTGCAGCGAATTTGGAGCGTTTGTTAGGATAATATATTTCGTGTCCAGGGAGCTGAGAATCCTCGAAATATCGACTTACGCGAAATGAAAAATGTTTGTAATATTCTTGTTCCCCACGCTCCAAACTGCTCGTATATAGCATTTGCAGCGAATTTGGAGCAACTCTTGTTATATGTATTTTTCGTATCCAGGGAGCCGAGAATCGTCGAAATAGCAACTTACACGAAATGAAATATTTTTGTGATATTCTTGTTCCCCACGCCCCAAACTGCTCGTAAATAGCATTTGCAGCGAATTTGGAGCAACTTTTGTTAGGATAATATATTTCGTGTCCAGGGAGCTGAGAATCCTCGAAAAATCGAATTACGCGAAATGAAATATTTTTGTGATATTCCTGTTTCCCACGCTCCAAGCTGCTCGTATATAGCTTTTGCAGGGAATTTGGAGCGTTTGTTAGGATAATATATTTCGTGTCCAGGGAGCTGAGAATCCTCGAAAAATCGACTTACGCGAAATGAAAAATGTTTGTAATATTCTTGTTCCCCACGCTGCAAACTGCTCGTATATAGCATTTGTAGCGAATTTGGAGCAACTTTTGTTATATGTATATTTCGTTACCAGGGAGCCGAGAATCGTAGAAATATCGACTTACACGTAATGAAACATTTTTATGATATTCTTGTTCCCCGCGCTCCAACCTGCTCGTAAATAGCATTTGAGGCGAATTTGGAGCAACTTTTGTTATATGTATATTTCGTGACCAGGGAGCTGAGAACCGGCGAAATATCGACTTAGGCGAAATGAAATATTTTTGTGATATTCTTGTTCCCCTCTCTCCAAACTGCTCGTACATAGCATTTGCAGCGAATTTGGAGCAACTTTTGGTATATGTATATTTCGTGACCAGGGAGCCGAGAATTGTCGCAATATCGACTTACACGTAATGAAACATTTTTATGTTATTCTTGTTCCCCGCGCTCCAAACTGCTCGAAAATAGCATTTGAGGCGAATTTGGAGCGTTTGTTAGGATAATATATTTCGTGTCCAGGGAGCTGAGACACCTCGAAAAATCGACTTACGCGAAATGAAAAATTTTTGTAATATTCTTGTTCCGCACGCTCCAAACTGCTCGTATATAGCATTTGCAGCGAATTTGGAGCAACTTTTGTTAGGATAATATATTTCGTGTCCAGGGAGCTGAGAATCCTCGAAAAATCGAATTACGCGAAATGAAAAATTTTTGTAATATTCTTGTTCCGCACGCTCCAAACTGCTCGTATATAGCATTTGCAGCGAATTTGCAGCAACTTTTGTTAGGATAATATATTTCGTCTCCAGGGAGCTGAGACACCTCGAAAAATCGACTTACGCGAAATGAAAAATTTTTGTAATATTCTTGTTCCGCACGCTCCAAACTGCTCGTATATAGCACTTGCAGCGAATTTGGAGCAACTTTTGTTAGGATAATATATTTCGTGTCCAGGGAGCTGAGAATCCTCGAAAAATCGAATTACGCGAAATGAAATATTTTTGTGATATTCCTGTTTCCCACGCTCCAAACTACTCGTATATAGCATTTGCAGCGAATTTGGAGCGACTTTATTTATATGTATTTTTCGTGTCCAGGGAGCCGAGAATCGTCGAAATATCAACTTACACGAAATGAAATATTTTTGTGATATTCTTGTCCCCCTCTCTCCAAACTGCTCGTACATAGCATTTGCAGCGAATTTGGAGCAACTTTTGGTATATGTATATTTCGTGACCATGGAGCCGAGAATTGTCGCAATATCGACTTACACGTAATGAAACATTTTTATGTTATTCTTGTTCCCCGCGCTCCAAACTGCTCGAAAATAGCATTTGAAGCGAATTTGGAGGGTTTGTTAGGATAATATATTTCGTGTCCAGGGAGCTGAGACACATCGAAAAATCGACTTACGCGAAATGAAAAATTTTTGTAATATTCTTGTTCCGCACGCTCCAAACTGCTCGTATATAGCATTTGCAGCGAATTTGGAGCAACTTTTGTTAGGATAATATATTTCGTGTCCAGGGAGCTGAGAATCCTCGAAAAATCGAATTACGCGAAATGAAAAATTTTTGTAATATTCTTGTTCCGCACGCTCCAAACTGCTCGTATATAGCATTTGCAGCTAATTTGGAGCAACTTTTGTTAGGATAATATATTTCGTGTCCAGGGAGCTGAGACACCTCGAAAAATCGACTTACGCGAAATGAAAAATTTTTGTAATATTCTTGTTCCGCACGCTCCAAACTGCTCGTATATAGCATTTGCAGCGAATTTGGAGCAACTTTTGTTAGGATAATATATTTCGTGTCCAGGGAGCTGAGAATCCTCGAAAAATCGAATTACGCGAAATGAAATATTTTTGTGATATTCCTGTTTCCCACGCTCCAAGCTGCTCGTATATAGCTTTTGCAGCGAATTTGGAGCGTTTGTTAGGATAATATATTTCGTGTCCAGGGAGCTGAGAATCCTCGAAAAATCGACTTACGCGAAATGAAAAATGTTTGTAATATTCTTGTTCCCCTCTCTCCAAACTGCTCGTACATAGCATTTGCAGCGAATTTGGAGCAACTTTTGGTATATGTATATTTCGTGACCAGGGAGCCGAGAACTGTCTCAATATCGACTTACACGTAATGAAACATTTTTATGTTATTCTTGTTCCCCGCGCTCCAAACTGCTCGAAAATAGCATTTGAGGCGAATTTGGAGCGTTTGTTAGGATAATATATTTCGTGTCCAGGGGGCTGAGACACATCGAAAAATCGACTTACGCGAAATGAAAATTTTTTGTAATATTCTTGTTCCGCACGCTCCAAACTGCTCGTATATAGCATTTGCAGCGAATTTGGAGCAACTTTTGTTAGGATAATATATTTCGTGTCCAGGGAGCTGAGAATCCTCGAAAAATCGAATTACGCGAAATGAAAAATTTTTGTAATATTCTTGTTCCGCACGCTCCAAACTGCTCGTATATAGCATTTGCAGCGAATTTGGAGCAACTTTTGTTAGGATAATATATTTTGTGTCCAGGGAGCTGATACACCTCGAAAAATCGACTTACGCGAAATGAAAAATTTTTGTAATATTCTTGTTCCGCACGCTCCAAACTGCTCGTATATAGCATTTGCAGCGAATTTGGAGCAACTTTTGTTAGGATAATATATTTCGTGTCCAGGGAGCTGAGAATCCTCGAAAAATCGAATTACGCGAAATGAAATATTTTTGTGATATTCCTGTTTCCCACGCTCCAAGCTGCTCGTATATAGCTTTTGCAGGGAATTTGGAGCGTTTGTTAGGATAATATATTTCGTGTCCAGGGAGCTGAGAATCCTCGAAAAATCGACTTACGCGAAATGAAAAATGTTTGTAATATTCTTGTTCCCCACGCTGCAAACTGCTCGTATATAGCATTTGTAGCGAATTTGGAGCAACTTTTGTTATATGTATATTTCGTTACCAGGGAGCCGAGAATCGTAGAAATATCGACTTACACGTAATGAAACATTTTTATGATATTCTTGTTCCCCGCGCTCCAACCTGCTCGTAAATAGCATTTGAGGCGAATTTGGAGCAACTTTTGTTATATGTATATTTCGTGACCAGGGAGCTGAGAACCGGCGAAATATCGACTTAGGCGAAATGAAAAAATTTTGTGATCTTCTTGTTCCCCACACTCCAAACTGCTCGTATATAGCTTTTGCAGCGAATTTGGAGCAACTTTTGTTCAGAGTATATTTAGTGTCCAGGGAGCCGAGAATCGTCGAAATATCGACTTACACGAAATGAAAAATTTTTGTGATATTCTTGTTCCCCACACTCCAAACTTGTCGTATATAGCTTTTGCAACGAATTTGGAGCAACGTTTGTTAGGTTAATATATTTCGTGTCCAGGGAGCTGAGAATCCTCCAAAAATCGACTTACGCGAAATGAAAAATAATTGTGATATTCTTGTTCCCCACGCTCCAAACTACTCGTATATAGCATTTGCAGCGAACTTGGAGCAACTTTTGTGATATGTATTTTTCGTGTCCAGGGAGCCGAGAATCGTCGAAATATCGACTTACACGAAATGAAAAATTTTTGTGATATTCTTGTTCCCCACACTCCAAACTTGTCGTATATAGCTTTTGCAGCGAATTTGGAGCAACGTTTGTTAGGATAATATATTCCGTGTCCAGGGAGCTGAGGATCCTCGAAAAATCAAATTACGCGAAATGAAAAATGTTTGTGATATTCTTGTTCCCCACGCTCCAAACTGCTCGTAAATAGCATTTGCAGCGAATATGGAGCAACTATTGTTATATGTATATTTCGTGACCAGGGAGCCGAGAATCGTCGAAATATCGACATACACGTAATGAAACATTTTTATGATATTCTTGTTCCCCGCGCTCCAAACTGCTCGAAAATAGCATTTGAGGCGAATTTGGAGCAACGTTTGGTATATGTATATTTCGTGACCAGGGAGCTGAGAATCGTCGAAATATCGACTTACACGAAAGAAATATTTTTGTGATATTCTTGTTTACCTTACTCCAAACTGCTCTTATATAGCTTTTGCAGCGAATTTGGAGCAACTTTTGTTATATGTATATTTCGCTATCAGGGAATCGAGAATCGTCGAAATATCGACTTACACGAAATGAAATATTTTTGTGATATTCTTGTTTACCTTACTCCAAACTGCTCTTATATAGCTTTTGCAGCGAATTTGGAGCAACTTTTGTTCCGAGTATATTTAGTGTCCAGGGAGCCGAGAATCGTCGAAATATCGACTTACACGAAATGAAAAATTTTTGTGATATTCTTGTTCCCCACACTCCAAACTTGTCGTATATAGCGTTTGCAGCGAATTTCGAGCAACGTTTGTTAGGATAATATATTTCGTGTCCAGGGAGCTGAGGATCCTCGAAAAATCAAATTACGGGAAATGAAAAATGTTTGTGATATTCTTGTTCCCCACGCTCCAAACTGCTCTAAAATAGCATTTGCAGCGAATATGGAGCAACTATTGTTATATGTATATTTCGTGACCAGGGAGACGAGAATCGTCGAAATATTAACTTACACGAAATGAAATATTTTTGTGATATTCTTGTTCCCCACGCTCCAAACTGCTCGTAAATAGCATTTGCAGCGAATATGGAGCAACTATTGTTATATGTATATTTCGTGACCAGGGAGCCGAGAATCGTCCAAATATCGACTTACACGTAATGAAACATTTTTTTGATATTCTTGTTCCCCGCGCTCCAAACTGCTCGAAAATAGCATTTGAGGCGAATTTGGAGCAACGTTTGGTATATGTATATTTCGTGACCAGGGAGCTGAGAATCATCGAAATATCGACTTACACGAAATGAAATATTTTTGTGATATTCTTGTTTACCTTACTCCAAACTGCTCTTACATAGCTTTTGCAGCGAATTTGGAGCAACTATTGTTCAGAGTTTATTTAGTGTCCAGGGAGCCGAGAATCGTGGAAATATCGACTTACACGAAATGAAAAATTTTTGTGATATATTTGTTCCCCACACTCCAAACTTCTCGTATATAGCTTTTGCAGCGAATTTGGAGCGTTTGTTAGGATAATATATTTCGTGTCCAGGGAGCTGAGAATCCTCGAAATATCGACTTACGCGAAATGAAAAATGTTTGTAATATTCTTGTTCCCCACGCTCCAAACTGCTCGTATATAGCATTTGCAGCGAATTTGGAGCAACTCTTGTTATATGTATTTTTCGTATCCAGGGAGCCGAGAATCGTCGAAATAGCAACTTACACGAAATGAAATATTTTTGTGATATTCTTGTTCCCCACGCCCCAAACTGCTCGTAAATAGCATTTGCAGCGAATTTGGAGCAACTTTTGTAATATGTATATTTCGTTATCAGGGAGCCGAGAATCGTCGAAATATCGACTTACACGAAATGGAATATTTTTGTGATTATCTTGTTTACCTTACTCCAAACTGCTCTTATATAGCTTTTGCAGCGAATTTGGAGCAACTTTTATTCAGTGTATATTTAGTGTCCAGGCAGCTGAGAATCGTCGTAAAATCGACTTACACGTAATGAAACATTTTTATGATATTCTTGTTCCCCACGCTCCAAACTGCTCGTATTTGCAGCGAATTTGGACCAACTTTTGTGATATATATTTTCGTGTCCAGGGAGCCGAGAACCGGCGAAATATCGACTTAGGCGAAATGAAAAAATTTTGTGATATTCTTGTTCCCCACACTCCAAACTGCACGTATATAGCTTTTGCAGCGAATTTGGAGCAACTTTTGTTCAGAGTATATTTAGTGTCCAGGGAGCCGAGAATCGTCGAAATATCGACTTACACGAAATGAAAAATTTTTGTGATATTCTTGTTCCCCACACTCCAAACTTGTCGTATATAGCTTTTGCAACGAATTTGGAGCAACGTTTGTTAGGTTAATATATTTCGTGTCCAGGGAGCTGAGAATCCTCCAAAAATCGACTTACGCGAAATGAAAAATAATTGTGATATTCTTGTTCCCCACGCTCCAAACTACTCGTATATAGCATTTGCAGCGAACTTGGAGCAACTTTTGTTATATGTATTTTTCGTGTCCAGGGAGCCGAGAATCGTCGAAATATCGACTTACACGAAATGAAAAATTTTTGTGATATTCTTGTTCCCCACACTCCAAACTTGTCGTATATAGCTTTTGCAGCGAATTTGGAGCAACGTTTGTTAGGATAATATATTTCGTGTCCAGGGAGCTGAGGATCCTCGAAAAATCAAATTACGCGAAATGAAAAGTGTTTGTGATATTCTTGTTCCCCACGCTCCAAACTGCTCGTAAATAGCATTTGCAGCGAATATGGAGCAACTATTGTTATATGTATATTTCGTGAACAGGGAGCCGAGAATCGTCGAAATATCGACATACACGTAATGAAACATTTTTATGATATTCTTGTTCCCCGCGCTCCAAACTGCTCGAAAATAGCATTTGAGGCGAATTTGGAGCAACGTTTGGTATATGTATATTTCGTGACCAGGGAGCTGAGAATCGTCGAAATATCGACTTACACGAAAAGAAATATTTTTGTGATATTCTTGTTTACCTTACTCCAAACTGCTCTTATATAGCTTTTGCAGCGAATTTGGAGCAACTTTTGTTATATGTATATTTCGCTATCAGGGAATCGAGAATCGTCGAAATATCGACTTACACGAAATGAAATATTTTTGTGATATTCTTGTTTACCTTACTCCAAACTGCTCTTATATAGCTTTTGCAGCGAATTTGGAGCAACTTTTGTTCCGAGTATATTTAGTGTCCAGGGAGCCGAGAATCGTCGAAATATCGACTTACACGAAATGAAAAATTTTTGTGATATTCTTGTTCCCCACACTCCAAACTTGTCGTATATAGCGTTTGCAGCGAATTTCGAGCAACGTTTGTTAGGATAATATATTTCGTGTCCAGGGAGCTGAGGATCCTCGAAAAATCAAATTACGGGAAATGAAAAATGTTTGTGATATTCTTGTTCCCCACGCTCCAAACTGCTCTAAAATAGCATTTGCAGCGAATATGGAGCAACTATTGTTATATGTATATTTCGTGACCAGGGAGCCGAGAATCGTCGAAATATCGACTTACACGAAATGAAATATTTTTGTGATATTCTTGTTTACCTTACTCCAAACTGCTCTTATATAGCTTTTGCAGCGAATTTGGAACAACTTTTGTTGAGAGTATATTTAGTGTCCAGGGAGCCGAGATTCGTGTAAATATCGACTGACACGAAATGAAAAATTTTTGTGATATTCTTGTTCCCCACACTCCAAACTTCTCGTATATAGCTTTTGCAGCGAATTTGGAGCGTTTGTTAGTATAATATATTTCGTGTCCAGGGAGCTGAGAATCCTCGAAAAATCGACTTACGCGAAATGAAAAATGTTTGTAATATTCTTGTTCCCCACGCTCCAAACTGCTCGTATATAGCATTTGCAGCGAATTTGGAGCAACTTGTGTTATATGTATTTTTCGTGTCCAGGGAGCCGAGAATCGTCGAAATATCGACTAACTTGAAATGAAATATTTTTGTGATATTCTTGTTCCCCACGCTCCAAACTGCTCTTGTATAGCTTTTGCAGCGAATTTGGAGCAACTTTTGTTCAGAGTATATTTAGTGTCCAGGGAGCCGAGAATCGTCGAAATATCAACTTACACGAAATGAAATATTTTTGTGATATTCTTGTTCCCCACACTCCAATCTTCTCGTATATAGCTTTTGCAGCGAATTTGGAACGTTTGTTAGGATAATATATTTCGTGTCCTGGGAACTGAGAATCCTCGAAAAATCGACTTACGCGAAATGAAAAATGTTTGTAATATTCTTGTTCCCCACGCTCCAAACTGCTCGTATATAGCATTTGCAGGGAATTTGGAGCAACTTATGTTATATATATTTTTCGTGTCCAGGGAGCCGAGAATCGTCGAAATATCAACTTACACGAAATGAAATATTTTTGTGATATTCTTGTTCCCCACGCTCCAAACTGCTCGTAAATAGCATTTGCAGCAAATTTGGAGCAACTTTTGTTATATGTATATTTCGTGACCAGGGAGCCGAGAATTGTCGAAATATCGACTTACACGTAATGAAACATGTTTATGATATTCTTGTTCCCCGCGCTCCAAACTGCTCGAAAATAGCATTTGAGGCGAATTTGGAGCAACGTTTGGTATATGTATATTTCGTGACCAGGGAGCTGAGAATCGTCGAAATATCGACTTACACGAAATGAAATATTTTTGTGAAATTCTTGTTTACCTTACTCCAAACTGGTCTTATATAGCTTTTGCAGCGAATTTGGAGCAACTTTTGTTCAGAGTATATTTAGTGTCCAGGGAGCCGAGAATCGTCGAAATATCAACTTACACGAAATGAAACATTTTTGTGATATTCTTGTTCCCCACACTCCAAACTTGTCGTATATAGCTTTTGCAGCGAATTTGGAGCAACGTTTGTTAGGATAATATATTTCGTGTCCAGGGAGCTGAGAATCCTCGAAATATCGACTTACACGAAATGAAAATTTTTTGTGATATTCTTGTTCCCCGCGCTCCAAACTGCTCGAAAATAGCATTTGAGGCGAATTTGGAGCAACGTTTGATATATGTATATTTCGTGACCAGGGAGCCGAGAATTGTCGAGATATCGACTTACACATATTGAAACATTTTTATGATATTCTTGTTCCCCGCGCTCCAACCTGCTCGTAAATAGCATTTGAGGCGAATTTGGAGCAACTTTTGTTATATGTATATTTCGTGACCAGGGAGCTGAGAACCGGCGAAATATCGACTTAGGAGAAATGAAAAAATTTTGTGATATTCTTGTTCCCCACATTCCAAACTGCTCGTAAATAGCATTTGCAGCGAATTTGGAGCAACTTTTGTTATATGTATATTGCGTTACCAGGGAGTCGAGAATCGTTGAAATATCGACTTACACGTAATGAAACATTTTTATGATATCCTTGTTCCCCGCGCTCCAAACTGCTCGTAAATAGCATTTGAGGCGAATTTGGAGCAACTGTTGGTATATGTATATTTCGTGACCAGGGAGCCGAGAATCGTGGAAATATCGACTTACACGAAATGAAAAATTTTTGTGATATTCTTGTTCCCCACACTCCAAATTTGTCGTATATAGCTTTTGCAGCGAATTTGGAGCAACGTTTGTTAGGATAATATATTTCGTGTCCAGGGAGCTGAGGATCCTCGAAAAATCAAATTACGCGAAATGAAAAATGTTTGTGATATTCTTGTTCCCCACGCTCCAAACTGCTCGTAAATAGCATTTGCAGCGAATATGGAGCAACTATTGTTATATGTATATTTCGTGACCAGGGAGCCGAGAATCGTCGAAATATCGACATACACGTAATGAAACATTTTTATGATATTCTTGTTCCCCGCGCTCCAAACTGCTCGAAAATAGCATTTGAGGCGAATTTGGAGCAACGTTTGGTATATGTATATTTCGTGACCAGGGAGCTGAGAATCGTCGAAATATCGACTTACACGAAAAGAAATATTTTTGTGATATTCTTGTTTACCTTACTCCAAACTTCTCTTATATAGCTTTTGCAGCGAATTTGGAGCAACTTTTGTTATATGTATATTTCGCTATCAGGGAATCGAGAATCGTCGAAATATCGACTTACACGAAATGAAATATTTTTGTGATATTCTTGTTTACCTTACTCCAAACTGCTCTTATATAGCTTTTGCAGCGAATTTGGAGCAACTTTTGTTCCGAGTATATTTAGTGTCCAGGGAGCCGAGAATCGTCGAAATATCGACTTACACGAAATGAAAAATTTTTGTGATATTCCTGTTCCCCACACTCCAAACTTGTCGTATATAGCGTTTGCAGCGAATTTCGAGCAACGTTTGTTAGGATAATATATTTCGTGTCCAGGGAGCTGAGGATCCTCGAAAAATCAAATTACGGGAAATGAAAAATGTTTGTGATATTCTTGTTCCCCACGCTCCAAACTGCTCTAAAATAGCATTTGCAGCGAATATGGAGCAACTATTGTTATATGTATATTTCGTGACCAGGGAGCCGAGAATCGTCGAAATATCAACTTACACGAAATCATATATTTTAGTGATATTCTTGTTCCCCACGCTCCAAACTGCTCGTAAATAGCATTTGCAGCGAATATGGAGCAACTTTTGTTATATGTATATTTCGTTACCAGGAAGTCGAGAATCGTCGAAATATCGACTTACACGTAATAAAACATTTTTATGATATTCTTGTTCCCCGCGCTCCAAACTGCTCGAAAATAGCATTTGAGGCGAATTTGGAGCAACGTTTGGTATATGTATATTTCGTGACCAGGGAGCTGAGAATCGTCGAAATATCGACTTACACGAAATGAAATATTTTTGTGATATTCTTGTTTACCTTACTCCAAACTGCTCTTATATAGCTTTTGCAGCGAATTTGGAGCAACTTTTGTTCAGAGTATATTTAGTGTCCAGGGAGCCGAGAATCGTGGAAATATCGACTCACACGAAATGAAAATTTTTGTGATACTCTTGTTACCCACACTCCAAACTGCTCGTATATAGCTTTTGCAGCGAATTTGGAGCGTTTGTTAGGATAATGTATTTCGTGTCCAGGGAGCTGAGAATCCTCGAAAAATCGACTTACGCGAAATGAAAAATGTTTGTAATATTCTTGTTCCCCACGCTCCAAACTGCTCGTATATAGCATTTGCAGGGAATTTGGAGCAACTTTTGATATATGTATTTTTCGTGTCCAGGGAGCCGAGAATCGTCGAAATATCAACTTACACGAAATGAAATATTTTTGTGATATTCTTGTTCCCCACGCTCCAAACTGCTCGTAAATAGTATTTGCAGCGAATTTGGAGCAACTTTTGTTATATGTATATTTCGTTATCAGGGAGCCGAGAATCGTCGAAATATCGACTTACACGAAATGAAATATTTTTGTGATATTCTTGTTTACCTTACTCCAAACTGCTCTTATAAAGCTTTTGCAGCGAATTTGGAGCAACTTTTGTTCCGAGTATATTTAGTGTCCAGGGAGCCGAGAATCGTCGAAATATCGACTTACACGAAATGAAAAATTTTTGTGATATTCTTGTTCCCCACACTCCAAACTGCTCGGATATAGCATTTGCAGCGAATTTGGAGCGACTTTATTTATATGTATTTTTCGTGTCCAGGGATCCGAGAATCGACGAAATATCAACTTACACGAAATGAAATATTTTTGTGATATTCTTGTTCCCCTCGCTCCAAACTGCTCGTAAATAGCATTTGCAGCGAATTTGGAGCAACTTTTGTTATATGTATATTGCGTTACCAGGGAGTCGAGAATCGTTGAAATATCGACTTACACGTAATGAAACATTTTTATGATATCCTTGTTCCCCGCGCTCCAAACTGCTCGTAAATAGCATTTGAGGCGAATTTGGAGCAACTGTTGGTATATGTATATTTCGTGACCAGGGAGCCGAGAATCGTGGAAATATCGACTTACACGAAATGAAAAATTTTTGTGATATTCTTGTTCCCCACACTCCAAACTTCTCGTATATAGCTTTTGCAGCGAATTTGGAGCGTTTGTTAGGATAATATATTTCGTGTCCAGGGAGCTGAGAATCCTCGAAAAATCGACTTACGCGAAATGAAAAATGTTTGTAATATTCTTGTTCCCCACGCTCCGAACTGGTCGTAAATAGCATTTGCAGCAAATTTGGAGCAACTTTTGTTATATGTATATTTCGTGACCAGGGAGCCGAGAATTGTCGAAATATCGACTTACACGTAATGAAACATGTTTATGATATTCTTGTTCCCCGCGCTCCAAACTGCTCGAAAATAGCATTTGAGGCGAATTTGGAGCAACGTTTGGTATATGTATATTTGGTGACCAGAGAGCTGAGAATCGTCGAAATATCGACTTACACGAAATGAAATATTTTTGTGAAATTCTTGTTTACCTTACTCCAAACTGCTCTTATATAGCTTTTGCAGCGAATTTGGAGCAACTTTTGTTCAGAGTATATTTAGTGTCCAGGGAGCCGAGAATCGTCGAAATATCAACTTACACGAAATGAAACATTTTTGTGATATTCTTGTTCCCCACGCTCCAAACTGCTCTAAAATAGCATTTGCAGCGAATATGGAGCAACTATTGTTATATGTATATTTCGTGACCAGGGAGACGAGAATCGTCGAAATATCAACTTACACGAAATGAAATATTTTTGTGATATTCTTGTTCCCCACGCTCCAAACTGCTCGTAAATAGCATTTGCAGCGAATATGGAGCAACTATTGTTATATGTATATTTCGTGACCAGGGAGCCGAGAATTTTCGAAATATCGACTTACACGTAATGAAACATTTTTTTGATATTCTTGTTCCCCGCGCTCCAAACTGCTCGAAAATAGCATTTGAGGCGAATTTGGAGCAACGTTTGGTATATGTATATTTCGTGACCAGGGAGCTGAGAATCATCGAAATATCGACTTACACGAAATGAAATATTTTTGTGATATTCTTGTTTACCTTACTCCAAACTGCTGTTACATAGCGTTTGCAGCGAATTTGGAGCAACTTTTGTTATATGTATATTTCGCTATCAGGGAATCGAGAATCGTCGAAATATCGACTTACACGAAATGAAATATTTTTGTGATATTCTTGTTTACCTTACTCCAAACTGCTCTTATATAGCTTTTGCAGCGAATTTGGAGCAACTTTTGTTCCGAGTATATTTAGTGTCCAGGGAGCCGAGAATCGTCGAAATATCGACTTACACGAAATGAAAAATTTTTGTGATATTCTTGTTCCCCACACTCCAAACTTGTCGCATATAGCGTTTGCAGCGAATTTCGAGCAACGTTTGTTAGGATAATATATTTCGTGTCCAGGGAGCTGAGGATCCTCGAAAAATCAAATTACGGGAAATGAAAAATGTTTGTGATATTCTTGTTCCCCACGCTCCAAACTGCTCTAAAATAGCATTTGCAGCGAATATGGAGCAACTATTGTTATATGTATATTTCGTGACCAGGGAGACGAGAATCGTCGAAATATTAACTTACACGAAATGAAATATTTTTGTGATATTCTTGTTCCCCACGCTCCAAACTGCTCGTAAATAGCATTTGCAGCGAATATGGAGCAACTATTGTTATATGTATATTTCGTGACCAGGGAGCCGAGAATCGTCGAAATATCGACTTACACGTAATGAAACATTTTTTTGATATTCTTGTTCCCCGCGCTCCAAACTGCTCGAAAATAGCATTTGAGGCGAATTTGGAGCAACGTTTGGTATATGTATATTTCGTGACCAGGGAGCTGAGAATCATCGAAATATCGACTTACACGAAATGAAATATTTTTGTGATATTCTTGTTTACCTTACTCCAAACTGCTCTTACATAGCTTTTGCAGCGAATTTGGAGCAACTATTGTTCAGAGTTTATTTAGTGTCCAGGGAGCCGAGAACCGGCGAAATATCGACTTACACGAAATGAAAAATTTTTGTGATATTCTTGTTCCCCACACTCCAAACTTGTCGTATATAGCTTTTGCAACGAATTTGGAGCAACGTTTGTTAGGTTAATATATTTCGTGTCCAGGGAGCTGAGAATCCTCCAAAAATCGACTTACGCGAAATGAAAAATAATTGTGATATTCTTGTTCCCCACGCTCCAAACTACTCGTATATAGCATTTGCAGCGAACTTGGAGCAACTTTTGTTATATGTATTTTTCGTGTCCAGGGAGCCGAGAATCGTCGAAATATCGACTTACACGAAATGAAAAATTTTTGTGATATTCTTGTTCCCCACACTCCAAACTTGTCGTATATAGCTTTTGCAGCGAATTTGGAGCAACGTTTGTTAGGATAATATATTTCGTGTCCAGGGAGCTGAGGATCCTCGAAAAATCAAATTACGCGAAATGAAAAATGTTTGTGATATTCTTGTTCCCCACGCTCCAAACTGCTCGTAAATAGCATTTGCAGCGAATATGGAGCAACTATTGTTATATGTATATTTCGTGAACAGGGAGCCGAGAATCGTCGAAATATCGACATACACGTAATGAAACATTTTTATGATATTCTTGTTCCCCGCGCTCCAAACTGCTCGAAAATAGCATTTGAGGCGAATTTGGAGCAACGTTTGGTATATGTATATTTCGTGACCAGGGAGCTGAGAATCGTCGAAATATCGACTTACACGAAAAGAAATATTTTTGTGATATTCTTGTTTACCTTACTCCAAACTGCTCTTATATAGCTTTTGCAGCGAATTTGGAGCAACTTTTGTTATATGTATATTTCGCTATCAGGGAATCGAGAATCGTCGAAATATCGACTTACACGAAATGAAATATTTTTGTGATATTCTTGTTTACCTTACTCCAAACTGCTCTTATATAGCTTTTGCAGCGAATTTGGAGCAACTTTTGTTCCGAGTATATTTAGTGTCCAGGGAGCCGAGAATCGTCGAAATATCGACTTACACGAAATGAAAAATTTTTGTGATATTCTTGTTCCCCACACTCCAAACTTGTCGTATATAGCGTTTGCAGCGAATTTCGAGCAACGTTTGTTAGGATAATATATTTCGTGTCCAGGGAGCTGAGGATCCTCGAAAAATCAAATTACGGGAAATGAAAAATGTTTGTGATATTCTTGTTCCCCACGCTCCAAACTGCTCTAAAATAGCATTTGCAGCGAATATGGAGCAACTATTGTTATA
This sequence comes from Hymenopus coronatus, assembly GCA_030762935.1. Taxonomy (NCBI): domain Eukaryota; kingdom Metazoa; phylum Arthropoda; class Insecta; order Mantodea; family Hymenopodidae; genus Hymenopus; species Hymenopus coronatus. The sequence goes on from CM060892.1 coordinate 164,095,224, forward strand.
TGTATATTTCGTGACCAGGGAGCCGAGAATCGTCGAAATATCGACTTACACGAAATGAAATATTTTTGTGATATTCTTGTTTACCTTACTCCAAACTGCTCTTATATAGCTTTTGCAGCGAATTTGGAGCAACTTTTGTTGAGAGTATATTTAGTGTCCAGGGAGCCGAGATTCGTGTAAATATCGACTGACACGAAATGAAAAATTTTTGTGATATTCTTGTTCCCCACACTCCAAACTTCTCGTATATAGCTTTTGCAGCGAATTTGGAGCGTTTGTTAGGATAATATATTTCGTGTCCAGGGAGCTGAGAATCCTCGAAAAATCGACTTACGCGAAATGAAAAATGTTTGTAATATTCTTGTTCCCCACGCTCCAAACTGCTCGTATATAGCATTTGCAGCGAATTTGGAGCAACTTGTGTTATATGTATTTTTCGTGTCCAGGGAGCCGAGAATCGTCGAAATATCGACTAACTTGAAATGAAATATTTTTGTGATATTCTTGTTCCCCACGCTCCAAACTGCTCTTGTATAGCTTTTGCAGCGAATTTGGAGCAACTTTTGTTCAGAGTATATTTAGTGTCCAGGGAGCCGAGAATCGTCGAAATATCGACTTACACGAAATGAAAAATTTTTGTGATATTCTTGTTCCCCACACTCCAAACTTCTCGTATATAGCTTTTGCAGCGAATTTGGAACGTTTGTTAGGATAATATATTTCGTGTCCTGGGAGCTGAGAATCCTCGAAAAATCGACTTACACGTAATGAAACATGTTTATGATATTCTTGTTCCCCGCGCTCCAAACTGCTCGAAAATAGCATTTGAGAAGAATTTGGAGCAACGTTTGGTATATGTATATTTCGTGACCAGGGAGCTGAGAATCGTCGAAATATCGACTTACACGAAATGAAATATTTTTGTGAAATTCTTGTTTACCTTACTCCAAACTGCTCTTATATAGCTTTTGCAGCGAATTTGGAGCAACTTTTGTTCAGAGTATATTTAGTGTCCAGGGAGCCGAGAATCGTCGAAATATCAACTTACACGAAATGAAACATTTTTGTGATATTCTTGTTCCCCACACTCCAAACTTGTCGTATATAGCTTTTGCAGCGAATTTGGAGCAACGTTTGTTAGGATAATATATTTCGTGTCCAGGGAGCTGAGAATCCTCGAAATATCGACTTACACGAAATGAAAAATTTTTGTGATATTCTTGTTCCCCGCGCTCCAAACTGCTCGAAAATAGCATTTGAGGCGAATTTGGAGCAACGTTTGATATATGTATATTTCGTGACCAGGGAGCCGAGAATTGTCGAGATATCGACTTACACATATTGAAACATTTTTATGATATTCTTGTTCCCCGCGCTCCAACCTGCTCGTAAATAGCATTTGAGGCGAATTTGGAGCAACTTTTGTTATATGTATATTTCGTGACCAGGGAGCTGAGAACCGGCGAAATATCGACTTAGGAGAAATGAAAAAATTTTGTGATATTCTTGTTCCCCACACTCCAAACTGCTCGTAAATAGCATTTGCAGCGAATTTGGAGCAATTTTTGTTATATGTATATTGCGTTACCAGGGAGTCGAGAATCGTTGAAATATCGACTTACACGTAATGAAACATTTTTATGATATCCTTGTTCCCCGCGCTCCAAACTGCTCGTAAATAGCATTTGAGGCGAATTTGGAGCAACTGTTGGTATATGTATATTTCGTGACCAGGGAGCCGAGAATCGTGGAAATATCGACTTACACGAAATGAAAAATTTTTATGATATTCTTGTTCCCCACACTCCAAATTTGTCGTATATAGCTTTTGCAGCGAATTTGGAGCAACGTTTGTTAGGATAATATATTTTGTGTCCAGGGAGCTGAGGATCCTCGAAAAATCAAATTACGCGAAATGAAAAATGTTTGTGATATTCTTGTTCCCCACGCTCCAAACTGCTCGTAAATAGCATTTGCAGCGAATATGGAGCAACTATTGTTATATGTATATTTCGTGACCAGGGAGCCGAGAATCGTCGAAATATCGACATACACGTAATGAAACATTTTTATGATATTCTTGTTCCCCGCGCTCCAAACTGCTCGAAAATAGCATTTGAGGCGAATTTGGAGCAACGTTTGGTATATGTATATTTCGTGACCAGGGAGCTGAGAATCGTCGAAATATCGACTTACACGAAAAGAAATATTTTTGTGATATTCTTGTTTACCTTACTCCAAACTGCTCTTATATAGCTTTTGCAGCGAATTTGGAGCAACTTTTGTTATATGTATATTTCGCTATCAGGGAATCGAGAATCGTCGAAATATCGACTTACACGAAATGAAATATTTTTGTGATATTCTTGTTTACCTTACTCCAAACTGCTCTTATATAGCTTTTGCAGCGAATTTGGAGCAACTTTTGTTCCGAGTATATTTAGTGTCCAGGGAGCCGAGAATCGTCGAAATATCGACTTACACGAAATGAAAAATTTTTGTGATATTCTTGTTCCCCACACTCCAAACTTGTCGTATATAGCGTTTGCAGCGAATTTCGAGCAACGTTTGTTAGGATAATATATTTCGTGTCCAGGGAGCTGAGGATCCTCGAAAAATCAAATTACGGGAAATGAAAAATGTTTGTGATATTCTTGTTCCCCACGCTCCAAACTGCTCTAAAATAGCATTTGCAGCGAATATGGAGCAACTATTGTTATATGTATATTTCGTGACCAGGGAGCCGAGAATCGTCGAAATATCGACTTACACGAAATGAAATATTTTTGTGATATTCTTGTTTACCTTACTCCAAACTGCTCTTATATAGCTTTTGCAGCGAATTTGGAGCAACTTTTGTTGAGAGTATATTTAGTGTCCAGGGAGCCGAGATTCGTGTAAATATCGACTGACACGAAATGAAAAATTTTTGTGATATTCTTGTTCCCCACACTCCAAACTTCTCGTATATAGCTTTTGCAGCGAATTTGGAGCGTTTGTTAGGATAATATATTTCGTGTCCAGGGAGCTGAGAATCCTCGAAAAATCGACTTACGCGAAATGAAAAATGTTTGTAATATTCTTGTTCCCCACGCTCCAAACTGCTCGTATATAGCATTTGCAGCGAATTTGGAGCAACTTGTGTTATATGTATTTTTCGTGTCCAGGGAGCCGAGAATCGTCGAAATATCGACTAACTTGAAATGAAATATTTTTGTGATATTCTTGTTCCCCACGCTCCAAACTGCTCTTGTATAGCTTTTGCAGCGAATTTGGAGCAACTTTTGTTCAGAGTATATTTAGTGTCCAGGGAGCCGAGAATCGTCGAAATATCGACTTACACGAAATGAAAAATTTTTGTGATATTCTTGTTCCCCACACTCCAAACTTCTCGTATATAGCTTTTGCAGCGAATTTGGAACGTTTGTTAGGATAATATATTTCGTGTCCTGGGAGCTGAGAATCCTCGAAAAATCGACTTACGCGAAATGAAAAATGTTTGTAATATTCTTGTTCCCCACGCTCCAAACTGCTCGTATATAGCATTTGCAGCGAATTTGGAGCAACTTATGTTATATATATTTTTCGTGTCCAGGGAGCCGAGAATCGTCGAAATATCAACTTACACGAAATAAAATATTTTTGTGATATTCTTGTTCCCCACGCTCCAAACTGCTCGTAAATAGCATTTGCAGCAAATTTGGAGCAACTTTTGTTATATGTATATTTCGTGACCAGGGAGCCGAGAATTGTCGAAATATCGACTTACACGTAATGAAACATGTTTATGATATTCTTGTTCCCCGCGCTCAAAACTGCTCGAAAATAGCATTTGAGAAGAATTTGGAGCAACGTTTGGTATATGTATATTTCGTGACCAGGGAGCTGAGAATCGTCGAAATATCGACTTACACGAAATGAAATATTTTTGTGAAATTCTTGTTTACCTTACTCCAAACTGCTCTTATATAGCTTTTGCAGCGAATTTGGAGCAACTTTTGTTCAGAGTATATTTAGTGTCCAGGGAGCCGAGAATCGTCGAAATATCAACTTACACGAAATGAAACATTTTTGTGATATTCTTGTTCCCCACACTCCAAACTTGTCGTATATAGCTTTTGCAGCGAATTTGGAGCAACGTTTGTTAGGATAATATATTTCGTGTCCAGGGAGCTGAGAATCCTCGAAATATCGACTTACACGAAATGAAAAATTTTTGTGATATTCTTGTTCCCCGCGCTCCAAGCTGCTCGAAAATAGCATTTGAGGCGAATTTGGAGCAACGTTTGATATATGTATATTTCGTGACCAGGGAGCCGAGAATTGTCGAGATATCGACTTACACATATTGAAACATTTTTATTGATATTCTTGTTCCCCGCGCTCCAACCTGCTCGTAAATAGCATTTGAGGCGAATTTGGAGCAACTTTTGTTATATGTATATTTCGTGACCAGGGAGCTGAGAACCGGCGAAATATCGACTTAGGAGAAATGAAAAAATTTTGTGATATTCTTGTTCCCCACACTCCAAACTGCTCGTAAATAGCATTTGCAGCGAATTTGGAGCAATTTTTGTTATATGTATATTGCGTTACCAGGGAGTCGAGAATCGTTGAAATATCGACTTACACGTAATGAAACATTTTTATGATATCCTTGTTCCCCGCGCTCCAAACTGCTCGTAAATAGCATTTGAGGCGAATTTGGAGCAACTGTTGGTATATGTATATTTCGTGACCAGGGAGCCGAGAATCGTGGAAATATCGACTTACACGAAATGAAAAATTTTTATGATATTCTTGTTCCCCACACTCCAAATTTGTCGTATATAGCTTTTGCAGCGAATTTGGAGCAACGTTTGTTAGGATAATATATTTCGTGTCCAGGGAGCTGAGGATCCTCGAAAAATCAAATTACGCGAAATGAAAAATGTTTGTGATATTCTTGTTCCCCACGCTCCAAACTGCTCGTAAATAGCATTTGCAGCGAATATGGAGCAACTATTGTTATATGTATATTTCGTGACCAGGGAGCCGAGAATCGTCGAAATATCGACATACACGTAATGAAACATTTTTATGATATTCTTGTTCCCCGCGCTCCAAACTGCTCGAAAATAGCATTTGAGGCGAATTTGGAGCAACGTTTGGTATATGTATATTTCGTGACCAGGGAGCTGAGAATCGTCGAAATATCGACTTACACGAAAAGAAATATTTTTGTGATATTCTTGTTTACCTTACTCCAAACTGCTCTTATATAGCTTTTGCAGCGAATTTGGAGCAACTTTTGTTATATGTATATTTCGCTATCAGGGAATCGAGAATCGTCGAAATATCGACTTACACGAAATGAAATATTTTTGTGATATTCTTGTTTACCTTACTCCAAACTGCTCTTATATAGCTTTTGCAGCGAATTTGGAGCAACTTTTGTTCCGAGTATATTTAGTGTCCAGGGAGCCGAGAATCGTCGAAATATCGACTTACACGAAATGAAAAATTTTTGTGATATTCCTGTTCCCCACACTCCAAACTTGTCGTATATAGCGTTTGCAGCGAATTTCGAGCAACGTTTGTTAGGATAATATATTTCGTGTCCAGGGAGCTGAGGATCCTCGAAAAATCAAATTACGGGAAATGAAAAATGTTTGTGATATTCTTGTTCCCCACGCTCCAAACTGCTCTAAAATAGCATTTGCAGCGAATATGGAGCAACTATTGTTATATTTATATTTCGTGACCAGGGAGCCGAGAATCGTCGAAATATCAACTTACACGAAATCATATATTTTAGTGATATTCTTGTTCCCCACGCTCCAAACTGCTCGTAAATAGCATTTGCAGCGAATATGGAGCAACTTTTGTTATATGTATATTTCGTTACCAGGAAGTCGAGAATCGTCGAAATATCGACTTACACGTAATAAAACATTTTTATGATATTCTTGTTCCCCGCGCTCCAAACTGCTCGAAAATAGCATTTGAGGCGAATTTGGAGCAACGTTTGGTATATGTATATTTCGTGACCAGGGAGCTGAGAATCGTCGAAATATCGACTTACACGAAATGAAATATTTTTGTGATATTCTTGTTTACCTTACTCCAAACTGCTCTTATATAGCTTTTGCAGCGAATTTGGAGCAACTTTTGTTCAGAGTATATTTAGTGTCCAGGGAGCCGAGAATCGTGGAAATATCGACTCACACGAAATGAAAAATTTTTGTGATACTCTTGTTACCCACACTCCAAACTGCTCGTATATAGCTTTTGCAGCGAATTTGGAGCGTTTGTTAGGATAATGTATTTCGTGTCCAGGGAGCTGAGAATCCTCGAAAAATCGACTTACGCGAAATGAAAAATGTTTGTAATATTCTTGTTCCCCACGCTCCAAACTGCTCGTATATAGCATTTGCAGGGAATTTGGAGCAACTTTTGATATATGTATTTTTCGTGTCCAGGGAGCCGAGAATCGTCGAAATATCAACTTACACGAAATGAAATATTTTTGTGATATTCTTGTTCCCCACGCTCCAAACTGCTCGTAAATAGTATTTGCAGCGAATTTGGAGCAACTTTTGTTATATGTATATTTCGTTATCAGGGAGCCGAGAATCGTCGAAATATCGACTTACACGAAATGAAATATTTTTGTGATATTCTTGTTTACCTTACTCCAAACTGCTCTTATATAGCTTTTGCAGCGAATTTGGAGCAACTTTTGTTCCGAGTATATTTAGTGTCCAGGGAGCCGAGAATCGTCGAAATATCGACTTACACGAAATGAAAAATTTTTGTGATATTCTTGTTCCCCACACTCCAAACTGCTCGGATATAGCATTTGCAGCGAATTTGGAGCGACTTTATTTATATGTATTTTTCGTGTCCAGGGATCCGAGAATCGACGAAATATCAACTTACACGAAATGAAATATTTTTGTGATATTCTTGTTCCCCTCGCTCCAAACTGCTCGTAAATAGCATTTGCAGCGAATTTGGAGCAACTTTTGTTATATGTATATTGCGTTACCAGGGAGTCGAGAATCGTTGAAATATCGACTTACACGTAATGAAACATTTTTATGATATCCTTGTTCCCCGCGCTCCAAACTGCTCGTAAATAGCATTTGAGGCGAATTTGGAGCAACTGTTGGTATATGTATATTTCGTGACCAGGGAGCCGAGAATCGTGGAAATATCGACTTACACGAAATGAAAAATTTTTGTGATATTCTTGTTCCCCACACTCCAAACTTCTCGTATATAGCTTTTGCAGCGAATTTGGAGCGTTTGTTAGGATAATATATTTCGTGTCCAGGGAGCTGAGAATCCTCGAAAAATCGACTTACGCGAAATGAAAAATGTTTGTAATATTCTTGTTCCCCACGCTCCAAACTGCTCGTATATAGCATTTGCAGCGAATTTGGAGCAACTTTTGTTATATATATTTTTCGTGTCCAGGGAGCCGAGAATCGTCGAAATATCAACTTACACGAAATGAAATATTTTTGTGATATTCTTGTTCCCCACGCTCCAAACTGCTCGTAAATAGCATTTGCAGCAAATTTGGAGCAACTTTTGTTATATGTATATTTCGTGACCAGGGAGCCGAGAATTGTCGAAATATCGACTTACACGTAATGAAACATGTTTATGATATTCTTGTTCCCCGCGCTCCAAACTGCTCGAAAATAGCATTTGAGGCGAATTTGGAGCAACGTTTGGTATATGTATATTTCGTGACCAGGGAGCTGAGAATCGTCGAAATATCGACTTACACGAAATGAAATATTTTTGTGAAATTCTTGTTTACCTTACTCCAAACTGCTCTTATATAGCTTTTGCAGCGAATTTGGAGCAACTTTTGTTCAGAGTATATTTAGTGTCCAGGGAGCCGAGAATCGTCGAAATATCAACTTACACGAAATGAAACATTTTTGTGATATTCTTGTTCCCCACGCTCCAAACTGCTCTAAAATAGCATTTGCAGCGAATATGGAGCAACTATTGTTATATGTATATTTCGTGACCAGGGAGACGAGAATCGTCGAAATATCAACTTACACGAAATGAAATATTTTTGTGATATTCTTGTTCCCCACGCTCCAAACTGCTCGTAAATAGCATTTGCAGCGAATATGGAGCAACTATTGTTATATGTATATTTCGTGACCAGGGAGCCGAGAATTTTCGAAATATCGACTTACACGTAATGAAACATTTTTTTGATATTCTTGTTCCCCGCGCTCCAAACTGCTCGAAAATAGCATTTGAGGCGAATTTGGAGCAACGTTTGGTATATGTATATTTCGTGACCAGGGAGCTGAGAATCATCGAAATATCGACTTACACGAAATGAAATATTTTTGTGATATTCTTGTTTACCTTACTCCAAACTGCTGTTACATAGCGTTTGCAGCGAATTTGGAGCAACTTTTGTTATATGTATATTTCGCTATCAGGGAATCGAGAATCGTCGAAATATCGACTTACACGAAATGAAATATTTTTGTGATATTCTTGTTTACCTTACTCCAAACTGCTCTTATATAGCTTTTGCAGCGAATTTGGAGCAACTTTTGTTCCGAGTATATTTAGTGTCCAGGGAGCCGAGAATCGTCGAAATATCGACTTACACGAAATGAAAAATTTTTGTGATATTCTTGTTCCCCACACTCCAAACTTGTCGTATATAGCGTTTGCAGCGAATTTCGAGCAACGTTTGTTAGGATAATATATTTCGTGTCCAGGGAGCTGAGGATCCTCGAAAAATCAAATTACGGGAAATGAAAAATGTTTGTGATATTCTTGTTCCCCACGCTCCAAACTGCTCTAAAATAGCATTTGCAGCGAATATGGAGCAACTATTGTTATATGTATATTTCGTGACCAGGGAGACGAGAATCGTCGAAATATTAAATTACACGAAATGAAATATTTTTGTGATATTCTTGTTCCCCACGCTCCAAACTGCTCGTAAATAGCATTTGCAGCGAATATGGAGCAACTATTGTTATATGTATATTTCGTGACCAGGGAGCCGAGAATCGTCGAAATATCGACTTACACGTAATGAAACATTTTTTTGATATTCTTGTTCCCCGCGCTCCAAACTGCTCGAAAATAGCATTTGAGGCGAATTTGGAGCAACGTTTGGTATATGTATATTTCGTAACCAGGGAGCTGAGAATCATCGAAATATCGACTTACACGAAATGAAATATTTTTGTGATATTCTTGTTTACCTTACTCCAAACTGCTCTTACATAGCTTTTGCAGCGAATTTGGAGCAACTATTGTTCAGAGTTTATTTAGTGTCCAGGGAGCCGAGAATCGTGGAAATATCGACTTACACGAAATGAAAAATTTTTGTGATATATTTGTTCCCCACACTCCAAACTTCTCGTATATAGCTTTTGCAGCGAATTTGGAGCGTTTGTTAGGATAATATATTTCGTGTCCAGGGAGCTGAGAATCCTCGAAATATCGACTTACGCGAAATGAAAAATGTTTGTAATATTCTTGTTCCCCACGCTCCAAACTGCTCGTATATAGCATTTGCAGCGAATTTGGAGCAACTCTTGTTATATGTATTTTTCGTATCCAGGGAGCCGAGAATCGTCGAAATAGCAACTTACACGAAATGAAATATTTTTGTGATATTCTTGTTCCCCACGCCCCAAACTGCTCGTAAATAGCATTTGCAGCGAATTTGGAGCAACTTTTGTAATATGTATATTTCGTTATCAGGGAGCCGAGAATCGTCGAAATATCGACTTACACGAAATGGAATATTTTTGTGATTATCTTGTTTACCTTACTCCAAACTGCTCTTATATAGCTTTTGCAGCGAATTTGGAGCAACTTTTATTCAGTGTATATTTAGTGTCCAGGCAGCTGAGAATCGTCGTAAAATCGACTTACACGTAATGAAACATTTTTATGATATTCTTGTTCCCCACGCTCCAAACTGCTCGTATTTGCAGCGAATTTGGACCAACTTTTGTGATATATATTTTCGTGTCCAGGGAGCCGAGAACCGGCGAAATATCGACATAGGCGAAATGAAAAAATTTTGTGATATTCTTGTTCCCCACACTCCAAACTGCACGTATATAGCTTTTGCAGCGAATTTGGAGCAACTTTTGTTCAGAGTATATTTAGTGTCCAGGGAGACGAGAATCGTCGAAATATCGACTTACACGAAATGAAAAATTTTTGTGATATTCTTGTTCCCCACACTCCAAACTTGTCGTATATAGCTTTTGCAACGAATTTGGAGCAACTTTTGTTAGGTTAATATATTTCGTGTCCAGGGAGCTGAGAATCCTCCAAAAATCGACTTACGCGAAATGAAAAATAATTGTGATATTCTTGTTCCCCACGCTCCAAGCTACTCGTATATAGCATTTGCAGCGAACTTGGAGCAACTTTTGTTATATGTATTTTTCGTGTCCAGGGAGCCGAGAATCGTCGAAATATCGACTTACACGAAATGAAAAATTTTTGTGATATTCTTGTTCCCCACACTCCAAACTTGTCGTATATAGCTTTTGCAGCGAATTTGGAGCAACGTTTGTTAGGATAATATATTTCGTGTCCAGGGAGCTGAGGATCCTCGAAAAATCAAATTACGCGAAATGAAAAATGTTTGTGATATTCTTGTTCCCCACGCTCCAAACTGCTCGTAAATAGCATTTGCAGCGAATATGGAGCAACTATTGTTATATGTATATTTCGTGAACAGGGAGCCGAGAATCGTCGAAATATCGACATACACGTAATGAAACATTTTTATGATATTCTTGTTCCCCGCGCTCCAAACTGCTCGAAAATAGCATTTGAGGCGAATTTGGAGCAACGTTTGGTATATGTATATTTCGTGACCAGGGAGCTGAGAATCGTCGAAATATCGACTTACACGAAAAGAAATATTTTTGTGATATTCTTGTTTACCTTACTCCAAACTGCTCTTATATAGCTTTTGCAGCGAATTTGGAGCAACTTTTGTTATATGTATATTTCGCTATCAGGGAATCGAGAATCGTCGAAATATCGACTTACACGAAATGAAATATTTTTGTGATATTCTTGTTTACCTTACTCCAAACTGCTCTTACATAGCTTTTGCAGCGAATTTGCAGCAACTTTTGTTCAGAGTATATTTAGTGTCCAGGGAGCCGAGAATCGTGGAAATATCGACTTACACGAAATGAAAAATTTTTGTGATATATTTGTTCCCCACACTCCAAACTTCTCGTATATAGCTTTTGCAGAGAATTTGGAGCGTTTGTTAGGATAATATATTTCGTGTCCAGGGAGCTGAGAATCCTCGAAAAATCGACTTAAGCGAAATGAAAAATGTTTGTAATATTCTTGTTCCCCACGCTCCAAATTGCTCGTATATAGCATTTGCAGCGAATTTGGAGCAACTTTTGTTATATGTATTTTTCGTGTCCAGGGAGCCGAGAATCGTCGAAATATCAACTTACACGAAATGAAATATTTTTGTGATATTCTTGTTTACCTTACTCCAAACTGCTCTTATATAGCTTTTGCAGCGAATTTGGAGCAACTTTTGTTGAGAGTATATTTAGTGTACAGGGAGCCGAGATTCGTGTAAATATCGACTGACACGAAATGAAAAATTTTTGTGATATTCTTGTTCCCCACACTCCAAACTTCTCGTATATAGCTTTTGCAGCGAATTTGGAGCGTTTGTTAGGATAATATATTTCGTGTCCAGGGAGCTGAGAATCCTCGAAAAATCGACTTACGCGAAATGAAAAATGTTTGTAATATTCTTGTTCCCCACGCTCCAAACTGCTCGTATATAGCATTTGCAGCGAATTTGGAGCAACTTGTGTTATATGTATTTTTCGTGTCCAGGGAGCCGAGAATCGTCGAAATATCGACTAACTTGAAATGAAATATTTTTATGATATTCTTGTTCCCCACGCTCCAAACTGCTCTTGTATAGCTTTTGCAGCGAATTTGGAGCAACTTTTGTTCAGAGTATATTTAGCGTCCAGGGAGCCGAGAATCGTCGAAATATCGACTTACACGAAATGAAAAATTTTTGTGATATTCTTGTTCCCCACACTCCAAACTTCTCGTATATAGCTTTTGCAGCGAATTTGGAACGTTTGTTAGGATAATATATTTCGTGTCCTGGGAGCTGAGAATCCTCGAAAAATCGACTTACGCGAAATGAAAAATGTTTGTAATATTCTTGTTCCCCACGCTCCAAACTGCTCGTATATAGCATTTGCAGCGAATTTGGAGCAACTTATGTTATATATATTTTTCGTGTCCAGGGAGCCGAGAATCGTCGAAATATCAACTTACACGAAATGAAATATTTTTGTGATATTCTTGTTCCCCACGCTCCAAACTGCTCGTAAATAGCATTTGCAGCAAATTTGGAGCAACTTTTGTTATATATATATTTCGTGACCAGGGAGCCGAGAATTGTCGAAATATCGACTTACACGTAATGAAACATGTTTATGATATTCTTGTTCCCCGCGCTCCAAACTGCTCGAAAATAGCATTTGAGGCGAATTTGGAGCAACGTTTGGTATATGTATATTTCGTGACCAGGGAGCTGAGAATCGTCGAAATATCGACTTACACGAAATGAAATATTTTTGTGAAATTCTTGTTTACCTTACTCCAAACTGCTCTTATATAGCTTTTGCAGCGAATTTGGAGCAACTTTTGTTCAGAGTATATTTAGTGTCCAGGGAGCCGAGAATCGTCGAAATATCGACTTACACGTAATGAAACATTTTTTTGATATTCTTGTTCCCCGCGCTCCAAACTGCTCGAAAATAGCATTTGAGGCGAATTTGGAGCAACGTTTGGTATATGTATATTTCGTGACCAGGGAGCTGAGAATCATCGAAATATCGACTTACACGAAATGAAATATTTTTGTGATATTCTTGTTTACCTTACTCCAAACTGCTCTTACATAGCTTTTGCAGCGAATTTGGAGCAACTATTGTTCAGAGTTTATTTAGTGTCCAGGGAGCCGAGAATCGTGGAAATATCGACTTACACGAAATGAAAAATTTTTGTGATATATTTGTTCCCCACACTCCAAACTTCTCGTATATAGCTTTTGCAGCGAATTTGGAGCGTTTGTTAGGATAATATATTTCGTGTCCAGGGAGCTGAGAATCCTCGAAATATCGACTTACGCGAAATGAAAAATGTTTGTCATATTCTTGTTCCCCACGCTCCAAACTGCTCGTATATAGCATTTGCAGCGAATTTGGAGCAACTCTTGTTATATGTATTTTTCGTATCCAGGGAGCCGAGAATCGTCGAAATAGATACTTACACGAAATGAAATATTTTTGTGATATTCTTGTTCCCCACGCCCCAAACTGCTCGTAAATAGCATTTGCAGCGAATTTGGAGCAACTGTTGTAATATGTATATTTCGTTATCAGGGAGCCGAGAATCGTCGAAATATCGACTTACACGAAATGGAATATTTTTGTGATTATCTTGTTTACCTTACTCCAAACTGCTCTTATATAGCTTTTGCAGCGAATTTGGAGCAACTTTTATTCAGTGTATATTTAGTGTCCAGGCAGCTGAGAATCGTCGTAAAATCGACTTACACGTAATGAAACATTTTTATGATATTCTTGTTCCCCACGCTCCAAACTGCTCGTATTTGCAGCGAATTTGGACCAACTTTTGTGATATATATTTTCGTGTCCAGGGAGCCGAGAACCGGCGAAATATCGACTTAGGCGAAATGAAAAAATTTTGTGATATTCTTGTTCCCCACACTCCAAACTGCACGTATATAGCTTTTGCAGCGAATTTGGAGCAACTTTTGTTCAGAGTATATTTAGTGTCCAGGGAGCCGAGAATCGTCGAAATATCGACTTACACGAAATGAAAAATTTTTGTGATATACTTGTTCCCCACACTCCAAACTTGTCGTATATAGCTTTTGCAACGAATTTGGAGCAACGTTTGTTAGGTTAATATATTTCGTGTCCAGGGAGCTGAGAATCCTCCAAAAATCGACTTACGCGAAATGAAAAATAATTGTGATATTCTTGTTCCCCACGCTCCAAACTACTCGTATATAGCATTTGCAGCGAACTTGGAGCAACTTTTGTTATATGTATTTTTCGTGTCCAGGGAGCCGAGAATCGTCGAAATATCGACTTACACGAAATGAAAAATTTTTGTGATATTCTTGTTCCCCACACTCCAAACTTGTCGTATATAGCTTTTGCAGCGAATTTGGAGCAACGTTTGTTAGGATAATATATTTCGTGTCCAGGGAGCTGAGGATCCTCGAAAAATCAAATTACGCGAAATGAAAAATGTTTGTGATATTCTTGTTCCCCACGCTCCAAACTGCTCGTAAATAGCATTTGCAGCGAATATGGAGCAACTATTGTTATATGTATATTTCGTGAACAGGGAGCCGAGAATCGTCGAAATATCGACATACACGTAATGAAACATTTTTATGATATTCTTGTTCCCCGCGCTCCAAACTGCTCGAAAATAGCATTTGAGGCGAATTTGGAGCAACGTTTGGTATATGTATATTTCGTGACCAGGGAGCTGAGAATCGTCGAAATATCGACTTACACGAAAAGAAATATTTTTGTGATATTCTTGTTTACCTTACTCCAAACTGCTCTTATATAGCTTTTGCAGCGAATTTGGAGCAACTTTTGTTATATCTATATTTCGCTATCAGGGAATCGAGAATCGTCGAAATATCGACTTACACGAAATGAAATATTTTTGTGATATTCTTGTTTACCTTACTCCAAACTGCTCTTATATAGCTTTTGCAGCGAATTTGGAGCAACTTTTGTTCCGAGTATATTTAGTGTCCAGGGAGCCGAGAATCGTCGAAATATCGACTTACACGAAATGAAAAATTTTTGTGATATTCTTGTTCCCCACACTCCAAACTTGTCGTATATAGCGTTTGCAGCGAATTTCGAGCAACGTTTGTTAGGATAATATATTTCGTGTCCAGGGAGCAGAGGATCCTCGAAAAATCAAATTACGGGAAATGAAAAATGTTTGTGATATTCTTGTTCCCCACGCTCCAAACTGCTCTAAAATAGCATTTGCAGCGAATATGGAGCAACTATTGTTATATGTATATTTCGTGACCAGGGAGCCGAGAATCGTCGAAATATCGACTTACACGAAATGAAATATTTTTGTGATATTCTTGTTTACCTTACTCCAAACTGCTCTTATATAGCTTTTGCAGCGAATTTGGAGCAACTTTTGTTGAGAGTATATTTAGTGTCCAGGGAGCCGAGATTCGTGTAAATATCGACTGACACGAAATGAAAAATTTTTGTGATATTCTTGTTCCCCACACTCCAAACTTCTCGTATATAGCTTTTGCAGCGAATTTGGAGCGTTTGTTAGGATAATATATTTCGTGTCCAGGGAGCTGAGAATCCTCGAAAAATCGACTTACGCGAAATGAAAAATGTTTGTAATATTCTTGTTCCCCACGCTCCAAACTGCTCGTATATAGCATTTGCAGCGAATTTGGAGCAACTTGTGTTATATGTATTTTTCGTGTCCAGGGAGCCGAGAATCGTCGAAATATCGACTAACTTGAAATGAAATATTTTTGTGATATTCTTGTTCCCCACGCTCCAAACTGCTCTTGTATAGCTTTTGCAGCGAATTTGGAGCAACTTTTGTTCAGAGTATATTTAGTGTCCAGGGAGCCGAGAATCGTCGAAATATCGACTTACACGAAATGAAAAATTTTTGTGATATTCTTGTTCCCCACACTCCAAACTTCTCGTATATAGCTTTTGCAGCGAATTTGGAACGTTTGTTAGGATAATATATTTCGTGTCCTGGGAGCTGAGAATCCTCGAAAAATCGACTTACGCGAAATGAAAAATGTTTGTAATATTCTTGTTCCCCACGCTCCAAACTGCTCGTATATAGCATTTGCAGCGAATTTGGAGCAACTTATGTTATATATATTTTTCGTGTCCAGGGAGCCGAGAATCGTCGAAATATCAACTTACACGAAATGAAATATTTTTGTGATATTCTTGTTCCCCACGCTCCAAACTGCTCGTAAATAGCATTTGCAGCAAATTTGGAGCAACTTTTGTTATATGTATATTTCGTGACCAGGGAGCCGAGAATTGTCGAAATATCGACTTACACGTAATGAAACATGTTTATGATATTCTTGTTCCCCGCGCTCCAAACTGCTCGAAAATAGCATTTGAGGCGAATTTGGAGCAACGTTTGGTATATGTATATTTCGTGACCAGGGAGCTGAGAATCGTCGAAATATCGACTTACACGAAATGAAATATTTTTGTGAAATTCTTGTTTACCTTACTCCAAACTGCTCTTATATAGCTTTTGCAGCGAATTTGGAGCAACTTTTGTTCAGAGTATATTTAGTGTCCAGGGAGCCGAGAATCGTCGAAATATCAACTTACACGAAATGAAACATTTTTGTGATATTCTTGTTCCCCACACTCCAAACTTGTCGTATATAGCTTTTGCAGCGAATTTGGAGCAACGTTTGTTAGGATAATATATTTCGTGTCCAGGGAGCTGAGAATCCTCGAAATATCGACTTACACGAAATGAAAAATTTTTGTGATATTCTTGTTCCCCGCGCTCCAAACTGCTCGAAAATAGCATTTGAGGCGAATTTGGAGCAACGTTTGATATATGTATATTTCGTGACCAGGGAGCCGAGAATTGTCGAGATATCGACTTACACATATTGAAACATTTTTATGATATTCTTGTTCCCCGCGCTCCAACCTGCTCGTAAATAGCATTTGAGGCGAATTTGGAGCAACTTTTGTTATATGTATATTTCGTGACCAGGGAGCTGAGAACCGGCGAAATATCGACTTAGGAGAAATGAAAAAATTTTGTGATATTCTTGTTCCCCACACTCCAAACTGCTCGTAAATAGCATTTGCAGCGAATTTGGAGCAACTTTTGTTATATGTATATTGCGTTACCAGGGAGTCGAGAATCGTTGAAATATCGACTTACACGTAATGAAACATTTTTATGATATCCTTGTTCCCCGCGCTCCAAACTGCTCGTAAATAGCATTTGAGGCGAATTTGGAGCAACTGTTGGTATATGTATATTTCGTGACCAGGGAGCCGAGAATCGTGGAAATATCGACTTACACGAAATGAAAAATTTTTGTGATATTCTTGTTCCCCACACTCCAAATTTGTCGTATATAGCTTTTGCAGCGAATTTGGAGCAACGTTTGTTAGGATAATATATTTCGTGTCCAGGGAGCTGAGGATCCTGGAAAAATCAAATTACGCGAAATGAAAAATGTTTGTGATATTCTTGTTCCCCACGCTCCAAACTGCTCGTAAATAGCATTTGCAGCGAATATGGAGCAACTATTGTTATATGTATATTTCGTGACCAGGGAGCCGAGAATCGTCGAAATATCGACATACACGTAATGAAACATTTTTATGATATTCTTGTTCCCCGCGCTCCAAACTGCTCGAAAATAGCATTTGAGGCGAATTTGGAGCAACGTTTGGTATATGTATATTTCGTGACCAGGGAGCTGAGAATCGTCGAAATATCGACTTACACGAAAAGAAATATTTTTGTGATATTCTTGTTTACCTTACTCCAAACTGCTCTTATATAGCTTTTGCAGCGAATTTGGAGCAACTTTTGTTATATGTATATTTCGCTATCAGGGAATCGAGAATCGTCGAAATATCGACTTACACGAAATGAAATATTTTTGTGATATTCTTGTTTACCTTACTCCAAACTGCTCTTATATAGCTTTTGCAGCGAATTTGGAGCAACTTTTGTTCCGAGTATATTTAGTGTCCAGGGAGCCGAGAATCGTCGAAATATCGACTTACACGAAATGAAAAATTTTTGTGATATTCCTGTTCCCCACACTCCAAACTTGTCGTATATAGCGTTTGCAGCGAATTTCGAGCAACGTTTGTTAGGATAATATATTTCGTGTCCAGGGAGCTGAGGATCCTCGAAAAATCAAATTACGGGAAATGAAAAATGTTTGTGATATTCTTGTTCCCCGCGCTCCAAACTGCTCGAAAATAGCATTTGAGGCGAATTTGGAGCAACGTTTGATATATGTATATTTCGTGACCAGGGAGCCGAGAATTGTCGAGATATCGACTTACACATATTGAAACATTTTTATGATATTCTTGTTCCCCGCGCTCCAACCTGCTCGTAAATAGCATTTGAGGCGAATTTGGAGCAACTTTTGTTATATGTATATTTCGTGACCAGGGAGCTGAGAACCGGCGAAATATCGACTTAGGAGAAATGAAAAAATTTTGTGATATTCTTGTTCCCCACACTCCAAACTGCTCGTAAATAGCATTTGCAGCGAATTTGGAGCAACTTTTGTTATATGTATATTGCGTTACCAGGGAGTCGAGAATCGTTGAAATATCGACTTACACGTAATGAAACATTTTTATGATATCCTTGTTCCCCGCGCTCCAAACTGCTCGTAAATAGCATTTGAGGCGAATTTGGAGCAACTGTTGGTATATGTATATTTCGTGACCAGGGAGCCGAGAATCGTGGAAATATCGACTTACACGAAATGAAAAATTTTTGTGATATTCTTGTTCCCCACACTCCAAATTTGTCGTATATAGCTTTTGCAGCGAATTTGGAGCAACGTTTGTTAGGATAATATATTTCGTGTCCAGGGAGCTGAGGATCCTCGAAAAATCAAATTACGCGAAATGAAAAATGTTTGTGATATTCTTGTTCCCCACGCTCCAAACTGCTCGTAAATAGCATTTGCAGCGAATATGGAGCAACTATTGTTATATGTATATTTCGTGACCAGGGAGCCGAGAATCGTCGAAATATCGACATACACGTAATGAAACATTTTTATGATATTCTTGTTCCCCGCGCTCCAAACTGCTCGAAAATAGCATTTGAGGCGAATTTGGAGCAACGTTTGGTATATGTATATTTCGTGACCAGGGAGCTGAGAATCTTCGAAATATCGACTTACACGAAAAGAAATATTTTTGTGATATTCTTGTTTACCTTACTCCAAACTGCTCTTATATAGCTTTTGCAGCGAATTTGGAGCAACTTTTGTTATATGTATATTTCGCTATCAGGGAATCGAGAATCGTCGAAATATCGACTTACACGAAATGAAATATTTTTGTGATATTCTTGTTTACCTTACTCCAAACTGCTCTTATATAGCTTTTGCAGCGAATTTGGAGCAACTTTTGTTCCGAGTATATTTAGTGTCCAGGGAGCCGAGAATCGTCGAAATATCGACTTACACGAAATGAAAAATTTTTGTGATATTCCTGTTCCCCACACTCCAAACTTGTCGTATATAGCGTTTGCAGCGAATTTCGAGCAACGTTTGTTAGGATAATATATTTCGTGTCCAGGGAGCTGAGGATCCTCGAAAAATCAAATTACGGGAAATGAAAAATGTTTGTGATATTCTTGTTCCCCACGCTCCAAACTGCTCTAAAATAGCATTTGCAGCGAATATGGAGCAACTATTGTTATATGTATATTTCGTGACCAGGGAGCCGAGAATCGTCGAAATATCAACTTACACGAAATCATATATTTTAGTGATATTCTTGTTCCCCACGCTCCAAACTGCTCGTAAATAGCATTTGCAGCGAATATGGAGCAACTTTTGTTATATGTATATTTCGTTACCAGGAAGTCGAGAATCGTCGAAATATCGACTTACACGTAATAAAACATTTTTATGATATTCTTGTTCCCCGCGCTCCAAACTGCTCGAAAATAGCATTTGAGGCGAATTTGGAGCAACGTTTGGTATATGTATATTTCGTGACCAGGGAGCTGAGAATCGTCGAAATATCGACTTACACGAAATGAAATATTTTTGTGATATTCTTGTTTACCTTACTCCAAACTGCTCTTATATAGCTTTTGCAGCGAATTTGGAGCAACTTTTGTTCAGAGTATATTTAGTGTCCAGGGAGCCGAGAATCGTGGAAATATCGACTCACACGAAATGAAAAATTTTTGTGATACTCTTGTTACCCACACTCCAAACTGCTCGTATATAGCTTTTGCAGCGAATTTGGAGCGTTTGTTAGGATAATGTATTTCGTGTCCAGGGAGCTGAGAATCCTCGAAAAATCGACTTACGCGAAATGAAAAATGTTTGTAATATTCTTGTTCCCCACGCTCCAAACTGCTCGTATATAGCATTTGCAGGGAATTTGGAGCAACTTTTGATATATGTATTTTTCGTGTCCAGGGAGCCGAGAATCGTCGAAATATCAACTTACACGAAATGAAATATTTTTGTGATATTCTTGTTCCCCACGCTCCAAACTGCTCGTAAATAGTATTTGCAGCGAATTTGGAGCAACTTTTGTTATATGTATATTTCGTTATCAGGGAGCCGAGAATCGTCGAAATATCGAATTACACGAAATGAAATATTTTTGTGATATTCTTGTTTACCTTACTCCAAACTGCTCTTATATAGCTTTTGCAGCGAATTTGGAGCAACTTTTGTTCCGAGTATATTTAGTGTCCAGGGAGCCGAGAATCGTCGAAATATCGACTTACACGAAATGAAAAATTTTTGTGATATTCTTGTTCCCCACACTCCAAACTGCTCGGATATAGCATTTGCAGCGAATTTGGAGCGACTTTATTTATATGTATTTTTCGAGTCCAGGGATCCGAGAATCGACGAAATATCAACTTACACGAAATGAAATATTTTTGTGATATTCTTGTTCCCCTCGCTCCAAACTGCTCGTAAATAGCATTTGCAGCGAATTTGGAGCAACTTTTGTTATATGTATATTGCGTTACCAGGGAGTCGAGAATCGTTGAAATATCGACTTACACGTAATGAAACATTTTTATGATATCCTTGTTCCCCGCGCTCCAAACTGCTCGTAAATAGCATTTGAGGCGAATTTGGAGCAACTGTTGGTATATGTATATTTCGTGACCAGGGAGCCGAGAATCGTGGAAATATCGACTTACACGAAATGAAAAATTTTTGTGATATTCTTGTTCCCCACACTCCAAACTTCTCGTATATAGCTTTTGCAGCGAATTTGGAGCGTTTGTTAGGATAATATATTTCGTGTCCAGGGAGCTGAGAATCCTCGAAAAATCGACTTACGCGAAATGAAAAATGTTTGTAATATTCTTGTTCCCCACGCTCCAAACTGCTCGTATATAGCATTTGCAGCGAATTTGGAGCAACTTGTGTTATATGTATTTTTCGTGTCCAGGGAGCCGAGAATCGTCGAAATATCGACTAACTTGAAATGAAATATTTTTGTGATATTCTTGTTCCCCACGCTCCAAACTGCTCTTGTATAGCTTTTGCAGCGAATTTGGAGCAACTTTTGTTCAGAGTATATTTAGTGTCCAGGGAGCCGAGAATCGTCGAAATATCGACTTACACGAAATGAAAAATTTTTGTGATATTCTTGTTCCCCACACTCCAAACTACTCGTATATAGCATTTGCAGCGAATTTGGAGCGACTTTATTTATATGTATTTTTCGTGTCCAGGGAGCCGAGAATCGTCGAAATATCAACTTACACGAAATGAAATATTTTTGTGATATTCTTGTTCCCCTCTCTCCAAACTGCTCGTACATAGCATTTGCAGCGAATTTGGAGCAACTTTTGTTATATGTATATTTCGTTACCAGGGAGTCTCGAATCGTCGACATATCGACTTACACGTAATGAAACATTTTTATGACATTCTTGTTCCCCGCGCTCCAAACTGCTCGAAAATAGCATTTGAGGAGAATTTGGAGCAACGTTTGATATATGTATATTTCGTGACCAGGGAGCTGAGAATCGTCGAAATATCGACTTACACGAAATGAAATATTTTTGTGATATTCTTGTTTACCTTACTCCAAACTGCTCTTATATAGCTTTTGCAGCGAATTTGGAGCAACTTTTGTTCAGAGTATATTTAGTGTCCAGGGAGCCGAGAATCGTGGAAATATCGACTTACACGAAATGAAAAATTTTTGTGATATTCTTGTTCCCCACACTCCAAACTTCTCGTATATAGCTTTTGCAGCGAATTTGGAACGTTTGTTAGGATAATATATTTCGTGTCCAGGGAGCTGAGAATCCTCGAAAAATCGACTTACGCGAAATGAAAAATGTTTGTAATATTCTTGTTCCCCACGCTCCAAACTGCTCGTATATAGCATTTGCAGCGAATTTGGAGCAACTTTTGTTATATATATTTTTCGTGTCCAGGGAGCCGAGAATCGTCGAAATATCAACTTACACGAAATGAAATATTTTTGTGATATTCTTGTTCCCCACGCTCCAAACTGCTCGTAAATAGCATTTGCAGCAAATTTGGAGCAACTTTTGTTATATGTATATTTCGTGACCAGGGAGCCGAGAATTGTCGAAATATCGACTTACACGTAATGAAACATGTTTATGATATTCTTGTTCCCCGCGCTCCAAACTACTCGAAAATAGCATTTGAGGCGAATTTGGAGCAACGTTTGGTATATGTATATTTCGTGACCAGGGAGCTGAGAATCGTCGAAATATCGACTTACACGAAATGAAATATTTTTGTGAAATTCTTGTTTACCTTACTCCAAACTGCTCTTATATAGCTTTTGCAGCGAATTT
Source organism: Hymenopus coronatus (assembly GCA_030762935.1). NCBI lineage: Eukaryota > Metazoa > Arthropoda > Insecta > Mantodea > Hymenopodidae > Hymenopus > Hymenopus coronatus. The sequence goes on from CM060892.1 coordinate 164,117,946, forward strand.
GGAGCAACTTTTGTTCAGAGTATATTTAGTGTCCAGGGAGCCGAGAATCGTCGAAATATCAACTTACACGAAATGAAACATTTTTGTGATATTCTTGTTCCCCACACTCCAAACTTGTCGTATATAGCTTTTGCAGCGAATTTGGAGCAACGTTTGTTAGGATAATATATTTCGTGTCCAGGGAGCTGAGAATCCTCGAAATATCGACTTACACGAAATGAAAAATTTTTGTGATATTCTTGTTCCCCGCGCTCCAAACTGCTCGAAGAGAGCATTTGAGGCGAATTTGGAGCAACTTTTGGTATATGTATATTTCGTGACCAGGGAGCCGAGAATTGTCGATATATCGACTTACACATATTGAAACATTTTTATGATATTCTTGTTCCCCGCGCTCCAACCTGCTCGTAAATAGCATTTGAGGCGAATTTGGAGCAACTTTTGTTATATGTATATTTCGTGACCAGGGAGCTGAGAACCGGCGAAATATCGACTTAGGCGAAATGAAAAAATTTTGTGATATTCTTGTTCCCCACACTCCAAACTGCTCGTAAATAGCATTTGCAGCGAATTTGGAGCAACTTTTGTTATATATATTTTTCGTGTCCAGGGAGCCGAGAATCGTCGAAATATCAACTTACACGAAATGAAATAATTTTGTGATATTCTTGTTCCCCACGCTCCAAACTGCTCGTAAATAGTATTTGCAGCGAATTTGGAGCAGCTTTTGTTATATGTATATTTCGTTATCAGGGAGCCGAGAATCGTCGGAATATCGACTTACACGAAATGAAATATTTTTGTGATATTCTTGTTTACATTACTCCAAACTGCTCTTATATAGCTTTTGCAGCGAATTTGGAGCAACTTTTGTTCCGAGTATATTTAGTGTCCAGGGAGCCGAGAATCGTCGAAATATCGACTTACACGAAATGAAAAATTTTTGTGATATTCTTGTTCCCCACACTCCAAACTGCTCGGATATAGCATTTGCAGCGAATTTGGAGCGACTTTATTTATATGTATTTTTCGTGTCCAGGGATCCGAGAATCGACGAAATATCAACTTACACGAAATGAAATATTTTTGTGATATTCTTGTTCCCCTCGCTCCAAACTGCTCGTAAATAGCATTTGCAGCGAATTTGGAGCAACTTTTGTTATATGTATATTGCGTTACCAGGGAGTCGAGAATCGTTGAAATATCGACTTACACGTAATGAAACATTTTTATGATATCCTTGTTCCCCGCGCTCCAAACTGCTCGTAAATAGCATTTGAGGCGAATTTGGAGCAACTGTTGGTATATGTATATTTCGTGACCAGGGAGCCGAGAATCGTGGAAATATCGACTTACACGAAATGAAAAATTTTGTGATATTCTTGTTCCCCACACTCCAAACTTCTCGTATATAGCTTTTGCAGCGAATTTGGAGCGTTTGTTAGGATAATATATTTCGTGTCCAGGGAGCTGAGAATCCTCGAAAAATCGACTTACGCGAAATGAAAAATGTTTGTAATATTCTTGTTCCCCACACTCCAAACTTCTCGTATATAGCTTTTGCAGCGAATTTGGAGCGTTTGTTAGGATAATATATTTCGTGTCCAGGGAGCCGAGAATCGTCGAAATATCGACTAACTTGAAATGAAATATTTTTGTGATATTCTTGTTCCCCACGCTCCAAACTGCTCTTGTATAGCTTTTGCAGCGAATTTGGAGCAACTTTTGTTCAGAGTATATTTAGTGTCCAGGGAGCCGAGAATCGTCGAAATATCGACTTACACGAAATGAAAAATTTTTGTGATATTCTTGTTCCCCACACTCCAAACTACTCGTATATAGCATTTGCAGCGAATTTGGAGCGACTTTATTTTTATGTATTTTTCGTGTCCAGGGAGCCGAGAATCGTCGAAATATCAACTTACACGAAATGAAATATTTTTGTGATATTCTTGTTCCCCTCTCTCCAAACTGCTCGTACATAGCATTTGCAGCAAATTTGGAGCAACTTTTGTTATATGTATATTTCGTTACCAGGGAGTCTCGAATCGTCGACATATCGACTTACACGTAATGAAACATTTTTATGATATTCTTGTTCCCCGCGCTCCAAACTGCTCGAAAATAGCATTTGAGGCGAATTTGGAGCAACGTTTGATATATGTATATTTCGTGACCAGGGAGCTGAGAATCGTCGAAATATCGACTTACACGAAATGAAATATTTTTGTGATATTCTTGTTTACCTTACTACAAACTGCTCTTATATAGCTTTTGCAGCGAATTTGGAGCAACTTTTGTTCAGAGTATATTTAGTGTCCAGGGAGCCGAGAATCGTGGAAATATCGACTTACACGAAATGAAAAATTTTTGTGATATTCTTGTTCCCCACACTCCAAACTTCTCGTATATAGCTTTTGCAGCGAATTTGGAACGTTTGTTAGGATAATATATTTCGTGTCCAGGGAGCTGAGAATCCTCGAAAAATCGACTTACGCGAAATGAAAAATGTTTGTAATATTCTTGTTCCCCACGCTCCAAACTGCTCGTATATAGCATTTGCAGCGAATTTGGAGCAACTTTTGTTATATATATTTTTCGTGTCCAGGGAGCCGAGAATCGTCGAAATATCAACTTACACGAAATGAAATATTTTTGTGATATTCTTGTTCCCCACGCTCCAAACTGCTCGTAAATAGCATTTGCAGCAAATTTGGAGCAACTTTTGTTATATGTATATTTCGTGACCAGGGAGCCGAGAATTGTCGAAATATCGACTTACACGTAATGAAACATGTTTATGATATTCTTGTTCCCCGCGCTCCAAACTGCTCGAAAATAGCATTTGAGGCGAATTTGGAGCAACGTTTGGTATATGTATATTTTGTGACCAGGGAGCTGAGAATCGTCGAAATATCGACTTACACGAAATGAAATATTTTTGTGAAATTCTTGTTTACCTTACTCCAAACTGCTCTTATATAGCTTTTGCAGCGAATTTGGAGCAACTTTTGTTCAGAGTATATTTAGTGTCCAGGGAGCCGAGAATCGTCGAAATATCAACTTACACGAAATGAAACATTTTTGTGATATTCTTGTTCCCCACACTCCAAACTTGTCGTATATATCTTTTGCAGCGAATTTGGAGCAACTTTTGTTAGGATAATATATTTCGTGTCCAGGGAGCTGAGAATCCTCGAAATATCGACTTACACGAAATGAAAAATTTTTGTGATATTCTTGTTCCCCGCGCTCCAAACTGCTCGAAAAGAGCATTTGAGGCGAATTTGGAGCAACTTTTGGTATATGTATATTTCGTGACCAGGGAGCCGAGAATTGTCGATATATCGACTTACACATATTGAAACATTTTTATGATATTCTTGTTCCCCGCGCTCCAACCTGCTCGTAAATAGCATTTGAGGCGAATTTGGAGCAACTTTTGTTATATGTATATTTCGTGACCAGGGAGCTGAGAACCGGCGAAATATCGACTTAGGCGAAATGAAAAAATTTTGTGATATTCTTGTTCCCCACACTCCAAACTGCTCGTAAATAGCATTTGCAGCGAATTTGGAGCAACTTTTGTTATATATATTTTTCGTGTCCAGGGAGCCGAGAATCGTCGAAATATCAACTTACACGAAATGAAATAATTTTGTGATATTCTTGTTCCCCACGCTCCAAACTGCTCGTAAATAGTATTTGCAGCGAATTTGGAGCAGCTTTTGTTATATGTTTATTTCGTTATCAGGGAGCCGAGAATCGTCGAAATATCGACTTACACGAAATGAAATATTTTTGTGATATTCTTGTTTACATTACTCCTAACTGCTCTTATATAGCTTTTGCAGCGAATTTGGAGCAACTTTTGTTCCGAGTATATTTAGTGTCCAGGGAGCCGAGAATCGTCGAAATATCGACTTACACGAAATGAAAAATTTTTGTGATATTCTTGTTCCCCACACTCCAAACTGCTCGGATATAGCATTTGCAGCGAATTTGGAGCGACTTTATTTATATGTATTTTTCGTGTCCAGGGATCCGAGAATCGACGAAATATCAACTTACACGAAATGAAATATTTTTGTGATATTCTTGTTCCCCTCGCTCCAAACTGCTCGTAAATAGCATTTGCAGCGAATTTGGAGCAACTTTTGTTATATGTATATTGCGTTACCAGGGAGTCGAGAATCGTTGAAATATCGACTTACACGTAATGAAACATTTTTATGATATCCTTGTTCCCCGCGCTCCAAACTGCTCGTAAATAGCATTTGAGGCGAATTTGGAGCAACTGTTGGTATATGTATATTTCGTGACCAGGGAGCCGAGAATCGTGGAAATATCGACTTACACGAAATGAAAAATTTTTGTGATATTCTTGTTCCCCACACTCCAAACTTCTCGTATATAGCTTTTGCAGCGAATTTGGAGCGTTTGTTAGGATAATATATTTCGTGTCCAGGGAGCTGAGAATCCTCGAAAAATCGACTTACGCGAAATGAAAAATGTTTGTAATATTCTTGTTCCCCACACTCCAAACTTCTCGTATATAGCTTTTGCAGCGAATTTGGAGCGTTTGTTAGGATAATATATTTCGTGTCCAGGGAGCCGAGAATCGTCGAAATATCGACTAACTTGAAATGAAATATTTTTGTGATATTCTTGTTCCCCACGCTCCAAACTGCTCTTGTATAGCTTTTGCAGCGAATTTGGAGCAACTTTTGTTCAGAGTATATTTAGTGTCCAGGGAGCCGAGAATCGTCGAAATATCGACTTACACGAAATGAAAAATTTTTGTGATATTCTTGTTCCCTACACTCCAAACTACTCGTATATAGCATTTGCAGCGAATTTGGAACGTTTGTTATGATAATATATTTCGTGTCCAGGGAGCTGAGAATCCTCGAAAAATCGACTTACGCGAAATGAAAAATGTTTGTAATATTCTTGTTCCCCACGCTCCAAACTGCTCGTATATAGCATTTGCAGCGAATTTGGAGCAACTTTTGTTATATATATTTTTCGTGTCCAGGGAGCCGAGAATCGCCGAAATATCAACTTGCACGAAATGAAATATTTTTGTGATATTCTTGTTCCCCACGCTCCAAACTGCTCGTAAATAGCATTTGCAGCAAATTTGGAGCAACTTCTGTTATATGTATATTTCGTGACCAGGGAGCCGAGAATTGTCGAAATATCGACTTACACGTAATGAAACATGTTTATGATATTCTTGTTCCCCGCGCTCCAAACTGCTCGAAAATAGCATTTGAGGCGAATTTGGAGCAACGTTTGGTATATGTATATTTCGTGACCAGGGAGCTGAGAATCGTCGAAATATCGACTTACACGAAATGAAATATTTTTGTGAAATTCTTGTTTACCTTACTCCAAACTGCTCTTATATAGCTTTTGCAGCGAATTTGGAGCAACTTTTGTTCAGAGTATATTTAGTGTCCAGGGAGCCGAGAATCGTCGAAATATCCACTTACACGAAATGAAACATTTTTGTGATATTCTTGTTCCCCACACTCCAAACTTGTCGTATATAGCTTTTGCAGCGAATTTGGAGCAACGTTTGTTAGGATAATATATTTCGTGTCCAGGGAGCTGAGAATCCTCGAAATATCGACTTACACGAAATGAAAAATTTTTGTGATATTCTTGTTCCCCGCGCTCCAAACTGCTCGAAAAGAGCATTTAAGGCGAATTTGGAGCAACTTTTGGTATATGTATATTTCGTGACCAGGGAGCCGAGAATTGTCGAGATATCGACTTACACTTATTGAAACATTTTTATGATATTCTTGTTCCCCGCGCTCCAACCTGCTCGTAAATAGCATTTGAGGCGAATTTGGAGCAACTTTTGTTATATGTATATTGCGTTACCAGGGAGTCGAGAATCGTTGAAATATCGACTTACACGTAATGAAACATTTTTATGATATCCTTGTTCCCCGCGCTCCAAACTGCTCGTAAATAGCATTTGAGGCGAATTTGGAGCAACTGTTGGTATATGTATATTTCGTGACCAGGGAGCCGAGAATCGTGGAAATATCGACTTACACGAAATGAAAAATGTTGTGATATTCTTGTTCCCCACACTCCAAACTTCTCGTATATAGCTTTTGCAGCGAATTTGGAGCGTTTGTTAGGATAATATATTTCGTGTCCAGGGAGCTGAGAATCCTCGAAAAATCGACTTACGCGAAATGAAAAATGTTTGTAATATTCTTGTTCCCCACACTCCAAACTTCTCGTATATAGCTTTTGCAGCGAATTTGGAGCGTTTGTTAGGATAATATATTTCGTGTCCAGGGAGCCGAGAATCGTCGAAATATCGACTAACTTGAAATGAAATATTTTTGTGATATTCTTGTTCCCCACGCTCCAAATTGCTCTTGTATAGCTTTTGCAGCGAATTTGGAGCAACTTTTGTTCAGAGTATATTTAGTGTCCAGGGAGCCGAGAATCGTCGAAATATCGACTTACACGAAATGAAAAATTTTTGTGATATTCTTGTTCCCCACACTCCAAACTACTCGTATATAGCATTTGCAGCGAATTTGGAGCGACTTTATTTTTATGTATTTTTCGTGTCCAGGGAGCCGAGAATCGTCGAAATATCAACTTACACGAAATGAAATATTTTTGTGATATTCTTGTTCCCCTCTCTCCAAACTGCTCGTATATAGCATTTGCAGCAAATTTGGAGCAACTTTTGTTATATGTATATTTCGTTACCAGGGAGTCTCGAATCGTCGACATATCGACTTACACGTAATGAAACATTTTTATGATATTCTTGTTCCCCGCGCTCCAAACTGCTCGAAAATAGCATTTGAGGCGAATTTGGAGCAACGTTTGATATATGTATATTTCGTGACCAGGGAGCTGAGAATCGTCGAAATATCGACTTACACGAAATGAAATATTTTTGTGATATTCTTGTTTACCTTACTACAAACTGCTCTTATATAGCTTTTGCAGCGAATTTGGAGCAACTTTTGTTCAGAGTATATTTAGTGTCCAGGGAGCCGAGAATCGTGGAAATATCGACTTACACGAAATGAAAAATTTTTGTGATATTCTTGTTCCCCACACTCCAAACTTCTCGTATATAGCTTTTGCAGCGAATTTGGAACGTTTGTTAGGATAATATATTTCGTGTCCAGGGAGCTGAGAATCCTCGAAAAATCGACTTACGCGAAATGAAAAATGTTTGTAATATTCTTGTTCCCCACGCTCCAAACTGCTCGTATATAGCATTTGCAGCGAATTTGGAGCAACTTTTGTTATATATATTTTTCGTGTCCAGGGAGCCGAGAATCGTCGAAATATCAACTTACACGAAATGAAATATTTTTGTGATATTCTTGTTCCCCACGCTCCAAACTGCTCGTAAATAGCATTTGCAGCAAATTTGGAGCAACTTTTGTTATATGTATATTTCGTGACCAGGGAGCCGAGAATTGTCGAAATATCGACTTACACGTAATGAAACATGTTTATGATATTCTTGTTCCCCGCGCTCCAAACTGCTCGAAAATAGCATTTGAGGCGAATTTGGAGCAACGTTTGGTATATGTATATTTCGTGACCAGGGAGCTGAGAATCGTCGAAATATCGACTTACACGAAATGAAATATTTTTGTGAAATTCTTGTTTACCTTACTCCAAACTGCTCTTATATAGCTTTTGCAGCGAATTTGGAGCAACTTTTGTTCAGAGTATATTTAGTGTCCAGGGAGCCGAGAATCGTCGAAATATCAACTTACACGAAATGAAACATTTTTGTGATATTCTTGTTCCCCACACTCCAAACTTGTCGTATATAGCTTTTGCAGCGAATTTGGAGCAACGTTTGTTAGGATAATATATTTCGTGTCCAGGGAGCTGAGAATCCTCGAAATATCGACTTACACGAAATGAAAAATTTTTGTGATATTCTTGTTCCCCGCGCTCCAAACTGCTCGAAAAGAGCATTTGAGGCGAATTTGGAGCAACTTTTGGTATATGTATATTTCGTGACCAGGGAGCTGAGAACCGGCGAAATATCGACTTAGGCGAAATGAAAAAATTTTGTGATATTCTTGTTCCCCACACTCCAAACTGCTCGTAAATAGCATTTGCAGCGAATTTGGAGCAACTTTTGTTATATATATTTTTCGTGTCCAGGGAGCCGAGAATCGTCGAAATATCAACTTACACGAAATGAAATAATTTTGTGATATTCTTGTTCCCCACGCTCCAAACTGCTCGTAAATAGTATTTGCAGCGAATTTGGAGCAGCTTTTGTTATATGTATATTTCGTTATCAGGGAGCCGAGAATCGTCGAAATATCGACTTACACGAAATGAAATATTTTTGTGATATTCTTGTTTACATTACTCCAAACTGCTCTTATATAGCTTTTGCAGCGAATTTGGAGCAACTTTTGTTCCGAGTATATTTAGTGTCCAGGGAGCCGAGAATCGTCGAAATATCGACTTACCCGAAATGAAAAATTTTTGTGATATTCTTGTTCCCCACACTCCAAACTGCTCGGATATAGCATTTGCAGCGAATTTGGAGCGACTTTATTTATATGTATTTTTCGTGTCCAGGGATCCGAGAATCGACGAAATATCAACTTACACGAAATGAAATATTTTTGTGATATTCTTGTTCCCCTCGCTCCAAACTGCTCGTAAATAGCATTTGCAGCGAATTTGGAGCAACTTTTGTTATATGTATATTGCGTTACCAGGGAGTCGAGAATCGTTGAAATATCGACTTACACGTAATGAAACATTTTTATGATATCCTTGTTCCCCGCGCTCCAAACTGCTCGTAAATAGCATTTGAGGCGAATTTGGAGCAACTGTTGGTATATGTATATTTCGTGACCAGGGAGCCGAGAATCGTGGAAATATCGACTTACACGAAATGAAAAATTTTTGTGATATTCTTGTTCCCCACACTCCAAACTTCTCGTATATAGCTTTTGCAGCGAATTTGGAGCGTTTGTTAGGATAATATATTTCGTGTCCAGGGAGCTGAGAATCCTCGAAAAATCGACTTACGCGAAATGAAAAATGTTTGTAATATTCTTGTTCCCCACACTCCAAACTTCTCGTATATAGCTTTTGCAGCGAATTTGGAGCGTTTGTTAGGATAATATATTTCGTGTCCAGGGAGCCGAGAATCGTCGAAATATCGACTAACTTGAAATGAAATATTTTTGTGATATTCTTGTTCCCCACGCTCCAAACTGCTCTTGTATAGCTTTTGCAGCGAATTTGGAGCAACTTTTGTTCAGAGTATATTTAGTGTCCAGGGAGCCGAGAATCGTCGAAATATCGACTTACACGAAATGAAAAATTTTTGTGATATTCTTGTTCCCCACACTCCAAACTACTCGTATATAGCATTTGCAGCGAATTTGGAGCGACTTTATTTTTATGTATTTTTCGTGTCCAGGGAGCCGAGAATCGTCGAAATATCAACTTACACGAAATGAAATATTTTTGTGATATTCTTGTTCCCCTCTCTCCAAACTGCTCGTACATAGCATTTGCAGCAAATTTGGAGCAACTTTTGTTATATGTATATTTCGTTACCAGGGAGTCTCGAATCGTCGACATATCGACTTACACGTAATGAAACATTTTTATGATATTCTTGTTCCCCGCGCTCCAAACTGCTCGAAAATAGCATTTGAGGCGAATTTGGAGCAACGTTTGATATATGTATATTTCGTGACCAGGGAGCTGAGAATCGTCGAAATATCGACTTACACGAAATGAAATATTTTTGTGATATTCTTGTTTACCTTACTACAAACTGCTCTTATATAGCTTTTGCAGCGAATTTGGAGCAACTTTTGTTCAGAGTATATTTAGTGTCCAGGGAGCCGAGAATCGTGGAAATATCGACTTACACGAAATGAAAAATTTTTGTGATATTCTTGTTCCCCACACTCCAAACTTCTCGTATATAGCTTTTGCAGCGAATTTGGAACGTTTGTTAGGATAATATATTTCGTGTCCAGGGAGCTGAGAATCCTCGAAAAATCGACTTACGCGAAATGAAAAATGTTTGTAATATTCTTGTTCCCCACGCTCCAAACTGCTCGTATATAGCATTTGCAGCGAATTTGGAGCAACTTTTGTTATATATATTTTTCGTGTCCAGGGAGCCGAGAATCGTCGAAATATCAACTTACACGAAATGAAATATTTTTGTGATATTCTTGTTCCCCACGCTCCAAACTGCTCGTAAATAGCATTTGCAGCAAATTTGGAGCAACTTTTGTTATATGTATATTTCGTGACCAGGGAGCCGAGAATTGTCGAAATATCGACTTACACGTAATGAAACATGTTTGTGATATTCTTGTTCCCCGCGCTCCAAACTGCTCGAAAATAGCATTTGAGGCGAATTTGGAGCAACGTTTGGTATATGTATATTTTGTGACCAGGGAGCTGAGAATCGTCGAAATATCGACTTACACGAAATGAAATATTTTTGTGAAATTCTTGTTTACCTTACTCCAAACTGCTCTTATATAGCTTTTGCAGCGAATTTGGAGCAACTTTTGTTCAGAGTATATTTAGTGTCCAGGGAGCCGAGAATCGTCGAAATATCAACTTACACGAAATGAAACATTTTTGTGATATTCTTGTTCCCCACACTCCAAACTTGTCGTATATATCTTTTGCAGCGAATTTGGAGCAACTTTTGTTAGGATAATATATTTCGTGTCCAGGGAGCTGAGAATCCTCGAAATATCGACTTACACGAAATGAAAAATTTTTGTGATATTCTTGTTCCCCGCGCTCCAAACTGCTCGAAAAGAGCATTTGAGGCGAATTTGGAGCAACTTTTGGTATATGTATATTTCGTGACCAGGGAGCCGAGAATTGTCGATATATCGACTTACACATATTGAAACATTTTTATGATATTCTTGTTCCCCGCGCTCCAACCTGCTCGTAAATAGCATTTGAGGCGAATTTGGAGCAACTTTTGTTATATGTATATTTCGTGACCAGGGAGCTGAGAACCGGCGAAATATCGACTTAGGCGAAATGAAAAAATTTTGTGATATTCTTGTTCCCCACACTCCAAACTGCTCGTAAATAGCATTTGCAGCGAATTTGGAGCAACTTTTGTTATATATATTTTTCGTGTCCAGGGAGCCGAGAATCGTCGAAATATCAACTTACACGAAATGAAATAATTTTGTGATATTCTTGTTCCCCACGCTCCAAACTGCTCGTAAATAGTATTTGCAGCGAATTTGGAGCAGCTTTTGTTATATGTTTATTTCGTTATCAGGGAGCCGAGAATCGTCGAAATATCGACTTACACGAAATGAAATATTTTTGTGATATTCTTGTTTACATTACTCCAAACTGCTCTTATATAGCTTTTGCAGCGAATTTGGAGCAACTTTTGTTCCGAGTATATTTAGTGTCCAGGGAGCCGAGAATCGTCGAAATATCGACTTACACGAAATGAAAAATTTTTGTGATATTCTTGTTCCCCACACTCCAAACTGCTCGGATATAGCATTTGCAGCGAATTTGGAGCGACTTTATTTATATGTATTTTTCGTGTCCAGGGATCCGAGAATCGACGAAATATCAACTTACACGAAATGAAATATTTCTGTGATATTCTTGTTCCCCTCGCTCCAAACTGCTCGTAAATAGCATTTGCAGCGAATTTGGAGCAACTTTTGTTATATGTATATTGCGTTACCAGGGAGTCGAGAATCGTTGAAATATCGACTTACACGTAATGAAACATTTTTATGATATCCTTGTTCCCCGCGCTCCAAACTGCTCGTAAATAGCATTTGAGGCGAATTTGGAGCAACTGTTGGTATATGTATATTTCGTGACCAGGGAGCCGAGAATCGTGGAAATATCGACTTACACGAAATGAAAAATTTTTGTGATATTCTTGTTCCCCACACTCCAAACTTCTCGTATATAGCTTTTGCAGCGAATTTGGAGCGTTTGTTAGGATAATATATTTCGTGTCCAGGGAGCTGAGAATCCTCGAAAAATCGACTTACGCGAAATGAAAAATGTTTGTAATATTCTTGTTCCCCACACTCCAAACTTCTCGTATATAGCTTTTGCAGCGAATTTGGAGCGTTTGTTAGGATAATATATTTCGTGTCCAGGGAGCCGAGAATCGTCGAAATATCGACTAACTTGAAATGAAATATTTTTGTGATATTCTTGTTCCCCACGCTCCAAACTGCTCTTGTATAGCTTTTGCAGCGAATTTGGAGCAACTTTTGTTCAGAGTATATTTAGTGTCCAGGGAGCCGAGAATCGTCGAAATATCGACTTACACGAAATGAAAAATTTTTGTGATATTCTTGTTCCCCACACTCCAAACTACTCGTATATAGCATTTGCAGCGAATTTGGAACGTTTGTTATGATAATATATTTCGTGTCCAGGGAGCTGAGAATCCTCGAAAAATCGACTTACGCGAAATGAAAAATGTTTGTAATATTCTTGTTCCCCACGCTCCAAACTGCTCGTATATAGCATTTGCAGCGAATTTGGAGCAACTTTTGTTATATATATTTTTCGTGTCCAGGGAGCCGAGAATCGCCGAAATATCAACTTGCACGAAATGAAATATTTTTGTGATATTCTTGTTCCCCACGCTCCAAACTGCTCGTAAATAGCATTTGCAGCAAATTTGGAGCAACTTCTGTTATATGTATATTTCGTGACCAGGGAGCCGAGAATTGTCGAAATATCGACTTACACGTAATGAAACATGTTTATGATATTCTTGTTCCCCGCGCTCCAAACTGCTCGAAAATAGCATTTGAGGCGAATTTGGAGCAACGTTTGGTATATGTATATTTCGTGACCAGGGAGCTGAGAATCGTCGAAATATCGACTTACACGAAATGAAATATTTTTGTGAAATTCTTGTTTACCTTACTCCAAACTGCTCTTATATAGCTTTTGCAGCGAATTTGGAGCAACTTTTGTTCAGAGTATATTTAGTGTCCAGGGAGCCGAGAATCGTCGAAATATCCACTTACACGTAATGAAACATTTTTGTGATATTCTTGTTCCCCACACTCCAAACTTGTCGTATATAGCTTTTGCAGCGAATTTGGAGCAACGTTTGTTAGGATAATATATTTCGTGTCCAGGGAGCTGAGAATCCTCGAAATATCGACTTACACGAAATGAAAAATTTTTGTGATATTCTTGTTCCCCGCGCTCCAAACTGCTCGAAAAGAGCATTTAAGGCGAATTTGGAGCAACTTTTGGTATATGTATATTTCGTGACCAGGGAGCCGAGAATTGTCGAGATATCGACTTACACTTATTGAAACATTTTTATGATATTCTTGTTCCCCGCGCTCCAACCTGCTCGTAAATAGCATTTGAGGCGAATTTGGAGCAACTTTTGTTATATGTATATTGCGTTACCAGGGAGTCGAGAATCGTTGAAATATCGACTTACACGTAATGAAACATTTTTATGATATCCTTGTTCCCCGCGCTCCAAACTGCTCGTAAATAGCATTTGAGGCGAATTTGGAGCAACTGTTGGTATATGTATATTTCGTGACCAGGGAGCCGAGAATCGTGGAAATATCGACTTACACGAAATGAAAAATGTTGTGATATTCTTGTTCCCCACACTCCAAACTTCTCGTATATAGCTTTTGCAGCGAATTTGGAGCGTTTGTTAGGATAATATATTTCGTGTCCAGGGAGCTGAGAATCCTCGAAAAATCGACTTACGCGAAATGAAAAATGTTTGTAATATTCTTGTTCCCCACACTCCAAACTTCTCGTATATAGCTTTTGCAGCGAATTTGGAGCGTTTGTTAGGATAATATATTTCGTGTCCAGGGAGCCGAGAATCGTCGAAATATCGACTAACTTGAAATGAAATATTTTTGTGATATTCTTGTTCCCCACGCTCCAAACTGCTCTTGTATAGCTTTTGCAGCGAATTTGGAGCAACTTTTGTTCAGAGTATATTTAGTGTCCAGGGAGCCGAGAATCGTCGAAATATCGACTTACACGAAATGAAAAATTTTTGTGATATTCTTGTTCCCCACACTCCAAACTACTCGTATATAGCATTTGCAGCGAATTTGGAGCGACTTTATTTTCATGTATTTTTCGTGTCCAGGGAGCCGAGAATCGTCGAAATATCAACTTACACGAAATGAAATATTTTTGTGATATTCTTGTTCCCCTCTCTCCAAACTGCTCGTATATAGCATTTGCAGCAAATTTGGAGCAACTTTTGTTATATGTATATTTCGTTACCAGGGAGTCTCGAATCGTCGACATATCGACTTACACGTAATGAAACATTTTTATGATATTCTTGTTCCCCGCGCTCCAAACTGCTCGAAAATAGCATTTGAGGCGAATTTGGAGCAACGTTTGATATATGTATATTTCGTGACCAGGGAGCTGAGAATCGTCGAAATATCGACTTACACGAAATGAAATATTTTTGTGATATTCTTGTTTACCTTACTACAAACTGCTCTTATATAGCTTTTGCAGCGAATTTGGAGCAACTTTTGTTCAGAGTATATTTAGTGTCCAGGGAGCCGAGAATCGTGGAAATATCGACTTACACGAAATGAAAAATTTTTGTGATATTCTTGTTCCCCACACTCCAAACTTCTCGTATATAGCTTTTGCAGCGAATTTGGAACGTTTGTTAGGATAATATATTTCGTGTCCAGGGAGCTGAGAATCCTCGAAAAATCGACTTACGCGAAATGAAAAATGTTTGTAATATTCTTGTTCCCCACGCTCCAAACTGCTCGTATATAGCATTTGCAGCGAATTTGGAGCAACTTTTGTTATATATATTTTTCGTGTCCAGGGAGCCGAGAATCGTCGAAATATCAACTTACACGTAATGAAACATGTTTATGATATTCTTGTTCCCCGCGCTCCAAACTGCTCGAAAATAGCATTTGAGGCGAATTTGGAGCAACGTTTGGTATATGTATATTTCGTGACCAGGGAGCTGAGAATCGTCGAAATATCGACTTACACGAAATGAAATATTTTTGTGAAATTCTTGTTTACCTTACTCCAAACTGCTCTTATATAGCTTTTGCAGCGAATTTGGAGCAACTTTTGTTCAGAGTATATTTAGTGTCCAGGGAGCCGAGAATCGTCGAAATATCAACTTACACGAAATGAAACATTTTTGTGATATTCTTGTTCCCCACACTCCAAACTTGTCGTATATAGCTTTTGCAGCGAATTTGGAGCAACGTTTGTTAGGATAATATATTTCGTGTCCAGGGAGCTGAGAATCCTCGAAATATCGACTTACACGAAATGAAAAATTTTTGTGATATTCTTGTTCCCCGCGCTCCAAACTGCTCGAAAAGAGCATTTGAGGCGAATTTGGAGCAACTTTTGGTATATGTATATTTCGTGACCAGGGAGCCGAGAATTGTCGATATATCGACTTACACATATTGAAACATTTTTATGATATTCTTGTTCCCCGCGCTCCAACCTGCTCGTAAATAGCATTTGAGGCGAATTTGGAGCAACTTTTGTTATATGTATATTTCGTGACCAGGGAGCTGAGAACCGGCGAAATATCGACTTAGGCGAAATGAAAAAAATTTGTGATATTCTTGTTCCCCACAATCCAAACTGCTCGTAAATAGCATTTGCAGCGAATTTGGAGCAACTTTTGTTTTATATATTTTTCGTGTCCAGGGAGCCGAGAATCGTCGAAATATCAACTTACACGAAATGAAATAATTTTGTGATATTCTTGTTCCCCACGCTCCAAACTGCTCGTAAATAGTATTTGCAGCGAATTTGGAGCAGCTTTTGTTATATGTATATTTCGTTATCAGGGAGCCGAGAATCGTCGAAATATCGACTTACACGAAATGAAATATTTTTGTGATATTCTTGTTTACATTACTCCAAACTGCTCTTATATAGCTTTTGCAGCGAATTTGGAGCAACTTTTGTTCCGAGTATATTTAGTGTCCAGGGAGCCGAGAATCGTCGAAATATCGACTTACACGAAATGAAAAATTTTTGTGATATTCTTGTTCCCCACACTCCAAACTGCACGGATATAGCATTTGCAACGAATTTGGAGCGACTTTATTTATATGTATTTTTCGTGTCCAGGGATCCGAGAATCGACGAAATATCAACTTACACGAAATGAAATATTTTTGTGATATTCTTGTTCCCCTCGCTCCAAACTGCTCGTAAATAGCATTTGCAGCGAATTTGGAGCAACTTTTGTTATATGTATATTGCGTTACCTGGGAGTCGAGAATCGTTGAAATATCGACTTACACGTAATGAAACATTTTTATGATATCCTTGTTCCCCGCGCTCCAAACTGCTCGTAAATAGCATTTGAGGCGAATTTGGAGCAACTTTTGGTATATTTATATTTCGTGACCAGGGAGCCGAGAATCGTGGAAATATCGACTTACACGAAATGAAAAATTTTTGTGATATTCTTGTTCCCCACACTCCAAACTTCTCGTATATAGCTTTTGCAGCGAATTTGGAGCGTTTGTTAGGATAATATATTTCGTGTCCAGGGAGCTGAGAATCCTCGAAAAATCGACTTACGCGAAATGAAAAATGTTTGTAATATTCTTGTTCCCCACACTCCAAACTTCTCGTATATAGCTTTTGCAGCGAATTTGGAGCGTTTGTTAGGATAATATATTTCGTGTCCAGGGAGCCGAGAATCGTCGAAATATCGACTAACTTGAAATGAAATATTTTTGTGATATTCTTGTTCCCCACACTCCAAACTGCTCGTAAATAGCATTTGCAGCGAATTTGGAGCAACTTTTGTTATATATATTTTTCGTGTCCAGGGAGCCGAGAATCGTCGAAATATCAACTTACACGAAATGAAATAATTTTGTGATATTCTTGTTCCCCACGCTCCAAACTGCTCGTAAATAGTATTTGCAGCGAATTTGGAGCAGCTTTTGTTATATGTATATTTCGTTATCAGGGAGCCGAGAATCGTCGAAATATCGACTTACACGAAATGAAATATTTTTGTGATATTCTTGTTTACATTACTCCAAACTGCTCTTATATAGCTTTTGCAGCGAATTTGGAGCAACTTTTGTTCCGAGTATATTTAGTGTCCAGGGAGCCGAGAATCGTCGAAATATCGACTTACACGAAATGAAAAATTTTTGTGATATTCTTGTTCCCCACACTCCAAACTGCACGGATATAGCATTTGCAGCGAATTTGGAGCGACTTTATTTATATGTATTTTTCGTGTCCAGGGATCCGAGAATCGACGAAATATCAACTTACACGAAATGAAATATTTTTGTGATATTCTTGTTCCCCTCGCTCCAAACTGCTCGTAAATAGCATTTGCAGCGAATTTGGAGCAACTTTTGTTATATGTATATTGCGTTACCAGGGAGTCGAGAATCGTTGAAATATCGACTTACACGTAATGAAACATTTTTATGATATCCTTGTTCCCCGCGCTCCAAACTGCTCGTAAATAGCATTTGAGGCGAATTTGGAGCAACTTTTGGTATATGTATATTTCGTGACCAGGGAGCCGAGAATCGTGGAAATATCGACTTACACGAAATGAAAAATTTTTGTGATATTCTTGTTCCCCACACTCCAAACTTCTCGTATATAGCTTTTGCAGCGAATTTGGAGCGTTTGTTAGGATAATATATTTCGTGTCCAGGGAGCTGAGAATCCTCGAAAAATCGACTTACGCGAAATGAAAAATGTTTGTAATATTCTTGTTCCCCACACTCCAAACTTCTCGTATATAGCTTTTGCAGCGAATTTGGAGCGTTTGTTAGGATAATATATTTCGTGTCCAGGGAGCCGAGAATCGTCGAAATATCGACTAACTTGAAATGAAATATTTTTGTGATATTCTTGTTCCCCACGCTCCAAACTGCTCTTGTATAGCTTTTGCAGCGAATTTGGAGCAACTTTTGTTCAGAGTATATTTAGTGTCCAGGGAGCCGAGAATCGTCGAAATATCGACTTACACGAAATGAAAAATTTTTGTGATATTCTTGTTCCCCACACTCCAAACTACTCGTATATAGCATTTGCAGCGAATTTGGAACGTTTGTTATGATAATATATTTCGTGTCCAGGGAGCTGAGAATCCTCGAAAAATCGACTTACGCGAAATGAAAAATGTTTGTAATATTCTTGTTCCCCACGCTCCAAACTGCTCGTATATAGCATTTGCAGCGAATTTGGAGCAACTTTTGTTATATATATTTTTCGTGTCCAGGGAGCCGAGAATCGCCGAAATATCAACTTGCACGAAATGAAATATTTTTGTGATATTCTTGTTCCCCACGCTCCAAACTGCTCGTAAATAGCATTTGCAGCAAATTTGGAGCAACTTCTGTTATATGTATATTTCGTGACCAGGGAGCCGAGAATTGTCGAAATATCGACTTATACGTAATGAAACATGTTTATGATATTCTTGTTCCCCGCGCTCCAAACTGCTCGAAAATAGCATTTGAGGCGAATTTGGAGCAACGTTTGGTATATGTATATTTCGTGACCAGGGAGCTGAGAATCGTCGAAATATCGACTTACACGAAATGAAATATTTTTGTGAAATTCTTGTTTACCTTACTCCAAACTGCTCTTATATAGCTTTTGCAGCGAATTTGGAGCAACTTTTGTTCAGAGTATATTTAGTGTCCAGGGAGCCGAGAATCGTCGAAATATCCACTTACACGAAATGAAACATTTTTGTGATATTCTTGTTCCCCACACTCCAAACTTGTCGTATATAGCTTTTGCAGCGAATTTGGAGCAACGTTTGTTAGGATAATATATTTCGTGTCCAGGGAGCTGAGAATCCTCGAAATATCGACTTACACGAAATGAAAAATTTTTGTGATATTCTTGTTCCCCGCGCTCCAAACTGCTCGAAAAGAGCATTTGAGGCGAATTTGGAGCAACTTTTGGTATATGTATATTTCGTGACCAGGGAGCCGAGAATTGTCGAGATATCGACTTACACTTATTGAAACATTTTTATGATATTCTTGTTCCCCGCGCTCCAACCTGCTCGTAAATAGCATTTGAGGCGAATTTGGAGCAACTTTTGTTATATGTATATTTCGTGACCAGGGAGCTGAGAACCGGCGAAATATCGACTTAGGGGAAATGAAAAAATTTTGTGATATTCTTGTTCCCCACACTCCAAACTGCTCGTAAATAGCATTTGCAGCGAATTTGGAGCAACTTTTGTTATATGTATATTGCGTTACCAGGGAGTCGAGAATCGTTGAAATATCGACTTACACGTAATGAAACATTTTTATGATATCCTTGTTCCCCGCGCTCCAAACTGCTCGTAAATAGCATTTGAGGCGAATTTGGAGCAACTGTTGGTATATGTATATTTCGTGACCAGGGAGCCGAGAATCGTGGAAATATCGACTTACACGAAATGAATAATTTTTGTGATATTCTTGTTCCCCACACTCCAAACTTGTCGTATATAGCTTTTGCAGCGAATTTGGAGCAACGTTTGTTAGGATAATATATTTCGTGTCCAGGGAGCTGAGGATCCTCGAAAAATCAAATTACGCGAAATGAAAAATGTTTGTGATATTCATGTTCCCCACGCTCCAAACTGCTCGTAAATAGCATTTGCAGCGAATATGGAGCAACTTTTGTTATATGTATATTTCGTTACCAGGAAGTCGAGAATCGTCGAAATATCGACTTACACGTAATAAAACATTTTTATGATATTCTTGTTCCCCGCGCTCCAAACTGCTCGAAAATAGCATTTGAGGCGAATTTGGAGCAACGTTTGGTATATGTATATTTCGTGACCAGGGAGCTGAGAATCGTCGAAATATCGACTTACACGAAATGAAATATTTTTGTGATATTCTTGTTTACCTTACTCCAAACTGCTCTTATATAGCTTTTGCAGCGAATTTGGAGCAACTTTTGTTCAGAGTATATTTAGTGTCCAGGGAGCCGAGAATCGTCGAAATATGAACTTACACGAAATGAAACATTTTTGTGATATTCTTGTTCCCCACACTCCAAACTTGTCGTATATAGCTTTTGCAGCGAATTTGGAGCAACGTTTGTTAGGATAATATATTTCGTGTCCAGGGAGCTGAGAATCCTCGAAATATCGACTTACACGAAATGAAAAATTTTTGTGATATTCTTGTTCCCCGCGCTCCAAACTGCTCGTAAATAGCATTTGAGGAGAATTTGGAGCAACTTTTGTAATATGTACATTTCGTGACCAGGGAGCTGAGAACCGGCGAAATATCGACTTAGGCGAAATGAAAAAATTTTGTGATATTCTTGTTCCCCACACTCCAAACTGCTCGTAAATAGCATTTGCAGCGAATTTGGAGCAACTTTTGTTATAAGTATATTGCGTTACCAGGGAGTCGAGAATCGTTGAAATATCGACTTACACGTAATGAAACATTTTTATGATATCCTTGTTCCCCGCGCTCCAAACTGCTCGTAAATAGCATTTGAGGCGAATTTGGAGCAACTGTTGGTATATGTATATTTCGTGACCAGGGAGCCGAGAATCGTGGAAATATCGACTTACACGAAATGAAAAATTTTTGTGATATTCTTGTTCCCCACACTCCAAACTTGTCGTATATAGCTTTTGCAGCGAATTTGGAGCAACGTTTGTTAGGATAATATATTTCGTGTCCAGGGAGCTGAGGATCCTCGAAAAATCAAATTACGCGAAATGAAAAATGTTTGTGATATTCATGTTCCCCACGCTCCAAACTGCTCGTAAATAGCATTTGCAGCGAATATGGAGCAACTTTTGTTATATGTATATTTCGTTACCAGGAAGTCGAGAATCGTCGAAATATCGACTTACACGTAATAAAACATTTTTATGATATTCTTGTTCCCCGCGCTCCAAACTGCTCGAAAATAGCATTTGAGGCGAATTTGGAGCAACGTTTGGTATATGTATATTTCGTGACCAGGGAGCTGAGAATCGTCGAAATATCGACTTACACGAAATGAAATATTTTTGTGATATTCTTGTTTACCTTACTCCAAACTGCTCTTATATAGCTTTTGCAGCGAATTTGGAGCAACTTTTGTTCAGAGTATATTTAGTGTCCAGGGAGCCGAGAATCGTCGAAATATGAACTTACACGAAATGAAACATTTTTGTGATATTCTTGTTCCCCACACTCCAAACTTGTCGTATATAGCTTTTGCAGCGAATTTGGAGCAACGTTTGTTAGGATAATATATTTCGTGTCCAGGGAGCTGAGAATCCTCGAAATATCGACTTACACGAAATGAAAAATTTTTGTGATATTCTTGTTCCCCGCGCTCCAAACTGCTCGAAAAGAGCATTTGAGGCGAATTTGGAGCAACTTTTGGTATATGTATATTTCGTGACCAGGGAGCCGAGAATTGTCGAGATATCGACTTACACATATTGAAACATTTTTATGATATTCTTGTTCCCCGCGCTCCAAACTGCTCGTAAATAGCATTTGAGGAGAATTTGGAGCAACTTTTGTTATATGTACATTTCGTGACCAGGGAGCTGAGAACCGGCGAAATATCGACTTAGGCGAAATGAAAAAATTTTGTGATATTCTTGTTCCCCACACTCCAAACTGCTCGTAAATAGCATTTGCAGCGAATTTGGAGCAACTTTTGTTATAAGTATATTGCGTTACCAGGGAGTCGAGAATCGTTGAAATATCGACTTACACGTAATGAAACATTTTTATGATATCCTTGTTCCCCGCGCTCCAAACTGCTCGTAAATAGCATTTGAGGCGAATTTGGAGCAACTGTTGGTATATGTATATTTCGTGACCAGGGAGCCGAGAATCGTGGAAATATCGACTTACACGAAATGAAAAATTTTTGTGATATTCTTGTTCCCCACACTCCAAACTTGTCGTATATAGCTTTTGCAGCGAATTTGGAGCAACGTTTGTTAGGATAATATATTTCGTGTCCAGGGAGCTGAGGATCCTCGAAAAATCAAATTACGCGAAATGAAAAATGTTTGTGATATTCTTGTTCCCCACGCTCCAAACTGCTCGAAAATAGCATTTGAGGCGAATTTGGAGCAACGTTTGGTATATGTATATTTCGTGACCAGGGAGCTGAGAATCGTCGAAATATCGACTTACACGAAATGAAATATTTTTGTGATATTCTTGTTTACCTTACTCCAAACTGCTCTTATATAGCTTTTGCAGCGAATTTGGAGCAACTTTTGTTCAGAGTATATTTAGTGTCCAGGGAGCCGAGAATCGTGGAAATATCGACTCACACGAAATGAAAAATTTTTGTGATACTCTTGTTCCCCACACTCCAAACTGCTCGTATATAGCTTTTGCAGCGAATTTGGAGCGTTTGTTAGGATAATGTATTTCGTGTCCAGGGAGCTGAGAATCCTCGAAAAATCGACTTACGCGAAATGAAAAATGTTTGTAATATTCTTGTTCCCCACGCTCCAAACTGCTCGTATATAGCATTTGCAGGGAATTTGGAGCAACTTTTGATATATGTATTTTTCGTGTCCAGGGAGCCGAGAATCGTCGAAATATCAACTTACACGAAATGAAATATTTTTGTGATATTCTTGTTCCCCACGCTCCAAACTGCTCGTAAATAGTATTTGCAGCGAAATTGGAGCAACTTTTGTTATATGTATATTTCGTTATCAGGGAGCCGAGAATCGTCGAAATATCGACTTACACGAAATAAAATATTTTTGTGATATTCTTGTTTACCTTACTCCAAACTGCTCTTATATAGCTTTTGCAGCGAATTTGGAGCAACTTTTGTTCCGAGTATATTTAGTGTCCAGGGAGCCGAGAATCGTCGAAATATCGACTTACACGAAATGTAAAATTTTTGTGATATTCTTGTTCCCCACACTCCAAACTGCTCGGATATAGCTTTTGCAGCGAATTTGGAGCAACGTTTGTTAGGATAATATATTTCGTGCCCAGGGAGCTGAGAATCCTCGAAAAATCGACTTACGCGAAATGAAAAATTTTTGTGATATTCTTGTTCCCCACGCTCCAAACTACTCGTATATAGCATTTGCAGCGAACTTGGAGCAACTTTTGTTATATGTATTTTTCGTGTCCAGGGAGCCGAGAATCGTCGAAATATCGACTTACACGAAATGAAAAATTTTTGTGATATTCTTGTTTACCTTACTCCAAACTGCTCTTATATAGCTTTTGCAGCGAATTTGGAGCAACTTTTATTCAGAGTATATTTAGTGTCCAGGCAGCTGAGAATCGTCGTAAAATCGACTTACACGTAATGAAACATTTTTATGATATTCTTGTTCCCCACGCTCCAAACTGCTCGTATTTGCAGCGAATTTGGACCAACTTTTGTGATATATATTTTCGTGTCCAGGGAGCCGAGAATCGTCGAAATATCAATTTACACGAAATGAAATATTTTTGTGATACTCTTGTTCCCCACGTTCCAAACTGCTCGTAAATAGCATTAGCAGCAAATTTGGAGCAACTTTTGTTATATGTATATTTCGTGACCAGGGAGCCGAGAATCGTCGAAATATCAACTTACACGAAATGAAATATTTTTGTGATATTCTTGTTCCCCACGCTCCAAACTGCTCGTAAATAGCATTTGCAGCGAATGTGGAGCAACTTTTGGTATATGTATATTTCGTGACCAGGGAGCCGAGAATTGTCGAAATATCGACTTACACGTAATGAAACATTTTTATGTTATTCTTGTTCCCCGCGCTCCAAACTGCTCGAAAATAGCATTTGAGGCGAATTTGGAGCAACGTTTGATATATGTATATTTCGTGACCAGGGAGCTGAGAATCGTCGAAATATCGACTTACACGAAATGAAATATTTTTGTGATATTCTTGTTAACCTTACTCCAAACTGCTCTTATATAGCTTTTGCAGCGAATTTGGAGCAACTTTTGTTGAGAGTATATTTAGTGTCCAGGGAGCCGAGATTCGTGTAAATATCGACTGACACGAAATGAAAAATTTTTGTGATATTCTTGTTCCCCACACTCCAAACTTCTCGTATATAGCTTTTGCAGCGAATTTGGAGCGTTTGTTAGGATAATATATTTCGTGTCCAGGGAGCTGAGAATCCTCGAAAAATCGACTTACGCGAAATGAAAAATGTTTGTAATATTCTTGTTCCCCACGCTCCAAACTGCTCGTATATAGCATTTGCAGCGAATTTGGAGCAACTTTTGTTATATGTATTTTTCGTGTCCAGGGATCCGAGAATCGCGAAATATCAACTTACACGAAATGAAATATTTTTGTGATATTCTTGTTCCCCTCGCTCCAAACTGCTCGTAAATAGCATTTGCAGCGAATTTGAAGCAACTTTTGTTATATGTATATTGCGTTACCAGGGAGTCGAGAATCGTGGAAATATCGACTTACACGAAATGAAATATTTTTGTGATATTCTTGTTCCCCACACTCCAAACTGCTCGTATATAGCTTTTGCAGCGAATTTGGAGCATCTTTTGTTCCGAGTATATTTAGTGTCCAGGGAGCCGAGAATCGGCGAAATATCGACTTACACGAAGTGAAAAATTTTTGTGATATTCTTGTTCCCCACACTCCAAACTTGTCGTATATAGCTTTTGCAGCGAATTTGGAGCAACGTTTGTTAGGATAATATATTTCGTGTCCAGGGAGCTGAGGATCCTCGAAAAATCAAATTACGCGAAATGAAAAATGTTTGTGATATTCTTGTTCCCCACGCTCCAAACTGCTCGTAAATAGCATTTGCAGCGAATATGGAGCAACTTTTGTTATATGTATATTTCGTTACCAGGGAGTCGAGAATCGTCGAAATATCGACTTACACGTAATAAAACATTTTTATGATATTCTTGTTCCCCGCGCTCCAAACTGCTCGAAAATAGCATTTGAGGCGAATTTGGAGCAACGTTTGGTATATGTGTATTTCGTGACCAGGGAGCTGAGAATCGTCGAAATATCGACTTACACGAAATGAAATATTTTTGTGATATTCCTGTTTACCTTACTCCAAACTGCTCTTATATAGCTTTTGCAGCGAATTTGGAGCAACTTTTGTTCAGAGTATATTTAGTGTCCAGGGAGCCGAGAATCGTGGAAATATCGACTCTCACGAAATGAAAAATTTTTGTGATACTCTTGTTCCCCACACTCCAAACTGCTCGTATATAGCTTTTGCAGCGAATTTGGAGCGTTTGTTAGGATAATGTATTTCGTGTCCAGGGAGCTGAGAATCCTCGAAAAATCGACTTACGCGAAATGAAAAATGTTTGTAATATTCTTGTTCGCCACGCTCCAAACTGCTCGTATATAGCATTTGCAGGGAATTTGGAGCAACTTTTGATATATGTGTTTTTCGTGTCCAGGGAGCCGAGAATCGTCGAAATATCAACTTACACGAAATGAAATATTTTTGTGATATTCTTGTTCCCCTCGCTCCAAACTGCTCGTAAATAGCATTTGCAGCGAATTTGGAGCAACTTTTGTTCCGAGTATATTTAGTGTCCAGGGAGCCGAGATTCGGCGAAATATCGACTTACACGAAATGAAAAATTTTTGTGATATTTTTGTCCCCACACTCCAAACTTGTCGTATATAGCTTTTGCAGCGAATTTGGAGCAACGTTTGTTAGGATAATATATTTCGTGTCCAGGGAGCTGAGGATCCTCGAAAAATCAAATTACCCGAAATGAAAAATGTTTGTGATATTCCTGTTCCCCACGCTCCAAACTGCTCGTAAATAGCATTTGCAGCAAATTTGGAGCAACTTTGGTTATATGTATATTTCGTTACCAGGGAGTCGAGAATCCTCGAAATATCGACTTACACGTAATGAAACATTTTGATGATATTCTTGTTCCCCGCGCTCCCAACTGCTCGTAAATAGCATTTGAGGCGAATTTGGAGCAACTGTTGGTATATGTATATTTCGTGACCAGGGAGCCGAGAATTGTCGAAATATAGACTTACACGTAATGAAACATTTTTATGATATTCTTGTTCCTCGCGCTCCAAATTGCTCGAAAATAGCATTTGAGGCGAATTTGGAGCAACGTTTGGTATATGTATATTTCGTGACCAGGGAGCTGAGAATCGTCGAAATATCGACTTACACGAAATGAAATATTTTTGTGATATTCTTGTTCCCCACACTCCAAACTGCTCTTATATAGCTTTTGCAGCGAATTTGGAGCAACTTTTGTTGAGAGTATATTTAGTGTCCAGGGAGCCGAGAATCCTCGAAATATCGACTTACACGAAATGAAAAATTTTTGTGATATTCTTGTTCCCCGCGCTCCAAACAGCTCGAAAAGAGCATTTGAGGCGAATTTGGAGCAACTTTTGGTATATGTATATTTCGTGACCAGGGAGCCGAGAATTGTCGAGATATCGACTTACACATATTGAAACATTTTTATGATATTCTTGTTCCCCGCGCTCCAAACTGCTCGTAAATAGCATTTGAGGCGAATTTGGAGCAACTTTTGTTATATGTACATTTCGTGACCAGGGAGCTGAGAACCGGCGAAATATCGACTTAGGCGAAATGAAAAAATTTTGTGATATTCTTGTTCCCCACACTCCAAACTGCTCGTAAATAGCATTTGCAGCGAATTTGGAGCAACTTTTGTTATATGTATATTGCGTTACCAGGGAGTCGAGAATCGTTGAAATATCGACTTACACGTAATGAAACATTTTTATGATATCCTTGTTCCCCGCGCTCCAAACTGCTCGTAAATAGCATTTGAGGCGAATTTGGAGCAACTGTTGGTATATGTATATTTCGTGACCAGGGAGCCGAGAATCGTGGAAATATCGACTTACACGAAATGAAAAATTTTTGTGATATTCTTGTTCCCCACACTCCAAACTTGTCGTATATAGCTTTTGCAGCGAATTTGGAGCAACGTTTGTTAGGATAATATATTTCGTGTCCAGGGAGCTGAGGATCCTCGAAAAATCAAATTACGCGAAATGAAAAATGTTTGTGATATTCTTGTTCCCCACGCTCCAAACTGCTCGAAAATACCATTTGAGGCGAATTTGGAGCAACGTTTGGTATATGTATATTTCGTGACCAGGGAGCTGAGAATCGTCGAAATATCGACTTACACGAAATGAAATATTTTTGTGATATTCTTGTTTACCTTACTCCAAACTTCTCTTATATAGCTTTTGCAGCGAATTTGGAGCAACTTTTGTTCAGAGTATATTTAGTGTCCAGGGAGCCGAGAATCGTGGAAATATCGACTCACACGAAATGAAAAATTTTTGTGATACTCTTGTTCCCCACACTCCAAACTGCTCGTATATAGCTTTTGCAGCGAATTTGGAGCGTTTGTTAGGATAATGTATTTCGTGTCCAGGGAGCTGAGAATCCTCGAAAAATCGACTTACGCGAAATGAAAAATGTTTGTAATATTCTTGTTCCCCACGCTCCAAACTGCTCGTATATAGCATTTGCAGGGAATTTGGAGCAACTTTTGATATATGTATTTTTCGTGTCCAGGGAGCCGAGAATCGTCGAAATATCAACTTACACGAAATGAAATATTTTTGTGATATTCTTGTTCCCCACGCTCCAAACTGCTCGTAAATAGTATTTGCAGCGAAATTGGAGCAACTTTTGTTATATGTATATTTCGTTATCAGGGAGCCGAGAATCGTCGAAATATCGACTTACACGAAATAAAATATTTTTGTGATATTCTTGTTTACCTTACTCCAAACTGCTCTTATATAGCTTTTGCAGCGAATTTGGAGCAACTTTTGTTCCGAGTATATTTAGTGTCCAGGGAGCCGAGAATCGTCGAAATATCGACTTACACGAAATGTAAAATTTTTGTGATATTCTTGTTCCCCACACTCCAAACTGCTCGGATATAGCATTTGCAGCGAATTTGGAGCGACTTTATTTATATGTATTTTTCGTGTCCAGGGATCCGAGAATCGACGAAATATCAACTTACACGAAATGAAATATTTTTGTGATATTCTTGTTCCCCTCGCTCCAAACTGCTCGTAAATAGCATTTCCAGCGAATTTGGAGCAACTTTTGTTATATGTATATTGCGTTACCAGGGAGTCGAGAATCGTTGAAATATCGACTTACACGTAATGAAACATTTTTATGATATCCTTGTTCCCCGCGCTCCAAACTGCTCGTAAATAGCATTTGAGGCGAATTTGGAGCAACTGTTGGTATATGTATATTTCGTGACCAGGGAGCCGAGAATCGTGGAAATATCGACTTACACGAAATGAAATATTTTTGTGATATTCTTGTTCCCCACACTCCAAACTGCTCGTATATAGCTTTTGCAGCGAATTTGGAGCAACTTTTGTTCCGAGTATATTTAGTGTCCAGGGAGCCGAGAATCGGCGAAATATCAACTTACACGAAATGAAAAATTTTTGTGATATTCTTGTTCCCCACACTCCAAACTTGTCGTATATAGCTTTTGCAGCGAATTTGGAGCAACGTTTGGTAGGATAATATATTTCGTGTCCAGGGAGCTGAGAATCCTCGAAAAATCGACTTACGCGAAATGAAAAATTTTTGTGATATTCTTGTTCCCCACGCTCCAAACTACTCGTATATAGCATTTGCAGCGAACTTGGAGCAACTTTTGTTATATGTATTTTTCGTGTCCAGGGAGCCGAGAATCGTCGAAATATCGACTTACACGAAATGAAATATTTTTGTGATATTCTTGTTTACCTTACTCCAAACTGCTCTTATATAGCTTTTGCAGCGAATTTGGAGCAACTTTTATTCAGAGTATATTTAGTGTCCAGGCAGCTGAGAATCGTCGTAAAATCGACTTACACGTAATGAAACATTTTTATGATATTCTTGTTCCCCACGCTCCAAACTGCTCGTATTTGCAGCGAATTTGGACCAACTTTTGTGATATATATTTTCGTGTCCAGGGAGCCGAGAATCGTCGAAATATCAATTTACACGAAATGAAATATTTTTGTGATACTCTTGTTCCCCACGTTCCAAACTGCTCGTAAATAGCATTAGCAGCAAATTTGGAGCAACTTTTGTTATATGTATATTTCGTGACCAGGGAGCCGAGAATCGTCGAAATATCAACTTACACGAAATGAAATATTTTTCTGATATTCTTGTTCCCCACGCTCCAAACTGCTCGTAAATAGCATTTGCAGCGAATTTGGAGCAACTTTTGGTATATGTATATTTCGTGACCAGGGAGCCGAGAATTGTCGAAATATCGACTTACACGTAATGAAACATTTTTATGTTATTCTTGTTCCCCGCGCTCCAACCTGCTCGTAAATAGCATTTGAGGCGAATTTGGAGCAACTTTTATTATATGTATATTTCGTGACCAGGGAGCTGAGAACCGGCGAAATATCGACTTGCGAAATGAAAAAATTTTGTGATATTCTTGTTCCCCACACTCCAAACTGCTCGTATATAGCTTTTGCAGGGAATTTGGAGCAACTTTTGTTATATGTATTTTTCGTGTCCAGGGAGCCGAGAATCGTCGAAATATCGACTTACATGAAATGAAAAATTTTTGTGATATTCTTGTTCCCCACACTCCAAAATTGTCGTATATAGCTTTTGCAACGAATTTGGAGCAACGTTTGTTAGGTTAATATATTTCGTGTCCAGGGAGCTGAGAATCCTCCAAAAATCGACTTACGCGAAATGAAAAATAATTGTGATATTCTTGTTCCCCACGCTCCAAACTACTCGTATATAGCATTTGCAGCGAACTTGGAGCAACTTTTGTTATATGTATTTTTCGTGTCCAGGGAGCCGAGAATCGTCGAATTATCGACTTACACGAAATGAAAAATTTTTGTGATATTCTTGTTCCCCACACTCCAAACTTGTCGTATATAGCTTTTGCAGCGAATTTGGAGCAACGTTTGTTAGGATAATATATTTCGTGTCCAGGGAGCTGAGGATCCTCGAAAAATCAAATTACGCGAAATGAAAAATGTTTGTGATATTCTTGTTCCCCACGCTCCAAACTGCTCGAAAATACCATTTGAGGCGAATTTGGAGCAACGTTTGGTATATGTATATTTCGTGACCAGGGAGCTGAGAATCGTCGAAATATCGACTTACACGAAATGAAATATTTTTGTGATATTCTTGTTTACCTTACTCCAAACTTCTCTTATATAGCTTTTGCAGCGAATTTGGAGCAACTTTTGTTCAGAGTATATTTAGTGTCCAGGGAGCCGAGAATCGTGGAAATATCGACTCACACGAAATGAAAAATTTTTGTGATACTCTTGTTCCCCACACTCCAAACTGCTCGTATATAGCTTTTGCAGCGAATTTGGAGCGTTTGTTAGGATAATGTATTTCGTGTCCAGGGAGCTGAGAATCCTCGAAAAATCGACTTACGCGAAATGAAAAATGTTTGTAATATTCTTGTTCCCCACGCTCCAAACTGCTCGTATATAGCATTTGCAGGGAATTTGGAGCAACTTTTGATATATGTATTTTTCGTGTCCAGGGAGCCGAGAATCGTCGAAATATCAACTTACACGAAATGAAATATTTTTGTGATATTCTTGTTCCCCACGCTCCAAACTGCTCGTAAATAGTATTTGCAGCGAAATTGGAGCAACTTTTGTTATATGTATATTTCGTTATCAGGGAGCCGAGAATCGTCGAAATATCGACTTACACGAAATAAAATATTTTTGTGATATTCTTGTTTACCTTACTCCAAACTGCTCTTATATAGCTTTTGCAGCGAATTTGGAGCAACTTTTGTTCCGAGTATATTTAGTGTCCAGGGAGCCGAGAATCGTCGAAATATCGACTTACACGAAATGTAAAATTTTTGTGATATTCTTGTTCCCCACACTCCAAACTGCTCGGATATAGCATTTGCAGCGAATTTGGAGCGACTTTATTTATATGTATTTTTCGTGTCCAGGGATCCGAGAATCGACGAAATATCAACTTACACGAAATGAAATATTTTTGTGATATTCTTGTTCCCCTCGCTCCAAACTGCTCGTAAATAGCATTTGCAGCGAATTTGGAGCAACTTTTGTTATATGTATATTGCGTTACCAGGGAGTCGAGAATCGTTGAAATATCGACTTACACGTAATGAAACATTTTTATGATATCCTTGTTCCCCGCGCTCCAAACTGCTCGTAAATAGCATTTGAGGCGAATTTGGAGCAACTGTTGGTATATGTATATTTCGTGACCAGGGAGCCGAGAATCGTGGAAATATCGACTTACACGAAATGAAATATTTTTGTGATATTCTTGTTCCCCACACTCCAAACTGCTCGTATATAGCTTTTGCAGCGAATTTGGAGCAACTTTTGTTCCGAGTATATTTAGTGTCCAGGGAGCCGAGAATCGGCGAAATATCAACTTACACGAAATGAAAAATTTTTGTGATATTCTTGTTCCCCACTCTCCAAACTTGTCGTATATAGCTTTTGCAGCGAATTTGGAGCAACGTTTGGTAGGATAATATATTTCGTGTCCAGGGAGCTGAGAATCCTCGAAAAATCGACTTACGCGAAATGAAAAATTTTTGTGATATTCTTGTTCCCCACGCTCCAAACTACTCGTATATAGCATTTGCAGCGAACTTGGAGCAACTTTTGTTATATGTATTTTTCGTGTCCAGGGAGCCGAGAATCGTCGAAATATCGACTTACACGAAATGAAATATTTTTGTGATATTCTTGTTTACCTTACTCCAAACTGCTCTTATATAGCTTTTGCAGCGAATTTGGAGCAACTTTTATTCAGAGTATATTTAGTGTCCAGGCAGCTGAGAATCGTCGTAAAATCGACTTACACGTAATGAAACATTTTTATGATATTCTTGTTCCCCACGCTCCAAACTGCTCGTATTTGCAGCGAATTTGGACCAACTTTTGTGATATATATTTTCGTGTCCAGGGAGCCGAGAATCGTCGAAATATCAATTTACACGAAATGAAATATTTTTGTGATACTCTTGTTCCCCACGTTCCAAACTGCTCGTAAATAGCATTAGCAGCAAATTTGGAGCAACTTTTGTTATATGTATATTTCGTGACCAGGGAGCCGAGAATCGTCGAAATATCAACTTACACGAAATGAAATATTTTTCTGATATTCTTGTTCCCCACGCTCCAAACTGCTCGTAAATAGCATTTGCAGCGAATTTGGAGCAACTTTTGGTATATGTATATTTCGTGACCAGGGAGCCGAGAATTGTCGAAATATCGACTTACACGTAATGAAACATTTTTATGTTATTCTTGTTCCCCGCGCTCCAACCTGCTCGTAAATAGCATTTGAGGCGAATTTGGAGCAACTTTTATTATATGTATATTTCGTGACCAGGGAGCTGAGAACCGGCGAAATATCGACTTGCGAAATGAAAAAATTTTGTGATATTCTTGTTCCCCACACTCCAAACTGCTCGTATATAGCTTTTGCAGGGAATTTGGAGCAACTTTTGTTATATGTATTTTTCGTGTCCAGGGAGCCGAGAATCGTCGAAATATCGACTTACATGAAATGAAAAATGTTTGTGATATTCTTGTTCCCCACACTCCAAAATTGTCGTATATAGCTTTTGCAACGAATTTGGAGCAACGTTTGTTAGGTTAATATATTTCGTGTCCAGGGAGCTGAGAATCCTCCAAAAATCGACTTACGCGAAATGAAAAATAATTGTGATATTCTTGTTCCCCACGCTCCAAACTACTCGTATATAGCATTTGCAGCGAACTTGGAGCAACTTTTGTTATATGTATTTTTCGTGTCCAGGGAGCCGAGAATCGTCGAATTATCGACTTACACGAAATGAAAAATTTTTGTGATATTCTTGTTCCCCACACTCCAAACTTGTCGTATATAGCTTTTGCAGCGAATTTGGAGCAACGTTTGTTAGGATAATATATTTCGTGTCCAGGGAGCTGAGGATCCTCGAAAAATCAAATTACGCGAAATGAAAAATGTTTGTGATATTCTTGTTCCCCACGCTCCAAACTGCTCGTAAATAGCATTTGCAGCGAATATGGAGCAACTATTGTTATATGTATATTTCGTGACCAGGGAGCCGAGAATCGTCGAAATATCAATTTACACGAAATGAAATATTTTTGTGATATTCGTGTTCCCCACGCTCCAAACTGCTCGTAAATAGCATTTGCAGCAAATTTGGAGCAACTTTTGTTATATGTATATTTCGTTACCAGGGAGTCGAGAATCGTCGAAATATCGACATACACGTAATGAAACATTTTTATGATATTCTTGTTCCCCGCGCTCCAAACTGCTCGAAAATAGCATTTGAGGCGAATTTGGAGCAACGTTTGATATATGTATATTTCGTGACCAGGGAGCTGAGAATCGTCGAAATATCGACTTACACGAAATGAAATATTTTTGTGATATTCTTACTCCAAACTGCTCTTATATAGCTTTTGCAGCGAATTTGGAGCAACTTTTGTTGAGAGTATATTTAGTGTCCAGGGAGCCGAGATTCGTGTAAATATCGACTGACCCGAAATGAAAAATTTTTGTGATATTCTTGTTCCCCACACTCCAAACTTCTCGTATATAGCTTTTGCAGCGAATTTGGAGCGTTTGTTAGGATAATATATTTCGTGTCCAGGGAGCTGAGAATCCTCGAAAAATCGACTTACGCGAAATGAAAAATGTTTGTAATATTCTTGTTCCCCACGCTCCAAACTGCTCGTATATAGCATTTGCAGCGAATTTGGAGCAACTTTTGTTATATGTATTTTTCGTGTCCAGGGAGCCGAGAATCGTCGAAATATCGACTTACACGAAATGAAATATTTTTGTGATATTCTTGTTTACCTTACTCCAAACTGCTCTTATATAGCTTTTGCAGCGAATTTGGAGCGACTTTATTTATATGTATTTTTCGTGTCCAGGGATCCGAGAATCGCGAAATATCAACTTACACGAAATGAAATATTTTTGTGATATTCTTGTTCCCCTCGCTCCAAACTGCTCGTAAATAGCATTTGCGGCGAATTTGGAGCAACTTTTGTTATATGTATATTGCGTTACCAGGGAGTCGAGAATCGTGGAAATATCGACTTACACGAAATGAAATATTTTTGTGATATTCTTGTTCCCCACACTCCAAACTGCTCGTATATAGCTTTTGCAGCGAATTTGGAGCAACTTTTGTTCCGAGTATATTTAGTGTCCAGGGAGCCGAGAATCGGCGAAATATCGACTTACACGAAGTGAAAAATTTTTGTGATATTCTTGTTCCCCACACTCCAAACTTGTCGTATATAGCTTTTGCAGCGAATTTGGAGCAACGTTTGTTAGGATAATATATTTCGTGTCCAGGGAGCTGAGGATCCTCGAAAAATCAAATTACGCGAAATGAAAAATGTTTGTGATATTCTTGTTCCCCACGCTCCAAACTGCTCGTAAATAGCATTTGCAGCGAATATGGAGCAACTTTTGTTATATGCATATTTCGTTACCAGGGAGTCGAGAATCGTCGAAATATCGACTTACACGTAATAAAACATTTTTATGATATTCTTGTTCCCCGCGCTCCAAACTGCTCGAAAATAGCATTTGAGGCGAATTTGGAGCAACGTTTGGTATATGTGTATTTCGTGACCAGGGAGCTGAGAATCGTCGAAATATCGACTTACACGAAATGAAATATTTTTGTGATATTCCTGTTTACCTTACTCCAAACTGCTCTTATATAGCTTTTGCAGCGAATTTGGAGCAACTTTTGTTCAGAGTATATTTAGTGTCCAGGGAGCCGAGAATCGTGGAAATATCGACTCACACGAAATGAAAAATTTTTGTGATACTCTTGTTCCCCACACTCCAAACTGCTCGTATATAGCTTTTGCAGCGAATTTGG
Source organism: Hymenopus coronatus (assembly GCA_030762935.1). NCBI lineage: Eukaryota > Metazoa > Arthropoda > Insecta > Mantodea > Hymenopodidae > Hymenopus > Hymenopus coronatus. The sequence continues at coordinate 164,152,959 of CM060892.1, forward strand.
AGCGTTTGTTAGGATAATGTATTTCGTGACCAGGGAGCTGAGAATCCTCGAAAAATCGACTTACGCGAAATGAAAAATGTTTGTAATATTCTTGTTCGCCACGCTCCAAACTGCTCGTATATAGCATTTGCAGGGAATTTGGAGCAACTTTTGATATATGTATTTTTCGTGTCCAGGGAGCCGAGAATCGTCGAAATATCAACTTACACGAAATGAAATATTTTTGTGATATTCTTGTTCCCCTCGCTCCAAACTGCTCGTAAATAGCATTTGCAGCGAATTTGGAGCAACTTTTGTTATATGTATATTGCGTTACCAGGGAGTCGAGAATCGTTGAAATATCGACTTACACGTAATGAAACATTTTTATAATATCCTTGTTCCCCGCGCTCCAAACTGCTCGTAAATAGCATTTGAGGCGAATTTGGAGCAACTTTTGTTCCGAGTATATTTAGTGTCCAGGGAGCCGAGATTCGGCGAAATATCGACTTACACGAAATGAAAAATTTTTGTGATATTTTTGTCCCCACACTCCAAACTTGTCGTATATAGCTTTTGCAGCGAATTTGGAGCAACGTTTGTTAGGATAATATATTTCGTGTCCAGGGAGCTGAGGATCCTCGAAAAATCAAATTACCCGAAAAGAAAAATGTTTGTGATATTCCTGTTCCCCACGCTCCAAACTGCTCGTAAATAGCATTTGCAGCAAATTTGGAGCAACTTTGGTTATATGTATATTTCGTTACCAGGGAGTCGAGAATCTTCGAAATATCGACTTACACGTAATGAAACATTTTGATGATATTCTTGTTCCCCGCGCTCCCAACTGCTCGTAAATAGCATTTGAGGCGAATTTGGAGCAACTGTTGGTATATGTATATTTCGTGACCAGGGAGCCGAGAATTGTCGAAATATAGACTTACACGTAATGAAACATTTTTATGATATTCTTGTTCCCCGCGCTCCAAATTGCTCGAAAATAGCATTTGAGGCGAATTTGGAGCAACGTTTGGTATATGTATTTTTCGTGACCAGGGAGCTGAGAATCGTCGAAATATCGACTTACACGAAATGAAATATTTTTGTGATATTCTTGTTCCCCACACTCCAAACTGCTCTTATATAGCTTTTGCAGCGAATTTGGAGCAACTTTTGTTGAGAGTATATTTAGTGTCCAGGGAGCCGAGAATCGTCGAAATATCGACTTACACGAAATGAAAAATTTTTGTGATATTCTTGTTCCCCACACTCCAAACTTGTCGTATATAGCTTTTGCAGCGAATTTGGAGGAACGTTTGTTAGGATAATATATTTTGTGTCCAGGGAGCTGAGGATCCTCGAAAAATCAAATTACGCGAAATGAAAAATGTTTGTGATATTCTTGTTCATCACGCTCCAAACTGCTCGTAAATAGCATTTGCAGCGAATATGGAGCAACTATTGTTATATGTATATTTCGTGACCAGGGAGCCGAGAATCGTCGAAATATCAACTTACACGAAATCATATATTTTAGTGATATTCTTGTTCCCCACGCTCCAAACTGCTCGTAAATAGCATTTGCAGCGAATATGGAGCAACTATTGTTATATGTATATTTCGTGACCAGGGAGCCGAGAATCGTCGAAATATCAACTTACACGAAATCATATATTTTAGTGATATTCTTGTTCCCCCCGCTCCAAACTGCTCGTAAATAGCATTTGCAGCAAATTTGGAGCAACTTTTGTTATATGTATATTTCGTTACCAGGGAGTCGAGAATCGTCGAAATATCGACATACACGTAATGAAACATTTTTATGATATTCTTGTTCCCCGCGCTCCAAACTGCTCGAAAATAGCTTTTGAGGCGAATTTGGAGCAACGTTTGGTATATGTAAATTTCGTGACCAGGGAGCTGAGAATCGTCGAAATATCGACTTACACGAAATGAAATATTTTTGTGATATTCTTGTTTACCTTACTCCAAACTGCTCTTATATAGCTTTTGCAGCGAATTTGGAGCAACTTTTGTTCAGAGTATATTTAGTGTCCAGGGAGCCGAGAATCGTGGAAATATCGACTGACACGAAATGAAAAATTTTTGTGATATTCTTGTTCCCCACACTCCAAACTTCTCGTATATAGCTTTTGCAGCGAATTTGGAGCGTTTGTTAGGATAATATATTTCGTGTCCAGGGACCTGAGAATCCTCGAAAAATCGACTTACGCGAAATGAAAAATGTTTGTAATATTCTTGTTCCCCACGCTCCAAACTGCTCGTATATAGCATTTGCAGCGAATTTGGAGCAACTTTTGTTATATGTATATTTCGTTACCAGGGAGCCGAGAATCGTCGAAATATCGACTTACACGAAATGAAATATTTTTGTGATATTCTTGTTTACCTTACTCCAAACTGCTCTTATATAGCTTTTGCAGCGAATTTGGAGCAAATTTTGTTCAGAGTATATTTAGTGTCCAGGGAGCCGAGAATCGTCGAAATATCGACTTACACGAAATGAAAAATTTTTGTGATATTCTTGTTCCCCACGCTCCAAACTGCTCGTAAATAGCATTTATAGCGAATTTGGAGCAACTTTTGGTATATGTACATTTCGTGACCAGGGAGCCGAGAATTGTCGAAATATCGACTTACACGTAATGAAACATTTTTATGATATTCTTGTTCCCCGCGCTCCAAGCTGCTCGAAAATAGCATTTGAGGCGAATTTGGAGCGTTTGTTTGGATAATATATTTCGTGTCCAGGGAGCTGAGACACCTCGAAAAATCGACTTACGCGAAATGAAAAATTTTTGTAATATTCTTGTTCCGCACGCTCCAAACTGCTCGTATATAGCATTTGCAGCGAATTTGGAGCAACTTTTGTTATATGTATATTTCGTTACCAGGGAGCCGAGAATCGTAGAAATATCGACTTACACGTAATGAAACATTTTTATGATATTCTTGTTCCCCGCGCTCCAACCTGCTCGTAAATAGCATTTAAGGCGAATTTGGAGCAACTTTTGTTATATGTATATTTCGTGACCAGGTAGCTGAGAACCGGCGAAATATCGACTTAGGCGAAATGAAAAAATTTTGTGATATTCTTGTTCCCCACACTCCAAACTGCTCGTATATAGCTTTTGCAGCGAATTTGGAGCAACTTTTGTTCAGAGTATATTTAGTGTCCAGGGAGCTGAGAATCCTCGAAAAATCGACTTACGCGAAATGAAAAATTTTTGTGATATTCTTGTTCCCCACGCTCCAAACTACTCGTATATAGCATTTGCAGCGAACTTGGAGCAACTTTTGTTATATGTATTTTTCGTGTCCAGGGAGCCGAGAATCGTCGAAATATCGACTTACACGAAATGAAAAATTTTTGTGATATTCTTGTTCCCCACACTCCAAACTTGTCGTATATAGCTTTTGCAGCGAATTTGGAGCAACGTTTGTTAGGATAATATATTTCGTGTCCAGGGAGCTGAGGATCCTCGAAAAATCAAATTACGCGAAATGAAAAATGTTTGTGATATTCTTGTTCCCCACGCTCCAAACTGCTCGTAAATAGCATTTGCAGCGAATATGGCGCAACTTTTGTTATATGTATATTTCGTTACCAGGGAGTCGAGAATCGTCGAAATATCGACTTACACGTAATGAAACATTTTTATGATATTCTTCTTCCCCGCGCTCCAAACTGCTCGAAAATAGCATTTGCAGCGAATTTGGAGCAACTTTTGTTATATGTATATTTAGTTATCAGGGAGCCGAGAATCGTCGAAATATCGACTTACACAAAATGAAATATTTTTGTGATATTCTTGTTTACCTTACTCCAAACTGCTCTTATATAGCTTTTGCAGCGAATTTGGAGCAACTTTTGTTCCGAGTATATTTAGTGTCCAGGGAGCCGTGAATCGTCGAAATATCGACTTACACGAAATGAAAAATTTTTGTGATATTCTTGTTCCCCACACTCCAAACTGCTCGTATATAGCATTTGCAGCGAATTTGGAGCGACTTTATTTATATGTATTTTTCGTGTCCAGGGAGCCGAGAATCGTCGAAATATCGACTTACACGTAATGAAACATTTTTATGATATTCTTGTTCCCCGCGCTCCAAACTGCTCGAAAATAGCATTTGAGGCGAATTTGGAGCAACGTTTGGTATATGTATATTTCGTGACCAGGGAGCTGAGAATCGTCGAAATATCGACTTACACGAAATGAAATATTTTTGTGATATTCTTGTTTACCTTACTCCAAACTGCTCTTATATAGCTTTTGCAGCGAATTTGGAGCAGCTTTTGTTCAGAGTATATTTAGTGTCCAGGGAGCCGAGAATCGTGGAAATATCGACTCACACGAAATGAAAAATTTTTGTGATATTCTTGTTCCCCACACTCCAAACTGCTCGTATATAGCTTTTGCAGCGAATTTGGAGCGTTTGTTAGGATAATGTATTTCGTGTCCAGGGAGCTGAGAATCCTTGAAAAATCGACTTACGCGAAATGAAAAATGTTTGTAATAGTCTTGTTCCCCACGCTCCAAACTGCTCGTATATAGCATTTGCAGGGAATTTGGAGCAACTTTTGTTATATGTATTTTTCGTGTCCAGGGAGCCGAGAATCGTCGAAATATCAACTTACACGAAATGAAATATTTTTGTAATAATCTTGTTCCCCACGCTCCAAACTGCTCGTAAATAGCATTTGCAGCGAATTTGGAGCAACTTTTGTTATATGTTTATTTCGTTATCAGGGAGCCGAGAATCGTCGAAATATCGACTTACACGAAATGAAATATTTTTGTGATATTCTTGTTTACCTTACTCCAAACTGCTCTTATATAGCTTTTGCAGCGAATTTGGAGCAACTTTTGTTCCGAGTATATTTAGTGTCCAGGGAGCCGAGAATCGTCGAAATATCGACTTACACGAAATGAAAAATTTTTGTGATATTCTTGTTCCCCACACTCCAAACTTCTCGTATAAAGCTTTTGCAGCGAATTTTGAGCGTTTGTTAGGATAATATATTTCGTGTCCAGGGAGCTGAGAATCCTCGAAAAATCGACTTACGCGAAATGAAAAATGTTTGTAATATTCTTGTTCCCCACGCTCCAAACTGCTCGTATATAGCATTTGCAGCGAATTTGGAGCAACTTTTGTTATATGTATTTTTCGTGTCCAGGGAGCCGAGAATCGTCGAAATATCGACTTACACGAAATGAAATATTTTTGTGATATTCTTGTTTACCTTACTCCAAACTGCTCTTATATAGCTTTTGCAGCGAATTTGGAGCAACTTTTGTTCCGAGTATATTTAGTGTCCAGGGAGCCGAGAATCGTCGAAATATCGACTTACACGAAATGAAAAATTTTTGTGATATTCTTGTTCCCCACACTCCAAACTGCTCGGATATAGCATTTGCAGCGAATTTGGAGCGACTTTATTTATATGTATTTTTCGTGTCCAGGGATCCGAGAATCGCGAAATATCAACTTACACGAAATGAAATATTTTTGTGATATTCTTGTTCCCCTCGCTCCAAACTGCTCGTAAATAGCATTTGCGGCGAATTTGGAGCAACTTTTGTTATATGTATATTGCGTTACCAGGGAGTCGAGAATCGTGGAAATATCGACTTACACGAAATGAAATATTTTTGTGATATTCTTGTTCCCCACACTCCAAACTGCTCGTATATAGCTTTTGCAGCGAATTTGGAGCAACTTTTGTTCCGAGTATATTTAGTGTCCAGGGAGCCGAGAATCGGCGAAATATCGACTTACACGAAGTGAAAAATTTTTGTGATATTCTTGTTCCCCACACTCCAAACTTGTCGTATATAGCTTTTGCAGCGAATTTGGAGCAACGTTTGTTAGGATAATATATTTCGTGTCCAGGGAGCTGAGGATCCTCGAAAAATCAAATTACGCGAAATGAAAAATGTTTGTGATATTCTTGTTCCCCACGCTCCAAACTGCTCGTAAATAGCATTTGCAGCGAATATGGAGCAACTTTTGTTATATGCATATTTCGTTACCAGGGAGTCGAGAATCGTCGAAATATCGACTTACACGTAATAAAACATTTTTATGATATTCTTGTTCCCCGCGCTCCAAACTGCTCGTAAATAGCATTTGAGGCGAATTTGGAGCAACTGTTGGTATATGTATATTTCGTGACCAGGGAGCCGAGAATCGTGGAAATATCGACTTACACGAAATGAAATATTTTTGTGATATTCTTGTTCCCCACACTCCAAACTGCTCGTATATAGCTTTTGCAGCGAATTTGGAGCAACTTTTGTTCCGAGTATATTTAGTGTCCAGGGAGCCGAGAATCGGCGAAATATCAACTTACACGAAATGAAAAATTTTTGTGATATTCTTGTTCCCCACACTCCAAACTTGTCGTATATAGCTTTTGCAGCGAATTTGGAGCAACGTTTGGTAGGATAATATATTTCGTGTCCAGGGAGCTGAGAATCCTCGAAAAATCGACTTACGCGAAATGAAAAATTTTTGTGATATTCTTGTTCCCCACGCTCCAAACTACTCGTATATAGCATTTGCAGCGAACTTGGAGCAACTTTTGTTATATGTATTTTTCGTGTCCAGGGAGCCGAGAATCGTCGAAATATCGACTTACACGAAATGAAATATTTTTGTGATATTCTTGTTTACCTTACTCCAAACTGCTCTTATATAGCTTTTGCAGCGAATTTGGAGCAACTTTTATTCAGAGTATATTTAGTGTCCAGGCAGCTGAGAATCGTCGTAAAATCGACTTACACGTAATGAAACATTTTTATGATATTCTTGTTCCCCACGCTCCAAACTGCTCGTATTTGCAGCGAATTTGGACCAACTTTTGTGATATATATTTTCGTGTCCAGGGAGCCGAGAATCGTCGAAATATCAATTTACACGAAATGAAATATTTTTGTGATACTCTTGTTCCCCACGTTCCAAACTGCTCGTAAATAGCATTAGCAGCAAATTTGGAGCAACTTTTGTTATATGTATATTTCGTGACCAGGGAGCCGAGAATCGTCGAAATATCAACTTACACGAAATGAAATATTTTTCTGATATTCTTGTTCCCCACGCTCCAAACTGCTCGTAAATAGCATTTGCAGCGAATTTGGAGCAACTTTTGGTATATGTATATTTCGTGACCAGGGAGCCGAGAATTGTCGAAATATCGACTTACACGTAATGAAACATTTTTATGTTATTCTTGTTCCCCGCGCTCCAACCTGCTCGTAAATAGCATTTGAGGCGAATTTGGAGCAACTTTTATTATATGTATATTTCGTGACCAGGGAGCTGAGAACCGGCGAAATATCGACTTGCGAAATGAAAAAATTTTGTGATATTCTTGTTCCCCACACTCCAAACTGCTCGTATATAGCTTTTGCAGGGAATTTGGAGCAACTTTTGTTATATGTATTTTTCGTGTCCAGGGAGCCGAGAATCGTCGAAATATCGACTTACATGAAATGAAAAATGTTTGTGATATTCTTGTTCCCCACACTCCAAAATTGTCGTATATAGCTTTTGCAACGAATTTGGAGCAACGTTTGTTAGGTTAATATATTTCGTGTCCAGGGAGCTGAGAATCCTCCAAAAATCGACTTACGCGAAATGAAAAATAATTGTGATATTCTTGTTCCCCACGCTCCAAACTACTCGTATATAGCATTTGCAGCGAACTTGGAGCAACTTTTGTTATATGTATTTTTCGTGTCCAGGGAGCCGAGAATCGTCGAATTATCGACTTACACGAAATGAAAAATTTTTGTGATATTCTTGTTCCCCACACTCCAAACTTGTCGTATATAGCTTTTGCAGCGAATTTGGAGCAACGTTTGTTAGGATAATATATTTCGTGTCCAGGGAGCTGAGGATCCTCGAAAAATCAAATTACGCGAAATGAAAAATGTTTGTGATATTCTTGTTCCCCACGCTCCAAACTGCTCGTAAATAGCATTTGCAGCGAATATGGAGCAACTATTGTTATATGTATATTTCGTGACCAGGGAGCCGAGAATCGTCGAAATATCAATTTACACGAAATGAAATATTTTTGTGATATTCGTGTTCCCCACGCTCCAAACTGCTCGTAAATAGCATTTGCAGCAAATTTGGAGCAACTTTTGTTATATGTATATTTCGTTACCAGGGAGTCGAGAATCGTCGAAATATCGACATACACGTAATGAAACATTTTTATGATATTCTTGTTCCCCGCGCTCCAAACTGCTCGAAAATAGCATTTGAGGCGAATTTGGAGCAACGTTTGATATATGTATATTTCGTGACCAGGGAGCTGAGAATCGTCGAAATATCGACTTACACGAAATGAAATATTTTTGTGATATTCTTGTTAACCTTACTCCAAACTGCTCTTATATAGCTTTTGCAGCGAATTTGGAGCAACTTTTGTTGAGAGTATATTTAGTGTCCAGGGAGCCGAGATTCGTGTAAATATCGACTGACCCGAAATGAAAAATTTTTGTGATATTCTTGTTCCCCACACTCCAAACTTCTCGTATATAGCTTTTGCAGCGAATTTGGAGCGTTTGTTAGGATAATATATTTCGTGTCCAGGGAGCTGAGAATCCTCGAAAAATCGACTTACGCGAAATGAAAAATGTTTGTAATATTCTTGTTCCCCACGCTCCAAACTGCTCGTATATAGCATTTGCAGCGAATTTGGAGCAACTTTTGTTATATGTATTTTTCGTGTCCAGGGAGCCGAGAATCGTCGAAATATCGACTTACACGAAATGAAATATTTTTGTGATATTCTTGTTTACCTTACTCCAAACTGCTCTTATATAGCTTTTGCAGCGAATTTGGAGCGACTTTATTTATATGTATTTTTCGTGTCCAGGGATCCGAGAATCGCGAAATATCAACTTACACGAAATGAAATATTTTTGTGATATTCTTGTTCCCCTCGCTCCAAACTGCTCGTAAATAGCATTTGCGGCGAATTTGGAGCAACTTTTGTTATATGTATATTGCGTTACCAGGGAGTCGAGAATCGTGGAAATATCGACTTACACGAAATGAAATATTTTTGTGATATTCTTGTTCCCCACACTCCAAACTGCTCGTATATAGCTTTTGCAGCGAATTTGGAGCAACTTTTGTTCCGAGTATATTTAGTGTCCAGGGAGCCGAGAATCGGCGAAATATCGACTTACACGAAGTGAAAAATTTTTGTGATATTCTTGTTCCCCACACTCCAAACTTGTCGTATATAGCTTTTGCAGCGAATTTGGAGCAACGTTTGTTAGGATAATATATTTCGTGTCCAGGGAGCTGAGGATCCTCGAAAAATCAAATTACGCGAAATGAAAAATGTTTGTGATATTCTTGTTCCCCACGCTCCAAACTGCTCGTAAATAGCATTTGCAGCGAATATGGAGCAACTTTTGTTATATGCATATTTCGTTACCAGGGAGTCGAGAATCGTCGAAATATCGACTTACACGTAATAAAACATTTTTATGATATTCTTGTTCCCCGCGCTCCAAACTGCTCGAAAATAGCATTTGAGGCGAATTTGGAGCAACGTTTGGTATATGTGTATTTCGTGACCAGGGAGCTGAGAATCGTCGAAATATCGACTTACACGAAATGAAATATTTTTGTGATATTCCTGTTTACCTTACTCCAAACTGCTCTTATATAGCTTTTGCAGCGAATTTGGAGCAACTTTTGTTCAGAGTATATTTAGTGTCCAGGGAGCCGAGAATCGTGGAAATATCGACTCACACGAAATGAAAAATTTTTGTGATACTCTTGTTCCCCACACTCCAAACTGCTCGTATATAGCTTTTGCAGCGAATTTGGAGCGTTTGTTAGGATAATGTATTTCGTGACCAGGGAGCTGAGAATCCTCGAAAAATCGACTTACGCGAAATGAAAAATGTTTGTAATATTCTTGTTCGCCACGCTCCAAACTGCTCGTATATAGCATTTGCAGGGAATTTGGAGCAACTTTTGATATATGTATTTTTCGTGTCCAGGGAGCCGAGAATCGTCGAAATATCAACTTACACGAAATGAAATATTTTTGTGATATTCTTGTTCCCCTCGCTCCAAACTGCTCGTAAATAGCATTTGCAGCGAATTTGGAGCAACTTTTGTTATATGTATATTGCGTTACCAGGGAGTCGAGAATCGTTGAAATATCGACTTACACGTAATGAAACATTTTTATAATATCCTTGTTCCCCGCGCTCCAAACTGCTCGTAAATAGCATTTGAGGCGAATTTGGAGCAACTTTTGTTCCGAGTATATTTAGTGTCCAGGGAGCCGAGATTCGGCGAAATATCGACTTACACGAAATGAAAAATTTTTGTGATATTTTTGTCCCCACACTCCAAACTTGTCGTATATAGCTTTTGCAGCGAATTTGGAGCAACGTTTGTTAGGATAATATATTTCGTGTCCAGGGAGCTGAGGATCCTCGAAAAATCAAATTACCCGAAAAGAAAAATGTTTGTGATATTCCTGTTCCCCACGCTCCAAACTGCTCGTAAATAGCATTTGCAGCAAATTTGGAGCAACTTTGGTTATATGTATATTTCGTTACCAGGGAGTCGAGAATCTTCGAAATATCGACTTACACGTAATGAAACATTTTGATGATATTCTTGTTCCCCGCGCTCCCAACTGCTCGTAAATAGCATTTGAGGCGAATTTGGAGCAACTGTTGGTATATGTATATTTCGTGACCAGGGAGCCGAGAATTGTCGAAATATAGACTTACACGTAATGAAACATTTTTATGATATTCTTGTTCCCCGCGCTCCAAATTGCTCGAAAATAGCATTTGAGGCGAATTTGGAGCAACGTTTGGTATATGTATTTTTCGTGACCAGGGAGCTGAGAATCGTCGAAATATCGACTTACACGAAATGAAATATTTTTGTGATATTCTTGTTCCCCACACTCCAAACTGCTCTTATATAGCTTTTGCAGCGAATTTGGAGCAACTTTTGTTGAGAGTATATTTAGTGTCCAGGGAGCCGAGAATCGTCGAAATATCGACTTACACGAAATGAAAAATTTTTGTGATATTCTTGTTCCCCACACTCCAAACTTGTCGTATATAGCTTTTGCAGCGAATTTGGAGGAACGTTTGTTAGGATAATATATTTTGTGTCCAGGGAGCTGAGGATCCTCGAAAAATCAAATTACGCGAAATGAAAAATGTTTGTGATATTCTTGTTCATCACGCTCCAAACTGCTCGTAAATAGCATTTGCAGCGAATATGGAGCAACTATTGTTATATGTATATTTCGTGACCAGGGAGCCGAGAATCGTCGAAATATCAACTTACACGAAATCATATATTTTAGTGATATTCTTGTTCCCCACGCTCCAAACTGCTCGTAAATAGCATTTGCAGCGAATATGGAGCAACTATTGTTATATGTATATTTCGTGACCAGGGAGCCGAGAATCGTCGAAATATCAACTTACACGAAATCATATATTTTAGTGATATTCTTGTTCCCCCCGCTCCAAACTGCTCGTAAATAGCATTTGCAGCAAATTTGGAGCAACTTTTGTTATATGTATATTTCGTTACCAGGGAGTCGAGAATCGTCGAAATATCGACATACACGTAATGAAACATTTTTATGATATTCTTGTTCCCCGCGCTCCAAACTGCTCGAAAATAGCTTTTGAGGCGAATTTGGAGCAACGTTTGGTATATGTAAATTTCGTGACCAGGGAGCTGAGAATCGTCGAAATATCGACTTACACGAAATGAAATATTTTTGTGATATTCTTGTTTACCTTACTCCAAACTGCTCTTATATAGCTTTTGCAGCGAATTTGGAGCAACTTTTGTTCAGAGTATATTTAGTGTCCAGGGAGCCGAGAATCGTGGAAATATCGACTGACACGAAATGAAAAATTTTTGTGATATTCTTGTTCCCCACACTCCAAACTTCTCGTATATAGCTTTTGCAGCGAATTTGGAGCGTTTGTTAGGATAATATATTTCGTGTCCAGGGACCTGAGAATCCTCGAAAAATCGACTTACGCGAAATGAAAAATGTTTGTAATATTCTTGTTCCCCACGCTCCAAACTGCTCGTATATAGCATTTGCAGCGAATTTGGAGCAACTTTTGTTATATGTATATTTCGTTACCAGGGAGCCGAGAATCGTCGAAATATCGACTTACACGAAATGAAATATTTTTGTGATATTCTTGTTTACCTTACTCCAAACTGCTCTTATATAGCTTTTGCAGCGAATTTGGAGCAAATTTTGTTCAGAGTATATTTAGTGTCCAGGGAGCCGAGAATCGTCGAAATATCGACTTACACGAAATGAAAAATTTTTGTGATATTCTTGTTCCCCACGCTCCAAACTGCTCGTAAATAGCATTTATAGCGAATTTGGAGCAACTTTTGGTATATGTACATTTCGTGACCAGGGAGCCGAGAATTGTCGAAATATCGACTTACACGTAATGAAACATTTTTATGATATTCTTGTTCCCCGCGCTCCAAGCTGCTCGAAAATAGCATTTGAGGCGAATTTGGAGCGTTTGTTTGGATAATATATTTCGTGTCCAGGGAGCTGAGACACCTCGAAAAATCGACTTACGCGAAATGAAAAATTTTTGTAATATTCTTGTTCCGCACGCTCCAAACTGCTCGTATATAGCATTTGCAGCGAATTTGGAGCAACTTTTGTTATATGTATATTTCGTTACCAGGGAGCCGAGAATCGTAGAAATATCGACTTACACGTAATGAAACATTTTTATGATATTCTTGTTCCCCGCGCTCCAACCTGCTCGTAAATAGCATTTAAGGCGAATTTGGAGCAACTTTTGTTATATGTATATTTCGTGACCAGGTAGCTGAGAACCGGCGAAATATCGACTTAGGCGAAATGAAAAAATTTTGTGATATTCTTGTTCCCCACACTCCAAACTGCTCGTATATAGCTTTTGCAGCGAATTTGGAGCAACTTTTGTTCAGAGTATATTTAGTGTCCAGGGAGCTGAGAATCCTCGAAAAATCGACTTACGCGAAATGAAAAATTTTTGTGATATTCTTGTTCCCCACGCTCCAAACTACTCGTATATAGCATTTGCAGCGAACTTGGAGCAACTTTTGTTATATGTATTTTTCGTGTCCAGGGAGCCGAGAATCGTCGAAATATCGACTTACACGAAATGAAAAATTTTTGTGATATTCTTGTTCCCCACACTCCAAACTTGTCGTATATAGCTTTTGCAGCGAATTTGGAGCAACGTTTGTTAGGATAATATATTTCGTGTCCAGGGAGCTGAGGATCCTCGAAAAATCAAATTACGCGAAATGAAAAATGTTTGTGATATTCTTGTTCCCCACGCTCCAAACTGCTCGTAAATAGCATTTGCAGCGAATATGGCGCAACTTTTGTTATATGTATATTTCGTTACCAGGGAGTCGAGAATCGTCGAAATATCGACTTACACGTAATGAAACATTTTTATGATATTCTTCTTCCCCGCGCTCCAAACTGCTCGAAAATAGCATTTGCAGCGAATTTGGAGCAACTTTTGTTATATGTATATTTAGTTATCAGGGAGCCGAGAATCGTCGAAATATCGACTTACACAAAATGAAATATTTTTGTGATATTCTTGTTTACCTTACTCCAAACTGCTCTTATATAGCTTTTGCAGCGAATTTGGAGCAACTTTTGTTCCGAGTATATTTAGTGTCCAGGGAGCCGTGAATCGTCGAAATATCGACTTACACGAAATGAAAAATTTTTGTGATATTCTTGTTCCCCACACTCCAAACTGCTCGTATATAGCATTTGCAGCGAATTTGGAGCGACTTTATTTATATGTATTTTTCGTGTCCAGGGAGCCGAGAATCGTCGAAATATCGACTTACACGTAATGAAACATTTTTATGATATTCTTGTTCCCCGCGCTCCAAACTGCTCGAAAATAGCATTTGAGGCGAATTTGGAGCAACGTTTGGTATATGTATATTTCGTGACCAGGGAGCTGAGAATCGTCGAAATATCGACTTACACGAAATGAAATATTTTTGTGATATTCTTGTTTACCTTACTCCAAACTGCTCTTATATAGCTTTTGCAGCGAATTTGGAGCAGCTTTTGTTCAGAGTATATTTAGTGTCCAGGGAGCCGAGAATCGTGGAAATATCGACTCACACGAAATGAAAAATTTTTGTGATATTCTTGTTCCCCACACTCCAAACTGCTCGTATATAGCTTTTGCAGCGAATTTGGAGCGTTTGTTAGGATAATGTATTTCGTGTCCAGGGAGCTGAGAATCCTTGAAAAATCGACTTACGCGAAATGAAAAATGTTTGTAATAGTCTTGTTCCCCACGCTCCAAACTGCTCGTATATAGCATTTGCAGGGAATTTGGAGCAACTTTTGTTATATGTATTTTTCGTGTCCAGGGAGCCGAGAATCGTCGAAATATCAACTTACACGAAATGAAATATTTTTGTAATAATCTTGTTCCCCACGCTCCAAACTGCTCGTAAATAGCATTTGCAGCGAATTTGGAGCAACTTTTGTTATATGTTTATTTCGTTATCAGGGAGCCGAGAATCGTCGAAATATCGACTTACACGAAATGAAATATTTTTGTGATATTCTTGTTTACCTTACTCCAAACTGCTCTTATATAGCTTTTGCAGCGAATTTGGAGCAACTTTTGTTCCGAGTATATTTAGTGTCCAGGGAGCCGAGAATCGTCGAAATATCGACTTACACGAAATGAAAAATTTTTGTGATATTCTTGTTCCCCACACTCCAAACTTCTCGTATAAAGCTTTTGCAGCGAATTTTGAGCGTTTGTTAGGATAATATATTTCGTGTCCAGGGAGCTGAGAATCCTCGAAAAATCGACTTACGCGAAATGAAAAATGTTTGTAATATTCTTGTTCCCCACGCTCCAAACTGCTCGTATATAGCATTTGCAGCGAATTTGGAGCAACTTTTGTTATATGTATTTTTCGTGTCCAGGGAGCCGAGAATCGTCGAAATATCGACTTACACGAAATGAAATATTTTTGTGATATTCTTGTTTACCTTACTCCAAACTGCTCTTATATAGCTTTTGCAGCGAATTTGGAGCAACTTTTGTTCCGAGTATATTTAGTGTCCAGGGAGCCGAGAATCGTCGAAATATCGACTTACACGAAATGAAAAATTTTTGTGATATTCTTGTTCCCCACACTCCAAACTGCTCGGATATAGCATTTGCAGCGAATTTGGAGCGACTTTATTTATATGTATTTTTCGTGTCCAGGGATCCGAGAATCGCGAAATATCAACTTACACGAAATGAAATATTTTTGTGATATTCTTGTTCCCCTCGCTCCAAACTGCTCGTAAATAGCATTTGCGGCGAATTTGGAGCAACTTTTGTTATATGTATATTGCGTTACCAGGGAGTCGAGAATCGTGGAAATATCGACTTACACGAAATGAAATATTTTTGTGATATTCTTGTTCCCCACACTCCAAACTGCTCGTATATAGCTTTTGCAGCGAATTTGGAGCAACTTTTGTTCCGAGTATATTTAGTGTCCAGGGAGCCGAGAATCGGCGAAATATCGACTTACACGAAGTGAAAAATTTTTGTGATATTCTTGTTCCCCACACTCCAAACTTGTCGTATATAGCTTTTGCAGCGAATTTGGAGCAACGTTTGTTAGGATAATATATTTCGTGTCCAGGGAGCTGAGGATCCTCGAAAAATCAAATTACGCGAAATGAAAAATGTTTGTGATATTCTTGTTCCCCACGCTCCAAACTGCTCGTAAATAGCATTTGCAGCGAATATGGAGCAACTTTTGTTATATGCATATTTCGTTACCAGGGAGTCGAGAATCGTCGAAATATCGACTTACACGTAATAAAACATTTTTATGATATTCTTGTTCCCCGCGCTCCAAACTGCTCGAAAATAGCATTTGAGGCGAATTTGGAGCAACGTTTGGTATATGTGTATTTCGTGACCAGGGAGCTGAGAATCGTCGAAATATCGACTTACACGAAATGAAATATTTTTGTGATATTCCTGTTTACCTTACTCCAAACTGCTCTTATATAGCTTTTGCAGCGAATTTGGAGCAACTTTTGTTCAGAGTATATTTAGTGTCCAGGGAGCCGAGAATCGTGGAAATATCGACTCACACGAAATGAAAAATTTTTGTGATACTCTTGTTCCCCACACTCCAAACTGCTCGTATATAGCTTTTGCAGCGAATTTGGAGCGTTTGTTAGGATAATGTATTTCGTGTCCAGGGAGCTGAGAATCCTCGAAAAATCGACTTACGCGAAATGAAAAATGTTTGTAATATTCTTGTTCGCCACGCTCCAAACTGCTCGTATATAGCATTTGCAGGGAATTTGGAGCAACTTTTGATATATGTATTTTTCGTGTCCAGGGAGCCGAGAATCGTCGAAATATCAACTTACACGAAATGAAATATTTTTGTGATATTCTTGTTCCCCTCGCTCCAAACTGCTCGTAAATAGCATTTACAGCGAATTTGGAGCAACTTTTGTTATATGTATATTGCGTTACCAGGGAGTCGAGAATCGTTGAAATATCGACTTACACGTAATGAAACATTTTTATGATATCCTTGTTCCCCGCGCTCCAAACTGCTCGTAAATAGCATTTGAGGCGAATTTGGAGCAACTTTTGTTCCGAGTATATTTAGTGTCCAGGGAGCCGAGATTCGGCGAAATATCGACTTACACGAAATGAAAAATTTTTGTGATATTTTTGTCCCCACACTCCAAACTTGTCGTATATAGCTTTTGCAGCGAATTTGGAGCAACGTTTGTTAGGATAATATATTTCGTGTCCAGGGAGCTGAGGATCCTCGAAAAATCAAATTACCCGAAAAGAAAAATGTTTGTGATATTCCTGTTCCCCACGCTCCAAACTGCTCGTAAATAGCATTTGCTGCAAATTTGGAGCAACTTTGGTTATATGTATATTTCGTTACCAGGGAGTCGAGAATCCTCGAAATATCGACTTACACGTAATGAAACATTTTGATGATATTCTTGTTCCCCGCGCTCCCAACTGCTCGTAAATAGCATTTGAGGCGAATTTGGAGCAACTGTTGGTATATGTATATTTCGTGACCAGGGAGCCGAGAATTGTCGAAATATAGACTTACACGTAATGAAACATTTTTATGATATTCTTGTTCCCCGCGCTCCAAATTGCTCGAAAATAGCATTTGAGGCGAATTTGGAGCAACGTTTGGTATATGTATTTTTCGTGACCATGGAGCTGAGAATCGTCGAAATATCGACTTACACGAAATGAAATATTTTTGTGATATTCTTGTTCCCCACACTCCAAACTGCTCTTATATAGCTTTTGCAGCGAATTTGGAGCAACTTTTGTTGAGAGTATATTTAGTGTCCAGGGAGCCGAGAATCGTCGAAATATCGACTTACACGAAATGAAAAATTTTTGTGATATTCTTGTTCCCCACACTCCAAACTTGTCGTATATAGCTTTTGCAGCGAATTTGGAGGAACGTTTGTTAGGATAATATATTTTGTGTCCAGGGAGCTGAGGATCCTCGAAAAATCAAATTACGCGAAATGAAAAATGTTTGTGATATTCTTGTTCATCACGCTCCAAACTGCTCGTAAATAGCATTTGCAGCGAATATGGAGCAACTATTGTTATATGTATATTTCGTGACCAGGGAGCCGAGAATCGTCGAAATATCAACTTACACGAAATCATATATTTTAGTGATATTCTTGTTCCCCACGCTCCAAACTGCTCGTAAATAGCATTTGCAGCGAATATGGAGCAACTATTGTTATATGTATATTTCGTGACCAGGGAGCCGAGAATCGTCGAAATATCAACTTACACGAAATCATATATTTTAGTGATATTCTTGTTCCCCCCGCTCCAAACTGCTCGTAAATAGCATTTGCAGCAAATTTGGAGCAACTTTTGTTATATGTATATTTCGTTACCAGGGAGTCGAGAATCGTCGAAATATCGACATACACGTAATGAAACATTTTTATGATATTCTTGTTCCCCGCGCTCCAAACTGCTCGAAAATAGCTTTTGAGGCGAATTTGGAGCAACGTTTGGTATATGTAAATTTCGTGACCAGGGAGCTGAGAATCGTCGAAATATCGACTTACACGAAATGAAATATTTTTGTGATATTCTTGTTTACCTTACTCCAAACTGCTCTTATATAGCTTTTGCAGCGAATTTGGAGCAACTTTTGTTCAGAGTATATTTAGTGTCCAGGGAGCCGAGAATCGTGGAAATATCGACTGACACGAAATGAAAAATTTTTGTGATATTCTTGTTCCCCACACTCCAAACTTCTCGTATATAGCTTTTGCAGCGAATTTGGAGCGTTTGTTAGGATAATATATTTCGTGTCCAGGGACCTGAGAATCCTCGAAAAATCGACTTACGCGAAATGAAAAATGTTTGTAATATTCTTGTTCCCCACGCTCCAAACTGCTCGTATATAGCATTTGCAGCGAATTTGGAGCAACTTTGGTTATAAGTATATTTCGTTACCAGGGAGTCGAGAATCCTCGAAATATCGACTTACACGTAATGAAACATTTTGATGATATTCTTGTTCCCCGCGCTCCAAACTGCTCGTAAATAGCATTTGAGGCGAATTTGGAGCAACTGTTGGTATATGTATATTTCGTGACCAGGGAGCCGAGAATTTTCGAAATATCGACTTACACGTAATGAAACATTTTTATGATATTCTTGTTCCCTGCGCTCCAAACTGCTCGTAAATAGCATTTGAGGCGAATTTGGGGCAACTTTTGGTATATGTATATTTCGTGACCAGGGAGCCCAGAATTGTCGAAATATCGACTTACACGTAATGAAACATTTTTATGATATTCTTGTTCCCCGCGCTCCAAACTGCTCGAAAATAGCTTTTGCAGCGAATTTGGAGCGTGTGTTAGGATAATATATTTCGTGTCCAGGGAGCTGAGAATCCTCGAAAAATCGACTTACGCGAAATGAAAAATTTTTGTAATATTCTTGTTCCCCGCGCTCCAAACTGCTCGAAAATAGCATTTGAGGCGAATTTGGAGCAACGTTTGGTATATGTATATTTCGTTATCAGGGAGCCGAGAATCGTCGAAATATCGACTTAGGCGAAATGAAAAAATTTTGTGATATTCTTGTTCCCCACACTCCAAACTGCTCGTATATAGCATTTGCAGCGAATTTGGAGCGACTTTATTTATATGTATTTTTCGTGTCCAGGGAGCCGAGAATCGTCGAAATATCAACTTACACGAAATGAAATATTTTTGTGATATTCTTGTTCCCCTCGCTCCAAACTGCTCGTAAATAGCATTTGAAGCGAATTTGGAGCAACTTTTGTTATATGTATTTTTCGTGACCAGGGAGCCGAGAATTGTCGAAATATCAACTTACACGAAATGAAATATTTTTGTGTTATTCTTGTTCCCCACGCTCCAAACTGCTCGTAAATAGCATTTGCAGCGAATGTGGAGCTACTTTTGTTATATGTATATTTCGTTATCAGGGAGCCGAGAATCGTCGAAATATCGACTTACACGTAATGAAATATTTTTGTGATATTCTTGTTTACCTTACTCCAAACTGCTCTTATATAGCTTTTGCAGCGAATTTGTAGCAACTTTTGTTCAGAGTATATTTAGTGTCCAGGGAGCCGAGAATAGTCGAAATATCGACTTACACGAAATGAAAAATTTTTGTGATATTCTTGTTCCCCACACTCCAAACTGCTCATATATAGCATTTGCAGCGAATTTGGAACGACTTTATTTATATGTATTTTTCGTGTCCAGGGAGCCGAGAATCGTCGAAATATCAACTTACACGAAATGAAATATTTTTGTGATATTCTTGTTCCCCTCGCTCCAAACTGCTCGTAAATAGCATTTGCAGCGAATTTGGAGCAACTTTTGTTATTTGTATATTTCGTTACCAGGGAGTCGAGAATCGTCGAAATATCGACTTACACGTAATGAAACATTTTTATGATATTCTTGTTACCCGCGCTCCAAACTGCTCGTAAATAGCATTTGAGGCGAATTTGGAGCAACTTTTGGTATATGTATATTTCGTGACCAGGGAGCCCAGAATTGTCGAAATATCGACTTACACGTAATGAAACATTTTGATGATATTCTTGTTCCCCGCGCTCCAAACTGCTCTTATATAGCTTTTGCAGCGAATTTGGAGCGTTTGTTAGGATAATACATTTCGTGTCCAGGGAGCTGAGAATCCTCGAAAAATCGACTTACGCGAAATGAAAAATTTTTGTAATATTCTTGTTCCCCGCGCTCCAAACTGCTCGAAAATAGCATTTGAGGCAAATTTGGAGCAACGTTTGGTATATGTATATTTCGTGACCAGGGAGCTGAGAATCGTCGAAATATCGACTTACCTGAAATGAAATATTTTTGTGATATTCTTGTTTACCTTACTCCAAACTGCTCTTATATAGCTTTTGCAGCGAATTTGGAGCAACTTTTGTTCAGAGTATATTTAGTGTCCAGGGAGCCGAGAATCGTGGAAATATCGACTTACACGAAATTAAAAATTTTTGTGTTATTCTTGTTCCCCGCGCTCCAAACTGCTCGAAAATAGCATTTGAGGCGAATTTGGAGCGTTTGTTTGGATAATATATTTCGTGTCCAGGGAGCTGAGACACCTCGAAAAATCGACTTACGCGAAATGAAAAAATTTTGTGATATTCTTGTTCCTCACACTCCAAACTTGTCGTATATAGCTTTTGCAGCGAATTTGGAGCAACGTTTGTTGGGATAATATATTTCGCGTCCAGGGAGCTGAGAATCCTCGAAAAATCGACTTACGCGAAATGAAAAATTTTTGTGATATTCTTGTTCCCCACGCTCCAAACTACTCGTATATAGCATTTGCAGCGAACTTGGAGCAACTTTTGTTATATGTATTTTTCGTTACCAGGGAGTCGAGAATCGTCGAAATATCGACTTACACGAAATGAAAAATTTTTGTGATATTCTTGTTCCCCACACTCCAAACTTGTCGTATATAGCTTTTGCAGCGAATTTGGAGCAACGTTTGTTAGGATAATATATTTCGTGTCCAGGGAGCTGAGGATCCTCGAAAAATCAAATTACGCGAAATGAAAAATGTTTGTGATATTCTTGTTCCCCACGCTCCAAACTGCTCGTAAATAGCATTTGCAGCGAATATGGCGCAACTTTTGTTATATGTATATTTCGTTACCAGGGAGTCGAGAATCGTCGAAATATCGACTTACACGTAATGAAACATTTTTATGATATTCTTGTTCCCCGCGCTCCAAACTGCTCGAAAATAGCATTTGCAGCGAATTTGGAGCAACTTTTGTTATATGTATATTTAGTTATCAGGGAGCCGAGAATCGTCGAAATATCGACTTACACAAAATGAAATATTTTTGTGATATTCTTGTTTACCTTACTCCAAACTGCTCTTATATAGCTTTTGCAGCGAATTTGGAGCAACTTTTGTTCCGAGTATATTTAGTGTCCAGGGAGCCGAGATACGTCGAAATATCGACTTACACGAAATGAAAATTTTTTGTGATATTCTTGTTCCCCACACTCCAAACTGCTCGTATATAGCATTTGCAGCGAATTTGGAGCGACTTTATTTATATGTATTTTTCGTGTCCAGGGAGCCGAGAATCGTCGAAATATCGACTTACACGTAATGAAACATTTTTATGATATTCTTGTTCCCCGCGCTCCAAACTGCTCGAAAATAGCATTTGAGGCGAATTTGGAGCAACGTTTGGTATATGTATATTTCGTGACCAGGGAGCTGAGAATCGTCGAAATATCGACTTACACAAAATGAAATATTTTTGTGATATTCTTGTTTACCTTACTCCAAACTGCTCTTATATAGCTTTTGCAGCGAATTTGGAGCAACTTTTGTTCAGAGTATATTTAGTGTCCAGGGAGCCGAGAATCGTGGAAATATCGACTCACACGAAATGAAAAATTTTTGTGATATTCTTGTTCCCCACACTCCAAACTGCTCGTATATAGCATTTGCAGCGAATTTGGAGCGACTTTATTTATATGTATTTTTCGTGTCCAGGGAGCCGAGAATCGTCGAAATATCAACTTACACGAAATGAAATATTTTTGTGATATTCTTGTTCCCCTCGCTCCAAACTGCTCGTAAATAGCATTTGAAGCGAATTTGGAGCAACTTTTGTTATATGTATTTTTCGTGACCAGGGAGCCGAGAATTGTCGAAATATCAACTTACACGAAATGAAATATTTTTGTGTTATTCTTGTTCCCCACGCTCCAAACTGCTCGTAAATAGCATTTGCAGCGAATGTGGAGCAACTTTTGTTATATGTATATTTCGTTATCAGGGAGCCGAGAATCGTCGAAATATCGACTTACACGTAATGAAATATTTTTGTGATATTCTTGTTTACCTTACTCCAAACTGCTCTTATATAGCTTTTGCAGCGAATTTGTAGCAACTTTTGTTCAGAGTATATTTAGTGTCCAGGGAGCCGAGAATAGTCGAAATATCGACTTACACGAAATGAAAAATTTTTGTGATATTCTTGTTCCCCACACTCCAAACTGCTCATATATAGCATTTGCAGCGAATTTGGAACGACTTTATTTATATGTATTTTTCGTGTCCAGGGAGCCGAGAATCGTCGAAATATCAACTTACACGAAATGAAATATTTTTGTGATATTCTTGTTCCCCTCGCTCCAAACTGCTCGTAAATAGCATTTGCAGCGAATTTGGAGCAACTTTTGTTATTTGTATATTTCGTTACCAGGGAGTCGAGAATCGTCGAAATATCGACTTACACGTAATGAAACATTTTTATGATATTCTTGTTACCCGCGCTCCAAACTGCTCGTAAATAGCATTTGAGGCGAATTTGGAGCAACTTTTGGTATATGTATATTTCGTGACCAGGGAGCCCAGAATTGTCGAAATATCGACTTACACGTAATGAAACATTTTTATGATATTCTTGTTCCCCGCGCTCCAAACTGCTCTTATATAGCTTTTGCAGCGAATTTGGAGCGTTTGTTAGGATAATATATTTCGTGTCCAGGGAGCTGAGAATCCTCGAAAAATCGACTTACGCGAAATGAAAAATTTTTGTAATATTCTTGTTCCCCGCGCTCCAAACTGCTCGAAAATAGCATTTGAGGCAAATTTGGAGCAACGTTTGGTATATGTATATTTCGTGACCAGGGAGCTGAGAATCGTCGAAATATCGACTTACCTGAAATGAAATATTTTTGTGATATTCTTGTTTACCTTACTCCAAACTGCTCTTATATAGCTTTTGCAGCGAATTTGGAGCAACTTTTGTTCAGAGTATATTTAGTGTCCAGGGAGCCGAGAATCGTGGAAATATCGACTTACACGAAATTAAAAATTTTTGTGTTATTCTTGTTCCCCACACTCCAAACTTCTCATATATAGCTTTTGCAGCGAATTTGGAGCGTTTGTTAGGATAATGTATTTCGTGTCCAGGGAGCTGAGAATCCTCGAAAAATCGACTTACGCGAAATGAAAAATGTTTGTAATATTCTTGTTCGCCACGCTCCAAACTGCTCGTATATAGCATTTGCAGGGAATTTGGAGCAACTTTTGATATATGTATTTTTCGTGTCCAGGGAGCCGAGAATCGTCGAAATATCAACTTACACGAAATGAAATATTTTTGTGATATTCTTGTTCCCCTCGCTCCAAACTGCTCGTAAATAGCATTTGCAGCGAATTTGGAGCAACTTTTGTTATATGTATATTGCGTTACCAGGGAGTCGAGAATCGTTGAAATATCGACTTACACGTAATGAAACATTTTTATGATATCCTTGTTCCCCGCGCTCCAAACTGCTCGTAAATAGCATTTGAGGCGAATTTGGAGCAACTTTTGTTCCGAGTATATTTAGTGTCCAGGGAGCCGAGATTCGGCGAAATATCGACTTACACGAAATGAAAAATTTTTGTGATATTTTTGTCCCCACACTCCAAACTTGTCGTATATAGCTTTTGCAGCGAATTTGGAGCAACGTTTGTTAGGATAATATATTTCGTGTCCAGGGAGCTGAGGATCCTCGAAAAATCAAATTACCCGAAAAGAAAAATGTTTGTGATATTCCTGTTCCCCACGCTCCAAACTGCTCGTAAATAGCATTTGCTGCAAATTTGGAGCAACTTTGGTTATATGTATATTTCGTTACCAGGGAGTCGAGAATCCTCGAAATATCGACTTACACGTAATGAAACATTTTGATGATATTCTTGTTCCCCGCGCTCCCAACTGCTCGTAAATAGCATTTGAGGCGAATTTGGAGCAACTGTTGGTATATGTATATTTCGTGACCAGGGAGCCGAGAATTGTCGAAATATAGACTTACACGTAATGAAACATTTTTATGATATTCTTGTTCCCCGCGCTCCAAATTGCTCGAAAATAGCATTTGAGGCGAATTTGGAGCAACGTTTGGTATATGTATTTTTCGTGACCAGGGAGCTGAGAATCGTCGAAATATCGACTTACACGAAATGAAATATTTTTGTGATATTCTTGTTCCCCACACTCCAAACTGCTCTTATATAGCTTTTGCAGCGAATTTGGAGCAACTTTTGTTGAGAGTATATTTAGTGTCCAGGGAGCCGAGAATCGTCGAAATATCGACTTACACGAAATGAAAAATTTTTGTGATATTCTTGTTCCCCACACTCCAAACTTGTCGTATATAGCTTTTGCAGCGAATTTGGAGGAACGTTTGTTAGGATAATATATTTTGTGTCCAGGGAGCTGAGGATCCTCGAAAAATCAAATTACGCGAAATGAAAAATGTTTGTGATATTCTTGTTCATCACGCTCCAAACTGCTCGTAAATAGCATTTGCAGCGAATATGGAGCAACTATTGTTATATGTATATTTCGTGACCAGGGAGCCGAGAATCGTCGAAATATCAACTTACACGAAATCATATATTTTAGTGATATTCTTGTTCCCCACGCTCCAAACTGCTCGTAAATAGCATTTGCAGCGAATATGGAGCAACTATTGTTATATGTATATTTCGTGACCAGGGAGCCGAGAATCGTCGAAATATCAACTTACACGAAATCATATATTTTAGTGATATTCTTGTTCCCCCCGCTCCAAACTGCTCGTAAATAGCATTTGCAGCAAATTTGGAGCAACTTTTGTTATATGTATATTTCGTTACCAGGGAGTCGAGAATCGTCGAAATATCGACATACACGTAATGAAACATTTTTATGATATTCTTGTTCCCCGCGCTCCAAACTGCTCGAAAATAGCTTTTGAGGCGAATTTGGAGCAACGTTTGGTATATGTAAATTTCGTGACCAGGGAGCTGAGAATCGTCGAAATATCGACTTACACGAAATGAAATATTTTTGTGATATTCTTGTTTACCTTACTCCAAACTGCTCTTATATAGCTTTTGCAGCGAATTTGGAGCAACTTTTGTTCAGAGTATATTTAGTGTCCAGGGAGCCGAGAATCGTGGAAATATCGACTGACACGAAATGAAAAATTTTTGTGATATTCTTGTTCTCACACTCCAAACTTCTCGTATATAGCTTTTGCAGCGAATTTGGAGCGTTTGTTAGGATAATATATTTCGTGTCCAGGGACCTGAGAATCCTCGAAAAATCGACTTACGCGAAATGAAAAATGTTTGTAATATTCTTGTTCCCCACGCTCCAAACTGCTCGTATATAGCATTTGCAGCGAATTTGGAGCAACTTTTGTTATATGTATATTTCGTTACCAGGGAGCCGAGAATCGTCGAAATATCGACTTACACGAAATGAAATATTTTTGTGATATTCTTGTTTACCTTACTCCAAACTGCTCTTATATAGCTTTTGCAGCGAATTTGGAGCAAATTTTGTTCAGAGTATATTTAGTGTCCAGGGAGCCGAGAATCGTCGAAATATCGACTTACACGAAATGAAAAATTTTTGTGATATTCTTGTTCCCCACGCTCCAAACTGCTCGTAAATAGCATTTATAGCGAATTTGGAGCAACTTTTGGTATATGTACATTTCGTGACCAGGGAGCCGAGAATTGTCGAAATATCGACTTACACGTAATGAAACATTTTTATGATATTCTTGTTCCCCGCGCTCCAAGCTGCTCGAAAATAGCATTTGAGGCGAATTTGGAGCGTTTGTTTGGATAATATATTTCGTGTCCAGGGAGCTGAGACACCTCGAAAAATCGACTTACGCGAAATGAAAAATTTTTGTAATATTCTTGTTCCGCACGCTCCAAACTGCTCGTATATAGCATTTGCAGCGAATTTGGAGCAACTTTTGTTATATGTATATTTCGTTACCAGGGAGCCGAGAATCGTAGAAATATCGACTTACACGTAATGAAACATTTTTATGATATTCTTGTTCCCCGCGCTCCAACCTGCTCGTAAATAGCATTTAAGGCGAATTTGGAGCAACTTTTGTTATATGTATATTTCGTGACCAGGTAGCTGAGAACCGGCGAAATATCGACTTAGGCGAAATGAAAAAATTTTGTGATATTCTTGTTCCCCACACTCCAAACTGCTCGTATATAGCTTTTGCAGCGAATTTGGAGCAACTTTTGTTCAGAGTATATTTAGTGTCCAGGGAGCTGAGAATCCTCGAAAAATCGACTTACGCGAAATGAAAAATTTTTGTGATATTCTTGTTCCCCACGCTCCAAACTACTCGTATATAGCATTTGCAGCGAACTTGGAGCAACTTTTGTTATATGTATTTTTCGTGTCCAGGGAGCCGAGAATCGTCGAAATATCGACTTACACGAAATGAAAAATTTTTGTGATATTCTTGTTCCCCACACTCCAAACTTGTCGTATATAGCTTTTGCAGCGAATTTGGAGCAACGTTTGTTAGGATAATATATTTCGTGTCCAGGGAGCTGAGGATCCTCGAAAAATCAAATTACGCGAAATGAAAAATGTTTGTGATATTCTTGTTCCCCACGCTCCAAACTGCTCGTAAATAGCATTTGCAGCGAATATGGCGCAACTTTTGTTATATGTATATTTCGTTACCAGGGAGTCGAGAATCGTCGAAATATCGACTTACACGTAATGAAACATTTTTATGATATTCTTGTTCCCCGCGCTCCAAACTGCTCGAAAATAGCATTTGCAGCGAATTTGGAGCAACTTTTGTTATATGTATATTTAGTTATCAGGGAGCCGAGAATCGTCGAAATATCGACTTACACAAAATGAAATATTTTTGTGATATTCTTGTTTACCTTACTCCAAACTGCTCTTATATAGCTTTTGCAGCGAATTTGGAGCAACTTTTGTTTCGAGTATATTTAGTGTCCAGGGAGCCGTGAATCGTCGAAATATCGACTTACACGAAATGAAAAATTTTTGTGATATTCTTGTTCCCCACACTCCAAACTGCTCGTATATAGCATTTGCAGCGAATTTGGAGCGACTTTATTTATATGTATTTTTCGTGTCCAGGGAGCCGAGAATCGTCGAAATATCGACTTACACGTAATGAAACATTTTTATGATATTCTTGTTCCCCGCGCTCCAAACTGCTCGAAAATAGCATTTGAGGCGAATTTGGAGCAACGTTTGGTATATGTATATTTCGTGACCAGGGAGCTGAGAATCGTCGAAATATCGACTTACACGAAATGAAATATTTTTGTGATATTCTTGTTTACCTTACTCCAAACTGCTCTTATATAGCTTTTGCAGCGAATTTGGAGCAGCTTTTGTTCAGAGTATATTTAGTGTCCAGGGAGCCGAGAATCGTGGAAATATCGACTCACACGAAATGAAAAATTTTTGTGATATTCTTGTTCCCCACACTCCAAACTGCTCGTATATAGCTTTTGCAGCGAATTTGGAGCGTTTGTTAGGATAATGTATTTCGTGTCCAGGGAGCTGAGAATCCTTGAAAAATCGACTTACGCGAAATGAAAAATGTTTGTAATAGTCTTGTTCCCCACGCTCCAAACTGCTCGTATATAGCATTTGCAGGGAATTTGGAGCAACTTTTGTTATATGTATTTTTCGTGTCCAGGGAGCCGAGAATCGTCGAAATATCAACTTACACGAAATGAAATATTTTTGTGATAATCTTGTTCCCCACGCTCCAAACTGCTCGTAAATAGCATTTGCAGCGAATTTGGAGCAACTTTTGTTATATGTTTATTTCGTTATCAGGGAGCCGAGAATCGTCGAAATATCGACTTACACGAAATGAAATATTTTTGTGATATTCTTGTTTACCTTACTCCAAACTGCTCTTATATAGCTTTTGCAGCGAATTTGGAGCAACTTTTGTTCCGAGTATATTTAGTGTCCAGGGAGCCGAGAATCGTCGAAATATCGACTTACACGAAATGAAAAATTTTTATGATATTCTTGTTCCCCACACTCCAAACTTCTCGTATAAAGCTTTTGCAGCGAATTTTGAGCGTTTGTTAGGATAATATATTTCGTGTCCAGGGAGCTGAGAATCCTCGAAAAATCGACTTACGCGAAATGAAAAATGTTTGTAATATTCTTGTTCCCCACGCTCCAAACTGCTCGTATATAGCATTTGCAGCGAATTTGGAGCAACTTTGGTTATAAGTATATTTCGTTACCAGGGAGTCGAGAATCCTCGAAATATCGACTTACACGTAATGAAACATTTTGATGATATTCTTGTTCCCCGCGCTCCAAACTGCTCGTAAATAGCATTTGAGGCGAATTTGGAGCAACTGTTGGTATATGTATATTTCGTGACCAGGGAGCCGAGAATTTTCGAAATATCGACTTACACGTAATGAAACATTTTTATGATATTCTTGTTCCCTGCGCTCCAAACTGCTCGTAAATAGCATTTGAGGCGAATTTGGGGCAACTTTTGGTATATGTATATTTCGTGACCAGGGAGCCCAGAATTGTCGAAATATCGACTTACACGTAATGAAACATTTTTATGATATTCTTGTTCCCCGCGCTCCAAACTGCTCGAAAATAGCTTTTGCAGCGAATTTGGAGCGTGTGTTAGGATAATATATTTCGTGTCCAGGGAGCTGAGAATCCTCGAAAAATCGACTTACGCGAAATGAAAAATTTTTGTAATATTCTTGTTCCCCGCGCTCCAAACTGCTCGAAAATAGCATTTGAGGCGAATTTGGAGCAACGTTTGGTATATGTATATTTCGTTATCAGGGAGCCGAGAATCGTCGAAATATCGACTTAGGCGAAATGAAAAAATTTTGTGATATTCTTGTTCCCCACACTCCAAACTGCTCGTATATAGCATTTGCAGCGAATTTGGAGCGACTTTATTTATATGTATTTTTCGTGTCCAGGGAGCCGAGAATCGTCGAAATATCAACTTACACGAAATGAAATATTTTTGTGATATTCTTGTTCCCCTCGCTCCAAACTGCTCGTAAATAGCATTTGAAGCGAATTTGGAGCAACTTTTGTTATATGTATTTTTCGTGACCAGGGAGCCGAGAATTGTCGAAATATCAACTTACACGAAATGAAATATTTTTGTGTTATTCTTGTTCCCCACGCTCCAAACTGCTCGTAAATAGCATTTGCAGCGAATGTGGAGCTACTTTTGTTATATGTATATTTCGTTATCAGGGAGCCGAGAATCGTCGAAATATCGACTTACACGTAATGAAATATTTTTGTGATATTCTTGTTTACCTTACTCCAAACTGCTCTTATATAGCTTTTGCAGCGAATTTGTAGCAACTTTTGTTCAGAGTATATTTAGTGTCCAGGGAGCCGAGAATAGTCGAAATATCGACTTACACGAAATGAAAAATTTTTGTGATATTCTTGTTCCCCACACTCCAAACTGCTCATATATAGCATTTGCAGCGAATTTGGAACGACTTTATTTATATGTATTTTTCGTGTCCAGGGAGCCGAGAATCGTCGAAATATCAACTTACACGAAATGAAATATTTTTGTGATATTCTTGTTCCCCTCGCTCCAAACTGCTCGTAAATAGCATTTGCAGCGAATTTGGAGCAACTTTTGTTATTTGTATATTTCGTTACCAGGGAGTCGAGAATCGTCGAAATATCGACTTACACGTAATGAAACATTTTTATGATATTCTTGTTACCCGCGCTCCAAACTGCTCGTAAATAGCATTTGAGGCGAATTTGGAGCAACTTTTGGTATATGTATATTTCGTGACCAGGGAGCCCAGAATTGTCGAAATATCGACTTACACGTAATGAAACATTTTTATGATATTCTTGTTCCCCGCGCTCCAAACTGCTCTTATATAGCTTTTGCAGCGAATTTGGAGCGTTTGTTAGGATAATACATTTCGTGTCCAGGGAGCTGAGAATCCTCGAAAAATCGACTTACGCGAAATGAAAAATTTTTGTAATATTCTTGTTCCCCGCGCTCCAAACTGCTCGAAAATAGCATTTGAGGCAAATTTGGAGCAACGTTTGGTATATGTATATTTCGTGACCAGGGAGCTGAGAATCGTCGAAATATCGACTTACCTGAAATGAAATATTTTTGTGATATTCTTGTTTACCTTACTCCAAACTGCTCTTATATAGCTTTTGCAGCGAATTTGGAGCAACTTTTGTTCAGAGTATATTTAGTGTCCAGGGAGCCGAGAATCGTGGAAATATCGACTTACACGAAATTAAAAATTTTTGTGTTATTCTTGTTCCCCGCGCTCCAAACTGCTCGAAAATAGCATTTGAGGCGAATTTGGAGCGTTTGTTTGGATAATATATTTCGTGTCCAGGGAGCTGAGACACCTCGAAAAATCGACTTACGCGAAATGAAAAAATTTTGTGATATTCTTGTTCCTCACACTCCAAACTTGTCGTATATAGCTTTTGCAGCGAATTTGGAGCAACGTTTGTTGGGATAATATATTTCGCGTCCAGGGAGCTGAGAATCCTCGAAAAATCGACTTACGCGAAATGAAAAATTTTTGTGATATTCTTGTTCCCCACGCTCCAAACTACTCGTATATAGCATTTGCAGCGAACTTGGAGCAACTTTTGTTATATGTATTTTTCGTGTCCAGGGAGCCGAGAATCGTCGAAATATCGACTTACACGAAATGAAAAATTTTTGTGATATTCTTGTTCCCCACACTCCAAACTTGTCGTATATAGCTTTTGCAGCGAATTTGGAGCAACGTTTGTTAGGATAATATATTTCGTGTCCAGGGAGCTGAGGATCCTCGAAAAATCAAATTACGCGAAATGAAAAATGTTTGTGATATTCTTGTTCCCCACGCTCCAAACTGCTCGTAAATAGCATTTGCAGCGAATATGGCGCAACTTTTGTTATATGTATATTTCGTTACCAGGGAGTCGAGAATCGTCGAAATATCGACTTACACGTAATGAAACATTTTTATGATATTCTTGTTCCCCGCGCTCCAAACTGCTCGAAAATAGCATTTGCAGCGAATTTGGAGCAACTTTTGTTATATGTATATTTAGTTATCAGGGAGCCGAGAATCGTCGAAATATCGACTTACACAAAATGAAATATTTTTGTGATATTCTTGTTTACCTTACTCCAAACTGCTCTTATATAGCTTTTGCAGCGAATTTGGAGCAACTTTTGTTCCGAGTATATTTAGTGTCCAGGGAGCCGAGAATCGTCGAAATATCGACTTACACGAAATGAAAAATTTTTGTGATATTCTTGTTCCCTTCACTCCAAACTGCTCGTATATAGCATTTGCAGCGAATTTGGAGCGACTTTATTTATATGTATTTTTCGTGTCCAGGGAGCCGAGAATCGTCGAAATATCGACTTACACGTAATGAAACATTTTTATGATATTCTTGTTCCCCGCGCTCCAAACTGCTCGAAAATAGCATTTGAGGCGAATTTGGAGCAACGTTTGGTATATGTATATTTCGTGACCAGGGAGCTGAGAATCGTCGAAATATCGACTTACACGAAATGAAATATTTTTGTGATATTCTTGTTTACCTTACTCCAAACTGCTCTTATATAGCTTTTGCAGCGAATTTGGAGCAACTTTTGTTCAGAGTATATTTAGTGTCCAGGGAGCCGAGAATCGTGGAAATATCGACTCACACGAAATGAAAAATTTTTGTGATATTCTTGTTCCCCACACTCCAAACTGCTCGTATATAGCATTTGCAGCGAATTTGGAGCGACTTTATTTATATGTATTTTTCGTGTCCAGGGAGCCGAGAATCGTCGAAATATCAACTTACACGAAATGAAATATTTTTGTGATATTCTTGTTCCCCTCGCTCCAAACTGCTCGTAAATAGCATTTGAAGCGAATTTGGAGCAACTTTTGTTATATGTATTTTTCGTGACCAGGGAGCCGAGAATTGTCGAAATATCAACTTACACGAAATGAAATATTTTTGTGTTATTCTTGTTCCCCACGCTCCAAACTGCTCGTAAATAGCATTTGCAGCGAATGTGGAGCAACTTTTGTTATATGTATATTTCGTTATCAGGGAGCCGAGAATCGTCGAAATATCGACTTACACGTAATGAAATATTTTTGTGATATTCTTGTTTACCTTACTCCAAACTGCTCTTATATAGCTTTTGCAGCGAATTTGTAGCAACTTTTGTTCAGAGTATATTTAGTGTCCAGGGAGCCGAGAATAGTCGAAATATCGACTTACACGAAATGAAAAATTTTTGTGATATTCTTGTTCCCCACACTCCAAACTGCTCATATATAGCATTTGCAGCGAATTTGGAACGACTTTATTTATATGTATTTTTCGTGTCCAGGGAGCCGAGAATCGTCGAAATATCAACTTACACGAAATGAAATATTTTTGTGATATTCTTGTTCCCCTCGCTCCAAACTGCTCGTAAATAGCATTTGCAGCGAATTTGGAGCAACTTTTGTTATTTGTATATTTCGTTACCAGGGAGTCGAGAATCGTCGAAATATCGACTTACACGTAATGAAACATTTTTATGATATTCTTGTTACCCGCGCTCCAAACTGCTCGTAAATAGCATTTGAGGCGAATTTGGAGCAACTTTTGGTATATGTATATTTCGTGACCAGGGAGCCCAGAATTGTCGAAATATCGACTTACACGTAATGAAACATTTTTATGATATTCTTGTTCCCCGCGCTCCAAACTGCTCTTATATAGCTTTTGCAGCGAATTTGGAGCGTTTGTTAGGATAATATATTTCGTGTCCAGGGAGCTGAGAATCCTCGAAAAATCGACTTACGCGAAATGAAAAATTTTTGTAATATTCTTGTTCCCCGCGCTCCAAACTGCTCGAAAATAGCATTTGAGGCAAATGTGAAGCAACGTTTGGTATATGTATATTTCGTGACCAGGGAGCTGAGAATCGTCGAAATATCGACTTACCTGAAATGAAATATTTTTGTGATATTCTTGTTTACCTTACTCCAAACTGCTCTTATATAGCTTTTGCAGCGAATTTGGAGCAACTTTTGTTCAGAGTATATTTAGTGTCCAGGGAGCCGAGAATCGTGGAAATATCGACTTACACGAAATTAAAAATTTTTGTGTTATTCTTGTTCCCCACACTCCAAACTTCTCATATATAGCTTTTGCAGCGAATTTGGAGCGTTTGTTAGGATAATATATTTCGTGTCCAGGGAGCTGAGAATCCTCGAAAAATCGACTTACGCGAAATGAAAAATTTTTGTAATATTCTTGTTCCCCACGCTCCAAACTGCTCGTATATAGCATTTGCAGCGAATTTGGAGCAACTTTTGTTATATGTATTTTTCGTGTCCAGGGAGCCGAGAATCGTCGAAATATCAACTTACACTAAATGAAATATTTTTGTGATATTCTTGTTCCCCACGCTCCAAACTGCTCGTAAATAGCTTTTGCAGCGAATTTGGAGCGTTTGTTAGGATAATATTTTTCGTGTCCAGGGAGCTGAGAATCCTCGAAAAATCGACTTACGCGAAATGAAAAATTTTTGTAATATTCTTGTTCCCCGCGCTCCAAACTGCTCGAAAATAGCATTTGAGCCGAATTTGGAGCAACGTTTGGTATATGTTAATTTCGTTATCATGGAGCCGAGAATCGTCGAAATATCGACTTACACGAAATGAAATATTTTTGTGATATTCTTGTTTACCTTACTCCAAACTGCTCTTATATAGCTTTTGCAGCGAATTTGGAGCAACTTTTGTTCAGAGTATATTTAGTGTCCAGGGAGCCGAGAATCGTCGATATCTCGACTTACACGAAATGAAAAATTTTTGTGATATTCTTGTTCCCCACGCTCCAAACTGCTCGTAAATAGCATTTGCAGCGAATTTGGAGCAACTTTTGATATATGTATATTTCGTGACCAGGGAGTCGAGAATCCTCGAAATATCGACTTACACGTAATGAAACATTTTTATGATATTCTTGTTCCCCGCGCTCCAAACTGCTCGAAAATAGCATTTGAGGCGAATTTGGAGCGTTTGTTTGGATAATATATTTCGTGTCCAGGGAGCTGAGACACCTCGAAAAATCGACTTACGCGAAATGAAAAAATTTTGTGATATTCTTGTTCCCCACACTCCAAACTTCGCTTTTGCAGCGAATTTGGAGCAACGTTTGTTGGGATAATATATTTCGTGTCCAGGGAGCTGAGAATCCTCGAAAAATCGACTTACGCGAAATGAAAAATTTTTGTGATATTCTTGTTCCCCACGCTCCAAACTACTCGTATATAGCATTTGCAGCGAACTTGGAGCAACTTTTGTTATATGTATTTTTCGTGTCCAGGGAGCCGAGAATCGTCGAAATATCGACTTACACGAAATGAAAAATTTTTGTGATATTCTTGTTCCCCACACTCCAAACTTGTCGTATATAGCTTTTGCAGCGAATTTGGAGCAACGTTTGTTAGGATAATATATTTCGTGTCCAGGGAGCTGAGGATCCTCGAAAAATCAAATTACGCGAAATGAAAAATGTTTGTGATATTCTTGTTCCCCACGCTCCAAACTGCTCGTAAATAGCATTTGCAGCGAATATGGCGCAACTTTTGTTATATGTATATTTCGTTACCAGGGAGTCGAGAATCGTCGAAATATCGACTTACACGTAATGAAACATTTTTATGATATTCTTGTTCCCCGCGCTCCAAACTGCTCGAAAATAGCATTTGCAGCGAATTTGGAGCAACTTTTGTTATATGTATATTTAGTTATCAGGGAGCCGAGAATCGTCGAAATATCGACTTACACAAAATGAAATATTTTTGTGATATTCTTGTTTACCTTACTCCAAACTGCTCTTATATAGCTTTTGCAGCGAATTTGGAGCAACTTTTGTTCCGAGTATATTTAGTGTCCAGGGAGCCGAGAATCGTCGAAATATCGACTTACACGAAATGAAAAATTTTTGTGATATTCTTGTTCCCCACACTCCTAACTGCTCGCATATAGCATTTGCAGCGAATTTGGAGCGACTTTATTTATATGTATTTTTCGTGTCCAGGGAGCCGAGAATCGTCGAAATATCGACTTACACGTAATGAAACATTTTTATGATATTCTTGTTCCCCGCGCTCCAAACTGCTCGAAAATAGCATTTGAGGCGAATTTGGAGCAACGTTTGGTATATGTATATTTCGTGACCAGGGAGCTGAGAATCGTCGAAATATCGACTTACACGAAATGAAATATTTTTGTGATATTCTTGTTTACCTTACTCCAAACTGCTCTTATATAGCTTTTGCAGCGAATTTGGAGCAACTTTTGTTCAGAGTATATTTAGTGTCCAGGGAGCCGAGAATCGTGGAAATATCGACTCACACGAAATGAAAAATTTTTGTGATATTCTTGTTCCCCACACTCCAAACTGCTCGTATATAGCTTTTGCAGCGAATTTGGAGCGTTTGTTAGGATAATGTATTTCGTGTCCAGGGAGCTGAGAATCCTTGAAAAATCGACTTACGCGAAATGAAAAATGTTTGTAATAGTCTTGTTCCCCACGCTCCAAACTGCTCGTATATAGCATTTGCAGGGAATTTGGAGCAACTTTTGTTATATGTATTTTTCGTGTCCAGGGAGCCGAGAATCGTCGAAATATCGACTTACACGAAATGAAAAATTTTTGTGATATTCTTGTTCCCCACACTCCAAACTTGTCGTATATAGCTTTTGCAGCGAATTTGGAGCAACGTTTGTTAGGATAATATATTTCGTGTCCAGGGAGCTGAGGATCCTCGAAAAATCAAATTACGCGAAATGAAAAATGTTTGTGATATTCTTGTTCCCCACGCTCCAAACTGCTCGTAAATAGCATTTGCAGCGAATATGGCGCAACTTTTGTTATATGTATATTTCGTTACCAGGGAGTCGAGAATCGTCGAAATATCGACTTACACGTAATGAAACATTTTTATGATATTCTTGTTCCCCGCGCTCCAAACTGCTCGAAAATAGCATTTGCAGCGAATTTGGAGCAACTTTTGTTATATGTATATTTAGTTATCAGGGAGCCGAGAATCGTCGAAATATCGACTTACACAAAATGAAATATTTTTGTGATATTCTTGTTTACCTTACTCCAAACTGCTCTTATATAGCTTTTGCAGCGAATTTGGAGCAACTTTTGTTCCGAGTATATTTAGTGTCCAGGGAGCCGAGAATCGTCGAAATATCGACTTACACGAAATGATAAATTTTTGTGATATTCTTGTTCCCCACACTCCAAACTGCTCGTATATAGCATTTGCAGCGAATTTGGAGCGACTTTATTTATATGTATTTTTCGTGTCCAGGTAGCCGAGAATCGTCGAAATATCGACTTACACGTAATGAAACATTTTTATGATATTCTTGTTCCCCGCGCTCCAAACTGCTCGAAAATAGCATTTGAGGCGAATTTGGAGCAACGTTTGGTATATGTATATTTCGTGACCAGGGAGCTGAGAATCGTCGAAATATCGACTTACACGAAATGAAATATTTTTGTGATATTCTTGTTTACCTTACTCCAAACTGCTCTTATATAGCTTTTGCAGCGAATTTGGAGCAACTTTTGTTCAGAGTATATTTAGTGTCCAGGGAGCCGAGAATCGTGGAAATATCGACTCACACGAAATGAAAAATTTTTGTGATATTCTTGTTCCCCACACTCCAAACTGCTCGTATATAGCTTTTGCAGCGAATTTGGAGCGTTTGTTAGGATAATGTATTTCGTGTCCAGGGAGCTGAGAATCCTTGAAAAATCGACTTACGCGAAATGAAAAATGTTTGTAATAGTCTTGTTCCCCACGCTCCAAACTGCTCGTATATAGCATTTGCAGGGAATTTGGAGCAACTTTTGTTATATGTATTTTTCGTGTCCAGGGAGCCGAGAATCGTCGAAATATCAACTTACACGAAATGAAATATTTTTGTGATAATCTTGTTCCCCACGCTCCAAACTGCTCGTAAATAGCATTTGCAGCGAATTTGGAGCAACTTTTGTTATATGTTTATTTCGTTATCAGGGAGCCGAGAATCGTCGAAATATCGACTTACACGAAATGAAATATTTTTGTGATATTCTTGTTTACCTTACTCCAAACTGCTCTTATATAGCTTTTGCAGCGAATTTGGAGCAACTTTTGTTCCGAGTATATTTAGTGTCCAGGGAGCCGAGAATCGTCGAAATATCGACTTACACGAAATGAAAAATTTTTGTGATATTCTTGTTCCCCACACTCCAAACTTCTCGTATAAAGCTTTTGCAGCGAATTTTGAGCGTTTGTTAGGATAATATATTTCGTGTCCAGGGAGCTGAGAATCCTCGAAAAATCGACTTACGCGAAATGAAAAATGTTTGTAATATTCTTGTTCCCCACGCTCCAAACTGCAGCGAATTTGGAGCAACTTTGGTTATATGTATATTTCGTTACCAGGGAGTCGAGAATCCTCGAAATATCGACTTACACGTAATGAAACATTTTGATGATATTCTTGTTCCCCGCGCTCCAAACTGCTCGTAAATAGCATTTGAGGCGAATTTGGAGCAACTGTTGGTATATGTATATTTCGTGACCAGGGAGCCGAGAATTTTCGAAATATCGACTTACACGTAATGAAACATTTTTATGATATTCTTGTTCCCTGCGCTCCAAACTGCTCGTAAATAGCATTTGAGGCGAATTTGGGGCAACTTTTGGTATATGTATATTTCGTGACCAGGGAGCCCAGAATTGTCGAAATATCGACTTACACGTAATGAAACATTTTTATGATATTCTTGTTCCCCGCGCTCCAAACTGCTCGAAAATAGCTTTTGCAGCGAATTTGGAGCGTGTGTTTGGATAATATATTTCGTGTCCAGGGAGCTGAGAATCCTCGAAAAATCGACTTACGCGAAATGAAAAATTTTTGTAATATTCTTGTTCCCCGCTCTCCAAACTGCTCGAAAATAGCATTTGAGGCGAATTTGGAGCAACGTTTGGTATATGTATATTTCGTTATCAGGGAGCCGAGAATCGTCGAAATATCGACTTACACGAAATGAAATATTTTTGTGATATTCTTGTTTACCTTACTCCAAACTGCTCTTATATAGCTTTTGCAGCGAATTTGGAGCAACTTTTGTTCAGAGTATATTTAGTGTCCAGGGAGCCAAGAATCGTCGAAATATCGACTTACACGAAATGAAAAATTTTTGTGATATTCTTGTTCCCCACACTCCAAACTTGTCGTATATAGCTTTTGCAGCGAATTTGGAGCAACGTTTGTTAGGATAATATATTTCGTGTCCAGGGAGCTGAGAATCCTCGAAAAATCGACTTACGCGAAATGAAAAATTTTTGTGATATTCTTGTTCCCCACGCTCGAAACTACTCGTATATAGCATTTGCAGCGAACTTGGAGCAACTTTTGTTATATGTATTTTTCGTGTCCAGGGAGCCGAGAATCGTCGAAATATCGACTTACACGAAATGAAAAATTTTTGTGATATTCTTGTTCCCCACACTCCAAACTTGTCGTATATAGCTTTTGCAGCGAATTTGGAGCAACGTTTGTTAGGATAATATATGTCGTGTCCAGGGAGCTGAGAATCCTTGAAAAATCGACTTACGCGAAATGAAAAATGTTTGTAATATTCTTGTTCCCCACGCTCCAAACTGCTCGTATATAGCATTTGCAGGAAATTTGGAGCAACTTTTGTTATATGTATTTTTCGTGTCCAGGGAGCCGAGAATCGTCGAAATATCAACTTACACGAAATGAAATATTTTTGTGATAATCTTGTTCCCCACGCTCCAAACTGCTCGTAAATAGCATTTGCAGCGAATTTGGAGCAACTTTTGTTATATGTTTATTTCGTTATCAGGGAGCCGAGAATCGTCGAAATATCGACTTACACGAAATGAAATATTTTTGTGATATTCTTGTTTACCTTACTCCAAACTGCTCTTATATATCTTTTGCAGCGAATTTGGAGCAACTTTTGTTCTGAGTATATTTAGTGTCCAGGGAGCCGAGAATCGTCGAAATATCGACTTACACGAAATGAAAAATTTTTGTGATATTCTTGTTCCCCACACTCCAAACTTCTCGTATAAAGCTTTTGCAGCGAATTTTGAGCGTTTGTTAGGATAATATATTTCGTGTCCAGGGAGCTGAGAATCCTCGAAAAATCGACTTACGCGAAATGAAAAATGTTTGTAATATTCTTGTTCCCCACGCTCCAAACTGCTCGTATATAGCATTTGCAGCGAATTTGGAGCAACTTTGGTTATATGTATATTTCGTTACCAGGGAGTCGAGAATCCTCGAAATATCGACTTACACGTAATGAAACATTTTGATGATATTCTTGTTCCCCGCGCTCCAAACTGCTCGTAAATAGCATTTGAGGCGAATTTGGAGCAACTGTTGGTATATGTATATTTCGTGACCAGGGAGCCGAGAATTTTCGAAATATCGACTTACACGTAATGAAACATTTTTATGATATTCTTGTTCCCTGCGCTCCAAACTGCTCGTAAATAGCATTTGAGGCGAATTTGGGGCAACTTTTGGTATATGTATATTTCGTGACCAGGGAGCCCAGAATTGTCGAAAAATCGACTTACACGTAATGAAACATTTTTATGATATTCTTGTTCCCCGCGCTCCAAACTGCTCGAAAATAGCTTTTGCAGCGAATTTGGAGCGTGTGTTAGGATAATATATTTCGTGTCCAGGGAGCTGAGAATCCTCGAAAAATCGACTTACGCGAAATGAAAAATTTTTGTAATATTCTTGTTCCCCGCGCTCCAAACTGCTCGAAAATAGCATTTGAGGCGAATTTGGAGCAACGTTTGGTATATGTATATTTCGTTATCAGGGAGCCGAGAATCGTCGAAATATCGACTTACACGAAATGAAATATTTTTGTGATATTCTTGTTTACCTTACTCCAAACTGCTATTATATAGCTTTTGCAGCGAATTTGGAGCAACTTTTGTTCAGAGTATATTTAGTGTCCAGGGAGCCAAGAATCGTCGAAATATCGACTTACACGAAATGAAAAATTTTTGTGATATTCTTGTTCCCCACTCTCCAAACTGCTCGTAAATAGCATTTGCAGCGAATTTGGAGCAACTTTTGGTATATGTATATTTCGTGACCAGGGAACTGAGAATCGTCGAAATATCGACTTACACGAAATGAAATATTTTTGTGATATTCTTGTTCCCCACACTCCAAACTTGTCGTATATAGCTTTTGCAGCGAATTTGGAGCAACGTTTGTTAGGATAATATATTTCGTGTCCAGGGAGCTGAGAATCCTCGAAAAATCGACTTACGCGAAATGAAAAATTTTTGTGATATTCTTGTTCCCCACGCTCGAAACTACTCGTATATAGCATTTGCAGCGAACTTGGAGCAACTTTTGTTATATGTATTTTTCGTGTCCAGGGAGCCGAGAATCGTCGAAATATCGACTTACACGAAATGAAAAATTTTTGTGATATTCTTGTTCCCCACACTCCAAACTTGTCGTATATAGCTTTTGCAGCGAATTTGGAGCAACGTTTGTTAGGATAATATATTTCGTGTCCAGGGAGCTGAGGATCCTCGAAAAATCAAATTACGCGAAATGAAAAATGCTTGTTATATTCTTGTTCCCCACGCTCCAAACTGCTCGTAAATAGCATTTGCAGCGAATATGGAACAACTTTTGTTATATGTATATTTCGTTACCAGGGAGTCGAGAATCGTCGAAATATCGACTTACACGTAATGAAACATTTTTATGATATTCTTGTTCCCCGCGCTCCAAACTGCTCGAAAATAGCATTTGAGGCGAATTTGGAGCAACGTTTGGTATATGTATATTTCGTGACCAGGGAGCTGATAATCGTCGAAATATCGACTTACACGAAATGAAATATTTTTGTGATATTCTTGTTTACCTTACTCCAAACTGCTCGTATATAGCTTTTGCAGCGAATTTGGAGCGTGTGTTAGGATAATGTATTTCGTGTCCAGGGAGCTGAGAATCCTTGAAAAATCGACTTACGCGAAATGAAAAATGTTTGTAATATTCTTGTTCCCCACGCTCCAAACTGCTCGTATATAGCATTTGCAGGAAATTTGGAGCAACTTTTGTTATATGTATTTTTCGTGTCCAGGGAGCCGAGAATCGTCGAAATATCAACTTACACGAAATGAAATATTTTTGTGATATTCTTGTTCCCCACGCTCCAAACTGCTCGTAAATAGCATTTGCAGCGAATATGGCGCAACTTTTGTTATATGTATATTTCGTTACCAGGGAGTCGAGAATCGTCGAAATATCGACTTACACGTAATGAAACATTTTTATGATATTCTTGTTCCCCGCGCTCCAAACTGCTCCAAAATAGCATTTGAGGCGAATTTGGAGCAACGTTTGGTATATGTATATTTAGTTATCAGGGAGCCGAGAATCGTCGAAATATCGACTTACACAAAATGAAATATTTTTGTGATATTCTTGTTTACCTTACTCCAAACTGCTCTTATATAGCTTTTGCAGCGAATTTGGAGCAACTTTTGTTCCGAGTATATTTAGTGTCCAGGGAGCCGAGAATCGTCGAAATATCGACTTACACGAAATGAAAGATTTTTGTGATATTCTTGTTCCCCACACTCCTAACTGCTCGTATATAGCATTTGCAGCGAATTTGGAGCGACTTTATTTATATGTATTTTTCGTGTCCAGGGAGCCGAGAATCGTCGAAATATCGACTTACACGTAATGAAACATTTTTATGATATTCTTGTTCCCCGCGCTCCAAACTGCTCGAAAATAGCATTTGAGGCGAATTTGGAGCAACGTTTGGTATATGTATATTTCGTGACCAGGGAGCTGAGAATCGTCGAAATATCGACTTACACGAAATGAAATATTTTTGTGATATTCTTGTTTACCTTACTCCAAACTGCTCTTATATAGCTTTTGCAGCGAATTTGGAGCAACTTTTGTTCAGAGTATATTTAGTGTCCAGGGAGCCGAGAATCGTGGAAATATCGACTCACACGAAATGAAAAATTTTTGTGATATTCTTGTTCCCCACACTCCAAACTGCTCGTATATAGCTTTTGCAGCGAATTTGGAGCGTTTGTTAGGATAATGTATTTCGTGTCCAGGGAGCTGAGAATCCTTGAAAAATCGACTTACGCGAAATGAAAAATGTTTGTAATAGTCTTGTTCCCCACGCTCCAAACTGCTCGTATATAGCATTTGCAGGGAATTTGGAGCAACTTTTGTTATATGTATTTTTCGTG
Organism: Hymenopus coronatus; assembly: GCA_030762935.1. Taxonomy (NCBI): domain Eukaryota; kingdom Metazoa; phylum Arthropoda; class Insecta; order Mantodea; family Hymenopodidae; genus Hymenopus; species Hymenopus coronatus. The sequence goes on from CM060892.1 coordinate 164,195,863, forward strand.
TCCAGGGAGCCGAGAATCGTCGAAATATCAACTTACACGAAATGAAATATTTTTGTGATAATCTTGTTCCCCACGCTCCAAACTGCTCGTAAATAGCATTTGCAGCGAATTTGGAGCAACTTTTGTTATATGTTTATTTCGTTATCAGGGAGCCGAGAATCGTCGAAATATCGACTTACACGAAATGAAATATTTTTGTGATATTCTTGTTTACCTTACTCCAAACTGCTCTTATATAGCTTTTGCAGCGAATTTGGAGCAACTTTTGTTCCGAGTATATTTAGTGTCCAGGGAGCCGAGAATCGTCGAAATATCGACTTACACGAAATGAAAAATTTTTGTGATATTCTTGTTCCCCACACTCCAAACTTCTCGTAAAAAGCTTTTGCAGCGAATTTTGAGCGTTTGTTAGGATAATATATTTCGTGTCCAGGGAGCTGAGAATCCTCGAAAAATCGACTTACGCGAAATGAAAAATGTTTGTGATATTCTTGTTCCCCACGCTCGAAACTACTCGTATATAGCATTTGCAGCGAACTTGGAGCAACTTTTGTTATATGTATTTTTCGTGTCCAGGGAGCCGAGAATCGTCGAAATATCGACTTACACGAAATGAAAATTTTTTGTGATATTCTTGATCCCCACACTCCAAACTTCTCGTATAAAGCTTTTGCAGCGAATTTTGATCGTTTGTTAGGATAATATATTTCGTGTCCAGGGAGCTGAGAATCCTCGAAAAATCGACTTACGCGAAATGAAAAATGTTTGTAATATTCTTGTTCCCCACGCTCCAAACTGCTCGTATATAGCATTTGCAGCGAATTTGGAGCAACTTTGGTTATATGTATATTTCGTTACCAGGGAGTCGAGAATCCTCGAAATATCGACTTACACGTAATGAAACATTTTGATGATATTCTTGTTCCCCGCGCTCCAAACTGCTCGTAAATAGCATTTGAGGCGAATTTGGAGCAACTGTTGGTATATGTATATTTCGTGACCAGGGAGCCGAGAATTTTCGAAATATCGACTTACACGTAATGAAACATTTTTATGATATTCTTGTTCCCTGCGCTCCAAACTGCTCGTAAATAGCATTTGAGGCGAATTTGGGGCAACTTTTGGTATATGTATATTTCGTGACCAGGGAGCCCAGAATTGTCGAAATATCGACTTACACGTAATGAAACATTTTTATGATATTCTTGTTCCCCGCGCTCCAAACTGCTCGAAAATAGCTTTCGCAGCGAATTTGGAGCGTGTGTTAGGATAATATATTTCGTGTCCAGGGAGCTGAGAATCCTCGAAAAATCGACTTACGCGAAATGAAAAATTTTTGTAATATTCTTGTTCCCCGCGCTCCAAACTGCTCGAAAATAGCATTTGAGGCGAATTTGGAGCAACGTTTGGTATATGTATATTTCGTTATCAGGGAGCCGAGAATCGTCGAAATATCGACTTACACGAAATGAAATATTTTTGTGATATTCTTGTTTACCTTACTCCAAACTGCTCTTATATAGCTTTTGCAGCGAATTTGGAGCAACTTTTGTTCAGAGTATATTTAGTGTCCAGGGAGCCAAGAATCGTCGAAATATCGACTTACACGAAATGAAAAATTTTTGTGATATTCTTGTTCCCCACACTCCAAACTTGTCGTATATAGCTTTTGCAGCGAATTTGGAGCAACGTTTGTTAGGATAATATATTTCGTGTCCAGGGAGCTGAGAATCCTCGAAAAATCGACTTACGCGAAATGAAAAATTTTTGTGATATTCTTGTTCCCCACGCTCGAAACTACTCGTATATAGCATTTGCAGCGAACTTGGAGCAACTTTTGTTATATGTATTTTTCGTGTCCAGGGAGCCGAGAATCGTCGAAATATCGACTTACACGAAATGAAAAATTTTTGTGATATTCTTGTTCCCCACACTCCAAACTTGTCGTATATAGCTTTTGCAGCGAATTTGGAGCAACGTTTGTTAGGATAATATATTTCGTGTCCAGGGAGCTGAGAATCCTTGAAAAATCGACTTACGCGAAATGAAAAATGTTTGTAATATTCTTGTTCCCCACGCTCCAAACTGCTCGTATATAGCATTTGCAGGAAATTTGGAGCAACTTTTGTTATATGTATTTTTCGTGTCCAGGGAGCCGAGAATCGTCGAAATATCAACTTACACGAAATGAAATATTTTTGTGATAATCTTGTTCCCCACGCTCCAAACTGCTCGTAAATAGCATTTGCAGCGAATTTGGAGCAACTTTTGTTATATGTTTATTTCGTTATCAGGGAGCCGAGAATCGTCGAAATATCGACTTACACGAAATGAAATATTTTTGTGATATTCTTGTTCCCCACTCTCCAAACTGCTCGTAAATAGCATTTGCAGCGAATTTGGAGCAACTTTTGGTATATGTATATTTCGTGACCAGGGAACTGAGAATCGTCGAAATATCGACTTACACGAAATGAAATATTTTTGTGATATTCTTGTTCCCCACACTCCAAACTTGTCGTATATAGCTTTTGCAGCGAATTTGGAGCAACGTTTGTTAGGATAATATATTTCGTGTCCAGGGAGCTGAGAATCCTCGAAAAATCGACTTACGCGAAATGAAAAATTTTTGTGATATTCTTGTTCCCCACGCTCGAAACTACTCGTATATAGCATTTGCAGCGAACTTGGAGCAACTTTTGTTATATGTATTTTTCGTGTCCAGGGAGCCGAGAATCGTCGAAATATCGACTTACACGAAATGAAAAATTTTTGTGATATTCTTGTTCCCCACACTCCAAACTTGTCGTATATAGCTTTTGCAGCGAATTTGGAGCAACGTTTGTTAGGATAATATATTTCGTGTCCAGGGAGCTGAGGATCCTCGAAAAATCAAATTACGCGAAATGAAAAATGCTTGTTATATTCTTGTTCCCCACGCTCCAAACTGCTCGTAAATAGCATTTGCAGCGAATATGGAACAACTTTTGTTATATGTATATTTCGTTACCAGGGAGTCGAGAATCGTCGAAATATCGACTTACACGTAATGAAACATTTTTATGATATTCTTGTTCCCCGCGCTCCAAACTGCTCGAAAATAGCATTTGAGGCGAATTTGGAGCAACGTTTGGTATATGTATATTTCGTGACCAGGGAGCTGATAATCGTCGAAATATCGACTTACACGAAATGAAATATTTTTGTGATATTCTTGTTTACCTTACTCCAAACTGCTCGTATATAGCTTTTGCAGCGAATTTGGAGCGTGTGTTAGGATAATGTATTTCGTGTCCAGGGAGCTGAGAATCCTTGAAAAATCGACTTACGCGAAATGAAAAATGTTTGTAATATTCTTGTTCCCCACGCTCCAAACTGCTCGTATATAGCATTTGCAGGAAATTTGGAGCAACTTTTGTTATATGTATTTTTCGTGTCCAGGGAGCCGAGAATCGTCGAAATATCAACTTACACGAAATGAAATATTTTTGTGATATTCTTGTTCCCCACGCTCCAAACTGCTCGTAAATAGCATTTGCAGCGAATATGGCGCAACTTTTGTTATATGTATATTTCGTTACCAGGGAGTCGAGAATCGTCGAAATATCGACTTACACGTAATGAAACATTTTTATGATATTCTTGTTCCCCGCGCTCCAAACTGCTCCAAAATAGCATTTGAGGCGAATTTGGAGCAACGTTTGGTATATGTATATTTAGTTATCAGGGAGCCGAGAATCGTCGAAATATCGACTTACACAAAATGAAATATTTTTGTGATATTCTTGTTTACCTTACTCCAAACTGCTCTTATATAGCTTTTGCAGCGAATTTGGAGCAACTTTTGTTCCGAGTATATTTAGTGTCCAGGGAGCCGAGAATCGTCGAAATATCGACTTACACGAAATGAAAGATTTTTGTGATATTCTTGTTCCCCACACTCCTAACTGCTCGTATATAGCATTTGCAGCGAATTTGGAGCGACTTTATTTATATGTATTTTTCGTGTCCAGGGAGCCGAGAATCGTCGAAATATCGACTTACACGTAATGAAACATTTTTATGATATTCTTGTTCCCCGCGCTCCAAACTGCTCGAAAATAGCATTTGAGGCGAATTTGGAGCAACGTTTGGTATATGTATATTTCGTGACCAGGGAGCTGAGAATCGTCGAAATATCGACTTACACGAAATGAAATATTTTTGTGATATTCTTGTTTACCTTACTCCAAACTGCTCTTATATAGCTTTTGCAGCGAATTTGGAGCAACTTTTGTTCAGAGTATATTTAGTGTCCAGGGAGCCGAGAATCGTGGAAATATCGACTCACACGAAATGAAAAATTTTTGTGATATTCTTGTTCCCCACACTCCAAACTGCTCGTATATAGCTTTTGCAGCGAATTTGGAGCGTTTGTTAGGATAATGTATTTCGTGTCCAGGGAGCTGAGAATCCTTGAAAAATCGACTTACGCGAAATGAAAAATGTTTGTAATAGTCTTGTTCCCCACGCTCCAAACTGCTCGTATATAGCATTTGCAGGGAATTTGGAGCAACTTTTGTTATATGTATTTTTCGTGTCCAGGGAGCCGAGAATCGTCGAAATATCAACTTACACGAAATGAAATATTTTTGTGATAATCTTGTTCCCCACGCTCCAAACTGCTCGTAAATAGCATTTGCAGCGAATTTGGAGCAACTTTTGTTATATGTTTATTTCGTTATCAGGGAGCCGAGAATCGTCGAAATATCGACTTACACGAAATGAAATATTTTTGTGATATTCTTGTTTACCTTACTCCAAACTGCTCTTATATAGCTTTTGCAGCGAATTTGGAGCAACTTTTGTTCCGAGTATATTTAGTGTCCAGGGAGCCGAGAATCGTCGAAATATCGACTTACACGAAATGAAAAATTTTTGTGATATTCTTGTTCCCCACACTCCAAACTTCTCGTAAAAAGCTTTTGCAGCGAATTTTGAGCGTTTGTTAGGATAATATATTTCGTGTCCAGGGAGCTGAGAATCCTCGAAAAATCGACTTACGCGAAATGAAAAATGTTTGTGATATTCTTGTTCCCCACGCTCGAAACTACTCGTATATAGCATTTGCAGCGAACTTGGAGCAACTTTTGTTATATGTATTTTTCGTGTCCAGGGAGCCGAGAATCGTCGAAATATCGACTTACACGAAATGAAAATTTTTTGTGATATTCTTGATCCCCACACTCCAAACTTCTCGTATAAAGCTTTTGCAGCGAATTTTGATCGTTTGTTAGGATAATATATTTCGTGTCCAGGGAGCTGAGAATCCTCGAAAAATCGACTTACGCGAAATGAAAAATGTTTGTAATATTCTTGTTCCCCACGCTCCAAACTGCTCGTATATAGCATTTGCAGCGAATTTGGAGCAACTTTGGTTATATGTATATTTCGTTACCAGGGAGTCGAGAATCCTCGAAATATCGACTTACACGTAATGAAACATTTTGATGATATTCTTGTTCCCCGCGCTCCAAACTGCTCGTAAATAGCATTTGAGGCGAATTTGGAGCAACTGTTGGTATATGTATATTTCGTGACCAGGGAGCCGAGAATTTTCGAAATATCGACTTACACGTAATGAAACATTTTTATGATATTCTTGTTCCCTGCGCTCCAAACTGCTCGTAAATAGCATTTGAGGCGAATTTGGGGCAACTTTTGGTATATGTATATTTCGTGACCAGGGAGCCCAGAATTGTCGAAATATCGACTTACACGTAATGAAACATTTTTATGATATTCTTGTTCCCCGCGCTCCAAACTGCTCGAAAATAGCTTTCGCAGCGAATTTGGAGCGTGTGTTAGGATAATATATTTCGTGTCCAGGGAGCTGAGAATCCTCGAAAAATCGACTTACGCGAAATGAAAAATTTTTGTAATATTCTTGTTCCCCGCGCTCCAAACTGCTCGAAAATAGCATTTGAGGCGAATTTGGAGCAACGTTTGGTATATGTATATTTCGTTATCAGGGAGCCGAGAATCGTCGAAATATCGACTTACACGAAATGAAATATTTTTGTGATATTCTTGTTTACCTTACTCCAAACTGCTCTTATATAGCTTTTGCAGCGAATTTGGAGCAACTTTTGTTCAGAGTATATTTAGTGTCCAGGGAGCCAAGAATCGTCGAAATATCGACTTACACGAAATGAAAAATTTTTGTGATATTCTTGTTCCCCACACTCCAAACTTGTCGTATATAGCTTTTGCAGCGAATTTGGAGCAACGTTTGTTAGGATAATATATTTCGTGTCCAGGGAGCTGAGAATCCTCGAAAAATCGACTTACGCGAAATGAAAAATTTTTGTGATATTCTTGTTCCCCACGCTCGAAACTACTCGTATATAGCATTTGCAGCGAACTTGGAGCAACTTTTGTTATATGTATTTTTCGTGTCCAGGGAGCCGAGAATCGTCGAAATATCGACTTACACGAAATGAAAAATTTTTGTGATATTCTTGTTCCCCACACTCCAAACTTGTCGTATATAGCTTTTGCAGCGAATTTGGAGCAACGTTTGTTAGGATAATATATTTCGTGTCCAGGGAGCTGAGAATCCTTGAAAAATCGACTTACGCGAAATGAAAAATGTTTGTAATATTCTTGTTCCCCACGCTCCAAACTGCTCGTATATAGCATTTGCAGGAAATTTGGAGCAACTTTTGTTATATGTATTTTTCGTGTCCAGGGAGCCGAGAATCGTCGAAATATCAACTTACACGAAATGAAATATTTTTGTGATAATCTTGTTCCCCACGCTCCAAACTGCTCGTAAATAGCATTTGCAGCGAATTTGGAGCAACTTTTGTTATATGTTTATTTCGTTATCAGGGAGCCGAGAATCGTCGAAATATCGACTTACACGAAATGAAATATTTTTGTGATATTCTTGTTTACCTTACTCCAAACTGCTCTTATATAGCTTTTGCAGCGAATTTGGAGCAACTTTTGTTCCGAGTATATTTAGTGTCCAGGGAGCCGAGAATCGTCGAAATATCGACTTACACGAAATGAAAAATTTTTGTGATATTCTTGTTCCCCACACTCCAAACTTCTCGTATAAAGCTTTTGCAGCGAATTTTGAGCGTTTGTTAGGATAATATATTTCGTGTCCAGGGAGCTGAGAATCCTCGAAAAATCGACTTACGCGAAATGAAAAATGTTTGTAATACTCTTGTTCCCCACGCTCCAAACTGCTCGTATATAGCATTTGCAGCGAATTTGGAGCAACTTTGGTTATATGTATATTTCGTTACCAGGGAGTCGAGAATCCTCGAAATATCGACTTACACGTAATGAAACATTTTTATGATATTCTTGTTCCCCGCGCTCCAAACTGCTCGAAAATAGCATTTGAGGCGAATTTGGAGCAACGTTTGGTATATGTATATTTCGTGACCAGGGAGCTGATAATCGTCGAAATATCGACTTACACGAAATGAAATATTTTTGTGATATTCTTGTTTACCTTACTCCAAACTGCTCGTATATAGCTTTTGCAGCGAATTTGGAGCGTGTGTTAGGATAATGTATTTCGTGTCCAGGGAGCTGAGAATCCTTGAAAAATCGACTTACGCGAAATGAAAAATGTTTGTAATATTCTTGTTCCCCACGCTCCAAACTGCTCGTATATAGCATTTGCAGGAAATTTGGAGCAACTTTTGTTATATGTATTTTTCGTGTCCAGGGAGCCGAGAATCGTCGAAATATCAACTTACACGAAATGAAATATTTTTGTGATATTCTTGTTCCCCACGCTCCAAACTGCTCGTAAATAGCATTTGCAGCGAATTTGGAGCAACTTTTGTTCCGAGTATATTTAGTGTCCAGGGAGCCGAGAATCGTCGAAATATCGACTTACACGAAATGAAAAATTTTTGTGATATTCTTGCTCCCCACACTCCAAACTGCTCGTATATAACATTTGCAGCGAATTTGGAGCGACTTTATTTATATGTATTTTTCGTGTCCAGGGAGCCGAGAATCGTCGAAATATCAACTTACACGAAATGAAATATTTTTGTGATATTCTTGTTCCCCTCTCTCCAAACTGCTCGTAAATAGAATTTGCAGCGAATTTGGAGCAACTTTTGTTATATGTATATTTCGTGACCAGGGAACTGAGAATCGTCGAAATATCGACTTACACGAAATGAAATATTTTTGTGATATTCTTGTTCCCCACACTCCAAACTTGTCGTATATAGCTTTTGCAGCGAATTTGGAGCAACGTTTGTTAGGATAATATATTTCGTGTCCAGGGAGCTGAGAATCCTCGAAAAATCGACTTACGCGAAATGAAAAATTTTTGTGATATTCTTGTTCCCCACGCTCGAAACTACTCGTATATAGCATTTGCAGCGAACTTGGAGCAACTTTTGTTATATGTATTTTTCGTGTCCAGGGAGCCGAGAATCGTCGAAATATCGACTTACACGAAATGAAAAATTTTTGTGATATTCTTGTTCCCCACACTCCAAACTTGTCGTATATAGCTTTTGCAGCGAATTTGGAGCAACGTTTGTTAGGATAATATATTTCGTGTCCAGGGAGCTGAGGATCCTCGAAAAATCAAATTACGCGAAATGAAAAATGCTTGTTATATTCTTGTTCCCCACGCTCCAAACTGCTCGTAAATAGCATTTGCAGCGAATATGGAGCAACTTTTGTTATATGTATATTTCGTTACCAGGGAGTCGAGAATCGTCGAAATATCGACTTACACGTAATGAAACATTTTTATGATATTCTTGTTCCCCGCGCTCCAAACTGCTCGAAAATAGCATTTGAGGCGAATTTGGAGCAACGTTTGGTATATGTATATTTCGTGACCAGGGAGCTGATAATCGTCGAAATATCGACTTACACGAAATGAAATATTTTTGTGATATTCTTGTTTACCTTACTCCAAACTGCTCGTATATAGCTTTTGCAGCGAATTTGGAGCGTGTGTTAGGATAATGTATTTCGTGTCCAGGGAGCTGAGAATCCTTGAAAAATCGACTTACGCGAAATGAAAAATGTTTGTAATATTCTTGTTCCCCACGCTCCAAACTGCTCGTATATAGCATTTGCAGGAAATTTGGAGCAACTTTTGTTATATGTATTTTTCGTGTCCAGGGAGCCGAGAATCGTCGAAATATCAACTTACACGAAATGAAATATTTTTGTGATATTCTTGTTCCCCACGCTCCAAACTGCTCGTAAATAGCATTTGCAGCGAATTTGGAGCAACTTTTGTTCCGAGTATATTTAGTGTCCAGGGAGCCGAGAATCGTCGAAATATCGACTTACACGAAATGAAAAATTTTTGTGATATTCTTGTTCCCCACACTCAGAACTGCTCGTATATAACATTTGCAGCGAATTTGGAGCGACTTTATTTATATGTATTTTTCGTGTCCAGGGAGCCGAGAATCGTCGAAATATCAACTTACACGAAATGAAATATTTTTGTGATATTCTTGTTCCCCTCTCTCCAAACTGCTCGTAAATAGCATTTGCAGCGAATTTGGAGCAACTTTTGTTATATGTATATTTCGTTACCAGGGAGTCGAGAATCGTCGAAATATCGACTTACACGTAATGAAACATTTTTATGATATCCTTGTTCCCCGCGCTCCAAACTGCTCGTAAATAGCATTTCAGGCGAATTTGGAGCAACTTTTGGTATATGTATATTTCGTGACCAGGGAGCCGAGAATCGTGGAAATATCGACTTACACGAAATGAAATATTTTTGTGATATTCTTGTTCCCCACACTCCAAACTGCTCGTATATAGTTTTTGCAGCGAATTTGGAGCAACGTTTGTTAGGATAATATATTTCGTGTCCAGGGAGCTGAGGATCCTCGAAAAATCAAATTACCCGAAATGAAAAATGTTTGTGATATTCTTGTTCCCCACGCTCCAAACTGCTCGTAAATAGCATTTGCAGCAAATTTGGAGCAACTTTGGTTATATGTATATTTCGTTACCAGGGAGTCGAGAATCCTCGAAATATCGACTTACACGTAATGAAACATTTTGATGATATTCTTGTTCCCCGCGCTCCAAACTGCTCGTAAATAGCATTTGAGGCGAATTTGGAGCAACTGTTGGTATATGTATATTTCGTGACCAGGGAGTCGAGAATCCTCGAAATATCGACTTACACGTAATGAAACATTTTGATGATATTCTTGTTCCCCGCGCTCCAAACTGCTCGAAAATAGCATTTGAGGCGAATTTGGAGCAACGTTTTGTATATGTATATTTCGTGACCAGGGAGCCGAGAATCGTCGAAATATCGACTTACACGAAATGAAAAAATTTTGTGATATTCTTGTTCCCCACACTCCAAACTTGTCGTATATAGCTTTTGCAGCGAATGTGGAGCAACGTTTGTTAGGATAATATATTTCGTGTCCAGGGAGCTGAGAATCCTCGAAAAATCGACTTACGCGAAATGAAAAATGCTTGTTATATTCTTGTTCCCCACGCTCCAAACTACTCGTATATAGCATTTGCAGCGAACTTGGAGCAACTTTTGTTATATGTATTTTTCGTGTCCAGGGAGCCGAGAATCGTCGAAATATCGACTTACACGAAATGAAAAATGTTTGTGATATTCTTGTTCCCCACGCTCCAAACTGCTCGTAAATAGCATTTGCAGCGAATATGGAGCAACTTTTGTTATATGTATATTTCGTTACCAGGGAGTCGAGAATCGTCGAAATATCGACTTACACGTAATGAAACATTTTTATGATATTCTTGTTCCCCGCGCTCCAAACTGCTCGAAAATAGCATTTGCAGCGAATTTGGAGCAACTTTTGTTATATGTATATTTCGTTATCAGGGAGCCGAGAATCGTCGAAATATCGACTTACACAAAATGAAATATTTTTGTGATATTCTTGTTTACCTTACTCCTAACTGCTCTTATATAGCTTTTGCAGCGAATTTGGAGCAACTTTTGTTCCGAGTATATCTAGTGTCCAGGGAGCCGAGAATCGTCGAAATATCGACTTACACGAAATGAAAAATTTTTGTGATATTCTTGTTCCCCACACTCCAAACTGCTCGTATATAGCATTTGCAGCGAATTTGGAGCGACTTTATTTATATGTATTTTTCGTGTCCAGGGAGCCGAGAATCGTCGAAATATCGACTTACACGTAATGAAACATTTTTATGATATTCTTGTTCCCCGCGCTCCAAACTGCTCGAAAATAGCATTTGAGGCGAATTTGGAGCAACGTTTGGTATATGTATATTTCGTGACCAGGGAGCTGAGAATCGTCGAAATATCGACTTACACGAAATGAAATATTTTTGTGATATTCTTGTTTACCTTACTCCAAACTGCTCTTATATAGTTTTTCAGCGAATTTGGAGCAACTTTTGTTCAGAGTATATTTAGTGTCCGGGGAGCCGAGAATCGTGGAAATATCGACTCACACGAAATGAAAAATTTTTGTGATATTCTTGTTCCCCACACTCCAAACTGCTCGTATATAGCATTTGCAGCGAATTTGGAGCGACTTTATTTATATGTATTTTTCGTGTCCAGGGAGCCGAGAATCGTCGAAATATCGACTTACACGTAATGAAACATTTTTATGATATTCTTGTTCCCCGCGCTCCAAACTGCTCGTAAATAGCATTTGCAGCGAATTTGGAGCAACTTTTGTTATATGTTTATTTCGTTATCAGGGAGCCGAGAATCGTCGAAATATCGACTTACACGAAATGAAATATTTTTGTGATATTCTTGTTTACCTTACTCCAAACTGCTCTTATATAGCTTTTGCAGCGAATTTGGAGCAACTTTTGTTCCGAGTATATTTAGTGTCCAGGGAGCCGAGAATCGTCGAAATATCGACTTACACGAAATGAAAAATTTTTGTGATATTCTTGTTCCCCACACTCCAAACTTCTCGTATAAAGCTTTTGCAGCGAATTTTGAGCGTTTGTTAGGATAATATATTTCGTGTCCAGGGAGCTGAGAATCCTCGAAAAATCGACTTACGCGAAATGAAAAATGTTTGTAATATTCTTGTTCCCCACGCTGCAAACTGCTCGTATATAGCATTTGCAGCGAATTTGGAGCAACTTTGGTTATATGTATATTTCGTTACCAGGGAGTCGAGAATCCTCGAAATATCGACTTACACGTAATGAAACATTTTGATGATATTCTTGTTCCTCGCGCTCCAAACTGCTCGTAAATAGCATTTGAGGCGAATTTGGAGCAACTGTTGGTATATGTATATTTCGTGACCAGGGAGCCGAGAATTTTCGAAATATCGACTTACACGTAATGAAACATTTTTATGATATTCTTGTTCCCTGCGCTCCAAACTGCTCGTAAATAGCATTTGAGGCGAATTTGGGGCAACTTTTGGTATATGTATATTTCGTGACCAGGGAGCCGAGAATTTTCGAAATATCGACTTACACGTAATGAAACATTTTTATGATATTCTTGTTCCCTGCGCTCCAAACTGCTCGTAAATAGCATTTGAGGCGAATTTGGAGCAACGTTTGGTATATGTATATTTCGTGACCAGGGAGCTGAGAATCGTCGAAATATCGACTTACACGAAATGAAATATTTTTGTGATATTCTTGTTTACCTTACTCCAAACTGCTCTTATATAGCTTTTGCAGCGAATTTGGAGCAACTTTTGTTCAGAGTATATTTAGTGTCCAGGGAGCCGAGAATCGTGGAAATATCGACTTACACGAAATTAAAAATTTTTGTGATATTCTTGTTCCCCACACTCCAAACTTCTCGTATATAGCTTTTGCAGCGAATTTGGAGCGTTTGTTAGGATAATATATTTCGTGTCCAGGGAGCTGAGAATCCTCGAAAAATCGACTTACGCGAAATGAAAAATTTTTGTAATATTCTTGTTCCCCGCGCTCCAAACTGCTCGAAAATAGCTTTTGCAGCGAATTTGGAGCAACTTTTGTTCAGAGTATATTTAGTGTCCAGGGAGCCAAGAATCGTCGAAATATCGACTTACACGAAATGAAAAATTTTTGTGATATTCTTGTTCCCCAATCTCCAAACTGCTCGTAAATAGCATTTGCAGCGAATTTGGAGCAACTTTTGGTATATGTATATTTCGTGACCAGGGAACTGAGAATCGTCGAAATATCGACTTACACGAAATGAAAAATTTTTGTGATATTCTTGTTCCCCACACTCCAAAATTGTCGTATATAGCTTTTGCAGCGAATTTGGAGCAACGTTTGTTAGGATAATATATTTCGTGTCCAGGGAGCTGAGGATCCTCGAAAAATCAAATTACGCGAAATGAAAAATGCTTGTGATATTCTTGTTCCCCACGCTCCAAACTGCTCGTAAATAGCATTTGCAGCGAATATGGAGCAACTTTTGTTATATGTATATTTCGTTACCAGGGAGTCGAGAATCGTCGAAATATCGACTTACACGTAATGAAACATTTTTATGATATTCTTGTTCCCCGCGCTCCAAACTGCTCGAAAATAGCATTTGAGGCGAATTTGGAGCAACGTTTGGTATATGTATATTTCGTGTCCAGGGAGCCGTGAATCGTCGAAATATCAACTTACACGAAATGAAATATTTTTGTGATATTCTTGTTCCCCACGCTCCAAACTGCTCGTAAATAGCATTTGCAGCGAATTTGGAGCAACTTTTTTTCCGAGTATATTTAGTGTCCAGGGAGCCGAGAATCGTCGAAATATCGACTTACACGAAATGAAAAATTTTTGTGATATTCTTGTTCCCCACACTCCAAACTGCTCGTATATAACATTTGCAGCGAATTTGGAGCGACTTTATTTATATGTATTTTTCGTGTCCAGGGAGCCGAGAATCGTCGAAATATCAACTTACACGAAATGAAATATTTTTGTGATATTCTTGTTCCCCTCGCTCCAAACTGCTCGTAAATAGCATTTGCAGCGAATTTGGAGCAACTTTTGTTATATGTATATTTCGTTACCAGGGAGTCGAGAATCGTCGAAATATCGACTTACACGTAATGAAACATTTTTATGATATCCTTGTTCCCCGCGCTCCAAACTGCTCGTAAATAGCATTTCAGGCGAATTTGGAGCAACTTTTGGTATATGTATATTTCGTGACCAGGGAGCCGAGAATCGTGGAAATATCGACTTACACGAAATGAAATATTTTTGTGATATTCTTGTTCCCCACACTCCAAACTGCTCGTATATAGCTTTTGCAGCGAATTTGGAGCAACTTTTGTTCCGAGTATATTTAGTGTCCAGGGAGCCGAGAATCGGCGAAATATCGACTTACACGAAATGAAAAATTTTTGTGATATTCTTGTTCCCCACACTCCAAACTTGTCGTATATAGCTTTTGCAGCGAATTTGGAGCAACGTTTGTTAGGATAATATATTTCGTGTCCAGGGAGCTGAGGATCCTCGAAAAATCAAATTACCCGAAATGAAAAATGTTTGTGATATTCTTGTTCCCCACGCTCCAAACTGCTCGTAAATAGCATTTGCAGCAAATTTGGAGCAACTTTGGTTATATGTATATTTCGTTACCAGGGAGTCGAGAATCCTCGAAATATCGACTTACACGTAATGAAACATTTTGATGATATTCTTGTTCCCCGCGCTCCAAACTGCTCGTAAATAGCATTTGAGGCGAATTTGGAGCAACTGTTGGTATATGTATATTTCGTGACCAGGGAGCCGAGAATCGTGGAAATATCGACTTACACGAAATGAAAAATTTTTGTGATATTCTTGTTCCCCACACTCCAAACTTCTCGTATATAGCTTTTGCAGCGAATTTGGAGCGTTTTTTTAGGATAATATATTTCGTGTCCAGGGAGTTGAGAATCCTCGAGAAATCGACTTACGCGAAATGAAAAATGTTTGTAATATTCTTGTTCCCCACGCTCCAAACTGCTCGTATATAGCATTTGCAGCGAATTTGGAGCAACTTTTGTTATATGTATTTTTCGTGTCCAGGGAGCCGAGAATCCTCGAAATATCAACTTACACGAAATGAAATATTTTTGTGATATTCTTGTTCCCCACGCTCCAAACTGCTCGTAAATAGCATTTGCAGCGAATTTGGAGCAACTTTTGTTATATGTATATTTCGTTATCAGGTAGCCGAGAATCGTCGAAATATCGACTTACACGAAATGAAATATTTTTGTGATATTCTTGTTTACCTTACTCCAAACTGCTCTTATATAGCTTTTGCAGCGAATTTGGAGCAACTTTTGTTCAGAGTATATTTAGTGTCCACGGAGCCGAGAATCGTCGATATCTCGACTTACACGAAATGAAAAATTTTTGTGATATTCTTGTTCCCCACGCTCCAAACTGCTCGTAAATAGCATTTGCAGCGAATTTGGAGCAACTTTTGATATATGTATATTTCGTGACCAGGGAGTCGAGAATCCTCGAAATATCGACTTACACGTAATGAAACATTTTTATGATATTCTTGTTCCCCGCGCTCCAAACTGCTCGAAAATAGCATTTGAGGCGAATTTGGAGCGTTTGTTTGGATAATATATTTCGTGTCCAGGGAGCTGAGACACCTCGAAAAATCGACTTACGCGAAATGAAAAATTTTTGTGATATTCTTGTTCCCCACGCTCCAAACTACTCGTATATAGCATTTGCAGCGAACTTGGAGCAACTTTTGTTATATGTATTTTTCGTGTCCAGGGAGCCGAGAATCGTCGAAATATCGACTTACACGAAATGAAAAATTTTTGTGATATTCTTGTTCCCCACACTCCAAACTTGTCGTATATAGCTTTTGCAGCGAATTTGGAGCAACGTTTGTTAGGATAATATATTTCGTGTCCAGGGAGCTGAGGATCCTCGAAAAATCAAATTACGCGAAATGAAAAATGTTTGTGATATTCTTGTTCCCCACGCTCCAAACTGCTCGTAAATAGCATTTGCAGCGAATATGGCGCAACTTTTGTTATATGTATATTTCGTTACCAGGGAGTCGAGAATCGTCGAAATATCGACTTACACGTAATGAAACATTTTTATGATATTCTTGTTCCCCGCGCTCCAAACTGCTCGAAAATAGCATTTGCAGCGAATTTGGAGCAACTTTTGTTATATGTATATTTAGTTATCAGGGAGCCGAGAATCGTCGAAATATCGACTTACACAAAATGAAATATTTTTGTGATATTCTTGTTTACCTTACTCCAAACTGCTCTTATATAGCTTTTGCAGCGAATTTGGAGCAACTTTTGTTCCGAGTATATTTAGTGTCCAGGGAGCCGAGAATCGTCGAAATATCGACTTACACGAAATGAAAAATTTTTGTGATATTCTTGTTCCCCACACTCCTAACTGCTCGCATATAGCATTTGCAGCGAATTTGGAGCGACTTTATTTATATGTATTTTTCGTGTCCAGGGAGCCGAGAATCGTCGAAATATCGACTTACACGTAATGAAACATTTTTATGATATTCTTGTTCCCCGCGCTCCAAACTGCTCGAAAATAGCATTTGAGGCGAATTTGGAGCAACGTTTGGTATATGTATATTTCGTGACCAGGGAGCTGAGAATCGTCGAAATATCGACTTACACGAAATGAAATATTTTTGTGATATTCTTGTTTACCTTACTCCAAACTGCTCTTATATAGCTTTTGCAGCGAATTTGGAGCAACTTTTGTTCAGAGTATATTTAGTGTCCAGGGAGCCGAGAATCGTGGAAATATCGACTCACACGAAATGAAAAATTTTTGTGATATTCTTGTTCCCCACACTCCAAACTGCTCGTATATAGCTTTTGCAGCGAATTTGGAGCGTTTGTTAGGATAATGTATTTCGTGTCCAGGGAGCTGAGAATCCTTGAAAAATCGACTTACGCGAAATGAAAAATGTTTGTAATAGTCTTGTTCCCCACGCTCCAAACTGCTCGTATATAGCATTTGCAGGGAATTTGGAGCAACTTTTGTTATATGTATTTTTCGTGTCCAGGGAGCCGAGAATCGTCGAAATATCGACTTACACGAAATGAAAAATTTTTGTGATATTCTTGTTCCCCACACTCCAAACTTGTCGTATATAGCTTTTGCAGCGAATTTGGAGCAACGTTTGTTAGGATAATATATTTCGTGTCCAGGGAGCTGAGGATCCTCGAAAAATCAAATTACGCGAAATGAAAAATGTTTGTGATATTCTTGTTCCCCACGCTCCAAACTGCTCGTAAATAGCATTTGCAGCGAATATGGCGCAACTTTTGTTATATGTATATTTCGTTACCAGGGAGTCGAGAATCGTCGAAATATCGACTTACACGTAATGAAACATTTTTATGATATTCTTGTTCCCCGCGCTCCAAACTGCTCGAAAATAGCATTTGCAGCGAATTTGGAGCAACTTTTGTTATATGTATATTTAGTTATCAGGGAGCCGAGAATCGTCGAAATATCGACTTACACAAAATGAAATATTTTTGTGATATTCTTGTTTACCTTACTCCAAACTGCTCTTATATAGCTTTTGCAGCGAATTTGGAGCAACTTTTGTTCCGAGTATATTTAGTGTCCAGGGAGCCGAGAATCGTCGAAATATCGACTTACACGAAATGATAAATTTTTGTGATATTCTTGTTCCCCACACTCCAAACTGCTCGTATATAGCATTTGCAGCGAATTTGGAGCGACTTTATTTATATGTATTTTTCGTGTCCAGGTAGCCGAGAATCGTCGAAATATCGACTTACACGTAATGAAACATTTTTATGATATTCTTGTTCCCCGCGCTCCAAACTGCTCGAAAATAGCATTTGAGGCGAATTTGGAGCAACGTTTGGTATATGTATATTTCGTGACCAGGGAGCTGAGAATCGTCGAAATATCGACTTACACGAAATGAAATATTTTTGTGATATTCTTGTTTACCTTACTCCAAACTGCTCTTATATAGCTTTTGCAGCGAATTTGGAGCAACTTTTGTTCAGAGTATATTTAGTGTCCAGGGAGCCGAGAATCGTGGAAATATCGACTCACACGAAATGAAAAATTTTTGTGATATTCTTGTTCCCCACACTCCAAACTGCTCGTATATAGCTTTTGCAGCGAATTTGGAGCGTTTGTTAGGATAATGTATTTCGTGTCCAGGGAGCTGAGAATCCTTGAAAAATCGACTTACGCGAAATGAAAAATGTTTGTAATAGTCTTGTTCCCCACGCTCCAAACTGCTCGTATATAGCATTTGCAGGGAATTTGGAGCAACTTTTGTTATATGTATTTTTCGTGTCCAGGGAGCCGAGAATCGTCGAAATATCAACTTACACGAAATGAAATATTTTTGTGATAATCTTGTTCCCCACGCTCCAAACTGCTCGTAAATAGCATTTGCAGCGAATTTGGAGCAACTTTTGTTATATGTTTATTTCGTTATCAGGGAGCCGAGAATCGTCGAAATATCGACTTACACGAAATGAAATATTTTTGTGATATTCTTGTTTACCTTACTCCAAACTGCTCTTATATAGCTTTTGCAGCGAATTTGGAGCAACTTTTGTTCCGAGTATATTTAGTGTCCAGGGAGCCGAGAATCGTCGAAATATCGACTTACACGAAATGAAAAATTTTTGTGATATTCTTGTTCCCCACACTCCAAACTTCTCGTATAAAGCTTTTGCAGCGAATTTTGAGCGTTTGTTAGGATAATATATTTCGTGTCCAGGGAGCTGAGAATCCTCGAAAAATCGACTTACGCGAAATGAAAAATGTTTGTAATATTCTTGTTCCCCACGCTCCAAACTGCAGCGAATTTGGAGCAACTTTGGTTATATGTATATTTCGTTACCAGGGAGTCGAGAATCCTCGAAATATCGACTTACACGTAATGAAACATTTTGATGATATTCTTGTTCCCCGCGCTCCAAACTGCTCGTAAATAGCATTTGAGGCGAATTTGGAGCAACTGTTGGTATATGTATATTTCGTGACCAGGGAGCCGAGAATTTTCGAAATATCGACTTACACGTAATGAAACATTTTTATGATATTCTTGTTCCCTGCGCTCCAAACTGCTCGTAAATAGCATTTGAGGCGAATTTGGGGCAACTTTTGGTATATGTATATTTCGTGACCAGGGAGCCCAGAATTGTCGAAATATCGACTTACACGTAATGAAACATTTTTATGATATTCTTGTTCCCCGCGCTCCAAACTGCTCGAAAATAGCTTTTGCAGCGAATTTGGAGCGTGTGTTAGGATAATATATTTCGTGTCCAGGGAGCTGAGAATCCTCGAAAAATCGACTTACGCGAAATGAAAAATGTTTGTAATATTCTTGTTCCCCACGCTCCAAACTGCTCGTATATAGCATTTGCAGCGAATTTGGAGCAACTTTTGTTATATGTATTTTTCGTGTCCAGGGAGCCGAGAATCCTCGAAATATCAACTTACACGAAATGAAATATTTTTGTGATATTCTTGTTCCCCACGCTCCAAACTGCTCGTAAATAGCATTTGCAGCGAATTTGGAGCAACTTTTGTTATATGTATATTTCGTTATCAGGTAGCCGAGAATCGTCGAAATATCGACTTACACGAAATGAAATATTTTTGTGATATTCTTGTTTACCTTACTCCAAACTGCTCTTATATAGCTTTTGCAGCGAATTTGGAGCAACTTTTGTTCAGAGTATATTTAGTGTCCACGGAGCCGAGAATCGTCGATATCTCGACTTACACGAAATGAAAAATTTTTGTGATATTCTTGTTCCCCACGCTCCAAACTGCTCGTAAATAGCATTTGCAGCGAATTTGGAGCAACTTTTGATATATGTATATTTCGTGACCAGGGAGTCGAGAATCCTCGAAATATCGACTTACACGTAATGAAACATTTTTATGATATTCTTGTTCCCCGCGCTCCAAACTGCTCGAAAATAGCATTTGAGGCGAATTTGGAGCGTTTGTTTGGATAATATATTTCGTGTCCAGGGAGCTGAGACACCTCGAAAAATCGACTTACGCGAAATGAAAAATTTTTGTGATATTCTTGTTCCCCACGCTCCAAACTACTCGTATATAGCATTTGCAGCGAACTTGGAGCAACTTTTGTTATATGTATTTTTCGTGTCCAGGGAGCCGAGAATCGTCGAAATATCGACTTACACGAAATGAAAAATTTTTGTGATATTCTTGTTCCCCACACTCCAAACTTGTCGTATATAGCTTTTGCAGCGAATTTGGAGCAACGTTTGTTAGGATAATATATTTCGTGTCCAGGGAGCTGAGGATCCTCGAAAAATCAAATTACGCGAAATGAAAAATGTTTGTGATATTCTTGTTCCCCACGCTCCAAACTGCTCGTAAATAGCATTTGCAGCGAATATGGCGCAACTTTTGTTATATGTATATTTCGTTACCAGGGAGTCGAGAATCGTCGAAATATCGACTTACACGTAATGAAACATTTTTATGATATTCTTGTTCCCCGCGCTCCAAACTGCTCGAAAATAGCATTTGCAGCGAATTTGGAGCAACTTTTGTTATATGTATATTTAGTTATCAGGGAGCCGAGAATCGTCGAAATATCGACTTACACAAAATGAAATATTTTTGTGATATTCTTGTTTACCTTACTCCAAACTGCTCTTATATAGCTTTTGCAGCGAATTTGGAGCAACTTTTGTTCCGAGTATATTTAGTGTCCAGGGAGCCGAGAATCGTCGAAATATCGACTTACACGAAATGAAAAATTTTTGTGATATTCTTGTTCCCCACACTCCTAACTGCTCGCATATAGCATTTGCAGCGAATTTGGAGCGACTTTATTTATATGTATTTTTCGTGTCCAGGGAGCCGAGAATCGTCGAAATATCGACTTACACGTAATGAAACATTTTTATGATATTCTTGTTCCCCGCGCTCCAAACTGCTCGAAAATAGCATTTGAGGCGAATTTGGAGCAACGTTTGGTATATGTATATTTCGTGACCAGGGAGCTGAGAATCGTCGAAATATCGACTTACACGAAATGAAATATTTTTGTGATATTCTTGTTTACCTTACTCCAAACTGCTCTTATATAGCTTTTGCAGCGAATTTGGAGCAACTTTTGTTCAGAGTATATTTAGTGTCCAGGGAGCCGAGAATCGTGGAAATATCGACTCACACGAAATGAAAAATTTTTGTGATATTCTTGTTCCCCACACTCCAAACTGCTCGTATATAGCTTTTGCAGCGAATTTGGAGCGTTTGTTAGGATAATGTATTTCGTGTCCAGGGAGCTGAGAATCCTTGAAAAATCGACTTACGCGAAATGAAAAATGTTTGTAATAGTCTTGTTCCCCACGCTCCAAACTGCTCGTATATAGCATTTGCAGGGAATTTGGAGCAACTTTTGTTATATGTATTTTTCGTGTCCAGGGAGCCGAGAATCGTCGAAATATCGACTTACACGAAATGAAAAATTTTTGTGATATTCTTGTTCCCCACACTCCAAACTTGTCGTATATAGCTTTTGCAGCGAATTTGGAGCAACGTTTGTTAGGATAATATATTTCGTGTCCAGGGAGCTGAGGATCCTCGAAAAATCAAATTACGCGAAATGAAAAATGTTTGTGATATTCTTGTTCCCCACGCTCCAAACTGCTCGTAAATAGCATTTGCAGCGAATATGGCGCAACTTTTGTTATATGTATATTTCGTTACCAGGGAGTCGAGAATCGTCGAAATATCGACTTACACGTAATGAAACATTTTTATGATATTCTTGTTCCCCGCGCTCCAAACTGCTCGAAAATAGCATTTGCAGCGAATTTGGAGCAACTTTTGTTATATGTATATTTAGTTATCAGGGAGCCGAGAATCGTCGAAATATCGACTTACACAAAATGAAATATTTTTGTGATATTCTTGTTTACCTTACTCCAAACTGCTCTTATATAGCTTTTGCAGCGAATTTGGAGCAACTTTTGTTCCGAGTATATTTAGTGTCCAGGGAGCCGAGAATCGTCGAAATATCGACTTACACGAAATGATAAATTTTTGTGATATTCTTGTTCCCCACACTCCAAACTGCTCGTATATAGCATTTGCAGCGAATTTGGAGCGACTTTATTTATATGTATTTTTCGTGTCCAGGTAGCCGAGAATCGTCGAAATATCGACTTACACGTAATGAAACATTTTTATGATATTCTTGTTCCCCGCGCTCCAAACTGCTCGAAAATAGCATTTGAGGCGAATTTGGAGCAACGTTTGGTATATGTATATTTCGTGACCAGGGAGCTGAGAATCGTCGAAATATCGACTTACACGAAATGAAATATTTTTGTGATATTCTTGTTTACCTTACTCCAAACTGCTCTTATATAGCTTTTGCAGCGAATTTGGAGCAACTTTTGTTCAGAGTATATTTAGTGTCCAGGGAGCCGAGAATCGTGGAAATATCGACTCACACGAAATGAAAAATTTTTGTGATATTCTTGTTCCCCACACTCCAAACTGCTCGTATATAGCTTTTGCAGCGAATTTGGAGCGTTTGTTAGGATAATGTATTTCGTGTCCAGGGAGCTGAGAATCCTTGAAAAATCGACTTACGCGAAATGAAAAATGTTTGTAATAGTCTTGTTCCCCACGCTCCAAACTGCTCGTATATAGCATTTGCAGGGAATTTGGAGCAACTTTTGTTATATGTATTTTTCGTGTCCAGGGAGCCGAGAATCGTCGAAATATCAACTTACACGAAATGAAATATTTTTGTGATAATCTTGTTCCCCACGCTCCAAACTGCTCGTAAATAGCATTTGCAGCGAATTTGGAGCAACTTTTGTTATATGTTTATTTCGTTATCAGGGAGCCGAGAATCGTCGAAATATCGACTTACACGAAATGAAATATTTTTGTGATATTCTTGTTTACCTTACTCCAAACTGCTCTTATATAGCTTTTGCAGCGAATTTGGAGCAACTTTTGTTCCGAGTATATTTAGTGTCCAGGGAGCCGAGAATCGTCGAAATATCGACTTACACGAAATGAAAAATTTTTGTGATATTCTTGTTCCCCACACTCCAAACTTCTCGTATAAAGCTTTTGCAGCGAATTTTGAGCGTTTGTTAGGATAATATATTTCGTGTCCAGGGAGCTGAGAATCCTCGAAAAATCGACTTACGCGAAATGAAAAATGTTTGTAATATTCTTGTTCCCCACGCTCCAAACTGCAGCGAATTTGGAGCAACTTTGGTTATATGTATATTTCGTTACCAGGGAGTCGAGAATCCTCGAAATATCGACTTACACGTAATGAAACATTTTGATGATATTCTTGTTCCCCGCGCTCCAAACTGCTCGTAAATAGCATTTGAGGCGAATTTGGAGCAACTGTTGGTATATGTATATTTCGTGACCAGGGAGCCGAGAATTTTCGAAATATCGACTTACACGTAATGAAACATTTTTATGATATTCTTGTTCCCTGCGCTCCAAACTGCTCGTAAATAGCATTTGAGGCGAATTTGGGGCAACTTTTGGTATATGTATATTTCGTGACCAGGGAGCCCAGAATTGTCGAAATATCGACTTACACGTAATGAAACATTTTTATGATATTCTTGTTCCCCGCGCTCCAAACTGCTCGAAAATAGCTTTTGCAGCGAATTTGGAGCGTGTGTTAGGATAATATATTTCGTGTCCAGGGAGCTGAGAATCCTCGAAAAATCGACTTACGCGAAATGAAAAATTTTTGTAATATTCTTGTTCCCCGCTCTCCAAACTGCTCGAAAATAGCATTTGAGGCGAATTTGGAGCAACGTTTGGTATATGTATATTTCGTTATCAGGGAGCCGAGAATCGTCGAAATATCGACTTACACGAAATGAAATATTTTTGTGATATTCTTGTTTACCTTACTCCAAACTGCTCTTATATAGCTTTTGCAGCGAATTTGGAGCAACTTTTGTTCAGAGTATATTTAGTGTCCAGGGAGCCAAGAATCGTCGAAATATCGACTTACACGAAATGAAAAATTTTTGTGATATTCTTGTTCCCCACACTCCAAACTTGTCGTATATAGCTTTTGCAGCGAATTTGGAGCAACGTTTGTTAGGATAATATATTTCGTGTCCAGGGAGCTGAGAATCCTCGAAAAATCGACTTACGCGAAATGAAAAATTTTTGTGATATTCTTGTTCCCCACGCTCGAAACTACTCGTATATAGCATTTGCAGCGAACTTGGAGCAACTTTTGTTATATGTATTTTTCGTGTCCAGGGAGCCGAGAATCGTCGAAATATCGACTTACACGAAATGAAAAATTTTTGTGATATTCTTGTTCCCCACACTCCAAACTTGTCGTATATAGCTTTTGCAGCGAATTTGGAGCAACGTTTGTTAGGATAATATATGTCGTGTCCAGGGAGCTGAGAATCCTTGAAAAATCGACTTACGCGAAATGAAAAATGTTTGTAATATTCTTGTTCCCCACGCTCCAAACTGCTCGTATATAGCATTTGCAGGAAATTTGGAGCAACTTTTGTTATATGTATTTTTCGTGTCCAGGGAGCCGAGAATCGTCGAAATATCAACTTACACGAAATGAAATATTTTTGTGATAATCTTGTTCCCCACGCTCCAAACTGCTCGTAAATAGCATTTGCAGCGAATTTGGAGCAACTTTTGTTATATGTTTATTTCGTTATCAGGGAGCCGAGAATCGTCGAAATATCGACTTACACGAAATGAAATATTTTTGTGATATTCTTGTTTACCTTACTCCAAACTGCTCTTATATAGCTTTCGCAGCGAATTTGGAGCAACTTTTGTTCTGAGTATATTTAGTGTCCAGGGAGCCGAGAATCGTCGAAATATCGACTTACACGAAATGAAAAATTTTTGTGATATTCTTGTTCCCCACACTCCAAACTTCTCGTATAAAGCTTTTGCAGCGAATTTTGAGCGTTTGTTAGGATAATATATTTCGTGTCCAGGGAGCTGAGAATCCTCGAAAAATCGACTTACGCGAAATGAAAAATGTTTGTAATATTCTTGTTCCCCACGCTCCAAACTGCTCGTATATAGCATTTGCAGCGAATTTGGAGCAACTTTGGTTATATGTATATTTCGTTACCAGGGAGTCGAGAATCCTCGAAATATCGACTTACACGTAATGAAACATTTTGATGATATTCTTGTTCCCCGCGCTCCAAACTGCTCGTAAATAGCATTTGAGGCGAATTTGGAGCAACTGTTGGTATATGTATATTTCGTGACCAGGGAGCCGAGAATTTTCGAAATATCGACTTACACGTAATGAAACATTTTTATGATATTCTTGTTCCCTGCGCTCCAAACTGCTCGTAAATAGCATTTGAGGCGAATTTGGGGCAACTTTTGGTATATGTATATTTCGTGAC
Organism: Hymenopus coronatus; assembly: GCA_030762935.1. Taxonomy (NCBI): domain Eukaryota; kingdom Metazoa; phylum Arthropoda; class Insecta; order Mantodea; family Hymenopodidae; genus Hymenopus; species Hymenopus coronatus. The sequence continues at coordinate 164,221,296 of CM060892.1, forward strand.
CAGGGAGCCCAGAATTGTCGAAAAATCGACTTACACGTAATGAAACATTTTTATGATATTCTTGTTCCCCGCGCTCCAAACTGCTCGAAAATAGCTTTTGCAGCGAATTTGGAGCGTGTGTTAGGATAATATATTTCGTGTCCAGGGAGCTGAGAATCCTCGAAAAATCGACTTACGCGAAATGAAAAATTTTTGTAATATTCTTGTTCCCCGCGCTCCAAACTGCTCGAAAATAGCATTTGAGGCGAATTTGGAGCAACGTTTGGTATATGTATATTTCGTTATCAGGGAGCCGAGAATCGTCGAAATATCGACTTACACGAAATGAAATATTTTTGTGATATTCTTGTTTACCTTACTCCAAACTGCTATTATATAGCTTTTGCAGCGAATTTGGAGCAACTTTTGTTCAGAGTATATTTAGTGTCCAGGGAGCCAAGAATCGTCGAAATATCGACTTACACGAAATGAAAAATTTTTGTGATATTCTTGTTCCCCACTCTCCAAACTGCTCGTAAATAGCATTTGCAGCGAATTTGGAGCAACTTTTGGTATATGTATATTTCGTGACCAGGGAACTGAGAATCGTCGAAATATCGACTTACACGAAATGAAATATTTTTGTGATATTCTTGTTCCCCACACTCCAAACTTGTCGTATATAGCTTTTGCAGCGAATTTGGAGCAACGTTTGTTAGGATAATATATTTCGTGTCCAGGGAGCTGAGAATCCTCGAAAAATCGACTTACGCGAAATGAAAAATTTTTGTGATATTCTTGTTCCCCACGCTCGAAACTACTCGTATATAGCATTTGCAGCGAACTTGGAGCAACTTTTGTTATATGTATTTTTCGTGTCCAGGGAGCCGAGAATCGTCGAAATATCGACTTACACGAAATGAAAAATTTTTGTGATATTCTTGTTCCCCACACTCCAAACTTGTCGTATATAGCTTTTGCAGCGAATTTGGAGCAACGTTTGTTAGGATAATATATTTCGTGTCCAGGGAGCTGAGGATCCTCGAAAAATCAAATTACGCGAAATGAAAAATGCTTGTTATATTCTTGTTCCCCACGCTCCAAACTGCTCGTAAATAGCATTTGCAGCGAATATGGAACAACTTTTGTTATATGTATATTTCGTTACCAGGGAGTCGAGAATCGTCGAAATATCGACTTACACGTAATGAAACATTTTTATGATATTCTTGTTCCCCGCGCTCCAAACTGCTCGAAAATAGCATTTGAGGCGAATTTGGAGCAACGTTTGGTATATGTATATTTCGTGACCAGGGAGCTGATAATCGTCGAAATATCGACTTACACGAAATGAAATATTTTTGTGATATTCTTGTTTACCTTACTCCAAACTGCTCGTATATAGCTTTTGCAGCGAATTTGGAGCGTGTGTTAGGATAATGTATTTCGTGTCCAGGGAGCTGAGAATCCTTGAAAAATCGACTTACGCGAAATGAAAAATGTTTGTAATATTCTTGTTCCCCACGCTCCAAACTGCTCGTATATAGCATTTGCAGGAAATTTGGAGCAACTTTTGTTATATGTATTTTTCGTGTCCAGGGAGCCGAGAATCGTCGAAATATCAACTTACACGAAATGAAATATTTTTGTGATATTCTTGTTCCCCACGCTCCAAACTGCTCGTAAATAGCATTTGCAGCGAATATGGCGCAACTTTTGTTATATGTATATTTCGTTACCAGGGAGTCGAGAATCGTCGAAATATCGACTTACACGTAATGAAACATTTTTATGATATTCTTGTTCCCCGCGCTCCAAACTGCTCCAAAATAGCATTTGAGGCGAATTTGGAGCAACGTTTGGTATATGTATATTTAGTTATCAGGGAGCCGAGAATCGTCGAAATATCGACTTACACAAAATGAAATATTTTTGTGATATTCTTGTTTACCTTACTCCAAACTGCTCTTATATAGCTTTTGCAGCGAATTTGGAGCAACTTTTGTTCCGAGTATATTTAGTGTCCAGGGAGCCGAGAATCGTCGAAATATCGACTTACACGAAATGAAAGATTTTTGTGATATTCTTGTTCCCCACACTCCTAACTGCTCGTATATAGCATTTGCAGCGAATTTGGAGCGACTTTATTTATATGTATTTTTCGTGTCCAGGGAGCCGAGAATCGTCGAAATATCGACTTACACGTAATGAAACATTTTTATGATATTCTTGTTCCCCGCGCTCCAAACTGCTCGAAAATAGCATTTGAGGCGAATTTGGAGCAACGTTTGGTATATGTATATTTCGTGACCAGGGAGCTGAGAATCGTCGAAATATCGACTTACACGAAATGAAATATTTTTGTGATATTCTTGTTTACCTTACTCCAAACTGCTCTTATATAGCTTTTGCAGCGAATTTGGAGCAACTTTTGTTCAGAGTATATTTAGTGTCCAGGGAGCCGAGAATCGTGGAAATATCGACTCACACGAAATGAAAAATTTTTGTGATATTCTTGTTCCCCACACTCCAAACTGCTCGTATATAGCTTTTGCAGCGAATTTGGAGCGTTTGTTAGGATAATGTATTTCGTGTCCAGGGAGCTGAGAATCCTTGAAAAATCGACTTACGCGAAATGAAAAATGTTTGTAATAGTCTTGTTCCCCACGCTCCAAACTGCTCGTATATAGCATTTGCAGGGAATTTGGAGCAACTTTTGTTATATGTATTTTTCGTGTCCAGGGAGCCGAGAATCGTCGAAATATCAACTTACACGAAATGAAATATTTTTGTGATAATCTTGTTCCCCACGCTCCAAACTGCTCGTAAATAGCATTTGCAGCGAATTTGGAGCAACTTTTGTTATATGTTTATTTCGTTATCAGGGAGCCGAGAATCGTCGAAATATCGACTTACACGAAATGAAATATTTTTGTGATATTCTTGTTTACCTTACTCCAAACTGCTCTTATATAGCTTTTGCAGCGAATTTGGAGCAACTTTTGTTCCGAGTATATTTAGTGTCCAGGGAGCCGAGAATCGTCGAAATATCGACTTACACGAAATGAAAAATTTTTGTGATATTCTTGTTCCCCACACTCCAAACTTCTCGTAAAAAGCTTTTGCAGCGAATTTTGAGCGTTTGTTAGGATAATATATTTCGTGTCCAGGGAGCTGAGAATCCTCGAAAAATCGACTTACGCGAAATGAAAAATGTTTGTGATATTCTTGTTCCCCACGCTCGAAACTACTCGTATATAGCATTTGCAGCGAACTTGGAGCAACTTTTGTTATATGTATTTTTCGTGTCCAGGGAGCCGAGAATCGTCGAAATATCGACTTACACGAAATGAAAATTTTTTGTGATATTCTTGATCCCCACACTCCAAACTTCTCGTATAAAGCTTTTGCAGCGAATTTTGATCGTTTGTTAGGATAATATATTTCGTGTCCAGGGAGCTGAGAATCCTCGAAAAATCGACTTACGCGAAATGAAAAATGTTTGTAATATTCTTGTTCCCCACGCTCCAAACTGCTCGTATATAGCATTTGCAGCGAATTTGGAGCAACTTTGGTTATATGTATATTTCGTTACCAGGGAGTCGAGAATCCTCGAAATATCGACTTACACGTAATGAAACATTTTGATGATATTCTTGTTCCCCGCGCTCCAAACTGCTCGTAAATAGCATTTGAGGCGAATTTGGAGCAACTGTTGGTATATGTATATTTCGTGACCAGGGAGCCGAGAATTTTCGAAATATCGACTTACACGTAATGAAACATTTTTATGATATTCTTGTTCCCTGCGCTCCAAACTGCTCGTAAATAGCATTTGAGGCGAATTTGGGGCAACTTTTGGTATATGTATATTTCGTGACCAGGGAGCCCAGAATTGTCGAAATATCGACTTACACGTAATGAAACATTTTTATGATATTCTTGTTCCCCGCGCTCCAAACTGCTCGAAAATAGCTTTCGCAGCGAATTTGGAGCGTGTGTTAGGATAATATATTTCGTGTCCAGGGAGCTGAGAATCCTCGAAAAATCGACTTACGCGAAATGAAAAATTTTTGTAATATTCTTGTTCCCCGCGCTCCAAACTGCTCGAAAATAGCATTTGAGGCGAATTTGGAGCAACGTTTCGTATATGTATATTTCGTTATCAGGGAGCCGAGAATCGTCGAAATATCGACTTACACGAAATGAAATATTTTTGTGATATTCTTGTTTACCTTACTCCAAACTGCTCTTATATAGCTTTTGCAGCGAATTTGGAGCAACTTTTGTTCAGAGTATATTTAGTGTCCAGGGAGCCAAGAATCGTCGAAATATCGACTTACACGAAATGAAAAATTTTTGTGATATTCTTGTTCCCCACACTCCAAACTTGTCGTATATAGCTTTTGCAGCGAATTTGGAGCAACGTTTGTTAGGATAATATATTTCGTGTCCAGGGAGCTGAGAATCCTCGAAAAATCGACTTACGCGAAATGAAAAATTTTTGTGATATTCTTGTTCCCCACGCTCGAAACTACTCGTATATAGCATTTGCAGCGAACTTGGAGCAACTTTTGTTATATGTATTTTTCGTGTCCAGGGAGCCGAGAATCGTCGAAATATCGACTTACACGAAATGAAAAATTTTTGTGATATTCTTGTTCCCCACACTCCAAACTTGTCGTATATAGCTTTTGCAGCGAATTTGGAGCAACGTTTGTTAGGATAATATATTTCGTGTCCAGGGAGCTGAGAATCCTTGAAAAATCGACTTACGCGAAATGAAAAATGTTTGTAATATTCTTGTTCCCCACGCTCCAAACTGCTCGTATATAGCATTTGCAGGAAATTTGGAGCAACTTTTGTTATATGTATTTTTCGTGTCCAGGGAGCCGAGAATCGTCGAAATATCAACTTACACGAAATGAAATATTTTTGTGATAATCTTGTTCCCCACGCTCCAAACTGCTCGTAAATAGCATTTGCAGCGAATTTGGAGCAACTTTTGTTATATGTTTATTTCGTTATCAGGGAGCCGAGAATCGTCGAAATATCGACTTACACGAAATGAAATATTTTTGTGATATTCTTGTTTACCTTACTCCAAACTGCTCTTATATAGCTTTTGCAGCGAATTTGGAGCAACTTTTGTTCCGAGTATATTTAGTGTCCAGGGAGCCGAGAATCGTCGAAATATCGACTTACACGAAATGAAAAATTTTTGTGATATTCTTGTTCCCCACACTCCAAACTTCTCGTATAAAGCTTTTGCAGCGAATTTTGAGCGTTTGTTAGGATAATATATTTCGTGTCCAGGGAGCTGAGAATCCTCGAAAAATCGACTTACGCGAAATGAAAAATGTTTGTAATACTCTTGTTCCCCACGCTCCAAACTGCTCGTATATAGCATTTGCAGCGAATTTGGAGCAACTTTGGTTATATGTATATTTCGTTACCAGGGAGTCGAGAATCCTCGAAATATCGACTTACACGTAATGAAACATTTTTATGATATTCTTGTTCCCCGCGCTCCAAACTGCTCGAAAATAGCATTTGAGGCGAATTTGGAGCAACGTTTGGTATATGTATATTTCGTGACCAGGGAGCTGATAATCGTCGAAATATCGACTTACACGAAATGAAATATTTTTGTGATATTCTTGTTTACCTTACTCCAAACTGCTCGTATATAGCTTTTGCAGCGAATTTGGAGCGTGTGTTAGGATAATGTATTTCGTGTCCAGGGAGCTGAGAATCCTTGAAAAATCGACTTACGCGAAATGAAAAATGTTTGTAATATTCTTGTTCCCCACGCTCCAAACTGCTCGTATATAGCATTTGCAGGAAATTTGGAGCAACTTTTGTTATATGTATTTTTCGTGTCCAGGGAGCCGAGAATCGTCGAAATATCAACTTACACGAAATGAAATATTTTTGTGATATTCTTGTTCCCCACGCTCCAAACTGCTCGTAAATAGCATTTGCAGCGAATTTGGAGCAACTTTTGTTCCGAGTATATTTAGTGTCCAGGGAGCCGAGAATCGTCGAAATATCGACTTACACGAAATGAAAAATTTTTGTGATATTCTTGCTCCCCACACTCCAAACTGCTCGTATATAACATTTGCAGCGAATTTGGAGCGACTTTATTTATATGTATTTTTCGTGTCCAGGGAGCCGAGAATCGTCGAAATATCAACTTACACGAAATGAAATATTTTTGTGATATTCTTGTTCCCCTCTCTCCAAACTGCTCGTAAATAGAATTTGCAGCGAATTTGGAGCAACTTTTGTTATATGTATATTTCGTGACCAGGGAACTGAGAATCGTCGAAATATCGACTTACACGAAATGAAATATTTTTGTGATATTCTTGTTCCCCACACTCCAAACTTGTCGTATATAGCTTTTGCAGCGAATTTGGAGCAACGTTTGTTAGGATAATATATTTCGTGTCCAGGGAGCTGAGAATCCTCGAAAAATCGACTTACGCGAAATGAAAAATTTTTGTGATATTCTTGTTCCCCACGCCTGAAACTACTCGTATATAGCATTTGCAGCGAACTTGGAGCAACTTTTGTTATATGTATTTTTCGTGTCCAGGGAGCCGAGAATCGTCGAAATATCGACTTACACGAAATGAAAAATTTTTGTGATATTCTTGTTCCCCACACTCCAAACTTGTCGTATATAGCTTTTGCAGCGAATTTGGAGCAACGTTTGTTAGGATAATATATTTCGTGTCCAGGGAGCTGAGGATCCTCGAAAAATCAAATTACGCGAAATGAAAAATGCTTGTTATATTCTTGTTCCCCACGCTCCAAACTGCTCGTAAATAGCATTTGCAGCGAATATGGAGCAACTTTTGTTATATGTATATTTCGTTACCAGGGAGTCGAGAATCGTCGAAATATCGACTTACACGTAATGAAACATTTTTATGATATTCTTGTTCCCCGCGCTCCAAACTGCTCGAAAATAGCATTTGAGGCGAATTTGGAGCAACGTTTGGTATATGTATATTTCGTGACCAGGGAGCTGATAATCGTCGAAATATCGACTTACACGAAATGAAATATTTTTGTGATATTCTTGTTTACCTTACTCCAAACTGCTCGTATATAGCTTTTGCAGCGAATTTGGAGCGTGTGTTAGGATAATGTATTTCGTGTCCAGGGAGCTGAGAATCCTTGAAAAATCGACTTACGCGAAATGAAAAATGTTTGTAATATTCTTGTTCCCCACGCTCCAAACTGCTCGTATATAGCATTTGCAGGAAATTTGGAGCAACTTTTGTTATATGTATTTTTCGTGTCCAGGGAGCCGAGAATCGTCGAAATATCAACTTACACGAAATGAAATATTTTTGTGATATTCTTGTTCCCCACGCTCCAAACTGCTCGTAAATAGCATTTGCAGCGAATTTGGAGCAACTTTTGTTCCGAGTATATTTAGTGTCCAGGGAGCCGAGAATCGTCGAAATATCGACTTACACGAAATGAAAAATTTTTGTGATATTCTTGTTCCCCACACTCAGAACTGCTCGTATATAACATTTGCAGCGAATTTGGAGCGACTTTATTTATATGTATTTTTCGTGTCCAGGGAGCCGAGAATCGTCGAAATATCAACTTACACGAAATGAAATATTTTTGTGATATTCTTGTTCCCCTCTCTCCAAACTGCTCGTAAATAGCATTTGCAGCGAATTTGGAGCAACTTTTGTTATATGTATATTTCGTTACCAGGGAGTCGAGAATCGTCGAAATATCGACTTACACGTAATGAAACATTTTTATGATATCCTTGTTCCCCGCGCTCCAAACTGCTCGTAAATAGCATTTCAGGCGAATTTGGAGCAACTTTTGGTATATGTATATTTCGTGACCAGGGAGCCGAGAATCGTGGAAATATCGACTTACACGAAATGAAATATTTTTGTGATATTCTTGTTCCCCACACTCCAAACTGCTCGTATATAGTTTTTGCAGCGAATTTGGAGCAACGTTTGTTAGGATAATATATTTCGTGTCCAGGGAGCTGAGGATCCTCGAAAAATCAAATTACCCGAAATGAAAAATGTTTGTGATATTCTTGTTCCCCACGCTCCAAACTGCTCGTAAATAGCATTTGCAGCAAATTTGGAGCAACTTTGGTTATATGTATATTTCGTTACCAGGGAGTCGAGAATCCTCGAAATATCGACTTACACGTAATGAAACATTTTGATGATATTCTTGTTCCCCGCGCTCCAAACTGCTCGTAAATAGCATTTGAGGCGAATTTGGAGCAACTGTTGGTATATGTATATTTCGTGACCAGGGAGTCGAGAATCCTCGAAATATCGACTTACACGTAATGAAACATTTTGATGATATTCTTGTTCCCCGCGCTCCAAACTGCTCGAAAATAGCATTTGAGGCGAATTTGGAGCAACGTTTTGTATATGTATATTTCGTGACCAGGGAGCCGAGAATCGTCGAAATATCGACTTACACGAAATGAAAAAATTTTGTGATATTCTTGTTCCCCACACTCCAAACTTGTCGTATATAGCTTTTGCAGCGAATGTGGAGCAACGTTTGTTAGGATAATATATTTCGTGTCCAGGGAGCTGAGAATCCTCGAAAAATCGACTTACGCGAAATGAAAAATGCTTGTTATATTCTTGTTCCCCACGCTCCAAACTACTCGTATATAGCATTTGCAGCGAACTTGGAGCAACTTTTGTTATATGTATTTTTCGTGTCCAGGGAGCCGAGAATCGTCGAAATATCGACTTACACGAAATGAAAAATGTTTGTGATATTCTTGTTCCCCACGCTCCAAACTGCTCGTAAATAGCATTTGCAGCGAATATGGAGCAACTTTTGTTATATGTATATTTCGTTACCAGGGAGTCGAGAATCGTCGAAATATCGACTTACACGTAATGAAACATTTTTATGATATTCTTGTTCCCCGCGCTCCAAACTGCTCGAAAATAGCATTTGCAGCGAATTTGGAGCAACTTTTGTTATATGTATATTTCGTTATCAGGGAGCCGAGAATCGTCGAAATATCGACTTACACAAAATGAAATATTTTTGTGATATTCTTGTTTACCTTACTCCTAACTGCTCTTATATAGCTTTTGCAGCGAATTTGGAGCAACTTTTGTTCCGAGTATATCTAGTGTCCAGGGAGCCGAGAATCGTCGAAATATCGACTTACACGAAATGAAAAATTTTTGTGATATTCTTGTTCCCCACACTCCAAACTGCTCGTATATAGCATTTGCAGCGAATTTGGAGCGACTTTATTTATATGTATTTTTCGTGTCCAGGGAGCCGAGAATCGTCGAAATATCGACTTACACGTAATGAAACATTTTTATGATATTCTTGTTCCCCGCGCTCCAAACTGCTCGAAAATAGCATTTGAGGCGAATTTGGAGCAACGTTTGGTATATGTATATTTCGTGACCAGGGAGCTGAGAATCGTCGAAATATCGACTTACACGAAATGAAATATTTTTGTGATATTCTTGTTTACCTTACTCCAAACTGCTCTTATATAGTTTTTCAGCGAATTTGGAGCAACTTTTGTTCAGAGTATATTTAGTGTCCGGGGAGCCGAGAATCGTGGAAATATCGACTCACACGAAATGAAAAATTTTTGTGATATTCTTGTTCCCCACACTCCAAACTGCTCGTATATAGCATTTGCAGCGAATTTGGAGCGACTTTATTTATATGTATTTTTCGTGTCCAGGGAGCCGAGAATCGTCGAAATATCGACTTACACGTAATGAAACATTTTTATGATATTCTTGTTCCCCGCGCTCCAAACTGCTCGAAAATAGCATTTGAGGCGAATTTGGAGCAACGTTTGGTATATGTATATTTCGTGACCAGGGAGCTGAGAATCGTCGAAATATCGACTTACACGAAATGAAATATTTTTGTGATATTCTTGTTTACCTTACTCCAAACTGCTCTTATATAGTTTTTCAGCGAATTTGGAGCAACTTTTGTTCAGAGTATATTTAGTGTCCGGGGAGCCGAGAATCGTGGAAATATCGACTCACACGAAATGAAAAATTTTTGTGATATTCTTGTTCCCCACACTCCGAACTGCTCGTATATAGCTTTTGCAGCGAATTTGGAGCGTTTGTTAGGATAATGTATTTCGTGTCCAGGGAGCTGAGAATCCTTGAAAAATCGACTTACGCGAAATGAAAAATGTTTGTAATAGTCTTGTTCCCCACGCTCCAAACTGCTCGTATATAGCATTTGCAGGGAATTTGGAGCAACTTTTGTTATATGTATTTTTCGTGTCCAGGGAGCCGAGAATCGTCGAAATATCAACTTACACGAAATGAAATATTTTTGTGATAATCTTGTTCCCCACGCTCCAAATTGCTCGTAAATAGCATTTGCAGCGAATTTGGAGCAACTTTTGTTATATGTTTATTTCGTTATCAGGGAGCCGAGAATCGTCGAAATATCGACTTACACGAAATGAAATATTTTTGTGATATTCTTGTTTACCTTACTCCAAACTGCTCTTATATAGCTTTTGCAGCGAATTTGGAGCAACTTTTGTTCCGAGTATATTTAGTGTCCAGGGAGCCGAGAATCGTCGAAATATCGACTTACACGAAATGAAAAATTTTTGTGATATTCTTGTTCCCCACACTCCAAACTTCTCGTATAAAGCTTTTGCAGCGAATTTTGAGCGTTTGTTAGGATAATATATTTCGTGTCCAGGGAGCTGAGAATCCTCGAAAAATCGACTTACGCGAAATGAAAAATGTTTGTAATATTCTTGTTCCCCACGCTGCAAACTGCTCGTATATAGCATTTGCAGCGAATTTGGAGCAACTTTGGTTATATGTATATTTCGTTACCAGGGAGTCGAGAATCCTCGAAATATCGACTTACACGTAATGAAACATTTTGATGATATTCTTGTTCCTCGCGCTCCAAACTGCTCGTAAATAGCATTTGAGGCGAATTTGGAGCAACTGTTGGTATATGTATATTTCGTGACCAGGGAGCCGAGAATTTTCGAAATATCGACTTACACGTAATGAAACATTTTTATGATATTCTTGTTCCCTGCGCTCCAAACTGCTCGTAAATAGCATTTGAGGCGAATTTGGGGCAACTTTTGGTATATGTATATTTCGTGACCAGGGAGCCGAGAATTTTCGAAATATCGACTTACACGTAATGAAACATTTTTATGATATTCTTGTTCCCTGCGCTCCAAACTGCTCGTAAATAGCATTTGAGGCGAATTTGGAGCAACGTTTGGTATATGTATATTTCGTGACCAGGGAGCTGAGAATCGTCGAAATATCGACTTACACGAAATGAAATATTTTTGTGATATTCTTGTTTACCTTACTCCAAACTGCTCTTATATAGCTTTTGCAGCGAATTTGGAGCAACTTTTGTTCAGAGTATATTTAGTGTCCAGGGAGCCGAGAATCGTGGAAATATCGACTTACACGAAATTAAAAATTTTTGTGATATTCTTGTTCCCCACACTCCAAACTTCTCGTATATAGCTTTTGCAGCGAATTTGGAGCGTTTGTTAGGATAATATATTTCGTGTCCAGGGAGCTGAGAATCCTCGAAAAATCGACTTACGCGAAATGAAAAATTTTTGTAATATTCTTGTTCCCCGCGCTCCAAACTGCTCGAAAATAGCTTTTGCAGCGAATTTGGAGCAACTTTTGTTCAGAGTATATTTAGTGTCCAGGGAGCCAAGAATCGTCGAAATATCGACTTACACGAAATGAAAAATTTTTGTGATATTCTTGTTCCCCAATCTCCAAACTGCTCGTAAATAGCATTTGCAGCGAATTTGGAGCAACTTTTGGTATATGTATATTTCGTGACCAGGGAACTGAGAATCGTCGAAATATCGACTTACACGAAATGAAAAATTTTTGTGATATTCTTGTTCCCCACACTCCAAAATTGTCGTATATAGCTTTTGCAGCGAATTTGGAGCAACGTTTGTTAGGATAATATATTTCGTGTCCAGGGAGCTGAGGATCCTCGAAAAATCAAATTACGCGAAATGAAAAATGCTTGTGATATTCTTGTTCCCCACGCTCCAAACTGCTCGTAAATAGCATTTGCAGCGAATATGGAGCAACTTTTGTTATATGTATATTTCGTTACCAGGGAGTCGAGAATCGTTGAAATATCGACTTACACGTAATGAAACATTTTTATGATATTCTTGTTCCCCGCGCTCCAAACTGCTCGAAAATAGCATTTGAGGCGAATTTGGAGCAACGTTTGGTATATGTATATTTCGTGTCCAGGGAGCCGTGAATCGTCGAAATATCAACTTACACGAAATGAAATATTTTTGTGATATTCTTGTTCCCCACGCTCCAAACTGCTCGTAAATAGCATTTGCAGCGAATTTGGAGCAACTTTTTTTCCGAGTATATTTAGTGTCCAGGGAGCCGAGAATCGTCGAAATATCGACTTACACGAAATGAAAAATTTTTGTGATATTCTTGTTCCCCACACTCCAAACTGCTCGTATATAACATTTGCAGCGAATTTGGAGCGACTTTATTTATATGTATTTTTCGTGTCCAGGGAGCCGAGAATCGTCGAAATATCAACTTACACGAAATGAAATATTTTTGTGATATTCTTGTTCCCCTCGCTCCAAACTGCTCGTAAATAGCATTTGCAGCGAATTTGGAGCAACTTTTGTTATATGTATATTTCGTTACCAGGGAGTCGAGAATCGTCGAAATATCGACTTACACGTAATGAAACATTTTTATGATATCCTTGTTCCCCGCGCTCCAAACTGCTCGTAAATAGCATTTCAGGCGAATTTGGAGCAACTTTTGGTATATGTATATTTCGTGACCAGGGAGCCGAGAATCGTGGAAATATCGACTTACACGAAATGAAATATTTTTGTGATATTCTTGTTCCCCACACTCCAAACTGCTCGTATATAGCTTTTGCAGCGAATTTGGAGCAACTTTTGTTCCGAGTATATTTAGTGTCCAGGGAGCCGAGAATCGGCGAAATATCGACTTACACGAAATGAAAAATTTTTGTGATATTCTTGTTCCCCACACTCCAAACTTGTCGTATATAGCTTTTGCAGCGAATTTGGAGCAACGTTTGTTAGGATAATATATTTCGTGTCCAGGGAGCTGAGGATCCTCGAAAAATCAAATTACCCGAAATGAAAAATGTTTGTGATATTCTTGTTCCCCACGCTCCAAACTGCTCGTAAATAGCATTTGCAGCAAATTTGGAGCAACTTTGGTTATATGTATATTTCGTTACCAGGGAGTCGAGAATCCTCGAAATATCGACTTACACGTAATGAAACATTTTGATGATATTCTTGTTCCCCGCGCTCCAAACTGCTCGTAAATAGCATTTGAGGCGAATTTGGAGCAACTGTTGGTATATGTATATTTCGTGACCAGGGAGCCGAGAATCGTGGAAATATCGACTTACACGAAATGAAAAATTTTTGTGATATTCTTGTTCCCCACACTCCAAACTTCTCGTATATAGCTTTTGCAGCGAATTTGGAGCGTTTTTTTAGGATAATATATTTCGTGTCCAGGGAGTTGAGAATCCTCGAGAAATCGACTTACGCGAAATGAAAAATGTTTGTAATATTCTTGTTCCCCACGCTCCAAACTGCTCGTATATAGCATTTGCAGCGAATTTGGAGCAACTTTTGTTATATGTATTTTTCGTGTCCAGGGAGCCGAGAATCCTCGAAATATCAACTTACACGAAATGAAATATTTTTGTGATATTCTTGTTCCCCACGCTCCAAACTGCTCGTAAATAGCATTTGCAGCGAATTTGGAGCAACTTTTGTTATATGTATATTTCGTTATCAGGTAGCCGAGAATCGTCGAAATATCGACTTACACGAAATGAAATATTTTTGTGATATTCTTGTTTACCTTACTCCAAACTGCTCTTATATAGCTTTTGCAGCGAATTTGGAGCAACTTTTGTTCAGAGTATATTTAGTGTCCAGGGAGCCGAGAATAGTCGAAATATCGACTTACACGAAATGAAAAATTTTTGTGATATTCTTGTTCCCCACACTCCAAACTTGTCGTAAATAGCTTTTGCAGCGAATTTGGAGCGTTTGTTAGGATAATATATTTCGTGTCCAGGGAGCTGAGAATCCTCGAAAAATCGACTTACGCGAAATGAAAAATGTTTGTAATATTCTTGTTCCACACGCTCCAAATTGCTCGTATATAGTATTTGCAGCGAATTTGGAGCAACTTTTGTTATATATACTTTTCGTGTCCAGGGAGCCGAGAATAGTCGAAATATCGACTTACACGAAATGAAAAATTTTTGTGATATTCTTGTTCCCCACACTCCAAACTTGTCGTAAATAGCTTTTGCAGCGAATTTGGAGCAACGTTTGTTAGGATAATGTATTTCGTGTCCAGGGAGCTGAGGATCCTCGAAAAATCAAATTACGCGAAATGAAAAATGTTTGTGATATTCTTGTTCCCCACGCTCCACACTGCTCGGAATTAGCATTTGCAGCGAATATGGAGCAACTATTGTTATATGTATATTTCGTGACCAGGGAGCCGAGAATCGTCGAAATATCGACTTACACGAAATGAAATATGTTTGTGATATTCTTGTTCCCCTCGCTCCAAACTGCTCGTAAATAGCATTTGCAGCGAATTTGGAACAACTTTTGTTATATATACTTTTCGTGTCCAGGGAGCCGAGAATCGTCGAAATATCAACTTACTCGAAATGAAAAATTTTTGTGATATTCTTGTTCCCCACACTCCAAACTGCTCGTATATAGCATTTGCAGCGAATTTGGAGCGACTTTATTTATATGTATTTTTCGTGTCCAGGGAGCCGAGAATCGTCGAAATATCAACTTACACGAAATGAAATATTTTTGTGATATTCTTGTTCCCCTCGCTCCAAACTGCTCGTAAATAGCATTGGCAGCAAATTTGGAGCAACTTTGGTTATATGTATATTTCGCTACCAGGGAGTCGAGAATCCTCGAAATATCGACTTACACGTAATGAAACATTTTTATGATATTCTTGTTCCCCGCGCTCCAAACTGCTCGTAAATAGCATTTGAGGCGAATTTGGAGCAACTTTTGGTATATGTATATTTCGTGACCAGGGAGCCGAGAATTGTCGAAATATCGACTTACACGTAAAGAAACATTTTTGTGATATTCTTGTTCCCCACACTCCAAACTTCTCGTATATAGCTTTTGCAGCGAATTTGGAGCGTTTGTTAGGATAATATAATTCGTGTCCAGGGAGCTGAGAATCCTCGAAAAATCGACTTACGCGAAATGAAAAATTTTTGTAATATTCTTGTTCCCCGCGCTCCAAACTGCTCGAAAATGGCATTTGAGGCGAATTTGGAGCAACGTTTGGTATATGTATATTTCGTGACCAGGGAGCTGAGAATCGTCGAAATATCGACTTACACGAAATGAAATATTTTTGTGATATTCTTGTTTACCTTACTCCAAACTGCTCTTATATAGCTTTTGCAGCGAATTTGGAGCAACTTTTGTTCAGAGTATATTTAGTGTCCAGGGGGCCGAGAATCGTGGAAATATCGACTTACACGAAATGAAAAATATTTGTGATATTCTTGTTTCCCACACACCAAACTTCTCGTATATAGCTTTTGCAGCGAATTTGGTGCGTTTGTTAGAATAATATATTTCGTGTCCAGGGAGCTGAGAATCCTCGAAAAATCGACTTACGCGAAATGAAAAATGTTTGTAATATTCTTGTTCCCCACGCTCCAAACTGCTCGTATATAGCATTTGCAGCGAATTTGGAGCAACTTTTGGTATATGTATTTTTCGTGTCCAGGGAGCCGAGAATCGTCGAAATATCAACTTACACGAAATGAAATATTTTTGTGATATTCTTGTTCCCCACGCTCCAAGCTGCTCGTAAATAGCATTTGAGGCGAATTTGGAGCAACTTTTGGTAAATGTATATTTCGTGACCAGGGAGCCGAGAATTGTCGAAATATCGACTTACACGTCAAGAAACATTTTATGATATTCTTGTTCCCCGCGCTACAAACTGCTCGATAATAGCATTTGAGGCGAATTTGGAGCAACGTTTGGTATATGTATATTTCGTGACCAGGGAGCTGAGAATCGTCGAAAAATCGACTTACACGAAATGAAATATTTTTGTGATATTCTTGTTTACCTTACTCCAAACTGCTCTTATATAGCTTTTGCAGCGAATTGGAGCAACTTTTGTTCAGAGTATATTTAGTGTCCAGGGAGCCGAGAATCGTGGAAATATCGACTTACACGAAATGAAAAATTTTTGTGATATTCTTGTTCCCCACACTCCAAACTTCTCGTATATAGCTTTTGCAGCGAATTTGGAGCGTTTTTTAGGATAATATATTTCGTGTCCAGGGAGTTGAGAATCCTCGAGAAATCGACTTACGCGAAATGAAAAATGTTTGTAATATTCTTGTTCCCCACGCTCCAAACTGCTCGTATATAGCATTTGCAGCGAATTTGGAGCAACTTTTGTTATATGTATTTTTCGTGTCCAGGGAGCCGAGAATCCTCGAAATATCAACTTACACGAAATGAAATATTTTTGTGATATTCTTGTTCCCCACGCTCCAAACTGCTCGTAAATAGCATTTGCAGCGAATTTGGAGCAACTTTTGTTATATGTATATTTCGTTATCAGGTAGCCGAGAATCGTCGAAATATCGACTTACACGAAATGAAATATTTTTGTGATATTCTTGTTTACCTTACTCCAAACTGCTCTTATATAGCTTTTGCAGCGAATTTGGAGCAACTTTTGTTCAGAGTATATTTAGTGTCCAGGGAGCCGAGAATAGTCGAAATATCGACTTACACGAAATGAAAAATTTTTGTGATATTCTTGTTCCCCACACTCCAAACTTGTCGTAAATAGCTTTTGCAGCGAATTTGGAGCGTTTGTTAGGATAATATATTTCGTGTCCAGGGAGCTGAGAATCCTCGAAAAATCGACTTACGCGAAATGAAAAATGTTTGTAATATTCTTGTTCCACACGCTCCAAATTGCTCGTATATAGTATTTGCAGCGAATTTGGAGCAACTTTTGTTATATATACTTTTCGTGTCCAGGGAGCCGAGAATAGTCGAAATATCGACTTACACGAAATGAAAAATTTTTGTGATATTCTTGTTCCCCACACTCCAAACTTGTCGTAAATAGCTTTTGCAGCGAATTTGGAGCAACGTTTGTTAGGATAATGTATTTCGTGTCCAGGGAGCTGAGGATCCTCGAAAAATCAAATTACGCGAAATGAAAAATGTTTGTGATATTCTTGTTCCCCACGCTCCACACTGCTCGTAAATAGCATTTGCAGCGAATATGGAGCAACTATTGTTATATGTATATTTCGTGACCAGGGAGCCGAGAATCGTCGAAATATCGACTTACACGAAATGAAATATGTTTGTGATATTCTTGTTCCCCTCGCTCCAAACTGCTCGTAAATAGCATTTGCAGCGAATTTGGAACAACTTTTGTTATATATACTTTTCGTGTCCAGGGAGCCGAGAATCGTCGAAATATCAACTTACACGAAATGAAATATTTTTGTGATATTCTTGTTCCCCTCGCTCCAAACTGCTCGTAAATAGCATTTGCAGCGAATTTGGAGCAACTTTTGTTATATGTATATTTCGTTACCAGGGAGTCGAGAATCCTCGAAATATCGACTTACACGTAATGAAACATTTTTATGATATTCTTGTTCCCCGCGCTCCAAACTGCTCTTAAATAGCATTTGAGGTGAATTTGGAGCAACTTTTGGTATATGTATATTTCGTGACCAGGGAGATGAGAATTGTCGAAATATCGACTTACACGTAATGAAACATTTTTTTGATATTCTTGTTCCCCGCGCTCCAAACTGCTCGTAAATAGCATTTCCACGAATTTGGAGCAACTTTTGTTATATGTATATTTCGTTATCAGGGAGCCGAGAATCGTCGAAATATCGACTTACACGAAATGAAATATTTTTGTGATATTCTTGTTTACCTTACTCCAAACTGCTCTTATATAGCTTTTGCAGCGAATTTGGAGCAACTTTTGTTCAGAGTATATTTAGTGTCCAGGGAGCCGAGAATAGTCGAAATATCGACTTACACGAAATGAAAAATTTTTGTGATATTCTTCTTCCCCACACTCCAAACTTGTCGTAAATAGCTTTTGCAGCGAATTTGGAGCAACGTTTGTTAGGATAATATATTTCGTGTCCAGGGAGCTGAGGATCCTCGAAAAATCAAATTACGCGAAATGAAAAATGTTTGTGATATTCTTGTTCCCCACGCTCCACACTGCTCGTAAATAGCATTTGCAGCGAATATGGAGCAACTATTGTTATATGTATATTTCGTGACCAGGGAGCCGAGAATCGTCGAAATATCAACTTACACGAAATGAAATATGTTTGTGATATTCTTGTTCCCCTCGCTCCAAACTGCTCGTAAATAGCATTTGCAGCGAATTTGGAGCAACTTTTGTTATATATACTTTTCGTGTCCAGGGAGCCGAGAATCGTCGAAATATCAACTTACACGAAATGAAAAATTTTTGTGATATTCTTGTTCCCCACACTCCAAACTGCTCGTATATAGCATTTGCAGCGAATTTGGAGCAACTTTTGTTATATGTATATTTCGTTACCAGGGAGTCGAGAATCCTCGAAATATCGACTTACACGTAATGAAACATTTTTATGATATTCTTGTTCCCCGCGCTCCAAACTGCTCGTAAATAGCATTTGAGGTGAATTTGGAGCAACTTTTGGTATATGTATATTTCGTGACCAGGGAGCCGAGAATTGTCGAAATATCGACTTACACGTAATGAAACATTTTTTTGATATTCTTGTTCCCCGCGCTCCAAACTGCTCGAAAATAGCATTTGAGGCGAATTTGGAGCAACGTTTGGTATATGTATATTTCGTGACCAGGGAGCTGAGAATCATCGAAATATCGACTTACACGAAATGAAATATTTTTGTGATATTCTTGTTTACCTTACTCCAAACTGCTCTTACATAACTTTTGCAGCGAATTTGGAGCAACTTTTGTTCAGAGTATATTTAGTGTCCATCGACTTACACGAAATGAAAAATTTTTGTGATATATTTGTTCCCCACACTCCAAACTTCTCGTATATAGCTTTTGCAGCGAATTTGGAGCGTTTGTTAGGATAATATATTTCGTGTCCAGGGAGCTGAGAATCCTCGAAAAATCGACTTACGCGAAATGAAAAATGTTTGTAATATTCTTGTTCCACACGCTCCAAATTGCTCGTATATAGCATTTGCAGCGAATTTGGAGCAACTTTTGTTATATGTATATTTCGTTATCAGGGAGCCGAGAATCGTCGAAATATCGACTTACACGAAATGAAATATTTTTGTGATATTCTTGTTTACCTTACTCCAAACTGCTCTTATATAGCTTTTGCAGCGAATTTGGTGCAACTTTTGTTCAGAGTATATTTAGTGGCCAGGGAGCCGAGAATAGTCGAAATATCGACTTACACGAAATGAAAAATTTTTGTGATATTCTTGTTCCCCACACTCCAAACTTGTCGTAAATAGCTTTTGCAGCGAATTTGGAGCAACGTTTGTTAGGATAATATATTTCGTGTCCAGGGAGCTGAGGATCCTCGAAAAATCAAATTACGCGAAATGAAAAATGTTTGTGATATTCTTGTTCCCCACGCTCCAAACTGCTCGTAAATAGCATTTGCAGCGAATATGGAGCAACTATTGTTATATGTATATTTCGTGACCAGGGAGCCGAGAATCGTCGAAATATCAACTTACACGAAATGAAATATGTTTGTGATATTCTTGTTCCCCTCGCTCCAAACTGCTCGTAAATAGCATTTGCAGCGAATTTGGAGCAACTTTTGTTATATATACTTTTCGTGTCCAGGGAGCCGAGAATAGTCGAAATATCGACTTACACGAAATGAAAAATTTTTGTGATATTCTTGTTCCCCACACTCCAAACTTGTCGTAAATAGCTTTTGCAGCGAATTTGGAGCAACGTTTGTTAGGATAATGTATTTCGTGTCCAGGGAGCTGAGGATCCTCGAAAAATCAAATTACGCGAAATGAAAAATGTTTGTGATATTCTTGTTCCCCACGCTCCACACTGCTCGTAAATAGCATTTGCAGCGAATATGGAGCAACTATTGTTATATGTATATTTCGTGACCAGGGAGCCGAGAATCGTCGAAATATCAACTTACACGAAATGAAATATGTTTGTGATATTCTTGTTCCCCTCGCTCCAAACTGCTCGTAAATAGCATTTGCAGCGAATTTGGAGCAACTTTTGTTATATATACTTTTCGTGTCCAGGGAGCCGAGAATCGTCGAAATATCAACTTACACGAAATGAAAAATTTTTGTGATATTCTTGTTCCCCACACTCCAAACTGCTCGTATATAGCATTTGCAGCGAATTTGGAGCGACTTTATTTATATGTATTTTTCGTGTCCAGGGAGCCGAGAATCGTCGAAATATCAACTTACACGAAATGAAATATTTTTGTGATATTCTTGTTCCCCACGCTCCAAACTGCTCGTAAATAGCATTTGCAGCGAATTTGGAGCAACTTTTGTTATATGTATATTTCGTTATCAGGGAGCCGAGAATCGTCGAAATATCGACTTACACGAAATGAAATATTTTTGTGATATTCTTGTTTACCTTACTCCAAACTGCTCTTATATAGCTTTTGCAGCGAATTTGGAGCAACTTTTGTTCAGAGTATATTTAGTGTCCAGGGAGCCGAGAATAGTCGAAATATCGACTTACACGAAATGAAAAATTTTTGTGATATTCTTGTTCCCCACACTCCAAACTTGTCGTAAATAGCTTTTGCAGCGACTTTGGAGCGTTTGTTAGGATAATATATTTCGTGTCCAGGGAGCTGAGAATCCTCGAAAAATCGACTTACGCGAAATGAAAAATGTTTGTAATATTCTTGTTCCACACGCTCCAAATTGCTCGTATATAGTATTTGCAGCGAATTTGGAGCAACTTTTGTTATATATACTTTTCGTGTCCAGGGAGCCGAGAATAGTCGAAATATCGACTTACACGAAATGAAAAATTTTTGTGATATTCTTGTTCCCCACACTCCAAACTTGTCGTAAATAGCTTTTGCAGCGAATTTGGAGCAACGTTTGTTAGGATAATGTATTTCGTGTCCAGGGAGCTGAGGATCCTCGAAAAATCAAATTACGCGAAATGAAAAATGTTTGTGATATTCTTGTTCCCCACGCTCCACACTGCTCGTAAATAGCATTTGCAGCGAATATGGAGCAACTATTGTTATATGTATATTTCGTGACCAGGGAGCCGAGAATCGTCGAAATATCAACTTACACGAAATGAAATATGTTTGTGATATTCTTGTTCCCCTCGCTCCAAACTGCTCGTAAATAGCATTTGCAGTGAATTTGGAACAACTTTTGTTATATATACTTTTCGTGTCCAGGGAGCCGAGAATCGTCGAAATATCAACTTACTCGAAATGAAAAATTTTTGTGATATTCTTGTTCCCCACACTCCAAACTGCTCGTATATAGCATTTGCAGCGAATTTGGAGCGACTTTATTTATATGTATTTTTCGTGTCCAGGGAGCCGAGAATCGTCGAAATATCAACTTACACGAAATGAAATATTTTTTGATATTCTTGTTCCCCTCGCTCCAAACTGCTCGTAAATAGCATTTGCAGCGAATTTGGAGCAACTTTTGTTATATGTATATTTCGTTACCAGGGAGTCGAGAATCCTCGAAATATCGACTTACACGTAATGAAACATTTTTATGATATTCTTGTTCCCCGCGCTCCAAACTGCTCGTAAATAGCATTTGAGGTGAATTTGGAGCAACTTTTGGTATATGTATATTTCGTGACCAGGGAGATGAGAATTGTCGAAATATCGACTTACACGTAATGAAACATTTTTTTGATATTCTTGTTCCCCGCGCTCCAAACTGCTCGTAAATAGCATTTCCACGAATTTGGAGCAACTTTTGTTATATGTATATTTCGTTATCAGGGAGCCGAGAATCGTCGAAATATCGACTTACACGAAATGAAATATTTTTGTGATATTCTTGTTTACCTTACTCCAAACTGCTCTTATATAGCTTTTGCAGCGAATTTGGAGCAACTTTTGTTCAGAGTATATTTAGTGTCCAGGGAGCCGAGAATAGTCGAAATATCGACTTACACGAAATGAAAAATTTTTGTGATATTCTTCTTCCCCACACTCCAAACTTGTCGTAAATAGCTTTTGCAGCGAATTTGGAGCAACGTTTGTTAGGATAATATATTTCGTGTCCAGGGAGCTGAGGATCCTCGAAAAATCAAATTACGCGAAATGAAAAATGTTTGTGATATTCTTGTTCCACACGCTCCACACTGCTCGTAAATAGCATTTGCAGCGAATATGGGGCAACTA
The DNA here is from genome assembly GCA_030762935.1 of Hymenopus coronatus. Taxonomy (NCBI): domain Eukaryota; kingdom Metazoa; phylum Arthropoda; class Insecta; order Mantodea; family Hymenopodidae; genus Hymenopus; species Hymenopus coronatus. Next base: position 164,243,852 of record CM060892.1, read on the forward strand.
TTGTTATATGTATATTTCGTGACCAGGGAGCCGAGAATCGTCTTAAATATCAACTTACACGAAATGAAATATGTTTGTGATATTCTTGTTCCCCTCGCTCCAAACTGCTCGTAAATAGCATTTGCAACGAATTTGGAGCAACTTTTGTTATATATACTTTTCGTGTCCAGGGAGCCGAGAATCGTCGAAATATCAACTTACACGAAATGAAAAATTTTTGTGATATTCTTGTTCCCCACACTCCAAACTGCTCGTATATAGCATTTGCAGCGAATTTGGAGCAACTTTTGAAATATGTATATTTCGTTACCAGGGAGTCGAGAATCCTCGAAATATCGACTTACACGTAATGAAACATTTTTATGATATTCTTGTTCCCCGCGCTCCAAACTGCTCGTAAATAGCATTTGAGGTGAATTTGGAGCAACTTTTGGTATATGTATATTTCGTGACCAGGGAGCCGAGAATTGTCGAAATATCGACTTACACGTAATGAAACATTTTTTTGATATTCTTGTTCCCCGCGCTCCAAACTGCTCGAAAATAGCATTTGAGGCGAATTTGGAGCAACGTTTGGTATATGTATATTTCGTGACCAGGGAGCTGAGAATCATCGAAATATCGACTTACACGAAATGAAATATTTTTGTGATATTCTTGTTTACCTTACTCCAAACTGCTCTTACATAACTTTTGCAGCGAATTTGGAGCAACTTTTGTTCAGAGTATATTAAGTGTCCATCGACTTACACGAAATGAAAAATTTTTGTGATATATTTGTTCCCCACACTCCAAACTTCTCGTATATAGCTTTTGCAGCGAATTTGGAGCGTTTGTTAGGATAATATATTTCGTGTCCAGGGAGCTGAGAATCCTCGAAAAATCGACTTACGCGAAATGAAAAATGTTTGTAATATTCTTGTTCCACACGCTCCAAATTGCTCGTATATAGCATTTGCAGCGAATTTGGAGCAACTTTTGTTATATGTATATTTCGTTATCAGGGAGCCGAGAATCGTCGAAATATCGACTTACACGAAATGAAATATTTTTGTGATATTCTTGTTTACCTTACTCCAAACTGCTCTTATATAGCTTTTGCAGCGAATTTGGAGCAACTTTTGTTCAGAGTATATTTAGTGGCCAGGGAGCCGAGAATAGTCGAAATATCGACTTACACGAAATGAAAAATTTTTGTGATATTCTTGTTCCCCACACTCCAAACTTGTCGTAAATAGCTTTTGCAGCGAATTTGGAGCAACGTTTGTTAGGATAATATATTTCGTGTCCAGGGAGCTGAGGATCCTCGAAAAATCAAATTACGCGAAATGAAAAATGTTTGTGATATTCTTGTTCCCCACGCTCCAAACTGCTCGTAAATAGCATTTGCAGCGAATATGGAGCAACTATTGTTATATGTATATTTCGTGACCAGGGAGCCGAGAATCGTCGAAATATCAACTTACACGAAATGAAATATGTTTGTGATATTCTTGTTCCCCTCGCTCCAAACTGCTCGTAAATAGCATTTGCAGCGAATTTGGAGCAACTTTTGTTATATATACTTTTCGTGTCCAGGGAGCCGAGAATCGTCGAAATATCAACTTACACGAAATGAAAAATTTTTGTGATATTCTTGTTCCCCACACTCCAAACTGCTCGTATATAGCATTTGCAGCGAATTTGGAGCGACTTTATTTATATGTATTTTTCGTGTCCAGGGAGCCGAGAATCGTCGAAATATCAACTTACACGAAATGAAATATTTTTGTGATATTCTTGTTCCCCGCGCTCCAAACTGCTCGTAAATAGCATTTGCAGCGAATTTGGAGCAACTTTTGTTATATGTATATTTCGTTATCAGGGAGCCGAGAATCGTCGAAATATCGACTTACACGAAATGAAATATTTTTGTGATATTCTTGTTTACCTTACTCCAAACTGCTCTTATATAGCTTTTGCAGCGAATTTGGAGCAACTTTTGTTCAGAGTATATTTAGTGTCCAGGGAGCCGAGGATAGTCGAAATATCGACTTACACGAAATGAAAAATTTTTGTGATATTCTTGTTCCCCACACTCCAAACTTGTCGTAAATAGCTTTTGCAGCGAATTTGGAGCGTTTGTTAGGATAATATATTTCGTGTCCAGGGAGCTGAGAATCCTCGAAAAATCGACTTACGCGAAATGAAAAATGTTTGTAATATTCTTGTTCCTCACGCTCCAAATTGCTCGTATATAGTATTTGCAGCGAATTTGGAGCAACTTTTGTTATATATACTTTTCGTGTCCAGGGAGCCGAGAATAGTCGAAATATCGACTTACACGAAATGAAAAATTTTTGTGATATTCTTGTTCCCCACACTCCAAACTTGTCGTAAATAGCTTTTGCAGCGAATTTGGAGCAACGTTTGTTAGGATAATGTATTTCGTGTCCAGGGAGCTGAGGATCCTCGAAAAATCAAATTACGCGAAATGAAAAATGTTTGTGATATTCTTGTTCCCCACGCTCCACACTGCTCGTAAATAGCATTTGCAGCGAATATGGAGCAACTATTGTTATATGTATATTTCGTGACCAGGGAGCCGAGAATCGTCGAAACATCAACTTACACGAAATGAAATATGTTTGTGATATTCTTCTTCCCCACACTCCAAACTTGTCGTAAATAGCTTTTGCAGCGAATTTGGAGCAACGTTTGTTAGGATAATATATTTCGTGTCCAGGGAGCTGAGGATCCTCGAAAAATCAAATTACGCGAAATGAAAAATGTTTGTGATATTCTTGTTCCACACGCTCCACACTGCTCGTAAATAGCATTTGCAGCGAATATGGGGCAACTATTGTTATATGTATATTTCGTGACCAGGGAGCCGAGAATCGTCTTAAATATCAACTTACACGAAATGAAATATGTTTGTGATATTCTTGTTCCCCTCGCTCCAAACTGCTCGTAAATAGCATTTGCAACGAATTTGGAGCAACTTTTGTTATATATACTTTTCGTGTCCAGGGAGCCGAGAATCGTCGAAATATCAACTTACACGAAATGAAAAATTTTTGTGATATTCTTGTTCCCCACACTCCAAACTGCTCGTATATAGCATTTGCAGCGAATTTGGAGCAACTTTTGAAATATGTATATTTCGTTACCAGGGAGTCGAGAATCCTCGAAATATCGACTTACACGTAATGAAACATTTTTATGATATTCTTGTTCCCCGCGCTCCAAACTGCTCGTAAATAGCATTTGAGGTGAATTTGGAGCAACTTTTGGTATATGTATATTTCGTGACCAGGGAGCCGAGAATTGTCGAAATATCGACTTACACGTAATGAAACATTTTTTTGATATTCTTGTTCCCCGCGCTCCAAACTGCTCGAAAATAGCATTTGAGGCGAATTTGGAGCAACGTTTGGTATATGTATATTTCGTGACCAGGGAGCTGAGAATCATCGAAATATCGACTTACACGAAATGAAATATTTTTGTGATATTCTTGTTTACCTTACTCCAAACTGCTCTTACATAACTTTTGCAGCGAATTTGGAGCAACTTTTGTTCAGAGTATATTAAGTGTCCATCGACTTACACGAAATGAAAAATTTTTGTGATATATTTGTTCCCCACACTCCAAACTTCTCGTATATAGCTTTTGCAGCGAATTTGGAGCGTTTGTTAGGATAATATATTTCGTGTCCAGGGAGCTGAGAATCCTCGAAAAATCGACTTACGCGAAATGAAAAATGTTTGTAATATTCTTGTTCCACACGCTCCAAATTGCTCGTATATAGCATTTGCAGCGAATTTGGAGCAACTTTTGTTATATGTATATTTCGTTATCAGGGAGCCGAGAATCTTCGAAATATCGACTTACACGAAATGAAATATTTTTGTGATATTCTTGTTTACCTTACTCCAAACTGCTCTTATATAGCTTTTGCAGCGAATTTGGAGCAACTTTTGTTCAGAGTATATTTAGTGGCCAGGGAGCCGAGAATAGTCGAAATATCGACTTACACGAAATGAAAAATTTTTGTGATATTCTTGTTCCCCACACTCCAAACTTGTCGTAAATAGCTTTTGCAGCGAATTTGGAGCAACGTTTGTTAGGATAATATATTTCGTGTCCAGGGAGCTGAGGATCCTCGAAAAATCAAATTACGCGAAATGAAAAATGTTTGTGATATTCTTGTTCCCCACGCTCCAAACTGCTCGTAAATAGCATTTGCAGCGAATATGGAGCAACTATTGTTATATGTATATTTCGTGACCAGGGAGCCGAGAATCGTCGAAATATCAACTTACACGAAATGAAATATGTTTGTGATATTCTTGTTCCCCTCGCTCCAAACTGCTCGTAAATAGCATTTGCAGCGAATTTGGAGCAACTTTTGTTATATATACTTTTCGTGTCCAGGGAGCCGAGAATCGTCGAAATATCAACTTACACGAAATGAAAAATTTTTGTGATATTCTTGTTCCCCACACTCCAAACTGCTCGTATATAGCATTTGCAGCGAATTTGGAGCGACTTTATTTATATGTATTTTTCGTGTCCAGGGAGCCGAGAATCGTCGAAATATCAACTTACACGAAATGAAATATTTTTGTGATATTCTTGTTCCCCACGCTCCAAACTGCTCGTAAATAGCATTTGCAGCGAATTTGGAGCAACTTTTGTTATATGTATATTTCGTTATCAGGGAGCCGAGAATCGTCGAAATATCGACTTACACGAAATGAAATATTTTTGTGATATTCTTGTTTACCTTACTCCAAACTGCTCTTATATAGCTTTTGCAGCGAATTTGGAGCAACTTTTGTTCAGAGTATATTTAGTGTCCAGGGAGCCGAGGATAGTCGAAATATCGACTTACACGAAATGAAAAATTTTTGTGATATTCTTGTTCCCCACACTCCAAACTTGTCGTAAATAGCTTTTGCAGCGAATTTGGAGCGTTTGTTAGGATAATATATTTCGTGTCCAGGGAGCTGAGAATCCTCGAAAAATCGACTTACGCGAAATGAAAAATGTTTGTAATATTCTTGTTCCCCACACTCCAAACTTGTCGTAAATAGCTTTTGCAGCGAATTTGGAGCAACGTTTGTTAGGATAATGTATTTCGTGTCCAGGGAGCTGAGGATCCTCGAAAAATCAAATTACGCGAAATGAAAAATGTTTGTGATATTCTTGTTCCCCACGCTCCACACTGCTCGTAAATAGCATTTGCAGCGAATATGGAGCAACTATTGTTATATGTATATTTCGTGACCAGGGAGCCGAGAATCGTCGAAACATCAACTTACACGAAATGAAATATGTTTGTGATATTCTTGTTCCCCTCGCTCCAAACTGCTCGTAAATAGCATTTGCAGCGAATTTGGAACAACTTTTGTTATATATACTTTTCGTGTCCAGGGAGCAGAGAATCGTCGAAATATCAACTTACTCGAAATGAAAAATTTTTGTGATATTCTTGTTCCCCACACTCCAAACTGCTCGTATATAGCATTTGCAGCGAATTTGGAGCGACTTTATTTATATGTATTTTTCGTGTCCAGGGAGCCGAGAATCGTCGAAATATCAACTTACACGAAATGAAATATTTTTGTGATATTCTTGTTCCCCTCGCTCCAAACTGCTCGTAAATAGCATTTGCAGCGAATTTGGAGCAACTTTTGTTATATGTATATTTCGTTACCAGGGAGTCGAGAATCCTCGAAATATCGACTTACACGTAATGAAACATTTTTATGATATTCTTGTTCCCCGCGCTCCAAACTGCTCGTAAATAGCATTTGAGGTGAATTTGGAGCAACTTTTGGTATATGTATATTTCGTGACCAGGGAGATGAGAATTGTCGAAATATCGACTTACACGTAATGAAACATTTTTTTGATATTCTTGTTCCCCGCGCTCCAAACTGCTCGTAAATAGCATTTCCACGAATTTGGAGCAACTTTTGTTATATGTATATTTCGTTATCAGGGAGCCGAGAATCGTCGAAATATCGACTTACACGAAATGAAATATTTTTGTGATATTCTTGTTTACCTTACTCCAAACTGCTCTTATATAGCTTTTGCAGCGAATTTGGAGCAACTTTTGTTCAGAGTATATTTAGTGTCCAGGGAGCCGAGAATAGTCGAAATATCGACTTACACGAAATGAAAAATTTTTGTGATATTCTTCTTCCCCACACTCCAAACTTGTCGTAAATAGCTTTTGCAGCGAATTTGGAGCAACGTTTGTTAGGATAATATATTTCGTGTCCAGGGAGCTGGGGATCCTCGAAAAATCAAATTACGCGAAATGAAAAATGTTTGTGATATTCTTGTTCCACACGCTCCACACTGCTCGTAAATAGCATTTGCAGCGAATATGGAGCAACTATTGTTATATGTATATTTCGTGACCAGGGAGCCGAGAATCGTCTTAAATATCAACTTACACGAAATGAAATATGTTTGTGATATTCTTGTTCCCCTCGCTCCAAACTGCTCGTAAATAGCATTTGCAACGAATTTGGAGCAACTTTTGTTATATATACTTTTCGTGTCCAGGGAGCCGAGAATCGTCAAAATATCAACTTACACGAAATGAAAAATTTTTGTGATATTCTTGTTCCCCACACTCCAAACTGCTCGTATATAGCATTTGCAGCGAATTTGGAGCAACTTTTGAAATATGTATATTTCGTTACCAGGGAGTCGAGAATCCTCGAAATATCGACTTACACGTAATGAAACATTTTTATGATATTCTTGTTCCCCGCGCTCCAAACTGCTCGTAAATAGCATTTGAGGTGAATTTGGAGCAACTTTTGGTATATGTATATTTCGTGACCAGGGAGCCGAGAATTGTCGAAATATCGACTTACACGTAATGAAACATTTTTTTGATATTCTTGTTCCCCGCGCTCCAAACTGCTCGAAAATAGCATTTGAGGCGAATTTGGAGCAACGTTTGGTATATGTATATTTCGTGACCAGGGAGCTGAGAATCATCGAAATATCGACTTACACGAAATGAAATATTTTTGTGATATTCTTGTTTACCTTACTCCAAACTGCTCTTACATAACTTTTGCAGCGAATTTGGAGCAACTTTTGTTCAGAGTATATTTAGTGTCCATCGACTTACACGAAATGAAAAATTTTTGTGATATATTTGTTCCCCACACTCCAAACTTCTCGTATATAGCTTTTGCAGCGAATTTGGAGCGTTTGTTAGGATAATATATTTCGTGTCCATGGAGCTGAGAATCCTCGAAAAATCGACTTACGCGAAATGAAAAATGTTTGTAATATTCTTGTTCCACACGCTCCAAATTGCTCGTATATAGCATTTGCAGCGAATTTGGAGCAACTTTTGTTATATGTATATTTCGTTATCAGGGAGCCGAGAATCGTCGAAATATCGACTTACACGAAATGAAATATTTTTGTGATATTCTTGTTTACCTTACTCCAAACTGCTCTTATATAGCTTTTGCAGCGAATTTGGAGCAACTTTTGTTCAGAGTATATTTAGTGTCCAGGGAGCCGAGAATAGTCGAAATATCGACTTACACGAAATGAAAAATTTTTGTGATATTCTTGTTCCCCACACTCCAAACTTGTCGTAAATAGCTTTTGCAGCGAATTTGGAGCAACGTTTGTTAGGATAATATATTTCGTGTCCAGGGAGCTGAGGATCCTCGAAAAATCAAATTACGCGAAATGAAAAATGTTTGTGATATTCTTGTTCCGCACGCTCCAAACTGCTCGTAAATAGCATTTGCAGCGAATATGGAGCAACTATTGTTATATGTATATTTCGTGACCAGGGAGCCGAGAATCTTCGAAATATCAACTTACACGAAATGAAATATGTTTGTGATATTCTTGTTCCCCTCGCTCCAAACTGCTCGTAAATAGCATTTGCAGCGAATTTGGAGCAATTTTTGTTATATATACTTTTCGTGTCCAGGGAGCCGAGAATAGTCGAAATATCGACTTACACGAAATGAAAAATTTTTGTGATATTCTTGTTCCCCACACTCCAAACTTGTCGTAAATAGCTTTTGCAGCGAATTTGGAGCAACGTTTGTTAGGATAATGTATTTCGTGTCCAGGGAGCTGAGGATCCTCGAAAAATCAAATTACGCGAAATGAAAAATGTTTGTGATATTCTTGTTCCCCACGCTCCACACTGCTCGTAAATAGCATTTGCAGCGAATATGGAGCAACTATTGTTATATGTATATTTCGTGACCAGGGAGCCGAGAATCGTCGAAATATCAACTTACACGAAATGAAATATGTTTGTGATATTCTTGTTCCCCTCGCTCCAAACTGCTCGTAAATAGCATTTGCAGCGAATTTGGAGCAACTTTTGTTATATATACTTTTCGTGTCCAGGGAGCCGAGAATCGTCGAAATATCAACTTACACGAAATGAAAAATTTTTGTGATATTCTTGTTCCCCACACTCCAAACTGCTCGTATATAGCATTTGCAGCGAATTTGGAGCGACTTTATTTATATGTATTTTTCGTGTCCAGGGAGCCGAGAATCGTCGAAATATCAACTTACACGAAATGAAATATTTTTGTGATATTCTTGTTCCCCTCGCTCCAAACTGCTCGTAAATAGCATTTGCAGCGAATTTGGAGCAACTTTTGTTATATGTATATTTCGTTACCAGGGAGTCGAGAATCCTCGAAATATCGACTTACACGTAATGAAACATTTTTATGATATTCTTGTTCCCCGCGCTCCAAACTGCTCGTAAATAGCATTTGAGGTGAATTTGGAGCAACTTTTGGTATATGTATATTTCGTGACCAGGGAGATGAGAATTGTCGAAATATCGACTTACACGTAATGAAACATTTTTTGATATTCTTGTTCCCCGCGCTCCAAAATGCTCGTAAATAGCATTTGCAGCGAATTTGGAGCAACTTTTGTTATATGTATATTTCGTTATCAGGGAGCCGAGAATCGTCGAAATATCGACTTACACGAAATGAAATATTTTTGTGATATTCTTGTTTACCTTACTCCAAACTGCTCTTATATAGCTTTTGCAGCGAATTTGGAGCAACTTTTGTTCAGAGTATATTTAGTGTCCAGGGAGCCGAGAATAGTCGAAATATCGACTTACACGAAATGAAAAATTTTTGTGATATTCTTCTTCCCCACACTCCAAACTTGTCGTAAATAGCTTTTGCAGCGAATTTGGAGCAACGTTTGTTAGGATAATATATTTCGTGTCCAGGGAGCTGAGGATCCTCGAAAAATCAAATTACGCGAAATGAAAAATGTTTGTGATATTCTTGTTCCCCACGCTCCACACTGCTCGTAAATAGCATTTGCAGCGAATATGGAGCAACTATTGTTATATGTATATTTCGTGACCAGGGAGCCGAGAATCGTCGAAATATCAACTTACACGAAATGAAATATGTTTGTGATATTCTTGTTCCCCTCGCTCCAAACTGCTCGTAAATAGCATTTGCAGCGAATTTGGAGCAACTTTTGTTATATATACTTTTCGTGTCCAGGGAGCCGAGAATTGTCGAAATATCAACTTACACGAAATGAAAAATTTTTGTGATATTCTTGTTCCCCACACTCCAAACTGCTCGTATATAGCATTTGCAGCGAATTTGGAGCAACTTTTGTTATATGTATATTTCGTTACCAGGGAGTCGAGAATCCTCGAAATATCGACTTACACGTAATGAAACATTTTTATGATATTCTTGTTCCCCGCGCTCCAAACTGCTCGTAAATAGCATTTGAGGTGAATTTGGAGCAACTTTTGGTATATGTATATTTCGTGACCAGGGAGCCGAGAATTGTCGAAATATCGACTTACACGTAATGAAACATTTTTTTGATATTCTTGTTCCCCGCGCTCCAAACTGCCCGAAAATAGCATTTGAGGCGAATTTGGAGCAACGTTTGGTATATGTATATTTCGTGACCAGGGAGCTGAGAATCATCGAAATATCGACTTACACGAAATGAAATATTTTTGTGATATTCTTGTTTACCTTACTCCAAACTGCTCTTACATAACTTTTGCAGCGAATTTGGAGCAACTTTTGTTCAGAGTATATTTAGTGTCCATCGACTTACACGAAATGAAAAATTTTTGTGATATATTTGTTCCCCACACTCCAAACTTCTCGTATATAGCTTTTGCAGCGAATTTGGAGCGTTTGTTAGGATAATATATTTCGTGTCCAGGGAGCTGAGAATCCTCGAAAAATCGACTTACGCGAAATGAAAAATGTTTGTAATACTCTTGTTCCACACGCTCCAAATTGCTCGTATATAGCATTTGCAGCGAATTTGGAGCAACTTTTGTTATATGTATATTTCGTTATCAGGGAGCCGAGAATCGTCGAAATATCGACTTACACGAAATGAAATATTTTTGTGATATTCTTGTTTACCTTACTCCAAACTGCTCTTATATAGCTTTTGCAGCGAATTTGGAGCAACTTTTGTTCAGAGTATATTTAGTGGCCAGGGAGCCGAGAATAGTCGAAATATCGACTTACACGAAATGAAAAATTTTTGTGATATTCTTGTTCCCCACACTCCAAACTTGTCGTAAATAGCTTTTGCAGCGAATTTGGAGCAACGTTTGTTAGCATAATATATTTCGTGTCCAGGGAGCTGAGGATCCTCGAAAAATCAAATTACGCGAAATGAAAAATGTTTGTGATATTCTTGTTCCCCACGCTCCAAACTGCTCGTAAATAGCATTTGCAGCGAATATGGAGCAACTATTGTTATATGTATATTTCGTGACCAGGGAGCCGAGAATCGTCGAAATATCAACTTACACGAAATGAAATATGTTTGTGATATTCTTGTTCCCCTCGCTCCAAACTGCTCGTAAATAGCATTTGCAGCGAATTTGGAGCAACTTTTGTTGTATATACTTTTCGTGTCCAGGGAGCCGAGAATAGTCGAAATATCGACTTACACGAAATGAAAAATTTTTGTGATATTCTTGTTCCCCACACTCCAAACTTGTCGTAAATAGCTTTTGCAGCGAATTTGGAGCAACGTTTGTTAGGATAATGTATTTCGTGTCCAGGGAGCTGAGGATCCTCGAAAAATCAAATTACGCGAAATGAAAAATGTTTGTGATATTCTTGTTCCCCACGCTCCACACTGCTCGTAAATAGCATTTGCAGCGAATATGGCGCAACTATTGTTATATGTATATTTCGTGACCAGGGAGCCGAGAATCGTCGAAATATCAACTTACACGAAATGAAATATGTTTGTGATATTCTTGTTCCCCTCGCTCCAAACTGCTCGTAAATAGCATTTGCAGCGAATTTGGAGCAACTTTTGTTATATATACTTTTCGTGTCCAGGGAGCCGAGAATCGTCGAAATATCAACTTACACGAAATGAAAAATTTTTGTGATATTCTTGTTCCCCACACTCCAAACTGCTCGTATATAGCATTTGCAGCGAATTTGGAGCGACTTTATTTATATGTATTTTTCGTGTCCAGGGAGCCGAGAATCGTCGAAATATCAACTTACACGAAATGAAATATTTTTGTGATATTCTTGTTCCCCTCGCTCCAAACTGCTCGTAAATAGCATTTGCAGCGAATTTGGAGCAACTTTTGTTATATGTATATTTCGTTACCAGGGAGTCGAGAATCCTCGAAATATCGACTTACACGTAATGAAACATTTTTATGATATTCTTGTTCCCCGTGCTCCAAACTGCTCGTAAATAGCATTTGAGGTGAATTTGGAGCAACTTTTGTTATATGTATATTTCGTTACCAGGGAGTCGAGAATCCTCGAAATATCGACTTACACGTAATGAAACATTTTTATGATATTCTTGTTCCCCGCGCTCCAAACTGCTCGTAAATAGCATTTGAGGTGAATTTGGAGCAACTTTTGGTATATGTATATTTCGTGACCAGGGAGATGAGAATTGTCGAAATATCGACTTACACGTAATGAAACATTTTTTGATATTCTTGTTCCCCGCGCTCCAAAATGCTCGTAAATAGCATTTGCAGCGAATTTGGAGCAACTTTTGTTATATGTATATTTCGTTATCAGGGAGCCGAGAATCGTCGAAATATCGACTTACACGAAATGAAATATTTTTGTGATATTCTTGTTTACCTTACTCCAAACTGCTCTTATATAGCTTTTGCAGCGAATTTGGAGCAACTTTTGTTCAGAGTATATTTAGTGTCCAGGGAGCCGAGAATAGTCGAAATATCGACTTACACGAAATGAAAAATTTTTGTGATATTCTTCTTCCCCACACTCCAAACTTGTCGTAAATAGCTTTTGCAGCGAATTTGGAGCAACGTTTGTTAGGATAATATATTTCGTGTCCAGGGAGCTGAGGATCCTCGAAAAATCAAATTACGCGAAATGAAAAATGTTTGTGATATTCTTGTTCCCCACGCTCCACACTGCTCGTAAATAGCATTTGCAGCGAATATGGAGCAACTATTGTTATATGTATATTTCGTGACCAGGGAGCCGAGAATCGTCGAAATATCAACTTACACGAAATGAAATATGTTTGTGATATTCTTGTTCCCCTCGCTCCAAACTGCTCGTAAATAGCATTTGCAGCGAATTTGGAGCAACTTTTGTTATATATACTTTTCGTGTCCAGGGAGCCGAGAATTGTCGAAATATCAACTTACACGAAATGAAAAATTTTTGTGATATTCTTGTTCCCCACACTCCAAACTGCTCGTATATAGCATTTGCAGCGAATTTGGAGCAACTTTTGTTATATGTATATTTCGTTACCAGGGAGTCGAGAATCCTCGAAATATCGACTTACACGTAATGAAACATTTTTATGATATTCTTGTTCCCCGCGCTCCAAACTGCTCGTAAATAGCATTTGAGGTGAATTTGGAGCAACTTTTGGTATATGTATATTTCGTGACCAGGGAGCCGAGAATTGTCGAAATATCGACTTACACGTAATGAAACATTTTTTTGATATTCTTGTTCCCCGCGCTCCAAACTGCTCGAAAATAGCATTTGAGGCGAATTTGGAGCAACGTTTGGTATATGTATATTTCGTGACCAGGGAGCTGAGAATCATCGAAATATCGACTTACACGAAATGAAATATTTTTGTGATATTCTTGTTTACCTTACTCCAAACTGCTCTTACATAACTTTTGCAGCGAATTTGGAGCAACTTTTGTTCAGAGTATATTTAGTGTCCATCGACTTACACGAAATGAAAAATTTTTGTGATATATTTGTTCCCCACACTCCAAACTTCTCGTATATAGCTTTTGCAGCGAATTTGGAGCGTTTGTTAGGATAATATATTTCGTGTCCAGGGAGCTGAGAATCCTCGAAAAATCGACTTACGCGAAATGAAAAATGTTTGTAATACTCTTGTTCCACACGCTCCAAATTGCTCGTATATAGCATTTGCAGCGAATTTGGAGCAACTTTTGTTATATGTATATTTCGTTATCAGGGAGCCGAGAATCGTCGAAATATCGACTTACACGAAATGAAATATTTTTGTGATATTCTTGTTTACCTTACTCCAAACTGCTCTTATATAGCTTTTGCAGCGAATTTGGAGCAACTTTTGTTCAGAGTATATTTAGTTGCCAGGGAGCCGAGAATAGTCGAAATATCGACTTACACGAAATGAAAAATTTTTGTGATATTCTTGTTCCCCACACTCCAAACTTGTCGTAAATAGCTTTTGCAGCGAATTTGGAGCAACGTTTGTTAGGATAATATATTTCGTGTCCAGGGAGCTGAGGATCCTCGAAAAATCAAATTACGCGAAATGAAAAATGTTTGTGATATTCTTGTTCCCCACGCTCCAAACTGCTCGTAAATAGCATTTGCAGCGAATATGGAGCAACTATTGTTATATGTATATTTCGTGACCAGGGAGCCGAGAATCGTCGAAATATCAACTTACACGAAATGAAATATGTTTGTGATATTCTTGTTCCCCTCGCTCCAAACTGCTCGTAAATAGCATTTGCAGCGAATTTGGAGCAACTTTTGTTGTATATACTTTTCGTGTCCAGGGAGCCGAGAATAGTCGAAATATCGACTTACACGAAATGAAAAATTTTTGTGATATTCTTGTTCCCCACACTCCAAACTTGTCGTAAATAGCTTTTGCAGCGAATTTGGAGCAACGTTTGTTAGGATAATGTATTTCGTGTCCAGGGAGCTGAGGATCCTCGAAAAATCAAATTACGCGAAATGAAAAATGTTTGTGATATTCTTGTTCCCCACGCTCCACACTGCTCGTAAATAGCATTTGCAGCGAATATGGCGCAACTATTGTTATATGTATATTTCGTGACCAGGGAGCCGAGAATCGTCGAAATATCAACTTACACGAAATGAAATATGTTTGTGATATTCTTGTTCCCCTCGCTCCAAACTGCTCGTAAATAGCATTTGCAGCGAATTTGGAGCAACTTTTGTTATATATACTTTTCGTGTCCAGGGAGCCGAGAATCGTCGAAATATCAACTTACACGAAATGAAAAATTTTTGTGATATTCTTGTTCCCCACACTCCAAACTGCTCGTATATAGCATTTGCAGCGAATTTGGAGCGACTTTATTTATATGTATTTTTCGTGTCCAGGGAGCCGAGAATCGTCGAAATATCAACTTACACGAAATGAAATATTTTTGTGATATTCTTGTTCCCCTCGCTCCAAACTGCTCGTAAATAGCATTTGCAGCGAATTTGGAGCAACTTTTGTTATATGTATATTTCGTTACCAGGGAGTCGAGAATCCTCGAAATATCGACTTACACGTAATGAAACATTTTTATGATATTCTTGTTCCCCGTGCTCCAAACTGCTCGTAAATAGCATTTGAGGTGAATTTGGAGCAACTTTTGTTATATGTATATTTCGTTACCAGGGAGTCGAGAATCCTCGAAATATCGACTTACACGTAATGAAACATTTTTATGATATTCTTGTTCCCCGCGCTCCAAACTGCTCGTAAATAGCATTTGAGGTGAATTTGGAGCAACTTTTGGTATATGTATATTTCGTGACCAGGGAGATGAGAATTGTCGAAATATCGACTTACACGTAATGAAACATTTTTTGATATTCTTGTTCCCCGCGCTCCAAAATGCTCGTAAATAGCATTTGCAGCGAATTTGGAGCAACTTTTGTTATATGTATATTTCGTTATCAGGGAGCCGAGAATCGTCGAAATATCGACTTACACGAAATGAAATATTTTTGTGATATTCTTGTTTACCTTACTCCAAACTGCTCTTATATAGCTTTTGCAGCGAATTTGGAGCAACTTTTGTTCAGAGTATATTTAGTGTCCAGGGAGCCGAGAATAGTCGAAATATCGACTTACACGAAATGAAAAATTTTTTTGATATTCTTCTTCCCCACACTCCAAACTTGTCGTAAATAGCTTTTGCAGCGAATTTGGACCAACGTTTGTTAGGATAATATATTTCGTGTCCAGGGAGCTGAGGATCCTCGAAAAATCAAATTACGCGAAATGAAAAATGTTTGTGATATTCTTGTTCCCCACGCTCCAAACTGCTCGTAAATAGCATTTGCAGCGAATTTGGAGCAACTTTTGTTATATATACTTTTCGTGTCCAGGGAGCCGAGAATCGTCGAAATATCAACTTACACGAAATGAAAAATTTTTGTGATATTCTTGTTCCCCACACTCCAAACTGCTCGTATATAGCATTTGCAGCGAATTTGGAGCAACTTTTGTTATATGTATATTTCGTTACCAGGGAGTCGAGAATCCTCGAAATATCGACTTACACGTAATGAAACATTTTTATGATATTCTTGTTCCCCGCGCTCCAAACTGCTCGAAAATAGCATTTGAGGCGAATTTGGAGCAACGTTTGGTATATGTATATTTCGTGACCAGGGAGCCGAGAATTGTCGAAATATCGACTTACACGTAATGAAACATTTTTTTGATATTCTTGTTCCCCGCGCTCCAAACTGCTCGAAAATAGCATTTGAGGCGAATTTGGAGCAACGTTTGGTATATGTATATTTCGTGACCAGGGAGCTGAGAATCATCGAAATATCGACTTACACGAAATGAAATATTTTTGTGATATTCTTGTTTACCTTACTCCAAACTGCTCTTACATAACTTTTGCAGCGAATTTGGAGCAACTTTTGTTCAGAGTATATTTAGTGTCCATCGACTTACACGAAATGAAAAATTTTTGTGATATATTTGTTCCCCACACTCCAAACTTCTCGTATATAGCTTTTGCAGCGAATTTGGAGCGTTTGTTAGGATAATATATTTCGTGTCCAGGGAGCTGAGAATCCTCGAAAAATCGACTTACGCGAAATGAAAAATGTTTGTAATATTCTTGTTTACCTTACTCCAAACTGCTCTTATATAGCTTTTGCAGCGAATTTGGAGCAACTTTTGTTCAGAGTATATTTAGTGTCCAGGGAGCCGAGAATAGTCGAAATATCGACTTACACGAAATGAAAAATTTTTGTGATATTCTTGTTCCCCACACTCCAAACTTGTCGTAAATAGCTTTTGCAGCGAATTTGGAGCAACGTTTGTTAGGATAATATATTTCGTGTCCAGGGAGCTGAGGATCCTCGAAAAATCAAATTACGCGAAATGAAAAATGTTTGTGATATTCTTGTTCCCCACGCTCCTAACTGCTCGTAAATAGCATTTGCAGCGAATATGGAGCAACTATTGTTATATGTATATTTCGTGACCAGGGAGCCGAGAATCGTCGAAATATCAACTTACACGAAATGAAATATGTTTGTGATATTCTTGTTCCCCTCGCTCCAAACTGCTCGTAAATAGCATTTGCAGCGAATTTGGAGCAACTTTTGTTATATATACTTTTCGTGTCCAGGGAGCCGAGAATAGTCGAAATATCGACTTACACGAAATGAAAAATTTTTGTGATATTCTTGTTCCCCACACTCCAAACTTGTCGTAAATAGCTTTTGCAGCGAATTTGGAGCAACGTTTGTTAGGATAATGTATTTCGTGTCCAGGGAGCTGAGGATCCTCGAAAAATCAAATTACGCGAAATGAAAAATGTTTGTGATATTCTTGTTCCCCACGCTCCACACTGCTCGTAAATAGCATTTGCAGCGAATATGGAGCAACTATTGTTATATGTATATTTCGTGACCAGGGAGCCGAGAATCGTCGAAATATCAACTTACACGAAATGAAATATGTTTGTGATATTCTTGTTCCCCTCGCTCCAAACTGCTCGTAAATAGCATTTGCAGCGAATTTGGAGCAACTTTTGTTATATATACTTTTCGTGTCCAGGGAGCCGAGAATCGTCGAAATATCAACTTACACGAAATGAAAAATTTTTGTGATATTCTTGTTCCCCACACTCCAAACTGCTCGTATATAGCATTTGCAGCGAATTTGGAGCGACTTTATTTATATGTATTTTTCGTGTCCAGGGAGCCGAGAATCGTCGAAATATCAACTTACACGAAATGAAATATTTTTGTGATATTCTTGTTCCCCTCGCTCCAAACTGCTCGTAAATAGCATTTGCAGCGAATTTGGAGCAACTTTTGTTATATGTATATTTCGTTACCAGGGAGTCGAGAATCCTCGAAATATCGACTTACACGTAATGAAACATTTTTATGATATTCTTGTTCCCCGTGCTCCAAACTGCTCGTAAATAGCATTTGAGGTGAATTTGGAGCAACTTTTGTTATATGTATATTTCGTTACCAGGGAGTCGAGAATCCTCGAAATATCGACTTACACGTAATGAAACATTTTTATGATATTCTTGTTCCCCGCGCTCCAAACTGCTCGTAAATAGCATTTGAGGTGAATTTGGAGCAACTTTTGGTATATGTATATTTCGTGACCAGGGAGATGAGAATTGTCGAAATATCGACTTACACGTAATGAAACATTTTTTGATATTCTTGTTCCCCGCGCTCCAAAATGCTCGTAAATAGCATTTGCAGCGAATTTGGAGCAACTTTTGTTATATGTATATTTCGTTATCAGGGAGCCGAGAATCGTCGAAATATCGACTTACACGAAATGAAATATTTTTGTGATATTCTTGTTTACCTTACTCCAAACTGCTCTTATATAGCTTTTGCAGCGAATTTGGAGCAACTTTTGTTCAGAGTATATTTAGTGTCCAGGGAGCCGAGAATAGTCGAAATATCGACTTACACGAAATGAAAAATTTTTTTGATATTCTTCTTCCCCACACTCCAAACTTGTCGTAAATAGCTTTTGCAGCGAATTTGGAGCAACGTTTGTTAGGATAATATATTTCGTGTCCAGGGAGCTGAGGATCCTCGAAAAATCAAATTACGCGAAATGAAAAATGTTTGTGATATTCTTGTTCCCCACGCTCCAAACTGCTCGTAAATAGCATTTGCAGCGAATTTGGAGCAACTTTTGTTATATATACTTTTCGTGTCCAGGGAGCCGAGAATCGTCGAAATATCAACTTACACGAAATGAAAAATTTTTGTGATATTCTTGTTCCCCACACTCCAAACTGCTCGTATATAGCATTTGCAGCGAATTTGGAGCAACTTTTGTTATATGTATATTTCGTTACCAGGGAGTCGAGAATCCTCGAAATATCGACTTACACGTAATGAAACATTTTTATGATATTCTTGTTCCCCGCGCTCCAAACTGCTCGAAAATAGCATTTGAGGCGAATTTGGAGCAACGTTTGGTATATGTATATTTCGTGACCAGGGAGCCGAGAATTGTCGAAATATCGACTTACACGTAATGAAACATTTTTTTGATATTCTTGTTCCCCGCGCTCCAAACTGCTCGAAAATAGCATTTGAGGCGAATTTGGAGCAACGTTTGGTATATGTATATTTCGTGACCAGGGAGCTGAGAATCATCGAAATATCGACTTACACGAAATGAAATATTTTTGTGATATTCTTGTTTACCTTACTCCAAACTGCTCTTACATAACTTTTGCAGCGAATTTGGAGCAACTTTTGTTCAGAGTATATTTAGTGTCCATCGACTTACACGAAATGAAAAATTTTTGTGATATATTTGTTCCCCACACTCCAAACTTCTCGTATATAGCTTTTGCAGCGAATTTGGAGCGTTTGTTAGGATAATATATTTCGTGTCCAGGGAGCTGAGAATCCTCGAAAAATCGACTTACGCGAAATGAAAAATGTTTGTAATATTCTTGTTTACCTTACTCCAAACTGCTCTTATATAGCTTTTGCAGCGAATTTGGAGCAACTTTTGTTCAGAGTATATTTAGTGTCCAGGGAGCCGAGAATAGTCGAAATATCGACTTACACGAAATGAAAAATTTTTGTGATATTCTTGTTCCCCACACTCCAAACTTGTCGTAAATAGCTTTTGCAGCGAATTTGGAGCAACGTTTGTTAGGATAATATATTTCGTGTCCAGGGAGCTGAGGATCCTCGAAAAATCAAATTACGCGAAATGAAAAATGTTTGTGATATTCTTGTTCCCCACGCTCCTAACTGCTCGTAAATAGCATTTGCAGCGAATATGGAGCAACTATTGTTATATGTATATTTCGTGACCAGGGAGCCGAGAATCGTCGAAATATCAACTTACACGAAATGAAATATGTTTGTGATATTCTTGTTCCCCTCGCTCCAAACTGCTCGTAAATAGCATTTGCAGCGAATTTGGAGCAACTTTTGTTATATATACTTTTCGTGTCCAGGGAGCCGAGAATAGTCGAAATATCGACTTACACGAAATGAAAAATTTTTGTGATATTCTTGTTCCCCACACTCCAAACTTGTCGTAAATAGCTTTTGCAGCGAATTTGGAGCAACGTTTGTTAGGATAATGTATTTCGTGTCCAGGGAGCTGAGGATCCTCGAAAAATCAAATTACGCGAAATGAAAAATGTTTGTGATATTCTTGTTCCCCACGCTCCACACTGCTCGTAAATAGCATTTGCAGCGAATATGGAGCAACTATTGTTATATGTATATTTCGTGACCAGGGAGCCGAGAATCGTCGAAATATCAACTTACACGAAATGAAATATGTTTGTGATATTCTTGTTCCCCTCGCTCCAAACTGCTCGTAAATAGCATTTGCAGCGAATTTGGAGCAACTTTTGTTATATATACTTTTCGTGTCCAGGGAGCCGAGAATCGTCGAAATATCAACTTACACGAAATGAAAAATTTTTGTGATATTCTTGTTCCCCACACTCCAAACTGCTCGTATATAGCATTTGCAGCGAATTTGGAGCGACTTTATTTATATGTATTTTTCGTGTCCAGGGAGCCGAGAATCGTCGAAATATCAACTTACACGAAATGAAATATTTTTGTGATATTCTTGTTCCCCTCGCTCCAAACTGCTCGTAAATAGCATTTGCAGAGAATTTGGAGCAACTTTTGTTATATGTATATTTCGTTACCAGGGAGTCGAGAATCCTCGAAATATCGACTTACACGTAATGAAACATTTTTATGATATTCCTGTTCCCCGCGCTCCAAGCTGCTCGTAAATAGCATTTGAGGTGAATTTGGAGCAACTTTTGTTATATGTATATTTCGTTACCAGGGAGTCGAGAATCCTCGAAATATCGACTTACACGTAATGAAACATTTTTATGATATTCTTGTTCCCCGCGCTCCAAACTGCTCGTATATAGCTTTTGAGGTGAATTTGGAGCAACTTTTGGTATATGTATATTTCGTGACCAGGGAGATGAGAATTGTCGAAATATCGACTTACACGTAATGAAACATTTTTTGATATTCTTGTTCCCCGCGCTCCAAAATGCTCGTAAATAGCATTTGCAGCGAATTTGGAGCAACTTTTGTTATATGTATATTTCGTTATCAGGGAGCCGAGAATCGTCGAAATATCGACTTACACGAAATGAAATATTTTTGTGATATTCTTGTTTACCTTACTCCAAACTGCTCTTATATAGCTTTTGCAGCGAATTTGGAGCAACTTTTGTTCAGAGTATATTTAGTGTCCAGGGAGCCGAGAATAGTCGAAATATCGACTTACACGAAATGAAAAATTTTTGTGATATTCTTCTTCCCCACACTCCAAACTTGTCGTAAATAGCTTTTGCAGCGAATTTGGAGCAACGTTTGTTAGGATAATATATTTCGTGTCCAGGGAGCTGAGGATCCTCGAAAAATCAAATTACGCGAAAAGAAAAATGTTTGTGATATTCTTGTTCCCCACGCTCCACACTGCTCGTAAATAGCATTTGCAGCGAATATGGAGCAACTATTGTTATATGTATATTTCGTGACCAGGGAGCCGAGAATCGTCGAAATATCAACTTACACGAAATGAAATATGTTTGTGATATTCTTGTTCCCCTCGCTCCAAACTGCTCGTAAATAGCATTTGCAGCGAATTTGGAGCAACTTTTGTTATATATACTTTTCGTGTCCAGGGAGCCGAGAATCGTCGAAATATCAACTTACACGAAATGAAAAATTTTTGTGATATTCTTGTTCCCCACACTCCAAACTGCTCGTATATAGCATTTGCAGCGAATTTGGAGCAACTTTTGTTATATGTATATTTCGTTACCAGGGAGTCGAGAATCCTCGAAATATCGACTTACACGTAATGAAACATTTTTATGATATTCTTGTTCCCCGCGCTCCAAACTGCTCGTAAATAGCATTTGAGGTGAATTTGGAGCAACTTTTGGTATATGTATATTTCGTGACCAGGGAGCCGAGAATTGTCGAAATATCGACTTACACGTAATGAAACATTTTTTTGATATTCTTGTTCCCCGCGCTCCAAACTGCTCGAAAATAGCAATTGAGGCGAATTTGGAGCAACGTTTGGTATATGTATATTTCGTGACCAGGGAGCTGAGAATCATCGAAATATCGACTTACACGAAATGAAATATTTTTGTGATATTCTTGTTTACCTTACTCCAAACTGCTCTTACATAACTTTTGCAGCGAATTTGGAGCAACTTTTGTTCAGAGTATATTTAGTGTCCATGGACTTACACGAAATGAAAAATTTTTGTGATATATTTGTTCCCCACACTCCAAACTTCTCGTATATAGCTTTTGCAGCGAATTTGGAGCGTTTGTTAGGATAATATATTTCGTGTCCAGGGAGCTGAGAATCCTCGAAAAATCGACTTACGCGAAATGAAAAATGTTTGTAATATTCTTGTTCCACACGCTCCAAATTGCTCGTATATAGCATTTGCAGCGAATTTGGAGCAACTTTTGTTATAAGTATATTTCGTTATCAGGGAGCCGAGAATCGTCGAAATATCGACTTACACGAAATGAAATATTTTTGTGATATTCTTGTTTACCTTACTCCAAACTGCTCTTATATAGCTTTTGCAGCGAATTTGGAGCAACTTTTGTTCAGAGTATATTTAGTGGCCAGGGAGCCGAGAATAGTCGAAATATCGACTTACACGAAATGAAAAATTTTTGTGATATTCTTGTTCCCCACACTCCAAACTTGTCGTAAATAGCTTTTGCAGCGAATTTGGAGCAACGTTTGTTAGGATAATATATTTCGTGTCCAGGGAGCTGAGGATCCTCGAAAAATCAAATTACGCGAAATGAAAAATGTTTGTGATATTCTTGTTCCCCACGCTCCAAACTGCTCGTAAATAGCATTTGCAGCGAATATGGAGCAACTATTGTTATATGTATATTTCGTGACCAGGGAGCCGAGAATCGTCGAAATATCAACTTACACGAAATGAAATATGTTTGTGATATTCTTGTTCCCCTCGCTCCAAACTGCTCGTAAATAGCATTTGCAGCGAATTTGGAGCAACTTTTGTTATATATACTTTTCGTGTCCAGGGAGCCGAGAATAGTCGAAATATCGACTTACACGAAATGAAAAATGTTTGTGATATTCTTGTTCCCCACACTCCAAACTTGTCGTAAATAGCTTTTGCAGCGAATTTGGAGCAACGTTTGTTAGGATAATGTATTTCGTGTCCAGGGAACTGAGGATCCTCGAAAAATCAAATTACGCGAAATGAAAAATGTTTGTGATATTCTTGTTCCCCACGCTCCACACTGCTCGTAAATAGCATTTGCAGCGAATATGGAGCAACTATTGTTATATGTATATTTCGTGACCAGGGAGCCGAGAATCGTCGAAATATCAACTTACACGAAATGAAATATGTTTGTGATATTCTTGTTCCCCTCGCTCCAAACTGCTCGTAAATAGCATTTGCAGCGAATTTGGAGCAACTTTTGTTATATATACTTTTCGTGTCCAGGGAGCCGAGAATCGTCGAAATATCAACTTACACGAAATGAAATATTTTTGTGATATTCTTGTTCCCCACACTCCAAACTGCTCGTATATAGCATTTGCCGCGAATTTGGAGCGACTTTATTTATATGTATTTTTCGTGTCCAGGGAGCCGAGAATCGTCGAAATATCAACTTACACGAAATGAAATAATTTTGTGATATTCTTGTTCCCCCCGCTCCAAACTGCTCGTAAATAGCATTTGCAGCGAATTTGGAGCAACTTTTGTTATATGTATATTTCGTTACCAGGGAGTCGAGAATCCTCGAAATATCGACTTACACGTAATGAAACATTTTTATGATATTCTTGTTCCCCGCGCTCCAAACTGCTCGTAAATAGCATTTGAGGTGAATTTGGAGCAACTTTTGGTATATGTATATTTCGTTACCAGGGAGCCGAGAATCGTCGAAATATCGACTTATACGAAATGAAATATTTTTGTGATATTCTTGTTCCCCTCGCTCCAAACTGCTCGTAAATAGCATTTGCAGCGAATTTGGAGCAACTTTTGTTATATATACTTTTCGTGTCCAGGGAGCCGAGAATCGTCGAAATATCAACTTACACGAAATGAAAAATTTTTGTGATATTCTTGTTCCCCACACTCCAAACTGCTCGTATATAGCATTTGCAGCGAATTTGGAGCGACTTTATTTATATGTATTTTTCGTGTCCAGGGAGCCGAGAATCGTCGAAATATCAACTTACACGAAATGAAATATTTTTGTGATATTCTTGTTCCCCTCGCTCCAAACTGCTCGTAAATAGCATTTGCAGAGAATTTGGAGCAACTTTTGTTATATGTATATTTCGTTACCAGGGAGTCGAGAATCCTCGAAATATCGACTTACACGTAATGAAACATTTTTATGATATTCTTGTTCCCCGCGCTCCAAACTGCTCGTAAATAGCATTTGAGGTGAATTTGGAGCAACTTTTGTTATATGTATATTTCGTTACCAGGGAGTCGAGAATCCTCGAAATATCGACTTACACGTAATGAAACATTTTTATGATATTCTTGTTCCCCGCGCTCCAAACTGCTCGTATATAGCTTTTGAGGTGAATTTGGAGCAACTTTTGGTATATGTATATTTCGTGACCAGGGAGATGAGAATTGTCGAAATATCGACTTACACGTAATGAAACATTCTTTGATATTCTTGTTCCCCGCGCTCCAAAATGCTCGTAAATAGCATTTGCAGCGAATTTGGAGCAACTTTTGTTATATGTATATTTCGTTATCAGGGAGCCGAGAATCGTCGAAATATCGACTTACACGAAATGAAAAATGTTTGTGATATTCTTGTTCCCCACGCTCCTAACTGCTCGTAAATAGCATTTGCAGCGAATATGGAGCAACTATTGTTATATGTATATTTCGTGACCAGGGAGCCGAGAATCGTCGAAATATCAACTTACACGAAATGAAATATGTTTGTGATATTCTTGTTCCCCTCGCTCCAAACTGCTCGTAAATAGCATTTGCAGCGAATTTGGAGCAACTTTTGTTATATATACTTTTCGTGTCCAGGGAGCCGAGAATAGTCGAAATATCGACTTACACGAAATGAAAAATTTTTGTGATATTCTTGTTCCCCACACTCCAAACTTGTCGTAAATAGCTTTTGCAGCGAATTTGGAGCAACGTTTGTTAGGATAATGTATTTCGTGTCCAGGGAGCTGAGGATCCTCGAAAAATCAAATTACGCGAAATGAAAAATGTTTGTGATATTCTTGTTCCCCACGCTCCACACTGCTCGTAAATAGCATTTGCAGCGAATATGGAGCAACTATTGTTATATGTATATTTCGTGACCAGGGAGCCGAGAATCGTCGAAATATCAACTTACACGAAATGAAATATGTTTGTGATATTCTTGTTCCCCTCGCTCCAAACTGCTCGTAAATAGCATTTGCAGCGAATTTGGAGCAACTTTTGTTATATATACTTTTCGTGTCCAGGGAGCCGAGAATCGTCGAAATATCAACTTACACGAAATGAAAAATTTTTGTGATATTCTTGTTCCCCACACTCCAAACTGCTCGTATATAGCATTTGCAGCGAATTTGGAGCGACTTTATTTATATGTATTTTTCGTGTCCAGGGAGCCGAGAATCGTCGAAATATCAACTTACACGAAATGAAATATTTTTGTGATATTCTTGTTCCCCTCGCTCCAAACTGCTCGTAAATAGCATTTGCAGAGAATTTGGAGCAACTTTTGTTATATGTATATTTCGTTACCAGGGAGTCGAGAATCCTCGAAATATCGACTTACACGTAATGAAACATTTTTATGATATTCTTGTTCCCCGCGCTCCAAACTGCTCGTAAATAGCATTTGAGGTGAATTTGGAGCAACTTTTGTTATATGTATATTTCGTT
This sequence comes from Hymenopus coronatus, assembly GCA_030762935.1. Classification (NCBI taxonomy): domain Eukaryota; kingdom Metazoa; phylum Arthropoda; class Insecta; order Mantodea; family Hymenopodidae; genus Hymenopus; species Hymenopus coronatus. The sequence continues at coordinate 164,269,606 of CM060892.1, forward strand.
ACCAGGGAGTCGAGAATCCTCGAAATATCGACTTACACGTAATGAAACATTTTTATGATATTCTTGTTCCCCGCGCTCCAAACTGCTCGTATATAGCTTTTGAGGTGAATTTGGAGCAACTTTTGGTATATGTATATTTCGTGACCAGGGAGATGAGAATTGTCGAAATATCGACTTACACGTAATGAAACATTTTTTGATATTCTTGTTCCCCGCGCTCCAAAATGCTCGTAAATAGCATTTGCAGCGAATTTGGAGCAACTTTTGTTATATGTATATTTCGTTATCAGGGAGCCGAGAATCGTCGAAATATCGACTTACACGAAATGAAATATTTTTGTGATATTCTTGTTTACCTTACTCCAAACTGCTCTTATATAGCTTTTGCAGCGAATTTGGAGCAACTTTTGTTCAGAGTATATTTAGTGTCCAGGGAGCCGAGAATAGTCGAAATATCGACTTACACGAAATGAAAAATTTTTGTGATATTCTTCTTCCCCACACTCCAAACTTGTCGTAAATAGCTTTTGCAGCGAATTTGGAGCAACGTTTGTTAGGATAATATATTTCGTGTCCAGGGAGCTGAGGATCCTCGAAAAATCAAATTACGCGAAATGAAAAATGTTTGTGATATTCTTGTTCCCCACGCTCCACACTGCTCGTAAATAGCATTTGCAGCGAATATGGAGCAACTATTGTTATATGTATATTTCGTGACCAGGGAGCCGAGAATCGTCGAAATATCAACTTACACGAAATGAAATATGTTTGTGATATTCTTGTTCCCCTCGCTCCAAACTGCTCGTAAATAGCATTTGCAGCGAATTTGGAGCAACTTTTGTTATATATACTTTTCGTGTCCAGGGAGCCGAGAATCGTCGAAATATCAACTTACACGAAATGAAAAATTTTTGTGATATTCTTGTTCCCCACACTCCAAACTGCTCGTATATAGCATTTGCAGCGAATTTGGAGCAACTTTTGTTATATGTATATTTCGTTACCAGGGAGTCGAGAATCCTCGAAATATCGACTTACACGTAATGAAACATTTTTATGATATTCTTGTTCCCCGCGCTCCAAACTGCTCGTAAATAGCATTTGAGGTGAATTTGGAGCAACTTTTGGTATATGTATATTTCGTGACCAGGGAGCCGAGAATTGTCGAAATATCGACTTACACGTAATGAAACATTTTTTTGATATTCTTGTTCCCCGCGCTCCAAACTGCTCGAAAATAGCAATTGAGGCGAATTTGGAGCAACGTTTGGTATATGTATATTTCGTGACCAGGGAGCTGAGAATCATCGAAATATCGACTTACACGAAATGAAATATTTTTGTGATATTCTTGTTTACCTTACTCCAAACTGCTCTTACATAACTTTTGCAGCGAATTTGGAGCAACTTTTGTTCAGAGTATATTTAGTGTCCATGGACTTACACGAAATGAAAAATTTTTGTGATATATTTGTTCCCCACACTCCAAACTTCTCGTATATAGCTTTTGCAGCGAATTTGGAGCGTTTGTTAGGATAATATATTTCGTGTCCAGGGAGCTGAGAATCCTCGAAAAATCGACTTACGCGAAATGAAAAATGTTTGTAATATTCTTGTTCCACACGCTCCAAATTGCTCGTATATAGCATTTGCAGCGAATTTGGAGCAACTTTTGTTATAAGTATATTTCGTTATCAGGGAGCCGAGAATCGTCGAAATATCGACTTACACGAAATGAAATATTTTTGTGATATTCTTGTTTACCTTACTCCAAACTGCTCTTATATAGCTTTTGCAGCGAATTTGGAGCAACTTTTGTTCAGAGTATATTTAGTGGCCAGGGAGCCGAGAATAGTCGAAATATCGACTTACACGAAATGAAAAATTTTTGTGATATTCTTGTTCCCCACACTCCAAACTTGTCGTAAATAGCTTTTGCAGCGAATTTGGAGCAACGTTTGTTAGGATAATATATTTCGTGTCCAGGGAGCTGAGGATCCTCGAAAAATCAAATTACGCGAAATGAAAAATGTTTGTGATATTCTTGTTCCCCACGCTCCAAACTGCTCGTAAATAGCATTTGCAGCGAATATGGAGCAACTATTGTTATATGTATATTTCGTGACCAGGGAGCCGAGAATCGTCGAAATATCAACTTACACGAAATGAAATATGTTTGTGATATTCTTGTTCCCCTCGCTCCAAACTGCTCGTAAATAGCATTTGCAGCGAATTTGGAGCAACTTTTGTTATATATACTTTTCGTGTCCAGGGAGCCGAGAATAGTCGAAATATCGACTTACACGAAATGAAAAATGTTTGTGATATTCTTGTTCCCCACACTCCAAACTTGTCGTAAATAGCTTTTGCAGCGAATTTGGAGCAACGTTTGTTAGGATAATGTATTTCGTGTCCAGGGAGCTGAGGATCCTCGAAAAATCAAATTACGCGAAATGAAAAATGTTTGTGATATTCTTGTTCCCCACGCTCCACACTGCTCGTAAATAGCATTTGCAGCGAATATGGAGCAACTATTGTTATATGTATATTTCGTGACCAGGGAGCCGAGAATCGTCGAAATATCAACTTACACGAAATGAAATATGTTTGTGATATTCTTGTTCCCCTCGCTCCAAACTGCTCGTAAATAGCATTTGCAGCGAATTTGGAGCAACTTTTGTTATATATACTTTTCGTGTCCAGGGAGCCGAGAATCGTCGAAATATCAACTTACACGAAATGAAATATTTTTGTGATATTCTTGTTCCCCACACTCCAAACTGCTCGTATATAGCATTTGCCGCGAATTTGGAGCGACTTTATTTATATGTATTTTTCGTGTCCAGGGAGCCGAGAATCGTCGAAATATCAACTTACACGAAATGAAATAATTTTGTGAAATTCCTGTTCCCCCCGCTCCAAACTGCTCGTAAATAGCATTTGCAGCGAATTTGGAGCAACTTTTGTTATATGTATATTTCGTTACCAGGGAGTCGAGAATCCTCGAAATATCGACTTACACGTAATGAAACATTTTTATGATATTCTTGTTCCCCGCGCTCCAAACTGCTCGTAAATAGCATTTGAGGTGAATTTGGAGCAACTTTTGGTATATGTATATTTCGTTACCAGGGAGCCGAGAATCGTCGAAATATCGACTTATACGAAATGAAATATTTTTGTGATATTCTTGTTCCCCTCGCTCCAAACTGCTCGTAAATAGCATTTGCAGCGAATTTGGAGCAACTTTTGTTATATATACTTTTCGTGTCCAGGGAGCCGAGAATCGTCGAAATATCAACTTACACGAAATGAAAAATTTTTGTGATATTCTTGTTCCCCACACTCCAAACTGCTCGTATATAGCATTTGCAGCGAATTTGGAGCGACTTTATTTATATGTATTTTTCGTGTCCAGGGAGCCGAGAATCGTCGAAATATCAACTTACACGAAATGAAATATTTTTGTGATATTCTTGTTCCCCTCGCTCCAAACTGCTCGTAAATAGCATTTGCAGAGAATTTGGAGCAACTTTTGTTATATGTATATTTCGTTACCAGGGAGTCGAGAATCCTCGAAATATCGACTTACACGTAATGAAACATTTTTATGATATTCTTGTTCCCCGCGCTCCAAACTGCTCGTAAATAGCATTTGAGGTGAATTTGGAGCAACTTTTGTTATATGTATATTTCGTTACCAGGGAGTCGAGAATCCTCGAAATATCGACTTACACGTAATGAAACATTTTTATGATATTCTTGTTCCCCGCGCTCCAAACTGCTCGTATATAGCTTTTGAGGTGAATTTGGAGCAACTTTTGGTATATGTATATTTCGTGACCAGGGAGATGAGAATTGTCGAAATATCGACTTACACGTAATGAAACATTTTTTGATATTCTTGTTCCCCGCGCTCCAAAATGCTCGTAAATAGCATTTGCAGCGAATTTGGAGCAACTTTTGTTATATGTATATTTCGTTATCAGGGAGCCGAGAATCGTCGAAATATCGACTTACACGAAATGAAATATTTTTGTGATATTCTTGTTTACCTTACTCCAAACTGCTCTTATATAGCTTTTGCAGCGAATTTGGAGCAACTTTTGTTCAGAGTATATTTAGTGTCCAGGGAGCCGAGAATAGTCGAAATATCGACTTACACGAAATGAAAAATTTTTGTGATATTCTTCTTCCCCACACTCCAAACTTGTCGTAAATAGCTTTTGCAGCGAATTTGGAGCAACGTTTGTTAGGATAATATATTTCGTGTCCAGGGAGCTGAGGATCCTCGAAAAATCAAATTACGCGAAATGAAAAATGTTTGTGATATTCTTGTTCCCCACGCTCCACACTGCTCGTAAATAGCATTTGCAGCGAATATGGAGCAACTATTGTTATATGTATATTTCGTGACCAGGGAGCCGAGAATCGTCGAAATATCAACTTACACGAAATGAAATATGTTTGTGATATTCTTGTTCCCCTCGCTCCAAACTGCTCGTAAATAGCATTTGCAGCGAATTTGGAGCAACTTTTGTTATATATACTTTTCGTGTCCAGGGAGCCGAGAATCGTCGAAATATCAACTTACACGAAATGAAAAATTTTTGTGATATTCTTGTTCCCCACACTCCAAACTGCTCGTATATAGCATTTGCAGCGAATTTGGAGCAACTTTTGTTATATGTATATTTCGTTACCAGGGAGCCGAGAATCCTCGAAATATCGACTTACACGTAATGAAACATTTTTATGATATTCTTGTTCCCCGCGCTCCAAACTGCTCGTAAATAGCATTTGAGGTGAATTTGGAGCAACTTTTGGTATATGTATATTTCGTGACCAGGGAGCCGAGAATTGTCGAAATATCGACTTACACGTAATGAAACATTTTTTTGATATTCTTGTTCCCCGCGCTCCAAACTGCTCGAAAATAGCATTTGAGGCGAATTTGGAGCAACGTTTGGTATATGTATATTTCGTGACCAGGGAGCTGAGAATCATCGAAATATCGACTTACACGAAATGAAATATTTTTGTGATATTCTTGTTTACCTTACTCCAAACTGCTCTTACATAACTTTTGCAGCGAATTTGGAGCAACTTTTGTTCAGAGTATATTTAGTGTCCATGGACTTACACGAAATGAAAAATTTTTGTGATATATTTGTTCCCCACACTCCAAACTTCTCGTATATAGCTTTTGCAGCGAATTTGGAGCGTTTGTTAGGATAATATATTTCGTGTCCAGGGAGCTGAGAATCCTCGAAAAATCGACTTACGCGAAATGAAAAATGTTTGTAATATTCTTGTTCCACACGCTCCAAATTGCTCGTATATAGCATTTGCAGCGAATTTGGAGCAACTTTTGTTATAAGTATATTTCGTTATCAGGGAGCCGAGAATCGTCGAAATATCGACTTACACGAAATGAAATATTTTTGTGATATTCTTGTTTACCTTACTCCAAACTGCTCTTATATAGCTTTTGCAGCGAATTTGGAGCAACTTTTGTTCAGAGTATATTTAGTGGCCAGGGAGCCGAGAATAGTCGAAATATCGACTTACACGAAATGAAAAATTTTTGTGATATTCTTGTTCCCCACACTCCAAACTGCTCGTATATAGCATTTGCAGCGAATTTGGAGCGACTTTATTTATATGTATTTTTCGTGTCCAGGGAGCCGAGAATCGTCGAAATATCAACTTACACGAAATGAAATATTTTTGTGATATTCTTGTTCCCCTCGCTCCAAACTGCTCGTAAATAGCATTTGCAGCGAATTTGGAGCAACTTTTGTTATATGTATATTTCGTTACCAGGGAGTCGAGAATCCTCGAAATATCGACTTACACGTAATGAAACATTTTTATGATATTCTTGTTCCCCGTGCTCCAAACTGCTCGTAAATAGCATTTGAGGTGAATTTGGAGCAACTTTTGTTATATGTATATTTCGTTACCAGGGAGTCGAGAATCCTCGAAATATCGACTTACACGTAATGAAACATTTTTATGATATTCTTGTTCCCCGCGCTCCAAACTGCTCGTAAATAGCATTTGAGGTGAATTTGGAGCAACTTTTGGTATATGTATATTTCGTGACCAGGGAGATGAGAATTGTCGAAATATCGACTTACACGTAATGAAACATTTTTTGATATTCTTGTTCCCCGCGCTCCAAAATGCTCGTAAATAGCATTTGCAGCGAATTTGGAGCAACTTTTGTTATATGTATATTTCGTTATCAGGGAGCCGAGAATCGTCGAAATATCGACTTACACGAAATGAAATATTTTTGTGATATTCTTGTTTACCTTACTCCAAACTGCTCTTATATAGCTTTTGCAGCGAATTTGGAGCAACTTTTGTTCAGAGTATATTTAGTGTCCAGGGAGCCGAGAATAGTCGAAATATCGACTTACACGAAATGAAAAATTTTTTTGATATTCTTCTTCCCCACACTCCAAACTTGTCGTAAATAGCTTTTGCAGCGAATTTGGAGCAACGTTTGTTAGGATAATATATTTCGTGTCCAGGGAGCTGAGGATCCTCGAAAAATCAAATTACGCGAAATGAAAAATGTTTGTGATATTCTTGTTCCCCACGCTCCAAACTGCTCGTAAATAGCATTTGCAGCGAATTTGGAGCAACTTTTGTTATATATACTTTTCGTGACCAGGGAGCCGAGAATCGTCGAAATATCAACTTTTACGAAATGAAAAATTTTTGTGATATTCTTGTTCCCCACACTCCAAACTGCTCGTATATAGCATTTGCAGCGAATTTGGAGCAACTTTTGTTATATGTATATTTCGTTACCAGGGAGTCGAGAATCCTCGAAATATCGACTTACACGTAATGAAACATTTTTATGATATTCTTGTTCCCCGCGCTCCAAACTGCTCGTAAATAGCATTTGAGGTGAATTTGGAGCAACTTTTGGTATATGTATATTTCGTGACCAGGGAGCCGAGAATTGTCGAAATATCGACTTACACGTAATGAAACATTTTTTTGATATTCTTGTTCCCCGCGCTCCAAACTGCTCGAAAATAGCATTTGAGGCGAATTTGGAGCAACGTTTGGTATATGTATATTTCGTGACCAGGGAGCTGAGAATCATCGAAATATCGACTTACACGAAATGAAATATTTTTGTGATATTCTTGTTTACCTTACTCCAAACTGCTCTTACATAACTTTTGCAGCGAATTTGGAGCAACTTTTGTTCAGAGTATATTTAGTGTCCATCGACTTACACGAAATGAAAAATTTTTGTGATATATTTGTTCCCCACACTCCAAACTTCTCGTATATAGCTTTTGCAGCGAATTTGGAGCAACGTTTGTTAGGATAATATATTTCGTGTCCAGGGAGCTGAGGATCCTCGAAAAATCAAATTACGCGAAATGAAAAATGTTTGTGATATTCTTGTTCCCCACGCTCCAAACTGCTCGTAAATAGCATTTGCAGCGAATATGGAGCAACTATTGTTATATGTATATTTCGTGACCAGGGAGCCGAGAATCGTCGAAATATCAACTTACACGAAATGAAATATGTTTGTGATATTCTTGTTCCCCTCGCTCCAAACTGCTCGTAAATAGCATTTGCAGCGAATTTGGAGCAACTTTTGTTATATATACTTTTCGTGTCCAGGGAGCCGAGAATAGTCGAAATATCGACTTACACGAAATGAAAAATGTTTGTGATATTCTTGTTCCCCACACTCCAAACTTGTCGTAAATAGCTTTTGCAGCGAATTTGGAGCAACGTTTGTTAGGATAATGTATTTCGTGTCCAGGGAGCTGAGGATCCTCGAAAAATCAAATTACGCGAAATGAAAAATGTTTGTGATATTCTTGTTCCCCACGCTCCACACTGCTCGTAAATAGCATTTGCAGCGAATATGGAGCAACTATTGTTATATGTATATTTCGTGACCAGGGAGCCGAGAATCGTCGAAATATCAACTTACACGAAATGAAATATGTTTGTGATATTCTTGTTCCCCTCGCTCCAAACTGCTCGTAAATAGCATTTGCAGCGAATTTGGAGCAACTTTTGTTATATATACTTTTCGTGTCCAGGGAGCCGAGAATCGTCGAAATATCAACTTACACGAAATGAAATATTTTTGTGATATTCTTGTTCCCCACACTCCAAACTGCTCGTATATAGCATTTGCCGCGAATTTGGAGCGACTTTATTTATATGTATTTTTCGTGTCCAGGGAGCCGAGAATCGTCGAAATATCAACTTACACGAAATGAAATAATTTTGTGATATTCTTGTTCCCCCCGCTCCAAACTGCTCGTAAATAGCATTTGCAGCGAATTTGGAGCAACTTTTGTTATATGTATATTTCGTTACCAGGGAGTCGAGAATCCTCGAAATATCGACTTACACGTAATGAAACATTTTTATGATATTCTTGTTCCCCGCGCTCCAAACTGCTCGTAAATAGCATTTGAGGTGAATTTGGAGCAACTTTTGGTATATGTATATTTCGTTACCAGGGAGCCGAGAATCGTCGAAATATCGACTTATACGAAATGAAATATTTTTGTGATATTCTTGTTCCCCTCGCTCCAAACTGCTCGTAAATAGCATTTGCAGCGAATTTGGAGCAACTTTTGTTATATATACTTTTCGTGTCCAGGGAGCCGAGAATCGTCGAAATATCAACTTACACGAAATGAAAAATTTTTGTGATATTCTTGTTCCCCACACTCCAAACTGCTCGTATATAGCATTTGCAGCGAATTTGGAGCGACTTTATTTATATGTATTTTTCGTGTCCAGGGAGCCGAGAATCGTCGAAATATCAACTTACACGAAATGAAATATTTTTGTGATATTCTTGTTCCCCTCGCTCCAAACTGCTCGTAAATAGCATTTGCAGAGAATTTGGAGCAACTTTTGTTATATGTATATTTCGTTACCAGGGAGTCGAGAATCCTCGAAATATCGACTTACACGTAATGAAACATTTTTATGATATTCTTGTTCCCCGCGCTCCAAACTGCTCGTAAATAGCATTTGAGGTGAATTTGGAGCAACTTTTGTTATATGTATATTTCGTTACCAGGGAGTCGAGAATCCTCGAAATATCGACTTACACGTAATGAAACATTTTTATGATATTCTTGTTCCCCGCGCTCCAAACTGCTCGTATATAGCTTTTGAGGTGAATTTGGAGCAACTTTTGGTATATGTATATTTCGTGACCAGGGAGATGAGAATTGTCGAAATATCGACTTACACGTAATGAAACATTTTTTGATATTCTTGTTCCCCGCGCTCCAAAATGCTCGTAAATAGCATTTGCAGCGAATTTGGAGCAACTTTTGTTATATGTATATTTCGTTATCAGGGAGCCGAGAATCGTCGAAATATCGACTTACACGAAATGAAATATTTTTGTGATATTCTTGTTTACCTTACTCCAAACTGCTCTTATATAGCTTTTGCAGCGAATTTGGAGCAACTTTTGTTCAGAGTATATTTAGTGTCCAGGGAGCCGAGAATAGTCGAAATATCGACTTACACGAAATGAAAAATTTTTGTGATATTCTTCTTCCCCACACTCCAAACTTGTCGTAAATAGCTTTTGCAGCGAATTTGGAGCAACGTTTGTTAGGATAATATATTTCGTGTCCAGGGAGCTGAGGATCCTCGAAAAATCAAATTACGCGAAATGAAAAATGTTTGTGATATTCTTGTTCCCCACGCTCCACACTGCTCGTAAATAGCATTTGCAGCGAATATGGAGCAACTATTGTTATATGTATATTTCGTGACCAGGGAGCCGAGAATCGTCGAAATATCAACTTACACGAAATGAAATATGTTTGTGATATTCTTGTTCCCCTCGCTCCAAACTGCTCGTAAATAGCATTTGCAGCGAATTTGGAGCAACTTTTGTTATATATACTTTTCGTGTCCAGGGAGCCGAGAATCGTCGAAATATCAACTTACACGAAATGAAAAATTTTTGTGATATTCTTGTTCCCCACACTCCAAACTGCTCGTATATAGCATTTGCAGCGAATTTGGAGCAACTTTTGTTATATGTATATTTCGTTACCAGGGAGCCGAGAATCCTCGAAATATCGACTTACACGTAATGAAACATTTTTATGATATTCTTGTTCCCCGCGCTCCAAACTGCTCGTAAATAGCATTTGAGGTGAATTTGGAGCAACTTTTGGTATATGTATATTTCGTGACCAGGGAGCCGAGAATTGTCGAAATATCGACTTACACGTAATGAAACATTTTTTTGATATTCTTGTTCCCCGCGCTCCAAACTGCTCGAAAATAGCATTTGAGGCGAATTTGGAGCAACGTTTGGTATATGTATATTTCGTGACCAGGGAGCTGAGAATCATCGAAATATCGACTTACACGAAATGAAATATTTTTGTGATATTCTTGTTTACCTTACTCCAAACTGCTCTTACATAACTTTTGCAGCGAATTTGGAGCAACTTTTGTTCAGAGTATATTTAGTGTCCATGGACTTACACGAAATGAAAAATTTTTGTGATATATTTGTTCCCCACACTCCAAACTTCTCGTATATAGCTTTTGCAGCGAATTTGGAGCGTTTGTTAGGATAATATATTTCGTGTCCAGGGAGCTGAGAATCCTCGAAAAATCGACTTACGCGAAATGAAAAATGTTTGTAATATTCTTGTTCCACACGCTCCAAATTGCTCGTATATAGCATTTGCAGCGAATTTGGAGCAACTTTTGTTATAAGTATATTTCGTTATCAGGGAGCCGAGAATCGTCGAAATATCGACTTACACGAAATGAAATATTTTTGTGATATTCTTGTTTACCTTACTCCAAACTGCTCTTATATAGCTTTTGCAGCGAATTTGGAGCAACTTTTGTTCAGAGTATATTTAGTGGCCAGGGAGCCGAGAATAGTCGAAATATCGACTTACACGAAATGAAAAATTTTTGTGATATTCTTGTTCCCCACACTCCAAACTGCTCGTATATAGCATTTGCAGCGAATTTGGAGCGACTTTATTTATATGTATTTTTCGTGTCCAGGGAGCCGAGAATCGTCGAAATATCAACTTACACGAAATGAAATATTTTTGTGATATTCTTGTTCCCCTCGCTCCAAACTGCTCGTAAATAGCATTTGCAGCGAATTTGGAGCAACTTTTGTTATATGTATATTTCGTTACCAGGGAGTCGAGAATCCTCGAAATATCGACTTACACGTAATGAAACATTTTTATGATATTCTTGTTCCCCGTGCTCCAAACTGCTCGTAAATAGCATTTGAGGTGAATTTGGAGCAACTTTTGTTATATGTATATTTCGTTACCAGGGAGTCGAGAATCCTCGAAATATCGACTTACACGTAATGAAACATTTTTATGATATTCTTGTTCCCCGCGCTCCAAACTGCTCGTAAATAGCATTTGAGGTGAATTTGGAGCAACTTTTGGTATATGTATATTTCGTGACCAGGGAGATGAGAATTGTCGAAATATCGACTTACACGTAATGAAACATTTTTTGATATTCTTGTTCCCCGCGCTCCAAAATGCTCGTAAATAGCATTTGCAGCGAATTTGGAGCAACTTTTGTTATATGTATATTTCGTTATCAGGGAGCCGAGAATCGTCGAAATATCGACTTACACGAAATGAAATATTTTTGTGATATTCTTGTTTACCTTACTCCAAACTGCTCTTATATAGCTTTTGCAGCGAATTTGGAGCAACTTTTGTTCAGAGTATATTTAGTGTCCAGGGAGCCGAGAATAGTCGAAATATCGACTTACACGAAATGAAAAATTTTTTTGATATTCTTCTTCCCCACACTCCAAACTTGTCGTAAATAGCTTTTGCAGCGAATTTGGAGCAACGTTTGTTAGGATAATATATTTCGTGTCCAGGGAGCTGAGGATCCTCGAAAAATCAAATTACGCGAAATGAAAAATGTTTGTGATATTCTTGTTCCCCACGCTCCAAACTGCTCGTAAATAGCATTTGCAGCGAATTTGGAGCAACTTTTGTTATATATACTTTTCGTGACCAGGGAGCCGAGAATCGTCGAAATATCAACTTTTACGAAATGAAAAATTTTTGTGATATTCTTGTTCCCCACACTCCAAACTGCTCGTATATAGCATTTGCAGCGAATTTGGAGCAACTTTTGTTATATGTATATTTCGTTACCAGGGAGTCGAGAATCCTCGAAATATCGACTTACACGTAATGAAACATTTTTATGATATTCTTGTTCCCCGCGCTCCAAACTGCTCGTAAATAGCATTTGAGGTGAATTTGGAGCAACTTTTGGTATATGTATATTTCGTGACCAGGGAGCCGAGAATTGTCGAAATATCGACTTACACGTAATGAAACATTTTTTTGATATTCTTGTTCCCCGCGCTCCAAACTGCTCGAAAATAGCATTTGAGGCGAATTTGGAGCAACGTTTGGTATATGTATATTTCGTGACCAGGGAGCTGAGAATCATCGAAATATCGACTTACACGAAATGAAATATTTTTGTGATATTCTTGTTTACCTTACTCCAAACTGCTCTTACATAACTTTTGCAGCGAATTTGGAGCAACTTTTGTTCAGAGTATATTTAGTGTCCATCGACTTACACGAAATGAAAAATTTTTGTGATATATTTGTTCCCCACACTCCAAACTTCTCGTATATAGCTTTTGCAGCGAATTTGGAGCAACGTTTGTTAGGATAATATATTTCGTGTCCAGGGAGCTGAGGATCCTCGAAAAATCAAATTACGCGAAATGAAAAATGTTTGTGATATTCTTGTTCCCCACGCTCCAAACTGCTCGTAAATAGCATTTGCAGCGAATATGGAGCAACTATTGTTATATGTATATTTCGTGACCAGGGAGCCGAGAATCGTCGAAATATCAACTTACACGAAATGAAATATGTTTGTGATATTCTTGTTCCCCTCGCTCCAAACTGCTCGTAAATAGCATTTGCAGCGAATTTGGAGCAACTTTTGTTATATATACTTTTCGTGTCCAGGGAGCCGAGAATAGTCGAAATATCGACTTACACGAAATGAAAAATGTTTGTGATATTCTTGTTCCCCACACTCCAAACTTGTCGTAAATAGCTTTTGCAGCGAATTTGGAGCAACGTTTGTTAGGATAATGTATTTCGTGTCCAGGGAGCTGAGGATCCTCGAAAAATCAAATTACGCGAAATGAAAAATGTTTGTGATATTCTTGTTCCCCACGCTCCACACTGCTCGTAAATAGCATTTGCAGCGAATATGGAGCAACTATTGTTATATGTATATTTCGTGACCAGGGAGCCGAGAATCGTCGAAATATCAACTTACACGAAATGAAATATGTTTGTGATATTCTTGTTCCCCTCGCTCCAAACTGCTCGTAAATAGCATTTGCAGCGAATTTGGAGCAACTTTTGTTATATATACTTTTCGTGTCCAGGGAGCCGAGAATCGTCGAAATATCAACTTACACGAAATGAAATATTTTTGTGATATTCTTGTTCCCCACACTCCAAACTGCTCGTATATAGCATTTGCCGCGAATTTGGAGCGACTTTATTTATATGTATTTTTCGTGTCCAGGGAGCCGAGAATCGTCGAAATATCAACTTACACGAAATGAAATAATTTTGTGATATTCTTGTTCCCCCCGCTCCAAACTGCTCGTAAATAGCATTTGCAGCGAATTTGGAGCAACTTTTGTTATATGTATATTTCGTTACCAGGGAGTCGAGAATCCTCGAAATATCGACTTACACGTAATGAAACATTTTTATGATATTCTTGTTCCCCGCGCTCCAAACTGCTCGTAAATAGCATTTGAGGTGAATTTGGAGCAACTTTTGGTATATGTATATTTCGTTACCAGGGAGCCGAGAATCGTCGAAATATCGACTTATACGAAATGAAATATTTTTGTGATATTCTTGTTCCCCTCGCTCCAAACTGCTCGTAAATAGCATTTGCAGCGAATTTGGAGCAACTTTTGTTATATATACTTTTCGTGTCCAGGGAGCCGAGAATCGTCGAAATATCAACTTACACGAAATGAAAAATTTTTGTGATATTCTTGTTCCCCACACTCCAAACTGCTCGTATATAGCATTTGCAGCGAATTTGGAGCGACTTTATTTATATGTATTTTTCGTGTCCAGGGAGCCGAGAATCGTCGAAATATCAACTTACACGAAATGAAATATTTTTGTGATATTCTTGTTCCCCTCGCTCCAAACTGCTCGTAAATAGCATTTGCAGAGAATTTGGAGCAACTTTTGTTATATGTATATTTCGTTACCAGGGAGTCGAGAATCCTCGAAATATCGACTTACACGTAATGAAACATTTTTATGATATTCTTGTTCCCCGCGCTCCAAACTGCTCGTAAATAGCATTTGAGGTGAATTTGGAGCAACTTTTGTTATATGTATATTTCGTTACCAGGGAGTCGAGAATCCTCGAAATATCGACTTACACGTAATGAAACATTTTTATGATATTCTTGTTCCCCGCGCTCCAAACTGCTCGTATATAGCTTTTGAGGTGAATTTGGAGCAACTTTTGGTATATGTATATTTCGTGACCAGGGAGATGAGAATTGTCGAAATATCGACTTACACGTAATGAAACATTTTTTGATATTCTTGTTCCCCGCGCTCCAAAATGCTCGTAAATAGCATTTGCAGCGAATTTGGAGCAACTTTTGTTATATGTATATTTCGTTATCAGGGAGCCGAGAATCGTCGAAATATCGACTTACACGAAATGAAATATTTTTGTGATATTCTTGTTTACCTTACTCCAAACTGCTCTTATATAGCTTTTGCAGCGAATTTGGAGCAACTTTTGTTCAGAGTATATTTAGTGTCCAGGGAGCCGAGAATAGTCGAAATATCGACTTACACGAAATGAAAAATTTTTGTGATATTCTTCTTCCCCACACTCCAAACTTGTCGTAAATAGCTTTTGCAGCGAATTTGGAGCAACGTTTGTTAGGATAATATATTTCGTGTCCAGGGAGCTGAGGATCCTCGAAAAATCAAATTACGCGAAATGAAAAATGTTTGTGATATTCTTGTTCCCCACGCTCCACACTGCTCGTAAATAGCATTTGCAGCGAATATGGAGCAACTATTGTTATATGTATATTTCGTGACCAGGGAGCCGAGAATCGTCGAAATATCAACTTACACGAAATGAAATATGTTTGTGATATTCTTGTTCCCCTCGCTCCAAACTGCTCGTAAATAGCATTTGCAGCGAATTTGGAGCAACTTTTGTTATATATACTTTTCGTGTCCAGGGAGCCGAGAATCGTCGAAATATCAACTTACACGAAATGAAAAATTTTTGTGATATTCTTGTTCCCCACACTCCAAACTGCTCGTATATAGCATTTGCAGCGAATTTGGAGCAACTTTTGTTATATGTATATTTCGTTACCAGGGAGTCGAGAATCCTCGAAATATCGACTTACACGTAATGAAACATTTTTATGATATTCTTGTTCCCCGCGCTCCAAACTGCTCGTAAATAGCATTTGAGGTGAATTTGGAGCAACTTTTGGTATATGTATATTTCGTGACCAGGGAGCCGAGAATTGTCGAAATATCGACTTACACGTAATGAAACATTTTTTTGATATTCTTGTTCCCCGCGCTCCAAACTGCTCGAAAATAGCAATTGAGGCGAATTTGGAGCAACGTTTGGTATATGTATATTTCGTGACCAGGGAGCTGAGAATCATCGAAATATCGACTTACACGAAATGAAATATTTTTGTGATATTCTTGTTTACCTTACTCCAAACTGCTCTTACATAACTTTTGCAGCGAATTTGGAGCAACTTTTGTTCAGAGTATATTTAGTGTCCATGGACTTACACGAAATGAAAAATTTTTGTGATATATTTGTTCCCCACACTCCAAACTTCTCGTATATAGCTTTTGCAGCGAATTTGGAGCGTTTGTTAGGATAATATATTTCGTGTCCAGGGAGCTGAGAATCCTCGAAAAATCGACTTACGCGAAATGAAAAATGTTTGTAATATTCTTGTTCCACACGCTCCAAATTGCTCGTATATAGCATTTGCAGCGAATTTGGAGCAACTTTTGTTATAAGTATATTTCGTTATCAGGGAGCCGAGAATCGTCGAAATATCGACTTACACGAAATGAAATATTTTTGTGATATTCTTGTTTACCTTACTCCAAACTGCTCTTATATAGCTTTTGCAGCGAATTTGGAGCAACTTTTGTTCAGAGTATATTTAGTGGCCAGGGAGCCGAGAATAGTCGAAATATCGACTTACACGAAATGAAAAATTTTTGTGATATTCTTGTTCCCCACACTCCAAACTTGTCGTAAATAGCTTTTGCAGCGAATTTGGAGCAACGTTTGTTAGGATAATATATTTCGTGTCCAGGGAGCTGAGGATCCTCGAAAAATCAAATTACGCGAAATGAAAAATGTTTGTGATATTCTTGTTCCCCACGCTCCAAACTGCTCGTAAATAGCATTTGCAGCGAATATGGAGCAACTATTGTTATATGTATATTTCGTGACCAGGGAGCCGAGAATCGTCGAAATATCAACTTACACGAAATGAAATATGTTTGTGATATTCTTGTTCCCCTCGCTCCAAACTGCTCGTAAATAGCATTTGCAGCGAATTTGGAGCAACTTTTGTTATATATACTTTTCGTGTCCAGGGAGCCGAGAATAGTCGAAATATCGACTTACACGAAATGAAAAATGTTTGTGATATTCTTGTTCCCCACACTCCAAACTTGTCGTAAATAGCTTTTGCAGCGAATTTGGAGCAACGTTTGTTAGGATAATGTATTTCGTGTCCAGGGAGCTGAGGATCCTCGAAAAATCAAATTACGCGAAATGAAAAATGTTTGTGATATTCTTGTTCCCCACGCTCCACACTGCTCGTAAATAGCATTTGCAGCGAATATGGAGCAACTATTGTTATATGTATATTTCGTGACCAGGGAGCCGAGAATCGTCGAAATATCAACTTACACGAAATGAAATATGTTTGTGATATTCTTGTTCCCCTCGCTCCAAACTGCTCGTAAATAGCATTTGCAGCGAATTTGGAGCAACTTTTGTTATATATACTTTTCGTGTCCAGGGAGCCGAGAATCGTCGAAATATCAACTTACACGAAATGAAATATTTTTGTGATATTCTTGTTCCCCACACTCCAAACTGCTCGTATATAGCATTTGCCGCGAATTTGGAGCGACTTTATTTATATGTATTTTTCGTGTCCAGGGAGCCGAGAATCGTCGAAATATCAACTTACACGAAATGAAATAATTTTGTGATATTCTTGTTCCCCCCGCTCCAAACTGCTCGTAAATAGCATTTGCAGCGAATTTGGAGCAACTTTTGTTATATGTATATTTCGTTACCAGGGAGTCGAGAATCCTCGAAATATCGACTTACACGTAATGAAACATTTTTATGATATTCTTGTTCCCCGCGCTCCAAACTGCTCGTAAATAGCATTTGAGGTGAATTTGGAGCAACTTTTGGTATATGTATATTTCGTTACCAGGGAGCCGAGAATCGTCGAAATATCGACTTATACGAAATGAAATATTTTTGTGATATTCTTGTTCCCCTCGCTCCAAACTGCTCGTAAATAGCATTTGCAGCGAATTTGGAGCAACTTTTGTTATATATACTTTTCGTGTCCAGGGAGCCGAGAATCGTCGAAATATCAACTTACACGAAATGAAAAATTTTTGTGATATTCTTGTTCCCCACACTCCAAACTGCTCGTATATAGCATTTGCAGCGAATTTGGAGCGACTTTATTTATATGTATTTTTCGTGTCCAGGGAGCCGAGAATCGTCGAAATATCAACTTACACGAAATGAAATATTTTTGTGATATTCTTGTTCCCCTCGCTCCAAACTGCTCGTAAATAGCATTTGCAGAGAATTTGGAGCAACTTTTGTTATATGTATATTTCGTTACCAGGGAGTCGAGAATCCTCGAAATATCGACTTACACGTAATGAAACATTTTTATGATATTCTTGTTCCCCGCGCTCCAAACTGCTCGTAAATAGCATTTGAGGTGAATTTGGAGCAACTTTTGTTATATGTATATTTCGTTACCAGGGAGTCGAGAATCCTCGAAATATCGACTTACACGTAATGAAACATTTTTATGATATTCTTGTTCCCCGCGCTCCAAACTGCTCGTATATAGCTTTTGAGGTGAATTTGGAGCAACTTTTGGTATATGTATATTTCGTGACCAGGGAGATGAGAATTGTCGAAATATCGACTTACACGTAATGAAACATTTTTTGATATTCTTGTTCCCCGCGCTCCAAAATGCTCGTAAATAGCATTTGCAGCGAATTTGGAGCAACTTTTGTTATATGTATATTTCGTTATCAGGGAGCCGAGAATCGTCGAAATATCGACTTACACGAAATGAAATATTTTTGTGATATTCTTGTTTACCTTACTCCAAACTGCTCTTATATAGCTTTTGCAGCGAATTTGGAGCAACTTTTGTTCAGAGTATATTTAGTGTCCAGGGAGCCGAGAATAGTCGAAATATCGACTTACACGAAATGAAAAATTTTTGTGATATTCTTCTTCCCCACACTCCAAACTTGTCGTAAATAGCTTTTGCAGCGAATTTGGAGCAACGTTTGTTAGGATAATATATTTCGTGTCCAGGGAGCTGAGGATCCTCGAAAAATCAAATTACGCGAAATGAAAAATGTTTGTGATATTCTTGTTCCCCACGCTCCACACTGCTCGTAAATAGCATTTGCAGCGAATATGGAGCAACTATTGTTATATGTATATTTCGTGACCAGGGAGCCGAGAATCGTCGAAATATCAACTTACACGAAATGAAATATGTTTGTGATATTCTTGTTCCCCTCGCTCCAAACTGCTCGTAAATAGCATTTGCAGCGAATTTGGAGCAACTTTTGTTATATATACTTTTCGTGTCCAGGGAGCCGAGAATCGTCGAAATATCAACTTACACGAAATGAAAAATTTTTGTGATATTCTTGTTCCCCACACTCCAAACTGCTCGTATATAGCATTTGCAGCGAATTTGGAGCAACTTTTGTTATATGTATATTTCGTTACCAGGGAGTCGAGAATCCTCGAAATATCGACTTACACGTAATGAAACATTTTTATGATATTCTTGTTCCCCGCGCTCCAAACTGCTCGTAAATAGCATTTGAGGTGAATTTGGAGCAACTTTTGGTATATGTATATTTCGTGACCAGGGAGCCGAGAATTGTCGAAATATCGACTTACACGTAATGAAACATTTTTTTGATATTCTTGTTCCCCGCGCTCCAAACTGCTCGAAAATAGCATTTGAGGCGAATTTGGAGCAACGTTTGGTATATGTATATTTCGTGACCAGGGAGCTGAGAATCATCGAAATATCGACTTACACGAAATGAAATATTTTTGTGATATTCTTGTTTACCTTACTCCAAACTGCTCTTACATAACTTTTGCAGCGAATTTGGAGCAACTTTTGTTCAGAGTATATTTAGTGTCCATGGACTTACACGAAATGAAAAATTTTTGTGATATATTTGTTCCCCACACTCCAAACTTCTCGTATATAGCTTTTGCAGCGAATTTGGAGCGTTTGTTAGGATAATATATTTCGTGTCCAGGGAGCTGAGAATCCTCGAAAAATCGACTTACGCGAAATGAAAAATGTTTGTAATATTCTTGTTCCACACGCTCCAAATTGCTCGTATATAGCATTTGCAGCCAATTTGGAACAACTTTTGTTATAAGTATATTTCGTTATCAGGGAGCCGAGAATCGTCGAAATATCGACTTACACGAAATGAAATATTTTTGTGATATTCTTGTTTACCTTACTCCAAACTGCTCTTATATAGCTTTTGCAGCGAATTTGGAGCAACTTTTGTTCAGAGTATATTTAGTGGCCAGGGAGCCGAGAATAGTCGAAATATCGACTTACACGAAATGAAAAATTTTTGTGATATTCTTGTTCCCCACACTCCAAACTGCTCGTATATAGCATTTGCAGCGAATTTGGAGCGACTTTATTTATATGTATTTTTCGTGTCCAGGGAGCCGAGAATCGTCGAAATATCAACTTACACGAAATGAAATATTTTTGTGATATTCTTGTTCCCCTCGCTCCAAACTGCTCGTAAATAGCATTTGCAGCGAATTTGGAGCAACTTTTGTTATATGTATATTTCGTTACCAGGGAGTCGAGAATCCTCGAAATATCGACTTACACGTAATGAAACATTTTTATGATATTCTTGTTCCCCGTGCTCCAAACTGCTCGTAAATAGCATTTGAGGTGAATTTGGAGCAACTTTTGTTATATGTATATTTCGTTACCAGGGAGTCGAGAATCCTCGAAATATCGACTTACACTTAATGAAACATTTTTATGATATTCTTGTTCCCCGCGCTCCAAACTGCTCGTAAATAGCATTTGAGGTGAATTTGGAGCAACTTTTGGTATATGTATATTTCGTGACCAGGGAGATGAGAATTGTCGAAATATCGACTTACACGTAATGAAACATTTTTTGATATTCTTGTTCCCCGCGCTCCAAAATGCTCGTAAATAGCATTTGCAGCGAATTTGGAGCAACTTTTGTTATATGTATATTTCGTTATCAGGGAGCCGAGAATCGTCGAAATATCGACTTACACGAAATGAAATATTTTTGTGATATTCTTGTTTACCTTACTCCAAACTGCTCTTATATAGCTTTTGCAGCGAATTTGGAGCAACTTTTGTTCAGAGTATATTTAGTGTCCAGGGAGCCGAGAATAGTCGAAATATCGACTTACACGAAATGAAAAATTTTTTTGATATTCTTCTTCCCCACACTCCAAACTTGTCGTAAATAGCTTTTGCAGCGAATTTGGAGCAACGTTTGTTAGGATAATATATTTCGTGTCCAGGGAGCTGAGGATCCTCGAAAAATCAAATTACGCGAAATGAAAAATGTTTGTGATATTCTTGTTCCCCACGCTCCAAACTGCTCGTAAATAGCATTTGCAGCGAATTTGGAGCAACTTTTGTTATATATACTTTTCGTGACCAGGGAGCCGAGAATCGTCGAAATATCAACTTTTACGAAATGAAAAATTTTTGTGATATTCTTGTTCCCCACACTCCAAACTGCTCGTATATAGCATTTGCAGCGAATTTGGAGCAACTTTTGTTATATGTATATTTCGTTACCAGGGAGTCGAGAATCCTCGAAATATCGACTTACACGTAATGAAACATTTTTATGATATTCTTGTTCCCCGCGCTCCAAACTGCTCGTAAATAGCATTTGAGGTGAATTTGGAGCAACTTTTGGTATATGTATATTTCGTGACCAGGGAGCCGAGAATTGTCGAAATATCGACTTACACGTAATGAAACATTTTTTTGATATTCTTGTTCCCCGCGCTCCAAACTGCTCGAAAATAGCATTTGAGGCGAATTTGGAGCAACGTTTGGTATATGTATATTTCGTGACCAGGGAGCTGAGAATCATCGAAATATCGACTTACACGAAATGAAATATTTTTGTGATATTCTTGTTTACCTTACTCCAAACTGCTCTTACATAACTTTTGCAGCGAATTTGGAGCAACTTTTGTTCAGAGTATATTTAGTGTCCATCGACTTACACGAAATGAAAAATTTTTGTGATATATTTGTTCCCCACACTCCAAACTTCTCGTATATAGCTTTTGCAGCGAATTTGGAGCGTTTGTTAGGATAATATATTTCGTGTCCAGGGAGCTGAGAATCCTCGAAAAATCGACTTACGCGAAATGAAAAATGTTTGTAATATTCTTGTTCCACACGCTCCAAATTGCTCGTATATAGCATTTGCAGCGAATTTGGAGCAACTTTTGTTATATGTATATTTCGTTATCAGGGAGCCGAGAATCGTCGAAATATCGACTTACACGAAATGAAATATTTTTGTGATATTCTTGTTTACCTTACTCCAAACTGCTCTTATATAGCTTTTGCAGCGAATTTGGAGCAACTTTTGTTCAGAGTATATTTAGTGTCCAGGGAGCCGAGAATAGTCGAAATATCGACTTACACGAAATGAAAAATTTTTGTGATATTCTTGTTCCCCACACTCCAAACTTGTCGTAAATAGCTTTTGCAGCGAATTTGGAGCAACGTTTGTTAGGATAATATATTTCGTGTCCAGGGAGCTGAGGATCCTCGAAAAATCAAATTACGCGAAATGAAAAATGTTTGTGATATTCTTGTTCCCCACGCTCCTAACTGCTCGTAAATAGCATTTGCAGCGAATATGGAGCAACTATTGTTATATGTATATTTCGTGACCAGGGAGCCGAGAATCGTCGAAATATCAACTTACACGAAATGAAATATGTTTGTGATATTCTTGTTCCCCTCGCTCCAAACTGCTCGTAAATAGCATTTGCAGCGAATTTGGAGCAACTTTTGTTATATATACTTTTCGTGTCCAGGGAGCCGAGAATAGTCGAAATATCGACTTACACGAAATGAAAAATTTTTGTGATATTCTTGTTCCCCACACTCCAAACTTGTCGTAAATAGCTTTTGCAGCGAATTTGGAGCAACGTTTGTTAGGATAATGTATTTCGTGTCCAGGGAGCTGAGGATCCTCGAAAAATCAAATTACGCGAAATGAAAAATGTTTGTGATATTCTTGTTCCCCACGCTCCACACTGCTCGTAAATAGCATTTGCAGCGAATATGGAGCAACTATTGTTATATGTATATTTCGTGACCAGGGAGCCGAGAATCGTCGAAATATCAACTTACACGAAATGAAATATGTTTGTGATATTCTTGTTCCCCTCGCTCCAAACTGCTCGTAAATAGCATTTGCAGCGAATTTGGTGCAACTTTTGTTATATATACTTTTCGTGTCCAGGGAGCCGAGAATCGTCGAAATATCAACTTACACGAAATGAAAAATTTTTGTGATATTCTTGTTCCCCACACTCCAAACTGCTCGTATATAGCATTTGCAGCGAATTTGGAGCGACTTTATTTATATGTATTTTTCGTGTCCAGGGAGCCGAGAATCGTCGAAATATCAACTTACACGAAATGAAATATTTTTGTGATATTCTTGTTCCCCTCGCTCCAAACTGCTCGTAAATAGCATTTGCAGAGAATTTGGAGCAACTTTTGTTATATGTATATTTCGTTACCAGGGAGTCGAGAATCCTCGAAATATCGACTTACACGTAATGAAACATTTTTATGATATTCTTGTTCCCCGCGCTCCAAACTGCTCGTAAATAGCATTTGAGGTGAATTTGGAGCAACTTTTGTTATATGTATATTTCGTTACCAGGGAGTCGAGAATCCTCGAAATATCGACTTACACGTAATGAAACATTTTTATGATATTCTTGTTCCCCGCGCTCCAAACTGCTCGTATATAGCTTTTGAGGTGAATTTGGAGCAACTTTTGGTATATGTATATTTCGTGACCAGGGAGATGAGAATTGTCGAAATATCGACTTACACGTAATGAAACATTTTTTGATATTCTTGTTCCCCGCGCTCCAAAATGCTCGTAAATAGCATTTGCAGCGAATTTGGAGCAACTTTTGTTATATGTATATTTCGTTATCAGGGAGCCGAGAATCGTCGAAATATCGACTTACACGAAATGAAATATTTTTGTGATATTCTTGTTTACCTTACTCCAAACTGCTCTTATATAGCTTTTGCAGCGAATTTGGAGCAACTTTTGTTCAGAGTATATTTAGTGTCCAGGGAGCCGAGAATAGTCGAAATATCGACTTACACGAAATGAAAAATTTTTGTGATATTCTTCTTCCCCACACTCCAAACTTGTCGTAAATAGCTTTTGCAGCGAATTTGGAGCAACGTTTGTTAGGATAATATATTTCGTGTCCAGGGAGCTGAGGATCCTCGAAAAATCAAATTACGCGAAATGAAAAATGTTTGTGATATTCTTGTTCCCCACGCTCCACACTGCTCGTAAATAGCATTTGCAGCGAATATGGAGCAACTATTGTTATATGTATATTTCGTGACCAGGGAGCCGAGAATCGTCGAAATATATACTTACACGAAATGAAATATGTTTGTGATATTCTTGTTCCCCTCGCTCCAAACTGCTCGTAAATAGCATTTGCAGCGAATTTGGAGCAACTTTTGTTATATATACTTTTCGTGTCCAGGGAGCCGAGAATCGTCGAAATATCAACTTACACGAAATGAAAAATTTTTGTGATATTCTTGTTCCCCACACTCCAAACTGCTCGTATATAGCATTTGCAGCGAATTTGGAGCAACTTTTGTTATATGTATATTTCGTTACCAGGGAGTCGAGAATCCTCGAAATATCGACTTACACGTAATGAAACATTTTGATGATATTCTTGTTCCCCGCGCTCCAAACTGCTCGTAAATAGCATTTGAGGTGAATTTGGAGCAACTTTTGGTATATGTATATTTCGTGACCAGGGAACCGAGAATTGTCGAAATATCGACTTACACGTAATGAAACATTTTTATGATATTCTTGTTCCCCGTGCTCCAAACTGCTCGTAAATAGCATTTGAGGTGAATTTGGAGCAACTTTTGTTATATGTATATTTCGTTACCAGGGAGTCGAGAATCCTCGAAATATCGACTTACACGTAATGAAACATTTTTATGATATTCTTGTTCCCCGCGCTCCAAACTGCTCGTAAATAGCATTTGAGGTGAATTTGGAGCAACTTTTGGTATATGTATATTTCGTGACCAGGGAGATGAGAATTGTCGAAATATCGACTCACACGTAATGAAACATTTTTTGATATTCTTGTTCCCCGCGCTCCAAAATGCTCGTAAATAGCATTTGCAGCGAATTTGGAGCAACTTTTGTTATATGTATATTTCGTTATCAGGGAGCCGAGAATCGTCGAAATATCGACTTACACGAAATGAAATATTTTTGTGATATTCTTGTTTACCTTACTCCAAACTGCTCTTATATAGCTTTTGCAGCGAATTTGGAGCAACTTTTGTTCAGAGTATATTTAGTGTCCAGGGAGCCGAGAATAGTCGAAATATCGACTTACACGAAATGAAAAATTTTTTTGATATTCTTCTTCCCCACACTCCAAACTTGTCGTAAATAGCTTTTGCAGCGAATTTGGAGCAACGTTTGTTAGGATAATATATTTCGTGTCCAGGGAGCTGAGGATCCTCGAAAAATCAAATTACGCGAAATGAAAAATGTTTGTGATATTCTTGTTCCCCACGCTCCAAACTGCTCGTAAATAGCATTTGCAGCGAATTTGGAGCAACTTTTGTTATATATACTTTTCGTGTCCAGGGAGCCGAGAATCGTCGAAATATCAACTTTTACGAAATGAAAAATTTTTGTGATATTCTTGTTCCCCACACTCCAAACTGCTCGTATATAGCATTTGCAGCGAATTTGGAGCAACTTTTGTTATATGTATATTTCGTTACCAGGGAGTCGAGAATCCTCGAAATATCGACTTACACGTAATGAAACATTTTTATGATATTCTTGTTCCCCGCGCTCCAAACTGCTCGTAAATAGCATTTGAGGTGAATTTGGAGCAACTTTTGGTATATGTATATTTCGTGACCAGGGAGCCGAGAATTGTCGAAATATCGACTTACACGTAATGAAACATTTTTTTGATATTCTTGTTCCCCGCGCTCCAAACTGCTCGAAAATAGCATTTGAGGCGAATTTGGAGCAACGTTTGGTATATGTATATTTCGTGACCAGGGAGCTGAGAATCATCGAAATATCGACTTACACGAAATGAAATATTTTTGTGATATTCTTGTTTACCTTACTCCAAACTGCTCTTACATAACTTTTGCAGCGAATTTGGAGCAACTTTTGTTCAGAGTATATTTAGTGTCCATCGACTTACACGAAATGAAAAATTTTTGTGATATATTTGTTCCCCACACTCCAAACTTCTCGTATATAGCTTTTGCAGCGAATTTGGAGCGTTTGTTAGGATAATATATTTCGTGTCCAGGGAGCTGAGAATCCTCGAAAAATCGACTTACGCGAAATGAAAAATGTTTGTAATATTCTTGTTCCACACGCTCCAAATTGCTCGTATATAGCATTTGCAGCGAATTTGGAGCAACTTTTGTTATAAGTATATTTCGTTATCAGGGAGCCGAGAATCGTCGAAATATCGACTTACACGAAATGAAATATTTTTGTGATATTCTTGTTTACCTTACTCCAAACTGCTCTTATATAGCTTTTGCAGCGAATTTGGAGCAACTTTTGTTCAGAGTATATTTAGTGGCCAGGGAGCCGAGAATAGTCGAAATATCGACTTACACGAAATGAAAAATTTTTGTGATATTCTTGTTCCCCACACTCCAAACTTGTCGTAAATAGCTTTTGCAGCGAATTTGGAGCAACGTTTGTTAGGATAATATATTTCGTGTCCAGGGAGCTGAGGATCCTCGAAAAATCAAATTACGCGAAATGAAAAATGTTTGTGATATTCTTGTTCCCCACGCTCCAAACTGCTCGTAAATAGCATTTGCAGCGAATATGGAGCAACTATTGTTATATGTATATTTCGTGACCAGGGAGCCGAGAATCGTCGAAATATCAACTTACACGAAATGAAATATGTTTGTGATATTCTTGTTCCCCTCGCTCCAAACTGCTCGTAAATAGCATTTACAGCGAATTTGGAGCAACTTTTGTTATATATACTTTTCGTGTCCAGGGAGCCGAGAATAGTCGAAATATCGACTTACACGAAATGAAAAATGTTTGTGATATTCTTGTTCCCCACACTCCAAACTTGTCGTAAATAGCTTTTGCAGCGAATTTGGAGCAACGTTTGTTAGGATAATGTATTTCGTGTCCAGGGAGCTGAGGATCCTCGAAAAATCAAATTACGCGAAATGAAAAATGTTTGTGATATTCTTGTTCCCCACGCTCCACACTGCTCGTAAATAGCATTTGCAGCGAATATGGAGCAACTATTGTTATATGTATATTTCGTGACCAGGGAGCCGAGAATCGTCGAAATATCAACTTACACGAAATGAAATATGTTTGTGATATTCTTGTTCCCCTCGCTCCAAACTGCTCGTAAATAGCATTTGCAGCGAATTTGGAGCAACTTTTGTTATATATACTTTTCGTGTCCAGGGAGCCGAGAATCGTCGAAATATCAACTTACACGAAATGAAATATTTTTGTGATATTCTTGTTCCCCACACTCCAAACTGCTCGTATATAGCATTTGCAGCGAATTTGGAGCGACTTTATTTATATGTATTTTTCGTGTCCAGGGAGCCGAGAATCGTCGAAATATCAACTTACACGAAATGAAATAATTTTGTGATATTCTTGTTCCCCCCGCTCCAAACTGCTCGTAAATAGCATTTGCAGCGAATTTCGAGCAACTTTTGTTATATGTATATTTCGTTACCAGGGAGTCGAGAATCCTCGAAATATCGACTTACACGTAATGAAACATTTTTATGATATTCTTGTTCCCCGCGCTCCAAACTGCTCGTAAATAGCATTTGAGGTGAATTTGGAGCAACTTTTGGTATATGTATATTTCGTTACCAGGGAGCCGAGAATCGTCGAAATATCGACTTATACGAAATGAAATATTTTTGTGATATTCTTGTTCCCCACGCTCCAAACTGCTCGTAAATAGCATTTGCAGCGAATTTGGAGCAACTTTTGTTATATGTATATTTCGTTATCAGGGAGCCGAGAATCGTCGAAATATCGACTTACACGAAATGAAATATTTTTGTGATATTCTTGTTTACCTTACTCCAAACTGCTCTTATATAGCTTTTGCAGCGAATTTGGAGCAAATTTTGTTCAGAGTATATTTAGTGTCCAGGGAGCCGAGAATAGTCGAAATATCGACTTACACGAAATGAAAAATTTTTGTGATATTCTTGTTCCCCACACTCCAAACTGCTCGTATATAGCATTTGCAGCGAATTTGGAGCGACTTTATTTATATGTATTTTTCGTGTCCAGGGAGCCGAGAATCGTCGAAATATCAACTTACACGAAATGAAATATTTTTGTGATATTCTTGTTCCCCTCGCTCCAAACTGCTCGTAAATAGCATTTGCAGCGAATTTGGAGCAACTTTTGTTATATGTATATTTCGTTACCAGGGAGTCGAGAATCGTCGAAATATCGACTTACACGTAATGAAACATTTTTATGATATTCTTGTTCCCCGCGCTCCAAACTGCTCGTAAATAGCATTTGAGGCGAATTTGGATCAACTTTTGGTATATGTATATTTCGTGACCAGGGAGCTGAGAATCGTCGAAATATCGATTTACACGAAATGAAATATTTTTGTGATATTCCTGTTTACCTTACTCCAAACTGCTTTTATATAGCTTTTGCAGCGAATTTGGAGCAACTTTTGTTCAGAGTATATTTAGTGTCCAGGGAGCCGAGAATCGTGGAAATATCGACTTACACGAAATGAAAAATTTTTGTGATATTCTTGTTCCCCACACTCCAAACTTCTCGTATATAGCTTTTGCAGCGCACTTGGAGCGTTTGTTAGGATAATATATTTCGAGTCCAGGGAGCTGAGAATCCTCGAAAAATCGATTTACGCGAAATGAAAAATGTTTGTAATATTCTTGTTCCCCACGCTCCAAACTGCTCGTATATAGCATTTGAAGCGAATTTGGAGCAACTCTTGATATATGTATTTTTCGTGTCCAGGGAGCCGAGAATCGTCGAAATATCGACTTACACGAAATGTAAAGTTTTTGTGATATTCTTGTTCCCCACACTCCAAACTTGTCGTATATAGCTTTTGCAGCGAATTTGGAGCAACGTTTCTTAGGATAATATATTTCGTGTCCAGGGAGCTGAGGATCCTCGAAAAATCAAATTACGCGAAATGAAAAATGTTTGTGATATTCTTGTTCCCCACGCTCCAAACTGCTCGTAAATAGCATTTGCAGCGAATATGGAGCAACTATTGTTATATGTATATTTCGTTACCAGGGAGTCGAGAATCGTCGAAATATCGACTTACACGTAATGAAACATTTTTATGATATTATTGTTCCCCACACTCCAAACTGCTCGTATATAGCATTTGCAGCGAATTTGGAGCGACTTTATTTATATGTATTTTTCGTGTCCAGGGAGCCGAGAATCGTCGAAATATCAACTTACACGAGATGAAATATTTTTGTGATATTCTTGTTCCCCTCGCTCCAAACTGCTCGTAAATAGCATTTGCAGCGAATTTGGAGCAACTTTTGTTATATGTATATTTCGTTACCAGGGAGTCGAGAATCGTCGAAATATCGACTTACACGTAATGAAACATTTTTATGATATTCTTGTTACCCGCGCTCCAAACTGCTCGAAAATGGCATTTGAGGCGAATTTGGAGCAACGTTTGGTATATGTATATTTCGTAAGCAGGGAGCTGAGAATCGTCGAAATATCGATTTACACGAAACGAAATATTTTTGTGATATTCCTGTTTACCTTACTCCAAACTGCTCTTATATAGCTTTTGCAGCGAATTTGGAGCAACTTTTGTTCAGAGTATATTTAGTGTCCAGGGAGCCGAGAATCGTGGAAATATCGACTTACACGAAATGAAAAATTTTTGTGATATTCTTGTTCCCCACACTCCAAACTTCTCGTATATAGCTTTTGCAGCGAACTTGGAGCGTTTGTTAGGATAATATATTTCGAGTCCAGGGAGCTGAGAATCCTCGAAAAATCGACTTACGCGAAATGAAAGATGTTTGTAATATTCTTGTTCCCCACGCTCCAAACTGCTCGTATATAGCATTTGAAGCGAATTTGGAGCAACTCTTGATATATTTATTTTTCGTGTCCAGGGAGCCGAGAATCGTCGAAATATCGACTTACACGAAATGAAAATTTTTTGTGATATTCTTGTTCCCCACACTCCAAACTTGTCGTATATAGCTTTTGCAGCGAATTTGGAGCAACGTTTGTTAGGATAATATATTTCGTGTCCAGGGAGATGAGGATCCTCGAAAAATCAAATTACGCGAAATGAAAAATGTTTGTGATATTCTTGTTCCCCACGCTCCAAACTGCTCGTAAATAGCATTTGCAGCGAATATGGAGCAACTATTGTTATATGTATATTTCGTTACCAGGGAGTCGAGAATCGTCGAAATATCGACTTACACGTAATGAAACATTTTTATGATATTCTTGTTACCCGCGCTCCAAACTGCTCGAAAATGGCATTTGAGGCGAATTTGGAGCAACGTTTGGTATATGTATATTTCGTGACCTGGGAGCTGAGAATCGTCGAAATATCGACTTACACGAAATGAAATATTTTTGTGATATTCTTGTTTACCTTACTCCAAACTGCTCTTATATAGCTTTTGCAGCGAATTTGGAGCAACTTTTGTTCAGAGTATATTTAGTGTCCAGGGAGCCGAGAATCGTGGAAATATCGACTTACACGAAATGAAAAATGTTTGTAATATTCTTGTTCCCCACGCTCCAAACTGCTCGTATATAGCATTTGCAGCGAATTTGGAGCAACTTTTGTTATATGTATTTTTCGTGTCCAGGGAGCCGAGAATCGTGGAAATATCAACTTACACGAAATGAAATATTTTTGTGATATTGTTATTCCCCACGCTCCATACTGCTCGTAAATTGCATTTGCAGCGAATTTGGAGCAACTTTTGTTATATGTATATTTCGTTATCAGGGAGCCGAAAATCGTCTAAATATCGACTTACACGAAATGAAATATTTTTGTGATATTCTTCTTTACCACACTCCAAACTTCCCGTATATAGCTTTTGCAGCGAATTTGGAGCGTTAGTTAGGATAATATATTTCGTGTCCAGGGAGCTGAGAATCCTCGAAAAATCGACTTAAGCGAAATGAAAAATGTTTGTAATATTCTTGTTCCCCACGCTCCAAACTGCTCGTATATAGCATTTGCACCGAATTTGGAGCAACTTTTGTTATATATACTTTTCGTGTCCAGGGAGCCGAGAATCGTCGAAATATCAACTTACACGAAATGAAATATTTTTGTGATATTCTTGTTCCCCTCGCTCCAAACTGCTCGTAAATAGCATTTGCAGCGAATTTGGAGCAACTTTTGTTATATGTATATTTCGTTACCAGGGAGTCGAGAATCCTCGAAATATCGACTTACACGTAATGAAACATTTTTATGATATTCTTGTTCCCCGCGCTCCAAACTGCTCGTAAATAGCATTTGTGGTGAATTTGGAGCAACTTTTGGTATATGTATATTTCGTGACCAGGGAGCCGAGAATTGTCGAAATATCGACTTACACGTAATGAAACATTTTTTTGATATTCTTGTTCCCCGCGCTCCAAACTGCTCGAAAATAGCATTTGAGGCGAATTTGGAGCAACGTTTGGTATATGTATATTACGAGACCAGGGAGCTGAGAATCATCGAAATATCGACTTACACGAAATGAAATATTTTTGTGATATTCTTGTTTAACTTTCTCCAAACTGCTCTTACATTGCTTTTGCAGCGAATTTGGAGCAACTTTTGTTCAGAGTATATTTAGTGTCCAGGGAGCCGAGAATAGTGGAAATATCGACTTACACGAAATGAAAAATTTTTGTGATATATTTGTTCCCCACACTCCAAACTTCTCGTATATAGCTTTTGCAGCGAATTTGGAGCGTTTGTTAGCATAATATATTTCGTGTCCAGGGAGCTGAGAATCCTCGAAAAATCGACTTACGGGAAATGAAAAATGTTTGTAATATTCTTGTTCCCCACGCTCCAAATTGCTCGTATATAGCATTTGCAGCGAATTTGGAGCAACTTTTGTTATATGTATTTTTCGTGTCCAGGGAGCCGAGAATCGTCGAAATATCAACTTACACGAAATGAAATATTTTTGTGATATTCTTGTTCCCCACGCTCCAAACTGCTCGTAAATAGCATTTGCAGCAAATTTGGAGCAACTTTTGTTATATGTATATTTCGTTATCAGGGAGCCGAGAATCGTCAAAATATCGACTTACACGAAATGAAATATTTTTGTGATATTCTTGTTTACCTTACTCCAAACTGCTCTTATATAGCTTTTGCAGCGAATTTGGAGCATCTTTTGTTCCGAGTATATTTAGTGTCCAGGGAGCCGAGAATAGTCGAAATATCGACTTACACGAAATGAAAAATTTTTGTGATATTCTTGTTCCCCACACTCCAAACTTGTAAATAGCTTTTGCAGCGAATTTGGAGCAACGTTTGTTAGGATAATATATTTCGTGTCCAGGGAGCTGAGGATCCTCGAAAAATCAAATTACGCGAAATGAAAAATGTTTGTGATATTCTTGTTCCCCACGCTCCAAACTGCTCGTAAATAGCATTTGCAGCGAATATGGAGCAACTATTGTTATATGTATATTTCGTTACCAGGGAGTCGAGAATCGTCGAAATATCGACTTACACGAAATGAAATATTTTTGTGATATTCTTGTTTACCTTACTCCAAACTGCTCTTATATAGCTTTTGCAGCGAATTTGGAGCAACTTTTGTTCAGAGTATATTTAGTGTCCAGGGAGCCGAGAATCGTGGAAATATCGACTTACACGAAATGAAAAATATTTGTAATATTCTTGTTCCCCACGCTCCAAACTGCTGGTATATAGCATTTGCAGCGAATTTGGAGCAACTTTTGTTATATGTATTTTTCGTGTCCAGGGAGCCGAGAATCGTCGAAATATCAACTTACACGAAATGAAATATTTTTGTAATATTCTTATTCCCCACGCTCCAAACTGCTCGTAAATTGCATTTGCAGCGAATTTGGAGCAACTTTTGTTATATGTATATTTCGTTATCAGGGAGCCGAAAATCGTCGAAATATCGACTTACACGAAATGAAACATTTTTGTGATATTCTTGTTTACCACACTCCAAACTTCCCGTATATAGCTTTTGCAGCGAATTTGGAGCGTTTGTTAGGATAATATATTTCGTGTCCAGGGAGCTGAGAATCCTCGAAAAATCGACTTACGCGAAATGAAAAATGTTTGTAATATTCTTGTTCCCCACGCTCCAAATTGCTCGTATATAGCATTTGCACCGAATTTGGAGCAACTTTTGTTATATATGCTTTTCGTGTCCAGGGAGCCGAGAATCGTCGAAATATCAACTTACACGAAATGAAAAATTTTTGTGATATTCTTGTTCCCCACACTCCAAACTGCTCGTATATAGCATTTGCAGCGAATTTGGAGCGACTTTATTTATATGTATTTTTCGTGTCCAGGGAGCCGAGAATCGTCGAAATATCAACTTACACGAAATGAAATATTTTTGTGATATTCTTGTTCCCCACGCTCCAAACTGCTCGTAAATAGCATTTGCAGCAAATTTGGAGCAACTTCGGTTATATGTATATTTCGTTACCAGGGAGTCGAGAATCCTCGAAATATCGACTTACACGAAATGAAACATTTTGATGATATTCTTGTTCCCCACACTCCAAACTGCTCGTATATAGCTTTTGCAGCGAATTTGGAGCAACTATTTTTCAGAGTATATTTAGTGTTCAGGGAGCCGAGAATCTTCGAAATATCGACTTACACGAAATGAAAAATGTTTGTGATATTCTTGTTCCCCACACTCCAAACTTGTCGTATATAGCTTTTTCAGCGAATTTGGAGCAGCTTTTGTTAGGATAATATATTTCGTGTCCAGGGAGCTGAGAATCTTCGAAAAATCAAATTACGCGTAATGAAAATTTTTTGTGATATTCTTGTTCCTCACGCTCCAAACTGCGCGTAAATAGCATTTGCAGCGAATTTGGAGCAACTTTTCGTTATATGTATATTTCGTGACCAGGGAGCCGAGAATCGTCGAAATATCAACTTACACGAAATGAAATATCTTTGTGATATTCTTGTTCCCCACGCTCCAAGCTGCTCGTAAATAGCATTTGCAGCGAATTTGGAGCGTTTGTTAGGATAATATATTTCGAGTCCAGGGAGCTGAGAATCCTCGAAAAATCGACTTACGCGAAATGAAAAATGTTTGTAATATTCTTGTTCCCCACGCTCCAAACTGCTCGTATATAGCTTTTGCAGCGAATTTGGTGCGTTTGTTAGAATAATATATTTCGTGTCCAGGGAGCTGAGAATCCTCGAAAAATCGACTTACGCGAAATGAAAAATGTTTGTAATATTCTTGTTCCCCACGCTCCAAACTGCTCGTATATAGCATTTGCAGCGAATTTGGAGCAACTTTTGTTATATGTATTTTTCGTGTCCAGGGAGCCGAGAATCGTCGAAATATCAACTTACACGAAATGAAATATTTTTGTGATATTCTTGTTCCCCACGCTCCAAACTGCTCGTAAATAGCATTTGCAGCGAATTTGGAGCAACTTTTGTTATATGTATATTTCGTTATCAGGGAGCCGAGAATCGTCGAAATATCGACTTACACGAAATGAAATATTTTTGTGATATTCTTGTTTACCTTACTCCAAACTGCTCTTATATAGCTTTTGCAGCGAATTTGGAGCAACTTTTGTATCGAGTATATTTAGTGTCCAGGGAGCCGAGAATAGTCGAAATATCGACTTACACGAAATGAAAAATTTTTTTATATTCTTGTTCCCCACACTCCAAACTTGTCGTAAATAGCTTTTGCAGCGAATTTGGAGCAACGTTTGTTAGGATAATATATTTCGTGTCCAGGGAGCTGAGGATCCTCGAAAAATCAAATTACGCAAAATGAAAAATGTTTGGGATATTCTTGTTCCCCACGCTCCAAACTGCTCGTAAATAGCATTTGCAGCGAATATGGAGCAAATATTGTTATATAGCGTGACCAGGGAGCCGAGAATCGTCGAAATATCAACTTACACGTAATGAAACATTTTGATGATATTCTTGTTCCCCACAATCCAAATTGCTCGTATATAGCTTTTTCAGCGAATTTGGAGCAGCGTTTGTTAGGATAATATATTTCGAGTCCAGGGAGCTGAGAATCTTCGAAAAATCAAATTACGCGTAATGAAAATTTTTTGTGATATTCTTGTTCCTCACGCTCCAAACTGCGCGTAAATAGCATTTGCAGCGAATTTGGAGCAACTTTTCGTTATATGTAAATTTCGTGACCAGGGAGCCGAGAATCGTCGAAATATCAACTTACACGAAATGAAATATCTTTGTGATATTCTTGTTCCCCACGCTCCAAGCTGCTCGTAAATAGCATTTGCAGCGAATTTGGAGCGTTTGTTAGGATAATATATTTCGAGTCCAGGGAGCTGAGAATCCTCGAAAAATCGACTTACGCGAAATGAAAAATGTTTGTAATATTCTTGTTCCCCACGCTCCAAACTGCTCGTATATAGCTTTTGCAGCGAATTTGGTGCGTTTGTTAGAATAATATATTTCGTGTCCAGGGAGCTGAGAATCCTCGAAAAATCGACTTACGCGAAATGAAAAATGTTTGTAATATTCTTGTTCCCCACGCTCCAAACTGCTCGTATATAGCTTTTGCAGCGAATTTGGTGCGTTTGTTAGAATAATATATTTCGTGTCCAGGGAGCTGAGAATCCTCGAAAAATCGACTTACGCGAAATGAAAAATGTTTGTAATATTCTTGTTCCCCACGCTCCAAACTGCTCGTATATAGCATTTGCAGCGAATTTGGAGCAACTTTTGTTATATGTATTTTTCGTGTCCAGGGAGCCGAGAATCGTCGAAATATCAACTTACACGAAAAGAAATATTTTTGTGATATTCTTGTTCCCCACGCTCCAAACTGCTCGTAAATAGCATTTGCAGCGAATTTGGAGCAACTTTTGTTATATGTATATTTCGTTATCAGGGAGCCGAGAATCGTCGAAATATCGACTTACACGAAATGAAATATTTTTGTGATATTCTTGTTTACCTTACTCCAAACTGCTCTTATATAGCTTTTGCAGCGAATTTGGAGCAACTTTTGTTCCGAGTATATTTAGTGTCCAGGGAGCCGAGAATAGTCGAAATATCGACTTACACGAAATGAAAAATTTTTGTGATATTCTTGTTCCCCACACTCCAAACTTCTCGTATATAGCTTTTGCAGCGAACTTGGAGCGTTTGTTAGGATAATATATTTCGAGTCCAGGGAGCTGAGAATCCTCGAAAAATCGACTTACGCGAAATCAAAAATGTTTGTAATATTCTAGTTCCCCACGCTCCAAACTGCTCGTATATAGCTTTTGCAGCGAATTTGATGCGTTTGTTAGAATAATATATTTCGTGTCCAGGGAGCTGAGAATCCTCGAAAAATCGACTTACGCGAAATGAAAAATGTTTGTAATATTCTTGTTCCCCACGCTCCAAACTGCTCGTATATAGCATTTGCAGCGAATTTGGAGCAACTTTTGTTATATGTATTTTTCGTGTCCAGGGAGCCGAGAATCGTCGAAATATCAACTTACACGAAATGAAATATTTTTGTGATATTCTTGTTCCCCACGCTCCAAACTGCTCGTAAATAGCATTTGCAGCGAATTTGGAGCAACTTTTGTTATATGTATATTTCGTTATCAGGGAGCCGAGAATCGTCGAAATATCGACTTACACGAAATGAAATATTTTTGTGATATTCTTGTTTACCTTACTCCAAACTGCTCTTATATAGCTTTTGCAGCGAATTTGGAGCAACTTTTGTTCAGAGTATATTTAGTGTCCAGGGAGCCGAGAATAGTCGAAATATCGACTTACACGAAATGAAAAATTTTTGTGATATTCTTGTTCCCCACACTCCAAACTTCTCGTATATAGCTTTTGCAGCGAATTTGGAGCGTTTGTTAGGATAATATATTTCGTGTCCAGGGAGCTGAGAATCCTCGAAAAATCGACTTAAGCGAAATGAAAAATGTTTGTAATATTCTTGTTCCCCACGCTCCAAATTGCTCGTATATAGCATTTGCAGCGAATTTGGAGCAACTTTTGTTATATGTATTTTTCGTGTCCAGGGAGCCGAGAATTGTCGAAATATCGACTTACACGTAATGAAACATTTTTTTGATATTCTTGTTCCCCGCGCTCCAAACTGCTCGAAAATAGCATTTGAGGCGAATTTGGAGCAACGTTTGTTCAGAGTATATTTAGTGTCCAGGGAGCCGAGAATCGTGGAAATATCGACTTACACGAAATGAAAAATTTTTGTGATATATTTGTTCCCCATACTCCAAACTTCTCGTATATAGGTTTTGCAGCGAATTTGGAGCGTTTGTTAGGATAATATATTTCGTGTCCAGGGAGCTGAGAATCCTCGAAAAATCGACTTAAGCGAAATGAAAAATGTTTGTAATATTCTTGTTCCACACGCTCCAAATTGCTCGTATATAGCATTTGCAGCGAATTTGGAGTAACTTTTGTTATATGTATTTTTCGTGTCCAGGGAGCCGAGAATCGTCGAAATATCAACTTACACGAAATGAAATATTTTTGTGATATTCTTGTTCCCCACGCTCCAAACTGCTCGAAAATAGCATTTGAGGCGAATTTGGAGCAACGTTTGGTATATGTATATTTCGTGACCAGGGAGCTGAGAATCGTCGAAATATCGACTTACACGAAATGAAATATTTTTGTGATATTCCTGTTTACCTTACTCCAAACTGCTCTAATATAGCTTTAGCAGCGAATTTGGAGCAACTTTTGTTCAGAGTATATTTAGTGTCCAGGGAGCCGAGAATCGTGGAAATATCAACTTACACGAAATGAAAAATTTTTGTGATATTCTTGTTCACCACACTCCAAACTGCTCGTATATAGCATTTGCAGCGAATTTGGAGCGACTTTATTTATATGTATTTTTCGTGTCCAGGGAGCCGAGAATCGTCGAAATATCGACTTACACGTAATGAAACATTTTTATGATATTCTTGTTCCCCGCGCTCCAAACTGCTCGTAAATAGCATTTGAGGTGAATTTGGAGCAACTTTTGGTATATGTATATTTCGTGACCAGGGAGCCTTGAATTGTCGAAATATCGACTTACATTTAATGAAACATTTTTTTGATATTCTTGTTCCCCGCGCTCCAAACTGCTCGAAAATAGCATTTGAGGCGAATTTGGAGCAACGTTTGGTATATGTATATTTCGTGACCAGGGAGCTGAGAATCATTGAAATATCGACTTACACGAAATGAAATATTTTTGTGATATTCTGGTTTACCTTACTCCAAACTGCTCTTACATAGCTTTTGCAGCGAATTTGGAGCAACTTTTGTTCAGAGTATATTTAGTGTCCAGGGAGCCGAGAATCGTGGAAATATCGACTTACACGAAATGAAAAATTTTTGTGATATATTTGTTCCCCACACTCCAAGCTTCTCGTATATAGCTTTTGCAGCGAATTTGGAGCGTTTGTTAGGATAATATATTTCGTGTCCAGGGAGCTGAGAATCCTCGAAAAATCGACTTAAACGAAATGAAAAATGTTTGTAATATTCTTGTTCCCCACGCTCCAAATTGCTCGTATATAGCATTTGCAGCGAATTTGGAGCAACTTTTGTTATATGTATTTTTCGTGTCCAGGGAGCCGAGAATCGTCGAAATATCAACTTACACGAAATGAAATATTTTTGTGATATTCTTGTTTACCTTACTCCAAACTGCTCTTATATAGCTTTTGCAGCGAATTTGGAGCAACTTTTGTTCAGAGTATATTTAGTGTCCAGGGAGCCGAGAATAGTCGAAATATCGACTTACACGAAATAAAAAATTTTTGTGATAATCTTGTTCCCCACACTCAAAACTGCTCGTATATAGTATTTGCAGCGAATTTGGAGCAACTTTTGTTATATGTATATTTCGTTACCTGGGAGTCGAGAATCGTCGAAATATCGACTTACACGTAATGAAACATTTTTATGATATTCTTGTTCCCCGCGCTCCAAACTGCTCGTAAATAGCATTTGAGGCGAATTTGGAGCAACTTTTGGTATATGTATATTTCGTGACCAGGGAGCTGAGAATCGTCGAAATATCGATTTACACGAAATGAAATATTTTTGTGATATTCCTGTTTACCTTACTCCAAACTGCTTTTATATAGCTTTTGCAGCGAATTTGGAGCAACTTTTGTTCAGAGTATATTTAGTGTCCAGGGAGCCGAGAATCGTGGAAATATCGACTTACACGAAATGAAAAATTTTTGTGATATTCTTGTTCCCCACACTCCAAACTTCTCGTATATAGCTTTTGCAGCGCACTTGGAGCGTTTGTTAGGATAATATATTTCGTGTCCAGGGAGCTGAGAATCCTCGAAAAATCGACTTACGCGAAATGAAAAATGTTTGTAATATTCTTGTTCCCCACGCTCCAAACTGCTCGTATATAGCATTTGCACCGAATTTGGAGCAACTTTTGTTATATATACTTTTCGTGTCCAGGGAGCCGAGAATCGTCGAAATATCAACTTACACGAAATGAAAAATTTTTGTGATATTCTTGTTCCCCACACTCCAAACTGCTCGTATATAGCATTTGCAGCGAATTTGGAGCGACTTTATTTATATGTATTTTTCGTGTCCAGGGAGCCGAGAATCGTCGAAATATCGACTTACACGTAATGAAACATTTTTATGATATTCTTGTTCCCCGCGCTCCAAACTGCTCGTAATTAGCATTTGAGGTGAATTTGGAGCAACTTTTGGTATATGTATATTTCGTGACCAGGGAGCTGAGAATCGTCGAAGTATCGACTTACACGAAATGAAATATTTTTGTGATATTCTTGTTTACCTTACTCCAAACTGCTCTTATATAGCTTTTGCAGCGAATTTGGAGCAACTTTTGTTCAGAGTATATTTAGTGTCCAGGGAGCCGAGAATCGTGGAAATATCGACTTACACGAAATGAAAAATGTTTGTAATATTCTTGTTCCCCACGCTTCAAACTGCTCGTATATAGCATTTGCAGCGAATTTGGAGCAACTTTTGTTATATGTATTTTTCGTGTCCAGGGAGCCGAGAATCGTCGAAATATCAACTTACACGAAATGAAATATTTTTGTGATATTCTTGTTCCCCACGCACCAAACTGCTCGTAAATAGCATTTGCAGCGAATTTGGAGCAACTTTTGTTATATGTATATTTCGTTATCAGGGAGCCGAGAATCGTCGAAATATCGACTTACACGAAATGAAATATTTTTGTGATATTCTTGTTTACCTTACTCCAAACTGCTCTTATATAGCTTTTGCAGCGAATTTGGAGCAACTTTTGTTCCGAGTATATTTAGTGTCCAGGGAGCCGAGAATAGTCGAAATATCGACTTACACGAAAAAAAAAATTTTTGTCATATTCTTGTTCCCCACACTCCAAACTTGTCGTCAATAGCTTTTGCAGCGAATTTGGAGCAACGTTTGTTAGGATAATATATTTCGTGTCCAGGGAGCTGAGGATCCTCGAAAAATCAAATTACGCGAAATGAAAAATGTTTGTCATATTCTTGTTCCCCACGCTCCAAACTGCTCGTAAATAGCATTTGCAGCGAATATGGAGCAACTATTGTTATAAGTATATTTCGTGACCAGGGAGCCGAGAATCGTCGAAATATCAACTTACACGAAATGATATATGTTTGTGATATTCTTGTTCCCCACGCTCCAAACTGCTCGTAAATAGCATTTGCAGCAAATTTGGAGCAACTTTGGTTATATGTATATTTCGTGACCACGGAGTCGAGAATCCTCGAAATATCGACTTACACGTAATGAAACATTTTTATGATATTCTTGTTCCCCGCGCTCCAAACTGCTCGTAAATAGCATTTGAGGTGAATTTGGAGCAACTTTTGGTATATGTATATTTCGTGACCAGGGAGCCGAGAATTGTCGAAATATCGACTTACACGTAATGAAACATTTTTTTGATATTCTTGTTCCCCGCGCTCCAAACTGCTCGAAAATAGCATTTGAGGCGAATTTGGAGCAACGTTTGTTCAGAGTATATTTAGTGTCCAGGGAGCCGAGAATCGTGGAAATATCGACTTACACGAAATGAAAAATTTTTGTGATATATTTGTTCCCCATACTCCAAACTTCTCGTATATAGGTTTTGCAGCGAATTTGGAGCGTTTGTTAGGATAATATATTTCGTGTCCAGGGAGCTGAGAATCCTCGAAAAATCGACTTAAGCGAAATGAAAAATGTTTGTAATATTCTTGTTCCACACGCTCCAAATTGCTCGTATATAGCATTTGCAGCGAATTTGGAGTAACTTTTGTTATATGTATTTTTCGTGTCCAGGGAGCCGAGAATCGTCGAAATATCAACTTACACGAAATGAAATATTTTTGTGATATTCTTGTTCCCCACGCTCCAAACTGCTCGAAAATAGCATTTGAGGCGAATTTGGAGCAACGTTTGGTATATGTATATTTCGTGACCAGGGAGCTGAGAATCGTCGAAATATCGACTTACACGAAATGAAATATTTTTGTGATATTCCTGTTTACCTTACTCCAAACTGCTCTAATATAGCTTTAGCAGCGAATTTGGAGCAACTTT
The DNA here is from genome assembly GCA_030762935.1 of Hymenopus coronatus. Taxonomy (NCBI): domain Eukaryota; kingdom Metazoa; phylum Arthropoda; class Insecta; order Mantodea; family Hymenopodidae; genus Hymenopus; species Hymenopus coronatus. The sequence continues at coordinate 164,311,294 of CM060892.1, forward strand.
TGTTCAGAGTATATTTAGTGTCCAGGGAGCCGAGAATCGTGGAAATATCAACTTACACGAAATGAAAAATTTTTGTGATATTCTTGTTCCCCACACTCCAACCTGCTCGTATATAGCATTTGCAGCGAATTTGGAGCGACTTTATTTATATGTATTTTTCGTGTCCAGGGAGCCGAGAATCGTCGAAATATCGACTTACACGTAATGAAACATTTTTATGATATTCTTGTTCCCCGCGCTCCAAACTGCTCGTAAATAGCATTTGAGGTGAATTTGGAGCAACTTTTGGTATATGTATATTTCGTGACCAGGGAGCCTTGAATTGTCGAAATATCGACTTACATTTAATGAAACATTTTTTTGATATTCTTGTTCCCCGCGCTCCAAACTGCTCGAAAATAGCATTTGAGGCGAATTTGGAGCAACGTTTGGTATATGTATATTTCGTGACCAGGGAGCTGAGAATCATTGAAATATCGACTTACACGAAATGAAATATTTTTGTGATATTCTGGTTTACCTTACTCCAAACTGCTCTTACATAGCTTTTGCAGCGAATTTGGAGCAACTTTTGTTCAGAGTATATTTAGTGTCCAGGGAGCCGAGAATCGTGGAAATATCGACTTACACGAAATGAAAAATTTTTGTGATATATTTGTTCCCCACACTCCAAGCTACTCGTATATAGCTTTTGCAGCGAATTTGGAGCGTTTGTTAGGATAATATATTTCGTGTCCAGGGAGCTGAGAATCCTCGAAAAATCGACTTAAGCGAAATGAAAAATGTTTGTAATATTCTTGTTCCCCACGCTCCAAATTGCTCGTATATAGCATTTGCAGCGAATTTGGAGCAACTTTTGTTATATGTATTTTTCGTGTCCAGGGAGCCGAGAATCGTCGAAATATCAACTTACACGAAATGAAATATTTTTGTGATATTCTTGTTTACCTTACTCCAAACTGCTCTTATATAGCTTTTGCAGCGAATTTGGAGCAACTTTTGTTCAGAGTATATTTAGTGTCCAGGGAGCCGAGAATAGTCGAAATATCGACTTACACGAAATGAAAAATTTTTGTGATAATCTTGTTCCCCACACTCCAAACTGCTCGTATATAGTATTTGCAGCGAATTTGGAGCAACTTTTGTTATATGTATATTTCGTTACCTGGGAGTCGAGAATCGTCGAAATATCGACTTACACGTAATGAAACATTTTTATGACATTCTTGTTCCCCGCGCTCCAAACTGCTCGTAAATAGCATTTGAGGCGAATTTGGAGCAACTTTTGGTATATGTATATTTCGTGACCAGGGAGCTGAGAATCGTCGAAATATCGATTTACACGAAATGAAATATTTTTGTGATATTCCTGTTTACCTTACTCCAAACTGCTTTTATATAGCTTTTGCAGCGAATTTGGAGCAACTTTTGTTCAGAGTATATTTAGTGTCCAGGGAGCCGAGAATCGTGGAAATATCGACTTACACGAAATGAAAAATTTTTGTGATATTCTTGTTCCCCACACTCCAAACTTCTCGTATATAGCTTTTGCAGCGCACTTGGAGCGTTTGTTAGGATAATATATTTCGTGTCCAGGGAGCTGAGAATCCTCGAAAAATCGACTTACGCGAAATGAAAAATGTTTGTAATATTCTTGTTCCCCACGCTCCAAACTGCTCGTATATAGCATTTGCACCGAATTTGGAGCAACTTTTGTTATATATACTTTTCGTGTCCAGGGAGCCGAGAATCGTCGAAATATCAACTTACACGAAATGAAAAATTTTTGTGATATTCTTGTTCCCCACACTCCAAACTGCTCGTATATAGCATTTGCAGCGAATTTGGAGCGACTTTATTTATATGTATTTTTCGTGTCCAGGGAGCCGAGAATCGTCGAAATATCGACTTACACGTAATGAAACATTTTTATGATATTCTTGTTCCCCGCGCTCCAAACTGCTCGTAATTAGCATTTGAGGTGAATTTGGAGCAACTTTTGGTATATGTATATTTCGTGACCAGGGAGCTGAGAATCGTCGAAGTATCGACTTACACGAAATGAAATATTTTTGTGATATTCTTGTTTACCTTACTCCAAACTGCTCTTATATAGCTTTTGCAGCGAATTTGGAGCAACTTTTGTTCAGAGTATATTTAGTGTCCAGGGAGCCGAGAATCGTGGAAATATCGACTTACACGAAATGAAAAATGTTTGTAATATTCTTGTTCCCCACGCTTCAAACTGCTCGTATATAGCATTTGCAGCGAATTTGGAGCAACTTTTGTTATATGTATTTTTCGTGTCCAGGGAGCCGAGAATCGTCGAAATATCAACTTACACGAAATGAAATATTTTTGTGATATTCTTGTTCCCCACGCTCCAAACTGCTCGTAAATAGCATTTGCAGCGAATTTGGAGCAACTTTTGTTATATGTATATTTCGTTATCAGGGAGCCGAGAATCGTCGAAATATCGACTTACACGAAATGAAATATTTTTGTGATATTCTTGTTTACCTTACTCCAAACTGCTCTTATATAGCTTTTGCAGCGAATTTGGAGCAACTTTTGTTCCGAGTATATTTAGTGTCCAGGGAGCCGAGAATAGTCGAAATATCGACTTACACGAAAAAAAAAATTTTTGTCATATTCTTGTTCCCCACACTCCAAACTTGTCGTCAATAGCTTTTGCAGCGAATTTGGAGCAACGTTTGTTAGGATAATATATTTCGTGTCCAGGGAGCTGAGGATCCTCGAAAAATCAAATTACGCGAAATGAAAAATGTTTGTGATATTTTTGTTCCCCACGCTCCAAACTGCTCGTAAATAGCATTTGCAGCGAATATGGAGCAACTATTGTTATAAGTATATTTCGTGACCAGGGAGCCGAGAATCGTCGAAATATCAACTTACACGAAATGATATATGTTTGTGATATTCTTGTTCCCCACGCTCCAAACTGCTCGTAAATAGCATTTGCAGAAAATTTGGAGCAACTTTGGTTATATGTATATTTCGTGACCACGGAGTCGAGAATCCTCGAAATATCGACTTACACGTAATGAAACATTTTTATGATATTCTTGTTCCCCGCGCTCCAAACTGCTCGTAAATAGCATTTGAGGTGAATTTGGAGCAACTTTTGGTATATGTTTATTTCGTGACCAGGGAGCCGAGAATTGTCGAAATATCGACTTACACGTAATGAAACATTTTTTTGATATTCTTGTTCCCCGCTCTCCAAACTGCTCGAAAATAGCATTTGAGGCGAATTTGGAGCAACGTTTGTTCAGAGTATATTTAGTGTCCAGCGAGCCGAGAATCGTGGAAATATCGACTTACACGAAATGAAAAATTTTTGTGATATATTTGTTCCCCATACTCCAAACTTCTCGTATATAGGTTTTGCAGCGAATTTGGAGCGTTTGTTAGGATAATATATTTCGTGTCCAGGGAGCTGAGAATCCTCGAAAAATCGACTTAAGCGAAATGAAAAATGTTTGTAATATTCTTGTTCCCCACGCTCCAAATTGCTCGTATATAGCATTTGCAGCGAATTTGGAGCAACTTTTGTTATATGTATTTTTCGTGTCCAGGGAGCCGAGAATCGTCGAAATATCAACTTACACGAAATGAAATATTTTTGTGATATTCTTGTTTACCTTACTCCAAACTGCTCTTATATAGCTTTTGCAGCGAATTTGGAGCAACTTTTGTTCAGAGTATATTTAGTGTCCAGGGAGCCGAGAATAGTCGAAATATCGACTTACACGAAATGAAAAATTTTTGTGATAATCTTGTTCCCCACACTCCAAACTGCTCGCATATAGTATTTGCAGCGAATTTGGAGCAACTTTTGTTATATGTATATTTCGTTACCTGGGAGTCGAGAATCGTCGAAATATCGACTTACACGTAATGAAACATTTTTATGATATTCTTGTTCCCCGCGCTCCAAACTGCTCGTAAATAGCATTTGAGGCGAATTTGGAGCAACTTTTGGTATATGTATATTTCGTGACCAGGGAGCTGAGAATCGTCGAAATATCGATTTACACGAAATGAAATATTTTTGTGATATTCCTGTTTACCTTACTCCAAACTGCTTTTATATAGCTTTTGCAGCGAATTTGGAGCAACTTTTGTTCAGAGTATATTTAGTGTCCAGGGAGCCGAGAATCGTGGAAATATCGACTTACACGAAATGAAAAATTTTTGTGATATTCTTGTTCCCCACACTCCAAACTTCTCGTATATAGCTTTTGCAGCGCACTTGGAGCGTTTGTTAGGATAATATATTTCGTGTCCAGGGAGCTGAGAATCCTCGAAAAATCGACTTACGCGAAATGAAAAATGTTTGTAATATTCTTGTTCCCCACGCTCCAAACTGCTCGTATATAGCATTTGCACCGAATTTGGAGCAACTTTTGTTATATATACTTTTCGTGTCCAGGGAGCCGAGAATCGTCGAAATATCAACTTACACGAAATGAAAAATTTTTGTGATATTCTTGTTCCCCACACTCCAAACTGCTCGTATATAGCATTTGCAGCGAATTTGGAGCGACTTTATTTATATGTATTTTTCGTGTCCAGGGAGCCGAGAATCGTAGAAATATCGACTTACACGTAATGAAACATTTTTATGATATTCTTGTTCCCCGCGCTCCAAACTGCTCGTAATTAGCATTTGAGGTGAATTTGGAGCAACTTTTGGTATATGTATATTTCGTGACCAGGGAGCTGAGAATCGTCGAAGTATCGACTTACACGAAATGAAATATTTTTGTGATATTCTTGTTTACCTTACTCCAAACTGCTCTTATATAGCTTTTGCAGCGAATTTGGAGCAACTTTTGTTCAGAGTATATTTAGTGTCCAGGGAGCCGAGAATCGTGGAAATATCGACTTACACGAAATGAAAAATGTTTGTAATATTCTTGTTCCCCACGCTCCAAACTGCTCGTATATAGCATTTGCAGCGAATTTGGAGCAACTTTTGTTATATGTATTTTTCGTGTCCAGGGAGCCGAGAATCGTCGAAATATCAACTTACACGAAATGAAATATTTTTGTGATATTCTTGTTCCCCACGCTCCAAACTGCTCGTAAATAGCATTTGCAGCGAATTTGGAGCAACTTTTGTTATATGTATATTTCGTTATCAGGGAGCCGAGAATCGTCGAAATATCGACTTACACGAAATGAAATATTTTTGTGATATTCTTGTTTACCTTACTCCAAACTGCTCTTATATAGCTTTTGCAGCGAATTTGGAGCAACTTTTGTTCCGAGTATATTTAGTGTCCAGGGAGCCGAGAATAGTCGAAATATCGACTTACACGAAAAAAAAAATTTTTGTCATATTCTTGTTCCCCACACTCCAAACTTGTCGTCAATAGCTTTTGCAGCGAATTTGGAGCAACGTTTGTTAGGATAATATATTTCGTGTCCAGGGAGCTGAGGATCCTCGAAAAATCAAATTACGCGAAATGAAAAATGTTTGTGATATTCTTGTTCCCCACGCTCCAAACTGCTCGTAAATAGCATTTGCAGCGAATATGGAGCAACTATTGTTATAAGTATATTTCGTGACCAGGGAGCCGAGAATCGTCGAAATATCAACTTACACGAAATGAAATATGTTTGTGATATTCTTGTTCCCCACGCTCCAAACTGCTCGTAAATAGCATTTGCAGCAAATTTGGAGCAACTTTGGTTATATGTATATTTCGTGACCACGGAGTCGAGAATCCTCGAAATATCGACTTACACGTAATGAAACATTTTTATGATATTCTTGTTCCCCGCGCTCCAAACTGCTCGTAAATAGCATTTGAGGCGAATTTGGAGCAACTATTGTTATATGTATATTTCGTTACCAGGGAGTCGAGAATCGTCGAAATATCGACTTACACGTAATGAAACATTTTTATGATATTCTTGTTACCCGCGCTCCAAACTGCTCGAAAATGGCATTTGAGGCGAATTTGGAGCAACGTTTACTATATGTATATTTCGTGACCAGGGAGCTGAGAATCGTCGAAGTATCGACTTACACGAAATGAAATATTTTTGTGATATTCTTGTTTACCTTACTCCAAACTGCTCTTATATAGCTTTTGCAGCGAATTTGGAGCAACTTTTGTTCAGAGTATATTTAGTGTCCAGGGAGCCGAGAATAGTCGAAATATCGACTTACACGAAATGAAAAATTTTTGTGATATTCTTCTTCCCCACACTCCAAACTTGTCGTAAATAGCTTTTGCAGCGAATTTGGAGCAACGTTTGTTAGGATAATATATTTCGTGTCCAGGGAGCTGAGGATCCTCGAAAAATCAAATTACGCGAAATGAAAAATGTTTGTGATATTCTTGTTCCCCACGCTCCACACTGCTCGTAAATAGCATTTGCAGCGAATATGGAGCAACTATTGTTATATGTATATTTCGTGACCAGGGAGCCGAGAATCGTCGAAATATCAACTTACACGAAATGAAATATGTTTGTGATATTCTTGTTCCCCTCGCTCCAAACTGCTCGTAAATAGCATTTGCAGCGAATTTGGAGCAACTTTTGTTATATGTATTTTTCGTGTCCAGGGAGCCGAGAATCGTGGAAATATCGACTTACACGAAATGAAAAATGTTTGTAATATTCTTGTTCCCCACGCTCCAAACTGCTCGTATATAGCATTTGCAGCGAATTTGGAGCAACTTTTGTTATATGTATTTTTCGTGTCCAGGGAGCCGAGAATCGTCGAAATATCAACTTACACGAAATGAAATATTTTTGTGATATTCTTGTTCCCCACGCTCCAAACTGCTCGTAAATAGCATTTGCAGCGAATTTGGAGCAACTTTTGTTATATGTATATTTCGTTATCAGGGAGCCGAGAATCGTCGAAATATCGACTTACACGAAATGAAATATTTTTGTGATATTCTTGTTTACCTTACTCCAAACTGCTCTTATATAGCTTTTGCAGCGAATTTGGAGCAACTTTTGTTCCGAGTATATTTAGTGTCCAGGGAGCCGAGAATAGTCGAAATATCGACTTACACGAAAAAAAAAATTTTTGTCATATTCTTGTTCCCCACACTCCAAACTGCTCGTAAATAGCATTTGCAGCGAATTTGGAGCAACTTTTGTTATATGTATATTTCGTTACCAGGGAGTCGAGAATCCTCGAAATATCGACTTACACGTAATGAAACATTTTTATGATATTCTTGTTCCCCGCGCTCCAAACTGCTCGTAAATAGCATTTGAGGTGAATTTGGAGCAACTTTTGGTATATGTATATTTCGTGACCAGGGAGCCGAGAATTGTCGAAATATCGACTTACTAGTAATGAAACATTTTTTTGATATTCTTGTTCCCCGCGCTCCAAACTGCTCGAAAATAGCATTTGAGGCGAATTTGGAGCAACGTTTGGTATATGTATATTTCGTGACCAGGGAGCTGAGAATCATTGAAATATCGACTTACACGAAATGAAATATTTTTGTGATATTCTGGTTTACCTTACTCCAAACTGCTCTTACATAGCTTTTGCAGCGAATTTGGAGCAACTTTTGTTCAGAGTATATTTAGTGTCCAGGGAGCCGAGAATCGTGGAAATATCGACTTACACGAAATGAAAAATTTTTGTGATATATTTGTTTCCCACACTCCAAGCTTCTCGTATATAGCTTTTGCAGCGAATTTGGAGCGTTTGTTAGGATAATATATTTCGTGTCCAGGGAGCTGAGAATCCTCGAAAAATCGACTTAAGCGAAATGAAAAATGTTTGTAATATTCTTGTTCCCCACGCACCAAATTGCTCGTATATAGCATTTGCAGCGAATTTGGAGCAACTTTTGTTATATGTATTTTTCGTGTCCAGGGAGCCGAGAATCGTCGAAATATCAACTTACACGAAATGAAATATTTTTGTGATATTCTTGTTTACCTTACTCCAAACTGCTCTTATATAGCTTTTGCAGCGAATTTGGAGCAACTTTTGTTCAGAGTATATTTAGTGTCCAGGGAGCCGAGAATAGTCGAAATATCGACTTACACGAAATGAAAAATTTTTGTGATAATCTTGTTCCCCACACTCCAAACTGCTCGTATATAGTATTTGCAGCGAATTTGGAGCAACTTTTGTTATATGTATATTTCGTTACCTGGGAGTCGAGAATCGTCGAAATATCGACTTACACGTAATGAAACATTTTTATGATATTCTTGTTCCCCGCGCTCCAAACTGCTCGTAAATAGCATTTGAGGCGAATTTGGAGCAACTTTTGGTATAAGTATATTTCGTGACCAGGGAGCTGAGAATCGTCGAAATATCGATTTACACGAAATGAAATATTTTTGTGATATTCCTGTTTACCTTACTCCAAACTGCTTTTATATAGCTTTTGCAGCGAATTTGGAGCAACTTTTGTTCAGAGTATATTTAGTGTCCAGGGAGCCGAGAATCGTGGAAATATCGACTTACACGAAATGAAAAATTTTTGTGATATTCTTGTTCCCCACACTCCAAACTTCTCGTATATAGCTTTTGCAGCGCACTTGGAGCGTTTGTTAGGATAATATATTTCGTGTCCAGGGAGCTGAGAATCCTCGAAAAATCGACTTACGCGAAATGAAAAATGTTTGTAATATTCTTGTTCCCCACGCTCCAAACTGCTCGTATATAGCATTTGCACCGAATTTGGAGCAACTTTTGTTATATATACTTTTCGTGTCCAGGGAGCCGAGAATCGTCGAAATATCAACTTACACGAAATGAAAAATTTTTGTGATATTCTTGTTCCCCACACTCCAAACTGCTCGTATATAGCATTTGCAGCGAATTTGGAGCGACTTTATTTATATGTATTTTTCGTGTCCAGGGAGCCGAGAATCGTCGAAATATCGACTTACACGTAATGAAACATTTTTATGATATTCTTGTTCCCCGCGCTCCAAACTGCTCGTAATTAGCATTTGAGGTGAATTTGGAGCAACTTTTGGTATATGTATATTTCGTGACCAGGGAGCTGAGAATCGTCGAAGTATCGACTTACACGAAATGAAATATTTTTGTGATATTCTTGTTTACCTTACTCCAAACTGCTCTTATATAGCTTTTGCAGCGAATTTGGAGCAACTTTTGTTCAGAGTATATTTAGTGTCCAGGGAGCCGAGAATCGTGGAAATATCGACTTACACGAAATGAAAAATGTTTGTAATATTCTTGTTCCCCACGCTCCAAACTGCTCGTATATAGCATTTGCAGCGAATTTGGAGCAACTTTTGTTATATGTATTTTTCGTGTCCAGGGAGCCGAGAATCGTCGAAATATCGACTTACACGTAATGAAACATTTTTATGATATTCTTGTTCCCCACACTCCAAACTTGTCGTCAATAGCTTTTGCAGCGAATTTGGAGCAACGTTTGTTAGGATAATATATTTCGTGTCCAGGGAGCTGAGGATCCTCGAAAAATCAAATTACGCGAAATGAAAAATTTTTGTCATATTCTTGTTCCCCACACTCCAAACTGCTCGTAAATAGCATTTGCAGCGAATTTGGAGCAACTTTTGTTATATGTATATTTCGTTACCAGGGAGTCGAGAATCCTCGAAATATCGACTTACACGTAATGAAACATTTTTATGATATTCTTGTTCCCCGCGCTCCAAACTGCTCGTAAATAGCATTTGTGGTGAATTTGGAGCAACTTTTGGTAAATGTATATTTCGTGACCAGGGAGCCGAGAATTGTCGAAATATCGACTTACACGTAATGAAACATTTTTTTGATATTCTTGTTCCCCGCGCTCCAAACTGCTCGAAAATAGCATTTGAGGCGAATTTGGAGCAACTTTTGGTATATGTATATTTCGTGACCAGGGAGCTGAGAATCGTCGAAGTATCGACTTACACGAAATGAAATATTTTTGTGATATTCTTGTTTACCTTACTCCAAACTGCTCTTATATAGCTTTTGCAGCGAATTTGGAGCAACTTTTGTTCAGAGTATATTTAGTGTCCAGGGAGCCGAGAATCGTGGAAATATCGACTTACACGAAATGAAAAATGTTTGTAATATTCTTGTTCCCCACGCTCCAAACTGCTCGTATATAGCATTTGCAGCGAATTTGGAGCAACTTTTGTTATATGTATTTTTCGTGTCCAGGGAGCCGAGAATCGTCGAAATATCAACTTACACGAAATGAAATATTTTTGTGATATTCTTGTTTACCTTACTCCAAACTGCTCTTATATAGCTTTTGCAGCGAATTTGGAGCAACTTTTGTTCCGAGTATATTTAGTGTCCAGGGAGCCGAGAATAGTCGAAATATCGACTTACACGAAAAAAAAAATTTTTGTCATATTCTTGTTCCCCACACTCCAAACTTGTCGTCAATAGCTTTTGCAGCGAATTTGGAGCAACGTTTGTTAGGATAATATATTTCGTGTCCAGGGAGCTGAGGATCCTCGAAAAATCAAATTACGCGAAATGAAAAATGTTTGTGATATTCTTGTTCCCCACGCTCCAAACTGCTCGTAAATAGCATTTGCAGCGAATATGGAGCAACTATTGTTATAAGTATATTTCGTGACCAGGGAGCCGAGAATCGTCGAAATATCAACTTACACGAAATGAAATATGTTTGTGATATTCTTGTTCCCCACGCTCCAAACTGCTCGTAAATAGCATTTGCAGCAAATTTGGAGCAACTTTGGTTATATGTATATTTCGTGACCACGGAGTCGAGAATCCTCGAAATATCGACTTACACGTAATGAAACATTTTTATGATATTCTTGTTCCCCGCGCTCCAAACTGCTCGTAAATAGCATTTGAGGCGAATTTGGAGCAACTATTGTTATATGTATATTTCGTTACCAGGGAGTCGAGAATCGTCGAAATATCGACTTACACGTAATGAAACATTTTTATGATATTCTTGTTACCCGCGCTCCAAACTGCTCGAAAATGGCATTTGAGGCGAATTTGGAGCAACGTTTACTATATGTATATTTCGTGACCAGGGAGCTGAGAATCGTCGAAGTATCGACTTACACGAAATGAAATATTTTTGTGATATTCTTGTTTACTTTACTCCAAACTGCTCTTATATAGCTTTTGCAGCGAATTTGGAGCAACTTTTGTTCAGAGTATATTTAGTGTCCAGGGAGCCGAGAATCGTGGAAATATCGACTTACACGAAATGAAAAATGTTTGTAATATTCTTGTTCCCCACGCTCCAAACTGCTCGTATATAGCATTTGCAGCGAATTTGGAGCAACTTTTGTTATATGTATTTTTCGTGTCCAGGGAGCCGAGAATCGTCGAAATATCAACTTACACGAAATGAAATATTTTTGTGATATTCTTGTTCCCCACGCTCCAAACTGCTCGTAAATAGCATTTGCAGCGAATTTGGAGCAACTTTTGTTATATGTATATTTCGTTATCAGGGAGCCGAGAATCGTCGAAATATCGACTTACACGAAATGAAATATTTTTGTGATATTCTTGTTTACCTTACTCCAAACTGCTCTTATATAGCTTTTGCAGCGAATTTGGAGCAACTTTTGTTCCGAGTATATTTAGTGTCCAGGGAGCCGAGAATAGTCGAAATATCGACTTACACGAAAAAAAAAATTTTTGTCATATTCTTGTTCCCCACACTCCAAACTTGTCGTCAATAGCTTTTGCAGCGAATTTGGAGCAACGTTTGTTAGGATAATATATTTCGTGTCCAGGGAGCTGAGGATCCTCGAAAAATCAAATTACGCGAAATGAAAAATGTTTGTGATATTCTTGTTCCCCACGCTCCAAACTGCTCGTAAATAGCATTTGCAGCGAATATGGAGCAACTATTGTTATAAGTATATTTCGTGACCAGGGAGCCGAGAATCGTCGAAATATCAACTTACACGAAATGAAATATGTTTGTGATATTCTTGTTCCCCACGCTCCAAACTGCTCGTAAATAGCATTTGCAGCAAATTTGGAGCAACTTTGGTTATATGTATATTTCGTGACCACGGAGTCGAGAATCCTCGAAATATCGACTTACACGTAATGAAACATTTTTATGATATTCTTGTTCCCCGCGCTCCAAACTGCTCGTAAATAGCATTTGAGGCGAATTTGGAGCAACTATTGTTATATGTATATTTCGTTACCAGGGAGTCGAGAATCGTCGAAATATCGACTTACACGTAATGAAACATTTTTATGATATTCTTGTTACCCGCGCTCCAAACTGCTCGAAAATGGCATTTGAGGCGAATTTGGAGCAACGTTTACTATATGTATATTTCGTGACCAGGGAGCTGAGAATCGTCGAAGTATCGACTTACACGAAATGAAATATTTTTGTGATATTCTTGTTTACCTTACTCCAAACTGCTCTTATATAGCTTTTGCAGCGAATTTGGAGCAACTTTTGTTCAGAGTATATTTAGTGTCCAGGGAGCCGAGAATCGTGGAAATATCGACTTACACGAAATGAAAAATGTTTGTAATATTCTTGTTCCCCACGCTCCAAACTGCTCGTATATAGCATTTGCAGCGAATTTGGAGCAACTTTTGTTATATGTATTTTTCGTGTCCAGGGAGCCGAGAATCGTCGAAATATCAACTTACACGAAATGAAATATTTTTGTGATATTCTTGTTCCCCACGCTCCAAACTGCTCGTAAATAGCATTTGCAGCGAATTTGGAGCAACTTTTGTTATATGTATATTTCGTTATCAGGGAGCCGAGAATCGTCGAAATATCGACTTACACGAAATGAAATATTTTTGTGATATTCTTGTTTACCTTACTCCAAACTGCTCTTATATAGCTTTTGCAGCGAATTTGGAGCAACTTTTGTTCCGAGTATATTTAGTGTCCAGGGAGCCGAGAATAGTCGAAATATCGACTTACACGAAAAAAAAAATTTTTGTCATATTCTTGTTCCCCACACTCCAAACTGCTCGTAAATAGCATTTGCAGCGAATTTGGAGCAACTTTTGTTATATGTATATTTCGTTACCAGGGAGTCGAGAATCCTCGAAATATCGACTTACACGTAATGAAACATTTTTATGATATTCTTGTTCCCCGCGCTCCAAACTGCTCGTAAATAGCATTTGTGGTGAATTTGGAGCAACTTTTGGTAAATGTATATTTCGTGACCAGGGAGCCGAGAATTGTCGAAATATCGACTTACACGTAATGAAACATTTTTTTGATATTCTTGTTCCCCGCGCTCCAAACTGCTCGAAAATAGCATTTGAGGCGAATTTGGAGCAACTTTTGGTATATGTATATTTCGTGACCAGGGAGCTGAGAATCGTCGAAGTATCGACTTACACGAAATGAAATATTTTTGTGATATTCTTGTTTACCTTACTCCAAACTGCTCTTATATAGCTTTTGCAGCGAATTTGGAGCAACTTTTGTTCAGAGTATATTTAGTGTCCAGGGAGCCGAGAATCGTGGAAATATCGACTTACACGAAATGAAAAATGTTTGTAATATTCTTGTTCCCCACGCTCCAAACTGCTCGTATATAGCATTTGCAGCGAATTTGGAGCAACTTTTGTTATATGTATTTTTCGTGTCCAGGGAGCCGAGAATCGTCGAAATATCAACTTACACGAAATGAAATATTTTTGTGATATTCTTGTTTACCTTACTCCAAACTGCTCTTATATAGCTTTTGCAGCGAATTTGGAGCAACTTTTGTTCCGAGTATATTTAGTGTCCAGGGAGCCGAGAATAGTCGAAATATCGACTTACACGAAAAAAAAAATTTTTGTCATATTCTTGTTCCCCACACTCCAAACTTGTCGTCAATAGCTTTTGCAGCGAATTTGGAGCAACGTTTGTTAGGATAATATATTTCGTGTCCAGGGAGCTGAGGATCCTCGAAAAATCAAATTACGCGAAATGAAAAATGTTTGTGATATTCTTGTTCCCCACGCTCCAAACTGCTCGTAAATAGCATTTGCAGCGAATATGGAGCAACTATTGTTATAAGTATATTTCGTGACCAGGGAGCCGAGAATCGTCGAAATATCAACTTACACGAAATGAAATATGTTTGTGATATTCTTGTTCCCCACGCTCCAAACTGCTCGTAAATAGCATTTGCAGCAAATTTGGAGCAACTTTGGTTATATGTATATTTCGTGACCACGGAGTCGAGAATCCTCGAAATATCGACTTACACGTAATGAAACATTTTTATGATATTCTTGTTCCCCGCGCTCCAAACTGCTCGTAAATAGCATTTGAGGCGAATTTGGAGCAACTATTGTTATATGTATATTTCGTTACCAGGGAGTCGAGAATCGTCGAAATATCGACTTACACGTAATGAAACATTTTTATGATATTCTTGTTACCCGCGCTCCAAACTGCTCGAAAATGGCATTTGAGGCGAATTTGGAGCAACGTTTACTATATGTATATTTCGTGACCAGGGAGCTGAGAATCGTCGAAGTATCGACTTACACGAAATGAAATATTTTTGTGATATTCTTGTTTACTTTACTCCAAACTGCTCTTATATAGCTTTTGCAGCGAATTTGGAGCAACTTTTGTTCAGAGTATATTTAGTGTCCAGGGAGCCGAGAATCGTGGAAATATCGACTTACACGAAATGAAAAATGTTTGTAATATTCTTGTTCCCCACGCTCCAAACTGCTCGTATATAGCATTTGCAGCGAATTTGGAGCAACTTTTGTTATATGTATTTTTCGTGTCCAGGGAGCCGAGAATCGTCGAAATATCAACTTACACGAAATGAAATATTTTTGTGATATTCTTGTTCCCCACGCTCCAAACTGCTCGTAAATAGCATTTGGAGAAACTTTTGTTATATGTATATTTCGTTATCAGGGAGCCGAGAATCGTCGAAATATCGACTTACACGAAATGAAATATTTTTGTGATATTCTTGTTTACCTTACTCCAAACTGCTCTTATATAGCTTTTGCAGCGAATTTGGAGCAACTTTTGTTCCGAGTATATTTAGTGTCCAGGGAGCCGAGAATAGTCAAAATATCGACTTACACGAAAAAAAAATTTTTTGTCATATTCTTGTTCCCCACACTCCAAACTTGTCGTCAATAGCTTTTGCAGCGAATTTGGAGCAACGTTTGTTAGGATAATATATTTCGTGTCCAGGGAGCTGAGGATCCTCGAAAAATCAAATTACGCGAAATGAAAAATGTTTGTGATATTCTTGTTCCCCACGCTCCAAACTGCTCGTAAATAGCATTTGCAGCGAATATGGAGCAACTATTGTTATATTTATATTTCGTGACCAGGGAGCCGAGAATCGTCGAAATATCAACTTACACGAAATGAAATATGTTTGTGATATTCTTGTTCCCCACGCTCCAAACTGCTCGTAAATAGCATTTGCAGCAAATTTGGAGCAACTTTGGTTATATGTATATTTCGTGACCACGGAGTCGAGAATCCTCGAAATATCGACTTACACGTAATGAAACATTTTGATGATATTCTTGTTCCCCGCGCTCCATTCTGCTCGTAAATAGCATTTGAGGCGAATTTGGAGCAACTATTGTTATATGTATATTTCGTTACCAGGGAGTCGAGAATCGTCGAAATATCGACTTTACACGTAATGAAACATTTTTATGATATTCTTGTTACCCGCGCTCCAAACTGCTCGAAAATGGCATTTGAGGCGAATTTTGAGCTACGTTTGCTATATGTATATTTCGTGACCAGGGAGCTGAGAATCGTCGAAGTATCGACTTACACGAAATGAAATATTTTTGTGATATTCTTGTTTACCTTACTCCAAACTGCTCTTATATAGCTTTTGCAGCGAATTTGGAGCAACTTTTGTTCAGAGTATATTTAGTGTCCAGGGAGCCGAGAATCGTGGAAATATCGACTTACACGAAATGAAAAATGTTTGTAATATTCTTGTTCCCCACGCTCCAAACTGCTCGTATATAGCATTTGCAGCGAATTTGGAGCAACTTTTGTTATATGTATTTTTCGTGTCCAGGGAGCCGAGAATCGTCGAAATATCAACTTACACGAAATGAAATATTTTTGTGATATTCTTGTTTACCTTACTCCAAACTGCTCTTATATAGCTTTTGCAGCGAATTTGGAGCAACTTTTGTTCCGAGTATATTTAGTGTCCAGGGAGCCGAGAATAGTCGAAATATCGACTTACACGAAAAAAAAAATTTTTGTCATATTCTTGTTCCCCACACTCCAAACTTGTCGTCAATAGCTTTTGCAGCGAATTTGGAGCAACGTTTGTTAGGATAATATATTTCGTGTCCAGGGAGCTGAGGATCCTCGAAAAATCAAATTACGCGAAATGAAAAATGTTTGTGATATTCTTGTTCCCCACGCTCCAAACTGCTCGTAAATAGCATTTGCAGCGAATATGGAGCAACTATTGTTATAAGTATATTTCGTGACCAGGGAGCCGAGAATCGTCGAAATATCAACTTACACGAAATGAAATATGTTTGTGATATTCTTGTTCCCCACGCTCCAAACTGCTCGTAAATAGCATTTGCAGCAAATTTGGAGCAACTTTGGTTATATGTATATTTCGTGACCACGGAGTCGAGAATCCTCGAAATATCGACTTACACGTAATGAAACATTTTTATGATATTCTTGTTCCCCGCGCTCCAAACTGCTCGTAAATAGCATTTGAGGCGAATTTGGAGCAACTATTGTTATATGTATATTTCGTTACCAGGGAGTCGAGAATCGTCGAAATATCGACTTACACGTAATGAAACATTTTTATGATATTCTTGTTACCCGCGCTCCAAACTGCTCGAAAATGGCATTTGAGGCGAATTTGGAGCAACGTTTACTATATGTATATTTCGTGACCAGGGAGCTGAGAATCGTCGAAGTATCGACTTACACGAAATGAAATATTTTTGTGATATTCTTGTTTACTTTACTCCAAACTGCTCTTATATAGCTTTTGCAGCGAATTTGGAGCAACTTTTGTTCAGAGTATATTTAGTGTCCAGGGAGCCGAGAATCGTGGAAATATCGACTTACACGAAATGAAAAATGTTTGTAATATTCTTGTTCCCCACGCTCCAAACTGCTCGTATATAGCATTTGCAGCGAATTTGGAGCAACTTTTGTTATATGTATTTTTCGTGTCCAGGGAGCCGAGAATCGTCGAAATATCAACTTACACGAAATGAAATATTTTTGTGATATTCTTGTTCCCCACGCTCCAAACTGCTCGTAAATAGCATTTGGAGAAACTTTTGTTATATGTATATTTCGTTATCAGGGAGCCGAGAATCGTCGAAATATCGACTTACACGAAATGAAATATTTTTGTGATATTCTTGTTTACCTTACTCCAAACTGCTCTTATATAGCTTTTGCAGCGAATTTGGAGCAACTTTTGTTCCGAGTATATTTAGTGTCCAGGGAGCCGAGAATAGTCAAAATATCGACTTACACGAAAAAAAAATTTTTTGTCATATTCTTGTTCCCCACACTCCAAACTTGTCGTCAATAGCTTTTGCAGCGAATTTGGAGCAACGTTTGTTAGGATAATATATTTCGTGTCCAGGGAGCTGAGGATCCTCGAAAAATCAAATTACGCGAAATGAAAAATGTTTGTGATATTCTTGTTCCCCACGCTCCAAACTGCTCGTAAATAGCATTTGCAGCGAATATGGAGCAACTATTGTTATATTTATATTTCGTGACCAGGGAGCCGAGAATCGTCGAAATATCAACTTACACGAAATGAAATATGTTTGTGATATTCTTGTTCCCCACGCTCCAAACTGCTCGTAAATAGCATTTGCAGCAAATTTGGAGCAACTTTGGTTATATGTATATTTCGTGACCACGGAGTCGAGAATCCTCGAAATATCGACTTACACGTAATGAAACATTTTGATGATATTCTTGTTCCCCGCGCTCCATTCTGCTCGTAAATAGCATTTGAGGCGAATTTGGAGCAACTATTGTTATATGTATATTTCGTTACCAGGGAGTCGAGAATCGTCGAAATATCGACTTTACACGTAATGAAACATTTTTATGATATTCTTGTTACCCGCGCTCCAAACTGCTCGAAAATGGCATTTGAGGCGAATTTTGAGCTACGTTTGCTATATGTATATTTCGTGACCAGGGAGCTGAGAATCGTCGAAGTATCGACTTACACGAAATGAAATATTTTTGTGATATTCTTGTTTACCTTACTCCAAACTGCTCTTATATAGCTTTTGCAGCGAATTTGGAGCAACTTTTGTTCAGAGTATATTTAGTGTCCAGGGAGCCGAGAATCGTGGAAATATCGACTTACACGAAATGAAAAATGTTTGTAATATTCTTGTTCCCCACGCTCCAAACTGCTCGTATATAGCATTTGCAGCGAATTTGGAGCAACTTTTGTTATATGTATTTTTCGTGTCCAGGGAGCCGAGAATCGTCGAAATATCAACTTACACGAAATGAAATATTTTTGTGATATTCTTGTTTACCTTACTCCAAACTGCTCTTATATAGCTTTTGCAGCGAATTTGGAGCAACTTTTGTTCCGAGTATATTTAGTGTCCAGGGAGCCGAGAATAGTCGAAATATCGACTTACACGAAAAAAAAAATTTTTGTCATATTCTTGTTCCCCACACTCCAAACTTGTCGTCAATAGCTTTTGCAGCGAATTTGGAGCAACGTTTGTTAGGATAATATATTTCGTGTCCAGGGAGCTGAGGATCCTCGAAAAATCAAATTACGCGAAATGAAAAATGTTTGTGATATTCTTGTTCCCCACGCTCCAAACTGCTCGTAAATAGCATTTGCAGCGAATATGGAGCAACTATTGTTATAAGTATATTTCGTGACCAGGGAGCCGAGAATCGTCGAAATATCAACTTACACGAAATGAAATATGTTTGTGATATTCTTGTTCCCCACGCTCCAAACTGCTCGTAAATAGCATTTGCAGCAAATTTGGAGCAACTTTGGTTATATGTATATTTCGTGACCACGGAGTCGAGAATCCTCGAAATATCGACTTACACGTAATGAAACATTTTTATGATATTCTTGTTCCCCGCGCTCCAAACTGCTCGTAAATAGCATTTGAGGCGAATTTGGAGCAACTATTGTTATATGTATATTTCGTTACCAGGGAGTCGAGAATCGTCGAAATATCGACTTACACGTAATGAAACATTTTTATGATATTCTTGTTACCCGCGCTCCAAACTGCTCGAAAATGGCATTTGAGGCGAATTTGGAGCAACGTTTACTATATGTATATTTCGTGACCAGGGAGCTGAGAATCGTCGAAGTATCGACTTACACGAAATGAAATATTTTTGTGATATTCTTGTTTACTTTACTCCAAACTGCTCTTATATAGCTTTTGCAGCGAATTTGGAGCAACTTTTGTTCAGAGTATATTTAGTGTCCAGGGAGCCGAGAATCGTGGAAATATCGACTTACACGAAATGAAAAATGTTTGTAATATTCTTGTTCCCCACGCTCCAAACTGCTCGTATATAGCATTTGCAGCGAATTTGGAGCAACTTTTGTTATATGTATTTTTCGTGTCCAGGGAGCCGAGAATCGTCGAAATATCAACTTACACGAAATGAAATATTTTTGTGATATTCTTGTTCCCCACGCTCCAAACTGCTCGTAAATAGCATTTGGAGAAACTTTTGTTATATGTATATTTCGTTATCAGGGAGCCGAGAATCGTCGAAATATCGACTTACACGAAATGAAATATTTTTGTGATATTCTTGTTTACCTTACTCCAAACTGCTCTTATATAGCTTTTGCAGCGAATTTGGAGCAACTTTTGTTCCGAGTATATTTAGTGTCCAGGGAGCCGAGAATAGTCAAAATATCGACTTACACGAAAAAAAAATTTTTTGTCATATTCTTGTTCCCCACACTCCAAACTTGTCGTCAATAGCTTTTGCAGCGAATTTGGAGCAACGTTTGTTAGGATAATATATTTCGTGTCCAGGGAGCTGAGGATCCTCGAAAAATCAAATTACGCGAAATGAAAAATGTTTGTGATATTCTTGTTCCCCACGCTCCAAACTGCTCGTAAATAGCATTTGCAGCGAATATGGAGCAACTATTGTTATATTTATATTTCGTGACCAGGGAGCCGAGAATCGTCGAAATATCAACTTACACGAAATGAAATATGTTTGTGATATTCTTGTTCCCCACGCTCCAAACTGCTCGTAAATAGCATTTGCAGCAAATTTGGAGCAACTTTGGTTATATGTATATTTCGTGACCACGGAGTCGAGAATCCTCGAAATATCGACTTACACGTAATGAAACATTTTGATGATATTCTTGTTCCCCGCGCTCCATTCTGCTCGTAAATAGCATTTGAGGCGAATTTGGAGCAACTATTGTTATATGTATATTTCGTTACCAGGGAGTCGAGAATCGTCGAAATATCGACTTTACACGTAATGAAACATTTTTATGATATTCTTGTTACCCGCGCTCCAAACTGCTCGAAAATGGCATTTGAGGCGAATTTTGAGCTACGTTTGCTATATGTATATTTCGTGACCAGGGAGCTGAGAATCGTCGAAGTATCGACTTACACGAAATGAAATATTTTTGTGATATTCTTGTTTACCTTACTCCAAACTGCTCTTATATAGCTTTTGCAGCGAATTTGGAGCAACTTTTGTTCAGAGTATATTTAGTGTCCAGGGAGCCGAGAATCGTGGAAATATCGACTTACACGAAATGAAAAATGTTTGTAATATTCTTGTTCCCCACGCTCCAAACTGCTCGTATATAGCATTTGCAGCGAATTTGGAGCAACTTTTGTTATATGTATTTTTCGTGTCCAGGGAGCCGAGAATCGTCGAAATATCAACTTACACGAAATGAAATATTTTTGTGATATTCTTGTTCCCCACGCTCCAAACTGCTCGTAAATAGCATTTGCAGCGAATTTGGAGCAACTTTTGTTATATGTATATTTCGTTATCAGGGAGCCGAGAATCGTCGAAATATCGACTTACACGAAATGAAATATTTTTGTGATATTCTTGTTTACCTTACTCCAAACTGCTCTTATATAGCTTTTGCAGCGAATTTGGAGCAACTTTTGTTCCGAGTATATTTAGTGTCCAGGGAGCCGAGAATAGTCGAAATATCGACTTACACGAAAAAAAAAATTTTTGTCATATTCTTGTTCCCCACACTCCAAACTTGTCGTCAATAGCTTTTGCAGCGAATTTGGAGCAACGTTTGTTAGGATAATATATTTCGTGTCCAGGGAGCTGAGGATCCTCGAAAAATCAAATTACGCGAAATGAAAAATGTTTGTGATATTCTTGTTCCCCACGCTCCAAACTGCTCGTAAATAGCATTTGCAGCGAATATGGAGCAACTATTGTTATAAGTATATTTCGTGACCAGGGAGCCGAGAATCGTCGAAATATCAACTTACACGAAATGAAATATGTTTGTGATATTCTTGTTCCCCACGCTCCAAACTGCTCGTAAATAGCATTTGCAGCAAATTTGGAGCAACTTTGGTTATATGTATATTTCGTGACCACGGAGTCGAGAATCCTCGAAATATCGACTTACACGTAATGAAACATTTTTATGATATTCTTGTTCCCCGCGCTCCAAACTGCTCGTAAATAGCATTTGAGGCGAATTTGGAGCAACTATTGTTATATGTATATTTCGTTACCAGGGAGTCGAGAATCGTCGAAATATCGACTTACACGTAATGAAACATTTTTATGATATTCTTGTTACCCGCGCTCCAAACTGCTCGAAAATGGCATTTGAGGCGAATTTGGAGCAACGTTTACTATATGTATATTTCGTGACCAGGGAGCTGAGAATCGTCGAAGTATCGACTTACACGAAATGAAATATTTTTGTGATATTCTTGTTTACCTTACTCCAAACTGCTCTTATATAGCTTTTGCAGCGAATTTGGAGCAACTTTTGTTCAGAGTATATTTAGTGTCCAGGGAGCCGAGAATCGTGGAAATATCGACTTACACGAAATGAAAAATGTTTGTAATATTCTTGTTCCCCACGCTCCAAACTGCTCGTATATAGCATTTGCAGCGAATTTGGAGCAACTTTTGTTATATGTATTTTTCGTGTCCAGGGAGCCGAGAATCGTCGAAATATCAACTTACACGAAATGAAATATTTTTGTGATATTCTTGTTCCCCACGCTCCAAACTGCTCGTAAATAGCATTTGGAGCAACTTTTGTTATATGTATATTTCGTTATCAGGGAGCCGAGAATCGTCGAAATATCGACTTACACGAAATGAAATATTTTTGTGATATTCTTGTTTACCTTACTCCAAACTGCTCTTATATAGCTTTTGCAGCGAATTTGGAGCAACTTTTGTTCCGAGTATATTTAGTGTCCAGGGAGCCGAGAATAGTCAAAATATCGACTTACACGAAAAAAAAAATTTTTGTCATATTCTTGTTCCCCACACTCCAAACTTGTCGTCAATAGCTTTTGCAGCGAATTTGGAGCAACGTTTGTTAGGATAATATATTTCGTGTCCAGGGAGCTGAGGATCCTCGAAAAATCAAATTACGCGAAATGAAAAATGTTTGTGATATTCTTGTTCCCCACGCTCCAAACTGCTCGTAAATAGCATTTGCAGCGAATATGGAGCAACTATTGTTATATTTATATTTCGTGACCAGGGAGCCGAGAATCGTCGAAATATCAACTTACACGAAATGAAATATGTTTGTGATATTCTTGTTCCCCACGCTCCAAACTGCTCGTAAATAGCATTTGCAGCAAATTTGGAGCAACTTTGGTTATATGTATATTTCGTGACCACGGAGTCGAGAATCCTCGAAATATCGACTTACACGTAATGAAACATTTTGATGATATTCTTGTTCCCCGCGCTCCATTCTGCTCGTAAATAGCATTTGAGGCGAATTTGGAGCAACTATTGTTATATGTATATTTCGTTACCAGGGAGTCGAGAATCGTCGAATTATCGACTTTACACGTAATGAAACATTTTTATGATATTCTTGTTACCCGCGCTCCAAACTGCTCGAAAATGGCATTTGAGGCGAATTTTGAGCTACGTTTGCTATATGTATATTTCGTGACCAGGGAGCTGAGAATCGTCGAAGTATCGACTTACACGAAATGAAATATTTTTGTGATATTCTTGTTTACCTTACTCCAAACTGCTCTTATATAGCTTTTGCAGCGAATTTGGAGCAACTTTTGTTCAGAGTATATTTAGTGTCCAGGGAGCCGAGAATCGTGGAAATATCGACTTACACGAAATGAAAAATGTTTGTAATATTCTTGTTCCCCACGCTCCAAACTGCTCGTATATAGCATTTGCAGCGAATTTGGAGCAACTTTTGTTATATGTATTTTTCGTGTCCAGGGAGCCGAGAATCGTCGAAATATCAACTTACACGAAATGAAATATTTTTGTGATATTCTTGTTCCCCACGCTCCAAACTGCTCGTAAATAGCATTTGCAGCGAATTTGGAGCAACTTTTGTTATATGTATATTTCGTTATCAGGGAGCCGAGAATCGTCGAAATATCGACTTACACGAAATGAAATATTTTTGTGATATTCTTGTTTACCTTACTCCAAACTGCTCTTATATAGCTTTTGCAGCGAATTTGGAGCAACTTTTGTTCCGAGTATATTTAGTGTCCAGGGAGCCGAGAATAGTCGAAATATCGACTTACACGAAAAAAAAAATTTTTGTCATATTCTTGTTCCCCACACTCCAAACTTGTCGTCAATAGCTTTTGCAGCGAATTTGGAGCAACGTTTGTTAGGATAATATATTTCGTGTCCAGGGAGCTGAGGATCCTCGAAAAATCAAATTACGCGAAATGAAAAATGTTTGTGATATTCTTGTTCCCCACGCTCCAAACTGCTCGTAAATAGCATTTGCAGCGAATATGGAGCAACTATTGTTATAAGTATATTTCGTGACCAGGGAGCCGAGAATCGTCGAAATATCAACTTACACGAAATGAAATATGTTTGTGATATTCTTGTTCCCCACGCTCCAAACTGCTCGTAAATAGCATTTGCAGCAAATTTGGAGCAACTTTGGTTATATGTATATTTCGTGACCACGGAGTCGAGAATCCTCGAAATATCGACTTACACGTAATGAAACATTTTTATGATATTCTTGTTCCCCGCGCTCCAAACTGCTCGTAAATAGCATTTGAGGCGAATTTGGAGCAACTATTGTTATATGTATATTTCGTTACCAGGGAGTCGAGAATCGTCGAAATATCGACTTACACGTAATGAAACATTTTTATGATATTCTTGTTACCCGCGCTCCAAACTGCTCGAAAATGGCATTTGAGGCAAATTTGGAGCAACGTTTACTATATGTATATTTCGTGACCAGGGAGCTGAGAATCGTCGAAGTATCGACTTACACGAAATGAAATATTTTTGTGATATTCTTGTTTACCTTACTCCAAACTGCTCTTATATAGCTTTTGCAGCGAATTTGGAGCAACTTTTGTTCAGAGTATATTTAGTGTCCAGGGAGCCGAGAATCGTGGAAATATCGACTTACACGAAATGAAAAATGTTTGTAATATTCTTGTTCCCCACGCTCCAAACTGCTCGTATATAGCATTTGCAGCGAATTTGGAGCAACTTTTGTTATATGTATTTTTCGTGTCCAGGGAGCCGAGAATCGTCGAAATATCAACTTACACGAAATGAAATATTTTTGTGATATTCTTGTTCCCCACGCTCCAAACTGCTCGTAAATAGCATTTGGAGCAACTTTTGTTATATGTATATTTCGTTATCAGGGAGCCGAGAATCGTCGAAATATCGACTTACACGAAATGAAATATTTTTGTGATATTCTTGTTTACCTTACTCCAAACTGCTCTTATATAGCTTTTGCAGCGAATTTGGAGCAACTTTTGTTCCGAGTATATTTAGTGTCCAGGGAGCCGAGAATAGTCAAAATATCGACTTACACGAAAAAAAAAATTTTTGTCATATTCTTGTTCCCCACACTCCAACTTGTCGTCAATAGCTTTTGCAGCGAATTTGGTGCAACGTTTGTTAGGATAATATATTTCGTGTCCAGGGAGCTGAGGATCCTCGAAAAATCAAATTACGCGAAATGAAAAATGTTTGTGATATTCTTGTTCCCCACGCTCCAAACTGCTCGAAAATAGCATTTGCAGCGAATATGGAGCAACTATTGTTATATTTATATTTCGTGACCAGGGAGCCGAGAATCGTCGAAATATCAACTTACACGAAATGAAATATGTTTGTAATATTCTTGTTCCCCACGCTCCAAACTGCTCGTAAATAGCATTTGCAGCAAATTTGGAGCAACTTTGGTTATATGTATATTTCGTGACCACGGAGTCGAGAATCCTCGAAATATCGACTTACACGTAATGAAACATTTTGATGATATTCTTGTTCCCCGCGCTCCAAACTGCTCGTAAATAGCATTTGAGGCGAATTTGGAGCAACTATTGTTATATGTATATTTCGTTACCAGGGAGTCGAGAATCGTCGAAATATCGACTTTACACGTAATGAAACATTTTTATGATATTCTTGTTACCCGCGCTCCAAACTGCTCGAAAATGGCATTTGAGGCGAATTTTGAGCTACGTTTGCTATATGTATATTTCGTGACCAGGGAGCTGAGAATCGTCGAAGTATCGACTTACACGAAATGAAATATTTTTGTGATATTCTTGTTTACCTTACTCCAAACTGCTCTTATATAGCTTTTGCAGCGAATTTGGAGCAACTTTTGTTCAGAGTATATTTAGTGTCCAGGGAGCCGAGAATCGTGGAAATATCGACTTACACGAAATGAAAAATGTTTGTAATATTCTTGTTCCCCACGCTCCAAACTGCTCGTATATAGCATTTGCAGCGAATTTGGAGCAACTTTTGTTATATGTATTTTTCGTGTCCAGGGAGCCGAGAATCGTCGAAATATCAACTTACACGAAATGAAATATTTTTGTGATATTCTTGTTCCCCACGCTCCAAACTGCTCGTAAATAGCATTTGCAGCGAATTTGGAGCAACTTTTGTTATATGTATATTTCGTTATCAGGGAGCCGAGAATCGTCGAAATATCGACTTACACGAAATGAAATATTTTTGTGATATTCTTGTTTACCTTACTCCAAACTGCTCTTATATAGCTTTTGCAGCGAATTTGGAGCAACTTTTGTTCCGAGTATATTTAGTGTCCAGGGAGCCGAGAATAGTCGAAATATCGACTTACACGAAAAAAAAAATTTTTGTCATATTCTTGTTCCCCACACTCCAAACTTGTCGTATATAGCTTTTGCAGCGAATTTGGAGCAACGTTTGTTAGGATAATATATTTCGTGACCACGGAGTCGAGAATCCTCGAAAAATCAAATTACGCGAAATGAAAAATGTTTGTGATATTCTTGTTCCCCTCGCTCCAAACTGCTCGTAAATAGCATTTGCAGCGAATATGGAGCAACTATTGTTATATGTATATTTCGTTACCAGGGAGTCGAGAATCGTCGAAATATCGACTTACACGTAATGAAACATTTTTATGATATTCTTGTTCCCCGCGCTCCAAACTGCTCGTAAATAGCATTTGTGGTGAATTTGGAGCAACTTTTGGTATATGTATATTTCGTGACCAGGGAGCCGAGAATTGTCGAAATATCGACTTACACGTAAATAAACATTTTTTTGATATTCTTGTTCCCCGCGCTCCAAACTGCTCGAAAATAGCATTTGAGGCGAATTTGGAGCAACGTTTGGTATATGTATATTTCGAGACCAGGGAGCTGAGAATCATCGAAATATCGACTTACACGAAATGAAATATTTTTGTGATATTCTTGTTTATCTTACTCCAAACTGCTCTTACATAGCTTTTGCAGCGAATTTGGAGCAACTTTTGTTCAGAGTATATTTAGTGTCCAGGGAGCCGAGAATCGTGGAAATATCGACTTACACGAAATGAAAAATTTTTGTGATATATTTGTTCCCCACACTCCAAACTTCTCGTATATAGCTTTTGCAGCGAATTTGGAGCGTTTGTTAGGATAATATATTTCGTGTCCAGGGAGCTGAGAATCCTCGAAAAATCGACTTACGCGAAATGAAAAATGTTTGTAATATTCTTGTTCCCCACGCTCCAAATTGCTCGTATATAGCATTTGCAGCGAATTTGGAGCAACTTTTGTTATATGTATTTTTCGTGTCCAGGGAGCCGAGAATCGTCGAAATATCAACTTACACGAAATGAAATATTTTTGTGATATTCTTGTTCCCCACGCTCCAAACTGCTCGTAAATAGCATTTGCAGTGAATTTGGAGCAACTTTTGTTATATGTATATTTCGTTATCAGGGAGCCGAGAATCGTCAAAATATCGACTTACACGAAATGAAATATTTTTGTGATATTCTTGTTTACCTTACTCCAAACTGCTCTTATATAGCTTTTGCAGCGAATTTGGAGCAACGTTTGTTAGGATAATATATTTCGTGTCCAGGGAGCTGAGGATCCTCGAAAAATCAAATTACGCGAAATGAAAAATGTTTGTGATATTCTTGTTCCCCACGCTCCAAACTGCTCGTAAATAGCATTTGCAGCGAATATGGAGCAACTATTGTTATATGTATATTTCGTGACCAGGGAGCCGAGAATCGTCGAAATATCAACTTACACGAAATGAAATATTTTTGTGATATTCTTGTTCCCCACACTCCAAACTGCTCGAATATAGCTTTTGCAGCGAATTTGGAGCAACTATTTTTCAGAGTATATTTAGTGTCCAGGGAGCCGAGAATCTTCGAAATATCGACTTACACAAAATGAAAAATGTTTGTCATATTCTTGTTCCCCACACTCCAAACTTGTCGTATATAGCTTTTTCAGCGAATTTGGAGCAGCGTTTGTTAGGATAATATATTTCGTGTCCAGGGAGCTGAGAATCTTCGAAAAATCAAATTACGCGTAATGAAAATTTTTTGTGATATTCTTGTTCCTCACGCTCCAAACTGCGCGTAAATAGCATTTGCAGTGAATTTGGAGCAACTTTTGTTATATGTATATTTCGTGACCAGGGAGCCGAGAATCGTCGAAATATCAACTTACACGAAATGAAATATTTTTGTGATATTCTTGTTCCCCACGCTCCAAAGTGCTCGTAAATAGCATTTGCAGCAAATTTGCAGCAACTTTGGTTATATGTATATTTCGTTACCAGGGAGCCGAGAATCCTCGAAATATCGACTTACACGTAATGAAACATTTTGATGATATTCTTGTTCCCCACACTCCAAACTGCTCGTATATAGCTTTTGCAGCGAATTTGGAGCAACTATTTTTCAGAGTATATTTAGTGTCCAGGGAGCCGAGAATCTTCGAAATATCGACTTACACGAAATGAAAAATGTTTGTCATATTCTTGTTCCCCACACTCCAAACTTGTCGTATATAGCTTTTTCAGCGAATTTGGAGCAGCGTTTGTTAGGATAATATATTTCGTGTCCAGGGAGCTGAGAATCTTCGAAAAATCAAATTACGCGTAATGAAAATGTTTGTGATATTCGTGTTCCTCACGCTCCAAACTGCGCGTAAATAGCATTTGCAGCGAATTTGGAGCAACTTTTCGTTATATGTATATTTCGTGACCAGGGAGCCGAGAATCGTCTAAATATCAACTTACACGAAATGAAATATCTTTGTGATATTCTTGTTCCCCACGCTCCAAGCTGCTCGTAAATAGCATTTGCAGCGAATTTGGAGCGTTTGTTAGGATAATATATTTCGAGTCCAGGGAGCTGAGAATCCTCGAAAAATCGACTTACGCGAAATGAAAAATGTTTGTAATATTCTTGTTCCCCACGCTCCAAACTGCTCGTATATAGCTTTTGCAGCGAATTTGGTGCGTTTGTTAGAATAATATATTTCGTGTCCAGGGAACTGAGAATCCTCGAAAAATCGACTTACGCGAAATGAAAAATGTTTGTAATATTCTTGTTCCCCACGCTCCAAACTGCTCGTATATAGCATTTGCAGCGAATTTGGAGCAACTTTTGTTATATGTATTTTTCGTGTCCAGGGAGCCGAGAATCGTCGAAATATCAACTTACACGAAATGAAATATTTTTGTGATATTCTAGTTCCCCACGCTCCAAACTGCTCGTAAATAGCATTTGCAGCGAATTTGGAGCAACTTTTGTTACATGTATATTTCGTTATCAGGGAGCCGAGAATCGTCGAAATATCGACTTACACGAAATGAAATATTTTTGTGATATTCTTGTTTACCTTACTCCAAACTGCTCTTATATAGCTTTTGCAGCGAATTTGGAGCAACTTTTGTTCAGAGTATATTTAGTGTCCAGGGAGCCGAGAATAGTCGAAATATCGACTTACACGAAATGAAAAATTTTTGTGATATTCTTGTTCCCCACACTCCAAACTGCTCGTATATAGCATTTGCAGCGAATTTGGAGCGACTTTATTTATATGTATTTTTCGTGTCCAGGGAGCCGAGAATCGTCGAAATATCAACTTACACGAAATGAAATATTTTTGTGATATTCTTGTTCCCCTCGCTCCAAATTGCTCGTAAATAGCATTTGCAGCGAATTTGGAGCAACTTTTGTTATATGTATATTTCGTTACCAGGGAGTCGAGAATCGTCGAAATATCGACTTACACGTAATGAAACATTTTTATGTTATTCTTGTTCCCCGCGCTCCAAACTTTGGTTATATGTATATTTCGTTACCAGGGAGTCGAGAATCCTCGAAATATCGACTTACACGTAATGAAACATTTTGATGATATTCTTGTTCCCCACACTCCAAACTGCTCGAATATAGCTTTTGCAGCGAATTTGGAGCAACTATTTTTCAGAGTATATTTAGTGTCCAGGGAGCCGAGAATCTTCGAAATATCGACTTACACGAAATGAAAAATGTTTGTCATATTCTTGTTCCCCACACTCCCAACTTGTCGTATATAGCTTTTTCAGCGAATTTGGAGCAGCGTTTGTTAGGATAATATATTTCGTGTCCAGGGAGCTGAGAATCTTCGAAAAATCAAATTACGCGTAATGAAAATTTTTTGTGATATTCTTGTTCCTCACGCTCCAAACTGCGCGTAAATAGCATTTGCAGTGAATTTGGAGCAACTTTTGTTATATGTATATTTCGTTATCAGGGAGCCGAGAATCATCAAAATATCGACTTACACGAAATGAAATATTTTTGTGATATTCTTGTTTACCTTACTCCAAACTGCTCTTATATAGCTTTTGCAGCGAATTTGGAGCATCTTTTGTTCCGAGTATATTTAGTGTCCAGGGAGCCGAGAATAGTCGAAATATCGAATTACACGAAATGAAAAATTTTTTTTATATTCTTGTTCCCCATACTCCAAACTTGTCGTAAATAGCTTTTGCAGCGAATTTGGAGCAACGTTTGTTAGGATAATATATTTCGTGTCCAGGGAGCTGAGGATCCTCGAAAAATCAAATTACGCGAAATGAAAAATGTTTGTGATATTCTTGTTCCCCACGCTCCAAACTGCTCGTAAATAGCATTTGCAGCGAATATGGAGCAACTATTGTTATATGTATATTTCGTGACCAGGGAGCCGAGAATCGTCGAAATATCAACTTACACGAAATGAAATTTTTTTGTGATATTCTTGTTCCCCACGCTCCAAAGTGCTCGTAAATAGCATTTGCAGCAAATTTGCAGCAACTTTGGTTATATGTATATTTCGTTACCAGGGAGCCGAGAATCCTCGAAATATCGACTTACACGTAATGAAACATTTTGATGATATTCTTGTTCCCCACACTCCAAACTGCTCGTATATAGCTTTTGCAGCGAATTTGGAGCAACTTTTGGTATATGTATATTTCGTTACCAGGGAGCCGAGAATCCTCGAAATATCGACTTACACGTAATGAAACATTTTGATGATATTCTTGTTCCCCGCGCTCCAAACTGCTCGAAAATAGCATTTGAGGCGAATTTGGAGCAACGTTTGGTAGATGTATATTTCGAGACCAGGGAGCTGAGAATCATCGAAATATCGACTTACACGAAATGAAATATTTTTGTGATATTCTTGTTTAACTTACTCCAAACTGCTCTTACATAGCTTTTGCAGCGAATTTGGAGCAACTTTTGTTCAGAGTATATTTAGTGTCCAGGGAGCCGAGAATCGTGGAAATATCGACTTACACGAAATGAAAAATTTTTGTGATATATTTGTTCCCCACACTCCAAACTTCTCGTATATAGCTTTTGCAGCGAATTTGGAGCGTTTGTTAGGATAATATATTTCGTGTCCAGGGAGCTGAGAATCCTCGAAAAATCGACTTACGCGAAATGAAAAATGTTTGTAATATTCTTGTTCCCCACGCTCCAAATTGCTCGTATATAGCATTTGCAGCGAATTTGGAGCAACTTTTGTTATATGTATTTTTCGTGTCCAGGGAGCCGAGAATCGTCGAAATATCAACTTACACGAAATGAAATATTTTTGTGATATTCTTGTTCCCCACGCTCCAAACTGCTCGTAAATAGCATTTGCAGTGAATTTGGAGCAACTTTTGTTATATGTATATTTCGTTATCAGGGAGCCGAGAATCGTCAAAATATCGACTTACACGAAATGAAATATTTTTGTGATATTCTTGTTTACCTTACTCCAAACTGCTCTTATATAGCTTTTGCAGCGAATTTGGAGCATCTTTTGTTCCGAGTATATTTAGTGTCCAGGGAGCCGAGAATAGTCGAAATATCGAATTACACGAAATGAAAAATTTTTTTTATATTCTTGTTCCCCATACTCCAAACTTGTCGTAAATAGCTTTTGCAGCGAATTTGGAGCAACGTTTGTTAGGATAATATATTTCGTGTCCAGGGAGCTGAGGATCCTCGAAAAATCAAATTACGCGAAATGAAAAATGTTTGTGATATTCTTGTTCCCCACGCTCCAAACTGCTCGTAAATAGCATTTGCAGCGAATATGGAGCAACTATTGTTATATGTATATTTCGTGACCAGGGAGCCGAGAATCGTCGAAATATCAACTTACACGAAATGAAATATTTTTGTGATATTCTTGTTCCCCACGCTCCAAAGTGCTCGTAAATAGCATTTGCAGCAAATTTGCAGCAACTTTGGTTATATGTATATTTCGTTACCAGGGAGCCGAGAATCCTCGAAATATCGACTTACACGTAATGAAACATTTTGATGATATTCTTGTTCCCCACACTCCAAACTGCTCGTATATAGCTTTTGCAGCGAATTTGGAGCAACTTTTGGTATATGTATATTTCGTTACCAGGGAGCCGAGAATCCTCGAAATATCGACTTACACGTAATGAAACATTTTGATGATATTCTTGTTCCCCGCGCTCCAAACTGCTCGAAAATAGCATTTGAGGCGAATTTGGAGCAACGTTTGGTATATGTATATTTCGAGACCAGGGAGCTGAGAATCATCGAAATATCGACTTACACGAAATGAAATATTTTTGTGATATTCTTGTTTAACTTACTCCAAACTGCTCTTACATAGCTTTTGCAGCGAATTTGGAGCAACTTTTGTTCAGAGTATATTTAGTGTCCAGGGAGCCGAGAATCGTGGAAATATCGACTTACACGAAATGAAAAATTTTTGTGATATATTTGTTCCCCACACTCCAAACTTCTCGTATATAGCTTTTGCAGCGAATTTGGAGCGTTTGTTAGGATAATATATTTCGTGTCCAGGGAGCTGAGAATCCTCGAAAAATCGACTTACGCGAAATGAAAAATGTTTGTAATATTCTTGTTCCCCACGCTCCAAATTGCTCGTATATAGCATTTGCAGCGAATTTGGAGCAACTTTTGTTATATGTATTTTTCGTGTCCAGGGAGCCGAGAATCGTCGAAATATCAACTTACACGAAATGAAATATTTTTGTGATATTCTTGTTCCCCACGCTCCAAACTGCTCGTAAATAGCATTTGCAGTGAATTTGGAGCAACTTTTGTTATATGTATATTTCGTTATCAGGGAGCCGAGAATCGTCAAAATATCGACTTACACGAAATGAAATATTTTTGTGATATTCTTGTTTACCTTACTCCAAACTGCTCTTATATAGCTTTTGCAGCGAATTTGGAGCATCTTTTGTTCCGAGTATATTTAGTGTCCAGGGAGCCGAGAATAGTCGAAATATCGACTTACACGAAATGAAAATTTTTTTTATATTCTTGTTCCCCACACTCCAAACTTCTCGTATATAGCTTTTGCAGCGAATTTGGAGCAACGTTTGTTAGGATAATATATTTCGTGTCCAGGGAGCTGAGGATCCTCGAAAAATCAAATTACGCGAAATGAAAAATGTTTGTGATATTCTTGTTCCCCACGCTCCAAACTGCTCGTAAATAGCATTTGCAGCGAATATGGAGCAACTATTGTTATATGTATATTTCGTGACCAGGGAGCCGAGAATCGTCGAAATATCAACTTACACGAAATGAAATATTTTTGTGATATTCTTGTTCCCCACGCTCCAAACTGCTCGTAAATAGCATTTGCAGCAAATTTGGAGCAACTTTGGTTATATGTATATTTCGTTACCAGGGAGTCGAGAATCCTCGAAATATCGACTTACACGTAATGAAACATTTTGATGATATTCTTGTTCCCCACACTCCAAACTGCTCGAATATAGCTTTTGCAGCGAATTTGGAGCAACTATTTTTCAGAGTATATTTAGTGTCCAGGGAGCCGAGAATCTTCGAAATATCGACTTACACGAAATGAAAAATGTTTGTCATATTCTTGTTCCCCACACTCCAAACTTGTCGTATATAGCTTTTTCAGCGAATTTGGAGCAGCGTTTGTTAGGATAATATATTTCGTGTCCAGGGAGCTGAGAATCTTCGAAAAATCAAATTACGCGTAATGAAAATTTTTTGTGATATTCTTGTTCCTCACGCTCCAAACTGCTCGTAAATAGCATTTGCAGCAAATTTGGAGCAACTTTGGTTATATGTATATTTCGTTACCAGGGAGTCGAGAATCCTCGAAATATCGACTTACACGTAATGAAACATTTTGATGATATTCTTGTTCCCCACACTCCAAACTGCTCGAATATAGCTTTTGCAGCGAATTTGGAGCAACTATTTTTCAGAGTATATTTAGTGTCCAGGGAGCCGAGAATCTTCGAAATATCGACTTACACGAAATGAAAAATGTTTGTCATATTCTTGTTCCCCACACTCCAAACTTGTCGTATATAGCTTTTTCAGCGAATTTGGAGCAGCGTTTGTTAGGATAATATATTTCGTGTCCAGGGAGCTGAGAATCTTCGAAAAATCAAATTACGCGTAATGAAAATTTTTTGTGATATTCTTGTTCCTCACGCTCCAAACTGCGCGTAAATAGCATTTGCAGTGAATTTGGAGCAACTTTTGTTATATGTATATTTCGTTATCAGGGAGCCGAGAATCGTCAAAATATCGACTTACACGAAATGAAATATTTTTGTGATATTCTTGTTTACCTTACTCCAAACTGCTCTTATATAGCTTTTGTAGCGAATTTGGAGCATCTTTTGTTCCGAGTATATTTAGTGTCCAGGGAGCCGAGAATAGTCGAAATATCGACTTACACGAAATGAAAAATTTTTTTATATTCTTGTTCCCCACACTCCAAACTTGTCGTAAATAGCTTTTGCAGCGAATTTGGAGCAACGTTTGTTAGGATAATATATTTCGTGTCCAGGGAGCTGAGGATCCTCGAAAAATCAAATTACGCGAAATGAAAAATGTTTGTGATATTCTTGTTCCCCACGCTCCATACTGCTCGCAAATAGCATTTGCAGCGAATATGGAGCAACTATTGTTATATGTATATTTCGTGACCAGGGAGCCGAGAATCGTCGAAATATCAACTTACACGAAATGAAATATTTTTGTGATATTCTTGTTCCCCACGCTCCAAAGTGCTCGTAAATAGCATTTGCAGCAAATTTGCAGCAACTTTGGTTATATGTATATTTCGTTACCAGGGAGCCGAGAATCCTCGAAATATCGACTTACACGTAATGAAACATTTTGATGATATTCTTGTTCCCCACACTCCAAACTGCTCGTATATAGCTTTTGCAGCGAATTTGGAGCAACTATTTTTCAGAGTATATTTAGTGTCCAGGGAGCCGAGAATCTTCGAAATATCGACTTACACGAAATGAAAAATGTTTGTCATATTCTTGTTCCCCACACTCCAAACTTGTCGTATATAGCTTTTTCAGCGAATTTGGAGCAGCGTTTGTTAGGATAATATATTTCGTGTCCAGGGAGCTGAGAATCTTCGAAAAATCAAATTACGCGTAATGAAAATTTTTGTGATATTCGTGTTCCTCACGCTCCAAACTGCGCGTAAATAGCATTTGCAGCGAATTTGGAGCAACTTTTCGTTATATGTATATTTCGTGACCAGGGAGCCGAGAATCGTCTAAATATCAACTTACACGAAATGAAATATCTTTGTGATATTCTTGTTCCCCACGCTCCAAGCTGCTCGTAAATAGCATTTGCAGCGAATTTGGAGCGTTTGTTAGGATAATATATTTCGAGTCCAGGGAGCTGAGAATCCTCGAAAAATCGACTTACGCGAAATGAAAAATGTTTGTAATATTCTTGTTCCCCACGCTCCAAACTGCTCGTATATAGCTTTTGCAGCGAATTTGGTGCGTTTGTTAGAATAATATATTTCGTGTCCAGGGAGCTGAGAATCCTCGAAAAATCGACTTACGCGAAATGAAAAATGTTTGTAATATTCTTGTTCCCCACGCTCCAAACTGCTCGTATATAGCATTTGCAGCGAATTTGGAGCAACTTTTGTTATATGTATTTTTCGTGTCCAGGGAGCCGAGAATCGTCGAAATATCAACTTACACGAAATGAAATATTTTTGTGATATTCTAGTTCCCCACGCTCCAAACTGCTCGTAAATAGCATTTGCAGCGAATTTGGAGCAACTTTTGTTACATGTATATTTCGTTATCAGGGAGCCGAGAATCGTCGAAATATCGACTTACACGAAATGAAATATTTTTGTGATATTCTTGTTTACCTTACTCCAAACTGCTCTTATATAGCTTTTGCAGCGAATTTGGAGCAACTTTTGTTCAGAGTATATTTAGTGTCCAGGGAGCCGAGAATAGTCGAAATATCGACTTACACGAAATGAAAAATTTTTGTGATATTCTTGTTCCCCACACTCCAAACTGCTCGTATATAGCATTTGCAGCGAATTTGGAGCGACTTTATTTATATGTATTTTTCGTGTCCAGGGAGCCGAGAATCGTCGAAATATCAACTTACACGAAATGAAATATTTTTGTGATATTCTTGTTCCCCTCGCTCCAAATTGCTCGTAAATAGCATTTGCAGCGAATTTGGAGCAACTTTTGTTATATGTATATTTCGTTACCAGGGAGTCGAGAATCGTCGAAATATCGACTTACACGTAATGAAACATTTTTATGTTATTCTTGTTCCCCGCGCTCCAAACTTTGGTTATATGTATATTTCGTTACCAGGGAGTCGAGAATCCTCGAAATATCGACTTACACGTAATGAAACATTTTGATGATATTCTTGTTCCCCACACTCCAAACTGCTCGAATATAGCTTTTGCAGCGAATTTGGAGCAACTATTTTTCAGAGTATATTTAGGGTCCAGGGAGCCGAGAATCTTCGAAATATCGACTTACACGAAATGAAAAATGTTTGTCATATTCTTGTTCCCCACACTCCCAACTTGTCGTATATAGCTTTTTCAGCGAATTTGGAGCAGCGTTTGTTAGGATAATATATTTCGTGTCCAGGGAGCTGAGAATCTTCGAAAAATCAAATTACGCGTAATGAAAATTTTTTGTGATATTCTTGTTCCTCACGCTCCAAACTGCGCGTAAATAGCATTTGCAGTGAATTTGGAGCAACTTTTGTTATATGTATATTTCGTTATCAGGGAGCCGAGAATCATCAAAATATCGACTTACACGAAATGAAATATTTTTGTGATATTCTTGTTTACCTTACTCCAAACTGCTCTTATATAGCTTTTGCAGCGAATTTGGAGCATCTTTTGTTCCGAGTATATTTAGTGTCCAGGGAGCCGAGAATAGTCGAAATATCGAATTACACGAAATGAAAAATTTTTTTTATATTCTTGTTCCCCATACTCCAAACTTGTCGTAAATAGCTTTTGCAGCGAATTTGGAGCAACGTTTGTTAGGATAATATATTTCGTGTCCAGGGAGCTGAGGATCCTCGAAAAATCAAATTACGCGAAATGAAAAATGTTTGTGATATTCTTGTTCCCCACGCTCCAAACTGCTCGTAAATAGCATTTGCAGCGAATATGGAGCAACTATTGTTATATGTATATTTCGTGACCAGGGAGCCGAGAATCGTCGAAATATCAACTTACACGAAATGAAATATTTTTGTGATATTCTTGTTCCCCACGCTCCAAAGTGCTCGTAAATAGCATTTGCAGCAAATTTGCAGCAACTTTGGTTATATGTATATTTCGTTACCAGGGAGCCGAGAATCCTCGAAATATCGACTTACACGTAATGAAACATTTTGATGATATTCTTGTTCCCCACACTCCAAACTGCTCGTATATAGCTTTTGCAGCGAATTTGGAGCAACTTTTGGTATATGTATATTTCGTTACCAGGGAGCCGAGAATCCTCGAAATATCGACTTACACGTAATGAAACATTTTGATGATATTCTTGTTCCCCGCGCTCCAAACTGCTCGAAAATAGCATTTGAGGCGAATTTGGAGCAACGTTTGGTATATGTATATTTCGAGACCAGGGAGCTGAGAATCATCGAAATATCGACTTACACGAAATGAAATATTTTTGTGATATTCTTGTTTAACTTACTCCAAACTGCTCTTACATAGCTTTTGCAGCGAATTTGGAGCAACTTTTGTTCAGAGTATATTTAGTGTCCAGGGAGCCGAGAATCGTGGAAATATCGACTTACACGAAATGAAAAATTTTTGTGATATATTTGTTCCCCACACTCCAAACTTCTCGTATATAGCTTTTGCAGCGAATTTGGAGCGTTTGTTAGGATAATATATTTCGTGTCCAGGGAGCTGAGAATCCTCGAAAAATCGACTTACGCGAAATGAAAAATGTTTGTAATATTCTTGTTCCCCACGCTCCAAATTGCTCGTATATAGCATTTGCAGCGAATTTGGAGCAACTTTTGTTATATGTATTTTTCGTGTCCAGGGAGCCGAGAATCGTCGAAATATCAACTTACACGAAATGAAATATTTTTGTGATATTCTTGTTCCCCACGCTCCAAACTGCTCGTAAATAGCATTTGCAGTGAATTTGGAGCAACTTTTGTTATATGTATATTTCGTTATCAGGGAGCCGAGAATCGTCAAAATATCGACTTACACGAAATGAAATATTTTTGTGATATTCTTGTTTACCTTACTCCAAACTGCTCTTATATAGCTTTTGCAGCGAATTTGGAGCATCTTTTGTTCCGAGTATATTTAGTGTCCAGGGAGCCGAGAATAGTCGAAATATCGACTTACACGAAATGAAAATTTTTTTTATATTCTTGTTCCCCACACTCCAAACTTCTCGTATATAGCTTTTGCAGCGAATTTGGAGCAACGTTTGTTAGGATAATATATTTCGTGTCCAGGGAGCTGAGGATCCTCGAAAAATCAAATTACGCGAAATGAAAAATGTTTGTGATATTCTTGTTCCCCACGCTCCAAACTGCTCGTAAATAGCATTTGCAGCGAATATGGAGCAACTATTGTTATATGTATATTTCGTGACCAGGGAGCCGAGAATCGTCGAAATATCAACTTACACGAAATGAAATATTTTTGTGATATTCTTGTTCCCCACGCTCCAAACTGCTCGTAAATATGTTTTGCAGCAAATTTGGAGCAACTTTGGTTATATGTATATTTCGTTACCAGGGAGTCGAGAATCCTCGAAATATCGACTTACACGTAATGAAACATTTTGATGATATTCTTGTTCCCCACACTCCAAACTGCTCGAATATAGCTTTTGCAGCGAATTTGGAGCAACTATTTTTCAGAGTATATTTAGTGTCCAGGGAGCCGAGAATCTTCGAAATATCGACTTACACGAAATGAAAAATGTTTGTCATATTCTTGTTCCCCACACTCCAAACTTGTCGTATATAGCTTTTTCAGCGAATTTGGAGCAGCGTTTGTTAGGATAATATATTTCGTGTCCAGGGAGCTGAGAATCTTCGAAAAATCAAATTACGCGTAATGAAAATTTTTTGTGATATTCTTGTTCCTCACGCTCCAAACTGCGCGTAAATAGCATTTGCAGTGAATTTGGAGCAACTTTTGTTATATGTATATTTCGTGACCAGGGAGCCGAGAATCGTCGAAATATCAACTTACACGAAATGAAATATTTTTGTGATATTCTTGTTCCCCACGCTCCAAAGTGCTCGTAAATAGCATTTGCAGCAAATTTGCAGCAACTTTGGTTATATGTATATTTCGTTACCAGGGAGCCGAGAATCCTCGAAATATCGACTTACACGTAATGAAACATTTTGATGATATTCTTGTTCCCCACACTCCAAACTGCTCGTATATAGCTTTTGCAGCGAATTTGGAGCAACTATTTTTCAGAGTATATTTAGTGTCCAGGGAGCCGAGAATCTTCGAAATATCGACTTACACGAAATGAAAAATGTTTGTCATATTCTTGTTCCCCACACTCCAAACTTGTCGTATATAGCTTTTTCAGCGAATTTGGAGCAGCGTTTGTTAGGATAATATATTTCGTGTCC
This sequence comes from Hymenopus coronatus, assembly GCA_030762935.1. Taxonomy (NCBI): domain Eukaryota; kingdom Metazoa; phylum Arthropoda; class Insecta; order Mantodea; family Hymenopodidae; genus Hymenopus; species Hymenopus coronatus. Next base: position 164,351,281 of record CM060892.1, read on the forward strand.
AGGGAGCTGAGAATCTTCGAAAAATCAAATTACGCGTAATGAAAATTTTTGTGATATTCGTGTTCCTCACGCTCCAAACTGCGCGTAAATAGCATTTGCAGCGAATTTGGAGCAACTTTTCGTTATATGTATATTTCGTGACCAGGGAGCCGAGAATCGTCTAAATATCAACTTACACGAAATGAAATATCTTTGTGATATTCTTGTTCCCCACGCTCCAAGCTGCTCGTAAATAGCATTTGCAGCGAATTTGGAGCGTTTGTTAGGATAATATATTTCGAGTCCAGGGAGCTGAGAATCCTCGAAAAATCGACTTACGCGAAATGAAAAATGTTTGTAATATTCTTGTTCCCCACGCTCCAAACTGCTCGTATATAGCTTTTGCAGCGAATTTGGTGCGTTTGTTAGAATAATATATTTCGTGTCCAGGGAGCTGAGAATCCTCGAAAAATCGACTTACGCGAAATGAAAAATGTTTGTAATATTCTTGTTCCCCACGCTCCAAACTGCTCGTATATAGCATTTGCAGCGAATTTGGAGCAACTTTTGTTATATGTATTTTTCGTGTCCAGGGAGCCGAGAATCGTCGAAATATCAACTTACACGAAATGAAATATTTTTGTGATATTCTAGTTCCCCACGCTCCAAACTGCTCGTAAATAGCATTTGCAGCGAATTTGGAGCAACTTTTGTTACATGTATATTTCGTTATCAGGGAGCCGAGAATCGTCGAAATATCGACTTACACGAAATGAAATATTTTTGTGATATTCTTGTTTACCTTACTCCAAACTGCTCTTATATAGCTTTTGCAGCGAATTTGGAGCAACTTTTGTTCAGAGTATATTTAGTGTCCAGGGAGCCGAGAATAGTCGAAATATCGACTTACACGAAATGAAAAATTTTTGTGATATTCTTGTTCCCCACACTCCAAACTGCTCGTATATAGCATTTGCAGCGAATTTGGAGCGACTTTATTTATATGTATTTTTCGTGTCCAGGGAGCCGAGAATCGTCGAAATATCAACTTACACGAAATGAAATATTTTTGTGATATTCTTGTTCCCCTCGCTCCAAATTGCTCGTAAATAGCATTTGCAGCGAATTTGGAGCAACTTTTGTTATATGTATATTTCGTTACCAGGGAGTCGAGAATCGTCGAAATATCGACTTACACGTAATGAAATATTTTTATGTTATTCTTGTTCCCCGCGCTCCAAACTTTGGTTATATGTATATTTCGTTACCAGGGAGTCGAGAATCCTCGAAATATCGACTTACACGTAATGAAACATTTTGATGATATTCTTGTTCCCCACACTCCAAACTGCTCGAATATAGCTTTTGCAGCGAATTTGGAGCAACTATTTTTCAGAGTATATTTAGTGTCCAGGGAGCCGAGAATCTTCGAAATATCGACTTACACGAAATGAAAAATGTTTGTCATATTCTTGTTCCCCACACTCCCAACTTGTCGTATATAGCTTTTTCAGCGAATTTGGAGCAGCGTTTGTTAGGATAATATATTTCGTGTCCAGGGAGCTGAGAATCTTCGAAAAATCAAATTACGCGTAATGAAAATTTTTTGTGATATTCTTGTTCCTCACGCTCCAAACTGCGCGTAAATAGCATTTGCAGTGAATTTGGAGCAACTTTTGTTATATGTATATTTCGTTATCAGGGAGCCGAGAATCATCAAAATATCGACTTACACGAAATGAAATATTTTTGTGATATTCTTGTTTACCTTACTCCAAACTGCTCTTATATAGCTTTTGCAGCGAATTTGGAGCATCTTTTGTTCCGAGTATATTTAGTGTCCAGGGAGCCGAGAATAGTCGAAATATCGAATTACACGAAATGAAAAATTTTTTTTATATTCTTGTTCCCCATACTCCAAACTTGTCGTAAATAGCTTTTGCAGCGAATTTGGAGCAACGTTTGTTAGGATAATATATTTCGTGTCCAGGGAGCTGAGGATCCTCGAAAAATCAAATTACGCGAAATGAAAAATGTTTGTGATATTCTTGTTCCCCACGCTCCAAACTGCTCGTAAATAGCATTTGCAGCGAATATGGAGCAACTATTGTTATATGTATATTTCGTGACCAGGGAGCCGAGAATCGTCGAAATATCAACTTACACGAAATGAAATATTTTTGTGATATTCTTGTTCCCCACGCTCCAAAGTGCTCGTAAATAGCATTTGCAGCAAATTTGCAGCAACTTTGGTTATATGTATATTTCGTTACCAGGGAGCCGAGAATCCTCGAAATATCGACTTACACGTAATGAAACATTTTGATGATATTCTTGTTCCCCACACTCCAAACTGCTCGTATATAGCTTTTGCAGCGAATTTGGAGCAACTTTTGGTATATGTATATTTCGTTACCAGGGAGCCGAGAATCCTCGAAATATCGACTTACACGTAATGAAACATTTTGATGATATTCTTGTTCCCCGCGCTCCAAACTGCTCGAAAATAGCATTTGAGGCGAATTTGGAGCAACGTTTGGTATATGTATATTTCGAGACCAGGGAGCTGAGAATCATCGAAATATCGACTTACACGAAATGAAATATTTTTGTGATATTCTTGTTTAACTTACTCCAAACTGCTCTTACATAGCTTTTGCAGCGAATTTGGAGCAACTTTTGTTCAGAGTATATTTAGTGTCCAGGGAGCCGAGAATCGTGGAAATATCGACTTACACGAAATGAAAAATTTTTGTGATATATTTGTTCCCCACACTCCAAACTTCTCGTATATAGCTTTTGCAGCGAATTTGGAGCGTTTGTTAGGATAATATATTTCGTGTCCAGGGAGCTGAGAATCCTCGAAAAATCGACTTACGCGAAATGAAAAATGTTTGTAATATTCTTGTTCCCCACGCTCCAAATTGCTCGTATATAGCATTTGCAGCGAATTTGGAGCAACTTTTGTTATATGTATTTTTCGTGTGCAGGGAGCCGAGAATCGTCGAAATATCAACTTACACGAAATGAAATATTTTTGTGATATTCTTGTTCCCCACGCTCCAAACTGCTCGTAAATAGCATTTGCAGTGAATTTGGAGCAACTTTTGTTATATGTATATTTCGTTATCAGGGAGCCGAGAATCGTCAAAATATCGACTTACACGAAATGAAATATTTTTGTGATATTCTTGTTTACCTTACTCCAAACTGCTCTTATATAGCTTTTGCAGCGAATTTGGAGCATCTTTTGTTCCGAGTATATTTAGTGTCCAGGGAGCCGAGAATAGTCGAAATATCGACTTACACGAAATGAAAATTTTTGTTATATTCTTGTTCCCCACACTCCAAACTTCTCGTATATAGCTTTTGCAGCGAATTTGGAGCAACGTTTGTTAGGATAATATATTTCGTGTCCAGGGAGCTGAGGATCCTCGAAAAATCAAATTACGCGAAATGAAAAATGTTTGTGATATTCTTGTTCCCCACGCTCCAAACTGCTCGTAAATAGCATTTGCAGCGAATATGGAGCAACTATTGTTATATGTATATTTCGTGACCAGGGAGCCGAGAATCGTCGAAATATCAACTTACACGAAATGAAATATTTTTGTGATATTCTTGTTCCCCACGCTCCAAACTGCTCGTAAATAGCATTTGCAGCAAATTTGGAGCAACTTTGGTTATATGTATATTTCGTTACCAGGGAGTCGAGAATCCTCGAAATATCGACTTACACGTAATGAAACATTTTGATGATATTCTTGTTCCCCACACTCCAAACTGCTCGAATATAGCTTTTGCAGCGAATTTGGAGCAACTATTTTTCAGAGTATATTTAGTGTCCAGGGAGCCGAGAATCTTCGAAATATCGACTTACACGAAATGAAAAATGTTTGTCATATTCTTGTTCCCCACACTCCAAACTTGTCGTATATAGCTTTTTCAGCGAATTTGGAGCAGCGTTTGTTAGGATAATATATTTCGTGTCCAGGGAGCTGAGAATCTTCGAAAAATCAAATTACGCGTAATGAAAATTTTTTGTGATATTCTTGTTCCTCACGCTCCAAACTGCGCGTAAATAGCATTTGCAGTGAATTTGGAGCAACTTTTGTTATATGTATATTTCGTGACCAGGGAGCCGAGAATCGTCGAAATATCAACTTACACGAAATGAAATATTTTTGTGATATTCTTGTTCCCCACGCTCCAAAGTGCTCGTAAATAGCATTTGCAGCAAATTTGCAGCAACTTTGGTTATATGTATATTTCGTTACCAGGGAGCCGAGAATCCTCGAAATATCGACTTACACGTAATGAAACATTTTGATGATATTCTTGTTCCCCACACTCCAAACTGCTCGTATATAGCTTTTGCAGCGAATTTGGAGCAACTATTTTTCAGAGTATATTTAGTGTCCAGGGAGCCGAGAATCTTCGAAATATCGACTTACACGAAATGAAAAATGTTTGTCATATTCTTGTTCCCCACACTCCAAACTTGTCGTATATAGCTTTTTCAGCGAATTTGGAGCAGCGTTTGTTAGGATAATATATTTCGTGTCCAGGGAGCTGAGAATCTTCGAAAAATCAAATTACGCGTAATGAAAATTTTTGTGATATTCGTGTTCCTCACGCTCCAAACTGCGCGTAAATAGCATTTGCAGCGAATTTGGAGCAACTTTTCGTTATATGTATATTTCGTGACCAGGGAGCCGAGAATCGTCTAAATATCAACTTACACGAAATGAAATATCTTTGTGATATTCTTGTTCCCCACGCTCCAAGCTGCTCGTAAATAGCATTTGCAGCGAATTTGGAGCGTTTGTTAGGATAATATATTTCGAGTCCAGGGAGCTGAGAATCCTCGAAAAATCGACTTACACGAAATGAAAAATTTTTGTGATATATTTGTTCCCCACACTCCAAACTTCTCGTATATAGCTTTTGCAGCGAATTTGGAGCGTTTGTTAGGATAATATATTTCGTGTCCAGGGAGCTGAGAATCCTCGAAAAATCGACTTACGCGAAATGAAAAATGTTTGTAATATTCTTGTTCCCCACGCTCCAAATTGCTCGTATATAGCATTTGCAGCGAATTTGGAGCAACTTTTGTTATATGTATTTTTCGTGTCCAGGGAGCCGAGAATCGTCGAAATATCAACTTACACGAAATGAAATATTTTTGTGATATTCTTGTTCCCCACGCTCCAAACTGCTCGTAAATAGCATTTGCAGTGAATTTGGAGCAACTTTTGTTATATGTATATTTCGTTATCAGGGAGCCGAGAATCGTCAAAATATCGACTTACACGAAATGAAATATTTTTGTGATATTCTTGTTTACCTTACTCCAAACTGCTCTTATATAGCTTTTGCAGCGAATTTGGAGCATCTTTTGTTCCGAGTATATTTAGTGTCCAGGGAGCCGAGAATATACGAAATATCGACTTACACGAAATGAAAATTTTTTTTATATTCTTGTTCCCCACACTCCAAACTTCTCGTATATAGCTTTTGCAGCGAATTTGGAGCAACGTTTGTTAGGATAATATATTTCGTGTCCAGGGAGCTGAGGATCCTCGAAAAATCAAATTACGCGAAATGAAAAATGTTTGTGATATTCTTGTTCCCCACGCTCCAAACTGCTCGTAAATAGCATTTGCAGCGAATATGGAGCAACTATTGTTATATGTATATTTCGTGACCAGGGAGCCGAGAATCGTCGAAATATCAACTTACACGAAATGAAATATTTTTGTGATATTCTTGTTCCCCACGCTCCAAACTGCTCGTAAATAGCATTTGCAGCAAATTTGGAGCAACTTTGGTTATATGTATATTTCGTTACCAGGGAGTCGAGAATCCTCGAAATATCGACTTACACGTAATGAAACATTTTGATGATATTCTTGTTCCCCACACTCCAAACTGCTCGAATATAGCTTTTGCAGCGAATTTGGAGCAACTATTTTTCAGAGTATATTTAGTGTCCAGGGAGCCGAGAATCTTCGAAATATCGACTTACACGAAATGAAAAATGTTTGTCATATTCTTGTTCCCCACACTCCAAACTTGTCGTATATAGCTTTTTCAGCGAATTTGGAGCAGCGTTTGTTAGGATAATATATTTCGTGTCCAGGGAGCTGAGAATCTTCGAAAAATCAAATTACGCGTAATGAAAATTTTTTGTGATATTCTTGTTCCTCACGCTCCAAACTGCTCGTAAATAGCATTTGCAGCAAATTTGGAGCAACTTTGGTTATATGTATATTTCGTTACCAGGGAGTCGAGAATCCTCGAAATATCGACTTACACGTAATGAAACATTTTGATGATATTCTTGTTCCCCACACTCCAAACTGCTCGAATATAGCTTTTGCAGCGAATTTGGAGCAACTATTTTTCAGAGTATATTTAGTGTCCAGGGAGCCGAGAATCTTCGAAATATCGACTTACACGAAATGAAAAATGTTTGTCATATTCTTGTTCCCCACACTCCAAACTTGTCGTATATAGCTTTTTCAGCGAATTTGGAGCAGCGTTTGTTAGGATAATATATTTCGTGTCCAGGGAGCTGAGAATCTTCGAAAAATCAAATTACGCGTAATGAAAATTTTTTGTGATATTCTTGTTCCTCACGCTCCAAACTGCGCGTAAATAGCATTTGCAGTGAATTTGGAGCAACTTTTGTTATATGTATATTTCGTTATCAGGGAGCCGAGAATCGTCAAAATATCGACTTACACGAAATGAAATATTTTTGTGATATTCTTGTTTACCTTACTCCAAACTGCTCTTATATAGCTTTTGTAGCGAATTTGGAGCATCTTTTGTTCCGAGTATATTTAGTGTCCAGGGAGCCGAGAATAGTCGAAATATCGACTTACACGAAATGAAAAATTTTTTTATATTCTTGTTCCCCACACTCCAAACTTGTCGTAAATAGCTTTTGCAGCGAATTTGGAGCAACGTTTGTTAGGATAATATATTTCGTGTCCAGGGAGCTGAGGATCCTCGAAAAATCAAATTACGCGAAATGAAAAATGTTTGTGATATTCTTGTTCCCCACGCTCCATACTGCTCGCAAATAGCATTTGCAGCGAATATGGAGCAACTATTGTTATATGTATATTTCGTGACCAGGGAGCCGAGAATCGTCGAAATATCAACTTACACGAAATGAAATATTTTTGTGATATTCTTGTTCCCCACACTCCAAACTGCTCGAATATAGCTTTTGCAGCGAATTTGGAGCAACTATTTTTCAGAGTATATTTAGTGTCCAGGGAGCCGAGAATCTTCGAAATATCGACTTACACGAAATGAAAAATGTTTGTCATATTCTTGTTCCCCACACTCCAAACTTGTCGTATATAGCTTTTTCAGCGAATTTGGAGCAGCGTTTGTTAGGATAATACATTTCGTGTCCAGGGAGCTGAGAATCTTCGAAAAATCAAATTACGCGTAATGAAAATTTTTTGTGATATTCTTGTTCCTCACGCTCCAAACTGCGCGTAAATATCATTTGCAGTGAATTTGGAGCAACTTTTGTTATATGTATATTTCGTGACCAGGGAGCCGAGAATCGTCGAAATATCAACTTACACGAAATGAAATATTTTTGTGATATTCTTGTTCCCCACGCTCCAAAGTGCTCGTAAATAGCATTTGCAGCAAATTTGCAGCAACTTTGGTTATATGTATATTTCGTTACCAGGGAGCCGAGAATCCTCGAAATATCGACTTACACGAAATGAAATATCTTTGTGATATTCTTGTTCCCCACGCTCCAAGCTGCTCGTAAATAGCATTTGCAGCGAATTTGGAGCGTTTGTTAGGATAATATATTTCGAGTCCAGGGAGCTGAGAATCCTCGAAAAATCGACTTACGCGAAATGAAAAATGTTTGTAATATTCTTGTTCCCCACGCTCCAAACTGCTCGTATATAGCTTTTGCAGCGAATTTGGTGCGTTTGTTAGAATAATATATTTCGTGTCCAGGGAGCTGAGAATCCTCGAAAAATCGACTTACGCGAAATGAAAAATGTTTGTAATATTCTTGTTCCCCACGCTCCAAACTGCTCGTATATAGCATTTGCAGCGAATTTGGAGCAACTTTTGTTATATGTATTTTTCGTGTCCAGGGAGCCGAGAATCGTCGAAATATCAACTTACACGAAATGAAATATTTTTGTGATATTCTAGTTCCCCACGCTCCAAACTGCTCGTAAATAGCATTTGCAGCGAATTTGGAGCAACTTTTGTTATATGTATATTTCGTTATCAGGGAGCCGAGAATCGTCGAAATATCGACTTACACGAAATGAAATATTTTTGTGATATTCTTGTTTACCTTACTCCAAACTGCTCTTATATAGCTTTTGCAGCGAATTTGGTGCAACTTTTGTTCCGAGTATATTTAGTGTCCAGGGAGCCGAGAATAGTCGAAATATCGACTTACACGAAATGATCAATTTTTGTGATATTCTTGTTCCCCACACTCCAAACTTCTCGTATATAGCTTTTGCAGCGAACTTGGAGCGTTTGTTAGGATAATATATTTCGAGTCCAGGGAGCTGAGAATCCTCAAAAAATCGACTTACGCGAAATGAAAAATGTTTGTAATATTCTAGTTCCCCACGCTCCAAACTGCTCGTATATAGCTTTTGCAGCGAATTTGGTGCGTTTGTTAGAATAATATATTTCGTGTCCAGGGAGCTGAGAATCCTCGAAAAATCGACTTACGCGAAATGAAAAATGTTTGTAATATTCTTGTTCCCCACGCTCCAAACTGCTCGTATATAGCATTTGCAGCGAATTTGGAGCAACTTTTGTTATATGTATTTTTCGTGTCCAGGGAGCCGAGAATCGTCGAAATATCAACTTACACGAAATATTTTTGTGATATTCTTGTTCCCCACGCTCCAAACTGCTCGTAAATAGCATTTGCAGCGAATTTGGAGCAACTTTTGTTATATGTATATTTCGTTATCAGGGAGCCGAGAATCGTCGAAATATCGACTTACACGAAATGAAATATTTTTGTGATATTCTTGTTTACTTTACTCCAAACTGCTCTTATATAGCTTTTGCAGCGAATTTGGAGCAACTTTTGTTCAGAGTATATTTAGTGTCCAGGGAGCCGAGAATAGTCGAAATATCGACTTACACGAAATGAAAAATTTTTGTGATATTCTTGTTCCCCACACTCCAAACTGCTCGTATATAGCATTTGCAGCGAATTTGGAGCGACTTTATTTATATGTATTTTTCGTGTCGAGGGAGCCGAGAATCGTCGAAATATCAACTTACACGAAATGAAATATTTTTGTGATATTCTTGTTCCCCTCGCTCCAAATTGCTCGTAAATAGCATTTGCAGCGAATTTGGAGCAACTTTTGTTATATGTATATTTCGTTACCAGGGAGTCGAGAATCGTCGAAATATCGACTTACACGTAATGAAACATTTTTATGTTATTCTTGTTCCCCGCGCTCCAAACTTTGGTTATATGTATATTTCGTTACCAGGGAGTCGAGAATCCTCGAAATATCGACTTACACGTAATGAAACATTTTGATGATATTCTTGTTCCCCACATTCCAAACTGCTCGAATATAGCTTTTGCAGCGAATTTGGAGCAACTATTTTTCAGAGTATATTTAGTGTCCAGGGAGCCGAGAATCTTCGAAATATCGACTTACACGAAATGAAAAATGTTTGTCATATTCTTGTTCCCCACACTCCAAACTTGTCGTATATAGCTTTTTCAGCGAATTTGGAGCAGCGTTTGTTAGGATAATATATTTCGTGTCCAGGGAGCTGAGAATCTTCGAAAAATCAAATTACGCGTAATGAAAATTTTTTGTGATATTCTTGTTCCTCACGCTCCAAACTGCGCGTAAATAGCATTTGCAGTGAATTTGGAGCAACTTTTGTTATATGTATATTTCGTTATCAGGGAGCCGAGGATCGTCAAAATATCGACTTACACGAAATGAAATATTTTTGTGATATTCTTGTTTACCTTACTCCAAACTGCTCTTATATAGCTTTTGCAGCGAATTTGGAGCATCTTTTGTTCCGAGTATATTTAGTGTCCAGGGAGCCGAGAATAGTCGAAATATCGAATTACACGAAATGAAAAATTTTTTTTATATTCTTGTTCCCCATACTCCAAACTTGTCGTAAATAGCTTTTGCAGCGAATTTGGAGCAACGTTTGTTAGGATAATATATTTCGTGTCCAGGGAGCTGAGGATCCTCGAAAAATCAAATTACGCGAAATGAAAAATGTTTGTGATATTCTTGTTCCCCACGCTCCAAACTGCTCATAAATAGCATTTGCAGCGAATATGGAGCAACTATTGTTATATGTATATTTCGTGACCAGGGAGCCGAGAATCGTCGAAATATCAACTTACACGAAATGAAATATTTTTGTGATATTCTTGTTCCCCACGCTCCAAAGTGCTCGTAAATAGCATTTGCAGCAAATTTGCAGCAACTTTGGTTATATGTATATTTCGTTACCAGGGAGCCGAGAATCCTCGAAATATCGACTTACACGTAATGAAACATTTTGATGATATTCTTGTTCCCCACACTCCAAACTGCTCGTATATAGCTTTTGCAGCGAATTTGGAGCAACTATTTTTCAGAGTATATTTAGTGTCCAGGGAGCCGAGAATCTTCGAAATATCGACTTACACGAAATGAAAAATGTTTGTCATATTCTTGTTCCCCACACTCCAAACTTGTCGTATATAGCTTTTTCAGCGAATTTGGAGCAGCGTTTGTTAGGATAATATATTTCGTGTCCAGGGAGCTGAGAATCTTCGAAAAATCAAATTACGCGTAATGAAAATTTTTTGTGATATTCGTGTTCCTCACGCTCCAAACTGCGCGTAAATAGCATTTGCAGCGAATTTGGAGCAACTTTTCGTTATATGTATATTTCGTGACCAGGGAGCCGAGAATCGTCTAAATATCAACTTACACGAAATGAAATATCTTTGTGATATTCTTGTTCCCCACGCTCCAAGCTGCTCGTAAATAGCATTTGCAGCGAATTTGGAGCGTTTGTTAGGATAATATATTTCGAGTCCAGGGAGCTGAGAATCCTCGAAAAATCGACTTACGCGAAATGAAAAATGTTTGTAATATTCTTGTTCCCCACGCTCCAAACTGCTCGTATATAGCTTTTGCAGCGAATTTGGTGCGTTTGTTAGAATAATATATTTCGAGTCCAGGGAGCTGAGAATCCTCGAAAAATCGACTTACGCGAAATGAAAAATGTTTGTAATATTCTTGTTCCCCACGCTCCAAACTGCTCGTATATAGCATTTGCAGCGAATTTGGAGCAACTTTTGTTATATGTATTTTTCGTGTCCAGGGAGCCGAGAATCGTCGAAATATCAACTTACACGAAATGAAATATTTTTGTGATATTCTAGTTCCCCACGCTCCAAACTGCTCGTAAATAGCATTTGCAGCGAATTTGGAGCAACTTTTGTTATATGTATATTTCGTTATCAGGGAGCCGAGAATCGTCGAAATATCGACTTACACGAAATGAAATATTTTTGTGATATTCTTGTTTACCTTACTCCAAACTGCTCTTATATAGCTTTTGCAGCGAATTTGGAGCAACTTTTGTTCCGAGTATATTTAGTGTCCAGGGAGCCGAGAATAGTCGAAATATCGACTTACACGAAATGATCAATTTTTGTGATATTCTTGTTCCCCACACTCCAAACTTCTCGTATATAGCTTTTGCAGCGAACTTGGAGCGTTTGTTAGGATAATATATTTCGAGTCCAGGGAGCTGAGAATCCTCAAAAAATCGACTTACGCGAAATGAAAAATGTTTGTAATATTCTAGTTCCCCACGCTCCAAACTGCTCGTATATAGCTTTTGCAGCGAATTTGGTGCGTTTGTTAGAATAATATATTTCGTGTCCAGGGAGCTGAGAATCCTCGAAAAATCGACTTACGCGAAATGAAAAATGTTTGTAATATTCTTGTTCCCCACGCTCCAAACTGCTCGTATATAGCATTTGCAGCGAATTTGGAGCAACTTTTGTTATATGTATTTTTCGTGTCCAGGGAGCCGAGAATCGTCGAAATATCAACTTACACGAAATATTTTTGTGATATTCTTGTTCCCCACGCTCCAAACTGCTCGTATATAGCATTTGCAGCGAATTTGGAGCAACTTTTGTTATATGTATTTTTCGTGTCCAGGGAGCCGAGAATCGTCGAAATATCAACTTACACGAAATATTTTTGTGATATTCTTGTTCCCCACGCTCCAAACTGCTCGTAAATAGCATTTGCAGCGAATTTGGAGCAACTTTTGTTATATGTATATTTCGTTATCAGGGAGCCGAGAATCGTCGAAATATCGACTTACACGAAATGAAATATTTTTGTGATATTCTTGTTTACTTTACTCCAAACTGCTCTTATATAGCTTTTGCAGCGAATTTGGAGCAACTTTTGTTCAGAGTATATTTAGTGTCCAGGGAGCCGAGAATAGTCGAAATATCGACTTACACGAAATGAAAAATTTTTGTGATATTCTTGTTCCCCACACTCCAAACTGCTCGTATATAGCATTTGCAGCGAATTTGGAGCGACTTTATTTATATGTATTTTTCGTGTCCAGGGAGCCGAGAATCGTCGAAATATCAACTTACACGAAATGAAATATTTTTGTGATATTCTTGTTCCCCTCGCTCCAAATTGCTCGTAAATAGCATTTGCAGCGAATTTGGAGCAACTTTTGTTATATGTATATTTCGTTACCAGGGAGTCGAGAATCGTCGAAATATCGACTTACACGTAATGAAACATTTTTATGTTATTCTTGTTCCCCGCGCTCCAAACTTTGGTTATATGTATATTTCGTTACCAGGGAGTCGAGAATCCTCGAAATATCGACTTACACGTAATGAAACATTTTGATGATATTCTTGTTCCCCACACTCCAAACTGCTCGAATATAGCTTTTGCAGCGAATTTGGAGCAACTATTTTTCAGAGTATATTTAGTGTCCAGGGAGCCGAGAATCTTCAAAATATCGACTTACACGAAATGAAAAATGTTTGTCATATTCTTGTTCCCCACACTCCAAACTTGTCGTATATAGCTTTTTCAGCGAATTTGGAGCAGCGTTTGTTAGGATAATATATTTCGTGTCCAGGGAGCTGAGAATCTTCGAAAAATCAAATTACGTGTAATGAAAATTTTTTGTGATATTCTTGTTCCTCACGCTCCAAACTGCGCGTAAATAGCATTTGCAGTGAATTTGGAGCAACTTTTGTTATATGTATATTTCGTTATCAGGGAGCCGAGAATCGTCAAAATATCGACTTACACGAAATGAAATATTTTTGTGATATTCTTGTTTACCTTACTCCAAACTGCTCTTATATAGCTTTTGCAGCGAATTTGGAGCATCTTTTGTTCCGAGTATATTTAGTGTCCAGGGAGCCGAGAATAGTCGAAATATCGAATTACACGAAATGAAAAATTTTTTTTATATTCTTGTTCCCCACACTCCAAACTTGTCGTAAATAGCTTTTGCAGCGAATTTGGAGCAACGTTTGTTAGGATAATATATTTCGTGTCCAGGGAGCTGAGGATCCTCGAAAAATCAAATTACGCGAAATGAAAAATGTTTGTGATATTCTTGTTCCCCACGCTCCAAACTGCTCGTAAATAGCATTTGCAGCGAATATGGAGCAACTATTGTTATATGTATATTTCGTGACCAGGGAGCCGAGAATCGTCGAAATATCAACTTACACGAAATGAAATATTTTTGTGATATTCTTGTTCCCCACGCTCCAAAGTGCTCGTAAATAGCATTTGCAGCAAATTTGCAGCAACTTTGGTTATATGTATATTTCGTTACCAGGGAGCCGAGAATCCTCGAAATATCCACTTACACGTAATGAAACATTTTGATGATATTCTTGTTCCCCACACTCCAAACTGCTCGTATATAGCTTTTGCAGCGAATTTGGAGCAACTATTTTTCAGAGTATATTTAGTGTCCAGGGAGCCGAGAATCTTCGAAATATCGACTTACACGAAATGAAAAATGTTTGTCATATTCTTGTTCCCCACACTCCAAACTTGTCGTATATAGCTTTTTCAGCGAATTTGGAGCAGCGTTTGTTAGGATAATATATTTCGTGTCCAGGGAGCTGAGAATCTTCGAAAAATCAAATTACGCGTAATGAAAATTTTTTGTGATATTCTTGTTCCTCACGCTCCAAACTGCGCGTAAATAGCATTTGCAGCGAATTTGGAGCAACTTTTCGTTATATGTATATTTCGTGACCAGGGAGCCGAGAATCGTCTAAATATCAACTTACACGAAATGAAATATCTTTGTGATATTCTTGTTCCCCACGCTCCAAGCTGCTCGTAAATAGCATTTGCAGCGAATTTGGAGCGTTTGTTAGGATAATATATTTCGAGTCCAGGGAGCTGAGAATCCTCGAAAAATCGACTTACGCGAAATGAAAAATGTTTGTAATATTCTTGTTCCCCACGCTCCAAACTGCTCGTATATAGCTTTTGCAGCGAATTTGGTGCGTTTGTTAGAATAATATATTTCGTGTCCAGGGAGCTGAGAATCCTCGAAAAATCGACTTACGCGAAATGAAAAATGTTTGTAATATTCTTGTTCCCCACGCTCCAAACTGCTCGTATATAGCATTTGCAGCGAATTTGGAGCAACTTTTGTTATATGTATTTTTCGTGTCCAGGGAGCCGAGAATCGTCGAAATATCAACTTACACGAAATGAAATATTTTTGTGATATTCTAGTTCCCCACGCTCCAAACTGCTCGTATATAGCATTTGCAGCGAATTTGGAGCAACTTTTGTTATATGTATATTTCGTTATCAGGGAGCCGAGAATCGTCGAAATATCGACTTACACGAAATGAAATATTTTTGTGATATTCTTGTTTACCTTACTCCAAACTGCTCTTATATAGCTTTTGCAGCGAATTTGGAGCAACTTTTGTTCCGAGTATATTTAGTGTCCAGGGAGCCGAGAATAGTCGAAATATCGACTTACACGAAATGATCAATTTTTGTGATATTCTTGTTCCCCACACTCCAAACTTCTCGTATATAGCTTTTGCAGCGAACTTGGAGCGTTTGTTAGGATAATATATTTCGAGTCCAGGGAGCTGAGAATCCTCAAAAAATCGACTTACGCGAAATGAAAAATGTTTGTAATATTCTAGTTCCCCACGCTCCAAACTGCTCGTATATAGCTTTTGCAGCGAATTTGGTGCGTTTGTTAGAATAATATATTTCGTGTCCAGGGAGCTGAGAATCCTCGAAAAATCGACTTACGCGAAATGAAAAATGTTTGTAATATTCTTGTTCCCCACGCTCCAAACTGCTCGTATATAGCATTTGCAGCGAATTTGGAGCAACTTTTGTTATATGTATTTTTCGTGTCCAGGGAGCCGAGAATCGTCGAAATATCAACTTACACGAAATATTTTTGTGATATTCTTGTTCCCCACGCTCCAAACTGCTCGTAAATAGCATTTGCAGCGAATTTGGAGCAACTTTTGTTATATGTATATTTCGTTATCAGGGAGCCGAGAATCGTCGAAATATCGACTTACACGAAATGAAATATTTTTGTGATATTCTTGTTTACTTTACTCCAAACTGCTCTTATATAGCTTTTGCAGCGAATTTGGAGCAACTTTTGTTCAGAGTATATTTAGTGTCCAGGGAGCCGAGAATAGTCGAAATATCGACTTACACGAAATGAAAAATTTTTGTGATATTCTTGTTCCCCACACTCCAAACTGCTCGTATATAGCATTTGCAGCGAATTTGGAGCGACTTTATTTATATGTATTTTTCGTGTCCAGGGAGCCGAGAATCGTCGAAATATCAACTTACACGAAATGAAATATTTTTGTGATATTCTTGTTCCCCTCGCTCCAAATTGCTCGTAAATAGCATTTGCAGCGAATTTGGAGCAACTTTTGTTATATGTATATTTCGTTACCAGGGAGTCGAGAATCGTCGAAATATCGACTTACACGTAATGAAACATTTTTATGTTATTCTTGTTCCCCGCGCTCCAAACTGCTCGTAAATAGCATTTTAGGCGAATTTGGAGCAACTTTTGGTATATGTATATTTCGTGACCAGGGAGCTGAGAATCGTCGAAATATCGATTTACACGAAATGAAATATTTTTGTGATATTCCTGTTTACCTTACTCCAAACTGCTTTTATATAGCTTTTGCAGCGAATTTGGAGCAACTTTTGTTCAGAGTATATTTAGTGTCCAGGGAGCCGAGAATTGTGGAAATATCGACTTACACGAAATGAAAAATTTTTGTGATATTCTTGTTCCCCACACTCCAAACTTCTTGTATATAGCTTTTGCAGCGCACTTGGAGCGTTTGTTAGGATAATATATTTCGAGTCCAGGGAGCTGAGAATCC
Source organism: Hymenopus coronatus (assembly GCA_030762935.1). NCBI lineage: Eukaryota > Metazoa > Arthropoda > Insecta > Mantodea > Hymenopodidae > Hymenopus > Hymenopus coronatus. The sequence goes on from CM060892.1 coordinate 164,367,767, forward strand.
TCGAAAAATCGACTTACGCGAAATGAAAAATGTTTGTAATATTCTTGTTCCCCACGCTCCAAACTGCTCGTATAGCATTTGAAGCGAATTTGGAGCAACTCTTGATATATGTATTTTTCGTGTCCAGGGAGCCGAGAATCGTCGAAATATCGACTTACACGAAATGTAAAGTTTTTGTGATATTCTTGTTCCCCACACTCCAAACTTGTCGTATCTATATATATATATATATAGCTTTTGCAGCGAATCTGGAGCAACGTTTGTTAGGATAATATATTTCGTGTCCAGGGAGCTGAGGATCCTCGAAAAATCAAATTACGCGAAATGAAAAATGTTTGAGATATTCTTGTTACCCACGCTCCAAACTGCTCGTAAATAGCATTTGCAGCGAATATGGAGCAACTATTGTTATATGTATATTTCGTTACCAGGGAGTCGAGAATCGTCGAAATATCGACTTACACGTAATGAAACATTTTTATGATATTCTTGTTACCCGCGCTCCAAACTGCTCGAAAATTTCATTTGAGGCGAATTTGGAGCAACGTTTGGTATATGTATATTTCGTGACCAGGGATTGAGAATCGTCGAAATATCGACTTACACGAAATGAAATATTTTTGTGACATTCTTGTTTACCACACTCCAAACTTCCCGTATATAGCTTTTGCAGCGAATTTGGAGCGTTTGTTAGGATAATATATTTCGTGTCCAGGGAGCTGAGAATCCTCGAAAAATCGACTTACGCGAAATGAAAAATGTTTGTAATATTCTTGTTCCCCACGCTCCAAACTGCTCGTATATAGCATTTGCACCGAATTTGGAGCAACTTTTGTTATATATACTTTTCGTGTCCAGGGAGCCGAGAATCGTCGAAATATCAACTTACACGAAATGAAAAATTTTTGTGATATTCTTGTTCCCCAAACTCCAAACTGCTCGTATATAGCATTTGCAGCGAATTTGGAGCGACTTTATTTATATGTATTTTTCGTGTCCAGGGAGCCGAGAATCGTCGAAATATCGACTTACACGTAATGAAACATTTTTATGATATTCTTGTTCCCCGCGCTCCAAACTGCTCGTAAATAGCATTTGAGGTGAATTTGGAGCAACTTTTGGTATATGTATATTTCGTGACCAGGGAGCCGAGAATTGTCGAAATATCGACTTACACGTAATGAAACATTTTTTTGATATTCTTGTTCCCCGCGCTCCAAACTGCTCGAAAATAGCATTTGAGACGAATTTGGAGCAACGTTTGGTATATGTATATTTCGTGACCAGGGAGCTGAGAATCATCGAAATATCGACTTACACGAAATGAAATAATTTTGTGATATTCTTGTTTACCTTACTCCAAACTGCTCTTACATAGCTTTTGCAGCGAATTTGGAGCAACTTTTGTTCAGAGTATATTTAGTGTCCAGGGAGCCGAGAATCGTGGAAATATCGACTTACACGAAATGAAAAATTTTTGTGATATATTTGTTCCCCACACTCCAAACTTCTCGTATATAGCTTTTGCAGCGAATTTGGAGCGTTTGTTAGGATAATATATTTCGTGTCCAGGGAGCTGAGAATCCTCGAAAAATCGACTTAAGCGAAATGAAAAATGTTTGTAATATTCTTGTTCCCCACGCTCCAAATTGCTCGTATATAGCATTTGCAGCGAATTTGGAGCAACTTTTGTTATATGTATTTTTCGTGTCCAGGGAGCCGAGAATCGTCGAAATATCAACTTACACGAAATGAAATATTTTTGTGATATTCTTGTTCCCCACGCTCCAAACTGCTCGTAAATAGCATTTGCAGCGAGTTTGGAGCAACTTTTGTTATATGTATATTTCGTTATCAGGGAGCCGAGAATCGTCGAAATATCGACTTACACGAAATGAAATATTTTTATGAAATTCTTGTTTACCTTACTCCAAACTGCTCTTATATAGCTTTTGCAGCGAATTTGGAGCAACTTTTGTTCCGAGTATATTTAGTGTCCAGGGAGCCGAGAATAGTCGAAATATCGACTTACACGAAATGAAAAATTTTTGTCATATTCTTGTTCCCCACACTCCAAACTTGTCGTCAATAGCTTTTGCAGCGAATTTGGAGCAACGTTTGTTAGGATAATATATTTCGTGTCCAGGGAGCTGAGGATCCTCGAAAAATCAAATTACGCGAAATGAAAAATGTTTGTGATATTCTTGTTCCCCACGCTCCAAACTGCTCGTAAATAGCATTTGCAGCGAATATGGAGCAACTATTGTTATATGTATATTTCGTGACCAGGGAGCCGAGAATCGTCGAAATATCAACTTACACGAAATGAAATATGTTTGTGATATTCTTGTTCCCCACGCTCCAAACTGCTCGTAAATAGCATTTGAGGCGAATTTGGAGCAAGTTTTGGTATATGTATATTTCGTGCCCAGGGAGCCGAGAATTGTCGAAATATCGACTTACACGTAATGAAACATTTTTATGATATTCTTGTTCCCCGCGCTCCAAACTGCTCGAAAATAGCATTTGAGGCGAATTTGGAGCAACGTTTGGTATATGTATATTTCGTGACCAGGGAGCTGAGAATCGTCGAAATATCGACTTACACGAAATGAAATATTTTTGTGATATTCCTGTTTACCTTACTCCAAACTGCTCTTATATAGCTTTAACAGCGAATTTGGAGCAACCTTTGTTCAGAGTATATTTAGTGTCCAGGGAGCCGAGAATCGTGGAAATATCGACTTACACGAAATGAAAAATTTTTGTGATATGCTTGTTCCCCACACTCCAAACTGCTCGTATATAGCATTTGCAGCGAATTTGGAGCGACTTTATTTATATGTATTTTTCGAGTCCAGGGAGCCGAGAATCGTCGAAATATCGACTTACACGTAATGAAACATTTTTATGATATTCTTGTTCCCCGCGCTCCAAACTGCTCGTAAATAGCATTTGAGGTGAATTTGGAGCAACTTTTGGTATATGTATATTTCGTGGCCAGGGAGACGAGAATTGTCGAAATATCGACTTATACGTAATGAAACATTTTTTTGATATTCTTGTTCCCCGCGCTCCAAACTTCTCGTATATAGCTTTTGCAGCGAATTTGGAGCGTTTGTTAGGATAATATATTTCGTGTCCAGGGAGCTGAGAATCCTCGAAAAATCGACTTAAGAGAAATGAAAAATGTTTGTAATATTCTTGTTCCCCACGCTCCAAATTGCTCGTATATAGCATTTGCAGCGAATTTGGAGCAACTTTTGTTATATGTATTTTTCGTGTCCAGGGAGCCGAGAATCGTCGAAATATCAACTTACACGAAATGAAATATTTTTGTGATATTCTTGTTCCCCACGCTCCAAACTGCTCGTAAATAGCATTTGCAGCGAGTTTGGAGCAACTTTTGTTATATGTATATTTCGTTATCAGGGAGCCGAGAATCGTCGAAATATCGACTAACACGAAATGAAATATTTTTGTGATATTCTTGTTTACCTTACTCCAAACTGCTCTTATATAGCTTTTGCAGCGAATTTGGAGCAACTTTTGTTCCGAGTATATTTAGTGTCCAGGGAGCCGAGAATAGTCGAAATATCGACTTACACGAAATGAAAAATTTTTGTCATATTCTTGTTCCCCACACTCCAAACTTGTCGTAAATAGCTTTTGCAGCGAATTTGGAGCAACGTTTGTTAGGATAATATATTTCGTGTCCAGGGAGCTGAGGATCCTCGAAAAATCAAATTACGCGAAACGAAAAATGTTTGTGATATTCTTGTTCCCCACGCTCCAAACTGCTCGTAAATAGCATTTGCAGCGAATATGGAGCAACTATTGTTATATGTATATTTCGTGACCAGGGAGCCGAGAATCGTCGAAATATCAACTTACACGAAATGAAATATGTTTGTGATATTCTTGTTCCCCTCGCTCCAAACTGCTCGTAAATAGCATTTGCAGCGAATTTGGAGCAACTTTTGTTATATGTATATTTCGTTACCAGGGAGTCGAGAATCGTCGAAATATCGACTTACACGTAATGAAACATTTTTATGATATTCTTGTTCCCCGCGCTCCAAACTGCTCGTAAATAGCATTTGAGGCGAATTTGGAGCAACTTTTGGTATATGTATATTTCGTGACCAGGGAGCTGAGAATCGTCGAAATATCGATTTACACGAAATGAAATATTTTTGTTATATTCCTGTTTACCTTACTCCAAACTGCTTTTATATAGCTTTTGCAGCGAATTTGGAGCAACTTTTGTTCAGAGTATATTTACTGTCCAGGGAGCCGAGAATCGTGGAAATATCGACTTACACGAAATGAAAAATTTTTGTGATATATTTGTTCCCCACACTCCAAACTTCTCGTATATAGCTTTTGCAGAGAATTTGGAGCGTTTGTTAGGATAATATATTTCGTGTCCAGGGAGCTGAGAATCCTCGAAAAATCGACTTAAGCGAAATGAAAAATGTTTGTAATATTCTTGTTCCCCACGCTCCAAATTGCTCGTATATAGCATTTGCAGCGAATTTGGAGCAACTTTTGTTATATGTATTTTTCGTGTCCAGGGAGCCGAGAATCTTCGAAATATCAACTTACACGAAATGAAATATTTTTGTGATATTCTTGTTCCCCACGCTCCAAACTGCTCGTAAATAGCATTTGCAGCGAGTTTGGAGCAACTTTTGTTATATGTATATTTCGTTATCAGGGAGCCGACAATCGTCGAAATATCGACTTACACGAAATGAAATATTTTTATGATATTCTTGTTTACCTTACTCCAAACTGCTCTTATATAGCTTTTGCAGCGAATTTGGAGCAACTTTTGTTCCGAGTATATTTAGTGTCCAGGGAGCCGAGAATAGTCGAAATATCGACTTACACGAAATGAAAAATTTTTGTCATATTCTTGTTCCCCACACTCCAAACTTGTCGTCAATAGCTTTTGCAGCGAATTTGGAGCAACGTTTGTTAGGATAATATATTTCGTGTCCAGGGAGCTGAGGATCCTCGAAAAATCAAATTACGCGAAATGAAAAATGTTTGTGATATTCTTGTTCCCCACGCTCCAAACTGCTCGTAAATAGCATTTGCAGCGAATATGGAGCAACTATTGTTATATGTATATTTCGTGACCAGGGAGCCGAGAATCGTCGAAATATCAACTTACACGAAATGAAATATGTTTGTGATATTCTTGTTCCCCACGCTCCAAACTGCTCGTAAATAGCATTTGAGGCGAATTTGGAGCAAGTTTTGGTATATGTATATTTCGTGCCCAGGGAGCCGAGAATTGTCGAAATATCGACTTACACGTAATGAAACATTTTTATGATATTCTTGTTCCCCGCGCTCCAAACTGCTCGAAAATAGCATTTGAGGCGAATTTGGAGCAACGTTTGGTATATGTATATTTCGTGACCAGGGAGCTGAGAATCGTCGAAATATCGACTTACACGAAATGAAATATTTTTGTGATATTCCTGTTTACCTTACTCCAAACTGCTCTTATATAGCTTTAACAGCGAATTTGGAGCAACCTTTGTTCAGAGTATATTTAGTGTCCAGGGAGCCGAGAATCGTGGAAATATCGACTTACACGAAATGAAAAATTTTTGTGATATGCTTGTTCCCCACACTCCAAACTGCTCGTATATAGCATTTGCAGCGAATTTGGAGCGACTTTATTTATATGTATTTTTCGAGTCCAGGGAGCCGAGAATCGTCGAAATATCGACTTACACGTAATGAAACATTTTTATGATATTCTTGTTCCCCGCGCTCCAAACTGTTCGTAAATAGCATTTGAGGTGAATTTGGAGCAAATTTTGGTATATGTATATTTCGTGGCCAGGGAGACGAGAATTGTCGAAATATCGACTTATACGTAATGAAACATTTTTTTGATATTCTTGTTCCCCGCGCTCCAAACTTCTCGTATATAGCTTTTGCAGCGAATTTGGAGCGTTTGTTAGGATAATATATTTCGTGTCCAGGGAGCTGAGAATCCTCGAAAAATCGACTTAAGAGAAATGAAAAATGTTTGTAATATTCTTGTTCCCCACGCTCCAAATTGCTCGTATATAGCATTTGCAGCGAATTTGGAGCAACTTTTGTTATATGTATTTTTCGTGTCCAGGGAGCCGAGAATCGTCGAAATATCAACTTACACGAAATGAAATATTTTTCTGATATTCTTGTTCCCCACGCTCCAAACTGCTCGTAAATAGCATTTGCAGCGAGTTTGGAGCAACTTTTGTTATATGTATATTTCGTTATCAGGGAGCCGAGAATCGTCGAAATATCGACTAACACGAAATGAAATATTTTTGTGATATTCTTGTTTACCTTACTCCAAACTGCTCTTATATAGCTTTTGCAGCGAATTTGGAGCAACTTTTGTTCCGAGTATATTTAGTGTCCAGGGAGCCGAGAATAGTCGAAATATCGACTTACACGAAATGAAAAATTTTTGTCATATTCTTGTTCCCCACACTCCAAACTTGTCGTAAATAGCTTTTGCAGCGAATTTGGAGCAACGTTTGTTAGGATAATATATTTCGTGTCCAGGGAGCTGAGGATCCTCGAAAAATCAAATTACGCGAAATGAAAAATGTTTGTGATATTCTTGTTCCCCACGCTCCAAACTGCTCGTAAATAGCATTTGCAGCGAATATGGAGCAACTATTGTTATATGTATATTTCGTGACCAGGGAGCCGAGAATCGTCGAAATATCAACTTACACGAAATGAAATATGTTTGTGATATTCTTGTTCCCCTCGCTCCAAACTGCTCGTAAATAGCATTTGCAGCGAATTTGGAGCAACTTTTGTTATATGTATATTTCGTTACCAGGGAGTCGAGAATCGTCGAAATATCGACTTACACGTAATGAAACATTTTTATGATATTCTTGTTCCCCGCGCTCCAAACTGCTCGTAAATAGCATTTGAGGCGAATTTGGAGCAACTTTTGGTATATGTATATTTCGTGACCAGGGAGCTGAGAATCGTCGAAATATCGATTTACACGAAATGAAATATTTTTGTTATATTCCTGTTTACCTTACTCCAAACTGCTTTTATATAGCTTTTGCAGCGAATTTGGAGCAACTTTTGTTCAGAGTATATTTAGTGTCCAGGGAGCCGAGAATCGTGGAAATATCGACTTACACGAAATGAAAAATTTTTGTGATATATTTGTTCCCCACACTCCAAACTTCTCGTATATAGCTTTTGCAGAGAATTTGGAGCGTTTGTTAGGATAATATATTTCGTGTCCAGGGAGCTGAGAATCCTCGAAAAATCGACTTAAGCGAAATGAAAAATGTTTGTAATATTCTTGTTCCCCACGCTCCAAATTGCTCGTATATAGCATTTGCAGCGAATTTGGAGCAACTTTTGTAATATGTATTTTTCGTGTCCAGGGAGCCGAGAATCGTCGAAATATCAACTTACACGAAATGAAATAGTTTTGTGATATACTTGTTCCCCACGCTCCAAACTGCTCGTAAATAGCATTTGCAGCGAATTTGGAGCAACTTTTGTTATATGTATATTTCGTTATCAGGGCTCCGAGAATCGTCGAAATATCGACTTACACGAAATGAAAAATTTTTGTGATATTCTTGTTCCCCACACTCCAAACTGCTCGTATATAGCATTTGCAGCGAATTTGGAGCGACTTTATTTATATGTATTTTTCGTGTCCAGGGAGCCGAGAATCGTCGAAATATCAACTTACACGAAATGAAATATTTTTGTGATATTCTTGTTCCCCTCGCTCCAAACTGCTCGTAAATAGCATTTGCAGCGAATTTGGAGCAACTTTTGTTATATGTATATTTCGTTACCAGGGAGTCGAGAATCGTCGAAATATCGACTTACACGTAATGAAACATTTTTATGATATTCTTGTTCCCCGCGCTCCAAACTGCTCGTAAATAGCATTTGAGGCGAATATGGAGCAACTTTTGGTATATGTATATTTCGTGACCAGGGAGCTGAGAATCGTCGAAATATCGATTTACACGAAATGAAATATTTTTGTGATATTCCTGTTTACCTTACTCCAAACTGCTTTTATATAGCTTTTGCAGCGAATTTGGAGCAACTTTTGTTCAAAGTATATTTAGTGTCCAGGGAGCCGAGAATCGTGGAAATATCGACTTACACGAAATGAAAAATTTTTGTGATATATTTGTTCCCCACACTCCAAACTTCTCGTATATAGCTTTTGCAGCGAATTTGGAGCGTTTGTTAGGATAATATATTTCGTGTCCAGGGAGCTGAGAATCCTCGAAAAATCGACTTAAGCGAAATGAAAAATGTTTGTAATATTCTTGTTCCCCACGCTCCAAATTGCTCGTATATAGCATTTGCAGCGAATTTGGAGCAACTTTTGTTATATGTATTTTTCGTGTCCAGGGAGCCGAGAATCGTCGAAATATCAACATACACGAAATGAAATATTTTTGTGATATTCTTGTTCCCCAAGCTCCAAACTGCTCGTAAATAGCATTTGCAGCGAGTTTGGAGCAACTTTTGTTATATGTATATTTCGTTATCAGGGAGCCGAGAATCGTCGAAATATCGACTTACACGAAATGAAATATTTTTGTGATATTCTTGTTTACCTTACTCGAAACTGCTCTTATATAGCTTTTGCAGCGAATTTGGAGCAACTTTTGTGCCGAGTATATTTAGTGTCCAGGGAGCCGAGAATAGTCGAAATATCGACTTACACGAAATGAAAAATTTTTGTCATATTCTTGTTCCCCACACTCCAAACTTGTCGGCAATAGCTTTTGCAGCGAATTTGGAGCAACGTTTGTTAGGATAATATATTTCGTGTCCAGGGAGTTGAGGATCCTCGAAAAATCAAATTACGCGAAATGAAAAATGTTTGTGATATTCTTGTTCCCCACGCTCCAAACTGCTCGTAAATAGCATTTGCAGCGAATATGGAGCAACTATTGTTATATGTATATTTCGTGACCAGGGAGCCGAGAATCGTCGAAATATCAACTTACACGAAATGAAATATGTTTGTGATATTCTTGTTCCCCACGCTCCAAACTGCTCGTAAATAGCATTTGAGGCGAATTTGGAGCAAGTTTTGGTATATGTATATTTCGTGCCCAGGGAGCCGAGAATTGTCGAAATATCGACTTACACGTAATGAAACATTTTTATGATATTCTTGTTCCCCGCGCTCCAAACTGCTCGAAAATAGCATTTGAGGCGAATTTGGAGCAACGTTTGGTATATGTATATTTCGTGACCAGGGAGCTGAGAATCGTCGAAATATCGACTTACACGAAATGAAATATTTTTGTGATATTCCTGTTTACCTTACTCCAAACTGCTCTTATATAGCTTTAGCAGCGAATTTGGAGCAACTTTTGTTCAGAGTATATTTAGTGTCCAGGGAGCCGAGAATCGTGGAAATATCGACTTACACGAAATGAAAAATTTTTGTGATATGCTTGTTCCCCACACTCCAAACTGCTCGTATATAGCATTTGCAGCGAATTTGGAGCGACTTTATTTATATGTATTTTTCGTGTCCAGGGAGCCGAGAATCGTCGAAATATCGACTTACACGTAATGAAACATTTTTATGATATTCTTGTTCCCCGCGCTCCAAACTGCTCGTAAATAGCATTTGAGGTGAATTTGGAGCAACTTTTGGTATATGTATATTTCGTGGCCAGGGAGACGAGAATTGTCGAAATATCGACTTACACGTAATGAAACATTTTTTTGATATTCTTGTTCCCCGCGCTCCAAACTGCTCGAAAATAGCATTTGAGGCGAATTTGGAGCAACTTTTGGTATATGTATATTTCGTGACCAGGGAGCTGAGAATCATCGAAATATCGACTTACACGAAATGAAATATTTTTGTGATATTCTGGTTTACCTTACTCCAAACTGCTCTTACATAGCTTTTGCAGCGAATTTGGAGCAACTTTTGTTCAGAGTATATTTAGTGTCCAGGGAGCCGAGAATCGTGGAAATATCGACTTACACGAAATGAAAAATTTTTGTGATATATTTGTTCCCCACACTCCAAACTTCTCGTATATAGCTTTTGCAGAGAATTTGGAGCGTTTGTTAGGATAATATATTTCGTGTCCAGGGAGCTGAGAATCCTCGAAAAATCGACTTAAGCGAAATGAAAAATGTTTGTAATATTCTTGTTCCCCACGCTCCAAATTGCTCGTATATAGCATTTGCAGCGAATTTGGAGCAACTTTTGTTATATGTATTTTTCGTGTCCAGGGAGCCGAGAATCGTCGAAATATCAACTTACACGAAATGAAATAGTTTTGTGATATACTTGTTCCCCACGCTCCAAACTGCTCGTAAATAGCATTTGCAGCGAATTTGGAGCAACTTTTGTTATATGTATATTTCGTTATCAGGGAGCCGAGAATCGTCGAAATATCGACTTACACGAAATGAAAAATTTTTGTGATATTCTTGTTCCCCACACTCCAAACTGCTCGTATATAGCATTTGCAGCGAATTTGGAGCGACTTTATTTATATGTATTTTTCGTGTCCAGGGAGCCGAGAATCGTCGAAATATCAACTTACACGAAATGAAATATTTTTGTGATATTCTTGTTCCCCTCGCTCCAAACTGCTCGTAAATAGCATTTGCAGCGAATTTGGAGCAACTTTTGTTATATGTATATTTCGTTACCAGGGAGTCGAGAATCGTCGAAATATCGACTTACACGTAATGAAACATTTTTATGATATTCTTGTTCCCCGCGCTCCAAACTGCTCGTAAATAGCATTTGAGGCGAATTTGGAGCAACTTTTGGTATATGTATATTTCGTGACCAGGGAGCTGAGAATCGTCGAAATATCGATTTACACGAAATGAAATATTTTTGTGATATTCCTGTTTACCTTACTCCAAACTGCTTTTATATAGCTTTTGCAGCGAATTTGGAGCAACTTCTGTTCAGAGTATATTTAGTGTCCAGGGAGCCGAGAATCGTGGAAATATCGACTTACGCGAAATGAAAAATTTTTGTGATATTCTTGTTCCCCACACTCCAAACTTCTCGTATATAGCTTTTGCAGCGAATTTGGAGCGTTTGTTAGGATAATATATTTCGTGTCCAGGGAGCTGAGAATCCTCGAAAAATCGACTTAAGCGAAATGAAAAATGTTTGTAATATTCTTGTTCCCCACGCTCCAAATTGCTCGTATATAGCATTTGCAGCGAATTTGGAGCAACTTTTGTTATATGTATTTTTCGTGTCCAGGGAGCCGAGAATCGTCGAAATATCAACTTACACGAAATGAAATAGTTTTGTGATATACTTGTTCCCCACGCTCCAAACTGCTCGTAAATAGCATTTGCAGCGAATTTGGAGCAACTTTTGTTATATGTATATTTCGTTATCAGGGAGCCGAGAATCGTCGAAATATCGACTTACACGAAATGAAAAATTTTTGTGATATTCTTGTTCCCCACACTCCAAACTGCTCGTATATAGCATTTGCAGCGAATTTGGAGCGACTTTATTTATATGTATTTTTCGTGTCCAGGGAGCCGAGAATCGTCGAAATATCAACTTACACGAAATGAAATATTTTTGTGATATTCTTGTTCCCCTCGCTCCAAACTGCTCGTAAATAGCATTTGCAGCGAATTTGGAGCAACTTTTGTTATATGTATATTTCGTTACCAGGGAGTCGAGAATCGTCGAAATATCGACTTACACGTAATGAAACATTTTTATGATATTCTTGTTCCCCGCGCTCCAAACTGCTCGTAAATAGCATTTGAGGCGAATTTGGAACAACTTTTGGTATATGTATATTTCGTGACCAGGGAGCTGAGAATCGTCGAAATATCGATTTACACGAAATGAAATATTTTTGTGATATTCCTGTTTACCTTACTCCAAACTGCTTTTATATAGCTTTTGCAGCGAATTTGGAGCAACTTTTGTTCAGAGTATATTTAGTGTCCAGGGAGCCGAGAATCGTGGAAATATCGACTTACGCGAAATGAAAAATTTTTGTGATATTCTTGTTCCCCACACTCCAAACTTCTCGTATATAGCTTTTGCAGCGAATTTGGAGCGTTTGTTAGGATAATATATTTCGTGTCCAGGGAGCTGAGAATCCTCGAAAAATCGACTTAAGCGAAATGAAAAATGTTTGTAATATTCTTGTTCCCCACGCTCCAAATTGCTCGTATATAGCATTTGCAGCGAATTTGGAGCAACTTTTGTTATATGTATTTTTCGTGTCCAGGGAGCCGAGAATCGTCGAAATATCAACTTACACGAAATGAAATATTTTTGTGATATTCTTGTTTACCTTACTCCAAACTGCTCTTATAGAGCTTTTGCAGCGAATTTGGAGCAACTTTTGTGCCGAGTATATTTAGTGTCCAGGGAGCCGAGAATAGTCGAAATATCGACTTACACGAAATGAAAAATTTTTGTCATATTCTTGTTCCCCACACTCCAAACTTGTCGTCAATAGCTTTTGCAGCGAATTTGGAGCAACGTTTGTTAGGATAATATATTTCGTGTCCAGGGAGCTGAGGATCCTCGAAAAATCAAATTACGCGAAATGAAAAATGTTTGTGATATTCTTGTTCCCCACGCTCCAAACTGCTCGTAAATAGCATTTGCAGCGAATATGGAGCAACTATTGTTATATGTATATTTCGTGACCAGGGAGCCGAGAATCGTCGAAATATCAACTTACACGAAATGAAATATGTTTGTGATATTCTTGTTCCCCACGCTCCAAACTGCTCGTAAATAGCATTTGAGGCGAATTTGGAGCAAGTTTTGGTATATGTATATTTCGTGCCCAGGGAGCCGAGAATTGTCGAAATATCGACTTACACGTAATGAAACATTTTTATGATATTCTTGTTCCCCGCGCTCCAAACTGCTCGAAAATAGCATTTGAGGCGAATTTGGAGCAACGTTTGGTATATGTATATTTCGTGACCAGGGAGCTGAGAATCGTCGAAATATCGACTTACACGAAATGAAATATTTTTGTGATATTCCTGTTTACCTTACTCCAAACTGCTCTTATATAGCTTTAGCAGCGAATTTGGAGCAACTTTTGTTCAGAGTATATTTAGTGTCCAGGGAGCCGAGAATCGTGGAAATATCGACTTACACGAAATGAAAAATTTTTGTGATATGCTTGTTCCCCACACTCCAAACTGCTCGTATATAGCATTTGCAGCGAATTTGGAGCGACTTTATTTATATGTATTTTTCGTGTCCAGGGAGCCGAGAATCGTCGAAATATCGACTTACACGTAATGAAACATTTTTATGATATTCTTGTTCCCCGCGCTCCAAACTGCTCGTAAATAGCATTTGAGGTGAATTTGGAGCAACTTTTGGTATATGTATATTTCGTGGCCAGGGAGACGAGAATTGTCGAAATATCGACTTACACGTAATGAAACATTTTTTTGATATTCTTGTTCCCCGCGCTCCAAACTGCTCGAAAATAGCATTTGAGGCGAATTTGGAGCAACTTTTGGTATATGTATATTTCGTGACCAGGGAGCTGAGAATCATCGAAATATCGACACACGAAATGAAATATTTTTGTGATATTCTGGTTTACCTTACTCCAAACTGCTCTTACATAGCTTTTGCAGCGAATTTGGAGCAACTTTTGTTCAGAGTATATTTAGTGTCCAGGGAGCCGAGAATCGTGGAAATATCGACTTACACGAAATGAAAAATTTTTGTGATATATTTGTTTTCCACACTCCAAACTTCTCGTATATAGCTTTTGCAGCGAATTTGGAGCGTTTGTTAGGATAATATATTTCGTGTCCAGGGAGCTGAGAATCCTCGAAAAATCGACTTAAGCGAAATGAAAAATGTTTGTAATATTCTTGTTCCCCACGCTCCAAATTGCTCATATATAGCATTTGCAGCGAATTTGGAGCAACTTTTGTTATATGTATTTTTCGTGTCCAGGGAGCCGAGAATCGTCGAAATATCAACTTACACGAAATGAAATATTTTTGTGATATACTTGTTCCCCACGCTCCAACCTGCTCGTAAATAGCATTTGCAGCGAATTTGGAGCAACTTTTGTTATATGTATATTTCGTTATCAGGGAGCCGAGAATCGTCGAAATATCGACTTACACGAAATGAAATATTTTTGTGATATTCTTGTTTACCTTACTCCAAACTGCTCTTATATAGCTTTTGCAGCCAATTTGGAGCAACTTTTGTTCAGAGTATATTTAGTGTCCAGGGAGCCGAGAATAGTCCAAATATCGACTTACACGAAATGAAAAATTTTTGTGATATTCTTGTTCCCCACACTCCAAACTGCTCGTATATAGCATTTGCAGCGAATTTGGAGCGACTTTATTTATATGTATTTTTCGTGTCCAGGGAGCCGAGAATCGTCGAAATATCAACTTACACGAAATGAAATATTTTTGTGATATTCTTGTTCCCCTCGCTCCAAACTGCTCGTAAATAGCATTTGCAGCGAATTTGGAGCAACTTTTGTTATATGTATATTTCGTTACCAGGCAGTCGAGAATCGTCGAAATATCGACTTACACGTAATGAAACATTTTTATGATATTCTTGTTCCCCGCGCTCCAAACTGCTCGTAAATAGCATTTGAGGCGAATTTGGAGCAACTTTTGGTATATGTATATTTCGTGACCAGGGAGCTGAGAATCGTCGAAATATCGATTTACACGAAATGAAATATTTTTGTGATATTCCTGTTTACCTTACTCCAAACTGCTTTTATATAGCTTTTGCAGCGAAATTGGAGTAACTTTTGTTCAGAGTATATTTAGTGTCCAGGGAGCCGAGAATCGTGGTAATATCGACTTACACGAAATGAAAAATTTTTGTGATATTCTTGTTCCCCACACTCCAAACTTCTCGTATATAGCTTTTGCAGCGAATTTGGAGCGTTTGTTAGGATAATATATTTCGTGTCCAGGGAGCTGAGAATCCTCGAAAAATCGACTTAAGAGAAATGAAAAATGTTTGTAATATTCTTGTTCCCCACGCTCCAAATTGCTCGTATATAGCATTTGCAGCGAATTTGGAGCAACTTTTGTTATATGTATTTTTCGTGTCCAGGGAGCCGAGAATCGTCGAAATATCAACTTACACGAAATGAAATATTTTTGTGATATTCTTGTTCCCCACGCTCCAAACTGCTCGTAAATAGCATTTGCAGCGAGTTTGGAGCAACTTTTGTTATATGTATATTTCGTTATCAGGGAGCCGAGAATCGTCGAAATATCGACTTACACGAAATGAAATATTTTTGTGATATTCTTGTTTACCTTACTCCAAACTGCTCTTATATAGCTTTTGCAGCGAATTTGGAGCAACTTTTGTTCCGAGTATATTTAGTGTCCAGGGAGCCGAGAATAGTCGAAATATCGACTTACACGAAATGAAAAATTTTTGTCATATTCTTGTTCCCCACACTCCAAACTTGTCGTCAATAGCTTTTGCAGCGAATTTGGAGCAACGTTTGTTAGGATAATATATTTCGTGTCCAGGGAGCTGAGGATCCTCGAAAAATCAAATTACGCGAAATGAAAAATGTTTGTGATATTCTTGTTCCCCACGCTCCAAACTGCTCGTAAATAGCATTTGCAGCGAATATGGAGCAACT
The DNA here is from genome assembly GCA_030762935.1 of Hymenopus coronatus. NCBI lineage: Eukaryota > Metazoa > Arthropoda > Insecta > Mantodea > Hymenopodidae > Hymenopus > Hymenopus coronatus. Next base: position 164,383,471 of record CM060892.1, read on the forward strand.
ATTGTTATATGTATATTTCGTGACCAGGGAGCCGAGAATCGTCGAAATATCAACTTACACGAAATGAAATATGTTTGTGATATTCTTGTTCCCCTCGCTCCAAACTGCTCGTAAATAGCATTTGCAGCGAATTTGGAGCAACTTTTGTTATATGTATATTTCGTTACCAGGGAGTCGAGAATCGTCGAAATATCGACTTACACGTAATGAAACATTTTTATGATATTCTTGTTCCCCGCGCTCCAAACTGCTCGTAAATAGCATTTGAGGCGAATTTGGAGCAACTTTTGGTATATGTATATTTCGTGACCAGGGAGCTGAGAATCGTCGAAATATCGATTTACACGAAATGAAATATTTTTGTGATATTCCTGTTTACCTTACTCCAAACTGCTTTTATATAGCTTTTGCAGCGAATTTGGAGCAACTTTTGTTCAGAGTATATTTAGTGTCCAGGGAGCCGAGAATCGTGGAAATATCGACTTACACGAAATGAAAAATTTTTGTGATATTCTTGTTCCCCACACTCCAAACTTCTCGTATATAGCTTTTGCAGCGAATTTGGAGCGTTTGTTAGGATAATATATTTCGTGTCCAGGGAACTGAGAATCCTCGAAAAATCGACTTAAGCGAAATGAAAAATGTTTGTAATATTCTTGTTCCCCACGCTCCAAATTGCTCGTATATAGCATTTGCAGCGAATTTGGAGCAACTTTTGTTATATGTATTTTTCGTGTCCAGGGAGCCGAGAATCGTCGAAATATCAACTTACACGAAATGAAATATTTTTGTGATATTCTTGTTCCCCAAGCTCCAAACTGCTCGTAAATAGCATTTGCAGCGAGTTTGGAGCAACTTTTGTTATATGTATATTTCGTTATCAGGGAGCCGAGAATCGTCGAAATATCGACTTACACGAAATGAAATATTTTTGTGATATTCTTGTTTACCTTACTCCAAACTGCTCTTATATAGCTTTTGCAGCGAATTTGGAGCAACTTTTGTGCCGAGTATATTTAGTGTCCAGGGAGCCGAGAATAGTCGAAATATCGACTTACACGAAATGAAAAATTTTTGTCATATTCTTGTTCCCCACACTCCAAACTTGTCGTCAATAGCTTTTGCAGCGAATTTGGAGCAACGTTTGTTAGGATAATATATTTCGTGTCCAGGGAGCTGAGGATCCTCGAAAAATCAAATTACGCGAAATGAAAAATGTTTGTGATATTCTTGTTCCCCACGCTCCAAACTGCTCGTAAATAGCATTTGCAGCGAATATGGAGCAACTATTGTTATATGTATATTTCGTGACCAGGGAGCCGAGAATCGTCGAAATATCAACTTACACGAAATGAAATATGTTTGTGATATTCTTGTTCCCCACGCTCCAAACTGCTCGTAAATAGCATTTGAGGCGAATTTGGAGCAAGTTTTGGTATATGTATATTTCGTGCCCAGGGAGCCGAGAATTGTCGAAATATCGACTTACACGTAATGAAACATTTTTATGATATTCTTGTTCCCCGCGCTCCAAACTGCTCGAAAATAGCATTTGAGGCGAATTTGGAGCAACGTTTGGTATATGTATATTTCGTGACCAGGGAGCTGAGAATCGTCGAAATATCGACTTACACGAAATGAAATATTTTTGTGATATTCCTGTTTACCTTACTCCAAACTGCTCTTATATAGCTTTAGCAGCGAATTTGGAGCAACTTTTGTTCAGAGTATATTTAGTGTCCAGGGAGCCGAGAATCGTGGAAATATCGACTTACACGAAATGAAAAATTTTTGTGATATGCTTGTTCCCCACACTCCAAACTGCTCGCATATAGCATTTGCAGCGAATTTGGAGCGACTTTATTTATATGTATTTTTCGTGTCCAGGGAGCCGAGAATCGTCGAAATATCGACTTACACGTAATGAAACATTTTTATGATATTCTTGTTCCCCGCGCTCCAAACTGCTCGTAAATAGCATTTGAGGTGAATTTGGAGCAACTTTTGGTATATGTATATTTCGTGGCCAGGGAGACGAGAATTGTCGAAATATCGACTTACACGTAATGAAACATTTTTTTGATATTCTTGTTCCCCGCGCTCCAACCTGCTCGTAAATAGCATTTGCAGCGAATTTGGAGCAACTTTTGTTATATGTATATTTCGTTATCAGGGAGCCGAGAATCGTCGAAATATCGACTTACACGAAATGAAATATTTTTGTGATATTCTTGTTTACCTTACTCCAAACTGCTCTTATATAGCTTTTGCAGCGAATTTGGAGCAACTTTTGTTCAGAGTATATTTAGTGTCCAGGGAGCCGAGAATAGTCGAAATATCGACTTACACGAAATGAAAAATTTTTGTGATATTCTTGTTCCCCACACTCCAAACTGCTCGTATATAGCATTTGCAGCGAATTTGGAGCGACTTTATTTATATGTATTTTTCGTGTCCAGGGAGCCGAGAATCGTCGAAATATCAACTTACACGAAATGAAATATTTTTGTGATATTCTTGTTCCCCTCGCTCCAAACTGCTCGTAAATAGCATTTGCAGCGAATTTGGAGCAACTTTTGTTATATGTATATTTCGTTACCAGGCAGTCGAGAATCGTCGAAATATCGACTTACACGTAATGAAACATTTTTATGATATTCTTGTTCCCCGCGCTCCAAACTGCTCGTAAATAGCATTTGAGGCGAATTTGGAGCAACTTTTGGTATATGTATATTTCGTGACCAGGGAGCTGAGAATCGTCGAAATATCGATTTACACGAAATGAAATATTTTTGTGATATTCCTGTTTACCTTACTCCAAACTGCTTTTATATAGCTTTTGCAGCGAAATTGGAGCAACTTTTGTTCAGAGTATATTTAGTGTCCAGGGAGCCGAGAATCGTGGTAATATCGACTTACACGAAATGAAAAATTTTTGTGATATTCTTGTTCCCCACACTCCAAACTTCTCGTATATAGCTTTTGCAGCGAATTTGGAGCGTTTGTTAGGATAATATATTTCGTGTCCAGGGAGCTGAGAATCCTCGAAAAATCGACTTAAGAGAAATGAAAAATGTTTGTAATATTCTTGTTCCCCACGCTCCAAATTGCTCGTATATAGCATTTGCAGCGAATTTGGAGCAACTTTTGTTATATGTATTTTTCGTGTCCAGGGAGCCGAGAATCGTCGAAATATCAACTTACACGAAATGAAATATTTTTGTGATATTCTTGTTCCCCACGCTCCAAACTGCTCGTAAATAGCATTTGCAGCGAGTTTGGAGCAACTTTTGTTATATGTATATTTCGTTATCAGGGAGCCGAGAATCGTCGAAATATCGACTTACACGAAATGAAATATTTTTGTGATATTCTTGTTTACCTTACTCCAAACTGCTCTTATATAGCTTTTGCAGCGAATTTGGAGCAACTTTTGTTCCGAGTATATTTAGTGTCCAGGGAGCCGAGAATAGTCGAAATATCGACTTACACGAAATGAAAAATTTTTGTCATATTCTTGTTCCCCACACTCCAAACTTGTCGTCAATAGCTTTTGAAGCGAATTTGGAGCAACGTTTGTTAGGATAATATATTTCGTGTCCAGGGAGCTGAGGATCCTCGAAAAATCAAATTACGCGAAATGAAAAATGTTTGTGATATTCTTGTTCCCCACGCTCCAAACTGCTCGTAAATAGCATTTGCAGCGAATATGGAGCAACTATTGTTATATGTATATTTCGTGACCAGGGAGCCGAGAATCGTCGAAATATCAACTTACACGAAATGAAATATGTTTGTGATATTCTTGTTCCCCTCGCTCCAAACTGCTCGTAAATAGCATTTGAAGCGAATTTGGAGCAACTTTTGTTATATGTATATTTCGTTACCAGGGAGTCGAGAATCGTCGAAATATCGACTTACACGTAATGAAACATTTTTATGATATTCTTGTTCCCCGCGCTCCAAACTGCTCGTAAATAGCATTTGAGGCGAATTTGGAGCAACTTTTGGTATATGTATATTTCGTGACCAGGGAGCTGAGAATCGTCGAAATATCGATTTACACGAAATGAAATATTTTTGTGATATTCCTGTTTACCTTACTCCAAACTGCTTTTATATAGCTTTTGCAGCGAATTTGGAGCAACTTTTGTTCAGAGTATATTTAGTGTCCAGGGAGCCGAGAATCGTGGAAATATCGACTTACACGAAATGAAAAATTTTTGTGATATTCTTGTTCCCCACACTCCAAACTTCTCGTATATAGCTTTTGCAGCGAATTTGGAGCGTTTGTTAGGATAATATATTTCGTGTCCAGGGAGCTGAGAATCCTCGAAAAATCGACTTAAGCGAAATGAAAAATGTTTGTGATATTCTTGTTCCCCACGCTCCAAACTGCTCGTAAATAGCATTTGCAGCGAATATGGAGCAACTATTGTTATATGTATATTTCGTGACCAGGGAGCCGAGAATCGTCGAAATATCAACTTACACGAAATGAAATATGTTTGTGATATTCTTGTTCCCCACGCTCCAAACTGCTCGTAAATAGCATTTGAGGCGAATTTGGAGCAAGTTTTGGTATATGTATATTTCGTGCCCAGGGAGCCGAGAATTGTCGAAATATCGACTTACACGTAATGAAACATTTTTATGATATTCTTGTTCCCCGCGCTCCAAACTGCTCGAAAATAGCATTTGAGGCGAATTTGGAGCAACGTTTGGTATATGTATATTTCGTGACCAGGGAGCTGAGAATCGTCGAAATATCGACTTACACGAAATGAAATATTTTTGTGATATTCCTGTTTACCTTTCTCCAAACTGCTCTTATATAGCTTTAGCAGCGAATTTGGAGCAACTTTTGTTCAGAGTATATTTAGTGTCCAGGGAGCCGAGAATCGTGGAAATATCGACTTACACGAAATGAAAAATTTTTGTGATATGCTTGTTCCCCACACTCCAAACTGCTCGCATATAGCATTTGCAGCGAATTTGGAGCGACTTTATTTATATGTATTTTTCGTGTCCAGGGAGCCGAGAATCGTCGAAATATCGACTTACACGTAATGAAACATTTTTATGATATTCTTGTTCCCCGCGCTCCAAACTGCTCGTAAATAGCATTTGAGGTGAATTTGGAGCAACTTTTGGTATATGTATATTTCGTGGCCAGGGAGACGAGAATTGTCGAAATATCGACTTACACGTAATGAAACATTTTTTTGATATTCTTGTTCCCCGCGCTCCAACCTGCTCGTAAATAGCATTTGCAGCGAATTTGGAGCAACTTTTGTTATATGTATATTTCGTTATCAGGGAGCCGAGAATCGTCGAAATATCGACTTACACGAAATGAAATATTTTTGTGATATTCTTGTTTACCTTACTCCAAACTGCTCTTATATAGCTTTTGCAGCGAATTTGGAGCAACTTTTGTTCAGAGTATATTTAGTGTCCAGGGAGCCGAGAATAGTCGAAATATCGACTTACACGAAATGAAAAATTTTTGTGATATTCTTGTTCCCCACACTCCAAACTGCTCGTATATAGCATTTGCAGCGAATTTGGAGCGACTTTATTTATATGTATTTTTCGTGTCCAGGGAGCCGAGAATCGTCGAAATATCAACTTACACGAAATGAAATATTTTTGTGATATTCTTGTTCCCCTCGCTCCAAACTGCTCGTAAATAGCATTTGCAGCGAATTTGGAGCAACTTTTGTTATATGTATATTTCGTTACCAGGCAGTCGAGAATCGTCGAAATATCGACTTACACGTAATGAAACATTTTTATGATATTCTTGTTCCCCGCGCTCCAAACTGCTCGTAAATAGCATTTGAGGCGAATTTGGAGCAACTTTTGGTATATGTATATTTCGTGACCAGGGAGCTGAGAATCGTCGAAATATCGATTTACACGAAATGAAATATTTTTGTGATATTCCTGTTTACCTTACTCCAAACTGCTTTTATATAGCTTTTGCAGCGAAATTGGAGCAACTTTTGTTCAGAGTATATTTAGTGTCCAGGGAGCCGAGAATCGTGGTAATATCGACTTACACGAAATGAAAAATTTTTGTGATATTCTTGTTCCCCACACTCCAAACTTCTCGTATATAGCTTTTGCAGCGAATTTGGAGCGTTTGTTAGGATAATATATTTCGTGTCCAGGGAGCTGAGAATCCTCGAAAAATCGACTTAAGAGAAATGAAAAATGTTTGTAATATTCTTGTTCCCCACGCTCCAAATTGCTCGTATATAGCATTTGCAGCGAATTTGGAGCAACTTTTGTTATATGTATTTTTCGTGTCCAGGGAGCCGAGAATCGTCGAAATATCAACTTACACGAAATGAAATATTTTTGTGATATTCTTGTTCCCCACGCTCCAAACTGCTCGTAAATAGCATTTGCAGCGAGTTTGGAGCAACTTTTGTTATATGTATATTTCGTTATCAGGGAGCCGAGAATCGTCGAAATATCGACTTACACGAAATGAAATATTTTTGTGATATTCTTGTTTACCTTACTCCAAACTGCTCTTATATAGCTTTTGCAGCGAATTTGGAGCAACTTTTGTTCCGAGTATATTTAGTGTCCAGGGAGCCGAGAATAGTCGAAATATCGACTTACACGAAATGAAAAATTTTTGTCATATTCTTGTTCCCCACACTCCAAACTTGTCGTCAATAGCTTTTGAAGCGAATTTGGAGCAACGTTTGTTAGGATAATATATTTCGTGTCCAGGGAGCTGAGGATCCTCGAAAAATCAAATTACGCGAAATGAAAAATGTTTGTGATATTCTTGTTCCCCACGCTCCAAACTACTCGTAAATAGCATTTGCAGCGAATATGGAGCAACTATTGTTATATGTATATTTCGTGACCAGGGAGCCGAGAATCGTCGAAATATCAACTTACACGAAATGAAATATGTTTGTGATATTCTTGTTCCCCTCGCTCAAAACTGCTCGTAAATAGCATTTGAAGCGAATTTGGAGCAACTTTTGTTATATGTATATTTCGTTACCAGGGAGTCGAGAATCGTCGAAATATCGACTTACACGTAATGAAACATTTTTATGATATTCTTGTTCCCCGCGCTCCAAACTGCTCGTAAATAGCATTTGAGGCGAATTTGGAGCAACTTTTGGTATATGTATATTTCGTGACCAGGGAGCTGAGAATCGTCGAAATATCGATTTACACGAAATGAAATATTTTTGTGATATTCCTGTTTACCTTACTCCAAACTGCTTTTATATAGCTTTTGCAGCGAATTTGGAGCAACTTTTGTTCAGAGTATATTTAGTGTCCAGGGAGCCGAGAATCGTGGAAATATCGACTTACACGAAATGAAAAATTTTTGTGATATTCTTGTTCCCCACACTCCAAACTTCTCGTATATAGCTTTTGCAGCGAATTTGGAGCGTTTGTTAGGATAATATATTTCGTGTCCAGGGAGCTGAGAATCCTCGAAAAATCGACTTAAGCGAAATGAAAAATGTTTGTAATATTCTTGTTCCCCACGCTCCAAATTGCTCGTATATAGCATTTGCAGCGAATTTGGAGCAACTTTTGTTATATGTATATTTCGTGTCCAGGGAGCCGAGAATCGTCGAAATATCAACTTACACGAAATGAAATATTTTTGTGATATTCTTGTTCCCCAAGCTCCAAACTGCTCGTAAATAGCATTTGCAGCGAGTTTGGAGCAACTTTTGTTATATGTATATTTCGTTATCAGGGAGCCGAGAATCGTCGAAATATCGACTTACACGAAATGAAATATTTTTGTGATATTCTTGTTTACCTTACTCCAAACTGCTCTTATATAGCTTTTGCAGCGAATTTGGAGCAACTTTTGTGCCGAGTATATTTAGTGTCCAGGGAGCCGAGAATAGTCGAAATATCGACTTACACGAAATGAAAAATTTTTGTCATATTCTTGTTCCCCACACTCCAAACTTGTCGTCAATAGCTTTTGCAGCGAATTTGGAGCAACGTTTGTTAGGATAATATATTTCGTGTCCAGGGAGCTGAGGATCCTCGAAAAATCAAATTACGCGAAATGAAAAATGTTTGTGATATTCTTGTTCCCCACGCTCCAAACTGCTCGTAAATAGCATTTGCAGCGAATATGGAGCAACTATTGTTATATGTATATTTCGTGACCAGGGAGCCGAGAATCGTCGAAATATCAACTTACACGAAATGAAATATGTTTGTGATATTCTTGTTCCCCACGCTCCAAACTGCTCGTAAATAGCATTTGAGGCGAATTTGGAGCAAGTTTTGGTATATGTATATTTCGTGCCCAGGGAGCCGAGAATTGTCGAAATATCGACTTACACGTAATGAAACATTTTTATGATATTCTTGTTCCCCGCGCTCCAAACTGCTCGAAAATAGCATTTGAGGCGAATTTGGAGCAACGTTTGGTATATGTATATTTCGTGACCAGGGAGCTGAGAATCGTCGAAATATCGACTTACACGAAATGAAATATTTTTGTGATATTCCTGTTTACCTTACTCCAAACTGCTCTTATATAGCTTTAGCAGCGAATTTGGAGCAACTTTTGTTCAGAGTATATTTAGTGTCCAGGGAGCCGAGAATCGTGGAAATATCGACTTACACGAAATGAAAAATTTTTGTGATATGCTTGTTCCCCACACTCCAAACTGCTCGCATATAGCATTTGCAGCGAATTTGGAGCGACTTTATTTATATGTATTTTTCGTGTCCAGGGAGCCGAGAATCGTCGAAATATCGACTTACACGTAATGAAACATTTTTATGATATTCTTGTTCCCCGCGCTCCAAACTGCTCGTAAATAGCATTTGAGGTGAATTTGGAGCAACTTTTGGTATATGTATATTTCGTGGCCAGGGAGACGAGAATTGTCGAAATATCGACTTACACGTAATGAAACATTTTTTTGATATTCTTGTTCCCCGCGCTCCAACCTGCTCGTAAATAGCATTTGCAGCGAATTTGGAGCAACTTTTGTTATATGTATATTTCGTTATCAGGGAGCCGAGAATCGTCGAAATATCGACTTACACGAAATGAAATATTTTTGTGATATTCTTGTTTACCTTACTCCAAACTGCTCTTATATAGCTTTTGCAGCGAATTTGGAGCAACTTTTGTTCAGAGTATATTTAGTGTCCAGGGAGCCGAGAATAGTCGAAATATCGACTTACACGAAATGAAATATTTTTGTGATATTCTTGTTTACCTTACTCCAAACTGCTCTTATATAGCTTTTGCAGCGAATTTGGAGCAACTTTTGTTCCGAGTATATTTAGTGTCCAGGGAGCCGAGAATAGTCGAAATATCGACTTACACGAAATGAAAAATTTTTGTCATATTCTTGTTCCCCACACTCCAAACTTGTCGTCAATAGCTTTTGAAGCGAATTTGGAGCAACGTTTGTTAGGATAATATATTTCGTGTCCAGGGAGCTGAGGATCCTCGAAAAATCAAATTACGCGAAATGAAAAATGTTTGTGATATTCTTGTTCCCCACGCTCCAAACTGCTCGTAAATAGCATTTGCAGCGAATATGGAGCAACTATTGTTATATGTATATTTCGTGACCAGGGAGCCGAGAATCGTCGAAATATCAACTTACACGAAATGAAATATGTTTGTGATATTCTTGTTCCCCTCGCTCCAAACTGCTCGTAAATAGCATTTGAAGCGAATTTGGAGCAACTTTTGTTATATGTATATTTCGTTACCAGGGAGTCGAGAATCGTCGAAATATCGACTTACACGTAATGAAACATTTTTATGATATTCTTGTTCCCCGCGCTCCAAACTGCTCGTAAATAGCATTTGAGGCGAATTTGGAGCAACTTTTGGTATATGTATATTTCGTGACCAGGGAGCTGAGAATCGTCGAAATATCGATTTACACGAAATGAAATATTTTTGTGATATTCCTGTTTACCTTACTCCAAACTGCTTTTATATAGCTTTTGCAGCGAATTTGGAGCAACTTTTGTTCAGAGTATATTTAGTGTCCAGGGAGCCGAGAATCGTGGAAATATCGACTTACACGAAATGAAAAATTTTTGTGATATTCTTGTTCCCCACACTCCAAACTTCTCGTATATAGCTTTTGCAGCGAATTTGGAGCGTTTGTTAGGATAATATATTTCGTGTCCAGGGAGCTGAGAATCCTCGAAAAATCGACTTAAGCGAAATGAAAAATGTTTGTAATATTCTTGTTCCCCACGCTCCAAATTGCTCGTATATAGCATTTGCAGCGAATTTGGAGCAACTTTTGTTATATGTATATTTCGTGTCCAGGGAGCCGAGAATCGTCGAAATATCAACTTACACGAAATGAAATATTTTTGTGATATTCTTGTTCCCCAAGCTCCAAACTGCTCGTAAATAGCATTTGCAGCGAGTTTGGAGCAACTTTTGTTATATGTATATTTCGTTATCAGGGAGCCGAGAATCGTCGAAATATCGACTTACACGAAATGAAATATTTTTGTGATATTCTTGTTTACCTTACTCCAAACTGCTCTTATATAGCTTTTGCAGCGAATTTGGAGCAACTTTTGTGCCGAGTATATTTAGTGTCCAGGGAGCCGAGAATAGTCGAAATATCGACTTACACGAAATGAAAAATTTTTGTCATATTCTTGTTCCCCACACTCCAAACTTGTCGTCAATAGCTTTTGCAGCGAATTTGGAGCAACGTTTGTTAGGATAATATATTTCGTGTCCAGGGAGCTGAGGATCCTCGAAAAATCAAATTACGCGAAATGAAAAATGTTTGTGATATTCTTGTTCCCCACGCTCCAAACTGCTCGTAAATAGCATTTGCAGCGAATATGGAGCAACTATTGTTATATGTATATTTCGTGACCAGGGAGCCGAGAATCGTCGAAATATCAACTTACACGAAATGAAATATGTTTGTGATATTCTTGTTCCCCACGCTCCAAACTGCTCGTAAATAGCATTTGAGGCGAATTTGGAGCAAGTTTTGGTATATGTATATTTCGTGCCCAGGGAGCCGAGAATTGTCGAAATATCGACTTACACGTAATGAAACATTTTTATGATATTCTTGTTCCCCGCGCTCCAAACTGCTCGAAAATAGCATTTGAGGCGAATTTGGAGCAACGTTTGGTATATGTATATTTCGTGACCAGGGAGCTGAGAATCGTCGAAATATCGACTTACACGAAATGAAATATTTTTGTGATATTCCTGTTTACCTTACTCCAAACTGCTCTTATATAGCTTTAGCAGCGAATTTGGAGCAACTTTTGTTCAGAGTATATTTAGTATCCAGGGAGCCGAGAATCGTGGAAATATCGACTTACACGAAATGAAAAATTTTTGTGATATGCTTGTTCCCCACACTCCAAACTGCTCGCATATAGCATTTGCAGCGAATTTGGAGCGACTTTATTTATATGTATTTTTCGTGTCCAGGGAGCCGAGAATCGTCGAAATATCGACTTACACGTAATGAAACATTTTTATGATATTCTTGTTCCCCGCGCTCCAAACTGCTCGTAAATAGCATTTGAGGTGAATTTGGAGCAACTTTTGGTATATGTATATTTCGTGGCCAGGGAGACGAGAATTGTCGAAATATCGACTTACACGTAATGAAACATTTTTTTGATATTCTTGTTCCCCGCGCTCCAACCTGCTCGTAAATAGCATTTGCAGCGAATTTGGAGCAACTTTTGTTATATGTATATTTCGTTATCAGGGAGCCGAGAATCGTCGAAATATCGACTTACACGAAATGAAATATTTTTGTGATATTCTTGTTTACCTTACTCCAAACTGCTCTTATATAGCTTTTGCAGCGAATTTGGAGCAACTTTTGTTCAGAGTATATTTAGTGTCCAGGGAGCCGAGAATAGTCGAAATATCGACTTACACGAAATGAAAAATTTTTGTGATATTCTTGTTCCCCACACTCCAAACTGCTCGTATATAGCATTTGCAGCGAATTTGGAGCGACTTTATTTATATGTATTTTTCGTGTCCAGGGAGCCGAGAATCGTCGAAATATCAACTTACACGAAATGAAATATTTTTGTGATATTCTTGTTCCCCTCGCTCCAAACTGCTCGTAAATAGCATTTGCAGCGAATTTGGAGCAACTTTTGTTATATGTATATTTCGTTACCAGGCAGTCGAGAATCGTCGAAATATCGACTTACACGTAATGAAACATTTTTATGATATTCTTGTTCCCCGCGCTCCAAACTGCTCGTAAATAGCATTTGAGGCGAATTTGGAGCAACTTTTGGTATATGTATATTTCGTGACCAGGGAGCTGAGAATCGTCGAAATATCGATTTACACGAAATGAAATATTTTTGTGATATTCCTGTTTACCTTACTCCAAACTGCTTTTATATAGCTTTTGCAGCGAAATTGGAGCAACTTTTGTTCAGAGTATATTTAGTGTCCAGGGAGCCGAGAATCGTGGTAATATCGACTTACACGAAATGAAAAATTTTTGTGATATTCTTGTTCCCCACACTCCAAACTTCTCGTATATAGCTTTTGCAGCGAATTTGGAGCGTTTGTTAGGATAATATATTTCGTGTCCAGGGAGCTGAGAATCCTCGAAAAATCGACTTAAGAGAAATGAAAAATGTTTGTAATATTCTTGTTCCCCACGCTCCAAATTGCTCGTATATAGCATTTGCAGCGAATTTGGAGCAACTTTTGTTATATGTATTTTTCGTGTCCAGGGAGCCGAGAATCGTCGAAATATCAACTTACACGAAATGAAATATTTTTGTGATATTCTTGTTCCCCACGCTCCAAACTGCTCGTAAATAGCATTTGCAGCGAGTTTGGAGCAACTTTTGTTATATGTATATTTCGTTATCAGGGAGCCGAGAATCGTCGAAATATCGACTTACACGAAATGAAATATTTTTGTGATATTCTTGTTTACCTTACTCCAAACTGCTCTTGTATAGCTTTTGCAGCGAATTTGGAGCAACTTTTGTTCCGAGTATATTTAGTGTCCAGGGAGCCGAGAATAGTCGAAATATCGACTTACACGAAATGAAAAATTTTTGTCATATTCTTGTTCCCCACACTCCAAACTTGTCGTCAATAGCTTTTGCAGCGAATTTGGAGCAACGTTTGTTAGGATAATATATTTCGTGTCCAGGGAGCTGAGGATCCTCGAAAAATCAAATTACGCGAAATGAAAAATGTTTGTGATATTCTTGTTCCCCACGCTCCAAACTGCTCGTAAATAGCATTTGCAGCGAATATGGAGCAACTATTGTTATATGTATATTTCGTGACCAGGGAGCCGAGAATCGTCGAAATATCAACTTACACGAAATGAAATATGTTTGTGATATTCTTGTTCCCCTCGCTCCAAACTGCTCGTAAATAGCATTTGAAGCGAATTTGGAGCAACTTTTGTTATATGTATATTTCGTTACCAGGGAGTCGAGAATCGTCGAAATATCGACTTACACGTAATGAAACATTTTTATGATATTCTTGTTCCCCGCGCTCCAAACTGCTCGTAAATAGCATTTGAGGCGAATTTGGAGCAACTTTTGGTATATGTATATTTCGTGACCAGGGAGCTGAGAATCGTCGAAATATCGATTTACACGAAATGAAATATTTTTGTGATATTCCTGTTTACCTTACTCCAAACTGCTTTTATATAGCTTTTGCAGCGAATTTGGAGCAACTTTTGTTCAGAGTATATTTAGTGTCCAGGGAGCCGAGAATCGTGGAAATATCGACTTACCGAAATGAAAAATTTTTGTGATATTCTTGTTCCCCACACTCCAAACTTCTCGTATATAGCTTTTGCAGCGAATTTGGAGCGTTTGTTAGGATAATATATTTCGTGTCCAGGGAGCTGAGAATCCTCGAAAAATCGACTTAAGCGAAATGAAAAATGTTTGTAATATTCTTGTTCCCCACGCTCCAAATTGCTCGTATATAGCATTTGCAGCGAATTTGGAGCAACTTTTGTTATATGTATTTTTCGTGTCCAGGGAGCCGAGAATCGTCGAAATATCAACTTACACGAAATGAAATATTTTTGTGATATACTTGTTCCCCACGCTCCAACCTGCTCGTAAATAGCATTTGCAGCGAATTTGGAGCAACTTTTGTTATATGTATATTTCGTTATCAGGGAGCCGAGAATCGTCGAAATATCGACTTACACGAAATGAAATATTTTTGTGATATTCTTGTTTACTTTACTCCAAACTGCTCTTATATAGCTTTTGCAGCGAATTTGGAGCAACTTTTGTTCAGAGTATATTTAGTGTCCAGGGAGCCGAGAATAGTCGAAATATCGACTTACACGAAATGAAAAATTTTTGTGATATTCTTGTTCCCCACACTCCAAACTGCTCGTATATAGCATTTGCAGCGAATTTGGAGCGACTTTATTTATATGTATTTTTCGTGTCCAGGGAGCCGAGAATCGTCGAAATATCAACTTACACGAAATGAAATATTTTTGTGATATTCTTGTTCCCCTCGCTCCAAACTGCTCGTAAATAGCATTTGCAGCGAATTTGGAGCAACTTTTGTTATATGTATATTTCGTTACCAGGCAGTCGAGAATCGTCGAAATATCGACTTACACGTAATGAAACATTTTTATGATATTCTTGTTCCCCGCGCTCCAAATTGCTCGTAAATAGCATTTGAGGCGAATTTGGAGCAACTTTTGGTATATGTATATTTCGTGACCAGGGAGCTGAGAATCGTTGAAATATCGATTTACACGAAATGAAATATTTTTGTCATATTCCTGTTTACCTTACTCCAAACTGCTTTTATATAGCTTTTGCAGCGAAATTGGAGCAACTTTTGTTCAGAGTATATTTTGTGTCCAGGGAGCCGAGAATCGTGGTAATATCGACTTACACGAAATGAAAAATTTTTGTGATATTCTTGTTCCCCACACTCCAAACTTCTCGTATATAGCTTTTGCAGCGAATTTGGAGCGTTTGTTAGGATAATATATTTCGTGTCCAGGGAGCTGAGAATCCTCGAAAAATCGACTTAAGAGAAATGAAAAATGTTTGTAATATTCTTGTTCCCCACGCTCCAAATTGCTCGTATATAGCATTTGCAGCGAATTTGGAGCAACTTTTGTTATATGTATTTTTCGTGTCCAGGGAGCCGAGAATCGTCGAAATATCGACTTACACGAAATGAAATATTTTTGTGATATTCTTGTTTACCTTACTCCAAACTGCTCTTATATAGCTTTTGCAGCGAATTTGGAGCAACTTTTGTTCCGAGTATATTTAGTGTCCAGGGAGCCGAGAATAGTCGAAATATCGACTTACACGAAATGAAAAATTTTTGTCATATTCTTGTTCCCCACACTCCAAACTTGTCGGCAATAGCTTTTGCAGCGAATTTGGAGCAACGTTTGTTAGGATAATATATTTCGTGTCCAGGGAGCTGAGGATCCTCGAAAAATCAAATTACGCGAAATGAAAAATGTTTGTGATATTCTTGTTCCCCACGCTCCAAACTGCTCGTAAATAGCATTTGCAGCGAATATGGAGCAACTATTGTTATATGTTTATTTCGTGACCAGGGAGCCGAGAATCGTCGAAATATCAACATACACGAAATGAAATATGTTTGTGATATTCTTGTTCCCCACGCTCCAAACTGCTCGTAAATAGCATTTGAGGCGAATTTGGAGCGACTTTATTTATATGTATTTTTCGTGTCCAGGGAGCCGAGAATCGTTGAAATATCGACTTACACGTAATGAAACATTTTTATGATATTCTTGTTCCCCGCGCTCCAAACTGCTCGTAAATAGCATTTGAGGTGAATTTGGAGCAACTTTTTGTATATGTATATTTCGTGGCCAGGGAGACGAGAATTGTCGAAATATCGACTTACACGTAATGAAACATTTTTTTGATATTCTTGTTCCCCGCGCTCCAAACTCCTCGAAAATAGCATTTGAGGCGAATTTGGAGCAACTTTTGGTATATGTATATTTCGTGACCAGGGAGCTGAGAATCATCGAAATATCGACTTACACGAAATGAAATATTTTTGTGATATTCTGGTTTACCTTACTCCAAACTGCTCTTACATAGCTTTTGCAGCGAATTTGGAGCAACTTTTGTTCAGAGTACATTTTGTGTCCAGGGAGCCGAGAATCGTGGAAATATCGACTTACACGAAATGAAAAATTTTTGTGATATATTTGTTCCCCACACTCCAAACTTCTCGTATATAGCTTTTGCAGCGAATTTGGAGCGTTTGTTAGGATAATATATTTCGTGTCCAGGGAGCTGAGAATCCTCGAAAAATCGACTTAAGCGAAATGAAAAATGTTTGTAATATTCTTGTTCCCCACGCTCCAAATTGCTCGTATATAGCATTTGCAGCGAATTTGGAGCAACTTTTGTTATATGTATATTTCGTGTCCAGGGAGCCGAGAATCGTCGAAATATCAACTTACACGAAATGAAATATTTTTGTGATATACTTGTTCCCCACGCTCCAAACTGCTCGTAAATAGCATTTGCAGCGAATTTGGAGCAACTTTTGTTATATGTATATTTCGTTATCAGGGAGCCGAGAATCGTCGAAATATCGACTTACACGAAATGAAATATTTTTGTGATATTCTTGTTTACCTTACTCCAAACTGCTCTTATATAGCTTTTGCAGCGAATTTGGAGCAACTTTTGTTCAGAGTATATTTAGTGTCCAGGGAGCCGAGAATAGTCGAAATATCGACTTACACGAAATGAAAATTTTTTGTGATATTCTTGTTCCCCACACTCCAAACTGCTCGTATATAGCATTTGCAGCGAATTTGGAGCAACTATTGTTATATGTATATTTCGTTACCAGGGAGTCGAGAATCGTCGAAATATCGACTTACACGTAATGAAACATTTTTATGATATTCTTGTTACCCGCGCTCCAAACTGCTCGAAAATGGCACTTGAGGCGAATTTGGAGCAACGTTTGGTATATGTATATTTCGTGACCAGGGAGCTGAGAATCGTCGAAATATCGACTTACACGAAATGAAATATTTTTGTGATATTCTTGTTTACCACACTCCAAACTTCCCGTATATAGCTTTTGCAGCGAATTTGGAGCGTTTGTTAGGATAATATATTTCGTGTCCAGGGAGCTGAGAATCCACGAAAAATCGACTTACGCGAAATGAAAAATGTTTGTAATATTCTTGTTCCCCACGCTCCAAACTGCTCGTATATAGCATTTGCACCGAATTTGGAGCGACTTTATTTATATGTATTTTTCGTGTCCAGGGAGCCGAGAATCGTCGAAATATCGACTTACACGTAATGAAACATTTTTATGATATTCTTGTTCCCCGCGCTCCAAACTGCTCGTAAATAGCATTTGAGGCGAATTTGGAGCAACTTTTGGTATATGTATATTTCGTGACCAGGGAGCTGAGAATCGTCGAAATATCGATTTACACGAAATGAAATATTTTTGTGATATTCCTGTTTACCTTACTCCAAACTGCTTTTATATAGCTTTTGCAGCGAATTTGGAGCAACTTTTGTTCAGAGTATATTTAGTGTCCAGGGAGCCGAGAATCGTGGAAATATCGACTTACCGAAATGAAAAATTTTTGTGATATTCTTGTTCCCCACACTCCAAACTTCTCGTATATAGCTTTTGCAGCGAATTTGGAGCGTTTGTTAGGATAATATATTTCGTGTCCAGGGAGCTGAGAATCCTCGAAAAATCGACTTAAGCGAAATGAAAAATGTTTGTAATATTCTTGTTCCCCACGCTCCAAATTGCTCGTATATAGCATTTGCAGCGAATTTGGAGCAACTTTTGTTATATGTATATTTCGTGTCCAGGGAGCCGAGAATCGTCGAAATATCAACTTACACGAAATGAAATATTTTTGTGATATTCTTGTTCCCCAAGCTCCAAACTGCTCGTAAATAGCATTTGCAGCGAGTTTGGAGCAACTTTTGTTATATGTATATTTCGTTATCAGGGAGCCGAGAATCGTCGAAATATCGACTTACACGAAATGAAATATTTTTGTGATATTCTTGTTTACCTTACTCCAAACTGCTCTTATATAGCTTTTGCAGCGAATTTGGAGCAACTTTTGTGCCGAGTATATTTAGTGTCCAGGGAGCCGAGAATAGTCGAAATATCGACTTACACGAAATGAAAAATTTTTGTCATATTCTTGTTCCCCACACTCCAAACTTGTCGTCAATAGCTTTTGCAGCGAATTTGGAGCAACGTTTGTTAGGATAATATATTTCGTGTCCAGGGAGCTGAGGATCCTCGAAAAATCAAATTACGCGAAATGAAAAATGTTTGTGATATTCTTGTTCCCCACGCTCCAAACTGCTCGTAAATAGCATTTGAAGCGAATTTGGAGCAAGTTTTGGTATATGTATATTTCGTGCCCAGGGAGCCGAGAATTGTCGAAATATCGACTTACACGTAATGAAACATTTTTATGATATTCTTGTTCCCCGCGCTCCAAACTGCTCGAAAATAGCATTTGAGGCGAATTTGGAGCAACGTTTGGTATATGTATATTTCGTGACCAGGGAGCTGAGAATCGTCGAAATATCGACTTACACGAAATGAAATATTTTTGTGATATTCCTGTTTACCTTACTCCAAACTGCTCTTATATAGCTTTAGCAGCGAATTTGGAGCAACTTTTGTTCAGAGTATATTTAGTGTCCAGGGAGCCGAGAATCGTGGAAATATCGACTTACACGAAATGAAAAATTTTTGTGATATGCTTGTTCCCCACACTCCAAACTGCTCGCATATAGCATTTGCAGCGAATTTGGAGCGACTTTGTTTATATGTATTTTTCGTGTCCAGGGAGCCGAGAATCGTCGAAATATCGACTTACACGTAATGAAACATTTTTATGATATTCTTGTTCCCCGCGCTCCAAACTGCTCGTAAATAGCATTTGAGGTGAATTTGGAGCAACTTTTGGTATATGTATATTTCGTGGCCAGGGAGACGAGAATTGTCGAAATATCTACTTACACGTAATGAAACATTTTTTTGATATTCTTGTTCCCCGCGCTCCAAACTGCTCGAAAATAGCATTTGAGGCGAATTTGGAGCAACTTTTGGTATATGTATATTTCGTGACCAGGGAGCTGAGAATCATCGAAATATCGACTTACACGAAATGAAATATTTTTGTGATATTCTGGTTTACCTTACTCCAAACTGCTCTTACATAGCTTTTGCAGCGAATTTGGAGCAACTTTTGTTCAGAGTATATTTAGTGTCCAGGGAGCCGAGAATCGTGGAAATATCGACTTACACGAAATGAAAAATTTTTGTGATATATTTGTTCCCCACACTCCAAACTTCTCGTATATAGCTTTTGCAGCGAATTTGGAGCGTTTGTTAGGATAATATATTTCGTGTCCAGGGAGCTGAGAATCCTCGAAAAATCGACTTAAGCGAAATGAAAAATGTTTGTAATATTCTTGTTCCCCACGCTCCAAATTGCTCGTATATAGCATTTGCAGCGAATTTGGAGCAACTTTTGTTATATGTATTTTTCGTGTCCAGGGAGCCGAGAATCGTCGAAATATCAACTTACACGAAATGAAATATTTTTGTGATATACTTGTTCCCCACGCTCCAACCTGCTCGTAAATAGCATTTGCAGCGAATTTGGAGCAACTTTTGTTATATGTATATTTCGTTATCAGGGAGCCGAGAATCGTCGAAATATCGACTTACACGAAATGAAATATTTTTGTGATATTCTTGTTTACTTTACTCCAAACTGCTCTTATATAGCTTTTGCAGCGAATTTGGAGCAACTTTTGTTCAGAGTATATTTAGTGTCCAGGGAGCCGAGAATAGTCGAAATATCGACTTACACGAAATGAAAAATTTTTGTGATATTCTTGTTCCCCACACTCCAAACTGCTCGTATATAGCATTTGCAGCGAATTTGGAGCGACTTTATTTATATGTATTTTTCGTGTCCAGGGAGCCGAGAATCGTCGAAATATCAACTTACACGAAATGAAATATTTTTGTGATATTCTTGTTCCCCTCGCTCCAAACTGCTCGTAAATAGCATTTGCAGCGAATTTGGAGCAACTTTTGTTATATGTATATTTCGTTACCAGGCAGTCGAGAATCGTCGAAATATCGACTTACACGTAATGAAACATTTTTATGATATTCTTGTTCCCCGCGCTCCAAATTGCTCGTAAATAGCATTTGAGGCGAATTTGGAGCAACTTTTGGTATATGTATATTTCGTGACCAGGGAGCTGAGAATCGTTGAAATATCGATTTACACGAAATGAAATATTTTTGTCATATTCCTGTTTACCTTACTCCAAACTGCTTTTATATAGCTTTTGCAGCGAAATTGGAGCAACTTTTGTTCAGAGTATATTTTGTGTCCAGGGAGCCGAGAATCGTGGTAATATCGACTTACACGAAATGAAAAATTTTTGTGATATTCTTGTTCCCCACACTCCAAACTTCTCGTATATAGCTTTTGCAGCGAATTTGGAGCGTTTGTTAGGATAATATATTTCGTGTCCAGGGAGCTGAGAATCCTCGAAAAATCGACTTAAGAGAAATGAAAAATGTTTGTAATATTCTTGTTCCCCACGCTCCAAATTGCTCGTATATAGCATTTGCAGCGAATTTGGAGCAACTTTTGTTATATGTATTTTTCGTGTCCAGGGAGCCGAGAATCGTCGAAATATCGACTTACACGAAATGAAATATTTTTGTGATATTCTTGTTTACCTTACTCCAAACTGCTCTTATATAGCTTTTGCAGCGAATTTGGAGCAACTTTTGTTCCGAGTATATTTAGTGTCCAGGGAGCCGAGAATAGTCGAAATATCGACTTACACGAAATGAAAAATTTTTGTCATATTCTTGTTCCCCACACTCCAAACTTGTCGGCAATAGCTTTTGCAGCGAATTTGGAGCAACGTTTGTTAGGATAATATATTTCGTGTCCAGGGAGCTGAGGATCCTCGAAAAATCAAATTACGCGAAATGAAAAATGTTTGTGATATTCTTGTTCCCCACGCTCCAAACTGCTCGTAAATAGCATTTGCAGCGAATATGGAGCAACTATTGTTATATGTTTATTTCGTGACCAGGGAGCCGAGAATCGTCGAAATATCAACATACACGAAATGAAATATGTTTGTGATATTCTTGTTCCCCACGCTCCAAACTGCTCGTAAATAGCATTTGAGGCGAATTTGGAGCGACTTTATTTATATGTATTTTTCGTGTCCAGGGAGCCGAGAATCGTTGAAATATCGACTTACACGTAATGAAACATTTTTATGATATTCTTGTTCCCCGCGCTCCAAACTGCTCGTAAATAGCATTTGAGGTGAATTTGGAGCAACTTTTTGTATATGTATATTTCGTGGCCAGGGAGACGAGAATTGTCGAAATATCGACTTACACGTAATGAAACATTTTTTTGATATTCTTGTTCCCCGCGCTCCAAACTCCTCGAAAATAGCATTTGAGGCGAATTTGGAGCAACTTTTGGTATATGTATATTTCGTGACCAGGGAGCTGAGAATCATCGAAATATCGACTTACACGAAATGAAATATTTTTGTGATATTCTGGTTTACCTTACTCCAAACTGCTCTTACATAGCTTTTGCAGCGAATTTGGAGCAACTTTTGTTCAGAGTACATTTTGTGTCCAGGGAGCCGAGAATCGTGGAAATATCGACTTACACGAAATGAAAAATTTTTGTGATATATTTGTTCCCCACACTCCAAACTTCTCGTATATAGCTTTTGCAGCGAATTTGGAGCGTTTGTTAGGATAATATATTTCGTGTCCAGGGAGCTGAGAATCCTCGAAAAATCGACTTAAGCGAAATGAAAAATGTTTGTAATATTCTTGTTCCCCACGCTCCAAATTGCTCGTATATAGCATTTGCAGCGAATTTGGAGCAACTTTTGTTATATGTATATTTCGTGTCCAGGGAGCCGAGAATCGTCGAAATATCAACTTACACGAAATGAAATATTTTTGTGATATACTTGTTCCCCACGCTCCAAACTGCTCGTAAATAGCATTTGCAGCGAATTTGGAGCAACTTTTGTTATATGTATATTTCGTTATCAGGGAGCCGAGAATCGTCGAAATATCGACTTACACGAAATGAAATATTTTTGTGATATTCTTGTTTACCTTACTCCAAACTGCTCTTATATAGCTTTTGCAGCGAATTTGGAGCAACTTTTGTTCAGAGTATATTTAGTGTCCAGGGAGCCGAGAATAGTCGAAATATCGACTTACACGAAATGAAAATTTTTTGTGATATTCTTGTTCCCCACACTCCAAACTGCTCGTATATAGCATTTGCAGCGAATTTGGAGCAACTATTGTTATATGTATATTTCGTTACCAGGGAGTCGAGAATCGTCGAAATATCGACTTACACGTAATGAAACATTTTTATGATATTCTTGTTACCCGCGCTCCAAACTGCTCGAAAATGGCACTTGAGGCGAATTTGGAGCAACGTTTGGTATATGTATATTTCGTGACCAGGGAGCTGAGAATCGTCGAAATATCGACTTACACGAAATGAAATATTTTTGTGATATTCTTGTTTACCACACTCCAAACTTCCCGTATATAGCTTTTGCAGCGAATTTGGAGCGTTTGTTAGGATAATATATTTCGTGTCCAGGGAGCTGAGAATCCACGAAAAATCGACTTACGCGAAATGAAAAATGTTTGTAATATTCTTGTTCCCCACGCTCCAAACTGCTCGTATATAGCATTTGCACCGAATTTGGAGCGACTTTATTTATATGTATTTTTCGTGTCCAGGGAGCCGAGAATCGTCGAAATATCGACTTACACGTAATGAAACATTTTTATGATATTCTTGTTCCCCGCGCTCCAAACTGCTCGAAAATAGCATTTGAGGCGAATTTGGAGCAACGTTTGGTATATGTATATTTCGTGACCAGGGAGCTGAGAATCGTCGAAATATCGACTTACACGAAATGAAATATTTTTGTGATATTCCTGTTTACCTTACTCCAAACTGCTCTTATATAGCTTTAGCAGCGAATTTGGAGCAACTTTTGTTCAGAGTATATTTAGTGTCCAGGGAGCCGAGAATCGTGGAAATATCGACTTACACGAAATGAAAAATTTTTGTGATATGCTTGTTCCCCACACTCCAAACTGCTCGTATATAGCATTTGCAGCGAATTTGGAGCAACTTTTGTTCAGAGTATATTTAGTGTCCAGGGAGCCGAGAATCGTGGAAATATCGACTTACACGAAATGAAAAATTTTTGTGATATATTTGTTCCCCACACTCCAAACTTCTCGTATATAGCTTTTGCAGCGAATTTGGAGCGTTTGTTAGGATAATATATTTCGTGTCCAGGGAGCTGAGAATCCTCGAAAAATCGACTTAAGCGAAATGAAAAATGTTTGTAATATTCTTGTTCCCCACGCTCCAAATTGCTCGTATATAGCATTTGCAGCGAATTTGGAGCAACTTTTGTTATATGTATATTTCGTGTCCAGGGAGCCGAGAATCGTCGAAATATCAACTTACACGAAATGAAATATTTTTGTGATATTCTTGTTCCCCAAGCTCCAAACTGCTCGTAAATAGCATTTGCAGCGAGTTTGGAGCAACTTTTGTTATATGTATATTTCGTTATCAGGGAGCCGAGAATCGTCGAAATATCGACTTACACGAAATGAAATATTTTTGTGATATTCTTGTTTACCTTACTCCAAACTGCTCTTATATAGCTTTTGCAGCGAATTTGGAGCAACTTTTGTGCCGAGTATATTTAGTGTCCAGGGAGCCGAGAATAGTCGAAATATCGACTTACACGAAATGAAAAATTTTTGTCATATTCTTGTTCCCCACACTCCAAACTTGTCGTCAATAGCTTTTGCAGCGAATTTGGAGCAACGTTTGTTAGGATAATATATTTCGTGTCCAGGGAGCTGAGGATCCTCGAAAAATCAAATTACGCGAAATGAAAAATGTTTGTGATATTCTTGTTCCCCACGCTCCAAACTGCTCGTAAATAGCATTTGCAGCGAATATGGAGCAACTATTGTTATATGTATATTTCGTGACCAGGGAGCCGAGAATCGTCGAAATATCAACTTACACGAAATGAAATATGTTTGTGATATTCTTGTTCCCCACGCTCCAAACTGCTCGTAAATAGCATTTGAGGCGAATTTGGAGCAAGTTTTGGTATATGTATATTTCGTGCCCAGGGAGCCGAGAATTGTCGAAATATCGACTTACACGTAATGAAACATTTTTATGATATTCTTGTTCCCCGCGCTCCAAACTGCTCGAAAATAGCATTTGAGGCGAATTTGGAGCAACGTTTGGTATATGTATATTTCGTGACCAGGGAGCTGAGAATCGTCGAAATATCGACTTACACGAAATGAAATATTTTTGTGATATTCCTGTTTACCTTACTCCAAACTGCTCTTATATAGCTTTAGCAGCGAATTTGGAGCAACTTTTGTTCAGAGTATATTTAGTGTCCAGGGAGCCGAGAATCGTGGAAATATCGACTTACACGAAATGAAAAATTTTTGTGATATGCTTGTTCCCCACACTCCAAACTGCTCGCATATAGCATTTGCAGCGAATTTGGAGCGACTTTATTTATATGTATTTTTCGTGTCCAGGGAGCCGAGAATCGTCGAAATATCGACTTACACGTAATGAAACATTTTTATGATATTCTTGTTCCCCGCGCTCCAAACTGCTCGTAAATAGCATTTGAGGTGAATTTGGAGCAACTTTTGGTATATGTATATTTCGTGGCCAGGGAGACGAGAATTGTCGAAATATCGACTTACACGTAATGAAACATTTTTTTGATATTCTTGTTCCCCGCGCTCCAAACTGCTCGAAAATAGCATTTGAGGCGAATTTGGAGCAACTTTTGGTATATGTATATTTCGTGACCAGGGAGCTGAGAATCATCGAAATATCGACTTACACGAAATGAAATATTTTTGTGATATTCTGGTTTACCTTACTCCAAACTGCTCTTACATAGCTTTTGCAGCGAATTTGGAGCAACTTTTGTTCAGAGTATATTTAGTGTCCAGGGAGCCGAGAATCGTGGAAATATCGACTTACACGAAATGAAAAATTTTTGTGATATATTTGTTCCCCACACTCCAAACTTCTCGTATATAGCTTTTGCAGCGAATTTGGAGCGTTTGTTAGGATAATATATTTCGTGTCCAGGGAGCTGAGAATCCTCGAAAAATCGACTTAAGCGAAATGAAAAATGTTTGTAATATTCTTGTTCCCCACGCTCCAAATTGCTCGTATATAGCATTTGCAGCGAATTTGGAGCAACTTTTGTTATATGTATTTTTCGTGTCCAGGGAGCCGAGAATCGTCGAAATATCAACTTACACGAAATGAAATATTTTTGTGATATACTTGTTCCCCACGCTCCAACCTGCTCGTAAATAGCATTTGCAGCGAATTTGGAGCAACTTTTGTTATATGTATATTTCGTTATCAGGGAGCCGAGAATCGTCGAAATATCGACTTACACGAAATGAAATATTTTTGTGATATTCTTGTTCCCCTCGCTCCAAACTGCTCGTAAATAGCATTTGCAGCGAATTTGGAGCAACTTTTGTTCAGAGTATATTTAGTGTCCAGGGAGCCGAGAATAGTCGAAATATCGACTTACACGAAATGAAAAATTTTTGTGATATTCTTGTTCCCCACACTCCAAACTGCTCGTATATAGCATTTGCAGCGAATTTGGAGCGACTTTATTTATATGTATTTTTCGTGTCCAGGGAGCCGAGAATCGTCGAAATATCAACTTACACGAAATGAAATATTTTTGTGATATTCTTGTTCCCCTCGCTCCAAACTGCTCGTAAATAGCATTTGCAGCGAATTTGGAGCAACTTTTGTTATATGTATATTTCGTTACCAGGCAGTCGAGAATCGTCGAAATATCGACTTACACGTAATGAAACATTTTTATGATATTCTTGTTCCCCGCGCTCCAAATTGCTCGTAAATAGCATTTGAGGCGAATTTGGAGCAACTTTTGGTATATGTATATTTCGTGACCAGGGAGCTGAGAATCGTTGAAATATCGATTTACACGAAATGAAATATTTTTGTGATATTCCTGTTTACCTTACTCCAAACTGCTTTTATATAGCTTTTGCAGCGAAATTGGAGCAACTTTTGTTCAGAGTATATTTTGTGTCCAGGGAGCCGAGAATCGTGGTAATATCGACTTACACGAAATGAAAAATTTTTGTGATATTCTTGTTCCCCACACTCCAAACTTCTCGTATATAGCTTTTGCAGCGAATTTGGAGCGTTTGTTAGGATAATATATTTCGTGTCCAGGGAGCTGAGAATCCTCGAAAAATCGACTTAAGAGAAATGAAAAATGTTTGTAATATTCTTGTTCCCCACGCTCCAAATTGCTCGTATATAGCATTTGCAGCGAATTTGGAGCAACTTTTGTTATATGTATTTTTCGTGTCCAGGGAGCCGAGAATCGTCGAAATATCGACTTACACGAAATGAAATATTTTTGTGATATTCTTGTTTACCTTACTCCAAACTGCTCTTATATAGCTTTTGCAGCGAATTTGGAGCAACTTTTGTTCCGAGTATATTTAGTGTCCAGGGAGCCGAGAATAGTCGAAATATCGACTTACACGAAATGAAAAATTTTTGTCATATTCTTGTTCCCCACACTCCAAACTTGTCGGCAATAGCTTTTGCAGCGAATTTGGAGCAACGTTTGTTAGGATAATATATTTCGTGTCCAGGGAGCTGAGGATCCTCGAAAAATCAAATTACGCGAAATGAAAAATGTTTGTGATATTCTTGTTCCCCACGCTCCAAACTGCTCGTAAATAGCATTTGCAGCGAATATGGAGCAACTATTGTTATATGTTTATTTCGTGACCAGGGAGCCGAGAATCGTCGAAATATCAACATACACGAAATGAAATATGTTTGTGATATTCTTGTTCCCCACGCTCCAAACTGCTCGTAAATAGCATTTGAGGCGAATTTGGAGCAAGTTTTGGTATATGTATATTTCGTGCCCAGGGAGCCGAGAATTGTCGAAATATCGACTTACACGTAATGAAACATTTTTATGATATTCTTGTTCCCCGCGCTCCAAACTGCTCGAAAATAGCATTTGAGGCGAATTTGGAGCAACGTTTGGTATATGTATATTTCGTGACCAGGGAGCTGAGAATCGTCGAAATATCGACTTACACGAAATGAAATATTTTTGTGATATTCCTGTTTACCTTACTCCAAACTGCTCTTATATAGCTTTAGCAGCGAATTTGGAGCAACTTTTGTTCAGAGTATATTTAGTGTCCAGGGAGCCGAGAATCGTGGAAATATCGACTTACACGAAATGAAATATTTTTGTGATATGCTTGTTCCCCACACTCCAAACTGCTCGTATATAGCATTTGCAGCGAATTTGGAGCGACTTTATTTATATGTATTTTTCGTGTCCAGGGAGCCGAGAATCGTTGAAATATCGACTTACACGTAATGAAACATTTTTATGATATTCTTGTTCCCCGCGCTCCAAACTGCTCGTAAATAGCATTTGAGGTGAATTTGGAGCAACTTTTTGTATATGTATATTTCGTGGCCAGGGAGACGAGAATTGTCGAAATATCGACTTACACGTAATGAAACATTTTTTTGATATTCTTGTTCCCCGCGCTCCAAACTCCTCGAAAATAGCATTTGAGGCGAATTTGGAGCAACTTTTGGTATATGTATATTTCGTGACCAGGGAGCTGAGAATCATCGAAATATCGACTTACACGAAATGAAATATTTTTGTGATATTCTGGTTTACCTTACTCCAAACTGCTCTTACATAGCTTTTGCAGCGAATTTGGAGCAACTTTTGTTCAGAGTACATTTTGTGTCCAGGGAGCCGAGAATCGTGGAAATATCGACTTACACGAAATGAAAAATTTTTGTGATATATTTGTTCCCCACACTCCAAACTTCTCGTATATAGCTTTTGCAGCGAATTTGGAGCGTTTGTTAGGATAATATATTTCGTGTCCAGGGAGCTGAGAATCCTCGAAAAATCGACTTAAGCGAAATGAAAAATGTTTGTAATATTCTTGTTCCCCACGCTCCAAATTGCTCGTATATAGCATTTGCAGCGAATTTGGAGCAACTTTTGTTATATGTATTTTTCGTGTCCAGGGAGCCGAGAATCGTCGAAATATCAACTTACACGAAATGAAATATTTTTGTGATATACTTGTTCCCCACGCTCCAAACTGCTCGTAAATAGCATTTGCAGCGAATTTGGAGCAACTTTTGTTATATGTATATTTCGTTATCAGGGAGCCGAGAATCGTCGAAATATTGACTTACACGAAATGAAATATTTTTGTGATATTCTTGTTTACCTTACTCCAAACTGCTCTTATATAGCTTTTGCAGCGAATTTGGAGCAACTTTTGTTCAGAGTATATTTAGTGTCCAGGGAGCCGAGAATAGTCGAAATATCGACTTACACGAAATGAAAATTTTTTGTGATATTCTTGTTCCCCACACTCCAAACTGCTCGTATATAGCATTTGCAGCGAATTTGGAGCAACTATTGTTATATGTATATTTCGTTACCAGGGAGTCGAGAATCGTCGAAATATCGACTTACACGTAATGAAACATTTTTATGATATTCTTGTTACCCGCGCTCCAAACTGCTCGAAAATGGCACTTGAGGCGAATTTGGAGCAACGTTTGGTATATGTATATTTCGTGACCAGGGAGCTGAGAATCGTCGAAATATCGACTTACACGAAATGAAATATTTTTGTGATATTCTTGTTTACCACACTCCAAACTTCCCGTATATAGCTTTTGCAGCGAATTTGGAGCGTTTGTTAGGATAATATATTTCGTGTCCAGGGAGCTGAGAATCCACGAAAAATCGACTTACGCGAAATGAAAAATGTTTGTAATATTCTTGTTCCCCACGCTCCAAACTGCTCGTATATAGCATTTGCACCGAATTTGGAGCGACTTTATTTATATGTATTTTTCGTGTCCAGGGAGCCGAGAATCGTCGAAATATCGACTTACACGTAATGAAACATTTTTATGATATTCTTGTTCCCCGCGCTCCAAACTGCTCGAAAATAGCATTTGAGGCGAATTTGGAGCAACGTTTGGTATATGTATATTTCGTGACCAGGGAGCTGAGAATCGTCGAAATATCGACTTACACGAAATGAAATATTTTTGTGATATTCCTGTTTACCTTACTCCAAACTGCTCTTATATAGCTTTAGCAGCGAATTTGGAGCAACTTTTGTTCAGAGTATATTTAGTGTCCAGGGAGCCGAGAATCGTGGAAATATCGACTTACACGAAATGAAAAATTTTTGTGATATGCTTGTTCCCCACACTCCAAACTGCTCGTATATAGCATTTGCAGCGAATTTGGAGCAACTTTTGTTCAGAGTATATTTAGTGTCCAGGGAGCCGAGAATCGTGGAAATATCGACTTACACGAAATGAAAAATTTTTGTGATATATTTGTTCCCCACACTCCAAACTTCTCGTATATAGCTTTTGCAGCGAATTTGGAGCGTTTGTTAGGATAATATATTTCGTGTCCAGGGAGCTGAGAATCCTCGAAAAATCGACTTAAGCGAAATGAAAAATGTTTGTAATATTCTTGTTCCCCACGCTCCAAATTGCTCGTATATAGCATTTGCAGCGAATTTGGAGCAACTTTTGTTATATGTATATTTCGTGTCCAGGGAGCCGAGAATCGTCGAAATATCAACTTACACGAAATGAAATATTTTTGTGATATTCTTGTTCCCCAAGCTCCAAACTGCTCGTAAATAGCATTTGCAGCGAGTTTGGAGCAACTTTTGTTATATGTATATTTCGTTATCAGGGAGCCGAGAATCGTCGAAATATCGACTTACACGAAATGAAATATTTTTGTGATATTCTTGTTTACCTTACTCCAAACTGCTCTTATATAGCTTTTGCAGCGAATTTGGAGCAACTTTTGTGCCGAGTATATTTAGTGTCCAGGGAGCCGAGAATAGTCGAAATATCGACTTACACGAAATGAAAAATTTTTGTCATATTCTTGTTCCCCACACTCCAAACTTGTCGTCAATAGCTTTTGCAGCGAATTTGGAGCAACGTTTGTTAGGATAATATATTTCGTGTCCAGGGAGCTGAGGATCCTCGAAAAATCAAATTACGCGAAATGAAAAATGTTTGTGATATTCTTGTTCCCCACGCTCCAAACTGCTCGTAAATAGCATTTGCAGCGAATATGGAGCAACTATTGTTATATGTATATTTCGTGACCAGGGAGCCGAGAATCGTCGAAATATCAACTTACACGAAATGAAATATGTTTGTGATATTCTTGTTCCCCACGCTCCAAACTGCTCGTAAATAGCATTTGAGGCGTATTTGGAGCAAGTTTTGGTATATGTATATTTCGTGCCCAGGGAGCCGAGAATTGTCGAAATATCGACTTACACGTAATGAAACATTTTTATGATATTCTTGTTCCCCGCGCTCCAAACTGCTCGAAAATAGCATTTGAGGCGAATTTGGAGCAACGTTTGGTATATGTATATTTCGTGACCAGGGAGCTGAGAATCGTCGAAATATCGACTTACACGAAATGAAATATTTTTGTGATATTCCTGTTTACCTTACTCCAAACTGCTCTTATATAGCTTTAGCAGCGAATTTGGAGCAACTTTTGTTCAGAGTATATTTAGTGTCCAGGGAGCCGAGAATAGTCGAAATATCGACTTACACGAAATGAAAAATTTTTGTCATATTCTTGTTCCCCACACTCCAAACTTGTCGTCAATAGCTTTTGCAGCGAATTTGGAGCAACGTTTGTTAGGATAATATATTTCGTGTCCAGGGAGCTGAGGATCCTCGAAAAATCAAATTACGCGAAATGAAAAATGTTTGTGATATTCTTGTTCCCCACACTCCAAACTTGTCGTCAATAGCTTTTGCAGCGAATTTGGAGCAACGTTTGTTAGGATAATATATTTCGTGTCCAGGGAGCTGAGGATCCTCGAAAAATCAAATTACGCGAAATGAAAAATGTTTGTGATATTCTTGTTCCCCACGCTCCAAACTGCTCGTAAATAGCATTTGAAGCGAATTTGGAGCAAGTTTTGGTATATGTATATTTCGTGCCCAGGGAGCCGAGAATTGTCGAAATATCGACTTACACGTAATGAAACATTTTTATGATATTCTTGTTCCCCGCGCTCCAAACTGCTCGAAAATAGCATTTGAGGCGAATTTGGAGCAACGTTTGGTATATGTATATTTCGTGACCAGGGAGCTGAGAATCGTCGAAATATCGACTTACACGAAATGAAATATTTTTGTGATATTCCTGTTTACCTTACTCCAAACTGCTCTTATATAGCTTTAGCAGCGAATTTGGAGCAACTTTTGTTCAGAGTATATTTAGTGTCCAGGGAGCCGAGAATCGTGGAAATATCGACTTACACGAAATGAAAAATTTTTGTGATATGCTTGTTCCCCACACTCCAAACTGCTCGCATATAGCATTTGCAGCGAATTTGGAGCGACTTTGTTTATATGTATTTTTCGTGTCCAGGGAGCCGAGAATCGTCGAAATATCGACTTACACGTAATGAAACATTTTTATGATATTCTTGTTCCCCGCGCTCCAAACTGCTCGTAAATAGCATTTGAGGTGAATTTGGAGCAACTTTTGGTATATGTATATTTCGTGGCCAGGGAGACGAGAATTGTCGAAATATCTACTTACACGTAATGAAACATTTTTTTGATATTCTTGTTCCCCGCGCTCCAAACTGCTCGAAAATAGCATTTGAGGCGAATTTGGAGCAACTTTTGGTATATGTATATTTCGTGACCAGGGAGCTGAGAATCATCGAAATATCGACTTACACGAAATGAAATATTTTTGTGATATTCTGGTTTACCTTACTCCAAACTGCTCTTACATAGCTTTTGCAGCGAATTTGGAGCAACTTTTGTTCAGAGTATATTTAGTGTCCAGGGAGCCGAGAATCGTGGAAATATCGACTTACACGAAATGAAAAATTTTTGTGATATATTTGTTCCCCACACTCCAAACTTCTCGTATATAGCTTTTGCAGCGAATTTGGAGCGTTTGTTAGGATAATATATTTCGTGTCCAGGGAGCTGAGAATCCTCGAAAAATCGACTTAAGCGAAATGAAAAATGTTTGTAATATTCTTGTTCCCCACGCTCCAAATTGCTCGTATATAGCATTTGCAGCGAATTTGGAGCAACTTTTGTTATATGTATTTTTCGTGTCCAGGGAGCCGAGAATCGTCGAAATATCAACTTACACGAAATGAAATATTTTTGTGATATACTTGTTCCCCACGCTCCAACCTGCTCGTAAATAGCATTTGCAGCGAATTTGGAGCAACTTTTGTTATATGTATATTTCGTTATCAGGGAGCCGAGAATCGTCGAAATATCGACTTACACGAAATGAAATATTTTTGTGATATTCTTGTTTACTTTACTCCAAACTGCTCTTATATAGCTTTTGCAGCGAATTTGGAGCAACTTTTGTTCAGAGTATATTTAGTGTCCAGGGAGCCGAGAATAGTCGAAATATCGACTTACACGAAATGAAAAATTTTTGTGATATTCTTGTTCCCCACACTCCAAACTGCTCGTATATAGCATTTGCAGCGAATTTGGAGCGACTTTATTTATATGTATTTTTCGTGTCCAGGGAGCCGAGAATCGTCGAAATATCAACTTACACGAAATGAAATATTTTTGTGATATTCTTGTTCCCCTCGCTCCAAACTGCTCGTAAATAGCATTTGCAGCGAATTTGGAGCAACTTTTGTTATATGTATATTTCGTTACCAGGCAGTCGAGAATCGTCGAAATATCGACTTACACGTAATGAAACATTTTTATGATATTCTTGTTCCCCGCGCTCCAAATTGCTCGTAAATAGCATTTGAGGCGAATTTGGAGCAACTTTTGGTATATGTATATTTCGTGACCAGGGAGCTGAGAATCGTTGAAATATCGATTTACACGAAATGAAATATTTTTGTCATATTCCTGTTTACCTTACTCCAAACTGCTTTTATATAGCTTTTGCAGCGAAATTGGAGCAACTTTTGTTCAGAGTATATTTTGTGTCCAGGGAGCCGAGAATCGTGGTAATATCGACTTACACGAAATGAAAAATTTTTGTGATATTCTTGTTCCCCACACTCCAAACTTCTCGTATATAGCTTTTGCAGCGAATTTGGAGCGTTTGTTAGGATAATATATTTCGTGTCCAGGGAGCTGAGAATCCTCGAAAAATCGACTTAAGAGAAATGAAAAATGTTTGTAATATTCTTGTTCCCCACGCTCCAAATTGCTCGTATATAGCATTTGCAGCGAATTTGGAGCAACTTTTGTTATATGTATTTTTCGTGTCCAGGGAGCCGAGAATCGTCGAAATATCGACTTACACGAAATGAAATATTTTTGTGATATTCTTGTTTACCTTACTCCAAACTGCTCTTATATAGCTTTTGCAGCGAATTTGGAGCAACTTTTGTTCCGAGTATATTTAGTGTCCAGGGAGCCGAGAATAGTCGAAATATCGACTTACACGAAATGAAAAATTTTTGTCATATTCTTGTTCCCCACACTCCAAACTTGTCGGCAATAGCTTTTGCAGCGAATTTGGAGCAACGTTTGTTAGGATAATATATTTCGTGTCCAGGGAGCTGAGGATCCTCGAAAAATCAAATTACGCGAAATGAAAAATGTTTGTGATATTCTTGTTCCCCACGCTCCAAACTGCTCGTAAATAGCATTTGCAGCGAATATGGAGCAACTATTGTTATATGTTTATTTCGTGACCAGGGAGCCGAGAATCGTCGAAATATCAACATACACGAAATGAAATATGTTTGTGATATTCTTGTTCCCCACGCTCCAAACTGCTCGTAAATAGCATTTGAGGCGAATTTGGAGCGACTTTATTTATATGTATTTTTCGTGTCCAGGGAGCCGAGAATCGTTGAAATATCGACTTACACGTAATGAAACATTTTTATGATATTCTTGTTCCCCGCGCTCCAAACTGCTCGTAAATAGCATTTGAGGTGAATTTGGAGCAACTTTTTGTATATGTATATTTCGTGGCCAGGGAGACGAGAATTGTCGAAATATCGACTTACACGTAATGAAACATTTTTTTGATATTCTTGTTCCCCGCGCTCCAAACTCCTCGAAAATAGCATTTGAGGCGAATTTGGAGCAACTTTTGGTATATGTATATTTCGTGACCAGGGAGCTGAGAATCATC
Source organism: Hymenopus coronatus (assembly GCA_030762935.1). Classification (NCBI taxonomy): domain Eukaryota; kingdom Metazoa; phylum Arthropoda; class Insecta; order Mantodea; family Hymenopodidae; genus Hymenopus; species Hymenopus coronatus. The sequence continues at coordinate 164,417,983 of CM060892.1, forward strand.
GAAATATCGACTTACACGAAATGAAATATTTTTGTGATATTCTGGTTTACCTTACTCCAAACTGCTCTTACATAGCTTTTGCAGCGAATTTGGAGCAACTTTTGTTCAGAGTACATTTTGTGTCCAGGGAGCCGAGAATCGTGGAAATATCGACTTACACGAAATGAAAAATTTTTGTGATATATTTGTTCCCCACACTCCAAACTTCTCGTATATAGCTTTTGCAGCGAATTTGGAGCGTTTGTTAGGATAATATATTTCGTGTCCAGGGAGCTGAGAATCCTCGAAAAATCGACTTAAGCGAAATGAAAAATGTTTGTAATATTCTTGTTCCCCACGCTCCAAATTGCTCGTATATAGCATTTGCAGCGAATTTGGAGCAACTTTTGTTATATGTATATTTCGTGTCCAGGGAGCCGAGAATCGTCGAAATATCAACTTACACGAAATGAAATATTTTTGTGATATACTTGTTCCCCACGCTCCAAACTGCTCGTAAATAGCATTTGCAGCGAATTTGGAGCAACTTTTGTTATATGTATATTTCGTTATCAGGGAGCCGAGAATCGTCGAAATATCGACTTACACGAAATGAAATATTTTTGTGATATTCTTGTTTACCTTACTCCAAACTGCTCTTATATAGCTTTTGCAGCGAATTTGGAGCAACTTTTGTTCAGAGTATATTTAGTGTCCAGGGAGCCGAGAATAGTCGAAATATCGACTTACACGAAATGAAAATTTTTTGTGATATTCTTGTTCCCCACACTCCAAACTGCTCGTATATAGCATTTGCAGCGAATTTGGAGCAACTATTGTTATATGTATATTTCGTTACCAGGGAGTCGAGAATCGTCGAAATATCGACTTACACGTAATGAAACATTTTTATGATATTCTTGTTACCCGCGCTCCAAACTGCTCGAAAATGGCACTTGAGGCGAATTTGGAGCAACGTTTGGTATATGTATATTTCGTGACCAGGGAGCTGAGAATCGTCGAAATATCGACTTACACGAAATGAAATATTTTTGTGATATTCTTGTTTACCACACTCCAAACTTCCCGTATATAGCTTTTGCAGCGAATTTGGAGCGTTTGTTAGGATAATATATTTCGTGTCCAGGGAGCTGAGAATCCACGAAAAATCGACTTACGCGAAATGAAAAATGTTTGTAATATTCTTGTTCCCCACGCTCCAAACTGCTCGTATATAGCATTTGCACCGAATTTGGAGCGACTTTATTTATATGTATTTTTCGTGTCCAGGGAGCCGAGAATCGTCGAAATATCGACTTACACGTAATGAAACATTTTTATGATATTCTTGTTCCCCGCGCTCCAAACTGCTCGAAAATAGCATTTGAGGCGAATTTGGAGCAACGTTTGGTATATGTATATTTCGTGACCAGGGAGCTGAGAATCGTCGAAATATCGACTTACACGAAATGAAATATTTTTGTGATATTCCTGTTTACCTTACTCCAAACTGCTCTTATATAGCTTTAGCAGCGAATTTGGAGCAACTTTTGTTCAGAGTATATTTAGTGTCCAGGGAGCCGAGAATCGTGGAAATATCGACTTACACGAAATGAAAAATTTTTGTGATATGCTTGTTCCCCACACTCCAAACTGCTCGTATATAGCATTTGCAGCGAATTTGGAGCAACTTTTGTTCAGAGTATATTTAGTGTCCAGGGAGCCGAGAATCGTGGAAATATCGACTTACACGAAATGAAAAATTTTTGTGATATATTTGTTCCCCACACTCCAAACTTCTCGTATATAGCTTTTGCAGCGAATTTGGAGCGTTTGTTAGGATAATATATTTCGTGTCCAGGGAGCTGAGAATCCTCGAAAAATCGACTTAAGCGAAATGAAAAATGTTTGTAATATTCTTGTTCCCCACGCTCCAAATTGCTCGTATATAGCATTTGCAGCGAATTTGGAGCAACTTTTGTTATATGTATATTTCGTGTCCAGGGAGCCGAGAATCGTCGAAATATCAACTTACACGAAATGAAATATTTTTGTGATATTCTTGTTCCCCAAGCTCCAAACTGCTCGTAAATAGCATTTGCAGCGAGTTTGGAGCAACTTTTGTTATATGTATATTTCGTTATCAGGGAGCCGAGAATCGTCGAAATATCGACTTACACGAAATGAAATATTTTTGTGATATTCTTGTTTACCTTACTCCAAACTGCTCTTATATAGCTTTTGCAGCGAATTTGGAGCAACTTTTGTGCCGAGTATATTTAGTGTCCAGGGAGCCGAGAATAGTCGAAATATCGACTTACACGAAATGAAAAATTTTTGTCATATTCTTGTTCCCCACACTCCAAACTTGTCGTCAATAGCTTTTGCAGCGAATTTGGAGCAACGTTTGTTAGGATAATATATTTCGTGTCCAGGGAGCTGAGGATCCTCGAAAAATCAAATTACGCGAAATGAAAAATGTTTGTGATATTCTTGTTCCCCACGCTCCAAACTGCTCGTAAATAGCATTTGCAGCGAATATGGAGCAACTATTGTTATATGTATATTTCGTGACCAGGGAGCCGAGAATCGTCGAAATATCAACTTACACGAAATGAAATATGTTTGTGATATTCTTGTTCCCCACGCTCCAAACTGCTCGTAAATAGCATTTGAGGCGAATTTGGAGCAAGTTTTGGTATATGTATATTTCGTGCCCAGGGAGCCGAGAATTGTCGAAATATCGACTTACACGTAATGAAACATTTTTATGATATTCTTGTTCCCCGCGCTCCAAACTGCTCGAAAATAGCATTTGAGGCGAATTTGGAGCAACGTTTGGTATATGTATATTTCGTGACCAGGGAGCTGAGAATCGTCGAAATATCGACTTACACGAAATGAAATATTTTTGTGATATTCCTGTTTACCTTACTCCAAACTGCTCTTATATAGCTTTAGCAGCGAATTTGGAGCAACTTTTGTTCAGAGTATATTTAGTGTCCAGGGAGCCGAGAATCGTGGAAATATCGACTTACACGAAATGAAAAATTTTTGTGATATGCTTGTTCCCCACACTCCAAACTGCTCGCATATAGCATTTGCAGCGAATTTGGAGCGACTTTATTTATATGTATTTTTCGTGTCCAGGGAGCCGAGAATCGTCGAAATATCGACTTACACGTAATGAAACATTTTTATGATATTCTTGTTCCCCGCGCTCCAAACTGCTCGTAAATAGCATTTGAGGTGAATTTGGAGCAACTTTTGGTATATGTATATTTCGTGGCCAGGGAGACGAGAATTGTCGAAATATCGACTTACACGTAATGAAACATTTTTTTGATATTCTTGTTCCCCGCGCTCCAAACTGCTCGAAAATAGCATTTGAGGCGAATTTGGAGCAACTTTTGGTATATGTATATTTCGTGACCAGGGAGCTGAGAATCATCGAAATATCGACTTACACGAAATGAAATATTTTTGTGATATTCTGGTTTACCTTACTCCAAACTGCTCTTACATAGCTTTTGCAGCGAATTTGGAGCAACTTTTGTTCAGAGTATATTTAGTGTCCAGGGAGCCGAGAATCGTGGAAATATCGACTTACACGAAATGAAAAATTTTTGTGATATATTTGTTCCCCACACTCCAAACTTCTCGTATATAGCTTTTGCAGCGAATTTGGAGCGTTTGTTAGGATAATATATTTCGTGTCCAGGGAGCTGAGAATCCTCGAAAAATCGACTTAAGCGAAATGAAAAATGTTTGTAATATTCTTGTTCCCCACGCTCCAAATTGCTCGTATATAGCATTTGCAGCGAATTTGGAGCAACTTTTGTTATATGTATTTTTCGTGTCCAGGGAGCCGAGAATCGTCGAAATATCAACTTACACGAAATGAAATATTTTTGTGATATACTTGTTCCCCACGCTCCAACCTGCTCGTAAATAGCATTTGCAGCGAATTTGGAGCAACTTTTGTTATATGTATATTTCGTTATCAGGGAGCCGAGAATCGTCGAAATATCGACTTACACGAAATGAAATATTTTTGTGATATTCTTGTTCCCCTCGCTCCAAACTGCTCGTAAATAGCATTTGCAGCGAATTTGGAGCAACTTTTGTTCAGAGTATATTTAGTGTCCAGGGAGCCGAGAATAGTCGAAATATCGACTTACACGAAATGAAAAATTTTTGTGATATTCTTGTTCCCCACACTCCAAACTGCTCGTATATAGCATTTGCAGCGAATTTGGAGCGACTTTATTTATATGTATTTTTCGTGTCCAGGGAGCCGAGAATCGTCGAAATATCAACTTACACGAAATGAAATATTTTTGTGATATTCTTGTTCCCCTCGCTCCAAACTGCTCGTAAATAGCATTTGCAGCGAATTTGGAGCAACTTTTGTTATATGTATATTTCGTTACCAGGCAGTCGAGAATCGTCGAAATATCGACTTACACGTAATGAAACATTTTTATGATATTCTTGTTCCCCGCGCTCCAAATTGCTCGTAAATAGCATTTGAGGCGAATTTGGAGCAACTTTTGGTATATGTATATTTCGTGACCAGGGAGCTGAGAATCGTTGAAATATCGATTTACACGAAATGAAATATTTTTGTGATATTCCTGTTTACCTTACTCCAAACTGCTTTTATATAGCTTTTGCAGCGAAATTGGAGCAACTTTTGTTCAGAGTATATTTTGTGTCCAGGGAGCCGAGAATCGTGGTAATATCGACTTACACGAAATGAAAAATTTTTGTGATATTCTTGTTCCCCACACTCCAAACTTCTCGTATATAGCTTTTGCAGCGAATTTGGAGCGTTTGTTAGGATAATATATTTCGTGTCCAGGGAGCTGAGAATCCTCGAAAAATCGACTTAAGAGAAATGAAAAATGTTTGTAATATTCTTGTTCCCCACGCTCCAAATTGCTCGTATATAGCATTTGCAGCGAATTTGGAGCAACTTTTGTTATATGTATTTTTCGTGTCCAGGGAGCCGAGAATCGTCGAAATATCGACTTACACGAAATGAAATATTTTTGTGATATTCTTGTTTACCTTACTCCAAACTGCTCTTATATAGCTTTTGCAGCGAATTTGGAGCAACTTTTGTTCCGAGTATATTTAGTGTCCAGGGAGCCGAGAATAGTCGAAATATCGACTTACACGAAATGAAAAATTTTTGTCATATTCTTGTTCCCCACACTCCAAACTTGTCGGCAATAGCTTTTGCAGCGAATTTGGAGCAACGTTTGTTAGGATAATATATTTCGTGTCCAGGGAGCTGAGGATCCTCGAAAAATCAAATTACGCGAAATGAAAAATGTTTGTGATATTCTTGTTCCCCACGCTCCAAACTGCTCGTAAATAGCATTTGCAGCGAATATGGAGCAACTATTGTTATATGTTTATTTCGTGACCAGGGAGCCGAGAATCGTCGAAATATCAACATACACGAAATGAAATATGTTTGTGATATTCTTGTTCCCCACGCTCCAAACTGCTCGTAAATAGCATTTGAGGCGAATTTGGAGCAAGTTTTGGTATATGTATATTTCGTGCCCAGGGAGCCGAGAATTGTCGAAATATCGACTTACACGTAATGAAACATTTTTATGATATTCTTGTTCCCCGCGCTCCAAACTGCTCGAAAATAGCATTTGAGGCGAATTTGGAGCAACGTTTGGTATATGTATATTTCGTGACCAGGGAGCTGAGAATCGTCGAAATATCGACTTACACGAAATGAAATATTTTTGTGATATTCCTGTTTACCTTACTCCAAACTGCTCTTATATAGCTTTAGCAGCGAATTTGGAGCAACTTTTGTTCAGAGTATATTTAGTGTCCAGGGAGCCGAGAATCGTGGAAATATCGACTTACACGAAATGAAATATTTTTGTGATATGCTTGTTCCCCACACTCCAAACTGCTCGTATATAGCATTTGCAGCGAATTTGGAGCGACTTTATTTATATGTATTTTTCGTGTCCAGGGAGCCGAGAATCGTTGAAATATCGACTTACACGTAATGAAACATTTTTATGATATTCTTGTTCCCCGCGCTCCAAACTGCTCGTAAATAGCATTTGAGGTGAATTTGGAGCAACTTTTTGTATATGTATATTTCGTGGCCAGGGAGACGAGAATTGTCGAAATATCGACTTACACGTAATGAAACATTTTTTTGATATTCTTGTTCCCCGCGCTCCAAACTCCTCGAAAATAGCATTTGAGGCGAATTTGGAGCAACTTTTGGTATATGTATATTTCGTGACCAGGGAGCTGAGAATCATCGAAATATCGACTTACACGAAATGAAATATTTTTGTGATATTCTGGTTTACCTTACTCCAAACTGCTCTTACATAGCTTTTGCAGCGAATTTGGAGCAACTTTTGTTCAGAGTACATTTTGTGTCCAGGGAGCCGAGAATCGTGGAAATATCGACTTACACGAAATGAAAAATTTTTGTGATATATTTGTTCCCCACACTCCAAACTTCTCGTATATAGCTTTTGCAGCGAATTTGGAGCGTTTGTTAGGATAATATATTTCGTGTCCAGGGAGCTGAGAATCCTCGAAAAATCGACTTAAGCGAAATGAAAAATGTTTGTAATATTCTTGTTCCCCACGCTCCAAATTGCTCGTATATAGCATTTGCAGCGAATTTGGAGCAACTTTTGTTATATGTATTTTTCGTGTCCAGGGAGCCGAGAATCGTCGAAATATCAACTTACACGAAATGAAATATTTTTGTGATATACTTGTTCCCCACGCTCCAAACTGCTCGTAAATAGCATTTGCAGCGAATTTGGAGCAACTTTTGTTATATGTATATTTCGTTATCAGGGAGCCGAGAATCGTCGAAATATTGACTTACACGAAATGAAATATTTTTGTGATATTCTTGTTTACCTTACTCCAAACTGCTCTTATATAGCTTTTGCAGCGAATTTGGAGCAACTTTTGTTCAGAGTATATTTAGTGTCCAGGGAGCCGAGAATAGTCGAAATATCGACTTACACGAAATGAAAATTTTTTGTGATATTCTTGTTCCCCACACTCCAAACTGCTCGTATATAGCATTTGCAGCGAATTTGGAGCAACTATTGTTATATGTATATTTCGTTACCAGGGAGTCGAGAATCGTCGAAATATCGACTTACACGTAATGAAACATTTTTATGATATTCTTGTTACCCGCGCTCCAAACTGCTCGAAAATGGCACTTGAGGCGAATTTGGAGCAACGTTTGGTATATGTATATTTCGTGACCAGGGAGCTGAGAATCGTCGAAATATCGACTTACACGAAATGAAATATTTTTGTGATATTCTTGTTTACCACACTCCAAACTTCCCGTATATAGCTTTTGCAGCGAATTTGGAGCGTTTGTTAGGATAATATATTTCGTGTCCAGGGAGCTGAGAATCCACGAAAAATCGACTTACGCGAAATGAAAAATGTTTGTAATATTCTTGTTCCCCACGCTCCAAACTGCTCGTATATAGCATTTGCACCGAATTTGGAGCGACTTTATTTATATGTATTTTTCGTGTCCAGGGAGCCGAGAATCGTCGAAATATCGACTTACACGTAATGAAACATTTTTATGATATTCTTGTTCCCCGCGCTCCAAACTGCTCGAAAATAGCATTTGAGGCGAATTTGGAGCAACGTTTGGTATATGTATATTTCGTGACCAGGGAGCTGAGAATCGTCGAAATATCGACTTACACGAAATGAAATATTTTTGTGATATTCCTGTTTACCTTACTCCAAACTGCTCTTATATAGCTTTAGCAGCGAATTTGGAGCAACTTTTGTTCAGAGTATATTTAGTGTCCAGGGAGCCGAGAATCGTGGAAATATCGACTTACACGAAATGAAAAATTTTTGTGATATGCTTGTTCCCCACACTCCAAACTGCTCGTATATAGCATTTGCAGCGAATTTGGAGCAACTTTTGTTCAGAGTATATTTAGTGTCCAGGGAGCCGAGAATCGTGGAAATATCGACTTACACGAAATGAAAAATTTTTGTGATATATTTGTTCCCCACACTCCAAACTTCTCGTATATAGCTTTTGCAGCGAATTTGGAGCGTTTGTTAGGATAATATATTTCGTGTCCAGGGAGCTGAGAATCCTCGAAAAATCGACTTAAGCGAAATGAAAAATGTTTGTAATATTCTTGTTCCCCACGCTCCAAATTGCTCGTATATAGCATTTGCAGCGAATTTGGAGCAACTTTTGTTATATGTATATTTCGTGTCCAGGGAGCCGAGAATCGTCGAAATATCAACTTACACGAAATGAAATATTTTTGTGATATTCTTGTTCCCCAAGCTCCAAACTGCTCGTAAATAGCATTTGCAGCGAGTTTGGAGCAACTTTTGTTATATGTATATTTCGTTATCAGGGAGCCGAGAATCGTCGAAATATCGACTTACACGAAATGAAATATTTTTGTGATATTCTTGTTTACCTTACTCCAAACTGCTCTTATATAGCTTTTGCAGCGAATTTGGAGCAACTTTTGTGCCGAGTATATTTAGTGTCCAGGGAGCCGAGAATAGTCGAAATATCGACTTACACGAAATGAAAAATTTTTGTCATATTCTTGTTCCCCACACTCCAAACTTGTCGTCAATAGCTTTTGCAGCGAATTTGGAGCAACGTTTGTTAGGATAATATATTTCGTGTCCAGGGAGCTGAGGATCCTCGAAAAATCAAATTACGCGAAATGAAAAATGTTTGTGATATTCTTGTTCCCCACGCTCCAAACTGCTCGTAAATAGCATTTGCAGCGAATATGGAGCAACTATTGTTATATGTATATTTCGTGACCAGGGAGCCGAGAATCGTCGAAATATCAACTTACACGAAATGAAATATGTTTGTGATATTCTTGTTCCCCACGCTCCAAACTGCTCGTAAATAGCATTTGAGGCGTATTTGGAGCAAGTTTTGGTATATGTATATTTCGTGCCCAGGGAGCCGAGAATTGTCGAAATATCGACTTACACGTAATGAAACATTTTTATGATATTCTTGTTCCCCGCGCTCCAAACTGCTCGAAAATAGCATTTGAGGCGAATTTGGAGCAACGTTTGGTATATGTATATTTCGTGACCAGGGAGCTGAGAATCGTCGAAATATCGACTTACACGAAATGAAATATTTTTGTGATATTCCTGTTTACCTTACTCCAAACTGCTCTTATATAGCTTTAGCAGCGAATTTGGAGCAACTTTTGTTCAGAGTATATTTAGTGTCCAGGGAGCCGAGAATAGTCGAAATATCGACTTACACGAAATGAAAAATTTTTGTCATATTCTTGTTCCCCACACTCCAAACTTGTCGTCAATAGCTTTTGCAGCGAATTTGGAGCAACGTTTGTTAGGATAATATATTTCGTGTCCAGGGAGCTGAGGATCCTCGAAAAATCAAATTACGCGAAATGAAAAATGTTTGTGATATTCTTGTTCCCCACGCTCCAAACTGCTCGTAAATAGCATTTGCAGCGAATATGGAGCAACTATTGTTATATGTATATTTCGTGACCAGGGAGCCGAGAATCGTCGAAATATCAACTTACACGAAATGAAATATGTTTGTGATATTCTTGTTCCCCACGCTCCAAACTGCTCGTAAATAGCATTTGAGGCGTATTTGGAGCAAGTTTTGGTATATGTATATTTCGTGCCCAGGGAGCCGAGAATTGTCGAAATATCGACTTTTACGTAATGAAACATTTTTATGATATTCTTGTTCCCCGCGCTCCAAACTGCTCGAAAATAGCATTTGAGGCGAATTTGGAGCAACGTTTGGTATATGTATATTTCGTGACCAGGGAGCTGAGAATCGTCGAAATATCGACTTACACGAAATGAAATATTTTTGTGATATTCCTGTTTACCTTACTCCAAACTGCTCTTATATAGCTTTAGCAGCGAATTTGGAGCAACTTTTGTTCAGAGTATATTTAGTGTCCAGGGAGCCGAGAATCGTGGAAATATCGACTTACACGAAATGAAAAATTTTTGTGATATGCTTGTTCCCCACACTCCAAACTGCTCGCATATAGCATTTGCAGCGAATTTGGAGCGACTTTATTTATATGTATTTTTCGTGTCCAGGGAGCCGAGAATCGTCGAAATATCGACTTACACGTAATGAAACATTTTTATGATATTCTTGTTCCCCGCGCTCCAAACTGCTCGTAAATAGCATTTGAGGTGAATTTGGAGCAACTTTTGGTATATGTATATTTCGTGGCCAGGGAGACGAGAATTGTCGAAATATCGACTTACACGTAATGAAACATTTTTTTGATATTCTTGTTCCCCGCGCTCCAAACTGCTCGAAAATAGCATTTGAGGCGAATTTGGAGCAACTTTTGGTATATGTATATTTCGTGACCAGGGAGCTGAGAATCATCGAAATATCGACTTACACGAAATGAAATATTTTTGTGATATTCTGGTTTACCTTACTCCAAACTGCTCTTACATAGCTTTTGCAGCGAATTTGGAGCAACTTTTGTTCAGAGTATATTTAGTGTCCAGGGAGCCGAGAATCGTGGAAATATCGACTTACACGAAATGAAAAATTTTTGTGATATATTTGTTCCCCACACTCCAAACTTCTCGTATATAGCTTTTGCAGCGAATTTGGAGCGTTTGTTAGGATAATATATTTCGTGTCCAGGGAGCTGAGAATCCTCGAAAAATCGACTTAAGCGAAATGAAAAATGTTTGTAATATTCTTGTTCCCCACGCTCCAAATTGCTCGTATATAGCATTTGCAGCGAATTTGGAGCAACTTTTGTTATATGTATTTTTCGTGTCCAGGGAGCCGAGAATCGTCGAAATATCAACTTACACGAAATGAAATATTTTTGTGATATACTTGTTCCCCACGCTCCAACCTGCTCGTAAATAGCATTTGCAGCGAATTTGGAGCAACTTTTGTTATATGTATATTTCGTTATCAGGGAGCCGAGAATCGTCGAAATATCGACTTACACGAAATGGAATATTTTTGTGATATTCTTGTTTACCTTACTCCAAACTGCTCTTATATAGCTTTTGCAGCGAATTTGGAGCAACTTTTGTTCAGAGTATATTTAGTGTCCAGGGAGCCGAGAATAGTCGAAATATCGACTTACACGAAATGAAAAATTTTTGTGATATTCTTGTTCCCCACACTCCAAACTGCTCGTATATAGCATTTGCAGCGAATTTGGAGCGACTTTATTTATATGTATTTTTCGTGTCCAGGGAGCCGAGAATCGTCGAAATATCAACTTACACGAAATGAAATATTTTTGTGATATTCTTGTTCCCCTCGCTCCAAACTGCTCGTAAATAGCATTTGCAGCGAATTTGGAGCAACTTTTGTTATATGTATATTTCGTTACCAGGCAGTCGAGAATCGTCGAAATATCGACTTACACGTAATGAAACATTTTTATGATATTCTTGTTCCCCGCGCTCCAAATTGCTCGTAAATAGCATTTGAGGCGAATTTGGAGCAACTTTTGGTATATGTATATTTCGTGACCAGGGAGCTGAGAATCGTCGAAATATCGATTTACACGAAATGAAATATTTTTGTGATATTCCTGTTTACCTTACTCCAAACTGCTTTTATATAGCTTTTGCAGCGAAATTGGAGCAACTTTTGTTCAGAGTATATTTAGTGTCCAGGGAGCCGAGAATCGTGGTAATATCGACTTACACGAAATGAAAAATTTTTGTGATATTCTTGTTCCCCACACTCCAAACTTCTCGTATATAGCTTTTGCAGCGAATTTGGAGCGTTTGTTAGGATAATATATTTCGTGTCCAGGGAGCTGAGAATCCTCGAAAAATCGACTTAAGAGAAATGAAAAATGTTTGTAATATTCTTGTTCCCCACGCTCCAAATTGCTCGTATATAGCATTTGCAGCGAATTTGGAGCAACTTTTGTTATATGTATTTTTCGTGTCCAGGGAGCCGAGAATCGTCGAAATATCGACTTACACGAAATGAAATATTTTTGTGATATTCTTGTTTACCTTACTCCAAACTGCTCTTATATAGCTTTTGCAGCGAATTTGGAGCAACTTTTGTTCCGAGTATATTTAGTGTCCAGGGAGCCGAGAATAGTCGAAATATCGACTTACACGAAATGAAAAATTTTTGTCATATTCTTGTTCCCCACACTCCAAACTTGTCGGCAATAGCTTTTGCAGCGAATTTGGAGCAACGTTTGTTAGGATAATATATTTCGTGTCCAGGGAGCTGAGGATCCTCGAAAAATCAAATTACGCGAAATGAAAAATGTTTGTGATATTCTTGTTCCCCACGCTCCAAACTGCTCGTAAATAGCATTTGCAGCGAATATGGAGCAACTATTGTTATATGTATATTTCGTGACCAGGGAGCCGAGAATCGTCGAAATATCAACATACACGAAATGAAATATGTTTGTGATATTCTTGTTCCCCACGCTCCAAACTGCTCGTAAATAGCATTTGAGGCGAATTTGGAGCAAGTTTTGGTATATGTATATTTCGTGCCCAGGGAGCCGAGAATTGTCGAAATATCGACTTACACGTAATGAAACATTTTTATGATATTCTTGTTCCCCGCGCTCCAAACTGCTCGAAAATAGCATTTGAGGCGAATTTGGAGCAACGTTTGGTATATGTATATTTCGTGACCAGGGAGCTGAGAATCGTCGAAATATCGACTTACACGAAATGAAATATTTTTGTGATATTCCTGTTTACCTTACTCCAAACTGCTCTTATATAGCTTTAGCAGCGAATTTGGAGCAACTTTTGTTCAGAGTATATTTAGTGTCCAGGGAGCCGAGAATCGTGGAAATATCGACTTACACGAAATGAAAAATTTTTGTGATATATTTGTTCCCCACACTCCAAACTTCTCGTATATATCTTTTGCAGCGAATTTGGAGCGTTTGTTAGGATAATATATTTCGTGTCCAGGGAGCTGAGAATCCTCGAAAAATCGACTTAAGCGAAATGAAAAATGTTTGTAATATTCTTGTTCCCCACGCTCCAAATTGCTCGTATATAGCATTTGCAGCGAATTTGGAGCAACTTTTGTTATATGTATTTTTCGTGTCCAGGGAGCCGAGAATCGTCGAAATATCAACTTACACGAAATGAAATATTTTTGTGATATACTTGTTCCCCACGCTCCAAACTGCTCGTATATAGCATTTGCAGCGAATTTGGAGCAACTTTTGTTATATGTATATTTCGTTATCAGGGAGCCGAGAATCGTCGAAATATCGACTTACACGAAATGAAATATTTTTGTGATATTCTTGTTTACCTTACTCCAAACTGCTCTTATATAGCTTTTGCAGCGAATTTGGAGCAACTTTTGTTCAGAGTATATTTAGTGTCCAGGGAGCCGAGAATAGTCGAAATATCGACTTACACGAAATGAAAATTTTTTGTGATATTCTTGTTCCCCACACTCCAAACTGCTCGTATATAGCATTTGCAGCGAATTTGGAGCAACTATTGTTATATGTATATTTCGTTACCAGGGAGTCGAGAATCGTCGAAATATCGACTTACACGTAATGAAACATTTTTATGATATTCTTGTTACCCGCGCTCCAAACTGCTCGAAAATGGCACTTGAGGCGAATTTGGAGCAACGTTTGGTATATGTATATTTCGTGACCAGGGAGCTGAGAATCGTCGAAATATCGACTTACACGAAATGAAATATTTTTGTGATATTCTTGTTTACCACACTCCAAACTTCCCGTATATAGGTTTTGCAGCGAATTTGGAGCGTTTGTTAGGATAATATATTTCGTGTCCAGGGAGCTGAGAATCCACGAAAAATCGACTTACGCGAAATGAAAAATTTTTGTAATATTCTTGTTCCCCACGCTCCAAACTGCTCGTATATAGCATTTGCACCGAATTTGGAGCATCTTTTGTTATATATACTTTTCGTGTCCAGGGAGCCGAGAATCGTCGAAATATCAACTTACACGAAATGAAAAATTTTTGTGATATTCTTGTTCCCCACACTCCAAACTGCTCGTATATAGCATTTGCAGCGAATTTGGAGCGACTTTATTTATATGTATTTTTCGTGTCCAGGGAGCCGAGAATCGTCGAAATATCGACTTACACGTAATGAAACATTTTTATGATATTCTTGTTCCCCGCGCTCCAAACTGCTCGAAAATAGCATTTGAGGCGAATTTGGAGCAACGTTTGGTATATGTATATTTCGTGACCAGGGAGCTGAGAATCGTCGAAATATCGACTTACACGAAATGAAATATTTTTGTGATATTCCTGTTTACCTTACTCCAAACTGCTCTTATATAGCTTTAGCAGCGAATTTGGAGCAACTTTTGTTCAGAGTATATTTAGTGTCCAGGGAGCCGAGAATCGTGGAAATATCGACTTACACGAAATGAAAAATTTTTGTGATATGCTTGTTCCCCACACTCCAAACTGCTCGTATATAGCATTTGCAGCGAATTTGGAGCAACTTTTGTTCAGAGTATATTTAGTGTCCAGGGAGCCGAGAATCGTGGAAATATCGACTTACACGAAATGAAAAATTTTTGTGATATATTTGTTCCCCACACTCCAAACTTCTCGTATATAGCTTTTGCAGCGAATTTGGAGCGTTTGTTAGGATAATATATTTCGTGTCCAGGGAGCTGAGAATCCTCGAAAAATCGACTTAAGCGAAATGAAAAATGTTTGTAATATTCTTGTTCCCCACGCTCCAAATTGCTCGTATATAGCATTTGCAGCGAATTTGGAGCAACTTTTGTTATATCTATTTTTCGTGTCCAGGGAGCCGAGAATCGTCGAAATATCAACTTACACGAAATGAAATATTTTTGTGATATTCTTGTTCCCCACGCTCCAAACTGCTCGTAAATAGCATTTGCAGCGAATTTGGAGCAACTTTTGTTATATGTATATTTCGTTATCAGGGAGCCGAGAATCGTCGAAATATCGACTTACACGTAATGAAATATTTTTGTGATATTCTTGTTTACCTTACTCCAAACTGCTCTTATATAGCTTTTGCAGCGAATTTGGAGCAACTTTTGTTCCGAGTATATTTAGTGTCCAGGGAGCCGAGAATAGTCGAAATATCGACTTACAGGAAATGAAAAATTTTTGTCATATTCTTGTTCCCCACACTCCAAACTTGTCGTCAATAGCTTTTGCAGCGAATTTGGAGCAACGTTTGTTAGGATAATATATTTCGTGTCCAGGGAGCTGAGGATCCTCGAAAAATCAAATTACGCGAAATGAAAAATGTTTGTGATATTCTTGTTCCCCACGCTCCAAACTGCTCGTAAATAGCATTTGCAGCGAATATGGAGCAACTATTGTTATATGTATATTTCGTGACCAGGGAGCCGAGAATCGTCGAAATATCAACTTACACGAAATGAAATATGTTAGTGATATTCTTGTTCACCACGCTCCAAACTGCTCGTAAATAGCATTTGCAGCAAATTTGGAGCAACTTTGGTTATATGTATATTTCGTGACCAGGGAGTCGAGAATCCTCGAAATATCGACTTACACGTAATGAAACAATTTGATGATATTCTTGTTCCCCGCGCTCCAAACTGCTCGTAAATAGCATTTGAGGCGAATTTGGAGCAAGTTTTGGTATATGTATATTTCGTGACCAGGGAGCCGAGAATTGTCGAAATATCGACTTACACGTAATGAAACATTTTTATGATATTCTTGTTCCCCGCGCTCCAAACTGCTCGAAAATAGCATTTGAGGCGAATTTGGAGCAACGTTTGGTATATGTATATTTCGTGACCAGGGAGCTGAGAATCGTCGAAATATCGACTTACACGAAATGAAATATTTTTGTGATATTCCTGTTTACCTTACTCCAAACTACTCTTATATAGCTTTAGCAGCGAATTTGGAGCAACTTTTGTTCAGAGTATATTTAGTGTCCAGGGAGCCGAGAATCGTGGAAATATCGACTTACACGAAATGAAAAATTTTTGTGATATTC
This sequence comes from Hymenopus coronatus, assembly GCA_030762935.1. NCBI lineage: Eukaryota > Metazoa > Arthropoda > Insecta > Mantodea > Hymenopodidae > Hymenopus > Hymenopus coronatus. Next base: position 164,434,040 of record CM060892.1, read on the forward strand.
TTGTTCCCCACACTCCAAACTGCTCGTATATATCTTTTGCAGCGAATTTGGAGCGTTTGTTAGGATAATATATTTCGTGTCCAGGGAGCTGAGAATCCTCGAAAAATCGACTTACGCGAAATGAAAAATGTTTGTAATATTCTTGTTTCCCACGCTCCAAACTGCTCCTATATAGCATTTGCAGCGAATTTGGAGCAACTCTTGTTATATGTATTTTTCGTGTCCAGGGAGCCGAGAATCGTCGAAATATCGACTTACACGAAATGAAAAATTTTTGTGATATTCTTGTTCCCCACACTCCAAACTTCTAGTATATAGCTTTTGCAGCGAATTTGGAGCGTTTGTTAGGATAATATATTTCGTGTCCAGGGAGCTGAGGATCCTCGAAAAATCAAATTACGCGAAATGAAAAATGTTTGTGATATTCTTGTTCCCCACGCTCCAAACTGCTCGTAAATAGCATTTGCAGCGAATATGGAGCAACTTTGGTTATATGTATATTTCGTGACCAGGGAGCCGAGAATCGTCGAAATATCAACTTACACGAAATGAAATATTTTTGTGATATTCTTGTTCCCCACGCTCCAAACTGCTCGTAAATGGTATTTGCAGCAAATTTGGAGCAACTTTTGTTATATGTATATTTCGTTACCAGGGAGTCGAGAATCGTCGAAATATCGACTTACACGTAATGAAACATTTTTATGATATTCTAGTTACCCGCGCTCCAAACTGCTCGAAAATAGCATTTGAGGCGAATTTGGAGCAACGTTTGGTATATGTATATTTCGTGACCAGGGAGCTGAGAATCGTCGAAATATCGACTTACACGAAATGAAATATTTTTGTGATATTCTTGTTTACCTTACTCCAAAATGCTCTTATATAGCTTTTGCAGCGAATTTGGAGCAACTTTTGTTCAGAGTATATTTAGTGTCCAGGGAGCCGAGAATCGTGGAAATATCGACTTACACGAAATGAAAAATGTTTGTAATATTCTTGTTCCCCACGCTCCAAACTGCTCGTATATAGCATTTGCAGCGAATTTGGAGCAACTTTTGTTATATGTATTTTTCGTGTCCAGGGAGCCGAGAATCGTCGAAATATCAACTTACACGAAATGAAATATTTTTGTGATATTCTTGTGTCCCACGCTCCAAACTGCTCGTAAATAGCATTTGCAGCGAATTTGGAGCAACTTTTGTTATATGTATATTTCGTTATCAGGGAGCCGAGAATCGTCGAAATATCGACTTACACGAAATGAAATATTTTTGTGATATTCTTGTTTACCTTACTCCAAACTGCTCTTATATAGCTTTTGCAGCGAATTTGGAGCAACTTTTGTTCAGAGTATATTTAGTGTCCAGGGAGCCGAGAATAGTCGAAATATCGACTTACACGAAATGAAATATTTTTGTGATATTCTTGTTCCCCTCGCTCCAAACTGCTCGTAAATAGCATTTGCAGCGAATTTGGGGCAACTTTTGTTATATGTATATTTCGTTACCAGGGAGTCGAGAATCGTCGAAATATCGACTTACACGTAATGAAACATTTTTATGATATTCTTGTTCCCCGCGCTCCAAACTGCTCGTAAGTAGCATTTGAGGCGAATTTGGAGCAACTTTTGGTATATGTATATTTCGTGACCAGGGAGCTGAGAATCGTCGAAATATCGATTTACCCGAAATGAAATATTTTTGTGATATTCCTGTTTACCTTACTCCAAACTGCTTTTATATAGCTTTTGCAGCGAATTTGGAGCAACTTTTGTTCAGAGTATATTTAGTGTCCAGGGAGCCGAGAATCGTGGAAATATCGACTTACACGAAATGAAAAATTTTTGTGATATTCTTGTTCCCCACACTCCAAACTTCTCGTATATAGCTTTTGCAGCGCACTTGGAGCGTTTGTTAGGATAATATATTTCGAGTCCAGGGAGCTGAGAATCCTCGAAAAATCGACTTACGCGAAATGAAATATTTTTGTGATATTCTTGTTCCCCACGCTCCAAACTGCTCGTAAATAGCATTTGCAGCGAATTTGGAGCAACTTTTGTTATATGTATATTTCGTTATCAGGGAGCCGAGAATCGTCGAAATATCGACTTACACGAAATGAAATATTTTTGTGATATTCTTGTTTACCTTACTCCAAACTGCTCTTATATAGCTTTTGCAGCGAATTTGGAGCAACTTTTGTTCCGAGTATATTTAGTGTCCAGGGAGCCGAGAATAGTCGAAATATCCACTTACAGGAAATGAAAAATTTTTGTCATATTCTTGTTCCCCACACTCCAAACTTGTCGTCAATAGCTTTTGCAGCGAATTTGGAGCAACGTTTGTTAGGATAATATATTTCGTGTCCAGGGAGCTGAGGATCCTCGAAAAATCAAATTACGCGAAATGAAAAATGTTTGTGATATTCTTGTTCCCCACGCTCCAAACTGCTCGTAAATAGCATTTGCATCGAATATGGAGCAACTATTGTTATATGTATATTTCGTGACCAGGGAGCCGAGAATCGTCGAAATATCAACTTACACGAAATGAAATATGTTTGTGATATTCTTGTTCACCACGCTCCAAACTGCTCGTAAATAGCATTTGCAGCAAATTTGGAGCAACTTTGGTTATATGTATATTTCGTGACCAGGGAGTCGAGAATCCTCGAAATATCGACTTACACGTAATGAAACATTTTGATGATATTCTTGTTCCCCGCGCTCCAAACTGCTCGTAAATAGCATTTGAGGCGAATTTGGAGCAAGTTTTGGTATATGTATATTTCGTGACCAGGGAGCCGAGAATTGTCGAAATATCGACTTACACGTAATGAAACATTTTTATGATATTCTTGTTCCCCGCGCTCCAAACTGCTCGAAAATAGCATTTGAGGCGAATTTGGAGCAACGTTTGGTATATGTATATTTCGTGACCAGGGAGCTGAGAATCGTCGAAATATCGACTTACACGAAATGAAATATTTTTGTGATATTCCTGTTTACCTTACTCCAAACTGCTCTTATATAGCTTTAGCAGCGAATTTGGAGCAACTTTTGTTCAGAGTATATTTAGTGTCCAGGGAGCCGAGAATCGTGGAAATATCGACTTACACGAAATGAAAAATTTTTGTGATATTCTTGTTCCCCACACTCCAAACTGCTCGTATATATCTTTTGCAGCGAATTTGGAGCGTTTTTTAGGATAATATATTTCGTGTCCAGGGAGCTGAGAATCCTCGAAAAATCGACTTACGCGAAATGAAAAATGTTTGTAATATTCTTGTTTCCCACGCTCCAAACTGCTCGTATATAGCATTTGCAGCGAATTTGGAGCAACTCTTGTTATATGTATTTTTCGTGTCCAGGGAGCCGAGAATCGTCGAAATATCGACTTACACGAAATGAAAAATTTTTGTGATATTCTTGTTCCCCACACTCCAAACTTCTAGTATATAGCTTTTGCAGCGAATTTGGAGCGTTTGTTAGGATAATATATTTCGTGTCCAGGGAGCTGAGGATCCTCGAAAAATCAAATTACGCGAAATGAAAAATGTTTGTGATATTCTTGTTCCCCACGCTCCAAACTGCTCGTAAATAGCATTTGCAGCGAATATGGAGCAACTTTGGTTATATGTATATTTCGTGACCAGGGAGCCGAGAATCGTCGAAATATCAACTTACACGAAATGAAATATTTTTGTGATATTCTTGTTCCCCACGCTCCAAACTGCTCGTAAATGGTATTTGCAGCAAATTTGGAGCAACTTTTGTTATATGTATATTTCGTTACCAGGGAGTCGAGAATCGTCGAAATATCGACTTACACGTAATGAAACATTTTTATGATATTCTAGTTACCCGCGCTCCAAACTGCTCGAAAATAGCATTTGAGGCGAATTTGGAGCAACGTTTGGTATATGTATATTTCGTGACCAGGGAGCTGAGAATCGTCGAAATATCGACTTACACGAAATGAAATATTTTTGTGATATTCTTGTTTACCTTACTCCAAAATGCTCTTATATAGCTTTTGCAGCGAATTTGGAGCAACTTTTGTTCAGAGTATATTTAGTGTCCAGGGAGCCGAGAATCGTGGAAATATCGACTTACACGAAATGAAAAATGTTTGTAATATTCTTGTTCCCCACGCTCCAAACTGCTCGAATATAGCATTTGCAGCGAATTTGGAGCAACTTTTGTTATATGTATTTTTCGTGTCCAGGGAGCCGAGAATCGTCGAAATATCAACTTACACGAAATGAAATATTTTTGTGATATTCTTGTGTCCCACGCTCCAAACTGCTCGTAAATAGCATTTGCAGCGAATTTGGAGCAACTTTTGTTATATGTATATTTCGTTATCAGGGAGCCGAGAATCGTCGAAATATCGACTTACACGAAATGAAATATTTTTGTGATATTCTTGTTTACCTTACTCCAAACTGCTCTTATATAGCTTTTGCAGCGAATTTGGAGCAACTTTTGTTCAGAGTATATTTAGTGTCCAGGGAGCCGAGAATAGTCGAAATATCGACTTACACGAAATGAAATATTTTTGTGGTATTCTTGTTCCCCTCGCTCCAAACTGCTCGTAAATAGCATTTGCAGCGAATTTGGGGCAACTTTTGTTATATGTATATTTCGTTACCAGGGAGTCGAGAATCGTCGAAATATCGACTTACACGTAATGAAACATTTTTATGATATTCTTGTTCCCCGCGCTCCAAACTGCTCGTAAGTAGCATTTGAGGCGAATTTGGAGCAACTTTTGGTATATGTATATTTCGTGACCAGGGAGCTGAGAATCGTCGAAATATCGATTTACCCGAAATGAAATATTTTTGTGATATTCCTGTTTACCTTACTCCAAACTGCTTTTATATAGCTTTTGCAGCGAATTTGGAGCAACTTTTGTTCAGAGTATATTTAGTGTCCAGGGATCCGAGAATCGTGGAAATATCGACTTACACGAAATGAAAAATTTTTGTGATATTCTTGTTCCCCACACTCCAAACTGCTCGTATATATCTTTTGCAGCGAATTTGGAGCGTTTTTTAGGATAATATATTTCGTGTCCAGGGAGCTGAGAATCCTCGAAAAATCGACTTACGCGAAATGAAAAATGTTTGTAATATTCTTGTTTCCCACGCTCCAAACTGCTCGTATATAGCATTTGCAGCGAATTTGGAGCAACTCTTGTTATATGTATTTTTCGTGTCCAGGGAGCCGAGAATCGTCGAAATATCGACTTACACGAAATGAAAAATTTTTGTGATATTCTTGTTCCCCACACTCCAAACTTCTAGTATATAGCTTTTGCAGCGAATTTGGAGCGTTTGTTAGGATAATATATTTCGTGTCCAGGGAGCTGAGGATCCTCGAAAAATCAAATTACGCGAAATGAAAAATGTTTGTGATATTCTTGTTCCCCACGCTCCAAACTGCTCGTAAATAGCATTTGCAGCGAATATGGAGCAACTTTGGTTATATGTATATTTCGTGACCAGGGAGCCGAGAATCGTCGAAATATCAACTTACACGAAATGAAATATTTTTGTGATATTCTTGTTCCCCACGCTCCAAACTGCTCGTAAATGTTATTTGCAGCAAATTTGGAGCAACTTTTGTTATATGTATATTTCGTTACCAGGGAGTCGAGAATCGTCGAAATATCGACTTACACGTAATGAAACATTTTTATGATATTCTAGTTACCCGCGCTCCAAACTGCTCGAAAATAGCATTTGAGGCGAATTTGGAGCAACGTTTGGTATATGTATATTTCGTGACCAGGGAGCTGAGAATCGTCGAAATATCGACTTACACGAAATGAAATATTTTTGTGATATTCTTGTTTACCTTACTCCAAAATGCTCTTATATAGCTTTTGCAGCGAATTTGGAGCAACTTTTGTTCAGAGTATATTTAGTGTCCAGGGAGCCGAGAATCGTGGAAATATCGACTTACACGAAATGAAAAATGTTTGTAATATTCTTGTTCCCCACGCTCCAAACTGCTCGTATATAGCATTTGCAGCGAATTTGGAGCAACTTTTGTTATATGTATTTTTCGTGTCCAGGGAGCCGAGAATCGTCGAAATATCAACTTACACGAAATGAAATATTTTTGTGATATTCTTGTGTCCCACGCTCCAAACTGCTCGTAAATAGCATTTGCAGCGAATTTGGAGCAACTTTTGTTATATGTATATTTCGTTATCAGGGAGCCGAGAATCGTCGAAATATCGACTTACACGAAATGAAATATTTTTGTGATATTCTTGTTTACCTTACTCCAAACTGCTCTTATATAGCTTTTGCAGCGAATTTGGAGCAACTTTTGTTCAGAGTATATTTAGTGTCCAGGGAGCCGAGAATAGTCGAAATATCGACTTACACGAAATGAAATATTTTTGTGATATTCTTGTTCCCCTCGCTCCAAACTGCTCGTAAATAGCATTTGCAGCGAATTTGGGGCAACTTTTGTTATATGTATATTTCGTTACCAGGGAGTCGAGAATCGTCGAAATATCGACTTACACGTAATGAAACATTTTTATGATATTCTTGTTCCCCGCGCTCCAAACTGCTCGTAAGTAGCATTTGAGGCGAATTTGGAGCAACTTTTGGTATATGTATATTTCGTGACCAGGGAGCTGAGAATCGTCGAAATATCGATTTACCCGAAATGAAATATTTTTGTGATATTCCTGTTTACCTTACTCCAAACTGCTTTTATATAGCTTTTGCAGCGAATTTGGAGCAACTTTTGTTCAGAGTATATTTAGTGTCCAGGGAGCCGAGAATCGTGGAAATATCGACTTACACGAAATGAAAAATTTTTGTGATATTCTTGTTCCCCACACTCCAAACTTCTCGTATATAGCTTTTGCAGCGCACTTGGAGCGTTTGTTAGGATAATATATTTCGAGTCCAGGGAGCTGAGAATCCTCGAAAAATCGACTTACGCGAAATGAAATATTTTTGTGATATTCTTGTTCCCCACGCTCCAAACTGCTCGTAAATAGCATTTGCAGCGAATTTGGAGCAACTTTTGTTATATGTATATTTCGTTATCAGGGAGCCGAGAATCGTCGAAATATCGACTTACACGAAATGAAATATTTTTGTGATATTCTTGTTTACCTTACTCCAAACTGCTCTTATATAGCTTTTGCAGCGAATTTGGAGCAACTTTTGTTCCGAGTATATTTAGTGTCCAGGGAGCCGAGAATAGTCGAAATATCCACTTACAGGAAATGAAAAATTTTTGTCATATTCTTGTTCCCCACACTCCAAACTTGTCGTCAATAGCTTTTGCAGCGAATTTGGAGCAACGTTTGTTAGGATAATATATTTCGTGTCCAGGGAGCTGAGGATCCTCGATAAATCAAATTACGCGAAATGAAAAATGTTTGTGATATTCTTGTTCCCCACGCTCCAAACTGCTCGTAAATAGCATTTGCATCGAATATGGAGCAACTATTGTTATATGTATATTTCGTGACCAGGGAGCCGAGAATCGTCGAAATATCAACTTACACGAAATGAAATATGTTTGTGATATTCTTGTTCACCACGCTCCAAACTGCTCGTAAATAGCATTTGCAGCAAATTTGGAGCAACTTTGGTTATATGTATATTTCGTGACCAGGGAGTCGAGAATCCTCGAAATATCGACTTACACGTAATGAAACATTTTGATGATATTCTTGTTCCCCGCGCTCCAAACTGCTCGTAAATAGCATTTGAGGCGAATTTGGAGCAAGTTTTGGTATATGTATATTTCGTGACCAGGGAGCCGAGAATTGTCGAAATATCGACTTACACGTAATGAAACATTTTTATGATATTCTTGTTCCCCGCGCTCCAAACTGCTCGAAAATAGCATTTGAGGCGAATTTGGAGCAACGTTTGGTATATGTATATTTCGTGACCAGGGAGCTGAGAATCGTCGAAATATCGACTTACACGAAATGAAATATTTTTGTGATATTCCTGTTTACCTTACTCCAAACTGCTCTTATATAGCTTTAGCAGCGAATTTGGAGCAACTTTTGTTCAGAGTATATTTAGTGTCCAGGGAGCCGAGAATCGTGGAAATATCGACTTACACGAAATGAAAAAGTTTTGTGATATTCTTGTTCCCCACACTCCAAACTGCTCGTATATATCTTTTGCAGCGAATTTGGAGCGTTTTTTAGGATAATATATTTCGTGTCCAGGGAGCTGAGAATCCTCGAAAAATCGACTTACGCGAAATGAAAAATGTTTGTAATATTCTTGTTTCCCACGCTCCAAACTGCTCGTATATAGCATTTGCAGCGAATTTGGAGCAAATCTTGTTATATGTATTTTTCGTGTCCAGGGAGCCGAGAATCGTCGAAATATCGACTTACACGAAATGAAAAATTTTTGTGATATTCTTGTTCCCCACACTCCAAACTTCTAGTATATAGCTTTTGCAGCGAATTTGGAGCGTTTGTTAGGATAATATATTTCGTGTCCAGGGAGCTGAGGATCCTCGAAAAATCAAATTACGCGAAATGAAAAATGTTTGTGATATTCTTGTTCCCCACGCTCCAAACTGCTCGTAAATAGCATTTGCAGCGAATATGGAGCAACTTTGGTTATATGTATATTTCGTGACCAGGGAGCCGAGAATCGTCGAAATATCAACTTACACGAAATGAAATATTTTTGTGATATTCTTGTTCCCCACGCTCCAAACTGCTCGAAAATGGTATTTGCAGCAAATTTGGAGCAACTTTTGTTATATGTATATTTCGTTACCAGGGAGTCGAGAATCGTCGAAATATCGACTTACACGTAATGAAACATTTTTATGATATTCTAGTTACCCGCGCTCCAAACTGCTCGAAAATAGCATTTGAGGCGAATTTGGAGCAACGTTTGGTATATGTATATTTCGTGACCAGGGAGCTGAGAATCGTCGAAATATCGACTTACACGAAATGAAATATTTTTGTGATATTCTTGTTTACCTTACTCCAAAATGCTCTTATATAGCTTTTGCAGCGAATTTGGAGCAACTTTTGTTCAGAGTATATTTAGTGTCCAGGGAGCCGAGAATCGTGGAAATATCGACTTACACGAAATGAAAAATGTTTGTAATATTCTTGTTCCCCACGCTCCAAACTGCTCGTATATAGCATTTGCAGCGAATTTGGAGCAACTTTTGTTATATGTATTTTTCGTGTCCAGGGAGCCGAGAATCGTCGAAATATCAACTTACACGAAATGAAATATTTTTGTGATATTCTTGTGTCCCACGCTCCAAACTGCTCGTAAATAGCATTTGCAGCGAATTTGGAGCAACTTTTGTTATATGTATATTTCGTTATCAGGGAGCCGAGAATCGTCGAAATATCGACTTACACGAAATGAAATATTTTTGTGATATTCTTGTTTACCTTACTCCAAACTGCTCTTATATAGCTTTTGCAGCGAATTTGGAGCAACTTTTGTTCAGAGTATATTTAGTGTCCAGGGAGCCGAGAATAGTCGAAATATCGACTTACACGAAATGAAATATTTTTGTGATATTCTTGTTCCCCTCGCTCCAAACTGCTCGTAAATAGCATTTGCAGCGAATTTGGGGCAACTTTTGTTATATGTATATTTCGTTACCAGGGAGTCGAGAATCGTCGAAATATCGACTTACACGTAATGAAACATTTTTATGATATTCTTGTTCCCCGCGCTCCAAACTGCTCGTAAGTAGCATTTGAGGCGAATTTGGAGCAACTTTTGGTATATGTATATTTCGTGACCAGGGAGCTGAGAATCGTCGAAATATCGATTTACCCGAAATGAAATATTTTTGTGATATTCCTGTTTACCTTACTCCAAACTGCTTTTATATAGCTTTTGCAGCGAATTTGGAGCAACTTTTGTTCAGAGTATATTTAGTGTCCAGGGAGCCGAGAATCGTGGAAATATCGACTTACACGAAATGAAAATTTTTTGTTATATTCTTGTTCCCCACACTCCAAACTGCTCGTATATATCTTTTGCAGCGAATTTGGAGCGTTTTTTAGGATAATATATTTCGTGTCCAGGGAGCTGAGAATCCTCGAAAAATCGACTTACGCGAAATGAAAAATGTTTGTAATATTCTTGTTTCCCACGCTCCAAACTGCTCGTATATAGCATTTGCAGCGAATTTGGAGCAACTCTTGTTATATGTATTTTTCGTGTCCAGGGAGCCGAGAATCGTCGAAATATCGACTTACACGAAATGAAAAATTTTTGTGATATTCTTGTTCCCCACACTCCAAACTTCTAGTATATAGCTTTTGCAGCGAATTTGGAGCGTTTGTTAGGATAATATATTTCGTGTCCAGGGAGCTGAGGATCCTCGAAAAATCAAATTACGCGAAATGAAAAATGTTTGTGATATTCTTGTTCCCCACGCTCCAAACTGCTCGTAAATAGCATTTGCAGCGAATATGGAGCAACTTTGGTTATATGTATATTTCGTGACCAGGGAGCCGAGAATCGTCGAAATATCAACTTACACGAAATGAAATATTTTTGTGATATTCTTGTTCCCCACGCTCCAAACTGCTCGTAAATGGTATTTGCAGCAAATTTGGAGCAACTTTTGTTATATGTATATTTCGTTACCAGGGAGTCGAGAATCGTCGAAATATCGACTTACACGTAATGAAACATTTTTATGATATTCTAGTTACCCGCGCTCCAAACTGCTCGAAAATAGCATTTGAGGCGAATTTGGAGCAACGTTTGGTATATGTATATTTCGTGACCAGGGAGCTGAGAATCGTCGAAATATCGACTTACACGAAATGAAATATTTTTGTGATATTCTTGTTTACCTTACTCCAAAATGCTCTTATATAGCTTTTGCAGCGAATTTGGAGCAACTTTTGTTCAGAGTATATTTAGTGTCCAGGGAGCCGAGAATCGTGGAAATATCGACTTACACGAAATGAAAAATGTTTGTAATATTCTTGTTCCCCACGCTCCAAACTGCTCGTATATAGCATTTGCAGCGAATTTGGAGCAACTTTTGTTATATGTATTTTTCGTGTCCAGGGAGCCGAGAATCGTCGAAATATCAACTTACACGAAATGAAATATTTTTGTGATATTCTTGTGTCCCACGCTCCAAACTGCTCGTAAATAGCATTTGCAGCGAATTTGGAGCAACTTTTGTTATATGTATATTTCGTTATCAGGGAGCCGAGAATCGTCGAAATATCGACTTACACGAAATGAAATATTTTTGTGATATTCTTGTTTACCTTACTCCAAACTGCTCTTATATAGCTTTTGCAGCGAATTTGGAGCAACTTTTGTTCAGAGTATATTTAGTGTCCAGGGAGCCGAGAATAGTCGAAATATCGACTTACACGAAATGAAATATTTTTGTGATATTCTTGTTCCCCTCGCTCCAAACTGCTCGTAAATAGCATTTGCAGCGAATTTGGGGCAACTTTTGTTATATGTATATTTCGTTACCAGGGAGTCGAGAATCGTCGAAATATCGACTTACACGTAATGAAACATTTTTATGATATTCTTGTTCCCCGCGCTCCAAACTGCTCGTAAGTAGCATTTGAGGCGAATTTGGAGCAACTTTTGGTATATGTATATTTCGTGACCAGGGAGCTGAGAATCGTCGAAATATCGATTTACCCGAAATGAAATATTTTTGTGATATTCCTGTTTACCTTACTCCAAACTGCTTTTATATAGCTTTTGCAGCGAATTTGGAGCAACTTTTGTTCAGAGTATATTTAGTGTCCAGGGAGCCGAGAATCGTGGAAATATCGACTTACACGAAATGAAAAATTTTTGTGATATTCTTGTTCCCCACACTCCAAACTTCTCGTATATAGCTTTTGCAGCGCACTTGGAGCGTTTGTTAGGATAATATATTTCGAGTCCAGGGAGCTGAGAATCCTCGAAAAATCGACTTACGCGAAATGAAATATTTTTGTGATATTCTTGTTCCCCACGCTCCAAACTGCTCGTAAATAGCATTTGCAGCGAATTTGGAGCAACTTTTGTTATATGTATATTTCGTTATCAGGGAGCCGAGAATCGTCGAAATATCGACTTACACGAAATGAAATATTTTTGTGATATTCTTGTTTACCTTACTCCAAACTGCTCTTATATAGCTTTTGCAGCGAATTTGGAGCAACTTTTGTTCCGAGTATATTTAGTGTCCAGGGAGCCGAGAATAGTCGAAATATCCACTTACAGGAAATGAAAAATTTTTGTCATATTCTTGTTCCCCACACTCCAAACTTGTCGTCAATAGCTTTTGCAGCGAATTTGGAGCAACGTTTGTTAGGATAATATATTTCGTGTCCAGGGAGCTGAGGATCCTCGATAAATCAAATTACGCGAAATGAAAAATGTTTGTGATATTCTTGTTCCCCACGCTCCAAACTGCTCGTAAATAGCATTTGCATCGAATATGGAGCAACTATTGTTATATGTATATTTCGTGACCAGGGAGCCGAGAATCGTCGAAATATCAACTTACACGAAATGAAATATGTTTGTGATATTCTTGTTCACCACGCTCCAAACTGCTCGTAAATAGCATTTGCAGCAAATTTGGAGCAACTTTGGTTATATGTATATTTCGTGACCAGGGAGTCGAGAATCCTCGAAATATCGACTTACACGTAATGAAACATTTTGATGATATTCTTGTTCCCCGCGCTCCAAACTGCTCGTAAATAGCATTTGAGGCGAATTTGGAGCAAGTTTTGGTATATGTATATTTCGTGACCAGGGAGCCGAGAATTGTCGAAATATCGACTTACACGTAATGAAACATTTTTATGATATTCTTGTTCCCCGCGCTCCAAACTGCTCGAAAATAGCATTTGAGGCGAATTTGGAGCAACGTTTGGTATATGTATATTTCGTGACCAGGGAGCTGAGAATCGTCGAAATATCGACTTACACGAAATGAAATATTTTTGTGATATTCCTGTTTACCTTACTCCAAACTGCTCTTATATAGCTTTAGCAGCGAATTTGGAGCAACTTTTGTTCAGAGTATATTTAGTGTCCAGGGAGCCGAGAATCGTGGAAATATCGACTTACACGAAATGAAAAATTTTTGTGATATTCTTGTTCCCCACACTCCAAACTGCTCGTATATATCTTTTGCAGCGAATTTGGAGCGTTTTTTAGGATAATATATTTCGTGTCCAGGGAGCTGAGAATCCTCGAAAAATCGACTTACGCGAAATGAAAAATGTTTGTAATATTCTTGTTTCCCACGCTCCAAACTGCTCGTATATAGCATTTGCAGCGAATTTGGAGCAAATCTTGTTATATGTATTTTTCGTGTCCAGGGAGCCGAGAATCGTCGAAATATCGACTTACACGAAATGAAAAATTTTTGTGATATTCTTGTTCCCCACACTCCAAACTTCTAGTATATAGCTTTTGCAGCGAATTTGGAGCGTTTGTTAGGATAATATATTTCGTGTCCAGGGAGCTGAGGATCCTCGAAAAATCAAATTACGCGAAATGAAAAATGTTTGTGATATTCTTGTTCCCCACGCTCCAAACTGCTCGTAAATAGCATTTGCAGCGAATATGGAGCAACTTTGGTTATATGTATATTTCGTGACCAGGGAGCCGAGAATCGTCGAAATATCAACTTACACGAAATGAAATATTTTTGTGATATTCTTGTTCCCCACGCTCCAAACTGCTCGAAAATGGTATTTGCAGCAAATTTGGAGCAACTTTTGTTATATGTATATTTCGTTACCAGGGAGTCGAGAATCGTCGAAATATCGACTTACACGTAATGAAACATTTTTATGATATTCTAGTTACCCGCGCTCCAAACTGCTCGAAAATAGCATTTGAGGCGAATTTGGAGCAACGTTTGGTATATGTATATTTCGTGACCAGGGAGCTGAGAATCGTCGAAATATCGACTTACACGAAATGAAATATTTTTGTGATATTCTTGTTTACCTTACTCCAAAATGCTCTTATATAGCTTTTGCAGCGAATTTGGAGCAACTTTTGTTCAGAGTATATTTAGTGTCCAGGGAGCCGAGAATCGTGGAAATATCGACTTACACGAAATGAAAAATGTTTGTAATATTCTTGTTCCCCACGCTCCAAACTGCTCGTATATAGCATTTGCAGCGAATTTGGAGCAACTTTTGTTATATGTATTTTTCGTGTCCAGGGAGCCGAGAATCGTCGAAATATCAACTTACACGAAATGAAATATTTTTGTGATATTCTTGTGTCCCACGCTCCAAACTGCTCGTAAATAGCATTTGCAGCGAATTTGGAGCAACTTTTGTTATATGTATATTTCGTTATCAGGGAGCCGAGAATCGTCGAAATATCGACTTACACGAAATGAAATATTTTTGTGATATTCTTGTTTACCTTACTCCAAACTGCTCTTATATAGCTTTTGCAGCGAATTTGGAGCAACTTTTGTTCAGAGTATATTTAGTGTCCAGGGAGCCGAGAATAGTCGAAATATCGACTTACACGAAATGAAATATTTTTGTGATATTCTTGTTCCCCTCGCTCCAAACTGCTCGTAAATAGCATTTGCAGCGAATTTGGGGCAACTTTTGTTATATGTATATTTCGTTACCAGGGAGTCGAGAATCGTCGAAATATCGACTTACACGTAATGAAACATTTTTATGATATTCTTGTTCCCCGCGCTCCAAACTGCTCGTAAGTAGCATTTGAGGCGAATTTGGAGCAACTTTTGGTATATGTATATTTCGTGACCAGGGAGCTGAGAATCGTCGAAATATCGATTTACCCGAAATGAAATATTTTTGTGATATTCCTGTTTACCTTACTCCAAACTGCTTTTATATAGCTTTTGCAGCGAATTTGGAGCAACTTTTGTTCAGAGTATATTTAGTGTCCAGGGAGCCGAGAATCGTGGAAATATCGACTTACACGAAATGAAAATTTTTTGTTATATTCTTGTTCCCCACACTCCAAACTGCTCGTATATATCTTTTGCAGCGAAT
This sequence comes from Hymenopus coronatus, assembly GCA_030762935.1. Lineage (NCBI taxonomy): Eukaryota > Metazoa > Arthropoda > Insecta > Mantodea > Hymenopodidae > Hymenopus > Hymenopus coronatus. Next base: position 164,449,093 of record CM060892.1, read on the forward strand.
TTGGAGCGTTTTTTAGGATAATATATTTCGTGTCCAGGGAGCTGAGAATCCTCGAAAAATCGACTTACGCGAAATGAAAAATGTTTGTAATATTCTTGTTTCCCACGCTCCAAACTGCTCGTATATAGCATTTGCAGCGAATTTGGAGCAACTCTTGTTATATGTATTTTTCGTGTCCAGGGAGCCGAGAATCGTCGAAATATCGACTTACACGAAATGAAAAATTTTTGTGATATTCTTGTTCCCCACACTCCAAACTTCTAGTATATAGCTTTTGCAGCGAATTTGGAGCGTTTGTTAGGATAATATATTTCGTGTCCAGGGAGCTGAGGATCCTCGAAAAATCAAATTACGCGAAATGAAAAATGTTTGTGATATTCTTGTTCCCCACGCTCCAAACTGCTCGTAAATAGCATTTGCAGCGAATATGGAGCAACTTTGGTTATATGTATATTTCGTGACCAGGGAGCCGAGAATCGTCGAAATATCAACTTACACGAAATGAAATATTTTTGTGATATTCTTGTTCCCCACGCTCCAAACTGCTCGTAAATGGTATTTGCAGCAAATTTGGAGCAACTTTTGTTATATGTATATTTCGTTACCAGGGAGTCGAGAATCGTCGAAATATCGACTTACACGTAATGAAACATTTTTATGATATTCTAGTTACCCGCGCTCCAAACTGCTCGAAAATAGCATTTGAGGCGAATTTGGAGCAACGTTTGGTATATGTATATTTCGTGACCAGGGAGCTGAGAATCGTCGAAATATCGACTTACACGAAATGAAATATTTTTGTGATATTCTTGTTTACCTTACTCCAAAATGCTCTTATATAGCTTTTGCAGCGAATTTGGAGCAACTTTTGTTCAGAGTATATTTAGTGTCCAGGGAGCCGAGAATCGTGGAAATATCGACTTACACGAAATGAAAAATGTTTGTAATATTCTTGTTCCCCACGCTCCAAACTGCTCGTATATAGCATTTGCAGCGAATTTGGAGCAACTTTTGTTATATGTATTTTTCGTGTCCAGGGAGCCGAGAATCGTCGAAATATCAACTTACACGAAATGAAATATTTTTGTGATATTCTTGTGTCCCACGCTCCAAACTGCTCGTAAATAGCATTTGCAGCGAATTTGGAGCAACTTTTGTTATATGTATATTTCGTTATCAGGGAGCCGAGAATCGTCGAAATATCGACTTACACGAAATGAAATATTTTTGTGATATTCTTGTTTACCTTACTCCAAACTGCTCTTATATAGCTTTTGCAGCGAATTTGGAGCAACTTTTGTTCAGAGTATATTTAGTGTCCAGGGAGCCGAGAATAGTCGAAATATCGACTTACACGAAATGAAATATTTTTGTGATATTCTTGTTCCCCTCGCTCCAAACTGCTCGTAAATAGCATTTGCAGCGAATTTGGGGCAACTTTTGTTATATGTATATTTCGTTACCAGGGAGTCGAGAATCGTCGAAATATCGACTTACACGTAATGAAACATTTTTATGATATTCTTGTTCCCCGCGCTCCAAACTGCTCGTAAGTAGCATTTGAGGCGAATTTGGAGCAACTTTTGGTATATGTATATTTCGTGACCAGGGAGCTGAGAATCGTCGAAATATCGATTTACCCGAAATGAAATATTTTTGTGATATTCCTGTTTACCTTACTCCAAACTGCTTTTATATAGCTTTTGCAGCGAATTTGGAGCAACTTTTGTTCAGAGTATATTTAGTGTCCAGGGAGCCGAGAATCGTGGAAATATCGACTTACACGAAATGAAAAATTTTTGTGATATTCTTGTTCCCCACACTCCAAACTTCTCGTATATAGCTTTTGCAGCGCACTTGGAGCGTTTGTTAGGATAATATATTTCGAGTCCAGGGAGCTGAGAATCCTCGAAAAATCGACTTACGCGAAATGAAATATTTTTGTGATATTCTTGTTCCCCACGCTCCAAACTGCTCGTAAATAGCATTTGCAGCGAATTTGGAGCAACTTTTGTTATATGTATATTTCGTTATCAGGGAGCCGAGAATCGTCGAAATATCGACTTACACGAAATGAAATATTTTTGTGATATTCTTGTTTACCTTAGTCCAAACTGCTCTTATATAGCTTTTGCAGCGAATTTGGAGCAACTTTTGTTCCGAGTATATTTAGTGTCCAGGGAGCCGAGAATAGTCGAAATATCCACTTACAGGAAATGAAAAATTTTTGTCATATTCTTGTTCCCCACACTCCAAACTTGTCGTCAATAGCTTTCGCAGCGAATTTGGAGCAACGCTTGTTAGGATAATATATTTCGTGTCCAGGGAGCTGAGGATCCTCGAAAAATCAAATTACGCGAAATGAAAAATGTTTGTGATATTCTTGTTCCCCACGCTCCAAACTGCTCGTAAATAGCATTTGCATCGAATATGGAGCAACTATTGTTATATGTATATTTCGTGACCAGGGAGCCGAGAATCGTCGAAATATCAACTTACACGAAATGAAATATGTTTGTGATATTCTTGTTCACCACGCTCCAAACTGCTCGTAAATAGCATTTGCAGCAAATTTGGAGCAACTTTGGTTATATGTATATTTCGTGACCAGTGAGTCGAGAATCCTCGAAATATTGACTTACACGTAATGAAACATTTTGATGATATTCTTGTTCCCCGCGCTCCAAACTGCTCGTAAATAGCATTTGAGGCGAATTTGGAGCAAGTTTTGGTATATGTATATTTCGTGACCAGGGAGCCGAGAATTGTCGAAATATCGACTTACACGTAATGAAACATTTTTATGATATTCTTGTTCCCCGCGCTCCAAACTGCTCGAAAATAGCATTTGAGGCGAATTTGGAGCAACGTTTGGTATATGTATATTTCGTGACCAGGGAGCTGAGAATCGTCGAAATATCGACTTACACGAAATGAAATATTTTTGTGATATTCCTGTTTACCTTACTCCAAACTGCTCTTATATAGCTTTAGCAGCGAATTTGGAGCAACTTTTGTTCAGAGTATATTTAGTGTCCAGGGAGCCGAGAATCGTGGAAATATCGACTTACACGAAATGAAAAATTTTTGTGATATTCTTGTTCCCCACACTCCAAACTGCTCGTATATATCTTTTGCAGCGAATTTGGAGCGTTTTTTAGGATAATATATTTCGTGTCCAGGGAGCTGAGAATCCTCGAAAAATCGACTTACGCGAAATGAAAAATGTTTGTAATATTCTTGTTACCCACGCTCCAAACTGCTCGTATATAGCATTTGCAGCGAATTTGGAGCAACTCTTGTTATATGTATTTTTCGTGTCCAGGGAGCCGAGAATCGTCGAAATATCGACTTACACGAAATGAAAAATTTTTGTGATATTCTTGTTCCCCACACTCCAAACTTCTAGTATATAGCTTTTGCAGCGAATTTGGAGCGTTTGTTAGGATAATATATTTCGTGTCCAGGGAGCTGAGGATCCTCGAAAAATCAAATTACGCGAAATGAAAAATGTTTGTGATATTCTTGTTCCCCACGCTCCAAACTGCTCGTAAATAGCATTTGCAGCGAATGAGCAACTTTGGTTATATGTATATTTCGTGACCAGGGAGCCGAGAATCGTCGAAATATCAACTTACACGAAATGAAATATTTTTGTGATATTCTTGTTCCCCACGCTCCAAACTGCTCGTAAATGGTATTTGCAGCAAATTTGGAGCAACTTTTGTTATATGTATATTTCGTTACCAGGGAGTCGAGAATCGTCGAAATATCGACTTACACGTAATGAAACATTTTTATGATATTCTAGTTACCCGCGCTCCAAACTGCTCGAAAATAGCATTTGAGGCGAATTTGGAGCAACGTTTGGTATATGTATATTTCGTGACCAGGGAGCTGAGAATCGTCGAAATATCGACTTACACGAAATGAAATATTTTTGTGATATTCTTGTTTACCTTACTCCAAAATGCTCTTATATAGCTTTTGCAGCGAATTTGGAGCAACTTTTGTTCAGAGTATATTTAGTGTCCAGGGAGCCGAGAATCGTGGAAATATCGACTTACACGAAATGAAAAATGTTTGTAATATTCTTGTTCCCCACGCTCCAAACTGCTCGTATATAGCATTTGCAGCGAATTTGGAGCAACTTTTGTTATATGTATTTTTCGTGTCCAGGGAGCCGAGAATCGTCGAAATATCAACTTACACGAAATGAAATATTTTTGTGATATTCTTGTGTCCCACGCTCCAAACTGCTCATAAATAGCATTTGCAGCGAATTTGGAGCAACTTTTGTTATATGTATATTTCGTTATCAGGGAGCCGAGAATCGTCGAAATATCGACTTACACGAAATGAAATATTTTTGTGATATGCTTGTTTACCTTACTCCAAACTGCTCTTATATAGCTTTTGCAGCGAATTTGGAGCAACTTTTGTTCCGAGTATATTTAGTGTCCAGGGAGCCGAGAATCGTCGAAATATCGACTTACACGAAATGAAAAATTTTTGTGATATTCTTGTTCCCCACACTGCAAACTTGTCGTATATAGCTTTTGCAGCGAATTTGGAGCAACGTTTGTTAGGATAATATATTTCGTGTCCAGGGAGCTGAAGATCCTCGAAAAATCAAATTACGCGAAATGAAATATTTTTGTGATATTCTTGTTCCCCACGCTCCAAACTGCTCGTAAATAGCATTTGCAGCGAATTTGGAGCAACTTTTGTTATATGTATATTTCGTTACCAGGAAGTCGAGAATCGTCGAAATATCGACTTATACGTAATTAAAAACATTTTTATGATATTCTTGTTCCCCGCGCTCCAAACTGCTCGTAAATAGCATTTGAGTCGAATTTGGAGCATCTTTTGGTATATGTATATTTCGTGACCAGGGAGCCGAGAATTGTCGAAATATCGACTTACACGTAATGAAACATTTTTTTGATATTCTTGTTCCCCGCGCTCCAAACTGCTCGAAAATAGCATTTGAGGCGAATTTGGAGCAACGTTTGGTATATGTATATTTCGTGACCAGGGAGCTGAGAATCATCGAAATATCGACTTACACGAAATGAAATATTTTTGTGATATTCTGGTTTACCTTACTCCAAACTGCTCTTAAATAGCTTTTGCAGCGAATTTGGAGCAACTTTTGTTCAGAGTATATTTAGTGTCCAGGGAGCCGAGAATCGTGGAAATATCGACTTACACGAAATGAAAAATTTTTGTGATATATTTGTTCCCCACACTCCAAACTTCTCGTATATAGCTTTTGCAGCGAATTTGGAGCGTTTGTTAGGATAATATATTTCGTGTCCAGGGAGCTGAGAATCCTCGAAAAATCGACTTAAGCTAAATGAAAAATGTTTGTAATATTCTTGTTCCGCACGCTCCAAATTGCTCGTATATAGCATTTGCAGCGAATTTGGAGCAACTTTTGTTATATGTATTTTTCGTGTCCAGGGAGCCGAGAATCGTCGAAATATCAACTTACACGAAATGAAATATTTTTGTGATATTCTTGTTCCCCACGATCCAAACTGCTCGTAAATAGCATTTGCAGCGAATTTGGAGCAACTTTTGTTATATGTATATTTCGTTATCAGGGAGCCGAGAATCGTCGAAATATCGACTTACACGAAATGAAATATTGTTGTGATATTCTTGTTTACCTTACTCCAAACTGCTTTTGCAGCGAATTTGGAGCAACTTTTGTTCCGAGTATATTTAGTGTCCAGGGAGCCGAGAATAGTCGAAATATCGACTTACACGAAATGAAAAATTTTTGTCATATTCTTGTTCCCCACACTCCAAACTTGTCGTCAATAGCTTTTGCAGCGAATTTGGAGCAACGTTTGTTAGGATAATATATTTCGTGTCCAGGGAGCTGAGGATCCTCGAAAAATCAAATTACGCGAAATGAGAAATGTTTGAGATATTCTTGTTCCCCACGCTCCAAACTGCTCGTAAATAGCATTTGCAGCGAATATGGAGCAACTATTGTTATATGTATATTTCGTGACCAGGGAGCCGAGAATCGTCGAAATATCAACTTACACGAAATGAAATATGTTTGTGATATTCTTGTTCCCCACGCTCCAAACTGCTCGTAAATAGCATTTGCAGCAAATTTGGAGCAACTTTGGTTATATGTATATTTCGTGACCAGGGAGTCGAGAATCCTCGAAATATCGACTTACACGTAATGAAACATTTTGATGATATTCTTGTTCCCCGCGCTCCAAACTGCTCGTAAATAGCATTTGAGGCGAATTTGGAGCAAGTTTTGGTATATGTATATTTCGTGACCAGGGAGCTGAGAATCGTCGAAATATCGACTTACACGAAATGAAATATTTTTGTGATATTCCTGTTTACCTTACTCCAAACTGCTCTTATATAGCTTTAGCAGCGAATTTGGAGCAACTTTTGTTCAGAGTATATTTAGTGTCCAGGGAGCCGAGAATCGTGGAAATATCGACTTACACGAAATGAAAAATTTTTGTGATATTCTTGTTCCCCACACTCCAAACTGCTCGTATATAGCTTTTGCAGCGAATTTGGAGCGTTTGTTAGGATAATATATTTCGTGTCCAGGGAGCTGAGAATCCTCGAAAAATCGACTTACGCGAAATGAAAAATGTTTGTAATATTCTTGTTTCCCACGCTCCAAACTGCTCGTATATAGCATTTGCAGCGAATTTGGAGCAACTCTTGTTATATGTATTTTTCGTGTCCAGGGAGCCGAGAATCGTCGAAATATCGACTTACACGAAATGAAAAATTTTTGTGATATTCTTGTTCCCCACACTCCAAACTTCTAGTATATAGCTTTTGCAGCGAATTTGGAGCGTTTGTTAGGATAATATATTTCGTGTCCAGGGAGCTGAGGATCCTCGAAAAATCAAATTACGCGAAATGAAAAATGTTTGTGATATTCTTGTTCCCCACGCTCCAAACTGCTCGTAAATAGCATTTGCAGCGAATATGGAGCAACTTTGGTTATATGTATATTTCGTGACCAGGGAGCCGAGAATCGTCGAAATATCAACTTACACGAAATGAAATATTTTTGTGATATTCTTGTTCCCCACGCTCCAAACTGCTCGTAAATGGTATTTGCAGCAAATTTGGAGCAACTTTTGTTATATGTATATTTCGTTACCAGGGAGTCGAGAATCGTCGAAATATCGACTTACACGTAATGAAACATTTTTATGATATTCTAGTTACCCGCGCTCTAAACTGCTCGAAAATAGCATTTGAGGCGAATTTGGAGCAACGTTTGGTATATGTATATTTCGTGACCAGGGAGCTGAGAATCGTCGAAATATCGACTTACACGAAATGAAATATTTTTGTGATATTCTTGTTTACCTTACTCCAAACTGCTTTTATATAGCTTTTGCAGCGAATTTGGAGCAACTTTTGTTCAGAGTATATTTAGTGTCCAGGGAGCCGAGAATAGTCGAAATATCGACTTACACGAAATGAAAATTTTTTGTGATATTCTTGTTCCCCACACTCCAAACTGCTCGTATATAGCATTTGCAGCGAATTTGGAGCGACTTTATTTATATGTATTTTTCGTGTCCAGGGAGCCGAGAATCGTCGAAATATCAACTTACACGAAATGAAATATTTTTGTGATATTCTTGTTCCCCTCGCTCCAAACTGCTCGTAAATAGCATTTGCAGCGAATTTGGAGCAACTTTTGTTATATGTATATTTCGTTACCAGGGAGTCGAGAATCGTCGAAATATCGACTTACACGTAATCAAACATTTTTATGATATTCTTGTTCCCCGCGCTCCAAACTGCTCGTAAATAGCATTTGAGGCGAATTTGGAGCAACTTTTGGTATATGTATATTTCGTGACCAGGGAGCTGAGAATCGTCGAAATATCGATTTACACGAAATGAAATATTTTTGTGATATTCCTGTTTACCTTACTCCAAACTGCTTTTATATAGCTTTTGCAGCGAATTTGGAGCAACTTTTGTTCAGAGTATATTTAGTGTCCAGGGAGCCGAGAATCGTGGAAATATCGACTTACACGAAATGAAAAATTTTTGTGATATTCTTGTTCCCCACACTCCAAACTTCTCGTATATAGCTTTTGCAGCTCACTTGGAGCGTTTGTTAGGATAATATATTTCGAGTCCAGGGAGCTGAGAATCCTCGAAAAATCGACTTACGCGAAATGAAAAATGTTTGTAATATTCTTGTTCCCCACGCTCCAAACTGCTCGTATATAGCATTTGAAGCGAATTTGGAGCAACTCTTGATATATGTATTTTTCGTGTCCAGGGAGCCGAGAATCGTCGAAATATCGACTTACACGAAATGTAAAGTTTTTGTGATATTCTTGTTCCCCACACTCCAAACTTGTCGTTTATAGCTTTTGCAGCGAATTTGGAGCGACGTTTGTTAGGATAATATATTTCGTGTCCAGGGAGCTGAGGATCCTCGAAAAATCAAATTACGCGAAATGAAAAATTTTTGTGATATTCTTGTTCCCCACACTCCAAACTGCTCGTAAATAGCATTTGCAGCGAATATGGAGCAACTATTGTTATATGTATATTTCTTTACCAGGGAGTCGAGAATCGTCGAAATATCGACTTACACGTAATGAAACATTTTTATGATATTCTTGTTACCCGCGCTCCAAACTGCTCGAAAATGGCATTTGAGGCGAATTTGGAGCAACGTTTGGTATATGTATATTTCGTGACCAGGGAGCTGAGAATCGTCGAAATATCGACTTACACGAAATGAAATATTTTTGTGATATTCTTGTTTACCACACTCAAAACTTCCCGTATATAGCTTTTGCAGCGAATTTGGAGCGTTTGTTAGGATAATATATTTTGTGTCCAGGGAGCTGAGAATCCACGAAAAATCGACTTACGCGAAATGAAAAATGTTTGTAATATTCTTGTTCCCCACGCTCCAAACTGCTCGTATATAGCATTTGCACCGAATTTGGAGCAACTTTTGTTATATATACTTTTCGTGTCCAGGGAGCCGAGAATCGTCGAAATATCAACTTACACGAAATGAAAAATTTTTGTGATATTCTTGTTCCCCACACTCCAAACTGCTCGTATATAGCATTTGCAGCGAATATGGAGCAACTATTGTTATATGTATATTTCGTTACCAGGGAGTCGAGAATCGTCGAAATATCGACTTACACGTAATGAAACATTTTTATGATATTCTTGTTCCCCGCGCTCCAAACTGCTCGAAATTAGCATTTGAGGCGAATTTGGAGCAACGTTTGGTATATGTATATTTCGTGACCAGGGAGCTGAGAATCGTCGAAATATCGACTTACACGAAATGAAATATTTTTGTGATATTCCTGTTTACCTTACTCCAAACTGCTCTTATATAGCTTTAGCAGCGAATTTGGAGCAACTTTGGTTATATGTATATTTCGTGACCAGGGAGTCGAGAATCCTCGAAATATCGACTTACACGTAATGAAACATTTTGATGATATTCTTGTTCCCCGCGCTCCAAACTGCTCGTAAATAGCATTTGAGGCGAATTTGGAGCAAGTTTTGGTATATGTATATTTCGTGACCAGGGAGCCGAGAATTGTCGAAATATCGACTTACACGTAATGAAACATTTTTATGATATTCTTGTTCCCCGCGCTCCAAACTGCTCGAAAATAGCATTTGAGGCGAATTTGGAGCAACGTTTGGTATATGTATATTTCGTGACCAGGGAGCTGAGAATCGTCGAAATATCGACTTACACGAAATGAAATATTTTTGTGATATTCCTGTTTACCTTACTCCAAACTGCTCTTATATAGCTTTAGCAGCGAATTTGGAGCAACTTTTGTTCAGAGTATATTTAGTGTCCAGGGAGCCGAGAATCGTGGAAATATCGACTTACACGAAATGAAAAATTTTTGTGATATTCTTGTTCCCCACACTCCAAACTGCTCGTATATATCTTTTGCAGCGAATTTGGAGCGTTTTTTAGGATAATATATTTCGTGTCCAGGGAGCTGAGAATCCTCGAAAAATCGACTTACGCGAAATGAAAAATGTTTGTAATATTCTTGTTTCCCACGCTCCAAACTGCTCGTATATAGCATTTGCAGCGAATTTGGAGCAACTCTTGTTATATGTATTTTTCGTGTCCAGGGAGCCGAGAATCGTCGAAATATCGACTTACACGAAATGAAAAATTTTTGTGATATTCTTGTTCCCCACACTCCAAACTTCTAGTATATAGCTTTTGCAGCGAATTTGGAGCGTTTGTAAGGATAATATATTTCGTGTCCAGGGAGCTGAGGATCCTCGAAAAATCAAATTACGCGAAATGAAAAATGTTTGTGATATTCTTGTTCCCCACGCTCCAAACTGCTCGTAAATAGCATTTGCAGCGAATATGGAGCAACTTTGGTTATATGTATATTTCGTGACCAGGGAGCCGAGAATCGTCGAAATATCAACTTACACGAAATGAAATATTTTTGTGATATTCTTGTTCCCCACGCTCCAAACTGCTCGTAAATGGTATTTGCAGCAAATTTGGAGCAACTTTTGTTATATGTATATTTCGTTACCAGGGAGTCGAGAATCGTCGAAATATCGACTTACACGTAATGAAACATTTTTATGATATTCTAGTTACCCGCGCTCCAAACTGCTCGAAAATAGCATTTGAGGCGAATTTGGAGCAACGTTTGGTATATGTATATTTCGTGACCAGGGAGCTGAGAATCGTCGAAATATCGACTTACACGAAATGAAATATTTTTGTGATATTCTTGTTTACCTTACTCCAAAATGCTCTTATATAGCTTTTGCAGCGAATTTGGAGCAACTTTTGTTCAGAGTATATTTAGTGTCCAGGGAGCCGAGAATCGTGGAAATATCGACTTACACGAAATGAAAAATGTTTGTAATATTCTTGTTCCCCACGCTCCAAACTGCTCGTATATAGCATTTGCAGCGAATTTGGAGCAACTTTTGTTATATGTATTTTTCGTGTCCAGGGAGCCGAGAATCGTCGAAATATCAACTTACACGAAATGAAATATTTTTGTGATATTCTTGTGTCCCACGCTCCAAACTGCTCGTAAATAGCATTTGCAGCGAATTTGGAGCAACTTTTGTTATATGTATATTTCGTTATCAGGGAGCCGAGAATCGTCGAAATATCGACTTACACGAAATGAAATATTTTTGTGATATGCTTGTTTACCTTACTCCAAACTGCTCTTATATAGCTTTTGCAGCGAATTTGGAGCAACTTTTGTTCCGAGTATATTTAGTGTCCAGGGAGCCGAGAATCGTCGAAATATCGACTTACACGAAATGAAAAATTTTTGTGATATTCTTGTTCCCCACACTGCAAACTTGTCGTATATAGCTTTTGCAGCGAATTTGGAGCAACGTTTGTTAGGATAATATATTTCGTGTCCAGGGAGCTGAAGATCCTCGAAAAATCAAATTACGCGAAATGAAATATTTTTGTGATATTCTTGTTCCCCACGCTCCAAACTGCTCGTAAATAGCATTTGCAGCGAATTTGGAGCAACTTTTGTTATATGTATATTTCGTTACCAGGAAGTCGAGAATCGTCGAAATATCGACTTACACGTAATGAAACATTTTTATGATATTCTTGTTCCCCGCGCTCCAAACTGCTCGTAAATAGCATTTGAGGCGAATTTGGAGCAACTTTTGGTATATGTATATTTCGTGACCAGGGAGCTGAGAATCGTCGAAATATCGATTTACACGAAATGAAATATTTTTGTGATATTCCTGTTTACCTTACTCCAAACTGCTTTTATATAGCTTTTGCAGCGAATTTGGAGCAACTTTTGTTCAGAGTATATTTAGTGTCCAGGGAGCCGAGAATCGTGGAAATATCGACTTACACGAAATGAAAAATTTTTGTGATATTCTTGTTCCCCACACTCCAAACTTCTCGTATATAGCTTTTGCAGCTCACTTGGAGCGTTTGTTAGGATAATATATTTCGAGTCCAGGGAGCTGAGAATCCTCGAAAAATCGACTTACGCGAAATGAAAAATGTTTGTAATATTCTTGTTCCCCACGCTCCAAACTGCTCGTATATAGCATTTGAAGCGAATTTGGAGCAACTCTTGATATATGTATTTTTCGTGTCCAGGGAGCCGAGAATCGTCGAAATATCGACTTACACGAAATGTAAAGTTTTTGTGATATTCTTGTTCCCCACACTCCAAACTTGTCGTTTATAGCTTTTGCAGCGAATTTGGAGCGACGTTTGTTAGGATAATATATTTCGTGTCCAGGGAGCTGAGGATCCTCGAAAAATCAAATTACGCGAAATGAAAAATGTTTGTGATATTCTTGTTCCCCACGCTCCAAACTGCTCGTAAATAGCATTTGCAGCGAATATGGAGCAACTATTGTTATATGTATATTTCGTTACCAGGGAGTCGAGAATCGTCGAAATATCGACTTACACGTAATGAAACATTTTTATGATATTCTTGTTACCCGCGCTCCAAACTGCTCGAAAATGGCATTTGAGGCGAATTTGGAGCAACGTTTGGTATATGTATATTTCGTGACCAGGGAGCTGAGAATCGTCGAAATATCGACTTACACGAAATGAAATATTTTTGTGATATTCTTGTTTACCACACTCAAAACTTCCCGTATATAGCTTTTGCAGCGAATTTGGAGCGTTTGTTAGGATAATATATTTCGTGTCCAGGGAGCTGAGAATCCACGAAAAATCGACTTACGCGAAATGAAAAATGTTTGTAATATTCTTGTTCCCCACGCTCCAAACTGCTCGTATATAGCATTTGCACCGAATTTGGAGCAACTTTTGTTATATATACTTTTCGTGTCCAGGGAGCCGAGAATCGTCGAAATATCAACTTACACGAAATGAAAAATTTTTGTGATATTCTTGTTCCCCACACTCCAAACTGCTCGTATATAGCATTTGCAGCGAATATGGAGCAACTATTGTTATATGTATATTTCGTTACCAGGGAGTCGAGAATCGTCGAAATATCGACTTACACGTAATGAAACATTTTTATGATATTCTTGTTCCCCGCGCTCCAAACTGCTCGAAAATAGCATTTGAGGCGAATTTGGAGCAACGTTTGGTATATGTATATTTCGTGACCAGGGAGCTGAGAATCGTCGAAATATCGACTTACACGAAATGAAATATTTTTGTGATATTCCTGTTTACCTTACTCCAAACTGCTCTTATATAGCTTTAGCAGCGAATTTGGAGCAACTTTGGTTATATGTATATTTCGTGACCAGGGAGTCGAGAATCCTCGAAATATCGACTTACACGTAATGAAACATTTTGATGATATTCTTGTTCCCCGCGCTCCAAACTGCTCGTAAATAGCATTTGAGGCGAATTTGGAGCAAGTTTTGGTATATGTATATTTCGTGACCAGGGAGCCGAGAATTGTCGAAATATCGACTTACACGTAATGAAACATTTTTATGATATTCTTGTTCCCCGCGCTCCAAACTGCTCGAAAATAGCATTTGAGGCGAATTTGGAGCAACGTTTGGTATATGTATATTTCGTGACCAGGGAGCTGAGAATCGTCGAAATATCGACTTACACGAAATGAAATATTTTTGTGATATTCCTGTTTACCTTACTCCAAACTGCTCTTATATAGCTTTAGCAGCGAATTTGGAGCAACTTTTGTTCAGAGTATATTTAGTGTCCAGGGAGCCGAGAATCGTGGAAATATCGACTTACACGAAATGAAAAATTTTTGTGATATTCTTGTTCCCCACACTCCAAACTGCTCGTATATATCTTTTGCAGCGAATTTGGAGCGTTTTTTAGGATAATATATTTCGTGTCCAGGGAGCTGAGAATCCTCGAAAAATCGACTTACGCGAAATGAAAAATGTTTGTAATATTCTTGTTTCCCACGCTCCAAACTGCTCGTATATAGCATTTGCAGCGAATTTGGAGCAACTCTTGTTATATGTATTTTTCGTGTCCAGGGAGCCGAGAATCGTCGAAATATCGACTTACACGAAATGAAAAATTTTTGTGATATTCTTGTTCCCCACACTCCAAACTTCTAGTATATAGCTTTTGCAGCGAATTTGGAGCGTTTGTAAGGATAATATATTTCGTGTCCAGGGAGCTGAGGATCCTCGAAAAATCAAATTACGCGAAATGAAAAATGTTTGTGATATTCTTGTTCCCCACGCTCCAAACTGCTCGTAAATAGCATTTGCAGCGAATATGGAGCAACTTTGGTTATATGTATATTTCGTGACCAGGGAGCCGAGAATCGTCGAAATATCAACTTACACGAAATGAAATATTTTTGTGATATTCTTGTTCCCCACGCTCCAAACTGCTCGTAAATGGTATTTGCAGCAAATTTGGAGCAACTTTTGTTATATGTATATTTCGTTACCAGGGAGTCGAGAATCGTCGAAATATCGACTTACACGTAATGAAACATTTTTATGATATTCTAGTTACCCGCGCTCCAAACTGCTCGAAAATAGCATTTGAGGCGAATTTGGAGCAACGTTTGGTATATGTATATTTCGTGACCAGGGAGCTGAGAATCGTCGAAATATCGACTTACACGAAATGAAATATTTTTGTGATATTCTTGTTTACCTTACTCCAAAATGCTCTTATATAGCTTTTGCAGCGAATTTGGAGCAACTTTTGTTCAGAGTATATTTAGTGTCCAGGGAGCCGAGAATCGTGGAAATATCGACTTACACGAAATGAAAAATGTTTGTAATATTCTTGTTCCCCACGCTCCAAACTGCTCGTATATAGCATTTGCAGCGAATTTGGAGCAACTTTTGTTATATGTATTTTTCGTGTCCAGGGAGCCGAGAATCGTCGAAATATCAACTTACACGAAATGAAATATTTTTGTGATATTCTTGTGTCCCACGCTCCAAACTGCTCGTAAATAGCATTTGCAGCGAATTTGGAGCAACTTTTGTTATATGTATATTTCGTTATCAGGGAGCCGAGAATCGTCGAAATATCGACTTACACGAAATGAAATATTTTTGTGATATGCTTGTTTACCTTACTCCAAACTGCTCTTATATAGCTTTTGCAGCGAATTTGGAGCAACTTTTGTTCCGAGTATATTTAGTGTCCAGGGAGCCGAGAATCGTCGAAATATCGACTTACACGAAATGAAAAATTTTTGTGATATTCTTGTTCCCCACACTGCAAACTTGTATATAGCTTTTGCAGCGAATTTGGAGCAACGTTTGTTAGGATAATATATTTCGTGTCCAGGGAGCTGAAGATCCTCGAAAAATCAAATTACGCGAAATGAAATATTTTTGTGATATTCTTGTTCCCCACGCTCCAAACTGCTCGTAAATAGCATTTGCAGCGAATTTGGAGCAACTTTTGTTATATGTATATTTCGTTACCAGGAAGTCGAGAATCGTCGAAATATCGACTTATACGTAATTAAAAACATTTTTATGATATTCTTGTTCCCCGCGCTCCAAACTGCTCGTAAATAGCATTTGAGTCGAATTTGGAGCATCTTTTGGTATATGTATATTTCGTGACCAGGGAGCCGAGAATTGTCGAAATATCGACTTACACGTAATGAAACATTTTTTTGATATTCTTGTTCCCCGCGCTCCAAACTGCTCGAAAATAGCATTTGAGGCGAATTTGGAGCAACGTTTGGTATATGTATATTTCGTGACCAGGGAGCTGAGAATCATCGAAATATCGACTTACACGAAATGAAATATTTTTGTGATATTCTGGTTTACCTTACTCCAAACTGCTCTTAAATAGCTTTTGCAGCGAATTTGGAGCAACTTTTGTTCAGAGTATATTTAGTGTCCAGGGAGCCGAGAATCGTGGAAATATCGACTTACACGAAATGAAAAATTTTTGTGATATATTTGTTCCCCACACTCCAAACTTCTCGTATATAGCTTTTGCAGCGAATTTGGAGCGTTTGTTAGGATAATATATTTCGTGTCCAGGGAGCTGAGAATCCTCGAAAAATCGACTTAAGCTAAATGAAAAATGTTTGTAATATTCTTGTTCCGCACGCTCCAAATTGCTCGTATATAGCATTTGCAGCGAATTTGGAGCAACTTTTGTTATATGTATTTTTCGTGTCCAGGGAGCCGAGAATCGTCGAAATATCAACTTACACGAAATGAAATATTTTTGTGATATTCTTGTTCCCCACGATCCAAACTGCTCGTAAATAGCACTTGCAGCGAATTTGGAGCAACTTTTGTTATATGTATATTTCGTTATCAGGGAGCCGAGAATCGTCGAAATATCGACTTACACGAAATGAAATATTGTTGTGATATTCTTGTTTACCTTACTCCAAACTGCTTTTGCAGCGAATTTGGAGCAACTTTTGTTCCGAGTATATTTAGTGTCCAGGGAGCCGAGAATAGTCGAAATATCGACTTACACGAAATGAAAAATTTTTGTCATATTCTTGTTCCCCACACTCCAAACTTGTCGTCAATAGCTTTTGCAGCGAATTTGGAGCAACGTTTGTTAGGATAATATATTTCGTGTCCAGGGAGCTGAGGATCCTCGAAAAATCAAATTACGCGAAATGAGAAATGTTTGTGATATTCTTGTTCCCCACGCTCCAAACTGCTCGTAAATAGCATTTGCAGCGAATATGGAGCAACTATTGTTATATGTATATTTCGTGACCAGGGAGCCGAGAATCGTCGAAATATCAACTTACACGAAATGAAATATGTTTGTGATATTCTTGTTCCCCACGCTCCAAACTGCTCGTAAATAGCATTTGCAGCAAATTTGGAGCAACTTTGGTTATATGTATATTTCGTGACCAGGGAGTCGAGAATCCTCGAAATATCGACTTACACGTAATGAAACATTTTGATGATATTCTTGTTCCCCGCGCTCCAAACTGCTCGTAAATAGCATTTGAGGCGAATTTGGAGCAAGTTTTGGTATATGTATATTTCGTGACCAGGGAGCCGAGAATTGTCGAAATATCGACTTACACGTAATGAAATATTTTTATGATATTCTTGTTCCCCGCGCTCCAAACTGCTCGAAAATAGCATTTGAGGCGAATTTGGAGCAACGTTTGGTATATGTATATTTCGTGACCAGGGAGCTGAGAATCGTCGAAATATCGACTTACACGAAATGAAATATTTTTGTGATATTCCTGTTTACCTTACTCCAAACTGCTCTTATATAGCTTTAGCAGCGAATTTGGAGCAACTTTTGTTCAGAGTATATTTAGTGTCCAGGGAGCCGAGAATCGTGGAAATATCGACTTACACGAAATGAAAAATTTTTGTGATATTCTTGTTCCCCACACTCCAAACTGCTCGTATATAGCTTTTGCAGCGAATTTGGAGCGTTTGTTAGGATAATATATTTCGTGTCCAGGGAGCTGAGAATCCTCGAAAAATCGACTTACGCGAAATGAAAAATGTTTGTAATATTCTTGTTTCCCACGCTCCAAACTGCTCGTATATAGCATTTGCAGCGAATTTGGAGCAACTCTTGTTATATGTATTTTTCGTGTCCAGGGAGCCGAGAATCGTGGAAATATCGACTTACACGAAATGAAAAATTTTTGTGATATTCTTGTTCCCCACACTCCAAACTTCTAGTATATAGCTTTTGCAGCGAATTTGGAGAGTTTGTTAGGATAATATATTTCGTGTCCAGGGAGCTGAGGATCCTCGAAAAATCAAATTACGCGAAATGAAAAATGTTTGTGATATTCTTGTTCCCCACGCTCCAAACTGCTCGTAAATAGCATTTGCAGCGAATATGGAGCAACTTTGGTTATATGTATATTTCGTGACCAGGGAGCCGAGAATCGTCGAAATATCAACTTACACGAAATGAAATATTTTTGTGATATTCTTGTTCCGCACGCTCCAAACTGCTCGTAAATGGTATTTGCAGCAAATTTGGAGCAACTTTTGTTATATGTATATTTCGTTACCAGGGAGTCGAGAATCGTCGAAATATCGACTTACACGTAATGAAACATTTTTATGATATTCTAATTACCCGCGCTCTAAACTGCTCGAAAATAGCATTTGAGGCGAATTTGGAGCAACGTTTGGTATATGTATATTTCGTGACCAGGGAGCTGAGAATCGTCGAAATATCGACTTACACGAAATGAAATATTTTTGTGATATTCTTGTTTACCTTACTCCAAACTGCTCTTATATAGCTTTTGCAGCGAATTTGGAGCAACTTTTGTTCAGAGTATATTTAGTGTCCAGGGAGCCGAGAATAGTCGAAATATCGACTTACACGAAATGAAAATTTTTTGTGATATTCTTGTTCCCCACACTCCAAACTGCTCGTATATAGCATTTGCAGCGAATTTGGAGCGACTTTATTTATATGTATTTTTCGTGTCCAGGGAGCCGAGAATCGTCGAAATATCAACTTACACGAAATGAAATATTTTTGTGATATTCTTGTTCCCCTCGCTCCAAACTGCTCGTAAATAGCATTTGCAGCGAATTTGGAGCAACTTTTGTTATATGTATATTTCGTTACCAGGGAGTCGAGAATCGTCGAAATATCGACTTACACGTAATGAAACATTTTTATGATATTCTTGTTCCCCGCGCTCCAAACTGCTCGTAAATAGCATTTGAGACGAATTTGGAGCAACTTTTGGTATATGTATATTTCGTGACCAGGGAGCTGAGAATCGTCGAAATATCGATTTACACGAAATGAAATATTTTTGTGATATTCCTGTTTACCTTACTCCAAACTGCTTTTATATAGCTTTTGCAGCGAATTTGGAGCAACTTTTGTTCAGAGTATATTTAGTGTCCAGGGAGCCGAGAATCGTGGAAATATCGACTTACACGAAATGAAAAATTTTTGTGATATTCTTGTTCCCCACACTCCAAACTTCTCGTATATAGCTTTTGCAGCTCACTTGGAGCGTTTGTTAGGATAATATATTTCGAGTCCAGGGAGCTGAGAATCCTCGAAAAATCGACTTACGCGAAATGAAAAATGTTTGTAATATTCTTGTTCCCCACGCTCCAAACTGCTCGTATATAGCATTTGAAGCGAATTTGGAGCAACTCTTGATATATGTATTTTTCGTGTCCAGGGAGCCGAGAATCGTCGAAATATCGACTTACACGAAATGTAAAGTTTTTGTGATATTCTTGTTCCCCACACTCCAAACTTGTCGTTTATAGCTTTTGCAGCGAATTTGGAGCGACGTTTGTTAGGATAATATATTTCGTGTCCAGGGAGCTGAGGATTCTCGAAAAATCAAATTACTCGAAATGAAAAATGTTTGTGATATTCTTGTTCCTCACGCTCCAAACTGCTCGTAAATAGCATTTGCAGCGAATATGGAGCAACTATTGTTATATGTATATTTCGTTACCAGGGAGTCGAGAATCGTCGAAATATCGACTTACACGTAATGAAACATTTTTATGATATTCTTGTTACCCGCGCTCCAAACTGCTCGAAAATGGCATTTGAGGCGAATTTGGAGCAACGTTTGGTATATGTATATTTCGTAACCAGGGAGCTGAGAATCGTCGAAATATCGACTTACACGAAATGAAATATTTTTGTGATATTCTTGTTTACCACACTCAAAACTTCCCGTATATAGCTTTTGCAGCGAATTTGGAGCGTTTGTTAGGATAATATATTTCGTGTCCAGGGAGCTGAGAATCCACGAAAAATCGACTTACGCGAAATGAAAAATGTTTGTAATATTCTTGTTCCCCACGCTCCAAACTGCTCGTATATAGCATTTGCACCGAATTTGGAGCAACTTTTGTTATATATACTTTTCGTGTCCAGGGAGCCGAGAATCGTCGAAATATCAACTTACACGAAATGAAAAATTTTTGTGATATTCTTGTTCCCCACACTCCAAACTGCTCGTATATAGCATTTGCAGCGAATATGGAGCAACTATTGTTATATGTATATTTCGTTACCAGGGAGTCGAGAATCGTCGAAATATCGACTTACACGTAATGAAACATTTTTATGATATTCTTGTTCCCCGCGCTCCAAACTGCTCGAAAATAGCATTTGAGGCGAATTTGGAGCAACGTTTGGTATATGTATATTTCGTGACCAGCGAGCTGAGAATCGTCGAAATATCGACTTACACGAAATGAAATATTTTTGTGATATTCCTGTTTACCTTACTCCAAACTGCTCTTATATAGCTTTAGCAGCGAATTTGGAGCAACTTTTGTTCAGAGTATATTTAGTGTCCAGGGAGCCGAGAATCGTGGAAATATCGACTTACACGAAATGAAAAATTTTTGTGATATGCTTGTTCCCCACACTCCAAACTGCTCGTATATAGCATTTGCAGCGAATTTGGAGCAACTTTTGTTCAGGGTATATTTAGTGTCCAGGGAGCCGAGAATCGTGGAAATATCGACTTACACGAAATGAAAAATTTTTGTGATATATTTGTTCCCCACACTCCAAACTTCTCGTATATAGCTTTTGCAGCGAATTTGGAGCGTTTGTTAGGATAATATATTTCGTGTCCAGGGAGCTGAGAATCCTCGAAAAATCGACTTAAGCGAAATGAAAAATGTTTGTAATATTCTTGTTCCCCACGCTCCAAATTGCTCGTATATAGCATTTGCAGCGAATTTGGAGCAACTTTTGTTATATCTATTTTTCGTGTCCAGGGAGCCGAGAATCGTCGAAATATCAACTTACACGAAATGAAATATTTTTGTGATATTCTTGTTCCCCACGCTCCAAACTGCTCGTAAATAGCATTTGCAGCGAATTTGGAGCAACTTTTGTTATATGTATATTTCGTTATCAGGGAGCCGAGAATCGTCGAAATATCGACTTACACGAAATGAAATATTTTTGTGATATTCTTGTTTACCTTACTCCAAACTGCTCTTATATAGCTTTTGCAGCGAATTTGGAGCAACTTTTGTTCCGAGTATATTTAGTGTCCAGGGAGCCGAGAATAGTCGAAATATCGACTTACAGGAAATGAAAAATTTTTGTCATATTCTTGTTCCCCACACTCCAAATTTGTCGTCAATAGCTTTTGCAGCGAATTTGGAGCAACGTTTGTTAGGATAATATATTTCGTGTCCAGGGAGCTGAGGATCCTCGAAAAATCAAATTACGCGAAATGAAAAATGTTTGTGATATTCTTGTTCCCCACGCTCCAAACTGCTCGTAAATAGCATTTGCAGCGAATATGGAGCAACTATTGTTATATGTATATTTCGTGACCAGGGAGCCGAGATTCGTCGAAATATCAACTTACACGAAATGAAATATGTTTGTGATATTCTTGTTCACCACGCTCCAAACTGCTCGTAAATAGCATTTGCAGCAAATTTGGAGCAACGTTTGGTATATGTATATTTCGTGACCAGGGAGCTGAGAATCGTCGAAATTTCGACTTACACGAAATGAAATATTTTTGTGATATTCTTGTTTACCTTACTCCAAACTGCTCTTATATAGCTTTTGCAGCGAATTTGGAGCAACTTTTGTTCAGAGTATATTTAGTGTCCAGGGAGCCGAGAATAGTCGAAATATCGACTTACACGAAATGAAAATTTTTTGTGATATTCTTGTTCCCCACACTCCAAACTGCTCGTATATAGCATTTGCAGCGAATTTGGAGCGACTTTATTTATATGTATTTTTCGTGTCCAGGGAGCCGAGAATCGTCGAAATATCAACTTACACGAAATGAAATATTTTTGTGATATTCTTGTTCCCCTCGCTCCAAACTGCTCGTAAATAGCATTTGCAGCGAATTTGGAGCAACTTTTGTTATATGTATATTTCGTTACCAGGGAGTCGAGAATCGTCGAAATATCGACTTACACGTAATGAAACATTTTTATGATATTCTTGTTCCCCGCGCTCCAAACTGCTCGTAAATAGCATTTGAGGCGAATTTGGAGCAACTTTTGGTATATGTATATTTCGTGACCAGGGAGCTGAGAATCGTCGAAATATCGATTTACACGAAATGAAATATTTTTGTGATATTCCTGTTTACCTTACTCCAAACTGCTTTTATATAGCTTTTGCAGCGAATTTGGAGCAACTTTTGTTCAGAGTATATTTAGTGTCCAGGGAGCCGAGAATCGTGGAAATATCGACTTACACGAAATGAAAAATTTTTGTGCTATTCTTGTTCCCCACACTCCAAACTTCTCGTATATAGCTTTTGCAGCTCACTTGGAGCGTTTGTTAGGATAATATATTTCGAGTCCAGGGAGCTGAGAATCCTCGAAAAATCGACTTACGCGAAATGAAAAATGTTTGTAATATTCTTGTTCCCCACGCTCCAAACTGCTCGTATAGAGCATTTGAAGCGAATTTGGAGCAACTCTTGATATATGTATTTTTCGTGTCCAGGGAGCCGAGAATCGTCGAAATATCGACTTACACGAAATGTAAAGTTTTTGTGATATTCTTGTTCCCCACACTCCAAACTTGTCGTATATAGCTTTTGCAGCGAATTTGGAGCGACGTTTGTTAGGATAATATATTTCGTGTCCAGGGAGCTGAGGATCCTCGAAAAATCAAATTACGCGAAATGAAAAATGTTTGTGATATTCTTGTTCCCCACGCTCCAAACTGCTCGTAAATAGCATTTGCAGCGAATATGGAGCAACTATTGTTATATGTATATTTCGTTACCAGGGAGTCGAGAATCGTCGAAATATCGACTTACACGTAATGAAACATTTTTATGATATTCTTGTTACCCGCGCTCCAAACTGCTCGAAAATGGCATTTGAGGCGAATTTGGAGCAACGTTTGGTATATGTATATTTCGTGACCAGGGAGCTGAGAATCGTCGAAATATCGACTTACACGAAATGAAATATTTTTGTGATATTCTTGTTTACCACACTCAAAACTTCCCGTATATAGCTTTTGCAGCGAATTTGGAGCGTTTGTTAGGATAATATATTTCGTGTCCAGGGAGCTGAGAATCCACGAAAAATCGACTTACGCGAAATGAAAAATGTTTGTAATATTCTTGTTCCCCACACTCCAAACTGCTCGTATATAGCATTTGCACCGAATTTGGAGCAACTTTTGTTATATATACTTTTCGTGTCCAGGGAGCCGAGAATCGTCGAAATATCAACTTACACGAAATGAAAAATTTTTGTGATATTCTTGTTCCCCACACTCCAAACTGCTCGTATATAGCATTTGCAGCGAATTTGGAGCGACTTTATTTATATGTATTTTTCGTGTCCAGGGAGCCGAGAATCGTCGAAATATAGACTTACACGTAATGAAACATTTTTATGATATTCTTGTTCCCCGCGCTCCAAACTGCTCGAAAATAGCATTTGAGGCGAATTTGGAGCAACGTTTGGTATATGTATATTTCGTGACCAGGGAGCTGAGAATCGTCGAAATATCGACTTACACGAAATGAAATATTTTTGTGATATTCCTGTTTACCTTACTCCAAACTGCTCTTATATAGCTTTAGCAGCGAATTTGGAGCAACTTTTGTTCAGAGTATATTTAGTGTCCAGGGAGCCGAGAATCGTGGAAATATCGACTTACACGAAATGAAAAATTTTTGTGATATGCTTGTTCCCCAAACTCCAAACTGCTCGTATATAGCATTTGCAGCGAATTTGGAGCAACTTTTGTTCAGGGTATATTTAGTGTCCAGGGAGCCGAGAATCGTGGAAATATCGACTTACACGAAATGAAAAATTTTTGTGATATATTTGTTCCCCACACTCCAAACTTCTCGTATATAGCTTTTGCAGCGAATTTGGAGCGTTTGTTAGGATAATATATTTCGTGTCCAGGGAGCTGAGAATCCTCGAAAAATCGACTTAAGCGAAATGAAAAATGTTTGTAATATTCTTGTTCCCCACGCTCCAAATTGCTCGTATATAGCATTTGCAGCGAATTTGGAGCAACTTTTGTTATATCTATTTTTCGTGTCCAGGGAGCCGAGAATCGTCGAAATATCAACTTACACGAAATGAAATATTTTTGTGATATTCTTGTTCCCCACGCTCCAAACTGCTCGTAAATAGCATTTGCAGCGAATTTGGAGCAACTTTTGTTATATGTATATTTCGTTATCAGGGAGCCGAGAATCGTCGAAATATCGACTTACACGAAATGAAATATTTTTGTGATATTCTTGTTTACCTTACTCCAAACTGCTCTTATATAGCTTTTGCAGCGAATTTGGAGCAACTTTTGTTCCGAGTATATTTAGTGTCCAGGGAGCCGAGAATAGTCGAAATATCGACTTACAGGAAATGAAAAATTTTTGTCATATTCTTGTTCCCCACACTCCAAATTTGTCGTCAATAGCTTTTGCAGCGAATTTGGAGCAACGTTTGTTAGGATAATATATTTCGTGTCCAGGGAGCTGAGGATCCTCGAAAAATCAAATTACGCGAAATGAAAAATGTTTGTGATATTCTTGTTCCCCACGCTCCAAACTGCTCGTAAATAGCATTTGCAGCGAATATGGAGCAACTATTGTTATATGTATATTTCGTGACCAGGGAGCCGAGATTCGTCGAAATATCAACTTACACGAAATGAAATATGTTTGTGATATTCTTGTTCACCACGCTCCAAACTGCTCGTAAATAGCATTTGCAGCAAATTTGGAGCAACTTTGGTTATATGTATATTTCGTGACCAGGGAGTCGAGAATCCTCGAAATATCGACTTACACGTAATGAAACATTTTGATGATATTCTTGTTCCCCGCGCTCCAAACTGCTCGTAAATAGCATTTGAGGCGAATTTGGAGCAAGTTTTGGTATATGTATATTTCGTGACCAGGGAGCCGAGAATTGTCGAAATATCGACTTACACGTAATGAAACATTTTTATGATATTCTTGTTCCCCGCGCTCCAAACTGCTCGAAAATAGCATTTGAGGCGAATTTGGAGCAACGTTTGGTATATGTATATTTCGTGACCAGGGAGCTGAGAATCGTCGAAATATCGACTTACACGAAATGAAATATTTTTGTGATATTCCTGTTTACCTTACTCCAAACTGCTCTTATATAGCTTTAGCAGCGAATTTGGAGCAACTTTTGTTCAGAGTATATTTAGTGTCCAGGGAGCCGAGAATCGTGGAAATATCGACTTACACGAAATGAAAAATTTTTGTGATATTCTTGTTCCCCACACTCCAAACTGCTCGTATATATCTTTTGCAGCGAATTTGGAGCGTTTGTTAGGATAATATATTTCGTGTCCAGGGAGCTGAGAATCCTCGAAAAATCGACTTACGCGAAATGAAAAATGTTTGTAATATTCTTGTTTCCCACGCTCCAAACTGCTCGTATATAGCATTTGCAGCGAATTTGGAGCAACTCTTGTTATATGTATTTTTCGTGTCCAGGGAGCCGAGAATCGTCGAAATATCGACTTACACGAAATGAAAAATTTTTGTGATATTCTTGTTCCCCACACTCCAAACTTCTAGTATATAGCTTTTGCAGCGAATTTGGAGCGTTTGTTAGGATAATATATTTCGTGTCCAGGGAGCTGAGGATCCTCGAAAAATCAAATTACGCGAAATGAAAAATGTTTGTGATATTCTTGTTCCCCACGCTCCAAACTGCTCGTAAATAGCATTTGCAGCGAATATGGAGCAACTTTGGTTATATGTATATTTCGTGACCAGGGAGCCGAGAATCGTCGAAATATCAACTTACACGAAATGAAATATTTTTGTGATATTCTTGTTCCCCACGCTCCAAACTGCTCGTAAATGGTATTTGCAGCAAATTTGGAGCAACTTTTGTTATATGTATATTTCGTTACCAGGGAGTCGAGAATCGTCGAAATATCGACTTACACGTAATGAAACATTTTTATGATATTCTAGTTACCCGCGCTCCGAACTGCTCGAAAATAGCATTTGAGGCGAATTTGGAGCAACGTTTGGTATATGTATATTTCGTGACCAGGGAGCTGAGAATCGTCGAAATATCGACTTACACGAAATGAAATATTTTTGTGATATTCTTGTTTACCTTACTCCAAAATGCTCTTATATAGCTTTTGCAGCGAATTTGGAGCAACTTTTGTTCAGAGTATATTTAGTGTCCAGGGAGCCGAGAATCGTGGAAATATCGACTTACACGAAATCAAAAATGTTTGTAATATTCTTGTTCCCCACGCTCCAAACTGCTCGTATATAGCATTTGCAGCGAATTTGGAGCAACTTTTGTTATATGTATTTTTCGTGTCCAGGGAGCCGAGAATCGTCGAAATATCAACTTACACGAAATGAAATATTTTTGTGATATTCTTGTGTCCCACGCTCCAAACTGCTCGTAAATAGCATTTGCAGCGAATTTGGAGCAACTTTTGTTATATGTATATTTCGTTATCAGGGAGCCGAGAATCGTCGAAATATCGACTTACACGAAATGAAATATTTTTTGATATGCTTGTTTACCTTACTCCAAACTGCTCTTATATAGCTTTTGCAGCGAATTTGGAGCAACTTATGTTCCGAGTATATTTAGTGTCCAGGGAGCCGAGAATCGTCGAAATATCGACTTACACGAAATGAAAAATTTTTGTGATATTCTTGTTCCCCACACTGCAAACTTGTCGTATATAGCTTTTGCAGCGAATTTGGAGCAACGTTTGTTAGGATAATATATTTCGTGTCCAGGGAGCTGAAGATCCTCGAAAAATCAAATTACGCGAAATGAATAATTTTTGTGATATTCTTGTTCCCCACGCTCCAAACTGCTCGTAAATAGCATTTGCAGCGAATTTGGAGCAACTTTTGTTATATGTATATTTCGTTACCAGGGAGTCGAGAATCGTCGAAATATCGACTTATACGTAATTAAAAACATTTTTATGATATTCTTGTTCCCCGCGCTCCAAACTGCTCGTAAATAGCATTTGAGGCGAATTTGGAGCATCTTTTGGTATATGTATATTTCGTGACCAGGGAGCCGAGAATTGTCGAAATATCGACTTACACGTAATGAAACATTTTTTTGATATTCTTGTTCCCCGCGCTCCAAACTGCTCGAAAATAGCATTTGAGGCGAATTTGGAGCAACGTTTGGTATATGTATATTTCGTGACCAGGGAGCTGAGAATCATCGAAATATCGACTTACACGAAATGAAATATTTTTGTGATATTCTGGTTTACCTTACTCCAAACTGCTCTTAAATAGCTTTTGCAGCGAATTTGGAGCAACTTTTGTTCAGAGTATATTTAGTGTCCAGGGAGCCGAGAATCGTGGAAATATCGACTTACACGAAATGAAAAATTTTTGTGATATATTTGTTCCCCACACTCCAAACTTCTCGTATATAGCTTTTGCAGCGAATTTGGAGCGTTTGTTAGGATAATATATTTCGTGTCCAGGGAGCTGAGAATCCTCGAAAAATCGACTTAAGCTAAATGAAAAATGTTTGTAATATTCTTGTTCCGCACGCTCCAAATTGCTCGTATATAGCATTTGCAGCGAATTTGGAGCAACTTTTGTTATATGTATTTTTCGTGTCCAGGGAGCCGAGAATCGTCGAAATATCAACTTACACGAAATGAAATATTTTTGTGATATTCTTGTTCCCCACGCTCCAAACTGCTCGTAAATAGCATTTGCAGCGAATTTGGAGCAACTTTTGTTATATGTATATTTCGTTATCAGGGAGCCGAGAATCGTCGAAATATCGACTTACACGAAATGAAATATTGTTGTGATATTCTTGTTTACCTTACTCCAAACTGCTTTTGCAGCGAATTTGGAGCAACTTTTGTTCCGAGTATATTTAGTGTCCAGGGAGCCGAGAATAGTCGAAATATCGACTTACAGGAAATGAAAAATTTTTGTCATATTCTTGTTCCCCACACTCCAAACTTGTCGTCAATAGCTTTTGCAGCGAATTTGGAGCAACGTTTGTTAGGATAATATATTTCGTGTCCAGGGAGCAGAGGATCCTCGAAAAATCAAATTACGCGAAATGAAAAATGTTTGTGATATTCTTGTTCCCCACGCTCCAAACTGCTCGTAAATAGCATTTGCAGCGAATATGGAGCAACTATTGTTATATGTATATTTCGTGACCAGGGAGCCGAGAATCGTCGAAATATCAACTTACACGAAATGAAATATGTTTGTGATATTCTTGTTCCCCACGCTCCAAACTGCTCGTAAATAGCATTTGCAGCAAATTTGGAGCAACTTTGGTTATATGTATATTTCGTGACCAGGGAGTCGAGAATCCTCGAAATATCGACTTACACGTAATGAAACATTTTGATGATATTCTTGTTCCCCGCGCTCCAAACTGCTCGTAAATAGCATTTGAGGCGAATTTGGAGCAAGTTTTGGTATATGTATATTTCGTGACCAGGGAGCCGAGAATTGTCGAAATATCGACTTACACGTAATGAAATATTTTTATGATATTCTTGTTCCCCGCGCTCCAAACTGCTCGAAAATAGCATTTGAGGCAAATTTGGAGCAACGTTTGGTATATGTATATTTCGTGACCAGGGAGCTGAGAATCGTCGAAATATCGACTTACACGAAACGAAATATTTTTGTGATATTCCTGTTTACCTTACTCCAAACTGCTCTTATATAGCTTTAGCAGCGAATTTGGAGCAACTTTTGTTCAGAGTATATTTAGTGTCCAGGGAGCCGAGAATCGTGGAAATATGGACTTACACGAAATGAAAAATTTTTGTGATATTCTTGTTCCCCACACTCCAAACTGCTCGTATATAGCTTTTGCAGCGAATTTGGAGCGTTTGTTAGGATAATATATTTCGTGTCCAGGGAGCTGAGAATCCTCGAAAAATCGACTTACGCGAAATGAAAAATGTTTGTAATATTCTTGTTTCCCACGCTCCAAACTGCTCGTATATAGCATTTGCAGCGAATTTGGAGCAACTCTTGTTATATGTATTTTTCGTGTCCAGGGAGCCGAGAATCGTCGAAATATCGACTTACACGAAATGAAAAATTTTTGTGATATTCTTGTTCCCCACACTCCAAACTTCTAGTATATAGCTTTTGCAGCGAATTTGGAGCGTTTGTTAGGATAATATATTTCGTGTCCAGGGAGCTGAGGATCCTCGAAAAATCGAATTACGCGAAATGAAAAATGTTTGTGATATTCTTGTTCCCCACGCTCCAAACTGCTCCTAAATAGCATTTGCAGCGAATATGGAGCAACTTTGGTTATATGTATATTTCGTGACCAGGGAGCCGAGAATCGTCGAAATATCAACTTACACGAAATGAAATATTTTTGTGATATTCTTGTTCCCCACGCTCCAAACTGCTCGTAAATGGTATTTGCAGCAAATTTGGAGCAACTTTTGTTATATGTATATTTCGTTACCAGGGAGTCGAGAATCGTCGAAATATCGACTTACACGTAATGAAACATTTTTATGATATTCTAGTTACCCGCGCTCCAAACTGCTCGAAAATAGCATTTGAGGCGAATTTGGAGCAACGTTTGGTATATGTATATTTCGTGACCAGGGAGCTGAGAATCGTCGAAATATCGACTTACACGAAATGAAATATTTTTGTGATATTCTTGTTTACCTTACTCCAAAATGCTCTTATATAGCTTTTGCAGCGAATTTGGAGCAACTTTTGTTCAGAGTATATTTAGTGTCCAGGGAGCCGAGAATCGTGGAAATATCGACTTACACGAAATGAAAAATGTTTGTAATATTCTTGTTCCCCACGCTCCAAACTGCTCGTATATAGCATTTGCAGCGAACTTGGAGCAACTTTTGTTATATGTATTTTTCGTGTCCAGGGAGCCGAGAATCGTCGAAATATCAACTTACAGGAAATGAAATATTTTTGTGATATTCTTGTGTCCCACGCTCCAAACTGCTCGTAAATAGCATTTGCAGCGAATTTGGAGCAACTTTTGTTATATGTATATTTCGTTATCAGGGAGCCGAGAATCGTCGAAATATCGACTTACACGAAATGAAATATTTTTGTGATATTCTTGTTTACCTTACTCCAAACTGCTCTTATATAGCTTTTGCAGCGAATTTGGAGCAACTTTTGTTCCGAGTATATTTAGTGTCCAGGGAGCCGAGAATCGTCGAAATATCGACTTACACGAAATGAAAAATTTTTGTGATATTCTTGTTCCCCACACTGCAAACTTGTCGTATATAGCTTTTGCAGCGAATTTGGAGCAACGTTTGTTAGGATAATATATTTCGTGTCCAGGGAGCTGAAGATCCTCGAAAAATCAAATTACGCGAAATGAAATATTTTTGTGATATTCTTCTCCCC
This sequence comes from Hymenopus coronatus, assembly GCA_030762935.1. Taxonomy (NCBI): domain Eukaryota; kingdom Metazoa; phylum Arthropoda; class Insecta; order Mantodea; family Hymenopodidae; genus Hymenopus; species Hymenopus coronatus. The sequence goes on from CM060892.1 coordinate 164,479,479, forward strand.
ACGCTCCAAACTGCTCGTAAATAGCATTTGCAGCGAATTTGGAGCAACTTTTGTTATATGTATATTTCGTTACCAGGGAGTCGAGAATCATCGAAATATCGACTTATACGTAATTAAAAACATTTTTATGATATTCTTGTTCCCCGCGCTCCAAACTGCTCGTAAATAGCATTTGAGGCGAATTTGGAGCAACTTTTGGTGTATGTATATTTCGTGACCAGGGAGCCGAGAATTGTCGAAATATCGACTTACACGTAATAAAATATTTTTGTGATATTCTTGTTCCCCGCGCTCCAAACTGCTCGTAAATAGCATTTGGGGCGAATTTGGAGCAACTTTTGGTATATGTATATTTCGTGACCAGGGAGCTGAGAATCATCGAAATATCGACTTACACGAAATGAAATATTTTTGTGATATTCTGGTTTACCTTACTCCAAACTGCTCTTAAATAGCTTTTGCAGCGAATTTGGAGCAACTTTTGCTCAGAGTATATTTAGTGTCCAGGGAGCCGAGAATCGTGGAAATATCGACTTACACGAAATGAAAAATTTTTGTGATATATTTGTTCCCCACACTCCAAACTTCTCGTATATAGCTTTTGCAGCGAATTTGGAGCGTTTGTTAGGATAATATATTTCGTGTCCAGGGAGCTGAGAATCCTCGAAAAATCGACTTAAGCTAAATGAAAAATGTTTGTAATATTCTTGTTCCGCACGCTCCAAATTGCTCGTATATAGCATTTGCAGCGAATTTGGCGCAACTTTTGTTATATGTATTTTTCGTGTCCAGGGAGCCGAGAATCGTCGAAATATCAACTTACACGAAATGAAATATTTTTGTGATATTCTTGTTCCCCACGCTCCAAACTGCTCGTAAATAGCATTTGCAGCGAATTTGGAGCAACTTTTGTTATATGTATATTTCGTTATCAGGGAGCCGAGAATCGTCGAAATATCGACTTACACGAAATGAAATATTGTTGTGATATTCTTGTTTACCTTACTCCAAACTGCTTTTGCAGCGAATTTGGAGCAACTTTTGTTCCGAGTATATTTAGTGTCCAGGGAGCCGAGAATAGTCGAAATATCGACTTACACGAAATGAAAAATTTTTGTCATATTCTTGTTCCCCACACTCCAAACTTGTCGTCAATAGCTTTTGCAGCGAATTTGGAGCAACGTTTGTTAGGATAATATATTACGTGTCCAGGGAGCTGAGGATCCTCGAAAAATCAAATTACGCGAAATGAAAAATGTTTGTGATATTCTTGTTCCCCACGCTCCAAACTGCTCGTAAATAGCATTTGCAGCGAATATGGAGCAACTATTGTTATATGTATATTTCGTTACCAGGGAGTCGAGAATCGTCGAAATATCGACCTGCACGTAATGAAACATTTTTATGATATTCTTGTTACCCGCGCTCCAAACTGCTCGAAAATGGCATTTGAGGCGAATTTGGAGCAACGTTTGGTATATGTATATTTCGTGACCAGGGAGCTGAGAATCGTCGAAATATCGACTTACACGAAATGAAATATTTTTGTGATATTCTTGTTTACCACACTCCAAACTTCCCGTATATAGCTTTTGCAGCGAATTTGGAGCGTTTGTTAGGATAATATATTTCGTGTCCAGGGAGCTGAGAATCCTCGAAAAATCGACTTACGCGAAATGAAAAATGTTTGTAATATTCTTGTTCCCCACGCTCCAAACTGCTCGTATATAGCATTTGCACCGAATTTGGAGCAACTTTTGTTATATATACTTTTCGTGTCCAGGGAGCCGAGAATCGTCGAAATATCAACTTACACGAAATTAAAAATTTTTGTGATATTCTTGTTCCCCACACTCCAAACTGCTCGTATATAGCATTTGCAGCGAATTTGGAGCGACTTTATATATATGTATTTTTCGTGTCCAGGGAGCCGAGATTCGTCGAAATATCGACTTACGCGTAATGAAACCTTTTTACGATATTCTTGTTCCCCGCGCTCCAAACTGCTCGTAAATAGCATTTGAGGTGAATTTGGAGCAACTTTTGGTATATGTATATTTCGTGACCAGGGAGCCGAGAATTGTCTTCTTGGATAGTCAGAATCTTGCTCTCTTGAACACCGGAGAGCCCACCTTTCTATCTGACGCATTTCATAGTTTTTCACACATTGACATTGCAATTTGTTCCCCTCAGCTGGCAGTCACCTTATGCTGGAATATCATCTCGGATTTGCATTCTAGTGACCACTTTCCTTGTCGTATTAGTGTCTTGACACCCGTTGTATGTTCCACCCGTTTACCTAGTTGGCGCCTAGACCACGCCAGCTGGGAACTGTACTCCCACTTGGCTGAATTTAGCTACGAAGAGCACGACTCTGTGAACCACTTGGTCGAACATCTTACAGGGACCATTCTTTCTGCTGCTGAGCAATCCATTCCGCGTTCGACTGGCTACAGCCGTCGATTTCCGGTACCTTGGTGGACCGCTGACTGTCGGGATGCTATTCGCGCTCGCAGACGAGCTCTACGGGTTTTCCAGCGTTTTCCTACACTGGATAACCTGATACACTATAAACGGATGCGTGCACATTCTAGGCGGGTTATTAAGGATAGCAAAAAGATGTCATGGAATAAATTCGTGGGTTCCTTTAATCGACATACACCTTCCTCTGTCGTATGGGATAAGTTAAGACGTGTGGCTGGGAAACCGAACCATATGCCCATCGCCGGTCTCAAAACACCTACCGGAGCTGTTGTTGATACATTTGACGTGGCGAATACTTTAGGCAGTGCTTTCGCTGAGGTGTCTAGCTCAGGCAACTATTCCCCTGAGTTTCTTACAGTTAAGAACCAGGTGGAATCTCAAGAATTCTCGTTTCTTTCTGGCAACCTTGAGGATTATAATCGCCTTTTCACCCTGGCAGAGCTAGACAATGCACTCTCCTCTTCACGACACTCAGCACCAGGTCCAGATGGTATCCACGTCCAAATGTTGCAACATCTCTCTCCTGATGGCAAAGATTTCCTACTCGAGGTCTATAATCGTGTCTGGGTTGATGGCATTTTTCCAGACAAGAGCGGGAGGCCACCATCATACCCATTCTTAAACCTGGAAAGGACCGCCATCTTCCTTCCAGTTACCGTCCTATTTCCCTCACCAGTTGCGTTTGCAAGGTGATGGAACGCATGATCAATGGACGGTTGGTGTGGTGGCTGGAATCTCACAATCTTCTGACGAACATCCAGTGTGGCTTTCGACGACGACGTTCAACTGCTGACCACCTTGTCTCTCTGTCAACTCAGATTATGGACGGGTTTCTTAAGAACAGCCCCACAGTTGGGATATTTTTTGACCTCGAGAAGGCCTACGACACGTGTTGGCGGGCGGGAATATTGCGTTCTCTGCACAACTGGAACATACGTGGACGCCTACCGTTGGTCATTCAGGAGTTTATGCGGGACCGCGTTTTTCGAGTGAGGGTGGGTTCGGTTTTTTCTAACCATTTTATTCAAGAGAACGGAGTGCCGCAGGGCTCGGTACTCAGCGTGACTCTATTTGCTATTGCGATAAATTCCATATCACTATGTGTGCCTCAAGGTGTCTCTTCCTGTTTATTCGTGGACGACTTTGCCATCTTCTGTACTTCTCAGCGTACACCGTTTTTGGAACGCCGTCTCCAGCGGTGTTTGGACAATCTCTATGCATGGAGCTCGAAACACGGTTTTCGTTTCTCCGCTGAGAAGACAGTCTGCGTTAACTTCTGGCGCCGTAAGTGGCATATGCCGCCGTCTCTTCGACTCGGGCCAGATTTACTTCCTTTCGCAGACGAGGCGAGATTCCTTGGTTTGATCTTCGATCGGAAGCTTTGTTGGGCACCACAAATAGCACAGCTTAGAGCACGATGTGACCGTTCTCTAAATCTTTTACGGATACTAAGTGGCAAGTCTTGGGGTGCGGATCGGACGACATTGCTCCGTCTTTATCGTGCTGTGATTCGTTCGAAGTTGGACTATGGCAGCATTGTGTATTCTTCAGCTCGACCTTCAGTGCTCAGAAGGTTAGACACAGTCCATAACCAGGGCATCCGTGTGGCCGTTGGAGCTTTTCCAACGAGCCCAGTTGTTAGCCTCTACGCCGAATCGGGAGAACCTCCTCTGCGTTGTCGGCGTGATGTCCTGCTTGCTAATTATGGCTGTGGGCTGAAGTGTATGCCTGGGCATCCAACTTATCATGCGTTTTTCTCCCCTGAGCTGCACGAGCGATACTGCCTCCGCTCTCTGAGCCCCAGGCCAGCAGGTTTTCGTTTCCGTGAGCTTCTACGCCAGCACCATGTTGACATTCCTCGGCTGTTATCCAAGGGAGAGAGTATACACCCCCCTTGGTTACGCGCTACCTCCCATGTCGATCTCGGGATGACGCTCTACGGGAAATCTGTTACGCCTCTTGATAGTATTCGTCGTTGCTTTTTAGAATTTTTATCCAAATACAGTGGCCGTATTTGTATTTACACCGATGGTAGTAAGAGCCCCGACGGTGTTGGATGTGCCTTTGTAACTGGCACCGCAACTTCTACTTACGGTTTGCCTAGTTGCACATCTATATATTCTGCCGAGCTATATGCTATTTATCAAGCCCTTCTGTATATTCGACGTCGAAAATTAGGTGACTGCCTTATTCTTAGTGATTCCCTTAGTGCCCTTCAGAGCATTCGTGAGCTGTACAATTACCATCCTTTGGTACAGCGCATCCAGGACGTTCTCCACATTTTGCACGCTTCTGGTTTTAATGTGGAGTGCGCATGGATTCCTGGACACGTTGGCTTGCCAGGGAATGACACGGCGGATTTGGCAGCGAAATCGGCAGTCACAGCGCCCAGTGTTACGATTACCCATTCAACAGCAGAAGATTTTAGAGTGGCTGTACGGAGAGCCGTTTTTTCGACTTGGCATGCGGAGTGGTCGGCTCTCCGTGGTAATAAGCTGCGAGAGGTGAAGGACCTCCCTGTCAACTGGGTAACCTCCTCTCGTTTATTCCGCCGGGAGGAGGTAGTACTAGCTCGGCTAAGAATTGGCCACTGTATTTTTACTCACTGTTACCTTTTTAAACGTGAACCTGCTCCTGTCTGTGCGCTCTGTGGGGAGGCACAGACAGTTCGTCATGTGTTGCTGCAGTGTGGTCACCTGGCACACATTCGGTCATCTATGGGCATGCCGGCCTCTCTTGCTGAGGTCCTGGCAGATGACCCAAGAGCAGTGGAAAGGGTTTTTAAATTTTTAGCAAAACTTTCTTTTACCTTGACGTTTTAGTGTGATAGCGGTTTTTTAAACTCTTTTGGTTTTAATGTGTTGATTTTAGATGGAGTTTTATATCCAGCTCTGGTTAGAGGGCTGGACGTTTCTGTTATTTCCGTTTCAACTGTGATAGCTCTTTTATTTGTGTTTACTTTTTTGTTTGGTATTTTCTTACTGGCTATTGCCAAGTTTTAATCATAAGGGCGCTTATGACCTCGGCAGTTGAGCGCCCTTAAACACCATCATCATCATCGTCGAAATATCGACTTACACGAAATGAAATATTTTTGTGATATTCTTGTTTACCTTACTCCAAACTGCTCTTATATAGCTTTTGCAGCGAATTTGGAGCAACTTTTGTTCAGAGTATATTTAGTGTCCAGGGAGCCGAGAATCGTCGAAATATCGACTTACACGAAATGAAAAATTTTTGTGCTATTCTTGCTCCCCACACTCCAAAATTCTTGCATATAGCTTTTTTAGCGAATTTGGAGCAACGTTCGTTAGGATAATATATTTCGTGTCCAGGAAGCTGAGAATGCTCGAAATATCAACTTACACGAAATGAAATATTTTTGTGATATTCTTGTTCCCCACACCCAAACTGCTCGTATATAGCTTTTGCAGCGAATTTGGAGCAACTTTTGCTCTGAGAATATTTCTTGTCCAGGGAACCGCGAATCGTCGAGAAATCGACTTACACTTAGTGATACATTTTTGTGAGAATCTCCTTCCCCGCACTCCAAAATATTCGCTTTTAGCTTATGCAGCGAATTTGGAGCAACTTTTGTTCTGAGAATATTTCGTGTCCAGGCAGCTGAGAATCGTCGTAAAATCGACTTACACGTAATGAAACATTTTTATGATATTCTTGTTCCCCACGCTCCAAACTGCTCATATATAGCATTTGCAGCGAATTTGGACCAACTTTTGTGATATATATTTTCGTGTCCATGTACCCGAGAATCGTCGAAATATCAACTTACACGAAATGAAATATTTTTGTGATATTCTTGTTTACCTTACTCTAAACTGCTCTTATATAGCTTTTGCAGCGAATTGGAGCAACTTTTGTTCAGAGTATATTTAGTGTCCAGGGAGCCGAGAATCGTCGAAATATCGACTTACACGAAATGAAATATTTTTGTGATATTCTTGTTTACCTTACTCCAAACTTCTCTTATATAACTTTTGCAGCGAATTTGGAGCAACTTTTGTTCAGAGTATATTTAGTGTCCAGGGAGCCGAGAATCGTCGAAATATCGACTTACACGAAATGAAAAATTGTTGCGATATTCTTGATCCCCACACTCCAAACTTCTCGTATATAGCTTTTGCAACGAATTTGGAGCAACGTTTGTTAGGATAATATATTTCGTGTCCAGGGAGCTGAGAATCCTCGAAAAATCGACTTACGCGAAATGAAAAATTTTTGTGATATTCTTGTTCCCCACGCTCCAAACTGCTCCTATATAGCATTTGCTGCGAATTTGGAGTAACTTTTGTTACATGTATATTTCGTTACCAGAGAGCCGAGAGTCGTCGAAATATCGACTTACACGAAATGAAATATTTTTGTGATATTCTTGTTTACCTTACTCCAAACTGCTCTTATATAGCTTTTGCAGCGAATTTGGAACAACTTTTGTTATATGTATTTTTCGTGTCCAGGGAGCCGAGAATCGTCGAAATATCAACTTACACGAAATGAAATATTTTTGTGATATACTTGTTCCCCACACTCCAAGCTGCTCGTAAATAGCATTTGCAGCGAATTTGGAGCAACTTTTCTTATATGTATATTTTGTGACCAGGGAGCCGAGAATCGTCGAAATATCGACTTACACGTTATGAGACATTTTTATGATATTCTTGTTCCCCGCGCTCCAAACTGCTCGAAAATAGCATTTGAGGCGAATTTGGAGCAACGTTTGGTATATGTATATTTCGTGACCAGGGAGCTGAGAATCGTCGAAATATCGACTTACACGAAATGAAATATTTTTGTGATATTCTTGTTTACCTTACTCCAAACTGCTCTTATATAGCTTTTGCAGCGAATTTGGAGCAACTTTTGTTCAGAGTATATGTAGTGTCCAGGGAGCCGAGAATCGTCGAAATATCGACTTACACGTAATGAAACATTTTTGCGATATTCTTGTTCCCCACACTCCAAACTTCTCGTATATAGCTTTTGCAGCGCATTTGGAGCAACGTTTGTTAGGATAAAATATTTCGTGTCCCGGGAGCTGAGAATCCTCGAAAAATCGACTTACGCGAAATGAAAAATTTGTGTGATATTCTTGTTCCCCACGCTCCAAACTGCTCGTATATAGCATTTGCTGCGAATTTGAAGCAACTTTTGTTACATGTATATTTCGTGACCAGGGAGCGGAGAATCGTCGAAATATCGACTTACACGTAATGAAACATTTTTATGATATTCTTGTTCCCCGCGCTCCAAACTGCTCGTAAATAGCATTTGAGGCGAATTTGGAGAAACGTTTGGTATATGTATATTTCGTGACCAGGGAGCTGAGAATCGTCGAAATATCGACTTACACGATATGAAAAATTTTTGCGATATTCTTGTTCCCCACACTCCAAACTTCTCGTATATAGCTTTTGCAGCGAATTTGGAGCAACGTTTGTTAGGATAATATATTTCGTGACCACGGAGCTGAGAATCGGCGAAATATCGACTTAGGCGAAATGAAAAATTTTTGTGATATTCTTGTTCCCCACACTCCAAACTGCTCGTATATTGCTTTTGCAGCGCATTTGGAGCAACGTTTGTTAGAATAATATATTTCGTGACCACGGAGCTGAGAATCGGCGAAATATCGACTTAGGCGAAATGAAAAATGTTTGTGATATTCTTGTTCCCCACACTCCAAACTGCTCGTATATAGCTTTTGCAGCGAATTTGGAGCAACTTTTGTTACATGTATATTTCGTTACCACGGAGCCGAGCATCGTCGAAATATCGACTTACACGTAATGAAATAGTTTTATGATATTCTTGTTCCCCACACTCCAAACTGCTCGTATATATCTTTTGCAGCGAATTTGGAGCAACTATTGTTCAGAGTATATTTAGTGTCCAAGGAGCCGAGAATCTTCGAAATATCGACTTACACGAAATGAAAAATTTTTGTGATATTCTTGTTCCCCACACTCCAAACTTGTCGTATATAGCTTTTTCAGCGAATTTGGAGCAGCGTTTGTTAGGATAATATATTTCGTGTCCAGGGAGCTGAGAATCTTCGAAAAATCAAATTACGCGTAATGAAAATTTTTTGTGATATTCTTGTTCCTCACGCTCCAAACTGCGCGTAAATAGCATTTGCAGCGAATTTGGAGCAACTTTTCGTTATATGTATATTTCGTGACCAGGGAGCCGAGAATCGTCGAAATATCAACTTACTCGAAATGAAATATTTTTGTGATATTCTTGTTCCCCACGCTCCAAACTGCTCGTATTTGCTGCGAATTTGGAGCAACTTTTGTTATATGTATATTTTGTGACCAGGGAGCCGAGAATCGTCGAAATATCGACTTACACGTAATGAAACATTTTTATGTTATTATTGTTCCCCGCGCTCCAAACTGCTCGAAAATAGCATTTGAGGCGAATTTGGAGCAACGTTTCGTATATGTATATTTCGTGACCAGGGAGCTGAGAATGGTCGAAATATCGACTTACACGAATTGAAATATTTTTGTGATATTCTTGTTTACCTTACTCCAAACTGCTCTTATATAACTTTTGCAGCGAATTTGGAGCAAGTTTTGTTCAGAGTATATTTAGTGTCCAGGGAGCCGAGAATCGTCGAAATATCGACTTACACGAAATGAAAAATTTTTGCGATATTCTTGTTCCCACACTCCAAACTTCTCGTAAATAGCATTTGCAGCGAATTTGGAGCAACTTTTGTTATACGTATATTTCGTTACCAGGGAGCCGAGAATCGTCGAAATATCGACATACACGAAATGAAAAATTTTTGTGATATTCTTGTTCCCCATACTCCAAACTTCTTGTATATAGCTTTTGCAGTGAATTTGGAGCAACGTTTGTTAGGATAATATAGTTCGTGTCCAGGAAGCGGAGAATCCTCGAAAAATCGACTTACGCGAAATGAAAAATTTTTGTGATATTCTTCTTCCCCACGCTCCAAACTGCTCGTATATAGCATTTGCAACGAATTTGGAACAACTTTTGTTATATGTATTTTTCGTGTCCAGGGAGCCGAGAATCGTCGAAATAACAACTTACACGAAATGAAATATTTTTGTGATATTCTTGTTCCCCACTCTCCAAACTGCTCGTAAATAGCATTTGCAGCGAATTTGGAGCAACTTTTGTTATACGTATATTTCGTTACCAGGGAGCCGAGAATCGTCGAAATATCGACTTACACGAAATGAAATATTTTTGTGATATTCTTGTTCCCCACGTTCCAAACTGCTCGTAAATAGCATTTGCAGCAAATTTGGAGCAACTTTTGATATATGTATTTTCGTGTCCAGGGAGCCGAGAATCGTCGAAATATCAACTTACACGAAATGAAATATTTTTGTGATATTCTTGTTTACCTTACTCCAAACTTCTCTTATATAGCTTTTGCAGCGAATTTGGAGCAACTTTGGTTCAGAGTATATTTAGTGTCCAGGGAGCCGAGAATCATCGAAATATCGACTTACAAGAAATGAAAAATTTTTGCGATATTCTTGTTCCCCACACTCCAAACTTCTCGTATATAGCATTTGCTGCGAATTTGGAGCAACGTTTGTTACCTGTATATTTCAAGACCAGGGAGCCGAGAATCGTCGAAATATCGACTTACACGTAATGAAAGATTTTTATGATATTCTTGTTCCCCGCGCTCCAAATTATTCGTAAATAGCATTTGAGGCAAATTTGGAGCAACGTTTGGTATATGTATATTTCGTGACCAGGGAGCTGAGAATCGTCGAAATATCGACTTACACGAAATGAAATATTTTTGTGATATTCTCGTTTACCTTACTCCAAACTGCTCTTATATAGCTTTTGCAGCGAATTGAAGCAAGTTTTGTTCAGAGTATATTTAGTGTCCAGGGAGCCGAGAATCGACGAAATATCGACTTACACGAAATGAAAAATTTTTGTGATATTCTTGTTCCCCACACTCCAAACTTCTTGTATATAGCCTTTGCAGCGAAATTGGAGCAACGTTTGTTAGGAGAATATATTTCGTGTCCAGGGAGCTGAGAATCCTCGAAATATCAACTTACGCGAAATGAAAAATTTTTGTGATATTCTTCTTCCCCACGCTCCAAACTGCTCGTATATAGCATTTGCAGCGAATTTGGAGCAACTTTTGTTATATGTATATTTCGTTACCAGGGAGCCGAGAATCGACGAAATATCGACTTAGGCGAAATGAAAAATTTTTGTGATATTCTTGTTCCCCACACTCCAAACTGCTCGTATATAGCTTTTGCAGCGAATTTGGAGCAACTTTTGCTCTGAGAATATTTCTTGTCCAGGGAACCGCGAATCGTCGAGAAATCGACTTACACTTAGTGATACATTTTTGTGAGAATCTTCTTCCCCGCACTCCAAAATATTCGCTTTTAGCTTATGCAGCGAATTTGGAGCAACTTTTGTTCTGAGAATATTTCGTGTCCAGGCAGCTGAGAATCGTCGTAAAATCGACTTACACGTAATGAAACATTTTTATGATATTCTTGTTCCCCACGCTCCAAACTGCTCGTATATAGCATTTGCAGCGAATTTGGACCAACTTTTGTGATATATATTTTCGTGTCCAGGGAGCCGAGAATCGTCGAAATATCAACTTACACGAAATGAAATATTTTTGTGATATTCTTGTTTACCTTACTCTAAACTGCTCTTATATAGCTTTTGCAGCGAATTGGAGCAACTTTTGTTCAGAGTATATTTAATGTCCAGGGAGCCGAGAATCGTCGAAATATCGACTTACACGAAATGAAATATTTTTGTGATATTCTTGTTTACCTTACTCCAAACTTCTCTTATATAGCTTTTGCAGCGAATTTGGAGCAACTTTTGCTCAGAGTATATTTAGTGTCCAGGGAGCCGAGAATCGTCGAAATATCGACTTACACGAAATGAAAAATGTTTGCGATATTCTTGTTCCCCACACTCCAAACTTCTCGTATATAGCTTTTGCAGCGAATTTGGAGCAACGTTTGTTAGGATAAAATATTTCGTGTCCCGAGAGCTGAGAATCCTCGAAAAATCGACTTACGTGAAATGAAAAATTTTTGTGATATTCTTCTTCCCCACGCTCCAAACTGCTCGTATATAGCATTTGCAGCGAATTTGGAACAACTTTTGTTATATGTTTTTTTCGTGTCCAGGGAACCGCGAATCGTCGAAATATCAACTTTCACGAAATGAAATATTTTTGTGATATTCTTGTCCCCCACGCTCCAAACTGCTCGTAAATAGCATTTGCAGCGAATTTGGAGCAACTATTGTTATATGTATATTTCGTTACCAGGGAGCCGAGAATCGTCGAAGTATCGACTTACACGAAATGAAAAATTTTTGCGATATTCTTGTTCCCCACACTCCAAACTTCTCGTATATAGCTTTTGCAGCGAATTTGGAGCAACGTTTGTTAGGATAATATATTTCGTGACCACGGAGCTGAAAATCGGCGAAATATCGACTTAGGCGAAATGAAAAATTTTTGTGATATTCTTGTTCCCCACACTCCAAACTGCTCGTATATAGCTTTTGAAGCGAATTTGGAGCAACTTTTGTTACATGTATATTTCGTTACCACGGAGCCGAGCATCGTCGAAATATCGACTTACACGTAATGAAACAGTTTTATGATATTCTTGTTCCCCACACTCCAAACTGCTCGTATATAGCTTTTGCAGCGAATTTGGAGCAACTATTGTTCAGAGTATATTTAGTGTCCAGGGAGCCGAGAATCTTCGAAATATCGACTTACACGAAATGAAAAATGTTTGTGATATTCTTGTTCCCCACACTCCAAACTTGTCGTATATAGCTTTTTCAGCGAATTTGGAGCAGCGTTTGTTAGGATAATATATTTCGTGTCCAGGGAGCTGAGAATCTTCGAAAAATCAAATTACGTGTAATGAAAAGTTTTTGTGATATTCTTGTTCCTCACGCTCCAAACTGCGCGTAAATAGCATTTGCAGCGAATTTGGGGCAACTTTTCGTTATATGTATATTTCGTGACCAGGGAGCCGAGAATCGTCGAAATATCAACTTACACGAAATGAAATATCTTTGTGATATTCTTGTTCCCCACGCTCCAAGCTGCTCGTAAATAGCATTTGCAGCGAATTTGGAGCAACTTTTGTTATATGTATATTTTGTGACCAGGGAGCCGAGAATCGTCGAAATATCGACTTACACGTAATGAAACATTTTTATGATATTCTTGTTCCCCGCGCTCCAACCTGCTCGGAAATAGCATTTGAGGCGAATTTGGAGCAACGTTTCGTATATGTATATTTCGTGACCAGGGAGCTGAGAATCGTCGAAATATCGACTTACACGAATTGAAATATTTTTGTGATATTCTTGTTTACCTTACTCCAAACTGCTCTTATATAGCTTTTGCACCGAATTTGGAGCAACTTTTGTTCAGAGTATATTTCGTGACCAGGGAGCCGAGAATCGTCGAAATATCGACTTACACGAAATGAAAAATTTTTGTGATATTCTTGTTCCCCACGCTTCAAACTGCTCGTATATAGCAAGTGCAGCGAATTTGGAGCAACTTTTGTTATATGTATTTTTCGTGTCCAGGGAGCTGAGAATCCTCGAAAAATCGACTTACGCGAAATGAAAAATTTTTGTGATATTCTTCTTCCCCACGCTCCAAACTGCTCGTATATAGCATTTGCAGCGAATTTGGAGCAACTTTTGTTATATGTATTTTTCGTGTCCAGGGAGCTGAGAATCCTCGAATAATCGACTTACGCGAAATGAAAAATTTTTGTGATATTCTTCTTCCCCACGCTCCAAACTGCTCGTATATAGCATTTGCAGCGAATTTGGAACAACTTTTGTTATATGTATTATTCGTGTCCAGGGAGCCGAATTTCGTCGAAATATCAACTTACACGAAATGAAATATTTTTGTGATATTCTTGTTTACCTTACTCCAAACTGCTCTTATATAGCTTTTGCAGCGAATTTGGAGCAACTTTTGTTCAGAGTATATTTAGTGTCCAGGGAGCCGAGAATCGTCGAAATATCGACTTACACGAAATGAAAATTTTTTGTGCTATTCTTGTTCCCCACACTCCAAAATTCTTGCATATAGCTTTTTTAGCGAATTTGGAGCAACGTTCGTTAGGATAATATATTTCGTGTCCAGGAAGCTGAGAATGCTCGAAATATCAACTTACACGAAATGAAATATTTTTGTGATATTCTTGTTCCCCACACTCCAAACTGCTCGTATATAGCTTTTGCAGCGAATTTGCAGCAACTTTTGCTCTGAGAATATTTCTTGTCCAGGGAACAGCGAATCGTCGAGAAATCGACTTACACTTAGTGATACATTTTTGTGAGAATCTCCTTCCCCGCACTCCAAAATATTCGCTTTTAGCTTATGCAGCGAATTTGGAGCAACTTTTGTTCTGAGAATATTTCGTGTCCAGGCAGCTGAGAATCGTCGTAAAATCGACTTACACGTAATGAAACATTTTTATGATATTCTTGTTCCCCACGCTCCAAACTGCTCGTATATAGTATTTGCAGCGAATTTGGACCAACTTTTGTGATATATATTTTCGTGTCCATGTACCCGAGAATCGTCGAAATATCAACTTACACGAAATGAAATATTTTTGTGATATTCTTGTTTACCTTACTCTAAACTGCTCTTATATAGCTTTTGCAGCGAATTGGAGCAACTTTTGTTCAGAGTATATTTAGTGTCCAGGGAGCCGAGAATCGTCGAAATATCGACTTACACGAAATGAAATATTTTTGTGATATTCTTGTTTACCTTACTCCAAACTTCTCTTATATAACTTTTGCAGCGAATTTGGAGCAACTTTTGTTCAGAGTATATTTAGTGTCCAGGGAGCCGAGAATCGTCGAAATATCGACTTACACGAAATGAAAAATTGTTGCGATATTCTTGATCCCCACACTCCAAACTTCTCGTATATAGCTTTTGCAACGAATTTGGAGCAACGTTTGTAAGGATAATATATTTCGTGTCCAGGGAGCTGAGAATCCTCGAAAAATCGACTTACGCGAAATGAAAAATTTTTGTGATATTCTTGTTCCCCACGCTCCAAACTGCTCCTATATAGCATTTGCTGCGAATTTGGAGTAACTTTTGTTACATGTATATTTCGTTACCAGGGAGCCGAGAGTCGTCGAAATATCGACTTACACGAAATGAAATATTTTTGTGATATTCTTGTTTACCTTACTCCAAACTGCTCTTATATAGCTCTTGCAGCGAATTTGGAGCAACTTTTGTTCAGAGTATATGTAGTGTCCAGGGAGCCGAGAATCGTCGAAATATCGACTTACACGAAATGAAAAATTTTTGCGATATTCTTGTTCCCCACACTCCAAACTTCTCGTATATAGCTTTTGCAGCGCATTTGGAGCAACGTTTGTTAGGATAAAATATTTCGTGTCCCGGGAGCTGAGAATCCTCGAAAAATTGACTTACGCGAAATGAAAAATTTTTGTGATATTCTTGTTTCCCACGCTCCAAACTGCTCGTAAATAGCATTTGCAGCGAATTTGGAGCAACTTTTGATGTATGTATTTTCGTGTCCAGGGAGCCGAGAATCGTCGAAATATCAACTTACACGAAATGAAATATTTTTGTGATATTCTTGTTTACCTTACTCCAAACTGCTCTTATATAGCTTTTGCTGCGAATTTGGAGCAACTTTTGTTCAGAGTATATTTAGTGTCCAGGGAGCCGAGAATCGTCGAAATAGCGACTTACACGAAATGAAATATTTTTGTGATATTCTTGTTTACCTTACTCCAAACTTGTCTTATATAGCTTTTGCAGCGAATTTGGAGCAACTTTTGTTCAGAGTATATTTAGTGTCCAGGGAGCCGAGAATCGTCGAAATATCGACTTACACGAAATAAAAAATTTTTGCGATATTCTTGTTCCCCACACTCCAAACTTCTCGTATATAGCTTTTGCAGCGAATTTGAAGCAACGTTTGTTAGGATAATATATTTCGTGTCCAGGCAGCTGAGAATCCTCGAAAAATCGACTTACGCGAAATGAAAAAATTTTGTGATATTCTTGTTCCCCACGCTACAAACTGCTCGTATATAGCATTTGCTGCGAATTTGGAGCAACTTTTGTTACATGTATATTTCGTTACCAGGGAGCCGAGAATCGTCGAAATATCGACTTACACGAAATGAAATATTTTTGTGATATTCTTGTTTACCTTACTCCAAACTGCTCTTATATAGCTTTTGCAGCGAATTTGGAGCAACTTTTGTTCAGAGTATATTTAGTGTCCAGGGAGCCGAGAATCGTCGAAATATCGACTTACACGAAATGAAAAATTTTTGCGATATTCTTGTTCCCACACTCCAAACTTCTCGTAAATAGCATTTGCAGCGAATTTGGAGCAACTTTTGTTATACGTATATTTCGTTACCAGGGAGCCGAGAATCGTCGAAATATCGACAGACACGAAATGATAAAATTTTTGTGATATTCTTGTTCCCCATACTCCAAACTTCTTGTATATAGCTTTTGCAGTGAATTTGGAGCAACGTTTGTTAGGATAATATAGTTCGTGTCCAGGAAGCGGAGAATCCTCGAAAAATCGACTTACGCGAAATGAAAAATTTTTGTGATATTCTTCTTCCCCACGCACCAAACTGCTCGTATATAGCATTTGCAACCAATTTGGAACAACTTTTGTTATATGTATTTTTCGTGTCCAGGGAACCGAGAATCGTCGAAATAACAACTTACACGAAATGAAATATTTTTGTGATATTCTTGTTCCCCACTCTCCAAACTGCTCGTAAATAGCATTTGCAGCGAATTTGGAGCAACTTTTGTTATACGTATATTTCGTTACCAGGGAGCCGAGAATCGTCGAAATATCGACTTACACGAAATGAAATATTTTTGTGATATTCTTGTTCCCCACGTTCCAAACTGCTCGTAAATAGCATTTGCAGCAAATTTGGAGCAACTTTTGATATATGTATTTTCGTGTCCAGGGAGCCGTGAATCGTCGAAATATCAACTTACACGAAATGAAATATTTTTGTGATATTCTTGTTTACCTTACTCCAAACTGCTCTTATATAGCTTTTGCAGCGAATTTGGAGCAACTCTTGTTCAGATTATATTTAGTGTCCAGGGAGCCGAGAATCGTCGAAATATCGACTTACACGAAATGAAATATTTTTGTGATATTCTTGTTTACCTTACTCCAAACTTCTCTTATATAGCTTTTGCAGCGAATTTGGAGCAACTTTGGTTCAGAGTATATTTAGTGTCCTGGGAGCCGAGAATCATCGAAATATCGACTTACACGAAATGAAAAATTTTTGCGATATTCTTGTTCCCCACACTCCAAACTTCTCGTATATAGCATTTGCTGCGAATTTGGAGCAACGTTTGTTACCTGTATATTTCAAGACCAGGGAGCCGAGAATCGTCGAAATATCGACTTACACGTAATGAAAGATTTTTATGATATTCTTGTTCCTCACGCTCCAAACTGCGCGTAAATAGCATTTGCAGCGAATTTGGAGCAACTTTTGTTATATGTATATTTTGTGACCAGGGAGCCGAGAATCGTCGAAATATCGACTTACACGTAATGAAACATTTTTATGATATTCTTGTTCCCCGCGCTCCAAACTGCTCGAAAATAGCATTTGAGGCGAATTTGGAGCAACGTTTCGTATATGTATATTTCGTGACCAGGGAGCTGAGAATCGTCGAAATATCGACTTACACGAAATGAAAAATTTTTGTGATATTCTTGTTCCCCACACTCCAAACTTCTTGTATATAGCTTTTGCAGCGAAATTGGAGCAACGTTTGTTAGGAGAATATATTTCGTGTCCAGGGAGCTGAGAATCCTCGAAATATCAACTTACTCGAAATGAAATATTTTTGTGATATTCTTGTTCCCCACACTCCAAACTTTTCGTATATAGCTTTTGCAGTGAATTTGGAGCAACGTTTGTTAGGATAATATAGTTCGTGTCCAGGGAGCTGAGAATCCTCGAAAAATCGACTTACGCGAAATGAAAAATTTTTGTGATATTCTTCTTCCCCACGCTCCAAACTGCTCGTATATAGCATTTGCTGCGAATTTGGAGCAACGTTTGTTACCTGTATATTTCGTGACCAGGGAGCCGAGAATCGTCGAAATATCGACTTACACGTAATGAAACATTTTTATGATATTCTTGTTCCCCGCGCTCCAAACTGCTCGTAAATAGCATTTGAGGCGAATTTGGAGCAACGTTTGTTATATGTATTTTTCGTGTCCAGGGAGCCGAGAATCGTCGAAATATCAACTTACACGAAATGAAATATTTTTGTGATATTCTTGTTCCCCACGCTCCAAACTGCTCGTAAATAGCATTTGCAGCGAATTTGGAGCAACTTTTGTTATATGTATATTTCGTTACCAGGGAGCCGAGAATCGTCGAAATATCAACTTACACGAAATGAAATATTTTTGTGATATTCTTGTTTACCTTACACCAAACTGCTCTTATATAGATTTTGCAGCGAATTTGGAGCAACTTTTGTTCAGAGTATATTTAGTGTCCAGGGAGCTGAGAATCGTCGAAATATCGACTTACACAAAATGAAAAATTTTTTGTGATATTCTTGTTCCCAAGACTCCAAACTTCTCGTATATAGCTTTTGCAGCGAATTTGCAGCAACGTTTGTTAGGATATTGTATTTCGTGTCCAGGGAGCTGAGAATCCTCGAAAAATCGACTTACGCGAAATGAAAAATGTTTGTGATATTCTTGTTCCCCACGCTCCAAACTGCTCGTATATAGCATTTGCAGCGAATTTGGAGCAACTTTTGTTGTATGTATTTTTCGTGTCCAGGGAAACTTTTGTTCAGAGTATATTTAGTGTCCAGGGAGCCGAGAATCGTCGAAATATCGACTTACACGAAATGAAAAATTTTTGTGATATTCTTGTTCGCCACACTCCAAACTTCTTGTATATAGCTTTTGCAGCGAATTTGGAGCAACGTTTGTTAGGATAATATATTTCGTGTCCAGGGAGCTGAGAATCCTCGAAATATCAACTTACACGAAATGAAATATTCTTGTGATATTCTTGTTCCCCACACTCCAAAATTTTGGTATATAGGTTTTGCAGTGAATTTGGAGCAACGTTTGTTAGGATAATATAGTTCGTGTCCAGGGAGCTGAGAATCCTCGAAAAATCGACTTACGTGAAATGAAAAATTTTTGTGATATTCTTCTTCCCCACGCTCCAAACTGCTCGTATATAGCATTTGCAGCGAATTTGGAACAACTTTTGTTATATGTATTTTTCGTGTCCAGGGAACCGCGAATCGTCGAAATATCAACTTACACGAAATGAAATATTTTTGTGATATTCTTGTTCCCCACGGTCCAAACTGCTCGAAAATAGCATTTGCAGCGAATTTGGAGCAACTTTTGTTATATGTATATTTCGTTACCAGGGAGCCGAAAATCGTCGAAATATCGACTTACACGAAATGAATCAGTTTTATGATATTCTTGTTCCCCACACTCCAAACTGCTCGTATATAGCTTTTGCAGCGAATTTGGAGCAACTATTGTTCAGAGTATATTTAGTGTCCAGGGAGCCGAGAATCTTCGAAATATCGACTTACACGAAATGAAAAATTTTTGCGATATTCTTGTTCCCCACACTCCAAACTTCTCGTATATAGCTTTTGCAGCGAATTTGGAGCAACGTTTGTTAGGATGATATATTTCGTGACCAGGGAGCTGAGAATCGGGGAAATATCGACTTAGGCGAAATGAAAAATTTTTGTGATATTCTTGTTCCCCACACTCCAAACTGCTCGTATATAGCTTTTGCAGCGAATTTGGAGCAACTTTTGTTACATGTATATTTCGTTACCACGGAGCCGAGCATCGTCGAAATATCGACTTACACGTAATGAAACAGCTTTATGATATTCTTGTTCCCCGCACTCCAAACTGCTCGTATATAGCTTTTGCAGCGAATTTGGAGCAACTATTGTTCACAGTATATTTAGTGTCCAGGGAGCCGAGAATCTTCGAAATATCGACTTACACGAAATGAAAAATGTTTGTGATATTCTTGTTCCCCACACTCCAAACTTGTCGTATATAGCTTTTTCAGCGAATTTGGAGCAGCGTTTGTTAGGATAATATATTTCGTGTCCAGGGAGATGAGAATCTTCGAAAAATCAAATTACGCGTAATGAAAAATTTTTGTGATATTCTTGTTCCCCACGCTCCAAACTGCTCGTATATAGCTTTTGCATCGAATTTGGAACAATTTTTGTTATATGTATTTTTCGTGTCCAGGGGGCCGAGAATCGTCGAAATATCAACTTACAGGAAATGAAATATTTTTGTGATATACTTGTTCCCCACGCTCCAAACTGCACGTAAATAGCATTTGCAGTGTATTTGGAGCAACTATTGTTATTTGTATATTTCGTGACCAGGGAGCCGAGCTTAGTCGAAATATCGACTTACACGTAATGAAACATTTTTATGATATTCTTGTTCCCCACACTCCAAACTGCTCGTATATAGCTCTTGCAGCAAATTTGGAGCAGCTTATGTTCTGAGTATATTTCATGTCCTGGGAACCAAGTATCATCGAAAAACGGACTTACGCGTAATGCAACATTTAACTGTTTGTGACATTCTTGTTCCCCACACTCCAAACTGCTATTATATAGCTTTTGATGCGAATTTGAAGCACATTTTGTTCTGAGTATATTTCGTGTCCAGGGAGCCGAGAATCGTCGTAAATCGACTTATGAGGAATGATAATTTTTGTTATATTCTTGTTCCACACACTCCAAACAGCTCGAATATAGCTTTTGTAGCGAATTTGGAGCAACTTTTGTTCTGAGTATATTTCGTGTCCAGGGATCCGAGAATCATGAAAAAATCGACTTATGCGAAATTATAATTATTGTGATATTCTTGTTCCACACACTCCAAAAAGCTCGAATATAGCTTTTGCTGAGAATTTGGAGCAACTTATGTTCTGTGAATATTTCGTGTCCTGGGAGACAGGAATCATCGAAAAACGGACTTACGGGTAATGCAACATTTAAATGTTTGTCATATTCTTGTTCCCCACGCTCAAAACTGCTCGAATATAGCTTTTGCTGCGAATTTATAGCAAATTTTGTTCTGTGTATATTTCGTGTCCAGGGAGCCGAGAATCTACGCAAATCGACTTATGCGAAATGAAAATTTTTGTGATATTCTGTTCCACACACTCCAAACTGCTCGAATATAGCTGTTGCAGCGAACTTGGAGCAACTTTTGTTCTGAGTATATTTCGTGGCCAGGGAGCCGAGAGTCATCGAAAAATCGACTTATGCGAAATCATAATTTTTGTGATATTCTTGTTCCACACACTCCAAACAGCTCGAATATAACTTTTTCAGCGAATTTGGAGCAACTTTTATTCTGAGAATATTTCGTGTCCAGGGAGCCGAGAATCATCGAAAAATCGACTTATGCGAAATGATAATTTTCGTGATATTCTTGTTCCACACACTCCAAACAGCTCGAATATAGCTTTTGCAGCGAATTTGGAGCAAATTTTGTTCTGAGTATATTTCGTGTCCAGGGAGCCGAGAATCGTCGTAAATCGACTTATGCGAAATGAAAATTTTTGTTATCTTCTTGTTCCACACACTCCAAACTGTTCGAATATAGCTTTTGCAGCGAATTTGGAGCAACTTTTGTTCTGAGAATATTTCGTGACCAGGGAGCCGAGAATCGTCGCAAATCGACTTATGCGAAATGAATATTTTTGTGATATTCTTGTTCCACACCCTCCAAACTGCTCGAATTTAACTTTTGCAGCGAATTTGGAGCAAATTTTGTTCTGAGTATATTTCGTGTCCAGGGAGCCGTGAATCATCGAAAAATCGACTTATGCGAAATGATAATTTTTATGTTATTCTTGTTCCACACACTCCAAACGGCTCGAATATAGCTTTTGCTGAGAATTTGGAGCAACTTATGTTCTGTGAATATTTCGTGTCCTGGGAGACAGGAATCATCGAAAAACGGACTTACGGGTAATGCAACATTTAAATGTTTGTGATATTCTTGTTCCCCACGCTCAAAACTGCTCGAATATAGTTTTTGCTGCGAATTTATAGCAAATTTTGTTCTGTGTATATCTCGTGTCCAGGGAGCCGAGAATCGTCGGAAATCAACTTATGCGAAGTGAAAATTTTTGTGATATTCTTGTTCCACACACTCCAAACTGCTCGAATATAGCTATTGCAGCGAATTTGGACCAACTTTTGTTCTGAGAATTTTTCGTGACTTGGGAGCCGAGATACATAGCAAATCGACTTATGCGAAATGAAAATTTTTGTGATATTCTGTTCCACACACTCCAAACTGCTCGAATATAACCTTTGCAGCGAATTTGGAGCAACTTTTGTTCTGAGTATATTTCGTGGCCAGGGAGCCGAGAGTCATCGAAAAATCGACTTATGCGAAATCATAATTTTTGTGATATTCTTGTTCCACACACTCCAAACAGCTCGAATATAGCTTTTGCAGCGAATTTGGAGAAACTTTTGTTCGGAGTATATTTCGTGTCCAGGGAGCCGAGAATCATCGAAAAATCGATTTATTCGAAATTATAATTTTTGTGATATTCTTGTTCCACACACTCCAAACAGCTCGAATATAGCTTTTGCTGAGAATTTGGAGCAACTTATGTTCTGAGAATATTTCGTGTCCTGGGAGACAAGAATCATCGAAAAACTGACTTACGTGTAATGCAACATTTAAATGTTTGTGATATTCTTGTTCCCCACGCTCAAAACTGCTCGAATATAGCTTTTGTAGCGAATTTGGAGCAACTTTTGTTGTGAGTATATTTCGTGACCAGGGAGCCGAGAATCTACGCAAATCGACTTATGCGAAATGAAAATTTTTGTGATATTCTTGTCCACACACTCCAAACTGCTCGAATATAGCTTTTGCAGCGAATTTGGAGCAACTTTTGTTCTGAGTATACTTCGTGACCAGGGAGCCGAGAATCTACGCAAATCGACTTATGCGAAATGAAAATTTTTGTGATATTCTTGTTCCACACAAGCCAAATTGCGCGAATATAGCTATTGCAGCGAATTTGGACCAACTTTTGTTCTGAGAATATTTCGTGACCAGGGAGCTGAGAATCGTCGCAAATCGACTTATGCGAAATGAAATTTTTTGTGATGTTCTTGTTCCACACACTCCAAACTGCTCGAATATAGCTTTTGCAGCGAATTTGGAGCAACTTTTGTTCTGGGTATATTTCGTGTCCAGGGAACCGAGAATCATCGAAAAATCGACTTATGCGAAATGATAATTTTTGTGATATTCTTGTTCAACACAATCCAAACATTTCGAATATAGCTTTTTTTGAGAATTTGGAGTAACTTATGTTCTGAGAATATTTCCTGTCCTGGGAGACAAGGATCATCGAAAAACGGACTTACGGGTAATGCAACATTTAAATGTTTGTGATATTCTTCTTCCCCACACTCCAAACTGTTCATATATAGGATTTGCAGCGAATTTGGAATAAATTTTTTTCTGAGTATATTTCGTGTCAAGGAAGCCGAGAATCGCCGGAAATCGACTTATGCGAAATGAAAATTTTTGTGATATTCTTGTTCCACACACTCCAAACTGCTCGATTATAGCTTTTGCAGCGAATTTGGAGCAACTTTTGTTCTGAGTATACTTCGTGACCAGGGAGCCGAGAATCTACGCAAATCGACTTATGCGAATTGAAAATTTTTGTGATATTCTTGTTCCACACACTCCAAACTGCTCGAATATAGCTTTTGCAGCGAATTTGGAGCAACTTATGTTCTGAGAATATTTCGTGTCCTGGGAGACAAGAATCATCGAAAAACGGACCTACGGGTAATGCAACATTTAAATGCTTGTGATATTCTTGTTCCCCACGCTCAAAACTGCTCGAGTATAGCTTTTACTGCGAATTTGGAGCAAATTTTGTTAAGTGTATATTTCGTGTCCAGGGAGCCGAGAATCGTCGGAAATCAACTTATGCGAAATGAAAATTTTTGTGATATTCTTGTTCCACACACTCCAAACTGCTCGAAAATAGCTTTTGCAGCGAATTTGGAGCAGCTTATGTTCTGAGTATATTTCGTGTCCTGGGAACCAAGAATCATCGAAAAACGGACTTACGCGTAATGCAACATTTAACTGTTTGTGACATTCTTGTTCCCCACACTCCAAACTGCTATTATATAGCTTTTGATGCGAATTTGATGCAAATTTTGTTCTGAGTATATTTCGTGTCCAGGGAGCCGAGAATCGTCGTAAATCGACTTATGCGAAATGATAATTTTTGTTATATTCTTGTTCCACACACTTCAAACAGCTCGAATATAGGTTTTGTACCGAATTTGGAGCAACTTTTGTTCTGAGTAGATTTCGTGCCCAGGGAAACGAGAGTCATCAAAAAATCGACTTATGCGAAATTATAATTATTGTGATATTCTTGTTCCACACACTCCAAAAAGCTCGAATATAGCTTTGCAGCGAATTTGGAGCAACTTATGTTCTGAGTATATTTTGTGTCCTGGGAGCCAAGAAGCATCGAAAAACGGGCTTACGCGTAATGCGACATTTAAATTATTGTGATATTCTTATTCCCCACACTCCAAACTGTTCGTATATAGCTTTTGCAGCAAATTTGGAGCAAATTTTTTTCTGAGTATATTTCGTGTCAAGGGAGCCGAGAATCGCCGGAAATCGACATGCGAAATGAAAATTTTTGTGAAATTCTTGTTCCACACACTCCAAACTGCTCGTATATAGCTTTTGCTGCGAATTTATAGCAAATTTTGTTCTGTGTATATTTCGTGTCCAGGGAGCCGAGAATCTACGCAAATCGACTTATGCGAAATGAAAATTTTTGTGATATTCTTGTTCCACACACTCCAAACTGCTCGAATATAGCTTTGCAGCGAATTTGGACCAACTTTTGTTCTGAGAATTTTTCGTGACCAGGGAGCCGAGAATCGTCGCAAATCGACTTATGCGAAATGAAAATCTTTGTGATATTCTGTTCCACACACTCCAAACTGCTCGAATATAACTTTTGCAGCGAATTTCGAGCAACTTTTGTTCTGAGTATTTTTCGTGTCCAGGGAGCCGAGAATCATCGGAAAGTCGACTTATGCGAAATGAATTTTTTTGTGATATTCTAGTTCCACATACTCCAAACTGCTCGAATATAGCTTTTGCAGGGAATTTGGAGCAACTTTTGTTCTGAGTATATTTCGTGACCAGGGAGCCGAGAATCGTCGCAAATCGACTTATGCGAATTGAAAATTTTTGTGATATTCTTGTTCCACACACTCCAAACTGCTCGAATATAGCTTTTGCAGGGAATTTGCAGCAATTTTTGTTCTGAGTATATTTCGTGTCCACGGAGGCGAGAATCGTCGTAAATCGACTTATGCGAAATGAAAATTTTTGTGATATTCTTGTTCCACACACTCCAAACTGCTCGAATATAACTTTTGCAGCGAATTTGGAGCAACTTATTTTCTGCGTATATTTTGTGTCCTGGGAGCCAAGAAGAATCGAAAAACGGGCTTACTCGTAATGCAACATTTAAATGTTTGTGATATTCTTCTTCCCCACATTCCAAACTGTTCGTATATAGGATTTGCAGCGAATTTGGAGCAACTTTTGTCCTGAGTATACTTCGTGACCAGGGAGCCGAGAATCTACGCAAATCGATTTATGCGAAATGATAATTTTTGTGATATTCTTGTTCCACACACTCAGAACTGCTCGAACATAACTTTTGCAGCGAATTTGGAGCAACTTTTGTTCTGAGTATATTTCGTGACTAGGGAGCCGAGAATCGTCGCAAATCGACGAATGCAAAATGATAATTTTTGGGATATTCTTGTTCCACACACTCCAAACTGCTCGAATATAACTTTTGCAGCGAATATGGAGCAACTTTTGTTCTGAGTATATTTCGTGTCCAGGGAGCCAAGAATCATCGAAAAACGGATTTACGGGTAATACAACATTTAAATGTTTGTGATATTCTTGTTCCCCACACTCCAAACTGCTCGAATATTACTTTTGCAGCGAATTTGGAGCAACTTTTGTTCTGAGTATATTTCGTGTCCAAGGAGCCGAGAATCATCGAAAAATGCGAAATTATAATTTTTGTGATATTCTTGTTCCACACACTCCAAACTGCTCGAAAATAGCTTTTGCAGCGAATTTGGAGCAGCTTAATTCTGAGTATATTTCGTGTCCTGGGAACCAAGAATCATCGAAAAACGGACTTACGCGTAATGCAACATTTAAATGTGATATTCTTGTTCCCCACACTCCAAACTGCTATTATATAGCTTTTGATGCGAGTTTGAAGCAAATTTTGTTCTGAGTATATTTCGTGTCCAGGGAGCCGAGAATCGTCGTAAATCGACTTATGCGAAATGATAATTTTTGTTATATTCTTGTTCCACACACTCCAAAAAGCTCGAATATAGCTATTGAAGCGAATTTGGAGCAACTTATGTTCTGAGTATATTTTGTGTCCTGGGAGACAAGAAGCATCGAAAAACGGGCTTACGCGTAATGCAACATTTAAATATTTGTGATATTCTTCTTCCTCACACTCCAAACTGCTATTATATAACTTTTGATGCGAATTTGAAGCAAATTTTGTTCTGAGTATATTTCGTGTCCATGGAGCCGAGAATCGTTGTATATCGACTTATGCGAAATGAAAATTTTTGTGATATTCTTGTTCCCCACACTCCAAACTGCTCGAATATACCTTTGTCAGCGAATTTGGAGCAACTTTTGTTCTGAGTATATTTCGTGTCCAGGGAGCCGAGAATCATCGAAGAATCGACTTATGCGAAATGAAAATTTTCCTTGATATTCTTGTTCCACAAACTCCAAGCTGCTCGAATATAACTTTTGCAGCAAATTTGGAGCAACTTTTGTTCTGAGTATATTTCGTGTCCAGGGAGCAAAAAATCATCGAAAAACGGACTTACGCGTCATTCAACATTTAAATGTTTGTGATATTCTTCTTCCTCACACTCCAAACTGCTATTATATAGCTTTTGATGCGAATTTGAAGCAAATTTTGTTCTGAGTATATTTCGTGTCCAGGGAGCCGAGAATCGTCGTAAATCGACTTATGCGAAATGATGATTTTTGTTATATTCTTGTTCCACACACTCCAAACAGCTCGAATATAACTTTTGCAGCGAATTTGGAGCAACTTTTGTTCTCAGTATATTTCGTGTCCAGGGAGCCGAGAATCATTGAAAAATCGACTTATGCGAAATGATAATTTTTGTGATATTCTTGTTCCACACATTCCAAAATGTTCAAATATAGCTTAGCAGCGAATTTGGAGCAACTTAGGTTCTGAGTATATTTTGTGTCCTGGGAGCCAAGAAGCATCGAAAAACGGACTTATGGATAATGCAACATTTAAATGATTCTGATATTCTTGTTCCCCACACTCCAAACTGCTCGTATAAAGCTTTTGCAGCGAATTTGTAGCAAATTTTGTTCTGAGTATATTTCGTGTTCATGGAGCCGAGAATCGTCGTAAATGGACTTATGCGAAATGAAAGTTTTTGTGATATTCTTGTTCCCCACACTCCAAACTGCTCGAATATACCTTTGTCAGCCAATTTGGAGCAACTTTTGTTCGGAGTATATTTCGTGTCCAGGGAGCCGAGAATCATCGAAGAATCGACATATGCGAATTGAAAATATCTGTGATATTCTTGTTCCACACTCCAAACAGCTGGAATATAGCTTTTGTAGCGAATTTGGAGCAACTTTTGTTCTGAGTATATTTCGTGTCAAGTGAGCCGAGAGTCATCAAAAAATCGACTTATGCGAAATTATAATTTTTGTGATATTCTTGTTCCACACACTCCAAAAAGCTGGAATATAGCTTTGCAGCGAATTTGGAGCAACTTATGTTCTGAGTATATTTTGTGTCCTGGGAGCCAAGAAGTTTCGAAAAACGGGCTTAGGCGTAATGCAACATTTAAATGTTTGTGATATTCTTATTCCCCACACTCCAAACTGTTCGTATATAGCTTTTGCAGCAAATTTGGAGCAAATTTCTTTCTGAGTATATTTCGTGTCAAGGGAGCCGAGAATCGCCGGAAATCGACATGCGAAATTAAAATTTTTGCGATATTCTTGTTCCACACACTCCAACCTGCTCGAATATAGCTTTTGCAGCGAATTTGGAGCAACTTTTGTTCTGAGTATATTTCGTGACCAGGGAGCCGAGAATCTACGCAAATCGACTTATGGGAAATGAAAATTTTTGTGATATTCTTGTTCCACACACTCCAAACTGCTCGAATATAGCTATTGCAGCGAATTTGGAGCAACTTTTGTTATGAGAACATTTCGTGTTCAGGGAGCCGAGAATTGTCGGAAATCGACTTATGCGAAATGAAAATTTTTGTGATATTCTTGTTCCACACACTCAGAACTGCTCGAGCATAACTTTTGCAGCGAATTTGGAGCTACTTTTGTTCTGAGTTTATTTCGTGATATGGAGCCGAGAATCGTCGCAAATCGACTTATGCGAAATGATAATTTTTGGGATATTCTTGTTCCACGCACTCCAAACTGCTCGAATATAACTTTTACAGCAAATATGGAGCAACTTTTGTTCTGAGTATATTTCGTGTCCAGGGAGCCGAGAATCATTGAAAAATCGACTTATGCGAAATGATAATTTTTGTGATATTCTTGTTCCACACACTCCAAACTGCTCGAATATAGCTTTTGCAGCGAATTTGGAGCAGCTTATGTTCTGAGTATATTTCATGACCAGGGAGCCGAGAATCGTCGCAAATCGACTTATGCGAAATGAAAATTTTTGTGCTATTCCTATTCCACACACTCCAAACTGCTCGAATATAACTTTTGCAGCGAATTTGGAGCAACTGTTGTTCTGAGTAGATTTCGTGTCCAGGGAGCCGAGAATCATCGAAAAATCGACTTAGCGAAATCATAATTTTTGTGATATTCTTGTTCCACACACTCCAAACAGCTCGAATATAGCTATTGCAGCGAATTTGGAGCAACTTTTGTTCTGAGTATATTTCGTGACCAGGGAGCCGAGAATCGTCGCAAATCGACTTATGCGAAATGAAAATTTTTGTGATATTCTTGTTCCACACACTCCAAACTGCTCGAATATAACTTTTGCAGCGAATTTGGAGCAATTTTTGTTCTGAGTATATTTCGTGTCCAGGGAGCCGAGAATCATCGAAGAATCGACTTATGCGAAATGAAAATTTCTGTTATATTCTTGTTCCACACACTCCAAACTGCTCGAATATAACTTTTGCAGCGAATTTGGAGCAACTTTTGTTCTGAGTATATTTCGTGTCCAGGGATACGAGAATCATCGAAAAATCGACTTATGCGAAATTATAATTTTTGTGATATTCTTGTTCCACACATTCCAAACTGCTCGAAAATAGCTTTTGCAGCGAATTTGGAGCAGCTTATGTTCTGAGTATATTTCGTGTCCGGGGAGCCAAAAATCATCGAAAAACGGACTTACGCGTCATGCAACATTTAAATGTTTGTGATATTCTTCTTCCTCACACTCCAAACTGCTATTATATAGCTTTTGATGCGAATTTGAAGCAAATTTTGTTCTGAGTATATTTCGTGTCCATGGAGCCGAGAATCGTTGTATATCGACTTATGCGAAATGAAAATTTTTGTGATATTCTTGTTCCCCACACACCAAACTGCTCGAATATACCTTTGTCAGCGAATTTGGAGCAACTTTTGTAATGAGAACAATTCGTGTTCAGGGAGCCGAGAATTGTCGCAATTCGACTTATGCGAAATGAAAATTTTTGTGATATTCTTGTTCCACACACTCAGAACTGCTCAAACATAACTTTCGCAGCGAATATGGAGCAACTTTTGTTCTGAGTATATTTCGTGACTAGGGAGCCGAGAATCGTCGCAAATCGACTTATGCGAAATGATAATTTTTGGGATATTCTTGTTCCACGCACTCCAAACTGCTCGAATATAACTTTTACAGCGAATACGGAGCAACTTTTGTTCTGAGTATATTTCGTGTCCAGGGAGCCGAGAATCATTGAAAAATCGACTTATGCGAAATGATAATTTTTGTGATATTCTTGTTCCACACACTCCAAACTGCTCGAATATAGCTTTTGCAGCGAATTTGGAGCAGCTTATGTTCTGAGTATATTTCATGACCAGGGAGCCGAGAATCGTCGCAAATCGACTTATGCGAAATGAAAATTTTTGTGCTATTCCTATTCCACACACTCCAAACTGCTCGAATATAACTTTTGCAGCGAATTTGGAGCAACTGTTGTTCTGAGTATATTTCGTGTCCAGGGAGCCGAGAATCATCGAAAAATCTACTTATGCGAAATGATAATTTTTGTGATATTCTTGTTCCACACACTCCAAACAGCTCGAATATAGCTTTTGCTGAGAATTTGGAGCAACTGTTGTTCTGAGAATATTTCGTGTCCTGGGAGACCAGAATCATCGAAAAACGGACTTACAGGTAATGCAACATTTAAATGTTTGTGATATTCTTGTTCCCCACGCTCAAAACTGCTCGATTATAGCTTTTGCTGCGAATTTGGAGCAAATTTTGTTCTGTGTATATTTCGTGTGCAGGGAGCCGAGAATCGTCGGAAATCAACTTATGCGAAATGAAAATTTGTGTGATATTCTTGTTCCACACACTCCAAACTGCTCGAATATAGGTTTTGTAGCGAATTTGGAGCAACTTTTGTTCTGAGTATATTTCGTGACCAGGGAGCCGAGAATCTACGCAAATCGACTTATGCGAAATGAAAATGTTTGTGATATTCTTGTTCCACACACTCCAAACTGCTCGAATATAGCTTTTGCAGCGAATTTGGAGCAACTTTTGTTCTGAGTATACTTCGTGACCAGGGAGCCGAGAATCATCGAAAGACGGACTTACGCGTATTGCAACATTTAAATGTTTGTGATATTCTTGTTCCCCACACTCCAAACTGCTATTATATAGCTTTTGATGCGAATTTGAAGCAAATTTTGTTCTGAGTATATTTCGTGTCCAGGGAGCCGAGAATCGTCGTAAATCGACTTATGCGAAATGATAATTTTTGTTATATTCTTGTTCCACACACTCTAAACAGTTCGAATATACCTTTTGTAGCGAATTTGGAGCAACTTTTGTTCTGAGTATATTTCGTGTCCAGGGAGCCGAGAGTCATCAAAAAATCGACTTATGCGAAATTATAATTATTGTGATATTCTTGTTCCACACACTCCAAAAAGCTTGAATATAGCTTTGCAGCGAATTTGGAGCAACTTATGTTCTGAGTATATTTTGTGTCCTGGGAGCCCAGAAGCATCGAAAAACGGGCTTACGCGTAATGCAACATTTAAATGTTTGTGATATTCTTATTCCGCACACTCCAAACTGTTCGTATATAGCTTTTGCAGCAAATTTGGAGCAAATTTTTTTCTGAGTATATTTCCTGTCAAGGGAGCCGAGAATCGCCGGAAATCGACATGCGAAATGAAAATTTTTGTGATATTCTTGTTCCACACACTCCAAACAGCTCGAATATAGCTCTTGCAGCGAATTTGGAGCACCTTTTGTTCTGAGTATATTTCGTGACCAGGGAGCCGAGAATCTACGCAAATCGACTTATGCGAAATGAAAATTTTTGTGATATTCTTGTTCCACACACTCCAAACTGCTCGAATATAGCTATTGCAGCGAATTTGGACCAACTTTTGTTGTGAGAATATTTCGTGACCAGGGAGCCGAGAATCGTCGCAAATCGACTTATGCGAAATGAATTTTTTTGTGACATTCTTGTTCCACACACTCCAAACTGCTCGAATTTAGCTTTTGCAGCGAATTTGGAGCAACTTTTGTTATGAGAACATTTCGTGTTCAGGGAGCCGAGAATTGTCGCAAATCGACTTATGCGAAATGAAAATTTTTGTGATATTCTTGTTCCACACACTCCAAACTGCTATTATATAGCTTTTGATGCGAATTTGAAGCAAATTTTGTTGTGAGTATATTTCGTGTCCAGGGAGCCGAGAATCGTCGTAAATCGACTTATGCGAAATGATAATTTGTGTGATATTCTGGTTCCACACACTCCAAAAAGCTCGAATATAGCTTTGCAGCGAATTTGGAGCAACTTATGTTCTGAGTATATTTTGTGTCCTCGGAGCCAAGAAGCATCGAAAAACGGGCTTACGCGTAATGCAACATTTAAATGTTTGTGATATTCTTATTCCCCACACTCCAAACTGCTCGAATATAACTTTTGCAGCGAATTTGGAGCAACTTATGTTCTGAGTATATTTCGTGTCCAGGGAGCCGAGATTCATTGAAAAATCGACTTATGCGAAATGATAATTTTCGTGATATTCTTGTTCCACACACTTGAAACAGCTCGAATATAGCTTTTGCAGCGAATTTGGAGCAACTTTGTTTCTGAGTATATTTCGTGACCAGGGAGCCGAGACTTGTCGCTAATCGACTTATGAGAAATAAAAATTTTTGTGATATTCTTGTTCCACACACTCTAAACTGCTCGAATATAGTTATTGCAGCGAATTTGGAGCAACATTTATTATGAGAACATTTCGTGTTCAGGGAGCCGATAATTGTCGCAAATCGACTTATGCGAAATGATAATTTTTGGGATATTCTTGTTCCACACACTCCAAACTGCTCGAATCAAACTTTTGCAGCGAATATGGAGCAACTTTTGTTCTGAGTATATTTCGTGTCCAGGGAGCCGAGAATCATTGAAAAATCGACTTTTGCGAAATGATAATTTTTGTGATATTCTTGTTCCACACACTCCAAACTGCTCGAATATAACTTTTGCAGCGAATTTGGAGTAACTTTTGTTCTGAGTATATTTCGTGTCCAGGGAGCCGAGAATCATCGAAAAATCGACTTATGCGAAATCATAATTTTTGTGATATTCTTGTTCCACACACTCCAAACAGCTCGAATATAGCTTTTGCAGCGAATTTGGAGCAACTTATGTTCTGAGTATATTTCGTGACCAGGGAGCCGAGAATCATCGCAAATCGACTTATGCGAAATGAACATTTTTGTGATATTCTTGTTCCACACTCTCCAAACTTCTCGAATATAGCTTTTGCAGCGAATTTGGAGCAACTTTATTTCTGAGTATATTTCGTGACCAGGGAGCCGAGAATCGTCGCAAATCGACTTATGCGAAATGATAATTTTTGTGATATTCTTGTTACACACACACCAAACTGCTCGAATATAACTTTTGCAGCGAATTTGGAGCAACTTTTGTTCTGATTGTATTTCGTGTCCAGGGAGCCGAGAATCATCGAATAATCGACTTATGCGAAATTATAATTTTTGTGATACTCTTGTTCCACACACTCCAAAGTGCTCGAATATAGCTATTGCAGCGAATGAGGAGCAAGTTTTGTTCTGAGTATACTTCTAGATCAGGGAGCCGAGAATCGTCGCAAATCGACTTATGCGAAATGAAAATTTTTGTGATATTCTTGTTCCACACACTCCAAAGTCCTCGAATATAACTTTTGCAGCGAATTTGGAGCAGCTTATGTTCTGAGTATAATTCGTGACCAGAGAGCCGAGAATCGTCGCAAATCGACTTATGCGAAATGTAAATTTGTGTGCTATTCCTATTCCACACACTCCAAACTGCTCGAATATAACTTTTGCAGCGAATTTGGAGCAACTTTTGTTCTGAGTATATTTCGTGTCCAGGGAGCCGAGAATCATCGCAAATCGACTTATGCGAAATCATAGTTTTTGTGATATTCTTGTTCCACACACTCCAAACAGCTCGAATATAGCTTTTGCAGCGAATTTGGAGCAACTTTTGTTCTGAGTATATTTCGTGACCAGGGAGCCGAGAATCGTCGCAAATCGACTTATGCGAAATGAAAATTTTTGTGATATTCTTGTTCCACAAACACCAAACTGCTCGAATATGACTTTTGCAGCGAATTTGGAGCAACTTTTTTTGTGAGTATATTTCGTGACCAGGGAGCCGAGAATCGTCGCAAATCGACTTATGCGAAATGAAAATTTTTGTGATATTCTTGTTCCACACACTCCAAACTGCTCGAATATAGCTATTGCAGCGAATTTGGAGCAACTTTTGTTATGAGAACATTTCGTGTTCAGGGAGCCGAGAATTGTCGCAAAGAGACTTATGCGAAATGAATATCTTAGTGATATTCTTGTTCCACACACTCAGAACTGCTCGAACATAACTTTTGCAGCGAATTTGGAGCAACTTTTGTTCTGAGTATATTTCGTGACTAGGGAGCCGAGAATCGTCGCAAATGGACTTATGCGAAATGATAATTTTTGGAATATTCTTGTTCCACACACTCCAAACTGCTCGAATATAACTTTTGCAGCGAATATGGAGCAACTTTTGTTCTGAGTATATTTCGTGTCCAGG
Source organism: Hymenopus coronatus (assembly GCA_030762935.1). Taxonomy (NCBI): domain Eukaryota; kingdom Metazoa; phylum Arthropoda; class Insecta; order Mantodea; family Hymenopodidae; genus Hymenopus; species Hymenopus coronatus. The sequence continues at coordinate 164,513,632 of CM060892.1, forward strand.
GAGCCCAGAATCATTGAAAAATCGACTTATGCGAAATGATAATTTTTGTGATATTCTTGTTCCATACACTCCAAACTGCTCGAATATAGCTTTTGCAGCGAATTTGGAGCAACTTTTGTTCTGAGTATATTTCGTGACCAGGGAGCCGAGAATCGTCGCAAATCGACTTATGCGAAATGAAAATTTTTGTGATATTCTTGTTCCACACACTCCAAACTGCTAGAATATAACTTTTGCAGCGAATTTGGAGCAACTTTTGTTCTGAGTATATTTCGTGTCCAGGGAGCCGAGAATCATCGAAAAATCGACTTAAGCGAAATTATAATTTTTGTGATATTCTTGTTCCACACACTCCAAACTGCTCGAAAATAACTTTTGCAGCGAATTTGGAGCAGCTTATGTTCTGAGTATATTTCGTGTCCTGGGAACCAAGAATCATCGAAAAACGGACTTACGCGTAATGCAACACTTAAATGTTTGTGATATTCTTGTTCCCCACACTCCAAACTGCTATTATATAGCTTTTGATGCGAATTTGAAGCAAATTTTGTTGTGAGTATATTTCGGGTCCAGGGAGCCGAGAATCGTCGTAAATCGACTTATGCGAAATGATAATTTGTGTGATATTCTTGTTCCACACACTCCAAAAAGCTCGAATATAGCTTTGCAGCGAATTTGGAGCAACTTATGTTCTGAGTATATTTTGTGTCCTGGGAGCCAAGAAGCATCGAAAAACGGGCTTACGCGTAATGCAACATTTAAATGTTTGTGATATTCTTATTCCCCACACTCCAAACTGCTCCAATATAACTTTTGCAGCGAATTTGGAGCAACTTTTGTTCTGAGTATATTTCGTGTCCAGGGAGCCGAGAATCATCGAAAAATCGACTTTTGCGAAATGATAATTTTTGTGATATTCACTCACACACTCCAAACTGCTCGAATATAGCTTTTGCAGCGAATTTGGAGCAGCTTATGTTCTGAATATATTTCGTGACCAGGGAGCCGAGAATCGTCGCAAATCGACTTATGCGAAATGATAATTTTTGGGATATTCTTGTTCCACACACTCCAAACTGCTCGAATATAACTTTTGCAGCGAATATGGAGCAACTTTTGTTCTGAGTATATTTCGTGTCCAGGGAACCGAGAATCATTGAAAAATCGACTTTTGCGAAATGATAATTTTTGTGATATTCTTGTTCCACACACTCCAAACTGCTCGAATATAGCTTTTGCAGCGAATTTGGAGCAGCTTATGTTCTGAGTATATTTCGTGACCAGGGAGACGAGAATCGTCGCAAATCGACTTATGCGAAATGAAAATTTTTGTGCTATTCCTATTCCACACACTCCAAACTGCTCGAATATAACTTTTGCAGCGAATTTGGAGCAACTTTTGTTCTGAGTATATTTCGTGTCCAGGGAGCCGAGAATCATCGAAAAATCGACTTATGCGAAATCATAATTTTTGTGATATCCTTGTTCCACACACTCCAAACAGCTCGAATATAGCTTTTGCAGCGAATTTGGAGCAACTTTTGTTCTGAGTATATTTCGTGACCAGGGAGCCGAGAATCGTCGCAAATCGACTTATGCGAAATGAACATTTTTGCGATATTCTTGTTCCACAAACTCAAAACTGCTCGAATATAACTTTTGCAGCGAATTTGGAGCAACTTTTTTTCTGAGTATATTTCGTGTCCAGGGAGCCGAGAATCATCGAAAAATCGACTTATGCGAAATGATAATTTGTGTGATATTCTTGTTCCACACACTCCAAACAGATCGAATATAGCTTTTACAGCGAATTTGGAGCAGCTTATGTTCTGAGTATATTTCGTGTCCGGGGAGCTAAAAATCATCGAAAAACGGACTTACGCGTCATGCAACATTTAAACGTTTGTGATATTCTTCTTCCTCACACTCCAAACTGCTATTATATAGCTTTTGATGCGAATTTGAAGCCAATTTTGTTCTGAGTATATTTCGTGTCCAGGAAGCCGAGAATCATTGAAAAATCCACTTATGCGAAATGATAACTTTTGTGATATTCTTGTTCCACACACTCCAAAAAGCTCGAATTTAGCTTTGCAGCGAATTTGGAGCAACTTATGTTCTGAGTATATTTTGTGTCCTGGGAGCCAAGAATCATCGAAAAACGGACTTACGGGTAATGCAACATTTTAATCTTTCTGATATTCTTGTTCACCACACTCCAAACTGCTCGTATAAAGCTTTTGCGGCGAATTTGGAGCAAATTTTGTTCTGAGTATATTTCGTGTCCATGGAGCCGAGAATCGTCGTAAATCGACTTATGCGAAATGAAAGTTTTTGTGATATTCTTGTTCCTCACACTCCAAACTGCTCGAATATACCTTTGTCCGCGATTTTGGAGCAACTTTTGTTCTGAGTATAATTCGTGTCCAGGGAGCCGAGAATCATCGAAAAATCGACTTATGCGAAATTATAATTTTTGTGATATTGTTGTTCCACACACTCCAAACTGCTCGAAAATAGCTTTTGCAGCGAATTTGGAGCAGCTTATGTTCTGAGTATATTTCGTGACCTGGGAACCAAGAATCATCGAAAAACGGACTTACGCGTAATGCAACATTTAAATGTTTGTGATATTCTTGTTCCCCACACTCTAAACTGCTATTATATATGTTTTGTTGCGAATTTGAAGCAACTTATGTTCTGAGTATATTTCGTGTCCAGGGAGCCGAGAGTCATCAACAAATCGACTTATGCGAAATTATAATTTTTGTGATATTCTTGTTCCACACACTCTAAAAAGCACGAATATAGCTTTGCAGCGAATTTGGAGCAACTTATGTTCTGAGTATATTTTGTGTCCTGGGAGCCAAGAAGCATCGAAAAAGGGGCTTACGCGTAATGCAGCATTTAAATGTTTGTGATATTTTTGTTCCCCACACTCCAAACTGCTAATATATAGCTTTTGCAGCGAATTTGCAGCAACTTTTGTTCTGAGTATATTTCGTGTCCAGGGAGCCGTGAATCATCGAAAAATCGACTTACGCGAAATGAAAATGTTTGTGATATTCTTGTTCCACACACTCCAAACTGCTCGAATATAGCTTTTGCAGCGAATTTGGAGCAACTTTTGTTCTGAGTATATTTCGTGACCAGGGAGCCGAGAATGGTCGCAAATTGACTTATGCAACATTTAAATGTTTGTGATATTCTTGTTCCACCCACTCCAAACTGCTCGAATATAGCTATTACAGCGAATTTGGAGCAACTTTTGTTATGAGAACATTTCGTGTTCAGGGAGCCGAGAATTGTCGCAAATCGACTTATGCGAAATGAAAATTTTTGTGATATTCCTGTTCCACACACTCCAAACTGCTCGAACATAACTTTTGCAGCGAATCTGGAGCAACTTTTGTTCTGAGTATATTTCGTGACTAGGGAGCCGAGAATCGTCGCAAATCGACTTATGCGAAATGATAATTTTTGGGATATTCTTGTTCCACACACTCCAAAGTGCTCGAATATAACTTTTGCAGCGAATATGGAGCAACTTTTGTTCTGAGTATATTTCGTGTCCAGGGAGCCGAGGATCATTGAAAAATCCACTTATGCGAAATGATAATTTTTGGGATATTCTTGTTTCACATACTCCAAACAGCTCGAATATAGCTTTTGCAGCGAATTTGGAGCAGCTTATGTTCTGAGTATATTTCGTGTCCTGGGAGCCAAGAATCATCGAAAAACGGACTTACGCGTAATGCAACATTTAAATGTTTGTGATATTCTTGTTCCCCACGCTCAAAACTGCTCGAGTATAGCTTTTACTGCGAATTTGGAGCAAATTTTGTTAAGTGTATATTTCGTGTCCAGGGAGCCGAGAATCGTCGTAAATCGACTTATGCGAAATTAAAATGTTTGTGATATTCTTGTTCCATAAACTCCGAACTGCTCGATAGTAACTTTTGCAGCAAATTTGGAGCAACTTTTGTTCTGAGTATATTTCGTGTAGAGGGAGCCGAGAATCATCGAAAAATCGACTTATGCGAAATGATAATTTTTGTGATATTCTTGTTCCACACACTCCAAGCAGCTCGAATATAGCTTTTGCAGCGAATTTGGAGCAACTTTTGTTCTGAGTATATTTCGTGTCCAGGGAGCCGAGAATCATCGAAAAATCGACTTATGCGAAATGAAAATTTTTGTGATATTCTTGTTCCACACACTCCAAACTCCTCGAATATAGCTATTGCAGCGAATTTGAAGCAATATTTGTTCTGAGTATATTTCGTGTCCAGGGTGCCGAGAATCATCGAAAAATCGACTTATGCGAAATTATAATTACTGTGATATTCTTGTTCCACACACTCCAAACAGCTCGAATATAGCTTTTGCAGCGAATTTGGAGGAACTTTTGTTCTGAGTATATTTCGTGACCAGGGAGCCGAGAATCTACGCAAATCGACTTATGCGAAATGAAAATTTTTGTGATATTCTTGTTCCACACACTCCAAACTCCTCGAATTATTGCAGCGACTTTGAAGCAACTTTTGTTCTGAGTATATTTCGTGACCAGGGAGCCGAGAATCGTCGCAAATCCACTTATGCAACATTTAAATGTTTGTGATATTCTTGTTCCACACACTCCAAACTGCTCGAATATAACTTTTCCAGCGAATTTGGAGCAACTTTTGTTCTGAGTATATTTCGTGTCCAGGGTACCGAGAATCATCGAAAAATTGACTTATGCGAAATTATAATTTTTGTGATATTCTTGTTCAACACACTCCAAACAGCTCGAATATAGCTTTTGCAGCGAATTTGGAGCAGCTTATGTTCTGAGTATATTTCGTGTCCTGGGAGCAAAAAATCATTGAAAAACGGACTTACGCGTAATGCAACATTTAAATGTTTGTGATATTCTTCTTCCCCACACTACAAACTGCTATTATATAGGTTTTGATGCGAATTTGAAGCAAATTTTGTTCTGAGTATATTTCGTGTCCAGGGAGCCGAGAATCGTCGTAAATCGACTTATGCGAAATGATGATTTTTGTTATATTCTTGTTCCACACTCCAAACAGCTCGAATATAGCTTTTGCAGCGAATTTGGAGCAACTTTTTTTCTGAGTAGATTTCGTGTCCAGGGAGCTATCGTCGAAAAATCGACTTACGCAAAATTAAATTTTTTTTTAATATTCTTGTTCCCCACACTCCAAACTGCGCGTATATAGCTTTTGCAGCGAATATGGAGCAACTCTATTTCTGAGCATATTTCGTGTCCAGGGAGCCGAGAATCGTCGAAAAATCGACTTACACGTAATGAAAGATTTCTATGATATTCTTGTTCCCCACATTCGAAACTGCTCGTATATAGCTTTTGCATGGAATTTGGAGCAACTTTTGTTCTGAGTATATTTCGTGTCCAGGGAGCCGAGAATCGTCAAAAAAATCTACTTACGCGACAGGAAAAAATTTTGTGATATTCTTGTTCACCACACTCCAAACTGCTCGTATATAGCTTTTGCAGCGAATTTGGAGCAACTTACGTTATACGTATATTTCGTGTCCAGGGAGCCGAGAATCGTCGAAAAATGGACTTACGCGAAATTAAACATTTTTGTGATATTCTTGTTCCCCACACTCCAAACTGCTCGTGTATAGCTTTTGCTGCGAATTTGGAGCAACTTCTGTTGTGAGTATATTTTGTGTCCACGGAGCAGAGGATCGTCGAAAAATCGACTTACGCGAAATGAAAAGGTTTTGTGATATTCTTGTTCCCCACACCCCTAATCTGCTAGTATATAACTTTTGCAGCGAATTTGGAGCAGCTTTTGTTCTGAGCATATTTCGTGTCCAGGGAGCCGAGAATCGCCGCAAAATCGACTTACGCGTTATGAAACATTTTTGTGATATTCTTGTTCCCCACACTCCAAACTGCTCGTATATAGCTTTTGCAGCGATTTTGGAGCAACTTTTTTTCTGAGCATATTTCGTGTCCCGGGAGCTGAGAATCGTTGAAAAATCGACTTACGCGAAAAGAAACATTTTTGTAATATTCTTATTCACCACACTCCAAACTTCTCGTATATTTTCGTGTCCAGGGAGCCGAGATTCGTCGAAAAATCGACTTACGCGAAATGAAAAATGTTTTTGACATTCTTGTTCCCCAACCTCCACACTGCTCGTATATAGCTTTTGCAGTGAATTTGGAGCAACTTTTGTTCTGAGCATATTTCGGGTCCAGAGAGCCGAGAATCGTCGAAAAATCGACTTACGCGAAATGAAAATTTTTTGTAATATTCTTGTTCCCCACACTACAAACTGCTCGTATATAGCTTTTCAGCGAATTTGTAGCAACTTTTGTTCTGAGCATATTTCGTGTCCAGTGAGTCGAGATTCGTCGAAAAATTGACTTACGCGAAATGAAACATTTTTGTAATATTCTTGTTCCACACACTCCAAACTGCTCGTATATAGCTTTTGCAGCGAATATGGAGCAACTATATTTCTGAGCACATTTCGTGTCCAGGGAGCCGAGGATCGTCGAAAAATCGACTTACACGTAATGAAAGATTTCTATGATATTCTTGTTCGCCACATTCCAAACTGCTCGTATATAGCTTTTGCATGGAATTTGGAGCAACTTTTGTTCTGAGTATATTTCGTATCCAGGGAGCCGAGAATCGTCAAAAATCGACTTACGCGAAATGAAACATTTTTGTGATATTCTTGTTCCCCACACTCCAAACTGCTCGTGTATAGCTTTTGCTGCGAATTTGGAGCAACTTCTGTTGTGAGTATATTTTGTGTCCACGGAGCAGAGGATCGTCGAAAAATCGACTTACGCGAATTGAAATGGTTTTGTGATATTCTTGTTCCCCACATTCCAAACTCCTCGTATATAGCTTTTGCAGCGAATTTGTAGCAACTTTTGTTCTGAGTAGATTTCGTGTCCAGGGAGGCGTGAATCGTCGAAATCGACTTTCCCCAAATTAAATATATTTTGTGATATTCTTGTTCCCCACATTCCAAACTGCTCGTATATAGCTTTTGCAGCGAATTTGGAGCAACTTTTGTTCTGTGCATATTTCGTGTCCAGTGAGTCGAGAATCGACGAAAAATTGATTTACGCGAAATGAAAAATCTTTGTAATATTCTTGTTCCCCACACTACAAACTGCTCGTATATAGCTTTTGCAGCGAATTTGTAGCAACTTTTGTTCTGAGCATATTTCGTGTCCAGTGAGTCGAGAATCGTCGAAAAATTGACTTACGCGAAATGAAACATTTTTGTAATATTCTTGTTCCACACACTCCAAACTGCTCGTATATAGCCTTTGCAGCGAATATGGAGCAACTTTTGTTCTGAGTATATTTCGTGTCCAGGGAGCCGAGAATCGTCAAAAAATCTACTTACGCGAAATTATAATTTTTGTGATATTCTTGTTCCCCACACTCCAAACTGCTCGTGTATAGCTTTTGCTGCGAATTTGGAGCAACTTCTGTTGTGAGTATATTTTGTATCCACGGAGCAGAGGATCGTCGAAAAATCGACTTACGTGAAATGAAAAGGTTTTGTGATATTCTTGTTCCCCACACTCCAAACTGCTCGTATATAGCTTTTGCAGCGAATTTGGAGCAGCTTTTGTTCTGAGCATATTTCGTGTCCAGGGAGCCGAGAATCGCCGTAAAATCGACTTACGCGATATGAAACATTTTTGTGATATTCTTGTTCCCCACACTCCAAACTGCTCGTATATAGCTTTTGCAGCGAATTTGGAGCAACTTTAGTTCTGAGTATATTTCGTGTCCAGAGAGCAGAGAATCGTCGAAAAATCGACTTACGCGAAATGAAAAATTTTTGTAATATTCTTGTTCCCCACACTCCAAACTGCTCGTATATAGCTTTTGCAGCGAATGTGTCCAGGGAGCCGAGAATCGTCGAAAAATCGACTTACACGAAATGAAATACTTTTGTGTTATTCTTAATCTCCACACTCCAAACTGCTCGTATATAACTTTTGCAGCGAATTTGTAGCAACTTTTGTTCTGAGCATATTTCGTGTCCAGGGAGCCGAGAATCGTCAAAAAATCTAATTACGCGACAGGATTTTTTTTTTTTTTTATATTCTTGTTCCCCACACTCCCAAACTGCTCGTATATAGCTTATGCATCGTATTTGGAGCAACTTTTGTTATAGGTATATTTCGTGTCCAGGGAGCCGAGAATCGTCGAAAAATCGACTTATGCGAAATGAAAAATATTTGTGTTATACTTGTTCCCCACTCTCCAAGAATATCACAAAAAATTTTCGTTTCGAGAATGTCGAATTTTTTATATTTGTAGGTTTCTGACAAACAATTATATCCAGAAAACAAGTTTTCTCAAACTCGCTGGAAATGGTATAAACGTGCAGGTAGGAGTATGGAGAACAAGAATATCACAAAAAAATTTCGTTTCGAGAAAGTAGATTTTCTGATGACTCTAGAATGTTTGTGATATTCTTTTTATCCAGACTCCAAACTGCTCGTTTATACCAATTTTAGCGAATTTGTATAGCTTTTGTTCTGAGCATATAAGCCTCGAAGTATCAAAAAATTGTTTTCTAAAAACGAAAAATGTACGTTATATTCTTCCTCTCCACACTGCTCGTTTATACAATTTGCAGTGAATTTGTAAGAACTTTTGTTCCGAGCATATTTGGTCCCCAGGAGCTAAAAATCGAGTTTCAGGCAACAAATATTTATGTGATATTTTTGTTCTCCCCACTCCATAATGCGTGTTAATGGCATTTGCTTCGAAAATGTAATAACTTTTGTTTGGAGCAGGTTTGGAAGGCAGTAGGCTAAAAGCAAAACTGCTGGGTTTTGCCATTGCAGGGAATTTGAAACAACTTTTATTCTGAGCATATTTGGTTGCCAGAAGCCTAGAAGCATCAAATTATCGATCTTTTCCAAAAGAAAAATATATGTGGTGTTCTTATTTTCAACAACTAACACTCCTGGCATATACCATTTCCAGCGAATTTCTAATACTTATGTTCTGAGCATATTTGTTTGGCAGAAACCTAGAAGCAGAAAAAAAATCGAGTTTCACGAAACGAAAAATGTATGTGCTATTCTGGTTCTGCACTCTCCAACTGCTCTCCTATACCATTTGCAGCGAATTTGTAACAAATTTTGTTCTGTGCATATTTGGTCGTCAGAAGCCTAGAAGCATAAAAAAATTGAGTTTCAAAAAACGAACATTTATGTTAAATTCTGGTTCTCCACACACCAAACTTTTCGTTTATACCATTTGCAGCGAATTTGAACTAACTTTTGTTCTGGGCTTATTTTGTCTGCAGATGCTCAGAAGAGTAAAAAAAATCAAGTTTCACGAAACAAAAACTTAGTGAGATTCTGATTCTTCACACTCGAAACGCCTCATTTATACCATTAGCAGCGAATTTGTAACTGCTTTTGGTGGGAGGATATTTGATCACCATTTGCAGCAAAATTGTAACAACTTTTGTTCAATGCATATTAGTCGCAAGAAGACTAGAAGCATCAAAACTTCGGGCTCCGAAAACGAAAAATGTGTATGATATTCTGGTTCTCTAAACTCCAAGTTATTAAAATTCACCCTGAAGACGAAGATGCACTTCTTCGAAACGTTGGTGTCAAGCCAAGTTTTTACCTGGCTAGAAGCCCGAGAAGATTTTGAATTCCAAGTTATTGTTTATACAATTTGCAGGGAATTTGTTGCAACTTTTCTTCTGAGCTTAATTGGTCTGTAGAAGCCGACCATCAACAAACTGAGTTTCAGGAAACGAAGAATGGAGTTGATATTCTTGTTCTCCACTCTCCAAACTGCTCGTTTATAACATTTGCAGCGTATTTGTAACAATCTTTTGCTCTCAGCATATTAGGTCGGCAGTAGCATCAAGAAATTGAGTTTCACGAAACGAAAAATTTATGTGATATTTTTATTCTCCACACTCCAACCCGCTCATTTATACCATTTGCAGCGTAATTGTAAAAGTATTTGTTGAACTGCTAGGTTATGTCATTTGTAGCGAGTTTGTAACAGCTCTTGTTCTGAGCATATCTGGTCTGCAGAAGTCTGGAAGCATCAAAAATTCAGTTTCGCGTGCATATTTGGTCGGCATAAACCTAGAAGCATCAAATAATCGGATTTCAAGAAACGCTAAATGTATGTGATATTCTGGTTCTCTACATTCATAACTGCTCGTTTCTTCCATTTGCGGCGAATTTGTAACAACTTTTGTTCTCAGCATATTTCATCGGCATAAGCATCAAAAACTCTAGTTTCACGAAAAAATAAAAAAGTTATGTCATATTCCGGTTCTCCACCCTCCAAACTGCACGTTTATACCATTTGCAGCGAATTTGTAAAAACTTTTGTTCTGAGCATATTTGGTCACCAGGAAGCATTAAAAAATCGAGTTTCACGAAAAGAAAACTGTATGTGATATTCTTGTTCTCCACAGTCCAAAATGCCCGTTTATACTATTTCCAGCGAATTTCTAACAACTTTGTTTTTAGCATATTTGGTCTACAGAAGCCTAGAAGCATAAAAAAATTGAGTTTCACGATACGAAAAATGTATGTGATATTCTGGTTCTCCACACTCCAAACTGCTCGATTGTACCATTTGCAGTGAGTTTGTAACAAATTTTAATCTGAACATATTTGGTCGGCAGAAGCCTAGAAGCATCAAAAAATCAAATTTAACGTGACGCAAAATGAATAGTATATTCCTTATCTCCACATTCATAGCTGCTCGTTTATACCATCTGCAGCGAATGTGTATCAACTGTTGTTCGGAGCTTATTTGGTCGCCAGAAGTCTGGAAGCTTAAAAAAATCGAGTTTCACGAAACAAAAGATTTATGTGATATTCCAGTTCTCCACATTCCAAACTGCTCGTTTATAATATTTTGGAGCGAATTTGTAACAACTTTTGTGCTGAGCATATTTGGTCGGCAGATGCCTTGAAGCATAAAAAAATCGTGTTCCATGAAACGGAAATTTTAAGTTTTATTCTGGTTCTCCACACTCCAAACTGTTCGTTTATACCATTTGCAGCGAATTTTTAACTACTTTTTTTCTGAGTATATTTGGTCGGCAGAAGCCTAGAAGCATCAAGAAATCGAGTTTCACGAAACGAAACATTTATGTGATATTCTGCTTCTTCA